>OY728160.1:1656515639-1661515639 GCA_963277665.1 Viscum album
AGACATAATTTTATAAAACATGAATGAAACAAAATGGTCAATTACAATGTTATACAATGAATTCATATTATGATGGTACAACTATGAAATTGATAAAAAATAAAAATCTCTTTACATGTCAATAATGAAATTAATAAACAATGACTCAATCTTGGAGGGTGATCTCCTTAAGCATCCCAAGCTTCCGCTCGGTCCTCTACTGATATCTCCCAAGTATATGAAAACCACACAATCCTACAACCAAAAAGAATATACTTGGGTACCCTAGTGAAATGGAGTCCCTAGTAGGTTGTGAGATATAAATCTCAGTAGGCATGGATCATCGGTGTCCACCCCAAATACAGAAAATCAATACATAATTTAATCAGTGTGAATGCATGCATAAATAAAGTAAACAGTACAATGTAACAATACACACAAGTACCAGCTTCTGTCCCCAGCTGGTGTCTAAACCTATATTATACATTTTTCATGCATAAAAAATATTCATCAAACATACATTTTCAATTATCAATTATTTTAGCCTCATTAAATTATATAAGCCTCACAAACTGACATTATTTATTTAACCACATAAATATCTCAGTTCTCCTAGACACCTGTATCTCAATACCTACTTCAGCCTTTCTGGGGACTGAACCATTTTCTATATTCAATCACAAATCATTACATCACACTGGATTTCATTAACCATTTCATTTAGTTCATGTATGACCAATTGGACCCATAGTCCCATGTCAATTAATGGGTGTACAACATCTTGTCTATCACCCTTGTGCTTATTTAGAAAATTTGTCCTTGTCTCACAACCCATAGGTATTTGGAGCATCATTCCATGCCCCATAAAAGAATAACTTCATGAAATATGGGTGTATAACACATTATATTACACCCCATGAGTATTTGGATCATAATTCCCTGTATCACAACCTATTTATTAATCATACATACATATATATATTTATTTATCATTAGTGTAGAGTGACATGTCTAACACCCCAAAACCATCCATTAATTAATTCATAAATTAATTAATGAAATCCATTAATTAATTCAACAACATAAAACTCCCATTAGGTAATTATAAAATTAATTAACCATTCATCATCTGGATAGTGAATAATTAATTAACAATTAAATATTATTAACCAAATAAATGTCAACCAGATAGTTAATTCAACTTTTAGTTATCCCAATTCTTTAAATGAAAACATGATAATTAATTTTCCAATAAATTATCGTTATTCACTTAAATATACAATATATTAGTTTAATATACCAAAACTATTAGTTAACACAAAAAATAACTAATTACACATTACCATTAATTAATCCTTCAATTAATTAATCTAATAAAAAAATCACATCCCATAATTAATTTTACAAAAAATTACTTATCTAAATATCATCTCTCCATAAAAATTTTCCATTATTAATTATTTATATCAATTACTACACAATCATAAAATTAATTCACCAATAATTACATCAATTTATCCAAAATGACATATCATATTAATTAATTTTTTTAAAAAAATTAATTTATCACATAATTTCCATTTAATTTATTCAAAATTAATTAAAATGTTTCAACAAGGTCAACATCCCTTAATTAATTAAAAATAATAATAACACTATTCTAGAGCCTCATCATCTCATAATTAATTAAAAATTCAAATAGTCATTCCATGGCATCAAACCATCATATATCAGTACAAACAACAAGATATATGGAAAACTAAAACCATAGGAAAATATGATATAACACTATCGTTACTTTTTTTGAAGTAACTGCACCTCGAATGAGTAGTTTTGTTACAAAAACATTGTATTACATATCACACAAATCACTTATGACATTTAGAATTTTGAATCATTAAACATGTTATACTCACATTAAGTGGTTTTCAATATAAATACATCACATAATGGATTTAATTTGGAATAAAGTTGAAGTGAGAAATTAATTAATGAATTTATAAAATTTAGGACAAGAAAGGGACCCTACCACAATGAATTTGGTCGATCCAATGCTTCATAACTCAACTGTGATCCACTCATATAAACACACCTCAAAAAAATGCATCTGTGTTTGGAATTTATCATCACACCTGAATATGGCAGCGATGAACTGAAACAGAGCTGAAACGCTTCGCCCTTAGTGGAAGTAGTTTGAAAAAGGACCAATAAGTCTAGAGGTTCCTATTGTGAAACACTTGATAAGGAGGAAAAGACTCATGAAGACACCGGAAGGATCTGAATGCTTGAAGTGGTTCTAGTAAGGGGGTGTAACGGGCCTCATATGGGGGTGGGGGCCTGGTGCATGTCGTTGCTCCTAAAGTGTGCCTCCTCCTTCATTCACTCTCAATCAACTTGATAACACCCTAATAAACTAATATATATAATATAATAATAATAATATTTATTATTCTCAATTAATATAATGTTTCATTATTAATTAAACATTATATAAATGATCAATAATTATTTCTGAAATGCCCCATTAATCATTCAATTAAATTATTAAAACATTTATTTAATTAAATAAAAATAAAAATAATAATATCATCTTTATTATTATTATTAAATATTTTTTTTATTTAAATTAAATAAAAACATTTTAAAAAATGGTTAACCGCATAGCTGACCCACATAGTTTGACTAACCGTTCACAATTTGATATCTACATTTAAAATGGTCCTAAAACGCATTGAAAATTCAACATAACCATGAATTTTATTATATAAAACATTCACTTTACATAAATTAATTTAATTCATCATTACCATGAATTTTATTAAATTAAACCCTACTCCACCTTTATTCCTCATTTAATATTACAATTTATTATTACCCTTATTTGATAACACCCAACTCCTCATTTACATATCTTTTAATATTACTCTATGTCAATAACTATAAACTCCTCATAAACACATTATTTAATTAAATTCATTCACAAAATTTAATTAAATAAATCCCACACATCATTTTATCAAATTAAATTTGCTAAACACAATTTAATTTAATTAAAAACACCAACTGATCATTATTTAATTAATTATCTCTGAACTAATTAATTAGATAAAACCTTTTCTTTTTAGTGATTAATTATATTCCTATTTACTTTTTATTTAGTTAAATGAAACCCCCAACAACTCATTTAATTAAATTATTTTCATCCTCAAATTAAATAAATAAAACCACCATAATAATAACCATCATTATTATTATAATCAAATAAAACACATATTTAATAAAACCCAAAAAATATCCCCTAAATATAATTTAAATAAATTATTTTTAACTATATTTAATTCAATGAAAAAACTATTTCATAATAGTTAATTAAATCCCCCTTTTCAATGGATTTAATTAATGAAACCCCAAAATCCATTATTATTATTTTTGTAATATTAATAACAACAATAACTAATAATAAATATTATACTCATTAAACCATAATTATAAGAATCTCATTATTATTATTATTCAACCATAGATAAACCAAAAAATATATAATAAGTAAAAACACATCTTTATTACTTCCAAAACTCTTTATTTAATTATCTACGTCTTCATTAAATCTGAAGCTCTTCATTTAATTTCACATAACAGTTACTCCTCATTTAATTAAATGTTTCTTTAAGATACCCAAAAGCCACATTAATTTCACACAAAAGATACACCCAATTGATCATTCAATTAAAATATTTTAACATAAAAGTTACACCCCATTAATCATTTAATTAAAATATTTTAAATTCCAATTAATTTATAACACCATAATCATAATATTTACATTATTTTTATTAACAGATTCTACTATTTAAATGCTAATATCGAAATTTATTTCATTTAATTAAAATAAATAAAATATTAAACTGGGTAAGCTGTACTAGTTGGATAGCAACCATGCGCAGCCCAAGTAGATCCATTAAACTGGAATTTTCAGGAACTAGTGCTCCCAAGACTTATTGGGACAGCCGTGAAAATTATCAGGTATTTACACAAGCTTATATACAACACCTTTAAGTGTTCCAATACCCAGAATAATGTTATGGATCTTGTTTTAAAATCCAACCCATTGATAATCATAAAAAATCTGAAAACCTTCATATTTAAACCTCATTCAAAAACACAGGACTTCACAATCTACCCACCATAAAAACATATCGTCCCTAGGAAGCATTCAGAAGCTATTAAAATATTTGTTGAGCTACCAAGGTCCAGATTATTTTTCTTTTGAACAACCATGTTACGTTTCCAAACACCAAACATACTATTAACTAAAACATAAGTTCAGTAACTTAATTCACTAAAACCTGACCCAAAGATTATTTTACCATTTAGACACCGAAACAAGGAAGAAATCCAATGTCATTATGGGGACCTCCTTGAAGAAAAGTATAAAATCTTGATCGAAAAACAGAAACTTGTTTATCATGACTTTCTAGAAAGAAATTATGGTCCCAAATACTCACACCCACACTAAAACTAGCTTTGTTTTAGCACAACGTAAGACCAACACTATCGTAGTGTCTCCATAACAAGGTCAATATAGAGGAAATTATTGTCGTATTAATAAGAGAACACTAAGATAAATCCAATGTCACTAAAAAGATAAGTCAAACTACTATCGGTTGAATCCGTTCAAAAATATTAGTATCACCTGCTAACACGTTTACCGAAATAAATGCAACACTACCCACCTTATGATTTTCCATGACGTCAAAAGAAAAGTTAACCCACTTATTATTGGGCTATTTTTGAAATACCTTAAACACACATGTGACGTTCCTCGAACCCTGATCACCACTTCAATCATTCTTGCATGAAATCCAAAATTTAATCAAAACGGTGTGTCAAAACACCTGAGTCCCATAGGATAGCCTCTTAAGAAACAGAAATGTCAACCCTCTCTATCGATCATGAAAAACTGACATCACTATTCTCAAAATATCCCTTTTTTAATTTTATCCATTTCAGTAATTCATTTATACCCTTAAACATTTTAATAGATTTGAAAAAAACCCACATGTACTTTTTCATAACAAGTCACTTAGTTTTTCAAAACATCGCCCCACAGGAAAAACAGGAAAGCAATTGAAAACTTCCTTTTTAATCTTTTAACATTCCATGTTATTCAAACATAAATAAGAAATTTATCATCTAGATTCCTTTTAAAAAATGCGACCTATAAGGGTCCCATTTATTCAATCTTGGTTCTTCAAAAATAAACCCAACAATAAATTTACATTCATAAACATTTTCAAACATACTAAGGATATATTAGGTTCAGTCACATTGGTGGACACCTACCAATCGATAAGGTACCCATGAACCATAATGCTAGAATTTGGTTCCCATTTAATATATATAAGTTTACATTCTGATTTAATTTAAGATCCATTCCCACAATTTTGAATACACGAGTTACCCTTTTTCGAGTTATAAGAATATCATACACCTTAAAACTGAAAACTAGTTCTATCATAATCACAGAAAAATAAATTTATCAAAAGAAAAAAATCATTTATCACCAAGATGACATGTCACTACAGGTAGCTAACAAACAGCAACTTGTTGAATACATTAAAACATTCCATAACACAGAATAATGAATCATATGAATTGCATATTATCACTCAAGAATGTTAATTATATCACTAAAACATGATATCTAAAAAGTCATGATAAATAAGTACAAGACATGGTATATATTTAGGGTACACTATCCATATTATCAGGAATCCTACCAATGCAACTACATGGCATGGAATATAAGCATGCCATGTTAATCTCAAAGTTCCTAATATGATGCATGTAATGCAACTTTCTTACCATATCAGGCAGAAGTAAATCATTCAATATTTTCAGAATCAATAAATAGCAGAAAATAAACCGATCACTCAAGGTGAAATCATATCAATTTTCATAGTGAACAACTTGAAAAGATATTACCAACCCTGGACACTTGGTCATTTCCCATACATGGGGTGATTTGTCTCAAGAAAAACTATTAACCAAAGTACCGACACATTCCTAGTCTCCTGTATATCAATCCCCAAAAAAGTAAGACATGTAAAATATTCCTTTAATTGCAATTTTTAACGTCCCGACCTGGCTCACCCAGAACAAGTGGCTAGACTTGTTTCCACATGACCTCAAGTGGGTCTCCCCATACTCCATAGGCTACCGACTAGCAGTGAGGGTCTAAGGAAAGTCAGTAAAAAGACTATACCCTCTTATTAGATTAAATAAATAGTGGAAAATTTCTGCAAATGGTGGAAATAGTTTGAATACTGATAATGTAAGAGAAGATAAAACTTTAAAAAAACGTGACTTAAACATAATGTCCAACGCTGATGTTATAAAATGCATGCATGTTATGATGGTACAACTATGAAAGAGTTTAAAAAAATACATAAATATTTACATATTAATACATAAATAAATAATCTATGACTCATACCCCACAAGAAATATCCTCAAGCATCCCAAGCTTCTGCTCAGTCCTCTTCTCCATTCTCCCAAGTATATACAAACCGCACTATCCTACAGGCAAAAAGAATCTAATCGAGTACCCCAGTTCAATTTCATCCTGAGTAGGGTGTGAGATATAAATCTCTGTAGGCTGGGACCACTGGTGTCGACCCCTAATCTAGAAAATCAATAAATAATTTAAACAGTGTGATGGCATGCATAAATAATGTCTGTAGTGCAATGTAACTATATACCAATGCACCTTAGTCATCCCCCAGAAGGTGTCTGAACCTGTATTATACATTTTTTATCCATACACAATAGTAATAACTAATAAATTTTCAATTTTCAAATATTTAGGCCTCCTTAAATTATATAATCCTCATTAATAGATATTATTTTTTTAACAGTATTAATCCATGGCTTCCCTTAGACACTAAAATCTCAATACCTGCCTCGACCATGCTAGGGTCTAAACCATTTTCCATATTCAATCACAAATAATCACATCGCACCGGCTTTAATTAACCATATAATTCATTTTATATATGAAAAATTGGACCCATAGTCCAATGTCAATTACTGGGTGTAGAACGTCATGTCTAGCACCTTCGTGAGTATTTGGAGCATCAGTCCTTGACTCTCAACCCATGTGTATTTGGATCATTAGTCCATGTACCATGAAATAATATTTTTATGAAAGTTGGGTGTAGAATTCCATTTATTACACCTCATGATTATTTGGAGCATTAGTGTCTATCTTAGAACCCGTTTATCAATCGTACATATATATTTATCATTGTTGAAGAATGCAATTTCTAACACCCCAAAACCATCCATTAATTAATTCAAAAATTTATTAAACAATTTTTTTTAATTAATACAACAACAATAAAATCCTATCATCTAATTATAAAATTAATTACCCATTCAACATCTCAATAGTAAATAATTATTTAACAATTAATTATACTTAACCATAAGAAAGTCAACTAGATAATTAACTGAACATTTAATTATCCCAATTTTTTTATCGATAACATGATACATAATTTACCAATAAATTATCCTTTTCCCATTACTAATCGAATCGATCAGTAAAATATACCAAACTATTTCTTAATGAAATAATTAACTAAGTACACATTACCTTTAATTAATCCTTCAATTAATTTTTCTAAATAAGACATCACATCCTATATTTAATTCTCCAAAAAATTAATTATCAAAATTTCATCTCTCCATAATTAATTTCCCTCAATTAATTATTTAAATCAATTACTTCAAAAGTACATAATTAATTCACCAATAATTACGTCAATTTATCCAAAATGACTTATATAATTAATTAATTTTCTAAAAAATTAATTTATCACATCATTTCCATTTAATTTATTCACAATTAATTAACATGTATCAATATGGGAAACATCCCAAAATTAATTAAACAATTAATTAACACTATTCAAGATCCTTATCATCCCATGATTAATTTAATAATCAAATATTCATTCTATGGTATCAAGAAATCATATATCATTACTAACAGAATGATATATGGAAAACCCAAACCACAAGAAAAGATGATAAAACCCTACCACTACTTTTTGGATTGAAGGCAGCACACCTCGATTGAGTGGTTTTATTACAAAAAAGTGATATTACTTATCAAAAAAATTACTTATGACGTTTTTCATTTTAAATCATTAATCATTCAAAATTCACATTAAGAGGCAGTCAATATAAATAAATCACTCCATGGATTTTATTTCTAATAAATGAGTAGTGAGAAATTATTTAATGCATTTATAAAATTTAGGACACGGAAAGGGACCCTACCTCAATGAATATTTCCATTCAAAATCTTGTTAAGTGAACTATGATCCACTCACGTAGATGCACCACAACAAAAACTCACGTGTATCCATAATTTATTGATGCACCGGAATATAGCGGCGATGCACTGAAATTTAGAAGACATGCTTCCCCCTTGGTAGTGGTAGTCGGAAAAAGGAACAATAGGTCTAGAAGAGGCAATTTCATAAGCCTATATGGGGCAGACAAGACTCTTGAAGACACCAGATGGATTCAAGAGCGTGAAGAAGAGCCAGCATGGGGGGTGTAACATTCCTCATAGGGGGTGGCCACAACACTCATTAGTAAATAATACATTATGATCCCATCGACTGGAACACATGTATGAGTTCACAATCATATACATCTCTATATTATTCTAAATACATATTAGCTATGATGACGAGACTATAAAAATATATTCTATATCTGAGATATAATGAAATTAGAACATTGAAAAGGATACTGGATTATATATTACAAACATAAGATTTTTTTGTAATCATTGTAAAATTAAGGCTCTGAAGTCTACTTATCACTTTTCTAATGCTGAGATGCATATTGGTTTCAAGATGATAGGGTTATCTGTAGAGACTCATAGGGCAACTCAGAGGAGATCTTGGCAAACCCTAACCCTAGTTGATTATATATGAGCCTGATGATGGATGTCTTTGACCCTCAATGGGAGCTCAATCCTCTGGGAAATCCTACGCCTCAAAATAATGAGACTCTAGAAGAAATTCCACACAAACAAGAAATACCTACTCGTAAATATGATTTCTCCTTCTGCGATGCACTCAAGGGTCCGGATCTGAATTGTGTGAAGGAGAACAAGCCTCCTCTATTCAAAAATATTGATGATGGTGGCTTTTTTATTGAGGCTGGCCAGATGCGCTGCGACAAAGATCTCAGATGTAAAAATTATTGATTCTTCGTCATGTTTCCTACAACATAGGTGATTATCCCTGGCCTATAACAGAGCTCAAATCCAAGATCTTTCATTAATGGGGATTGTTGAAATGGAAGATGGTGCCTATCGGTAAGGGATACTATCACATACTTATTAACTCTAAAGGGGAACATGATCAGGTATGGTGATCTGGAAACCTTAAACTCAAGCCTGGTTTTCTGATAATTTCTTATTTGGATGTCACTTTTATTCCACACATGCACAGGAACTCAATTGCACAAATCTGGGTTAGACTCCATGAACATAATTGGTTTTTTTGGCATCCCAAAATCTTAAATGATGTTGTTTCATGCTTTGAAGTCCTTGTCAAAATTGATCAAATAACTTTAAATGCGGAATTAGGCTTACATACTAGAGTCGTGGTTGAAGTAATCCTTTACTCAAAACTCCCTTATGTCATTAGTTTTGGGGCGCCTAATTACTAAACTATTATTAGGCTTGAATAAGAGAAAAAACCCCCATTTTTCTAGGTTTGTAAAATCATAGGGCATAACCTCTCAAATTGTATAGTGGTTAGGAAACAAGTGGATCCTCCACTTTCTAATAACTGGATGGAGGTCTGACATAATAGAAAATATAAATCACAATCGGACATTCCTGAGACCTCTAGGAAAAAACAGGAGGTTTGGGTCAAAAAACCAACACTTTTCCCCCATTAGAATGTAAATCTTGGGGTGATGCTATGGATGAGGAGGAATACCACCTCACTGATTTCAAATTGGAAAATGATATTGAAGATAAGTTATTTCATGTCCTGTATGCTCATGATGCAAATGACATAAATTCCAATAAGGATACTCCATCTTCTAACCAGTCTTTGAATTCTTATGAGATCGTTTCATGTAAAACATCCAACAATGAAATTGCTTTCAAGATTAAGTAGGTTTCTAATCCTGTCATCCCAGTTGATAAAAACAAGAATATTTCCTCTCCTAAGGATGTAAAAATGGGAAGCAAGGGAACTCTGTCTGAAAATGCTCCTATTAAACCTGACAGTGGCCAGGTAAGATCACTGAAACCTCAATATGTGACTTTCTCACTTATTTTGGTTGGAATAGCATCTCTCACTTCTTCTCCTTCTGATGTTACCACTTCAATTCCACTTCAAGGTAACATTTATAAGAATGATGAAATGGGTGCCCTTAATCTTCCTCTCCCTCCACCTTTTAGCACTAAATGCACAAATTTTGAGAGGTTAATGTCATCTTATACTGATAAATCTATTTCTACTGAAATGGAAAAAATAAACACTATCTCTTTACAAAATGTTGTTACTGTCAATACTGATTCTCCTGCAATTGCCTTCCAAACTGTCCCAGAGAAATGTTCTTCTCCTGCTACTGGAAAATCTACTCTTTTTGCTTTAGATAATAGTAATTTCATTTGACATGATTTTACTATTGATAAATCTAATTCCCCTGCTTTAGATAATAGATTTGATTTAGATCTGAATGTGTCTAGTTGTATCTCAACTTCTGTTCTATAGTTATCTTACACAATACACCTAATAAATTGAATGCTTCACCCCTGAAAATCTCTGACATCTCGGACCCTACTTCCTCTAACCAAGTTGCAGCTTTGGCAACTAATCCAGACATGGTTTTAGAACAGAATTCTTACATGATTTTATCACCTTTCCTAATTATGGATAACATTACATCTATTCACACAGAGGATAGTATTTTTCCTCCTCCATCACCTATTATTTCTCCTGCCCCTGTGATGATTTTAAACACTAGAGTAATCAAGGATACTCTTACTTTATCCTATGTTAACCCTTTTGTCAAAAACCCTAAACCAAACTCCCCTCTGGATGTCAGAAGATCACAGAGGAATAAATGTTTGGGAAAATCAAAAAAAGTGGGTTCTAACCCAAAACCCAATTAAACTGAATCTTCTCTCCTGGAATTTTCAAGGTGTCACTAACTCTAGCACTTTAATTGCTCTGAAAATATTTTTTTCAACACATAAACCCAATATAATTTCTATCTCAGAGCCTAATGTTAACATCACCTCTAATCCTTTGAACATATACTCTCTTAATTACAACATCTTGGGATCTTGTAAAAATCACCTTTTGATTGACTTTATGTGGATTTTCTACCACACCTCTTTAAAAAAATTATTATCATCAAGTGTTCTGATCAGCAATTGACTTGTGACTTTTTTTGGGAAGGAAAACATAATTTTTGCACGATGATATATGCCAATAATAGATATCAAGAAAGAATAACCCGCTAGCAAGACCTCTCCATTTTGGATAACAACATTTATGACCCATGGGTTGTAATGGGAGACTTTAATTCTATTCTCAACTCCAGTGAGAAAATAGGTCCCACTCAATTATCCATATCTTCAAGAGATTTTACGACCTCAATGGATGATAACAACCTTGTAGAAATCAACCTTACTAGTGAAAAATATTCCTGGTATAGAAGGAATCATTATAATATTATAGCCAGTAAATTGGACAGAGCCTTTGTGAATATGGAGAGGTTGGATAAATGGGACAATGTCTCTAGCATTACCCTCCTTAGATTAAACTCTGATCATCATCCTATTTTGTTCAGTTTTATTACTAACAACCGTAAACCTATCCTTCCCTTTAGATTCAACAATGCTTGGTCCACTAATGCTGACTGTGTTTCCAACATCAAAACTGCTTGAGATAATGTGAACCATCAACATGTTACCTTTTCCTATATCCTCAGACATAAAACCTTAATGAAATCCCTCAATGGCTGGTGTAGATCTAAAAATAAGAAAATTGATACTGACATTTCTTCTCTTGAAGAGGAACTGGTTCAATTGAAAATTCAGAATACTAATTCTGATTTTAATTTTGATCCTCAAACTGAAATAAACATTTCCTTAAAACTTAACTCTTTGCTCACATTCAAATACAATATGCAAAAACAAATTTTTAATACTAAATGGATCTCTGATAGTGGAAAAAATAATAAATTATTTAACTCACTTCAAATATTTAGGAAATCCTCCCAACCACTTGTTAAACTCTTAAATGATGATCAAATCCTTGACTCCGAAGAATCGATTTCCAACCATGTTGTTTCTTATTTCCATAACATCTTCAATGGACCAGATGTCAATATTTATCTAAGACCTGATATCTTTCCTCTTATGGTTAATGAGAAAGACAACGAGTCTATTTTAAACATCCCTCTAGATCATGAAATTAGAGATACTGTTTTTTCTCTGAAACATGACAGTGCCCCTAGACTGGATGGTTTTAATAATGGTTTATTTCAACAGCATTGAGAGGTCATTCACTTTGAAGTTTTCAAGATTGTGAGGTCCTTATTCACTAATGGTTTTCTCCCTCATGGCCTTATTGCCCAATTTCTTACTTTAATTTCCAAAAACTGACAATGCCTCTCAGATTCACCAATTTCGACCAATTTCCCTAATAAACACTCTTTACAAAATAATTACTAAAATAATTGGTAATAGACTTACTTTTATATACAACAAAATTGTTTCTTGGAATCAATTTTGTTTCATAAAAGGTAGGTCTATTCAGGACTACATTTTCCTTGACTCTCAATGAACTAACACACTTAAAAAACCATTAGGGGTGTAAATTTTTCCATCAAACTCGATATTAGAAAAGCTTTCGACACCATTGATTGGAATTTCATTTTCAAAGTCTTAAAATGTTTTGGATTCAATGAAACCATTATCATGAGGATCCAAACCTTGATTAAATCGGATTCAACTTCCATTTTGGTTAATGGTACCTCCAATGGCTACTTCAAATGCACAAAGGATGTCAGACAAGGAGACCCTCTCTCGGAAATACTCTTTGTTATTGCTGAGGATTACCTCAGCAGACTCATCACATAACATGTCAATCATAATAAACTGAAACCCATCCAGGCTGCCAGAAATCTTAAGGTCCCTAACCACCTATTATATTCGGATGACATCATCTTGTCTCTATAAGTTGAGAAAAATAATATTCACGTGCTTAAAGTCACTCTTTCTCATTATGAGGAGGTTTCAGGTCAATCTATTTCTTAGAACAAATCAGATATTTTCTTTGTAAAACGTTTCTCCCCGCAATGGAAAACCATTATCACTACTAATCTTGGGGTAAAAGAGGGTTTCTTCCACTTCACCTATCTAGGGGTTCCTATATTTTGGGGAAGACCTAAATCCTCTAATTTCTCCAGAATTATTGATTAAATCATCAGTCATCTCTCTTCTTGGAAAGGCAAGTCCCTCTCCATGGCTGGTAGAATTTGTCTTGTCAGATCAACTATTATCTCCAAGATGGTCCACTCTATCATGATCTATAGGTGGCCCATAGGAACCTTTAAAAATTAAATACTTACATTAAGAACATCATTTGGATGGGAAACATTTTTGAAAGGAAACTTGTCACCATCCCTTGGAAGACCTGTTCCAAGCCCTTAGATAAGGGGGGTTTTGGTAGTAAAAACATAAAATTTTTCAATGATGCTATCCAAGATAAAAATACTTGGAGATTAATCACTAATAGCACTAATTATCTTGAATTTCTCAAACACAGATTTCAAAATAAAATTAATAAAGGAAATAATAATTATATCACCTCCTAGATTTGGCCCTCCATTAGGCACTCATTTCATAACATTATGGAAAACTCTAGATGGATGGTTAGGGTTGACTGTGACATAAATTTCTTGCTAGATAATTGGAATGGTACCCCTTTCATTTCAATTCTCACTCCTAATTCTACCCCTAATAATAGTAGTTACACCATAAAGGACGTTCTTCAATCTCACAGGAATGACCTGCCAGACAATATTACTCAAATCATTGACAACTACCCTTATACTATCTCTAATGATTTCCATGTTTTGGAGCGGGCCCCAAATGGAATTCTTGACTCCAAAAATTTCTACCAGCAGAATTTCCATGCTACTGAATCCAACTTTCAATATTTAAAGCATTTTAATAAATCCTGGATCAAACCTACAAGACTGACTCTCATTTTGCGTATTTCTCACAACAGATTGCCCACTGAAGTCTGCCTTCAAACTTTTGGTATTCAACTTTGTTCTAGGTGTCATATTTGTAACCAACATAGATAAGATACTAACCATATTTTCTTATCATGTGCTACAGCCTCTGCTTTATGGAATTATATCTTTTACATCTTTAACTGCAGATGGTTTATACCTGACTCAATCTGTTCTATTTTAAGGAAATGTGTTGGTCAGGATTCTTCTCAGTGAATTAAAAACATCTTCCTCTATAGAATTACTAAGATCCTACATGTTATCTGGTATGATATAAATGATATCATTTATAATAAATTCTCCTTAAATATCATTGCAGGAAAATCCTGGATTCTCATTACGGTCTGTGAGGCTGCTTTGATCCAAAAAGGCCACTACAACAACTCTGTTGGCGACTGGGAGAAAATGTGCAAAATCTGGGCCGATGGCATCAATCAACAACCCAAACTTACCTTTGATGTATTCTGACAGGCTCCTATGCCAGGATGGATCAAAGTGATTTTTGATGGTGCCTCAAAGGGAAAACCTGGGCCTTCCGGCTGCGGGGAAATTTTCAGATATTATTCTAGTCAGTGCCATGGTTGTCTCTTTGGAAAATGTGGTATAGCTTCCTCATTGGAAATAGAAATGATGGGTGTCATTCATTCCTTCAATTTTTCCGTTCAAAAAGGATAGAGAAAACTCTGGATCGAATGTGACTCAACCACCATTGTTCAGGCAATCGGGAATGGGGTGATTCTCCTGGCCTGGCTCCTCACTACAGATTAGATGAAATGGTTGAATTCTCTCCTAGAGATTGATTACATCACCACTCATGCCTTCTGAGAAGCAAACATTGTTGTTGATGCTCTTGCGAACAAGGGAATTCACCCGGGTATGACTTGGCTGGGCGATCTTCCTCCAGATTTATTCCAGCATTTTGACAATGATTGTAAAAAACTACCTAATTTTCGTCTCCAGTAACCATATTGCTCTTTTATTTATATTCAATAAATTCTTCTTTGGCCTTTAACCAAGGCACCACCTTCCTAAAAAAAGGATATGTGCATAATTAATTTAGAAAAAAAATGACATGGATAAAAAATAATTGAGGTGATAGATTGAAAATATTTCTTTGATAGAACTCTGTAATATATTTATTCTAATTATAGTATGCATGAATCTAAATTTATTCCCTTAAACATTAAAATTTCATTATATATTCTAATTATTGTTATCAAATTCAAATAGAGGAAATTTTAGTAGTCTAGTGGTTCTCTATAGCATGATGAATGATTAATTATGAGAAAGAGAATGAAATATACCTTTTTCTATGTTGGTTTTTTTCTTATTACCTTCATGTGAAAAATATATTTCAGCACTAATTTATCCATATAATTATATATCTATGTATTTTTTTTTAGAAAGAATAATCATATTTGTAGGATATCCATCATATTTCCATGGACTCATTCCTCTCCCTGAAAAGATGATAATGTTGAATTAAAATACATACCATAAAGGCATGGACATGGATTCTAATTATCACCTCATAATTCAAATAAACCCACAACTACTAGTAATTCACTGATCTCTGGACTTTTCTAGGATTTTATAACCCAGCCCTTGCTTCTCCAAAATTAGTACATGGTGATGAAATATAATTTAATGCACTACCAAAATTGACCATATCCAATATATAATAATATTTATATTTACATTCATGAATTCAAAAAAGAAGAAGATATAAATTTTAATAATTTATATTAATATAGTCAAAAATAATTTTTTTCTTTATACATACAATATAGGAAATTTGAATATGTTTTCTATCATTTATTCCATTGGTTATGGGTTTCATCGACCTCTAGAACACAATCTTTATGAACAATTTAAATAGATTTTCCTGTTTATCTATATAATCCCTACATGGAACTATACCTCTATCTCATAGTGTTGTCCTAGAAGAAAAATATGAATGGAGAAATACATTAAAAATTTAATTATCTTATGATATATCATATTGAGGAATAAATATAAATTACTAGTTTATAATATATTTCCATAGTTCCTAATTCCTCGATTAGCATAAAAGGTCACCATATAGAAACACAATATAATGATACATAAAAATTTGAATATGAGTGAAAATGTGTTCCTAAGACCTTCATGATATAGTAGAAAACATAAATATATAATAGATAATTTTATATAATGTCAAATGAAATTGTGGATCATCATAGAATCAATTATAAAATTATTTAAATTAAATATAATAACATAAATAATTTTTCAAAATTTTAGGGTTATAAAAAGATAATATTTGATAAAAATATTATATTAATTCTTGAAATAAATTTATATTAATATTTTTTAATTTTATAAGTGAAATGGTAAACCCAAAAATTCATATAGGTAACATAAAACTGTCATTTGTGAAACAATTAATAGAATTGGGTCAATATTAAAAATCACGCAAACATTTATTTAAAATAAAATAATTTTATCGGTTTATGAAATATATAGTTTTATAAGAATCACTTATTGGGATATAACTGAGAGCGCCTCTCAAACCACAAAACCAAGTAGACATGATCTTAGAAACTCCAATATTAGTTAATGTATATGTAAAGACATTGCTTTTATGATGTACTTGTATCACCAAGATGTTAATATAAGAGAACATATCCAATAAGGCCACCCATTTAATGGTGAAAATAATAAAAAATAATGTATTAAAATGCTATTGTGAAGGAAAAATAATATGGTAACACCTAAATATTTTGAAATAAGAGCATTATGTTCGATAGGGTATTTGACACTCAACACCAAGATTAAATGACCATGAAATATTATTTTTTAAATATGTCCATAAAAACATATCCATTTAATAGACATATATGAATAGGAGTAAGCAAATTATGAACATTCAAATTTTTGTAAAGACTTAATTATATATTAAAAATTGTTCTCCGACGATTTTTTTCATTTCTCTGAAAATTTTATATTTTATTTTTAAAACATCTATAAATTTAATTACATATAATATAATTAATTGTTTAATACATCATATCATAGTTATCATATGGTGATTTATTTTTTGTTTTTAAAAACTTTTTTTTTCATTAATAGTGAAAATTTTTTATTTTTGTTTGAAATGGGATTTTTTCCAGGAATCTAAAAAGTTTAATTTTAGATTTCAAATATTATAAAATTATAAATAGTTATATTATATTTTAATTAATTAAAATAATTTTATTTAAATAAATTCTATAGTTTAATGCAGTATTAAAAAAATTATACTTAAGAAGACATTTTCTAAAAAAAATTCTTTACGTTTTATATTTCTATAATAGGTTAATTTCTACAACATATAGAGGTTTAATCATGGTAAATGGATACCATGTAAAGAATGTGTATGTTCAATTTTCTTAAATATCAACATTTTATTTTCATTATCAATAATAACCATAGAGTATTTTTTTCATCATGATTAAGGTAAAATGAAATAATTAGGGATAAAAATAAGAGTAAGTGTCAAAATTTTTCATATAAATTTTTATATGATTAATTAAATATGTAATTTATAACCTTCGTATCTAAAAATATTTGTTTAAGATAATACCATCTTTTAAAAGGACCTATAAAATATTCAATGTAATGAAAAATATAATATGTCACTCTCTAACTTTTAAATATCTAATATATGTCCACATACAGAAAAAATAATGTCATTGAGAAATATAAGTGTCTGTTTTGAGAATAATGAAGTTATTTTAATGGTGGAAATTTGTTTCTAAATACTTTATTATATAATTCAATTAAATTCATATACCACGATGAAAAAATATGGCATAAATTAATAAACGAACAAATAAATAAATTATAATTATTAAATATAAATATAATCTGAATGAATTATATTTTTTGATGAATTTTATAGAATATTAAAACATATTATTGTTGTTAAAATAGATTATATTCTAAATACAACTTTTTATTTATGTCAACTAAGTCAAATTAAAGAAATAATGTCAACATTGAAATTATTAATATTTTGTCAATATAATATTTTATTAAAATATCTAAAAATACTAAAAATATTGAAAGAGGATAATATATATTATATATACTCTAAAATTAAAAAAATTCACCATTTATGAACCAATTTTTAACTTATAATAAAATTATAACCCTTTATGAGTGAAAAACATGTTTCTATAGTAATGGTTAAAGCATGTTTACTAAGGGGTTATACCAAAGGATAATGATAAAAAATAATCTAAATATATATAAATTTTATCAAAAGATGGTATTTCAACACCAAATCACCATATCTTATCATCCATAGAAATTTGGATTTATTTGGGTATATAATGACTTTATTATATTTAAATATTTAAATAAATTCCATATTTTCTCCTCACATAAATTATAAAAGGGATTCTTTCCCCTCACTTATTCAAAACATTTGAGAATTATATAAAAAACATAATAAATCCATTATAAATTAACCTAGTAACACTATTTATGTTTTTCTATTCCCAGGATTCTATCCCCATTATCCTTAGGAGGAGTTCTAAAGGAGTTTATTCATATAAGATATAATCACCATAACCAAGTATTTCTTTTTTGACTTCTTCTTTAAAATATCTAATTATATGATACCGTTCATAAAATAATAAATAATTTATCCCAAATTTACTTGAATGTTATTATTATTATGAAGTTATCCTCATCCACCCACATTCCATTTGAATGGGAATTGAAAGTATTGATCATGTATATGTAAGACTTACCATCTCCACATAGTGATACTATTAATTTTCCACCACCATGCTTCATGTATGGTTATTATTATGGATTTCATATTTATAAATGAAAAATATGACATAATTATACTTATGTAAAAATAATATCACATCAAAATTCTTAACTACTGATAGATTTGAAAATGATATCATTGCTTGAGAAAACATGTGGACTACTGCCTCTAGGATGTGTTGAAATTCATTTTTCATTTTCTATTTACATGTATTGTAATAATTATAAATATAAATTATAAATATAAAATATATTAAATGATAATTATGCGATAAATTTTAATTTATATTTATATTTTTTTGGTTCCATCCATCGAAAAATTAAAATAATGTTGACACATACATACAACCAACAGTCTCTTTAAAGTGTTTTTTTATTATAAATTTATTGATGAATCTAAATATATTTATAATTAATATCTATGATATCTATGTCATTATAAAAATATATAGTGGTAGTAACAATTATCAATTTATTCAGATTGAAACTACCAAATCAAAAAACACATGTAAAACAAAGGAGATATTACCAAGAGTAATGATTTTAATATAGAATTGTTAATAAAAAGTTGATAAAAGATTATAAGTAAATTATAACACCATGTCATTTAATGAAATTTATTTTAAAAATAAATTTATTTTTTTTTATTTTTTCTATTTTACACTTCAAAATCTTAAGCATGCGCTACACAAAATACTGGCATATTTTACTTTATATAATACCTGGAGTTTATTCAAAACATCATTTTATTCTAATAATAATTTAAGAAATAAATTTATCCTAGAAATTTTAATGGTTGGTATTATCATGAGTAACTTAATTATGAAATTATTTCATACAATTATATATATAAATCTCTGACTAGTTAATTTTAAATTAATTGGAAATACTTTTTTCGAATAAAAGGAATTTATTTTCTGAAAAACAATGCACATGTTTTATTTATATAATAAATAAATCATATTATATTAGATATATGATATATATAAATATATATATATATAATATCTGATCTAATTTTTAAAATTAATCTTCTATTTTTTTGAAATGATATACGGACCAATTTTATTTTCTACATAAAATGTGTATATTTATAAAAGATAGTTTTACCACCTTTCCATGGTTATATTTAATTAATTTTTTTTTTGAAACATTTATAAATTATTTTTTAAAAAATAAACATCATATTTTATATCATGATTCAAAATTTTATTATTTTGAGTGTTTCGCATTCTTATGATAATTTTATTTTCTTCGTGAATAATGAAAAAATTTGATTTTTAATTAAAAACAACAATTTAATTGAAACAATTTATATTGTTAAATTATATTTTTGATTTTTTATAAAATAAAATTAGATAAATTTATTATCATTTCATAGAGTTTAGTCATTTTCATCAATTTTACAATGAATTTTTACATAAAAACATATCAATATATTTAATGTTTTGATGTTAAAAACACATTGTTCCATCCCACATGAGGAAAAAAATTATTTAATTTCAGAAAATTCAATGAATTGAATTTTAAAAAATGAATTTTATTTTTGGAATCATATGGTCTTAAATTGTTATTTTCCTTTTATTTTTGGCCAATATGAATAGTATATTTAAAATTTTTTGTTACCACTATTAAGAGTAGACGTGGTAATTATCGGTAAAAATAATATTAAAAATATTATAAAACTACCATAACAATTTAAAAATGTTATTGGATGAAGAAAATTACATTATTAACACCTATGGTTCTAAATTTATTAATTTGATGGAAAATTTTCCATTATAATTACTTGGATATTATTAAAATCAAAGAGAGTGATAAAATGATATACTCAAACTTTTAATAAGGAAAATATTTGTAATATGGGGTTAAATAGATTACATTCTTTACTATATATATTATTTTGAAAGGTAATATTTTTATATATATCATAGAAAATTATTTTTAATTTTTAGTGCAAAAATAATTATCATAAATAAATACTAAATGATAATGATTTAATTTTTTAACTATTGAAACAATCAATTAAATAATATTAGAAATATTAAACGAAATATAATTTAATTTAATTAATGTGATACATTATTTTTTAAGGTTAATATTACATGTTATGTGTATATTATAATTTTATATTTTAATTTAGTTTTCTTAATTGAGTTTCATAATGTAAATTTAAAGAATATTGACAAAATTGACACCTATGATATTATTTTGATTATTATATAATATTATATTATTAAAAAATCATAAAAATATTAAATAAGTACAATAGTATGAGATATTTTCTTAAATATCATAATTTTTCAATTTATTGTCTAATTAATATTTTATATGAAAAAAATTACATCCTATGATTTTTGAAAAAGCTATTACCTTAGTAAAAATAAAAAATAGGATAACTATGGGTTAAAAAAATGTTATGTCGTAAAATAATAGCAAAACATTTCTAAAATATCATAGTGTAAGATATTAATACATTATATTTACTTAGATTTGAATTAATGGTCCTATGGAACATTTTTGATTGAGATTTATTTCATTATAATTTTATCTCTAGATAATTTAAAATGATCCACTCACCACTCTTATAAAAGCACACATCCTATTCACTTTTATTCATTTTTAAGAACTTATTTCACTTACACAACATCTATCCAATTATTCTAATAGATTTAATCCCTTCAGTATTGAATGAATAATTTGAGAATAAATCAATCCAACGAAGACATTTTTATAAATTCAAAAGGACATAACCAAAGAAGATGTAATTTTTATCAACAAAAGCTTTCCTTTTATTTCATAATTGATCCCAAAATATTATTTTTATTCCATTAATATATAATTTAATTAGTTTACGCATTATACAGAAATTTTTTTATTACATGGTTTTAACTTACACCTACACACACCTACATCTAATTGGTAAATAACTTAAAGTTCTTGTGTACAGAAATCTAGCACCTCAAAAAACTATATTGATAGTTTTTCATTTACCATCTCTCAAGGTTGGGAATTATAATGGAAAAATTATTTTTATATAAAATATATGATATTTAAAATTTCTTTATTATTTTTATATTAATATATAAATATTAGCTTCAAGTTTTCCAATTTTTGGAAATATAATAACTTCGTTTGTAGACATGTGGACTTCCGCATCCTCAAAGTGATGTAACCCATTAAGACATTACATGAATTTTAGTAAAGATGGGTTGAGTTATGGAATATGATATAGATGAAATAATAATGCTACCAGAATGATATTATATATATATATCCTTTATTTTCATTCTTTTAGTACAATAATAAAATGGAAACATTTTTTCATGTGTACTTAAGGACTACTATCTCCATGAACGGTGTATATAATTTTATATTTCTACCTTTTGTAGATGATTATGAATACTTATATACTGAATATACTCATGGTTATCTTTATGATGATTATTAAATAATGATATAAGTAAGAGGACCAAAAATATAACAAATAAAAAAATAATTGAAAACCAAATCAATTTTTACCCAAAATGTAGATTTATCATGGAATTTTCAATTAATTGGTAACAAAATTACATAATTAAATAATTTATCATATAATATAATTGAATAATTTTATGTATTATATGTATAACAAACATAAATTTATTATACTTGAGGTTTTCATGAATATGATGATTTTCAAGACATAAGGTAATGGATCATTGTCATGCTTTTATTTTTATGGGACGCATGCCTTATACATTACTTGTTTCATCTACATGTTGTAAATACAGACTGTGAATATCTTTTATGATTCTTATCCAAACTAATATTATATTTTTATATCCATGTTTTATAATTTCATGTTTAATATGATTATACATATTATAATGTGATAATTATTTATTCCATTATCCCTTAAATATTTGGTATTATTTCATTTTAAGTACCTTTTGGGAAATAATTTTCCTACATGCCCATGTTTTGTAAAAAATATTTTAAAAAGGATTCAATTATTATCCTATGAATATTTAGGAAAGGAATGTTTTTTTAACTTATTTTGAATGAATGTATTTTTATGATTTACTAAATCATCATTTAATTTATAATTATCATAAAATGTTATAAGGTTTTTTTGAAATAAAATGTATTTTTTAAAAAATATCATAGCATTTTAAAAAAACCAAACATTATCAAAGAAGAGTGGATATTTTCACCAATTTTTTTTTAAATATATGATTAAATTAATTTTTTATACTTATTCTTCACAAGGTAATTTTTTCAAGAATACAATCCTTATGATTCGTATGGTTGATTTATGTTAATGGAGGACTGATATTTATGAAGCACATTCCATTTCCATTGGTTATTTTATGACTTAATAATGCTTATAAAACCTATTTAATCCCACAGGTTCTTATGTGATGAACGATTTATATTCTTGTGGCATAAATATATGTTGTTAAAATAATTTTATGAGTGGGAAATATGTCTCCCCTAACTTCATTGGGTAAATATTATTATCCCATAAGTTATATATGAAATACATGACCATGAATTCTTGTTCACAATTCTATTTGTGGACTTGGTTTTCATATCCATTATATTATTTATAAACCAAGATTTAATTTCCATATGTTTAGGGAAGGGCTTAACTACATGAACATAATTTAGTTAGTGAACCTGTTACTATTTATATGTTCTCAAAGAGTTACCAGTTTATTTGTATGTCATAATTCCCTGTCTTATGTCAATGTTTTGATCTCATGGATTATGTTCCTTGATTCCATTATGATTAATGACTATTAACATCAAATATTTATTCCGCGAGTCATGTTTATGATATTTGATATATAGGGTATGTTTTTCTAATGTTATAATCAATCCACATTACCCTAATACACATGTTTATTCTTACATATATCCCATGTTTAGCCTTATTAAGCATATGATCTCACCCATCTCTAATGTTTACTTTACCAAAATATAATGATATTTTTATTTGTGATTAGACAAAAATGGTTCTAGATTTGAAGAAATATGTGAGAGATATGTATATCTATTATGAACTAGTTTCTCATGATGAAAATACTTCAATGGAACTAAAATAATATTGTATTTGGGTGTGTGTATAGGAATTCCACAAAAATGATCTAATATGCTTGTATGTTGATCCTAGGTCTCTGTAGTTGGTATTAGAGAAATGGTTCATTTAAACATTGAAAAAGAGGATGATTAAAAGTTAGTTATATCCCTAGATATATTTTTAGGGATTTTTCAATGGATTCCTCAAAAAAAGATTATGAATATCTTATAATTCAATAATATTAGTAAATATCATGAATAACATAGTACTAAACCTAATATTTCATTGATTGAGGGTAATTTACATTGATGTTGTGGTTTTTGTAAAATTAATTCTTTTTCTAACACTATATTAGTTTTTCTTTAGAAAAGTGCTAGAACCTAAAGGAACAATCTTAATTAATTATACAATTTCAAATGCACTGATGGCCCTCTAGGAAAACATAATGTTAAAAAAGAATGAATGAAAAACCTCATTGCTATAACCACCCAATATTATCTATCCATGAATCAAGATTGACTTACAAATTACCAACATATAGAATAATGCTTTCATGAATCCTTATTAAAAAATCATTCACATTCTTTTAGGTGATTGATAAATCCACTAGTTTCTATGAAATGGATCTCTATCATTGTAAATATATTTTCCATTCTCCATTGATATGAAGATGAAAAGGTTTACTTGGAAAAAAAATCTTTGAAGGTGAAGTGAAGCCATGTTTGAAAATTTTCATGAATACAAGGAAATAAAATAAATTTGACTCTATCGATTGTGACATATTCAAGAACATACTTTTCAATAAGTACATCCACTTTATTCTTCTTACAAAAAAAAGAAAATTAATTTTCTACTAAATCTCATGTTTATGATAATAATATTAGGATCTAATTAAATAGAAACTGTTAAAACTATAGATAGAAGAATATTAGATTTAATTTTTGTTCAATGTGTGGAATGTAACATGGATGAAATTATTGTAAAAGGACATGTAAATATTTTATTTCTGAAAAATAAGGTCATAGTGAAATTTAATATCAATGTAGTGGGAATAAACAAAATCTCAAAAGAGTGAACCTCCCCTGATTCATTTTCTCAATTGAAAGGAGTTTTGGCATTATGAAAAAAAGTTCCCCAATAAAAATACTAATGTTGATCATAATCCAAACAAACAACCGAGGACAATAGAGAAAATGAAATATTATTTTCTTCAAAATAAATGAATTGAACCATGATAATTATGGAATAATTATCCTCCTATCATTTATTAGGAATTTATTGATTGATTTTGAATGAATAAACCTCATGAGAATATTTTTGTTTGTTAATTAGTGGAATTTTATGTTATTATATACATGGATTCTGGAATATTGTAATCACATATTATACTGGAACATAGATGGTCCCAGGATTCCAATATAAATGTTTTTTCATATGAGAAGTTCTTATATAAGGAATGATGAATCATGTGTTTATTCAATATGGTTTTATGGTAATTATGGTTATTATAATGACTCAAGAGTAGATAACAGTAATCACATGATTTTTAAGGGGAAAATCTTGTTTTTGAGAGATAAATTATTTTTTAGTTACCTTGGTTAAACTAATCATGAATTTTAATGTTTTGGAAGGTTCATAAGGGTAACCATTTGTTAAATTGTTTACATTGAAATCAGGATGAGGTTTTAGAGATTAATTATTAGTATTAATAATATTGGATAAATGTGAGGACTATATTATTTAGATGATAAATAGATATTGATGGAATTATTTATCATCTAATTATTGATCTCATCATCCACTAATTATTCAGGAACTACAATCTCATCATAATTTAGAGGAGTAATATATAAAGTTGAAATTTATCAAGTCACAACCATTAGATGAGATCATTCTTAAAAAAGTAATGATATCATATAACCATATCATCTTAGGAAAATTAAACAACATTAGGAAAAGTATCTTGAATAAAAAATATTTAACCTACAACCTTCTTTTCTGATGAATCAAATTGTACTTTAGATTATTAATGCTTTTTTATGTGAATATTAACTTTATAAGTATGATATTATCTATCACTCTCCTTAATGACATGATAGTTTTACATAACTTCCCTATTTATGTTTTTACTATCCCCTAATACTATTTATGTGGTGATCATCATGTTATACATTACAACTGTTTAAGAGGAAATTTTGATTTCCCTTTTTATGATGTGGGTTTCCCAGAAAGATATTCTCTAACATCCACCATTGATTTTCAAAGTGCAATTAAAAATATCAAGGATACAGTTTATGTTTTTAAACACAAGATCAGATTAGATTGGTATCCTATACATGGGAACTTTTATAAAATCACATTCATGTTCATAATGCCTTCCTTGTATCTGTTATGATAAATTTCTTACATGATCCTTCACATGTATTAGAATCAAAGATCTTATTGCTAGAACAATATCATCAATATGTAGAGAAACTGGTGGAAATTCATACCGAAGATATAATGATATATAAAACAAGACCACTCACCTTGTTAACATTTTGTAGATAAAATACCAGTTTGAAGAAACAACATGGTAATTGGATGATATGATGAGGTAAAAGTACTATCCTAGGTTTTTTGAATTGGAAATTAATATTAAGGGGTTAAAATGTAACATCATGAGTTTTTATATTTTTTTAATAAATTTAATTTCTTTGATTCCTTATATTATATGTTAATCAATGTTATTCTTTTGCTACAGGAAACCCCAACATATCTTTCTTAACATGAAACATTGAGTTTATATTAAACATCGTTGTCTTATTATAATTATTTATAAAATAAAATTATATCATTTCCATTAGAATGGTGAGTATGATAAAATATTAATTGTATTATGAAATTATGGCTTAAATATGTACATTTAATTCCTTGATACACTAATTATAAAATAATCTAATACCATTTTTAAAATAAAAAAATTCAGAAAAGGCTCACAAAATTGTGTTTTATGTTAAAAATAACTCATACGGAATTATATTTATGATATATATAAATATATGTATATAATATTCAATATAATATTTAATATTCAACCTAGGATTTATCAATACACGATATAAGAAGAAATCAAATTTTATGCACAAAAGATATATTTTTATAAAAGTCAATTTAAGGACATATGGATGGAGCACTTGTTTTAAAACAAGTTTCTGAAATTTTGTAATGGCTATTTGAAAAAATAAAATTCTTCTTTTAATACGGGATATCAAAATTTACATTCGTTTTGTTTTTGGTATTTTACTTATAAGTTTTTCATTTTGATGAATAGTGAAAAATACTAAATTTTAATTGAAAATTAATTTTTCATCTAATAAATTTATAGTGTAAAATTTTATTTTTAATTAGTTTTAAATTAAAATTCTTTCAATTATTTATCATTTAATCCAACATAAGTCATTGTAATATAAATTACATTGAATTTGGATAAAAACCATATCAATTTTTTAGATGTTTTCAGTATAAAACCTTATTGTTTATTCCCATCTACGAGAGTAAATATTAAATAATTTCTGAAAATTTTGTGAATATAATTTCTAAATATAGATTAAATATTTTGAATCATAAGTTACACATTTTTTAATTAATCCAATTTTTTTTTTGGAAAATTTTTATAATAATTTTAGTAATGTTTATTAAAAAGGTTATGCTTAAATCATGTAATTAAGTGTAAAAATAATAATATAAATATTTGAAAACAAACATAAAAAATTTCAAAAAATAGTATTTTATAATGTTAATTAGACCATTAACACCTATTTTTTGAAATTTGATAATTTAATTGACACTTTCCCATGAAAATGGATTGGATATTATAAAAATCAAAGAGTGAGAGAAAATATCACACTATTACTATTAATATGTATATTATTTTTAATAAGGTTTTATGTAAAAGATATTATCAACTATATATATTCATAATGAATCAAAAATGTTTATATGCATCATATAAATTTAGTAGTATATTATAGGGAATCAATATTTATCAGAAATAATTACAAAATGATGAAGAAGTAATTATTCTATTAATGAAAATTCGAATTAAATTATATTAGAAATATTAAATTAAATATCATTTTACAAAATTTGGGTGATAAATAAATTATATTGATTAATATGACATGTTAATGGTGAATTTGTGGAATTTTTTAATGTTATATTTGAGAGTGGAGTTTCTTAAATTCAATGTGATTAATAGTGCCAAAATCGACACTTTGGATATTTTATGAAGATTTTTTTTCTTGAAGGAAAAAAAGAGAGATAGGAAATGGTCACTGAAGGAATGACTCATCAAAATATATTAAACAAAAAAAACGTCTAAAATAATTTACGATGTGTGACAAGCATGCACCACTAGGTAATTGAGGGTGATACTTGATAATGAAGCATAAAACAATTAAAGAAGCATACAAAACTTATCATGAAATCCTTCCAACAGCCCTGGAGTCACAGAACATAGTGAGAAAATCCACTCCAATGTGGACATAAACCCCCTTAATGTATGAAAAAGTAGCCTCCAAATTCCATCAAAATGAAAGTAAACAGTAGAAAGAAGTGGTATTATATTTGTTGATCTAGAAACATATATTTCCAGTGTGATTTCCATATCTCATATGAATATAAAAAAATTAAAATGATAACCCGAATCAAAAATTAAATCGATGTATATTCTCAATCCATGATCATTGAATGTCTAGAATCAGGCACTTAAATATCTAGATTCATCTCCACCTATTATATAAATTCACACTATCCTCACCCACAAAACCAGTGAATGTAAACTCATATATCAAAGAAATAAATTCAATTCAAACAAAATTTGTTCATAAAAATGACTAGAAAGAGGTATCCAACATCAGAGTGACAACATGTATTAAACCAAGTTGAACCATCATGATAGATCACCAAAATTCCAAAACACCCCAGGTTAAAACAATCCAAAGAGAAAAAATCATGGGCAACAACATCAAGAGGGAATTATAAATTTCATAGAAACTGACCAAATATAATAGAGATTAAAATAATACAAGATACCCAATATAAAAAGTTTTAGTAGATTCCTAAAATCATAATCATGAGCTAAGGAAACCCAACAAAGGGAACCATCCAATGGATGACTAAAGAAACATAAATTCAGGATAAACAAAAAACATTTGCTTGGAATGTTCATAAAATCAAAATATGAATTTTTCTAAAATTTATCCACAATCATGATGAACATTCACTTACATATTATAAGGTAAATCTCTATAGAATTTTCTATATCCATGTATTGTTTAATTTTTATCACATATTTATCTTCTGTCCACACTTCTAATTCCCCACAAAAATCATCATTATACTAATATGCATCCCTCACAGCCAGATCCTCCTCTTCGTTATTGTTAGGATCTGGAAAAATATTTTTAATAGGAGGTTTCATCAGGGGACCCTTCAACTGTTTAGGAATAATATATTTTTCCTTATTAGATTCCTCTGAGGAACTTGTAACTATTTTTCTCTCAAGGTGATAACATTCTATACAATTATGAGTCTTTCTATAACATGGTAAACCATCTGAGTAAACTGTTTGTTTTTGCCCTTCCTATCAGATGAAATATAGTGGGTTTCCTCATTTTTATATTCTTGGTCTAGATAATCCTATAAGGATTCAATAGAATCAAAATGTTCCCTCTTGTCCTGGTCATATAAGGGTTTAGAAGAATCTGAGAATGCAGCAGGATGTTGAAGTCCATTGTGTGTCACCAAATCTTCATCATATGTTTGAACAATATGATAACAAACATAAACTATATAGATATTATTAATAGAGTAGTGAGAATTATAATTTTCATCCATAACATCCTTATTAACAAGATCCAAAAAAATTCCATGGGGAGAAGAAGATATCACATTGTGTTTAACATTTTAAATCAAAATTGAATTATTCGGAGGATATGCATCAATATATCTTCTCATGCAGTATTTTTCAAGATTCCCAATTTTAAGACAACTAAAGTAGTAATCTGGATGATTTTCATAGAACCCCTCTTGTAGAAATATAGTTTCATAATTTTCTATCCAAACATGATGTGATAGGTATTTAGAAATATCAATTTCTATACAAATTATAGCAATATAAGGTCACAACAAATTTTTAGTATCAGTATCTAGTTTAAAAGGTTTTCTAAGAATACTATAAAATGAAAAAACATATTCTTGTTTAAAGAAATAGAGTGGATGACCTGGAAACCCCAACCAAATAGGTAAATGGGAGGATAAATATTAGTCTAGAAATTAGGGGTCCATTTCATAAATTTTAGGGAGCATCCACCGATGTTCTAGGAACTCATCATCCAGGTCTGATTCTAATCATTTTCATACAAAAATTAAAAACCATATATATTTATTTCCAAAGACAAAAATGGACGAACATAAAACCAATAGTTTCAAAAGCCTTTATTATGAAGAAAAAAATAAGTACTATGATTGTTAAATTATCCAACAATAATAAATTATAGGTCTGAAGAAAGTGAACTGGCCTATTCCCTAGAAAAATAAATCATATCGAGGCCCCTGTATCAAAATATCCTCAGCTCAATGTGCATAGATATCATTGTATCAATATTAATAGTCCATATTTTTCCATTCCTAACTATGACATCTGAGATGGATCTATGATCTGAGTTAGGGTTTCCCTATCATTAACTGAGAGCCATATTCTGCAGTGGTTCAATCCTCAAAATGATATGAGTAGTTATATTGAACAATATATTTTACGAAGATAATATTTTAATAAAATATTAAAAAATAATAAAATATTAAATAAGGAAAATAAAAAATATATATTGTGGAAATTTTGCTAAATTGTCTATTTATTTACAAATAATCACATTATATTAATGAAAATTAAATCCTATTAATATTGAAAAAAGTATTAACAGAATTAAAATTAAAATATGTTAACTAAGGGATAATAACAGTGTTATGTTTTAAAAAATACCAAAACATGTCTAAAATCTGTTAATTGATGATATTACAACCATATAACATATTATAATTAAATAAATTTTATTTTAGAATTTTCTAGATTCTAATTTAGATTATTATAATTTACTCTTTTGGAAAAATCAAAACGTGAACCCCCCCCCCCCCTCTATTATAACAAATAACCTCTTCATCTCTTATATTCACATATCATAACATTCTTTGTTCATACAAAATCAATCCAAATATTCTACCAATTTCCCTCCCTTCATCCCAGAAGAAATAATTTGGTCTTAAATCCAACCAAAGGAGATACCAAAAGAAGTGGTAACATTGATCAAGGAATGTTTCCATTTTATATCATCATTATAATCCCTGAATTATTATTATTACATGATTCTATAATATACTAATTATTGTCAATATATTTATATTTTTTAATTTTATTGTTTTACCAACACTTAAACACACTTCTATCTAATGGGTTATAAACATAATATTCTTGTCTTTGAATAACTGCTACCTCATAAAAGAAAGTCGTTCATTTTTACATTAGAAGATCTCATTTCTTAGAATTATGTTGGAAAATATATTAATATATTATATATATACTATTTAGTATATATTTATTCTTATGTAATTATTATATTAAACATACCTTCGCACATTCCATTTTATGGAAAAGTGATAACTTTATTTGTGGATGTGTAGACTAGCACCTCTTTAAAGCAATGTGACTTGTTTACACATTACAAAAAATGTATTAGGAATGGATTTATTGAAATAATGTGATATATATTAAATAATATTTTTACTATAATGATATTATATATAAGTAATTTACATTCATTCATTCAATATGACAATAAAATGGAAATAACATTCATTGTACATACGACCTAATATCTACATGAAAAATGTACTTAATTTATTTTTCTACATTTTATAGTTTATTATAATTGCACGAATTATAAATATAATAATTTTTATCATTTTTTAGATGATTAAATATTGATATAAATAATTGGACCAAAAATATAACAAATAAAAACACATGTGAAAAACAAAGCAGTTGTTACCCAAAATGTAACTTTATCATGGAATTGGAAATAAAGGAAAAATAAAATGAAATAAAATCATATATGGTATTATATAATTAAATTTTCTTCTATGATAGGTGTATAAAAAGTGTATTTTTTATATTGGAGGGTTGTATGAGTACTACCAGTGTCGAGACATAAGGTATGTGATTTTTGCCTCACATTTATTTCATTGGGACACAAGACTTATACACTACTTGTTTCTTCTGCATGGTGTATATAATTCTGGATAATATATTTGATGATTCTTATCCAAAATATTAATATATTTTTATATCAATATAATTTTCTTTTCCTTAATTATAATACAATTCTATTGACTATAAATTGAAATGTTTTTTCCTAAATCTCATCAATATTTTGGATTATTTCATTTTAAATATTTATTTGCAAAAATTTATCTTTAACATCCATGTTTTCTAAAAAAATAAAAATAATTTTTAATATTCTCCTATGAATATGTAATATTTTATTTAGACTTGTATTAATTTTTACTAAATTGTTTTAAAGGAATGTTTTTTATGTTTTTTAAATGAGGTGCATTGTGCGTTTTCTAGATTAAAATGGAAGGTATTTTATTTCACATACATAGAATGAATATATTTCTACACTTTTATGATTCCTTAATGACATTAATATTACATTACAATCTTACGAGTAACATTTCAAAGGAATGTCTTTCGTTTAAAATTTTGGGTATTTTAATAAAAAACAACATTTTGAAAGTAGAAAGGATATTTTCCACAATAATTATTTTTAAATCAATGATAAAATTCATATATTTTACTTATACTTTATTGGGGTTATTTTTAAATAATATTTTCTTTATTCTTACTATGGTTGATTTATCGTTATGATGGAATTATATTTATGAAAACTATTTCATTTCCATGGGTTAGTTATGAGTGCATGATGATTATGAAAACCATTTCATCCATGGGGTTTCAATATGAAGAATTATTTATGTTATATGGTAACATATGTGAATTGTTTTAATAATTTCATTGGTAAAACCTGTATCTCCCTCCAACTAATTGGTTAATGACGGATAACTCCTGAATCATATCTGTTTTGTGTGAACCTGATTTCATGTTTTCAATTATATGAATGGTCCAGGTTTTCATGTCCATAGTTATATGCATAGAGCCTATTTTCGTTTCCATATATTAATATAGGCTCTTGAATTCATGTCCTAAATATAATTAGTGGGACTTTTACTTTATATACATTTATAGAATTTTACAATTTAATTTTGTTTGTCAATCATTCATGTCTTATGTCATTATTATTATCTCATGGATTATGTTCTTTGATTGCCTTTTGATTTATATATTATTAAATACTAATATTTATGTAATGATTCATGTTTAGGATATTTGATATGATGGGTATGATATTGATGTTATTTTCTTGCGATCCTCCCCTTTATATTCAATATTATGCTTACAAATCTCCCTTGTTTACCATTACTGAGAATCTGTGCTCACCCTTTTTTATGTTTATTTTCCCAAGGTTATGAAGAATTTTTTATTTATTATTTTCCATTAACTATTATCTATATGATGAAATAGATTGGATAGGATGTAGGTGTTTCATGAACTACTTTTTTAGACTTCTAAGTTTCCAATGGAGGTAAACTAATATGGTCTATGGGAATTTGTATGTGTGTTCCTAAAAATTGGTGCAATATCCATATAGGTTAATCATATGTCATTATATACATCATAAAGGGTATTATATAAATGTGTATTATTTTATAATTGATTTATAATAAATCTTTATTAATTATATTGGTTGTTCGAACATGTATGATGAAAGTCAGATCTAAGTTGATGAGTGTAAATAGCATTAAGCATCATTGTGTTAATTATATCTCCTCTACGTATTATAACCAATATAAATTCATATCCTATGTGTATTTAAATTAATTACATCTTTACCTTTCATTTCCTTCTCATTATATACTCAAGATGTTAACGTATTGATTTTAAGGAAAAACGACTTTGTATTTCTACTAAATAGGCAATATTCTTATTCTATATCCATATTTTCATTGAAATGTTTTAAATAATATTTATATTTTATATAATTTTTTTAATATATATTATTACAAAAATATGAATTTTACAAAATATTTTACGTAGTATCTAACTATTAATTTCTAAAGGATATACTCTTTGACTTTTCATTAAAAAACTATTATCATGAGATTTATTAAACTTATATAGAATGAATGAAATTTCTCATCATCAAGAATTTTCAATGAATTAAATCATCAATTATATGTTTAATATGATATTTTAAAATAAATTTGTTTTAGAAAATTTTGAGATTGTATATGTTATAAAAGTGGATTTCAAACAGAAAAGGATATTTTTTAAATATTGTTTTGATGATGTTTAATGATATTTAAACTCCTCGTTGAAAATGAAACATTTTTATACCTATACTCTACTAGGGATATGTCTTAGTGATAAAAATCATTATTATTTGATGGATGGTTTATTTTTAGTTTGATTGTTAAAATATTGACTTTTGTTTTTTAGTTTTTCTATACTAATGTTTATGTTGATTATGTATTGAATTTTTTTATTTATTTTAATATAATGCATTAATAGGGATTAGTAAGTGATATAGAGGCCATATATAGCCTTTATATGCATAATTAGGTCTCATAAGATATACTAGTTTTGGTATTTCTCCATAGACACTCCCATTTGTGTAGGATGTCTTGGCAGGAGTTCTTGGCTATATTTTTATAATTTATATCATTATGAATTCAGACACTAAATTATTAGTTAATTATGTATATTTGAATATTTTTACAGTTATGATATCCGAATATAATATTCTAGATCACATGATTAGTTACAAAAAATTATTTGATCATCATAGTGTCCTATAATAGTATTATTGACTCTCATGTTACTTGTCAAATGGAAAGTGTTTTGAGTTATTTACCTCACCATATTGACTATTCCTAGTTTAATCATGACAGAATCCACTATATATATCCCATATTATATATATTGGATTAAATTTTATTATGATTTATTTTATAGGATATGAATAAGGAATCATTATGTAACACCCCCAAATGATAAAGAGTTAAATGACAAAATGATATGACTCATGTCAATAAGGTGCACCTTCCTTTTAAGGAGCCTACTAGATTATAACTTCATAGTTAAGCGTACTTGGCCTGAAGTAGTGATTAGGATGGGTGACCTTCTGGGAAGATTCTCAGGGTGTGTGTGAGTGAGGACAAAGCACACTGGAAAGGACATGTGTTGGCCTGTGGGGACTCTCATTAGTCAGAAGACACATTCGGGCACATGGGTGGGGACCACATGTCTGTGGGTCAACTGGTGGTACATGCCGCGTCAGGAACCGACGGCCATGTAAAGGTAGGGTGTTTGTGCTGTAATCAGGACCCAGTTGTCACATTTGATATCAGAGGTGGTACCCAGCTTTTAGTGTGGTGCCCTGCCTGGGTTGAGATGTTTGGCTCACAATGAGGACGGTGTGCTCTAAATGGGGGTGGTGATTGTAACACCCCCAAATGATAAAAGATTAAATGATTAAATGATATGACTCATGTCAACAAGGTGCACCTTCCTTTTCGGGTGCCTACCTGATTAGAACTCCACAGTTAAGCATGTTTGGCCTTGAGTAGTGATCGGGATGGGTGACCTTATGGGAAGTTTCATAGGGTGTGTGTGAGTGAGCAAAAAGCACACTGGAAAGGACATGTGTTGGCCTGTGGGGACTGTCATTAGTCAAATGACCTGTTCAGGCACATGGGTGGGCCCCAGGGTGGGGACCATGTGTCTTCGGGGCAACTGGTGGTACCTGGAAGGTCAGGACATGTGTGTGAGTGTGTAAAAAGCACAATGTAAAGGAAATATGTCAGAATGTGGGGACTGTCAATATTCAGATGACCCGTTCGGGCACATGGGTGGGCCCCAGGGTGGGGACCACGTGCCTGCGGGGCAACTGGTGGTACCTGGCGTGTCAGGACCTGATGGCCAGGTAATGGCAGGGTGTATGTGCTGTCACCGGGAACCAGTTGTCACATTTGATATCAGAGGTGGTACCCTGTCACGACCCGTCCTCGGGGCCCGTGCCGTGACTACCCCAAGCCCGCCTTCCATAGGCCAGGGGATGGCGACTAGCACCAAGGCGTAAATCCCAACAAAATGGGAAGGCATTGCCTTTGAAAAGTAAACAAGCACCACAGAGTAAGCAAGAGGAAAAGTAAACACTAAGTAAAAACTGTACAAGCTGTGCTGAAAGTAAAAGGGGCCGGAAATACAAGCCCAACGGTAAAGTACAACTGAAAGGAAAAACAGCAACTGAAAAGGGAAAACTGCAGCGTCGAGCCGTCCTCTGGAAGTACCACTTGAAGGGTGGGTACAGATAGCCTCCACTGCTCCTCGGGTCCACCTGACCGCTCTGAGTACGTCCCGCCCAGTGGTCCACCTCCAGGTACCGTCCTGCTCCGCACGCCTCCACCACGATCAGCGTTGTCCGTCGTCTGCAACCAACACAACGTAGTGCGGGCATAGCCCGTGCAGGGGTGAGTATAAGCTACTCAGTAGGGACCCCGAGACCCCTGAAGGTCTCCCGAAATCCACAAAGGATAATCCACAAAGGAAAGATACAATCACAAAGTAACATCTGACACGGCTTAGGTATATGCCCATACATATACCTAAGTCATCAATTCCTGTTCGGCTCCAACGTCTGAGCCCAAGCACAACCCAGTCCACATAGGAAAGCAACGTATACCCACACCGGATAGCACAACGCAATCCACAAGGAGAGTAAACAGTAAATCCACACGGATAGCTCAACACAATCCACAAAGGAGAGTAAACAGTAAATCCACACAGGATGGCTCAACACAATCCACAAAGCAGAGTAACTCAAGATTCAGCTCACACAGGTATATTTCTTCGGATGACGATAAGATGATCACTGAACCATCTAAGTCGTCGGACCCACGAAGGATCGATAGGTATTAACCCCGCAGTGACCCACACAGGATTGGACCCACACAGGATCGGGCCCACGCAGGACCTGTAGGCGCTGGCTCACATAGAACCGTTGAGCGCTGACCCACACAGGATCAGACCCACACAAGATCGGTAGCACTGATCCACGTAGGATCGCTGAGTGCAGTAGTCATCGTAGTACACTGAAGATCTCTGCACAATCGTTGCCGCAGTCCACTGAGGATCTCTGCACGGTCGTCGTCGGAGTCCACGGAGGATCTCTGCACAGTCATTGCTGTCGAAGAAGCAGTCGCAGCCATCACTAGGGTTCCCGCACACAGCGAGCTCGTTCGGGAGGGTCTGCTCCACGAGCCGAGAGGCTGATACATCAACTGACACAAAGTCTGAAGTTGATGTATCCAAAAGTTCCATATCGTCAACAGGAACTCGACGTCACAGACAGCGCGTTAATCGGAAGCCCGGTCTGAGAGTTATTGGCTTTTTCGTCCTAGGGGCCCGGTTGGTTTTTAAGGCAAAACCAACCTGACCGTACTCCACCTGCGTCCAAAATTCGGGCGGAGTATGCCAAAAGATCCGTCTCACTTAGAGGATTTCAACGAAGCTGACGACATGTCAATCGGACGTCTGTGGCTCAAGATATGAGCGTTTCTGCTCCGAAGGCCCGGTTGGTTTTGTGTACGAACCAACCCGGCCGAACACAAGGTATTCTGAAACCTTGAGTGTGATATACTAAAACGACCATATCGATCCAAGGATCGTGTTGCCTCTGACGGCGAGTCGTTTGGAGGCTCGTAGCTCATGTTACGGGTGTTTGAACGAAGATCGTCCGAAGACGGGGGGTCCGGGCCCGGGCCGAGCCGGCCCGACCCCCCCCCCCCCCCCCCGGGGAGTCGGCCGAACCGGGTCGACCCGACCCGGTCCGCCCCGGTCCATTATGGCCGGGGCGTGGCCCGACCGGTCGGACCGGCCTGGCCCGGTTCGGTCGAGCGGCCGAACGGCCAAGGCGCCGCGGGGCGCTGCCCCCCGCGGCCTGGTGGTGTCGCGGCCCCCCGCGTGGGGCCGCGCTGAGACAAGGACGCGGCTTTTCCGCGTCCGGGTGCACCGGAACCGCGCGGCCGCGGGTCCGCGGGTGCCACCGCCGTCGCGGCTTCAGTCGCGGCGGCCTGTCCGGCGGCGCGCCGGGGCGCCGCCGCTCCCGGCTGCCGGCGCCGCCGCGCCCCCGGCGCGTTCCGAGGGCCACCGGGATCGCTCCGGTGGTCCGATTTTCTTCCCGTCTGCGCCATTGCTCCTCCCGGGACTTGTTCTTCACTGCGGGATTGTCAAACATCCGTTGCGGCACGTTCCGTCGTCGCCTGTCAAATCCGCAAAAAACGAAGAACGGCGGAGGGTCGTCGGGCCGTGTTCGTTTGGCCCGCACCCTCCGCGTTAGAGATAAACAAACGGGAGAACTTTTATTCCACACAGGAACAACAATTTTAATAAGTTTAAAATTGCTCACTATCCGGTTCTTTAATTTAATTTTGTTTAAAGAAACATTGACGGGAATATAAAAAGAAAAAAGGGGGTAATTCCCAAAATAAATCCCTACCTCATTGGTCGTCGCGCATGAGCGTTCTTCACGAAATTGCTCGTTGCGGAAGGTGGAGATCATCGCGTCGTCGCGGAACACGGCGTTGAGTCAGCGAATTCAATGCACCATGAAACAGAAGATTTAATTTAATTAATTAAATTTGTGTTTGGGTTAAGAACCACGAAGGAGATAAAAATGAAGGTCCGAGACTCTTACCTCAAGCAGTCGATCGAAGATCCGCCGCGGAGGAAGAGACGTCGCAGAAGAACGTTGTCGGCGTTGCGGATCACGGCGTCACGTCGTCGATTTCCGGGTTTAGCGTTCTTCGCGTTCTTCACGTTCTTCGCGTTCTTCGCATTTTTCGCGAAGGAGGAAGAAGATACAAGGATTCTGTCTCAATGATTAATCCCCCAAAAGATTTTGGTTGGTCTTATTTTATTATTATGCCAACACACGAAAACGGGTAAGAAAAGACCCATCAATTTGTTGAATTAATTCAACGAAATAAACTGCTCATTTAATTTACGAAATAAACTGCCCAATTAAATGGTCTGTTAAGAACTTAAGAAAACACGTCAGTTGACTTTCATAATGACGGGTTTTCGCGGGTGCGTTACTTAGCGGAAAGAAACGGAAGGGCTCGTGCGGTCCCCAACTCACAAATATCCTACCAAGGGGGTAGGATATTTCTAGATAGCATCCTATCTGGATCAAATCAGTTTAAGCCATCTTTAAGTGGCTTCAAGTGGCTTCCAAGTGGCTTAAGTGAAGTAAAATAAAGTTGTCATAAAATTATTTTATTTCTTAACCTTAAGCCCAAAAACTAAAAACTACACCCGAGCAAACGTAACTCCGGAAGAGGCGTTTCTAAGCGAATATCGGCACTGCGATTTCATCGTTGCCCTCAAAATTCGATTCCGGTCACCGGTTCAAAAGTTAGAAAAACCCGCTCGTCCGTTCACTGAACGTACCCGAGCCAAACTTCGGAAAATGATTCCGGGCACACCGGGCCTCGGAATCAGGTGCCGTCAGAGACTATGCTCTTGTAAAATTCCAAAGAAAATTAAGAAAAAAAAATTTCCTTGAAATTTACGGGTCTTTACATACCCAGCCTTAACTGTGGTGCACTGCCTGGTTGAGATATATGGCTCACAATGAGGATGTTCTGCTCTAAAGGGGTGGTGATTGTAACACCCCAAATGATAAATGATTAAATGACTAAATTATATGACTGATGTCAACAAGGTGCACCTTCCTTTTTGGGTGCCTACCTGATTAGAACTCTACAGTTAAGCGTGCTTGGCCTTGAGTATTGAGCAGGATGGGTGACCTTCTGGGAAGCTTCCCAGGGTCTTTGTGTGTAAGGAAAAAGCACACTAGAAAGGACATGTGTTGGTATGTAGGGACTGTCATTAGTTAGATGACCCATTCGGGCACATGGGTGGACCCCGGGGTGGGGAACACGTGTCTTCGGGGAAACTGGTGGTACCTCGTAGGTCAGGACCTGACGGCCATGTAAAGACAGGGCGTTTGTGCTGTCATTAGGACCCATTTGTCACTTTAAATTTAAAGACCTAGAAATTTGGTGGAATTTTTTTATAAATACATGGGAATTACGTGAGGAAAAACCACAATGGAAAGGAAATGTGTTGGCCTGTGGGGATTTTCATTAGTCAGATGACCCATTCAGGCACATTGGTGGGCCCCATGGTGGGGACCACGTGTCTGTGGGGAAATCGGTGTTACCTGGCGGGTCAGGACCCGACAGCCACGTAAAGGCAGGGTGTCTGTGCTGTCACCGGGTCCCAGTTGTCATATTAAATAAAAATACCCAGAAAATCCAAATAATTTTTTTTTTTTTTAAATACATGAGATTTTTACGAGCCCGTGAATTTTTACGGCGCTTGATTCTGAAGCCCGGTGTTCCCAGAATCAATTTCTGATGTTTTGTTCCAGTATGTTCAGTAACCGTACGAGTGAGATTTTATAACTTTTAAACCGGTGCTTGAAACTGAAATCTGAGGGCACTGTTGAACTCACAGCGCTAGTATTCGCTTAAGAAGAATTTCACCTCGACGGCCGTTGGTCAAGAATGAAAGTTAGTTTTGGAATTTTGAAGAATAATCTAAATAAAAATAAAGTGTGCAACTTATTTTTATTTGGTGGTTAAAACCTCCAAGTGGGAGTTGGGGTGGGTCCACCACACCTTAACCTCCCACGAGAGATTATGGTGGTGGCGCCCACCCGAACATAACCTCCCTTGGGAGGACAAATTATGGTGGGGACCACCCGAGCTTTTAACCCCTTTAACTCCTTATTTAACTGGAGAAGACTATGGACCTTCCCCAATAATTAATTGAGCCAACTCAACACCATTAATTAAGTGAGTTATCTCATTTAATTAAACTCCACATTTTGAATTCATGTAAACAAATAAAATAATAGATGAACTATTATTTCAATTGGTTGGCATCATTCTTCTTTGGAAGGGAGAATTGGGGAGCTCTTTGAGATAGAACGCTAAGGAAGAAATAACTCTCCAACGAGGAACGACCACCGAAGAATGAGGAACACATTCTCACTTCTTCAACTAGAACAATGGAGGGAGCGCCATCCTTGAAGAATGTCTACGACACCATCCTCAGCTTCTTCATTTTCAACATCAATGAATCGACGTCCGCCTTTCCGCGACATCGTCAACGAAAAATGATACGAGTTAGGGGATTTAAGTTTGAAATTCTTCTATTCCATATCGTTCAATCTTGGGTAATGTTTTCTCAAATGATATCACCATAACGTGGAGGGATCAAGCCCCATGAACATGGCCTAACCCTCCCCCTTCATTTCTCCTTTCTTGTTGAATACGGTGGTGGAGAAACAGAAGCCGTGAAGGAATCCGGACGTGAAGGAAACTGGCGGCATAAGGTCGTCGAGTCACTGGAAAGGCACGGCACTGTCGGGCCGCGCAGAAAAAAGGGGCGCGAATTGGTCGGGCCATGGCAGAAGGGCATGGCACCGTCACGCCGTGCGGGGGAGAAAATCCGTGGCTAGGGTGGGCCACAGGAGAGGAGCAAAGGCGGATGGTTGGGCCGACCGCTGGCATTGCAGAACCGGCACCTAGCGCAGGTTCGGTTCAGAAGACACGGGGCGCATCACCCCCCCCCCCCCCCATCACATGGCTAGGGTGGGCCCCCAGGGTTCCGCCAGCCGCTAGTTAGCTTGTCCACCCATGTTGCCAGCCATGCCACGTGGGCTACCATCCAGGCCACGCGGGCCACCATTCAGGCCACGAGGGCCACCAGCCTGGCCACACGGGCCGCCGGGCTACCGGGCTGGACCCAGCGGGCGCCGCACCTTGCGCGGGCCGCACCCAACACTGGTCAGACCATCCCCCTCGGGCCGGGCCACCCTCTAGGGTCAGGCCATGCCCTCAAGCCAGGCCACCCCCTCGGTCCGGGTCAGACCCGCGGGCCGAGTCGGACGCACAGACCAGGTAGACCCCAGTTCGGACTCGTTGACCAAGATGCACCTTTTCCACCATAACTTGGGATATGGGTGTCTGATTGATGAACTCTCTACAGAGACAGAAATATTGGAGCGAGACAGTTATTTTGGAAAGCCCCACTTGAGGTTTGGACACATTTGGGGTTCGGTCGGGTTGTTTTGAACCTAAATCCAACCGGCCCCCTAGGACAGAAATGCCAATAACTAACAGACAGGGCTTCTGATTGACGTGCCATCTGTTGCATTGAGACCCCTAGGACATGGAAGGCCTTTGAGATACTTTTTCATGTCACTTCACGATAGTTGGAGCTTTACCCAATAGCTCGTGGAGCGGATCCTTCTACCAACGAGCAGATAGAGTACAGAGACCTAGTAGCTGGCAGACCTAACAACTGCTTGACCATTTTGACTCGGACTGATTCGAATAGCCCAGTGGGGAGTGCTTGGTAGTTGGCGGTTGACCCACGGCAGAGGAGCACCTGGTAATTGGTAGGAGACCCGCGGTACTCAAGAGGAGGAGTATCTCGGCAGGCTATTTGGGGGAGCGCCTGGTAGTTGGCGGTAGACCCACAGTGGAGGTGCACCTGGTAGTTGGTAGCAGACCCCCCGTACTCGACAGGAGGAGTACCTCAGAAGTCCAAGGTTAGTGAGAAGCTCCTTGATGTCGCGGTTGGACCACTGTACTCGATAGAGGAGGAGTTCTCTAGAAGTTGTGGTTTTGATAATGAAAATCCTAGTTTGAGCCGAGTCAATGACTTTTGTGTTTCCCTCATGATTGAGATGAGTTACTAAATATCATAGGTATAGGTATGGGCATATACGTAAGTAACGGTTCTCCATTGATTTCATAATTTTTGGTTTTCCTTGTTGGATTTTGTAAGACCATGAGGGTCTCGGGGTCCATACTGAGTATCGTTATACTCACCCCTGCACGAGTTATGCCTGCACCTCATTGTGTTGGTTGAAGATGACGGAAAGCGCTGACTAAGGCAGAGAGTAGCAGGACTGGATGGTACCCAGAGGTGGACCACTCAGTGTGACGGTACATGGATCAGACAGATGGATGAGAGTGCTGAGGAGGCCATATGTACCTACCCTTCATGTAGGAACCCTAGAGGATGACCCAGTAGCTTCTTTACTTTTCTTCAGATCTACTTGTACTTTCCTTTGGGGCTTGTATTTCCAGCCCCTTTTACTTTCCAGCACTTATTTTTTATAGAGTTTTTCTTAGTATTTTTGCTTCCGGTCGTGTACCCTGATGAGTTTGTTTGTAGTTATAAAGGAAACGCCTCCCCAGTTTAGGGATTTCCACCTTTGGTGCTAATCGCCAGCCCCTGGCCTACAGAAGGTGGGCTTCGGGTAGTCACGATACAGGCCCTACGGGACGGGTTGTGACAAATTGGTATCAAAGGAGTCAGTTCTACCACTGAACTTAGAACTCTAATATTTCTTTTATTTGAAGCAATAGTGTTAAGGGGACTAGGTGTGGTTTTCAGTTCAGAGAGTCTAGTGTTGGTGCACGCAGCCGACGTATCCATACACCAGGACCCAGACTTCTGATTTTCGACTCAGTGCACAAAAACATTGATTGTGTGTGTGTTATGAAAAGTTTTCATTATGTTATCTCAACCAGGTCAGCTCACCAGGTATAATCTTTTGACCAAGTCACATCTGTTTCTTTCAGTATGTCTCCCCACAAATGACCAATCAGAGCCCTGAGAGTTGTAGGTACTGACAGCCCACCGAGCGACAAGGCCTCGGTGCAGGGCCCTTTACCAGCAAAGGCTCCAACGGTACCACTTTCAGTTGGGCTACCGATGCCACCAGCCCCAGAAGCAGATGATGCATGCCTCTTGAGCGTGCTGCATGAGTTCCAGCACCAGAGGCCACCCAGGTTCATGGGAGAGATGGACCCACAAGAGGCTGAGGATTGGCTGGAGGCTGTGGTGAGAGTCTTCAGGCTAGTAGGGAGACCAGAAGACTTCATGGTGATCCATGATGCCAGCCTCCTTTCAGGCAGCAGAAAGCTGATGGTGGAGCCTGATACTCCAGGTTCATGATGAGAAAATGATACTATGGATAGACTTAAAGAGCCTATTTCGGGCGGAGTTTGTCCCAGCCACTCTCCGCGTAGTGCAGATATAAGAGCTACTGCATCTACAGCAGGGTAGCATGATAGTAGCACAGTACTCAGCGAGGTTTACCAACCTCTCGCGCTACTCCACAGATATTGTTTGGGACCCATTCTTCAGGGACTGGACCTTAGAGCAGGGTCTCATGAGAGAGATTAGAGCTCCGATGATCTCACTTAGCATCCCGAAGTAGTAGGGGGTGCTACAGAGAGCCTCATAAGTGGATAGTTTCCTTGCTGAGTAGTGTCCAGTAGCGAGACCCACCACTAGCCAAAACGCATTAGAGACTTCTATAGCTAGAAGTAGATAGATGTCATAGAGGCCCAAGAGGACCATACCTATAGGCGGTCGACCTCATGACTCATGATTAGTTTTGTGGGGCACCCAGAGTGGAGACAGAGCCAGTCATGCTAGGATCAGTCATTGTTACACATGCGACGGGCTTGGTCACATGGCTTGTGACTATCCGACCCACCGCTCGGATGATCAGCAGACAATTGAGGGACCTCCTAGGCAGAGGTATATATTCGATCAAGGTTGTCAACAGGGATCAGGAAGACATGGTAGAGGATCTAGTCATGTAGCTGGCAGAGGACGAAGTTTTGATGTGATACCGCCACCACCACCAGGAGGTCCACCCTGACCACAGGGAGTGGGTTGACAGGGGAGAGCTCATCGTTAGGAAGATGAGGCCTACAATCACGGAACTCCAGGGATTATTTGAAGTATGATCTCTATCTACTCCACCTTGTCTATAGTTCTTATATACACAGGTGTCAGTCACTCTTTCATTGCCACTACCCTCATTCAGAGCTCGGAGATTCTGATGCAGTCGTTGGCTCGATCATTACAGCTAGAGACCCCTACGGGAGTAGAATCAATGATATGCACTTGTGCCGGTAGTGAGGGCTTACTCTAGGTGGCGAGTGCTTTGTATTGGATATCCTCATAGTGGTGTTGAGGACTTATGATGTCATCTTTGGTATGGACTGGTTATCTACATTCCATGCTCAGATAGACTGTATTAGGTAAAAATTGCATTGTGTCCGCACGGATGGGACCAGGTTCACCTTCACCGGCGAGAAGAGAACCTTTGCCGCATAGGATGGACTTACTCGGAGGAGGGTGTAGCCAATCACTCATCAGTTGTCCTGCCTTACCCTCATAGCAGTAGATATGGAGAGTCTGAGCTATCCTGTAGTGGTGGACCAGTACGTGGATGTTTTCCATGAAGATGTTCCAGGATACCTCCTCACAAAGAGGTGGACTTATACATTGACCTGTACCCCGGGATGTCAGCAATATCTACTCCATCATATCAGATAGCTCCCGCTGAGCTTTGTGAGCTGCGGGTACAGCTAGAGGACTTGCAGGGGAAGGGATTCATCCGGCCTAGTGTTTCTCCCTGGGTAGCCCCAATTCTGTTCACCAAGAAGGTAGATGGGATCTTGAGGCTATGTTTCGACCACCGTCACCTGAACCAGGTGACAGTGAAGAACAATTACCCACATCCTAGGATTGATGAACTATTTGATCAGCTGAACGGAGCACAGTGGTTCTTGAAGATATACCTTAGATCAGGCTATCACCAACTCAGAGTTTGAGATGAGGATGTGTAGAAGATGACATTCCGGTGTCAGTATGGCCACTACTAGTACTTGGTTATGCCCTTTGGCATTACCAATGCTCCTGTAGTGTTCATGGGACTCATGAACAGGATCTTCCAACCATACCTCAATCGCTTTGTCGTAGTCTTTACTGACGACATTCTGATATACTCGACTACTGATGAGGAGCACGCCTACCATTTTCTGGTATTACTAGACACACTTTGAGAGAACCATATTTATGGTATTATCTTGAAGTGCTAGTTCTAGATTATATAGGTTCACTTCTTGGGACACGTCATCTCGGAGGCTGGTGTTGCAGTGGTTCCAGTGAATATTGAGGCGGTACATGCTTGGGAGCCACCCAAGAGTGTGACAGAGGTACAGAGTTTTTTGGGTTTGGAAGGATACTACTGGAGGTTCGTGACATACTTTTCCAGAGTTGTAGCACCACTATCAGCCTTGAAAAAGAAAGGGCAAACCTTTGTGTGTTTGGATATATTCCATCAGAGCTTTCAGGAGCTGAGGCATAGGCTGACTAGTGCCCCCATCTTAAGGATTCTAGAGGAGGGTGTAGGGTACGTAGTTTACTACAACTCATCAGGGACCGGACATGGGTGTGTACTGATGTAGGAGGGAGTAGTGATCGCATACAGTTCTAGGAACCAGAGACAGCATGAGCATAACTACGCTACCCATGACCTGGAGTTAGTAGCAGTGCTCTTCGCCTTGAATATGTGGTGGCACTATCTGATGGGTGAGCATTTTATTGTGTACTCTGATAACAAGAGTCTCAGGTATATCTTCTCTCGGAAGGACCTGAATCTGAGACAGTGTCGATGGCTTGAGTTCCTCTAGGACTACGACTTTGAGATAGTCTATACTCCTGGGAATGGTAATGTTGTTGCAGATGCACTCAGCAGGAGGTCTAGTATACACCTACTAGGAGAGGCGATGGAGAAGCTAGCCGCTTTGTATATATCCTTTGGTGATAGATATGGAGCAGCCTTCATACAGTCTCTTACGGTCACTCCACCACTTCTTCAGTGAGTCAGGGAGGCGCAGCATGGGGACACTGACTGCAATACATTATGTGCTCAGATATCCATAGGGCAGGCACTTGATGGATTTTCTGAAGGTGGGGAGCATGTCATCCTCTTCTGAGGATGTACCTTGGTACTAGTGGCACTTCAAGAGGAAGTGTTAAAAGTGTTCCACACAAACCCTCTAGCGGTAAATCAAGGAGTGGCGAAGATGTACCAGGATCTTGGACGATAGCACTGGTGGACATGTATGAAGAAGGTAGTAGCGAAGTTTGTCTCATGGTGCCTCAATTTCCAGCATGTGAAGGTAGAGCTCCAGGTACTAGCAGGCTTGGTTCAGCCTTTAGAGGTACCAGAGTGGAAGTGGGATGAGATATCCATGTACTTCGTATTGGGTCTTCCACGTACATTCAGGGGTCACGACTCAATTTGTATGACCGTCGACCGACTCACCAATTCGGCCAATTCATACCGATCAGAGAGTAGGGTTCAGTAGAGATCTTGGGACACCTCTATGTTCAAGCTATTGTGCAACTACATGGAGTACATTCCTCTATTTTCTCCGACCGTGACTCACAGTTCACTTCCTAGCTATAGAATTTGTTGCAGGAGGCTTTTGGGACACAGCTTCACTTGAGCACCGCATTCCAACCTCAGACAGATGGTCAGAACAAGGGGTCATCCACACCCTTGAAGACATGCTATGTGCGTGTGTCCTAGTCAATGGTCGCATCTGGGAGGATCACTTTCCTTCGGTGGAGTTTTCTTACAACAACAACAATCACTCCACCATCGGTATGACACGTTTTTAGTCATTGTATGGGCGACTTTACATATCAACCTTGTTCTGTACAGACCCTGTGGAGTCAGCACTAGCCTGACCAGAGATGGTATGAGATACTAAGGAGAAGGTTCATATCATCCAGGAGTGGATGAAGACTGCACAGAACTGGAAAAAGTCGTATGCTGATAGGAGACGGACACCTTAGTAGTTTGAGGATGGTGACCATGTCTTTTTACGGGTCTCACCCCAATGAGGTTTATGGATATTTGGAAGAGGTGGAAAGTTATCTCTGAGGTTCATCGGTCCATTATAGGTCCTCATCAGAGTTGGAGAGGTGGCTTACCGCCTGGCTCTTCCACCTTAGTTTCACCGGGTGCATGAAATCTTCCATGTATCCTAGTTGAGGAGATACGTGCATGACCCTTCACACATCATCGACTATGGGGAGCTAGACTTCGATGATGGGGAGACTTATATGGAGGTTCCAGTGGAGATTGAGGATCAAGAGAAGTTTGTCCTATGTTGATGGTTGATACATCTGGTGCGCATTCGCTGGCAGCACGGGAACCTCCAGGAGAGCACATGGGAGTAGGAGGCTCAGATGCATGCTCAGTACCCCCATTTTTTCCCTTAGTTTGAGAAGTATCTTATGGTGATGTAAAGCCCTGAGATGGGGAGAATTTAATGACCCATAAATTACGTGGAATTTTTTTTAAATACATGGGAATATTACAATTCCACGAATTTTTACGACGCTTTATTCTAGGGCCCGGTGTGCCCGAAATCAATTTCTGAAGTTTTGTTCGAGTACGTTTAGTAAACGTATGAATGGGATTTTATAACTTTTGAACCGGTGCTTGAAAATAAAATATGAGGGCACTGTTGAACTCGAAGTTCTGGTATTCCCTTACGAATAATTTCACCTCGAAGGCCGTTGGTCAAGAATGAAAGTTATTTTTGGGGTTTTGAAGAATAATTTAAATAAAAATAATGTGTGCAGCTTATTCTTATTTTGTGGTTAAAACCTCCAAGTGGAGGTTGGGGGTGGGGCCACCACACCTTAACTTCCCATTAATGGTTATGGTGGTGGGTCCCACCCGAACATAACCTCCCTTTGAAGGATAAATTTTGGTGGGGACCACCTGAGCTTTTAACCCCTTTAACTCCTCATTTAAGTGGAGAAGAATCCTGACCTTCCCCACTAATTAATTGATCTAACTCCACCCCATTAATTAAGTGATTTATCTCAATAAATTAAACTCCACATTTTGAATTCATGTCAACAAATAAAATAATAGAAAAACTATTATTTCATTTGGTGGGAAACATTATTTGTTGGAAGGGAGAATTGGTGAGTTCTTTGAGATAGAATTCCAAGGAAGAAAGAACTCTCCATAGTCGAACAACCACCAAAGAAAGATGCACACCTTCTTCCTACTTCAACCGGAGCAAAGGAGGGAGCATCATCCTTGAAAAATGATAATGACACCGTCCCCAGCTTCTGTATTTTTGACGTCAACAAATCGACGTCCGTCTTTCTACGAAATCGTCAATGAACAACGATATGAGGTAGGGGATTTGAGTATGAAATTCTTTCGTTCCATGTCGTTCAATATTGGTTAATATTTTTCCAAATGATATCACCATAATGTGGAGGGCCCGGGCCGCACAAACACTGCCCGACCCTCCCCCTTCGTTTCTCCTCACTTGTTGACGACGGTGGTGGAGCAATAGCAACTGTGAAGGAATCCAGTCGTGAAGGAAACCGGCGGCATAAGGCCGCCCGGTAGCCGGAAGGGCGTGGCACTGTCGTGCTGCACAGAAGAATGGGGACAAGGCCATGTCATCCCGCGGTGTAAGGTGTGGCGTTGTTTCACCACGCAGAGGAGAAGGGGTCCGCAGCCAGGGAAGGACACGGCGAAGGGGCACATCGTTGGCGCGTCACGCGGAGGAGAAGAGGCCACAACCAGGGTGGTCCGTGGTGGAACGGTTTGGTTCCGTCACACCGCGTGGAGGAGAAGAGCCACAACTAGGGAGGGCCGCGGTGGAGGAGAAAAGGCAGCCAGCTGGCCGCTCGTCTAGCCGGAAAAGGTGGTCCCCTCCCAGGTCCCGTGGGTTACCGAACTGGCACCTAGCGCTGGTTTCGTTCGACAGATAGGGGCGCGACACCCCCCCCCCCCCCCCACGTGTCAAGGGAGGACCCCATAGGGTGATGCTAACTGCTGGCCAGCCGCTGGCCATCCGGGCCACATGGGCCACCAGCCTGACCACGAGGGCCACTAACCAGGCCATGCGGGCCACCAGCCAGGTCACACGGGCCACCATCCAGGCCACACGGGCTGCCGGGCTGGACGCAGTGTGGGTCGGACCTCCCCATCTAGCCGAGTCGGACCCCAATCCGAACCCGTTGACCCGAATACACATTTTCACCCATAACATGGGCTACGGGTGTCCGATTGACAAACTGTCTGCAATGATGGAAATCTTAGTATGAGACGGTTCTTTTGGCATACCCCTCATGAATTTTGGAGATAGTTGGGGAATGTTTGGGTTGGTTTGAACCTAAATCCAACTGAGCCCCTAGGACAGAAAATCCAATAACTAACAGATCAGGCGTCTGATTGATGCGCCGTCTGTTGCGTTGAGACCCCTATGTCATGACAGACCATTGAGATACTTATTTATTGAAATTTGTGATAGTTGGAGTTTTTTCCATTAGCTCATGGAGCGAATCCTTCCACTGATGAGCAGATAGAGTGCGAAGAACTATTAGCTGGTAGACCTGACGACTACTAGACCGTTTTGACTCGGAGTGATTCAACTAGCCAAGTGGGGAGTGCCTGGTAGTTTTAGGTAGACCCACGGTAGTGGATCGCCTAGTATTTGGCAGCAGACTCATGGTACATGACAGGATGAGTACCTCTTTAGGCTATTAGGTGGAGTGTCTAGTAGTTGGTGGCCGACCCACAGTGAAGGAGCTCCTGGTAGTTGGCAGCAGACCCACGGCAATGCACAGGAGGAGTACCTCAACAGTCCAAGGTTAGTGAGAAGCGCCTTGGTGTCGCGGCATGCCCACTATACTCGATAGAGGAGGAGTTCTCCAGCAGTCATGGTTTCAATAATGAAAATCCTGGTTTGAGCTTAGTTAATGACTTTTTTTCCATCATGATTGAGATTGGTTACTAATTAACTTAGGTATACGTATGGGAATATACCTAAGTAATGGTTATCCATTTATTTCATACTTTGTAGTTTATCCTTGTTGGATTTTTTGAGACCTTGAGGGTCTCAAGGTACCTACTGAGTATCATTATACTCACCCCTGCATGGGCTATGACTGCACCTCATTGTATTGGTTGTAGACGACGGACAGCACTGACTGCGGTAGAGAGTAGCAGGACTGGATGATACCTAGAGGTGGACCACTCGGTGTGACATTACTTGGAGGAGACGGACGGATGGGAGTGCTGAGGAGGCCATCTGTACCTACCCTTCAGGTAGGAACCCTGGAGTATGACCCAGTAGCTGCTTTACTTTTCTTTTGTTGTACTTTCTTTCAATTGTACTTGTACTTTCCTATTGGGCTTGTATTTTCGGTCCCTTTTACATTCCAGTACTTCTTTTTTATACATTTTTACTTTGTATTTTTGCTTTTGGTTGTGTACTTTGATGTGTTTGTTTGCAGTTATAAAGGAAATGCCTCCCCACTTTAGGGATTTACGCCTTTGGTGCTAGTCTCCAACCACTGGCCTATGGAAGGCGGACTTAGGGTAGTCACTATACAGGTCCCGGGGGATGGGTTGTGACACATTATCTATGTTCAAGGATGTATAATATTCATTTTTACTAGGTTTGATATTTTTATTCAATTATAATGTTATAATCGTGTATATAAATACTTTACAATGACAGATATACTATTCTTTCAATCTGGATGTGAAAACCTATATTGTATGAAAATATAATAAATTAACCACCAACTATGGGATATTATTTTTTGGTCATTTAAATTTTGAAGGTGAGTAATGTTTAGTATATTCCATAGAATATGGATTTAGGAAAACATTTATGGAAGATAATCCTATAATATTATTTTAGGACATTACCAAAATAAAATATGTTTATGATTCAGATAAGTTAAGCTTTTAATTTTTATGTAATAACATGGGTTAACAGATACATGGTTATTTATATAATTAATGTAACATATACCCCTTGTAATATTTTATGTGATGACTATACCATGGATAAATTTATTTAGTTTTAATAGATCTTTGAGTTATATGTTTAAATTATTTATATTTTTTATTTTCTAAAAATTTTATTTGAGGCGTATTGATTTTTAATTTTATTAACATTTTCTTATAGTTATTGATAACCTGTTGGATTCATGTGATCATTGATTTTGATGTATATATGGGTTATTATAATATGTTTTATCGCATAAATAATCGTGGGATTAAAAAATTGTTTATAAATTTTCTTTTTGATGATGATAATCATATTTTTTGGACCGATTATAGTAATTACATTAATAATGTTTTCCTGAAAGGAAATCCCTCATATTGGGTGACAACCCATCAAATCCAGAATGTTTGCGGGTATGAACGCACAACCAAAGTGAAACAAGGGTTCAACACCTGTCACTACTCTACATGATTTCCTGATTTGTATGAAATTATTTTAATATTAAATGGTTTATATTTAAATAATATATATATTTTGGTAATCATATTATATAGTGAATGTTTTTTATATTTTTATGTGATTTTAATCCTTTATTGGGTTTTTTAAATCATACTCTATTAAAGAATAAATGACACATCAGGTTAGTATATGAATTTATTTTATTCTAATTATCTTATATTATATATTTGGATATAGATAATCATAATGGTTAATTAGTGATTAATTGATTTTTTTTTACATTTTGTATATTTTTTGAAAATCAATTGATTACATTACAAGTTCATATCTAAATTTGATTCAAGATATTCTTATGAAGTTAACTAAATTTTATAAGTATTTATTGAGTTATCATGGTTTTTAATAATATTTTTGGGATGCATAAATGGTTTAATGAATATATGAACACTAGGTTTAACATAAAGGAGTATGTGGGAAGAATATTATTGTGATTTTTATAGGTTTTCTATAAAGGGTATGAGATAACCTTTCAGATTCAAACATACATTAATGTTGTGGTTTTTGAAGTTATCTAGAATATAGAGTATTTTTATTTATGGAATGATCTATGTTAAAACTTTGGTTTAATTATTTAATTTTGTATAATATTGTATTATTTCTTAAAATTAAGGGTTTTAATTTTTGGTATTATATTAAATTGTTGTGATAATTTTTTTAAAATTTATGAGGAACATCTTATTTTTCATTTATAGATTATGTAATTAGTTAGAAATTGAATTTAGAACATGAGGCCTAAAAATCATTTTGAATAATAAAATCCTATTGAAAAATATAATATTTTGATGGAAATGGATTAAATTGTTAAATTATATAAGTAATGTAAGTATATTTCCTAATTAATTCGGTTTAAATGGTGAAGAAATTCCTACAAACTGAGTAATGGGACACAAAACCAATTTTTTTATATTGCATTCATTTATAATGAATAAAATGATGTTTCACCTATCAATGCTTTATAGTTTTATGGTATTAAAAATTATTTTCACCATCTTCTCTATCAAAGCGTAGGAGTCTATGGGTGTCAGTCTTCTCATCCATGTACATATTTACATGTCTCTATAATGCTCCCCTATTTGGAAACATTGTTCAGTGTCATTCTATAGCACCTTTTTTATTTGGAATTTCATCTTATTAAAATGATGTTTTATTAAACCTTTATATGATTTCGTGTTTCGATAAATAAACTCTCAAATGTCAAACTATTTATTAGTGATAACAAGTTAAAATTTGGAAGATTAAATTTTATTAAATTGGGGGTTGATAAGGTAACACATTATGATCTAAATGTAAGAAAATAATGTTTGATAGCGTATTTGATATAAAACATAGAGTGTAATAGATAATAAAAATTACATTTTAATAATATGCATTAAACCCATGTAGATTAGTACATGGACTTGAACATAAGTAACCACATTTTGAACTATATAACCTTATAAATACTAATTTATTAAATAATTCTTCAAAAATAAACGTTCATTTTTTGAAAAAGTAATATTTATGCATTAAAAATACAGTTATTTCGAAAAATATTTCAGTTTAATTTTGTGATAAAATACCGTATTTAATTTTTTCTAATTTTATAAAATTTATTTTATAAAATATTATTTATTTTTAAAAACATAAAATAAATATTAAATTATGGTTAATTTTTATAAATTTTCATAGATGTTATTTCTGTGAATATTATTAAATACCAATTTTTAATGAAATCAATATTTCATTCCATGAATTTAAAATGATTCTTATTTTAAAAATAATTTTAATAAAAAATTCATTTAATTAAATATTTATAATCTTGTTATGCTCAATGGAATCAATTTTACTGCTTAATTTTGAATAAAAAAATCTTTTATACTTAAAAAGATGATTGTAGAAAAAACTATTAATTTCGTGTATTTTTATTTAATTAATACTTTCAACTTATATGGGTTAAATATGGAGATATAGATAACATATTTGGTATCAATTCGTTTAGATTTGGTAAATGGGTCCATTTTTTGTACATATTAATAACAACCATAGTAACATTTTATCAACATGGTAAAAGTAAAATGAGTTAATTAGGATAAAAACTAAGTGTGATTGTCATTATATTTCATTTAAATTAGTATTGGAATAATAAAATTATACCATTATCACTTTATAACATAAATATAAATTTTTTATATATTTTTCTATCTAAAAATGAAATATATATCATTTAATGAAAAAAATAGATAATTTCACTCCATTAATTTTAAAAGAATATTTTTTGTTATGAAAGGGAAAAAAATTTATAAATGCATGTAAATGCCTATTTTTTATTAAATTAATTATTTTTATGATGTAATATTTTTTTTAATTTTTAGTAATTATATAATTACCCTAAATTCTTATACAAAGCCGATATTTTATTTCTCTAATTAATAGAAAAATAAAATGAATTAAATTAAAAATTAAAATTTTATTTTAATTTGATTTATTCCGTGTGTTTCATGAATTTCCTAGATTAATATGACTTATTATTACAATGTTAAAATATTATATTGGAATTATAACCTTATATTTATTTGATTTATGTCAAACTAGATGAATAGTTTTAAAATTGAAGATTATCATATTTTATTAAAAATATATTTTAAAATAATATATAAAAAAATAAAAAAAAATATTGGTATGGTTTATATTATATTGGTTAAAATTTCACCCCATAGCCATTTAAAAACTATTATTATCTTTATTTGTAGTATTAGAATCATTTTAAAGTTAAAAATACATTTTTGGGATTAAAATTTAAAACAGGTTTACTAAGGGATTAAACTAAAAGAAATATTTTAAGACACCACATCAACCAATAAATATTTTATGGATGCTTTTAGTTTTAACACATCCTATCGTAGCATCACATATCTTTAAATTTTTAATCATGTTTCTAGAGAATTAATTTATATATTTTAATCAATTTTGAAAGCCCAAAAGTTTTTCTCAACTCAATTATGAAAGATAACCTCAGACCCAACATTATTCAATCATTTTGATCCTTCTAGAGTCAAAATTACATAAAAAATCCATTATAAATTTCCCTCGACACATTATATTGCTTCATGTTATAAGTAATATAACATAAAACGTTACATAATCATGATTTTCATTCAATAATCTAAATACATTCACTTTGAGTATCATTCCATGTTTAGAGTTTTAGAAAATCATTCCTTAACTCATACATAACAAAACCATAAAATACAAATTATGCATAACATGTTGGTTTCAATTTTCCCATAATATAAAATTTTTAAAATAAATATAGATTTTTTCATGGGAAATCTCTATTATATTCAACTTGACCCCTTCCCTCCCAATAATCATAATTAAATCCTATGAAAACCATTTTAAAACATGGGATAAAGAATATTAGTAAGGGATACATAAAGGGAAAAAAATATTTAGTCCAATGAAAAAATGAAAACCCATTAAAAAATTATCATAATGTAATAATTTTAACACTAAATCATTATTAAATAATTTCCCATTAAAAAATATCATTATGTACTCTTTATTTAATCATAATAATACATTATAACTCAAAGAACGAATATAAAACTCATAATGTTATCATGGGACATTATTATATTTTTCATTTTTATAAATGTTATAATCATGGTGAAGAATTTCATAAGAGTCCCTATTAAAAATTTAATATCCATATGGTGCATTGGAAGGCTATCATAGACCCATCCCTCATATATTTATCAAGGAACAACCTCTCATTCATTCATTATTGGACTGCCCTTTATTGGTTAATCAAAGAACCCCCAAAAAATATCTATGTACCATTATATAATCATAACACATTATCAAATGAAAATCTCAAAATTTCAATCATAATATTTGAATTCCACTCATAAGAAAAAAAATTATTGTATCTGAAAAAATAAATCGATTTTCAAAACACATTTTCAATTAAAAAACATTCATAAATGGCACATAGGGGTTTATTATTCTTTTGAAATCATTGAATCATTATTGGGAAACAAAATATAAAATATATACAAAAAAATCAATTATAATCCATGGTATCCATATAAATTAATGTATAATATAATATCAATAATATTTACATGAACTAAAAGATTTTTAAATTAAATACTTAATCATTTTAAAATAGAATTTTTAACCAAAGTATCCCATACCACATTTAATTATTTGAATCAGAAGCCCCGTGAAGGGATAAAATTTTTTCAAATCATTAAATAACATGAGAATAAATAAAATAATGATATGATAGGAAAAATGGGTTGTATATGCACCTTATAATATAATTTGGGTGTATAACATCAAAATAGGAGTCAATGAAAGGATATTGAAACAAAGTCACATACCTTGAGTCGTAGATGTCAAATTTGTATTTATATTCATGAATAATAAATTTATTTAATTATTTAAAACATTCAGAACCATTTTTATTTTTTTATTACATTTAATTCATTAATTTAATTTTTTATACAATTACATAAATAATTAATACATCTATCTAAAAAGTGTTTGGTAAGACAACTATGGTAAAAAGGGTAATTATATAAACAACTACATAATAATAATCATGAAATAATTATCATATTTATTCATAAATTATTCTTTTAAAACCCATAATTAATGTTAGTTTTGAAAAATGTACCAATATTAAAATTAAGGAGATGGTATGTCATACGTATTGATGAGTGACATTCCCAATATCCAATTATTATTATAGATATAAAGTAAGTAACATTTTTATTTCCATAATGATAATTATATCATAAATAAAATATTCATTAATAATATATAATTATATATATAATTATTGTGATATAAAAGTAATCGTATCTCTTCAAGGAGGCGGTAGTTCATATATTCATGAACTACATTATTACTCTTTCAGTGTGTGAAATGGTAATAAATATAATGATTTAATATAGTTATTAAAATTTAATGGAATAATTAATATAAAATATATTTATTGTAGATAATATTTAATTATTTAACGAATCCATAACACATTCAATGTAAATTGTTAACATATTATATCTCACTGAGGAGCTTGTAGTCCACAAATCCACAAATGATGTTATCGTATTCCAAATAAATTAAAATAATGATGGTATTTGTTATGTAATTATTTTATAAGTGTAAATAAATCATAAATATCATATATATAATATAATATCAGTATATATATCATTATTCAAAAACATTATAAGTGTTAATTAAAGGAAAAATGACATTAGTTCATGAGGTGGTAGTCTTCTATACACATGAACGATGATTATGTTTCCCATTTTATGGAACTATGTAAAGGTGTAGGTATAACCCCTGAAAAAAAATATAAGTATTTTTGTATTTTTAGGTTATTATATAATCATGTAATAAGAATAATTTACATTTTATAAATGATAAAGATAACAAAAGTGATCATTGAAGAGTTTTTTATTTTTTTAGTAGCTCTTTTTTGTTTACACCAAATGACATCCATGGATTTCATTATTCAAAATATGAGTCTTCTAGAATGAGAAGAGATTTTATGGGATAATATTATTTTATTTTTTATTGGATCCAAATAGAATTATTACTATGATTAAATGGGGAGGATGTGTTCCTTTTGACATTTGATTGCGAGTGACATTCTTTTAAATATAAAAATTTAAAAAATAATCTGGAGGTCTCAATTATATCATGTTATTATAATAATAACCCAAATTATGGATAAATGTGGATAATTAAAAATAATTTATTCTAAATGGGGTTTGGATAGCTTTCTATGTCAGTTGGACCCTTATGATAAATTTTTAACCACTATGGACCAAATTGTTTAACTTAAATGTTCTAATTAATTTTATTTAGTTGCACTAATATTTTTCTTCAAAAAATATGTTGACCTTACTAGAAATTATAAATTATTCTAATTATAAATGTGGAATACATATTTCGATTTTCTAGTTACATAGGTGTGAAAATTTATTTTAATAGTAATCTTACTAGCAGAATGAGAATACAGGTTTTTAATTTATGATGTTCAAAAGATTGAAATGTTTTTAAATTCAATTTTAATGAAAAAATTATCAAATTAACATAAATTTATTTATATTATATAATATTTATCTATATATAATTTAAAATAAATTATCAATATTATTTTACAATATAAATAAATTATATGAAAAATAAGTCTTCAATTAAAAACCAATGTTTTCAGTATTCATCAAAAATTTAATCTTCCAGAAAAATATTAAAAATTCATGCAGATAATATTATGAAATTAATAATCCAAAAATGAAGTAAAATTTTTCATATAAAAATTATAAAAGTTTCAAAATTTAGTTCTATGGAATGTTGTCCATTAAAAGGTTGCAAAAATACAAAATAAAATTATAATATTAAAATTTTCTTATTGATTAGAATAACTGAGTATTTCATGTCATGAAATGTTTATAAGAAATTATTTTTTTAATTCATAAATTCTATTTAATATATTATCCACTTTCACTTTAATATTACTTTCTAAATCATTAATATTAAAAAATAGGAAAAATAATTATTTTATCATTACCTTAGATGTTATATCCTTCCCCATTTTTAAAATTGTATCCTCCAAATATTATTCAGGTGTCTAGTATATTTTTTCCCTCATATAATTTTCATATTTCCATCTTTCCTCTTAAATTATGAGGTTTTTTTATAAAACCATAACTGAGGAATCACCTTATTTCGCAACACATGCTCTCTGCTATCAAAAACCTTAACTGGTTGTTCCTCATAAACAAGGTTCTCTTCAAAATGAACTATGTCAGGGATCAAAACATGATATGAATATATAACATATATCCTTATCATTGATACCGAAAATATTTTTTGTACCTAGGATACACTTGTAGGTAAGGCCACTGGCTAGCAAACTGGTCCAAATTTTTCATGGAATTCATATGGTCAAACGAACATTGCAGTCAGATACCCCATCTTTCCAAAACACTTCAAACATTTCCATAAGTAAAACTTTGAGAAGTACATGATCATATACGTTATAATAAGGATATTTTTATGTACTTATCTAGATAACAATTTTTCTTTCTCTAATTATTCCTCATGTGTTACTGAATCAAGGAAAATTTATCTATCGATTCCACTACCATCATTGTCCCGATCAACATCCATTTTCCTACAAAATCACAAATATAGGTGTTCAATAAAATGTTAAATATAAAGCCTCACATTGTTCCATATGTATACTAGAATGAAAATTATTATTAAAAAAAAACTCAACCAAAGAAATATGATGATCGCAATATCCCTAGTAATCCATTGAGAAAGAAATAATCATATCTTCCATGGTCTGAATTTCCTACTTATACTGTCCTTTGTATTGAAAATTAAATGATTTAATAATATTTAATTAAATAACCTAAAACAACTAATATCCTTTCCAAAAATTTTATATGATCCTTGAATCACGACCTGCTATAATGGAGATAGGATCTCCGTGTAACCTGATATTTAATTTTAGATATAGTCGAGATATATTATCTAAATTAATTATATTTATAAAGGGAATGAAATATGAATATTTAGTTGATCAATCAAAAAAACATAGGATATATTACTAACTTGATAATTCCTTGTCAAACCCACCATGAAATTTATTAATATATTCTTCAATTTCCATTTTAGCTCTAAAAAGGATAAAAAATTTCCTTCAAGGATTGTAGTTCTGATTTAACCTACATACCATTATAATAAATCATGCTATATTTAAAAATATATCTTTTAACTCCATCCCACTAGTAATACTCCCAATGTTCTTTGTATATCTTAGCACAGTTTGGTTTAACAGAAAATAGATAACTATGGGATTTTGTCAATAACGCTTACCTCACCCAGGAATCAAAAGGAACACATAATCATTTTTCAAATCATGAACCACCTTCTTAATCAATATTAATGTATAAAATATTAACCTTCAAAACAGATTCCACCTTTTCTTGAAAATATTGACCCACATTTTGAGATCTAATAATTTTTTTTGAAAAAAACAACTGCACTGAATCAAGAAACAAACCATTGGATGTCCCTTAAGCCAAAAATTCTTGTAAGAAATTCATCAAATGATTAACCAAATGGTCTTATTCTGAACCTTACATGGTTAATGTAACACTAATATTATATCAAAGATAACTAGACACATTGTTTTTTTATATTATGATAATTAATTGTTATGTCAATATCCTAGATTAGTTCCATCCATCTTCTTTGTCTCATGTTAAATTATTTATGAGTGAATATATCTTTAATAATTATTTGATTAGTTTTTATCTCATACAATTCTCTATAAAAATGATGCCTCAAATTTGTTAATGAAGAGAACCACAATTAATTTCATATTATTTGTAAGGTAATTTACCTCATAAATTTCTAATTTACATGAACCGTACATGATTACCTAGTAATTATGAATCAGGCCAAACCAACTCCTCTCAACAAATAATCTATGTAGATGAAAAAATTTAAAATTTCAAGTATGATGGAATATAATTTGATCATTGGCCAATCAACTTTTCTGTTCTTAAAAACAACAGTCACATTCTCTAGTCTAGATAAACGTAACTTCCTTTCATGTTGACATAGTTAATGGGATAGATAACTGAGAAATGTATTAAGAAATTGTCAAAAATAATATCTTTTAAAATAGAGAAATACTTTTTTTAAACATTATTATGTCTTGCACACTCCTTGGAAAATTTATCTTTTTTAGATTCAACAGTTATGCCATCATTAGAAACAAAATTTCATAGGAACGAAATTTCATGCACTTAAAATTCACTCTTAATAAATGTTACATAGAATTTCAGTTCTTTTAAAGTTTGTAAATCAATCCTTTAGTTCCTTTCATGTACCTCATTCCTTTTTTAATTTTATAAAATTTAATTTATAAAAAAACCAAAAAATGATCCAAAAAATGAGTGAAGAATTATTATATATGATTTATAAATAAAGAACGTGCATTAGACAAACCAAACTGCATAGCTATAAATTCATAATTTCAATATATCATTTGAAATTTTGTATTTATAATTTTATCCTCCCTAAACAATAGCTGATGGTACCTAGAGCTGAGTTTAATTTGATAAAAAATATAATCTCCCTAAATTTGATAAAATAAATTATCAATCAAATGAAAAGGATACATTTTCTTAATTGTGATTTTATTCAAGGCTCTATAATCAATAAAAAGTCTAATGGGACCATAATTCAATGTTTCAAATAAAATAAAACAACACCATTGTGAAGTGATGGATTGAATTAAGAATTTTTCACATACTTACAACAACTGATTTTTCAATTCCAGAAGTTCTACAAGAGTCATTTGAAGATAGGGATTAGAAATAGGTTTAGAATCGGGAACTAAAAAATAGTAAATTTGAATTCCCAATTATGAACAACACTTGTAAAATCAGCAGGAAAAACATTATTAAATTCATTCACTATCGGGATGTAACTAATAAAAAGAGTTTCATGCTTTTCAATAATAGGCGCTTGATAATGTTCACATTGATATTTAATAAATTTATAATCTTCTTTTTTATATTATGAAATGTATGAAATAAATTAACAAAATATTCATGGATTTTAAATATTTTTTAGAACAATAAACTGAAATCCAATCTATGCCCCAAATAATATCAATTGTCACAATTGGTTGTTCAAAAGTATTTATAGGAAATTCCATCCCACTAATGAAAATAGGGAGAATCCAATAAATATTGGTTTCTCAAATACACCCACATGTATTTTTTACCAAAATTTATATATTACTTTCATGATGTGATATTCAAAACTTTCTAGAAAAATCACATGAATTGAATGAATAAAATGATCCGCAGTAAAAAATTGTATTTTAATAATTCAAAAAAACTAGTTATATAACTATCATTACATCACTTAATTTTCCATCATAAATTATAGTTGTAACAAAGAATTTTTCTACACCCCTTTTCCAATCCTGATGGTTTTCACCTAATGTAATAAACTTCATAAACTCGTTCGTATAATTATTTAACTCAATAAAACATAACAATTTTACCACAAGATTCTCATTTAATTCAAGATAATCTTCCTTTTGTTTATGAGGAACATTAAGAACCATAAATAATCATAATCACTTACCATACTTTGAACGAAATATCTTAGATTTTTTTAAAAAACATATCACAAGATAGGAATTTTGGCTTCTTACCTCTAATCATCCTTGATGAATGCTTTTTTATTATCTACAAGATGGACCTCTTCTTCATCTTGTTGTTATAAGACACATGATCATCACTAAACTCGATTTCTACCTTATCAGATCATTGAACATGTCATAATGGATCTTTAACTCACATGAAGCTACATTTATTATAAATATATTCTTAAATGCTAAGAATCCATTATTTATCCTATGATAAATAAAATGAAAAAAAAATTGTGATGTACCTCTCAAAATGAGTGAAATTTTCTTTATATGTAGCAACCAAATAATCCTTATTTTGTCTTAATAAAATAAAATATATTTCATCCTAACTAAAATAGAATTAGGAAAATATTTATAAATTAATATTTTCTTAAATTTATCCCATTCAAAATAATTTATCTCTTCACATTATTTGATATTCTAAACCATGGATCACCAATAGTCATGTTCACCTTCAAAACATTAAATTGAAAGTGTTAAATTTTGGGGTTTTTAAGAACCCATGAAATCAAATATATTTTTAGGGATTTAATATATCATTCATATAGAGGCCAACACCTTTCTAACATGGATATTTCGTCATAATTGAACTATATTTATTAAAATACATAAAAAAACACCACGAAATGATCTTATATGTTTAGTTTCTTTAGATATTGGGAAACATAAAACTAATGGTTCATAAAACATATACATTGTCTCTAACTAATTTCTTCATAAATATACTCATTTTTGACATATCATACATAATATCCATCTTCATGAGCTGGGGAAAAGAAACACAATAAAGGGTGATCCCAAATTATCATTATGGTTATCTAGGGTACATATCAATCATATCATTGTAATAGGACATAAAAAATAGTATTTGTAAATCTTATCTACCATATGTAATATCTTTATACCATGTGATGGGATAAATCATAAATTTCCCACATAATCTAAAAAGTCATAACAAATTACATTAAATTTTTTGGAATACCCATAAGCAAAAAAAATCATTTCATATTAGTCAAGGATTATTTCATAGATCATCATTGTGAAAAAAGTCTATTACTACACCGAGTTCACTTCTTTTTCCAACCATGTATTTCTGAACTGAGATCATTTCATGTTCCAAAAATATCTATCTAATGAGATATAAATCATTAACCAATTCATTGGAAGGATATATAGGTCCCACCCATCTCATAATGAAATCATTCTTACATGTCCCACAAAAACACATGATTCATTCATCATATCATAAAACAAGGAATACAATGGGTTTTATAAAAATCATTCCATCATAATCCATATAATACAAAGGGATTTAATAATTACTATTACAACATAAACACAATCTTATAATATTAATAATAAGGATACAAATATAACACTATTTAAATAATGTCGTCTTAGATAGAAAATAATTTGACCAAAAACTTGTAATAAATTCTCGACGAAAACAACCTTTATTATTAAAAACCATTTTATTTATTCCAAATGTCCTGAAATTCTAAAAGAACATAATTAATTTGAAAATAAATTCTACATCTTCGATATTAGGGGTTATGAAGACGTAAAAAACTATTCATTTTGAATAACTAAAAAAACATTCTCGTACTTTTGTTGGAATGTAAAAAAGTACCATATCGAGAAAAATACAAAAGAATCATTCCATAAAAAGTAAGAATAATTAAATAGTTGTTATAATTGAATTTATAAAATTTTAGAAGGGTAAAAATAATATTTCTGAGTACATATTTAGGAAACATGGATGTGTATGATTAATATACCCTAGTTAATATTTACGAATAAACAACCTTTGAAAATAATGGGATTGAAAAGTTATATATTACCTTTGGTATAATATATTTTATATGTATTTGAAACTCATGAACTATGATTTATATAATTTGAAAAAATTATTAATGAATCATATTCTTTTTTATTATTTCAATTATGATCATATTATCTTCTTTTTGTTAATACAATTTCATTACTACTTGTTATTTATGTTTTAACTGCCTCATTTTCTTACGCATGTTTGGTCTAATAATTTATAATTATACTTCATATGTCCTAGTAATATCATTAAAAACTATATTTACATAATATATTTCATATTTAATCATTATATATGTATATATAATCATTATGCAATGATGATCATGTACAATGAATCTCATCACATTGTGGAGAAGGTAGGTCTTACGTACACACTAGGGACGATCTCAGTTCTATAATAGTTGAGTGATAATGAGGAGGATGGTGTATAATATTTCATGATAATGTAATAATAATCACATACAGTTATTATATACGTCATTATAACAATCTAAGTAAGGTGGTGGAAAAAATAGATTACATCACAGCGTAGAGACGATTAGTCGTACGTACGCATGCGTGAAGATATCCTTTTTTGTATGATGGTTAGAATGTGGAAAATAGTTTTCCCATAATAATAATAAAATATAATTATATAAGTGATATCGGAGTTATTAATTTATAAATAAACAACTCATTATGAGGTTGTATAGGAAGAAATAATTATGAAACAATTGGTGGTGAAGATTACAACTTCTTTGACGCGCTTCCTCAAAATATCTTCATTGAGCACTAGAGAAAGCATTGGAAGGAGACAAGAACAACTAAAATGTGACTAGTGATATTTATAAGGTAAATAGTAAAGAGATGAGTGATATTTAAGGCTAAAATTGAAGTTATGTGGTTAGGGAGGAGGTGACCTTCTACAATGAGGTGATGGGAACATTGAAAACCTAAAAATATTAATTTATAATAAAACCATACCCCATCCAAAAAACCACGAAAATGTCCCCATTTTTAAGAATAGATGATATATGATCGTTATATAATCAATAAATATATTATATACATGTTATTATGTCAATTTAAACATTTTCATTTTAATAAACACAATTTTATTCTATTTATGGTTAATTAAGATAACAAATATTTAAATATTAAAATGGTGCAATGCTTACTTATTTGATGTAAATTAGAAAATAAATAAGTACCATAGAATATTTTAGAATATATAATAGTATTTATATATTTTATAAAAAAAATTATTATTTTTAAATAATTTCATAATACATTATTTTCATAAATAATCAATAGTTTCAATTTTGACAGTTTTAATTCAGTGAATTTTAAAAATATTAAGATAATAAATTATCATCAAACTAACTATTTTATTATATTACTAAGAGGTTATGTTCTTTTAAAAAATTTATTGGACATATTAATTAGTTGAATATATATTTATTTTATTATTTGTAATAAAAATTATTTGAAATCTCCAATAATTAATTAGTTATAACATCAATATTGTGTAATTATTATATATATTTATATTTTGTATAAAAATTAGAAATAAAAGAATATATTGAAGATAAATTCACGAAATTTTAGAAAAATACTTTTAGTCTAATTTATCATCTAAAAAATTTAACATTAAAATGATATACTTTTAAATTATGAATGTGACTATGTCAACATCACTTTAAATAAAATAAAATAAGTGAGAAAATATATTCTATGTGGCTTAAAATGGAAAATAATTTGATTATTGTGGGATTATGTTTGAGATATACTATACCATTAATATTTTATAATGTTTTTTTTTATTTTTATGGTTGTTATAATTTTAATAAAAATTATTTTATTGATTTTTCATTAATTAACTAATTATTACATCATCAATATATATGTCTTTAAGGTAATTATTTATTTCCTAAAAATTACAGAAAAAATGTTAAATTTGATTGCCTTGTTATTTATTATTTTATTTATAATTGAATTTAACTATTGTATAACCATATATATAAAATAATTTAATTATTAATATTTGAGGGAGACAAATTGATCTTTTATTTAAATGAAATATATTTAATATCCTAATCTCATCCAAGTGAATTATAATGGATACCATTACCATAAAAGGATAATTGAGGCCTAATCATAGTCATAAAATTATATTAATATAATGGATAGGGTAATTTGATAATTTTATTTTAATTCTTAATTACCTGATTTAACCTTTTACTGTATTAATAAAAACTAGTACTCCGCCCATGCTTTCTCATTATGCTATAAATACATTATTATTTTTAGTTGAATAAAAATTATCAAACTTAATAATTAATATTTAAATTGAATATATTTGAAACAAAAATGAGAAATACATAATGAAGGAATAAAATCTATAGAAATAGTGGTGGAAGTGGGAAGTCAATCCATAAAGAATCATGATAGCTCAACCAAAGAGTTTGCAAGACTTTGAACAATGAGAAGTATCAGCCATAATATTATGTTCCCAAAGAGTTGAATTTGAACATAATCTACCTTCAAATTTCAATCATTGAATCCACCTAATGCCACATCCATGTGTACTCCTTCCATAAGAGTTGAATTTGTACATAATTCTTAAAAAATATATAGAGAAAATGAATAAACATAGTTTTATCAATATTCAAAAGGTATTATATTACCTTACATGATTCATTGGAATTGTGACTAATGAACTCTAATCCATACATCTTGATTCAATGAAAACCAGTTATAAGTATACAGAAAAAATGCACCTTCAGATTTTAGAAAACCACCCATTATTTACTTAATAAAGATGAATTGTTTGTAGAATATAGACCAGTTGACTATGGTGTTTTTTCCATTCTAAAAATACATCAATAAAGATAATAAATAGAAAAGTCAAAACTTATCAACTTTGTATAGTTAGTTTCATCAATTGGATAAAAAAATCTAATAATCATGTTTATTTCATTATTAAAATACATTCCATGGAAAAATCAGGAGTGCATAATCAAGAAAAGAACCTGAAATAATGATGCATGAAAAGACTATTGTAACATTATAAATAATAGGAAAATATTAAATAGTTACTATTATTAAGGAATAAGTCTAGGATGCATTTTAATCCATGGAATTGAATATTTTTAATCCCTCTAGTAATATAATATGATAGATAAATGGTAATTTCTGTCAAAAATTAAAGGTATGGATGAATATTGATCATTAATTTTCTTGTTTATATCAGTCAAAGTCATGAAAATGTAATTCCTTTTAATTTTTAATTAATTATATTAAATATAAAAATTAAATTAAACATTCATCATGCATGAAAAATTTAATTGAACCTTCGATAAAGCTCAACAGTGTTGTTTTTATAGTTTTAAAGCTCACTTGAATAGATAATAGTAATGGGTAAGTAGAGGGGATGCAAGATTTGTTTTCACTGATTGGAGACATTCACCCATTCCAATAAGCTTTAGCATAGATCTCTCAACCACATTAGATGACCTGATAACATGATATTAAATTCAAAAATATATTTGAAGATAGATTTAATCTTGATGTAGAGAGGGAATCAATATCACATTCAATTCTACTTCTAATTCTTAAAAATAATTAGTTCATGTTGAATATGAAATGTTACATAAGTGAGTGAATTTTCAAAAATGAAATAATTCATACTATATGAATGAATTCAACATAGCATGGTTTGGATTTTTGATCGTCATTGTTGAAACCATGAAAAGTAATTAATTGTTTGAACCATCTATGTAGATGATAGAAACTATAAAATCCAATATGAAAAATGAATGCATTGGAAAATAAATTCATGCCAACTATGAAATGATAATTTAGAGAATAATATTTCATTGAATATAATGAATCAACGAAGATAATGAAAGAACCATAAATAGTATCATTAATAGTAGTGGTTTTCGGAATATCTAATATAGTCAGCACTAAAAACAAATATGAAACATTGATAAATTAAGAGAAACAAAGTAGTAGGAAAGGAATAGAAAACTAACCTTAGTACTCTCATTGCCTAAATGATGAAATAATATCTATTTTTAGATAGAAAACCAATATATAATAATAAATTTATTGGATTCGTTAGTACTAGAAGATAAGTTCAGATGAATGGTATGGTTTTACTACATAAATAGAATAAAGATTTGTCTGGAATAATAATATTTATTAATGGCTAGTCAAAAAAATCAAAAAACTAAAAATATATCAATAGCTGAGAGGTTATTTGGAGGAGGTCAAAACATGAATAGCATTGGTGAACATGGGAAATATTGCTGATAGGAATTCATTTATAGGAGGTGTCCACCTAAAATTATTGAGAAATCTCTAATTAATAATCATAAATATGTACATAAAATTAAGAGTGTCCAAAACATTCACAAATTAAAATTTAATCCCAGAAGATATTTTTCAATGTATTGAAAACATTCCAAATTCATTTCCACATTCTAAAACTAAAAAATTGATGTAAAACATGACTCGTGATTCCACTTAACTTGTTTTATCTTTCATGTTTATAGTCTTCATAAAATTTCGAAACCACATCAAGATAGGGAATTAATGAATTAGATAAAGGAATGTTGTGAACCACATATATAATAAGAAACCTCTAAATTGAAAAGCAATTAATTATTTAAACCATGTGAGTAGATAATATAATGTATAAAATCCAACATGAAAAATGAATGCACCGGTAAATAAATTTAATGAATATTGTGAAAATATAATTTAGAGAATAATAGGAAGTTGAATTTCAGGCATCAATGAAGAGAATGAAAAAACCATTAACAATATCATTAATAGTTGTAGTTTTTACAATTTTGGATATTGTTAGCACTAAAAACAAATAGAAAACATAGTTAAATTTAGAGAAATAATACAATAGTAAATGAAGTGAAAACTAATCTTAGTGTTCTCATCGCCTGTATGATGAAAGAATGTATATTTGGTGACAGAAAAACAATATAAAGTATAAAATGTTTGGGATTCATTAGTACTAAAAGACAAGTGTTGAAGAAAGTAATTATGATACTACATTAATAGAATAATGAGTTGTCTAGAATCTTAATATTTACTAATTGTTAGTCAAAAAATTCAAAAACTAATAATATATCAATATTTTAGAGGTTATGTGGAGGAGTTCAACACCTGAACAACATTGGTGAAAATGGGAAGATCGTTGATAGGAAGAAATGTATTAGAGGTGTCAACATGAAATCATATATGAATCACCAGTTTATAACCATTAATATGTTAAAAATATTAAGACCATTAAACTGTATATATGTAAAAAAAATTAAGGTCATAAATGAAAATCTTGTTTTTGATATCTCATCTACAAAAAAAAGTTTTCTATAATTTTATAACTATAAATATAATTATAGGATATATGAAGAACACATATGAAGGACTTTATTTAACATTTCCTAACATAAACATTATTTAAAAAATCTCATTCCTGTTAATTTGAATAATTATGTGGAATTAGAGAGAGATATTAGAAATATGAATATCCAGGATGAAATAATTTATACACGCATCAGTGAATATTATAGACTGAAAATTTCCACATGAAAAAAGATTTATTATAATAATGTTTTCAAAACAGGAAAAAATTGAATAGTAAAATTTATTAGAAAAAGAAAAACAAACCCACTTGTGGAATTTGGAAGAATAACATCCTTTTATGGAATGAGAGTCGTATTCAGTGAGACGAAGTAATTATGAAACTGATATAACTAAAATATGACATGAAAAGGGCATGTGGACAATGAAAAGTGATGAAAAATAAATTAAAAATCAAATAACCTATAGGAAAAAAATCTAAACCCAAGGAAATTTATGATGTAGTGAGTTTATATACTTATGCAATCTATTTTCCTGAAATATAACATAACTGGTGTAAGTGTTCAATGAATAGTTGGAGTGAGAAAATAGAAATCATATAAAAATAAATTACCCTTAAAATAACAATTAGGAAAATGAAAATATAAACCCAAAGAAAATTATTGAAGCAACTATAAAATAATATACTAAACTTAGCTTAGCATTTGGAATAAAAATTGGATTAGTAGGACAGGGTTCTTGGAGAGATTTCAACTAAATCTGAACCATAGGAAATAAATTAATGAAGCCCATCTAAGTTGAACTACTTTTGAGATTCGAAGTAAATCCATAATTCAATTTAACTAGGTTATTCATTCATACATCATTGATATGGTGATTCTTTGATGAAATATTGTATCTCTTACATATATGCATAACCAGCTATTAAATCATGAGTTTTCTCAAAAATTTGTTTCTAAATCAAGCTGAGACCAAGATATAGGGTTATTATGGGGAAGGGATCCAAAAATTTAAGAAAGTATGAATCTAATGGAAGAGCTGAGATGGGCTTCAAAAACTGAATCTGTGAATAGATGATGACGTAAAAACATTCGGAGGCGTTGCACATAGCAGACCTTTGAGGAGATGTAATCCACTGGGAAACCTAGGAGTAGGTGAGGAAAACCATAAGCGAAGCAGTGTGGCCTAGAGGAGATAAATGGAAAATGGGATAGGTGAGTCAATATGTGAAGTGGGAACCTAAGGAGATTTGGGGAGGCTAATAGAAACCATAGAGCGGGGAGATGGATTTTGGGGAAGGGTTAAGGGGAGGGAGTTTGTGGAGGGGATTCAGGGATAGGAGGGAGAAATTAAGTAAAATATTAATTTTGGGTGGCTCGTAAAGTTCTTTCTTTGGGTTATATGGGTGGAATATACAATTTATGGTGATTCAGAAGATGGAATGGATGACACATGTAGCTGGAGGTGTCCAGATTTATTATATATATTAGATATTTATAAAAAAAATAAGAGCATAAAATAATAAATATGTACACAAAAATTAAAAGGATCTAAAGAATTAAAAAATTAAAAATTTAAACCCAAAATATATTTGGAATGTATCAATAAAATAATAAATATGCTTCGACATACTAAAATTAAACATTGTAGAAAAACTAGAATCATGAATCCACTTAACTTGTTTTATCTTTCATTTTTTTTGTCTATATAAATTTTCAAAACCATATCAATATATGGCATTAAATAATTAGAGAAAATAAATCTACAAACCATAGACAGAATTTGAAACATCTAAAGTGATAATTAATTAATTTTTTGAACCATGAGAGTAGATAATAGAATGTCAAAAATCCAACATGAAAAATTAACACACTAGTAAATAAATTCAGGACTACTATAAAAATATAATTTAGTGAATAATATGCAGTTTAATTGCATGAATCAATGAAGAGAATGAAAGTAAAATTAACAATATCATTAATATTAGTAGTTTTAATTATATCATATACTTTTAGTAGTAATAAACAAATATGAAACATATATAAATTTTGACAAATGAAAGTATATTAAATGAAGAGAAAACTTATCTTCGTATTCTCATCACCTGTATGATTAAATAATGTCTATTTATTGATCGAAAAAATATAAAATAATAAATGTATGGGATTCATTATTACTATAGGATAATCACTTTTGAAAGGTATGATGATACTACTTGAATAGAGTAAAGAGTTGTCTAGAATAATAATATTTACTAACAGTTAGTCAAATAATTCAAAAACTAACAATATCTCAACAGTTAAGAGGTGATGTGGAGTTCAACACACGAACAACATTGGTGGACATGGGAAATATTGTTGATATGAGTTAATTTATATGAGATTTCCACCTACAATCATAATGGAATCACCAATTTATCAGTATTGATATGTATAGAAAATTGATAACATCAAACCATATAAATGAACAAAAAATTAATCACATCAATGGCACACTCATTTTTTATATTTCATATTAAAAAAAGAGTACTAGAATCCGAAAACTATAAATAAAATAAAATGATATATAAAGAACACATATGAAGGGCTTCATTTAACATTACCTTACATTAACATCATTAAAAAATCTCATCCAATTTAATATGAATTATCATGTGGAATTGAATATTATATAATAGAAATATAAAAATACAGGATGATATAATTTATATAGACATCATAGAATATTGTACACTGAAAAAATACACATGATTATGGATTGATTATAATAATTTTTTTATAGTAGGAAAAACATGAATAGTAAAATTTATTAGAAAAACTAAAACAACCCTACTTATGAAATTAAGAAGAGCATCATCCTTTTAAGAAAAGAGAACTTTAGTCAGTGAGGTGAAGTACTTATGAAATCTATTAACCTAAAATATAATATGACTGGCGCAAGATGACAATTAAAATTGATGAAAAATAAATGACCACTAAAAGAACCTAAAGGAAAACAAAAATCTGAACCAAAGGAAATTTATGAAGCAATGAGGTTATGTACTGAAGCAATTGATTTACCTTAAATATAAAATGATTGTTGCAATAGATCAACAAATAGTCTGAGCGAGACAATGGAAATTGATGAAAAAAATGACCCATCGCATAACCAATAGGAAAACGAAAATCTAATCCAAAGGAAAAATATTGACACAGTAATCAAATAATATACATACCATATATTAGTTTTTGGAATATAATTGAATTTGGATGATAGTGTTCCATGAGGGATTTCAACCAAATACAAACCTTCAGAAAGAAATTAATGATGGTTGTCCGAGTAGAAACTATTGATGGATTAGAAGTATATCCATAAGTCTATTTAACTTGGTTCTAGCTTCCGACGCCAATGAAATCAAGAGTCTTTGATGAATTATCGTTTCCCTTTCAAATCTTCATAACCAGACATGATATTGTGAGTTTTCACTAAACCTGGTTTCTGAATGAAGTCGAGACCATGAGTTAGGTTTTTTATTGGTAAGAGATCTCAGCATTGAATAATGTATGAAGCTGATGGAGGAGCCGAGATGGGCTTCAAAAATTGAAGTTGTGAATAGAGGATGATGTATAAATAATGAGAGGCATTTCACTTAGCATACCTTAGAGGAGACGTATTCCACTAGGAATCATAGGAGTAGGAAATTAAAATCGCGTGCAAGAGTAGTGCGACCTTGAGGGGGTAAATTATAAGCGAGAGGGGTGATTCAGGAAGAGGATTGGGAAATATAGGGGATTTGGGGAGGGTATCAAGAACTGTAGAGAGGGGAGAGGGTCTTTGGGGCTGGGTTTTGGTGAGGGGATTCGGGGACGGATTCAAGAAACTGTGGGAAATCCTAATCTGTGGTGGCTTATAAAGTGTTTTTTTAGGGTTTCAAGGGAGGAATATACAATTTTGGGTGATGTGGGAGTGGGAATAGATAACATGTGTAGTTGGAGGTACCCATCATTAATATATATAATAGATTATTGTATTTAGTAGTCATAGTGATAAATAATATAATAAATCTATATGAATTATTTGGACCTACTGATTCAAAAAATGAAATCCATTTTTCAAAATTCGAAATATACAAGTTATAGTAATTAATTTAAAATAAATCCTACAATTTGATGGAGAGAATGAGTCTTAAAATTTAAAACTTTGCACATGATTGAAATCATTTTACATCTATATTAAATGTAAAATTAATGAAAATGACCTAAATAATATTAACTGAAAAAATATATTATATTTATATTTGAAAACCATTCAACAATATAATTTATCCATATAAATTATTTTGATGGAAAAATTTGTTTTCAGTTAAAATTTAGTGAATTTTTACTCTTTGTTACCAGATGAAAGTAATAAGAAAAATAATAAAAAATCATCCAAAGTAAATTTTCATATACAGTTTCCAGAGAGAATGATTATGTGGTCTTATAAAAATGTTTAATTTTTCAAAATATTATTTTAATAGGGTTTCCCCATTAAATGGTAGTAAATTACCCTTTTGAAAAATACATGTTTCTATACATCAAATAAGGTTTATTATTACCCTATGAAAAAAATATCCATTGGATGAATATAAAAATGTTTTATTAAGTTTATAAAATTTATATATCATTAATTTCATTTAGTAATAGTATTTCATTAAATTTATGAATACAAAAAATAAAAATATATAATTTATTTATATTTTACAAAAATAATATGTAGCTAATGAATTCACTCTACATTTTCATGAGTTAGTTATATATATTCCATCTACCCTAAAGGCTATGTTATAATGGTATTTTTATACTATGTTCATCTCATGGTTCATTTAAAATCACGATTGTGTTCAATGAATGATATTAAAGAATTAAAATTATTTAAATAAAATATTTCATTAAAACATCAGGGTGTTACATTATACCCCCCTTAAACTGAATTTTTTCCTCAAAATTCAAAACATGGATATAAATAGATGAGAATAACTTTGCCTCATCACATCCTCGTGATCCCACATAGCTTCCTCCAATTAGTGGTTTTTCCATAATTCTTTAACCATGTGAGTGGTATTGTTTTGTAAAACTATTTATCTACAATATAAAATCACTATTGGTTTTTATTCATAAGAAATATCTTTCTCCATCAGTAAAACTTCTGAGTTTAGTACATGTGAAGGATAAAGTACGTACTTTCTTAAGAGTGACACATAGAAGACATCATTATCTTGTGAGAGATTTAGTGGAATATACAATCATTAACCTACTTTCCCAACATGATCCATAATTTCAAAAGGATTGATATACCTTGCACCGAGATTGTCCTTCATTCCCAATCTCATTACTCTCTTCCATGAATATATTCATTGAAAAACCATGTCACCCACTTCAAAGTCTATGTATTTCCTTCAGTTTTAATCATTATTTGTTCTCTGACTCTGTGCTACTATTTTTTTTGTTGAATAGATCTGGTCTTTTCTACTATTTCATCAACAATATCATCTCATAATAGATTTCACTCCCCAACTTCATCCTAGCATATTTGTTACACCCCGAGATTTTATGAGCTATATTCTTTTTAATTTCATTCATATCGTCTGTTGTGTGCTACACCAAGATTATCTTGTGATATGCGCAACACCATATTAGCTTTCAGTATACGCAACGACAAAGGAGTCTTGCAGTACACGCAACCCTGACTTGGCATGTGTTACACGCAATCACGACATTCCTTGATAGCATCTATTGTACGCAATATCGGGTTTCACTAAACAATGATATATTATTATAATATTATTAGGAACTAGCTGTTATAGTATTAACTAAATTTGGAATTTTATAACATTATTATTCATCTTACATTTTCTAGAACATGGTATAAGAACAAAATAAATTTTTCATGTAAAATAACTATTTCTTCAAAAACAAATATAGTTTTGACGCCTTTTGATGGCACACCCACTTTAAATATAGTTTTGAAATGTTTATAAGTTAAATTTGACAAAAAAATTTCTTATTTGGAATCATGACATAAAAATTTACTTTGGATAACTTTTTCATATTATTCTGATAACTTTCATATTTTAATGAATAGTAAAAGCACGCTATATTTTAATTAAAAACAACTTTTTTCATCATAATAATTTATGTGGTACAATTATAATATTTAAATGTTTTAAAGTATAAATAGAATATATTTCTACCATTTAATATAGTTTATTTCATAAGTATTTATTTTACATTGAATTCGTAGGTTAAATCAATTCAATCTTTTGCAATGTTTTAAACAAAAACTCATTTTCATTCGACAATGAGATTAATTTTAATTTAATTTATACAACTTCTGTGTATTGAATTTGGAAAAATGGATTCCATATTTGGAATCAGTGGGTCCAAATTATATTAATAGACTACTTTTTTTATTTTTGGGCATTATAAATAGTAACTACGGTAAATTTTATTTACCATAGTAAAAGGTTAATCGGGTAATTAAGGGTAAATATAATATTATAAAATTACCCTAACACTTGTCTTAATACAATTGGATGATTATATTTCGTCCTAAGTCATATTTGGGTCTAAATGGAATCCATTAGAACCCACTTGGAGGTGATTAAGTCCTTTAGTTTATTTTATTTAAAGGAAAGTGAAATATGTCTCACTTAAACTTTAATAATTAATATATTTTTAATATAACGTAATAGAGCATATAAATTCAGTTATAAATACTCATTTGAAATCTAAAATGTTTTTCTTTATCCTGGTAATTTATTTGTAATTTTTAAGAGTTATTTAATTACCTTATTAGCTTATACATTAATGATGTAGAAATTATTTATTTAGTAAAAAAATCAATAATAATGTTTTTATTGAAATAGTAATACATATTAAAGGGCTCAAAAACCTGACCAAAACTTATTGGTAGTGTATATATACACCATAATCATCCAATTACCTAATATATGAATGTTTGGAGTCTTATAAAAGTGATTATGACACTTATATTATTTTCTTTTATATGATATCAAAATTGTCACCATCATAATTTAATAAATATAACATTTTAAAATTTCTGTGTTTTAGAATATAAATCCGACAAAATGTATTATTATGAAATATTTAATATTTATATTCATCCTAGTATTTTATTTTTAATTTTTATGCAACAAATAAGTATATTAATTAATTATACAAAAATGTTGTAGTGATTATTTTATTAAGAGAAATATCAAATAAATGGTTTTAAAAATATTAAAATAAAAATTATATGAATTATTTAATGTGATCCACTAATTTTATAGATTACTATGACATGTTACGAACCTATTAAATATTTTAGTTTGAATATATCCTCTGTGTGGATTTTATTTAAATTCAAATAAATGAATAGTTTCAAAATTGACACTATTGTTATTTTATAAAAATAATATATTATTAAATTGTTTAAAAATCACAAAAATATTTAAAAATTATAAATTTAAATTTATATAGTCTAAAATTTCATAAATTATCTAATTATTCATAATTCACAGAACATAAGTAATTATTTATAACAATTTAAAATTTAGAATCTTATTACCACAAATAAAATTTAATATATTAAATAAGGATAAATGAAGTTGATAATGTTTAAAATAAATTCCCTACATGTATCAATTTTATTTGTGGATGATAATACAACCCTATATCATATAACCTTCGAATATGAGTCATTTTTGGAGGTTTTTAAGTGGGGTTGGAATTTATTATAAATTAATATTTCTTATAATTCCAAAGGTGCCCCTCTCCTCCCTTATAAAAGGGAACCTCATCCCTCTCCTCCTCACACCATTTTGAGCCTTGAAGCTCGGCCAACCTCTATCCATTTCACTTCCCCACTTCGCTAGAAACCATATAGAGGTACTGGTATTCTCAAAAGACCAATTGTAGTTGCCTAAGAAGAATTTCAAAGGAGGCACTTAGAGAAAGAGGAGGTTCGGATAGGTACGAAGCATATCAGACCTAAGGTCAGGGATAATCTTGAAATCTCATTTTTATCTGAGATTTCTTATTCGTAAGTATTCAATAGGGTTATATTTTTAATCCATGCCCATAAAAATGTTTTCATAAAGTGTTTAATATTCTTCCATGTATGTTTAAAGTCATTTTTACCCATCTTGACTTTTACTTTGGGTTATGGAGGGAATCTTGCTTTTGTTTACCATATGTGGTACATTTTGGCTTTTCTGTTAAAAGTACGAGGAGAATGTTTTCTTTAAATTATACGGCCCGAATCAATTTTTATGGTTTTATAACGCTTTATTTTCATGATGTTTAATCTACAAGATTTCATTACTATTTTCAAAAAAATTCACTTCAAATAAAATTTCAAGGAATTTGGTGAAAAGAAAATGATTTTGAATAAGAAAGGATGTTTTCCTCAAGAATTTGTTTCAAGTGTTTTATCAAAACCATTTTCCATATAATATCTAATTATTTCATATGTGTATCTTTCAAGTATAATTTCTCTATGATTTACATGGTTTCAATTTTCTTATGATGAAATGATATCCATTTGTTTTGTATGGATTATGTTATGATGGGATGATGTTTATGAAACCCATTTTATTCTTTGGGTTATGATGAAAGTTTTAATTTTATTTTGTGGCACATGTAAGAATTATTTCATTATGAGATGGGTGGGACCTATATCTCCCTCAAATGCTGTCACGACCCCCTCCCACCAAAGATGCCCCTCCTGAGCTGGCAATGGTGAAAGGGAGATAATGACCCCCGAGTCCCGCCTTCAATAGGCCTCGGGTTTGCGACTAGCACTAAGGGTATGATTTTTCACAAATATGGGAGGCATTACCCTTTTTATTATTTAGGATCGGGAAATAGGACAAGTCGACCACCAAAAGGGGAAAAGAACAAGTGTATATAAATAAACCCCAAACCAAGCCCACATGCATGTTTAAACAATTTTTATAACAAGGTAAAAGTACAAGAAAGCTCAAAAGTACAATACCCAAAGAAAACAAGAGAACATCAACTGCAACAACTCCAACTGCCTGACTAGTAGGGTCCCGCACGGCCCTGGTAGTCCTCCTGGAAACCTGAAAGTAAATGTAGGGTGAGCATACAAGTATACTCAGTAGGGAAACCTAAAGCTATCATGCACAAGTGGGGAGACATCCTAATGTCCCGTGAGAACAATAGAAGAAACCTAACAAGGGAATCTATCCACCCAAACTCACCAACCATACTCACCAAAACACAATCACAACAGGTAGTAGTAGTATAAGAACAAGAGTATTGGGTACCCCGCACCATTTCCCAATAGTTAGCTGAACGTCATGACACTGTCACACTCACCCCGCCCGCACACACCTAGGCCTCACAACCACACATCCCGCCAGCATACACCTGGGCCTCACCACCACACATCCCGCCTTCACACACCTGGGCCTCACAACCACAACCACATCCTCGCCCAAAGACACCTGGGCCTCACAACCACACATCCTACCCGCACACACCTGGGCCTCATCCCGAAGATTCTTGGGAATAGTAATAGTAACAGAACTCTCGCCCGAAGACACCTAGGCCTGAAATCAAAACCTACTTGAAGAGTCTTAGGTGTAAGGTCACCTCAAGCCATCACAGCCTAGGGGAGAAGGAGCAGGAAGGAGCTAGTAACTATGGGAAAACACCCTCTCCCATGAAATGGGAGTGTTCGGAACTATGTGCTCAACATGGGTGTGGTGCGATAAAACACAAAAGATACAGATATATATATATATAGAAACCACTCAGCCCAACCTATGGCTTCTAAAACGAGAAACCGAGCACGTGCCTCGGCACTGCTACCACGAAGCATGCATACAACAAACAAACCCAGCCCCCTTTAGGTTTTCACATTTCAGTAGAAATATTTATTAGTTCCTTAAATATTGGGAAACTATCCACAACTAACCACACCAATCATTCGTAAAACATATCCTTGCCATCCACAAAAAAAGTTAGGAAGCACAAAAAAGTCCCTCTTATCAACCAACCAACCCCATTGATTATTATTTCTGTTTCATTACCACGCCCCAGCATTCATTAACTCTTCCACTTTTATTTATTAATCACAACCCATAATCTGTTCACATTTTAACCCATCCTTGCAGCCCCGCTGGAAACCTCCATAACCACACCACACATCGTTATGCCTTTAATACCATTTATTACAGCCCCACTTCCCATCACCATCACAACATTCACACCAACCCACAACCAATTCAACCACAGCCCCACTGCTCACCCAATCCACAACAACCCACAAAACACCCCCAACACATGCCACATAACCAAGCCAACACCCACATGTTCATTATTCCATTTTGTTTAACTGGGGTGATCACACAAGGGTTCCAGATTTTAACAGCCAACTTTACGTGATTAAAGAATTCCACATTCCACAAGGTTCTATCCATAAGAAAATCTAGAATGAGAGCGAAACATTTAATTGTGTAAGAAAAGGCCCCCAATGACCGTGATTTTCCGTAGGCAGAAGCTCATTCAATTCCCAAAATAATATCACATGATATAAAGTAACAGCAATCACAACTTCCTATCCCCGTTATTTACCCAGTTATTATCTTTATTTAAAGGTTCAACTGTTCCTCATTAAAACAAGAGGATACCCACCCCGCATGATGCACAAATTAGAGAGACGAAGGTGAGATCCCTACCTCAACAGGTTCTGGTCACAACGCTCACCCGGATCAACTTTAGAAGACGTTCGTCGGCGTCCCGGCAAAACCTCCTTGGGTGGAAGTTGGAGAGGAAAAGCCTAAGGAAAGACAAAGAATCCAAGCTCTGAAGTTCCTTCTCGTCATTACGATCCCGTGGCCACTGATGGATCGTAAATCGGAGCTCGTACAAAAAAGTTATGGAAGAAAGAGCCTTCAAGTCTCTTGAGAGAGCTCTGCTCAGAGGAGAGGGGAGGAGAGGTGTTAGTTGAAAGGAGGAGGGGACCCCTCCTTTTATAGGCGTGAAAAGAAAAAGTACACGGCGTGTACTTATGGTACACAGCGTGTACTCGGCCATTTTCACACGGTCTCCACGCAGCCTCCAACGCGGCTCCGCGGCCGTTGACTGGTCAACACACGGTTTGAAGGTAACGCATATGCGGGTAAGGACTACACGGCGTGTAGATTGGACACACGGCGTGTACCCATTTATTGAACACGGAAAGGACACGGCTCCAACGCGGCACATGACCGACGACTGGTCAACACACGGTAACACGTACGCGGGGAAGGACTACACGGTGTGTAGATTGGACACACGGCGTGGACCCATTTTCTTCACGCGGCAAGACACGGCCATCCACACGGGGTATACCCGGCAAGAGGGTACACGGCGTGTACTCAAACTACACGGCGTGTAGTTTCAAAATACTGGAAAGTGTGGAAAAAGTCCATTTTACCCTCCAGAACACTTCTTGACCTTATTTTTGACAAAGGAAAATGGTTCGGAGAGGTCTCGGCCATTACAAATGCATTGGGTAAAGATTTATATCTCATGAGATAAACATGGCTGGAACAGTAAGTTAATCTGGTTCAATGATACAGGGCTTGAACGAGGAGTGAACTCGATTCAGAAAGGGACTTTGTCCACTAAGATGGTCTTGGCAGCAATGCCTTGGCTACTATGGAAATCATAACAAGTGATTAATGGTTTCCACAATTACATGTTTTATTCCCATGCTATTTTATCAAGATTGATGTTCCATTATGATACATTCCTTTCGTACTTCAATGATTTAAGTCTTTACTCTAGATTTTGATGTTTAAACATTATGTTCATGTTTTTAAGTTCAATGGTATATGGTTTGTTTTATTTAATCCATTCTTATCCTTACTAAGCATTTGAGCTCACCATTTATATGTTTTTTTTTTCCTAGGATTTCAAGAAAGGTTATAGGTAAGAAAACAAAAGGGGAAGATCTTTATGGGAGTTGTTGAAGATCTATCATCAAGATTAGAAGATTATATTCTGAGTTTCCAAAGTCACTAAACTATTATGATCCTTGAGTTTTGGTTTTTTTATGTATTAAGTATTCCGCACAAGTAATGTATTGTCCATGTACGTCAAGCTTTGGGTCTCAACAGTTGGTATCAGAGGAAAGGTTTAGTTAACCTTTGGAAACTAGGATGTGAATCCTTTAGTGAGATCCCTAGAGATATTTCTAATGTATGTCTTGGGATGTCACTAAGGTTAAGTATAATTATAGGTTATATTCCTAGAATTATGGTAACGATATTATAATTACACCTAAGATGTTAGATGTAGAAGGTACTCCCCCTTGATTATGTTATTTTCCTTGTATGATTTTTGACTCTCACAGAATTATTTTTGTGTCTTAGTCAATGGAGGGAACCAAAAGAATTAGGTTAACATTGAATCCAGTGGAAAAATTGGTGACTATGAGAAAAAAAATTTCTTAATGCCTAGAGATAAATATATTTTGATTATTCCGAATCAGTCATCGTGATATATGATTAACAAGGTGAAATTTAGTGGTATTCCTAATTCATCAAATAAGAGGAAGATAGACTTTTATGCATGTTCGCATGTTAAGGAGCATAAAGAAAGGAAGATTGAGATTTCTAAATAAGGTAAGAAGAACCTTGATGAATACATCAATTGGAGGGGAATATGTTATCTGTGCGGAGAGAAGGGTCATAGAGTAATAGATTGTTATGGAGTTCAATGTCTTATCTGTGGATAACATGGGCATTACCCAACTCAATGCCTTGACCTAAGAGGTTACTTCTAAATCAAGGATGGACTTATTCCATGACAATAATTAAAGAGGATGGATTTAAGTGTTTATGTATTTGTATTAAAGAATAACATTGTTGAGGTACTTTTATGGTATATTGGAATATCTATGTATTGGTTAATTGTGGTTTTCAATAAGAATATGGTACTGGTAACCATGAAAAGTGACTAAAATATTTTTGGAAAGCAGATGATATGTGCATAATGAATGGACAAAGAGAAAATAATATGTTTGATAGTATTCATGAGCTCATGGTTGATATAAGGACAAAGTGATACCATGGTTTCAGTATATTGAAATTTTGGGATTTTGGTATGTGGAAAGAGTTAACTTTTGACCGCATTCATGTTTTCAGTAAGGTTCAATGGGTATTCATTTTTACTGAGAATACAAGATTATGGTACTAACATGTTTGGAATGCGATCAAAAAGATATATCTTGCTCTATATGAGGGATAAATGATGGTATTCACGTGCTTGTTATATGAACTTTTTAGTAATCATTCTCTTTATACTATAAGATTAGACAGAAGTATTTTCGAAAAGCCTAAAGGTTGGAATGGATTAAGTTGGACATCAGATATTGTTGTTTAAGAATAGATCTTTTTGATATTATGATAGTATAGTTTTAGAAGGACAACCTACAGGACGGGTGAAAACCTGTCGCGTCGGACAAGGTTGCGGGAATCGAACCCACAACCGAAGTGTGACGGGCCTTCATCGCCTACCACTGGCCTACAGGAAATCCCTGGTTATTAGAAGCTAGTTTTATTATATTAAGAAGTATGATATATGAAGTATAAGTACATTTTAGGAACCATATACGATTAATCTCACTATATATGGACTTATGTATATTTAATAACTTTTACTATCCTTTTGTTTAAGACAGATGGAATGACCTATCATTCTATCGCATGATCTGATAACACTTCACGGAAGACAAATTCGACTTCATTTCGTTAAGAGATGAAGTGGTAATTGTTCAAGGCATGAACAAAGGTGATATTATACTGAAATAATGTATGTATTTATTCTAATTATAGTTCTTCAACTTTAGGGAAATGATCTTGAAAACCAAAAATGTTGTCCCGGTGTCCTTATATCTGATGAATCAGATAGTACCTTAATTCATCACAAATCTATGGCTTTGTGATTGTTGTATTTTTCATATCCCTGTTCTCTACCACTCTCTATCATAACATGATGGTTATATTTCTCTTCCATATCCATATTTTCACCTATATTGTCCAATGTGGAAGCCCAGTGCTGAGTAACTTTGGGTGACCGTTATGATTCTAACTTCCCTTTTTAAAATAAAGTTTTAGTATTCCTTTTTATGATGTGGGTTTCTATGAAAGAAAATATCATGTAATAACCCATTTATAACCCCGAATAATTTCAAGGGAAAAATTCATTTTAACGGGGGTAGAATGTAACACCCTAAGATTTTATGAGCTATATTCTTTTTAATTTCATTCATATCATCTGTTGTAAGCTACACTAAGATTATCTTGTGATATACACAACACCATACTAGCTTGCAGAATATGAAACAACAATGGAGTCTTTCACTACACGCAACCTTGACTTGGCTTGCGTTACCCTCAATCACAACATTCCTTGATAGCGTGTGTTGTACGCAATAACGGGTTTCACTAAACAATGATATATTATTATAATATTATTATGAACTAGACATTATGAATATTATTAACTAAATTTTGAATTTTATAACATTATTATTCATCATACATTTTCTAGAACATGGTATAAGAACAAAATAATTTTTTCGGGTAAAATAAGTATTTTTTCAAAACAAAATGCAGCTTTGATGCCTTTTGAGGGCGCACCCTATTTAAATATAGTTTTTCACATGTTTATAAGTTTAATTTGACAAAATAAAATTCTTCTTTTGAATCAGGATATAAAAATTTACTTTGGATAATTTTTTCATATTATTCTAATAACTTTCATATTTTAATGAATAGTAAAAACACGCTATATTTTAATTAAAAACAACATTTTTCATCGTAATAATTTATGTGGTTAAATTATAATATTGAATTGTTTTAAAGTATAAATAGAATATATTTTTACCATTTAATATAATTTATGTCATTATCATTGATTTTACATTGAATTCATATGTTAAATCAATTCAATCTTTCGCAATGTTTTAAACAAAAACCTGTCTTCTTTCGACAACGAGAATAATTTTAATTTAATTTCACCAACTTATATGTATTTAATTTGGAAAAATGGATTCCATATTTGAAATAAGTGGGTCCAAATTAAATTAATAGACTACTTTTTTATTTTTGGGCATTATGAATAGTAACTATGGTAAATTTTATTTACCATAGTAAAAGGTAAATCGGGTAATTAAGGGTAAATATAATATTATAAAATTACCCTAACACTTGTCTTAATACAATTGGATGATTATATTTGGACCTAAGTCATATTTTGGTCTAAATGGAATCCATTATAACCCACTAGGAGGTGATTAAGGCCTTTATTTTATTTTATTTAATGGAATGTGAAATATGTCTCACTAAAACTTTAATAATTACATTATTTTTAATATAAGGTTATACAGAAAATAAATTCAGTTATAAATACTCATTTGAAAGCTAAATTTTTTTCTTTATCATGGTAATTTATTTGTACTTTTTTAGAGTTATTTAATTACCTTATTATCTTATACATTAATGATACAGAAATTATTTATTTAGTAAAAAAATCAATAATATTGTTTTTATTGAAATAGTAATACATATTAAAGGGCTCAGAAACCTGACCAAAACTTATTGGTAGTGTAAATATACACCATAAGCATCAAATGAAATAATATATGACCGTTTGGAGTCTTATTAAAGTGATTATGACACTTTTATTATTTTATTTTATATGATGTCAAAGTTGTCACCATCATAATTTAATAAATATAACATTTTAGAAGTTGGGTGTTTTAGAATATAAATCCGACCAAATGTATTCTTATGAAATATATAAGATTTATATCCATACTAGTATTTTATTATGAATTTTTATGTAACAAATAAGTATATTTAATAATTATACAAAAATGTTGTAGTGATTATTTTATTAAGAGAAATATCAAATAAATGGTTTTACAAATAGTAAAATAAATATTATATGAACTATTTTATGTTCTCTGCTAATTTTATAGATTACTATGACATGTTAGGAACCTATAAAAATATTTTAGTTCTAATATATCCTATGTGTGGATTTTATTTAAATTCAAATAAATGAATAGTGTCAAAATTGACACTATTGTTGTTTTATAAAAATAACATAATATTAAATTGTTTAAAAATCAAAAAAATATTAAAAAATTATAAATTTAAATTTATATAGTAGGAAATGTCATAAATTATCTAATTATGGATAATTCACAGAACATAAGTAATTATTTATAACAATTTAAAATTTATAATCTTATTACCACAAATAATATTTAATAGATTAAATAAGGATAAATCAAGTTGATAATGTTTAAAATAAATTTCCTACATGTCTAAATTTTATTGGTTGATGAGATTACAACCCTATCTCAACTAATCTTCGAATACGAGTCATTTTTGGAGGTTTTTAATTCAGGTTGGAATTTATTATAAATTAATATTTCTTATAATTCCAAAGGTGCCCCTCTCCTCCCTTATAAAAGGGCACCTCCTCCCTCTCCTCCTCACACCATTTTGAGCCTTGATGCTCGGCCAAACTCTACCCATTTCACTTCCCAACTTCACTAGAAACCATATAGAGGTACTAGTCTTCTCAAAAGACCAAATATAGTGCCCTAAAAGGAAGTTCAAAGGAGGCACTTCGAGAAAGATGAGGTTCGGATACGTACGAAGAATATCGGACCTAAGGTAAGGGATAATTTTGAAATCTCATTTTTATCTAAGATTAGTTATTCGAAAGTATTCACTGGGGTTATATTTTTCATCCATTTCCATAAAAATGTTTTCATAAAGTGTTTAATATTCTTCCATGTATGTTTAAAGTCATTTTTACCCATCTTGACTTTTACTTTGTGTTATGGAAGGAATCTTGATTTTGTTTACCATACGTGGTACTTTTTGGATTTTCCATTAAAAGTATGAGGAGAATGTTTTCTTTAACTTATACGGCATGAACGGATTTTTACGGTTTTATAATGCTTTATTTTCATGATGTTTAATCTATAAGATTTCATGACTATTTTCAACAAAATCCACTTCAATTAAAATTTCATGGCATTTATTGAAAAGAAAATGATTTTGAATAAGAAAGGATTTTTTCCTCAAGAATTTGTTTCAAGTGTTTTGTCCAAACCATTTTCCATATGAGATGTAATTATTTCATATGTGTATGTTTCAAGTATAATTTCTCTATGATTTACATGGTTTCAATTTTCTTATGATGAAATGATATCCATTTGTTTTGTATGGATTATGTTATGATGGGATGATGTTTATGAAACCCATTTTATTATTTGGGTTATGATGAATGTTATAAGTTTATTTTGTTGCACAAGTAAGAATGATTTCATTATGAGATGGGTGGGACCTATATCTCCCTCCAATGAATTGGGTAAAGATTTATATCTCATGATATAGACATGTCTAGAATGATAAGTTAATCCGGTTCAGTGATATAGGACTAGAACGAGGAGTGAACTCGATTCAGAAAGGGACTTTGTCCACTATGATGGTCTTGGCAGCAATTCCTTGGCTACTATGGAAATCATAACAAGTACTGAATGGTTGCCAAAATTATATGTTTTATTCCCATTCTATTTTATCAAGATTGATGTTCCATTATGATACATGCCTTACGTACATCCAAGATTTAGGTCTTTGCTCAAGATTTTGATTTCTAAACATTATGTTCATGTTTTTAAGGTCAATGGTATATGGTTTGTTTTATTTTCTCCATGCATACCCTTACTGAGCATTTGAGCTCACCCTTTATATGTTTTATCTTCCCCAAGATTTCAAGAAAATTTTTAGGTAAGAAAACAAAAGTGGAAGATATTTATGGGAGTTGTTGAAGATCCTTCACCAAGATTAGAAGATTATATTCCGAGTTTCCAAAGACACTATACGATTACAATCCTTGAGTTTTGGTTTTTGTTATGTATTATGTATTCCACACAAGTAATGTATTGTCCATGTAATTCAAGCTTTGGGTCTCTACAATATTGGAGTATGGAACTTATTTCCAAATATGGATTCATAAGGATCCATTTGAATACAGGAGTAAAATCTATTTTAGTACGTGAATTCCACAAAAGGTAGGTGATGATCCCAACCACTATTGAAATCCATAAATCAATCTCTCAACCTGTCTTTTATAGTTTTAATATTCCTCTCAGACTTACCATCTATCTAAGGATGATATGTAGAGTTGAATCAACACTCTATATCTATATCTTGGTAAAGTCTTTTCAAGAACATTGAGGTAAAACACAGATCCCAAGTAGATATAATGAAACGTGGTACTCCATGAAATGTTACCACTTCCTTTACATATATCATGGAAAGATGATCAAGAGAGAAATTATATCTAATAGAAATTAAGTTTCCCAACATTTTAATGTGATCAACTATAACTCATATAATTTTATGGCCTTTATATATTTTTGGATGTCTGATGAAAATACCTATAATTATGTTTTCACATTTCCATTCTAGTATGGGTAATGGTTGTAAAATACCCTTAGAAAGCAGTCTCTCACCCTTAACTTTTTGAAAAACCATGTACCTGGGGAAAAATTTGGAAGCATCTCTTTTCAGGACACCCCACCAAAAATATCATTTCATGTCCATGTACATATTTATGATTCAAGGTTGAATAGGAAATAAATAAATATAATCCTCATCCAATATCTCCTTCATTAATTCTGGTATGTGAGGAATATATACACAGTTCTTAATCCTTATCATTCCATTATAATCACTGTTGAATTTAGGAACATTTTTTATAATATTTTTTAGCTCTACATCATCCTTCTAGTCCTCATTAATCTTCCCTTGTATAGATGGTTGAACATTAATTTCATAAATATAAAATTTATCCACTTCATTTAAAATTTTAGGATCCATTCTTCCCAAATCCTTAAATATTGGACCTTTTGTGATCCACATCATGGATTTGTTATCATGGTCCATTACACTCAAAGAATCTATCACCTTTTATCTTTACCAGGGTAGTAATTTATTTAGAATTTTTAATCATTATTCATCTCCAACCATCATTTTTTGCACATATTAAATTAATTTTGAGTGAAAATATACATTAATATTTTATGACCAGTGTAAATATCACACATTTAACCATAATGATAATACCTCCACATATTTATTGCAATTATTATTTTATATAACTCTAAAATGAGTTTGGTGATTTTTATCATGTATTTTCATTTGTGAGGATGAATAATATATCACAATATCATTTTCCTAAGGAAACGTCCCATCTCATTCATGGATGCATCACTATAGATAACAAAAAAAATTGTACAAGGTAGTGTGAGCGCAGGTGCACTGGCTATCCTTATTTTTAGATATTTTAAATTCTCTTATCATTCCTTCATATCATGATCACAACTCCATTCCGAGTCAACATGGTGAGTGGATTAGATAATCATGAAAAATGTCTCACAAAACATCTATAATATCCTAAAAACCCAAGAAAACATCGGATCTCAGTTACCAATGTTTTTCTTGGACAATTTCAAATAACTTATATTTCTTCTAATCTAATTATATCCCCTCTTTTGAGATTATGTGACCTAGAAATGAATCTTTTTTATGTCAAAATTCCCACATAGTAAATTTTTCATAAACATTCTCCTTTCTCATTGTCAAAGGTACAATTATCAAGTGATCCTCATGTTCTTCCTTTCTCTTCAAATTAAAAAATAATATCATCGATAAAAAATACCAAAAAGATATCAATATATTATCTAATAATATTTATCAATATATCCATTAATATATAGGGGAATTAGTAAGGCTAAAAAGAATAAAAATAAATTCATAGTGTCCATACGTTATACGAAATTTCATCTGTGGTATATCCTCATTCTTGATCATTAATTTATGATATCCTAAATGCATGAAAAATATTGTAAAAGTATTGAGCTCTGGGTATTTGGTCAAATAAGTCATCAATATGGGTAAGAGTATATTTTTTCTTTGTAGTGATCTTGTTATGTTCCCGATATTCAATACAGAGTCTCATTGAACCATCTTTCATCATAAAAATAGAATAGGATCACTCCCTGGTGTCTCCCTAGGGTGCATGAATCCCTGGTCAAGATTATATTTGACTTGCTTCTTCAATTCTGACTACTCTATTTGGAAATTCATTAAGGTGTATTTGAAATAGGAATGGCACCCGGTATTAGTTCTATTGAAAACTCAACCTCACGATTTGGAGGAGGACTTCAATGTTCTATTGAAAAAAAATCATCAAACTCTCATACTATAGGTATAATCATAATGGTGAGTTTATCCCCATGAAATTGAGATATATAACCTTTATTTATAAGAATCAATACCCATAAGAAGGAATAAATTTCTACTATAAGGTTGTATTCATCCTTGCATCGACAGATTGTCATATATTTATCCGGAATATAAAATGTGACTTCCCTTCCTTAGAAATTGATATGAGATCCATTTAGAGAAAGAAAATCCATACCAAGAATCACATGAAATTACACTATAGGAAATATTACATGATTTTTAGGAAGAAAATTCCCATAAACAAAAACTGGGGAAGAATTGTAAAATTTTGATGTGACGATTGTGCCATTAAGAGTTTTCACAACTAACTCAATATCTAATTGTTGAGGTAATATAGAAATACACATAGAAATATTTTTAGATATAAATAGTTGATGGATCTTGAATCCAAAAAAAACATTTTCTACATTAGAGTGTATGGTATGTGTACCTTTCACCACTCCATGGTAGAACTCCACATCACCGATAGTGATCACTTGTGACTGGACATTGTTTGTGGCATTAAGAGTTTTCTAATATCAATCATCATTAATATCCAATGGATTAGGTAATTGATTGTAATAATAACCTATTTCCTTTCACTTCTAATATTAATGTTTAGAAGATGCATTAATCATTTCATTTTCTCTATTCGCATCATTATACATCCTTTTCCCATCACATAATCATTCAACTAGCCGATTAACATCTCTCCCACACTAAAAATGTAAACGTAGATCTTCGTTTCAGGTACGCCTTTCCTTTTTCTAGATTTTTTAAGAAAAATGGAGTTTTTGGAAAATTTCAAAGTACGCGTCGTGTACTTTCGGAGTACACGCCATGTACTCTTCTCCGGCTTGAAGTCGTGTGTTGGCTGGGCCGGGCCACACACACGGTGTGTAGGGTGACGTGGAGGCCGATTTTGGTGGAGTACGGAAAACCCTAGTACATGCCATGTACTCTAAAAGTACATGCCGTGTAATTTTCTTTTTTTCACTAAACGCATCGGGGTCGCGATTGATGGAAAAAACACGCCCCTTCTATAGGTTATTCATCTGAGAGAGACCTGTATGGACGGATTATATCCGTGCCCCCACCTTCCATCCGTTCTCCAATTCGATCATGGTTGATTGTATTAGAAACGTAGCGGTGAGTTCTCCCTTCTGCATGAGCCTTGTTTTCCAATTCCTCCTCCTTTTCAAGATATCATGGTTTATGTTTTTTGGACGTTTTCTCAGATCTACGACGTTATAAGTAGAATCTATCATCATTGTTCATGTATATCGATCTCCTAGGATCAAGGTAGGTGGTTTGTGCCTTTCTGTAGGAAGTCGATGTGTATTTTGTTCAAATTCCACAAATACCCTTGAACGGGGTATTTTGTGTTCATGTTTTTCCCTTGTTGTATTGCCTGCTTTTCTTGATTGATAGAGTAGATATTTTTCCTGTCATGATGGTAGTTTTCACTGTACTCTGGATGTTTGGCATGCTTGTTTTCATTGTTTGGAATTTCATCGGGTTTCCATTCCTAGTTGTAGGATATTGGAACTGTTGCTTTTTTATGCTGTTGAGCCTCAGATTGATATCCAAGTACTTCTTGAAGTTTACTTGGACGAAACATGCGTGCTGAGCATGTTAGTTTTACATAGGACTGTGAGAACCTAGTGTAGTAGACCATAGAGATAATAGACATAAGGGTTTCTCCAGAGTGTCTTTTAATAGGATGGGAGACCATAGGGGGAATTGACGATGAGTTATTACTCAAAGAGTCTGTAGTTCCTCGACGCGGGCCATAGGGGGAATCAGATGTTGAGTGCTTCCTAGAGAGCCTTTAGCATGATACGAGACTATAGGGGGAATTGATTGTGAGTGCTTCCTCAGATAGTCTATTCTTAGCTGAACCAGAGGGGTGAGACTGTGTGTACCTCCTAGAGGGATTCTAGTACTTGTAGGTTAACCATAGGGGTAATACTGTGATAGCTACCCAAAGGTTTACCAATTTTATTCTTGTTGTTGGATGTTTACTTGTGCACTTTATATGCTAGAACTGTGGATTGTGACTTCTATGTATTTTTTTCATGTTTACTGTTCCTTTACTTTACTTGCCATGTATTCATTGACTATTAGGCACATATCTTTGGGTGGTTGCCTATTGGGACCTTTTCTCACAACCTATTTGGGCCATGCTATTGGGCCCAAGAAGATTATGTTGTTGTAGGTATAGATAAGGGAAAGCGCCCTTCTACTTCAGGTTCTTGATTTCACTAGATTTGGAGAGCATGGGACCGAGTCGTGGCATGCGATGCTGAGGAGTTTACTTTGTTTTATTTTGCACCATTTTTTTCAGTTGTACTTCAGCACTTTGGTTTGTTAATTCTTTTCATAGACATATGTGCCATGTTGCGTCATTATTAGTTTATACATTGCTTCCGTTGTTCAGTTTAGTTATTGTATGTTGTTTATTGTTTCCGTTATTGTGTCTGGTTGTTCTTTCAATGTATACTTTACCGAATGATGGCATAGTTTCCACACTGACTCACCAAGTCCCTCACTTCTAGTCAATAGCCTTTGGAGTTTGGGGAAACGTGCTTAAGGTCATGTGGTGAACCGGGTATGGGGCACCAGTGGAGGGGCTCCGGATTCGGGTCGTTACAAAGTGGAATCAGAGGTGTTTCTTTTCTCTTGATTTACTGTTTAGAGCCTTTATCCAGGGGTAGGAAGTATTTGGTACTTGGTATTAAGTTGTGCTCGGGATTAGCTAACCCGTGTATAGGGAAAATCCATACTACCTCATTAATTGAAGTTTGCTGGTTTTGAGATTTTACGATTGATATGATTTCACCTAGAGTGATTCACATGCTTTTTGTTGTTAATTCCATGACAATTGCGGTTCTATTTCTATCGCAACCCGATGAGATGAGGGTATGCCATCTCATGCATCGTATAGGCACTTATAGAAATCACATGCCATGCATTCTTTTCATGCCATCTAGGGTGCATTAGTGATTGCATGATGTTGTGATAGACTTTGTGTAGATTATTCTTGATGTTGTGATAGATGCATGATAGAATCTCTTCTGCCTTTTTAGAGGATTTTTTGTTTCCTACCTTGCTTAAATGAATGCCATGTTTTGATTTGCGGGGAGTATGGGCCCTCACAAATCGGAATTTGGAACATCCTTGACTTGTTTTTTGTGTTTTCTGTGCTTCTGCACAGTTTCTGAGCTACTTCCCAAAAAAACTCAGAATACACAGCGTGTACTTTTGACTACACGCCATGTAGTTGTCAGGTCGTTTCACAGATTTTGTGAGTAGAAACACGGTGTTGTGAGAATAACTTGAAGAACTCGTCGTGTACGGTACGAACACGCCGTGTAGTTTGGAGCTGTGTACCCGGCCGTGTCACTAACAACATGGGTCAGGGAAGCTCGAGTAGAACACGTCGTGTTGTAAAGGAACACACAGTATAGTCCCTTCCAGGTACCCGGCTGTGTCACGAACAACATGGTTCGGCATCACCTTCTCTTAGACACACCATGTTATTTTTGGAACATGTCGTGTAGTCTTGTCCAGGTACCCGGTCGTGTCACGAACAACACTGGATGGGGTCACCTTCACTTATACACGCCGTGTTTGTTCAAAACACGCCATGTAAGTTTCATACGTGTAGACGGTCGTGTGTTTAAAAAACATGGGCCGCCGAATCCTTGTCTAGTAAACTCCATGTGTGTCCAGAGCACGCCATGTAGTCTTGGGTTAAGTCAGACCGTGTGGGTTAGCCGTGTAAAGAGACTCGGGAAGGGGAGTGGTTTTCAAGTACATTCCGTGTGTGGGGTCAACACGCCTTGTAGTTTGAGGTGTTACAAGACCTATAGGGCAGGGGTACACGCCCATGTCAATGGATTAAGAAGACACACCGTGTAGTTTTTATACATGTCGTGTAGTCGTGTTTTGTAAACTTGCATGTTTTCTTTCCCCTATTCTCGTTTTGTACTCTTGTGTTTCTTCTCCTTATTTTTCTAATCTAAGGTGTGCTTTTGGAATTTCAGAGTTGTGCCTCCAAGACATCCTTTGGTTGTACGTCTGTCGTCAGGCAATGATCAGACGCCAGATATGGCTGATCAGGGACTTCCTGCCGACCCTCCAGTCGGGCCAGCCTTGGAACCAGCTGTCATACCAGTTGTAGGGACTGATGTGCAGTTTAGGGAAGGTTTTTGGAGGATGATGCAGACCTTCAATGGAGCACCGCCTCCTTCCATGACTATAGCAGACTTGACACAGGTCTTTCATCAGTAGCATCCTCCTACATTCTTTGGGGAAGGAGGGCCTTAGGATACAGAGTCACGTCTAGAAGCCATGCTGACTATCTTTGAGCATCTAGAGACACCTCTAGAGCAGTGGGTCATTCTCTCCACCTACATGCTCCGAGACTCCGCCAAGAGGTGGTGGGACATGATCTCACATGCGGGTCATCATCAGGTTATTTCTTGTGAGGAGTTTCAATGCGTCTTTTATAACTACTTTTTCCCGGAGACCCTGAGGGCCGACCGAGCCCGGGAGATCATGATCCTAGAGCAGGGTACTCTTTCTGTCATAGAGTATTCCTCTCGTTTCACCAAGATGCAACGTTTCACACCCCTCCACGATGGGAGTTGGGTGTTCTTAGAAAGGAATTTCGAGGATGGTCTCAGGCAGGAGATCCGCTCACAGGTGAATATCTTCCAGTTGACTTCCATCACTTCCATCGTCAACCAGTCACTGATTGCGGAGCACAATCTGAGAGACTCCAGAGCTGCGATCCAGGGCGGTTCTACTTCCAGAGCTAGTTTTCCTCTAGAAGACAGTAAGAAGTGTCATAGGGAGTCTACGCGCGGTGATTCGAGGATGTGAGATGCATCATTAGGAAGCCAGGTGGTATGCTACCAGTGTGGCCGGTTAGGGAACACGAGTTCGTAGTGCCAGAGAGACCTCGTGGAGTACCGATCTTGTGGAAAGATGGTTCACCTTCAGCGTCTCTACCAGGTTTTCTCTCCAGCAGCTGGTGACCGGGGTTCTTCCATGACTCCACATTCAAAGAGAGGACCCACCATTTTCTCACCAGTCGGGGAACTGGATTTCTTCCAGCCATTCGGGCCGAGGTGGAGGTCGAGGCCATGGCTGTCAGCCACCAGTCCATCAGCACCAACAAAAAGGTTCAGCTCAGAGTGGTCAGCCAGGGGCACAGGGCCATAGTACAGGCCAATATTTCGCTGTGGAGAAGACCTATCAGGAGCAGGATCTCGGCCCTTCTACAGTTTGAGGTAATATTTTAGTAGCCTCAGTTTTATCTTCATCTCTTTTCAATACTGGTGCTACGCATAGTTTTATCTCTGTTTCTACTATGGAGAGCGTTGGGCTCTGTGTCTTTTCTTCTGCCAACTCATTGACACTAGACACACCTTTGGGGATGAGGACATCTAGTGTACGCCAGTGTAAAGAGTTCCCTCTCGAGGTTGCAGGGTATCGTTTCTCATGGGATCTCTATGTCCTGGAGATGACAGGCTATGATTTCACTCTAGGGATGGACTGGTTGGTTCCCTTCCGGGCAGTCGTCGACCATTATCGCTGTAGAGTGAGTTTCATTTCACCATAGGGTGAATCTTTTCTTCATAGAGGCGAATGAGATGTTTAGGTGAGTCGACCAGGACTCAAGCATCATGGTCTAGGAAGAATGACGGCCCAGATTTCTAGTCTTTATATGGATGATCAGGGGACTTTGTAGTTGGACTTTCCTCTAGTGTTGGATCGTTTCAGAGACGTCTTTGCAGAGGACTTTTTAGGTTTGCTTCGGAGCGTGAGGTAGACTTTTCGATTGAGCTTCTTCCAGGAGTATCATCGGTGTCCATTCCTCCTTATAGGATGGCTACACATGAGTTTCAGGAGCTCAAGAAACAGATGGAGGAGTTTCAAGCAAATGGTTTCATCCAAACCAGTACTTCTCCGTGGGTTTTGCCTATCCTGTTTTCGAAGAAGGCAGACGGTACCCTTCGTCTTTGTGTGGATTATCAGAAACTGAACCAGTTGACGGTCAAGAACCGATATCCCTTGTCGAGGATCGATGACCTCTTTGATCAACATCGAGGAGCCCAGGTGTTCTCGAATATCAACTTGAGGTCTGGTTATCATCAGTTGCACGTTAGACCATCAGATATACTTTTGACAACCTTTAGAAGAAGGTATAGTCTATACGAGTATCCAGTCATGCCGTTCGATCTCACGAACGTACCTGCGGGTTTCATGGCACTGATGAACCGATTGTTCCATCCTTACTTGGACTCCTTCACCGTGGTCTTCGTGGACGATATCATGGTGTACTCTCACACTCGACACGACCATGCCACACATCTTGAGATCATTCTCAGTACACTGAGAGAGCATCGACTCTATGATAAACTCTCGAAGTGCCACTTTTGGATGGATAAGATTCACTTATTGGGTCATGTAATCTCTGAGGCAGGAGTATCTGTGGACCCATATAATGTGTGAGATTTAGTTTCCTGGGAGCAGCCGAAGAATGTTTTTGAGGTACGGAGTTTCCTAGGGCTGTCTGGATACTACAATCGCTTCATTCAAGACCTTTCACGCCTAACAGCTCCATTGACGGGTCTGACCAAGATGGGGGAAATGTTCTTATGGTCAGATTCTTGTGAGTTAGCCTTTCAGAAGCTGAATATAAGTCTGACATTAGCACTGATACTAGTCTTTCTAGATCCAGGCAAGAGCTACACTGTTTATTGTGATGCTTCGGGTATCAGACTAGGCGTTGTGCTTATGCAGGGAGATGGAGTCGTTGCATACGGGTCTCGGCAGTTGAGGCCACATGATAGGAACTAACTGATGCAAAATCTGGAGTTGGAAACTGATGTTCATGGCTTGCTCTTTTGGAGACACTGTCTTCTGGGAGATCACTTTGTGGTCTTCACCGACCAGAAGAGTCTCAAGTATATCATCACTCAGCATGATCTGAATCTGAGGTAGCGCATGTCGGTTGAGTATCTTCAGTCTTTTGATTTAGAGCATGCTTATATGTCGGGAAAGGGAAAAGTAGTGGCAGATGTGTTAAGCAATATAACTCAGATTCAGGCAATTCAGGATGCCAGCAGTGAGTGGCAGCTTATGGCTCTGTTCTCTGAGATGCATCTGGAGGTGCATGACAGACAGGGACAGACTTTCCTATCTACTGTATCTATTACCTTGACACTACTTGATTGGGTACGGATGAGGTGGCTATTAGAATCATAAGTCTTAGTTCTACGGGAGAGTGTGTCAGGAGAGGACCCACTTCCTGGATGGACAGTGGTCGAGGATGAGATCTTGTGTTTCCAGGGACGTGTATGGGTGCCAGCAGACATACGTGAGGAGCTGATGCGGGATTTTAATTCCTCAGTTTGGGAAGTTCATACTGATGTCACCAATATGTATCAGAATCTTCATCTCCAGTACAGGTGGCCTGGTATGAAGAAAGATGTTGCTAGTTTCGTCATGCGCTGTTCTACTTGTCAGCAGGTGAAGGCAGAGCACTAGCGACCAGTAGGCCTTTTACAGAAGTTACCCATTCTGGAGTGTAAGTGGAACATTTTTGTGATGGAATTCGTAACCGGGTTGCCGAGGTCGCCTCTAGAGAATGCAGATGTTTGGGTTGTCGTTGACAGGCTCGCGAATGTTTCTCACTTCTTGCCGATCAAGGAGACCTTCAGTGTCGATGATCTGGGATGACTTTACATTATAGAGATTATATGTCTGAATGGAGTTCCACACTCTATTATTTCAGATAGGGATGCGTGTTTCACCTCTCGGTTCTGTCAGGGACTTCAGAAGGCGTTGGGTACACAGGTACTTTTGAGTACAGTATACCATCCCCAGACAGACGGCCAGTCCGAGCATACGATCTAGGTGCTATAGGATATGATCAAACCTTGCATTCTAGAATTTGGCGGTTCTTGGGAGTATAATATCCCTCTGGTGGAGTTCACCTACAACAACAGTTTCCAGGCGACCATTCAGATGGCACCATACGAGGCTTTGTACGGTAGGCCATGTCGATCAACCTTATGCTGGCTAGAGGCAGGAGAGTCTACTTTTCTGGGACCTCATCTTGTTCAGGAGACTTCAGAGCAGATAGAGTTGATTCGGAAGAGGATGGCTACAACACAGTCTCGGCAGAAGTCTTATGTTTATCAGCAGAGATGAACTCTAAAGTTTGAGGTCGGGGATCATGTTTTCCTATGTGTCGCACCGAGGTTAGGACACAAGAGGATTCAGAGGCAGGGTAAGCTTTCACCGCGGTAGGTTGGGCCGTTTGAGGTTTTGGAGAGAGTTGGTCTGGTCGCCTATCGGTTGTAGCTACCCCAGAGGTATCGGGCCATGGACGACATCTTCCATGTCTCTCAGCTTCGAAGTTACTTTTTAGACCTGTCTCATGTCGTTAAGCCCAAGGAGGTTGAACTCGAAGCGAATGCATCATTTGAGGAGCATCCCATATGGATTGTCGATCGCAGTACGAAGGTTCTCCATGGGCGGTCTGTCCCTCTTGTATGGGTGCTATGGCAGCATGGGCGAGTACAGGATGAGTCCTGGGAGAGGGAGGCTGATGTACGGTCGCAGTGGCCGGAGCTGTTCGGGGTTTCTTCTTCTACTCCTCGCTAGGGAAATTCGAGAACAAATTTCTTTAAGGGGGGAGTTTTTAAGAACCAGGATCTTCGTTTTAGGTACGCCTTTCCTTTTTCTAGAGCATTTAAGAATAATTGAGTTTCTGGAAAATTTTGATGTACACACTGTGTACTCTTCTTTGGCTTGAAGCCGTGTGCTGGCCATGCCTGGGCCACACACACGGTGTGTAGGGGTGACAAGGAGGCCAATTTTGGCAGAGTATGGAAAAACCTAGTACACGCTGTGTACTCTAAAAGTACACACCGTGTACTTTTCTTTTTTTAACTAAATGCATAGAGGTCGCGCCTGACGGACAGAACACGCCCATTCTCTAGTTTCTTCGTCTGAGAGGAACCCATATGCCGGATCTTCCCTGAGCCCTCGCCTCTCTGTCCGTTCTGCGATTCAAGCACGGTCGATTGTGTTGGAAGCACAGTGGTGAGTTCTCCCTTCTGCTTGAGCCTTGTTTTCTAATTCCTCCTCTTTTTCAAGATATCGTGGGTTATGTGTTTTGGACATTTTCTCAGATCTACGACATTATAAGGAGAATCTTTCATCGATGTTCATTTATATCGATCTCCATGGATCAAGGTAGGTGGTTTGTGCCTTTCTGTAGGAATTCGATGAGTATTTTGTGCAAATTCCACCAATACCCTTGAACAGGGTATTGTGTGTTTCTATTTTTCCCTTGTTGTATTGCCTACTTTTCTTGATTGCTAGAGTAGATGTTTTCCTGTGATTATGGTAGTATTTAATGTACTCTGGAAGTTTTCCATTCTTGTTTTTATTGTTTATCGTTTTGTCGGGTTGCCATGCCTAGTTGTAGGATAGTGGAACTGTTGCTTTGTTATGCTGTTGAGCCTTATATTGATAGCCAATTAGTTCATGAGGTTTACATGGACGATACATGCACGTTGAGCATGTCAGTTTCACACAGGATTGTGAAAACATAGTGTAGTAAACCACAGGGAGAATAGATGTAAGGGCTTCTCGAGAGTGTCTTTTAATAGGATGAGAGACCACAAGGGGAATTGATGATGAGTGCTTCCTCAGAGACTTTGTAGTTCCTTGACGTGGGCCACTGAGGTAATGAGATGTTGAGTGCTTCCCTAGTGATCCTTTAGCATGATACGATACTATAGGGGGAATTGACGGTGAGTACTTCCTCAGAGAGTCTATTCTTAGCTGAACCAGATGGGTGAGACTGTGTGTGCCTCCTTGAGGGTTGCTAGTACTTGTACGTTGAACCATAAGGGTTAGGCTGTGAGAGCTACCCAGAGAGTTACTTGTTTTCTTCTTATTGTTGGTTGTTTACTTGTGCACTTTATATGCTAGAACTATGGACTGTGACTGCTGTGTATTTTTTTTCCTGTTTACTGTTCCTGTACTTTACTTGCCATGTATTCATTGACTGTTAGGCACAGATCCTTGGGTGGTTGCCTACTGGGACCTTGTCTCACACCCTGTTTGGGCCATGCTTTTGGGACCAATAATATAATGTTGTTGCAGGTGTAGATAAGGTCAAGAGCCCTTCTACTTGAGGTTCTTGATTGCACTGGAGTTGGAGAGAAAGGGACCGAGTTGTGGCTTGTGATGCTGAGGAGTTTTCATTTTTTTCTATTGCACCTTGTTTTAAGTTGTACTTCAGCACGTTGGTTTGTTACTATATTTCATAGACATATGTACCATGTTGCATCATTATTAGTTTACACATTTCTTCCGCTGTTCAGTTCAGTTGTTGTATGCTGTTTATTGTTTCCGTTATTGTGTCTGGTTGTTCTTCCGATGTATACTTTACTAAATGAGGGCATAGTTTCCCCACCGACTCACCAAGGTCCTCACTGCAAGTTGGCAGCCTTTGGCGTTTGGGGAAATGTGCTTGAGGTCATGTGGAAAACTGGGTATGGGGCACCAGTGGAGGGGCTCCAAATTAGGTTCATTACAAAAAACATTTTATAGTACCCTTAACAAAATATCTTCAATGTTTCATTTCACACATTGATCATAAGGGAATACTCATATTCTTTTTATTGTGGCCTTTAGATATTCCCTTGAATTAAATTTATCCCTTCCTATCAAATCCATATGATTTATGGGTTAGTCCATTCTCTATATCAAAATTGAGAACATATCAACCGATTTCCTCATAACAATTGATGTCCCTTATGGATAATTCCCACTAGATACCTCATTTTATTCCACTAAAGAATTGATAAAATTTTACATTCAGGTTGGATAAAAATTCTAGATGCATGACATGAATGTTTAGTAAAATTATCTTTGTAGGTACCAACATATTCCTCATACTTTTAATTAATCTCTAGGAACTCCCCCTCCACCTTTGTGCGAAGAATATGAGGAAAGTAATTATTGAAAAATAATTTCATAAAATCATCTCATTACATGGATTCAATATCATCTATTTTAATCATATTCTTGATAAGTTTCCGCATTTTATCACCTTCACCTTCCAAATGATATAGTTCTAAGATTACATTATCATGTTCTAAACATTAGTGAATGTAAAATATATTTTCAGTCGTACTGATCCATTTTCATCGAATAATGGATCAGAGTAATTGATAAAAGAGGGTGGATGCAGCCTCGTGATGGTCTCAATAGAATTTTTTACCCTCTATTTCATTTTTAGAATTCCTACATGATTCATATCTTGAGAATTTTTGTTGATCATTGCTACAAGATTTTTCATTCTATCTCCCATAACATTTTGTTGGTTATGAAGAAACCATTACATTTCCCATCACATCCATCAATAATGTAGTTCATTTGGGTTTCATCCATTGACTAAAATAAAGAAGCATACTATGAGAAATACTATTCATTATGGGGAAACCATATAATCGTGAATAAAATATCAATTTTAAACACATTATGTTTTATCAATTTTTATTCATGATAATTTTTAAAACAGTAGGATGATAACCTATACAGGGACAAATCATTTGGGTTCTTACTATGGTTTTCTAGTCCAAATTTCCAAAGGTTAACTATACAATTTATTTTATACCAACAATAATGGCCCATAATTTACATATATTGATATTTCATAAAAATTGAATAATTGTTTCTACAAAAGATAACAAAAATCACCCTAGAAAATATAGTTTTAGTGTCTTAAGAAACTTGGTAAAATAAACTACTGGTTCATCAATCATCTACATTGTATCCTACTTATTTCAAAATAACTAGACACCTTTTAAAATATATTACATAATAAACTTCTTCATGACCTTTGGAATATGAACATAAGAAAGGGTGATCTCAAATTCCTAGTAAGGGTAGATAGTGGAGATATCAATCATTTCATAATCATATGACATAAAAACATAAAATTTGAAAATCGTATCTTATATATAAAAGATCTTGATGTCCTATCATGGGATAAATCATAAATTTTAATTGAAATACCAAAATTCATAACATAAGACATTAACTTTTCAAGCATACGCATAAGTATAGAAAATCATTTCATATTAGTCGAGGCTCTTTTCCAATACCATCATAGAAAAAAATCCATTACTAAACTGAGTTAATATCTCATTACAACCCTATATTACTGAACCAATATCATTTATGATTCCTAAAATTTATATATCATGAGATATAAATCATTACATAGTTCATTGTATGGAGATATAGTTCCCACTAATCTCATTATGAAATTATTGATATGTGTGCCACAAAAACACATAAATCATTCATCATTTCATACCCCAATGAATAAAATTGTTTTATTAAACCTAGTTCCATCATAATCAATCTAAAACATATGAATTTCATAATTATAATTAGATCATAAAAATTCACAATAATAATATGGACTGAAACATAACCTTATTTAAATAATGTCATCTTTGATGGAAAAGGTTTTTTAAAAAAAACTTGAAATAAATTCTTCTTGAAAATATCATTTCATCCTCAAAAACATTTTTTATTCTCAAATTGAAGTGAAATTTTAAAAAATATAATCATATTTAAAATAATCATGAAATATTGTAAATAATTTGATACAAAAATGTAAAAACTTTTTCATTCTATATAAGTTAAAAAACATTCTTCTAAATATTTTATTGGAAATTCAAAAATTACCTCATACTGAAGACTACAAAATATTCCTTTCATATAAGTAAATAAAAATTCACCAGTGGGTAAAATTGAATTTATAAAAATTTTAAAGTATGGAAATAATATTTTAAAACACAAATTTAGGAAACATGGAATGTACGATAAATATACCCTAGTAAAGAATTATGAAAAAAATATGGGATAATAATTAGATTTCAAAATTATCCCATACCTAAGGACTAATATCCTTCATATGTATCATATCCTCATGTATAATGATTTATATAATTTCATTTAATTATTCCATAATCATATTAACATGTAAGATATCATTTATAATGGTATTATTATCAATTTTTTAATTACATATCATTATTACTTGTTATTTGGGTATTAACTACTTCATTTTCTTATGCATGTTTTGTCAAATAATTTCTTATTATCCTTCATAGGTCATGGTTATATAATAAAAAATTGATATTAATAAAATATATATAATATTTATTTATTCTATACATTTATATAATGATGTTTTAATTAACATCATGTAGAGTGAACCCCACTGCATCGTGGAGAAAGTAGGCCGTACATACGTACGAGCAATGATTTCATTCGAATAATTGTTGAATAGTATTTAAGTGGATGGCTTATAATAATTCATAATAATGTTATAATAATCATTTATATTTAATATTTCTATCATTATTCCCATCTAAGTATGTTGGTGTTGAAAAATAGATTACACCACAGTGTGGAGATTGTAAGCTCCACGTAGGCATGCGTGGGGATTTCGTTTTTCATACAATGGATATAAAAGTTAAATATTATTATTCCATAATAATAATAACAACACAGTACTTATTTGATAATATATTTATTAATTTATAATGAAACAACTCATGATTATGAAGTATATGAAGGATGATATTTCAATGAAACGGTAAAAAATATTACATATTCTTCGATGTGATTCCTCAAAATGTATTCTAAGAGAAAAATATTTGGTCATTAAAGATTACTAAAACCAATAGAATGTTACTTAGGAATATTATAAGGGAATTTGTCATGGTCTGGAAAAAATTGAATGCTCATTGTGAAGGTAAGAGATAGGGGAGGATGTTCCCTTTTAAAATTAAGGTGAGGGAACTTTTGAAAACCTCAAAAATGATAATTTTTTAAAAAATAAAACAACATCCAAAAAACACCAAAATTTCCTAATTAAGAAGATGATATTAGATTTTGTTGTAATATCATCTACCAATAAATTTTATACAAGTTTTTATGTAAATTTAAACATTATCAATTTAATTATAACATAGTTATTCTATTTAATTTTAATTAAGATAACAAATATTTCAATATTAAAAGGGTGAAATATTTTCTTATTTGATGTCAATTAGTATATAAATAAGTACCATAGAAAATTTTTGACTATATTATAATTGTTAACTAGTTTTTTAAATCTAGTTTTTATATAAGTTAATAAAACATTATTTTGATAAACAATCAATAGTGTCAATTTTGACACAATTTAATTCCATGATTTTTAAAAATATTTAGATAACAATTTATCTATTAAAAATTTATATTATTATATTACTATGAGGTATATGTCTAATAATAAATTTATTTTACATATTAAGTATCAAAAATTATATTTATTTTAAAATTATTAGTAACATTTTTCTAATATATATATTATTAAAATAATTACTTAATCAATTTTGGGTAATTATTAAATATATTTCTTATTGAATAAAAATAAAAAAATACATTGATGATTATATAATTTTACAATATTTATGAATAATAGTTGTTTTAATTTATCTTCTTAAAAATTCTTCATTAAAAATGTAATACATATGAAATTATGAATGTGACAACTTCAACATTACTTCAAATAAAATAATATATATCTCATAATCTATTTTTTAAGGATCCAAATGGACATTAACTGGAACCTTTGATAATTATGTTTGATATATACTAGACCAATAATATTTTTTCAACTCTTTGTTCCTTTTTATGGTTATTATAATTTAAAAGAAATGTTTTATTGATTACACATCAATTAAATAATTTTTACGTCATCAATGTAGAAGTCCATAAGGTGATTATTTATTTCATAAAAATTAAGAAAAATTACCATGAAAAATAATAACATTTTATCTTCAATTTGATTATTTAAAATCGAATTTATCTTCTATATAACATTTTATAAAAAATTATTTATTTATTAAAATTTGAGAGATACATATTTAAATTTTCAATAAATAAATTAAATTAAATGTCCTAATATCATCCATGTGGATTATAATGGATACCATTTTGACCCAATGATGATTTGGGACGAAACTTAATCATCCAATGATATTAATACAAGTTTTAGGGTAATTTTTGTATATTATTTTGACCCTTAATTTCCCGGTTTAATCTTTTATCGTATTAATAAAAAATACTGAGGTTATTACTCATAATTCCAAAAAAAAAAATTTAATTTGGACCTACTGATTCAAAATATGTAATAAATTTTTATAAATTAAAAATAAATAAGTTTGAATAGTTTATTTAAAATCAATCCCATTTTTGGAATGACAGAACACGTTTTAATAGTTTAAACATTGAAAAATATTGAAATGTTTTTACATCTAAATTAAATATAAAATTAATTCCAATTACCTAAATGTTATAGAAAAATAAAAATTATACTCTATTTATATATTAAATAAAATGAATAATATAATTCAATAATATATATTATTTGGATGAAAAGTGTTTTTTCAATTAAAATTTGTCTACTTTTACTATTCATAAAAAGATGAATGTTATCAGAAAAATAGTAATAATCCATGCAAAGTAAATTTTTATATTTCACTTCCAAATAAAATTTTTATTTTTATCATATAAAAATTATTAATGTGTAAAAGTATTATTTTAAAATGGTTTCTCCAATAAATGGTGGAAAATTAAACTTTTAATAAATATTGGTTTTTATACATCAGATAGAGTTTATTCACACACTATGAAAAATTATCCATTGGATGAATATCAAAAAATATATTATTAAGTATATAACATATATATTACATTAATTTCATTTAGTAATAGTAAATCTCTAAATTTATTAATTCTAAATTAAAAATATATTAATGATTTTTCTTTTACAAAAATAATATGTACCCAATAAATTCAACATGCATTTTCAAGAGTAAGATATATTAATACCTGTTAACCTAATAGCAATGTTATTGTGGAATTTTTATTATAATGTTGTGTTGTAGTACATTTAAAGTCATGATTATGTATAATACAAGCTATTTATAATTAAAGTTATTTAAATACATTTTTTTATAAAAACATTTAGGTGTTATAATTCAAATAGACTAGGGTCGGATGATCATATTAATGATGGTGCACATTGTCTCATAAAAGTATCCACTATCATCATGTTCCTCTATGGTAGAACGGGTTTCTCTCTTATGTGACCCCCCAAAAATATATAGCATGTTTAAACTAATCGATAACTAAAATAAATAAAACTTTTCGAATTGCAACCATTTTATGATGCTGGTCTAGAAGGATATCTTGCTCTCATTTCCTTCAATAAATAGTTTTCTTGTTTTTTCTAATGAAAATTTTTTTGAATAAAAATATTAAAATTAAGAAAAATGGTATTATTTAAATTATATAGCATTTTATCTTGACCATTAGGTAATATATTTCATGAAAAGTTAATAATATTAACCTAATAAATAATGTTATATAAACCAACCTCTTATAATCACTTTAAGCACTCTTCCAAATAAAATTGCATAATAGTGAGTTTTTTTCATTTCCTTTCCATATTTGATTTTTAGAATATTTTTAGGTTCACAAATTTATATAATTGATCAATAAATAAAACCTGAAAAATAGTAAAATGCAAATTGTAAATTTTTATTAGTATCTATTTTTAGCAAAATATAAAAAATTTAAAATAAATACGGATTTATTTCATGGAAAATATCCATGAAATTAAACATCACCCCTTAATTTCACTTAACATTCCTAAAATTACATTAAAAACATTTAAAATGTGGGATGAGATGAAAAATATTATTAAGGGATAATCAAAGGTGGAAATCCATTAATCCTGTGAAAACATTAAAACCCATGAAAACATTATCATAATGTAATATTATTAAACATTAAGAAGTATTAATTACATTCCTATGAAAATAATATCATTACGTACCCTTTTTTAAATCAAATTAATCACATAACACACATAAAAATCATAGAACAAACAAAAAGGTATCTTGGGACATTATTGTACTTTTCATTTTTATAAATGGAATAACCATGTAGTAGACTTCCAAACATGTCACTATAATATATGATATTTTCATACAAATAACTTTTGTTCTGAATTAATTGGAGGGATATCAAGGATCCACCCATTTATTGTTTATCATAGTGCCACCCATCATGGTTTAATCATGAAACCACCAATCCTTGGTTGGTCATGGAACTATCCGTCAAATTCACATGTACCAATATATAATCACAAAACATAAAAGAATGAAATATTCATCATGTCCCTCGTAATATTTCATTTTCAATCACAACAAAACTGTTCAAGTTATTGAAAAAATCAACCAAATTTTAAAACCCATTTTCTATAACAAAATAGCCGAAAAAGGGAATGTGGGGTTTCTTTTTCTTCTAAAAACCATAAGGATAATAGATAAATCAAAGTACAAAAATATTTATAAAATATCCATTATAATAATTTAATATAAATTAAAATAAATAAATAAAATAATATCAATAATATTTACATGTATTAAAATATTTTTAAATTAAACCATTAAACATTTAAAATATATATTTTAAAAAAAAATTGACACATACCACATTGAAATATTTGAATGTAAATCCCCTTAAAGGAAAAAATTATCATAACATTAAAAAAATGAGAATAAATAAATTATTTATATTATATTAGAAAGCTTATTTATATAAACCTAATAAAAAAGGTGAGTGTATGACATCAAAATGTTCCTCAATGCAAGGATACTAGTACGAAATCCATTATCATGGGTCTGGCTTATAATTAGTTTATTTACATTCTTGGATAATATACAAACTTTATTTATTTAATTTTTTCATAATTTTATTATTATTATTATTAATTTTATTCGACATATTAATATTTTTTATACATCTACTTAATCTATTAAGTTTATGATTGGTGTTTTGACCAAATTCGGTTAATGTGTCAAAAATGAAATTGTTATGTTGGAAATACTATAAGGGGTCATTATATAAACATATATACAATAATAATAATCAATTAATAATTATATTAATATATAAATTATTATTTTAAACAAATGCATGAATGATGGTTATGAAAAATGATCTGGCATATCAATCATTGAAATGGCTGGTCATGCGTAGTTTTCAGTATCATTCCCATTTTTTCAATGAACAGTACGTAATGAAGGCCAGTAAAATTATTATTTCTACATTTATAATTATATCATAAAAAAATATTTATAAATAATATATAATTATATATATAATTATTATTTCTTTAAAGGATTTACATAACTATGAGGAGGCGGTAGTCCATACATCCACAAACGACGTTATCACTTTTCTAGTGTATGAATAGGTGATAAAGAAAAAGATATATTATATACCTAAAAAGGTAATTATGTCATTAATAAGATACATATGTAATTTATATAAATTATATTTATTATATGTTCTTTTAATACATTCCAAGTATAAAGTGAATGTATCGCATTGCTTTGAGTAATTGGTACTCCATATGAACACAAACGATGTTATCCTATTCTCCTAAAATGGAATGTATAATTTTATATACTATATAAAAATTTAAAAACATTTAATAAATCATACATATAATATATATCAGATAAAATCTGTAATTCCAACATAATTACCAATATTTATCTGTTGTAATGGAATTATGAATGACATCGGTTCATGAGGCATAGCCTGCTGTACACACAGAAAATGACTTCAAGACCCATTTGGTGGAAGTTTGTGATGGTGTAGATCAAACCTAAAACATAAAAATATATAAATATATATATGATAATGATGTTATATTATATTCATGTAATAATAATCTTTTATTTTATTTTAAAAAGAAAAAAAACAACAACAATCATTGAAGAATGTTACCCCTTTTTCAAGTAACGCCATTTTCTTACACCAATAGACTTCATTAGGTTTATTTCACCCCAATTTGAATCTTATAGGATTATATTTGAGATGTTGGGAGATTATTTGGTTAGTTTTGTATGATCTAATAGGTATTATAGGTGTGATTAAATAGGGAGGTTGAGTACCTTTTTTGTGGAGGTGGAGTGGCAATAATGTAAATATAAAAATGTAAACACTATTTGGAGGTCTCTCTCACATCATATAACCCAAATAATTAACCAAATTCGATCCAAGTGTGGATATTTTTGAATAATTTCCATAATATGGGTTTTTTAAATAATTCTAGGTCATTTATCCCTATAAGTTTCAATTTTAACCTCTATGTAAATACATTTATAACTAAATCATGTAATTAATTTTAATTACATTTAATTAAATATTTTTCTAATAATAAATTAACCTTAATAGAAATAATAAATTTTAAGTATTCAAAAGAATGAATCCTTTTTTTAAAATTTTTATCATAGAAGTGGAAAAAATAATTTAATATTAATCCTACAAATGGAATGAGAAAGTATGTTTTTAAATGAAAATATTCAAAAGATTGAAATGTTTTTATATAAAATATCAATGTCAGATTTATTCCAATAATTATTATTATTTTAAATTATTCAAAATCTATCTTATAATACTTTAAATCCAATAAATAAATTTTATTTAACTATATATATATATATATATATATATATATATATATATATTCGAAATGATGTTTTTAATTAAAATTAAATGTTCTTCACTATCATAAAAAATTCCTATTTATCATAAAATACCAAATAATAACCCATAAGAAATTTTTATAATAATCTTCCAAAAAAGAAGTTTCTTATGTAATATAAAAATTATAAACGTGTAAAAATTTATTTATATATCATTTATTAAATTAAAAGGAAAAAATTGTAATAATATATAATAATATAATAGTATTTTATTTCTCGATATAACTTAGTCTTGCATGAAATGTCAGATTTCAAAGAAACTCATGTTTATTTTCATATATTCCATTGAAAAAATATCCCATTATAATTTTAAAATTATTATATCTATGATCAATATTAATAAATATGAAATTTATTGTTTCATCATTACCCTAAATGTAACATTGGACTTCCCAAAAGACCAAACCTAGGATACTCAAAATGATATATTGAAGATTGTTTTTCAAACAAGAGGTAATCAAATTTACCGATCACCTTCAATTCATATTTAAGGGTTACCTTCAATAATTATATTTAATTTATAATAAAATAATATATCCAATATTCTCAATAAAATTAAATGTTTTTATGATTAATAAATCAATAATATATCATCTCTTTTACACCAAATGAGATGTGGAAGTATTGCTCGTGCATACATATGGCTTGCTCTCTCCACACGGAAATTAGATTCATTTTCCACCACCATATTTCATGTACATTTTTTATGATTTTTTTAATTTCTATATATGATCCTTATGAAATAACTATATATTTTTAATCATAATATCAAATCTACTATATTAACTTCACATTTGTTGGAAAATGATAATGTCTCTCGTGCGTTTGTGTGGACCACCGCCTCAATGAAGTAATGTTATTGATTTTTTATTTCATCATTATATGTACTGTAATATTTATTTATATTATTAATATATATTATATTGATTATATAATAATTATTCTATAAATATGAATTTATATTTAACTTACTTTCATCCCATGTGTTAAAAAATTGAAACAATATTCATGTGTATGTACGACCTACCTTCTCCATGAATAGTTCAAATTCAGTTTTCAATATCTAATTTTATGTATGAATATAAATATGTTTAATGTGAAAATATATTAAAGTTATATCATTACTGAAAATCAATAGATAATTTAACGGTTACCAGTTTTCTAGGGAATAAAATAAATAACCAAAACATATATAAAAATCCAAGCATATATCTCCTAGAAAAATGATTTTAATATATAATTGTTAATAAAATGAAGTAAAAAAAAGTTTTTATTGAATCATATATGGAATGATATATATGAGTATGGTTATATAAAATATATATACCAAATATAAATTTATTATTTAAGAATATTAAAAATGTACAATGGAAGTCACACTTGAGGTAATGGTATCATTTCTAAATATTACTTCTGTGAGACTTATTCAATAACACTTACTTATTTTGTGTGTTTTATATAAATCACGTTGATATTTTATGTAATGAATATTTTCTATATATTTTATTTAATTTTTTTTATTTTATTCATTTATGGGGATCATGATTCAATAGTAACACTAGTGTAAAGGGTTAATTTCATAATATCTTCATTATCTTAGATGGTTTGTTTTAAAAAATCCATTGGGGGTAATTATTTGATAATTACCTGTTTGTAACTTAGTAGTTTCTATAAATTATATGTTTTAATTTTATTTTCCTTTCTATATGTACTCATAATACCAAAATAATGTTTTTTTGGAAAACAGTCACTTTATTTCTAGTCGGTCATGAATAATTTTATTCCATGTCAATATTTTAATAAAAAATTTAGATAATATTATTAATATTATTAAATGATTTATTATAGATATTTTTACTGATGTTTTACAGTAACAAAATGGTTTAAAAGATATCTTCTTATCATTTTCCAAACTTGTTACATTTTGAAATTTCATACAAATGTGTGAAAGGAATGTTTTTTAACAAATAATGTATGATAAAAAATTCCCTACATCATGAAATAATTATTTCATTAATAATTTACAAGGTTATATAAATTATATGAATTTTACAATATTTTGTGATTTTTTAGTTTCTAAAAGATGATTTCAAAATAAAGAGTGTGTTTTCTTAAAAAAATATTTTTGATTATATTTTTATGGTCTTTCCATTAATAAACAGAAATAATAATTATTTTTAATTATACTCCAATATGAATATACAGTAATGATACAATAATTTTTCTTCTTTTGAATGGTTTATAATCATTTCTATTTGGAAAATATTAAAATTTTATATTCTATTTTTTCAATATAAATATTTATATAGTTTAGGAATTTAATTATTAGTCTAATTTTTTATATGATGGATTAATTAGACTTATTATGTTTCAAGAGAGGATCATAATAGCCTTTCATTGCATCCATTGGTTTTATAAGAAAAACTAGATTGAGATTTTGGTTGGAGGATTACCCATTTTTGTTAATTGTCATGGATCTACTTAATGAATGTATGTTTCTGATGTCTAAAATTATCCATTCCATCATTATGAGATTAATTATTATTGTCAATGAGATTGTTTAAATAGTTTTATTATCTACGGATACGTTTTAACAAAATATTATTAGTTCTATGAATATGTTTTGTGATAACATATTTCTTCTATATTATTCTTCAGGATCAGGTTATTGACTAAATGGAATTTTTTCAGTTATTTATTGTTATATATTGATTATTTCTAGTCTACCCTTGATAAATTACACTATTCATATCACTTACTAAGAATATAAATTCACTATTTGTTATGTTTTATTTCTATTTGATATGAAGAAGGAATCATTGATTTTGTTCAATGATGTATAATTTTTACATCAAAATTATTTATATTTTATATCAAATTTAAAATGGTAATAATGTATATATTTAGATTAAAAATCCTATTAAATAATTCATTCCATTAGGATGTAATTTATATTATTATATTTCATTGTAATAATGTAACAACAAATTATATGGTACTAGGTTTTGTGTCTTTAAAAATATCAGACTCACACTTAATCCAAAGATTACACTATCCATTGATGTTAGTAATTATAACTTCATTGATAACACTAATTACATCATCCTTATGATAATAATCAATTTATCAATGGAAATAAACATTAAAATATTTATTTATGAACAGTCAGCAATACAAGACCTCTAATAAATCCAGGTTTTCTTTTTTGGTACCACCCAAATTTATATTAAGCAATCTAGGAGGAAATGCAATCCATTTGATACCTAAACATTCTTAGTAGTTATTAATGTTAGCATAAATTATATTTCATTTTGGAATATATATTCTATGGAGATTCATAGTACAATTTCCACAATTCATAGAAACAATATCCCTAATACTACCAAAAAATTGTGAGGGAGAAGAAAAGATGAAGTGTTTCATTCAATTTTAGAAAAAGAAATAAATGGATCTAAATATTATGAACAAGAATAAAAAATATGAAATATAATGGTTTGATACTATTCATGGAAGAATTTTTAATAATTAAACTTCTACCATCATAAAAATTTTCTATTGAAAAAATATTGTATAACGCAAGGATATCAAAAATGTAAAACCAATGATAATAAGAAATATAATAGTTAAAGAACACATAGTCTATATCCAAGATCTCAGAGTGTAAATAAAAAAATGAAATAGAAAAGAGAGACTGTAACATCCTAGTAAAAGTTATCTACATGTACCCTATTATAATCCATTCTCCAAATAATATATGATTATTACTAATTCATAGCTCAAATAAATGGTTATACAATTCCATTTCATTGGTCACACTTCTACTATGACAAGTTTATAATAGATAGTTGAAATTCCCCTAAATCTAATTGATTCCATATGAAACCTATCATCATGGGGGTAAATGGTAATTTATAATAATTTACCTATTCTTATTAGGATGATTTTATATGGACAAATATTTTTTGTTAATATAAATTTTCAAATCAGGACTAATCCTAATAAAAAATATTATGAATTTAAGAGAGGTAAATTCCATGATTTCAATGTAAAATTTTATGGAGGAGTTAAATAAAGAAATAAATCTTGAAAAAATCATAATTTTTACATAATAACTCTTTATGGATGGGCATATTGATTTATATATATGATGATTTCTCCTAGATTAATGTTTTATATTGAAATTTTATTTTAAAAAACGAAGACTGATAATTATTAATAATGATATTATATATATATTTAGTGTGAAAATAATCATTTAATCATATAATAATATTTATTACCATGTCTCAAGACATTAGATATTTGAATAAATATTTTATATGGAACATTAATAATCGATTTACAAAAAATTAATCCAACTCTAACCAATATACAAAATCATGATGTTCAAATAATTAATAATCTCTATGGTCCACTTAGAAAATATGAAAGAGTATACCAATTTGGTAATAAAAAATCCTTATACCAGAATATTCTACAAGCCATTGAGATTGCCTCACTATGCTAGACACACTATAATGATATTTAAAATATTCTGGTTAATAATGATACTTTGAAATTACAACATGTTCATTATGACTATAATATCTAGAGCACATCCCAAAAGAAATATTAATTTATGATATAAGTTTATAAAAATTAGACATTATATGATAAATATTCATGAAATATATTTATAAAAAATAATTTGTACCATAATGAGATTCCATAAAAATATTCCTAATTCCATGAAAAATTTCTAAAAATTATTTATATTAAATTGGAAGTGAAATTTCAGTTAAATAACAATATTATAAATTAATAATATCAAAAAATTAAAAATTAACAATGACAATATATTCAAAATTTCATATATAATAATTGATTTCAAATAATGAAAAAACTATGATGTTTACATGAAACAGTATAAATTTTGAATAATAGAAATATATAATTTTTATTTTCAGAAATATTTTAAAAATTCCTCATAAATATCAATTGTTACAAAAATTAAAAATAATAAAAATATCTAAATAAGGAATTCATTGTAAAAGATCATATAAATACTAAATTATAGAATACATCAAATGATTATTTTAATGAATTTAATATAATGTGATTACAGATAATAAGGAATTGGAATCTGAATTTTATAATGAAATGTGAATCAATCATCAACCATGAAAATGCACAACAATGATCCATTGCACACACAAAATAAAAAAAATTATTTCCAAATAAAAATTACACCAGAAATATAGAAATGAGTATGAATGAATCCCCTTATAACATGATATTTGACAGTGTAGTTTTATGTAAAAAACTAATCACACATTATAAAAGGTGTTAAATTTTAATGAATTCTATATTTTTTACTACATAATGTGGAATAAAAATATTATTGTTCAATTAAAATATAATTTGTACTAAAAATGATAATTCCAGAGAAGTATATTCAATCACAGTTTTAATATAGCATCCATCAACCATCTAGGGATTCTCATTACTATTCATTAAAAACTATGAATTTTGAAAAGAAATAAAAATAGTATATTAGAATTAACTATGATAAAAATAAAGGAATCATTAATCCAACATTTATAGCCTGAAATTGGGTATTCATAAAAGAATTTTACTGATCGGGACATTATTCAAGAATTTGAGTAATAAATATAGCATGATGGTAATCATATTTTAATTTAATGTTAATTATATATAGATATTTCATTTTTATGTTAAATATAATAATTTATCTATTTGATAAATAATAATTTGGGATCGTATTTTTCTTATTTTACATCAGAGATAAGTATACTGATAGTGAAAAATAATTTAATATATTCTATTAGAATTATGGATTCAATGATAAATAATTAGATATTTTAATACCACACAATTTTTATTTTAATGTTTTCTTATGCCTAGGTAAAATATCATTAAAATATATATATTGTTATTTGAAATATTTATATTATTTGAAAAAGGTAAAGGTTTTTATGCTATATTCAATTGTTTTGTTCTAATGCCATATAGTTAATTTACCATCAAGAGCCAAATCTTTCCCTTGACTATCCTTATAAATTTCTAAGACACTTGAATAAAACTAATGAGTAAAATTATATTTAATAATATTATCTGAAGAATACAATTACCAGAAATTAATTATTAATATAATGAAATTTAAGTGAAAAAAATTTGTTTAAAAAATGTGAGGAATTATTTTTGGTCTGCCAAATATAGAAAAAAATCATTAAATAAACATCAGTATAAATATATATTTGGAAAACTTCAAACAATTGGTCTGTACTTTATAGACATTTCAAAAAAATGGGGTTTTTATAATTATCATAACGAAATTATTACTAAAAACTATATTAAAATACTACAATAAGTGGATGGATACCAATATATTAATTATATGTTATTAAATAATCACATATAAATTTTTCTTTACTTATTCAGTATAACTTTATGATAGTATATAACCATATCTTTATGTAGAAGACATAATTTCTGATAAATTGATTAGAGCATGTTGTATAAAAGTAATATATGTATTAAAATAGAAAGGTAAATAACTATAGAGAGAAAATATTATTTAAGATTATATATATTAATTAATATAATATATTTTTAAAAACATCTACTAATCTCAAATAGGGTTTTTGTTTTATAAAATATTTTTATAGCCAAATATGTAGTCATCATTATTCTTGAATTTGGACTGATAAATTTGGAAGATGACTGAGGTGGTGACCTGAAATGGGAAGCAATAACTAAATAAATAGAATATCAATAACTAAAAATATTATATACAGTATTTTAAATTGTATAACTAGTTACAAGGAACATGATTAATAAATTATACAAGTATTTGTCACATTTAATGTTCAAAAGATGTTTGTACATAATATATCACCTAGATTTGAATGTTTCAAATATATGGAATGATTGGATTCAATATCGTTTATCGATTGATCAATATGTTCTAAAATATCTAACATGAAAAAATAGATGTCATCGATAAATTTATGAGTGCATTCATGATTTTTTAAATAAATGTAAATATGTAAATACTTGAAAAAAATACTACTACAACAAAAATAAAAACTAAGTTGAACATAATAATGAGATATTTGAATATGTATGTCCAATTGTTTATGGAAACATTAAAATAAAATTATTAATTATCACTGATAAGGTAGAAACCCATATAAATCAAGAAACAGATTTTCATTTTCTTTAAATAATAAATTATATAGATACATAAGATAATTTTAGTGCTGTTTTATTTGAGATGTTGGAAACATATTATCATTAACCATGATCTTGTAAAATTATGTAATGGTTGATAATATATTTTATTCATATATAAAATACATAAAATCAAATATAATGATCATCATAATGTAAAAAAGGGGAAATTACAAGTGTCATAAGTTGTTAAAAGAGTACTCAACATGGATGAAACTACCAAAATCATAACTAAATCACTTGAAAACTTGACTATTAATATATAATTGTTATCATAAAATAACATGATGTTTACTGGACAATACATTTTTCTAATATGGAAATAGTAATAAAATTGGAGTAAGAAAATATTATAGTGGGCTATCTATCAAATTATCTATACATCTAGATATATTTTTAGAACATATTTGAGAGAAGAGATGAAATAAAGCCTAAAACATAAAAAGGTAAACATCCTGATATAAAATTAAATTAAGTAGAGTGTTATATGAATCCAATGATATAGCCTATTATTTCCTATGACTATACATAATATTTTTGAAACTATCAATAAAATTGATAGCTATTTAATGGGAATTGATTCATACAAATGATGATACCTAACTCAAATAACTATATTAGTTCTAGAGATTTAAAAACATCAAAACACATTACATTAGAATATAAGAGAATCCCTATTTACTATTCAATTTAAAAATTGGATACCCATAATTTAAAGGTATTAAAACATGAGAAAATGAGTGCATACACGATAAGAGGCTCAATCATCAACTGATTGAATGAGAAATGTTTTTCTTTCCATTCTCCTCTGGAACCACTATATTTATTGATTTTCCGGGTTAAAAGATAACAACAATTAGTATAATGGGGTTTTGGGTGATGGAACATAATCAAGGGGTGTGATTATTGGTGTAGGTGATTATAAGGAAAAGAGAATTTGATTGCAGGAAGATATATCTAGTATGGGGTGAAAGATGATGAAACATTTTAGAGAAGGGAATTGTAGGAAGGACACTGAGATTGGGGACATAGTATGTTTTGAATTTATTTTTTTCCTTTCATTATATTTTATTTTTATTTTTATAATTTTTATATTTTTATTTTTTTATAATTCAACTCGTATAAATGTAATGGAAATATAAATTTATTTATATTTTAAAAAAATATACATTATTTTAAAGTTTTAACAGTATCCAAATATTCCAAATATAACATTATAAATAACTGCATAATTTATATGGATATATTTTTAATTGATCTGATAACCTTTTGTTAATACAAATATAATTTTTTTAGGAAACTATTAAGTAATAGTAAAAAAATTATTTCAAAATAATTATTTTTTAATGAAAAAATAAATGATAAAAAATTTATATATTGGAAAAAAATTGTTAATAATTATTATTAATAGTAACATGTTTATTTTTTGGTAGGAAAAATATCTATAAAAACATGATAATTTCATAAATGAAATTTTTTATAAATTTTTTTTTTAAAATTTAGAATTAAAAACAATAAATACATTTACTGATAATAAAATATATGTTGGTACAATAATTTAATATTAACAAAGTTTAATATCTTTATAAATTGTTCTATTTTACGGAAAAATATATTTTCTTTCATTAAATTTATATTTTTATATTTCATTTTTTATTATTTCACCCATTTAATTTCCAGAACTAAATATTGGGGATGAATTCCTAGGAATTTGAAACATATCAAACAATTACTCCATCACAACCAATTTTCAAAACATGTGTCTCTTAATAATAAAAACCATTTAGACATTCCATGTCATTAATAAATAACTGATGAGACTCATCATTATTCTCGGCAATTGATTATGTCGGGGACCATTCACAATCTATATGGTAAAATCATCTCAGGTTTCTTAACAGTTCACTGGATAGGAAAGACCACTATTTAACATATCCATATAATTCACATGATCATAATCCACACTATTTCCCCACTTCAATAAATATTGTTTACCATTTTTAAAAAAATAAAAGTCATTCCATATTCATATATACCTTTCTAAAAGGAGAATTTTAAGCATAGATCGGTTATTTTCCAAACATTCCCTACATTTACCTTAAACTCACAACATGGGCCTAAGCCATTTACACCCCACACTCACAAATCCAAAGGTCCAATTTATAGATTTATCTCTTTTCAAAAATTTTGTTTATTATAAAATTCCATTTCAAAACCATCATTTTCAATTTTAGTACAACACCCATCACAAAGAATTAGGCTACCATTAAAACTAAAAACCCATTCGTGGTTAAAACCTAACAAGGGTTATACATCAAAGTAAAAATATTTTTCTATTGTTCATGTTATAAGTTTAAGGTCATTCCACTCCGCAAATCTGTTTTTAAATAATTTAATTTAGATGAATTCAAGGTGAAAAATAACTTATATTACCACTCATTGTTAGACTTTAAAAAACAATACATTGGCTTTGATTTTAAGCATAACTTAGATTATATGTATATAGACTCCCACTCATCCATTATTAGTCTTAAATTTGTCCTGAACTATAATAAATATAAAAACCACACAAACAATTTAAAAAATAAGTCATATTATCTGGACCACGTGGAACACCCTACGATAGTTATTGAAAACTAATATGTAGTAAAGATGATTCATATACAATCCTTTATCATTTCATTACATGTGGAAATTCATTGTTTAGATACTGAATTAAATAGTACCATCCATAGAAGTTGGAGTAGTTTCATAGAGAATACCTACTAGCCATTTTGGGGTCCAAAATTTCATATAATAGTAGGAAGTAGAGACCCTAGGTTAAAAGGCGAGGTACCCATTTATTAAAAATATTTGATTTATCCACAAGATAGCTCATGGTACCCATTATCTAGTCAATGTTTCTAACATCCCTTTCATGTTTTTTATACACACCACATGCTAGCTTGTGGATCAATACCCGAATGTCAGTGGAACTATAGTAGCCTTGATGTTGGGCCAGGCTCTACCAAAAACCTTTGAACATATCCTCCCCAAACCAAATCCCCCATTACACATATTAATGTAATTTTTTTAGATATTATAACCCTTATATTTCCATTCCAAATTCAAAAGGAAGGTATCAACCATGTACTAATAAGAAAATAAAATTTTCTCACAAATTCATTGAGATCATCCTTATAATCGATCCTTATAGAATCCCCACAGTAGCACTTCATGACCTCATGAATTCATTGTGGTCATACCACAACATCACCTGACACACATAGGTTAATAAATTATTGTTATGTGAAATATCATATTTATAAATTTCCTATATACTCTTCATGGAAACTCTTGTTTTAAGACACAAGGAAACTTGATCCTATGTTAACCCTCAAAATAAAATTAATGACCTGAATGATTTTCCATGATTTCCATTTATTTCATGAATCTTTATGTCCATCACATAATTTATTTAACCATAAAATTTTTCTCCCCCATTGTAGGACATAATTCGTAAGGCTGATTTCAGTCCTCGAAACCTTTAACCGTCAGAACATACCTAGTGATTTTTGTTCAAAGTGGTCAACAAACCCAAATCACATGGTTCCATACATGCTTTAAATCAACATAAATGGTATAAATTGTAAATGCTAGAATTAACCCTCATTTCTTCATTTTAATCCAAGATAGATGTGCCTATACAAGCATTGTACATGGCTAATAGGTTTGAACATTCCCAAGAATCACTGAAATACCCCCCAAAATACACCCTTTGCATCCAAAATGGAATGATCAGCATGGTTTTAAACTAACCAATTCTATCCTTATATGATATAAAAAATGACACCCCCAATGAATGATAAACCAAAAAATGTTGGACTTCCGCCAATATACTACCTGTCACTATGATCTTGACTCCTAGCATTGAAGGAATCAGGAGACAAACCATGCATTCAACTCAGATTTTGAATCCAACTCTAAGTATAATTATCTAATTTTAAAAATTGTCTATATTAATTCAATGAATATTTGGTTTCCCCACTAATGTGATTATAAATTAACAAATCATGATTCCTTACTCATTGAAGGCATTTTACACCCATCCTCACACACACTACTCTTCCCCAACCACTGCTTTGATCATGTGGTCTTTGACTGGACCATATTCAGTATTCATTATTGTCTCACATGAGATATAGTATTCCATAAAAACAAACTATAATTGAGTCTAAACTTTTCACCCCATGACTGAAAGATATTCTCCAAATCTAATAATCATTTAGTAGAAAAAAAAATTTAATTCCACAATGAATATAGTTTACATTGAAAGTGAAAATGCATGAGAATATGGTTCCATTATGAGCAAAAAAATACTAGTCCCACAGACCATCATTTAATCTTATAATAGGGGCTGATACCTATGATATTCATGATTCATCATATCATAGGAGTGTAATTTTTACTATTCAGAAATTTTGAATACATGACCTCATGTCCTATAAAAAATTTTATAAAAAAAAATATCATATAAGGCCTAAACTCCTCATACCCTGGTGAAATTCCCTCAATCATTATCTACTCACACACAAATCATAGAAATCATCCCTAATACTCATTGATATGAATCCCAAGTAGTGGTTCTTATGCTAAATAGCTTATGGTGAAATCCCCAGCATATTTATTTCCATACAATATAACCTAGCCACTAACCCTAATGATTCAACTCATTATCCCACATATTTCACTCTTGCCTAGTCACTCCATTTTCTGAACAATATATCATGTGGTCCAACATATTCGATCATACTTTTCCCAATACATTGATCGAAACTAATTAAACTACTAACTACTGAGTTTCTTCTTCTTATCCAATTAAACCCTAATAAATAATTCTTACAGTGCCTCATTATGGTCATTGTCTGTCATTGTCAAGACCCATCCTCGGGGCCCGTGTCGTGACTACCCCAATCCTACCTTCCATAGGCCAGGGGCTGGTGAATAGCACCAAAGGCTTAAATTTCAATAACTAGGATGGCATTGCCTTTATAAAACATAAACACATCCAACCAGAGTACAAGAAGAAGTAATACACCAAGTAAAAAAGAAAGTGTTGAAAAGTAAATGGGACAGAATACAAACCCAACTGAAATGTATAGCTACAACTGAATGAAAGTACAACAGAAAAGACAAACAGCTAGAGGATAGAAGCAGCTCCTGGGTCATCCACCTCGGATCCTACCTAAAGGGTATGTACAGATCGCCTCCTCAACGCTCTCACCCGCCAACCTCCTCCGAGTACCATCTTGTCGTGATGTCCACCTCCGGGTACTGACTCGTCGTTAGGTCCACCTCCGAGTACCATCCAGTCCTCATACACTCGGTCTCTGTCAGCGTTGTCCGTCATCTGCATCCAACACAACGAGGTTCGAGCATAGCCCGTGCAGGGGTGAGTATAACAATACTAAGTAGGGACCCCGAGACCCTCAAGTTCTCACTATATCCAACAAGGATAACCACAAAGAAGTATCTCAACAGATAACCCTTACTTAGGTATAAGCCCATAAGTATACCTAAGTTTATCAAGTAACCCATCTCAATCATGAGGAAACACAAAGGTTATGAAATAAATGGATAATCACTACTTAGGTATATTCCCATACATATACTAAAGTTATCAAGTGACCAATCTCAATCATGAGGAAAACACAAAGTTCATTGACTCAGCTCAAACCAGGATTTTCATTAATGATATCGAAACCATAACTACTGAAGAGATCCTCCTATGACAAGTACAGTGATCCTGTCACAACTCCGAGGTGCTTCTCACTAACCTTAGACTACTGAGGTACTCCTCCTATCGAGTATCGCGGGTCTGCCACCCAAACACAGTAGTGCTCCCTACCATGGGTCTGCCACCTCACAATGTAGTGATCCCCCTCATAGCCTACCGAGGTACTCCTTCTGTCGATTACCACGGGTCTGCCACCCAAAAACAGTAGTGATCCCCACTAGGCTATACAAGTCAATCTGACTCGAATTGGACAAGTAGTCATCAGGTGTCAGCCACTTGCAAGGTCTCCGTACTCCGTACGCTCATCTCCAGGAGGGTCCGCTCCACGAGATACTGGTCGATACTTCCAAGTGTCATGTAAACTCACATGTAAGTATCTAATGGTACTGCATCTTCATAAGGGTCTCAACGCAACAGACGGCACGTCAATCAGATGCCCGGTCTGTGAGTAATTATCCTTTTAGTCCTGGGGGCCTAGTTGGTTTCGTGTACGAACCAACCCAGCCGTATCTCAACTGTACCCCAAACTCTCATGGGTTATACTCAAAGGAATTGTTTCTCGACTTGATTACCAACACTGCAGACGGTTTTTCAATCGGGCGTCTGGTCTGAGAGTTATTTGTATTTCTGTTCCAGGGGCCTGATTGGTTTATAAGCTAAACCGACCCGACTGTACTTCAACCACATCCAAACCTCATGTGGAGTATGACAAAACAACTTTATCATCAAGAGGAATCCAACGTAGTTAATGGAACGTAAATCGGACATTTTTCCTTCAAGTTATAACTGTTTCTGCTCAAAGGGTCCGGTTGGTTTCAAGTTCGAACCAACCAGGTCGTACATCAAATGACACTGGTTAACCAAACTGGTCCCACCATTGCGATCCATACCGAAAAACACATGAGATGGAATACCCATTAGTCCAAAATGAATAGCTGGTGAAAAAGTTTCATTTCACATCAACAAGCGCGAACCGGGTCTCATGGGGGTCATCCCTTGACCTCGACTTAAATATCCAAAACTTGTCTTGAAATATTCTTCTTAATTTCATGGTCGCACCGTCACAGACGGTTTGTCAATCTGACACCGTATGAGAGATATATATCAGATACAAGATCCCGTAATAATATTATTATTATTATTATTCGGTGTTTCGTGGACCCGAGCCATGAACCAAAATTTAGTATCCAACATTAGACTTGAATCAACCGTATTAATGACAAGATTACATCGCAACTGACGGCAATCCAATCATACGTCGCATGCATGAGTTATGGCGGGTTGAAGATTTAATAATAATATTAAATCTATTATTTTTATAGTGATTCGGGTACCCGATCCAAAAATCCGAAAAAGACATCCAATATTTGACTTGGAATGTCCGTCTCGGAATCTGGGTCGCACTACTACTGACGGTTCGTGAAACCGAGGTCACACGAAGAAGATACCGTCAAAATACGGTTTTCCCAACGAAAATAATAATAACATTATTATATTATTATTTTTTTTAATTTAAATTAATTCCTCAAATCCTCACACCCCAAATCCACACACCACCAAAAGTAGTGCCTCCCTTTCCTTACTCCATCCCTTGTACGCCTCATCACTTGATTGATTTCTCTTTTTATTTTCCTTTTAATTTATTTCTCTTATTTCCTATCCTCTCTCCAATATACTTTCATTCATCCACGATTCCTCGCGCTCAAAAAAAACTCCTCCCCCAAATCATATTTCATCCTCTTCCAAATTTACCGCCACAAACACTCAGCCTACTTTCGCACGGCCAGAACCACCACCACCTTCGGCTGCCTGTGCCGCTGCTCCTCTATCATGCCATGCCGCTGCCCCTCAACCCAGTTGCACCGTCAGATGCCACCTCGGCCTGCCCTGCCTGAACCACACAACACCGAGCCGATCATTTGCACCGTTTTGGCCACCTTTCCTAACCCGCATGGGCCAAAATCCTCATCGGACCCGCGCCATGGGATCCTTCTGCACATCATCCCGGGTTCGATTTAAGTCAAAAAAAAAGAGATGAAAGTGGATCCATGATCCTTGGGTCGAGACCTTCGTGTATGTATGTCGCGGTCAACGAAACATTGAGTTTCTTGTGCGCTTAATTATTTGACGATGAAGAACACGCGAAGAATTCGCGGACCATGAATAAGAAAGGGTCTCAGTTTAAGTGAACATCGATAGTCGTGTTAGTTTGGCCATCATTTTTGAGAATCAAGAACATGGGGGATTGGAAATTAAATATTTATCATGCTTTGATAATTTCAAATTCAAGATAAACAAGAAGAAAATTAATTCTATCAATTATTTATCGATCTGAGAATTAATTTATTTAATTTGCATTCATCATAAGAAATTTAAACCGGGGTAAGGAATCCACAAAGATAAATCATATAAACAAACGCTCAAGCTCAAGGTTATAAACCACATAAAAGATAAATATACAATAATCCCCTACCTTATAAAGACATCACACTTTGTCGATCAATGGAAGACGAACGTCGCGGTAGATGGCATCGCGAAGAATGGTGCCGTTCTTCATTGGAGGTGTCCTTCGTCGAATAGAAGAACACTTTATTTATCTATGTCTTCATAGATTTCCCCGGTTATCTTCAACACCAAAATTACCCAACTAAAATTATAGATTTTCCTATTATTTTATTCTCACAACAATTGATTTAAGAATCAAACACTATAATTAATTAATTGGAGAATCCCCTTAATTAATTATAATTTGTTGGAAATTTAATAGGGAGGAAGGTGGAGAGTTTAACAAACTTAATAAAGAGAATGGTTGTCACAATAAATGCAAGGGAGTTTAAGGGGGATTTCAAGGGAGATGAAAAAATAGAGATCGTGTGGTCCCTACCTTACAAATATCCACACATGGGAAGTTATGTGGGGGTGGGCCCCACCATTAACTTCCCCACGTAGGATTTAAACACCATGGTGTATAAAATTGTTCTAAACAATTTTATTTAACTTTTTAACTAATCCCCAGATTTTAACTTTCAACCCACATAAAACGCAACTGTGGTAAAGGTCCCCTTAAGCAATTACCCACACTTCGAGTTCATCGGTGCCCTCGGATTTCAATTCTGAGCACTAGTTCAAATGATAGAAAAACCCGCACATACGTTTACTGAACATACCTGAACATAACATCGGAAATTGATTCTAGGAACACCAGGCCTCGGAATCAAGTGTCGTCAGAAGCTACAGACTCGTAAAATTCCAAAGAATAAAGAAAAAAAATCCTTGAAAATTATGGGTCTTTACATTACTCCCACAATAGTTCTTTACGTCCCCATAAAGCTTCAACACACATTAGGGAAAACAAAAGAGGTACTGAGCATGCATCTGAGCCTCCCGCTCTCATGTGCTCTCCTAGAGGTTCCCGTGCTACTAGCAAAAGCACACTAGAGGAATCGACCGTCCTCGTAGGACCCACTTTTGTCGATCCTCAATCTCTACTGGAACCTCTGTGAAAGTTTCCCCGTCATCAATGTCCATCTCTTAGTAGTCGATGATGACAGTTAGGTCGTGGACACATCTCCTCAACTGAGATACGTGGATGACGTCGTGCACTCGGTGCAACTGAGGTGGAAAGGCCAAGTGATAAGCCACCTCGCCTTCCCTACTGAGGACCTAGAATGGTCCGTTGAACCTCAGAGATAACTTTCAGCCTTGGACACATCTCCATAGACCACGTCGAGGTGAGACCTGTATAAATACGTGGTCGCCATCCTCGAACTCTAGAGGACTCTATTTTATGTTTGGAACTGAAAACTCAAAACTCCAGCTACCACGAGGGTAAGGTTGGCCAACTCAAGAGTGATAGGCCGCACCCTCTTATATATGATTTTATCCTGTGCTTCCTGGGATTCCCTTTTCGCCGACCAAGGGAAAACTCCATCCCAAGGTTGTAGATAAACCACAACCTTTTTTCCTAATACAGTCAATCTGTGTATGAACTGTTGTTGCCCAGTCCATATCCAAACTAACTTCATAAGGCCTCGACAATGCCACTAAGAGGTTCCAACCAAAACTCTCACCTCAAGAGTCAGATCACACCATCGTCGTAAGAGTGATTATCAAGTCTCCTCCCAAAGGTATCTCCAGACGTGAGGGTCAATTAAACGGATTAACTGGAAACTCTAAGTCTGGGACAATATTCGTGGAAGGATGGAATGATTGGTACCTATTTCTATTGATACGGCAGCAAATAGTAGACACAGACCATACCACGAATCATTCCTAGAGCCTGTCGGTCGCACTCCTTGACTGCATGCAGCTACTCTCTTCCCCCGCCCTCCTGCTACCTGAGCCTGGTGGGGACTACAACGGAGGGTAGTTATAATATGTTGAAAAGTACACCACCACATGCTGCTCTCATAACTCTGCTTCCATGTCTGCTGCTCTGCAGATTCATCTGTCCTTTAAACACACATCACTCTGAGGTCCGAGCTCTAAATCACTGATTGTATCTTAGTCATCAAGTACCAAGAACGATCGGTATGCCTCGATGAATACTCAGCTATCGACATGTCATCCTAGAGAAGTTGTATAAGTTCTAGAGAACTCTCGGCCACCTCCTCAAGACAGTTTGCTGCCGCCTGTGAGTCGGACTCACCTTTTAACCTGAGGGGTATCTGATGCTAAAACACATGTAAGGTATTAAGCCTACATGTGTCACCTACCAGTACCGCTGGTTGTAACTACCCACCAATAGGTAGTGATATAGCTGGCACACTACCCGAAGGTACTATCTCAGTCATCGGTCCACTTACCGAAGCATCATTACTATGCGGACCAATCTCATGGTCACTCACTTGGAAACACTACTAGCCAAGATCACCATTTTCTCTACTAGTGTCAAAACTATGTGTAGAACTCCAAATATCGCCTCCATCTAGTCTACTACTGCCTGGGAATCTGTCTTGCCTTGTAACCTCGGAGGCCTCTACCACTGGGACTCGTGCAACATGCTCAGTCGGCGTACACCGTCCACCAGTGCGGTTGGTGGTATTTGCTGCCTAACATGTGGTGGTGCTTCTGGTACACCACCCGAAGGTGCCAATATTGTAAGAGGGCCCTGCACCGGAGCCTCATCGCTCGGTGGTCCGTCATCGGGTACTCTCTCGGATCTGCATCTGGTTGTCTGTGTGGAGGAATTATGAACAGATTCAACATGGTCAAACATTTATACCTGGTGAGCTGACCAGGTTTGAGCTTATTTTAAGAAAACTTTTGAAAACAGACATTCAATCAGTGTTTTCGTGCTCTGAGTCGGAAATCAGTAGTCAGGGTCCTGGTGTATGGATACGTCAGCCGCCGCACCAACACTGGACTCCCTGAACTAAAAACCACACTCGGTACCCTTAACACTATTTCTTCACAGAAAATAAATATCAGAGTTATAAGTTCTGTGGTAGAACCGATTCCTATGATACCTATTTTTCACGACCCGTCCCGAGGGCCCGTAACGTGACTACCCTAAGCCTACCTTCAATAGGCCAGGGGCTGTTGACCAGCACCAAAGGCATAAATCCTGATAACTGGGAAGTAATTGCCTTTATAAAACATAATCACATCCTACCAGAGTACAAGTGGAAGAAATACACTAAGTACAATAGAAAGTGCTGAAAAGTAAATGGACCAGAATTCAAACCCAACTGAAATGTACAGCTACAACTGTACGAAAGTACAACAGAAAAGACAAACAGCTGGAAGATAGAAGCATCTCCTTGGTCGTCCACCTCGGATCCTACCTGAAGGGTAGGTATAGAAAGCCTTTTCAATTCTCTCACCCGCCAACCTCCTCCGAGTACTGTCTCGTCATGAATTCCACCTCCGGGTACTGACTCGTCATGAGATCATCCTCCGGGTAACATCCAGTCCCCATACAATTGGTCTCTGTCAGCACTGTCAGTCGTCTGCATCCAACACAACGAGGTGCGGGCATATCCCATGCAGGGATGTGTATAAAGATACTCAGTAGGGACCCCGAGACCCACAAGGTCTCACTAAATCCAACAAGGATAACCACAAATAAGGATATCACCAGATAACCCTTACTTAGGTATAGTCCCATACTTATACCTAAGTTTATCAAGTAGCCCATCTCAATCATGAGGAAACACAAAGGTTACGAAATCAACGAATAACCACTACTTAGGTATATGCCCATACATATACCTATGTTATCAAGTGGCACATCTCAATCATGAGAAAAAAACAAAGGTCATTGACTCAACTCAAACCAGGATTTTCATTAATGATATCGAAACCACAACTGCTGAAGATCTCCTCCTCTGATGAGTACAGTGATCCTGTCACAACTCTGAGGCGCTGCTCACTAACCTTAGACTGCTGAGGTACTCCTCCTATCGAGCACCACAGATCTCCCACACAAACAAAGTAGTGCTCCCCACCATGGGTCTGCCACCTCACAAAGTAGTGCTCCCCCTCATATCCTACAGAGGTACTCCTTATGTCGAGTACCGTGGGTCTGCCACCCAAACACAGTAGTGCTCCCCATCATGGTTCTACCACCCAAACACATTAGTGCTCCCCACTGGGCTATACAAGTCACTCCAACTCGAATCAGACAAGCATTCATCAGGTATCATCTAGCTACAAGGTCTTCATACTCTATACACTCATCTCTGAGAGGGTCTCCTCCATGAGATACTGGTTGATACTTCCAAGTGTCACGTAAATTCACTTGGAATTATCTCAAAGGACTGACTCATCATAGGGGTCTCAACGCAACAGACGGTGCGTCAATCGAACGCCCGGTCTGTGAGTTATTTTCCTTTTAGTCTCGGGGGGCCCAGTTGGTTTCATGTATGAACAAACCCGGCTGTATCTCAACTCTACCCCGAACTCTCATGGGGTATACTCCAAAGAACCGTTTCTCAACGTGATTACCAACTCCCCTGACAGTTCATCAAACGGACGTCCGGTCTGAGAGTTATTAGTATTTCTGTTCCAGGTGCCCGGTTGGTTTATAAGCTAAACCAACCCAACCATATTCCAACCGCATCCAAACCTCAAGTGGAGTATGACAAAAGAACCATCTCATCAGGAGGAATCCAACATAGTCGATGGCACATCAATCGGACGTCCATTCCTCAAGTTATAAGTGTTTCTGCGCTAATGGACCTGTTGGTTTCGATTTCGAACCAACTCGGTCGTACTATAAAAGAAACTAGTTAGCCAAACTGGTCACACCATTGCGATCCATACCGAAAAAAACACGAGATGGACTACCCATTGGTCCAAAATGGATAGCTGGTGAAAAAGATGAATTTCACTCTAACACGCACGAACCGGGCCTCATGGGGCCCGTGCCTCAACCACAACTTAAATATCCAAAACTTGTCTTGAAACATTCGTCTTAATTTTAGGGTCGCAACGTTGAAGACGGTTTGTCAATCTGACACCGTATGAGAGAGATATGTCAGATACAAGATCTCGTAATAATAATAATATTATTATTATTCGGTGTTTCGTGGACCCGATCCATGAACCAGAATATAGTATCCAACATTAGACTTTACTCGACCGTATTAATGACGGGGTTACATCACTACTGACGGCAATCCAATCGAACGTTGCACGCATGAGTTATGGCGGGTCAAAGATTTAATAATAATATTACATCTATTATTTTCTGAGCGCTTTGGGTACCCGATCCAAAAACCAGAAAATGACATCCAATATTGGACTCGGAATGTCCGTCTTGGAATCTGGGTCGCACTGTCACTGACGGTTCATGAAACCGAGGTCGCATGAAGAAGATACCATTAAAATACGGGTTTCCCAACAAAAATAATAATAACATTATTATATTATTATTATTATTATTAATTTAAATTAATTCCATAAATCCTCACACCCCAAATCCACGCACCACCAAAAGTAGCACCTCTCTTGCCTTACTCCATCCCTTGCACGCCCCATAACTTGATTGATTTCTCTTTTTATTTTCCTTTTAATTTATTTCTCTTATTTTATATTCTCTCTCCAATCTTCTTTCATTCATCCATGATTCCTCATGCTAAAAAAAACTCCTTCCCCAAATCACGTTTCATCCTCCTCCAAATTTTAGTGCCGCAAACACTCAGCCTTCTTCCGCACGGCCAGAACCGCCACCACCTTAGGCTTGCCGTGCCGTTGCGCCTCCATCATGCCATGCCACTGCCCCTCAACCCAGTGGCACCGTCGGATACCGCCTCGGCCTGCCCTGCCTGAACCTAACTCCGCTGAGCCGATCACCCGCACTGCTACTGGCCACCTTTCCTAACCCGCACTAGCCGAAACCCTCGCCAGACCCGCGCCATGGGATCCTTCTGCACGTCATCCCAAGTTTGATTTAACTCAGAAAAAAAAGAGCCAAAAGTGGATCTGTGATCCTTGGGTCGAGACCTTCGCGTTCGTATGTCGCGCTCAACGAAACATTGAGTTTCCAGTGTGCTTAATTATTTGATGATGAATAACATGAGAAGAATGTGTGGACCCTGAATAAGAAAGGATCTCAGTTTAACTTCGGATCTATAGTCGTATTATTTTGGCCATCATTTTTGAGAATCAAGAACATGGGGGATTGGAAATTAAATATTTATCATGCTTCAAGAATTTCAAATTCTAGATAAACCAGAAGAAAATTAATTCAATCAATTTTTTATCGATCCGCGAATTAGTTTATTTAATTCGCATTCATCATGAGAAATTTAAACAGGGGTAAGGAATCCAAAAAGATAAATCCTACAAACAAACGCTCACGCTCGAGGGTATAAACCACATAAATGATAAATATACAATATACCCATACCTTACAAAGACGTCGCACGTCATCAATCCGCGGAAGACGAACGTTGCGGTAGATGGAATTATGAAGAATGACGTCGTTCTTTGTTGGAGGAGATCTTCGTCGAAGAGAAGAACACTTTCTTTATCTATATCTCCAGAGCTTTCCCCAGTTTTCTCCAACACCACAATTTCCCAGCTAAAATAATAGGTCTTCCTATTATTTTATTCTCACAACAATTTATTTAAGAATCAAACACTATAATTAATTATTTGGAGAATCCCCTTAATTAATTATAATGTGTTGGAAATTTAATTGGGAAGAAGGTGGAATGTTTAACAAACTTAATAAAGAGAATGGTTGTCACAATAAATGTAAGGGAGTTTAAGGGGGGTTTCAAGGGAGATGAAAGGTTGGGGATCGTGTGGGCCCCACATTACAAATATCCACACATGGGAAGTTATGTGGGGGTGGGCCCCACCATTAACTTCCCCATGTAGGATTTAACCACCATGGTGTATAAAATTGTTCTTAACAATTTTATTTAACTTTTTAACTAATCCCCAGATTTTAACAATCAACCCGCATAAAATGTAACTACGATAAAGGTCCCCTTAAGAAATTACCTGCACTGCGACTTCATCGGTGCCCTCATATTTCAATTCCGAGCACTGGTTCAAAAGATAGAAAAACCCGCACATACGTTTACTAAACGTACCCAAACAAAACTTCGGAAATTTATTTCGGGCACACCATGACTCAGAATCAAGTGTCGTCAGAAGCTACAGACTCGTAAAATTCCAAAGAATTAAGAAACAAAATTCCTTGAAATTTCAGGGTCTTTATAGTCATCTCACACTCAAACTCTTAGAAATAAAAATCATGATATGTAACATGATTTCAAGCATTCACTACCTCAATCCTCAAAACAAAAACATGGAAAAAATCATACAAAACTACTCACATAGACTAAATTTTTATATCTTGTGACACATCACAATCAAACCACACGAACAAAATTATACCACTGACCATGCCCAAAATGATATCAATATTACAAAATTGTACTTCCCACAAAATTCCTATTAAAAATATGGTATATTAGTTGTGCCATGGTCTATAAAAATATCACATTCCCCCAAGCATAATTCCAAAAATTCAATGATATTTCCCTTCTCATGCCATGATTTTAAAAGTGTACCTCTATACTAAATAGGATAGAAAACTTTCTAATCCTACCCTATAACCCCAAAATTGATAACATGCCCTAGAATTATAGGAAATTATGAATTTAAAACCACTAAAGGTGTTTCATCAATGATCTCATACACCTATAACATCTCGTATTCACCAGTCCATGCCCTAGACATACACCTCAATTATTTTTAGACAACTGTTTCTCAATCTATCGTTATCCAATCCCATTATAACCAAGGTACAAAACTATAAAATGTCCCACTTATAGAATAAATCTCATTTACAATGAGTCGGGCATCAATACCTAAAGTTTCTCATGCCTAAATGAGCAATAGACAATGATTCAGCATGATACTATGACTATGATAAGGAATACTAGAAACCCCATAGAGAAAATATAACAAACTAGGAAATTTAATAGAAAATCATTTTCATTCATTAAATAGATTTTATGGTGGTATATTCACTATAAGAATATAAATACATTTTTTAATGAAACGTTTTTATTCTTAATAAATATTTTACATATATTATACTACTTTATTAAAATGATGTATTTACAAATTTTAGAATAATTGTTTTGGAAAAATGTATTTAATTTTTGTATCAGAAAATAAAAAAATGGGGTGAATTTACTCTAACTTCTAGAAAATAATTACTTATCATTGAATAATGATAAATACAAATAATATTGGAAACATTTTCTTCTTTTCAGGTGATTAAATATTCCATATATATTTTAGAATTTTTTAAATTTTCTTTTAATTTTTTTAATGAAAATCCTATTATGATGTTTCTAGAAAAATTATAATTTAATCGAGCCTAAAAATATTTTATTACTAAAAATACATTTTTTAAAGAAATCATATATCGTCATGTTTAGTGGGATTAAATTTAACATAATTTATTCAATTTCTAGTAATTGAATCTTGATAAATAACCATAGTAAATAGGAGATCATTTGAGCAAGATCATTAAAAGTTCCATCAATCAAGAGAATACATTCTATTGAAGTGATTTCTAGTGAGAGAGACTATCTTTTTGTGTGTGTATTGAACATATTCTTCATCTTTCTTCATGCGACTCTGATTTTTTCTATGTACAATTGAGGGCTTCCTGAGTTCGGAAGACAGAGGTGCTGACTTCCATAAATTTTGAGGACTTTTGGGGATAGGAAGACAAAGGTGCCAACTACCTTAAATATTGAGGTCTTTCGTGGATAGCAAGACAGATTCTGATAATCTTATAGAGGACTTACCCTTGTGTGGGTAAGAAAAACTTTCTTGAATGTATAAATTAAGGGACCATTATCCAAAGTTGATGTACACCCTTCTCTTTAGTTTAAAATATTTTATACTTGTTAATTGTTTTTTTCGATTTTAATTCCATAGTATTTTGATAAAGGAAGAAAGTATAAACTTCTTATACTTTATTATTCTTTTTTGTACTCGGGTAAATAAGATTCTATATGCTTTAAGGTAGATTATTTTCCCTATAAAAATTCCTTATGATTATTTTCCAGAACCATATTTTTGGAACCTAGAAATGTTTTCTTATAGAACTATTTATAGGTTTCTGAATTTACCTTGTTTTACTTTGTTAAAAATAATTTTCCTTAAGGATAAAAAAAATGCTTTTAAACCGACAATTCACCCCCCCCCCCCTTGTAATTACGCATCTATATTTATATTATGATCCTAAAATTGGTATCAAAGGAGGTCTATGAAATACTTATATTCACATATATGTTTTCTTTCTCAAGTTATCATTTTTCTAAACTCATTCTTTCTTAACTTTTGTTGCTTATGTTTTGTTTTATATTTGTATCTTTGTTTAAAAACATTTTATATTAACAAATTTATGTGGAAAGATATTTTATTTTAGAATGTAAGGAATAAATGTTTGGTCAATTGAAAATATAAATCCTACCAGGCCACCTATTTTGATGGTAATGATTATGTGTTTTGGAGAGATACAATGAATAATATTTTCATTAACACAAGAGTAGATAAATTTTTCAATATTATTAGAGATTACAAAATTCCTGAAATGGAATTCAAAACTTCACTAACTAAGAAAAATCAAAATATTAATTAAATTACAAGGTATGCAATCCTTTTATGTGTTCAATGACCAGGAATATATATAGTCAAATTTCTTCTTTTGAAGCTGCTAAATGCATTTGGAAGAAACTTTTGGTCCCTCATTTTGGTACATCCATAGTGATAGAAACAGGAATAGATGTGCTTAGAGCTGAATATCATGGATTCTTATTTTGTAATGGAGAACTAGTATGAAAGTTTCAACAAATGTTTATGACTATTGTAAACATCTTAAAATATATGGGAGAGAAAGGTCCTAATAATGATGTTTTAGTGTAAAACATAATTGATATTATTCCTAATGGGATAGAATCTAATAGAAAAACTATTGATGAGAATAGGAAAGTATCTCAAATTACCCTTGATGAGCTTATTGAAGTCTTCTTCAACATGATACAAGAATGAAAAGATATTCTGATATGAATAAGAAGAATAATTTCAATGTAAGTGTATCCTTTACAACTACTAAATTCAGGGCTCCTAAAAGGGTTATAATATCCATGTCTATGAAATTCATTGTTCTATCTGAATCTAGTGAAAGTGAACATTCTATCAATGATCTAGAAAATCTTTCTCGAAGTATGAATAAGATAGTTAAAAAGAAAGAAATTCAGTATAGATATAAGAAGAAATAAAGAAAAGGAAAGAAAGATTCATAAGTCACATGCTATGAATGCAAAAGACCAGGACATATGAGGCCAGATTTTCTAATGCTTAAGAAAAAGGGTAGGAAGGAAAAGAATTCTGAGAGGAATAAAAAGAAGTAATAAAAGGATAAAAATATGAATGTCTTGAAACCCAATGACAGCTCGAGTGAAAGTGGTGGTGGCTCATCTAATGAATCCTTAGAGTATAGAACTTTTGATCAGAAGAATCTTGGTCTTCTAGCCAGACTGCCCATTGAAAATCAATTTTCTAATGGCCAAGGTACACAATGCTAATTCTATCGCTATTGTATATTTGAATGAAAATTATACTGATGATAAATATTATGAATATTTAGATTAAGAATCTTCTTCTGATAAAGATAATACTTTAACTTATTATGAATAAGTGTCTAGTTTTTCTAAACTTCTTGAGAATAAAAATTAAAAAATAAAGAAGATGTTAGAAAAGGAATATTCTAGAATATCTATTTTAAATAAAGAAGTATCAGATCATTCTATTCATCATGATAAGAAATTTTTTTATTTTCAAAATATTTCTTTAAACCTTAAGTATGTTAATTCATAGAAGGATAAAATTTCTAAGGATCTTGAAAATGAAACCTTTAAGAAAAATATTACAGATGGAATCTCTAGTTCTAAAACTGATTTTCTTGAGGATAAGTACTTGATTATTAAACTATATCCAAAAATATTTTACTTATTGAAATTTCTTTCAAATTTTACCTCTGGTAAGGAAATTTTTGAAAAGATTTATTCCCAAATTCATCCTTTAATAAATCATTCTATATTTGGATACACACATTTCAAAACTATTTTTAGTAATAATTAATTTTTTCTCAAAAATGCTCCATTTTGTACTAAATGTCAGTGTGGTGGAAATTAGGAGAATAATTTTTCTCTAAGAAAACTAAATCATTATGTTTTTATGAATCTTATTTTTTTAATAAAATATGGATACATAAAATTTTACTTTCTGAAATTTCCAGATCCAAGAAAGATTGGATTTCAAAATTCTAACTCTTTAATTTTCAGGAAAACAAAGAAAGTACAAATAGTAATACATGGTACATGGATATTAGATGATCCCATCATATGAATGGTAATAAAAATTTCATTGAAAATATTATCAAGATGAAAGGAGGAAAAGTAGCATTCACATATAATGCTCAGGGATAAATTATTGGTATATATAACAATGTTCTTCTTGGAAAAACATGGATTTCAAATTTTTTATTTGTTAATGGTATTAAGCACAACCTCATTATCATTATTAAATTTTTTGATGAAGGTTAACATGTGAATTTTAGTAATGATATGTTCTAGAACACTATTACAAGGAATATTTTACTCTTTCTTCCCATAGGAAAGAGAATGTATATACACTAAACATAGATGATCATAGGAGCCAAGATCTACCTTGCCTTAGTGAAGTGGAAGATCAATCTTAGTTATGGAATACAAGGTTAGGAAATTGTAACCTTTGGAATTTATGCAAGATCACAAAAAAAATACTTGTTAATGATATACTATAGCTTATAGTTGATTATTAAAAAGTTATTCATCCTTGCCAATATGGAAAGAAACATAAATCAAGTTTTAAATCAATCAGCGGAGTCTCCACTTCTGATGCATTGCAGTTAGTGCATGTGGATCTTTTGTTCCAACAGACACTGGAAGTATTGGAAGAAAATATTATGTATTTGTATTAGTTGTTGATTACACTAGATTTAAGTGGGTCTATATTCTAGCAATGAAATTTGAAGCTTTTTCTTATTTAAAAATGTTTAGATCCTAAGTTAAAAATGATAAAAATATTCCTTTCATAACTATTCAAAGTGATCATGTTAGATAATTTCAAAATTCATATTTTGAATCTTTTTGTAGTAATAAAGGAATTACTAATAAATTATCAACTCAGAGAACTCCTCAATGGAATAGTGTTGATGAAAGAAGAAATAAAATTCTTCAAGATATAACAAAAACCATGTTGAGTGAATATTCTATAGCTAAACACTTTTGTGCTGAAGCTATAATAACTTCTTGTTATACTATAAATCGAGTTTTGATTTGACATTTTCTTAACAAAACCCCTTACGAATGGTGGAATGGTAGAAAACGGTGATTTTCTTACTTCAACGTATTTTATTTCAATGTATTAATTCTTGATTCTAAATATAATTTACATAAATTTGCATCTAAATCTGATGAAGGAATTTTACTAGGCTACTCCACAACTTCTAAGGATTATAGAGTTTTTAATAAAAATACTTATACTATTGAAGAAACAGTACATGTTAAATTTGATGACACTGATCCTTTTTTTTAAGCAACCCCAACCTACATCATCTGATGTGTTTTAAAAAAATTATCAACCCTTGATAGAATATCCTTCTTATAAATAAAATGTTCAAGATAATAATTTTGAAGCATTTACACCATAATATTTTCTACAATATATTGATGAACATGTCTTACAAAATTCAAATCTATTTTTTTTTCAAGAATCATCCAAGTGATAGTATCATTAGTGATGTAAATCAACTTGTAAGGACTAGAAGTTCCTTAATAAATGAAATAGAACATCTATAATTCATTTCCCAATTAGAACCAAAAATCACTAATGAAGCTTTATGTGATGATGATTGGATAAAATCCCTGAAATATGAGCTAAATGAATTCAAAATTAATAATGTCTTTCCTTGGTTGAAAGACCTACGAAAACCCTTGTTATTGGAGTAAAATGGGTCTTTAAAAAAAGTGTGATGAAAATGAACTAATTTTGGGAAATAAAACTATATTTGTTACTAATGTATATAATCAATGAGAAGGAATAGACTATGAAGAAACATATACTCCAGTAACTAGACTCGAATCGATTCTCATTTTACTTGCCTTTGCAACATTCATTAATTTTAAAAATCATCAAATGGATGTAAAATGTGCTTTCCTAAATGTATATGCTCAAGAGGAAGATTATTTTGAACAAAATCTTGTTTTTTAGGACACAAAACATCCTGAAAATGTTTTCAAACATACTAAATATTTATATGGACTTAAACAAGCCCCTAGAGGCTGGTATGACAGACTAAAAGGATATTTTATACACAAAAATTATGTTAAGGGAACTGCTAATCCAACCATTTTTATAATGAAATATAATAAAAATATTTTTATTGTTCAAATTTATGTTCATGAAATTATATTTGTTTTAACTCATCAATCATTAACTGATTCGTTTACAAATCTAATGAAATCTATGTTTGAAGTGAGTAAGATGGGTGAGTTAACATTCTTCCTAGGTTTTCAAATTTCTCAAAAATTGGAAGTATCTTATATATTTCTACATATTTATATTAAATATCTTCTTAAAAAGTATGTATTTAACAACACTAAGAGTATAAGTACTCTCATTAGTACTTCAAATACTCTTTATATTGATGATGTTGGGGAACTAGTTGATTAGACATTATTTAGAGGTATAATAGGATGTTTACTATACTTGACATCTTGTCATCCAAACATAATATTTTCAATATGATTATGTATATGATATCAACCCAACCCTAAGGAATATAATTTAAAATTAGTGAAAAGATTTTTTCTATTTAAAGGAAACCATCGATTTAGTACTCTTTTATTCTTCTAGAAATGATTTTGTTTTAAAAAAATCAGTTGTTGATTTTGGGGGATGTAAAATGTATAGGAAAAGTAAATCTAGAAATTTTCATCTATTTGGAGATTCATTATTTCCTGGTCATGAAAAAATCAACACTTAGTAGGAATTTCCACTGCTGAAGTTGAATATGTAGTAGCTGGAAGTTGTTGTGCTCATGTGTTTTGGATGAAAAACACACTCATAGACTATGGTATGAGTTTCACCAGAAATTAAATATTGTGTAACAAACTACTGACATTAACCAAAGAAAAAACCATGCATATCACTCATGTGTGAAACACATAGATATTATGAATCCCTTTATTAGGATACCACATGGAAAAGAGATAGCATTCTTCAGTTTATTGGAATTCAAGATCAACTTGATGAAAGTTTGAAAAAAATCTTTACCCACCGATAAATTTGGATACATTAAACAAAATTTGTGAATTATAACCATAAGGTAATATTCTATATTAACATTTTGATGAAACCTATATCATTACATTCATCAACTCATTTTCTTAGGAGGAGTACATTTTCTTGGTAATCAAAATTTTCTTAATCAAAAATTTTCTTAATAAAATTTTTCATAATCAAAATTTTTCATAATAAAAAATTTTCATAATAAAAATTTATCACAATAAAAAACAATGTTGGTTCAATTTTTTTTCCTTTCTTTATTTAAATTTTCTAGAATCTAAAGTTCTTCAAAAAAAAATTCCTCGTTAATGATAATTTTCCTAGCAATCTGGAAGGTATGTTTCCTTACATAAATCACTGTAATCATATTTTTACTTGTTTTTATTTTCATCTTGATCATTGAAAATTGTCCAGATTCATTTTCTTAAATCCGAAGTTTTATCTTAAAAATATAAAAATATCAGAATCTACAAAAATTCATCATCAGATTTCATCTCAACCGTCAGATATTATAAAGTTTGTTTCAAATGTTGGATCAATATGGGAATATGAATCATCACCTCAATGCCTATATAAAGGCCCCCTAATGGTTGTCCCACAATGGTTTTCAGGATCTTGCATGATGAAACTTTGCTGCTCTACTTAAGGGTCATTCCAAATTTACTATTTTTCTCAAATCTGAATTCCTTTTGAAGCATCCCCACAAAAGAAAATGTCACCAACTAAGGAAATTTCTAGTAGAGTCTGTGTGTATCAAGATGGATTTAATAGAAAATCCAGAGATTTTTATGACTTGTCTAAAAGAGATATCGAAGCCTTATCCAGGAATCTAGAAGTAGCTAAGACATCCAAGAAATGTGGAAATAATAGAAAGATGAAGGAACCGGAAGTAAAAGGAAAATCTCTACAGTTTAGGAAACCCAATCAGCACCTCCATAATCTAAGAAGAAAAATAACTATCTAGATTAATTTGTTTTTATGTGGAAAGAAAATAAAAAGAATAAGAATGAAGGTGAGCCTAGAATTGGCTTGGACCATGCTGAGGAAAAAGCATAAATGATAAAGGATGCTGAGGAATGTGAGAAGTAGTAAAATTAGAAAAAGAAGAAGTTGTCTAAAGGTGATCTAGTTAAAGATCTTCTCAAAGACACTGAAAAATCATACGAACAAATCTAGGTACCTAAATCGTTTTTACAAGAATCACTCCATGTGACTCCAAGAAAGAAAATGGTCATTTTGGAACTTGATGTAGAGGAAGAGATAGTGCAGGAAGAGGAAGTCGAATTAGAATAAGAGGAAGAAAGGGATGGTACTGATGATGTCTTGAGGAAAGTTCAGCTATATCATGAGAATTGGAGTACTAATAAATTGTCAATCTAGACTTCTCAGGCTGAATCCACAAAACTTACTTCCCCAAGAAAAGAAGAAGAGGGTCAGTAAGAAGTAAACAAACCATCAGAAGATGAGAGCAGCAAAAATTAATTGGTTCAACCAGTTAATATGGTGGAAGCTGCTGAAAAGGAATAGTTTGAGTAAGATAAGATATTTCAACGATCAGATAGTGAATAGTAATCGCCAAAGGATGTTGAGATCATTATGAGATCTGATAAAGGAATATAAGTTTTATCTGATAACCCTAAGTAGGTAGTGGTGGCTCAAAAATATGTTGGTTGATCTTCTAAAAGAATTAATGATGAGATTGAGAAATAATCCTCACTAACATGAGAATATTCTACAAAATCATCTTCTATGGGTCAGGATTTTTTGGTTCAATCCCTAAAAAAATAGGTTGATACAATTCCTCTATTTCCATTAATTGAATCAAGATGTCGAATGCTTCAGCATTCATTTAATCAGAAATCAGATTCTGTTTCCATGCATATGGACAAATTTTTCAGGCTTGAGGCCAATTTTAAATCCTTCTACATCCGGAATGATGATCACATGAGGTCATGCAAGGAAGTATCTAATTATTCCATGAAGACAAATGAAGAGATGATCATTTTTTTGAATTTCATGATAATATGATCGATGAATTTGATACCAAATATATCAACATCAAATATCTCACTACAAGTTTTAATGAGAATCTCAATCTTGAACAAACAGCTCGGAAGGAGGATGACAAAGATCTGAATGGGAAACTTAATTCAGTTTCATTGAATTTGAAAAGGGAATGAGATCTCAGAACAAAGTTCAATTAAAAGATCAGTAAAAAGAAGATATTTTAAAAACTCATGTAAAATTTCATAAGGATCAAGGTGAAAATATCAATTTATTCGAGAATAAAAATGAATATCATGATCAAATGCTCAAATATTATGAAGAGGATCATAAGGAGCTTAAAAATCTGTACACTATTTTCAAGAAGTTTATTCCAAATGGAAAAATAAGGATTATTTTTTTCCTTAACTCCAATATTTTGTTGTAGCACCTTCCATGTAAAAAAATTTCCAATCGTAAGGAAATTTTGGTTGTTATTCAATTTTTTTGTATAATACTAATATTTTAGGTAACATATTTTTTCCATTCACTCTATTACGTTATGAAAATAGAAAAGGGTGGGAAAGGATTGATAAAAATAATGATAAGTAAATAAGGGAATTCCTTATGTAATGGGGAGTCAATCTAAGGGGGTGTTTGTCAAAGAATATTTCCCTGTTCAAGAAAAAAGAAAAATCACTTTAATTAAGTCAATAATATGGTCCTTAGGGATTTCAAAACCTAAGGGGTAGTTATTTATATTCACCATGTTCCATAAGTAAAGTAGGAGAAGTTCTTCTTTTATGTTTATAAAGATAAATTCTAAGTCCTTATATTTTTTTTATAAGGATTATTGTGATTTCCAAAAGGGGGTAGATTTTTGAGTCAATAAGGTTTCCTTTTGACTATTCCCTTTCTCTATGTTTTGAAAATCATAAACATTATATCTTATAGAAAATTATTTTTCCCTAAGGATTATTTTCATTTTGTAAATTTTCCTTCTCTAAGAAAATTTTTATCCTTACCATTTTTCCATTATTTCATTTCTCAATATCTAAAAATCAAACCCACTTTATTACTAAGTCTCAAATTTGGATCCTTATGTAAAACCTTAGAATCTTATAATTACTTGGATATAGAGTGTTTTGTTTTCAAAACCTTAATTTTCTAAAGATCAGATTCCAAATTCTATGATATTCAGACTCTAAATTCTCTGATATTCAGATTCCAAATTCATTGAAATTCAGATTCCAAATTCTCTGAAATTCAGACACTAAATTCTCCGATATTCATATTCCAAATTCTCTAAAATTCACATTTTTAATTCTATGAAATTAAAAATCCAAATTCTCAAAAATTCAGATTCTTAGTTATTCAGAATTTAGACTCCAAGTTCCTCATAATTCAGAATTTGAATTTGTCAGAATTCAGACTGTGATTTCCTCAGAATTTGGACTCTGAATTCCTCATAATTTAGACTCCCAATTTCTCAGAATTCAGACTCTAAATTCCTCTGAATTCCTCATAATTTGTAGTATGAATTCCCCAAAATTCAGACTATTATTTCATCAAAATTTATAGTTCAAATTCATTGGAATTTAGACTCTGAGATCTATAAAATCCAGATTCTGAATTCTTTGTAAATCAGAATCTAAGTATCCTTGTCTTTTAGACACCGATTTTTTATTCGGTTAGATTTTTAATTATATTTATCCTTAGTCTCCAAAAAATATATTTGTTTAAGTAACTTCATTTTCCATACACTTGTTATGAAATGATGTCATACAATATTTTTTTAACTAAACGTTGTTTGAGTGACATGTGTATAGGTCCCTTAGAGGTTCAAGGAAAAATATGACCATTGGAGGAGGGAGCTGTCCATTGGAGAATTTCCTATAAATAGGGTCTCATTTGAATGAGCTCATTAACTATTCCATCAATCTTGATATTACATATTGTTGAAGTGAATTCTAGAGAGAGAGACTCTCATGCCTTGTGCATACTAAACATCTTCTTCGGCTTCCTTCATGCGACTCTGATTATTGTTGTGTATAATAAAGGCATTCTAGGGATAGGAAGACATAGGTTCCAACAACCTTAAATTTCAAGGACTTCCGGGGATAGGATGATAGAGGTGTTGACTACCTTAAAGATCAAGGTCTTGCAGGGATAGCAAGATAGATTCAGATATTCCTATCAAGGGATTACCCTGGTGTGGGTAAGACAGAATTTCATGAAAATATAAATCAAGGTATCCTTATCCAAGGTTGGTGGATACCCTACTATTTGGGTTAAAAGATTTCATACTTGTTACTTGTTTTGTTTAATCTTTATTTCCATTTTAATTTGAAAAAGAAATAAAGTGTAAACTTCATATACTTTATTATTATTATTTTTACTTTGATAAATAAGATTCAATATGATTTAAGGAAGAATATTTTCCTTGTTAACATTCCTTAAGTTTTCTTTTTGGAACCATATATCTAGAACCTAGAACGTTTTTCTTATAGAACTATTTTAGGGTTTTTCAATTTACCTTGTTTAGATTTTTTAAACATAGCTTTTCTTTAAGGTTACAAATGAAAGTTTTTAATCCTACATTTCACCCCCTATCTTATAATTTAGCATCTACATTCATATTTTGATCCTACAATGTCATGGAATAAAAATAGTTCAAAGATAATTATTTTGTTCATTGTATGAGTCTATTTCATCCATAGTAATATAATATATAAAATAATGAATTTATATCCATTAATTATTTATGTGGACCATTATAAAAATTATGTGAATGATAAAGTCAAAAGTGTTACTCTTTGGTATTTAAAATAAATAATTTTTCCTGACATGCAATTAAGAAAATATGAATAATTATAAATAGTAATTTGAGAAATGAATATATCATTTTATCTAGGTATTTTCTTATTTTTAGTGATGAAATAATTATCTTTATCCCTTATAAAACACTAACTATGTGCTTGTGAAAGTTGTAAAAACATCTAAATGATTTAAAAAACTCTACATGTAATTTTTTAGGTCATCTATAGTGTTCCAATAATTTTATATAAAAAATATAATAACATGATTTTGAGAATAGGTTATATTGTAATTACATTTATTTCATGATCTTTTCCAATTAAAATTAATTTACTATTTCCAAAAGTAACTATAATGATATTGTATAATAAATATTATTTGATAAAACAATACAATATACATAAATAGAATATATTTAGAAAAATGAACGGTATATGGTTAAAATTATCATCCATGGTGTATTTATTTGACACATTACATTTTATACTAATTTTCATGATTCTTAAATAATAATAAAAACATTGTTATTACTATAATTGTTAAAAGAGTTAATAGTAGGTCAAAACAAAGTAACGAAGGTAATAAAATCATGCAGTATTGTTGGAATTTTATTTCATAAGATGGTTTAATCCCATGATGATCATATATTCTAAATATATCATTTTATTAATTTCTATGAATTTTTATTTATATTAACCTAATACTTTATTAAATTCAAAGAGTTCCCCACCCCTACCTTATAAATTGGCACCTCCTATCCTATTATCCTCACAAATTTTGAGCACTTTATATTAGCAAATACCAACCCAAATAACTCTGAGTCATCAATAAACACATATTTTAGTGTTCTTTTTTCCATGAAACCAAAATAAAGTGTCTTTAGGTATAAATATACAGAGGTTTTCTAATGAAATCTTGCAGTCCTTATCTATGATTTTTCATTATAATTCTTCTTCAAAATCCTTCTTGTATTCTTCAACCATGATGAAATAATAAAACTTGTGTATCCCAAGTATATATAATTTATTATGTAAATTTTTTAACATATATTCATCTCTATTTCATCATATTGTAAATAAAATAGTTATTCATGTGTATAGTATACTACCGCCTCACGAACAGATTGAATTGGTTTTCTATCACTACCTACCAAAATTGGTTGTAAAAATGGATTTAATGAATATATATGGTATTAATAACATATTTAAAATTCAATAAATCATACATATAATCCATATTAATACCTTTAAAACCTTAAAAATTGATAATGTCATTTGTGTGTACGTGTCGATTGCTATTTTCGTGAACTAATGTGATTGATTTTTCAAAAAAAGATTACATTGATACAATATGTATGAATATGTAAACATATAATATTACAGTTATGATATAATACCAATTATATAAATAAAAAACTATAAGTTCTTTCATTCCATTTTTTAATTTTAAAAATGGAAACATTACTCATGTGTACGTATGACCTACAGTCTCTATAATTATGACTGATTTTATGATAATAATCATAAAAATGTAAATTTTAACATATTAGAAAAGTATCATCAAATTATCTAACGTGAACCAAATTGAAATTTTAATTGAATATAAAACTATAATAAATAAAAAAAGAAATAATAGAAATTTAAAAGTGTCTTAAGAAAATAATTAATTATCATAATTTCATTATTTAGGATGATAAGGAATGTATGTGACGAGTTAAACTCAATGAAAGGAAAAAATTACATCATACCCCTAATTTAAAATGTAATAATGATTTATTTAATAAATTATTTTATTCTATGTACATATTCATTAAATTACTTCAAAAATGAATGTTTTATTTTAATTTTTATGGTACTGAAGGTTCTTCACACAACCATAACCATTTTTTATGTTTGCAATCTTGTATGTTATCTCTTGTCTTCATGTAATAGAAAAACAAATTTCAATATTTTTTCATATTTAATTGATGTTTTAAATGGAATGGATATTTTTATATCCAAATTTTTTTTAGGTGAAAATAATATTTTTATAAAATATTTTATGTTTTATGATTATATTATGGTTCATAGGAATTATTAATGATCATTGTTGGTTATAATATAAACTGAGGATGGGTGGTTATGTTATAAACTAGTAAAGGTTGTTTCCATTTGAAATCATGGATTGTGGATCCATTAAACACCATTCATAGTTGAACCTTATATAAATTTCTAATGCATTGGGTATTTGTAAGAGTTATTGTTAGAATGAAAACAAATTATCCCCAAACTTAACTTCATGATCTATATATTATTTATATGTCTTTTTATGGAAATCATTTAATTCCACCTAGTAATCTATTTATACTATGTTTGAGTTAATATATATTCAACTTCTTCATGGTGAAATGTGTATTATTTTTGAAGAAAAAAACAGGGCATTTTCAGGTTTGGAAAGAATCCTTTTTTCTGTTTTATTTTTTCATTAATACATCTTATAAATATATTTATGGAAATATATGAGATGAGAATATTATTTAATGGGAATGAAAATATTTATTTTGGAATCAATTTTTACTTTGAAAATAGAAAATTCTAATGACTATTATTTGTCTAACAACTTTATTTATTTATTCTTATATGTCCCGTAATGATCTTTTCATTGTCATACCATGATTTTATTGGGTTTTTTTATGTTTTTCTGAATTAGTTGGTAAACGAGTGAGGTCATGATAAAAATTATGACGATATGTCATAAATATTAAATATTTATATCGTAAATGTTTTTTTATAAAAATGGATACTGAGTACAAGATATCTGTATGTGATGAAATATTTATTTATATAATAGTGGTAACCTAATTATGTAAAAATATAAACTGAAAATATATATTGGAATAATATTAAAAAGATAAATTTTATTTATTTTCTATTTTTGGATCCTTAAAGATGGTATAAGTGTGATGGATTAGATATTTATATTGGTTAGGATAATTTATATAAATACCCATATGAGATTTTAGTTTATGGTAAGAATTTTCATGAACTATCCTAGTAGGAGCCCGACTGTGACTCCCCAACCTTACTTCCAATAGGCATGGGGATGGGGACTAGTGTTGATATGGAATATCAATGGCATGGGAGACCTTATCCTAAGAATTTGTACACTCACACTCATCTCCAATCCTATACAATACTAGAAATTAAAACCAATTGAATATCCTTTCATGAATATATCTAATCGCTTAACCAGAGTACATCATCAGGTAAAGGAATGTGAACATGGAAATATTAAATCTCAACACAAAGAGTCATAAAACACAAGTACAACTTTAATGTATATATTGGGACTACTATCCAAGAGCTGTACGAAAACACCTCAATATGTTCTATCCCACTATGAATTTTCTAGTCCTCATACACTTATGACTCTACTAAAATTCCCTTTATTTTCATTTGACATGACATGTGTGAGAAATTTCCATGTAGGGGGGAGCATAATAATACTCAGTAGGAAACCCCCAAGAAACCAGGAATACAATAAATTAAATACAGTCAGATCTACATTGTTATATGTCTACAACACATATAACATGAATATCAAGATATACTCAAAACAGACAAAAAAATTAGAGGTATGTCACAAACATAGTATAAAATTATATAATTCCTTCTTGAAGATTCCAAAATGAACTCATATGTGATGAAACACTCCTAAGTCTGTTAAAATTAATGGAATCTATCACGACCCATCCCCCAGGGCTCGTGCCATGACTACCCCAAGCCCACCTTCTATAAGCCAGGGGTTGGTGACTAGCACCGAAAGGCATATTCCCTAAAACGTGCAGGAATTTCCTTTATAACCTGTAGACTCACACAAACCAAACACACAACAAGATACAAAAAAATTAAATTGTATAGTAAAAAGAGTTTGTACAGTAAGCAAAATGGGCTCGAATACAAGCCCAACTAGAAAGTACAAGTAAAACTAGGAAGTCCAAGTAAAACCCAAAAACAGCTCCAGTGAACACCCATCAAGGATCCAACCTGAAGGGTAGGTACAACTCTCAAATGGTCATATTTGTAGTATGACACATCTAATGTCCACATCCAAGCTACCTCTAGTCCTGGTACCCTCATCCTCAGGCAACACTGTATGTTTTCTACACCAAACATAACATAGTGCGGGCATAGCCTGTGTAGGGGTGAGTATAACAATACTCAGTAGGGACCCCGAGACCCTCGAAAGACACACAAAACCCACAAAGGATAAACCAAAAAGCATGAAAACAATTGACAACCCTACTTATTTATATGCCCCTAAAAATACCTAAGTTATCGAGTAAACCCATCTCAATCATGGGGAAATACAAGGCCCAACTCAAAATCCCAAAGCTCAACTATCCCACGAAAGAAATAATACCACACAGGTAACACCACGGTGGTAAGTACAAAAAAGGTAACGCCACACAAAAGAATACCACAAAGGTATCACCGTGAAGGTATTCTTATCAAAGGTACACCAGATAGATGATAACCACAAAGGTAAAGACTCGGCTAACACCAAGTATAACTTAGGTACGATAGTATTGTTGATTAGATGTAACTACATAATCATCTTACTCTGTTGAGGGGCAGACCCACCTAGGATCCTAAATCATCAAACCCACATATGATCCTAGTATAGCAGACCCACATAGGATCCTAGAGTAGTCCCACGTGGATTTCTAATGCAGATCCAAGTGGGATCCTCAAACACAGACCCACGTAGTATCCTAAGGCACAGACCCACATAGGATCCCTTATTCATGTTACAACCAGCCACATGGTTCCCACACTAAGCTCCCTTGATTCTAGGAGGTTCTTCTCCTCATGCCACAGTTCGATAATCCCACATCGATGAAGTCCCATGAAGAATTATCCAAAAGGACCGCCACGTAATAGGGGTCTCAACGCAACAAACAGTGCGTCAATTGGACGCATGGTCTGTAAGATATTAGTGTTTCTGTTCCAAGGAAACCATTGGATTTGGGGTCGATCCAACCCAGATGTACTCCAACCTTATACAAAACTAAATTAGAGTATACCAAAAGGACTGTCTCGATCCAAGGTTTCCAGAACTGCAGATGGTTCGTCAGACAAATTCATGTAGCTCAATTTATTGCTGAAAGAGTAAAAAAAGGGGGTTAAAGCTGGTCCGGGTCCAGTCTGACCCGGCCCGACATGGGTCCGGACTCGGGTATGACTAGGCCCAATGGGTCTAGCTTGGCCCACTAGCACTACCCAGCCCATTGGCGTGGCTCGACCCACTGGGTGGCCTGCGCTGGGCCACCCGCTCGGTTCCCCGGCTGGCAAGATGGCCATCCCTCCTCTGTGGCGCAGTCGTGTGATGCGCCACCACTGGTGGCCAGCAGCGAGCCGACCACCCTCCTTCACCATCGTGTCCTCATTTAGCGGATCTTTCATGCCCATAGGCATGGTCATGCATCGCCTCCCCCCTCGTTACGGCCTTCCGGGGTTTCCTATGCTACCCTTGCTCAGTCGTGGCCGATGGGCCACAGCACTTCTCCGGCGGCGCGGTTGCACCGTCGACATTGTCGCAGCCTACTGGAGTGTCGATCACTGCTCCTGAGCCCCACTAGTATCGGTCGCTACTACGGGTTGTCGGCGATATTCCTTAGGTCACCAGGCATTCCCTGGTGGCCCATTCTTCATTCCGAAGAGTTCCGCTCTCGACGTGGGACGTCATCATTAATTCAAGACCATCATAAACCACAATGGTAGCGGAGAGGTCAGTTCGTGTGCGTTTTTTCTGCACTCTCCACGTTAGAACGATAGCAATCAGAATATGTATTCTTAATTCAAGAAGGATGAGAAGAATGGGGTAAGGGTATCCAAAACAACATTCCCTACCTCGATTTCTCATTGACATCAGTGAGGAGAGGGAGAGATGGATATCTTTTTATCGTCATTGAAGACATTCCTCATTGGGGATCCTTAAATAGAGTTCTTCATCAGAGAAAATCGTTCTTCATTGGAGAGATTGTTCTTCATTGGAGAGATTGTTCTACGAAATTCTCCAAAGATCTACTTTGCCAACACAACCCTCCAACTGAGAGGTGAGATTCCAACATAATAATAAGTCTATTAATTAATAAAAGATGACAAAATTAATTAATTAATGTTGGCACAATTAATTAATTGAAGTTGTCACGATTAATTTATAGAAGTTGAAATGATTTCCCACATTTAAGAGGGGTTCTGGTGGTCCCCACCATTCAATTCAAAAAAAGGGATTCAAGATCTCATGGTCCCCACCTCCATAAATCAAAAGGCGGTTTCAAAAAGAAAAATAAAATGTAAATTATTTTATTTTTTTATTCTTCCACGAAAAGCATAAAAACTAACCTTCACCCATGACCTACTGCAATTGAGGTGAAGGTCTTCTTAAGAAAAAATCGGTGCTACGAGTTCAACGGTGCCCTCATATTTCAATTCTGATCACTGGTTCCAAATTTATAAAAAATTTCTCGCATGTTTACTCAACGTACTTAAACAAATTTCCGAAATTCCTTCCAGGCACACCGGGCCTTATAATCACGCGTCTTAAATTTTCACATACTCGTAACATTACCAAATAATTAAAAATTTACATGGAAATTATGGGACGTTAAATTCTCCCCACCATAGGGATTTGTGTACCCATAATCCACAACTCAAACTAAGGGAACAAGTGGGGGTACTGAGCATGTATTAGAGCCTCCTGCTCCCATGTGCTATCCTGGAGGTTCTCGTGTTTCCAGCAAACCTACACCATAAGTATCGACCGCCCACGAATAACCCATTATTTTTTATCCTCAATCTATACTGTAACCTCCGTAAACATCGACCCATCGTCGATGTCCATCTCTCCCCAGTCAATGATGTGTGAAGGGACGTTCATGTATCTCCTCAGCTGGAATACATGGACGACGTCGTGAACCCGGTTCAACTAAGAGGGAAGTTCTAGGTGGTTAGAAACCTTGCCAACTCTATTGAGGACCTGAAAGGGTCCGATGAACCTCAGAGATAACAAGCAGCCCTCGACAAATCTCCACAAACCTCGTCGAGGTGAGTCCCGTAGAAAGACATGGTTTCCATCCTCAAACTTCAGAGGTCTCTGTCTCCTATCGGCATAAGACTTATGCCTACTCTCTGAAGTCTTCATCCTCTCCTAGATGATCTGCACCTTCTCTTTGGTAGCCCATACCATCTCTGGTCTCATGAGTACTGACTCCCCTGGGTCAGTCCAGCACAAAGGTGATCTGCAAGGTCAGCAAGACAGAGCCTCGAATGGTGCCATCCCAATGGTGGAGTGATAGATGTTGTTGTATGCAAACTCCACCAAGGGAAACTGATCCTCCAAACTATGACTGAAGTTGAGGATGCAATCATCTAGCATGTCCTCAAGATTATAAATGGTCTGCTCAGTTTGGCCATTCATTTGAGGATAGAAGGCAGTGCTCAAATGAATTTGTGTCCCAAAAGCCTCCTGCAACCCCTTCCATATCCAAGAAGTGAAACGTGCATCAAGATAGGAGAAAATCGTCAAGGGTACTCCGTGTAACCGCATAATATCTTGTAGATAGAGGGGTCCCAAACTCTCTACTGAACCCTGATCTCTGATTGGTGGGAAGTGGGCCTACTTGGGGAGTCGTTCGATGATCCCCCAGATAGAATCATGACCCCTGGATGTATGTGGAAGTCCTATAATGAAGACCATGGATATCCCATCCCACTTCCGCTCTAGGATCTCAAAAGGTTGAACTAATCCTGTCAGTACCTGATGCTCTGCCTTAACTTGCTAATAAGTGAGGCACCGAGAGACAAACTCTGCTACTACTTTCTTCATTCTCGGCCACCAGTGCTATTTCCAGTGGTCCTGTTACATCTTCACCACTCCTGGAAGTACTACTATAGGGGATGTATGTAACTCCCTCAATAATTCCACCCAATGTGACACGAGTACAATGGTACATCCTTTTAAAAGGATTACATGTGCCCCACCTTCTTAAAATATATCAGTTTCCTATCCTGTGGATATCTGAGCACATTAAGCCTCACAGTCAGTGTCCCCATGTTGTTCCTACGTGACCCACTGAAGAAGTAGGGAAGTGACTATAAGGGACTGAAGAAAAGATGATCCATCTCAATCCACAAAGGATATCTACAAAGCAGCTAGCTGCTCTGTCACCTCACATAGTAGTCGTATACCAGATCTCTTATTGAGTGCTTCAGCTACAACGTTCCCATTCCTAGGATTAAAGACTATATCAAAGTCATAGTTCTAGAGGAACCCAAGCTAACTCCGTTGTATCAGGTTTAGGTCCTTCTGTGAGAAGACATACCAAAGAATCTGGTGATCAGAGTAGACCGTAAAATGCTCACTCATCAGATAGTGTCGCCACATCTTCAAAGAAAATACTACTACTACTAACTCCAGGTCATGGGTAGCATAGTTCTTCTCATGTTTCCTTAGCTGTCAAGAACCATATGTTATAATTGATTTCTCCTGCATCAAGACACATCCGAGCCCGGTCCCTATTATGTCATAGTAGACTACGTACCCAACACCTTCCTCCAAAAGCCTCATGATGGGATACCAGTCAGCCTCTACCTCAGCTCTTGAAAACTCTGCTGGCATCTCTCCGACCACATGAAGGATTTCCCCTTAATCGTCAATGCTAATAAAGGTGTCAAAATTCTATAGAAATCTGGTAAAAATCTCCAGTAGTATCTGGCTAAACCCAAGAAACTCTGTACCTCTATCACACTCCTGGGTGGCTCCCAATAAAGTACTGCCCCAATCTTCGCTGGATCCACCACAACTCCAACCTCTGAGATTACATGTCCCAGAAAGTAAAATTATCAGATCCATAACTAGCACTTCAAGAGTTTACAATAAAGCTGGTTCCCTAAGAGTGTGTCCATAACTATCAACAAAGGATAGTAAAGCTCCTTCTCGGTAGCCGAGTAGATCAGAATGTCGTTGATGAAGACTACTACAAATCAATCAAGGTATGGCTAAAAGATCATGTTCATGAGTCCCATGAACATTTCTGGGGCATTGGTCACACCAAAAGGCATAAACAAGAACTCTTATTGGCCATACTGACATCTAAAATCCATCTTATACAAATCCTCATCTCATACTCGGAGCTGGTGATTGCCTGATCTGAGGTCTATCTTCAAATACCATTGTGCTCCCTTCAACTGATCAAAGAGGTCTTCAATCCTTGGGAGAAGTTTTATGTTCTTCACAGTCACCTAATTCAGGCACTGATAGTCAAAAAAAAGTCTTAAGCACCCATCTTCCTTCTTGGTGAACAAAATTGGGGCCTCCCAAGGAGAAACACTAGGTCGGATGAAGCCCTTCACCTATAAGTCCTCAAGCTATATCCACAGCTCATGAAGCTCCGTGGGAGCCATCCAATACACTTCTGTAGATATTGGTGTCGTCCTGGGGTACAAGTCAATGTAAAAGTCCACATCTCTGTAACGAGGTAGACCCGGAACATAATCACAGACGACATCTGTGTACTGGTCCACCACTACAAGATAGCTCAAATTCTCTACCTCAACCTCTCTAAGGGTAAGGCTAGCCAAATGATGATTGATCGGCTTCACTCTGCTACGAGTAAGTCCATCCTGAGCTGCAAAGGTTCCCTAATCGCCAGTGAAGTTAAACCTAGTCCCATCTATGTGGACACATTGCACCTTGAGCCAAATACAGCACATCTTAGTAAGGACTGTAGATAACCAGTCCATACCCAAGATGACATTGTAAGGGCTAGACGCTGCTACTAGGAGATCCAATCCAAAGATCTCGCCTCCTAGAGTAATCTCACACAGTCGTAACTAGTGTGTAATTGTCGAATCATCTCCTGTAGGAGTCTCTATCTGTAAGGATCAAGCCAACGGATCCACAGGAATTTTCGAGCTCTGAACGAGGGTAGTGGAAATAAAATAATGGTTGGCACCTGTGTCTATAAGTACTACAAATATGGTGGAGTAGACACAGATCATATCTTGTATCATCTCTGGAGTTTGGTGGTCATAGGCCTCAGCTACCAGGAGCTGGGCTCGCCCCTGTCCACCTGCTCACTATGGTCGGGTGGGACCACATGGTGGTGGTGGCGGTAACACCTCGAATCGTCGCCCACTGCCAGCTACACGGACATCCCCTCTTCCATGTCTGCCTACTCCTTACAGAACTCCTCGGTTGAACCTCTGTCTCTACCTAGGTGGTCCTTCTACCGTCTAATGATCATCCATATGGTGGTTCGGGAAATCACGAGCCATGTGACCCTGTCTGCCGCATGTGTAACACTATTTTCTCCTTGCATGGTAGGCTCTGTCTCGGGTGCCCCACACAACCGACCATGAATACTATGGTCGTCCACCTATAAAAATTTCCCTCTTAGACCTCTGGGACATCTGTCTGCTACCAGCTGCATAGGACTTTGCTACGTTATGCCCTGTTGGGGGTCTCGCTACTGGTGACTGCTCAGAAAGAAAACTCTCCACTAAGAGGTCTCTCTCAAACACCCCCGCCTGCGTCGGGATGCTGAGAGAAATCATCGAAGCATTGATCTCCCACATGAGTCCTGTATCAAAGTTCCGGGCCCTGAAGAATTGGTCCCGCACCATATAAGTGGAGTAGCATGATAGTTTGGTGAACCTCGCTGAGTACTGAGCCACAGTCATACTGCCCTGATGCAGATGAAGAAGCTTATGTATGCGCACTGCGCGAAGGGTCACTGGGAAAAACATTGCCCGAAATAGGTTCTCAAAGTCTTCCTAGAGATGTGTCACCTCGTCATGAACCTGGATCATCAAGCCCCACTGTATTCCTACTGCTACCTATAGAAGAATGGCAAAAAGGATCACAATGAGATCAGCTGGTGTCCCTACCAGTCGGAAGACTCTCACAATGGCCTCCATCCAATCCTTAGCCACCTATGGGTCCGTCTCTCCACTGAACCTGGGTGGCCTCTGGAATTGGAAATCGCGCAACACTCTCAAGAATTGTTCACTCTCTGTTGCTAGGGCTGGTGGTATTGATGTCCCAACGAGTAACGGTACCGCTGGTGACTTTACTGATAAAGGGCCCTATATTAAGGTATCATAACTCTATGGGCTATCATCGCGTACTCTACCCGGAACCCTTTCTGGTAGTCTACATGGAGGCATCTAGAAAAGAAATAGGTGTTCCACTATCAAAAATGTTATACCTGGTGAGCTAACACAAAGAGTTCAAAAAGAAGAAAAAAACACACTCGCAATTAGTTTTTTCGTACAGTGAGTTGAAAATCAGAAGTCACGATCCTGGTGTATGGATACGTCAGCCACTGCACCAACACTGGACTCCTCGAACTGAAGACCACACTCATAACACATAAAAATACTATCATTAAAAGATTAGAGTCCAACATTCTATAGTAAAATCGACACCTCTGATTCCAATTTTTCACGACCCGTCCCCCGGGGCCCATGTCATGACTACCCCAATCCCATCTTCCATAGGTCAGGGGTTGGTTACTAGAACTGAAAGGCTTATTCCTTAAAACGAGAAGGCATTGCCTTTATAACCTATAGACTCACACAAACCAAGAACTTAGCAAGATACCAACACAAGTAAACTATATAATAAAAAGAGTGTGTACAGTAAGCAAAAGTGGCCAGAATACAAGACCAACTAGAAAGTACAAGTTAAATTGGGAAGTATAAGTAAAACCCAAAAATAGATCTAGTGAACACCCATCAAGGATCCTACCTAAAGGGTAGGTACCACTCTTGGACGGTCGTCTTTGCGGTATGCCTCGTCTAATTTCCACCTCTGAGCTACCTCCAGTCCAAGTACCCTCGTCCTCAGTCAGCATTGTGCATCGTCTACACCAAACACAAAATGGTGCAGACAATGACTGTGTAGGGGTGAGTATAACGATATTCAGTAGGGACCCTCAGACCCTCTAATGTCTCACAAAACCCACAAAGGATAAACCAGAAATCACGAAATCAACTGAAAACCCTACTTAAGTATATACTCATACATATACCTAAGTTGTCAAGTAAACCCATATCAATCATGAGGAAACAAAAGGCCCAACTCGAAAGCCCAAATCTCAATAGTACCATGAAGGAAAGAATACCACAAATGTAACACCATGATGGTAAGTACCACAAAGGTAACACCATAAAGAAGAATACCACAAAGGCATCACCACGAAGGTATGCACCTCAAAGGTACGCCACACATATGATTACCACAAAGGTAAATACTTAGCTCACACTAGGTATAACATAGGTTTGGTAGTATAGATAATAAAGATGTAACTACGAAATCATCTTACTCTATTGAGGGGTAGACCAATGTAGGATCCTAAATCATCAGACCCACGTAGGATCCTAAATCATCAGACCCCGGTAGGATCCTAGTATAGAAGACCCGCGTAGGATCCTAGAGTAGTCCCACATGGATTCCTAAAGTGGATCCAAGTGGGATACTCGAACACAGACCCACGTAGGATCCCAAGGCACAGACCCACATAAGATACCTTTCTCGTGTTAAAGCCAGCCACAGGGTTCCCGCACTAAGCATGCTTGATTCTGGGAGGGTCCGCTCCTCAAATCACATGTCGATATGCCAACTATAACAAATTCCCATGAAGAAGTATCTGAAAGGACCACCATGTAATAGGGGTCTCAACACAATAGATGGTGTGTCAATCGGACGCCTTGTCTATAAGTTATTAGTGTTTCCGTTCCAAGGGCCCGGTTGGATTCAGGGTTGATCCAACCCGGCCATACTCCAACCTTATCCAAAACTCAAGTGGAGTTTACCAAAATGACTCTCTCAATCTAAGTTTTTTTTTTGTCGTAGATGTTTCGTCAAACAGACGCCCGTAGCTCATGTTATAATCGAATGAGTAAAAAAAGGGGTCGAAGTTGGTTTGGGTCCGACCCGACCGAGCCTAGGTCAACCCGACCTGGGCCGCTCGGTCCGGCCTAGCCCACTGGGTCCGGCCTAGCCTGCCAGTGTGGCCCATGTAGGGTTCCCACTGGACGGCCCATGGTGCGCCACGCGCTGGGCAGCTCGCTCGCCTCCCCGGCTGGCTGAATGGCCAGCCCTCCTCCGGGGCGCGATCGCGCGCTGTGCCACCACCAGCGGCTGGCAGTGAGCCGGTTATCCTCTTTTGCCACTACGGCCTCATGTCATGGCTCATGTACACTCGGCGGAGTGGTCACTTGCCGCAGCCCCCCTCATCGTGGTCGGCCGAATTTCCAGCCGCCGCCTTTGTTCAGCCACTACTGATAGGCTGTGGCCCCTCTCTGGCAGTGTGGTCGCACCGCCGACGTCCTCGCAGCCTACCTGAGTGCCAGTCACTTCTCCCGAGCTCCACTAGTGTCGGTCACCAGTACTTTTTTTCCGGCGACATTCCATAGGTCACCGAGTGCACCCCGATGGCCCGTTCTTCATTCTGAAGACTTCCGCACTCGACTCGGGATGTCTCCATCGATTCAAGACCATTAAAAACCACAAAGGTTTCATAGAGGTTAGGCTATGTTCATTTGGCCTGCACTCTCCGCGTTAGAAGTATAGCAATCGGCATAAATATACTTAATTAAATAAGGATGACAAGAATGGGGTAAGGGTATTCAAAACAACTTTCACCACCATGATTTCTCATTAACGTCGGTGAGGAGAGGGAGAGACAGACGTCAGTTCATCTTCATTAAAGATGTTCCTCATTGGGGATCCTTCAATGGAGTTCTTCATCGGAGAATAGTGTTCTTTGTTTGAGAGATTGTTCTTCATTGGAGAGATTGTTCTTTGAAATTATCTGAAGCTCTCCTTTTCCAACCCAACCCTCCAACCGAGAGGTGAAATAGCAACTTAATAATAAGTCTATAAATTAATTAAAGTGTTCACAATTAATTAATTGATTTTTTCATAATTAATTAATTGAATTTGGCATAATTAATTAAATGAATTTGAAATGTTTTCCCACATTTAAGAGGGGTTCAGGTGGTCCCCACCATTAAATTCAAAAAAATGTTTCAATCTCTTGTGATCCCCACCTCCATAAATCAAAAGGAGGTTTCCAAAAGATAAATAAAATGTTAATATTTTTATTTTTATTTTTCCTCCATGAAAATAACTAAAAATAAATTTCACCCTCGACCTACTACGATCTAGGTGAAGGTCTCCTTAAGCTAAAATCGGCGCTACGAGATCAACGTTAACCTCATATATCAATTCCGATCACCGTTTCAAAAGTTACAAAATCTCACTCGCGAGTTTACTAAACCTACATAAATAAAAAGTTCAGAAATTCATTTTGGGCACACCGGGCCTCGGAATCATGCACCGTTAATTTTCACGGACTCGTAAGATTCCCATATAATTAAAAAAATTGCATGGAAAATTCTGGTCTTTACAAAATCCATCTGATAGGTACTTCGGACTGGTCCTTGTCATGAAGAAAAAACACTCTTATAGTCTAAATATAATTCGATACGGAGATGAGGAACATTTCCAAGGCCATGTGGTGATATCAACAACTCAATTTCAACTAACCCTATATGTAAAGTATCAACACCCATGTAGTGGTGGTTGTGAAGATTCTAAGAACTCCACCCAGGGAATTAAGATGAATACGGAATCTCAAAACGGGCCTCTAGGAGGGATTCCAATGACCCTATCCAAGAATTCCTACTAAAGGGATTTTAGACCTAGGTGTTGAAGATGGGGCCATACCAAGTCATATGGATATAATTTGGGTAACAAAAAATAAGGAGTCTCATTCAAGATATAAAGGAAAAGAGATCCATGCAATGTCTTAAAAGAGTATATGGTATATAGTAGGGTTCACACACTATGTCCCTTGACCTTGGGTCATGCATGTGTTACCAGACCATGTCATCAATCCATGATTGTGTAGTAGTACACGGAATGTAGACATCATGTTTACTCTACCTATGATCCAGTAAATATCTTAACTCTTGTACTTTTTTCCATGTTCTAGTACATAGTCTAACTCATGCACCTAGCCTAACCAGTGTGTGTGAAGAGAAATACACATTGTGTTCAATTCGGGTGGACCACATACTATGTGATAGGGATCACACATCCTGTGATTTTTTACTTCATCCAGAAACCCTAGCGGCTGCAATGTGATCCCAGACTGCCTGTAGATCTGGAATACACTCCTTGTTGTTTGGGTTATTTTAGAATCATAGATCTACTCACACGTTCAGTCTTGAACCTATGTTCTTTTATCCTGTGACCATTTCTCCTTGAGTTCAAATATAATAACTCATTCATGCCTTTACGTCATTAAAAAACACATTTCATTATCATGTGTTTTTAGAAGATAGATCAAATCATCATTATTTATTATGCATCAATGAACACAAATGAATGTGAAATAGGGTATCATGTATCATCTGAATCACTTTTACTCTATCATTGCACCTATTCCCTTCAATAACAAGCCTAGATCTATGATATCAAATTTTTGTGATATGAAATGAGGGCACAAAATTTGATAGATTAGGATATGTCGATCTATAGTGAATATAAACATCACCCTTGAATAAAAATGAATAGGGGAGAAAATAAAAATAAAAGATTAGATGAATTAATATAAATCAATTTTTTTGTCAATCAAAATACGTCTCCATTAAAATGGAAATTGAAATAATCAAATCATAAAGATATTCTCCCATAAAACCCCAAAAAATAAACCCATCCCTTTTAATGATCAAACCACATATCAATATATTAATTTATGGATTTATGATCATCATATAAATCATGTACATAGAATAATAAAATTAAAATACATTCCCTCACCTGATCTGGATCGATCATCAATGATGAACAGAGCTAAATTACATTCGTTGTAGAGATCATTCGAGTTAGAGGTTCTTCAATCGTTGTTCCAAGATCATGTCAATGATTGCATAAGAGAATGCTCCACAAGGGTATCAATCTATCCCACAAAAGTTCTATGGTTTATGTAGTTATCACTACCATGTGGCCAACTACTCTGATTCATCATTCAGTAACTGCAAACAACATCATATTTTGAGATAATTTTCTAGTATAGAAAATTTCAAAGCCATCATCTCAGAGGGACTCTAGAAATCACCTATATCTCATGTCAATATCCTTCTACGAGAATATATAATTTTGACTTCTATGATTGAAATAAATGGTAAAAAACTTTCCCATCTAGTAGCATTGCCACATCATCAAACCTAAGACTTCCACAACAATCATAAGATCATACATTACATAGTTCTTATCATATGGTCTTAATTGGTGTGAAAAATATCCAATCACTTTGTGACTATCCATTAGAACACATCAATGTGTATTTATTGATGCATCGTAGAACACTACATACTCGACTCCCACCTTTTATAAACTCAAAATGGGATGGTTCATCAAACTCTACTTCAATTACTAAAAATCCAGATTTCACATCTCTGTACATATTCATTGTTTTCCCTTCCTAGTCAAAGATTTCATGGGTTATAATATTCTAGCTAAAGATGGTATGAATCTTTGTTAATATCCTTCCAACCCAAGGAGGATCTACACCTCTATTACTCTTATGGAATGGCTCCCAAGAAAACACATACCTTTCATGGTCCACTTCCACTCTATATTCTAATATAATGTATCCCAGTAAGCGGAATAACTAAATCCAGAACTAGCACTTCATGAGCACTCAATAATGCCAGTGCTATCAGATTACATATAGAACCATCCAAAATAGTCTCATGAGATCCTTCTCGGACACCATGTACATAATTATATCATTGATTAAGACTACTATAAACTATTCAAAGGATAAATGATCTGGTTCATTGGTCCCATAAAAAATACAGGTGCATTCTTCATGAAAAAGGGCATCACCATGAACTCATAGTGACCGTAGTGACAGTTGAATGTCATATTTGGTATATCCTCATCTTGTACCTACAATTGGTGATATGCTTCCATTATGTAAATCTTCATGAACCATCATGACCCACCCAGTTGATCAAATAAGTCATAGATCCTTGGTAGTGGATACTTTTTCTTCATTGTCACCTGGTTCAAGCATCATTAGTCCACAGAAAAACTCAAGCACCCCTATTCCTTTTTGGAAAAAAAACAGGGACAGCTAAAGGTGAAACATTGGGTTTAACAAATCCCTTCATATGCATTTCCACCAACATCACCCTCATAATGTGAATCTTCAAAGGATACATCATATATTCTATCATAGATATTGATGTCATGTTGGGGTGTAGATCAATGAATAATTCTGTCTCTTATCCTGTATGTAACCATGGAACTTCCTCATGGAAGATTTCCTTATACTCCCCAAGCACTAACGGAAACTGTGTACTCAAAATATAAAAATCGATATGCTTTAGGCTATCCATCAGATGATTAATCGATTTCACCCTCCTATGGATGATTCCATCATGTTTATCTTGGGATTCCTTTTCACCAACATAATATAATATTTTTCCATAATTGTGATTATAAATCATCCTTCACCAATAATAGTAAATCTAAGAAAAACTATAGTTAACCAATCTATACCAAGAATTAATTCATAATTCATCATTGTTGATACCAACATATTTAAAAAAACTCTTTCCCCAATGATCTAAGTCAAACTTTCCGAACAAGTTCTTGATCATTAAGTCTTCTCTAGTATGAGTATTCAAGCATATGGGTTGTACAAAATGTTCAAATAGAATCTATATGTCTCATACAAGTTATGTGGAATGAAGGGAATGAATTTCACATGTGTATATTAATAATGCATCTATTGTAGAAAATACACTGATCATACCTTAAATAATTCCCAGAGACTCTAGATCTGAAGCATTGACCCCTTTCATCTTTTTTCACCTCTATCCTCCAACTCCCTGAGCCTTGTGTGGACCACCTTGGGTAGTGGTGGTAACATGTCAAAACCAAGACCATATCCTGATTCTCTCACATCTTCATGGTGCCATCATCCAACATGAAAACCTTCATACTCTTGTCATTTTCTATTCCCTAGGGGTTCATCTATGCTATCTTTATTAGCTATATGGTGGGTCCAACAATCTCATGCAAGATGTCCCCAACCATCACATGAGTAGAACTTCCTCTATATAGACTAACTGGACACACCCTATGAGACCTAAAATATATATCCTCTATCATGGTACTTCCTCCTATAACTTCTCACATATCATGGTCCCTAGGACAGACACCGACCCCCTACTTCTAAGGCCTCTTCTCCTTCATGCCCACTGTTGACAAAAACCATCGGTATACGCTCAACTAAAAAAAATCAAACACCAAATCTCTCTCTAGAACCCTGGCATAGGTAGAAATGCACAGAGGGATAACCCTCACTCAGATTTCTCTTTTTAGAACTAACTCGATGGTCTAATATCTAAATACATGACCTTATACAATATCCATCGAGTAACAAGAAGGGTTGTCAACCCTAAATGAATAGTCAGTTACTATCATACTACCCTACTAGATATACAGATTCCCTTGTTACATGTAGTCCTCAGCATAGTAGTTTTAAAATCATTTTTTAAGATCTTATCAATATCTATCCATGAATGAGTTTCCTCATCATAATACTAGGTAACCAAACCACACCATCTCCCTAATGATTTGTGGAGGACTCTTGGTGCCAAAACGACCATTTTATCTGCCATTGTCCTTACTATATGGAAACATTGGGTCACCACATTATGAAAGACCTCAGTTACCTATAGGTTAGGCTCTACTTGGAACCTGAGGGGTATATATCATTGGAACATGGGAAAACTTCTCAGCCTATGCACCTCATCCACTTGTACAGCAGGTACCACCTGCTACTCTATAGGTGGTATGGATGGTGCACTACATGGAGGTGAAATCTCATGAAATAGTCCATGTATCGACACCTCATCACTAAATGAAACATCCTCGTGATCTTAATAATAACCCCTAGATAAAATAAATCATATATACATCCTAAAATAAATATTATATACCAAAATCAATGAGTATATCTGGAGAGATGACTCAAGAAGGACATGGAAACCAAAACCCATTCCTATACAACTCATGTACCATTTTTTCATATAACCTATATTCTTATTTATAGATTAAAAAATTAGGTTATCAGAGTCCGGATGTATGGTATGGTCAACCAACACACCAAAACTGGAGTCCCTGAATTGAAATCCATACTCAAAACACTTACATTTTTCCTCGAACCAATATCATACTTGCTCAGTCGTAATGAATAAATTACCTGCTCTGATACCACTTGTTTATGTCTTTTATTAGTGGGTATCATGCAGAAACTCCTCAATCTCACCTCTAATTGTCTAGTGTATGATGACTACTACTGAGCAGTAATAACACTGACACGAAAAACCATAGCCTAAGTACATGTGATTATGCACACATCTTCCTTCCTATTCAATACTAGAATATAAAGAAAAAAACTACACAACCATGCATGCATACATCTAATCCCATAACTATAGTACTACAAGAAGTAAAGGAAGGTAAACATGTCTAAATACAAGACCACCATAGTGTATAAAATCACATGTATAACCTAAAATTATGTACATAGAATATTGTCCAAAATCCACATGAATGCGCCTAGGCCTATCTAGTCTCACAATGCTCCATCTGGTCCTTGTATGCCCAGTTCATTATAAAATGATTGATCATCTACACAATAGATGAAATGTGTGGTAAAATCTCATGAATGGGTAAGTATAATAATATTAAAGGGGGCTCCATGAAACCACAAAGCATAAAACTAAGGAAATTATATCAAATATATATATGTATATGTCTAGAAAACATAAAACATGAATATCCAGATACACACAACAAATACACATACTCTACAGCTAGTTCACATATATTTTCCACCCCCAGCAGATTCTAACTCAAAGATTCCACAAATAACATGCCCGAGACTACATACTCCTGAGTCTAATAGCACTGATGATGTCGCTCCGAGAGGTACTACTCATCAGGTCTCATTATGTGAATGAGAATGCTAATATCCTGGAGAGAATATGATTCAATGATAATATCACTACCAATGCCATTGGGGTTATACAAACAAATCCATTTGGATTAACCTATAATGTAGTGGATCGACAACCATGTAATTTTGGTCATTATGATACCAAGAACTCCATATATGGCATGTAGATGAATAGAGGATCCCACTCTGGGACACTGGGAGGGATTCCAAAGACTACATTGAGGAAGTCCTACTGATTCAATTTTATTCCATGGAGTATGAGACACTTCCATACCAACCATTATGTACTGATAAAGGGGGACGAACCATAAATAATCTTGTCCAAGATATGGAGGACAAGAGATCCAAGCCATTTATAAAAGAGTACATGGTGCGTAGTAGGGGTCACAATTCATGTCCATGACCATGATCCTTCCCGTGTAACTAGTATATTTCCTGAATCTGTATTCAGGTAGTAGTACACACTATGTAAAATACCATGTACTCTACCCATGTTCTAGTACACAGCTTATCTTGTTTACTTTTTCCGTTGTTCCTGGACATGGATTAACCTGTGTACCTAATACAAATTATGTTCATATTAGGTAGTATATCCCATGATAAACTAGGAGGGACCACATTCCATGGGATAGGGGTCTCATTCCATGAAATAGTTAACATCCTTCATAAACCCTAAACCCCAAAAAGGGGGATCCACATGGTGTGTAGATCTTGATTAGATGTTGTGTTTTATGAGATTTTGTAGAATCCTAGATCCTATCCCACATTTTATCAAGCACCTCCAGGATTCCTTCTTGCAATAATTTTTCCTTAAGATCAAAGATTTCATTTTATACAAGGAGTTATATAATTAAGCAATGAATTACATCATTACCTATTCTGAGAAAATAGATTAAATTATCGTTCATCGTTGTGAAACAAATAACACTGAACAATGTGAAATCAAGTATTCTCTATCATAAAAATTTCTTAGTCTCCATAGTCTCACCTCCTTAATTTCATGATAATTCTGTATCTAAAATACCAGATTTTGTCCCAATGAAATGGGTATTCAATTATTTATTAGGATATGTTGATTCATTAACCAAACGAATAGCCCCAATGACGAACAATGAATAGGGGGAGAAAATCCCATGAACAAATTAGAGTAACTATTATCAAATGATTTTTTTAGTGATATCAATCCATCTTAGTTATAATAACATTATAAATACTCAAATTACTAATATTCTCTCACAAAAACCTCAAAAAATAAACACATACCCTATAATGATTAAATTGTGGATCAATCTTTTCATTGATTAATTCATGTTCAGTATAGAAATAAAGAATGTGGATGAATAAAATCAAAACACATGTCCTATCACAATTTTTATCAGTAATCAATGAAGAATGAGCATGTTTCTCATTTTTTGGTGAGATCCATTGATTTGGAGGTGCATCAGTCATTGATCAGCGATCCTATCACTGATCGTGTGAGATAATTATCCAATGGTCCCTCTAAGGTTCCTCCAATGGTTAAAGGGTTAATGTATCTAACCCTTGATTTTTAAAATAAAAAAATATTTTAACAATATTAATCTCTTCAAAACACAAATGAAACAATATTATTTTATTTTATTATTTAATTCATTTTTTTCACCGAATACGAGTTTTCTACAAAAAAACCTACATAGGCTATTGTAAATTAACATCTAGGGTAAATCCATCATTCATAACTCAATGATGCCTTGAAATTTATCATCTAGGAACTATTTTATAAGTTCATCCTCCATTTATAGAAAACGTTGTGTGCGTGCTATTTAATATATTTAAAATATAACAAAAATTTCTTCCAATCACACCAAGCCTCGGAACCCCACACCATATTAGTGCCTGGTCTTGAAAATAATCTATACAATATCAAAAAATAATTCATCAAAAATATGAGAGATTACAATCATGATATTGAATATTTTGATTACCACATTGCTTCATCAAAGAAAAATTCAATTAAGAATGACTTCCTATATATGAATCAAGGAAACTGATTTAGGAACGATCCATGATGAAAATATATATATAATCCCAACATTATCATATATTTTTGTTACATATTAATCGATGCATATTTATAATATTTCTCAAATAAATCTCCAATAACCATAATGGTTTAGTGAAATTAGATACTTGTTACATGATCTTCTATTTTAGTGTAAGATTTTTATAATATTCCATAAATATCTTTTGACATAGTAAAAATCTTGTACATACACTAATTAATTCCTTTCATCATTACATGGGGAAATAAAACATAATAATTTGTGAGATTAGATACTCATTAGGAGAAATAAAGAGAGATATCAATATATCATGTCCATAAGGGTATGTGAAAAAGAGATTAACATTTTAAATACCATGACCTATAAATCATATATCATAAACACAAGTCATTGAATAAATCATGGATGTTGATAAGACGTAATTTATATCAAATTTGATGAACATGAGTTATGAGAAAAATAATTTTGCATACAAAATATATTTGTGTAATACACAATATCATAAAAAAACATCTCCTTAGTAGTCAAGTCTCATTTCCAAATTTATCTTATTCGACTGGTTTCACTCTCTAAACCGTCATTATAGTCATAGATTACTCCCAAGAATATCATAGTGAAAAAATTACCTTAGAAATCATGGTTTACCTTCCATTAAAATCCAATTTATCTAATGAGATATGAATATTTATGCATTGAATTAGTGGGAGATATAGGTCCCACCTTCCACATATTAGAAATCATACATATGTGTGTGATAATATCATAAAACATTCATAACATCCTAACAAATTAAAAGTAAGTAACTTCACAAAAAACTCATCATATTAAACCCCATGAAAATAAATGGATATCATAAACAATTCATTAAAGCATCACTTATGTAAAATAAATAAGAATCATAATATTTTTATTATTTCATCATATAATAACCCATCAAAAATAAAATGGGTTTCACAAGAATCATGTCATCAAAAGAATAAACCATCCAGAGAATGAATATGAATTTATTCTATGGATTATATACCTAGTAAATCATAAATAACAACCAAGTATGTTATCATACATGGAAAATTATTTGTAATAACCACTTAAAAAATATAAAAGATTATAAAAAATTATTGAAAAATTTATTAAGTTAAATATCCCTTCCATTTTGAAAACGTCTATAAATTAATAAAATATTTTGGAAATACTCTTATTTGAAAGTAAACTTTGAAACTTATAATGGAATATTTATATCAATAAGTGGTAATGAAAATATAAGTTTCATTCAATTCGTACATGTTACAATAGAGACTAAATTAATATTTTTAGTAAAATCCCTATAAGAATTATTTGGAAAATGACATGAGGATTCACTGGAAAAATTACTGTAAAAATTAAAACATGGATGATTTTTTTTACATAAATAAATTTGATAATTATAAAAACATTTTTGGAAATAGTTTTAGAAAAAAATTATTTCAGATGTAATAGGATATTTGACCGAAGATAGAAATAATTTATGTTGTCCATAAAAAATTTATTTTAAAACAAGGATTCAATAAAGTTTGGATAATGAAGGTAAATCATATATTAACATGACATAGAAAATACAAGGAAATATATGTGTTTTGTGATATATGGATCATAAAATTTCATCATTGTATGCATAAACATAAAAAACTCGATAAACGATGAGATTTTATCAAAAAATCCTTTCAACCATGGAAATATTGAATTGTAAGACACATGAATGAATAAAAATAAAATAAATATAAAATATCATGAGAAAAAATAAATTCAAGATAAAAATTTTAATTGGGATTTTTAAACACATTATCATAGTATATATGTTTAGAGTATATCATTTGTCTCAAAGAATGAAAATTATGAGAAAAAACCTTTATCGCATTTGTAACATTGAAACCATAAACCCCATGAAGGAGATTCAAAAAATTGAAATGTAAATATTGAAAATTTCAGGATATTAATTGTAAAATATATTTATGGGTAGTATATACATCACATAAAATAAATATTTGGTGAATAAGGTAGTTTTCTCCATGAAAATAAATGTGACACAGAAATACCTTACCTTAAGTCTCATTATCCTTCATTCTTATTTGAACATCCTATATAATAAATAATAGTTTATAATAAATATTTTAAAAAACAATAACATTATATATCATAAAATATATCATTTAATAAATACTTCTTCATACCCATTTGTTAATAGTTCCATGTGAAAATCAGGTTTCAGATAATAATATTTTTATTTTCCATGTTTGTTTTTGATTTGTTGCATCGAGTTTTCATACAATAATCTTGTTTAAATTATAAAAATAATTATAAACATGGTATAAATGTCAAATATATTCAATATATATTTATTTAGAATAATCCAAAATAGTTAGATATAGAAAATGAAATACATCATTCATGGAGATGGTATGTCGTATATACACATGAACACTATTAAAAATATTTTTTGGAGGATTGATTGAAATACTGTTAAAATATATATTAACATTATAGAATATTTATTATGTAATATATATATATATTATTTTAATTAAACCCACCATTATTATATTTTATTTTGACCATTAATGATTCAGTTCACTTCACAAGTAGGTTGTCTACTGTACACACGAGTGATGTTATCGTATTCCCACAAAACAGAAACTAAAGAGGTATATGTGATAACATAATTTTTTAATTATCAATATTTTAACAATATAATATATATTTGTGTTAATTATATCCTTATTACAATATTTTTAATATAGAAATTAAAATCACTTCACATCGGTTCATGAGGATAAAGTCCACCATACACATGAATGATTTAATTATTTTCAAACAAGATGGGAGGTATAAATGTATGTGTGGTACCATAATTAATGATTTATAATTATATCATAATTATATTAAATAATTATTATATAAATAATTATCTCCATCAATGATAGGTGTCTATGGAAAATGAATAGCATCAGTTCACGAGGAGGTAGGGCACCGTACACATGAATGAAGATTTCGTATCTAATTTGATAAAATATGATATTTATTTAGGATATTCCATTAAAAAAACAAAATATTAGAATATCTAAAATATTATTTTTATTTTTTATATGATATTTAAAAAACTAATGGTTTTTAAACAAGAAATAAAACAAAAACGCATGTTTAAGAATTTTACTTATTCATTGGCGAACCTCGTTATGTGGACACCTAAATGCTTCTCATTAGGAATTAATAAAAAAAATTATGCCAATATGATTATTGTAAGAATGTATGAAATTTATTTGGTAATTTATTTTATAATAAAAGGTTCTTTTATGTGGGAGTAAGAGATAATAGTGGGTGACAATCTATAAGTGATATTAGTGGCACTCTTATAATTTTTTTTAATAATAACATTGTACTGATGTTTTTTAGATTTCATAGGGAAAAACTAGATAATTATTAAACCATATAGTATATAGAATAAGAAAATAACTTATATATTTTTTGTATAAGTTTATAGGTTATTTTACACCATATACCTTTTGTTAAACCCCCAATGAACTGGTTTTAAACATAACCACGGTGATTAATTATTACTTCCATTATTTTTAAATATCGTAAATAAATTAGTTTAAATTATTTGATAATATAAAATAATCTGATTAAAAATTTCGATAAAATCATAAAAAATTCAATTCATATATGTAAAAAATAAAAATTTAAAATTAATCGAACAGATGTGACAAAAAAGTTGATTTCTAAAGATAAAAGTTTCAAAAAAATAACATTTATTATATAAATATTAAATTGGATAAAATGAATTAAATTTTATTAAAATATATATAATTTAAATAATATTAATTTTAAACCATTTTAAAATAATTTGGATGTTTTAATATTATTTTAAATAACTAAAATTTGTAAAACAAATAGTATATGTAACTTTTAATCAAAAATATTATCATTTTAAAAAATCATAACAAAATTAACTCCAATAGAATTTGGAAATTATGACTTTAAAAATATATTATATTTTTTTAATTAAATTTTCTATTGTGGAAAAAATAAATTTTAAATATTATTGAATATATTTTTTCTGAATAGATTTTTACGAAAATGAACTTTTTAAGATAAAAAATTGAATTATTATTATCTCATGAATAGAAAACATGTAACATGAATGATTAAAATTTTATTGAATATATAATATATATAAATTTCATTCACATAATTCATAAAAGGGTATTTGTTTAATATATTATTATCAATAACTTTTTCCACATAAAAATAGTTTTTCATAAAATCATTCCCTTTATTTTAATTTTTTTATTATCATTTATAATTAATTAATCACCATATAATCTGTTATATATTCATATTTGAACCATATAATTTCATAATATAGATAAAATATTCATACAATACATCCCAGTGGATATCCAATTACTACCATATTATATAATATTATTTTAATATTATGTCACCACTCTTTTATACTCATTGTTTCACGTAATTCCAAATAAATTCAGTGTTGTGTGTAATGAAATAAAAATTATATGTTGTGTGTATTGAAAAATATCAAAAATATTAAAAAAAATTCAATTTTTTTACAAAATTTCAAAGTGTTATATTCAATCCCCCTTAAAATAAATATCTCCCCCTAAATTTTTCACTTTAGAACCCAAATATTTGGATAATTCTACCTCATTGCATCCTTAGGATCCCAAATAGCTTCCTAATGATTTTGTATTATCCATGAAACACTATAAAGGTGATTTTTCTTCTTTTATAGTTCATTCTATATAAGATCCAAAATCTCTAACAAGTTTTACTCATTATAAATTTCATGTTATAGTTGTGTACTCTCTATATTCAATACATATGAATAACAAGGTATGTAACTCCTTAGAATAGATACCTGGAGCACATCATGAACAAGGGAGAGGTTCGGTGAAAGTACATATTGATAGGATACTATCCTAATATGGTCAAGAATTTAAAAGGATTGTTTTTCCATTGGGATTATATTTCTATTATATCATAATGAAAATTTATTAATTTGGTTTTTAATTGATCAATTTAAACTTTGTAACATACTCCAAGAAATGAAGATGGATTTTTAGACATAAATTAAAAATGGATCGAATAAACCATAATCGAAGGATAAGCCCCTCTTACTATACATAGTTGCCATAAAAAAGGATACCACTATTTATCTCATTGGAATAAATATACATATAGTGAAGTGATATGTTAATCTCTAAAAACTCATCCATGGATAAACAAATTCATTCCATAAAAGGTTGACCATTTGAAGCTTCAACAAATCAAAATTAATAAATAAGGTGATTAAAATTCAAAAAATAAATATACCAACCCTACTTATTATAACTCATTAATACATGTTTTATTACATAAAATAACATATAATATAATCCATAAGATAAATAAATACAATTTTGTGGGAATTAAGTATATTACATAAAAACATATAACGTGGGATAAAAAATATCATTGAACACTTCCTTAGAATGTTCATAATATTCCATCAACCATAAAATATAATTGGATTCCCTAGGTAAAAACATATGAAGTGTTGATAAATAAATATTATTAAGGGAATAAACAAGTCATAATATGAAGAAGATAACACATGTTAGACAAATGCATACCAATATATCATAAATGGAACATGAATAATAAGTCATTATATAACATTCCAATAAGAACATGTGAAATGTGGAAAAAACATAAAACATTATCATAAACATAGGTATAGGATAAATCATTGAAGACCTCTTGGTGTAGAAACTCACATAAATGAATCAAGTACATCCTTATCCCAACATGAGCTATCATGATAATAAACATTCCTCAATTCATCGGATAGCTATCTAGGTGTATCCATCATAATCATTTCATTCTAATGCTTTAGTGTGCCCTATAGATCATACAACATGGAATCATTCATAATAAATATTTATGACAAGATCAAGAAATGTGGAATACCCATATTATATTATATAATTAATATGTATATGTTCATAGTAGTGAATAACCTATATTTAAAAATGGGTATGGTATTCAGTATACAATTGTTTTGGACTGGAAAATCGAGTTTAAATTTCAGCAGCATAAAGATGTTACATAAAAGACCGTAAAAATGGTAGATGAGATAGAAAGTGTACTATCATCATTTGTAAATAATATTGTAAGTAATATAGAATTTTAAATACATTTAAAAACAATAGTAAATGAAAATATAATGAATAAGTTTGTAAATAATCATGAATATTGAAGAGACATTGAGTGTCCCTTATAGAATTTCGGCATAGTAAAAGGTGTAAATAAAGGTTCATAGGTTGGATAAATATGTGTTAAAGGGGATTTGATATGTTATAAAAGATATGGAATGAAAGGGGGATATAAAATAACATATAACAATATTGTAAAATGTAAATTTAATGATATATAAAAAATTAGTATTTGATAAAAGATAAGAGTGGAATATCCCTTACTAAATTTTTGCATCATAACAGGTGTACATAAAGGTTCATAAGATATTTAAATGGGAGTGAAAGGTGATATCGACTTTGATACAACAAATGGAATGTAAGGGGTATATGTATTAACTTATCTCAACATAAGAAAATTTAAATTAAAAGACATAACATAATAGATGTTCATGATAAAATAGGAGACTGGAAGACCCCTTACTAAATTTTGTTATTGTAATGGCATAGACAAATGTAAAAATAAGAGAGGATAAATGATATATCACTCAAATAATATAAAATGGACATTATGGTAATGTTTATAAATAAATTAAATTATATGAATTTTCTATTATGATTCCAAATTTCAAAGATGGTGCTTCAAAATAATGGGGGATAGGGAGGAGGGCATCCCTTATATGAGTTTGTGACAACAAAGGAGTTTTAGGGGATAATTGAAAGCTTTGGTTGACTTGGGAGGACTCTACGGAATGGAGTTAAGAGTTTGGATGAGCTAAAAGTAGTTTTAGTATAGATAAATTAGATCATGTAGATTTATATAGTAAATGATGGGTATTTCATTATTATTTAGGTTTTGGACAATACATAATGAAAAATACAAAACCCAAAACATTAAAATTGATTTTGACCATGGTGTCTAAAAAAATGGAAGGGTTTTAAATTATTTTACATTTCCAAGAGATGAAATTATTAAAATAAAACCATTGGTGATATGGAGGTGATTTACACTTTTAAATAAATGATTTAAAAACATTAAAATATAACATAATTATTTGGTTATTCCAAAAGGATTTATAAAATAAATCAAATAAAATTAAAACACATTATTTTAAATAAAAGACAAATATTTTTTAGTGTATCCCATTTATATTACATTTTACTTTACATTTTGTTCAGTAGCATTTCATAACACACTATGTATATTTATTCAGTATTTAGTGTTCTCCATAAAATTTGATTACCTTAGAAAATTATAAAAAAATAAAATTATATAATGTTGACTTATTAATTTAGAAAATAAAATTTATTTTCTCTAAATAATTTTCTAAACATGTGAATTTTTAATTTTAATATAAAAAATAAATATTATTGAACATGATAGGTTTTTTATAATAACATTATTTGAAAACATATAAAAATAAAATTTTAAATCATAATAGATATATTATCATTTATATTAAATAAAAATTATTGAATTAAAATGTTTATTAAAATATTATTTATTTCAAAAATCCATTAAATAATCAAAATGTATTTCTTAATTGAATTTTAATATTAACCAACAAAATTATTTGTTTCTTATTGAATCAAAATAAAAAATTGTTTAAAAATTATTGGTAACATGATTAAAATTTATTCATTATTCCATACAAAATTATATATATTATCATATTTCTAGGGTCATGATACATATACTCTTAATACACTAGAAATCTCTCTTAGTGTATGGTGCACGATGGTGGGGCATTCATGGGGATGATCTGTGAATATAGTTTGGTCCGTGATCTCAATGAAATTGATTTTAACCCGTAAATAGATTAAATCATGCTTATGTTCTCAGATATTGGATTCGGATTTTTCTAGGGAATATCCAAGAAATTCTATACCCATTAGAAGCTCTGATAAACGGGCATCATAGGGTATGACCCTACTAGTTTAGGCCATCAAATCCATTGTTTGTTTTAATTGGATTTGTTAAAACATTCTATTTATAGTAGTCATGTGATCACTGTTAAAAGGCCATATTATCAATGGTAATGATAGATAAAACTTATTGAAATTCAATTGAATATAATAAAACCAAATAATTTCATTTTTTTATAAAAATATTATATGATAAACATTTAATAAAAATAAAAGGGGATATTATTTATAACAATTCAGTTCATTAATATAGTCCCTCCTTAATAAATGTATCTTTAATCTTTTAATTTCCCACACTAAAATATATGAGGTTATCCCTGCATCATTGCATCCTTTGGTTCCCTTGATGCTTCTTAAAACATGTGGTTTCCCCACAACACTTTGATAAGGTTTGATGTTTTTTTCTTAGAAATTTTTCTCTATGATCTAAGAACTTCACCAGTTTCTCTTCATTGGAATGAACATTAACCAATTGTACTACCTCTATATTGAGTACATTTTAGGTGTCTATAATTTCGTTTTTCAAGAGAGACACATGTAATACATCATGTACATGAGATCGGATTATTGGGAGTTCTATTCGATAGGTCACCACTCTGATGTGACCAAAGATCTCAAAAGAGCTTATGTATCTTAGAATAAGATCTTCCCTCTACCAATATCTCATAAATTTTTTCCAGGGATAGATTTGGAGATAAACCATGTCTCCAACATCATACTCTAGGTCATGTAGAGATTATCAACAGAACTCTTCTGTCGACTCTAACCAGTTTGATGTGTTGCGCAATGGTCTTAAGCTTATCCACCATTTCCTCAACCATTTCAGGAATAAAGATGGTTTTCCACAATGCCATCCCAATAATAAATAGTTATAAACCTCTTCCCATAAAGGGATTCAAATGGATCCATTTTGATGCTCTAGTGGAAACTATTTTTGTAAGAAAACTCAACCAATGTAATATAATTATCCAATCCACCTTTTAAGTTCATACAAGATGCTCGCATCATGTATTCCAGTGTTTGAATAGTGCACACAAAATAGCCATCCGTTTGAGGATGATAGAAAGTAATTAAATTCCATTCAGTTTTTAGAGAATAAAAGAGACTTTTTCATAATTTAGAGGTGAATATTAGATCCTGATCAAATATAATCAATAGAAATTCTCCATTAAGCCTTACCACTACTTGGATGTATATCCATTCTAGTTGATACATTTATAGATCCTCCCAAATTTCAATAAAGCAACATGTGTCTTAATGATGATACACTAAAACCTAGATAGAATTTTTTTTCCTTTAGATTTCTTTTGATGTCCAGTGACAATGTCCATGGAGTTTCTTTCATATTTATTTTTTAGTATGAGTAATTCTTGTATCATCCAACTAGAATTATTCCTTTCATACTTTACTTGTTTATTTACTAGGCACATTGATGTATATTCAGTGATATCCTTCTCCATGTTGTCCCAATAATAGTTCTCTTGGAGATCTTGATACATCATTCTATTTCATTGGAGAATAGATAAATTTAAACTATGTCCATCATCCTATAATTTTTTCTTTAACTCTGTATTTGATGAAACACATATTCATGATCCAAATCACATAATTCTTTCTTAATTTTCATTGAACTCCATGGATTTACCAATTCTTATAGTTTAATATTTATTCATAATTCTCACGTCATATTTTTTAGTGTCCTTTACCATTTCATATAGAGATGTTTGATAAATCATTTGTGAGAGGATTGATGATTGGTTGCACCCAAATTTACCCTACTGGTAAAAGCGGTCGTTGAAGTACAAGTAGAGATCGAATCCACAGGGACGGAAGAAGTAACCTTGAGACGCTATGATTTATTGATGGATTGGCTATGAAGTGGCCAACTGTGAGGTAGATTTTAATTGAAGAACTAAAGATATAAGTTAAATAAGATATAATAAAAAATGATGTGAACTAAACAATTATTGATGGTGGGTTGATCTTAGGGTTTTTCTTGGGGTGGATTGAATGAATTTATTTTCTTAGAAAATTTCATGTCATTAATTCAAGACATATCCAAACAATGAGATAATTCTTCCAAATCATTCACCAATTTAATCCCTACACAATTCCAAGGCCAATCACTAATTCACTTTAAGGATCACTTTAATGAGCACTCAAAGAAAATAGATCGTACTAGCACTCAAAATGTGTCATCGTTAAAGTTGGCAAAGATGAGAAAGAATGTAACACATCAAATGGAAATCCTAAAATAACGAATAGATTTAAATATTATGTACATGAAATAACATTCAATCCATGACCTTGCTACTCCCTTGGATCAACCCTTAAGAGGTTATCCCTCCATTGATGCTATTCTACCAATGTAAGCGGGATGTAGACTTACGGGGGCGGAATTGAAGAAGAAGAAAATTATTAAAAGAACGAACACTCCACCGTTGTGTGATTGAAATCACAAGTGTTGGTGTGAATAATTTCACACCATGATTCAACGGTATCAACGTGTGAAGAAAAGGAAAATAAAAAGTGAATAAGAAGAAGAAATTTTATTAAAATAATAAACGTGAAAGAAAAACTTACATGGGAAAACTTGATGATGCGATTACAAATTGAAAGCAGGAAATTACAAATGAAAGAAAAACATGGATTCAAAGAAAAATGTTAGATGATTATTCCCTTCACCAGCAGCACCTTATATAGGCATATTAGGAGCCTTATGTCCACCCCCAACAATAAATTCACCCCCCAACAATTAAGAGAGTCAAAAGGAGGGTGAAGAATGAAAAGGAAATTGACGTTTCAAAGTTGACCCGGAAAACTGTCCAGATTCGTCCTCCATTTTGACGTGTGCGTTTGACACTTAATATGGCCGAATACAAAGGTGTCATAAATATAAAATATCTTCTTCCATGTGTCGTATATATGATCTCAAAATTTTAGGACTTTTAGCTCAGCCGTTTGAATGTTATGGTCGAAATGGTGGGACGAATTTATGTGCATTAATGACGAGTCCACCATTTAAATCTCAACTTCAGATCCCTTTATCATCATGAAAACTTCAGAATTAGCTCCGGCCACAGTTGAATAAAATGATCCTCATATTTTTATCTTTCTACTGTATAAATGTGAGCTTCATTGGGCTTGGTTTCTGAGCCCCACATTTGTTTGATGGGCCTTAGGCCCATTATGCTTTTTCCAGCATGTTTTTGCCTTCAGGCGCAAAATTCTCCATCTTTCTTTGGGATTCATCCATTGGACCTAAAAGATAAAATGTTCCAAACAAAGTGATTAATCATATCCCAAAATTTCAAATTAAAATGATAAATATTGTAATTTCCACAAGCAAATTATTGAGTGGGCCCAAATTGACATTTTAAGCATGAATTGCACAATGATGGGAAATGAAGTTCAATTTCTGAATTGGACTAAAATTGATGTTTATGAACTTTTAAAAACATTAATATTAAGATCTTAAAAATGAATATTAGCCACTTTCAGTGACAAATAACACCCCCCAACTTGAGTTTTGCTAGTCCCGAGCAAAATAAATTACAAATATGAAATCCAAATCCCCCTTTCCAAAAGCATTTAAATACACATTGCTCACTCAAAAGACCTCATATCAAAAAAAATTATGGAACCCATCAAAATAATTTAAAAAAAGCTAGGTCCATAAGCATATCCCAAGCCCAATCCCATTCCTTTGTTCAAATTCATTGCCACATTTCATCCAATTCCAATTAAGCATGATAAAGTGTTGTGCATCATAAAAGATATGGGGACCATTTTATTGTTCAAGGGGAAAAAATGGAAGCGCTAGGTGGGAATCACATTAAACCTTAAGATGAGTATCCCTTTTTTTATTTTTTTTATTTTATTATTTTTTTAACCACAATAGATTTGAAAAGACTAACTCTGGGCAAGACAACTATGGAGTCACGATCCCCAAGTGTCGGACACCACACATATTGTCAATTTCATGCTCTACAATAGAGATATAAAGCCTAACTCTGGGCAAGACAACTATGGAGTCACGATCCCCAAGTGTCGGACGCCACACATTTGGAAAAAACATTGCTCTATGTGGTCATTATTATTTTTTCAATTTTTTTTTGTTTTTTTTTTGTTTTTTTGTTTTTATTTTTTTATTTTTTGGATACTCAAATTAAACTAAAAGTGACCCCAGAACCCTATGCTATAATGAAAGGGACCCAAGAACTCAAATTTACACCCACGATCCAGTAGACGTGCATTGTGGCATTTTTATTAAGAGGATGAAAATTTAAACATTGAAAAATCACATCGGACAACCGCACTTTCCAAAAACTATGCTCATGAACTTAAACTTGCATTAAAATCAGAATCAAGGAATGAAAAATTTATTTGATATCCAATTTTAGAGTTTGCAATGTGTGTTTATCATGTTTAAGGTTAATGGAATTTTTCTTTTCATGCATGTTTTTATTCAAAAAAAATCATTTTTTATCCCCCCCAACTTAGAATAACATTGTCCCCAGTGTTTAAAGAAAATAAAAGTTAGAAGGGGGTAGGATAGGAGTTCAAAGATGAAATTGAGAATGATAAACATGGAACAAATTCACCTGGTTTTTAAAGTTGAGGTTCATGATGCTCCAAATTACTCCTTTGATATCTTTGGGGATGTAGGCACCTCCTTGATTGAACATGTATCACCCAAAATAGCTCCTGAACCATAAAAAGAAGGACAAAGAAGACAAAATAAACAACACAATGATTTATTTAATTCCAAGTACCATCATTTTCATGTTTTTTTTTAAATCAAACTAATGATACATTGTCTTCTTTTAAATTTCTGGGTAAGGTATTACTCAAGGATCACACCGCGTGACACGGATGAATACGGTGCTCCCCTTTCATAACCATCCATACTCATAAAATAATAACAGGTCAAGAGTCTAATTTTTTTTTTAAACCTACAAAAACATAAATTAAATAAACTGATGATACATTGTCTTCTTTAAATTTCTGGGTAAGGTATTACTCAAGGATCACACCGCGTGACACGGATGAATACGGTGCTCCCTTTTCATACCCATCCTTACTCATAAAAAAAGAACAGGTCAACAGTCTATGGTAATTTATTATATGAAAAAGAAAATGATTCAAAATGGTTAGAAAACATGAAAACCATGGGTTGCCTCCCATGCAGCGCTTTTGTTTAACGTCGTTAGCTCGACATAAACCCCCCAACTTATCCAATTCCAACTTTCAACATTTTTAGGACCCCATTTTTATCCAACTCAACAAGATTCAGATTAGGCCTTTTTTATAATTTTTTTCATGTGAAATCCCATGCTTAACAATGTGTGTGAAAGTCCAAGGAATTTCGGTAATGGCTGATTGAGTTTCATTTTGAGTATTTCCTAAGATTTCAAGGTTCATTCCTACTTTGGGAGATTCTTGATGAAAATGGATGATAATTGAATGATCTAGGTTTTCATAAATAGAGGGATTCTTGAGTGGGGAAGGAAGGATTATAATGTTGAGTTCAGTTTCATTGAATTTTCCTAAAGAAGAATGATAATTTGAATAAAAAATGGTGTCTTCTTTAAAAACATTTGAAAGAATTGGTTCCTTTTGAAAAGATGATTCATCCCCAAAATTTTCCATTTGAATTTCATGAGTGGGTAGAGACAAAATATTCGTTATATCTCCCAATGGTTCAGTGATCGGTGATTCTAAAAAATTGTTATTGGAGCAATATTCCGAACACTCAATCCATGAAGACAAATTTTCCCCTTGTGAATTAATTTCATCCTGATTTAAATACCCTTCAACATTTCTTTGATCTTGTTCAGTTATCCCATATCCAAAGGATAGTTCTTTTTCCAATTCATGGGAGGTTTCTGGGATAAAATATTCATCTATCAATGATGAGGAAAGAACATCTTGAGTGGGAACGGGTTCCTCAAAAGTCTTAAAGCTTTGTAGTTCTAATCTGAATGATGAAACTTATGAATTCGTTTTATCCATTTGTTCACACAATTGTTCAAGAATTTTTTCAGGATTAGGGTTGATATATGTTTGTACATCATGGACTTCCTCATTATTTATCTTTTCAATCATTCTTGATAGGTATGGAAATTGATCTTGTAAACATTTAGCATCCCATTGATTATACATCTCATCTGGTGTGGTGTATTCAATTAAGGATTGGTCAATGAAATTCCCTATGTGAGGTGTTTCCCAATATTGATTTCCGACTTGATTACAACATTGATTTATGAAGGGGTATTTTAGAGGATAATCCATTGGAATTGATTGAAAATTAGTTTTGGGGTTTTTTTGGACACACAAGAACAGAAAGGGGAAAAGAGAAGAGAAATTTGGGTGAGAATAGAGAATTTGGGGTGAGAAAAGAAGATGAGTGTCTAAGGTACTTACTTGGGTCCCCGGCAACGGCGCCAAAATTTGGTTGCGCCCAAATTTACCCTACTGGTAAAAGCGGTCGTTGAAGTACAAGTAGGGATCGAATCCACAGGGACCGAAGAAGTAACCTTGAGACGCTATGATTTATTGATGGATTGGCTATGAAGTGGCCAACTGTGAGGTAGATTTTAATTGAAGAACTAAAGATATAAGTTAAATAAGATATAATAAAAAATGATGTGAACTAAACAATTATTGATGGTGGGTTGATCTTAGGGTTTTTCTTGGGGTGGATTGAATGAATTTCTTTTCTTAGAAAATTTCATGTCATTAATTCAAGACATATCCAAACAATGAGATAATTCTTCCAAATCATTCACCAATTTAATCCCTACACAATTCCAAGTCCAATCACTAATTCACTTTAAGGATCACTTTAATGAGAAATCAAAGGAAATAGATCTTACTAGCACTCAAAATGTGTCATCGTTAAAGTTGGCAAAGATGAGAAAGAATGTAACACATCAAATGGAAATCCTAAAATAACGAATAGATTTAAATATTATGTACATGAAATAACATTCAATCCATGACCTTGCTACTCCCTTGGATCAACCCTTAAGAGGTTAGCCCTCCATTGATGCTATTCTACCAATGGAAGCGGGATGTAGACTTACGGTGGCGGAATTGAAGAAGAAGAAAATTATTAAAAGAACGAACACTCCACCGTTGTGTGATTGAAATCACAAGTGTTGGTGTGAATAATTTCACACCATGATTCAATGGTATCAACGTGAGAAGAAAAGGAAAATAAAAATTGAAGAAGAAGAAGAAATTTTATTAAAATAATAAACGTGAAAGAAAAACATACATGGGAAAACTTGATGATGCGATTACAAATTGAAAGCAGGAAATTACAAATGAAATAAAAACATGGATTCAAAGAAAAATGTTAGATGATTATTCCCTTCACCACCATCTCCTTATATAGGAATATTAGGAGCCTTATGTCCACCCCCAATAATAAATTTACCCCCCAACAATTAAGAGAGTCAAAAGGAGGGTGAAGAATGAAAAGGAAATTGACGTTTCAAAGTTGACCCGTAAAACTGTCCAGATTCGTCCTCCATTTTGACGTGTGCGTTTGACACTTCATATGGCCGAATAAAAAGGTGTCATAAATATAAAATATCTTCTTTCATGTGTCTTCTATATGCTCTCAAACGTTTAGGACTTTTGGCTCAGCCGTTTGAAAGTTATGGTCGAAATGGTGGGACGAATTTATGTGCATTAATGACGAGTCCACCATTTAAATCTCAACTTCAGATCCCTTTATCATCATGAAAACTTCAGAATTAGCTCCGGCCACAGTTGAATAAAATGATCCTCATATTTTTATCATTCTACTGTATAAATTTGAGCTTCATTGGGCTTGTTTTATGGGCCCCACATTTGTTTGATGGGCCTTAGGCCCATTATGCTTTTTCCAGCATGTTTCTGCCTTCAGGCGCAAAATTCCCCATCTTCCTTTGGGATTCATCCATTGGACCTAAAAAATAAAATTTTCCAAACACAGTGATTAATCATATCCCAAAATTTCAAATTAAAATGATGAATATTGTAATTTCCACAAGCAAATTATTGAGTGGGCCCAAATTGACATTTTAAGCATGAATTGCACAATGGTGGGAAATGAAGTTCAATTTCTGAATTGGACTAAAATTGATGTTTATGAACTTTTAAAAACATTAATATTAAGATCTTAAAAATGAATATTAGCCACTTTCAGTGACTAATCAATGATGTTCCTTATATTATGATTCCCATATCCATCTTCTTTAATCCTATGAATATTGGATCCCTGTAAATTCTCATCAATGATAAATTTCTTGATCCTTTATATATAAATAATACACTACTTTATTCGATTTACCATGATGTTAGTGAATTTATCAGTCATAGTTTTTAATCATCTCTGACTATCTTCGTTATCTATTTCTATGTGAATAAATATTTTTGACATTTGTGACTATATATATTCTAACTTCTCCTAGAAGAGATAATTTTGCAATATTTTGAAACTGAATATCACCGTAGAAAATTCTAGATAACTTATTGGAATTTTTTATTCTAGTTCATTAAACTTCCTTGATTCAAAGGCTATGACTTCGTCATTTTTATCCAACACACAACCCAATCCCGTATTAAACGAATCACTAAAAAATACAACGAGTTCCCCACTTTTCGGTAGTGTGAGCACATGGGATGTAATAAGACACCTTTTCAATTCCATGAAGCTTATTTCACATTCATATTTCTAAGAAATATTGACTCCCTTATAAGTTATCTTGGTAAGGGGTTGAAAATTTTAACAAGTTTCTCAGAAATCGGTGTTATATCCAGCTAACCCAAGGAATCTATAGATATTATTCATGAATTTTGGCATCATCCATCCTTCAATTTGTTTTTTATTTTAAGGATAAACACATATCCCATTTCATGAGAGGATATTACCCAATAATGAGACTTTATTCGACCATAACTCACACTAGTTTTACTTTTCATAGAGCTTCTCCTTTTGAAAGGTCTGTAGCATAGTGCCATGATTATCCTCATGGTCCTCCATTTTTTTGATTATATTAGAATATCATCTAGAAATACAACCATAATTATTTTATGGTAATCTCTAAATGCTATATTTTTCAATTACATGAAGATGTTGTGATCATTATATATCTCATATAAAATCACAATGGACTCATCGTTCTTTTACTATGTATGAAAAGATGACATTGGAATCTTTATTCTTCACACACACATGATAATATCCCAACCAACGATCCACCATGAAGATGTATTGTACTTCTCATAGCTAATCAAAAAAGTAATCAATCTAAAGAAGAGGATACATGTACTTTATCATGATCTTTTTAACCATGTGAAAATCAATGCAATGGTGCATTGACCCATACATCATCTTGATGAAGAAGACTAGTTCACCCTGTAGTGAAGAACTTGTGAATTTAAACCCAATATCAAGATTCTCTTATAGTAGTTTCCTTTTCTTCTCATGTTCCAATACAGAAATCCTATATAGAGTCTTGGATATTGGAAATGCACCTAGTTTATGATAAATCGAAAAATCAACCTCTAGAAAAGTAGGAATACATGGAAATACCACAGGAAACACATCATCATATTCACTCGCAATAGGCATGTCTTCGAGGATGGTTCATTCCTTAGACTCAATCATTTGAGCAAGATATGATTCCTCATATTGAATTAATATCCATGATGGAGATTATGGTTCTAGTTAAGATTCACCATCCTCCTGTACTTGTATAGAATTGGAGGTCAATTATCCAAACCGAGATTGGTTTATTTTTTGGAGAAATTTAGCTTGGATCTATATAGGTAAATCCAGTCAATGGCATGAATTGCATCATATTCCACAAAAAAATAGTATGAGAAGGTTTTATGGAATGTTCATGAAAAACATTTTTGATAGGGTAGGAGTTATATAATTGAGATTGAAGAATTTCCACATTTTCAGTTTTCATTGACATCTCTTCTTCATTACTTTCTGGTGCTGTTATGATAGTTATACTAAGATTCTATGATATGAATAAATGTGTTGACCTATGGACAATAATTCTACAATTTAATTTTTGATTCTTGTTATACTCATTCCAATATAGACTTAGAGATGATTATTTTTATTCTATTGAAAACATAAAGGGTATGTGAATGACATTAGTGGTATAACTTTTATATTACATTTATCTCCTTAACTAATGAGTTTCTGGGCACTAATCTATGTTATCCAAGGTCTGTTACCTAAAAAATTGTAATATGGTAATTTGTTTTGGTAATTATTTTTCTTAATGTTACTATAAATTTACCAAATAATATCCCATTGGAGTGTAAAACCATATGCATAGTTAGTTCTGTAGTCATGTACCAGGTTACCCTGAGCTATGCTCAAAATACATTATCAGAGCTTTTACTCCTTAGTACATCTATTCTAGAACCACATCTACTTTTAGTTTCCAGACAAGGAGGTATATTCTTTATAATCCACTAAATATATAATTACCAAAATTTAGGTATGTTTTATTATACATAGACGTGTCCCTAAGGATGGTTCTATAGTTTGATAAGCATAATCCAAAAAATAACTAAACATTTACTCTAGTAAAAAATATAACAACCATTTTCTTTATTGAACATTAATATATGTTTCATAACATAAAATTACAATTAATACAACCCAAAAGTTCAAGAAGACTATTATATTTGGTAATTAGGTACATTACATTACAACCTATAACATGGGATACAAGATATTATTTAAGAGTTCCTTGGCATGATCATAATATTCCAATGAACATAAAACTACATGGGATATAATGGGGAAAAACATAATCAATTGGTGTAATATAAAGCCCAATAATGGATAAAAAATTCATAACATGAATAAGGTAAAACATGTTAATAAATATGATTATCAATGGATCATAAATGGAACATGAATAATAAGGCATGATAGAGCATGATAGTCATAACATGGGAAATGTGGAAACAACTTAAAACACAAAATCATAAACATAGGTTAATACTAAAGCCACTAAGACCACATGGTTGAAAAAGTACTATAAAGGAATCAATTAAACCCCTATCCCAACATGACATATCAGGATACTAAAATTACCTAATGAATTTGGTCACTATCTGAGTGCGCCCAACATAATCATTTCATTCTCATGATTAAGTGAGAAACATAGATCGTACAACATGGATTCAGTCATCATATAATTTTATAAAAAAATAATGGTAAGTGGAATAAATACATGAAAATTACACCAATAAATAATTATATATTCATAACATTGAATACCCTTGATAGAAAAATTGTTATGGTACTTACTATACAATTTTTTTCATGGAAAATCGTAGTGAAATTTTAGTAGCATAATGACATTATATGAAAATTCATAAAAATGATTGATGAGAGAGAAAAGTGTTTCTAAAAATTTCTAAGTAAAATGTTAAGTAATAGGGATATGTAAATAAATTTACAAACATTACTAAATTGAAATAAAATGCATAAGTTCTTAAATATTCTTGAATAAAGAAGAGAAAGTGATGATCCCTTACGGAATTTCGTCATAGTAACAGGTGTACATATTGCTTCATAGGATGGATAAATTAAAGTGATAGGTGATTTTATATTTCAAACAAAAAAATATAAATTATGGTGGAAATGGAAGAACTTTTCCAAACACCAGAAAGTGTAAATTAAAATTCATATCATAAAAAGTGTTCTTCAAAAAAGGGGAGAGTGGAAGATCCCTTAATAAAATTTGGCATAGTAATATGAATACATAATTGTTAATAATATGGAGAACTGAGTGTGAAATGAGATATAATATTTAAAAAAAATAGTATGGGGTATTTGGAAGAACATATCCTGACATAATAAAATGGAATTCAAATGAAATAACATAAAAGAAGAGCTTGATAAAAGAGGAGAGTGGAATATTCCTTACAAAATTTCAGCATAGTAACAACTTAGATAATGGTAAAAATGAGAGAGGATAAATTATATCTCATTCAAATAACATAAATTTTACTGTTAGGTAATTTTGATAAATAAATGAAATTATAAACAATTTCAATTAAGAAGACTAATTCAAATCAATATGCTTGAATTTAAAGGAGGGGGGAAGGTGAATATCTCTTACTTGTGTGTGTGACTTAAAAGGCATGGTATGGGATTATTTAAATCTCATGGGATCCTTGGGAGGACTATAGTGAGTGGATGGGAGAATTTTTTTCATGATAAATGGATTTTTAGTGTAGTTAAATGAGAGTTTTGGTGGGATTATATAGGAAAGGTTGGGTAAATCTTTATTATTATTTTTTTGGACTCCACATAATAAAATGTCCAAAACCGCAAAACATACCATGTTTTTTTCCCAATTTTTACATGAAAATGGTACTGGGTTGTGTTATTTTATAATTAAAATGTCCTGAATAATTTAAATATTTATATATTTGGTGTGGTGGTGAGTCACACTATTAAAGAAATGATTCTAAAACCTTAAATTATATCATATGTTTTGGAGAATTCATAAAGGATTTATAAAATAAATCAAACTAGTAAAAAATCACATTATTTTTAATGAAAAACATATATTTGGTATCTTATCCCATTTATATTACTTATTTCATCACATCTAGGTCATTAAAATTTAATTACATATTAATTATTTTTATACTGCATTTAGTTTTTTCCTAAAAATTAGAATGTCTCATAAAATAATAAAAAAAACTATTTGAAAATTTTTAAATTGTGGTTCCAATCATAATTTTTATTTTATAAATATAATTTCCAAAAGATGTGAATTTTCATTTTTAAAGTAAAAATCGACAAGTATTGAAAATGATGGGTTTTCAATAATAACATTTTTAGACCCTAATAAAAGACAAATTTGACTTCATTAAAATTATATGATCATTTGTATTTAATAAACACTATTTTATAATAAATTTTTATTAAAATAATATTATTTAAAAAATAAAGTAATCCGTTAAAATATATTTCTTAATTTAATTTGAATATTAACAAAAAATATTATTTGTGTTTTATTGAATGAAAATAAAAATAATTTATAAGGTAATAATAACATGATGAAATATATTCATTATTATATAAAAAATATTTTACATAATCATATTGATAGGGTCTTGATAAAAAACCCTTTAATACACCAGCATATTCCTTAAGATTAAGGTGTGCATTGGTGGGGATTTAATGGAGGATTTTGAGGAATATGGTTTTTGTTGTGATCTTGATGAGCTTGAATTTCTCCCATAATAAGTTTTTCGCATGCTTAAGATGTTTGATTGAGGATTGGTCTTGTTCTAGAGAAAATATTTAAATTCTATCTCTATCAGAATCTTTGAAAATGGGCATCATAGGGTATGATCCTTTTTTTCGAGTACATCACTTCCTTTATCTGTGTAAATTAGATTTGGTTTAACCCTATATTTATAATAGTCATGTGATAATTGTTCAATGACTATATTATCAATGGTAATCATACTTTATATCCATTTAAATCAAATTTGATATAATAAAACAAAATAAGTTCATGTTATTTTTATAACCATAGTATATAAGAAAACATTTAACAAAAATTTAGTTGTAATTTTGTTTATAACAATTTGGGTTATTACAATCAATATAACATTAATCCCGAAAATATCATAAGGTAGCTCATAATTGTCACATACCAAATATGTGAATACCTAGATGATATATTTTCAAGAAACGTTGTAATAACCACAATTATCATTAAACCATAATGAAAACATACAAACATCCTTGCTCCATGAATAAAACAACAAATTATTGAATATATTCAACAAATATAATAATGTATTTAAATCTATTAATGATAACATAATCTACATTTTCATAAAATTAGCTATCAGTTCCATGTTGATCAATTCTATAAAATTTTATTTATCTATCTCAATCGTTTAATTACCCTAACTAATCACCATTTTCTCAAAATTAGGAATGTATTGAGGTTTTTCCTCCCTTAATCACGTGTTTTCCATAAAATAACACCTTCACGTTAAATAACATTTCTATGTTATTAATACCATTAATAGTATTCAAGATATTACTTAATGGAAAAAATATATTGTATATTAATTTTATTCTACATGCTTCATAAAAAATAATTTATGAATTCATATCCATAAACATGTTAGTAATTGTACTTATATATTAAAATATTGAAAATTATTCATTATATTATTAGTTAATATCAATTTCTGATATTGTGAAATAAGAATAATGACTTAAAATTCATCAGCCATGATTTTATAATGATTTCAATTACCATAAAAATACCATTTGAAAATATTATATATTTTATATGTCATTATTATTCTATTCATCAGCAATTGTGCATACATTACACATACCTCCTTGGGGATTTTATTCATGAACTTCTATCATATGGCATCATTTTGTATTATGACCATATGTTACACATTTAAAAGATTCAATAAATGATGATTTATTAAGTAAAACATTATTCTATTATATTTCAACAATTTAACATTTGATTCTTTCTCATAGATTTTATTATTTTGAACCTCCTTTTACAAACACAATCAATATTCTCATCCCTTAGTGAAATTAACTTGGGTGCTTCTTCCCACAGATTTGACATATATGAAACTTAATCTTCTTCTCTCCAAGATCTCCACCACCCATTATCTCAATGAACTCTATCATTATCCTCAATGGTGAGTCTAAAATTTAGTTAATGTTCAAGTTATTAATCATATTTCATGAAAAATGATTAGGCATAATAAAAATATCCTTTACTCTAGTTAATATCACATTTTTTTTCACATCAACACACATTCTACCACCTTGAATTTTAACATAGTTTCTTATGGTTCATAACACTAATAGAATCTAAAATGTATAGTTTAAGGGAAAATAATAATAGAGAGAATACACATAATAATGAAAATTTTAATTTTTTTAATATATCATGATAGATATTCTATAAAATATGATATCTTAGTTTTAACCTATGTCATTAATGTTCATTATTAAAATCCATTATGATTTTTCAAAAAGATTTTTTGAATTTCCAAAATATATACCATTGGTTTTTCATTCCATGTGTGCATTATGGCCTATTTTCATGTACATGGTGATGAATTAATCAAGCTTAATGCACCCATTTTAGACATACTACCACTAGGTAACTATATGTAAGATCCACATCCACTTGTACTATCCAAACAAGGATGTTATTTAATAGAAACTAATCACTATATCTTTCACTAAAATTCAGATAAATTTTCTATACATTGCCTCGTCATTAAAAAACATCCTAATTGATATACTTAGGGATCTCAATAATGATTTCTTAACCTATTTTTTAATGGTTATCTAAAACATTCCTTTGATAAAAACTATAGAGATCCAAATTTCTCATACACATATATAAAATATTATAGACAACTATTCAATACATTTCACATATTAATAAGTAAGGACAATAAAATTTTGGTTCATTAATAGATTAGGTACAATATATTATTATTTAGTTAAATATCTTAATCATATATCATAAATATCTTATCATTAAGTAAACTTCTTATACTTAACCTACATAAAATTTTTCATCAAAACCATGGGATAGAAAACATAAAAAATGGTCAGATTTGATTATCAGCAAGGGTAAACATGGGAGATATCAACATATCATTAGAATATTGGTATGATAACATGAGAATAAAATTTGATAAACAATACCATATATATATAATTGATCATAAACTTGTTCCATTTCATAAATCATGGATGTTCATAAGACATGAATCATAATGGAATGTTAGAAAATGATTCATGAGAACATCACATTGGCATAAAGTATTTATTTATGGAATACACATACAAATAAAGAAATAAATTCTATAGTTTTCAAGGATCACTACCAAAACTATAACAGATTAATGGTTCCTCCCACCCACAAACTATCTTAATAGTATAGGTTCATTTCAAAGACTGTGATAGTAGGGAAATAACATTATAGAGATGTGTTCACTCGACAATCAAGTCATTTTTATCATATGATATATCATTCATTTTCTGATTAATTTGAGAGAGATACTGGTCACCTTTATCAAATAATGATAATATCATATATGTGTTCCAAAATAACATAAAACATTTATCATATTAGAATATATGAATATAAATTTTTTCCCTAAAATATTCATCATATTAGAAACCATGAAAATAAATAGGTTTCTTAAATATTTCATTATTGAATATACTGTGGAAAAGTAAAAATTATTATAATAATTTCATCATTTCATCAACGCATAACTCATGGGAAAATAAGTGGGTTTCATAAGTGCAATTTTATCAAATTAAGTAACTATTTAGTTAATGAATATGAATGATATCCTTGGATAATATCTACAGTAGTCAATACATAACATAAAAACATTTCATCTTAGATAGAAAATGATTTTGAAAGATAAATTTGAATATTTATTGAAGAAAGTATCCTTTCCACTTTAAAAAACTCCTTTAGAAATATAAAAAAATTAAAAAACATTTCTTTGAAAACATCCTTGTATTATAAAAAATGAATATTTCCAAATAATATAATACATTTCTGCAATAAAATATGATTTCCATTTGTAAAATCAATTAAAATTTATTAAAAACTATTTAAATCATTTTCTAAGAAAATATTCATTGAAAAAAATTGCATGCTTTAAAACATTTAGTGTTCATGATAACAAAAATTATATTTAGACCATAAATGTTAAATCCAAGATTACTTTCACATTACCTATAAAATCCTTATTGGCATTGTTGTCATGACCCTTCCTTGGGGCTTGTGTCATGACTACCCCAAGCCCGCCTTCTATAGGCCAGGGGCTGGTGACTAGCACCAAAGGAGTAATCTCGATAAAAGGGTAGGCATTGCCTTTTTGACCTGTAACACACACAAATTATGAACATAAGCAGTAGAGGTAACAACTAGAAATAAACACTATGTAAATTGTATACAAGAGATAGTAATGAAAGGAGAGGGGTCGGAAATACAAGCTCAACTGTAAAGTACAACTGTAGAAAAGTAAATAGAAACTACTGAGTTGTCCTCTGGAAATCCCACCTGAAGGGTGGGTACAGATGGCCTCCTCAGCACCTCAGGTCTATCTGTCCGCTCCATGTATGTCTCGCCATGTGGTCCAGCTTCAGGTATCGTCCGACTCCACAAGTCTCTACCTCGATCAGTGCTGTCTCTTGTCTGCTACCAACACAACGTAGTGCGGGCATAGACCGTCCAGGGGTGAGTATAACGATACTTAGTAGGGACCCCGAGACCCTCGAAGTTCTCCCAAAATCCACTAAGGAATAAACCACATACGAAAGATACAACCACAAAGTATCAACCAACCCTACTTAGGTATATACACATACATATACCTAAGTTATCAATCTCAGATCGGCTCCAACTCTCGAGCCCAATAACAACCCAGTCTACGAAGGAAGTAAATTTAATCACATCGATGGTAATGATTGAAAGTCAAGACTCAGCTCACACAAGTATACATCTTTCATATAGCGATAAAGATGATCATTTGTAGTCACTGATTCATCTAAGCTGTCGAACCCATGTAGGATCCAAGTACAGAAGTTGTCACTGTCAAACCCACATAGGATCCAAGTACAGAAGTCGTTGCTGCCAAACCCACGTAGGATCTAAGTATAGTAGTCGTCGCTGCCGAACCCACGTAGGATCCAAGCACAGTAGTCCTCACTTCCAAACCCATGTAGGATCCAAATACAGTGGTCGTCGAAGTCACAGTCAGTTCTAGGGTTCTCGCACACAGCACGCTCGATTCTGGGAGGGTATGCTCCTCGAGAAAAGGGGTTGATACATCAACTATCACGAAGTCCAGATTTTATGTATTCCAAAGTTCTGTCTCATCAAAATAAACCCAACGCGACAGACAACGCGTCAATCGGTCGCCTGGTCTGAGAGTTATTGGTTTTTTCGTCCCAGGGGCCTGGTTGGAGTTATGCTCGTTCCAAACCCTCCTGTTTTCCAAATTTTCCCAAAAATCACTTAGATTATCTCAAAAGGACTGCCTCATCATGAGGATCGTAGTTTCGCAGAAGGCGTGTTGATCGGACGCGCGGTCTAGAAGATATTTGTGTTTATGCGAAACGAGTCCGGCCCGTCAAGACCAGTGGCTTGGCGGGTCGGCCTGACCCAGTTTGGTGGGTCCGACCCAACTGGGGGTCGGCCCGGCCTGGTGGGGCACGGCCCACCCAGGGACCCTACCCGGAGGGGGTGGCCCAGCCCGCGCGAGGGTGGTCGGGCCTGTACGGCAGGTCGCGGCTCGGCCAACTGGCCGAGCAGAGCATGGGGGGCTTGGCCCCCCAGTTCCTTGTATCGGTGGTGCCAAGCGGCGCCACCCCTCTTGCTCATCCATCGAATCCAGCCAATTTTTCTAGCGTGAGCAGCCCGCATAGCGGGCCGTTGTCCTTCACAGCGCGGCGCCACGAGGCGCCGTGGTCTTCCCAGCCCGGCCGGTAGGCGGCCGGCCGGTTCATCAGCCTAGCGGCCCGTGGAAGCGGGCCACATCTCCTCAGTAGAATGGCGCCAAGAGGGAATTCTGGTCTCCTGCCCAGCCGGCCATAGCTGACCGGCTCATCAAGGAAGCGGCCCGCACAGCGGGCCGCAGTCTTCCCACAGCGCGGCACCAAGGAGGTGTTGCGGTCTTCCAGCCCGACCGGCTACAGCCGGCCTGTTCACTTTGTCAGAGTGGTCGCGGTTTCCTCCACGCAGTTGGTGCTTGGTCACCGCTTCCGGTTGCCATCGCCTCTGATCACCGCCGCCTCCGGTCATCGTTGTCTAAATAATCACAAACCAATGGAGGGTTATCAGGCCGTGTTCATTCAGCCAACGCCCTCCATGTTAGGCGATATCAAATGGCCGAAGACAATCCAAGATATTCAACGAAGAACAAGGTATAATTTTATTCGATTAAAATTGATCATAACCCCCTACCTCATAATCAACGTTGAGAGTATACGAGGAAATCGGCGTTGCAAATAATCGTGTCGCGGGAGATGGTGTCGTTCTATCAACGTCAGAGGAAGAGTCATTTTTGTTGGGAACGTTCCATGTGGGTGGTGTCTTCTCCCTTGATGCAAAGGAAGAGGAATTTAGGTAGCGTTCATTATGTGATCGCCTTCTTTCTTTTCCGGGTTGAATAAGTGGAGGAAGACGATCGAGTTCCTCGTCTTCTTCGCTGTAGAGGGTGTCTTCTCCCAAAGCCTTTCCACAAAATATTTTCCAAGGTAAATGAAATAATAGGCTCCCCCAATATAATAATATTTCCATGCATTTCAAAATATTTCAAATGGATTCATGAAACCACAAATAATTAATTAATTATGGAGCTCAATTAATTAATTAGTAGTGTTGGCACATTAAATGATAGAGGAAGTAGAAAGGTTTAACCCTCATCAATGGGGGCTTCGAAGGGTTTCAAGGGGGGAGTTGAAGAGTTGATGTTTGTGTGGGCCCCACACACATTATCCTCCCATGGGAGGTTATGTGGGGGTGGCCCCCACCATCAACATCCCTTTGGAGATAATAACCACCAACTAAATAAAAATGTGTTACTACACATTTTTATTTAATTCCAAACTTTTAAGTAGAAACCCCAAAACATAACTTCCATCCTGTATAAAATGCAACTGCGGTAATGGTACTCTTAAGAGAATATCGGTGCTACGAGTTCATCAGCATCCTCGAATTTCAATTCCGAGCTTCAGTTCAAAAGATAGAAAAAATTTCATGTATGTTTACTGAACGTACACGAAAAAAACTTAAGAAATTGATTTCGGGCACACCGGTCCTCGGAATCAAGTTCCGTCAGAAACTGGGGACTCATAAAATTATAAATAATTTAAGGAAAAAAAATTCCTTGAAATTTCTAGGTAATTACATTACCCCTACCTCAGGGCTTTACGTCCCCGTAAAGCTATAACACACACTAGGGGAAAAAATGTGGGTACTGAGCATGAATCTGAGCCTCCCACTCACATGTGCTCTCCTAGAGGTTTCCGTGCTTCCAGTGAAAGCGTACCAGAGGAATCGACCGTCCATGCAGGACCCGCTCCTTCTGATTCTCAATCTCCACTAGAAACTCTGTGAAAGTCACTCCATCATCGATGTCCATCTCCCCGTGGTCGATGATGTGGGATGGGTCGTGCGCGTATCTCCTCAATTGTGATACGTGGAAGACGCCATGCACCCTGTGCAACTGAGGTAGAAGGGATAGGCAGTAAGCCACCTTGCCTACTCTGCTAAGGACCTGGAAAGGTCAGATGAAACGCGGAGATAACTTGCTGCCTAGGCCAAATCTCCGTAGGCCTCTTCGAGGTGCGACCCATATGAAGACGTGGTCTCCATCATCGAACTCTAGTGCTCTTCATCTCCTATCAGCATAGGGCTTATGTCTGCTCTGTGCAGTCTTCATCCAGTCCTTGATGATATGCACCTTCTCCGTCGTAGCCTACACCATTTCTGGTCCTACAAGTGTTGACTCTCCTGGGTTAGTCCAGTATAGAGGTGATCGGTAAGGTCGGTCGTACAGTGCCTCATAAGGGGCAATCCCGATGGTGGAGTGGTAGATGTTGTTGTACACAAACTCCACCAAGGTTAAGTGATCCTCGCAGCTGCGACCAAAGTCGAGGACACATGCACGGAGCATGTCGTCGAGTGTTTGAACGGTCCTCTCAGTCTAACCATCCGTCTGAGGATGGAAGGAGGTTCTCAAGCGAAGTTGCATCCCAAAAGCCTCATGTAACCCCTTCCATAGTCGGGAACTGAAAAAAGCATCCTGATCGGAGACGATCATCGATGGTACACCATGAAGTCATACGATCTCCTGAATGTAGAGGTGTCCCAAGATCTCTACTGAGCCCTACTCTCTGATCGGTAGGAAGTGAGATGATATGGTGAGTCGATCTACGATCACCCAGACAGAGTCGTATCCTCTAGATGTATGTGGAAGTCCCATCATAAAATCCATGGATATCTCGTCCCACTTCCACTCTAGGACTTCTAAGGGTTGTACCAAGCCTTCTAGTACCTGGTGCTCTACCTTCACTTGCTGACAAGTGAGGCATCGCGAGACAAACTCTACTACTGCTTTCTTCATACCTAGCCACCAGTGCTGTCGTCTGAGGTCCTGATACATCTTCTCCACTCCTGGATGTACCGCTATAGGGGAAGTGTGAAACTCTCTCAACACCTCCTCCCATAGTGCAACTGTTACCATGGTTCATCCTCTAAAGATGATGACGTGCTCCCCACCTTTAGAAAATCCATCAAGTGCCTGCCCTGAGGATATCTGAGCACGTCGCGTCTCACAGTCAACATCTCCACGATGTGCTTCCCTGACTCGCTGAAGAAGTGGAGGAGTGACTGTGAGAGACTGAAAAAAGGTTGCTCCATCTCTATCCACGAAATATATCTGCAATGCGGCTAGCTGCTCTGTCACCTCTCCTAGTAGTTGTATGCCCGATCTCTTGCTGAGAGAATCTGCTAGAACATTACCCTTCCCGGGAGTATAAAATATCTCAAACTCATAGTCTTGGAGGAACTCGAACCATCACCGCTATCTCAGGTTCACGTCCTTCTATGAGAAGATGTACCTAAGTATCTGGTGGTCAGAGTTGACTGTAAAGCGCTCGCCAATCAGATAGTGCTGCCATATATTCAAGGGGAATACCACTGCTGCTAACTCCAGGTCATAGGTTGCGTAGTTCTGCTCGTGTTGTCTCAACTGTAGTGAACCATATGTGATCACTACTCACTCCTGCATCAGAACACACCCGATTCCGATCCCTGACACGTCGCAGTAAACTACGTACTCAACGCCCTCCTCCGGTAGCCTCAAGATGGGAGCACTGGTCAATCTCTGCCTTAGCTCCTAAAAGCACTACTAGAATCTCTCTGACCACACGAAGGGTTTCCACTTCTTTGTCAATGCTGAATGTGGTGCTGCAACTCTGGAAAAATCTGGCACAAATCTCTGATAGTACCCAGCCAATCCCAGGAAACCCCATAACTCTATCACACTCTTGGGTGGCTCCCAAGCAAGTAATACCTCGATCTTTTCTAGATCCACTACAACTCCAGCTTTCGAGGTGACGTGTCCCAAGAAGTGAACCTCTCGAATCCAGAACTATCACTTCGAGATTTTATGATAAAGCCGGTGCTCTCAGAGTTTATCCAGTACCACTCACAAATGGTAGGCGTGCTCCTCCTCAGTAGTCGAGTAAATCAATTTTTCGTCAATGAAGACTATGAAAAATAGATCGAGGTAAGGCTAGAAGATCTGGTTTATGAGACTCATAAACACTACGGGAGTGTGGTTATGTCGAAGGGAATAAGAAATAAATCGTAATGGCCATACCGATACCTGATGGTCGTCTTCTGCACATCCTCATCTCGAACTCTGAGCTGGTGATATCTTGACCTGAGATCTATCTTCGAGAACCATCGTGCTCCCTTGATCTGATCAAAGAGGTCATAAATCCTCAGGAGTGGGTAATTATTCTTCATGTTCACCTAATTCAGGCGATGGTAGTCAACACACAGTCACAAGCTCCAATCTGCCTTCTTGGAGAATAAAATCGGATATTCCCAGGGTAAAAAACTGGGTAGGATAAATCCCCTTCCCTATAAGTCCTTCCGTTGTACCCGCAGCTCATGAAGCTCGGCGGGAGCCATCCGATGTGCTGGAGTAGATATCGGTGTTGTCCCTGGGTATAGGTCAATGTAGAATTCTATCTCTCTGTGAGGAGTTAATCCTAGAATTTCATCAGGGAGAACATCTGCATACTGATCCACCACAAAAGGAAAACTCGGACTTCGCACATCAACTGCTCCAAGGATGAGACAAGCCAACTGATGTGTTATCGGCTTCCCCCTCCTCTGCGTAAGTCCATCCTACGCTGCAAAGGCTCCCTTCGCACTGGTGAAGGTGAACCTGGTCCCATCCGGGCAGACACACTACACTTTGCACCAAATACAGTCGATCTAAGCATGGACTTTAGATAACCATTCCATACCCAATATGAATTTGTAAGGCCTCGACGCCGCTACAAGAAGATCCCAGCCGAAGCTCATTCCTCCTAGAGTAAGCTCACACAGCTGTCACCAGTGCGTAATCGTCAATTCTACTCCTGTAGGAATCTATAGCTATAAGGATAGATCCAAAGGCTCTGTCGAATTCTTCGAGCTCCGAACAAGGGAAGCAACAATAAAATAATGACTCACATTTGTGTCTATAAGTACTGCAGCAAGGGTGGATTAGACATAGATAGTACCTTGAGTCATCACAGGTGCATCATGGTCATAGGCCTCGACTGCCTAGAGCTGAGTCTTCCTCTGTCTTCCAGCTCCCTGTGGTCGGGGTGGACCTCCTGGTGGTGGTGGTGGTAGTTCCTCGAATCGTCGTCCACCACCCACTACTCGGCCATCTCCTCTAACACATCTTCCTAATCCTAATGGACCACCATAGTCAAACCTCTGACTCTTCCTAGGAGGTCCCTCTACTGTCTTCTGCTCGTCTGCATAGTGTCTCGGGCAGTCTCGAGCCATGTGACCCTAACCGATGCATGCATAGAACTGCCTGCCCCTCGTAGGGTTGTCTCTATTTCATGCACCCCGCACAACTAAACCTGTATCCTGGGATCGCCCACCTAATGTTCTGGTCCACTTGGACCTCTGCGACATCTGTCTACTGCCAGATGCAGAAGACTCTGCTATGTGTAACCCTATGGTGGGTCTCGCTACTTGTAACTGCTCAGCGAGAAAGCTCTCCACTAGAAGGGCTCGCTCCAGTACCCCCACCTGCTTCGGAATGATGAGGGAAATCGTCAAAGCCCTAATCTCATGCCTGAGTCCCTGCTCAATGGTCCAGGCCCTGAAGAATGGGTCCTGCAGCATATCCGTTTAGTAGTGTGAGAGGTCGGTGAACCGCGCTGAGTGATTATCTACTGTAATGCTTCCCTACTAGAGATGAAGTAACTCATGAATCTGCACCGCACGAAGGGTGGCTAGAACAAACTCCGAGTGGAAGAGACTCTCAAATTCCGTCCATAGTAAAGATTCCTCATCATGCACCTGGAGCATCAGGCACCACCATCTTCCTGTTGCTGTGTGTAGGAGACTAGCGGCAAGGATCACCATAAGGTCGGCTGGTGTCCCTACCCATCTGAAAAACTCTCACGACAGCCTCCATCCAATCCTCAGATGCCTGTGGGTCCGTCTCTCCCTAGAACCTGGGAGGCCTGTATCGCTGGAACTCATGCAATGCACTTAGGTGGCATGCAGTCTCCACTACTGGGGATAGTGTTATCGATGGCCCAGTGGGTAGTGGTACCACTAGTGCCTCCAATGTGATGGGGCCCTACACCGAGGCATCGTCGCTCTGTGGGCTACCATCTCGTACGTAACTCAGAACCCTAGCTGGTTGCCTTCATGGGGCCATCCTAAAAAGAAACAGGTGCGCCATGGTTAAAACAGTATACATTTTGAGCTGGCACAAAGTAATCACAAATAAATCTTTTTCAAAGTAAACACACACACAATCAGTGTTTTCATGCACTGAGTCGGAGATCAGAAGTCATAGTCCTAGTGTATGGATACGTCGGTCGCCGCACCAACACTGTTTTCCCTAAACTGATAACCAGACCCAAAACACTTAACACTATTTCTTCATTGAAAATAATGATCAGATTCTTAAGTTTTGCGGTAGAACCGACTCCTTTGATACCAATTTTTTACAACCCTTCCTCGGGGCCCGTGTCGTGACTACCCCAAGCCCGCCTTCCATAAGTCATGGGTTGGCGACTAGCACCAAAGGTGTAATCTCGATAAAAGGGAAGGAATTTCCTTTTTACCCTGTTACACATACAATTACTGAACACAAGCAATAGAGGTAACAACTGGAAATAAACATTAAGTAAATTGTATACAAGAGATAGTGTTGAAACAAAAGGGGCTATAAATATAAGCCCAACTGTAAAGTACAACTACCGAAAAGTAAATAGCAACTATTAAGCCATCCTCCGGAAATCCCACCTGAAGGGTGGGTACATATGGCCTCCTCAGTGCCTCAATTCCTTCCGTCTGCTCCGTGTATGTCTTGCCAAGTGGTCCACCTCCGGGTATTGTCCGGCTCCACAAGTCTCTACCTTGATCAGTGATGGCTGTCGTCTGCAACCAACACAATGAAGTGCGAGAATAGCCTATTAATGGGTGAGTATAATGATACTTAGTAAGGAACTCGAGACACCCGAAGGTCTCCCATAATACATGAATGAATAAACCACAGAAGAAAGATACAACCACGAAGTATCAACCAACCCTACTTTGGTATATGCCCATACATATACTTATGTTATCAATCTCAGATCGTCTCCAACTCTCGAGCACAAGCACACCCCCGTCCACACAAGAAGTAAAGTCAATCAAATCGATGATAATGAATGAAATTCAAGAGTCAGCTCACACTGGCATACATATTTCGCATAGCGATAGAGATGATCAGTTGTAGTCACTGATTCATCTAAGCTGTCGAACCCACAATAGATCCAAGTACAGAAGTCATCACTGTCGAACCCACGTAGGATCCAAGTACAAAATTCATCATTGTCGAACCCATGTAAGATCCAAGTACAGTATTCATCACTGCCAAACCCATGTAGGATCCATGTATAGTAGTCGTTGCTGCTAAACCCATGTCGGATCCAAGTACAGTAGTCATCGAAGTCGCAGCCAGCTCTAGGGTTCCTGCACACAGCACGCTCTATTGTGGGAGGGTCTGCTCTTTGAGAAAAGGGAATGATACATAAACTATCATGATGTTTGGAGTGGATGTACCCCGAAGTTCCATCTCATCAAACTGAACCCAACACGATATATGGTGCATCAATCGGATGCCCGGTCTGAGAGTTATTGGCTTTTCTGTCCTAGGGGCACGGTTGGAATTACGCTCGTTCCAAACCTGGTCGTTCACCAAAGTTTTCCAAAACTCACTTAGAGTATCACAAAAGTAATACATCTTCATGAGGATCCCAGTGCTGCAGACGGCACGTCGATCGGACGTGCGGTCTAGAAGATATTCGTGTTTAAGCGAAACGGGCCCAGCCCATCAAGCCCAGTGGGCTGGCGGGTCGGCCCGACCCATTTTGGTTGGTCTGACCCAGCTAGGGGTCAGCCCGGCCCTGTGGGGCATAGCCCACCTAGGGACCCGGTCTGGCGGTTATGGCTCGGCCCATGTGAGGGAGACCCAACCCACGCGGCAGGCGGCCCGGCCCACGCGAGGAAGGCCCGGACCGTGCGGTAGGCCGCAGCTCGGCCAGCTGGCCGAGCGAAGTAGGGGGGCTCGGCCCCCCGTTCCTTGTAACAGTGGCACTGAGCGGCGCTACCCCTTAGGCCCGTTCGGCCTATTCCGTCCGGTTTTCCTGGCGCGAGCGGCCAGCACAGTGGTATGTTGTCCTTCGCAGTGCGGCGCCATGAGGCACCACGGTCTTACCAGCCTAGTTGGCAGCCGGCCGGCCAGTTCGTCAGCTGAGAGGCCCAAAGAATTGAGTCGCATCTCCTCCGCAGCACAATACCAAGAGGCCTCCGTAGTCATCCCGTAGCGCGGTGCCAAGGAGGCACCACGGTCTTCTAACTCGGCCAGCTATGGCCGTCCAGTTCGCTTCATCCAAGCGGCCCGCACCGCGGTCCGCGGTTTCCTCCACACGGCCAGTGTGCGGTTTCCAATTCCGGTTGTCGTCGCCTCCGATCATCGTTTCCAAAATAATCACAAACCAATGGAGGGTCATCGATCCATGTTAGTTCAACCTGCACCCTCCATGTTAGGCGATATCAAATGGCCGAAGACAATCCAAGATATTAAATGAAGAAAGAGGTACAATTTTATTCAATTAAAATTGATCATAACCCCCTACCTCGTAATTGGTGTTGAGAGTAAATTAGTAAATTGGTGTCGTGGATGACGATGTCGTTCTGTCAACGTCAGAGGAAGAGTCGTTTTTTTTTTGGCGACGTTCCTCACAGGCGGTGTCTTCTCCCTTGATGAAAAGTAAGAGGAAGGTAGGTAGCTTTCTTTGTGGTGTCACCTTCTTTCTTTCCCCAGTTGAAGAAGTGGAGGAAGATGATCGAGTTCCTCGTGTTCTTCGCTGGAGAGGGTGACTTCTCCAAAATCCTTTCAACAAAATATTTTCCAAGTCAAATGAAATAATTGGCTCCCCCAATATAATAATATTTCCATGTATTTCAAAATATTTCAAATGAATTCATGGCACCACAAATAATTAATTAATTGTAGAGCTCAATTAATAAATTAGTACCGTTGGCACATTAAATAATAGAGGATGGTGAAAGGTTTAACCCTCATCAATGGGGGGTTCCAAGGGTTTCAAGGAGGAGTTGAATAGTTGATGTTCGTGTGGGCCCCACACACATGATCCTCCCATGGGAGGTTATGTGGGGGGTGGGCCCTACCATCAACCTCCCTTTGGAGATAATAACCACTAACTAAATAAAAATGTGTTACTACAAAATTTTATTTAATTCCATACTTTTAAGAAGAAACCCCAAAACATAACTTCCATCCTGTATAAAACACAACTGCAGTAAAGGGCCTCTTAAGAGACTACTGGTGCTGTGAGTTAATCGGTGTCCTTGGATTTCAATTACGAGAACTGATCCAAAAGATATAAATACATGCATGTATGTTTACTGAACTTAACCAAAACAAACTTCAGAAATTGATTCCGGGCACACCGGGTCTCAGAATTAGGCGCCGTCAGAAACTGCGGACTCGTAAAATTCCAAAGAATTTAAGGAAAAACAATTTCCTTGAAATTTATGGGTCTTTACAATTTTTTTTATAATTAAATGAAGATTCCATCCAAAATATTATTAACTAAGTAAAAAAGGTGTAAAATTTTCATTAAAAAAATATTTTTAGAAATATTTTAAAAAAAATAATCATTTTTAGAAAACCATATTTTGAGAGAAAAAGGTTTTTTTACATGGTGATTAATAAATTCTCTTTTCATTATGAAAATTATTTTGAACTAATTTTTACATAAATAAATCCAAATGATTGGAACATTTTGTTATCATGAAATTATTTTAGGGGAATAAAATTATTGAGTTTCATGGGATATGGATCATAATATGTCATAATTGGATGCATAAACAAAAACAATCTTAATAAACAAATATATTTTATAATGAAACCATTATGACATTAGGAATGTTGAATTATAAGTCCCTTGAAGAAATAAAATTTTATTAAACATTAAATATCATAAGGATAAATAAATCTAAGATATTAAATGTGAATGGTGTTGTATATACACCTTAGAAAACAAAATTGGTACATAAAAACAAATGTCTTGAAGAAGAGAAATTGAGACACAAATCCATTAAAACATTAATAACATAGAAATTATAGACCACATTAATAAGATATCAAAAACAAATATTTGAATCCCCATATTTTTTTCTATAATAATAATAAAATACATTCCTACTAATTATATACATAAAATAAATGAAATATGTGGTGAATTTTTCATTTGGATCACATAAAATAAAAGTTTGAAAGAAATCCCTTACAATAAGTCTCAAATTCATTCAAATATGTTTTAAAATTATATATTATATATACATGTTCACTATAAATATGGAATTTAACCATACATATATATATATATAATATAAAATTTGGTTTACTTATGACCTTTTATTATTAATTTATTAACAATTACTTTTAAAAATCACATTTTGGGGTGATAGATATTTTTTTTCATGTATGGTTTGATTTTTTATTTCTTATCCTATAACATTTATGATGGTTCCATAATCTATTTTATGTTAATTATTATATAAATATCACATATATTTATTATATATTTATTTAGAGTAATGCATAAATGTTATAGATAAAAAGTTAAATACACCATTCATGGAGATGGTAGGTCGTACGTAAACATGAACACCATTTACATTTTTTCAAGAGATTAGAAAAAATAAAATTAACTTATATATAATATTTATAGATTAATTTTAGGTCATATTTATTCGATATATTCCTTAAGCCTAACCTTATTACGTTCCATGTAATGTACGAATGAATCACATCACCTCACAAAGTGTTAGTCCACCGTACACATGAGAGACATTATCGTATACCCACATATGGTAATATAAGGAGGTATTGGTGATATCATAATTTATTAAGTATAAATATTATTTCAATATCATATTATATTATTTAATATATCTTTATATACATCAAATTAAAAAAGAAATTAAAAACAAATTTCATCAGTTCATGAGTCGATAGTCCGTCGGGCACTTGAGAAACTTTATTGGCATCCAATTTGTTGGGAGGTAATAAAGTACAATTTTAATTATAATTAATTAGGAATAATAAATAAATAAATAAAATATATAAAAATTAAACTATCATTATATCCATACATTAGAGGTGGTGATGGAAACTGGATAACATCGGTTCACAATGATGTAGAACTCTACACACATGAATGATGATTATTTATCCCATTTGATAGAATATGAGATAATCATTGGTTATTTTATTAAGATAATAATAAAAAAAATTATAAGAGATGCTAGTGTTATTATTTTAGAATATTTGTAACATATTAATAGGGTAGGAATTATAAATAAATCTAAAATTAATATTTAAGAATTTTAGCTCTTGGTCATGGATCCAACTAAAGTTTACCCCTAAATCCTTATTATAATGGATTACTAACCAAAATAATAACTAAAATATTATGTAATGTAATTAAAAAAATTAATAGGGCTTGTATTTTCTGAAAGAGGGGTTTTTGGTTGTGTGAAGGGGAGAGGAGTGGGGGGGGCTAGTTATAAGTTGGTTGAGTGGAACACTTTTAGTTTTTGGAATGAAATAGTTGTAATAAATTTTATCACATGCAAGAAATGATCGAAAAATACTAATTATCATACTTTAATGAGATATGTTTGAAATATTTACATAAAATTAGATATTTACAAGTATCTTGGTGATTTTAACCATTCACATTTTAGTTTAAACACCCAATTAGCCTATTTTAATGTTAACATGGTAAATAATAGTTACTATTACTATTATTATAAATTATCTTAAATAATTATGTTCACCTAATTATGTAATATAAATAATTATGATTCTGATTATGGAACATAATTTTCTAAATTAAATTCATATTTTTATCAGAATTCAATTTAAAATTATTCTTGAAAATGTGATGAAAAAGTTTTTTTCTAAATAAAAAAGTTTCAAAAGTTAAAAACATTTATATCGAAATTCAATATGAAATTTATTTAAATGAAAATAATTTTATTAATATATACATAATTGAAGAAATCTAATTTTTAAATTTATATTAAAAATAACTTTTTAGGTTATTAATGTAACTCACCGACCCTAGTTACCCATAGTCAGTGCATTATTACACAACATTGGCATGTTACAAGGAATCATGTCCCAAAAGACCAATCAATTTAGTAACCTTGGAAGTACTAGATAACTATATAGGTTTTACTTTACATAATTAATTCAAAATAGAATCATTGTGTCTTCGTAGAACACACTCATATCCCATAGCCTATCCCATCAGGTAAGTCATAATATACATTTTCACATCTTGGGAAAAATAAAACATAAGTAAGGGGTGAGCTTAGATTCTCAGTAAGGATAATAATATAGTAAAAACTTTCAGAAATATGAATAAACATTTAAGTTAATGTATAAGGCTAAAATAAAAACCTTTTTAAATTAAACATCAGCATAATATTGAAATTATAAATCAAATAATTTCATTTACTTATTTTCATAGATATTATACTAGTCAAATAATCACATATAATATCAATAGCTAATTTCATAATGATGGAATGCATAATGTCGGTCATCATAACCACATTGTCAAGGATTTGTGCAAAGACTACAAATAAGATTTTTTCTAGGTCTTGTGCAAAGACACTAGTTTATCTTATGAGACCTAAAGATGCTTCGAGGAGCTATAGTAGGCTCCACCTGTCACTTACTAAGTCCAATGTATTCATCATATGAAAAGTTTGAAACATATTATAAAAATTTATATTAAAACTACCATATTAAATGTCAATGCAATGACCATAAACCATTAACTATATAAAAATAGTGCATCCACAGTCAAACATATCACAATAACTTCAATATAATATGGAATATTGTATCATAATAAATCAACTTCACACAAATGTAAAATCCAATGAAGGATTTTGACGTAGATAAAATCAATCCAAAAACTATCTGAGTGAAATATCTCATTCAACTTTGTATTAATTTTAAAGTCATGTAATTATAAATGAAAAAAATTATTTTGAAAATATTCTTATAAGGTTGTAATGGAATCTTCTAAGGTGTTATAATGGCAGAAAATAGCCTCACACTTATTATAACTTAAAAACATTCTTTCCATTATTGTTGTTGAAATGGACACAAAGTAACATGTTTTGAAAGCAACGTAAAGATTCTTTTAGAACAATTTTATAATAATTCAAAACAATGGTATAAATGACTTTAACCCATATTCTAGTAAATAGTAAAAATTATTTGAAATTAATTTTTATGAAACATGGATGAGGATGATAAAGAATCCCCAGTAGATACTTACGTATAAACAACCTCAGATAATAAAGAGATTGTAAAATTAGCCCTTACCTTGTACATTTCCTTTGAAGAGGGTAATTTAACCTCCTTTATAATTTTTAAATCATTTTTATTAAATTATACAAGAACCACATACAAAAATATGATATCATATAATATATTTTAATATTTATTTGTTAATAATATTTCAGTAGTATCATTGTTTCGGGTGTTAACCGATTCATTTTCCTTTATATGTTTTGTTACATAAGTAATGTTTATTATGGAAATCATGTATTTGATTAATATCAATAATAATATTAAGTTATTAAAAATTATTTTTAATCATTAAATGAAAATTATTTTTGAATTGTTATGATGGGTAATGAATCTCATCGTGTTCATGGAGACGGTAATCCGTACGTACGTGTGAGCGACAATATCATTATATTAATGGTGAATTCATGTGTAATTGGATGGTATATCATAAATAAATAATAATTAACTTGTTATATTTTTTATTTATATAAATTATACTAATTATTATAACCATCCAAATAATGAAGTTTTGAATAACAAACTACACCACAACGTGGAGACGGTAAGTTGTACTTACGCACGTATGGTGACTTCGTCATTCATAGGATAGATAGAATAATGAATATTGTTGTAACATATTTATAATAAAATCAATGTATGTATAATGTACTCTAGTTATTATTTTAGTATGAAAACAACAACAAAATAGGAAGTGGAAGAAGAAAATAACATTGAAAGAGGTGATGAAATTATTACCTCTTCTTCAAGTGCTTCCTTTTCATTTGAACAAAATGGAACCTTAGGTTGGATTTATGATCAATGTAAGGAATATAGGTTTACTTTATGGTATTTTTTTGGGTATTTGAGAAGGGGTTATCTGAGAAAAATGGATTTGGAGGTGTGAATTTGAGAGAAGGGGAAGTTCCCATTAATTAGAGAAGTGAGGGCGCCTTAGGAAAAGATTGAAATGTTACTTTATTATAAAGTCAATTTTTGTTTGAAATGGCACCAAATGGATTTGATTATAGTATAAGGTTGTTATGGGTCTAAAAAATCTCAACCAAGATATTTTAGACATGTTTAGGTTACCGCATTAACCTTACCTTTTATATTTAACTCTTGGTTAAATAGTTTCACATTTACCATGTCTCCTTGTATTTTTATATTATATGGTTAATAAACATAAAATAAAATGAAAAGAGAACCTAAAGTGGTTCATTGATGAAATATATAACATTATCTAAGTCCCTTTTCCAAAACATATATTTTTAAGAATATTATATCATTTAATAATATAGTATTTGTTTTAAAAATTCATTTATGTCAATTTTGACACTATTTAGTATTTGGTTTTGTGAAAGTCATAAAAACTTTATTACGTCGAAAAAAATTAATTTCACCAACCCTAAAATTTCATATTAACCTAGATAATTTTTTTAATGCCTCAAAATTCTCAATTTACATTTATTTTAAAATTTATAATATCAATTATTTTAATCTTTCAATAATATGGTAGTTACTGCATCATCATTATGTCCTAAATAAATTTAATTATTTAATGTCTAAAATTTATAAATAAAATACCACGTTGTAGAAAATATTTTTATATTTCTAATTAATATTTATATTAGAAATTATTATATGTATAACCCTATATTAAAAATGTCTTAGTTATTAACATTTCAATATATCACTTTTAACTCCTCTTTAAATAAAATAATAATAAATTTCCTAATCTAATCCAAGTGGATCAACAAGGGTCATATTTTATTCCTGAGGTTGATTATGGTCGAAATAAGATTATCCAATATAATTAGGACATGTGTTAGGGTAATTATAATATCATTTTTACCATTAATTACCCTTTTTACTTTTAACCGTGGAAAATATAATTAAAAAGACACTATTCACCAAAAATTATTTTCATTCTATTGAAAAAAATTTCACATACTAATGTTATCCGTGTCTCCTGGATTTTTGAAATTAAATTCATAGAAGTAGTAAAATTATGTTTTATTCAAATTTGCAATTGTGCCTAGAAGGTGGGTAAAAGACGTTAAAAAGTTCAATAAAATTTTATATATCTATTCTTATTATAAAATGACTCCAATGAATTAAATTGGACTAATATAGGTATTATGTGTCTATTTTGACTTTAAAATAAATTTATATAAAAATAATAATTAATTAAATAAAAGTCAGTTTAAAATAGTAACGTAGTGTTTTCCACTATTCATCAAAAATTGAAGGTATTCTAGAAAATAACAAAAATTAAACTTAAGCTAATTTTGATATTCCAAATCCAAAAATGAAGTCCATTTTGAAAAATAAAATTTAAAAATTTTCAAAAAGTGGGTATTATTATTCATAACAGCTAGTTTGATTGGTCATGGTGTGCTAGAACTCGAAGATACGTACAGTGAAAGCTATTGTATTATTCAAAGAGAAGCATACTGTAGAAGCTTGGGGTGTTGCATTCTCCCCTGCTTCAAATTATTTCATCCTAGAAATTTCTAGAATATTACTGCATAAAAATATTCTGGTGGTTCTTCATCATAAGTTCCTCAGGTTCCCACGTTGCCTCTTACATTTTATGGTTTGTCCAAAGAACATTTACCATAAGAGTTTTCTGGTTTCTCAAAACATGTTCTCCAGTATCATGAATTATGATAGGATCTTCACAATAAGACAGACCAGGTTCTAGTTCTATTTCTTTATAGGTGTGTACATGTGTTGGGTCTGGCATGTATTTTTTCAATAATGATATGTAGAACACATAATGAACTTTGGAGAGAATTAGTGGCATTTCCAAATAGTATTCTACCACTCCAATTTGTTCTAGAATTTTGAAACGCACGATGTAACTAGGACTTAACATACCCTTCCTACCGAATCGTATAACACCCTTCCATGGAGATACCTTTAAGAAAATATTATCTCCTACTTGAAATTCCAAATCTTTCATTTAGTTAATGGCATAGCTCTTTTTCCTACAATGAGATACTTTGATGTGGGTTTTGATAATCGTCACCTTTTCTGTTGTTTCCTCAACATGTTTTAGGCCTACGGGTTTTCATTCACTGACATCTTCCCAACAAGTTCATATGAGACATCTCTTTCCATATAACTCTTCATATGGTGCCATATGAATACTTGAATGAACGATATTGTTATATGGAAATTCTATCAGAGGAAAATACTAATCTTACATACCTTGAAAGTCATGTGAGAAAGATCTCAACGTGTCTTCTAAGGTTTGAATAGTCCATTTTGATTGTCCATCAATTTGAGGGTTTTAGGTAGTGCTCAAATGAATTTCATTATCAAGGTATTTCTAAAGACTTTTCTAGAATCTTGATGTAAAACGGGTTCATGATTAGAAACAATCAATAGGGGTACACCATGAATTCTTACAACATCATTAATATATAGTCTTTCTAAACGTTTAAGTGGTAAATCTTCTCCTATATCAAGAAAATTTGCTGACGTGGTAAGAAAATAAATAATGAACCATATTGCATTATTCCATCTAGGATTCTTCGGTATCCCCATGAAAATTTTCATTGTAATATCATCCCATTTCCACACAGGTATAGGAATAGGTTTCAGGACTCTTCTAAGATGTTCTCTTCTATCCTCACCATTTGGCAAAATATACATCTTGACACATAATCACCAATATCTCTCATCATTTTTTCACACCAAAAATGTTCCTCCAAATCTCTATACATCTTAGTGCTACCATGGTGTATAGTGAAATTGGATCTATTATTATCATCCAACAATTAAATTTTTAGATCAAGAATATCAGGAACACAAAGCCTTTTAACAAATTTTAAAATTTCATCTTCATATATGAATTCAATCAATCTCCCATCATTTATAGCTTTAATTTTCTTTTAATACTCATCATCATCAGTATAAGAGCTTTTTACCCTTTCTAGTAAATATTATTTTCCAACCATTTGAAAATGTTATCAATGTTTCACCTTCCATTAATATCCCCATATCTATAATTACTAGATCCATGAATATAGGATCCCTTTAAGCTCTCATATTTTTCATAACTCCATGATCCTTTCTGCTCAAAGCATCTACCACCTTATTTGCCTTCCCTGGGTGGTAGTGTATAGTGCAATCATAATCCTTGAGTAGTTCAAGACATCTCCTTTGTCTCATGTTGATTTCATTTTGTGAGAAAATATACTTCAAAAATCTTGTGATCAGTATGTATCTCATATTTTTCTCCATAAAGATAGTGTCTCCATGTCTTCAGATCAAATATTAAAGTTGTTCACTCAAGATCATGAGTAGGATAGTTTTGTTAATGAATAATTAGCTATTGTGATGCATAGGCAATAACCCTATCATTCTGTATAAGGACACTACCCAGTATTTTCTTTGAAACATTATTACAAATAACAAACCCATCATTCCCCAATGCTAAATTCAATATAAGAGCATTGACTAATATTCTCTTCAAATCCTCAAAACATTCTTCACACTCTTCTTTCCAAACAAATTTAACCACATTAAGTGTGAGATTTGTTAATGGGTTATCCAATTGGTCAAAATTTAGGATGAAACACTACTAATAACCTATTAAACCAATAAAACTGCGTACCTCATTTATACTCATCGGTGGTGGCCATTATTGGATTTTAGTTTTCTTGGAAGGATCAATAGATATTCCATCCTTAAAAATAATATAGCCAAGAAATGAAATCTCTTGAAGCTAGAATTCACATTGATAAACATCCCATATAATTCATTTCTTCTATGATTCTTTATAATAATGTAAAATTTATTTTCATGATCTTTATAACATTTTGGTTATACTAAGATATCAACAATAAATACCACTACAAAGTCATCAAGATATTCCATGAAAACCCTATTCATTTGATCCATGAAAACATAGGGTTCATTATTCTGTCCAAAAGGCATTATTGTAAACTTATAATTCCCATACATGGTTTTAAATGTTGTATTTGTAATGTCTTCTTTATTCACACCCAACCGATGATATCCATATCAAAGTTAAATCTTTGAAAAATATTGTGCTCCATGAAGTTGGTTGAATAAATCATCAATGCGAGATATGGGATACTTGTTCTTTATTCTTATAGCATTGATCTCCTTATAGTCAATCCACAACCTCATAGATCCATATTTCTTTTTAACAAAAAAAAGGGCCTCCCCGTGTAGAAACACTAGGAAAAATAAATAATTTATTACCAAACTCCTCTAGTTTATTATTTAGTTACACTAATTCCATAATGGAAATTATATAAGGGGTCTTCAATATGGGATTTGAACAAGGAATTAAGTCAATGGAAAACTCAATTTCCCATTCTAGAGGATATCTATGTAAATCCCTTAGAAACACATCAAAATATTCATTCACAATAGGTAAATACTCTATTTGAACATTACTTTACTCAAATATAGTTATTTCACTCAATTCCTCCAAAAATAATTGAATTTTGTAGAGCTACTGGGGGTGGATCTAGGTAAGAATCATATTGTGAATATTCTACTCTAAAGAAAAGGTATTTTGTATAATCATCAAAAATTGTAGCCTCCTTCTTAAAATAAATTTTTTCATAATGGTTAGAAAGCCTATCCATATTGAGTATTATATAAAATTTAATCATGGTTTTGACAATAAGATCAGCAGATAAATCATTTTTATATGCCATAACGGTAACTGATTCATAAAACATTGTGGCAATGACACTTCTCTTAAGAGTTTTGACTGAAAAATCTCATGTTAAATTAAATTGGAGATATCTAATTTTAATGGAAAATAGGGAAGATATGAATGAATGCGATGATCCAAAATCAAATAAATTATTCACTAAATTTGAGTAAACGATAAAATTACCTGTCATCACATCATTCGGAGCATCAACCTCATCAGTAGTGATCGCATAAGCTTGGCCTTTCTCCCTTGGCCTTTTATATGGTATGTTTCCATAGCACTTTGGACATTCATTTAATAATGCCCCATCTCTCTACAATTTTAGTATTCATCATTGACATCCTCTTTATTTCCCTTTCAATAATGTGCTTGGTGGTATTTTTCACCAAACCTGTAACAAACTTTGATTCCCTTTAGGAAAGTAACAGGGTGTCTCTTCCCACATTTACTATAGGATGGAAATTCAAATTTTACCTTCTTCCCCTTATTTCAATTTCTAAAGTGTTCAGAAGATATATTCTTCTATTTCTTTTCCTTAATGATGTAAGACTTAGATAATTCCTTTTATGTCTTGACAGCACATGAGACTATATCTTCATATGACGATAAGGATTGTGAGACTAGTACTCGATAGAGAAATGGTTTTAACCTATAAAATAATCGATCAATCATACTCTTTAGGTTACATATATAATATGTAGAATTCCTTGCTAACCTTCTAATGTTAGACTCATACTTTGTGAAATTATCATCCTCCTTTTGCCTCAGACTTAGTAATTTCATTTCCATATCCTCTCAATGTTCATGAGGAAAGTATTTTTCTATGAAAATTTATTTAAACTTCCCCCATTCCATATTTGATACTTGTTCATCTTCCTTTGTGTTTTGAATCAATGACCACCATTGATTTTCATCTCATGTGAGGTGATAAACTACCAAGAAAACTTTTTCCATTTCCCTACTCCCTAAACCATAAAATAATTTCTCTAAGGAACATATCCATTGCTCAGTTACAAATGGATTTTTACTCCCATTGAATTTTGGTGGTTGTAGCCTCGTGAATATGTCTAACATTTATCTTATATGTTGTGGATGAAGGTTCTCCATACGGGTAAGGTTATTATTCGTAACCTGAGTGAGTTGTCCCAGTATGGTTATAATCTGTTCAGTAACAATTACATCACCAGCTCCACTATAATTTTCTTGAGTAGGTGGGAAATCCCTGCATGGATTACATGTGTTGATATTATTTTTATTTCTTACACTCTGTTCCATTTCTAAAAAATGGAATACAATAAATTATTTTATGAATTCGAATACATAATTCCAAACATGTAAAATACTTAACATAAATTGAACGGTTTATGAATATAATTCATAATCATAAAAAAATGTTTTCTTTGATGATGTATTTACTCATAAATCTTTTATAAAGGATTGAAAAGAAAATGTGAATTATCCTAAGCATAACACCTAGGAATGTCATAACCAAGAGTGCAGCAAGGCATGTGGTTGTGTACCAGGATACCCTTGGTCAAGCCAAAAACTATTGGTCAGAGTTTTCACTCCTAGGTACATCTTTTTTAGAGCCGTCTCTACCTACTTATATCCAGACAGGGATGTATTTCTTGTTAAATACACAAAATCTCTACATTACCAAAATTATAGGAAGTTCTTCTATACTAATCCTTAAATTTTATCTTAGGGTAATGTTATCTAATAGGAGTTTTTATAAATATAGTTTTTGAGGACTGAAATAAACTTCCTCATATACCAACTCTAACGCCCCAATTCTAATTACCCAGATTTGGTGCATTATTACATAACATTGGCATCATACAAGGAATAAGTCCCAAAATACCGATTAGTTTAGTAGCCTTGGAAGTACTAGAGACTTACATAAATTTTACATTACATTATTAATTGAAAGGAAAACATCATTGTGTCTCTGTAGAACACACTCATATCCATTATCGTTTCCCTATAGGTCAGTCATATTATACTTCTTCACATCCTGGGAAAAAAACTTATGAATGGGGTGAGCTCAGATGCTCAGTAAGGATAAAAATATAGCAGAAACATCCATAAATACGAATAAACATTTCGGGAAATATATATGAATAAAACACAAGACTTTTAAACTTAAACATCTATATAATTTGTAAATGATAAATCAAATAATTCCATTTACTTATTTACATGGATATTCTACTAGTCTAATAATTACATGTAATATCAATAGATAATTTCATAATGATGGAATGCATAATGTCGGATATCATAACTACATAGTCAAGGCCTTTTTCCAATACTAAAACTAATATTTTTTCAAGGACTTGTGCTATGACACTAGTTTGTCTTAGGAGACCTACTGATGCATCAAGGAGATATATCAGGATACATCTATCACATACTAATTCCAATTCATTCCTCATATGAAAAGTTTGAGGCATAATATAAACATTCATATTAAATATATCATAAAAATTTCAATACATTAACCATAAACCATTAATGGTATAAAAATATCACATCCACAGTCAGACATATCAAAAGATATTCAATGAAAAATGGAAGATTGTATCATTATTAATCAACTTCAAACAAACGTAAAATCTAATGAAGGATGTTGACTTAGAAGAAATCAATCCAAATACTATTTGAGTGAAATATCTCTTTATACTCTGTATTATTTTAGAAGTCAAGAAATTATAAAAGAAAACATTTATTTTGAAAATATTCTTATAAGGTTTTAAGGGAATCTTTGAAGGTGTTAAAATGGTGAAAAATAGCTGCACCCTTCGTATAAGTTAAGAAAAACATTCTTTCCTTAATTTTGTCGAAAAGGTCACAATGTAACTTTTTTGGAAAGAGACAAAAATATTCCTTTCAAACCATTTTCTAATAAGTCAGAACAAGGGTATAAATGACTTTATCCCATAGATTAGTCAATATTAAAAATATTTTGAAATACATTTTTAGGAAACATGGATGTGGATGATAAATAAGTCCCAGTAGATACTTACGTATAAACTACCTCGGATAATAAAGAGATTGTAAAATTAACTCTTTCCATGTACCTTTCCTTAGTTGAGGGTATTTTTACCTCCATTATCATAGTTAAATCATTATTACTAGGTTATAAAAGAACCACATACATAAACATGATATCATATAAGTTCTTCTAATATTTCATTTTTAATAATATTTCAATAGTATCATTGTTTCAGGTGTTAACTGATTCATTTTACTTTATATGTTTTGTTACATAAGTCATTTTTATTATGGAAAGGATGTATTTGATTCATATACTGAATGATATTAAGATCATAAACATTATTTTTATTCATAAAAATGAAATTTATTCTTGAATGGTTACAATGGGAAATGAATATCATCCCGTTCGTGGAGACGGTAATCCGTACTTACGCACGAGTGATAATATCATTCTATTTATGGTAACATCATATGTAATTGGATGGTATATAATATATAAACAACCATTAAAATGTTATATTTATTATTTTAATCAATTATACTCATTATTATACCCCTCCAAATAATGAAGTGTTGAATAACATGCTACACCACAATGTGGAGAAGGTAAGCCTAACGTACGCATGTATGGTGACTTTGTAATTTATAGGATGGATAGAATAATTTATATGGTTGTACCATATTTATAAAAACATAACAGTATGTATAAGATACTGTATTTTTTATTTTATTATGGAAACTACAATGAAAGAGGAAGTGGAAGAAGAAAATAAATTTGAAAGAGGTGATGAAATTATTAACTCTTCTTCAGGTACTTCATTTTGATTTGATCAAAAGGTGTACTTAGGTTGAAATTCTGATCAAATTAATGACTCTAGGTTGAATTGAGGGTGGTTGGAAGGGTATTTTGGAAGGTTTTGGTTGAGCTAAATGATATTGGAGGTGTGAATTTGAGATAAGTGAAGTGCCCCTTTATAAGAGAGGTCAGGACACCTTAGGAAAAGATTGAAATGTTATTTTATTATAAAGTCATTTTCACTTTCCAATGGATCCAAATGGATTTATTTCTAGGATAAGTTGATACTGGGCCAAAAAACCCTCAACCAATAGGTTTTATACAAGTTTAGGTTACCAAATAAATGTTATCTTTTAGATTTAACTCTTGGTTAAATAGTTTAACCTTTACCTTGTCTCCTTGTATTTTTATATTATATAGTTTTTAAACTTACTATAAAATGCCAATAGAACCTCAAGTTGTTAATTAATGACATATCAAACCTTATCTAAAGTCCTTATCAGAATCTTAAATTTTTTGGAATATTATATCATTTAATAAAATATTATTTGTTTTAAAAACTCATTTATGTCAATTTTGGCACTATTTAGTATTTAGTTTTTCTGAAAGTCATAAAAATGTTATTACATGGAAAAAAATTAATTGAATCAACCCTATAATGTCATATAAACCTAGAAAATTTATGTAATGCATCAAAATTCTCAATTTACATTTATTTTAATATTATAATATTAATTATTTTAATCTTTCATTAATAAGGTAATTACTACATAATCATTGTGTCAAAAATAAGTTTAATTATTTAATATCTAAAAATTATATAAAAAACTACCATGATATAGGAAAAACATTTAGCTTTCTAATTAATATTTATAGTCTAAATTATCATATGAATAACCCTATATTAAAAAAATTAGTTATTAAAATTTGAATTTATCACTTTTTACTCCTCTTTAAATAAAATAATAATAAATGTCTTAATCTAATTAAAGTGAATCAAAAAGGATCATATTTTATTCCTAAGGTTTATTTTGGCCAAAATAAGCTTATCCAATAGAATTAGGACATTTCATAGGGTAATTATAATATCATTTTTACCTATAATTACCTTATTTACTTTTAACTGTGGTAAATAAAATACAAAAGTTACTTTTCACCATAAATTATTTTCATCTTATTTAACCACATTTTACTTAATGATATTAACCATGTCTCTCAAATTTTTGAAATTCAATTCATAGAAGTGGTAAAATTATGTTTTAGGAAAATTCTCAAATGTTCCTAGAAGGTAGGTAAAAGACTTTCAAAAGTTCAAAAAAAATTTGTATATCAGATCTTGTTATAAAATGACTCCAATGAATTACATTGGACTAATATAGGTACCATGTATCTATTTTTACTTTAAAATATATTTAAATAAAAATAATAATTATTCAAATAAAATTTTGTTTTAAATAATAACGAATTGATTTTCACTATTCATAAAAAATTTAAAGTTTCCAAAAAATACCAAAAATTCACCCTATGCTAATTTTGATATTCCGAATCAAAAAATGAAGTCCATTTTGAAAAATAAAATTTTAAAAATTTTAAAAAGTGTGTATTACTATTCCTAATGATTAGTTTGATTGGTCGTGGTGTGCTATAACTCGAACTCCCATACAGCACAAACTATTTTATTATTCAAAGAGAAGCATACTATGGAAGCTTGGGGTGTTACAATTAAATTATATTAATTAAATTATAATTCTTAATAAAAACAATTATTTTTCACCATTAATCAAAAATATTATATTATAATAAAATTATAAAAGAAAATCAACCAAACAAAAATTTGAAAATACTATTTAATAAATGATTTATATTTTTATAAATAAATTTTGTAAAATTTAAAAAAAAAATTAGATAATGTAAAAAATATATTTTTAGGAAAATACATTTTTAGGTATAAAATTGGTTTTATTATTATTTATTATTATCCAAACAGGTCATATGAATTTTAAATTTTAATTTAATATATTATAAATGATTCATTAAAATCATTCACTAAAATTTATATTTGAAATTTATTTCTGTAAAACATGTTTTTGGGCTTAAAAAAATTTCATAAGAATATTCCCATTATTTTCAAATGGATTTAATATTAATTTATAATCAATTGGATACCAAATAAATCATTATACATACATTTTTAATCCATATAATTTCATAATGCATTTAATCATATTCATACCTAGGATACCATTCGCTAGATGACAATTGACGTATGAACTGCTAATATTTAAATAGAATGTCACATTTCAATTAAAATTAGATTTTTATGCAACATATGTTAAAATAAATGTTACTTATAATGAATCATAAAAATGGTTTTTCATTTAACAAAAAATTCCAAAAAGATTAAATTTATTTGAAAAAAAAATTGTTCCAAAAAATAATATGGTGTTACAATATCCTTCCTAATCAGCAACCTGGAATAGATGGAATTGTAATTGTGTTGTTTATTGATGTAATGGATTAGTTGACATAGTCTAATAATTATGTTATTAAAAATTCTCATGAGCTTCCAGATCTACCGCATAGGAACATTTTTATTGTAGATAAATTTATGATATAACACCCTCCAACATTTGTGGATATTATTACCCAGTAGTGGATGAGGGATAGATTAAGGCACTAGTATATATTTTGGGAGTCATGTGTCCATACAATCAACAAATGTAAACTCTTTATACTTTTATTTTTAAAAATAATTCTGATAAATAGTGGCCAATGGTTTCAAATTTTAGAGAATGGGAGGGGTTTAATGCCATGTAATGAAATACATTTAAGAATATTTTTCATTTTATAAACTTTAATAATGGTGTTAAAAAATTGATGGAAATTATATTATTGGAATTGAGAAAAATGATAGAGATTCGGTGTCTTCATATGAAGAAAACGTCACCAAATTGGATAGGTATTAACTAAATTTTATCACGGTTCAGGATATTAAAATTAATTAGATTACACTGTATTTAATCCATGATATTAGATGGAATTATCATCCTATTAATTCAAAACTAATGAGAATTATGTTTGATATGTTTAAAAGAATGAAATAGTATTTTCTATTTATCAGGTGTTCTATAACTAAAATATTAAATAGAGGTAAAAATGGTAGGAAATGTTAAATAATTCAACAATTTAATTTGAATGTAAGAAAATCAAGATTCCAATTTGAGATAGGTGTCCTAAAAATCACCCTGGGGAATTCCTAACACAATCTTGGAAGTTATTATGATATGTTATATTTCATAATATGATTAATGATATCAAATAAAAATAAATTTGAAGGGATAATACCAATATTGTTAAATAGTTATTAAGGTGTATTTAATTTAAAAATATTGGTTATTATGCAAATGCATGTTTTTTGTTGAGAATAAATTATTGGATGCATCAAGAATATAATCAAAATGTTGTGGTGAACTCAATTACAACAAGATGGATAGATGTTGGGACATTAAATGATTTTATAATTGCTCTTGGAATCTCAATTTTTTCTAATTGTTGATATGAGGTATTGGTACAATTATCTTATAGGTAAGGGTATTGTAATTATAAAAATATAATTTCATATTAGGTATGGGAATTATGTGTTTGTGATTATTCCCTTTAGGTTGAAAAATTATACATCACTATTTATTGATCATCTGGATATAGTCTTCCATGATTATTTAGATAAGTTCATGTATGTGTTTATTTATGATAATTTTGTTTATTCTAAAAGTTATGAACATGACTAAAAAACTATGTATTTTTATGCAAATATTAAAAGGAAATATGTTGTGTGGAAAATTTAGTAAATGGGAATTTTGGTTACAAACAATTTCATTATGAGGACATATCATAAATATTAATGTCATAAATATTTATTGAACTAAAAATAAATTGGTTAATGAATGAACAACACCAATAAATATTATTGAGATTCATAGTCTTATTGTGGTACCAGGCTATTATCGTGAATTTGTTTCATGAATTTCATCATTAAATAGACCCATATCCTTGTTAATATAAATTTGAGAAAGATTTATATAGACAAATTAATGTGATGAATGTTTCTAGGAACTGAAAACAATACTAGATAATGCTCTAGTTTTGATCCAATCAGCCATAAGCAGTGACTCTGTTATGTACAACAATGATCATTGAAGGGAGTAGGTTGTGTTTTAATTTATAATGAATGGGTAATTTCTTATGGTACTTGTCAACAAAAACAATATAGGAAAAATTTCCCTACACATGGACTTTATCTGGAATCAGTAGAGTTTTATAATAAAATTTAGAGATATATTTTATAGGTTTTAAATATTGAAATATATATTGATAAAAAATTTACGATGTATACATCCAATAAAAAAGTATTGAACATGGAACAATGGATATGTATTGAATTTATAACAGATTACAAATACACAATTCATTACTATATATGTAAATAAAAGAGTATACATTACATTGAGTAGGAAAGTGAATGTATTAATAACTATGGTATTTTAGGAACATGATACTTGGGTTTATGATTTATTGAATATTGCTTTGAAATTTTGAATATGTGAACTCCCTTTGATTTGATTCAATGGTAAGTACAATGAACTTTATTATATGTGATTATGAAATCATATATTGAAGGTTGTGTGTTATATGAAAAGGTGGAATTGGTAATAATGTTAATTTTTATTTAATTAATATTTATAAAAACTTTTTTTTTATTTTAATAATATTTTTTATATTTTTTGTGCCCCCATTAATGAATTTACAATTAAGTGAGGATAATAACTCTTCATTGTTTACTTAATCTAGGTTTCACAAAAGTGTTTAACAGTGAGGAAACATTTCTAGTGGGAAAATTGAATAAATATATTACTAAATTTATAATCAATATTTAAATATTATATAAAATTACTAATGGGAATGAATCTACATTTTCTAGTTCCATAATATAAATTAGAGAATATATCCAGGGATTTCATAGTGCTATTACAAAAGACATTTCAAGGTAATAATGAAATTTCGGTAATTATTGATCGATTAATGAAATAATCTCATTTTTCTCCATAATAGATAAAATTTACTTAGAAAATGTTTTTTACTTTATTACAAAAAGACAATTACATTACATTTAGTACCTTTTCACACTATATTTGTTCATCATCTTTGATTCACATATAATTTCTAAAAGGTAATAATCAGAATTTTGGTAATGAATTAAATTTTAGTATAGCCTTTCATCTTCAATCCATTTGATAGTTTGAGTGAATGATATATGATATACATCCAGAATTTTTAGTGTATTGTTAGGGATATTTGGATCAACATATTACATTGGTTGATTTTTTTATGATTATAATTTTCATTCAAATATAATGATGAAACCTTTTGAGGATTTAAATAGAATGAATTTTCAATCACCATCTTATTGGTAAGAAGTATAAAAATTGTTATTCTATTGATTGAATTAATAGATGAAATATTTGATACTGTGATTTTGATTCAAAAGAACTTGAATAGATATCAAATAATGAAAAAATCATATGGATAACTAGGGGAAATATATTTCTTTTGAGGATGGAAATCATAATTCTCTGAAAGTTTATCTATGAAAAATGTTGTGAATTTGTTTATTATGGGAATGTTATGTTGGCCGTTCATTACAATATATGAAATTCCCAAGAAATATGGATCAGTTTCATATCGAGTGGCCATTCCAAAGTGTTTATCACAAGTAATTAATGTATTTTATGTTTCAATTTTCAGAAAATATTTCCTAGATAATTATCATGTTTTGATCCATGATGAAGTATAGTTTTACTAATATAATTATACTAAGGAAGAAGGAGTACATATTATTGATATAGATAGATTGTGTTGTGGAATAAGGAAATTCATCATGTTATTGTTTTTTTGGAAAAACTATAAGTTTCATGAATCAATATGGGAATCTGAAAATTATAAAAAGATAAAATATCCCCACATGTTTAATTCATGAATAAATTGTGAGGAAATAATTTCAAAAACTTAGTAGAAGGTAAGAACCCAGGTAATTTCAGACTAAATAATTTTAACTCATTAATTATATTTGATATAGGTATATTCAATATAGAATTACAATGTAATTTTCTTAAAAAAAGGAAATGGTAATATTGTTACTAAATTTTTTTCGATATGTGATATTGTTTTTTTCCAAATTTAATATTTTTAAATTAGAAAATTTAATTTAATTTATTAAATCATTATATCAATATTATTTTAGGGATAATTTTGTATAATTTTTATAAAAAAAATTGGATTTTTTCAATGATTAGTTAACAATATTGATTTTATTTGAAACTGTATATTATTATCAAAAATTGAAAATTGAAAATATATTTCTGATTAAATTTTACTTTAATTAGTTAATTTTAATTAAAAAGATACAATTATAGTCTTTTAAAATAATTTTATATTTTAATTTATAATAAATAATATTTTTTAATTATAAATAATATATCCAAAGAACAATTTTTCCTTATATTTTTTTAATTTAATTTTAAGATAAATTAATGAAATTAATGAAGATGAATATTGAAAAATAAAATATATATTTATAATTTTGGCTCTAATTTGTTCAAAAGGTTAGTTATATATTTTTTATTGGGATTAGTAAGATAAATAAATTATTTTTATGATGATAAATGTAAAATAGATTAATTAGGATTAAAATTAATTTTACAAGGCTTTTAAGTCATTGAAACACGTTAATTATGTTTATTGTATGAGGCAATTTTTTCTATAATCACCCAATATTAAAAAATACAAAATTATGTTAATTTTATATTTGATTTAGACTTTTATAGTATTTAAGTAATAGATATTGTCCAAAATTCCACACTATTCCTTAATATTTCAATGATGTTTTTTATTCAAATAAAAATCTTTTGTTAATATGTACAAGTTTATTTTGAATTTGAATAATTTTTTTAAATTTTTTAATATTTTTTAAATTGTGATGACGAATTAATTACCTTAAGAGCTTATACAACAATGACTCACTTCTTGTGTAATAAGTTGAAAAGTCAAATAAAATATTTTAAATACCCACAAAGTAATTTTATTTCGGTGAATTATAGAATCTTAGGAATTTTATCAAAAAAATAAAATATTAATTATTTTTAATGAATTTTACTTGAATATTTTTATTTTGATTTTTTAAAAAATAAAAGTAATTGAATACTTCCAAAAATTAAATTCAAGAATTTTTATAATAGAAAATATTTTATTAAATGATTTAATATTATTAAAATCTTATCTTCATTCATGTTAATGTTTTATGGTTGGAAATATCAACTTAACCCAAATTATTGGTAACTATTAATTTTATATAAACTATACTAATACTTATAATGTAAAAAACATTGATATCATGGTAATGGTCACGAATGTTTATGAAGGGTTAAAATAAAGAGAAACAAAAAAAACATCAACTAAAGTACTGCATATTTTATTTTATGATTGTATGTTTACCTTTACTCTTTCTATACATTAAATATATCAATTTCGATCCTTTTTTATTTGAAATTTTTTTAACATTAATTAAATTCTTTGTTAAATTCAATGATTCCCCCTACCCACCATTATAAAAGGGAACCCAATATCCTCGATTCTATAAACATTTTTGAGCACTTCTGTTTAGACCATACTAGAAAAATATATTATCAACACCACAAGTCATGTCATAGAGGCCTTGGATTATTTGAAAAATCAACCTAGTAAGGCTTTAGTTATCAAAATAAACATTTTTTTTGAATAAGGGGTAATGTTCACAAATAAGAATTTTAATCATATTTATTCTTCTACATCCATAAAATCTTCATCAATCATAATAGAATAATAAAATCACTATATTTCACAAACAGATATGTAATTGTAATAATTGAATAAACTATATCCAAATCATCTTTAATAAAATTGGAAACAAAAACCATCATTTATGTGTACGGTGGACTACCACCTTGTGATCCAATGTAATTTCATTTCCAGCACCACCTCCCACAGATGGTTATAATAATGTATTTAATGTGTAAATATGGAAATAATGAAATATTTATCAATATATACTAATAATATATCATATTATTAGTTATATTTCCATCCATTGAGAAATTATACCATCATTCCTAAATACATGCGGATTACCGGCTCCACAAAGCAGTGTGATTAGTTTTTAATGAAAAATTTAAATGGTTAAAATATATAATTATATTTAAATAAATTATATCACATTTATGATATAATAATCACCAATGAATGATAAAATTATACTTTAATTCCAACTTGTTTACTAAAAAATGGAAATTTTACTCATACATTTATAAGGAATATCATTTCAATGATTATAACATAATTTATTTTTCATAAACATATTTTATGGGTGGACTAAAAAGTATTATAAAAAATAAAAATGATACTTAATTAATTTTTATTATAATTGGTTTGATATAATAATGGCCTCATTGACTGTAGTCAACTTACCCAAATATTTTTAAACATATTAGTTGACTATTGTCAAAACATCTAACATTGACATAATTGATTAAGTAATTGTATATAACATGGAAATAGATATATTTAATATAATAATAAACATGGAAGAGTATTTTAAGAATGTAAATAGTTAAAATTAGTTTATTATTCCATAAGATAGGGAACCTATGTGAGGAGTCATACACGAACTATGGGTCTCTTTACCTTAAAACCCCAATTTTAGATTTCTCGTGGAATTATTTCTTAAATAATTACACTCCATTTATATATTCTTAATATTATATTATTGATGTATTTATTTATAATTAATTGAAAAATATATGAAATTTTAAGTCACCTATGAATTTCTCCCATATTTGTTCAAAAGGAATCTTTTTATGTATTTTATGTGGAATGTGTTATAAAAAAATATTGTATTATTTTAAAGTATACTATGTCAATGGGTTTTCCCCCCACTATAAAAATTATATGATGTTTAAATTACATTATAATATTTCATGTTCAAAAATAACCCCTATTTCCATTTATTCTATATATTTTCCCAATATCTTTTAAATGGAATGTATATTTTGATATCCAAATATTTCATTCTTATATATTTACAATATATTTTTATATAATATTTCAAGTGTTATTATAAAGTTATGGTTCTTGGTAATTGATTATGATTATGGGTTGTTCCTTTATAAATAATAGATGGGTTGTTCCATTATATATAAAGGATGGCTTGTTCAATTATAAACTGATGAAGGTGGTTCTCTTAGAAACAATTAGAAGGTGATCCTGATATAACTCCCTAATGCATTTGGTATTTGTTTGTGTGATTGTAAGATTGATATGAAAATTATATTTCATTTTACATAAATGATTTGTATTCAATTTATATGAGTTTTTATAGAAATATTATTTTCTAAAAAGTAAAGTTAACAAGTTAATGTTTAATGGAATGAATATGATACTTCTTAAAGGTCGAATGTATAGATTTTTTAGAAATAAGTATTCATTATATTCTCAAGATTGGAAATAAACCATTATAAATTTCATTTTTTTCAATTAATATTTATTATGAAATTTTTTCTTGATAATATTTGTGTATAAAATATGATTTATTATGTTAAAAACTTTATTTTGAGATCAATTTATATTTTTAAAAGAAAATATTATTATAAATATTACTTGAAAAACATGTCTCTTTCATTCTTTAATTATTTTTATATATCACATAGTGATATTTTTGTTGTTATCCATCATTTTAATATGTTTCTTCAATATTTTTTATTAATTATTTGGGACTAGGATGATCTTTGGATAAAAATGTGAAAACATATCATGATAAAGAAAACCTACTATATATTAAAAGTCATTCATTGTGGGAAAAATAGATACTGAGTTAAAGTGTTCACATTATTACGTAATATTTATTAAAGATAGATTTATGATATAAATCTAAAAATATAAACCTAAAATATATACATGAAAGAAAGAAAATAAATTCTTGTGAAAAAATAAAATTAACAATTTTTTTATTGTTAGGTCCATATAACATGCACAATACCTTTCATGGGTCATGAATAATTACATTACTGCTTTCAAACCTAGGTGTCCTTACATGATTTCAAAGGAATTTTATCCTATTTTCCTATGTACCAAAATTATGACCACAAATATATGGTTATGAATATGAACTATTCTACTCTTCAAAACTGGCCTAACACAAGACACTATCATTATGGGCAGTTAACTATAGTACCTATTCACCAAGGTATCTACCCTTACCTCACACCAGTAAGGAATATCGAAAGGCTGGTTCAACCCCCTCACGAATTTCCCTTAATTTCCTCAATTCATGGACTCATAAAAAATCATTTATGCTTGAATTAAACTAGTTCATACCCCTAAAAACTGATTTCAAGGTATTTCCATGGTCACAACCCAAAGCAAGACATTCATACTCATCTGAAAGTATCATTGAATGTAGAATCCAAAACATCAAACCCAAGGTTCTTTCAAATAAGGTTTAATATCTATTCTTGAAGGACCTATGATGATTTTTTAGTTTCACAAAATAATGAACAAATAATTAATTTATAAATACAAAAAAAATACTAGCTATAAAGGTGTGGAAAATTTGGAGAACACTGTTGTACCCATAGAAAAATTATAAAAATATTGTAATAAAAATATTGGAACCATATAGGTCTATTAAACACATTATTCATAGATTTTGGGTTCTTAAAATTTAGGAAGATTTATTTTACACCGGATGACGGAATGAAATTTTTTCAATTTAAGGAAACATGTGCTAAGGATATTCAAAAATATCAAAAGGTAAGTTATATTCTCTTAGGTAGTGTAGTTATTCATTATTAACCAATATAGACATTCTCTATAAAACTTATATTTATTCAGATTATAATAAAACATTGTTGTATATGTTGTTCTTAGTCAAAATGCATCAGTTTCAACTACAAAGGATGAAAATAGACCAAACTATTGGTCCTATTTTGGCATATTCCATTTATGTCAGGGTACATACCTTATAATGACCTAGTTTAACTCATAAAAGTGAAAACAAAATTAAATTTTATTATAAACCTAATTCTATAGTAAAACATAGCATGGATTGTATTTATAAATTCATTATATTCATAAAAATCATACTATAGACACCCAACCCGAAGTAGGTTAGAAAAACATGGAAAAAATTTTGAAAAACAAAATCAGCAACCAAATTGATTTTAGACATGGTTGCAACATAAAAATAAATAATGAAAGATAAATTTATTTCAATGAGGTCAAATGATCAATTGAAAATGTAATTGATGAGATCAAATTTAATTATTGAAACAATGGAATAAAATAATGATATGTAGTTAATGTATAATTAAAAAACACATGGAATCAAAAATAAAATTGAGAGTTCATCAAATGGAATAAATATAGAAAAAATATTGAATGAAATAAATGTATTAATGAGATTAAAAATGAAAAATGAGAAAGAAAAAAAATAGGCACATCCCCTTAAATTCATCTAGGGAATGGAAGTTAAATTTCAAAGGAATCATAGTGATTATGAAAGTTGTATGCTATAAGTATTCATTAGTCACACATTTACAAAAACTCTTAAACTATAATTGGAAGATTTATTCATTGAATGATAGATTTTTGTTCTCTGACTCTTTAATATCTCCAAGATATAATTCCAACTAGGACTCTGGGGAGTTTTCAAACTGTAATAGTTTTATGACATTAATATGAATATTATACTATATATTATTCATTATATGGATACTTTAGTATCTTGAATGGATATTATGACTAGTATAAAATATTTCTTCTTCTTTATTTGTATTTCATATATGAATTTTTATTATGTAATATGATTTAAGATGTATAATTTTTTATAAACACCCTTTTTCCAAATACAATTGAAATTATCTTAAAAAATTAAAAAATCTAGGTAAAACTATATAAAATATATAAGAATCACAATTAATTGAAACCAAAATATATATGTGAATTAATATTATCAAATTCCTCAACACATATATAGTTTATTTTCCTCATGTATAAAATAATCTTAACAACTATTCGAATGGAAACATTTCTTAATACGAAAAATGAAAACAACAAAGAAAATGAATCAATGTTTTTAAATAAAATGTTTCTCCTCAAAAATCACTCATGCAGATGAAATCATACATGCCTCATAATTAAGTTATCTATTAAACACTATACTTCCTTTAATTACTTTTTTTAACTATTACATAGTTTTTTTTCAATTTTCCAAAACATGATTTTTCTCTCATAACTCAAGGTATAATGTAATTGGAGATATTATCATTCCATGAATAAATTTTACTAACATTAAGATTTCATTACTCCAAAAATATATATTAATTAAATATAAACACACAATAAATTATTAAATCATAAATAATATAGATTAAATGAATTTTAGGATTAGTGTAATTATGTATATTATATAAAACCATTCTCGAAAATGAGGGTAAAATCTCAACAATAATGAATGATAATCATAATTATTGTAATTATGAAACTCATTCCAAATGAATAATCTCCACTATACTAAAACCTTAAGGATGTTCCATGGAAGTGTAATAAAAGTGATTTGAATGTATTATATTTCCTCATTTTCACATCATTTTAGATTTTTCAGTTATAAATTCAAGTCTAGGTCTGATCTCATATCCACCATCTAACCACATATGATCTATCAAAGTATTGGTAGGTCTATTAATGGTGATTTTTGGCCTTCCTAATACACAAACCATTCTTTTTTTGGAAATAGGATAGTAATGAATTCTATATCATAAGAAAAATGGACCACATACATATAATCATGTGTAAATGTCACTATATATCTCCTCAGTGGAAAACATCCTTCGTACATAAGTAATGACTATCAACCCCCCAATTGAACAAGTGGAAATAATAAAATAATACCTTCAGTAGGGTGGGAATGGATAAATTGGTCTTTTAAAATGGTTCAATCCTAGAAAGTCCATTCATATATTCTACAGTCATAGGATGGATAATAGTGTAGGTTGGTCTTATGAAAAATATCTTCAAAAAAATTCCTCAACCATTTTAGTAGTTATTCATTCCAAACATTTCCTTAATCTTTTTACAGTTAATGATAGGATATGTTAACATACCCAAAGTATCTCTAAAGAAATATAATTAGAAAAGTACATGAAAATAAAGGCCAAGAATCCTCTCTGGGATAAGAATTAATAATATTTTAAAATTAATCAGAGAATGAAAACATGTTATTATTAAATAAAAATAAATTGTGAGAAACTAGAATAATAATTAAATTACTCAACACAACATTCATGATACCATTATTTTAATGAATAAAAAATTAATTAATATTTTCCATGCATAGGTTTTATTTTATTTACATGGATATAATTAAATTTCATGTTAAATAATTCTTCCAATGATAAGTGTCTCCAATACTAATGAGAACAAGAGACAATATAGTCGTACATATAATAAATCTCAATAATGTCCCCCACACATAAATTGAAACCTTGTATACAATATATTGGAATGTGATGTGATATATAACACTAATAGAATATATATATATATAATGTGAATGTAAGTTATGAATTTAAAATTTTAAATTAGGCGATCCCTATATCAAATGTCATGCCTTTGGGGATTATGTAGGATTAGAACATGAAATTTGGTTACCTAAAAAATGAAAAAAAAATACCTACACTAATGAAATAATTAGTTATTTGGATATATCCAATAATAAAGTAGTAATATAGGTTGGTGCACATATTAGATTGAACTGTATAGATTTTTGGGAATAATAGTTCATGGATAAGAATACAAATGGGGGGGCTAGGGAACCCCTTATTGGAATACATATAACATTAAAATATAATAATTAACAGAGTAAAATAAATTAAAACTAAAAAATAATATGTTTTTCCTCACATGCTGCACAGAAAATAAGTCATCGACTAGATAGAGTGATAAAAGTTCATTCAGTTTATTCTATCAGCTCAGTTATTCATTGCCTCTTATAGGAATTGGATATGGTTTCCTCATGCTATGCTGCTATCTTGGTTTGTTTTAATAGCTCGTGAACATGCTGAATAAAAATATCCTATTGTAGCTGAAGAATTCATGAATTTTGTAGAAGCAGAAGCAATGTAGCTTGGAGGTGTATATCATGAAGCTATCCCGGTAGATATTAAACAATAGGAAACAACTTATTTAAGGGGGCCATATGTTAGCCTAAAAACACATTGATAACCATATTAAATCCAATATATCAAGATAAATGTAAATAAATTAAAAAATAATAAATAGAATTAAAGAAATCCACATTATTGAAGTAATGTATCCCTTCCACTACATGATTATTATATATAACGTGGGACATGGAATACTGTAAATAATTGAAAATTTACCCCAAAATAGAGATCAACATGGGAGGGGTACTAGTAAAAAAATACTAAATAGTTTGATAAGACTCTCCTATATCAGTATTCAGGGGTACCCACCTAATAATTTAGTGACTTAATCTTCCCATACCTATAAATTAGTTTAATATGGGTAGGGGTATTTTATGGGTTACTATTAGAATTATTTATTGGAGGTCCACAATATCCCATGATTCCTAACTTGTACATTTCGGAAGTTTATATTCATATTCTCTACTACAAACCATAGTGAAAGGATAGTGTGTAAGGATGTAGGGATGGAATGAAGGAATAAGACAAATATGGGGGAGTAGAGGAAGAATGGGAATGGATATTAGTGGAGGTGGATCTGATGTAGTAGAGGATATGGGCATGTATATTATGTCACAAACACTATGGATTTAGTTTTAAATCTAAAATTGTAAAATTTATATGGTAATTTTAATGTTAATGGGGTATGTTTCTTGAAATTTATGTAGACCACAGAATCATATGGTGATAATTAATTTTCAATCACCATTACAAGTTTTATTGTAATAGTAAAATGGGATACTCAGTGGTAGTTCCTGGATTATCAATGATCACAATTTTATAAAGAAAACTAAAACTTGATTTTCTCCTAGTCAGTAATTCATTTTCAATATAGAGATAAACATCCCCCTTGATTAATTTGAATTTGATATAAAGAACAAAATATTCATGAAATTACTCTTTGTAAATATATAATCTCTAGACATTTTCTTTAATGGGTTTCCCATATCATTTTTTATTTTTGAGAGTTCTATCTAGAAAGACATTGACAATATCCAATGGATCAGTCCATCAGGACATCAATTTTCCACAGAAAATAATCAAATGAGAATTGAATAATAGCACATTGTCCCTCAATGTAAAAATTATTCATTATATTCTTTTTTAGTTCCATGTAATTTTTTTATTTATAAATATGGATATTATTATAGGTTTCCCTTCAAATTTCTTCTAATATGTCCATTTCAATAAATATTTTCTTCCAAAAAATTTCAACACTTATGTTTATCATTTTGATTTCCCAATATGAATAGTGTAATAAATATACTAGAATGTGAAATGGATTTCAATAGGAAACTAAAAAATAAGTTATGTTGAATGGTGTTTTAAAATATATTATGCACTTCCCTAGTGCATCATCCAACATTAAGATCCAATCCTCCGTACTTATATTTACTATATTTTCATAAATTTTCTTGATTAACTAAATGTCAAATTCATCTTTCCCACGAGATAGATGGTGGTATGGATCATTATTATTGTGCTAAAATTTGTATTTTTTATGAAATAATTTTATAAAACTATTCTTTATTTTTAAAACTCAATCACTAATGAATAATTGTTGAATTACAAGTAGGGATAAAAAATTATTTTAAAACTACATGGAAACCATGTATGTGCAGAGCATAGTGGCCACAAATTTTAACCATTTTGAAATTTTTTCACTATAACAAATACATAAAATATTCCATTAGAATTGGTATGTGGGACATAAAATATATCCCCCAGACATATAAGATGACAACATCTTGTATGGGATTATAGGGAATCACATTACATATTCCAAAGGTTCATTAATTCAGGAACTGATCTAATATTTTCAAAAACCTCCTCACATATTGACGGATCATTGTCAAGAATAATACACATTATATTATCTTAACCAAATTCTGTTTAGTACCATGATGTTTTCCAACTAGAAACATGTGATATAATTATATATTTCTTCAAATTGCATCCTTAGTGTCTCACCAAAGGATCTGTGAAATGATTAATCAATAATAGCTCATCAGATTAATATCTTGAAGCATCAACAAAGAACATAATCCTATATTTATATTATATGTGTTGATAAATGTATTCTATTGAAAGATATTGTGAAATATAAAAACCCACATTCATTATTTGACTTCAAAAATAATATTGTCTCCTCATGAAAATATTTAACTATTTTATAATCATCATAATATTCAATTTTATTGTGTGTAAGTCCATATAAAAGTTATGTAATGAAATTTTTAGTTTCTATTATTCCTTTTATTATTATATAAAATTCATTCAGTAGCATGATCCACCGTATTAGTCCTGGTTCAGGATCCATTTTTTAAACATAAGGTACTCCAGTGATGCATGAACTCTATAAATGTGATCCTAGAGACCATTATGAATGGCCAAGAAAATTAAATTAAAATAAAACATCTATATGTTCTTTCATTTTGTTCATTAAATTGATCATTTACTCTTTTAGGGCATTTATGACATAATAAATGTGGTATGAGATGTGTCAAACTCAATATCATAGAATGAATCCTATAGTTAAATTATTGGCATTACACATTAACATAATTTTTTAATCCCAATAGATTGATATATTGATTTTAATGACTATTATGGTATTTTTTTCAATATATTAAATTTATACATACAATATTAACTAAATTTAAAGTAATTATTTTGTCAATAGGTGTGTTACTGATTGGGATATTTTCAGAAAATCAATAACAAACAAGAAATATAATCCCACATAGTCTAGAAAAATCTTTCTCCCTCTCACTATTGTGGGTTATGGTATGTATTTGATCATAATAATTTTTTCCAGGTTCATTTTTATGCTATTATTTTAATGTTTTTTTTTGAGTAATATGCCTCTATAGAATATGGAATAACAAAATTACAATTTTAATTATTGTTACTTCTCTTCATAACATTCGAATTCTATTTTAAGATTAATTAGGAATCCCATGAAGGATCATCCATACAAAGAAAAATATTACATGAAGATATCATGAAAATAATAGATTTCATTCTAAAATATGTGTGTATTACACCATTAGAATCATTCTAGTTCATTTTAAATTCTGAATAAAATCCATTGATAAGAGAATGTTCTAAAAGTACATGTGACTATGTTCATTAAATAATCAACTAGTTCTTCTAAAAAAAAATTGTAGCAAGAATATCCATACAAAAAAATAATTGAATTCATTCCCAAAAAATATCTCAAGGACATGATCTATGAATGGGAGTGTAAAATGATCTCTTCAAATTTATGTGTAAATATTTATGATGTCAATATATAATCTCAATCCAGTAACATTTTGACTTGTAATTAAGCCCCATTATTTTTTTTAATAACATTTCATCCTCTTTCCTTCAGGACAACATAATGAGGGGTATCTAATTCACAATCAGAAATGGAAAATATTATACCATCATAGAGAAGAATTATAAATTCTTTCCAAATTATTTATTGAATTTGATTATTGAGTCAGCTATTGATATTATTTCTTCAATTAGAATATTAATTTAACATAATTTTGTCGGTAAAAATCATTGTTTCAGTCCCATAGATGTTATCCACATCCAATTCTATTTATTTTTGTAACATTATTAGAACATCAATATGATTTATTATTACTCATGGTTGTGCTTTGGGATAATGATAAATATTACTTCATCATTTGTTTCTATGAATAAATATCTTAATGTGAATGGAATAGGATTTATCATTAATGGTTGTGGAATGATTATAGATTTTATAAATTCTGGAAGGATTTCTCCTATTATAGGTTTAATGTAAGTCACCACCCCGTATTCTATACACTAATATTTTTTAGGAGAAATAATCTCTCTCCCGGCTTATAAATTCATGAAATTCAAATTTTAATATTTAAAAAATATGGATCAATAATAAAATCAATCACCACATTTTTTGGAGGAATGAACTAAATCACGAGCTACTTGTTCATCACTAATTTGGAGATTCATCCTTTCACGATTAACATTAATAAATTATATTCCAGTGTATAAAAATTATCTCCCTATAATTTTGGGAACATATACTTATTCATCCATATACATGTTAAATAAATTAGTAGGAAAATAAAACCAAAAAACCATGACTAATATATCCTCAAAAAGTCCTCACGGATAAATGACTTATTAGTCAGCCAGCTAAAGTGAAACTCTCATTGGGTTTAGATATATGAGAATTAATTTCTAGAAGTCACTCCTATGTATGATATTGATACTTTTTCTAAGTTCAAACATGGATTTGATGAAAATTCATGTCCCTATTATATAGTGAATCAACAAGCTTCAAGGGTCTCAAATCATTTGTAGGGATTCTACGAAACAATTATAGGGAATTATTCATTTAGGTAATTGATTCCAAGGTATTCGATTTTTTATTTTATTTTTTGTAGATAATCCCCATTAAGAATTTTTCATATGTTAAAATTTGAGTGATGTCTTTCACAGAGGGTATATTGATGTATAATACCTAAAACTGTACAATTTTATTATGTAATTACCCAACATTTTTATTCCTCTCATTCTATATATGAATAAAAGGGGAGCTTGTATAGTGTAGATCCATTTAGATGTATCTTTTTTAGGCTGCTCTATTATGGGAGCTTTTTCAGTTTTATTGTATTCCATATTATGTTCCTTACCATCATTGTGTTCACTATCATCCCTATATTTGCTGATGATTTTCCTATTTAATTCTGGTTCAATGATAATATTTTTCTCTAATATTCATGGCTGTTGAAAACATAAATATATTCTAATATGAAGTACCAAAGCCTTAGTATCATCTCTTGTATGTGTCTTGGTATTTCTGGGAACCATAATTTGTAATTTTCCTGACCGTGTCTTGGAGATCTCTTCGTCACAACACTCATTGTTTTGGATAATATCAATTTTACTCTACAACATAGTTTCATGGGTGTTAATTTTCTGGTATTCGTTTTTACTATATTCAATCAGAAGATTCTCATTACCTAATTGTTGAGGTAGAGCTTATTGTGGATTCTATTGTGGAATTTAATAAAATTACTATTTGGGAGAGAATATATGGGCTCCTAGGGGAAAGGATTTTGAGGAAATTTATATAGAGGGTGATGATAAGGATTATATTATGGGTACCTAGGTGGTATCTATTTTTATTGAGGTTCATAACCCATATATTTTTTTTAATAACTATGTTTTGGTTATTATGGTATTTGAACTAGTCTTTGTTGGTAATATAACTATTGGTATTATTTCAATTATTGAAAATATTTGTTTTATTGATTTTAATTTATAGAATTTCAATCATGGTTTTCAGTTTCCTACATCTCTTATATGTGTTACTGGTATCCATATTAGACTACACAAATATCAAAAAAATAAATTTCCATAATAGGGGAAGGAGGTTATAATTGTTGAGAAGCAAGATTAATTGTATGTATTTTTTTGGAGGGATTAAACTAAGGATTTAAGGTAGGTATTCTCCTCCATATGTTGAATTCTACATTGGGGTGGTCCTCAATCACACTTTGAGTGGCTGTAATAGTTTGATATTTTATGTAGAAGTGATCCCCCCCACACATCTACAGTTTTGAGGATCATGATATGATCAGATAAGTCATCCTCTATAGCATGAGTAAAATTTTATTGGACCTAGTATAATTTCTGAGGTTGTATTCACATTTCTGTTATATAATTATGGAACCTCTTAGTTATATCTCTAAAGTAATCTCAATCCTCCAAGGATGATTCTCCATCTGCATGTGAAAAATTATGTATGTCATTTTGTAGTTTCCAGGTGTGTATGACCATAAAGTACATGTCTTGAAATTATTCCACTAAATTATACCAAATTATTAGTGACTCAATATATTGGATATTAATCCAATTCTTGTCTATGTTGAATAAGGATAATGGTAATCCTCATGGTATAATTAGATTTTTAGATACACATTAACATATAAAGGTGTTACAAACATCTAAAAATCTTGAAATAGGTCAGTGTGGGTCTTATCTCCCAAAAACACTAAATTTCACCTGATTTTGTTTATTTTGATTTATTCTAGGTTAAGTATGTCTATGGTTAAAATAAATAATCATTTGGGTCACAACACAACCAATGTATGGAAATAAACAATCCAAAATGGTGTGATCCAATATTAATGGTTACTCTCCCTATTGTTTAGGTAGATGAAATTGAATATTTTTTTATTAGGAAGAATGATAATACAATTCCAAATGATATTGGAATGGAAATGTGATCAAATCTATCTCTCATCTTCATGATATAAAGATATTAATTGATGTGTTTCTAGGATTCTAGAATGATTTAGATGTCTCTAGTTCATCCACTAGTAGAACGAAACTGATGAATGTGATAATATATTTGAGATGATTGGGAAAATAAATGGGAATAAATATAAAGGGAAGAATAGGATTGGAGACAATACTAGGTCCTAATAGAAGGTCAAGGTGCCTATGAAAAAGAAGGTCCCACGTAATTGAACCAGAATTTGACCATACCACAATATGTGATTAGTTCCAAATAGGCATGATCATATAATAAATTTAAAAATCCAAAACTAAAATAGAAAAAAAGACATAACAATGAAATATTATAGGGTCAAGCCAATTGAAAAATAGATGGGAAATTTGGTAACTTAGTGAATAAAACCATACATGTGGTTTCGTCATGTTGTTATTAAATATTGGGTTTCTAAAACTATGTGAATTAATTTTATTCCAGATGATGAAAAGGGTTCATGTTCAATTTTAGAAAGCTTGTTCTAAGTATATTCCGAAATAGAACAATTTAATGTCTAGTGGTTTGGACCATATAGTTGTTCAAGAGTCAATAATTTACATTAAACTAAAAAAATGGATTTTTTTACATTGGAAGCCCCCAATTTTCATATATGTGGTATCAAATGAAAATGTGTTATATGTAACTACAATGTAAGGAAACATACCAAAATATTTATATTATTTTATTATATTTTAATTAGGTCAGATTCCTTACCTTGAAATCTCCTAGCCTTGATCATAGAAGGTGAAAAATATGATTTTATTACCAAAAAAATTAATTTTTTAATACTATTGTCTTGTTTAAATTTACTAATTCATTAAGTTCATACTAACCACAATCTCAACCCCTAAACCAAATATGGTTAGGCTCACACTAATAAAGCATAATTGAGAGTATAAATAATCTATATAATTGAATGATAAATGGATGTAACATAAAAATCAAGAATAAAACTGTACTTTATTTCAATGATATCAATCAATCAAACCATTCCATTAAATAATGGGAATAATATAGCCCTGGAAAACAAAGGAATGAACCATCGATCAGTAGTCAAAGAAGAATGACAACACATGTGGAAACAGTAATAGAAATTGAGTGTTCCTAAAATGGAATCAACATAGGAACAACCATTATTTAAAAAAAATGTAAAAAATTGACAAATAATAAAAAATAAGAGATAAATAAAAATCTAGGCACATCCTCACTTATTTTTATGATGTCTTGAAGTTAAATATTATATAAATTTTATGGAATAAATAATTTTTAGGTCACATGTCATCATTAATAAAACATTTAAACTTTCACTATATGTGGAATATTTAAACCATGAATGATAAATTGGTTTTCTCTAGTTTATTAATTTCTCTGAGATTTAAGGCCTGATCAGATTTTTTGTGGTTTTTGAATCATGATGGTTTTATGTTCTTAATCATAATTTTACACTATAATTTATTCTTTATCTGGAAAATATTACAGCATGATTGGATATTATGGATCTTCTATAATTTTCCTACCTCAATATTGATGTGCTATAAATGATTTTTTAGACCATAAAATGACTGAAACTACATAATTTTACAGTAATTCACTTTTTCCAACTCCAATTCCAATTCTCCACAAAAACAAACCATTAATAGAGTTCAAACATAACAGAAAAGTATGAAAACAATAAATTGATTCTAAATTCTATATATGAATTAATATTATCATCCCCCACTACCCACACTATAGTCATTGACTCATACATCAAGTCACACAACACATATAGGTTTTATTTGATTATATTTGAAAAAAGACTCTCACTAGAACACTCAAAATAGCCTCAACTACCCATAAAAATGTCAAACAAAACACATAAGGCCCACATGTCACCTCATTCAATTAAGGATAAACAATTTACAATTTTAATTTATTTTCCTACACCATTTGGCATCACTTATATCCATGTTTGGTTAAATATAATTTCATTCACAAGATAGAGGGGAATATTATTTATAGTTTATAGTATATAATTTTATTTAACATAACCATCATGCACCATATAACTTACATTTTACCAAGGGTAGTCCATTTACAACATAAACATACTCTATATATTATCTAGATTCACATCCCCTTAATTTTATAATTTACACATAGTATTTCAAATAGTTACCATGACTTCCACATTCAATGGGCTTGATTAAAATATGTTTCATTCAAATCATATGAAGTAAATACACATTATTTTATGATAACTATTACCTTATAAAATTAAGATAATCATAAATCAATTTATATCTTCCTATGAGTTATGATATCTTTTGGGAATTGGTTAAGTAATATTCCAATATAATTTTATATAGAAAAATCCATTCTGATACATCATACATTTTAAATAACATCCACCTTTATAACCAATAAATATATATAATAGTAAAACATAAATAAATTTGTTATAATTAATAAATTTCTATCATATGATAATAAAAATACCAAGTAGCATTAAATTAACATCTAAAACTCATAATCCTATCATGATGCATGTCCTTTCAATCCCTTAATATCTAAATTGTTGCACAAAATTAGTATAGGATTTATATATCATTCAAAGGAAGAAAATAAATTTAACTAGAAACATCACAAACCATGTCTCTCACTAAAATTGAAAATCAAAAAATTAATTTTACAAGTGAAGTCCAGGACATAAAAGTATCATCCCCAGAAACATTGTTTTCCTTAGTGAGTGGTATAATCACTCAAAGACATGAGTTCGTTACCAAGTTCCATCACACCCATGGTCTACTATCAACCAATAAAAAAATAAAACCAAATGAAAAAAAAATTGATACTATTTTTTAAATCCCCTCTATGGGATCAACTAAACTGGTTCCATAGGTTGGTGCACCACATGACCTCAGGTGTGACTCACTTATACTAGAGGTCACTGAATAGTAACATAGGTCTAATGTGGAATATAGGTAATTCTATAGAAACATATTATATTTATAATAAAAAAAATAATAAACAAATAATAATGATTAACTAACTGTCAAAAATATTTCATGGAATGTTACAATAAAAAACTAGAGTATAAATATTTATTAAATGAGGAATTCAAAACATTCCATAATTGATCCCTTATGGGTGGAAAAAATATAATGAAAAAATATATTAAAATAAAAATATAATAAAACTCAACCATAGACAGGTACTGAGTTCATTATCTTCTCAATTTCCACACACCACATAATGCTTCAAAAAACTTAGCAATCAACACATATGGTTCTTGCATAATAATATCCATACAAAGAAAATATTTGTCAACATGAGTACTAAAATCTAATGACAGCTTAATTTGGGTGAGTGTAAATCACAGTTGTCAACCAAAGGAGATATACCTAAAATAAACAACCAATAAAGCTCATGATGGATGGAAATAATGAATAAATTACCAGTTTATAAGTATAATAATTTAATAATTTATTATTCTAACGAAATAAGAAATAAATAAACCATTGATTCTCATGCTCAAAGGTTACACATAATATCAAAATATACTAGATTAATCTATCATGTGTGTATCTCTTATATGTGTGATATATCTCATAACTCATGATGAAACGAAGTATTGTAATCAAGGAATCCATATCCCTGAAAAACTATGGTAATATTGGGTGGGGGATCTATTGGTAATTACTCTCTTACCAATTCAATAAATCATATAAGTAATGAATTAATGAAATTCTTATTAGTTCCATCTAAGATAATCCATGGATCCCAAACATGGAATTATCAAAATTGAATACCAGGATCCTACAGTACAAGAACTCCATAGTATTTGTCATGACATGAACCTTGTCCCTCACCCTTGGTATTCCATCCCACATAATTAACTTGAATCTGGGGAGATAATCCTAATACATTAACTAGGGTACCTCGGGGGAATCTAAAAAATTAATCAATGGAATTCAATACATAAGAAATAATATTAATTTATGGGAGAGTAATGAAATGGCATTCACAAAAAGAATCATTGAATAATACATGATAGATCATAAAATTATTTAACATTGTACATCATTGGATACTACAAGGTATCATCCAATGGTCTCTAAGAAATTCTCTAAATAGAATCCATGCTCATAGAGGGTGCTCCATCTATTTCATTTATAGAGAAAAATAAAAGAGAATACACCTAAGGAATTCCATACATATCAAACATTTACAATAAAATAACACATTATCTAAACATGATTCTCTTACCAAAAAACAACATGTATTGAGCCCAAGTCATTAATACTCCTCTAAGGATCCTAATAATTATTCCATTTTCATAAAAAATTAGGTGACCACTCAAAAGATATAATGGAATGAAACTTTTATGTTTCCTACCAGTTAAATATTTAACCAATGTCGTTATTTAACATATCAGTAAAATTCATCATTTATTAATTCCCATTACTAGATTTTGTGCCCCTTACATGAACATAGTTTATCATGATTCTGAAAATTGTGGTCATTATATACTCTCCTATACCCTTATCAATGGAACATAACAAAAATTGATTTAAACAACTTAAAATATCCCTTACTATAGCATTAATCTCCAAATATGGGCCAAAGCAATTTACACCAAATACACACAACTAAAATGGTCAAATTTTAATATTAAATCAATTTATGAATAATTTATTTTCGTGAATTTTCATTTCATAACCATCATTTTCAATTTTACTACCTACTTTATCCCATATAATTTGACAAAAATTCACACCCCAATACCTTTTTATGTCCAAAATTGAACTATAACAATTCCTCATGTTACAAACATTTTTCTATGGCTAATGGAATAAATTTAATTTAAATCAACTAAACCGAACACAATTTAAAATATTTAATTTATCTAAATGAAAGGTATGCCATAGATTAGTAGACAACATCATTCATAAAATAATAAAATTAAGGTTAATTGGTATCTTTTTATGGACTATATACCTCATGCCTAGAAAGGTCCACTCACCTATTATCAATTTTCTATTCAACCTGAACTGGGAGAAGTCACAAAACCTGATAAAAAATCTATAAATTTGTTATATTAACTCAACTGTTAGGAAAAACCCAAAATTGGATAACTAAGACCAATATAAATAGAAAAGGAATCATTGAAAACCCTCAAGATTCACATCACATGTTGAAATTATTAATTAATACATTGAATTAATAAGGAAAATATATAGAAAGAATAGTGTTTATTTATTCTAGGAGAAGGCCAACAAGTCATTTAGGGATACAGAATCATTCCTAAGAATAATAATGGGTGGAATAATTTGAAAACTATGTGCTACTCCTACCAATTAGTTATTTTCCCCCACCATCTTAGAGGTGTGTTGAGAAGCCATTATTGACCTCTTATACACACCACTGGAAAATTTGGTCGCTATAAAAAAGCTAGCTAGTGGAACTGCAGTAGCCTTATAACATGAAGAATCTACTCTAAAAATATCATAAACCATCCATTACCCACCTCAACCCTCAATCCATTTCTAATCTGACTTTTTTTAGGTGTTATACCCATCAAAATTCATTTCAAAACTTTGATGGAATATTTTACCACTATACTACTTGGAAAATGAAAAGGAATAGTATATAATACATTCAAATCATTACTCTCATTCCATAAAAATATATTTAGTAAATAAATTTTATTTTATATTTTATATTACAAGAGATTAAGGGGGCTTATAAATTATTTATTTTCAGGCTAGATACTTTCTTTAATGAATTTCATTTTTAAAAGGGAGTCCATGGTTTTATTTTCTATATACTTGTATGGGATATGACTTATTAAATCTCCTATATTACTTCTTTTTTCCAAAACTATAAGTGGATAATACTATACCTTCTAAAAATAACATTGGCCATTCTAAAGATGGGTGGAGAATACATTACTTAGGGATCATCATTGATGGAATAAAAAAATTGGGTTTTTTTTGTGTGATTATAATTAACTATATTATTATAAGATCCAAATAATAAGTTGTAAATTGTAAATATTTTTTATAGTTTTTAAATATATACTATTAAATGATCATGAAAAAGAGTTTATAATTTTCCCATGAATTTTTAAATACTAAATATTTTTAAAACAAAAAATGTATCACTCATAAACATTTTATTTTACAAACATGTTGTGGAATAGTTCAGGGATAATAAATTATATTGTAATATATATGGAAGATAATAATACTTTTTATAATTAATTCATAATGAAACTAATAATATATATTAAATTTATCAACTTTATCATTAGTGAATTATATGTGTATATATGGTTAAAATGAAAAATGTGATTACAGAATTTTAATTAAATGTTTATAATGAATTAATGTGAAAAATATTAATTACAGAATCTTGGATACAGAAAACACTTTAGTGAAAGAAATATTATTTAAGAGTATTTATTTTTTGAATAAAATTAATCTTGAGTTACATAAATATATAACTAAAACAAATATATTGTAATAGATTAAATTTTCTTGTATAATCTGAAAAACTGAATTTTATGTTTTTTTGAATGATTTCATATTAACTTTATAATTTTTTCTTTTATATTGTTTAAAAATGTTGATGATTAATGAAAAATATTTTAAATTTTATTCGCTTAATAATTATTCATTATTTATGAATTTTATATATGTAATATTGTAAACTAGAAATAATGTAGGAGTATTGTGTGAAAAAATCAAAAAATAATATTAGATGTATTTTATTAATACTTAAATGATGGAATTATAAGAATAACTAAATAGTTACCTTAAAACACCATATATATATATATATATCAAAAAACAATATTTATTCTTTTATACTAACATTGTTACACTTGGAAACCAAATATATAGTACTCCTTAAAATTTTCTCATCCTTCATCAAGAAGTTTTAAAAATATTTTAATTGAATTAAAATTTTATTTAAAAAATAGATTTTTTATATAATTTTGAATTGAATAATTTCATTATTTAGAGACTCCATTATAAATATATTATATAAATTGTAATTCTTTTCTTATGTACCAAATCCAATACTTTCACATAAAACTTATAATTATTTTTATTTAATATAATCAAATTAAAGTCATGATTCTTCATAAAAACAATTGATATTATTTAATATTTCTTTACCCCTTGTGAAGAAACTCATTCAAGTGGACCATCCCACCTTAATGTTAATATTTATGATGTTTTTATTTAGGAATCCATGTGTAATGTCTACAAATATTGGGTAATTTAAAAATGTATTTATTATTTTAATTTCATCAACTATCAATATTTTTTTAATTAATTGATTTTATAAATTTTAATATTATACAAATATATATTTATTAATTAAATTTATTATATATATTATTTAATTTTACTATGTTATTTATATTATATTCATAGTGGAAAATTAAATTAGTTACTTTTGTCTTTAAAACGTGAGTTGTTTTAAATGAATTTGATATTTGTTGTGAGAAAAATGTAAATAGGTCTCAAATTTATTATATCCATCATTTATGGTATAGGATAAAATTATTGTGGTGGAATTAATGATTCAAGTTAAAACAAATGATATTTTTACTTCCACACATAAATAACTAATCTAAATGAAATTACCAAAAAAGGGTATAACATTATCTTTAAAAAATCCTGAATGGAAAACAACCAAAAAGGAAAAATCAAAAAATCAAAAGAATATATCTTGGCCAGATGACACATATTATAAATTATAATTTTTTTAGTTAAAGATACATCATTTTATCAAGAAATAAAAGTCCATTTATTAATGTTTGTTTCCATTGGAATAACTTATAATCTATGGTGGAATGTTTATATTATGAAGAAATTTCATCAACAACTGAATTAAATTTTTTAGGGGTGAAACTATTATATTTAAACTATGAGGATAATGATAATGACTTTATTTCAATCAATTTTTTTTAAATGAAATGTAATTTAAGATATTTTTATTGAATAATGTTCACTTGTCTATTGGAATTCCTTTCCAGCACAGCCTCATGATTAAAATAGATATTTATTAATATATAAAATGGAGGAGAAAATATATCATGTTGTGATAGATCCATTGTGTTATGGTTAACCATAGTGGATAATAAATAAAATCATTCATGATCATGAATAGTTAAGGAAATGAAAATTTAATAATCCCTAAAGGAAGAATCTATGATTATTTTGAAGAGACCATTCAGAGGTTGCATCAGAGATGATATACATTATTATAACACATATATGAATCATGAAAATAATTATTACAACTTTGATGTTGGGGAGAAACAATGAAATTTTAAATTAATCTCGGTATCTAATGAATAATAAAATTTGTGGTTATAAATATTATAAGTAACAATGTCCTTGTATCTTACACCACTATTGTAAATCAAGTGGGTTTGATTATTCCTAATTTTAAATTTAATTGTAACACGGAAAAGAAAAAGAATATTTCAAACCTTATCATGAAAATGAGTGAACCATAGATTAAAATATTTGTTTATTTTAAGCACATAGGTGTAATTGAAACTCAACATGAGTTTTTTCAATAAAAATGATCCCAGTGTTTCTAAATATTATTACAACGAAGGAATTTGTACTGTAAATTGAAAAAAAATTTATGAAACACTAAATATAGAATTTAATTAAAAGTAAATATTCTTATGAAAATAATATGTAAAAATATTATGATTAAGGGCTCTGTGGACAAAAATAGAAATTTTATTTAGACAACACTTATTCCCAAAAACCATGAATGCATAACATGAATTGAATATTTCGAGTTTAATATAAATAATGAAATACATTTTATTATAACTAGGTGGATATATGGTTGATAATGATTTATAATGTTGAAAAAAATATATATGTTGAATAGAAATTTTATTTCAATATAAAGGTATCATTTATTTATAAAAATAAACCTTGGTATGCAATTTAATGGTGAGATAGAATGATTTTTTTGAAATTATTTTTATCCAATTTTTTATATTTAAGTTAAATTTATATTTTATTGAATATTATTTTCCTTTTTTAAAATCACATATCATCTATTTTTTCATGTAACACTCCCTCCCCCTCCTTCCTGACTAATAATCAACACCCCCTCCCAACATTGAAAAAAACCGACCTCCTCCCACTTCTTGTTTGGGTGAATCTATATATCAATTAAAATATGATCTTGTTTCATTATTATAAAGAACCTAATCCTCTTTTACTAGATATATTTATTACTATATTACAATAGAACTAGATATAGGGAAACACATCCATTAGTACTGAATATTTTAGTAGTCTTGGTAAACTAGATATATATTTAAACTGAAAATTACATTTGAATATATAAAATAAAAAAATAGAATTTTCTTTATGATAATTGGTATTCCGTATAGAATGTATCGACATTTCAATCATAAAAAATTCCCTACTATACTAGTGAAATGAAACATAAGAAAGGGTTGATCTCAGTTTCTAAGTGATGGAATATCTACAATGCAAGGGAATTAAGTCACGTACAATTTGGTAGGAATAAATGGTGATCTAAAAATGTATCATAAATAATAAAATGAGCATGAAACATATACAGGGATATAAAAACTCTTTATATAAACTCAATTCCCTTAATAAATTATTTTATAATGATGAATAAATAATATATGACATCAGATACTTACATTCAAGGCCTTATTCTAATAGATCTAAAAATACCATTAGGGTCTTATTCCAAGTTATCTACAAATAAGGGTAAGCGTTTAGCCAAATACCTAATCTAGTTTGTTTCATGAGACATACTGATGAGTTAATAGTATATTTAATCTTCCCCCATCCATTGTTTAATAATTCAAATTCATTTTCCATTTGAATAAACAACATAATATAATCAACATGAATTAGAAATCGATAACAATCTATATTTGAAGAACTAGCATACATACTATTAAAAAAACTTTCATATCAAAATAATTTTAAACTAGAAATATAGTTATTTTAGATTGTTTCATTCAAGTATAACCATATAAAATCATAATATTTCACAATTTATGTTGAAATTTATGAAAATGATTTCAACATATCCCTATAAATTTCTACATTAAATTACTCTGCTTCATGTTGAAAACACTTATTTGAAATATAAAAATATCCAACTTCTTAAGGGGAAAAAATAATTGAAATTTACTTTATAAACATGAAATGTATTCTTCAATTCAATTATTATTCTTTAAGGATGAAATATTAATTCATCCTATATAATTTACAAAAAAACATTATTTCACACTATTGTAAAAAGGTCAATATTTTGTTTTTTTAGAAAATTAAAAGATGATTAAATTTACAAAATTGTTTAAAAATTGAAAAATGTGTAAAAATTTATTTTATAAATAATTGGATGATAATAAAAAAACATATTTTATACATTTTGAGGAAAATAAGTACATGGATGGCATTGATTCTCGACCGAGTATAAAAACAAGGTCATTTTCCGTAAAAAATTATTTCAATATCTTGAGTAATTATAAAGAGAAAAATGTAATGAAAATTTTTAATTTATATAAATAATAATATAAAAATAAAATGTATGTTATTTATTATATAATTAACAAATAATTCCCTTGATGTAGACTTAAGAATAAATAATCATGATTAATGATGAGATTGTGAAATAAATCTTTAACCTAGGTTTGACTTCATCCATATGTGCCCAAAAATTAAATTTAATAATTATATATTTATTATTAATATATTAAAAAACCCTCATCATATATATCATACAATATATTAATTTATTATAATATTTTATTACCCATTTGTTATCAATTCTTTGTTAAAATCACAGTTCTTGGTAATATCTCATTTTTCTCATGTATGTTGTTTTGTAGTTTAAGTAAAATTTTTATTATCATGGTTTAATCATCTATTGAATGTTAATAATGATATTAATATTATATAAATTCATTATATGTTTATTTAAATAAATCAATAACATGTTTATAATGAAAAATCAATCACACTGTTCATAGAGACGGTAGGCTATACGTACGTTGTAATGTTGTTTTCACTTTTTGGAATGGTGGAACGAAACAAAGGTAAAGAACCTTTAACCATTTCATAATTATTTTAATATAATATATATATATAATATTTATTTATTCCATTATAATTAAAATCCTTGTAAATTTGAAATGAAAAAGGAATCACATCGATTCTTGGAGGTGTTAGTCTACAATTACACACGAGCAATGTTATAATTTTCCAACTGAACTAATGGTTAGAAGGTAGATGTGATATTATTATTCTAGAATAATAATTATATGTTTACTATAATTTATTAATATTAAACGCATCATTATACCAAACCATAAATGATGGTTATGAAGAAATAATTGGATCTCTACAATGAGATGTAGGTAGTATATATGCATTAGTGATACTTTTACATTTCATATGATCAAAAAGTTGGTGGATATTTATATTTTATAATCATAACATCATTTATGTATATATATTATACATAATTTATTATTTTATAAAAAATAATATTTATTTAGAGGTGGTATTTTAAGAAATAAATTGATAGTGGTAGGGAAAGAAAATCCACTATTGTTCAAGAGACCTCCTTTAGATCCTTTCTTAAGGACCATGGGGTTGAAATTTTTGAGAGAGATAACCCTCCATAATATGGATAAGGTGTTTTATAAGAAAAATGGTATAAAATTTGTTATTATAGGTTGATTGATTTGTTTTAAATAATTAATGAAAGGAGTGTCCATTTATAATGGAGGGAAAGGTCACATGAGGAATTATAAAAATGAATTAAATATAATAAAGTAATTTTGAAAAAAAAAATATTTAAAAATAATATATATTCATATATAATGAAGGATATGTTTGAAACAATAAAACCAAAAAAAATATGTAGGTTTATAAGTTCTTTAAAGATTGTATTTCGGTTTAACCATAAGATATCGTATTTTATCCTTAAGAAAGGTAACATCGTTTTAACTATAAATGTGTTATTAAATTACATATAATGATAAAAATTGGAAAATAAATGGAAAAGGGATGAAATTATTAACCATATATTATTCACCCTTTCTAATTTAAATATTTTATGTATTGTTTAGATAATTTAATAGAATATTATTTTCATAAAATATCATTATTTTCATTTTTAAAACTATTCATTTACTTTGATTACATATACATCACAAAAAATAATTAATGTTAATGTAAATATTATAAATATCACAGATATGTTATATTTATCTAAATAATTAATTAATTATAGTAAATCACCCAAATTGTATTTTGTTTAATATTTTTTAATTCAATTATTTAATTTTTTACTTAATTGAATAAATATTGTGTTAGTGTTTCATAAGAATTAATTATAATTATATAATTCCTAACATTAAAAATAAATTAAAATTAGTATATAAAAAAAATATATTCTAAAAATTTTAATCGAGATTCTCTGATAAATTTCTTATGTTCCTTTGTGAACACATAAGAGATTTTTAAAACTAAGAGAGTGATATTTTTTAATTTTATTATCTTTAAATATTATATATATCTATTTCAGGGAAAAGTGTCCCTTAAGTAATTAAATTTCTATTCTAATGTGATAAAATTAAAAATAACATCATTAAATATATATTTTTTTAAAAGTGACTATAAAACATTTTTATCCTCGATTATCCTAATTTACCCTTTTTTTATCGTGATAACTTTTGTAACACTTAATATTCATAATTCCTAAAATTAATAGTGGAGTATATAAAATTTTCTAGACACATTATTGAAAATATAGAATACAATTTTTAAATTTAAGTACCAAAAAGTTGAAGAAGTTAATATTAAAATAATTCATCAAATCATGATGAAAACTACATTTTAGAAAAATACATTTTTACAAATGAAACTTGATTTATTCTTATCCAATTTAATGTAAATAAATTATATGGATGTTAAAACACTTTATTGAATATATAATATATAATAATCCTTAAAATAATTCAATAATAATGATTAATTTAATTCATTATGATAAAAAATATTGTGTTCACAAAAATAATTTTTCAAAAAAAACTACTTTTACATTCAAATGTTTTTTATTTTTAATTCTAATCAATTTATAACCATTGAATTCAATTTATAATATTGTAAAATACAGAATTTTAAAAATTTAGTTATTCGTATGTGTAAATTCTAATTTAAAGGCTAGGTTATGATTATATATTATATTATAGTACTTTTAGAATTTTTATTATGTTTATTGAAATCTGTCAAAGTGGTAAAAATTTATTTTTAAAGAAACATTTCAAAAAAAAGAAGTTTTTAAAATTGGTGTTCCGTGACTATAAAGGAATTTAAATTTTAACCTATTAGTATTGGGTTTTACTAAAAATCTATTGGAATATTCCACATAAAATTGTGTGTTATTTGATATTTTAGAATAACATATGTGGAATTATTTTAATAAATAAATATTGATGAGATAATATGCTTTAAAATCATTATATTGATGTTAATTTATGGTAATTTTTCAAAACAACAAATGTAACCCTTCAATAATTACTTAATAGGGGGTTCCCTTTCAATTAACTCTAATCATAAAATTTTCTTATATTTCATTAAAATTGTATATAACCGAGAAAATATATGTTCAAATTTCTAATTTAATGTCATTATTTATAGTGAAACTATAACTAGATTGAAAAAAATAAAATTCAAATTTTTATTATGATCATCTAAAAAATATAAGGATGGAAATAACATATTTTTATAGAGAACCAAGTTATGAAATATTATTTTGTTTCAATTTTATATTTATTTTATATTTATTTTTATTTTATATGTTTTTATATAACCAAAAATTATACTTTTAAATTAAATTCAAAATAAATGGGTAGATTATACATTTTCATCTTACGGGTTTTTTAGAGATTAAAATTTAAAAAATTTATTTGTATTTATAATAATAGTTATAATATTGGTGAACTCCCCATTCAACATCATTAGAATATTATATTTATATTACGATTGAAAATGTTTCACATTTTTCATTAAAATTATAATATAAATTAATTTTGAATATTTATGTTTTTTAATTTAATTAAGGATAAGAATCATATTTACCATTGATTTTTAGAACACCAATTCCACTTACCAATAAGTTTAAAAATAAATGTGATTATTTTATGGTTGTGGGTAAAAAAATATAAAATGTTAATGTGGGTAATGACTACTAAAATTTTATTTTTCATTATGTAATGTAAAATATGCATGGGATTTAATTTATAACAAATTTTTTTCATGTGTTATCTGACTAAAAATATCATTTCACCATATTTTCTATGACTAAATTAATAAATTATATTGATTCAAAATATTAACATATGTATAACGTAATATCTTGGGAAAATTGTGTACTAATTATATAAAATTATTTGGAAATATTATATACATCATGGTTTGTGTTATTATGTGATTTTTATACTATTTTATTTTTTTCATGAATAATGATATGAGATGTAAATTTTTTAATCATCATATATTTATTATCCAACTATTGAATTTTAATGTGTCAAATGAAAATGTTTTTTTACTAAAAGTTAAATATTTTAAAATATAACTGTATATAGGATGGATTATTGTAAATATTACAATGTAGGTGGTTATTTTTATATCTATTCACATTATATAAAAAAATATAAATAACAATTATATCATTCATTCAGTATAGGATGTCTATTTAATGGAGTTCATTGACCTCATTTTTTACACTAGACATAATTTTTATAAAATAATTCTTTTCCATACATTTTTATTCCATTAATTAATAATAAATGATGTTCTGTCACCCAATTAGAATGAAAAAGGTTCATTTCAAAGAATTTAGAGACTCAATTGGCTGGAGAATTCAATTATAGGTATGATTAATTTTATATTTATTATGGGATCTCAATCATCCATATTAATTATGATTTAATGAGAAACAACAGTAATGTACAATGTTTATTTTTTTAATGTCATTTTATAAATTCAACATCTACGTTTATTTCTTTTTTATTATTCCACATCATTTTGTTGTTGATATATTCAATGTAACCATTCATTTTAGTCAAATTAAGTGATTTTGAATAATTTATTTTATAGTTATTAAAAAATAAAAATATAACAAGTATTTTTTCAAAGCCAGGATTATAGTTTATTTTATAAAATTATGGGTTATATAGTTTTTCTTAAAATTTTAAATTGTTTTAGAAATACATTTTGATATTTTCCTGAAACATATTTGAAATATCTATGTTTTGTGTAATCGTTTCAACAAAAATTATTTTTTTACACATTTTATTTTAATGAGTAAAAAAATATAAAAAATAGAAATAATTAATATTTTATTCTATAACAAATTTACACTACATGTAATAGTTTTTTCATGAAATTTTTTAATATTGAAATAATAATCTATATCACACTAAATTCATGTGAGTTCAAACCATATCCAAATATATTTTAAGTATTAAATTTCTCTAAGATGTTATAAATAAGGCTAAATATTAGTATTATTCAATTATTAAAGAAATATGATTTTAATATTCCGGTATATTAATTTTTATATCAAGATTTATGTTGTGATTTTTTTAAAATTATTAAAATTACTTCTAATATTTTCTATTTTATTCATATAATAGTTTTGTGATTAGTATGACATAATTATTTGTTTTATTTAACCAATAATATAACCCATTATTCTAGTTATAAATTGTGTAGTAATTTTTCGTTATGATTTATAAATAATAAATATCAAATTTGTATTAAAATTAAGGTCACTCTTGAGTAATAAGTTATGGATAACGTTACATTTGGTTAGAAATATCACAAGCATGGGAGCTTAGTATCTTTTAATTAATGTTTTTGTTTAAAACCTAGGGCACCATAATATATCTTTTTGGGATTTTGGTTTTCAATGATTAAAAATATTTTCAAGAAGTTGTTTCATATACCCAATTTGAGGATTCAATTTGATATGGGTAGACATAATGAACTTTTTTTCATCGGTAAGTAACAAAAAACTTGAGTTATATAAGGTGTTATTAATTATCATGTTCAAAAATATATAAATTTATTTATGGGAATCTTATTTAAAACAATATCGCTGAATGAATTTATATATATATATATATATAACAAAAGATTCATTTTTTTATTTGATACAGTGATATTTATTTGATTGATATGGAATGGTTAGACTACAAAAACCCAGTGAAAAATACTACATGTTAGATTCCTTATAAAATATGTACATTTTAATTCATTCATAATAAAAATGGGTATGTCGTGATAAAATTAGGTTCCAATGTAATTTATTATATAATGCGTGATTGATATGGGTCACCCTAACATTATTAGTTACCTATATTCAATTATAATCATTGGGTTACATTAATCTAGGTAACTCTAGTGGGATTAATTTTCCAAAGGAATAGATTTGTGATAATTCAAATTATAAAATGGGAAAATATTTGTATAAATTATTACAAAATATTTATATGTGATATAATTTTAATGATAGATAACCTAAATAGAAATGTTTTTAGAGAAAATCCAAAATTATTCAGTATTTATTGACATATATATCATAGACATCTACCTGTTTTTATTTATGGGGTTATATTTTTGATAAGTATCTGTTACGAGAAATTAATTATTGAGATGATATAAAACATGAAACTAATACAATAAACATGTGAAATTTTAGATAATTTCATATAACCTGAATATAAATTTGAGATCTATTATAGTTTATTCCAATAATTTAATCCTTTGGTATCTATGTTTGATAATTTTTCTTATAGAGGATAATTATGAGAATATTGATACAAATTTTATATAAATTAATTTATCTAATATTGATTAATTTTTATTATATAATAAGGGTTTATCTTAGATATAAATTGATGTTCACTGAATTTGATGTCGGTGATAAATAATGATAGGATATTTAAATCTATGTCCTAGGAATTGGGATAGAGTTTCTAAATTAGTGGTATTAACGTATGATATCCATGTACCATATGGATTAAAATAGAAAGAGAAAACTATTACAATATTTCATTCATTATTAAAAAAATCCATTCTGTTTATTATTTATAAAATATGGTAGAATCATTCATGATTAATATCAAGAGTTGTTCTATATACATAATTAAACTTTGATGCCATTGAAAATATATTTAATGTATAATAAATTGTTAAAATTTATAATTTGTCCAAGAAATCAAGATATGAAGGAAAAGAATGTTGATTCTTGGACCCATTATCTTTTTCATTATTATATTTCATATATAAATGATAAGTGTGACTAAATATTTTTAATAGTTTTATTTCTGGAACCATTAAAATATGACATTTTTTAGAAAAGAGAATCATGTTTATTAATAGAAATGATCGAAAAATTATTTAGTGAAAAATGTGTGAGGGATAATGGGGTATAGGAAAAACAATGTAGTGAATTATAAAAAAAAATTATCACAAAAGAGATAGGTGGATATAAAGACTTTTTGACATTCAATGATGGTACTAGTTGGAATTTTTATATTTTTATAATGAGGTATAACTTTTAAAACACTGGTAACTTCAACAAATTAAAAATTTAGTACAGTATAAACCAGGATAGAATTATTAAGACTACCAGACCAAATCAGGGTAGTGAATTGTAACGTCTCTAAATTTATGTGTAAATTTTTTTTATATGGAATTTTTACGAAATTGTGAAATTTGACGGCACATGATTCCAATGTCCATAGAGCCCAAAACGTAATATTGATCTTCATTTAAGGTACGTTTAGTTGACATGTGAGTGGTATTTTCTATCTTTTGAACCATTTCTTGAATCAAAAATTTGTGGGAACCTTTAAATTTAGAATACTATGATTCGTCTAGAAATTACTTATCTTTGGCCGACATGGGCCGAGCAAAAAAGTTATTTTCCAAACATTTTGAGAAAAATAATAAAATAATTTAAATAAATTATTTTATTTTCTTTCTGACCTTGATGTTGTGGATGGCGACGCTATTGGGAAACAACAGGGTGGAGAAGATGTGCATCAATGAGACTCATCAATGGATCATTAACGCACAGTTTAATGATGATTTAATGGTGCATAACAGCCATGATGTTTTATAAATGAAATAGTTTAACGATGTGGCGTCACATCATAATGGGAATGCTGCAACGTGATCTTATTTATACTTCAACGCGCTGGGGAAGTATGGATTATAAATTTGGGGGATTCTCTAAAGAACCTTTGGAGGACTTCCACCACAGCAAAGAACGACGAACGCGAGTGGATCCTCACCACCTTCAATGCATTTCAATGATCGAAGCTGGGAAGTGATGTTGATGTCTTAACCCCTCAAGGACGAATGTCATGACATTGTGCATCGTAATAGGTTGGGGTTGTGTGATTTTAATGTTTCCCCATTCTTATTTCTAAAAGAATAACACAGATTAACCCAAGAACAGGTTAATTCACGGACCGTGTGTTCTTTTGGGAGGGTGACATATTATGGGTTTCTTTATCTGGGGTTTAATTATCTTTGTTGTTCATATTAAAATCCCCGGACCTCCCCTATTATGTAACTTCTAATGCGGAGGGCCCAGGCCGACACAAACAAGGCCCGAGCCCCTACGTCGTGGGTGTTATTTGTGATCAAACTTTTGAATCTATGGCAAGGATGATTTGGGACCCTTTTGGTAGAGAACAAAATCGCCGAAAAATGAAAGAGCAAGCAGCATGAAGAACAGACCACCGGTACTGAACCAATAGTCCATGAAAGAATCTGTCAACGCACTGGTGTAGGAGGTGTAACCAGCAACTATTGGCGGTGGACCATGGAAGCGACCTTGGGTGGGAGGTTGCATGCCACGACGGCACACTGGATGAAAGTCAGCGTCCAGATAGGGTCGTGGAACAGTAGGAGAATCCTTCGTCCGAGCCGGTGGCTGGAGGTAGTGGACGGAGTCTCTTGACCACTTTGAAGGTTAGTGGGCGTGGCACCAACCCACGTCCCACACTACGGGCCGTTGTAGCTTGACCACAGTAGTGGTGGCACCCCGCAGAGACCAGTGGGGAGATGGTGGGGCATGGAGGTAGCTCTCGGCTGTGTCCAGTGAGGTGGACTAGACTGCCTCTTATGGAACAAACAGAACCCAAACCCCCAGCGAGCTGGACTCGCACTGCGGTTCTGTCCCACTGCCCGGTGGGCCAAACTCATGCCCTCTTTGGGCCAGGCCAGACTAGGCCGGTTGGTCGGGAGACTCGGCTGGCTAGACCCTCGGCCAACCATGTCGGGTCTAGCAAGGCCTATTAGGCATGGCCCACTGGCCAGGCCAGTCTATATTGACCTCAACCTGCACCAGGTTAGGTCAAGTCCATTTTAATGAACTGAGGTATGTGGAACCCTGGAGTCGGGTTGGTCGGGTCGGTTTGACCGGGTCAGACAGGGCCCCAACGCAACTGGCCCCCTGATTACTAAAACTCCAGTATCATAAAAACCTATCATCGGATTAATGGTTCGTTTCTGTTATTGGGACCCTCTCAAGGAGTAAAATATTTCGTCATGATTTTTAGTGACTTTCATGAATGCCGAGAAGTAATGAATGGCTTGAGGAGCGATTCAACCTAGCGCTCTACGTACGGAACCCTACGTTTGGCTGAGACCTGAAGACTGCTCAATGATGGCTCTGTGGGAAGTGGCTCTATGTGACCCAGTAGTAAAATGGTGGGCTGTAGGTTGTATGTGACCTGGGAGAACCACGGTACTCAACAGGAGGAGTACCTCATTTCATCCAAGCTGGGAAGTGGCTCTGTGTGCCCGGTAGGCCCACGGTGGGGAGCAGCTCTGTGTAACACAGCATACCCATGGTACTAATTAGGTATGAGTACCACATCTCATCGAGGATAGTGGGAAGAGGCTCTGTGTGACCTAGCATCCCCACTATAATCGACAGTGGAGGTGTTCTTTTACAGCAAATGGGTTTGACATTTGTGACTTAAGATGCTACTGTTCCTATCATAGATTATACCTAGTGTGAGTTGTCTTTTCTTCCGTTTTTTACCTTGAAGAATATATGTGTGTTATTTCATCTTTTTTGGGGGTCCCTACTAAGTAATATCTTACTCACACCTATACGGGATCCACCTGCACATGTTTTGTCTGGTGCAAATGACCGACGTTTTGACAGGGGTGCTCAGGGAGACAGTACGGACGGATGTTGCGACGGTGTACTTAGTGGTCTAGGACCAGGTGGGGCCCAGTAAGAATAGGTGTATAGAACGTACTACATCAACTTCTAGTAGCTTCACTACTCTCATGATCAGTTGGGGTTTACTATATATGGGTATGAGATCACATTTAACACTTCACAGTTTTCATTACTTTTTCTTGGGTTTTTATTCTGGCCCACTTTCTTTTAGCTATACTTGCACCCAATTTATTCAGTGGAATGATGTTCCCCTTTTGTCTTTTGGGACTTGGTTTGGGAATGTGTGTGTATACAGGTATCTAGGATAATGCCTCCCACTTGCAGGTTGACACCTTTGTCGCTAGTCGCCAGCCCTTGGCCTTTGGGAGGCGGGCTTGAGGTAGTCACAGCACGGGACTCAAGGGATGGGTCATGACCAATTTGTATCAGAGGGTAGTCAGTTCCCCCTCAAATATAGGGATTTTGATGTTTTTTTTGGGCAATAGTGTTTAGTGTTGCAAGTTTGAATTTCAGATCTGGGAGTCTAGTGTTGGTGCAGTGGATGACGTATCCATACACAAGGACCTTGAATTGTGTTTTCGACTCAATACATGAAAACACTGGTTTCATAAGTTTATCCTTTTTTTGAATAATAGTTAGTTCACTAGGTATATCCTTCTAACTGTGGTACATCCTGATCTATCTTAGGATTCCTCTGTGGAGACGACCAGCCAGGTTCCTGATATGAGGTTTCAAGGATAGCCTTCCCCATGATGAGGTGTCTGTTCAAGGACTAGTGCTTGAGATAGCCCCACCAGGTGGTGCACCAGTGCTACCACCACCTGATGGTCAGCATCTACTACCGACAGTTCCGATATAGGACGTTTGTATTCTCAGTTCCCTATATGAGTTCCAGAGATAGAGACCTCCCAGGATCATGGGAGAGACAGATCCTCAGGTCGCTGAGCACTAGTTGGAGGTTGTGACATGGGTCTTCCTATTTCTGAGGACACCACCTGACCAAATGGTGATCTTGGAAGTGATCCTTCTTCAAGAATCATAAGAGATATCGTGGATTTTGACCATCTAGGCTAACGATGAGGTGACCCTCACTTGGGTTGACTTCGAGAGGCTTTTCTAGGAGGTGTTTTTTCCCATGACCTTGTGCTCTATGCACATCCAAGAGATGATTCACCTACAGCCGGACAACCTGACGGTGGTCGAGTACTTGGAAAGGTTCACAAATCTTCCTCACTACTCCACAGATATAGTGTGAGACCCTTTCTTCATGGATCGAACCTTTGAGCAGGGACTCAGGTGGGAGATCAGGGCTTCAGGGGTGTATCTCAGTATCACTACCTCGGTTGGGGTGCGGGAGAGATCCCTTTGGATAGAGAGCTTCTTGGTGGAGAAGGCACCCATAGATTGAGCTTTCAGTAGACTCCCGACGGTAGAGTCTCCATATGGCATCATATAGTAGATGTGTGGGCCCGAGCAGGCCAGGTCATTCAGAGGATGACCCTAGGACTCAGGGTAAGCAGTGTGATCCTCCTAGGCCAGGGGGAGTCAGACATGTGTCAGGATATGCTTTTCTTGTGGTGGGTAGGGACACATGTAATGTGACTACCCAAACCGACATACTGATGACCATTACATGGTTGAGGGGACACCGAGGCTGTGGCAGCGGTTCAAGCGAGGAGATTCATATGGCAATGGACATGGAAGGGGTGATGGCATAGTGGTAGGTGGTGGGCGATGGTTCGAGGTTTTACCACCACCACCCCCAGGTGGTCCACCCCAACCTCAGGGAGCATGTGGACATGGGCAAGCTCAGCTTCAGGTAGTAGAGGATTCTGACCATAGTTCTCCAGAGATGATATGAGGTACGATCAGTATCTTCTCCATCCTAGATTCCGTACTTATAGACACAAGTGGAAGTCACTCCTTCCTTGCCACGGGTCTTGTTCGGAGCTTGAGATTCCAATGGTGTTGTTTACTCGATCCTTATGGCTATAGACTTCTATAGGAGGGCATTATACAATTACACACTGGTTCTGGCAGTGTTATCTTACTCTAGGAGGCGATATCTTCGGCGGGGATCTCCTGGTAACAGTTTCGAGGCCTTACGATGTCATCTTATGTATGCACTGGTTATCCATATTCCATGCATAGATAGAATGTTTTAGGCATGTAGTGTGGTGTTTTTGTGAATATGGGACCAGGTTTTAATTCACTGGCGAGAAGGAAACCCTTGCAATGCAGGGCAGACTCTCTCAGAGGAGGGTGTAGCCGATCACTCACCAGTTGGCTAGCCTCACCGTTGGTGCAGTGGAGGAGAGGAGTCCAATTTTTCCTGTAGTGGTGGATGATTACGATGATTTTTTTCATAATGAGGTTCTAATGTTACCTCCTCATAGAGTGGTAGACTTCTATATTGACCTATACCCTAGGATGGCACTGATATCCACATCGTCATATCGAATGTCTCCTACATAGCTTCACGAGCTGAGGGTAAAATGGGAGGACATACAGGATTAGGGGTTTGTAAGACCCATCATTTTACTATGGGAAGTCCTAGTTCTTTTTTCCACGAAGTCAGATGGGAGTTTGTGGTTGTGTGTGGACTTCCGGTGCCTAAACCAAGTGATCGTGAAGAACAAGTACCCACTGTTGTGAATTGATGACATCTTCGACCAGCTAAAGTGGTCTAAGTGGTTCTCGAAGATATACCTCAGATCATGCTACCACCAGCTTCGGTTATGGGATGAGGATGTGCCGAAGATAGACATTAGGTGCCATTTCGGCCACTATGAGTTCCCTGTGATACCTTTTGTCATTAAAAACACCCTAGTAGTGTTCATGGGCCTCATGAACATGATCTTCCAGTCATACCTCGAACAGCTCATCATGGTATTCATTGACACATCTTTGTGTATTCAGCATCAGAGGAGTGGCATTCTACACACCTTCATATAGTCTTGGATACACTCCAAGAGCAGTAACTTTATATTAATCTCTTAAAGTGTCAGATCAGGATACAAGAGATCCATTTTCTGGTACACAACATCTCATAGACTGGAGATGCATTAGATCCATCGAAGATAGTGGTGGTTCTTTCTTGGTGGCCACCCAGGAGCGTGACTAAGGTGTAGAGCTTCTTGGGGATGGTTGGTTACTATCGAAGGTCTGTCCCAAACTTTTCCAGTGTAGCAGCACCCTTATCGGAATTCACATGGAATGGATATCACTTCATGTGGAAGAATAAATTCTAGTAGAGATTCCTGGAGCTGAGGTGGATACTGACTAGTGCCCCCATATTGAGACTACCAAAGGAGGAAGTTGGGTATGGAGTTTACTATGATGCATTAGGAACCAGGATCAGTTGTATCCTAATGAAGGAGAAAGTGGTGATCTGTTACGGCTCACAGAAGTTGAGGTAGCATGAGAAACACAACACGACCCATGACCTAAAGTTATCAGTTGTGGTCTTTTTATTGAATATGTTGTAGAACTACTTGATGGGTGAGTGGATTACAGTTTAATACGACTACAAGAGTCTCAGGTATACCTTCTCTTAGAAGTACATGAACATGAGAAACGGCGATGTATAGAGTTCCTCCGGGACTATGATTCTAATTAAGTCTATACTCTTAGAAAGGGGAACATGGTGGCAGACGTGCTCACCAGGAAGACCAGGTTTCAGCTGCTCAGTGAGTTGAAAGAGTAATTATCCATGATTAATATATCTTTCGTGGATGATGGTGAAGATTTTTACCTCTATTTTATGGTTGTTAATCCCCCACACTTACAACGAGTCCTGGAGGACCAGTTGTGGGATACTAACTACGAGGCCTGAAATGCTCAGATATCCTCAAGACAGGCTCATTATAGATTTTCAATAGGTGGGTATCATGTTATCCTTTTGAAAGGGTGCATTTTAGTACCAGTGACATTACAGGAGGAGGTGTTAAGGTAGTTCCATACTTCCCCTATGGCAGTACATCCTGGTGTATCAATGATGCACCCAGACCTCTATCGTCAATACTGGTGTCCATGGAAGAAGAAAGAAGTAGAAGAGTTCGTTTCAAGATGCCTCAGTTGTCAGTAAGTGATGGCTTATCACTAGGATCCATCATGCTTGACTCAGCCACTCAAGGTACCAAAGTGGGAATGGGATGGTATCTCAATGGACTTTTTGATGGGGTTAGCACATATGTCACGAGGTCACGACTCTATCTTAATGATCGTTGACTGACTCACCAAGTCATCTCACTTCCTACCCATCAGAGAGCAGTGATCGGTAGAGGGATTGGGATGCCTCTACATCTAAGAGATAGTGTGGATCCATGGGGTGACTTTGATGATCGTCTTGCACCGTGATGCTATCTTTTCATCCTGGTGGTGGAAGGGATTGTAAGAGGCATTCAAGACACAGCTTCGTTTGTGCATAGATTTTCATCCTTATGTGGATGGTAAGACAGAGCGGACCATATAGACCTTGGAGGACATGCTTCATGCTTGCCTCCTAGATTTTGGACATAGTTGGGACGACCACCTTCTACTGGTGGAGCATTCATACAACAAAATCTATCACTCAACCATTGTTATGGCATCGTTTGAGGCCTTGTATGGGCATCCTTGTATAACAGCCATATGCTGGACAGACCCATGGGAGTCAAAACTCATGGGTCCAGAGCTGATATAAGCTACCATCGAGAAGGTGTAGATCATCCATGAGTAGATGAGGACTACACAGAGCAGGATGAAGTCCTATGCCGATAAGAGATGGAGACCCTTGGTGTTTGAGTAGGGAGATCATGTGTTCCTTTATGTCTCAACCGAACGAGGATTGTGGAGATTTGGTTGGGGTGAAAAGATATCTCTGAGGTTCATCAGAAATTTTTAGATCTTGACCAGAGTTGGCGAGGTGGTGTACTGCCTATCTCTTCCCCCAACAGATGCACCGTGTTCATGATGTTTTATATGTGTCACAGCTGAGTAGGTACGTGCATGATCCATCGCATGCCATCGACTATGGCGAGAAGGACATTGATGATGGGGAAAAAATTTCAAAGTTTCCAGTGAAGATTCAGGACCAACAGGAGTGTGTCATATGCAGATAGTTGATTCCTATTGTGCGCATCTAATTACAGCAGGAGAATCTCTAGGAGAGAACATGAGAGTGGGAGGTTTAGATTCATTCTCAGTACCCCCATATTTTTTTATTTGTTGTTTTTCATTTCAGGGACATAAATCCCTAAGTTTGGGAGAATTTAATGTCTCAGAATTTCATGTAATTTATATATATGTATATGGAATTATTTCAAAACCGAAAAATTCGAAGGCACGTGATTTTGAGGACTAGAGAGACAAAAACTGAATTTTGAACTTTTTATATGGTATGTTCATTAAAGGTTTGAGTGGCATTTACTATCTTTTGAACCATTTATCAGATTGAAAATTTGAGGGAACCATTGAATTCAGAATTTAGGGATTTTCATAGAAATTAATTAACTTCAACTGGAAAGGTCGAGCCAACAATTTAATTTTCAGAATTTTCGAGAAAAATAATAATATAATATAAATAAATTATTTTATCTTCGTTCTCCCTTGGAGTGGAGGAAGGAGACGCTACAAGGTAGCAACAGGGCGGTGATGATGCAAATCAATGAGACTCATCAATGGATTGTTAGCATAGAGTGTAACGATGCTTTAATGGTGTGTAATAGCCATATTGTTTCATAAATGAAATAGTGTAACGACGCGGCATCACATCATAATGGGAACATTGTGACGTGCTCATATTTATATTTTGACGCGATAGGGATATATGGATTAGAAATTTGGAGGATTCTCTAGCAAACCACTGATGTACTTTCACCCCAGCAAAGAATGATGAACTCCAGTGGATCCTCACCACCTTCGATGCATTTTGAAGATCGGAGGCGTGAAGTGACGTCAATGTCTTAACCCCTCAAGGAAGAACCACGTGACATCGGACATCATAAGAGGTCGGGGTTATTGGATTTTAATATTTCCCCATTCTTATTTCTAAATTACTAATGCAAATGACCCCACAAAAAGTTTAATCTACATACTGTGCATTCTTGCGGGATAGTGACTTCTTTTTGGTTTCTTTATCTGGGATTTAATTATCTTTTTTATTCAAATTAAAATCCTCGTACCTCCACTTTTTTATAACTTTTCACATGGAGGGCCCAGGCTAACTTGAATAGGTCTCGACCCCCTCTTCCAGGGGTGTTATTTGTGGCCAAACAATCAAATTGATAGCAAGGTAGTTTTGAGACCATCGCGGTGGAGATGATGATACCCAGAAAATGTAGGAGCAGGTGGCATGAAGAACGAACCACTGGTGCGGGCCTCGTGGTCCGTGGAAGAATCTGCTGACACACCGATGCCGGTGGTGGCACCGGCGACAGCCAGCGGTGGGCTGCGGTGGTGGCCACGGGTGAGAGGTAGCAGGTCACAATGGCACGTTGGACGAATGTCCACAGCTAGACTAGTCTGTAGCACAGTGGGAGAAGTTGTTGGCTGACCTGGAAGCTAGAGACGGTGGACGCGGTCGCTTGATAGTGTTTGACGGTAGCAGACGTGGAACCGAGATGCCTCCTGTGCGACGGGCCATAGTCACTTGATCACAACGGATGAGGGGACCCACGGTACGATGGCAGGGCACAGACACAATTCCTGGTTTCATTCAGTGAGGTGGACTGATCCACCTCTTGCAGACCAAACGGGGTGCAAACCCCTAGCAGGCTGGACCCACGGATCACCGGGTTTGGCTGGTACCGTTACCCGGCAGGCTGGACCAGAGCCCTGTGGGCCAGACTGCACCAGCGGGCTGGATCCGAACCTAGCATGATAGACCCACATCGGTGGTCCATACCCACCTCCTCTTTGGGTCAGTCTGGACTACGCCGAGTCGGGCCAGACTTGGCCGGGTTGCTGGACGACATGGCAGGCTGGACCCTCGGCCAACCGGGTCGGGTCCAGCAAGGCCTATTGGGCCAACCCCACTGGCTAGGCTAGACCAAACCGAGCTCGACCCGCACCAGGCCAGGTCATGTACATCTTAATGAACCAGGGTATGTGGAACCCCAAAGTTGGGTTGGTCGATTCGGTCTGATCGGGTCGGACTGGGCTCCATCACAACTAGCCCCCTAGTTACTAAAAATCCCAAATCTTGAAAATCGATCGTCTGAATGACAGGTCGTTTGTAGCATTGAGACCCTCTTGAGGAAGTGGATCTTTTAGCATGCTTTTTTGTGACTTTCATGGATTCTGAGAGGTGATGAATGGATTGAGAAGAGGTTATCCCTAGTTCATTACATACAGAACCTTGCGTTTGGATGAGGTAGGAAGACTGCTTGAAGATGGACCAATGGGAAGCGACTCAGTAGGACCCAGTAGGCCCATGGTGGGGAGCATCTCTGTGGTACCTAGAAGACCCCTTGTACTCGGCCGAAGGAGTACCTCAATTCATCCAAGGTGGGAAGCAGCTCTGTGTGACCAGACTGGCCCACGGTGGGGAGCGGCTTTGTGTGACCCAACATACCCACAGTACTCATCACGGATGAGTACCACTGCAGTTCAAGGTTAGTGGGATGTGGCTTTCTGTGACCTGGTACACCCACGGTACTCGATATAGGAGGAGTTCTCTAGCATCTGAGGAGTTTGTCATTTGTGATTGATGATGCTACTCTTTTTATCCAAGAATATACATGGCGTGAGCTATCTTTTGTTTCATGCATTACTTTGAGGAAGTGTTATGTGTTCTTTCTTCTGTTTTTGGGTTCCCTACTGAGTACTGTGTTACACACCGCTACATGGGCTCCGCCCACACGTGTTGTGTCTGGTGCAGAAGACCGATGTTTCAACAGGGGTGTTCAGGGAGACGGGATGAACGGACGCTACCATGGTGGACTTGGTGGACTAGGACTATGTGGGGCCCAGTAGGATTGGGAAAACATGACTTACTAATTCGGCTTCTAGTAGCTTCACTACTCTCATGATCAGGTGGGGTTTACTACAGATGGCCATCAGATCACTTTTCATACTTCACAATTTTTAGTACTTTTTCATGGGATTGTATTCTCGCCCACATTATTTCAACTATACTTTCACCCAATTTATTTAGTGTTTTGTTGTTCCCCTTTTGTGATTTATGACTTGGTTGGTCATTTGTGTGAGTACAGGTATCCAGTCTAATGCCTCCCACTTGTAGGTTTACGCCTTCGGTGCTAGTCACTAACCCCTGGCCTTCGGGAGGCAGTCTTGGGGTAGTCATGGCATGGGACTCGGGGGATGGGTCATGATATGAATATTTGAGTCAATAATTTCCTTATCATTTCAAAGATTTTAGAAGTTTTTTATAACATAATCATCCAAAAAAACCGCAATATAATCCTGGGTTTGAGAGGATGAATGACAAATTTCTAGAATGGGTTCAATCATTGATGAGTTTATCCATTCAAAATCATTGTAGGGATATTAATTAGAAATTATTTCATTACTAATTTTCATCATTCCATTTAAATAATCCTTAATTAAACCATATGAAATTTTAACTAGGTGGAAATACAATTGGTATTTTAAAAGAATTGTGTGTTTTGACGTATATGTAAAACATTTATTTTTAAATAAACATAACCCCAATAAAGTGATGATTTATCTATCCTATGGATAATTTTATATCGTTTCTATTATTCTACTAAAAACTATTTGTGGTTATTAAATTCATTTTTATAAGGATGTAATACACCATTAAAGGAGTTAGTGGGAGGAAAATTGAAAGTTTTGATGTTCAAAAGAAATAAACATCCATAGTTTCTGTTATATTTTGACAAACATAAATGTGTGTTTTCCGTAAATAGATAGATATATATTTATTTTGTTAATTATTTTAGTGTTTTATTAAAAATTTAAATGTTTTTAATTAAATTAATAGTATACGCTATTGAGTAGTATTTTATCAAACAGTCTAAGTGGAACTATTATTATTGAAAATAACCTTGTAGAATAATATTCATAGTTCTGTAATCCATTATCCCAAACCACATTGTTAAATTTTCGAATCTAGTATCTTTTCCTTGGCTTGTTCATGGTTTGACAAAACATGTAATAAAAACAATATGGTTTATTGTTTGGTTCTATTGGACTATGTACATTTTATCAAATAATGAATCTAAAGCATGAAGCATCACAAAAAATATTTTTTCCCTTTTGTTTCCATATTACTTTATAAATATATTATATACCTTATTTCTCGCCATTTTATTTTACTATACTAGAAATAAATTTCCTTTCATATCCCTATAATCATGATTCAACCATGGTAATTCTCTCCTTTTTTTAGTGGAATATTTAGGTTATGTCATCTAGGATAAACATATCGCTCATTCTTCTCACATCTCATTCACTTATCATTCCCTATAATGGTTGAAAAACCTTGGGTTCTTTATTTAAATATTTTAACATATGGGTTTTTTATTATATGTATTTTTGAACATTTATGTTCCCATATCCTAAATTATTAATTGAATAAAACCTATTATTAGTGAATTCATTAGTTTATGGTTAGTTAATTGTTAAAATTCCATTTATTTTTAAAGCTATGGTTTATTGAAATTTTTTGGATGATGTTTTCCTTTATATGAAATCTAAAATAAGGGATTATAATAATAATATGTTAATTTATATATGTTTAACATAAAGTTTCATGTTATATCAATTTTATTTTCATATTAAATGTTTACAAAACATTTAATGTATAAAATTTTCATTTTAGGTGTTTGATAAAAATTTTAAATAGATTATTCAATGAAATAATCGAATTATATTCTAGGATATATCATCTTATAAATTATAATGATCAATTAGAACAATATTAGTGGTTTTTTCAATAAAAAAGTGGTAATTTTAATCATGAAGTGTTTTATAAGAATTTATTATTGGATGGTTCAATAATTCATTAATGGTTAATCTTTTGGTTTTCAATAGATCCAATTTGGTAACCTTGGATAGTTTGGAATTGTTACTAGATTGTTTTTAAGATTTAGTTAGGGTTTTAAAAACATAAATTCATATATTAAAAATTTAATAAATTTATTAATTATATGCTTCCATCACTTGTAGAAATACCCTTTGCTTACTATTATTGTTATGATGTGATGTGTTATGTCATGTATACTGAATAACTACTAGAATTATTAAGTTATTTTGAAAGGGGTGTTTATTTAATTGGGTAAACATGTGAGATTTTAATTAATGTTTTGATTATTATGGAATTATTATAGTATATTGACAAAAATAATTAAATTTATTATTCAATAATTGAAAATATAAGGCATCAAAATGGTTTTTTAAGTCATGGTTACTACACCAAATAATTTTTAACAATATCTAGTGCCCCCTTGATATGTGATTATTTATCTATATAGGGTTTTCATTTTAATGGGGTATTCTAGTGGTGATAATACATAGTATAGCATAATTATTTTTATTATCTATCCTATGATGATATACAATGAGTTATGTCTTGGGATTCCCCCTTAGAGCCTTGAGTGTTATATGATGATGGATATTATATTTGAGTTTGTAATGATTGTTTTTTATTATCTCTATAGTGTAATAATGCCTTTCAAAATGTGGTTAGTTATGTATTTCCATGATTCATATATGTTATTTTTCATATTCTATTACTAATTAATATTATATATATTTAAATGAAATCAATTAATATAAGTTTTCCTTTCCTTTTAAAAAAAATTATTGTCCAAGGATTTGAGATATCTAATGAATGGCTTCCAAGATTCTTTAAGTATTGTTTATCTTATATAATATTTTTCAACAGAAAATGTGATGTTTCATTTTGGAAATAAACATGTGGCTATTTATTGTAATAGATAAATATATAAAATTTTATTTCAAATTAACATTACCTCATTTATCGTTGATATTTTCTCCCATACGAATTTCAAATTATAACATATAATGTAATGGTTCTTCTTGGAAAAAATAATGAAATATTTTAGTTTTGAATTTAAAATATTTTAATAACTCTATTTTTATTGTTTTGATAAAAAAAATATATTTTGATACATTTACTTTTAAATAAGTGCTTCATTAAATTATTTTCAAATTGATTTTAAAGAGTATTCAGTGGAAACTTATTGGTAATGTTTATCTGACATGCAACATACACACAATGTTTATATATATCATTTTTCACCATTTATGTATATTTTAAATGTTTACATTATCATGGGTATGATCATGATGCTTATTTTTGGATAGATGAGGTGGAGATAGAAGTGTATTTTACATGACATATGTAGATGGGTAGTCATGGTTAATTATGTCTACATATTGATCTTATAATTTGTATAATCTTCTCAAAAATCATATTTGGTATCTCATGTTTCATTTATATTTGGATATCTTAAATGTTTTAATAGAGTATAAAAATTATAATGTTATTGTTATATATATTTCCCATGTATTGATGTTATTATTTTTTACCTTATTGAATTAATATCTATTTTATTTTCCCTTAAATTGAAATATATTTTTGTACAAAAAAATACTAGCATTTGGTGTGATGATACTAAAACTATATGTGGATATCTTTATATGTTTTTATATTTTCCATAAAAAACCCCATAAAATGTTTTGAAATGATGAAGCACTACTAGTAGTATCTAGCTCATCGAAATCGAGAATGTGTTTTGTGTCATGAAATGGATTGAAATAGGTGAAGTGGTAAACCCAAGATGGTTGATTATAGATTGAATATATATATAATTTCTATAAGATATTATGAATCTAAATTAACTCATATTAAAAAATAAACATAAATGTAGTGATGAATTTATCAATATCTAAAGATATATAGTTTTTGTAAGAAAATTGGAAATTTTTTAACCCTCCTATTGGATAGAACTGTTACAAACTAAGAGCATATTGACATTTTTGGTATTGAGAAACTAATAAAGTTCATTAGATATTAGACGACCAGTACATACCATGAATGTTTTGAAAATTGGTGGATTCACTTGAAAGGTTGAGTCCCATAAAGTGTATGTAGTTTTCCACAAAAATACATACATGATGGTAATGTGTTACACTATAAATCATTATTAATGAAAAATGATATAAAAAATTCTAGGTTTTCATTATGTAGTGAACTTTTCATCATTTTTTATAATAAATTACATTCAAATATTTTATTCCATATTAAAGCATAATGATTAAAATAAATTTTCAATTGTTATAAAAACCACTATACCTAATAGATATTTTGTCAAAGATGTGTATATTATAAAATATATATATTTTTATGTTTGAAATGCCGCAAAAAAATTCTGGAAATTTAAATTATTAATAAATTTACTGAAGTAATATTATCAGAGTTAGAGTATCTAAAATGATTTTTCAATCCAAGGAGTTCATTTTAATAATAAAACATAGATGATACATTTATATACAAGTTGGTTATTAGGATTATTTTTTCATTTTTAGTGTTGAATTTGGATAACCTATACTCAAAAGAAATCATTTATTGATTTTATATTTTTATAATTTTATTGTCAGAAAAATGATTCATAATGAATTAAATGGGATAAATATATATATATATATATAGGATATGAATATCTATAGATAATTATTCATGATGTTTCATAAAAAAATTCACAACACATATATTTTTTAATTATTAAATAATAGGATAGTCATGAATTTCACGATGGTTACTTTACTAGTATTTTATGTCATGTGTCATAGATAAACATTATTTCCTTTTAATGAGTTAAAAATGAAACATGGATCTAATTATTGATGAATTTCCTATAGGACCTATCATATCTCCATTATTGTTACTATAAATTATTTATCTGATTTGAAAAAAAAAATTGTACACAAAAATCCAATTTCTAGAGTGTCACTAGATTACAATAAAATAAATCCTTATGTACATAATAATAAGTAAGGATTTTTTCTTAGTATTTATAGGTAAAAACTAAACAGTCATAAAGAGTTATATTTATTACATATTATAAACCATAAATTATGATTCATGATCTTAATAATGTTCTTTGTTATGTAATAATTGTGAGGTTATTAGTCGGAATAGATCCAAATAAACAACCATAGATGTCTTGAAAAAATCAGAAATTTACATTACTACATATTATTCTTATATGGAATATTTTTTGATCTAGAATAATATCGAAATAGATGTAGATTTTATATTACATGTTGGGAGTGAATTTTAGTTTTAAAAATGATAACTTTTAACCTTAAGGAAAACTTTGTTTAACAAAGTTAAACTTGGTAAATTCAAAAACCCTTTTTGGTTCTTATGTGAAGGGATAATGGGAAGGTCCCTGGTCTAATTATAATAAATCTAATATTAAACAAGTCAAGCATTTGGAATCTTAATCAATTTTATCTTATGGAAATATTCTACCTTAAAGTATATAGAATCTTATTTATGAGAGTAAGTATAAGAATAAAATAGTATAAGAAAGTTATACTTTCTTTCTTTAACAAAATACTGCAGAAATAAAACTTGAAACAACAAAAAGTAAAAAGCAGGAAATCTTTTAACCCAAATTTAATGGTATCCAACAACCTTGGATAAATTTCCCTTGATTTATACATTAATGAAAGTTTGTCTTACCCACACCAGGGTAAGCCCTCAATAAAAATATCGGAGTCTATATTTCTATCCTCGTAATCCTTTTGACTTTAAGTTAGTTGTAAACTCTATCATCCATTCCCCGGATGTCCTTGGACTTTAAGGTAGTCTACACCTCTATCTTCCTATCCCTATAATCCCTCGACTGTACTCAGCTACAATTAGTTTCCCACAAAGCAAGTTAAACAAGAATCTCATGCCTGAACAGCATGTTTATGGCTGAACAAGATGTTCATAAATATCACAAAGCATGAGAGTATTCCTCTATCTATAAATCACTTCATATCATGTAATATCAAGGATCATATATCAATATTGATCTCATTCAAATGATATCCTATTTATAGGCAAGGATTCTAATGGTCAGCTCCCTCTTCCAACGGTAATATTTTTTCTTAAATCATGGAGGGATTTGTACAAGTGTCACTCAACCATCGGTTAGTTAGAAACAAATTGTAAGACATTGTTTTATGTAGGAAAAACTTCAGGAAAATTATCATGATTAAGTACCAATAAAAATTTCATGTTTAAGGAATTATAATATGATAAAATTGGAACAATATGTAAGGAAAGTAGTCTAGCTTAAATAGATGTGAATAATTAGTATATTTTAAATATTGAATTTGGTGTCTAAATATATAAACATTCATATTCTAGAAAAATTGATATTCAGAGTATAAATTTAAGAGAATTCAGAGTTTAAATTTTAGGGAATAGATAGTCTGAATTTTAGAGAATTCAAAGTCTGAATTTTAGAGAATTTTGAATCTGAATTTTAGAGAATTCGGGGTCTGGAAACTGTAAGACTTGGTATCTAAGGAACTGTAAGATTCCAAGATTTTTGATAATGATCTGAATTTTTGGCATAATAAAAAAATGAATAGACTTGGTTTTGAGAATACATTAAATAATACATTGAAAACCAAGATAAGGATAAAACTTTTCTTTGAGAAAGAAAATTTTCTTTAAAAAAAATAATTGTTAAAGAAATATAATTTCCCCAAGAAAATGTGTTTGTGATTTTAAAAACATAGAGGAGTTTAAAATTCATAAGGCACTCTTATTGACTCAAAAATCTCCCCCTCTTTAGAAATCACAAACAACCTTTCAAAAAAGAATATAAGGAATAAGGATTTTTCTTTTTTAATTTAAAATAAAAACTTATCTCTATTTACATATGACATATGATCAACATGAATAACCCCACATTATTTTTTTAATTCCTTAAGGATCATATTATTGTATTTCATAGACAAGTTACTTATTCTTGATTAATAATATCTTTTTTATGTAATCTCCCCCTTAATCAGTTTCCCCCTTTCTTAGGGCATTATATTCACTTTACTTAATAGTATTTTGATCATTCTTTTATCCCCCTTTGTGATTATTAAAAACTAATTGAGGGAATGAAAATAGAAATTGAACATGATAGTTTAGTGAAATACAAGAAAAAAAATTATATTAAAACAAGTTTTTTTTATGATAGGAAAAATATTTAAAAGAAGAATAAAATAAAAGATCTGAGTTGTATGAAAATCATTCATCCTTCTTTTCCTTCGTTAGTATTTTTCTCAATATTGCATTTATTTTCATCAAATCTTTTTTATCATCCTCAAACATCTTGAGCAACTGATCCTGATCATGATTCTCTATTTTGAGAGCCTTGATAATTTCTTCTTGAGACTTAAGAATTTCAGCCTAAGATTTTACTACCTCTTCTTCCTATTTGAACTTTTCTTCCAACTCTACCATGAGTTCTATTTATTTATTTAAATTTAAAGCTACAGAATTGAGCTTTACATTCCGGTATATGTTCTCTTGTATCCAGGTTACATTCTCTTGGTTCAACTTTACTAAAGTATTTGATATAAGTTTCTTCATGGTGTCATCTAACTGATCAAAGGAATATTTTACTAAGTCACGAAAATCATCTATAATTTCATATCAAAAATTACTAATATAGAACATTTGGTTAATTCCTTACATGGTATCCTATGAGCATCATAACCAGTATAAAAAGTATTGAAATATACTTCAATCTAAATAATGTTTTCCATGAAAATACTTATCGAATCATAATTTGGATTAATATAATGCTAGAGTAACTGAAATCTCAAATCGATACTTAGAAATAAGGGTATTGTATTCACTAACATCTTATAGGATTAAACAATAAAATATTATCCCAGTGAAGGAAATGATTCGGAATCCGATTCCTTTGTTGGCGAGGAAACGTTTTCTAGCTCTTTAGCATTCCTCTTGGATGTTCCACCAACATCTTTATTATCTTTCACAACCACATCCTTTCTAGTAGATTCAACAGCCACCTTTTTTCCTTTATAAACATTAAAAATAACCTTCTCATCTCTCGGTGACTCTTTCTCACTATCAGATACTTTGATTATCTTATCATCATGAACAACTTCTTTCTCAACATCTCACTTTATATCTTCAGGATGAATGAAATCAAGGTTGCTTATTTCATCGTCAGAAGGTTTATTAACTTCACCTTGTTCATCATCATCTTTATATTGGGATATTATCTTAGTTGATTCAACCTGGTATGTTCTGATTGATAACATTTTTGAATGAAATTCCTTTTCATGATATTCTTCCACATTTTTTATCACTTTTTAACTCTCTTCTGCTTCTACTTATTCTTATTCTTATTGTTGAACTATCTCTCCTCCCACAATAGGTTCCAGAATCAAAATTTTCATTCCTGTTGTTTCGAAAGGAACGGATTCTTGAAGGAAATATTCCAGTGCATTGATCTGTTCATATTCTTTCTCAGTATATTTGAGCAATTTTTGGACATGTTCAGATTTTGACAACTTATTCTTTATTTTATTTTGATTATCTTGTTTATCACTCTCTTCTGCTACTTGAATCTTCAATTTCTTTGTCTCAGAAGGGTCTAAACCAAAGAATTTTTCTCCTTCTTTCTTCTTCTTCTTATTCTATATCCACTTTTCTACTACATCATCAAAAAGAGACTTTTTCTTTTTCTACTTGGGTAGAGTGGACTGGTATTTCAGAATGGGTTCTTATTCATTTTATTCTTGTTCGTTATCTCTTCTCTTATTTTGAGTTTTATTGGAAGTTTCTATTAATTAACATTTCATTATTAAATCTTGAACCTCGCATTTTGAAAGATCATATAATTCTCATGATGTGATAGTGAAAACAACTTTCATCCTCTGAGTGTTATCACTCAATAATGTGATATTAATGGTTCTGGGTTTTTAACTATGTGTAATTTTAAATGATAATAAATAGAGAACAATGATCTTCAAAAATATATATGGATACATATTTATCTAAAACATGATAGTTCCATTATTTATGTTACTGATGGTCAAAAGGATGTATTTTATCAGGATTACCTTTCTACGATTAAGTGAGAATTCCATAAAAAATATGTCACCCATCTTAATAGAGTCTTTATATCCTTTTCTTGGAATAAAAATTCCCTATATCTAAAATGATAACAAAGTATAGTTTGTTGTAAAATAATTGATATTCAGAGACATTACTCCTTTTAGTCCAAGGAAATGTATTTCCTTTTAATCCTCAAAATATCCTTCCTTTTTCGGTATCTTATGAGAGAAAATATGTATTTACCTTCATAAGTAATACTGAGAATATTTACATCCATGTTGAAGGGTAATGAATAGGTATTCTCATATGTCTTAAATGAAAACTATTCCCTTGAAAAATATTCATAAAAACTTACTGAATCATAAAATTCTATGAGAAGATCCGGATAAAACAGATCATGCTTCTTCATCTTGTCTACACAAAGACATTTCCCACTATTCTTATTAATAACTTTCAAAATCAGGTAATTATACTTTAGAATGAAATTTTTTACAACCAACCTTTCTCTTTAGATTTTCCAATCACTGATTATTGAGTTTGGTGTCATCTGATTTTGAGAGGAAATTTCTAACGACATTCAGAATATAAGGAAACTAAGAAACCTGAATGATTGATTTGAAGGGTGGTAGATATTTGGTGAAAAAATGATTGAAAATGATATGTGACTCAAATATGGGGGCCTTTGTATAGGCTTCACAGTGATGGTTCGAATTCCCGACTCTACACAATGGTTAAGATTAGATTTACCTGATCTGACGGTTGAGATGAATACCAAAGAAATATTTGGTAGGTTCTGAGCTTTTAAGGTTTAAAGGAAAAAATTTGATTTAAGGAAAGTGAATCTGATAGTTTTTTCTTAAAATAAGATATAAATACCAACAAGTAATAAAATAAAATTACAATGATTTATGTAAGTAAACATACCATCTGGGTTGCTTAGAAAGAATTTTGTGTATTGAAAAGGTTATTCTTGAAGAACATATATTCTGGAAAATTTTATTATGGAAATGATGTTTTAGATTCTGGAAATTTGGGTTCTAAAAATTTTTATTATGGAAAAATTAGCTTCTGAAACAAAGTCAAATAATTTTTTTAAGAAAAAATGTACTCCCCCATTTAAAATGAGATTCATAATGTAAGGATGTAGGTTTCAACAAAAAATTAATATGTAATAATACCTTATGTTTATCATTCCTAACTTTTTTTAATGTATTCAAATCTATCAGAGGGTAAATATTTTTAAAAATGTCAGCAAGTTGATCTAGTGTTATGATAAATTGAAGGATGATATCTCCTTTAAGTGTGTGATCCCTAAGAATGTGATGCCTAATATCTATGTGCTTTCCATGACAGTGATGTGTCAGGTTTTTTATTAGGTAAATGGAACTGGTATTATCACAAAATATCTATGTTTTGGTAAAACTCCGGACATAGTTTGTGAGTGTGTGTTGCATCGACGACAATTGAGCATAGCAACATCCAGCTACTGCATGTTCAACTTCTGCAGTGGAATTTCCTACTCAGTGTTGCTTATTTTATGAAAAAGAAACTAAATAATATCCTTTGAAATGACATTCTCTATATGTACTTTTCCTATTCATTCTATGTCCACAAAAATCTGCAACCAAAAATCATTTTAAACAAAATAATTTCTTAAAGAATAAAAAAGTCTTAAATACATGGTAACTTTTAAATAGAGAAAAATTATTTTCACTACTTTTAAATGAGATTCCATTAGATTATATTGATATCTTGCACATAAGAATACTAGAAACATTAGGTCTGGATGACTAGTTTTTATATATAATAAACATACCATCCTGCCTTTAAAAGATGTTTGATCTACTGGTTTCCAAGATTTATCACGATAAAGAGAATTTGAGATACCGATTGGAGTGATAATACTTTTATTGTTGTCAAATCCATACATCTTAAGAATATCTTTAATATATATATGTTGAGATATATAAGATCCTTCCAATTTTTGATAAATTTTAAAACTAGTTAAAAATGTTAACACACTGATCATACTCATTTCAAACTCATATTTCATGAGATTCTCAAATGAATTAGTTAAAGATCTCTGAGTTGATCGAAATATAATTTCATCAATATAAATTTGAATAATAAAAACATTTTTCTTATCTTCATTTATAAAAATAATTGGATTATTAGTTCCCTTAACATATTTTTTTAAAAAAAAATCTATAAGTCTATCATACTAGGATCTAGGGGCTAGTTTAAGTCCATATAATTCTTTTTTATGTTTAAAAACATGTTCATGATATTTTGTGTCTTCAAATCCTAGAAAATTGTTCAACATAAACATCCTCTTGAACATATCCACTAAGGAAATTACTCTTCACATCCATTTGAAAAAGTTTTAAATTAAATAATGTTGTAAAGGAAAGTATAATATGAATAGATTCAAGTCTAACTACACAAGTATAGGATTCTTCGAAGTCTATTCCTTCTTGTTGATTGTAGCCTTTAGTAACTAATATTTATTTATTTATTACTATGATTCCATTTTGTCACAATTATCTATGAGGATCCATTTTACTCCAATTACAGATGTTTCCTTAAGTCTTTCAACCAAGGTCCATACTTTTTTCTTTTGGAATTAATTTAGTTCATCTTGCATAACTTTAATTCAATCATCATCACCCAAATCATCATCAGTTCTTTTTTGTTCTAATTGTGTATAAAATTAAAAATGATCTACTTCATTCTTAAAGTACTTCTAGTCCTTACTGTTTGATTTACATCCCCAATGATATTATCACTAGGATGATTCTTAAGAAATAATTGAATTGGATTTTTTAAAACCAATTATTCAATATAAGGTAGAAAGTATTATTGGGTAATTATTTCAAAAAAAATTCATGAGTATTTTCCTTAGTAGAAGAATCTTATATAAAAGGTTTATAATTTATTTTTTAAAACACCAAGGATTTAGGTTGGGGTTGATTAAAAAATGATTGGTTTCATAAAATAAAACATGAACAATTTATTCAATAGTACAAGTACTTTTGATAAAATCTATTTAAGCTTTAGAATTAGTGGAGTAGCCTAAGAAAATTCCTTTATCAGATTTGGGTGAGAATTTATGTAATTTATATTTAGTGTTCAAGATGAATACATTTCATCCAAATACATTGAATTAAGATACTTTAGGTATTCTACTAGTCTACAATTCATAAAGTGTTTTATTAAGAAAATGTATGATTAAAACTCGATTTATATTGTAGCAAGAAGTAATAATCACTACATCACAAAATATTTTAGCAATACAATAGTAAATCAACATAGTTCTAGTTATCTCTTAAATAATTCAATTTCTTCTTTCAACAATACCATTCTTTTGAGGAGTTCTTGGAGCTAAGAAGTTATCAGTAATTCTTTTCTTACTAAACAATGTTTCAAAATATGAATTTTAGAATTCTACCCCATTATCACTATGAATAGTTATCAATGGAATGTTTTTCTCATTTTTAACTTTGGATAAAAAAGATTTAAAATAAGAAAATTATTCTGATTTCTTTCCTAGAAAATTGAACCATGTAAATCTATTGTAATCATCAACTGAAACAAATACATAGTATTTTTCTCCAATACATCCAGTTTTTGTTAGACCGAAATGATCCATATGCAGTAGTTGTAATTCATCAATATTTTAGTCTTCATAGATTGATTTAAAGCTTGATTTATGTTTCTTTCCATATTGAAAAGGATCATAAACATTTGTAGAATCAAATTTATGCTCTGGTATATCCTTAACAAGCCTTTTATTTGAGAGTTTTCATAGGTTTCAAAGGTTACTATGTCCAAAAATTCTATTCCATAACCAATATTAATCTTCCATTACACTATGGAAAGGTAGATCTTGGCTTCTATGGTCTTCTAATTTGTGTTTGTAAACATTCTCATGCCTATGGGAAGAAAGAATAAACTCTTCCTTAGAATTGTGTACTAAAAAATTATCATTTTATCAAATTTATAGGTTAACCTTCATCACATAATTGAATTGTTCTTATAAGGTTGTTCTTAATACCTTTAACAAATAAAACATTTGAAATTAAATCTTTTACAATAAGAACAATTTTACCTTTACCTATAATTTCTCCCTCAGCATTGTCTTCAAAAGTTACTTTTACACCTTTCATCTTGATAGTCTTTTCAAAGAATTTTTTGTTACCAGTATTGTACTGGGAACATTCATTATACATGTACCATATATTTTTGTTGGTACATCCTTTATTTTCATAAAAATAATAGAGTTAGACTTTCAGAATCCAAACATTCTTGAATCCAGAAATGTTAGAATGTAAAGTCTTAGGAATCCATATTTCCATTAAAAAATAAGCCTTATGAAAACCTAAGGATTGGGTTTCATTTAAAGAAAACATTTTCTCCTAATGTATAACACATTGTCACTTGGTGAAAAAAGTATCACATTTGGGAAAAATAGTTATTACTAAAAATAGGTTTTGAGAGAGTATAACCAAATCCTAAACAATTCCTAAGAGGGTGAAGTTTTGAATACATTTTATACAATTCCTTCCTTCTAGAAGTAAAGTTTTATAAATTTTTCTTGAAGGAAAAAATTTCATATTTTAGTATGATTATTGAATTCTTATCCTCATATTCATTAGTTTTATAAGTTGAGTTATTCTATAAAAAAATATTAGAAGTAACATTTTCAAGAACCATAGAAAGTTTATCCTTCCCAAATTAGATTTCTTAAGGTTTTTAGAAACACATTCAAAATAAAGAGTTTTTTTACAAATATGTTTATAATTATTTGATAATTATTTTGTTAAAATAGATATTCTAGAATTTGATTTCTCTATGTTATTTTTTAGCTTATAGTTCTCACTCCCAAGTAATTTAGAAAATCAAGAAACTTCTTTAAATGAAGGTAAAGTATTATCTTCTGATGAGGAAGATTCAACATCTGAAGATTAATAATATTCTTCATTAGGAAAAATATCATTTAAATAAATATTGGTTAAGGATTCAGCATTATGTACCTTATCCATAAGAAAATTATTTTTAGTAGGTATTCTGGATATAAGACCAATATTCATCTGACCATAAGATTCATATTGTGAGGATTCATCTAAATAGTCAACACTACTCGCACTCTAGTATTCATTAGATTTTAATACATTCATAGCCTTATATTTGTATCACTTCTTTAAATTCCATTTTGAATGCTTTTCCTTTTGGTCTTTTCTCTTATGCATAGGACAATCAAGTCTGATATATCGAACCATTTTTCATTCATAACAAGTTACATCTGAATCTTTCCATTCCTTTATATCATTCTTCATATATCTATAATGAAGATATTTTTTCCTAAAATCTTGTTCATCCTTCGAGCAAGATTGGATAGTCCATTTTTAGACTGTTCACTATCACCTGATTTGGATATAACAGTATCTTTATTATCTTTTGATCTAGTAATTCTTTCTAGAGTCTTGGAATTATATGTAGTAGTGAAAGCTACACTTCCATTACCATTCTTATTTTTGTTAAAATCAACATCTCTCTTCATTTTTTTCATTCTGAAGAAGAGTTCCAAATAACTCATCAAGGGTAATATTTGATACTTTTCTATTTTCATCAATACCTATCCATTTCGATTCCCACTCCTTGGGCATGATATCTATTATATTTTCCACAATAACTTCATCATCAAGACCTTTCACTCCCACTGATTGAAGACTATTGACAATGGTCATAAATCATTGTTGTACTTTTAAAAAAAGTTCTACATAAGGAAATAGAAATCTATGACATTCAACTCTTATCAATTCTTTCCTAGTTTCTATAACTTTAGAAGTTCTAAAGTGTGTAACTTCATGTTCCTTCCAAATACAGTTGGCATATTCACAAGAAGATATTTGACTATATATATTCCTGGTCTTAGAACACAACAAAGTATTGCACCTTGTAATTTAATTAATATTCTTGTTTTTATTAGTTGGTGAATGTTCTGACTTCTTTTTCAGGAATCATGTACTCTCTAGTGATCATAACAAAATTTTCCACTAAATTTTTTTTGAAAAAAGGCTTCATCCTATATCTCTAGTACTCAAAATCATTTCCATCAAAGATTGGTGGTCTGGTAGGATTAAGGTGGTCTATATAACCAACATTAATACCATCCATTCTATAAGAAAATTCATTTCCAAAAAAAAGTAGTAAATATTTATAATAAAAATAAAATTTTAAGTAATAATTGAGCAAGAAAAACTAAAGGAAGAAAAGATAAGAAAAAAAACTTATATGAAAATATAAGTATTTTGGAGACATGCTCTAATACCAATAGTAGGATTGAAATAGATGTATATTCTCAATTACAAGATGGGGGGAATTGTAGTTTTAAAAACATTTAATTTAAACCTTAAGGAAATATAGGTTTAACAAAGATAAAGAAGATAAATTCAAAAACCCTCTTTGGATCATACATAAATGGTTAATTGGAAGGTCCCATGTCTAATTATAAGAAACCCAATCTTAAACAAGTTAATCATAGGAAAACATAAGAAATTTTATCTTAGGGAATGATTTTACCTTAAAGTGTACATAATATTATTTATCAGAGTAAGTATAAGAAAAAGAATGTATAATAAAGTAAAACACCCTTTATTTAAAAAATTAGTGGAAATAAAACTTGAAACAACAACAGTTAAATAAGTAATACATATTTTAACCCAACCATAAGGGTCTCCAACAAACTTGGATAAAGTTCCCTTGATTTATACATTCATGAATATATGTCTTACCCACACAAGGGTAAGCCCTTTATAAGAATATTGCAGTCTATCTAGATATCCCCACAATACCTTGAACATTTAGGTAGTTAAAACCTCTGTCTTCTTATCCCCAAAAGTCCTCTAACATTTAGTTAGTTGTTACCTATATATTTCAATCCCTAGAAGCCCTCTATTGTACTCAGCAACAATCAAAGTCACACAAAGAAAACTGAACAATATGTTCACGTCTAAACAAGATGATCATAAATTACACAGAGCATGAGAGTCTTTATCTCACTAGAAATCACTTCATAGTATGTAATCTCTAAGATCATGAATCGATATTGATCTCGTTCAAATGGGATACTATTTATATCAAGGATTCCAAGGGTCGGCTCCCTCCTCCAACGGTCATATTTTATGTTAAATATCATAGGGACCTATACACGTGTTACTCAACCAATGTTTAGTTAGAATCAAATTGTATGGAATAATTTTATCAAGTAAAATATTGACAAACATTATCATACTTAAGAACTAATAATAATGTCATGTTTAAGGAATCAGAATCCAATAAAATTGAAAAAATATGTCAGGAAAGTTATGTAGCTTAAAAGATGTGAATAATTGGAATCTAGGTAATATTAAATTTGAAGTATAAATATATAAACAATCAGATTCTAGAAAAATGGATATTAAGAGTATTAATTCTGATGAATTAGGAGTTTGAATTTTGAGTAATTCAGAGATTGAATTCTAAGGAATTCAGAGTCTAAATTCTGATGAATTCTGAGTCTAAATCAAGATGAACTCAGAGTATGAATTCTGAAGAATTCAGAGTCAGAATTCTATAGAATTCAAAGTTTGAATTATGAGGAATTCAGAGTCTGAATTACATAGAATTTAGAGTTGTAATTTTAGATAATTTGAAGTCTAATTTTTAGATAATTTAGAGTCTGAATTTTATATAATTAGGATTCTGAATTTTAGAGAATTCTGGGTATGAGTTTCAGATAATTTGGAGTCCAAAATTTAGATAATTCTAAGTGTAAATTTCATAGAATTTTAAGTCTGAATTTCAGAGAATTCAGTGTCTGAATTTTATAAAATTCGGAGTCTGAATTTCAGATAATTCAGAGTCTAAATTTTAGAGAATTCAGAGTCTAAAAATATTAATACTAGATAGTTAAGGAACTGTAAGATTCCGAGGTTTTTGATAAGGATCATAATTTTTGGATTAATAAAAAAATCATTTGATTTAGTTTTGAGAAGACATTAAATAAGTCATTGAAATCCAAGGTATGGATAAAACATTTCCTAGAGAAGGAAAGTCTTCCTCAAGAAAATAATTCTTAGAGAAAGATAATTTTACTTAAGAAAATGTGTTTGAGATTTTCCAAACATAAAGGAATGGAAAAGTCATAAGGAAAGCTTATTGAATCAACATAAAGAATTTCATCATTGATATTTGGGTGGTTTTTAGAATTTTTGGAGTATTTTATATTTTTAATGACACCAATAGATTGATTAATTAGTCCATAGCTGCCAAGTATCAACAATAAACTAAACACTACATTTAAAATTATAATCTAATTTAAAAAAATATTGAGAGGCATGATGTAAATATAATTTGGGTGGGAAATGATAATATAATATATCTATTGAATATTCCATTAATATATTATAATAATGATATTAATGTAATGTTTTTAGGTATTAGATACATGATAGAACAAAGTAATTGTATTTGTGAATATAACTATATTATGGATCTATAAAAATATAAATATTAATTTCTCATTCTATCACATGTGTTATGTATTATACATTAATAGTGGAATTATAAATAACTCCTAATTTATGACATTTAATTTTCCATAATTAGTATAATCATGGTCTGTTATGGATTTGTATGATATGTTCTATAACATGTGGTACCACATGAAAACCTAAAATTGTGAGGGGGAAGGTTTACATTAGTTTTCCCCTTTTTCTACTAAAACCTAATATAATAATATATTACCATTGGAAAATAAATTTTGAATCTATCTTGTAGATCATGCTCAATAACAACCAAATTAATTAAAATATAGAAGCATAAACACAACGATTTTTCATGGTTCACTAAAACCGGTTTATATAAAGGGATTTCAATTGAATGATGCATTGATAAGACAAATAATCACAACACCACTATCTTATAATTATAATATTTTTATATGAACACTACTCATCCATGGTTCATAACATCTTCCTCAATTATTTCAACCTCATTCCAACAGGGATATAAATGATAATATTGATAAATAGGTCACATTTACAATGATTTCATTAAAATGTATAACACTAAACAATAATGGATGTTCTCAATGATGTCTCATTCTTTAAATCTCTATCTACTATGATATTAATGATAACTTTTTACAATATAAACTAATTTTAAATGGAATTTAGTCTTATTATACTTAAAATTATAATTCCATAAAATGAATAATGTTTATTTTTGGTTCGAACAACTTCAATTATTTTAGACATTAAATGTATCTCAATTGTATATGTATAATTTTCATCACTACACCAGGATCATCTATATTTTCGGAATCATGATATTAAAATTGAATATTCAATATGATTTTAAAATTATCTACATGAAATCCAAACACTAGATAATTAAAAATTTGTCTATACATAGAAATCCAAATAGGAAACAAATAGATATTTTATTAACTACGAAAACAATAAAAGAGTTCCAAGTCATCAAGACTGTTCAAACTATCACAATATTTGTAATCAAATCAATATGATATTTATATCAGTGTGATAGATCCATTAATCCTAATGATTTCTTCAACTTCCACTGTTATAATTTTTTGTAACATAGATTCATGTTATGATATTTTTTTCAATATAAAAGAACCCAAACCATAACTCTCAGGTACTCCATTATCTTTCAATGTCTGAACATAATACTGGATTTACTTCTGTCATGGTGTGGAATAATGATTAATGGTGTGTAATATATTTTATTACCCAATATCATAAACATTAACACAGATGAACCTAATCATTTTATTATCATATATACATTAAGACATACTTCATTCTATCATAGAATGGGCATTTTTATCATGGAATGATTAATTATTGATATATTTAACCATTATTCTTTCTATAATGTGAATAACATACATGATGTGGGAGTATCCATTTTGGAATTACTTCTTAGAATTTTCCACATTCCATTACTAATATTTGAATCATATTTTATTTTGAAAGATAATAATATAATAACAATAAATCTAATGTATTCAATTTTCATATAGTTTTTTATCTTAGAATTATGTGATAGATATTTCTGTATCATGAAATATCAATTTCCCATCAATCATCTTGAAGTTTATTTAAATTTTATTAATTGATATGTTTCTTCAATCTACAGAATTTTATAGCATATCTACAACCAAAAAAACTAAAATTGAAACTTCTTTAACATATTAAGCCACATTAAAAAGACATCCAATGTACTTCCAATTGACAAAAATTCATGTTTTTAAAACCTATGGTTGAACCATTATCCCTTTTTTCTTCCAATTACAATGCTTAAATATCAAACCATTATAAAAAATCCCCCCATATGTGACATGCCATTCTCCCTCAACAGTCATTTTCTCCTTTCGATAAAAAATCAAATGTGCTTTTCCATTTATAAAAATGATTTTCAAAGTTGGTTCCATAGATCCATCATCTATATATTTAATAATAAAATATATTTTTTGTTTTTAAATTGAATTATCTTTATATAAAATCAGGATTTTTCTTATGTGTTACATAAAATTTGATAATGTTTCAAGAGTAATTATCACACTAAAATGTTAAAAATGACCCCAGGTTTAAGGAGAACTTGTAAATGTGATAATATTATTAATAAATACCTAATATATATTTATATTATATCATTTGATGAGAATTCAATGATATATCTATCAATTGTGGAGACTTATAGAACATTGATACACTTCCTTACAGTGTACTCCCTAGGTAATTTCTAATGTATGTTATTATATGGGGATATCAGGCCACTAGGAAATAAAAATTTAAATGTTTCATGTGATGTAACTATATATGGATTTATGTATTGAATCATATACTTAAATATCATTATTAATAGATATTATTAGTCACATAATTTATTTTATTTAATAAAATTATAATGAGATATGTTCACAGGGAGGTGAGATACATTGGGTATGCCACCAGTAATGATTAATTAATGATAAACATGGGAATGGATTCTTCCATTATAATATTTAATGGATGTTAATATCTCAAATCCATTAATTGGTGTCAAACAACCTAAATAATCCCATGTACATGGTGTTATGTGGTTAGTATCATTTCTAGAAAAGCGTATAATGAGACATCGAGTACATAAGATGATGAAACATGAATGAAACCTTCATTATTTGTGATATCATGATAATGAGATTTTATTACATAATATGTGATGAACCTAACCCTGATACCCCCTCAAACTAGTACCCGGACTAAATTGGAACATACATGGTGGTCATTCACAATCTCTCCAAGATTTCATCTAGCATATAAAAATCATAAAAAACAAAGCAAATGATGTCACCAAACCTAAATCTAACCCCATGACATATATAATCATGTTGAATAAAATAGTAGAAGAAAACCTGAATGAATATATTTTTCATAACAAAAATAGAAATAATGAAGTGAAACAATCTCAAATATATTACTCTAAATTAAAAACATTGAAAAATATAGACAGCAACCCCAATTGTCTCCATGTGATAGCATGTAAAAACACTAACCATATAACAATCCATCTACAGAAACACAGGTTATAGAAGAAACCATTCAACCAAACTACGGTACCTATCCATTTCCTATATTAGAATACATAAAAATATTTATGCATCCCCATTGTTGTGTACATTGAGTGAGCTAACAAGCCAATTATGGCCTCAACGAGGTATTTCATAGTATATCTATGTACAATATTCCATTAAATATCATCCATAATGAAAACAAAATATATAAAATTTAATAGTTTTATATCATAGAATTGGAAAAAATATAATTTCCACTTTTTTGGTATTTTTAAATAGAAAAATAAATTACATTCCAATAATTTCAGTTACATATATCCAAAAAAATTATCCAAATAATGTTGGAATCATATATCATCTAAAATAAATGGTTGTCCAAAAAACTAGAACATGAAAAAATAAAAAAAATAGGTAACATCATGCCATAGATCACACTAGGTCAGAATAGGTAAGGAATAAAATTCCTAACATATTGAAACATGTGTGCATCAAGACTCTTAACATATTTAGGAATTCTAGAGAGTATAGGAACACCGCAGAAAAAGAAAACATCAACAATTCTAACATTTCAATAGAACAACAGACCTAGGGATAATAGGAAAAACCAATTAATGAACCCCATGACCCATGATGAGTCCTATTACTACACAATCCAACTATGTACATAATGGTTCCAATGTGCTCTACATTATAAGTAAACTCATCAAAACATTTCATCAAACCCCTAATTATAAAAAATAATTCACAAATCAATTTTATGATGATTTGAAAACTATATTCTTTTACCAAAACTAGGGTAAAACTATGTTTTATCAATAATCCATTTCCTAACAAATAGTGAAAATCATCCAATTATACCATTTAATTTATAATATAATTTATCAAAAATTGTAGCAAGGATTTTCAAAATAATTATATTTAGACTGAACCACCTACATAAAAACAATGGGTTGCACACTCCTGCAATATAATCCACCAATAAGGCTAAATACCCAATGAAAAAGGAGTCTGTAGAATCAATATACACATAAAAAAAATTCATTCAACATAATAAAAGGGTCAAGAAAGTGGAATGATCAAAACATACCTCAAGGATGCACACCCACAACACCACAACCAAAGAGGAATCACCCATTAAAATAAGATCACAAAACAAATATTCAATGTCATCTAATGAAACCTCACCAGTGGTCAACATATCTAATAACATAATGCAACCTCACTACCATGATCAAAGGAAATAATGGAGAGTAAAGTATTACTCACATAGAGAGATACCACACACAACCCTAATGATCCAATGATTAATTAATTGATCCAAAATTAATTACAGTTCCCAAAACTATAAGAAAAAATCTCATGGTTGAGTGAAAGTATTGATTCATTATAATAATAAAACAAATCCACCAATAAGAAACAAAAAATATAGACTCATGATAATTATGTGAAATGTAATACATATATTTTTCATGTTAACCAAAATGTCAATATTTTCAAAAAAACAAATATTTTTTTATTAAATAAACAATTTTTATCATTACACAACATGAAGTATTTACACAACTTTTAATATTTCATGTTTTTTTATTTTCTCGTGACATGATCCTAGTTAACATTACATGTTTTATAATCCATGTAAGGTGTGTAAATTCATATAACAATCTGAAAAGAGTAGACTCTTAATGAAAAATTCAAACCACCTCAAGAATTCTATAAATATAGGGATATTTTTTTAAGTCATTACACATTTATAATTAGACTCCATTAATTCAAACAACCATGCAACCTAGAACATTATTCCATTTTTCTATAAAAAATATATCTCCATCTCTATTAGTCTCAATGTACAATACTAGATTTTTTTTCTTATGGTATTTTTTTATGTTCTAGTTTAAGATCGTTCTCTTTGTCCGATAAGTCTTTCCCAAAGTTCATGAGAAGGAGGGGTGTTTTGGGGGTTTAGGGAAGAAAATAGGTAGAAAAAGGAGTTTTATAGGCATGTTGTATGGTTTTCACATGATTAGTTCAAACCACGTGAATCATCCCAGGTAACTATGTAGAATTGGATAGAGGCATGCACTCAGTTACCACACAGTTAAGCTAACCATAAATAATTAATAGGAAATCATGAAAGGGGGTGATTTTGGGATAGTGGTGCATGCACTATTTGTGCACGGTTTGACAAATAATTTAGGGAAACAATTCATCCTAGTATAGTTGTAAACTTTACAAAAAATCCATCCTAAAATTCTTAACCCTAACTCTGGAATTTCCTCCTATCATACTCTTGAAACCATAGAGACAAAAATTGAACACCCATGCATCCAAGAGGTGATTCTATTTTGATCATAGGTCATTTGGCATGCGGTTGGTTTCAGATCGAAGCCTCGATTAAGTATAATATATTCCTTGCTTCCTCTTCTTGATTAGGTTTTTCATCTTTTTACTATATCATTAAGAATCTCTAAAACCCCCTTTTTATTGTGATATCTAGTTTGAGACTCCAAGGGTTGGAGGAATTAGTATTTAAGGTTACGAATGAGGGAGCCTTCATCAACGTATTTAATATAGGTGGTCTATAAGTTCTACCACATCGTTTTATTGTATATTTATGCATGTTTGTTGAGATATTGATTCGCTCTTCATGTGAATTTTTCAACTTGAGTATGAATCAGTATAATGATTGGATAAATAATGATTTATACCCCTTGTGATCCTATTAGGATGCATTGAGGAGGATTAAAATGATTCAAGGCCACCTAGTGGTGCATCGGCATTCCCAAATATAAATTTTTAAGGTTAGGTGTAGAGTTGATGTCTGATAACATAGATCCCATGAAAAATAGGGTTATATGTTTGGTTGAGTTGAAGTGGAATATTGATAGTTGTACCTATGTTTTTATAATCACACAATAGTCATTGAAATGATGTGACAATGGGTTTTGGGGGTTAATTGAGATTGAGTCAAATGGTTTATGGATTATGTTGAAAGGAAAAATGGTTTTTTATATCTGAAATAGAGAACATGTTAGTTTGAAAATGTCTTGTGAATTGAAGAACATGTAAATGGTGTCTTATAAGGGAATTTATTATTATGATGAATGGGTAAACACATGTGAATAATGGGGTATACCTAATGGGTTGAATGTAATAAATTGATTATTCTATATGATATAATAATTTTACTTGAGATGCATAAGTGGGATAAATTCTATTGAAATGGTAAATGTGATAATTTCACTAACATATGGTAATTGATGAATATTGGATAATGAATTTTACTTTTGAATGTATACTTTCCAAATTCAGGCACCAGAATGGGGATTGGACCCGACAGCTATGGAATGTAAGTGGAGAATGTGTTAATGGGTCACGGTACAGTGGAAAGTCCCTTGTTGACAGTTATGGAGTGTCATTTATATTTGTAGTGGTTGTGTTTGTCTGTGATATGGTAGTTTTTAATGAATGGATTTGGGAGGTTGTATTGATGATCCACTCCACAGTGTACCATGGTTTTCATAGAAGGACTGATGTTTCTGAACCCAGTGGTATTGAAAAGATTTTCCATGTCAAGGTTAGGATGGTTGTACATGGAATTCTGATTCCCAGTTGGATTCATGGACGGATTGTCCATGTTTTTAACATTTGACCTAGTGGTTTGGATGGCCGAACATGGTGTACCATATCCTGGTTGGACACTTGGACTGAGGCTCCCTGTTTTTCGATAAGTGGCCATTGTGAATTATAGTTAATATGTAGGACTAGTGTTTTATACTCTAATGGTTTCTTTTGATGAAACTACATGGACTGTGGAGAAAAGGTATGTGTGATCTATTGATTGTAAAATATTAATCATTAGATATATATGGACTTTTTTTATTCCATTATGCATTGTGTTTTATTTCTATAGAAAAATGTGTACAACATATATATTCCCAAAACATAGAACTCATGATAAAAAGGAATTAGGTAATGAAGACAGAATTATTGATAAAATTGGTAACAAATATAGAAATGGTGTAAGAACATTTTGGTTATCTAATGGAACCCTAGTTAACCTTCTTGTTCTCTTACCAGTTACTATATATTTTCATGCAATATCTTCTGGACTATATATTTTGTAGACAAAACTATTGGTGACCTACTCATTTGTACTCACACTTTATCCAGGTTGTCATTGGGTACTCGAGAATATTTTAATAATACTTATTCATATGGGGGAAAGGTACCAATTATAGAGAGTTTATTTGGACAAGGGATATTTATGGAATAGGTTCTAGATCTAGTGTTAGGAATGATTTTGGGATTCCGTTGATTGTCTTTATTTTGGGATATTGTTCACTTGTGATTATAGCTTGAAATGACATATTTACTACTTCTTATGGTTTGTAACTAGTTGGAAGATGTTTGACTATGACTGTATTTTGTTATTTACTATTTTTACTCTATTTATGTTGTGTTCTGTTGTGTATTACACAGGTAAATAAGGTATAGTCTCCCCACATGACCTATTAGAACCTCTCTACTAGTTATCCACCTCTCACCTACGGGGAGGCATGTTTGAGGTCATGTGATGACCTAGCTCGAGGAACCTATTTAGTGGAACTCGGGTCAGGGACATTAAAAGGTGGTATTGTAGGATTTATTTTCTCTTTTATACTCTTTGGGGATGGTAGACCTGAGATTATGAATGTGTCATGCCTTGGTAATGAGCTCGTTCCTAGGAGTAGCTTACCCAAGTATATGGGAAAATCCATGTCACCTAGGGTGGGAATTTATGTTATTGGTGTGTATTGTTACATTTTATGATATTTCACCACTAGGTGTTGTATATGTAGTGTGATGTGATAGTTTTATGATATTTTTCTGGTCGAAAAAATGGAACAAGGTCACACATTCATGTATCATTCTAGGCACCTTTGAATATAAGTGACATGCATCATGATAGTTACACATGGTATGGTTATGTAAGTTATAGATGATAGAATTAATATTATTTCCCTGATAATTTAATGAAAATATTTTCCAATAAAGGGGGAACAAGTGGGTAAATGAAATTAATATAAATAAATTGTAACGAATACTATGCATAAAGAAGTGGTATGTCGAGGTTAAAATTTCAGGTGGAGATAAATTGTAAAGATTGAAAAATTCCTAAGAGAGAAGTATTTTGGTATTAATGGTAAATTGATTAATGAATTTTCCCTTATGAAAGGTGTCAATGTGTTAAAATGATGAATATAAAAAGTTATGGAAATGGTAGTTTAAAATGTGAATGTATGAGTTCAAAAAATGGTGAAATTTATTATGAATAATGTTTAATGGTGGATCATTGGTATGAATCAGGTAAGAGTTATTCATTATGTTGTCAAGTTGACCCATTGTATGGGTTGTTTCAGTAGTTATAGTGCCCTAGTTTGATACCATGTATTAGAGTTGTGATTTCTTGTTTTTTATAATATGGAATATGATTTTTTCTTTTGCCACCCTCAGTTCGCTGTGGACTTTGGGTCCTAAGGTGTTGTTTTGTAATGTGAGTGTGGAATCTCTTGTGGGTTGGGATTATAAATAGTTATTGTTGAACCTTAAGATTATTGTCTGTTAGTTGGTGAACTTGTGAGTTTGTAACATGAATGTTCTGTTTTGAATCCTAGATAGGGTGTTTGGCTTGTAGTTTCGATGTATGTGGGTGATGGCCTTTGATACTGAACCTAGAGTAAACGGTTGTTGAGGTTCTAGGAACAGTGCGAATCAGAATAGGGTTAAGATTCCAATTACCTATAATTGTTTTGTTCATATCTACATGTTTATGGTTGGATAGAGGACTAATGGCTTTTTCCTCTCATGACATCGGTTGGGAAGCTGATATTATTCGACCTCTAAGGTGATTTATAAGAGAGGTCGAAGGGGACTGCTAGTACTTTTGGGAGACTGTCATAAATGTCGATGTTTGGGTATGTAAAGTGGGATTTGGAAGATGTCTTCTAGTGTAGGATTAGTCAAAAGGTCAAGTGGGAGTATTTATAGTAGGTTATGTGAATCGAGTTGTGGTTATTCATTAATAGTTTTGTAAAAATAAAGGGAAACATCATGGGAGGAAAGCCCAGAGATAATTGTGCCTTTGAATATAAATAATGGTTGATGCTTCAGAAGTGAAATCAATGAATAATGAGTACCTTCTATCTTTTTTTGAATGGTATGTATGTATCGTGGTCCTTTATAGGTTCACCTGAGTGCTGGTAGTAGGTTTTAAGGATTTATTCGAAGTGTTATATCATTAGAATGTCTAAAATCTCTATTTAGAAGATATCAATGAATGCCTTGATGTTTTTCTCAGTGGGAGAAAAAATGGTGACTGATGTGTGGTCAGATGATTTTTTCCAGAAGGTGACACAAAGTTGAGGCTGGTTGTGTGGATGAGTTTTTTAAGTGAATGGTTTGGTAGTTGGGTGATGTTTTGAGAATGTCTTGTGGATGAGGAGGATAACTAACCAAGAGGCATGGTTTGGGTATGTGAAGGGGTATAGGGATATACTCAGGTGATGGGACTTGTGGGGACTAAATTCTATTAATTGTGGTCGTAATATAGTGCAAACTTGAAGGCCCTAATGAGGTACAAATTTGAGAAAGTTCTAGTAAGGTGTGATCTCACTTGGGATGAGCATCTATTGTCCTCCTCAAAACAAATGTGGGATTCATGGTTATGAGAGAGACCACTAGTTTGACTAGTGTGGTCTATCTTTTTGTCAGTTAATGCTCATCTAGGTCATTCTGGAAGAGATCAAGTTTCATGGTGGTAGTAGCTTCAGAGGAATGTAGGTTCACAAAATTGTAGAGGATGATCATAGAGAGGTGGAATGTTATGGTCATAAACCACACCTAAGTGGTGATGGTTAATAGTTTTTGTGATGTGAAGAGATGTGTTCAGAAGGGAATCCAGATATCTATGATGTCCATAGTGTCCCAGAGTGGGAGTTGACGTAATTAATAGATAATATAGAGGCGTTGTTCTTGGACAACTTATTAGGGTACCTCAGCTAGTGATGGTCATTACCAATATCATGAAATATTACTAGGTACATTGAGTAGATCTGGAATTACACCAGGAGAAATGATGTTGTTTTGGATGGTTTAGGGACATCATGAATTCTATGCCCATGGGATTATTATAAGTGGAATAGGATGATGGGATGTACACACTTGATGGTTTCAAGTGAGGTCCTCATGATGGACTGAATGTAGATAAATGGAATGGGTGTAATTCACGGTGGCATGGAATGGGCCATAGGTGATGTTCGTTATCTTGTTCTGGAAAAATCTAGAGAGCCAAGTCAATGCTTTGGGGTTTGGCATGTGATCGAGTATGATCTATGGTGGTTGGAATCCATCATGAAGAGCAATGGTATCGAAAATCCTAAGGTGGGGAGCGACAAATCATTCATGGTTAAGGGAGTAGAAATTCTAATTGAGGTAGTGGAACCATGATGTTGATTGGGTATTGGAGGGGTGCCCGTCGGGTCTCTCAAGGTGGCCATATGGGCCTTGATTATGATTTATGATTGACCCATGAAGTAAAATTGGGATCAGGGTAGTTACGAATGAATTTGATAATCTTTTGTAATAATGTTTTGGGGGAGAAAATTAATGGAATATGGTGGATAGAACCATAATGTAAAAGTATTTGGTTGATTGTGTGATCGATTTTTTGGTTGGAGGAACTCGAGTGATCATTATTTGAGTGAGTGGCCCTAATGGAGAGCATTTTCCTGATTCGAAGGCTTGACTGCCTTGAATGTTTTGGTTTTGTTTGGATATGAGTTAATGGAAAGGGATCATTGAGACACGAGTTCTGGATCAATGTAAGTTTGGAAATGTTATTAGAAGGACCATTTGTTTTCCTTTAGGTGATATCAGGTTTTGGTCACCGCTAGAGTTTAGAAAAGATGGGAAAAATAACATGATGGGATTAGGGTCCTAGGTTGTGAAGAGAATCAGACCATTGGGGTGCTGAATATTTCCCCCATGAGGATATTATTCTTAGATCTAGGTTTATTTGTGATATGAATCAGGCATGGTTGAATAAGTTTTACCTTTGATGTTCTAGTTTTTTATGTATGATTGAAGTTGATGTGTACTTTAAATAGCATCTTGTTCATGTTCTGGGTTGCAGTGATGGAGTGTTGTGGGGAAATATGGATCCCTAATTTTGAATTATGAGGTAATATTGTCATGTTCAATGAGAAACATGGAAAGGGGAGATTGTATAGGTGGTCCAAGTAGCCTAGTCTCTTTATTGCAGAAGCTCGGTGATTCTAGGAAGCACGACTTGAGGATGATCCGTTATAAGATGGGGAGTTTTTTAGATTAGGTATTTTTTCTTATGGTTTTTTTGTTTATTTTCTAGTTTATGTCTTATTTTGGTAAAATATGTGTTTACCAAAGTTCAGGAGAAGGCTCGGGGCTATTTTGTGGGATTGATGCACAAAAGATGATGAAAAAATTGTTTTCTGGGCATGTTTCACTGTATGCACATGGTTAGAAAAAACTGTGCAATGCAACTTCAGTAACTATGGATCCTTGGACAAAAGATTTCATGTGGTTATCGAATATTTAAGATAACCATGTGGAATTCCTAGTAAAATGAAAAGGTGTGATTTTGGGATAGTGGCTCACACACTATTTGTGTACAATTTGACAAACAGTGTGGGTAAACCGTGGAACCCATTAATGTTAGGAAATTTACGAAAATGATATCCTAGGATTTTTAACCCCAACTCAATATTTTCCTCCTATATTACTCTTGAAACCTTAGGTATGAACTCAGATGAGCCATTCTTCCAATAGGTGTTTCTCGTTTTATCTAATCCTGTTTGGAGCATCATTAGTAGTGGATCGAAGCCCCAAGTATGCCTAATCTCCTTCTTGATTCCTTATCTTGATTAGGGTTGGCATATTTCCTCATATCCTTATAAAGCTCTAAAACTCTCTTTTTCCTATGAGATATAGTTTGAGGATTCACGGGTTGGTGGAATCTAGATATATGGCTCTGATTGAGAGAGTGTTCATCAACGGATTCAAGGTAAGTGGTCTACATGTAATATCACACATTTTTATTGTTTATTTTTTCATGTGTGTTCAGATTTTGATTCCCTCTAAATGTGAATTTTTTACCTTGACTGAAAAATAAATATAATTACTGGATAAATAATGATTTAGACCCATCATGATCCATGTGGGATGTGTTGATGACGATTATAATGACTCAAGGCCACCTAAGGGTTGAGCTAACATTCCCAAACCTAGAAATTGTTAAGGTTAGTTGTAGAGTTGATGTGTGATAACATATATCTCATAGAGAACGTCTAAATATGGTTGGTTTAGATTAAATAGAATATTGATAGTTGTAACTAGGTTTTGATAACCACATAAGTTTCATTGGAAAGGCTGGACAATGGGTTATTAGGGTTAATTGAGATTTTGTTAAATGGATTATGGATTATGTTGAATGGAAAAAAGGGTTGTTATATGTGAATTGTTGAACATGTAAGATTTAATATGGAATGTGAATTGAAGAAATTCTAAATGGGTTCTCATAAGGGAGTTGATGATTATGTCGAATGGGTAAACACATGGGAAATATGTGGTATATCTAATGGGTTGAATTTAATAATGTTGGTGTGATATATGATATAAGAATTTTACTTGAGATGCATAAGTGAGAAAAAATCATGTGAAATGGTAAATGGGAAAAATGGGATACGGTATGGTAGTTGATTTATATTAGAAATGAATGAGACTTGTGAATATACATGTTGGGTTAAAGCTTTAGAATGGGTATTGGGCTAGGTGGTTATGGAATGTAAGTGGGGAATGTGTTGATGAGTCATGGTATAATGGAAAGTCCCTTGTTGACAGTTATGGAATGTTATTCCTATTTGTATTGGTTTAGTTTGGTTGTGATATGGTAGTGTGTGATGAATAGATTTCGAAGGTTGTACCGATGCTCCACTCCCTGGGGAACTGTGGTTTTCAGGGAAGGACTGATTCTCCAGAATAAAAGCATATGGACATCGAGTTCCATATCAAGGTTGGGGTAGTTGAACATGGAATTCTGAGTCCTGGTTGGATTCATGGATGGATGCTCCGTATTTTTTGAATTATGACCTAGTGGTTGGGTTGGACAGACTTGGCATACTGGATCCCAGTTAGACAGTTGAACTGAGTTGGCCTTATTGTTATATTACATTTTAATTCATATATAAATGAAATATCTGCTAGAATGCATATATTTTTGACACCTTCGGTGGTGGCCTACTGAGATGTACTCACATCTTACTCAGGATGTTGTTGGGTACCCGAGTATACTTCTGTAATGCAGGTTCAGATGAGGGAAAGGTCTCGGTGCTAGGGATTTGTGTTGGACATGGGACATGCGTGGATGAGATTCCATACCTAGAGTTAGGATGGTTTTGGGGATTCCATTTTTTGTCATTATTGTGGGGTTTTGATCACTTGGAATTATAGCATGACATGGCATATTTACTATTTATTATTGTTCGTACCTAGTTGGGAGATATTTGACTATGCATTTTATTGGTTGTTTCTTATTGTTTTCATTAGTTATATTTTTTTGTGTCATACTCTGTTAAAGAGTTTATGGTCTCCCCAGGTGTCCTATTAGACCCTAGCTACTAGTTGGAAACCAATGGATTATGAGGAAGCATGCTTTATGTCATGGGATGACTCAGCTTGGGGCACCGATTTATTAGCACCTTTGTCAGGGGAGTTACACTCAAAACATACCCAATGAAAGTGTAAAATGTAAATATAATTGGATTACATGAAACCATCTAATGATAAGATTCAAACAACCCAATATAATACATTAATTCAAAGGGATGTAATGTTGATGAATGTTGACTAGTAATGAGGTGAGGTAATTGATACCTCATCAATGACTCAAACTCCCATGTCTCATGTGAATGTGATCCGTGTTTCTATAACACATTGACCAATGAAATAAACTTTCCACACAAGACATTTTCTTGACGGTTTACAATATCTATGGGCTTCTCCATAATAGAAACATATGGGTGTAACTAAATCCCTTCCCAACTCAAAACATGATAGGACCAAGACAATATTTCCAAGACTATGATATGTGGAAAAAAATCATTAATTACAATCATCTAAACTATCAATTCCAATTGATAAGAAATTGTCTAATCCCCTAAGTGAACTCAAATGGTACAATATATTTCACTACCAAAATTCCCTATTTTGCATGTTTTCATTGACCCAACCTAGGTGAAATTCTCAAGAAAACCCTATTACCTATAAAAAAACTAAATTATGATTCCATTGATCTTCATAAAATTTTACTGACTATAAGATTTAACCTAGTTCTGACTAATATCTTGAATCATCATAGTCATCAGTTGAACCAAACTCAGTACCACCACTGAAGCTTCACCCACCTCTTCCCAACAAAGAGGTGAACTACATGAGAATCCAAAAAAATCCATGAATGAATACATTCTAATTTATGACTGATTACTATTTTTATAAGAAAAAAAATCAATCCCATTTGGTTATACCAAGATCAATAAAAATCCATGTCTCAAGGATGGGTTATGTCCTCTAGGATCTGAATAGAATGTTTTACCTGATGGTATCTCTCTGAATGATATGTTTTACCCAACTTTGAATGAGTCATGATCTCATCCTAGAGACTCCTCTAGACTATAAAATTAAACCTATGATCTCTATCTGGAATAATGGTAGAATGAATGACATGTATCCTAACATTTTCCATCACATATAGGTTACTTAGATAATTATCTATAGTGGTGTCCTTGATCTTAATACAATGACTAGACTATATCAACCAGTCAATCACCACCCAAATATAATTCCTCCATCCTATATTCTGTGGTAATGAAACAATAATAACCATGGAAACCTCATCCCATTTATAGAACATGCAATATATTAGTCTAGAGAAAACTATAAGTTTTTAGATGATCTTCCTTTTTATTTTTGAAGGTGAAATGGTGGGAAACATAATAAGCAATGTCAGTCTTTATTCCTGGCCACCATAACTATCAAATCATATAATAATAAATCATTGTTGTTCTTGGATTAATGTACCATAATTAACTATGAAAACTAATCAAATCTAATGTACTCAATGATTTGTGGGATTAAAAAACAACCCTCAAAAAATAGATTACCATCTGTATTTAGTTCCCAGATTAATTTTCCATAGGGAACTATGAAAATTAATCAAATATAATCTCATATAAGATGATGGGAAGACAAAATAAACCACAAAATATAGAATACCATTTTATGAGAGAGATTAAATGGAAATGGTATGCCCACAATATATGGTTTTCCTGAATTCGTATGAACTCATCATCCTTATACTGAAAATGCAATATAGAATCATACAGAAATGATGATAACTAAATATTGATAGTAATAAAACCTAAAACATCATCCCGACCATCTAAATTCTATATAGATTAATTCCCAAAAGGTTACACTCATCATTCAATTCTGAAATATCCTGAGATGAAACTTTCCTTATACGAGCATATGCAATGACATTCCCATTCCCCATGTTATAGGTTACATTGATGTCAAAAATCTAATGGTATTCAACCCATTCCCTATATATGATATTCAAGTATTTCTATTAAAATATTACCATCAAAATATTATTGTCATAAATGAGTGTGAACCACTCTTAAAAAAATTTCCTCCAACATATTCATGAATACCTGCGATAATATCTATATATTGAGTGGGATAATTCTTATCATGATATAGAAGCTGATGAGAGTTGTAAGATACCACATGATAATCCTTCATAATCATGCAACCCAAACCATCCCCAGAAACATCAATGATAACCAAATACCCCATATCATTCTTAGTAAAGATCAAAATTAGAGCCAATTTGATAATTCCTCTCATATGATTGAAAGAAGACCTATATTTTTTATTCCATATAACTTTTACCCATTTTCAAGTAAGAGTTGTAAACTTTCATTGAAACATTTGGAAATCCTTGGGGAACTATCTATAATATCCAGTAAGACCGTGGAGGCTACAAATCACAAATACAATATGTGGTTATTACAATGAATAGACTTCATTTTCCTTCTCAGTATAAACTAATAATCTATGATCTGAAATCATGTTCCTTACAAAAATCACATATTAGATCTAGAAATTTAATTTTGAAAGCATTACATGAAAATAGTGACTCCTCATGATTTCAATAACAAAACCCAAAATGGTACTTTTTCTGAACCATAGATTACTAATAAACCAAATTATCATCCACAAAAACTACCAAAAATATTTCTTGATATTGATTTAATATTAAATTAATCAAATTCATAAATAAAATAGGAGAATTAGTTAAGAAAAACAATGTAAAATAATTTTAAATTTCCATAACTACTTTTAAAATTATTCTTTAATATATCATACACCAAAAATTGAAGCTGAAGATAACCCAACTGAAAGTCATTCTTCAAATACAACTTTTCACCTTTAACTAATAAAAAACATCATCCATAGGAGGAAAATGATATTTAATCACAACCATTACATTATTTAACTTCTAATAGTATAGGAACAATCAGAGTGATTATTCATCCTTTATTTTCAATGTGCATTGGGGTTTCTTAAGGTGAAACACTAGGGAGAAGAAAAACCTATTCCATAAGGTTATCTAAGTGAATCATTAGATCCATCAACTTAGTTGGTTACATATGTTAAAAAGGTGTTGAAATTGACAGAATACCCTGAACTATATCTACTATAAACACTACAACCCACAAGTAATGATTCATGGGGAAATCATCTAGAAAAACATCTGGAAAATACCATAAAATATGAGTAATTGTCATGACCCGACCCTACCCGGGCTCGAGCTACAACTACCCCAAGCCTGCCTCCATAGGCCAGGGGCTGGCGATAAGCACCAAAGGCTAAACAAATCGGGGAGGCTTTTTCCTGAGTACTTGTACAAACACACACAGCCCACTCAATGCAGAAGTGCAGAGTAAAAGGAAATGTAAAGTACCAACTGCTATAAATAAACCACAAAGCGCATAGACCTCTAAACAGTATAAGGTAACTGCTGAAGGTAAACTGAAGAGAAAATGGAAAAACATGCGCCAAACCAGAAAAGTGCCACAACCCGGTAAGAGGTAAACAAAAGTGAATAGCTGGGAGAGTCCCACACCTAGATCCCGACAATGACCACCGCACGTGGTCCAAGCTCTCGAACTAATAAGCTCCGCTAAAGTCATGACCAACATGTCCATCGTATGCAAGGGAACACCAAGTGCGGTCAAATCCCAAGCAGGGGTGTGTATAAAAATACTCAGTAGGATGCCCTGAAAGCTCAAGGGAGAAAAAAGGAGGTACTGAAGAGGTGAGCAGTAGATCGAATAGGGAAAAGTAAAGGAGTACAATCGAGTGCAGTAAAGAGTACAGCTCAACCCATCAAGAGAAAGGAAGTAGACTCATCTAAACACAAGGGTCTAGAAAATGTGAAAAGATGAACTTCTCATCGAGTCTTTGCTACCTATAGTAGGAGAGTAGACTCGTACAACCACGAGAAGCTAGACACGGAAAGCACGTGGCATACCCATGCGTCTTCGCCTCTCCTGGAATGAGAGTAACTAAAACCCAATAAGTGGGTACTGAAACAAGGTATATCAATCCATATGTTCAAACAAGAAACCCGAACAAGATCGCAAGGGGATATCCATCCCGTAACTCATCCCAAGAAAGTGAGAAGCCAATAGTCCCAGAAGTAAACACCATTGATGCCCAATATCACATACGTTTTCCCCAAACTGCAAGTCAAGGGTCTCAAATCACTACACCTCCACACTATCCGCTTTCGGCGGCACTGACTCGCTCGCACGGTTTTAGCTCGTGTCACAAGGATGCGTCTCGGTGGGGAAAGCGCCCCTCATACTTGAGACTTTTCGGGAAAGTCAAACTGCACCTCGTCACTGTCACCCAATCAAGAGGTCTGCTCAAATTCAAAGCTGTCACATCACTGACCCCTACAATCCAAGGGTCCCGCTCTCGTAGTCACAGAGAAAAGCCACAGACTAGCCTAGAATAAAGGACAGAGTCTGAAAGAAGTCATTGGGAAACCCACTACCTAGTCTCTGCTAGAGGGTAGACCCTAAGAGGTCGATAGGCGACCCACTGCCCTGTCTCTGTTGGAGGGTAGACCTGGAAGAAGCTGACAGGCAACCCACTGCCCAGTCTCTACAGGAGGGTAGACCTGGAAGAAGATGACAGGAGACCCACTCCACGAGTCAGCGAAAGGTACCCAACATTGGTCTTAAAAACACCATATCGAATATAGGGTTACACTACCGCTGACGGCACATGAATTGGGCGCCACACGGGGATGTTATGCCCAATTAAATGTTTTAATAATTATAACATTATTATAATTATTAAAAAACTTTTTTTTATAATCTATTTTTTTTCAAATTTTTCTTTCATTCTCGGTGGAACTTTCTCTCTCTAATTAGAGGAGAACCCATTTGTCTCCCCAAGCAGGTCAAGTACTCCCCACTTTCCAAGTCCTTTTGTTTTTTTATTTAATTTTCTATCCTATCATCTTCCTCCCCAAGCTCACGCCCTCCCTGTAAACTCTATCACGCACGTCGCACTGCCTTCACCTAGGCTCACCCAGAGCCGCCGCCGCACACCGGTCTGCCGCTGCCCCTGATCTGCTACAGAACCGGCCTCACCTAAGACGCTGACTATGAGAATGTGAGCCGCCGCGAGCCCTAGCACACCATCGCTCGGACCGCCACTCGACCCTAGGATGGTCGCCGTGAGCCGCTACCGCCTTCACCGTGATTCTGTTGTGAGGATCTGAAGTTAAAAACCCTTAATTTCATCTTGATTCAATTACCAAGATGTTTTGGAAGAAATTTTCTTGACAACAATCTGTTGGGTTTGGATATTTTTTCACCATCGTCCAAAAGATAAATCGATGACGATTGCAAGTAGTATGGAGGAAGAAAAGTACGAAAACACAAATTTGAATCGATTGTTGACCATGTTTGTTTGGGTTCGTCGAGACTCAATAAATGGAGGAAGTTAGTTAAATATTTATCATACAATTTCCATTTCAAGATAAACAATAACCAAATTTATTCATAGTTGGGAATAAGAAATCCACAAATAAAATACCTACATGTAGGGCGTAGCCCGAAGCTTCACTACACGATTTGCGCCTTGTCGCCGCCGCTCCCATCTTGATTGGAGGAAGAGGAGGAGGATGGTGGGAGTATTTCTTGGGAGAGGTAGATGTTTAGGAAGAGATGAGGTTTTTCCAGGTGGAGCAAATGAGTGGATAGGGAGAAGGACTTAAGTGAAAATAAATAAATTTACCTTTAATTAATTAAAAAAAACTCATCCAAATTAAATATGCATCTGGAACCCCCAACGCAGATCAAAGTTAGGCTGCACCTAGGGTAAACACCACATCCTGATCACAATGATGGTCTCAGAATTTTAATCTGAGGCCCCGTTCAGAAGTTAGAAAACTCAAGGCCCAATGCTGCTAAATTACGAAAAACGCCCCTGGTGGCATTTTTCTAAGGAGGCACGCGCCCGCAAAAATTACACTCCTCCTAGGGTAAATGGCATGCTCCGGACTCATTGGTGCCCTCGGTTTCCCCATATAAGCAACCATTTAAGAGATACTTGAGTTTAACCATTAAACGAATAAATTAATTATTTTATTAATCCGTTTAACGTTCTGTTAACGGGCGAGGGGTCCAAACATCCCACGAGGACATATTTTATGTCATTCCTGGCGTAAACACCCAATTTCGGACCCATATGTACTCTCTGATTTAGGATCTGAATTACTATTTAGGAGTTATTCCATTTCTTTGGTGTTACCAGTGTGAAAGCACTGAAAATTTAATTTTGGCCACATTAGGGCTCGGAATCGCACGCCGTCTGAAGTCGCTGCTCTGGAATAACATCAAGAATATTTCAAAGTCTTGTATAGAAAAAACCGTGTTCTCACATCATTCCCTACTTCAAGATTTTCGACCCCGAAAAGAAAAACTAGGTAAACAACTCAGGGTACTAAGCCCACACCTGGCTCTCTCGTACCCAGAAGAACTCTTGCATAGTTCTGCATCACCACGCACAGACCAATGGATTTGGTCTGTTCGCGTGGGGTATGCCCCCGCCGATGACGTGCATAGGTGCACGCACTCTTCTTCTCAGGTGAGTCATGTGGGAGACGTCATGCACCCACTCCAGACTTTGGGGTTAGGGAATGGTGGTAGGTAACCTCTCCATCCCTTCGCACGGTTTCAAACGGCCTGAAGGCCCTCGGAGGTAGCTCAACTCCCCGATCGAACCCCTACGTCGCATGCCGCGACTGGAATCACCGTTTGGACCTAGGGAAAAGCCCGGTGATTGCCCCCTTTAGAATATTAATATGGTGAAACACCCAAGGATATCTGGTCACGCAAGATTTCACAGTCGATGTCCCACAACCAAGACTCTCTTACACGCTTGGAAAAGCGATGGAGCCGACACCATCGACTAACAGAATTGGTTCTACACCTCTTACTCTACCAACACAGGGTTACACCCGACACCCTGTTTCACCCTGGTAACACCCCAAACAAGGAGCAGGGAAGAAAGTGTCTCACATACAGAGTCTAATAATTCTACTGAAAAAAGTAGAAGAACTGTAGAGCGTACCTCTTATCACCTCAAGCTCTGCAGTATCATAGACATCCAAAGCTCACGATTGTCCGCGGTCCCAACTGTCAGCTCCTGGATCCTGACGTGGACCCCCAGTGGTGATGGGAAGACCTCGTAAGTTCATCCTCCACTTCCAGCTCCTCCCGCTCCTCTACAAGCACCACCACTTTGGGCACTACTCCGATCATGGCACTACCTCTGCCGCGGTGGTGCACCTGCTTCCTTCCCAATATTCTCAACGTGCCTGGTCGGGCAGTCCCACACCAGCTGACCTCACCCATCGTCAGCATAACACTGAATCTCTTCGGGCTGCACTGGTGCCCTCCGGCGCCACTGTGGTGTACGACCACACCCCTAAGTCCAATTATCGGAAAGCCACCCGCATCGAGGTTCTGTCTGCCGACACCCGCTAGCTGCAGCAGACGTCTCGGCTCCATCGTGTCTGCTGCCAAAGCCAACTGTAGAGCGTTACAGGAAGCTCTCTGCCACTAGCTCCTACTCTATCACCCCGGTATAAGTGGAAATTCCCAAGGGTATTATGACAGCATGAATCTCTCTGCGGAGACCCTGCTCAAACTTCCGCGCTCGGAAGTTGCCGTCGTGGACCAAGTCCGGGTAAAAATGTGCAGCGTCTGCGAACCTAGTCCCGTACTCAGTCACTGTCATCCCTCTCTGCTAAAATTATAGGAGCTCCTAGATCTGAACGGAGCATAAGCATGAGTGGTGAAACTCTTCATGAAATAGCAGCTGAAATTCATCTCATGAAAGTGATGACTCATCGAGTAACTGAGTCACCAGACTCCACCAACACCCAACTACACTGCGAAAAAGGCTGGCAGCCAAAGCCACCCTTTAATCTGCCGGTGTCTGCATAAGTATGAAGAGGAAAACCACTGTCTCGAACCAAACCTCTACTGCCTAAGGTTTTGGATCACCATTGAACCTCAGCGGTCTCTGCCGCTGGAACTCATGGAGCACGCTCAACTTGCGCTCAAGCTCAGTCTTCTCTACTAAAGTTGTCTGCTACTCACCGGGTGGGGGTGCTGCTACCGGCCCACCTAAAGAAAGGGACTTGAATGATGGGTCTTGGACTGAGGCCTCATAGCTCACAGGGGCATCGTCACGAACCAAAGTTGGTATCATGGCTGGCTTTCTTCGCGGAGACATCCTGAATGTTATCAAGGAGTGTCGCGGTCAGATGAGCATATATGTATATATAACAGTCACAACAATGGGGAGATGACTCAAGAAGGATTGTCAAGACTCGATCTTATTTGATACACAAACCAATTCTCCCTGCAACGGGTGTCTCAGCAGGCCGCGTCAACAAGTGGGTTATCAGGGTCCTGTTAAATGGATGCGTCGGCCGACGCACCATCACTAGACTCCCTGGCCTGAGAGATGCTCTTGAGACACATTGACATTGTTGCCCTAGATCCCAACCAATTCCTTTTTAGGGACGTCCGAACAATGTCGCAAGGAACGAACCTCCCTCTGATACCACTTTGTCACGACCCGACCCTACCCGGGCTCGAGCCGCAACTACCCCAAGCCCGCCTCCATAGGCCAGGGGCTGGCGATAAGCACCAAAGGCTAAACAACTCAGGGAGGCCTTTTCCTAAGTATTTGTACAAACACACGCAGCCCACTCAATGCAAAAGTGCAGAGTAAAAGGAAAAGTAAAGTACCAACTGCTATAAATAAACCAAAAAGTGCATCGACCTCTAAACAGTATAAGGCAAGTGCTGAAGGTAAACTAAAAAGAAAAGGGAAAAACACGCGCCCAACTAGAAAAGTGCCACAACCCGGTAATAGGTAAAACAAAGTGAATAGCTAGGATATTCCCACACCTGGATCCCGACTACGACCACCGCACGCGGTCCAATATCCCAAACTCCTAAGCTCCGCTGAAGTTACGACCAACCTGTCCATCGTTTGCAAGGGCACACCCAGTGCGGGAAAAGCCCAAGCAGGGGTGAGTATAAAAATACTCAGTAGGATGCCCTGAATGCTCTAGGGAGCAAAAAGGAGGTACTGAAGATGTGAGTAGTAGATCGGACAGGGAAAAGTAAAGGAGTACAATCGAGTGCAGTCAAGAGTACAGCTCAACCCAAAAAGAGGAAGGAAGTAGACTCGTCTAAACACAAGGGGATAGAAATTGTGAGAAGATGAACTTCTCATCGAGTCTTCACTACCTATAGTAGGAGAGTAGACTCATCCAACCACGAGAATATAGACACGGAAATCACGTGGCATACCCCGCACGTTTTCACCTCTCTTGGAAGGAGAGTAACTAAAACCCAAGAAGTGGGTACTGGAACCAGGTATATACATCCATATACTCAAATAAGAAACCCGAACAAGATCTCAAGGGGATCTCTATCTCATAACTCAGCCCAAGAAAGTGAGAAGCCAACAGACCCAGAAGTAAACACCATTGATGCCCAATATCACGTACGTTTTCCCCGAATTTCAAGTCAAGGGGCTCAAATCACCGCACCTCGACACTATCCGCTTTGGGCGGCACTGACTCACCCAAACGGTTTTAGCTCATGTCATAAGGGCGCGTCTCGGTGGGTAAACCTCCCCTCATACTTGAGAGTTTTAGGGAAATTCAAACTGCACCTCGTCATTGTCACCCAGTCAAGAGGTATGCTAAAAGTCAAAGCTGTCACATCATTGACCCCTACAATCCAAGGGTCCCGCTCTGCTAGTCACAGAGAAAAGCCATAGACTAGCCTAGAATAAAGGACTGAGTCAGAAAGAAGTCGTCGGGCGACCCACTGCCCAGTCTCTACTGGAGGATATGTAGCGACTCGGGTTTTTGGCCCTGTCAGACTTTGGAATATTTCTATGAATAATTCCAGAGTTAGGCGTGAAGACGACGTGCGATTCTGAGGCCCGGTGTGCCCGGAATTAATTTTATAAAAATATTAAGTATTTTTATACTATGCACGTGGCGGTATAACGACCCATACTCTACATACATTGTTAATCCTTCAAAATTGAAGCACACTTATTACAACAAATGACAAAACCACAAAGGACCATATAGGTATAGTGTCTTTAGAAACTGGGAAACATAAACAACTGGTTCATAAATCTTCTACAGTGTCTCCGATTTATTTCATCATATCTAGGGTCCCTTTTAGCATATTCTACTTAATATCCATCTTCCTGACCTAGGGAAATGAAAACATAAAAGGGTGAGCTCAAACGCTCAGCAAGGGAAAATAAAGGAAATAAAAATCATATCATATCTTTTTGAAAATCATAACCAGCAAAAGAGATCATAATATCTTAACATGGAATAAATCATAGAAGTGAAAATTAGATCCCCATAATCATAACATGAAACTTGAAACCTTGTGGAATGTACACATAATCATGGAAAATCATTTCTTGTTAGTCATGACTCATTGCCAAGACTATCTTAGCGGACAAAGTCCATTTCTAAACCGAGTTCACTCCTCGTTTCAGTCCTGTATCACTGAACCGAAATAACCTTCCGTTCCAGCCGTTTCTATATCATGAGATATAAATATTTACCCAATGCATTGGAGGGAGATATAGGTCTCACCCATCTTATAATGAATCCTTTCTTATGTGTGCCACATAATCATAAATCATACATCATCGCATAACACATGTAACAAAAATGGGATTCTTGAAACATCATGACATCATAAAACAAATCATATAAGGTAAATGAATTCATAAAAATAATTCCCTCAAAACATAGTCAAATCCATGTAATAATAGGGATAAAAACATAACCCTATATTATCTTAGATGGAAAATAATTTTGATAAAACATTTGAACTCCATTCTTGAGGAAAATATCCTTTCTACTTCAAAAACACTTTTCCTTTCTTAAAATGTCATAAAATTCTAAACTAAAAGAAGTTGATTAAAAATAAACTTGAAAACATATAAAGGAAGCTTCTTGGAAATAATGTTTTAAAAATCCATTCATTCCGTATAAGTTAAAAAAAACATTCTTCGTACTTTTGTCGGAAAAGTCAAAAAGTACCTCGTACGAAAAACGACAAAAGATTCCTTTCATATCTTTTACTAAAAACTCACCGAAAGGTAAAATTGGATTTAAAAAATTGTACGTGGATGGAAATAATATTACATATTGAGGAAACATGGATGTGGATGATAAAATACACCCCAGTAAATTCCAAAGTATAAACAATCTCAGATAAAAATGAGACTCTGATATTTCCCTTACCTTAGGTCCGATTTTCTTTGTACGTGTTCAAAGCTCCTGTATAATGGTTTAAATAATGTTATTGACTTATTCCAGAATCATACATATTGATATGATATCATATATGGTCATATTCTTAGCTTCTTGTTAGTAATATTTCATTGTTACTTGTTACTCGGGTCTTTATTGCCTTTTGTTCTTATGCATGTTTTGCCGAATAAATTCTTATTCTTCTTTTAAGGTTATAGATAACTTATATCCAGAATGGTATTAGTGTAACATATATCATATTTATTCATTCAAGTCATTTATATAATTACTATGTAATGATGATCATGTAGAACGAGTCGCATCACATCGTGGAGACGGTATTCCGTACGTACGCACGAGTGATGATATCGTTCCTATGATCGTGGAATTGTATTGGAGTATATATATATTATTTCAGTATAAATATTACTTTATAATAATCATAAATAGTTACTCACCATTATACCCATCCTTGTAAGGTGATGGTGGAAAATAGATTACACCACGGCGTGGAGACGGTATTCCGTACGTACGCACGCGTGGTGATTTCATTTTTCCGTAGAATGGATAGAAGGTGAATTAGGGTTGTTTAATATTCATAATAACATATCAGTATGTATGTAATACTGATGTTATTACTTTATCATGAAACAACTAAAGAAGAAGAAGTTGAAGAAGAAAGAAATTGAAAAGATCGGTAATGGATATTACCTCTTCTTTGGAACGCTTCTTTGAATCCTCCACTTAGGGAACTAAGATTGGTCTTTGAAGAAGACCAGGACCTCTAGGATTATTCTAGGGAAGTGGAGAGGAGAAAATGTTAGGGGTTGGACGAGCTTGAGTGCTCAAATTGGTGTGAGGAGGAGGGGGAGGAGGTGCCCTTTTATAAGGGAGGAGAGGGGCACCTTAGGAATATCTCAAAATATTATTTTATATTAAAGTCAAAATCAGTTTATAATGGTTCCAAAGGGTCTTATTTCGAAGCTAAAGTGGGGAAGGGTCTAAATCCTATCAACCAATAGGATTTAGACAAGTTTAGGGTATTATTTTAACCTTATCAATTAGATTTAACTCTAAGTTAAATAATTTAACTTTTACCGTGTCTTTTTGTTTTCTTTCAGTATATGGTTAATACACTTACTTTAACATGCCAAACGAACCCCAAATTATTTATTATTAATATATATATCCTTATCTAAGTCATTTGGCCGAACCTTAGATTTTTAGGAATAAAATAACAATTAATAATATAATATTTGATTTAAAAACTATTTTGTGTCAATTTTGACACTATTTGATATATTATTTTTTTGAAAGTCATAACAGAATTATATGTTCGAACCAAGTTTATTAAATAAACACTAATATATCATATTAACCTAGAAAATTAGTGGAATTCATAAAAAGTCTCAAATTACATTTATTTTGGTGTTTATAACATCAATTATGTCAATATTTCATAAATAATCATAATAGTGTCATAAATAAATTAAATTATTTAATGTATAAAAATTATAAATAAAATACCATTATGTAGGAAATATTTTTAAATTTCTAATGAATATTTATAGTCGAATTTATCTTATGTATAACCCCATATTAAAAATTATTTACTTATTAAACTTTGATTTTAACTATTTTAACCCTTCTTTAAATAAATTAATAATAAATGTCCTAATCTAACCCAAGTGGGCCTAAATGGTCATATTTTATTCATAAGGTTGTTTTTGGTCGAATTACACTTATCCAATAGAATTAGGACATGTGTTAGGGTAATAGTAATATCATATTTACCCCTATTTACTATTAACCGCGATAAAAAAAGTAAAAAGTTATTATTCACCAAAAAATTATTTTTATCTCATTGAACCACATTTTACTTACTGATATCAACCGTGTCTGTCGGATTTTCGAAATTCCATTCACAGAAGCGGTAAAATTAAGTTTTATGCAAAATTTAGTTTTTAACCTACCACTTAGTGGTTTCACTATTCATCAAAAATTGAAAGTTTTCAGAAAAATACCAAAATCTCACCCTAGGCTAATTTCGGTATTCCGAATCCAAAAATGAAGTCCATTTTGAAAAATAAAATTTATAAAATTTCAAAAAGTGGTTATTACTATTCATAACGGCTAGTTTTAATAATATTTTAATAGCATATCATTGTTTAGTGAAACTCGGTATTGCGTACGACGCAAGCTATCGGGGAAGGTCGCGATTGCGTGTAAAGTAAGCCAAGCTAGTATGTATTGAAAGATTCCTTTGATGATATATATAAAAACAAAATATTACTCATAAAAATCTCGGGTGTTACATTCTACCCCCCTTAAAAAGAATTTTGCCCTCAAAATTCGTCACTTTGTAACAAACAGATGAGGATACTTCTCTATCATCATATCCTCAAGCTCCCATGTAGATTCTTCAAGTTGGTGGTTCCTCCATAAAACATTCACCAATCGAGTGGTCTTGTTTCGTAGGACTTTTTCGCTACGATCCAGAATCTCTATCGGTTGTTCTTCATAAGAAAGATCTTGCTCCAGTGGTACAGCTTCTGAGCTGAGTACATGTGAAAGATTAGGTATGTACTTTCTCATGAGAGATACATGGAACACATCGTGAACTTGAGAGAGATTCGGTGGAAGCGCTAATCGGTAAGCTACCTTTCCAACACGATCCAGTATTTCGAAAGGACCGATATATCTAGGGCTCAACTTCCCCTTCTTTCCAAATATCATAACCCTCTTCCAGGGAGATATTCGTAAGAACACTTTATCACCCACTTCAAACTCTAGGTCTTTTCTTCGGTTGTCGGCATAACTTTTCTGTCGACTCTGAGCTGCTCTTATGTGTTGTTGAATAGATCTGACCTTTTCTGCCATTTCATCAACGAGATCAGGTCCTAATAGCTTTCTTTCCCCAACTTCATCCCAGCAGGTTTGAGTCCTGCATTTCTTTCCATAGAGAGCTTCATAAGGAGCCATCTGAATACTGGAGTGAAAGCTATTATTATAAGAAAATTCCACCAAAGGTAGATGTTGATCCCAACCTCCTTTGAAATCCATAGAGCAAGCTCTCAACATATCTTCTAGGGTTTGAATTGTTCTCTCAGACTGACCGTCTGACTGAGGATGGTAAGCAGTGCTGAAACTCAACTCTGTATCCAGAGTATGCTGAAGACTTTTCCAGAACTTCGAGGTAAATCTCGGATCCCAATCAGATATAATAGAAAGTGTTACTCCATGAATCTTACCACTTCCTTTACATATATCCTGGCAAGCTGATCTAGAGAGAAATCCTCTCTAATAGCAATGAAGTGTGCAGACTTTGTAAGATGATCAACTATGACCCAGATAGCATTATTGCCTTTGGATGTTTTAGGAAGTCCTGTGACAAAGTCCATAGTGATTTTTTCCCATTTCCATTCAGGTATGGGTAATGGTTGTAACCTCCCCTTAGACTTCTGTCTCTCAGCTTTAACTTGTTGACAAACCAAGCATCGAGAGACATATTCAGCAACATCTCTTTTCATGCCATCCCACCAGAAGTACTCTTTCAGGTCCCTATACATCTTCGTGCTTCCAGGATGAATAGAGAATGAAGAACTATGATCCTCATCCAGCAGCTCCTTCTTTAATTCGGGGATGGGAGGAACACAAACCCGATTCCTGAACTTTATTATCCCATCACAATCAAGGTTGAATTCAGGAACATTTCTCACCTTCTTTTGTAATTCTAAATCTTCTTTATGTGCCTCTTTAATCTTTACATGTATATATGGTTGAACATTCATTTGAGAAAGATAAGATTTTTCCCCTTCCATCATAATTCCAAGATCCATCCTTTGTAAATCCATAAATATTGGATCTTTTGTGATCCTAATCATGGATAAACTAGCATGGTCTTGTCGAATTAATGCATCTTCCACCTTGATTGCTTTCCCAGGGTGGTAATGGATTGAGCAGTCATAATCCTTAATCAGCTCCAACCATCTTCTTTGACGCATATTCAACTCCTTTTGTGTGAAAATATACTTTAAACTTTTATGATCAGTATAAATATCACACCTTTCACCATAAAGGTAATGCCTCCAAATCTTTAATGCAAAGATTACTGCAGCTAACTCCAAATCATGTGTTGGGTAATTTTTCTCATGGATTTTCAACTTTCGTGAGGCATAATCTATCACCATATCATTTTTCATAAGAACACACCCCAATCCCTTCTTGGATGCATCACTGTAGATCACAAATCTTTCTCCACTACAAGGCAGTGTGAGCACAGGTGCACCGGATAACCTTCTTTTCAACTCCTTGAAATTCTCTTCACATTCCTCTGTCCAAACAAACTTAACTCCTTTCCGAGTCAACTTGGTGAGTGGATTAGATAATCGTGAAAAATCTTTTACAAAACGTCGATAATATCCATCCAAACCAAGAAAACTTCGGATCTCAGTTACTGTTGTTGGTCTTGACCATCTTTTGATAACCTCTGTTTTTGCTGGATCCACATATATCCCCTCTTTTGAGATTATGTGACCCAAGAATGCAACTTTTTGAAGCCAAAATTCACACTTGGTAAATTTGGCATAAAGCTTCTCCTTTCTCAGGGTCTTCAATATAATTCTCAAGTGATCTCCATGCTCTTCCTTGCTCTTTGAATAGACAAGAATATTGTCTATAAAGACTACCACAAATTGATCAAGATAGTCTCTAAAGACTCTATTCATTAGATCCATGAAGATAGCAGGGGCATTAGTAAGACCAAATGGCATCACTATAAATTCATAGTGTCCATACCTTGTACGAAAAGCCATCTTTCGTATATCCTCCCTTTTGACCCTTAATTGATGATACCCTGAACTAAGATCAATCTTGGAAAATTATTGAGCTCCGCGTAGTTGGTCAAATAATTCATCAATGCGTGGGAGAGGATATTTGTTCTCGATAGTGATCTTGTTAAGTTCTCGATAATCTATGCAGAGTCTCATTGATCCATCTTTCTTCTTAACAAATAGAACAGGTGCTCCCCAAGGTGACACACTAGGGCATATGAATCCCTTATCAAGATTCTCTTGGAGTTTCTTCTTCAATTCCTGCAACTCAATTGGGGCCATTCTATAAGGTTTCTTTGAAATAGGAAAAGCACCCGGTACGAGTTCTATTGAAAACTCAACTTCACGATTTGGTGGAAGACCCGGTAATTCCTCCGGAAAGACATCATCAAACTCTCGTACGATGGGCATATTCTTAATCGTAAGTTTCTCACCAACCATTTGAGATAAATAACCTTCATTTAGTGGAATCAAGACCCATAAGATGGAAGGAATTTCCACTGGAAGGTTATATTCATCCTTGCATCGATAGACGATCGTAGATTGATCTGGAATATGAAATGTGACTTCCCTTCTTTGGAAATTGATATGAGCTCCATGTAGAGAAAGCCAATCCATGCCAATAATCACATAAAATTCCACTAAAGGAAGGATCACAAGATTTGCAGGAAGCACTTTCCCACAAACTTCGATCGGAGAAGAATTATAAACTTTTTATGCGACTGTTGTTCCATTAAGTGTTTTCACAGCTAACTCAACATCTAATTGTTGAGGTAATACGGTGATACCCTTAGAAAATTCTTTATAAATAAAAGAGTGGGTGGATCCAGAATCAAATAAAACATTTTCTACTTTAGAGTGGATGGTAAGTGTACCTTTCACCACTTCGTTATCATACTCCACATCGCTAATAGAAATTGCATGTGACTTTCCTTTGTCTTTAGCCTTAAGAGTTTGTTGACGTCGACCATCATCATCAACCCTTGGATTTGGGCATTGATTGTCATAATGCCCCATCTCCTTGCACTTGAAACATTGAAGTGTAGTAGGTTCATTCTGTGTATCCCTTCCTTTTTTTGCATCATTATACATCTTCTTCCCATTATCGCAGCATTCAAATGCCTGATGACCTTCCTTTCCACATTTGAAACATTTACTTGTCCCTTTAAGACAACTCCCTCCATGTTTCTTTCCACACTTTGAGCATAAGGAAAAGCTCATCTTCTTTTCAGTGTGCTCTTTAGATTTTCCTTTGAATTCCATCTTCCTCTTCTTATCAAACCCATGTGACTGATGGGTTACTCCAATCTCCATCTTGACTTTTAGAGAACATCGAATGATTTCCTCGTAGCTATTGAAGTCCCTTATGGATAACTCCCTTCGAAGAATTGGTTTTAAGCCACTAAAGAATCGATCGATCTTACTCTCAGGTTGGATAATAATACCAGAAGCGTACCTTGCAAGTCTTGTAAAATTTTCTTCATAGGTACCAACAGATTCATCATCCCTTTGCTTCAGTTCAAGAAACTCTTTCTCCATCTTTGTTCGGAGAATACGAGGGAAGTACTTATTGAAAAATAAGTTCTTGAACTCGTCCCATTCCATAGACTCAATTTCATCCCTTTGCCTCGTATTCTTAATAAGATTCCACCATTGATCAGCATCTCCTTCCAAACGATACACTGCTAGGATGACTTTATCATGTTTAGAACATTGAAGAACTGAAAATATCTTTTCAGTAGTACTAATCCATTGTTCAGCAACTAATGGATCAGTAAACCCGCTGAAAGAAGGTGGATGCTGCCTCATTAAGGATTCAATAGAATGTTGCTCCTTCCTTTGCTCGTTTGGAAGTCCTGCATGATTCATAGCTTGAGAAAGTTGTGTGAGCATGGCTACAAGATTTTTCATTCCAGCTCCCATATTGTTTGGTTGCTCAGGGGGACAATCATTGCATTTCCCATCGCATTCTGCATTAACACGGTTCCTTCGGGTTCCAGCCATTGAATAAAACCAAGAAGAATAGTGTGAGCAACACTAATTTTAATAGGAAAACCACATAATCAAGGATAAAATTTCACACTTAAGGTCTTATCCTAGGGTATTCATGGCCATTTTTAAAACACTAAGATTGTGTTCTATCCTTAGACTTATCCTTAGGGTTCTTACTAAGGCTTTCACATCCTAGTTTCCAAAGGTTGACTATATCTTTCCTCTGATACCAACTATAACGACCCATACTCTACATACATTGTTAATACTTCAAAATAGAAGCACACTTATTACAACATATGACAAAACCACAAAGGACCGTATAGGTATAGTGTCTTTAGAAACTGGGAAACATAAACAACTGGTTCATAAATCTTCTACAGTGTCTCCTATTTATTTCATCATATCTAGGGTCCATTTTAGCATATTCTACTTAATATCCATCTTCCAGGCCTGGGGAAAAGAAAACATAAAAGGGTGATCTCAAACGCTCAGCAAGGGAAAATAAAGGAAATAAAAATCATATCATATCTTTTTGAAAATCATAACCTGCAAAAGAGATCATAATATCTTAACATGGAATAAATCATAGAAGTGAAAATGAGATCCCCATAATCATAACATGAAACTTGAAACCTTGTGGCATGTACACATAATCATGGAAAATCATTTCTTGTTAGTCATGACTCATTTCCAAGACTATCTTAGCAGACAAAGTCCATTTCTGAACCGAGTTCACTCCTCGTTTCAGTCCTGTATCACTGAACCGAAATAACCTTCCGTTCCAGACATGTCTATCTCATGAGATATAAATCTTTACCCAATGCATTGGAGGGAGATATAGGTCCCACCCATCTTATAATTAATCCTTTCTTATGTGTTCCACATAATCATAAATCATACATCATCGCATAACACATGTAACAAAAATGGGATTGTTGAAACATCATGACATCATAAAACAAATCATATAAGGTAAATGAACTCATAAAAATAATTCCCTCAAAACATAATCAAATCCATGTAATAATAGGGATAAAAACAGAACCCTATATTATCTTAGATGGAAAATAATTTTGATAAAACATTTGAACTCCATTCTTGAGGAAAATATCCTTTCTACTTCAAAAACACTTTTCCTTTCTTAAAATGTCATAAAATTCTAAACTAAAAGAAGTTGATTAAAAATAAAATTGAAAACTTGTAAAGGAAACTTCTTTGAAATAATGTTTTAAAAATCCATTCATGCAGTATAAGTTAGAAAAACATTCTTCGTACTTTTGTCGGAAAAGTCAAAAAGTACCTCGTACGAAAAATGACAAAAGATTCCTTTCATATCTTTTACTAAAAACTCACCGAAGGGTAAAATTGGATTTAAAAAATTGTACGTGGATGGAAATAATATTACATATTGAGGAAAAATGGATGTGGATGATAAAATACACCCCAGTAAATTCCAAAGTATAAACAATCTCGGATAAAAATGAGATCGTGATATTTCCCTTACCTTAGGTCCGATTTGCTTTGTACGTGTCTGAAGCTCCTGTATAATGGTTTAAATAATGTTATTGACTTATTCCAGAATCATACATATTGGTATGATATCATATATGGTCATATTCTTAGCTTCTTGTTAGTAATATTTCATTGTTACTTGTTACTCGGGTCTTTATTGACTTTTGTTCTTATGCGTGTTTTTCCGAATAAATTCTTATTATTCTTTTAAGGTTATAGATACCTTATATCCAGAATGGTATTAGTGTAACATATATCATATTTATTCATTCAATTCATTTATATAATTACTATGTAATGATGATCATGTAGAACGAGTCGCATCACATCGTGGAGACGGTATTCCGTACGTACGCATGAGTGATGATATCGTTCCTATGATCGTGGAATTGTATTGGAGTATATATATATTATTTCAGTATCAATATTACTTTATAATAATCATAAATAGTTACTCACCATTATACCCATCCTTGTAAAGTGATGGTGGAAAATAGATTACACCACGGCGTGGAGACGGTATTCCGTACGTACGCACGCGCGGTGATTTCATTTTTCCGTAGGATGGATAGAAGGTGAATTAGGGTTGTTTCATATTCATAATAACATATCAGTATGTAAGTAATACTGATGTTATTACTTTATCATGAAAAAACTAAAGAAGAAGAAGTTGAAGAAGAAAGAAATTGAAAAGATCGGTAATGGATATTACCTCTTCTTTGGAATGCTTTTTTGAATCCTCCACTTAGGGAACTAAGATTGGTCTTTGAAGAAGACCAGGACCTCTAGGATTATTCTAGGGAAGTGGAGAGGAGAAAATGGCAGGGTTTGGCCGAGCATGAGTGCTCAAATTGGTGTGAGGAGGAGGGGGAGGAGGTGCCCTTTTATAAGGGAGAAGAGGGGCACCTTAGGAATATCTCAAAATATTATTTTATATTAAAGTCAAAATCGGTTTATAATGGTTCCAAAGGGTCTTATTTCGAAGCTAAAGTGGGGAAGGGTCGAAATCCTATCAACTAATAGGATTTAGACAGGTTTTGGGTATTATTTTAACCTTATCAATTAGATTTAACTCTAAGTTAAATAATTTAACTTTTACTGTGTCTTTTTGTTTTCTTTCACTATATGGTTAATACACTTACTATAACATGCCAAACGAACCCCAAATTATTTATTATTAATATATATATCCTTATCTAAGTCATTTGGCCGAACCTTAGATTTTTAGGAACAAAATAACAATTAATAATATAATATTTGATTTAAAAACTATTTTGTGTCAATTTTGACACTATTTGATATATTATTTTTGTGAAAGTCATAACAGAATTATATGTTCGAACCAAGTTGATTAAATCAACACTAATATATCATAGTAACCTAGAAAATTATTGTAATTCATAAAAAGTCTAAATTACATTTATTTTGGTGTTTATAACATCAATTATGTCAATATTTCATAAATAATCATAATTGTGTCATAAATAAATTAAATTATTTAATGTCTAAAAATTATAAATAAAATACCATTATGTAGGAAATCTTTTTAGATTTATAATGAATATTTATATTCGAATTTATCTTATGTATAACCCCATATTAAAAATGATTTACTTATTAAACTTTGATTTTAACTATTTTAACCCTTCTTTAAATAAATTAATAATAAATGTCCTAATCTAACCCAAGTGGGCCTAAATGGTCATATTTTATTCATAACGTTGTTTTTGGTCGAATTACACTTATCCAATAGAATTAGGACATGTGTTAGGGTAATAGTAATATCATATTTACCCCTATTTACTATTAACCGCGGTAAAAAAAGTAAAAAGTTACTATTCACCAAAAAATTATTTTTATCTCATTGAACCACATTTTACTTTCTGATATCAACCGTGTCTGTCGGATTTTCGAAATTCCATTCACAGAAGCGGTAAAATTATGTTTTATGCAAAATTCAGTTTTTAACCTACCAGTTAGTGGTTTCACTATTCATCAAAAATTGAAAGTTTTCAGAAAAATACCAAAATTTCACCCTAGGCTAATTTCGGTATTCCGAATCCAAAAATGAAGTCCATTTTGAAAAATAAAATTTATAAAATTTCAAAAAGTGTTTATTACTATTCATAACGGCTAGTTTTAATAATATTTTAATAGCATATCGTTGTTTAGTGAAACTCGGTATTGCGTACGACGCAAGCTATCGAGGAAGGTCGCGATTGCGTGTAAAGTAAGCCAAGCTAGTATGTAGTGGAAGATTCCTTTGATGATATACATAAAAACAAAATATTACTCATAAAAATCTCGGGTGTTACATGCGGGGTGTGATATCTACTAAACGGTAGCTCATAACGTGAATCTGATGGCACGGTTGCGTCCGGAACGTGTCGTTTACCCTAGGCAAGGTGTAAACTTCGTGGGCGCGGGCCTGCTATGGAAAACGCTACCAGGGGTGTTTTCGTAAATAAGTGGAAAAGTTTGTTTAAGAGCGTCGGCTCGAATAACTTCTGAACGGAGTCTCGAATCTCAAATCTGAGTCCGCCGTTGCATTTAGAACAATGTGTTTACCCTAGGGGTGACCTTACCTTTGTCTGCATCGGGCGCGGAGTCGGGAGCGTGGTTTTAAATGAAGGTTTTTAAATAATAGTAAATAAAAAAAGAAAACCTCATTCTCTCCCTCTCCCACCCACGCACAGGCAGTGGCAACCACCCCTCCTGACCTCCGTTTCTTTTCCAAATCAAGCTCCGGGAGTCCGAATTCAGCGTCGTTTGTTTGCGGATCCAGCTTCTGGGCGTCGCGAGCGTCGTTCTACATCCAAAGCGTCGGTGATCCGCCAACAGGTAGGCGTTTTACATTTTGAAAATCCCGGATCCTTTTTATGCATTGTTTTTCTTCAAATCGTCATAAGGGTTGTGTAGTTCGAGTCCCGAGCTTTCCGAAACTATTTTCGGATCTGAATTTGGAGCACCGGGGTGCTCCCGGTGGCTCCGGGAAGTTTTCCGGCGAAAACCCGGTTTTCCTGTGAGACCCGCGGCGGCCATGGCAGAATCCGGTGAGGTGCAGCGGCGGTGCGGCGGAGGTACGGCGGAATCTGGCAGCAGCGGCGGCGGCGCGGCGGAATCCGGCAGCGGCGCGGTGGTTTCCGGCGAGGCCAGCGGTGGTCCGGCCAGGATTTTCCGGGGGTTCTTTAAACCCCCGTAACTCGCAAACCGTAACTCCGATTTGTGAGCCGTTTGCAGCGACGCGTTCCTTGCATCGAGAGGGACCTTTTTCACTCAATTTGAGAATTTTATGGTTCGGGATCGTGGCCCGGGAGTTAGAAACGTCGTATAAAATAATAATATTTTATTATTTTACGACTTCGGGTCGTTGTCACTTCTACCCGGAGCGTCCGAATGACGTGCCGTCAGTGGCGTTGTGACCCTGATGGTATGGCGGACTTTTTGAGTTGGTTTCCGGGTGTTGGGACTGAGAATGGGGTGCAGGCCCCACGAGGCCGGGTTTTAGCATTTGCGGAGAAACGCAACTTTTGCACCTGGAGTCCGATTTTGGAGGATGAATAGTTGATCCTTTGTGTTTTTTCGAGAGGATCGCAATGATGCGATCCTTTCGATGAGTTTCAGGACCGTGGTGTGGGTCCCACCAGAGCTGGCCTTCGGTGAATAGTGCATTTTTCACCGGGTGTCTGTTTGGGACGAGCGAGTAGTCAATTCCGCTTGTTTTTCTGAGGGGATCGTCGTGGTATGGTCCGCTCGATGGGTTTCGGGATCGTTGTGTGGGCCCCGCACGAGCTAACTATGGTGAATAGTGTCTTTTTCACTGGTGCTCCGTTTCGGGCGAGTAAACAGCCTATCCTGCGTGTTTTTCTGCGCAGATCGCGATGGTGGCCTCGGTATTGGCCTTGAAGGTGCGCAGTGTGGCGTTGTTGTGGGTCGCTCGGGTTAGCGACGTTTTGGACCAGTAGTGGTTGAGGGTACTCCCTTGGTTCGTTCCCACGAGGGTTCGTGTGGCATCACAACCTTCGTATAGGTTTGTGATCCTCTCTATGGAATGTTTAAACTGTTAGAGTTGTGGCATTCCTCCAGTGGGCCCAGAGCGAGATCCTCTAGCATCTTTTCCCTAGATCGGGTTCTTGGTATCGTTGTGATCGCTTATTCATGGGTGGTGATCCCCTATCTAGCAGGTTAACCCTGGAGGGTTTGTGACATCATCGGGAATATGATCCCCTACGCAGTGGGCCGTGCTCAGTAGGGTTGTGGTATCGTCGGGTATACGATCCCCTACTCAGCATGAGGTGTATAGTAGGGTTGTAGTATCATTGGTTATGCGATCCCCTACTCAGTGCGTGGTTTCGGTAGGGTTGCAGCATCGTCAGTTCGATCCCCTACATCGTGAGTTATACCAGTTAGGGTTACGGTATCGTCGTGACCACTTTTATGTGGGAGATGATCTTCTATCTGAGTGATGTGCTTCTTTCGAGCACCAGATCGGGTTGTGGTATCCCCCAGCGGATCCTGGGTGTGGTCCCCTATCTGTGAGAACTATGTATGCCAGATCGGGTCGTGGTATCCCCCAGCGTACCCTGGGAGTGATCCCCTATCTGTGAGCTACGTATACCGGAGTGGGTCTTAGTATCCCCTAGCGGACCCTAGCGGCGATCCCCTATCTGAGGAGTTTGGTGGTTATGTTGTTTCAGCGATGTTTCCTCAGTGATGTTATCCGACGAGCGTGGTCTCTCGGGTGAGCGTCTGAGATGTTTGTTTGGAACCCGATGGAGGGTATCTCTCGGATGAGTGTCATCTGGTATGACAGTGTTCATGTGGTGTACTCTTCTGGTTGGGGACAGTTGCTGGTGAGGGGGTTGGTACCTCTTATGGCTTTGTGGCGTGAGCTGAGTATATCTGGTTTGTTTGAGGTGTATGTATGGGCATACACCTGAGTTGAGCTGACTAGTTGTGTTTAGCCGAGGATGGTCACGAGATGGAGTTTCTCTCTCGTCTGGGTTCCCTCTGGCTGGGATTAGAAGACTGATGCCTTTCATTTTCTCTCTTTGGTTTTGGGTTTTTGGGGTGCCTACTGAGTATGTTTATACTCACCCCTGCACGATCTTTTCCCACACATGTTTGTGTCTTGTGCAGACCACAGGCCTTCCGACGGTGTCCCAGGAGGACCTGGAGTAGGCGGAGCATAGTGAGCGTGTTTGACCGGGGTGCTTACCGGATCTGTGCGGAGGAGCTTTCCGGCGGTGTTTGTGGCAGCGTTCCCCTTCGTCAGAGCAGGTTGGACGCGCTTTTGTAGTTTACTTTTGGTGGGCCTTGTTTTTCCCTTTGTACTTCTGATTTACTCTGGTTGCGGGATAGTGTATGCATGCATTTTATTTTCAGTTTTACATATCTCTGCACTATTTCATGGAGGTGTGTGTGGGTGCGTGTGTACAGGTACCTTAGGCTAATGCCTCCCATGTGTGTGATAGCCTACTCGGCGCTGGTCGCCAGCCCCTGGCCTATTAGAGGCGGGCTTGGGGAGTCGCGGCTCGAGCCCCGTTGGGTCGGGTCGTAATAGAGTGGTATCAGAGCAGGTTCCACCGTTGGGATCTCAGAGTGTAGCTTGTCTAGTGGGAGTTTGTTTTGGGTTGCATAGCGGCAGTGTTAGGATGTTTTGAGTTCGGCTTTCAGGCCAGAGACTCCAGTGTTGGTGCGGCGGCCGACGTATCCATACACCAGGACTCTGATAACCTGCCTTTCGACTCGGGACATTCATACACTGGTCGCAGGGAACATAATGGTACATGCATCATATAGGACTGGGTTTTTGGTTTTTCCTTTTCCTTCTTGAGTCAGCTCTCTAAATATACTCTTTGACTGTGGTGTGTCCTAGATGTACTTCAGGATGCCTCCACGACGACAACCAGTGAGGGTTCCGCAACAGGATTGTGCTGAAGACCCGCCCCGTGTAGAGGCTATGGAGTAGGGTGCAGGTTCTGAGGTTGCACCTCCAGGTGGTCTGCCAGTTGAGCCACCACCTGTCGAACAGCTGATTGGGCCGGTGGTGCAGGATGAGGTTGCATGCAGGCTAAGTGCGCTACACGAGTTCCAGAGGCAGCGACCTCTGAGGTTCCGGGGTGATCCAGACCCCCAGGCAGCTGATGACTAGCTTGTGGCAGTCACCTGGGTATTCCGCCTAGTGAGGACACCTCCAGATCAGATGGTGGTCCTAGCGGCGAGCCTTCTGCATGGTTCTGTCGGGCGATGGTGGAGTTTGGTGACGCAGTCCCATGACGAGGAGATGCTCGCGTGGGCAGAGTTTGAGCAGCTCTTCAGGGAAGAGTTCTATCCGTTGACGCTGAGGTCAGTGCGGATCCAGGAGCTTATGCATCTTCGACAGGAGAGCATGACTGTGTCGGAGTACTCAGTGAGGTTTACAGACCTGTCGTTCTACTCCCTTGATATGGTTCGAGACCTGTTCTTTAGGGCTCGGACCTTCGAGCAGGGCTTACGCAGGGAAATCTGAGTAGGTGTGTTTTCCTTGTGCCTGCCCACCTATGTTGGAGTGTTGGAGTGAGATTTGGTAGTGGAGAGTTTTCTGGCTGAGCAGATTCCCCCTGTTAGTGTTGGGCACTCGGGAGCTGAGACTTTGTCAGTCGGATCGGCATCTGGTAGCCGACGACAGACTCAGGGGTCAGGACGTGGTCGACGTTTCAGGAGGCGACCCCAGGATGGAGGATCTGAGGATGATGGCTCATAGGGCTCGCAGGCCAGTTTTGTTCAGCCGCAAGAGAGGCGGTGTTACGCTTGCGATGGTCGGGGACATCTTGCTAGAGATTGTCCGACCCGATGTGCTGCTGAGAGGGAGTCGACCGATGGACCGCCTTGGCAGAGGCAGCGTCTCGAGCAAGGTGGTCCGCAGGGTGGCGAACGTGGCGGCGGAGTGGGTGCAGTAGGAGGCGGTGGTAGGCAGTACCAATTACCACCACCCCCACCCCCAGGTCGTCCACACCAAGCTCAGGGAGCTGGTGGCCGAGGGCGAGGACAGCTGCATGCCCTGGAGGCAGTCGACCCAGAGGCACCGCGGATGGATAGAGGTACGCCTTGTGTCTTTTCTACTTAGTGCAGTAGTTTGTCAGACAATGTTTAGCGGTACTCTTTCCTTTTTGTTGCTTGCTCGAGTTTTGTTCAGGGCATTGGTAAGACCCTGTGTGGGTGTTGTTTGGCGTGCTACGAATGCGTGAGGAAGAGGGATCCTTCCCCCAATGAGATGCATTTTTGTGACGCGATTAAAACCGTGCAGGTGAGTCAGTGCCACTCAAAGCGGATAGTATTGAGGTGTGGTGGATGAGTCTCTCTGACTTATGCGTTCGGTCATGGGTGTTTGTTGGTGAACTCGCTGGTGTGTGAGACCCAGTTGAGGGTCCAATCACTTTCCTTGTACTTAGAGATTTTCGGGGATGAAAATTTCTAGGGGGGAGGATGTAGAGACTCGGGTTTTTGGCCCTTTCAGACTTTGGAATATTTCTATGAATAATTCCAGAGCTAGGCGTGAAGACGACGTGCGATTCCGAGGCCCGGTGTGCCCGGAATTAATTTTATAAAAATATTAAGTATTTTTATACTATGCACGTGGTGGGGGTGTGATGTCTCCTAAAAGGTAGCTCAGAACGGGAATCTGACGGCACGGTTGCGTCCGGAACGTGTCGTTTACCCTAGGCGAGGAGTAAACTTCGCGGGCGCGGGCCTGCTGTGGAAAATGCCACCAGGGGCGTTTTCGTAAATAAGTGGAAAAGTTGGTTTAAGAGCGTCGGCTCGAATAACATCTGAATGGAGTCTCGGATCTCAAATCTGAGTCCGTCGTTGCGTTCATAATAGTGCGTTTAATCTAGGGGTGACCTTACCTTTGTCTGCATCGGGCGCGGAGTCTGGAGCGTGGTTTTAAATGAAGGTTTTTAAATATAAAAAAACCTCATTCTCTCCCTCTCCCACCCACGCACAGGCAGTGGCAACCACCCCACCCGACTTCCGTTTCTTTGCCAAATCGAGCTCCGGGAGTCCGAATTCAGCATCGTTCGTCTGCGGATCCATCTTCCGGGCGTCGCGAGCGCTGTTCTGCATCCAAAGCGTCGACGATCCGCCAATAGGTAGGTGTTTTACATTTTGAAAATCCCAGATTCCGTTTATGCGTTGTTATTCTTCAAATCGTCATAAGGGTTGTGTAGTTAGGGTCCCGAGCCTTCCGAAACTTTTTTCGGATCTGAATTTGGAGCACCGGGGTGCTCCCGGTGGCTCCCGGAAGTTTTCCGGCGAAAACCCGGTTTTCCGGTGAGACCCGCGGCGGCCATGGCGGAATCCGGCGAGGTGCGGCGGCGGTGCGGCGGAATCCAGCGGCGGCGCGGTGCTTTCCGGCGAGGCCAACGGTGGTCCGGCCAGGATTTTCCGTGGGTTCTTTAAACCCCCGTAACTCGCAAACCGTAACTCCAATTTGCGAACCGTTCGCGGCGACGCGTTCCTTGCATCGAGACGGACCTTTTGCACTCACTTTGAGAATTTTATGGTTCGGGATTGTGGCCCGGGAGTTAGAAACGTCGTATAAAATAATAATATTTTATTGTTTTACGACTTCGGGTCGTTGTAACTTCTACCCGGAGCGTCCGAATGACGTGCCGTCAGTGGCGTTGTGACCCTGATGGTAAGGAGGACTTTGTGAGTTGGTTTCCGAGTGTTGGGACTGAGAACGGAGTTTGGGCCCCGTGAGGCCAGGTTTTGGTGTTTGCGGAGAAACGCAGCTTTTGCACCAGGAGTCCGATTTTGGCGGATGAATAGTCGATCCTTTGTGTTTTTCTGAGAGGATCGCAATGGTGCGATCCGTTCAATGAGTTTCAGGATCGTGGTGTGGGTCCCACCCGAGCTGGCCTTCAGTGAATAGTGAATTTTTCACCGGGTGTCCATTTGGGACGAGCGAGTAGTCGATTCCGCTTCTTTTTCTGAGGGGATCGTCGTGGTATGGTCCACTCGATGGGTTTTGGGATCGTTGTGTGGGCCCGCACGAGCTAGCTAAGGTGAATATTGTCTTTTTCACCGGTGCTCCGTTTCGGGCGATTAAACAGCCTATCCTACGTGTTTTTCTGCGTAGATCGTGATGGTGGCCTTGGTATTGGCCTTGAAGGTGCGCAGTGTGGAGTTGTTGTGGGTCGCTCGGGTTATCGACGTTTTGGAAAAGCAGTGGTTGAGGGTACTCCCTTGGTTCGTTCCCACGAGGGTTCGTGTGGCATCACAACCTTCGTATAGGTTTGTGATCCTCTTGATGGGATGTTTAAACTGTTAGAGTTGTGGCATCCCTCAGGTGGCCCCGGAGCGAGATCCTCTAGCATCTTTTCCCTAGATCGGGTTCTTGGTATCGCTGTGACCGCCTATTCACGGGCGGTGATCCCCTATCTAGCAGGTTAACCCCGTAGGGTTTGTGGCATCATCGGGAATATGATCCCCTATGCAGTGGGCCGTGCTTAGTAGGGTTGTGGTATCGTCGGGTATATGATCCCCTACTCAGCATGAGGTGTATAGTAGGGTTGCGGTATCGTTGGTTATGTGATCCCCTACTCAGCGCGTGGTTTCGGTAGGGTTGCAGCATCGTCGGTTCGATCCCCTACATCACGAGTTATACCAGATAGGGTTCTGGTATCATCGTGACCACCTTTATATGGGCGATGATCCTCTATCTGAGTGATGTGCTTCTATCGAGCGCCAGATCGGGTTGTGGTATCCCCCAGCGGATCCTGGGTGTGATCCCCTATCTGTGAGAACTACGTATGCCAGATCGGGTCGTGGTATCCCCCAGTATACCCTGGGAGTGATCCCCTATCTGTGAGCTACGTATACCGGAGTGGGTCTTGGTATCCCCTAGCGGACCCTAGCGGCGATCCCCTATCCGAGGAGTTTGGTGGTTATGTTGTTTCAGCGATGTTTCCTCAGTGATGTTATCCGACGAGTGTGGTCTCTCGGGTGAGCGTCTGAGATGTTTGTTTGGAACCCGATGGAGGGTATCTCTCGGATGAGTGTCATCTGGTATGACAGTGTTCGTGTGGTGTACTCTCCTGGTTGGGGACAGTTGCTGGTGATGAGGTCGATACCTCTTGTGGCTTTGTGGCGTGAGCTGAGTATATCCGGTTTGTTCAAGGTGAATACACCTGAGCTGAGCTGACTAGTTGTGTTTAGCCGAGGATCGTCACGAGATGGATTTTCTCTCTCGTCTGGGTTCCCTCTGGCTAGGATGAGCGGACGTATGCCTTTTAGTTGCTCTATTTGGTTTTGGGTTTTTGGGGTGCCTACTGAGTATGTTTATACTCACCCCTACACGGGCTTTGCCCACACATGTTTGTGTCTTGTGCAGACCACAGGCCTTTCGACGGTGTCCCAAGGGGACCCGGAGAAGACGGAGTTTTGTGAGCGTGTTTGACCGGGGTGCTTACCGGAGCTGTGCCGAGGAGCTTTCTGGTGGTGTTTGTGGCAGTGTTCCCCTTCTTCAGAGCAGGTTGGATGCGCTTTTGTAGTTTAATTTTGGTGGGCCTTGTTTTTACCTTTGTACTTCTGCTATACTCTGGTTGCGGGATAGTGTATGCATGCATTTTATTTTCAGTTTTACATATCTCTGCACTGTTTCATGGAGGTGTGTGTGGGTGCGTGTGTACAGGTACCTTTGGATAATGCCTCCCATGTGTGTGATAGCCTACTCGGCACTGGTCGCCAGCCCCTGGCCTATTGGAGGCGGGCTTGGGGAGTCGCGGCTCGAGCCCCGTTGGGTCGGGTCATGACAGGGTAGACCCTAAGATGTCGACAAGTGGCCCACTGCCCAGTCTCTACTAGAGGGTAGACCTGGAAGAAACCGACAGGCGACCCACTGCCCAGTCTCTACTGAAGGGTAGACCTGGAAGAAGCCGACAAGAGACCCACTGCCCAGTCTCTGCTGGAGGGTAGACCTAGAAGAAGCCGACAGACGACCCACTACCCAGTCTCTACAGGAGGGTAGACCTGGAAGAATCCAACAGGTGACCCACTCCACAAATTAGCAAAAGGTACCCAACATTGATCTTAAAAACACCGTATCAAATATAGGGTTACACTGCTGCTGACGGCACATGAATTGGGCACCGCATGGGGAAGTTACGCCCAATTAAATGTTTTAATAATTATAGCATTATTATAATTATTAAAAACCTTTTTTATAATCAATTTTTTTTCAAATTTTTCTTTTATTCTCGGTGGAACATTCTCTCTCCAATTACAGGAGAACCCATTTGTCTCCCCACGCAGGTCAAGTCCTACCCACTTTCCAAGTCCTTTTGTTTTTTTCTATCCTATCATCTTCCTCCCCAAGCTCACGCCCTCCCTATAAACCCTATCACGCACGCTGCACTGCCTTCACCTGGGCTCACCCGGAGCTGCCGCCGCACACCGGTCCTCCGATGCCCCTGGTCCGCTGTAGAATCATCCTCGCCTAAGCCGCCGCCTGGGTGCCTGTGATTCGCTGCGAGTAGTAGCACACCGTCGCTCGGACCACCGCTCGACCCTAGGCTGGCCGCTGCGAGCCGCTACCGCCTTCACCGTGATTCTGTTGTGTGGATCTGTAGTTAAAAACCCTCAATTTCATATTGATTCAATTTCTAATACATGTTGGCAGTATTTTGATTTTCAACAATCTGTTGGGTTTTGATATTGTTGCACCATCGTCCGAAAGATAAATAAACGACGATTGCAAGTAGTATGGAGGAAGAAAAGTACAAAAACACAAATTTGAATCGACTGTTGACCATGTTCATTTGGGTTCATCGAGACTTAATAAATTGAGTAAGTGAGTTAAATATTTATCATAAAATTTCCATTTCAAGATAAAAAATAACCAAATTTATTCATAGTTGGGAATAAGAAATCCACAAATAAAAGGCCTACATGCAGGGTGTAGCCCGAAGCTCCACCGCACGATTCACGCCTTACCGTCGCCGCTCCCATCATGATCGTAGGAAGAGGAGGAGGATGGTGGGAGGAGTTCATGGGAGAGGAAGATGTTGAGGAAGAGAGTTTTTTTGGCCTGGGGGAGGAAATGAGGGGAGAGGGATAAGTACTTAAGTGAAAATAAATAAATTTACCATTAATTAATTAAAAAAAAACTCATCCAAATTAAATATGCATCTGAAACCCCGATGCAGATCAAAGTTAGGCTGCACCTAGGGTAAAAACCGCATCCTGATCACAACGGTGGTCTCAGAAATTTAATCTGAGGCCTCGTTCATAAGTTATAAAACTCAAGGCCTGAAGCCGCTAAATTACAAAAATGCCCCTAGTGGAATTTTTCACAGGAGGCACGCGCTTGTGAAAATTACACTCCTCCTAGGGTAAACGGCATGCTCTGGACTCAATGGTGCCCTCATTTTTCCCATATGAGAAACCGTTTAAGAGATAATTGAGTTTAACCATTAAACGAATAAATTAATTATTTTATTTATCTGTTTAACGTTCCATTAACGGGCGAGGGGTCCAAACGTCCCGTGACGATATATTTTATGTCATTCCTGCTGTAAAATCCCATTTTGGACCCATCCGTACTCTCTGATTTATGAACCGAATTACCGTTTAGGAGTTATTCCATTTATTTGGTGTTCCTAGTGTGAACGCACTGAAAATTTAATTCCGGCTACATTGGGGCTCAGAATCGCACGCCTTCTAAAGACGCTGCTCTGGAATAACATCAAGAATATTACAAAGTCTTTTATAGAAAAAAACCGGGTTCTCACAGTAATATTGACAATATAATAATTATCATCACTCTAAAATTCTTCACTAGACAACAAGATCTTGGGATCTAGGATGGACGACCCTATACCACCATAACACAGATCCCACTCTATCTAAAACACCATTGAACTCCCATATACAGTAATGAAAAAGGTAATACAGATGATAAAAATCAACCTCTGCATGATGATAAACAAGGCAATCCATCCCTATGATGATTTCATGAAAATATTGATTAAGAAACTAAAAACACTATACTTATGTCATATCCTCTGTTGATAGTGCACAATAAGGTCACTGAAACCCCTCCTCAATACACTTACCAAGTGGTGGCATTAAATCCACAAACAAATGCATGAGATCTGTTTGAAGGATTTGAATACCTATAAAATGGATTGATATAATCAAGTGCGAGGCACTAGTTTCAAATAAAGAAATCACTACTGATGATGAAATAAGGATTCTACCACTCACTACCACTTAATATTTGTATACCTATGATGGAAAATAATTTACTATATGAAGGTGATTCACTCCTAATGCATGTGGTTGGATCCCTATAGTTTATATTGATTCTAACTGTTCTTTAGTAGCCTTTAGAAATGATGATCCCTGACCATATCAAAGAGTAGATATTGTATAAAACAAACTAATCAGATGACCATAATGTCTATAACTATTGAAGATATTTTTAGGTGAAGGACATAAATTCCATGTGTATCTGACCATGCCACACTGATCGAGTTTTAAAGGCACGCCACAATTTATAGAAGGATGCGTCCAAGAGGTCGGGTGGTTAAAACCACCTCCACAACTATTGTGACGTCCATTCAATTTTCTATTTTTCCCTATAACACCAATGATGAAACTATTACATGCATGATAAGGGGAATAATATCCAACTATTCCTTATATATTCATTTCATACATAGTAGCCTTATCCACTACCTCAACATAGGTTGAAGGATTTAGCTTAAATACCTATGATTTGATGTCATGTCATAAACCCTACTGGTATGTCTGAGATTTCGTCTAGTCATTCTTTATAACCACTATTGAAAAATGAAATAGCTCTTCAAACTAGTTAGTGTATACCACCACAAGATGCTCGTTATTCAATAAAGATATAAATTCAAATTACTTCTCCATTATCAGTTTCTTTAGAAAAATAAACTATAAAAATTGAGTTTTAAACCCTTCTAGTCTAAAACCATGTGCCTATATACCCGTACAATATAATCCCATGATCTCTTTACAGAACCCAATTCTGAATTCCACATACTTCACCTTGAATATTTCAGGTTTATCCAGGAGGTTGAAGATTTGATAAACCTTTTCAAGATATTCTTCCACCCATTGATGCTCATTTTTACCCATAATAGATGATGACTTCTCATGAAAGATCTCCCATGATCGATATATTCCTCAAACAGTTCTTATCTATACATTAGTTATTTTATTATGGACTTTTGGTAAATTCTAGTTTATACCACAAACTTCATAAAAGATTGATTTAAGGAAAATATAACCTATATTAGGATTTCATTTAGGAGCATAAGCTACATCCTTTGGAGGAACCAGCAGAACACATCTTTGAGGAAAAATTATGCACACTGAAATAAAGGAAATGATCATAAAATAGAATTATCTCAGTTAATTCTAGAAACACCATAATCCAAAACTAATATTAAAATCAATAACTCAAATTTAGATACACACATCCAAAAAAACCATGTTTTCTTGATTCTTTTCATTGAAAGTGCTAGCCAGGAAGTCACAACAACCTCCCTCTCAGGTTTTGACAATATTATCTTCAATATAGTAAATTTCCCAAGAGAAGAACTCTTGAGGTAAGACAACCTTTTTATAAAACTATCACGAATCCAAGTAAGATTACCTCTCAAACCAGTACCTGACAAGAATTAATTATACCCAATAGAAATTTCTGATCCCTGTGGTTAGGTGTCTATCACCTTGGCATCAATAACAAAAACAGGGGACAATTTATCCCAAACTAAAGTTGAAAATATTAAATATTTAAACATTTAAAAAAATACTAGAAGAAACATGAATTTATATATATATATAAAAAGGAAAAAATGGAATCAAAACAATATCAAAGGGACATGTTTGACAAAAAATGATGAAAAAGCTAAAAATTTATTGTAAATAGCTCTATGTGATAGCTTAAGAATACTCCCACCATCTCAACATCCAACTACACAAACTACCTAATAGAAGAAACCTCGTTTCCTTATTGTAGTTTTTTTAAATTTCCCATCATTGAAAGGCATAAAAAGGTCCATGCATCATAGATGGGGTGTGGATAGTGTGAGATAATAGGATCCATAAGGTATCACCTATGTTTTCCATTACAAGACTCTCTATAATAATAAAATAATGATTTTATTTAATAAAAAACAAGGCATGATATATAGTTAGTATTTTTTTTCAAAATCATAGACAACCCATTTAATTCCTTTTATTACATTTCTTAAAAATAATGCTAAATTAGTTTCATTTCCTTTAATGTACATATATCAAAAATGATATATCAAACCCAATCTAGAATTATATATTATCTCATATCAAGGACATTACAATCTAAATAGTACAATACAATTAAATATAAAAAGTAACAACACAACAATGATCATGGTAGGAAAGGAAATCAAGAAACTCATACCAAACATATAATATTTATCATACATCAATCCTCTATATAGATTCATTAATTATAGGGAGAAGAGTAACAAAATAGAATATGCATCCAATAGGTCTGAAAACTCCCTATAACAACAAGCCTAGGGAGAAGAGGAACACTCCATGAATTAATCCCTGATAGTGGGTGATGCATATTACTATAACTTTAATCTATGTACCTAAGGATTCCCATGTGATATATTTTCCAAACCATTTCAACAAAACCATACTTTGAAAAACATTTTAAAAATCCAATTCTCAATTCATTTAAAACACTTTAATATTCCAAAACTAGGGGAAACCCATCTTTTAAAAAACTCTATTTCAACACTCGCAAATCAAATCATTCATTCATGAAATTTAATTTATAAAAGAATTAATCAAAAACTATAGAAATGAATTTCACCATCACAGGATAGGGATGGAACAACCTACTTCCAAACAAAATTCCACACACTCTTGCAATACAATACACTAATAAGGAGAAACACACAATGAAAATGGATTCCCTAGAATCAATGTACACAATAGATAATTGAACCAATTTAATAGAAGGGTCTATGAAGAGGAAAAGTCACAACATACTTTAGGGATGTTCAACCTCCACCCCACAGCCATTATAGAATTGACCCACAAAATAATATGACACAATAAATGTAGAATTAAATCAAGAGAAACATCAACTAATCTAACGTTGTAATGAAACATCTATGGAATGATCAAAGGAAACAAAGAAGTATAATAGATTCCTCACCCATAGCGACACCATATAAAACCTAATTAATCTAAAGATGAATAAATATATCTAGAATGAATGGAGGTTCCCAAAATCATCAGATGAGATCACTATGTAGAGATAAAGGAGGTATGTGACCAAATAATAAAACCAATATGCATAGAATCACCTTAAATTTCAACATAATTATGACTTCAAAATGTGTAATCCCATTACAAGTCGTGAAATACACATGTTTTATATTCACTATAAAACCCATTACCTTTTATTAGAAACCCAATTTTTATCATTACATGATGTGTGATCATTATACAGTGAGTAATCTTTCATTTTATGTACTTGTATCATGAAATGTGTTTGGAAAACATTAAATTCCTTCTACACTTTATACGGTGTGTGTATTCATAGATTTCAGTGATAGAAAAATATTCATACACAAAAACCCAAACCACCTTAGGCATTCTAAAAACTCAGATAAATCCCCACTAATCCATTACATATTTATATATAGACTTCTTTAATTGAAACAAACAAACAACCCTGAACATGTTTTCATTTTCCTGATCAAAATCCCCCAATAATTGAGACTCCTAAGACATACCCAATTTAAAAGGGATAAATGTAAATGGAATGGAATTACCATAATGTGGTTAATGTAATATTACATTATAGGAATACATTTGAGATTTTATATCCTTGATACATTAACTTAATTTGTTATAGGTGAAGTGGTATTTTGTTGGAAGTTCACTTTGTAATTTTGGTGGTTCAGCCGAATTCCACTATGATGGTGTCCTAGATGATCGCAGACCAAGTGTTTCATGAACATTAGTTAAGTAATAATACTATTTATTCTCTAAAATGTTGAAATAAAATTATTCTGACACATTGTTTATTAATTATTAATATTTTCTGGATCTCATTTTTTCATTCAACAGTTATTTGAGTGAATATTTTTTGAGTGTAATATATAATAAATATACATTTTTTGTTTAGAAAATATAATGTTTTTTATTTATAAATTTATAATTGAGTGGGTTTTATTTATCAAATTAATGGACATTACCCATGGAAAGGTATATATTTTTGGGAAATGGTGTACAATGTTTAATGGTCTTCTGTGAAATAATATATAAATATATAATATTTCAATGATACTTAAATATTTTTTAAAAAGAACTTTTAATTAAATAATTTTATTTTTTTGTTTATGTAATGAAATAATAATAATTTTAAAATTATAATAAAATGGGGTTCTATGGGGATTGAGGAAATAATAAGGGTGAATAAGATGTTATTATTTTATAACAACAAAACAATTTAGAACTAATTATATTATTTATAGCCATAAAGGGGTATTATTTTTGTTTTATTTTGTGAACAATGATAAGGAGAATTTTCCCAATCCCTAAATATAATATCCCCATGAACACTCTCATGAACATAAAGAGATCCAACTCCCCCACTCCCCTTTATTCAAGAGACATCAATTTCAATCCTTCTTAGAATAGATTCTAAAGTAGATAATGGTTGAATGATTCATGCATTATGATATTTCAGTATATAACTAAATGATTCCTATGATTATTATCATATATTTTTTTAACACATAAGGATCACCATAATAGGAAATTTACAATTGATTCTTATGAAAAAATGACATTCTGATATAGAAAAACATTAAGATTCATCAATGAAGAAATAATTCCTCACAAGGTAATAAATTAATAAATAAAATTTTTTATAGGTCATTATATCATGATCACATTTTTATTTTCCAAATTCTCAGGTTATTGAATCTATGTTTCAGTTACATTGGGCATGATGTTGATATTCAATTGAAATCTTAGATTAATCTATTTTTATGTTAATATTTCCTTTTTGGGTGGACCCACTAGCATATTTTATGACTCCAAAACATTTATGTGGTTTCAAATGGGTTTCATAAATTTTTTTAATATATATATATATATAGATATAGATATATATATATATTATTGATTTATTTAATTATAATTTTTTATTCCAGTTTAATCAACTATTAATACAAGTATTATGATCTTCTATTAAACCTATTATTTCCCAAAAATTTAATAAATAAATAGATAAATTATTAATGAATAATAATAAATAACTTATCAAATAGTCCTGAGGATTTTTTAATTTAACATAAGAGTGATTGATGTATATCTTATTGGAATATGGAGTGTACTGATGATTATTTCCCTGACAAAATGCATGAATTAATTCAAAATTAATTTCAATTGTTTAGATTTATTTGGATTAGTGTGAATTTAATACACCTCATATTGACCTGTCCAAACTGTAGTATGGTTATATAAAATACATGGTTTGTGACTTATAAACACTATGTGTAGTCCATTATTCAAAGAAATGACATGTGGTTTGAGATGGGACATATGATTGTAAACTATTTAACTTCGAGACCATATGATGTATATCACATAAACACATAGTTTAATCTATTAAATTTCATTGAAGGACCACATGCCCAGTCCTTAGGAATGTTCTATGGATAAACAATGATAATCTATCCTTGATTTTTATCAATATTTTACATTCCATGTTTTTTAACAAAATTATGGAAATTTTATAATTAATTTATTACAATACATAAACCATATAAATATGTCTTCATTGTGTCATTTAGTTGACTCATAGTCTCTATGTGATGGGTCATACCTAAAAATGGTAAATTAATTTTTTCATGATATTCATAACAATATATCATGTTTGAGTTTCAATACAATGATTACTATAGGTGCATTAAATCCTATCACATAATATAATAAACATGCATTAAGTGTTCATTCAGTTATTCATACACACCATAAAGCTCTGTGATACGAAATGTGGGATACATGATTCATGAGTAAATAGTATGGAAATATAGTACATGTTGGGAAGTTTAGATAGATACCTACTATGTTACCTTTATAATTTATGTTTCATAAACATGAAATTATAAATGAATTTATATAATTTATTTAAAATTGTGATGGATGTGAATCTATATTTATTTATTTTATTTGATATATTTTTATTGAATTCTATTTATTAAATGAATATTTGAATTGATGTATGTAGATGATAATTATAATATAACTAACCATTATATGATATTAGTTTCCTTTTAATTTATTATTAAATTAAATTTTTAACTATGTATCATCCCTCCACTCATTTTTTATGGGAATTCATACCCTCAGTTTCCTTTTATATAAACCCTCATTAATAAATAATTTGTTCCCACCACCTGAATGTTAGTAAAATCTTTTGTAATGGGTTGAGTTTCTAGGAGGGTATAAGTTTTTTAAGACTAAAGACGTGGATAATCAAATCCCTAGGGTACATGTAAGGAAAATTGGAAAGATACAAAATGAATCAAGTATTAGTTAAATGCATTTTCCCCCTATATCGATGATTAATTTATCATCTCCAAGAAAAAATAATTGTTAGAAAATATCATGTCCATAACACTGTTATTACTTTTTTTAGGTTTCATGGTTAATTTGATTATCCAGTATTTTTTCAGATCACCTAAATTAATTAATTATACATGCATGAAAGATATAAAAAATGAATTTGATAATGTTTAAAGTTTATCTAGTAAGTGGTTAATAGCCTAACTAAATCCAAATAATATTAACAGTCATGTAATTAAGATAATGTTGAACATTTAAATATATAAATTACAATACCTCAATCATAGATATAATTTTGGTATTTACATCCACTACATGGGTAGGAATCAATCCATAGTTCAAAGATCTTAATCAAAATCTATTTCAATGATTTAAATTATTGAAAAAATTTATCTGGAGTTTTGAGTTGACTTATCCAATTTCTATATGAGGTATGATCACCACCACATATCTTAGTGAAAATATATGAAAAGTATTGAGGAATACCAAATTAATGTTATTAGAATTTAGGACTCCATTCAAAAGATCAAGGGAATGGATTTAATATAGATTCAAAATTATCCCTAACTGAACATATTCGAATACTTTTAAAATCTGTTTTTTGGTTTCTGAGAAGGTTCATATGGATACTTTCTTATAAATTATTCAAGAAAAATGATATAAATAAAACAATTTTGGGGGTTATTAGCTCTAAATAAAACAATATCATAATAGTGAATTTTAATATTTATTGTCTAATTTTATTAATCATACATAGTATTAAATATTTTATATTATTTTTTTTAGAAATGAAAACTATAACTTTAATAATATTTTATTGCTCTATACTTGAGAAGGATGGCCATCTAATTGGAAAAAAATTTCCAACAATGGTTATGGTTTATATAAATTATTTTATGTATTGAATGATAATTTCATGTCTGAAAAATTCTGATTACCAATGTTCTTGAATAAGAGACTAGTGAGGAATAATTATCTATCTACGGGAAAAAATTATAAGGTTACATTAATGTCAAATGAATCATTATATCTTCATGGAACTATTAGATTCGATAGAAAAATGAGTACATGGATGTGTATAGCAAGAAGCCTCTCCATTATGGAATCTATTTTGAGAAGGTGCAATAAGAGAAATATGAGATATACAATTCAATATTTTCGATGAATTCATAGAGAGTTATAGCCTACTGGGCCTTATGAAGACAAGATGAGTATCTATATAGAGATCTTGGAAATATTTGAAATTAAATTCTATTATGACTTGTACACAAATCTCATTTTTTCCTCATGTACTAAATCTATCTATAGTTTTATTATCAAATATAACATGACTAATATCAAAAATTGTCTTTCAATAATTCATACTCTCATTTTCCATGTTGATAAGTAAATGGGGTATAATAAACCCAAAGTTATTATGGTCAATGTTAAAAGTAAGTTCAAGGAAAAAATTTGTATGACTCGGTACATGTATTATGTTATTGACAACTATCCTTCTTTGTAAATGAAAATTAAATAGCAGGTGAACTAAAAGTAATGAGTGTGATTTACTAGTGGAAATATAGGATTATGGAAATGGAAATACACCTAGCAGTTAGGTGAAGCTATATATTCATTTTTATGTAGACATCTATTATTAAATATATATTGTGGTGCTCAAATATGTATCAAAATATTAAAACCATTTATATCCCAAAATATTTCCTGAGGTGTAACACCCTAATAATTTTATAAGAAAAGAATTATATTTGATAGCATAAAGTAAGTACAACACCACGAAAAACTGAGTTTATATGCCAAAAAAATTATTTTCTTATATATATTGTGTTAGACACAAAAACTAGTTTTTCTTTCAATAAAACCACCATGAGACTATAATCTTCGATAACATATTTAACACGCAACACCAAACATAAACAACACATGATATATATTTTCATTATAACCTAACTCTTGGAATTGTGGTTATGAACTATATTAATATAATTATGAAAATATGGTTTATTTATGTATATGTAATGAATGTTTTTTGAATAATTAAATATAAATGAAAATTAAAGCCTTTTTAAAAAATATTTATTTTTCTAAAAAACTGTTTTAATGTTCATAAGTGTGTTTTATATAAATAAATTTAAAAATAACTCTGGTTGGATTATTTTAAAAAAAAATATATATAATAACTTCAATAAAATTTCAAACATTAATTATATATGTTTTCTTTACATTATAAAAAATAAGTCATGCTTTTCGCATTACCTATATATTTTTCAATATATCATTTTTGTTGCCTTTTTTTGGAGAAATTATTTTAAAAAAAAATTTAAACAAATAAAATATTTTATTTTAAAAAATTTAAATCATTTTTCTAATTGAGATATCAAAATTTTATTTAGTTTAATTTTTTTGATTTCTCAAAAAATAATAATTTTTTGGTGAAAACTGAAAAATACTAGTTTTCATAAAAATGTCATTTATTTTCAATAAATTAAGTTATTTAAATGTCCCAATATTTTTTAAATATGTTTTAATATAACTTATGCTTGATTTATTCTAATTAATTTGTTTTAATAATATTTATTTTAATTTTTAATATATATTTGTTTCCATGATTAACAACGGGTTTTTCTAAAGACATTTATAAATTCATAATGTTTCTCATTTTTTATTTATTTAAATAATCCATAATGGGGAATTATTTAAAAGAAATTTATAGTATATATATCAATAAATATTAGTTTTTTGATATAATTATTATTTTTAGTAATATAATTATTTTATAATCATCTTAATCTAAAAATATACACTTCTTAAAAACATGTTATCTCATTGAATATGCGTGATTAATATTAAATGAAAAATCCCCACTTATGTGAATTGAATTTGGGAAAAATGATTCAATTTTTGGAATAATAATAATTCATAATTTCTAATAAGAAAACAAAATTTTTTACCAATGTGATTAGTGAAATTTTTTAAAAATAATTACATCAATTATGGTAAAAAGAGTTTAATTAGTAGTTAATGTTTAATTTTAATATGAAAATATCCATGAAATTTGTCCAAAACCAATTTTATGGACATTTTTATACCTTATACCTCATAAAATATATTATCTTGTTTTTAAAATTAATGTTTCCTCATTAAATGAAAAAACTTTGGTGAATTTCACTCTATGAAAATATTATATGTGTTCTACAAACATCACTTTTAAAAGGCCACTGCCACTCCTCTTCTCTTCACAAATTCAAATAATATTGAATCAACCATTAACAACACAATTCACTTATCAAATTCCTTAGTTTCATTCTATGGGTATTTACATGGGCATAAATCCAACTATAGTCATCATTTAGTGAAAACTAAAGGGAGATACCTGAAGAAGAGAACGTGTTCATCAACGAGAATTTTTGTGTTATTTTTTTCTCCACCCATTAATTCCTTCATATAACATTTTCATGTAATCACATTACTATCTAACATATACATATATGTTGTTATTTAAGGGTTAATACCTTTAAATACACCCAAATCCATCATATGGGTTATGAAATCATCATTCACTTTTACGGAGGACTACCGCCTCACAAAAAGATGTCATTCATTTTTCCATTATCACATCTCATGGTTGGTTATGATGATGGATATAAATATTATATATTATATTTTTAACATAATTATACCTCTATATTTATTATATCATATATATCATTATAAATTCAATTCCTTAAGGTATATTATAATGTTTCTTGTGTGTGTGATGGACTATTATCTTCCAAAGAGATGTGATTCGTTATCCACTAAGATGTTACGTGGATGGTAATTAGTTTAATGAAAACAAATATATGTTATAAAAATTAAATATTTGTGATATTCATGACATTATGATAATTATTTTAATATAACATATCATTTTATCTTTACTTTTTTACTCACTAAAATAATTATAAAGTTATTCATGGAGGTGTAGACTACCACCTCCTCGAAGTGATGTGAATCATTTTTGTCACCACCACATCAAATGAAATCAATATATAAGTTTAAATAATAAAATAATAATGTATTTATGATATTATTATCATTATATAAATAAAAAATATTACATTACTTCTTTCAAAAACGATCATTGAATAATAAAAAACTTACCCATGTGTAATTATAGCCTACCATCTCCATGATCATAAAATCAGTTCATTTTTCATAAAAATTATATTAATTAATTTTAAATTTAAAAAATATATATATATTATAATAATAAAAAATTTATCATTCTTTACATGATTAAATAATGACCTCTTTGACAATATTCATCCTAAAAACTCATTTTTAAAACATAAAATGAATATAGTAAAAAACTGTAGTAAATATGATTAATTAATGAATTGTAAATAAAATAATAATAAATTCAATATAATTAATAATAAACATGAAAATGGTATAATTTATGTAAATAATTTAAATAGTTTTATTATTCAAAGGATAAATATCATTAATGATGAATCAGACTCAAGGTAACTATTTTTCTTGTCTCAATTTTATTTCTATGAGATATATTATATATTATAAAATTAATTTTCATGTGAGGGGAATATACATGACATGAATTTATTGAATCAATATTATATGTAAATTTATTTTTATTTTCATATCATTTTTATGATATATATTTCATTTTCCTTATGACTCAAATATACGAATGTTGTATGAGTTTGATGTCACAATCTAATCGATTATTAGGATTGTTTATGATTAAGTCACCAATGTTGAAATATTATGATATAACTCTCAAGAATTATAATTATATATATTATACTATGGTTATTTATGCTATTTTAATTTAAAATTTATCATTTTCCTAATCATTGGTACCTATAATTATTGTGATAATGTTTTCATTAAAACCCTGACTTCATTTATCTCTTCGGTTGGATATTTGTTTTCTAAAAAAACACTTTTTCTAAAAATATATTAATTTTATAACCCTTTAAAATTTATTAAATAAAGTCATTTTTACCATTTTATATTTTTTTTAATATTTCAGTGGAATATTTTTTTCCTTCCTAAACAACACACATTTCTAACCATATACCAGGAAAAAGGAATTTTTTTTATGACTTGTAAATAATTACCTAAAAACATGAAAATTATTTCTCTAATGCTTGTATTGCATATATATAGGATAAATTAAAATGAACACATTTTTTTAATATTCTTGAAATTCATCGAATTTAACAATGGTTTTTTTAGATAAATATATTTAAAAATAATATTTATATTTTATAAAGACATTTTTATAGTATTTTCCTAAAGAAAATTTTTAATGTTATTTCTATTCATCAATTTTTACAACCCTTATTTTTTTTTAAAGGTTGGGGCCAAAGCCTCATTTTTATTATTAAATCAAAGCAAAGTCCTCTTTTAACTGGGTAGAGGGAAACCCATTACATATCCCGAAGGCCCAGTGGGCTTGTAGCCCATTACATAGCCCGTAGGCCCAAATTCTAAGGCCAATTCACATTCTGTGAATAGTAACATGCTGCTACAGTACAGCACAGTATCACCGCCGCTATAGTGCCCTGCCGCCGCTACAGTGCCTTGCCGCCGCTACAGTGCCCGCTGATGAACAGTGTCGCCGCTGCTATAGTACCACTACAGTACTGCTACAGTCCCCTACGCCCCTTGGGTTTTGAACCCCATTTTCCATGTATCCTCATTCCATATCATGATGGAATAATATTATTTCAATGTTTTTATTATGGAAATCATTTCATTTCCATGGGTTAATTATGTTTTAAAGATATTATTATGGAACCAGTATATTTTCCGTGGGTTAATTATGTTTCAAAGAGTTTTTTAATGGAAACCATTAATTTTCCATGTGTTAATTATGTTCCAATTATAATTTTATGGAACTTTTTTCTTTTCCATTGGTCATTCATTAATTTAATATATTGAAATGAAAACCATTTACTTTTCATGGGTTAATAATGTTATAAAAGTAATTATTATTGATTATATGATTTTTGTAATGATACATTTATCATTTTATGGTTTATATAAATCTTATGTTATGGGGAATAAAATATAGTGATGGATGTGCCCATTGAAAATTATACAATGAGGAGGACTAGATACCACTAATTTACCCCATTACATCGTATATGATTGTGTGGCCACGAAATCATTGGGTGACCCCAGTATATATTATATTATGGGTGCACATGGATATTTCATTACTTAATTGGGTAATGATTATATCAGATGTTGGTTGGGAGTTTATTCTTATTAAAATGGGTTCTAAAGGTGGTGAAGCCCAAATTTACCATACAGGTAGTAGTGGTTGTTGTAGTATAAGTAGTGATTGAATCCATAGGGAATGAATATTTGTCCTACAAACACATAAATTCTATAGAGTAATGGCTATGAAGATTCAAAAATTGGTGTTTATTGTAATATATGAACTAATTATTTAATTTAATTAAAAACACACACGTAAATAATCTAAATAAATAATGAGGATGGGTTGATCCTATGATTTTTCTAGGAATATAATGGATGTAATTGTTTTCCTACGGATTTTTAGTTAACTTTTTCAAGAGGTATCCAATCAATGAGACAATTCCATAACATCATTCAATGATATAATCCATAAAAAATTCCATTTTGAATCATTAATTAACAAATAAGATCACATTCATGATCAATCTAAGGAATTGGATCATATTTTCACTCAAACAGATTAGTCATTAATTTCTGTGAAGACATAGAAGTAAATAAGTCCACGAAAGGAACTCTCAAAACATGTAACTAATTTAAGAATTTTACAACATAAAATAAAATCCAATCCAGTCCCAATAAACTCCATACAATTCAACCACAAAATGGTTATACATCCATTGATACATGGAATTAAAGGGATTATGAGATTCAACTTAAAGTAGTAGGATTGAATATGTGAAAACAAATAAATAACGAACACTCTAACATTTTGTGAAGAATTTCTCAATTTTTGGGGTGAATAAATTCACAACATTATTCCATGGAATCAATGTGTTGTGAAAATTGGAAAAAACAATATGATAAGATAACTTTTATTGATAAACTAATGTGGTTGAAAAATAATAATTACATTGAAAAAATGAAGATGTGATTACAAAATAAAAGAGTAATAATAAAATTGAATGAAAATCCTAACACTGAAAATCCCATAACCCCATATCCTTAAATATAAAATCTTGGGTCCTATATTAAATATCATATCGATAAATTCTAACCCATTTAATTAGGATTGCAAATGGTGGGTGATAAATCAGAGAAAATTGGACTTTTCAATATTTAATAGAAAAATCGGACTAGATTCATCCCCTTTTGGTGTGAAAAAGTTGACATTGAATATGGATGAATATGATGGTGTCATAAAAATGAGTTATCTTCTTTTAAAATTAAACTAATATAATTAACAGTTTCATGCAAATTTGACCATCCATTTTAATGTAATGATGAAATTGGTTTGATGACTTCATTATCCTTTAAATCTGGCCATTAATTTACTCTTCATATATGACTGGCTAGATCCCAATTAAAAATTAAAAATTTGATATGGAAATAGTTGAAGTATATGATACATAAAATTTTCTCTATTTATAGTTAAAATTTAAGATTCATTGGTATCAAAATTTGGATTCCACTTTTACTTTAGGGGCCTAAGGACCATTATGATTTGTCCAGAAATTTATACATTCATGGATAAAAATTATGGTATTACCTTCTGATTCATCAATTTATTCTAAAACAAATTCCCAAAAAAAAATATTATTCATCTCCAAAAATATAAATATTCAATAATTAAAATAATTTAATCAATCATCTAATGATTTATAGGTACCAAATTGGCACACTTTAAACATGGATTGAACAAGTGATTAATAATGATGTATATTTTATAAAATGAACTAAAATTAGTGTTTATAAACTTTTAAACACAAGAATATTCCAAAATATTCCATTAATATTATCCTCTTTCAATGGATAATCACACCCCCCAACATTAGTTTTTCTAGTCCTGATAAAAATTTATATAACAAATGGGATATTGAATTCTTTTCTTGAAACATATTTTATAATACAAGGTTCATAAAAATACATAATTCCAAATATTCATGAAATTCCATGAGCTAGTCTGGGTACCCTAGTAACCCAAAAAACCAAGACGATCCTGATATATCTTGAATGGTGGTCTTGATCCCCATTAGTTAATGACTAGAACCTAGCATCATAAATGAATGAATGACGGAATAGTTTTTCCACAAACATTAAAAAATTAAAAGAAACAAGAAATTATGAATATCTTAAAGAAATACACTAGGAGTAATGTACCATAATTCAAATAGTTATTAAAACTCAATAACTACAACAAATATCCATAAAATATTAAAAAATACCCATGAATCATCTCATATGAACCGCACGATGTTCGAGATTCAACATCTAGAACCACCTCCAAGTAATCCATTTCCCTTTCTCAAACATGGAATAATATAATATACAAACAACCTAAAGCACAAGTAGGGTGTGAGAGAAAACCAATTATAATTTCACCAAATAATCCATAAAAATATTCCAATATCAAATTAACCAATAATGTGATTTCAATTATCAAATAAATAGGTTTGGAATTTCGAAACCATATTAAACAAATCATAACATAAAATTTAAAATATTTAATTACATTACCAATTGATGATATAAATTTCCAATGATGGATATACATTTAAAATGATATAATTTACCTATAAAAAATTTTCTTTTCAAAATGGAAATTTTCAAAAAATATATTAAATAAACACTTTTATATAAACCATTTTATATAAATTCACAAGGCATGTAAAATAGTTTACAACAATGGAATATATTCAATTTAAATACAAAAAAAGAGAGAAAATTTTCCATATTCGAATTAAGTATGTTATTTATAGGAAATATGGACACAGCACTATGAAACAGAAATATGTAAATATGATCCTTTAGGCATAAAGCCAAAGAGGACTCATCAACATTTCCTAAGGGGTGTGATTAACGGATACGATGTTTTTGAATGTTGTATGTCATAAATTGAAAAACAAATTAACTCACTAACAACCAAATTATTTCAAGGTATCTAGAAAAAAAATTATGGGAAATTTATTTCAAGTCTCCTTAAGATATAATTAAATCCAATTCTCCATTTCAAATTTTCTAATTTTCCATTTAAAAACCATAATTAGGATTTAATAAAAAAAACATGCGTCTTCACAAAGATGAAACCCTTAGGTTTCCATGAAACCATTTTCTGAAATTTTTTACAAGTAAGAAGTTAAAACTAATTCATGAAATTTCACAATCGATATTCAAAAATTATATTCAACAATTTAATTTCTCAAACCAATCCATCAATTTCATAAAAAATCCCAATTCAATAAAATTATGATTTTTCAAAAATTTCAATCAAATAAATTTTCCAAAGTTAAATTAAAAACTTTAATTGAAATAATTTCCATCAAATAAACTATTTAAATTAAAAAATTTAAATCCCCCAAATTTCTATAAATATACCCCAATTCAATGGAATTGGGGTTTTTCCAATTTCATGCTAGAAACATAATTTTCTAGAAACCCCAATGCAATGGAATTTGGTTTTTAATCATACCATTGGAATAAATTTATTTCTAATACATCAATTGAATTTAAGTCATCAATGGAAATTAAAAAAAAAATTATCATTAAGATATTTGGGGAATCATAATGGAACCACCTACATGCGTCAACATATCTTCCAATGATAAACCATGATCGGGGTTCTTCTATGATGATCAATGATCCCACAAGTTGGAATCAATCCCCGGTTTAGGTTACCAAAATAGTGGTTATTAGATCATCAAATCAACATCAGGATCTGTGTAATCCTATATAGATGAAGATATATCATAGGATAATAAGATTGATATGTGGAAACAACCCACAAGAATATCTAAGGGTGTTCCTTTAACATTTGATTACTTCGAATAGGGATCAGTGGTTCCAAAAATCCCTTATGGGATATTTGAGGAAGGTAAAAACAGATATTAGGTTCTACCAATCTATTTGGAGTCTAAAAAGGGGGTTCATTAATATTTTTATAAAAAAAATTGATTACCTAAAATCTTGTATGTATGGTTTACTAGGAAGACCATTACGGTTAGACCAAACTTTGTGGCCGGGTAATGTGCTCATTTTGAATGGGATGCATGGTTTCTACTAAAATGGTGCTTGGCCTGGCATATCATGCACCAATTGTGAAAAATCCTACTCTCTTGGGTTGCAATATTTTCTATGAGAGGGCACCTGGTTGGGGAAAATCATGCACCAATTTCTCCCTACCATATAATTTCAAAAATCTAAAAAATTTAACTTGAATTAAATTCGAATAAGTCCAAAACAATTCTCAATAAAATGTGGGGTCTAAGAATACCTAAAAATAGTAACAATATGTTATAACCTCCCCACCATTGAATCATTTTGTCCCTAGAAATCCTATAAAGAATATTCCATGACTAAATTATGAGGTCACTTCTCTCTCATCAGTACCTCCATGATCCATTTATCAGGACTATCAGAACTATGATACTATATCACAAAAACCAAAGGTATTATCCTCCCACAATGTACATTTGTTTTAGCATCAATTATATAGAATGGTCATTCAGTCATGGATAAATCAGTTTAAACTTCATGATCATGCCAACTCAAAATGTGAGATAGATCAGATAAATAATTTCATAGCTAAGATACATGGAAAATATTTTTTTATCTTTTTCAGCTATGGTTGATTTTACAAATATTGAGAAAACATACCCACCTTCTCAACAGCCTCAAAAATGTCACCAAAAATGAGGAGAAATTTTCCAATTCCTAAAATTTTGTTTGTGACATAAGAGAGGTAAATCATTAAAGACAACCAAGAAACCAACTGAGAACTTCAACGTTCTATGATGATGATCAACATAAGACATATATTAGATAAGTGTCATCACCATTATCTGAAGAATCAACTGAATATTTTATTCATCTCTTACACAAAACATGGTCCAACCAAGGAACATTTACTAATCTCTAATCAACACAACATAAAATTACAAGTCCATCCCTACAAGGCCTCAAAGGAAGGCATCTCAATCATATACAGATATCTATTGTTAATATCAATATCAACCAGCCACAAATGATCATCCAAATCCCCCACCAAATTTGATAACACATTAACAAATAATATCCTAATGAATCTATATAACTATTTTTATTTGTCCATCCGACTGTGGGTGGTATTCCATACTCAAAAGGACATGTGATCCCAGTTCCTCCTAAAGTATTTTCCAAAAGAGGGAAGTGAATCAAGGATCCCTATCAAAGACTATAGCAGATAGAACTCTTTGAAAATAAGCAATATATTTCTGAAAGAGATTTCTGAAATCATCAACATTGGATTTCTCACAAATGGGTATAAATTGATCTGATTTCTTTAGTTGATAGATAAAAATCAAAATCACATTCTTATTTCTCTATGTACATGGAAACCCAACCACAATGACCATAGAGATATCACCACACTTCCATGTAAGGACTATATATTGCTGAAGAAAACTCAATTGTTTTTGCTGCTCAACCTTCACCTGTTGGAACATAAAGCAATGAGATACAAACTAAGAAATTCCCTATCTCATAACTAGCCACCATAACTATCACCAAATGTCATAGATCATATTCATAATTCTTAGGTGCATTGACCATAGGAAATTATGATAATATCCCATCACAAATTTCCTTACCAAAAATAGTACCACAAAACAATTCAGATAGCATAGAATGGCCTCATTGTAGAATTCCCATTAGGTAGTTATCTCCCCACCATAAAGAGAGCCTCTAATGAAATGGAACTCATCATCATGATTCTGATCCTAAAGATTCATTTTGATAAGATAAGGTTTCAACTAAGCACTTGGAAAGGTAACCACAGTCCCTTTCACCTAAAATCCATTATGAAACAGTGAAAAAAGGGAAACCAAGTTCCACTTTTATGAATATTCATTAACTATCTAGGTTAGAAGTTTTCAACTCAATTAATATACAACAACATTCTCTTTCCCTAGGGTATAGACTATGTCAATGTCAAAGGATTTTATTTATAACACCCAACGCCTCTAGAGGAGATTTAAATATTTTTTAGGGAAGATATAACTCATGATTTTTTGTCTTAATAAATGGTAAACCATTAATTATAATGGTAATGTTTCCATATATTAGTCTTATTCATTACAACTACATGTTCAATGTCATGGGGTGGATAATTTTTCCCATGTGGCCTTTGCTGATGTGATCCATAATCAATGACATGATTCATAAGTAATGACATGATCACCTAGAATAAGAATGAATACCAATCCTGAACTCGATGCATCACAAAAGACCACATAGCCCTCCTCGGACTTGGTAAGGGTCAACATTTTTGTAGTAGTTAAAAAATATTTCATCATAGAAAATGAATTTTAACCATTATCATTCCATGAAATCATTACTCCCTTATTAGTTAGATAATCCCTCAGAGAAGCCACCATTGAGTGGTACATTTAGAACCAATAGTAATAACCTTCTAATCTAATGAATCTCTGAGTTAAAAAAACATTTTGTGGTGGTTCCCATGTTATAAAAACATTCACCTTATAATGATCATTTGAAATACTATGTTCCAAAACCACATGACCCAAGAATTTCACTTTTCAAATCCTGATTTAACACTATGAAATATTGGCCTAATATAGGTGATTTCAAAGAATACTCAGAAATGTTCTCTGGTGATGCATATGATCCTCCTTATACTAAGAGTAAATAAGGATGTCATCCAAAAATACTACCATATCGGTATACAGATACTCATGGAAAATCATGTTCATTAACACCATAATAACAACAAGATCATTTTTAGACAAAATGGTATAACATGGTACTCATAATTACCATACCATCACTGAAAGGTAGTTTTCTGAATTTCATATTCTATTACCATCAACTAATGGTAACAATATAGAAGGTCTATCTTTAAAAACCACATTCTTCCCTTTAAGTGATGAAACATAACATCAATTAGTGGAAACATATACTTTTTCTTCAATGTAACTTGATTGATCATTCTATAATTAGGACATAGCTGAAGAGGACCATTATCATTATTATTAGATTGAACTATCACCAGACAAGGTGAAACATTCTGTTGTATAAATACATTATTAATAATACCATTCAACTAGGACTTCAAATATTTTATTTCAGTTGGTTCCATGTGGTAAGTGGTGATTGAATCAGGTTGAGTACCAAGAATTAATTCAGTATAAAACTCAACCTCCCTTAACAATGGAAAACTAGGGAAGTTGAAAGGAAATATGTTGGAAAAATCAATGATGAATAGAGGGAGATAACCACTAAAATATTATCACTCTAGATCAAAGACAAACACAATTATTACTTTTCCCAACACCAGATAATATGGTCATGTAAAGACCTGAAAATTCCATGTAAATGTTTTTAAATTATTTTGGATTTTTAAGAGTCTTTGAAAATTGACGACATGTGATTCTGAGGTCTGGTGTGCCCAGAATGAATTTATGAACATTTTTTATGATACGTTCAGTAAAAATCAGGTGGTTTTTTCTATCTTTTGAATCGGTGCTCGGAATTGAAATCCAAGAGCACTATTGAATCCGTAGCACCAGGTTTTGCTTAAGGTAAGCTTCACTTCAACCATATTTGGTAGGGAGAAAAAGATAGTTTTTTCGACTTTTATTGAAATAAATAAATAACATAAATTGTTATTTTCTTTTATTTTCTTTTTCCCACCACCTATTGAGTGGCAGTGGTGGGAACCACAGAGGTGGTCAGACCATTAATTATGGGGTGTTAATTGCATGGTTACACTTTGGTTGCATAACCACCAAACATATAATTAATGAGACACTTTAATTATGTCAATTAATGAGGCACAATAATTAAGTCAATTAATGAACCTAATTAATTCATCAAGACATTGATCGCCTTTTCCCCTCCTATTTATATAGAGCTTGGGTTTAGTTTTTGGCATGGCTTCATCAAGCGAGGAACCCCAGACAACGTGACGCCACGCCTTCCACCGACAGAGAATGGAGGATTGAAAATACCCATTTTAGGATCAATCTGATGGTCGACGGATGATGAACTCCAATGACTGCAACTAATCAAGGTAGGGGGTTTATGTGCTTTGATGTTCCCTATATTCGGTTCTTGAAAAATATAATGAATGCAGACCAACCGTCTAATAGGTTGATCTGCATCTCATCTAATCGTGTGGGCGGTTTTTATGGGGTCTTAAATTTGTGTATTACTCTTCCTTTTAACTATTATTAATTTTCCTTCTGTTTAAAACACTAATGCGGAGGGCACGGGCAGAAACCAAAAAGTCTCATACCCTCTGCTAAACCTGTACTTGGTGTGCTCTTCATGGAGGAATGAAAAACGTGGTGGCAAGGCATATTTGAGGGCTGCAAAATGATGACGGAATACCAAGAGGGCCGTAGACACATCCAAAAAGAAGAACGGACCACCAGATCTCACCTGGTCGCCCGTAGAAGGTCTATCATCATGGCATCGGGGAATGGTTCTAGAGGTGGAGATGGAGGCATGTGATCACTGGCCGTGGAGGATCACGGTGCTGCATGGTACTGTGGTGGCCCGACAGGCATCCGATAGTGGGTTGGCCGCGGAGGCGGATGCGGCGCACAACGGCGCACCCCATTGAAGGTCCACAACATGAAGCCATGACGGTGGTGAGCTACAAAGGACCTGCCTCCTGTGGGTCCATGGGTGATAAGGTGGTGCCACTTGGAACCGCCCTTAATTAATCCAAACGGATCCTTTGAGCCATTCTGGAGCCGGTGATGGTGCAACCCCAACACTGGTCGCACCAACAAGCGGGTCGGACCGCCCAGCGGACTGGGCTAGTCCACAGCCTAGGTGGCCAAGCCCGCCACATCCTCGCACAATCGGGCCGGCCCAGGCCGGTTTGGGCCGGGTCGGGTCAGACCCAAATCGAATCGGTCGGACCGGACCAGGACCCCTCTCGGGCCCAAAAATTCTTAAGTGACCATATCTCGCAAATCAGATGTTCGTTTGATGAACCATCTACAGAGCTGGGATTCTTGGAGTGAGATGATCCTTTTGAGATACTCCATGAGAGTTTTGGAGAAAGTTGGAGTACGAATGAGTTGGATCGACTCTGAATCCAACCGGGCCCTCACCACTGAATGCTAATAACTAACAGACTGGGCGTCCGATCGACGCATCATTTATGGAAGAAGGTCCCTTGTAACAAGGTGGTCCATTGGAGATACTCTAATTGAGTTTTGAAAGAGTTTGACATGCGACCTGGTTTGGATCATTCTTGAATCCAACTAGGCCCTTTTTAGAAAATTGCAAATATCTCAAAGATTGGGAGTCTGATCAACATGCCAACTATCACATTGGGACCCCTATGATGTGGATGTCCCTTGAGTATACTTTTTTCAAGACTTAACAACAGTTGAAATACAAACGATGGATTGAGGCGTGGTTCTACCAGAATCAAGTGTGCTATGAGCGGGAATCCAGTGGCTGGCTATGAGGTAAAGAAGAAGAGAGACCAATATGGATCTGAATTAGAAACTCTAGAGTGGTATGATCTTGCTATATGACTAATAATCCCTACCTCTATACCAGCGACCAATACGAGTCAGCACCAGCAACCAATACGGGTCAGCACCAACGACCAATACGGGTCAGCACCAGCGACCAATACGAGTCATCACTGAAAACCAATACGGGTCAGCATCTTGCGACCAATTCGTGTCAGCATACAATGACCTATATGGGTCATCATAAGAGTTACTAAATATAGGATGATTTGTATTTACGACTTTTCATCCCTATCCCAGTAACATTGAAGTTAAACCATATGAGTGAGCTCTCACTTTTTCTAGTGCTTCATGATTTAGATCATGCTTATGATATTAACTTTTTGTTATTTCTTGTGATGTTTTAATTTTTGGATTACTGAGAGATATTCGGGGTCTCAGGGTCCACTACTGTGTATTGTTTTACTCGCCCATGCAAGAGCTCATCCTGCACGTGTGTGTCTGGTGCAGACTATTGATGCTCCGAGGTAGACTTTGGAGGTTTGATACTTTGTAGAGATTGGTGCGATGGTAGGAGTGGAGATACTATTCTTCGACTTCATACTTATAGATATTACCCTCCTGGTAGAGTTCCAGGGCAGATGCGGCAGCTGTTTTCTTTTTTTTTCAGTTTCTAGGGCTTGTATTTTGGCACACTGTTTTCAGTTTACTATTGTACTTATGGTTTTACTTTACACTTGTGGTTATACCTTATTATTTTTATTGTTTACTTCAGTTTCCCTTTTTTTTGTGTACAGATCTCTAAGTCAATGCCTTCCCTATTCAGTAAAAGCCTTCAGGTGCTAGTCACCAACCCCTGGCCATTGGAAGGTGGGCTTAGGATAGTCATGTCTAGGCCCCGTGGGATGGGTCGTGACAAAGTGGTATCAGAGGGTAGTTGGTTCTACCAGAATAACTAAGAGTCTTTGTTTTTAACGGAGCAATAGTGTTGAGTATCTTGAGTTTGGGTTTCAGTTCAGGGAGTCCTGTGTTGGTAAGTTGGATGAATTATCCATACACTAGGACCCCGAATTCTTTTTTTGGACTCGATACACAAAAAAAATAGTTGCTAGTGTTTTGAAATTTTTTCCTGATATTTCTTGAGTTAGCTCACCAGGAGTAACTTATTGACCATGGCACATCTGTTAATTACAGGATGCCTCCACAAAGACAACCAGCTAGGATTCCGATTAGAGATTGTGACAGTGGCCTACCGAGCAGCGAGGTGTCGGTACAGGGACCACTCATAGTGATGACACCTTTGGGTGGTGTACCATCATAACCAACACCCGTTGAGCAGCAGATGATACCAGTGGATCATGCACATCAGATAAGCACATTTTATGAGTTCCAGAGACATAGTACTCTGAGTTTTTGAGGCATGATGGACCCCTAGGAAGCTGAGGACTGGCTTGAGGTGGTTTCTCGGGTATTTATCTTAGTAGAGACACCCACTGAGTAGATGGTTATCTTGGATGTTATCCTTCTTCAGGGCTCGGAAGGATGATGGTGGATCTCGAAACTCTAGGTTCATGAGAAGACGACCCTCACCTGGACGGATGTTGAGAGCCTTTTCAGGGCGGATTTTATGCCAGCAAAATGATGCTCTGTGCATATTTAGGATCGGTTACATCTACAGCAGGGTAGCCAAATTGTCGTTCAGTACTCATTGAGATTTACTAACCTCTCCTGATACTCCAATGACATGATACAGGACCCCTACATTAGGGCCCAGACCTTTGAGAAAGGGATCCAATGAGAGATCATACATGCGACAGTTTCTCTCAGCATCTCGATGCAAGCTAGGGTTCTAGAGCGAGCTTCGATGATGGAGAGATTCCTTGCCGAGTTGGAACCAACAAAGAGATACCCTACTAGATGAAAGGTAACAGAGTCATCTTCATCTTCCAATAGATATATGATGCATAATCCCAAGTGGGCTGGACCTTCCGGAGGGCGACCCTGAGATGCAGGGGAAGAGGTAATAAGATCGAGATTTTGAGAGAGACACTAGTGAGGAAAGAACTTTTTTTCTATGGGGGAAATGGTTACAGAGCTTGTGATTGTTTGACTCCCCATGTGGATGATCAGAAAATGGTGGAAGGGCCACTGAGGCAGCAATAGCAGCAGGAGCATGAGTGTCAGCCAGGTGACAGATGAGGTAAGTGACCAGGACATGCAGTGGGGGGTGGTCGGGGTCACCAGGCACTACCACCACCACCCCTAGGCATTCCACAACGAGCTCAGGGAGCAGGTGGATGGGGAAAAGCCCAGATATAGGTAGTAGAGGCTCACAATCATGACATCCCTGATATGATACAAGGTATGATATGTATCTTCTCTACTTTAGCAGTAGTGCTTATCGATACAGGTGATATACTTTACATCCTTGCCAAGGACATAGTTCTTTTCTCTTAGATTCTAACTGAGATTTTATCTCAACCTTTGCATTTGGATACTCCTACAGGAGTAGATTCAGTGGTCACATACTAGTTACAACAGTGTGATCTTACTCTCGGAGGAGAGAGTTTTAGATGGGATCTTCTAATTGCGGCGTTAAATCCCTACGACTTCATTCCAGGCATGGAATAGCTATCAACAGTTCACACACAGATTTACTTCTTGTGACGTACAGTGCGATGTACATGCAGAGATGGAGGCAAGTTTTCCTTTGTTGCTGAGAAGAAAAACAGAGCAGTATGAGATAGACTTACGCTCAGGAGGGTGTATCTGATTACATATCAGCTGGCTTGCATGACCTTCGAGACAGCGGATCGGGTGAGTCCACAGTTCCCAGTAGTGGTTGATGAGTATGAGGACATCTTTGTAGAAGATTTCCTAGGACTACCTCCTTGTAGATAGGTACACTTCTACATTGAATTATACCCAAGGATGAAACGGATATCTACATCATCATTTTGGATGGCCCCTATAGAGCTCCGGGAGTAGATGGTACTGTTGGAGGGCTTACAGAAAAAGGGATTTTTATGGCCCAGTGTTTCCCCATGGGCATCCCCAGTGTTTTTTTTTACAAGAAGGAAGATGGAAGTTTGAGTCTATGAGTGGACTTCTCGCACCTAAACCTGGTGACTGCGAATAACAAGTATTATCTGCCGAGGATTGATGATCTGTTTGATCAGTTGAAAGGAGTGGAGTGGTTCTCGAAGATAGACCTCATATCAAGCTATCACTAGCTTTGTGTGCAGGATGAGGACATCCGGAAGACAACCTTAAGATGTTAGTACAAACATTACAAATACCTGGGGATGTCATTAGGCATGAGTAATTCCCCTGAAGTCTACATGGGTCTCATTAATAGGATATTTCATCCATACCTCAATCTCTTCGTGGTGGTCTTCATCAATGACATCTTGGTGTACTCACCATCTGAGGGAGAGAACGTTGTACACTTGAGGATAATTATGGACACCCACTAGAAGCATCAGTTATATGGGAAGCTCTTGAAATGTGAGTTCTGGATGCAGAAGTTCAACTTCCTGGGACATGTAATCTCAGAGGTTGGAGTTGCAATGGATCTATCAATGATCTAGGCATTACTTGCTTGGGATCTACCCAGGACTGTTACTAAGGTGTGAAGCTTCCATGGATTAGCAGGCTACTATCAGAGGACTGTACCTAATTTCTCTAGAGTAGCATAACCTATGAATTCCTTGATTAAGAAGAGGAAACCCTTACTATGGTCAGAGGCATGCCAGCAGAGATTTCAATAGCTGAGGCAGAGCTTGACCAGCGCTCTAATCCTGAGGTTTCCAGAGAAGGTCACTGACAATGTGGTTTACTATGATTCATCAGGTACCGGACTCGATTTTGTCTTGTAGTAGTGTGATTTAGTGATTTATTATGTCTCACGACAGCTAAGGGATCATGACAAGAATCATGACTTGTAGTTGGTAGTAGTATTCTTCGCACTAAATATATGGAGACACTACTTGATGGGCGAGCGGTTCATTTTTTTACGCAGACCACAAGAGTCTCAGATATATCTTCACACAGAAAGATATAAATCTGAGATAGATACGTTGGATAGAGTTCCTCCAGAACTATGACTTTGAGATATTCTATACACTTGGGTAGGAGAACATAGTGACAGATGCACTTAGACAGAGATCGAGTTCACAACTACTGAATGAGTCTTCAGAGCAGTTAGCCTCGCTTTAGATATCCTACATGGATAAAGATGAGATAGTCTACCTCTAGTTGATGGTAGTTTCCCCTACACTCCTTCAGCAAGTCAAGGAGGTGCAACTCGGAGATAGTATCTACAAGACTACATGGGCTCAGATATCCTCAGGTCATGCACCTGAGATATATTCTAAAGGTGGGGAGAATGCTATCCTTTTCAGAGGACATACAGTTGTACCAGTGTCACTACTATAGGAGGTGTTGAAGGAGTTCCATACATCTCGCTTGGTAGTACATCCAGGCTTGATGAAGATTTATTCAGACCTCCGGTGTCAGTACTAGTGGCCAAGTATGAATAAAGTTTTGGCAGAGTTTGTTTCTAGATGACTCACTTTCCATCAAGTGAAGGTCAAGCACCAGGTAATAGAAATCTTGACCAAACCCCTTGAGATACCATAGTGGAAGTGGGAAGGGAAATTGATGGGCTTCAGGATGGGGTTACCACATACTCCTAGAGGGCATGATACCATCTGGGTGATCGTTGACCGAATCACTAAGTTGGCCCACTTCCATGCTATTCGATAGAAGGGTTCGGTAGAGAGATTGGGACGTCTCTACCTTCAGGAGATCGTGTGACTTCATCGGGTGCCTTCGATGATATTCTCAGACCGTGATGCATGCTTCATATCCTAGTTATGGAAAGGATTTCAAGGGACTTTCAGGACTCAACTTCACTTGAGCATAGCTTTTCACCCACAGATAGATGGTCAGAATGAGTGGACCATTCAGACCATGGAGGACATGCTTCATGCAGGTGTCTTAGATTTTGGTCATATTTGGGAGGACCACCTTCCATTGGGGCAGTTCACGTACAATAATAATTATCCCTCCACCTTAGGTGTGGCCCCTTTTGAGATGTTGTATGGACAAGCGTGTAGATCTCCCTTATACTAGGTAGATCCAGGAGAGCCATCACTTGTGGGCCCAGATATGGTAGAGGATACCATTGAAAAGTTACAGGACATTCAAGAGCGGATGAAGACTGGACAGAGCCGAAAAAAGTCCTATGTTGGTAGGAAACCGAGACCACTAGAGTTCCAAGAGGGGGCCACATATTCTTGTGAGTCTCCCCTCGATGGGGACTACGAAGATTTGGCTGAGGCAGTAGACTCTCACAAAGGTTTATCGGACCATTCTTGATACTTCGGAGTATTGGAAAGGTGGAATACCACTTGTCACTACCACCATAGTTGGAGAGGGTGAACAACATCTTCCACGTATCCTAGCTGAGGAGATACCTGCATAACACATATCAGTTCATCGACCATGGAAAGTTGGAGATTGACGACGGGGTGAATTTTTCAGAGTACCCGGTGGAGATAGAGGATTGACAAGAGCGGATCCTTCATGGGTGGTTGATAACTTTAGTGCGCATTCTGTGGCAGCATGGGAAACTCTAGGAGATCACATGGGAGCGAGAGGCTTATATGCATGCTCAGTACCCCTCTTTGTTTGTGTATCCATGTTTGGCTTTCAGGGACAAAAGGCCCCAAGGAGTGGAGAAATTAAAGACCTTAAAATTCCATTTAAACTTTTTTTGTAAATTCTTTAGGATTTTGAAAAGTGTGTGAAAATTGACAGTGCATGATTCAGAGGTCCAATTTTCCCAGAATGAATTTCTGAAATTTTTTAAGGTACGTTTACTAAAAGCGCGGGCGGAATTTTATATCACTTTAATCGGGGATCAAAATTGAAATCCGAGAGAATAGTTGAATCCACAGTGTCGGGTTTCAATTAAGGGAAGCTTCACTTCAACCACATTTTTTCAGGAGAAAAAAAATATTTTTTGTGACTTTTATAGAAATAATAAGATAACATAAATTGTTATTTTATTTCTTTTTCCTTTTCCTACCACCTATGGAGCGGTGGTGGCGGGAACCCTGGAGGTGGTCAGACCTTTAATTATAGGGTGTTAATTTCACAGTTACACTTTGGTTGCGTAACAACCTATCATGTAATTAATGAGAAACTTTAACTATGTCAATTAATAAGGAACATTAATTATGTTAATTAATTACCTCATTAATTCCTCAAGATTTTTCTCGCCCTTTTCACCTATTATTTATATAGAGTTTGGGTTTATTTTTTGGCACGACTTCATCAAGCGAGGAACCCTAAATGAAGTGATTCCATGTCATCCATTGATGGATAACAAAAGATTGAAGATTCCCATTGTAGGATCGATCGAAAGGTCGAAGGAAAATGAACACCAAAAACTATGACATATTCAATGAATCGAGGTAGAGGGGTTTATGTTCTTTGATGTTCCCTCTCTTTCGTTCCTAAAAAATATAACGACCGCGGACCAACCGACTAATGGGTTGATCTGCGTCTTGTCTAATCATGTGGGTGGTTGTTGTGGGTCTTAAATTAAGGGATTACTCTTCCATTTGAATATTATTAATTTTCCTCCTATTTAAAACGATAGCGTGGAGGGAGTGGTCCAAAACCAACAAGGCCCAGACCCTCCGCTAATCTTTTCCTTAGTGCATTATTCATGGAAGAACAACGAACATGGCGAAAAGGCATATTTGATGGTTGTGAAATGACGGAAGAATCCCGAGAGGGCCGTAGATGTGTCTAGAAATAATAATGGACCACTGGATCTCACCGGGTGGCCCATGAAAGTTTCTCAAGTGTTGCACTGGTGACCGTTTCCAACGGCGGAGATGGTGGCCAGCGCTCGCCAGCCGTGGAGGAGCGTGGCGCTGCAGTGGCTGGATAGGCGGCCGGTAGTGGTCCAGCCGTGGAGGTAGAGGCAGTGCGCGACGACGCACCATGTTGAAGGGACACATCTTGATGTCATGGTGGTGGAAAGCTGCAAAGGACCCACCTCTTGCAGGTTCATGGGTGACAAGGTGATGCCACCTGGCGCTGCCCTTAATTAATCTGAACGGCACCTTTGAGCCGTTCGGGAGCCGACGACCGTGCGACCCTGATGCGGGTCATGCCAATGAGCGGGACAGTCTTCGGACGAGCGGGCTGATCCCACAGCGGCCCAACTAAACCGGGCTGGACCATGGTAGTTCAGGCTGGTCCGGGTTAGTCCGACCGGGTTGGACAGGACCTAGACCCCTCTCAGGCCCAGAAACGCTTAAGTGACTGTATCTCGCAAACCGGACGTCCATTTGAAAAACCATTTATGGAACTTGGATACTTGGAGCGAGATGGTCCTTTGGAGATACTCCATGAGAGTTTTGTATAATATTTGAGGACAGCTAGGTTGGATTGACTCTAAATCCAACCAAACCCTTGGTATTAAAATGCTAATAACTAACAGACCGGGCGTCCAATCGACACGTCGTCTGCGGCATAAGGACCCTTTTTGACAAGGTAGTCCTTTAGAGATACTCTAAGTGAGTTTTTTCTAATTTTTACGTGTGACATGGGTTGGATCAGACTAGAATCCAACCGGGCCATTTTTACAAAAGTGCTTATATCTCACAGACCAAGCGCCCGATCGACGCACCGACTGTCATGTTGGGACCCCTATGATGGGGTGGTCCCTTGGATATGATTTTTGTGGGACTTAGTACCAGTTGAAGTATGACCAATAGCTTGAGGAGCATTTCTCCCAGAATCATGCGTACTATGAGAGGGAATCCAGTGGCTGGTTGTGACGTGAAGAAGAAGAGTGACCAATATGGGTCAGCATTAGAAACTTAATAGTGGGATGATCTAGATGTATGAATAATCATCCCTACCTCTGTACCAGAGACCAAAGTGGGTTAGCACCTATGACCAATATGGGTCAGCACCAGCGACCAATACAGGTCAACACCAGCAACCAATACGGGTCAGCACCAACGACTAATAAAGTTCAGCATCTAGCGACCAATTTAGGTCTGCATACAGTGACCTATATGGTGCAGTAGTAGAGTTACTATGGATATGATGATCTAACTTTATGACTAGTCATCCCTATCCCAGTAAACATGAAGTTATACCTTAAGAGTGAGCCGTCTCTTTTGCTTGTGATTCATGATTTAGATCATGCTTGTGATATTAGCTTTGTGGTATTTTTCTAGTGATGTTTTCATTTTTGGATTACTGAGAGACCTTCGGGGGACTCAGGGTATCCTACTGGGTATTGTTATACTCACCCCTACACGGTCTCTGCCCGCACGTGTCCATCTGGTGCAGACTACTAATGCTCCAAGGCAGACTCTAGAGGTTCAAGACTAGGAGGTGATTAATGCTATGGGAGTAGTCGAGATCCACTTCTTCGACTTCAGACTTATAGCTACTACCCTCTAGGTAGAGATCCCGGGCAGATGCAGCAGCTATTTACATTCTTTTCAGTTTCTAGGGCTTGTATTCTGGCCCACTGTTTTCAGTTTATAGTTGTACTTGTGGTTGTACTTTTCTCTCATGGTTATACCTTACTTTTGTTGGTTTTTTTACTTCAATTCCATTTTTTGAGTGTATAAAGATCTCTAAGGCAATTCTTTACTTTTTCGGGAAATGCCTTCAGGTGATAGTCACCAACCCCTGGCCTATGGAAGGAGGGCTTGGGGTAGTCATGCCCGAGCCCCGTGGGATGAGTTGTGACAGTTCATACACTACATGACCTTGGTTCCCACTATCCTTGAAAAACACAACACACACCACTAGGTGTAGAAAAGGAGACCCTTGGAAGATAACAAACAATCTATGATTTATTGGAAATTATCTGATCCATCCTAAATATGACATCAGGTTGATTCATGTTGTGGACCATAAAACTCCTTGCAAGATCAATATCCGATTGAGGGAATACAGTAGCGGGACTACAGAGACCCTCTTTTATCTTTATAACAAGTGGTATAGTAATATCTACTATATGATATAAAATATCTATTGGATTATTAACAATATTAATAATACTATATGAAATAAATAGTTGATATTAACCAGTATTAAATAGAGCAATCACTAATGAAGAAGCTATAGTAATTGTACCCATCATAGTTGTGCGACCTGCATCTGCTTCCTCTGGAGAGTCTTCTACTTTCTAAAGTATCTTTGTTTTTTATTCATGTGGAAGGATCCCATTTATAAGTGAATAGTCTGGTTTCCCTACAGTTTTAGTAAGAGATAATGATCTCGTTCAACTACGATGAGTAGAATTAGTATGGGAAAATCGCTGAAAGTTCCCCAAAAATCTATATTAGCTATAGTTCATGGGTTCCTCAATGAAAAACCTATTTGAATGAATATCTTTCAACAATGGCCGAAAAACAATGGATCTTATCCTAGTACTGCAAGAGGTCTACAATTACCCTATAGTCGTGAAATTTCTGTATTCATGGAAACACATATATGTCTTCCCTTTTGATTCATCGATTGATCCTAGAAGAATAAGTGTTCCATATAAAGGGATAAATCATATTAAAAAATATAAAATTAAAATAATAAACATAATAATTTCCAAAATCTAATGATTGATTGGGCCAAAATTGACACACACTAAACATTAATTGCACATGTGATGAGAAATGAAGTCAAATTTACAAATTGAACTAAAATAATTTTGTATGGACATTGGAATATATGAATATTAAAATATAATAAATTTTTATTGATCTATTTCAGTGTCTAATCAAAAGGGTTTCATTAATATGATTCCCCTAGTTACAAAAATGGGTTTTAATTATATTCTATAGGTTTATAATGTTTATTATAACCATGATTGATATCACATGGCTCATTATTATTGATTCTATCGACTCTTAAATCTTCCATGTTTTCATATTTAATGATCTAGGTAATAATGGTTATGAATTATTCTGTGATTTTCTCATGCACTATGATTGTTCTATCATACCCTTATTCAATTATTATGATCATTTTTTTGTCATTTTGTTATTAATGCATTTTTTACCCTTACTAGGAATCTGAGATCACAATTTTTATGTTTGTATATTCCCAAGGTTACAAGGAATGAAGTTGAATTATTTATGTGTAGAATGGATTTGATATTGAATTTTTTTATGTCCAAATGTGAAATAATAAAATAGGGGTATAATGGGATATGATTCTCAACATTATGAACATGTTGTTAATGTGTCCATGTTGATATGAGTTGGTCCAAATTCAATAAAACACTAAACATAAATGGCCTATGTTTATGTAATTTAGTCACTATGTATTTTTGATGTTTTATGTCTTTATTGGAGAAAAATGGTAACCCATATTCAATATCAATGTTGAAAATGTAATGTTTCTGAATTTAGTACAAGATATAGCAGTGTGGGTTTTTGTATATAATTGTTGGTTTTAGAGAATGTGTTAAATAACTTTTTATATTATTATTTTTTTCATTTAAGTTTATATTAAGAGTTATATATACCATAATAGGTATATATGTTTTAGGATATTCATATGTTTATGACATAGACACCCCATTGGGGTTTTAAGTAAAGTGATCATATAGTAATTAATGAATCTTTTGGAGTTGTTTTACTAGGTTCAGTTATTTTTATACCATATAAAAAACATTAGAAGTTATTTAGGGAGGAATTATTTTTCTTGTTTGACTAATAAAATTGAAACACCATGTATACTAGCTAAAAACCCATCATATCCTCCAAGGTAGTGGGCCTTGAACTTATTACTGATGGATGAGAATGGTTTCATGCATACTAATGTCCTATATGATTTCTTACATAATATAAAAATTTTATATGTAAACATTATCATTAATGAAGAAACCTTTGGTATTTTCAATGAGAATTAAACATAGTGTTATCATTTATTAATACATGATCAAATCATTATAATAATTGGGTATCAAAATTAGCTAGGATGTGATGAGTTATTTTATGGATCGTAATTTATTGAATGGTTTGGTTTGAATTTTTTTCCTAATTTTAAAATTTGGAAGTTAATATATGATGGTTTATTCATTTTGGTAACTATCTTACCATATAATAAATATTTTTTTGGTTAACATTACAATATTTGAGTCACAGTTTGTTATCTATTTTATATAAATGTGGACATTAAGATTTTATTTTTGTGCATCGTGAATGGAAAATTCATCCTAAATAGGCACCATTGGAGTGAAATATGATATTTGTGTTGATATTTATTAAAGGAATAAATTATAATAATTGATTAAGTGTATTTCATTATTCACTTAGTCTACATGGTTATTGAATTAATCAACTCTAGGAAAAGGATATTGAAAAAAATATTATCCTAGTACCTTGAATTATATTGCAAAAATAGAATTTTCTAGCATCATATATTTATAGTTACGGGGCCATTAAATATTCAATTAACATTCACATTATTATGTTCGATAACCCCAACTACTCTCTATAATTATTTATGTCTTTCCATTGTTCCATCATTTTTTTTTCCTATTCATAAAAAATTTATGTGTTATTCCCAATGAGATTTATATGTCATGTTTTCTCTAATAAAGAGTATTTTTTGTTAGCCCTATTTATGTCATTAGATTAAAACAAAATTATTTTCAATATATTACCTTTTTTACCAACATAAAGTTCAAATTGTGATGAGAAAATTTATTAAAGGTGGGGGGATATAACAGCCTATTGATTTTAAAATAATTAAATTATATTCAATTTCATAAAGGTCATGAAACAACGCGTTTATTTTTTGATACATGAAACCACTAGGTTCATCAATATATTTCATTACATAGAACAGTTAGTTTAGGTTTCATTTAAATGAATCCCTGATATTTTTATGTACGATAGAATATTTGACACACAAAACCAATATTCAAAGACCCATGATATATATTGCCAATATAACCTATCCATTGAAATGGTGGGTATTAAATTGATTATCTAAATTATATAAAAATGGTTTACACATGTATTTATGATTAATTGTTTTTTGACTGATTAATTTTAAATGAAAACAAAACCATTTTTAAAATAAAGGTAAATCATTTTTTGAAAAACTATTTTAATGTTAAAAAGTTTTTTTATATAAATAAATAAAAAAATTAAATATTTTTTAATTATATTAAATAAATTTATATATAAAAAAATTCAATCTAATGTTTAATATTCATCCTATTAGTTTTATAGTCAGGATATAAAAATTATATCTAATTTTCACATAAAAAAGTATATTTTTCAAATACATATTTTTGTCTCCATTTTATGGAGAAAATATTATAAAACATACTATTAACACTTTTATAAATTTTATTTGAATTAATATAGTTTATTTTTTGAATTTTAATATCAATATATACTTATACTGAGATTCTAGGATTTATTATAAATTAATGATTTTTTTGTGAATAGTGAAAAATATCAGTTTTCATAAAACATCTATTATTTTCCATAAATTTTTTAATTAAAATTTTCTAATAGGTTTGAATATTTTTTCATATAATTTGAAATATATATTTAATCATATTATTTTAATTTAATTATCTCTATAATTATTTTTAGTATGGGTATGTTTTTGGGTTTAAAAACAGGTCTTATCTAAAAACATTTTCAAAATGAATAATGTTTCTCATTTTTAATTTATTAAATTATTCCCTAATGTAGAATGTTATAAATGAAATTTTTAATGTAAATTTCATTATATGATATTTTTTTTATAAAATTATTATTATTAGTCATAGAGTAAATATAGAGTCATCTTTTTCGAAAAAAAAATTAGTTTAAAAACCTGTTGTGTTGTCAAATCTGTGGGATTAGTATTAAATAAAAAAATCACTTCTGTGAATTGAGTTTGGAAACATTAATTTTTTCTTTGGGATAAAAAAATTTATAATATATAATTATTCCAACTAAATATTTCTCCAATATGATTAGTGAAAATAGTTAAAATTAATTACAAGAAAAAAAGATAAAAACAAGTTTACTTAATGGTTAATTGTTAAACATATGATGTGTAAATAACCTATAAAAATGTCCAAAAAAATTGTCAAATTTTTGGACTTATCCCTTCTAGGATATATTTTGGTATGTTATTTTGGCGTGGATACATGATGAAAAGGTTGGTCAAAATCACATTTTCAAAAAATTACAAGTATACCACTCCACTCACTAAGAAAAGGCCACCACCTCTCCTAATATAAGTAAAAATAATTAAATAATATGGTATTTATTCTATTTTTATCCTTTTCTAATGATAAAATATTACTTAAATTTTTTCCATAATGGTTATTTACAAATGGAAACATTACTCATGCGTATGTTGGACATACATTCCCTATGTTCGTAACATTAGTTCATTTTCCATAAACATCATTCATGTTTGTTTATAATAGTATAATTTAAATGTTAATAATATAACTATTACATTGTTAGAATTAATTATATGTCTTTATAATGACCTATTTTTTCATATTAAACTTTCTAAAATTCATTTTTAACACATAGGGTGAATATGGTCAAAACATATGACAGAAATATAATTAATTAAGTAATTGTACATAACAAGATAATAAATGAAATATAATTAATAAAAATATGATAATGGTTATAAAAATATTATATAATTAAAATATTAATAATATTTAGGATGATCAAGAAAATGTGTGAGGAATTGAACTTAGAGTAAGGTATTTTATTATATCACATTTATTTCGATGAGATATATTACATATTCACCATTTATTTTTTGTCTGTTTTATAGAAATTAAATAAAATTATTTTATTGTTATTATAAATAAATTTATGGGATTTTAATATTTATTTTAAGATCTCTCTTTCATAGGGATAACAATTCACTATGATGAATGTGGTAAGAGTCAAATATTATAGTCTCCTCGAATATCAGGGTTGTTTATGGCTATGTATCAAATAATGAGATATTACGATATAACTCTCATGAATTTGAATCCATTATATTATACATGGTTTATTCAAGATAATTTTATCTAATATTAAAATTTTCCTTGTCTTTGGTTCTTAAAATATTTGAGAAAATGTTTTTAATAAAATTCTACTTCAATTATCTCTTTGGATGAGAATCTATTTTCAATGAAAACAATATTTTATAAAAATGTTTTCATAAAAGTTTTTATCATTTTAAAATAGATATAATAAATGTGTATTCTTCCCATTTTTTATTTTTAAAAACAAATTTTTAACTTATTCATTTTTTATATTTTTGAACAAATAACTTTTCAATCATTTTTACAGTGAAAATAGAATGGTCTTTATAGAATGTACAAAATTTCCCATCCACATGACTTAATTTAAATTACACATCCATTGAATGTTTAAAAGATCATTTTGAAAGATTTTTTTTCAAATATTCTATAAATTCATATTTTTGAAATTTTTTCAATTAAAATTATTTTCAAAATGTTTAATGATTTTTAAATAGATTTGGAAAATATTTCTACAAGATGGTGTTTAATGGTATTTACATTAATCATATTTAACAATACTTGTTGTTACATACTATATAATGGAAATATTTTACAATTATATCATCCTCATTTATTATCTAGATTTAGTATGATTGTTTCAAGGATATAGTTGCAGAACCCATTTCCTTTTCACTTGTTAATTGTGTTTCAAAGAGAATGTTATGGAGCCCATTTCATTCCCTTAGGTTAATTATGATTCAAGGAGATAATTATATAACACCTTTATTTTCTATAGGTTTACTATGTTTTAATAATATTTTTATGGAACCTGTTTATTTTCCATGGGTTAATTATTTTTCAAATAGAGTGATCAAAAATCCAATTCCTTTCCATGGGAAATCATGTAATAAAAGTAATAATGATTACTTCTAGGATTTTTCTAATGAGTTATCTATTTACATTATTCATTTTATGTTAGATAAACATATTATGAGATGGGGTGTCCCCGATAGCACTATGTGATCCCATTAAATATTATATGATGGGGTGACGGAGAGGGCATCAAGTGATACCATTATAGATTATAGGATGGGGTGGCCTAGATAGCACATTTTGAGTTTGTTATATCTTATATGATGGGTTCACCCAAATAGTGATCCAATGAATTGGGTAATGATTATTTCAGAACTCATTCTTATGATTATTCCAAATAAAATGGTTTTAAGGTATTTTATAAATATAATGTTCCATGTAATTAAAAAGTGTTTTAATTGCATTCTATGGGTTTATATTGTTTCTCATGATCATGATTAATGATTTTTATGACTCTTTCTTTTTCCTTGTTTTCATATTTAATGATCAAGAAATTTTTTGGTATGAATTATTTTATGATTCACTCATGAAAAATGATTTTTTTTTCATACACTTATGCACTACTTATTGTCATTAAAAACATTGAGTTTCTAAAGCTTATGTATCCATTACTGAGCATTTTATCTCATACTTATTATGTTTTCCCCTACCTAATTTTATAAAGAATGAGGTCGATGAAATTATTCATAAATAAAATTTTATATAGATGATGATGATGACCTAATGTAAAATTATAAATGATAAGTATATGGTAAATGAATTTTATATTTATGAAAACGCTGTTTATGAATCAATGTAGAAATGAGTTGTACCTAATTATAACTAAATAAAACCCTAAATATATTTTGGGAATGAAATTAAAAAAATATTTATTTATTATGTTCTTTTTTATTGGTGAAAATTGGATCACATTCTTCAGTATCAAAGAAGAAATTGATATGTTTATGACCTTATCACCAGATCTTGGAGTGAGTATTCTGGGATGTTATAATAAGAGAGGTGTATCATCATGTAACAAATAGTACACAACATTATTCTTTGATATAAGAGACTAACAACACCCATTTCCATCTAGAATTATTTTTTATGGCATTTTTATTTTCTTAATAGTCTTACTAAGAACATTATTTCTATGTATTTTTTTGAAAAGGGTGGATTTATTTTCAAATTTGTAGATAATGAAGGATTATTTTAAAAATAAAACATGTTTTATATTATGTAAAAAATTGATATTGGCCTTTATGGAATTAATTTTGAAACCAAATATTGTAAATAGATAACACGTCACATTAACATAACTCATATAACAAAGGGTTGTGGTATCACCATCATGGTCATATAAATCAAAAATTAATGAAAAATATCTATAAAGATACTTATTTTAAATCCTTTGAGGAAATACAAATTGAATGTTGTTATACAAGTTTTTTATGAAAAATTACCAGACCATTATTCAATGGATTTGGTAAATGGGCCATGGAAATTTTAGGATTGGTACACACTGATGTGTGTATCCCTTTTTGTATGGATTCTAAAGGTGGATATCCTTACTCAAAAAAATTTACTGTTGAATTCTTTAGATATTGTTTTATCATCTTTACGAGGTATTTGTTTCAGTATTTTTGGAAACTCAAATAATTCAAAATTAATGTAGATAATCAAATTCATAAGTGTATAAAGATACTTTCATATAATCATGTTGGTGAATATCTAAACCAAGTGTTTATTAAATTTATATAGGATATTGGGATTAAATCCTAACACACTCCACCTTATAATTCATAATGAAATAGTACTTGTGAAATGAGTAACCATACATTTTTTGACATGTTAGGGTTGATGATGATTCATGAAAATATTATATTATCATATTGGGGATATTTATTACATACTACAGCACACATTCTACACCATGTTTCAACAAAGGTGTCAAATGGAATTCCATATCTGTCAATATACAGAATGAAACAAGGTTGTAACACCCTTGTGTTTTTGTTTTTTAGTTTTTTTGTTAAGCCTACCTCATAAAATAAACAAGCACCATGAGGCATGCAGTGTATATTTTTAGATTATCTTAAAGAAAAGGGTGATATTATCCATAAAATAATGTAGATATAAAAGTGTCTATCATCAGGTAATTTATCATTTTTTGGAATAGAAACCACAGAATGGATATTGGGAGAAATCTTGAATTCAATTATGTTGTTTCTCAAGATACACAAGAGTTTGAATAGGAAAAAATTCCATAGATACTCATAGAAGAAGTTGTTCCAAAAACTCATGTACTATGTGGGAGAACCAAATTAGTAAGTGAAAAATATTGCACCATATTATTGTTATTGAATATGGTGACTCATTATTCATTGAAAACGATAAAATTCAATCATAAAAAGATGAAATAGAGCGACCAAAAGCTGCAATATTAATTAATGTTATGGATTCTCAGATGAATCACATGTATCCGAACCATTTTTTTGTCATAGTTTCTTTTACTATTGATATAAATCTTATTGGTTTAAAATGTATATTTATTACGAAACATGAAATGGAATGTAAATTGAATAACTATAAATATATTCTAGTGGATAAATGGTTTAAATAGTTTCATGGCATTGACTAAGATAATTATTTCATTAGATTTGATTTTAATATCCATCAAAATTATACATTATATTATAGATTTCCATCATAATAAAATTTTGTAGATGGATGTTAAAGAAATTTTTTTAATGATTAACATTAAAAATATGTCTATATAATAAAACCATATGGTATTGTTTCATCAAATAAAGAAAAAATGGACATTATATTATAGATATCTATTTATGGAATGATGAAATAATCATGGTTATGAATTATATTGTTCAAATAATCAATAAAATTATATTGTTTCACTAATAAGAAATGTGATACATGTGTTTTAGTTAGAGTGTGGTCATTATCCATGGGGTAAATGTTAATGACAAATTAATTGCTGTAAATGATATAGTAGTCATACGATTTGTTAAGTAATTATTTAACATGTTCTTCTTTATGTTTTATATAATAGATATAGATAATATTCTGATGATTAAGATTATTCATGATAGGTCCAAGGGGCTTCATTGACTTTGTTATCATATATACAATGGTTTCAGAATAATCATATCTATAATGGAATAAAGTATGATTGAATTAGTTCTATTGTCACACAGTATACATCATGTCATGTTATTTTTCCTATTCCTTTAGCTTGATGAAAATATATAAAGATGTTATTCAAAGAATAAATGTGTATCCTATTAAGGATACCCTCAATTATTTATGATTAACTATGGGTATTTTCCTAGTTTATGGTGGATATGAGGATCGATTAGTCATGGACAATATTAATTCTTTAAAATAATAAGAATTTTTTAATATCCCACTCATTATATTTCTATAGTCTCAATGTAGGAGGTGCGATATTAATGAGTTCAAATTAGAAATTTTTCACTAATTCTATAGGGGTTTCCATGTATGTACCATATTTTGATAAAACCATTAAATCTATATGGATACAAAATGTTGTCCATGAGAATGATGTGTTTGATAGTAGTAATGGTGAAATCACAATATGTAATGATAATATTGTAGCATTATATCTCATAAAGAATCCAAGGTCACACTAACAAACAAAATTAACACTAAATAGGTTTTACCTATTAATATATTTTTCCAAGATGGGTGAAGTTTAAATAATTATAGATTTCATGGAGCAAAACATTGGGTACCAATTGACTAAAGCCATATCTTAGCATAAGCATGAGAATCATTTGAGGATCAGTAGAATGAAAGTTGTTAGTAGTTAGATATAGTAAAATAGATAGTATACTGGACTTGGTTCCATCAAACCAACTTATATATAAAATATGATAACCTTAATACATTTTTTTTAATATTAATAATATTCTTATCACATAATCATTGTTATTTAATGTGACAAGGTATGTGATAATATCCAAAGAGTATATATGACAGTAAAAGGTCATAGTAGTTCCTATTATCCTGAGAACCCATAAGTATCATGAATTTATTAATAAATACATTTTCTATTTCCAAATTATATCATTTTAGGGGACAAAATTGATAAATGATATCTTTGGGAGAGACTCATCGAACTTTGAGGCACCTTCTTATAATGTATTCCCTTAGTAATTTCCATGGAAAGTGGTTATGAGAACATAACCTCCCTATTGGAAATCGAAATTTATATATGTAATTGGATGATCTTATCTATAGATATTTATATTGATAATTATACATTATGTTTATTATAAATATATATCATTAGTTTTTTACTTTTATTTATTGATGAACCCTTGATGACATTTATTCTTAGTGAGGAATGATACATTGGGTGTGTCTTGAGTAACAGTGCATGAATGATTAATGAATGGATAGATTTGCACCATCAATTATATTATAAATTTTTATATCTCAAGAATTATTATTGTAATTAAATATAATAAATAAATCCATGGACATGGTGTTTTGTAGGTAGGTTAATTTCCAAAAATTAAATGAAAGAGACATCAAATACATTTATTGATGACACCATCATGAATCTTTCTTGATTAGAGATATAATTATAATGGTGTTATATAACACATTATGAGTCCATATGTGGTTGAATTTCACTGTTACATTAACCTCTTTCTCTATTGGTTTCTCAGCATGTTCCAAGCTTATGACTCTAGTCTATGGACAACCCTGCCTATTAGAATAGAGAATGAGGCCTAGAGGTTCAAAAAGTAATATTATCCAGATCCTTATTGAAATTTTAATATTATTTATTATTCTCCATGTTCAAATAAATATTAATCATGATCAAGGTTTAATATTTGTTCATGTTTTCTTGATCCCGCATTTTTAGTCACATGTTATTTTGAGAAAATATTGTATGAGTGGAATATTTATTAAGTATTTATTAATTATATATTGAATATAATATTTATTTTATTTATTATTTATTAATAAAGTTATATTAATTTTTTATTAAATATTCAATATTAAAGTTCATAAAAATATTGAGTTGGAATGAATGAATGAGTTTAATGGTCTGAAAAGAAATATAATATATATTAAATATTATTTTTACAAATATTAAATAAATTATTCTATAAATTATATATAATATATTATTAAGTTTTTATGATGATATGAAATAATAATAATAATAATATTTTTATAGACATGGGACTCTATGGGTATTAAATAAGTAATAAGGTTGAATATGTAATTATATTTTTCTATATATAATACTATTTAACCCCAATTATATAATTTTTAACCCTTGGAGTTTACATTTGTTATTTTTTGTTGTGTTAAATGATAAGGTGATTTATATCAAGCACTAGAGAGCATGTCTCCAAGAATTCTCCCAATAATGGAGTGCAATACTACTTTAACGCTCCTCTTGATTATAGAGAGATCAAGGAGAATTCTTCTTGGATGTGTTCTCATGGAAATCAATGGTGAACAACACAAGGATCATGATATTATATGATACTACTCAAATATTCCAATGATGATTCTCAAAATTTCATGGTACATGAGTGGGTAATAATTATTAGGAATCTACAGTGGATATCTTGGATGAAACAATTGAATGATGTAGATAAATTTTTAGATTTATCATCAAAGAATGAATTTATCGCATGTTAATTATATACCTTCTTAAATAAATTTTAATTCATTATGTGATGATAATGAATTTGGTTATTTTATTCTCATGTCAGGTAATATTTGATTCAATTCCATTAATCACAATATTCTTCAAGATTTAAATTCTAGATTAATCATTAATTATGAAAAAAATGGATGAGTTTGGTCTCCCTCACTAATGATTCTTCTTTTCCAAAAACAACCACAAATCACATTTATGTTTCCACGAACAAAAAAAATATTAATTAACATGTTCTTGAAGCCTTTTTGAATTATATATTGTGCTTTGAAACAATGTAATGATTTAATTTGGTTAATGAAATCCATATTTTTTAAATCAATCTCCATTCAACTATGTATTACCCATTTATCATGTCTCAATCAATATTCTTATATAAAATAGAATATATATTATTAAAATAAGAAGAAATATCCATGTAATGCATTATGTAGAATTATGAGAGAAGATATTAAATACTCATAATTTTAGGGTAATTTATGGAACACAGATATTCAACCTATCATTTTTTTAATATATTTTAATGCATTAAATTAGGAATTATATATTACATGTATTATCAAGATCTAATAACCTCTAGTTTCAAAACTATTTTATCCACATTTTTCATTATGATAGGGAGTTGATTCTCGATATTAATTTTAGAGGATGTGGTACTAGAATCAAGTTTAATTCAATGATACATATTTCATTCCACATCATTTGAATTAGTTAATCCAACACATCCCTAATATCTTATATTTTATAATTCATATATATAAATTATGCAGACATCGTTATTGAAAAAATATATTTTTCATATATTTTTCAAAAGGATTGATCATATTTATTCTTATTTAGCTTTAAAAAAATTATTCCAATTAATAAAGCTCTGAAACTTGTGTTTTTTATCCACATTATCTCTAGAAAAACATTAATCAAATTTAGTTAATAAATATAGATATTATCTAACCTGTAAAACTAAGAAATAAATTATTATTTCATAAATATACCTAATTATCCCCTTCACTACAATGATATGTTGTTACAATCATCAACATTAAAATTACTATGCTAATCATGTTGTATAGATGACATTAGGATTGGTCACTAAAAGATAGAGTAAATTGAAAATAAATGTTTTATATAATGTTGAGTTTATTCTGTCATTATCCTCTTTCATTCAATGTTTCATCCAAATTATTATCAAAGTAAAAAATTATTTTCATTATTCTATTAATAACTTCTTCAAAACATTTATTTTATATTTCACCAATGATATTAAAATGTGTCTTTCCTTTTAATGAATATGTAACCTAAGAAAATTAGTTATCTATCCCATTATAGTAATATTAAATTATGATTTCATTATATTTTTTAAAACCTATCAACCAAAATTGATTTTTAACCATAACAGATAATTTTATCCATTTTCACTGTTACATGGACTAATCTTCATCTAAAAAATCACATAATGGTATTGGTCTACCCCTGTCATAAATTATACCTTTCTTATTTATGAGTCCAACCATGCATACCATGTATTAGTTTCTTTATTTAGGATATATAATTATTTTTTCAAAATTGAAACCGTTGAATCCTCATCTATAAAATAAATCATATTATATATTTCTATTAGTTTTTAAATTAAAAAATATATTCCAAAATACAACCTTCATAACCATTTAATTGGTTTTGAAAATCCAATTAATAGACACATTAAGTAAGCGGATTTTTTATTTCATTATTTCTAGTAGAGTGAATATTTTCCAAAAATACTACTCCATCCAACGAATATCCATTACAAACAAACATATCTTTATTCAATACCACACTTCTATGTTCATAATTCTTTTCTTGTATACCTATTTTTTATCAATATTGTTATGTGGTATATATTATTACACTAACTCCAAAGATTAATTCATATAAATATGGTCTAAATATTAATTCAAGGATTTCACCCATTATTAATGTTTTTTACATTCATCATATTATATGGGTTTCACCTATAATAATAGGGAATAAATCTCCATTATTTCCATTATATGGGTTTATAATGGAGAATATTTTTTTATAATAATTTTTCATCGACAAACCCCAACTCTACCACTTCATAATCAAGTAACAATATGACTCACTTCATCACCAATTTCATCCTATTATTCAACATTTAAATCATATAAAATCATTGGATATTATGATACAATGAAATACCAAATTACCTCCTTTTTATTTTTCTTAATTCACATCCATGGGAAATTGAAGATGAAAATTTACATTAGATTCATTTTCTATATCATTAACATAATATTTCCAACAATTTTTTGTGAATTTTTTGAAAATATCTATAGGATTTACTATTTCATTAGTAGTCTAAAAATTTATTTCCATCCATTACATAATCATAATTTTTTTGATTTCCATATTTTTTAAAAATGAATAATTCTCTTCGGAATAATAATAGAATCTCCAGTGAGGGTTTCCTATCATAAAAAATTTTATATGAATATTTCTATTATAGAGGAATAATAAAATATTGATTATGATTGTACAAAACCACCTTAAAAACTTCTTTCATATAGTTTAAGGTGATGCAACGTTTTATCGACAATAAATATTACATATTATTTTCCATTCATTTTATTCTATCCTAGAATCTATTTTTTAAATTGTCACAAATGATAATGATTCATTATTTATTCTTTTTTTATATAGATATTTTTAAAATTTAATGGATGTATGTTGAGTTCTATTATCTGACCATATATTATTTATTATTCATCCAATTTCATTACCTATACGTCTTTATATTCTTCTAATTAAATCCATCACTTCTCTCATAAATCAAGATCCCACTTAAGGCAAAAAAGGTTGGGGGGAAATGAAATCTTCCCTTTTTGTATCAATATAAATTAATCATCTATTCGTTGTATAAATAAGATCTGAATATGTTTCATTTATCGTACATAAGAAAAACCAAAATCAATAAAATAGAAAATCACAGAGGTATTGATTTCACATTATTCACTTGGGCTAGGAAGATTCTAGGAAGAACATATTAAATATGCTTTGGTATGATATATAACTATTACTTAATAATATATGATTATAATATTTATAATAATCTCACTATTAATCCATTTTCCATAGCCTATTCCTCTCTGACACACATTAATTTTTAAGAGGGTTACGTTAGATGATGTAAAAATGCAGGTTGAACTCATAATGGAATCAATAAAAATTATAAAAACTAAAAATAATGATTGTTCTTCATGATTTTTTATTCTCCACTTCAACATATTCAATGATATACTCAATAAATCTTCTCTTCAAACTCAATATTAATTAGAATCCACTCAAATCACACTCCACATCATTATTCCATATTTTTAATTAGGTACACATACATTTAACTCTTTTTTTATTATTTTAAATATTCCATGTATCTCAGTTATTTTTGTGTTGTCTTATTCAATAAAATTAGTTCCTTACTATCCTAGAAATTCCAATATTCAAATTTATAATTAATTCTTAAATCAACTTCCAATAATATATAATTTAAATCCAACTATTAGATCAATACTATATAAATTTCCACCATATAAATTATATAAGTTTCTTAGGAAAATTATATAAACTATGAATACTGCTAGAGATTTCTCAGTCTTTTAGTTTGTTCAAATTTCCATTATTTTTTAAATAAGGTCGTGATAAAAGTTATCACAGAATGATAGATCAAATTATTCTCTCATTTTCATTATATACTTATACCATAATGTATTGATATTGATATTCACAAAATGATCTTTTATTTTTATAGAAATATATGAATGTACTTAATTTTCTTGGCCTCTATTTTTATTTCATGGCATGAACATCATGGTGTGTTTCCATCCATTACTGTAGCATGTGGAGATTCATTCCATGAATTGATTTTTTTTTGTTATCTATTTACCAAACTTTGATACTAATAACCATTCTTATATCATCACAATAGACACATCAAAATGTTTTTCTTTTCATCATTCCATGTATATGTGTCATATTAGGATCAGCTATAGATAAATTTTATTTCTAGAACAACTATAACCTAAATGAATTCCATGGAATGGAAATATCCAAATTTGTTTTACTACTGATGTTATTCCAAATTACCTTCAAGAGAAGACCGACATGTCAAAACATTAATGATTCTTATGAATGATCTAAAGCTCATACTTATTAAATAGTTATTATGTTTCCAATATCACTATGTAATGATAGACTCTTATATATAATGAATTCCATTTTCAACCACCTATAGGGAATGACATTCATTCTTTCAACTTGATTAGTTATTATTATTTATAGAATCTACATAGAATATCACTTGCCACAACATCTCAACTCTAAATTTTATTCAAATATTACATAACCTCAAATACATGAAATTAATACCTAATTGATAATGAATCCAATCATGAAAATATGGAGTTGTAAAAATATTTAATTATTATAAGGATTGGGATCACATATATGATATTGAGTTGAATTTTGAGATAATAACTTGAGTTTAATTATTTAGAGTAACCCTCCTAATTATTTTTCATGAAATTTGAGAAGATCATTGATATTTATTTTATATGATTCAAATAATTAATCATTACATGAGGTTGAAAAGATACTTATTATGTTAACCTTTATATACATTGAAACCATTCTTAATAAATACTTGAGGTAGATAAATCTTGGAGTTATTCATTTTTTATAATATCCAAGGATATCATTATACACTATGGGATAAATAATTTTAGAAATAGAAAAAAACAGAACTATTCTAACTTCAATTTCATAGGATAGTGGGTGAATGGGGTTGATCCCAAAAATTAATGAAGATGAATAAAGATGACTTTTGACCAAATTTTAGGACATCGTTATTAGGGAAGGATCACAAATAAAAATTCCAAATAAATTAAATAACTAAATTAAATATTTAACAAAAACTAAACTAAAATATGATAGAAAGATTGAATTATTGGAAACAAATATCTAAGGGAGGTTTTAAAATTAGAAAATTCATCATCACTCATAAAATAATAATATTCAATTACTATGGAATCAGCCAATTCTTTTGGTATGAATAAATTAAATTCCCATCAAACTTCCTAATATTCTTAATTTATCATCGGAAGATGATTTAAAATTACCAAAATTCATTAATATCTCACTAATGTTGTAGAAGAATAGTTCAATTTAGTGTTCGTAAATCAATTATACATGTCTTATAGTGTTTTTGTCATTATCAAATCCCCATGTTCGGTTATTTAATAAAAAAATATAAAAAAATTAATCCAAATAAAATAATAATTGAATAAATTATTCTGATGAGTGAATTATGAATGAAAAAAATTTGTACCCACACCACTCATATGATTCAACCCCCTCCTATTGGTTTATCCAATCATCATAAAGTAACTATTGATTAATGATATTATATGTTCCATTAGATAGAGAATAGATACAAGAATAAATAATCCTATATAAGACTATAAAATTTACTTTCTTGAATAAAAATTAATAAAATGGAATTTCAAATGTGAAAATTAGAAACAAAAAGAAAATAAAAAATATATATAAATCCTAATTTAATTGAATCATCCTGAGGTTGATATAATTTAAATAGATCCCATGGTTTTCAAATGATCTCCATCATTTTGATCAAAATACTCTCTTAAATCCCTTCAAATAGAATGTAATGTATTTTATTGTTCTTGCATTATTTTTTGATATTATATGCATTATTTTTTAAACTAGATGATGAGACGGCATGCCATTCCAAGGACCAGTGTTCCTGGAATAAATGTTTTGTATATATTACATGTATTATATATAATGCATGCATAGTTTTCTTGAAATATAGGAATAACTCATAAAAGTATACTCAAATCATAAATTTGATGTCACTATTGAGTTTGGAATGCTGGTTTTACCCTTGGTTTTATTAACCTTAGTCGGTGCATGTCATTTGTGGAAAAGTTTCCACATGAATAAATGAATAAAATAGCTAATAAAAATTATTTTATTTTAATGTGTTGAAGTAGTTACACATTGACCTAATTATTCCTATTTAAATATCCACTTATGTATAATTTATAGGGTTAGACGTACCACCTTGAAAATTGATGAGATCCATTGGATCCGCTGGAGAATATCCTATTAGTGGATGATGACTAAATTAGAGATCAATGAACAGTGTCGTGTAGGATTGTAGGATCTCTCCAATGAATGCAATGAAACTTTTTTTATTCATTAGTGATTGATATGAATCAAGTTAGCATTGTTGTTTAATTTTTTTCTTTCCCGTTCAAAATTCCTATGAAGAACACAAATTAATTGACCAATGGATTGATCTGTGGATTGTGAATATTTTCCGGATTGGTTTATTTTGGGATAATTAATTCTTGATTCATTTTTGTATACTTCAATTGCATTTTTAATTGAAATTAATTTAGATTTACATGAACATCGATCGAGATGTGTTCCTCTAATTGTTCTTGTTATTTTCTACCCCAAATACATCATTCATCATGGGTGTCCTCCATTCAGCCCACAATTCGAGAAATCGTAATCAATCAATCATTTTTCATTAATTTTGTGGCACAATGACTATATATCATTGATTTGGGATCAAAAAGACATTAATTGGTGTGACAGTGGATGTGATAATGAATAAGATGGTAGTGTTTACCCAATTTCACACTCATTGGAATTATTTCTAATTTAAATAAGAATGAGACTTATATATATTTTCTGAGAATATTTGATGGTCAAAACTTGATTTTTATTAATGTAAAGGATCATACAATGGGTTTCATTTAGTTTTCCTAAAAGGAATGTCCAAATCACATGTTGGAGCAGCGGAGAAGGTGCACAGAGGATGAACCTACGATTTAGGAAAATTGGGAAGCACATGGTGTATACTCCAGGGTATATGGTGTGTGGGTACCCCTTTATAGTATCTGGGATTTATGGAGAATTTTATGTATCACATGATTTTTAGCCCCTTTCACACTGCATATGGTCTCTCCCATGTGCCTCGTTGTGTACTTTAAGAATTACATGGACACAGGTTAGATAAAACTGGTTACAACACTCTATATACTCCCCCATATTGACACAACCTGGACATTTTTCATGGACTAATCTATTATATTGTACATGGGAAGATGTTCATAGGATGAATTTTTGAACTGGAACATAGGTAAACTATAAACTAAAATGATATGTCTTCTACTTCTATAAATACATATGAAAGAGTCGTGGAAAATTTATACGGGCGGGACCTGGGGTCTAGGGACACATCATGTGACCCCTTCTACATGTTTTGTTTCTTATAATACAAGTCATAGATCCCTTTTCCTCTATATAATGGATAATTTTCATTAGGTACATTCCCATTATCCTTTTCCTAAGGGTTAGTATGGAATCTTATCCTACTCTTAGGACTATGTTCCCTTCAGTGGGACTTCTTGGATAGAGTCATTAGAATTCCTCTGAGATTACCAAAATGAGATCTTCTATTCATCATTGTTCCCTAGGTGGGGTTTATAGTATTTTCATGACCAACACTACAAGGGAGTCAATCCTATACATATATGTTTAATCTATATTGAGTTGTGGGTATTTCCATAAGGTCTTGTAAGTGATCTTCATATATGTGTCGTATTCTCTTCAGAATATCAGTGTGTTGTTATAATGACAAGACCTGATAAGAACTATCTCTATAAATAACATCGTTAGTGCTATCATACATAGGTATGTGTTATCCCAGAAGAGTTATATGTGTTTTAGGCATATACCTAGTTAAAGTTAATTGTAATTAATTTTTTATGCATTGTTGTTGGAGGGTGTCCTACTGAGTACTGTTATAAACACCCCTACATGGGCTTAACCTACACATTTCATGTCTGGTGAAGATGCTCAATATTTTCTCATAGTCCTAGGAAGACCAGGAACAAACAGTGCTTAGAGTGGCTGTACAGACCGAGGTGTTCTACTGTGTATTTTTTATAGTAGTCCCTATTTTACATTCATTTTGGACTTTTTTCAATCTCTTTTTGGTGAGATTGTATTTGGACCTCTATACATTCTTTTAAATCATATCATTATTTGTTTATGAGATTTAGATATTTTAATTCTCATTTGTTCAATTATTTTTACATTTCATTGTTGTATAGTCTTGGAGATGTGTTTTTGTGAATATGTAAATAGAATAAGGCCTCCCATGTTATTGAAATTCCTACTTGGTTATATTCAATAGCCCATAGAATATTGGAGGTGGTATTGGGGAGTCGTAGCATCATCCCCATTGGGATGGGTCATGACATACTGGCATAAGAGTGTTCGGTAATACTTTAGGACTAGAGTCAATGAAATTGGTTTGGGGAAATAGTGTCTACTGTTTTGAGTTCAACTTTCATGAAAGGGAATCCAGTGTGGGTGATGTGGACAACATATCCATACACCTTGACTCTGATCACATGCTTTAAAACTCGATAGAGGAGGACACTAGTTTCATGGAAAAGAATGATACATGTATATTTTAGGAATGTATTTTGGTTTCTGTTTCCATATTTAGATAGGTATCTCGATATACTCATTGATTTTAGTATATCATGATTAATTCATGATTCCTAAATGGAAAATTCATTCTATTATTTAGTGTCATGATCACCTGGATGGTACCCTCAATGATGAGGCATCAAAACAGAGACTAGTTCCAAAAATATTATCTCTAGGTGGTCCACCAGCTATACATCCACCTGTAGAGTAGAAGGAGGTTCCTAAAGTACTAGAGGATGAGTTGTTCATATAGAGAATGATTCACAAGTTTCATTAGTTGATACCACTCAGGTTTTGAGGTCATCCTATACCACAAGCAGTTAAGGGTTGTCTTGAGGAGGTGACCCAATTTTTCTATCTAATCAATACACCAGGAAATCAGATGATGGTCCTAACGGGGAGATTCCTTTATGGATCATCCGGGAAATGTTGGGTTTTAGTGAAACAATATTATAATGATGTGACTCTTTCGTGAAAGGAGTTTGAGATCCTTTTTTAGAGGAGTTCTCACAAGTTATTGATATGGTTGTACATATACTAGGGCTTCTACAAATCCAACAGGGAAGCAAGACATTAGTTGAGTATTAATGAAGGTTTACCAAAATTTCTAGTTAAATAATGGATGTGGTTCATGATCAGTTCTTTAGGAATCATAAATTTGAGTAATGAATTTGTTGAGATATCAGATCTATTTTTATCTATGTATGGATTTCTACCTATGATGGGGTGAAATTATAGGCATTATGGGTTAAGAGATTCTTGGACGATAAGATAAAAATATAATATGTACAAAAATAGAATATAGGAGAAGATATTTTGGATGTAGGGAGAAGATGTCACTGTCAAGATCCTAGACCTGTGATACTTTACTATAGGAGATCTGAGTACAATATATATGAGGATCAGGGCTCACAGGATGGGTCCAGTCACCCTAGAGAGAAACATTCCAACTCATGTTTCAATAAGGGACATATTGAACCAGATTTTCTCACCCACAATAAATTTAATAGAGACACCGTATATGGGTAACCAACACAGAGATAATGACAGTAGTAGGATGGTATGCATGGTGGTAGATTTGGTAGAGGATATAAGAGAGTAGTCGTATGTGTGAAATGATTCTACAAGTTACAACCACCACTGCCACATGGTCCATGCTAGGCTTATGGAGCTGGAGGACAAGGATAAGAATAGATATAGGTGGTCGAATCATATGACCCATAGGCTTCGAGAATGATTTGAGGAAGTATCTATGTCTTTTCCACCTTAACTACAGTACGAATAGAAACATATTCTAATAATTCCATTCTTGGCACAAATATTGTATTTGACATAGAGATTCTAGTCAATACTTTGGATCAACCCTTATGCTTGGAGACTCATGTGGAATAAGACTTAGGGGTCATTCACTTATGTAGACAATGTGTTCGGACCCTTGGAGGTGATTTTTTCTATTAGTATCTTGTGGTAGCAGTTTTGAGGACATATGATGTTATTCCTAGTGAGTATTGGTTATCCACATTTCATGCCCAAATTGACTATTTTAGGATATGTATGTAGTGTGTCCATAGTTATGGAACTGGTTTTTCCTTTATTGGTGAAAGGGAAACCCTAGAAGCATCGAATAGACTTGTTCATATGTGGGTGAATCCAACTACTCATCAGTTGTCTAGACTAAACCTTGTTAGAGTGTATTTTATGAGTACCCAGCTTCATCCCGTGGTGGTAGAGTATGTGTACGTCTTCCCTGAAGAGGTTCTAGGTTTAACTACGAAAATATATATTTACATTTTCATTGATCTACACCTTTGTATGGAATTGATAGTCCCAAAATCATATCAAATGCCTCCATAAGAGATTCATGAGTTATGGGTGCAACTGGATGAATTTATTAGTAAGGGATTTGTTAGACCTAGGGTTTCACCCTAGGCACCCCCAGTTTGGTTAGTCATGAAGGAATATTAGATCTTGATGTTGTGTGTGGACTATGAAATCTTAAACCAGATGACAAATAGGAATAAGTATCCAATACTAATGATAGATGAACTTATTGATCATTTGTGAGGGTAAAGATGATTCTATAATGATGTCCTCAAGTTACAATATCACAATCTACAAGTATGGGATGATGATATACCAATGACGATGTCCATATGTTTCTTATGTTGTTATGAGTACTTAGTGAAGCCCATTGTAGTGAATAATTCCATAGTACTGTTCATGGGACTCATGAACCAAATCATTCAGACCATCATAGTCAATTTCATTGTAATATTAATAAATGAAATCCTTGAGTAATTAGTGTATGAGGGGGGCACACAATATTCTTGAGGTTATTCCCAAACGTACTCTAAGATCTTCAGCTTTATAGAATAATATCTAAGTGGTAGTTCTATTTTCAGGTGGAAAACATTTTGGGACATGTTCTCTCAATGGATGGAGTAGTAGTAGACCCAGCCAATGTTGAGGTCGTGTTAGCATGATATCCACCCAATAATGAAATATTGGTGTATAGTTTCATTGGATTGGATATATACTATCATAGATTCATACTTGATTTCTCAAGAGTATCATCACCCATGACAGCTTGGACTAGAAGGGGGAATCTTTTAGTGTCGAAAGAAAACTGTCACTAGGATTTTCAGTAGTCGAGATAGAGTTTGATGTGCACTCTAATATTGATATTTCCAAAGTTGGGTGTCGAGTACATAGTTTTATTTTATGTATCAGGGACTAGGATTTCTTGTTTTACAATTTATAGGAATGTGGTGAATGTCTATTGTTCATTCCAGTTGATACCACACGAGTTGAAAAATGTGAATCGTGATCTTGAGTTAGTAATGGTAGTCTGGGAAAAAATGATGTTTTGACACTAACTAATTTGGGAGTGTATTATTCTCTATTATTATCATAACATGCTCAATTATACCTTCTCTCAGAAGGATCATAACTTCAGACATAGGTGATGGATAGAGTTCCTCCATGATTAGAAAATTAAAACATTCTATACTCATAGGAAGGAAAACATTATAGCAGCTTCTCTCAATAGTAAATATTATAATTAGTTTCTAAATAAGGAATCAGAGTAGTTTTCCTCATTGCAGTTATCCTTTTTGGATTGATATTGATCAATTTACCTCTAGTCTATTCTTATTACCAGTCTAATGTTACATCATGCCAGGGAGGTGTATCAAGATTATACCGACATTGAGGCCCTACACACTCATATATCTATGGGACATGCTCCTGGTAGATTTTATAAATACGGGGAGAACTTCATTCTTTTGAGAGGATGATTTATGGTACCATTTTTGTTCAGGGATGAGGTTCTGAGAGAGATTCATATGACTCCTTTTTTAGTTCATCAAGGTGTGGAAATTATGTACCTGACCTCCAATATCATTTTTTGCTCCCATGGATAATGAAAGGAGTTTCATATATTGAATCTCAATACCTTATTTGTCAGAAAGTGTATATTGATCACCATGTTCCAGTGGGTATATATCAACCCCTTAGGTAATAAAGTGGAAGTGGGATTTGATATCAATGGAATTCATGGATGTATGAACACATACTTCTAGGGGACACAATGTCATTAGGGTGATTTTATAATGACTAAACATGTCATCCCAATTCCTAGCTATCTGATAGTATAGTTCAATAGGTGTCATGGGATGCATCTATGTGCACGAGATACTTTGACTCCGAGGAGTTCCATAGACCATCATTTCATATCGTGATGGTCACCTCACATTCCGGTTGTGGAAGGGATTATAGGATGTGTTTGGGACTCAGTTACACTTGAGATCAATATCTCACCCCCAAACTGACGTCCAGACAAAGTGGAAAATTTATGTTCTAGAGGACATGTCGTGAGATTTCATGTCTAATTTCAGATAATTTTGGTAGGATCAGCTAATGAGAGGATCAGTTTGGATATACCGAACACTAAGAGTTGGGTGAATTAGTGTTGGGGACTTTTTAAACAAATTACAACTTTCTATCCATGTACCTCTTGACCTGTTTGGATCTTGATTAACTTTTTCTATTTTTTCTAACCCATGAAATAATATAAAAGAAATATAAAATAGCACATGATATTTTTACAAGGATCAACACTCAATAAGAGTAGCTACGTCCTTTTCATGTATGGTAATAACCAGTGCACGGATTCTCCCCTATAATGTAGTAATTGTTACAGTGGGTTGGCAAGGAAAACAATCCCTTAGGAAGTGTGGGACCCTACACATTAGAGGGGGTAACGAAAAAATGCTTCCCAATGTGAGTCCCTACACATTGGTGGGGTAAGGGAAACAATCATCTTTATAAACTGGTGATGACCTAGTCTAACTTGTAGCTTCCTTGCTTGTTCTTTATACTGCCTATGGAGACGGTCTTCTTTTTTCTTAAAATGGGTTTGTTACAGCAATAGAGTCTTCAAAATTTTGAGCCATGTTGGATGTTACACTAATTATTTATTCTTCTTTTTATTCTTATCATTGTTACTTACTTAGAATCATGCAAGTTACCAACCTTTTTTTCTCTCTTCTTCCTTAGTGAAAAAATAGCTACACTGAATTTTCTTCTTCTTCTTGCTAGAATCACAAAATCCCTTTGTGATTGTCAAAACAATGAGGACCAAATTAGCTTAGCATCATCACAATTGATATTGCATTAATAACTGAATATATATTGGACACTCTCTATTTATTCTTTGAAAAACAATAATGTGGAATAGTATAATAGTTTCATGATCCACCTTTATTCTTAACTCTTCTACCCAGAGGCTAGTAAACCTCCTAGTGAAAACAGCTTTCATGTCACTCCTTGCCTGCATGCCTCCCTACTTGCACGACTCCCTATGTGCGCACCACCCTTCTTGTGCACCACTAATGACTTGCATTCCACTATTGTGCGCATACCATGACTTGAGTGCCACTTCTATATTATACCCAACACACTTCATGAACACAACTCCATGCTTTCACACAACTTACCACATGAGAGCCACTTCTGCTTGTGCGCCTACCTACTTGCGTGCCACTCTACTTGTGCACCTTATGAATAACACTTTATTTGAGTGACACTTCAACTTGCATGACACATTATACTAATTGTGTGTTAAGAGCTAAAATTTTCTATTAAGTATTGATCTTACAAAAATGAAGAGGGTATCCATCTATTTATTGGAATTTTGGTGACCCTGCACTCAAGACATGCAACTCACCTTGCGATCCTTTCCATAACTTGCGCGCTGGTTCAATACTTGTGTGTCGCTTCATCACTTTTTCATTGCTCCATCACTTGCGCACCACTTACTTTCCATTGTAATATTTTGATGTCATGATGTTAAAATATGACTTGCATACAACATACACTTCTGCACCGCTTATACTTGTGTGTCGCTTCCTACTTTCATTATACTCTGGAACATACACACCACTTTCTTTCCTTTGTTTTATTTTGATGTGATGATCTTGAAATATGACTTACGTGCAACAAAAACTTGCACTCTACATATACTTGAAATCCACTTTTGACTTGCACGCCACTTTTTACTTGAGCATCGCTTTCTTTCCTTTTCCAGAAAACACTTCTTTTCTCTTCCAATCATTCATAAGGTTTGTAGCACAAATTCTCCAAACTTATGATATTTGTTAAATAAAAATTAGAAAATAATATTCATAGTTAGTTTCAAGACCATTCACTACTTCATGTCTTTTCTTCATCTTCAACATTCATCCTTCTTTCTTCTTATACTCTTTGGAATATTAATTCCAAAGTACTTCTTCATCCTCAATTCAAATCGTGAATTACTTTTCAGAGTGTTAATTATAAATAACTCCAATAATATCTCTTCATCCAAAATTGGAGTCTTAAGGCTTCTTCTAACTCATTCAATGTTGTAGATAGTGTATCACCTTTGATATAAGTATTTTAAACATTAAGAATAGTGCAACAATTGTCTAATTTCAAGGAAATGTGTAATGCATGACCATATTTGAATTCCAATACCTTCCACACACTCTCTTCTTCTTCAACCATCATTATATGCTTCATGAAAATCATATGATTATTTTATTCAAGTAATATCTTGCATGGTTCTCATGAAATTGTGGAGCATTTCATGGTCCTCTTAAAATCTTCATTCTTATTTAATCATCCTCAGATAGATGATACTTCTCCATTATGCTCCAATCATCCTCAAATGGATGATACTTATCCATTATTTATTGTTGTAAAAAATGTGTCACCTTTGACACAAGTTCTTTGAACATAGGATTAGTTCAAAAATCTTCTGAATTTCATTCTCCATTAACTATGGAGTCCTTCTTCATCTCCTTCTTAATTTTGACCAATGTTTAAAACTATTGACAACAAATGCAATCATCATACACAAAGTGGTCCCAAAAATCTCTCCCTTTTTATTTTATGGTCAATACCTTATTGTTATCATCAAATTAATGTGTTAATGTCAAAATGGGAATCTTCTATCTCCCATTAAAGTTATCATCAAATGAATGTTTCAATGGAAAATTAGGATCTTCTCTCTCCCCTTTACTTCTTTCTCTCCCACATAACTTTTAAAATTTTCATTTCACTTCCCCCCCCCCTTATTGACAATAAATACAAATTCTATAGTAAAAAGGGTATCAGTACATTCTTAAGCAATGTTCCATCAACCATTTCACTCTAATTCTACTTTATAAATGATTGGTATAGAAAAAAAGGATTTTATTTAGACAAAAATGGTGTCTATTACCCACTGATCATGATACCTCATTAGATGAGAACTCATGTACTTTGTCTTCAATGGATTTACACTCTCAGTTAAGTATTAGGGTAATAAATGTGATATGAAATAATAAATTTTAAACTCCTGCACTCACTTCCACAAAAATATCAAAAACATTTTAGTGCAATTGGAAGGATAAGTGGCATTAGAGAAAATTCACTCTTCTTATGTCATGGACTGACTAGTTGCTCCCCTTTCTAAAAAATATTTATTTTGAATAACTATAGATGAGAGATTAAGAAATGAAATACCTTTTACAATAACATATTTCTCATAAAATCTTTAGAGTAATTGATTTTAATACCAACTAGAGTTGATACTAATTGAGATACTAACTCTGGAAGCTTCTTCATGTGTCTCCCCCTAAAGGGAATACTTCTCAGGTTCACTCCCATAGATCTTACTTCACTTCAATTACATGTATTATAAGAACAAATAAAATACTCAAAGATTTAAGGGAATAAGATGGATCCCCCTTCTTAAATCAATTTGAACAACAAGGTTGAGATGATTTCCTCAACCCAGAAGCTCCATTATTCAGACTTTCACAACTAATCATCAATGATGACTGTGATTGTGTGGATATCAATACATCTTCTATTTCTTTGTGTGTGAGTCTTATCTCTTTAAGATCTTTAAAAACTCTAGAATATTCTAGTGAAACATTCATCTTATTGAGAAATTATTTTGGGCTGTAATGAATTCCATGAAACTTTTAATAGTGTGACCAGTCTTGTTACACTTCACACATAAAAATTATTTTTCCTCATATGGAATCCTCTTATACTTTTTGAACTAGTCATAGTCTTTGCATATTCCACCTTTCTCATTATTTCCTAATCATTTGTCCAAACCACCAATATGTCATTAGGAACTGCGACATTATGTTTGGGTTTTCTACATGGATTCTTTTTAGCATCATACATGATAAGATTTCTTTTGGATACACTGCCATTCACCTTGTTAGATTTAGAATCAAATTACTTCTCACCTTTATTTTTTAGAATCTTATTGGGGGAATTAGTTTTTACAAAATTCTTCTGAATACTTACCAAGGATGTTTTTTCTTTATTTTTCGGTTTTGGGATATTTTTTTATCATATTTGGGTACCTGTTGAGATGAAAATGTACCAACCTTCTGACCACTCCCATTGCATATATCACAAATTTTTTCTAGCATTCCAAATATATTTACAGTATACAGATGCTTCTGGATCTATGGATGTTTCTTCTTCCTTTCTTGTTTTCTCCTCCTTGATATAGGCTTTCTATGTGATTTTTAATTTTAGGGATTGTACTAACAATTCAATTCACAGTGACCAAATCTATTATAGAACCAACATTGACCAACAAACCATGGATTCTTGATATCTTCTACATAAGTTTGTTGAGTTGTTTCCTTGATATTTTGTGCTCTCTATGCGGAATAATCTTCCAAATTATTCTTCCTATCCACCCTAGTCATGGATGTAGGTATATCATCACTTTTCCTCATCCATTCTTATTTAGAAATTTTCTTCCACCATGAACATTTTTTAGAAACAACTTTAGAAACACTAGTACAAGATAGTATGGATGGTACATGTTCTTTCTCAGTTTCTTGTGATAGATCATTGAGTGAAGTCATGATATTATTATCTTATATTGGAGTTCTTTCACCCTTAGAATACTCCAATGAACAAGAAATACTAGTAGCAGCTGTGAACATCTTTTTGGAGAGCTCAATATGTGTCTTCCCAAGATTGGCACATTGAGCTTCAAATTTTAGGCATTCCATATTGAGGATGATATTCTAGTCTTCTACCACAATCATCTTATACTAACAAGTATTATTTAATCTTTCAACTTCATCTTCCAGAAGCTTCAATTTTTTTAACAAAGAGTCAAGTTATTTGATCTTCTATGAATTTCTTTCCAAATATAAACCCTTCACATCAATGCTCTTCATTGGCTCATTTTCATGTTCAAGGATCTTCTCTTCAAGATTCTTATTGACTTTCTATTTCTCCTCAAATTATTTGAGCCATTTTGAGTAAATTATTTCCAATTCCCTATTTTTTTCTAAAAAGGATCCAACCAATCTAGAGAGCTTTAGACATTCAATAATCTTTTCTTTCAATACCTTCTCCAAAACCTTATTTTCTTCTTCCAATTGGGTGATATCTTCTTGAATGCATTGAAATAGTCTATAGATAAGTGAGAAACTTTTTTCAAGGATGATATAAAGAATCATTCTTAATCTATAAACTGATAACTCTTGAGAGTTTATAGATAGATCATCACCACTTGTGCTAGAATTTTCATCGTGAGAATTATTTTCAAATGTAAAAACACACACCACTTGATCACTTGAGTTTGTAAGGTTATCCATCTTCTTGGTGGAAACTTGAGCCACCTTCTCATTACATTCCATGTCTGATATATATTATTTGTCAACAAGTTATAGAGATACATATGATTACTCTTCTTTAGATAAGAGGGACTTCTTATTAAACTTTACCATCTCTTTCTTTTTCCTGTTCATCAAGGTCTTGGTAGATATAGCCTTCTGTTCAGAGATAACTGAATCTTTACTAAAAGTGTACTTCATTGACAACTCAGGAAAAAACTCAGGTCTTAAAAGAGAATAACATCACTATAGAGAATCCAATAGAGGTGAACCTCCATATAATACCAATTGAGAGGACCATTTGGGATATACCTAACACTGTGAGGGGGTGAATTAGTATTGGGGACTTTTTAATCAAATTCCAACTTTCTATCCATGTACCTCTTTACTTGTTAGGGTCTTGATTCTCTTGTTCTAGTTTCTCTATCACATGAAATAATATGAAAGTAGTAAAAAATATCACATGATATTTTTACAAGGTTCACCACTCAATAAGAGAAGCTACGTCCTTTACATGTATGGTAATGACCAGTGCATAGATTATCCACAATAATGTTGTAACTGTTACAGTGGTTTGGCTAGGAAAACAATCCTTTTGCTAGTGTGGGTCCCTACACTTTGGATGGGGAATAAAACAATCCTTCCTTGTGTGATTCCCTATACTTTGGAGGGGGAAGGGAAATAATCCTCCTCCTAAAATGGTGATGAACTAGTCCAACTTGCATCTTCCTTGCCGGTTCATTATACTGCCTATGGAGATAGTCTTTTTTCTTCTTCAAAAGGGTTTGTAACACCAATAGAGTATTCAATATTTTTAGCCTTGTTGGATGTTACACTACTTCTTTGTTCATATTTTTCTTATTCTCCTTGTTATTTTATTAGCATCTTGTAAGTGACTAACCTTTTCTTCTCTCTTCTTCTTCAGTGAAAAAATAGATTTACTAAATTTTCTTCATCTTCATGTAAGAATCACAAAATCCCTTTGTGATTATCAAAACAATGAGGACCATATCAGCTTAGCATCATTATAATTGATATGTCCTGAATAACTGAATATAGATTATCCACACTCTATTTCTTCTTTAATTCACAATAGTGTTCAATAGTATAATGGTGTCTTGATCTCACATTATTCTTCACTCTTCTACCCAGAGGCTGGTTAACCTCCTGGTGAAAAAAGCTTGTGCATCACTCCCTACCTGCATGACTCCCTTCTTGCACACCTCCCTACTTGCACACCTCCCTGCTTGTGTGCCTCCCTGCTTGCATGCCACTAATGACTTGTACGCCACTATTTTTCATAGTTCACAACTTATGCGCCACTTCTGGATTATAACCAACGCACTTCTAGCACACAACTACTTGCTTTCATGCAACTTACCACTTGTGCACCACTTCTAACATTGCGCCACTCTGCTAGCACACCTTCCAACTTTATTGCCACTATAATTGTGTTCCTTATGAATAACTACTAACTTGTGAGATACTTCAACTTTCACACCACTTTCTACGAATTGCATGATCAGATCTCAAATTTTTCCTTACATGTTGATCCTACAAAAATGAGGAGGTAGCTATCTATTTATAGGCATTTTAGTGACCATGTACGCAAGTCATGCAAGTCACCTTGCACACCTTTGTATAACTTGTGATCTAGTTCATCACTTATGAACCACTTCATCACTTTCTTTCCTCTCCATCACTTTCACTCAATGTTATTTCCGTTTTTATATTTTTATGTCATGATGTTATAATATGACTTGCGCACAACATACACTTGCATGCCTCTTATACATGTGTGTTGCTTCCTAATTGCATGCCACTCTTAAACTTGTGCTCCACTTTATTTCCTTTTTCATATTTTTATTTGATGATATTGAAATATTACTTGCGCGCAACATACACTTGCACACCACTTATACTTGTGCTCTATTTTTTACTTGCTCGCCACTTTTGACTTGTACTCCACTTTTGACTTGTACTCCACTTTTGACTTGCGCACCACTTTCTTTACTTTTCCAAAAAAACACTTTTTTACTCCCCCTATCCTTCATAAGTATTACATAAAAATTTCTCCAAACTTATGATATTTTTGAAATAAAAATCTTCAAAGCATCGTCATATTTTTTTTCAATTCTAATAGTTCCAAGACCATGCACTACTTCATGTCTTCTCTTCATCTACCACAATCATCCTTTTTTCTTCTTATACTCTTTATAATATGAATTCCAAAGTAATTCTTCATACTCACTTCAAATCCTCAATTCCTTTTTTTAGTGTTAATTAAAAAGAAATCCAATCATCTCTCTTCATCCAAAAATGGAGGCTTGAGGCTTCTTCAAACACCTTCAATGTTATAGACAATGTATCACATTTGATACATGTATTTTGAACATTCAGAATAGTGAAACAATCATCTGATTTCAAGGAAATGGGTAATGAATGACCATATTAGAATTTGAATCCCTTCCACACTCTCTATTCTTCTTCAAACATCATTTACTTCTTTATTCAAATCTTATTATTCTTTTATTTATGTAATCTCTTGCATGGTTCTCAGGAAATTGTGGAGCATTGCATGCTCTAATTAAAATCCTCATTCTTCTCCAATCATCCTCATATTGATGATACTTCACCATTCTGATCCAATAATCCTCAAATGGATGATACTTATCCATTATTAATTATTTTAAACAATGTGTCACCTTTGACACAACTTCTTTGAACATAGGATCATTTCAAAAATCGTCTGAACTTAATTCATAATTAATTATGTAGTCCTTTATATCCTTATTCATTTTGACCATTGTTGACAATTATTGAAAACAAATACAATGTTCATACACCATGTGGTCCCAATAGCTACCATTGGTACAGTTTTTATAAAACAATAACAATCATTCTACCAATGGTATGACACCATTTAAGGATTTTTATAGCGGACCATGTAGGTCATCACTTTGATGGATTGGCTGAGGAGAGTTAGCACTCATGGGATCGAAGTTTTTATGAGATACTATAGATAATATATGGATCATACAGGATCATATGAAGATTTAAAAGATCCATCAGAAGTCTTATACTGATAGGTGATGAAGGAATTTGGATTTTGAGGAATGTGACCATTTATTCCTATAGGTTTCACCTCGATGTGGATTATGGATATTTTCTTTGTATGACAATATATCTTCAAGGTATATTGGTATTTTATAGATACTATATAGAGTAGATGAGGTGGAATATTGCTTAGAACTACCTCGTCTATTAGCATGAGTCCATAGCGTGTTCCATGTGTCGTAGATGAAGAGGTACATGCATAAAACATATCATTTTATCAAATGGGGAAATCTTGCCATCGAGGAGGGAGCATCATTTTCTGAGTACTTCGTAGAGATTGAGGATAAGTAGAAGATTATCCTTAAAGGGTGATCTATTCCTTTGGTGTGTGTCTGGTGGTAGTATGAGAATCACCTATAGATAACAAGTTTTTGGGAGACTCATATTCATCCTCAGTAACAACATATTTTTATGTAACCCTTGTTTGGGCTATTCAGGGAAGTAAATAACCAAGGTGTGGAAAACGTGTTGTATTATATTTTATATATATTATTTTTTTTATATAAATTTTATTATTTTAGAGACCTGGTGGTAAGAAAAAATGAAATTTTGATGCTTGGTGTGCCTGAAATAAATGTATAAAATATATTACTTATATTAAATAGAACATGCATGAAATTATTCAAAAAACTAAAATAAATAATAAATAGAGACTCGTATAAAAAATATGAAGTCTTCATTGATTTCATAATATGATTTTTACCCTAGGCACAATTTATCATTGGTTGGTGCGGGTCAATTTTGAAAAATTCATCATGGGAATAACTGAATAAAATTATTAATAAAAATTATTTAATTTCAAGTTTTTGATGAAGCAGTTTATCGAAATAATTATTCCTCTTTTGATAATAGGTTATGGAAAATTAATATGGTTATCTTAATAAAAAAGAAAATTGACGAGAGCAACTTGAGTTATTGGAGGAGGGCATGTTAGCAGAAGAAGACTGAATCAGAGATCAACAGCCAGTGTGAGGCAAGATCGAAGGATCTCACGAACAGACAAGACACAACATTTTTCTTCATCATTTATCATTTTGAATCATTATAAGGAAGTTTTTTGTTTTGTCTCTTCTCCCCATTCATGATTCCTTTTTTGATATCGTATCGATCGATCAACAGATAGATCCGTGGATCATGCATATTTGAGGGATGGGTTTATTTCTGGGGTTTTTTTAGATAATTTAATCATAATTAAATTTTTTGATTCTTATGTTGATGTTATAATGTAAAAAACATAGATTTACTTGAACATCAACTGATTTTTGTTCCTCTCATTTTTCATGTTGTTTTCATCCCCCAAATTCTTTATTTATCAAGGGAATTTTTCATTCGTCCAATGGTTCGACAAATCCTGATCAATATATCATTTGAAATACATTTCATAGTGAAATGGTCTGATATCATATTTTTAATATTGGTATGACACGATAGTCATGTGAACATGGAATCGTCAATGAATCGGGCAGCTGCATATGCCTGATTTCATATTCTTTGGTGTTTTTCAATATTCAATGATGAACGATGCATAGATATATTTTCAGAGAAGATTTAATGGTTGGAACGAGATTGTTGTTGATGGAATGGTTATTATGATGTGCATCCTTGATTTCTATAGAAGGGAAGGGTTGTATCAGAGTCCATATAAGTAGATAAGGTTCATGAAGGAATAAATCATGGTTCTAGAAAAAAAACACACTTCCTATGATTCAGGATACATGGTGTTTGTGAACCCTTTATAGTATCTAGGGTTTCAAGTGAATTTTATGCATCACACAGCATGAGACCCCTATCTTACTGAGTGTGTTCTATTTCTGGTGAATCAGTGTGTTCTTCAAGAAGCACATGGACACATGTTAGAGTATACAATTTGGAGCACACCATGTACTCCACCACACGAAGATGGAATGGACCAGATACATGAGAAAAGTCATGTATTGATACACATGAACATGTTCATGGAATCAATACATATAATATAATTCATGTAGACTATGCGTGCCTCATACATTCCATGTACATCTACACAGACATGGGAAAGGGACACATATCGTTTACATAGGCAGGACCCGGGGTAATGGGATACAACCTGTTACCACTTCTATACAACATGCACATTATTAAACATGGTTTAGATCCCTTATCCTCTATATCATGGACATGTTTCATTATGCTACATTCCCTTTATCCCTTCCATGAGGGTTGTTATGGAATCATCTCCCACTCCTAGTACTATGATCCCTTTAGCATGACTTCTTCGAAAGAGTCATTTGAATCCATCCAAGAGGACTTGAGTGAGATCCTCTATTGATCTCCATGCCCTAGGTGGAGTTATTGAAATCATCATGACTAAAACATAATGGGAGAAAATACTCTACATTGAATGTTAATTTATATTGAGTTTTTGTTATCACCCCATGGAACTAGCGGTGATCTGTATTTTCATATTGTGTTCTCTTTAAACTATCAGGGTGTACTTCAAATTATGAGACACGATGAGAACTATATGTCAAACCAACATCATTATCTCTATCAAACTCAATGGTGTGTTATCTATAATGATTAATATGTGGAATCATTGATCTAGGATCATAGGATGGTATACTACTATTGTGACATACATTTTGACTATGTATCTTTGTTGTGTATGTCAATATATTCTTTTTATTTATGTTGTATACATATACATGTATATAGAATAAAATATTTTCATTATTTTATAGTTTGTGTTTCAGGGTATCCAAATGAGTATTTGTATACTCACCCCTATATGGTCACTTCTAGAATGTGACTTGTGTTGTATAGACGATCATCTATTTGACATACTCCTTGGTAAACTATGAACAGATGGGGCATAGTGAGACCAGACTGATAGAGGTGAGTTCCTACATCATTTTATCTACTATCCAAGATATGAATTAATATTAGATGTGGGATTCATACTTTTTTGTGGTAAGATTTTATTTGGCCCTTTTAACATTACTTTACTTCAATCCATACTCTTCTTACAGGATTTAGATGTATAAATGCATGGTTGTTCAGTTGTTTTTAACATTTCAGCATCTAATGTGTACATGTACTTATACTAACGGCTCCCATGTCAGTGATATTCCAACTCGGCACAAGATTCTAGCCTCTTCCCAATTGGTGGCAGGCTTGGATATTCATGGAATGGGCCCCACTGGGATGGGATGTGACACAGCGCATCTTATTTCTCAGTAAACTAGTTAGAAAATCACTCAATGATAGGGGAATATCAAAATGATTCAAATCTGTGTAATTGATACCATCACATCATGAAAAGATATTCATGATGGGAATGAGTACTAAAACCTTCAAAAAACCTCTTATGTAATTATTTCCTAGTGTGAATGGTATCTCACAAAACGAATGGAATTTTGAAAAATCGATCTCCTACCTATAAACATCATTGATAAGTTGAATTCTAGTTCACAACATAAAAATCAATTAGTTCTGGTTTCTTTTTAATTTTAGTTTCCTACCATTGGTTCATTCTATGACATAAAGTTTCACATATCTAAATATTTGATACTTTCCAAAATACATTACTCAACCCATCCCTTTAGATTATTATACATTAAAAAAGAATGGAATCTCTTCTACAAAAAGAGATTAAAAAATTTATTTACATAGGAATATATCAGTTAAATATGAAAATAAATTGAAAAACTGAATGATATTTATTATATGTATATATATATTAATATTTTAATATCTTACATAATTAAAAATGATTTTCATTAAGCATAACTCTCTACATAAATTTCAATGGCCATCCATGCTATCAATATTTATGTTTCAGAGTCAACAAATAGAATACATATCAATGGGTAGATGAACATTCAACCATCACATGGAATATATCAATACAACTCATAACATTTAAAAAAACAATCAAATATGGTTTATAATTTTCCCCTTTGAAAGAAACAAATGATCTATGTGATTCCACTAACATAATAAGGTCTATTATTAGTAAGCATGCTAATCATTATTTACATAAATTTAATTTTTTCCACTCAATAATCATGGAAAAAATAAATAGATTTATTCTCATAGAAAGAACAAAGGTACCTTACTATAAACATGAATTTAATTTAATATATGTACTAAAATACAATGATAAAAAATACTCATGATCGATTTGAAATAATTATTATATAAAAAATGATATTTTTCTAGGTAGGTAATCGATATAAATACATTTAATGATCAAAAATGAGGTTTGACTTTTAGATCATATTGAAATATATATTCTAAACTAAAATTATCAATAAATAAAAAATCATACTATTTACTACATTATAATGTATAGGATCATGAAAAAAAGATATATAATTAATGAATACTATCATTATTTATTTTACTTTTTAGTTTCGTCAAAAGTTATTATTGTGGAAAATCTAACATTTACCAGACAACCCCAAATGAACTCCTCATAAAACTAATTGTAACAGTTACAACAGGGTCACTAATTATGTAAGGGTGATTCTTGGCTCCCCTAATACTAAACCAATTTTTTTTAAAATATTTCTAAATTTTAATAAATTTATTTTGTTTTCCATTTTTATTATGTAATAATGAAAATTAATGAAAGATATATTCATACTTTCCCATAACCAATGAAAAAAAACACAAAAGTTTATCATTGAAGCACATACCTTTACATAATTTAAATCCTCTCCCCCACACATAAGCCTTTGAATATTAGGAAAAATAAAATGGTAAGGTTATGAATGGAAAAACTGGTATTAAAATTTATATCTTCTAAAATAATGGTAATTAATTTATTCTATGGGATACATAAGGATTTAAAATCAAGGTGGGTATCAATTATAAGGTATTATCAATAAATTTATTCAAATCATATTAAAAATAACTTTGTTCAATCATATATTTTTCAAGATCTCAATGAATGATATAGAAGGAAAATAATTTCTAATTTTTCTCTCAAGAAAATAGTTAGAAGTAATGATAAATATTTGTTTATAATCCATTTAGGAATGGGAAATTTTAATATATGTGAGTCACTCATTTTGTAGCCAACAAATAAAAAACTAATCCCCCAAAATTTATGAAATTGAAAGCTAGAATTTTTTTTTGGGAAATTACCTTGAAATTAACCTAATATCTTACCAATTTAATGATTTATTAAATACATACTTCTAATTTTACATATAATAATAATTTCTCTATATTACCCTTTTTATATAATTTAAATTGGACTCTAAAACAAATAATCATGTAATTCCAAAATAATCATTGTTTTTTAATAAAAATTAGAAAAATCTGAAGTGTATTGCATGTATATATCTCATTTAAAAACACAATAATATATTTAAAACATGAGGTAATTTAAAAGATAAATAATTTATTATTACACATCTCTTTCCACATGATTCTCTAATCCATCGTATTTTTTAGTATACCACAACATTGAACTATAAATAAGAAACTAGTGAATGTGTGATGAACATGATTAATCGGGATATAAAAATTATGTTAATCAACTAATAGGGGAGTTAAAAATTAAATAAGATTATTTAAATTTATTAAAATGAAATTATAATTTTGGCTACATTCAAGAAGTTACTTATTTATGATATTTAATATATACATGTACCTTTTTATTATATAATGGTAAAATGAAACAATTTTACCTGGTCCAATTGTAGGATTTATTTTAAATTCTGTACATATAGGATTATGGTTCATATCTTCTTACATTATAACTTCTTATCACGGAGTTGGAATTGAATCTAGATGGTGGATATCTTCAAATACTGAATAAGAAACTCCAAATCTATATATAATTTATATTATTATCCAAAAATGAATATTTTTCCTCCTCTATAATTATTGGGTTGGGTCTATTTATTCTAGTTGCTTATCCCCCTTTTACCACTATCAATGGTGCCTTTTGTTAAAAATATTATTATTAATAGACATTTAAATATGATCTAATGAATCCTTTTACTCTTATTATAATTCTACATATTCTATATCATTTAATTTTATAATTTTTTCTACCTCAAAAATTCAATCACCATCAAGGAAGTTCTTATTATCTATATCCTATTATTTTTCTGATTCTTTTATTTTTGTGGCATTCATCAAAATTATATAGCTGTTGTTTTATATCCATCATTAACTAAATGTGATCTATAATACTATTTTATTTTTTGTAAAATAATTGTAGTAATAGATGTTCTTCTATCAGGGTTTAGAGGATCCACTAATAAATATCAACAAATTATATGAACTTTTACATGGTTTCCTCACCCATTTCATCTTACTTAACCACTTCATTCTTTTATTCAACAACCATCATTACTTTTATGTCCTAGATTTCTTCTTCCACATTTTATTATACTCTATTTCATAAAGTATTAATTCATGTAAAATTATTCACATTTGGATTTAATATTTTAGTAGTTTGGTAATGATTATAATTAATTTCTCTATTCTGTTTGTGCTATGAAAGATGTTCATCTTTACACATATCCATAATCACAATATACATTTTAAGAAATAATTTTTTTATTTATTTACAATTTTACTACTATTCCATTTTAAATTCAAATTCTCCAAGGTGTTCATGACCAGTCATTAATAGCCCATGGTTTTTATGATAATTTGGAGCTTTCTCATTAGAGTAGTAGTTTGTGATAATAATTTTGTATAGTTTTAAATCACCATTTCAATACTAATACAAATAAATATATATCGCACATTGTTCTATACCGAAGTCAGAATTTTGAATTTCCCCTAAGATAGAATATACAAGATACACAATATACACTTATGGTGTTGGGTCATAACTCAACATTTATTTACACTCAAACATAAACCACACCACTATAAATAAATCATTTTATGTCGAACAAATGAAAAAAAATTAAAAACATAAATAAATATAAATGTAGATAAATTTTAAGAAAAATTAATTTAACTTAGGAAATCAGTATTGAGTAATTAGTAACATTATATTAATCCCTAACAATAGAACTAGGAAATTTACCTTACGGATGGATGTCATTAAACTCGTTTATTCAGATCAATTTATAAATTTAAATAACCTAAACTACATTATATACTAACAAATACAATAGAGGATATTTATGGTAAATACCATAGTGAATGTGCAATCATTGATACAAATCTTGGATAAATAATAGGGTTTCAGCATATTATCAGGAACTTGATTCACAATTAAGAATAAATAAAATAAATTAACTAAAGACTCAATGAAAAATAAACTAAAAGAATATATAATATAAGAACATAGGGGAACATGTTTCCTAGGTAAGAGATAATCTGAATTCATATAAAAAATATTCATATCCAATAAGTGCACAATCAATAAGTTATTGATTCAAATATGAAAAATTCACATCAAACCATTATAGAATATTATTTCATCGATATTAGATGAATTAAAATGAAAATAATTCATTATTATCTATTAAAAATTTTAGAATAATTAACCAAATTAGTGTTTGTGAATCAATTACCTTTAACATAATTGGTTATATTCAATAAAAACACACTTTTTATGTGATTTGTAAAACAATATGATTAAAATACATCTCAATACCAAACTAATTTATTATATTCAACCTAAATTTGAATAAATAATGAAAAAATGTTACAAAAACCCTTCATATGATACCAATCCCCCCTATGGATTTATCCAATCATTATTGATTGATCGCCAATGTTTAATAAGTTATGTGCTATTAGAGATAAAAAAAATACAATATAAAATCACCTAAGTAAAAAAATATAATATTTACCTTATGGAATGATCATACAAAAGATATAATTTAATAATTATATAATAAGAACAAAAATAAACAAAAAAAGAATGCATAACCAAACTAAAATGAATGATCCTCAGATTGAAACCCTAGAAACATCTCCCTTAGTGTCCAAATAGTCCACATCCATGATGTCAAAAAACACTCTTAAATCCATTAAAATTTGACATCATATCTCTTTGTAATTTTATTTGAAAATACTCTAATGATGGGGGAATATTAGATCTATTCAAATTTGGGTAAGTGAAAATATTATTTTTGTGAATAGAGATTCACAATGTGAATTATTATTATAGCCTTAAAAACCTTTATACCCCAAAGAATTTAATAACATGAATAATATGTCTTGAGGTCAAAAATATTTTAAAAATTATAGGTCCCATTTTCCTAACATTATTCATGTTGTGAATTCCAGTTCACTATTTTAATTATGATTTATCCTATTATATTAACCATTAAATATCTTTTAAAGAACATTTGTAGCTCTACATAAATATTATTATATATTCCACACATATGATAAACCTTCCACTAAAACACATGAGATAATACAATTACTTGGAATACCAAAATTTGAAGAAAAAAAATCCAGTTGATAATAAATATCCCATCGAGAAGAAAAATATATATAATTATTATTCCATGTATAATTTTTACCATGCCAAAAATTGAGTATAACTAACATGGGATTTTTCCACTTGCTAAAAAATAATAACATCGTGAGTATAAATTGAATAGGACTAAAGGAATGAATGAATATACATTTTAATTTACATTAAATAAAATAATCCACTCTCATGAATGACATGTGACGTATTCATTCAATATGGTAGGTCTATTTTAATAAATTATGATTTTATTTTATGGGATACACTATATTGACATGTTTTATATCTAGTGGTAAAACAATATATTTTATTTTTTTCGAAATAAATCTCTCTCTATAAGTGTTTACATAAGAATTGAACTTGATAACTCACTCATTAGTGGCTTGTTTTATATCATATAAAAATCTAGTTTTTTATTTTATTGGATTTTATCAAGTCATGAATTTTTATTGAATATGTTGTCTTTAATATATTGTAACCCTAATAGTTCCTGAATAATTTTATGAAGGATGATTATATCGATTCAGTTTGGTCTAGTGACCCATGTTACATCAACATATTTCTCTTCCGTCAATTATAGTTGTCTGATGAATTCTACATTATTCAATATCTGTTGAATATGGAAATTCGGGTTATTTTCCATGGGTTGACCATTCCTTTAAAATTTATTAGATCCTTAAGATGGTCTACGATATGGTTTAATTATTTTTTTTTAAAGATCCTTATCTCTTTATCACCATATCACTCCAAAAATATGTGATGTTGTTTATTTCTAAAAATTATTAATGGAATTTATCTATATTGGAATAAAAATGAATATCAATAAAAGAAATCAATTATATATGATTTTAAGGTGGATTTTTTCCTCCAATACAATTTTTTTAATCACTATCATTTTTTTGTATTGTCGTTGATATATTTAATTTATGAATAGATTTCATGATTTAGTGTTTCAGAATAGAGACTCAAAGAATTAAAATGTTGTAATATCATCCATCCCATATTCTTATGTAGATTACCAAACCAATTATAGTTACCCAAATGAGGTATCTACCCATGTGGAGAGATACATTGATAGATTAACTATTTCAAGTCATATAGTGGACTCAAAGAACAAATATCAACATGAATTATCCTTTCGTCTATTTTCATGAAAAGATATGAACATGTTATTTTTCTGTGATTGTTTCCTCTAGAAAACGTTTATACTCTAATAAAAAATATAGGCATCACATCAGCATGGGAAATAAGTAGGAAATCAAATTTTAGGGTGAAAAATTAGTGGAATGGTCAATGTGTATGATTTTTTTAGAAAACCTAAAATTGATATGTTAAAGGATGATTGATAAGTTTTGGATTTCCTTAATCATTACCTTAGATGATGAAAATTTCTGTGTATGATTTCTAATCCATTGATTTCAATTTTTTACTAATCTAAGATTTTTTAGGAATTCTCAGGCATACAATTTATATATAGACTATCCAAGGATCTTAGTTCATTACCACTGATGGTGGGTAGACATTAATTAATTATTAAATGAAGTATAAACCATTGTATTATTAATAAGTTATTTAATAAATCCTTGAAATATGAAATCGTTTTGATTATTTTAATGATTTATCCCTGTAGATGGATCATGATGGGTGTAATCATTGAAATCCAGAGAGGAAAAAACCCACATACTCACTATAGGTTAATAAGTATGTCAAGGTACTAAGGAATTGACTATAATGGATATTGATATTTCTATTAATGTTGAGAAATTTCATGGTGTATCATCATTGGAATTACATTTATATGATAACGATGTGTATTTTTACAAAATATTTTTATTCAGGAATAAAATAATTGTAACAAAAATGAGTGGATTTTATTTGTGATATTAATTTGTATGTAAAATAAACAATATTATGAATTGAAATGAATATTATAATCTTCCCAAATAAATTAGGACATGATTATATGTAAGATTTTATTACCTAAAGATACTAGGGAAAAAATGTTTGAGGTAATGTGGAAATAATACAGTACAATCATATTCTATATTCAATGTTTGAGGTGTTATTTGTTTAGGTATATAAATAATTATCTATTGTTAAAACTACGCTGAAATCCCAGGAATTACAAGATCTATGGTACTTCTCATTCACATAAAAACTCTAGGATAATATGAATAATATATTGGATATGTCTTGAAAACAATGGAAATATGGTATTATTAATGAAAGAATAGTAATATTTTCTTCTTAGTTAAGGATCTTACTAACATGATGCTAGGAGATTCCTCAGTACCTGAAATACTCCATTATGAGATGGTTCATATTGGTTTCATATTTATTAAATTGGAATATGATTCATTATCTTATATTGAGTATCTTTATTTTTTGACCATCATTACCTCAATCATTTAACATAATCATCAGGTTTATTATAAACCTTATATCAGGGTTTTTTCATTATAATATAAGTGATCTTCATTTATATTTATATTCCATTAATCATGATTTTCCTTTCGTATATTTTATTTGTATGTTTTTTTCTATCATATTTGGTTTATTTTTTGAAGTTCCCATAAAACAAACTGTAATTTTTAAAATATATATATATATAAATGATTGATTAGTTTTAATTATATATATGGTGTATTGAGATATATCCGGTTTGTTAATGTTTTAAAAATATTTATAGGGTTTTATCATGATCGTTGTAGAACACTTTATATCTTGAATAATAGTGGAGTTTATCTATTGGTAAATCATTTTTTATGGTTATGAATTAGGGAGTTTTTAATTTTTTTCAATGCTAAAACAACCATTGTTGTCGTAAAATAGGACATGGAAAAGGGAATAGTTTTTATACAATGTGTTTTTCAAAATGCTAACAAATAATTATTTGGTAATCATATGTGATTTAGTTCATAAGGATTGAAAAATATTTGAGATGTTTTTCATATTCTTTGAGTATCTTTAGTGGATGTGGTAAAATTATGGATCAATATTCTAAATAATAAACTACGAAATAGTGTGATTTCTATGTCGTGGCTTTTATTATGACCTAATTTCATATAAAATATCATTCAGGTATTGAAAAATAATATTAGATTCCATTAGTAAAATCATATAATTTTTATTAAAATAATTATAGTTGGACACACACTATATGATAATGTGTAGTTGATTATGGGAGTAATAAAGGGGTTTAACATGTCAAATAATAAATAAGTGAATGTTGTAAATATTATAATAAATGATCAAAAAAAATTCTATAAAATAATTCATTATAAGTTATAAAATATAGTGAGTCATTCATTTACTGGATAAAATCGATTTATATTAGTTGATTAGCCTCATTTTCTAACATTGAATATTATTCTCAATCAATCCAAATCAATCATACTATTCAATTATATTTATTAACATAAATGTTTGTTTTAGTACACCATTTAAAGGGGAAGGATTGTTAGAAAATAATTCAATGAATTTATTTACTAGTAGATACATTTGGAGTTGGGTTTAATTTGATTAAGTATGTGATATTTGTATCAAACTCATTGATTAGTCAAGAATGAGGACCAATTGTGAGGTATATATTTAATTAATTTTTTATTTTATTTTATTTCTATAAATCATTGAAAATGTTTTAGATAATTTTTATATTTTATTCCCTTATATTTGGCAATAGATATTACCATAAAAAATATACATATCCTAAAAAGACACTGACGATTGTATTATACAAGAACACCATAATTCATATAATAAAATAAAAAAATTAGTTGAAAACTATATTGGAGGGAATAGAAATCCTAATAAAATAATCCAATGACACTAATCATTATATTCATATTTACATTAATATTATTTAAATACTTGAATTTTTTAAAATAAAATAGGATGATATATATATATATATATATATATATATATATATGAATATGTGTTTGTGTATATATATGTATGCATATTTTCATATTGAGAAATAATGTGTAGAGTTTTCTCTTACTAATTTAATGTCCATAAATATATTATTTTAATTCTTGAAAATGGATAATTCAATCCAATACTTTTAACATTAATTAATTAAAAAAATTATAAAATTATGTTATTATGATTATATTTTTGTAAAATTATTATATGAGATTTATGATTGAATAAAGAGATTAAATCATAAATATAACCTTATTCCACATAATAATAAAACAATATATCAATTTATCATAAATTTATCAGTTATATAAAATTTTAATAAGTATTCCAAATTCATGCATGCATTATTCCTTATAATGTTAATTTTAATTACTATCAATTATGATTATGTATTAGTGTATTTTCTAATGTAGAGAATTAATTAAAATTTTATGTTAATATAATTTATTTTTTTGATTCAATATATTTTTATTTATGAATCATTGAATTGATATCATGTATGTATATATTATAGATAACTATTTTCTCATTTCAATTTCATGAATCAACTATTTAGATTTTTATATAATGAATTTTTATGATTAGAGATAAAGAATACAATTTTAATATGAAATGTTGAATAATTATATGATAATTTGATTGGATAAACCTATTAAAATTAATATTATTGTATAATTATGAAAAATTTGATTATTATGCATGAGAAACATCGATTTGACTGTTTTTTATGTTCATTCAAATTAGAATCACAAGTAACATGGATATAACATTCCCAAAAATAAAATGTGTTACAGAATTTATTATTTATTTTAATGTTCAGTTTCGAATTTTTGTTATATTTTCTTTTAGAACATTACTAAGTTCCTTGAACACCAAGAATATAGAAGGTTTTTTACAATTCATAAGCATGTCATTAGAACGAAAAATATTTCATTAATAAAAACTTTATTAATAATAGATGTGGATAATTTTTTCTTTGTATAAATTTTCCTACAATTATTACAATATGAGTATAGAACATTATAAATGAAATATAATGTCAGTAAAAACAAACTCATATTACATTAAAGGTAGAACATGATATTTAAAGTGAGAATAACTTATAAGGTTCAATAAATATTCTCCATCCATTATATATATGTCCACGGAGTTAATAAGAATGATATAAAGAATAATAGAATGTTAAAAAGGGAAAATGATACCTAATGATTCATCTAGTGTGATCTAGAAGATTCAAAACAAAGAAAAATGAAATTTTGGGGGGAAATATGGGAATTTTAAGAACTATTTTATGAAATTAAATGCTTTGTTTGGAAATAAGTCGTGAAATATTATTAAATATTCCTAGAATAAATAATATATAAAATTAATCATAATAAATTATTTATTTGTTTAAGTTTTATGATTCATGGTTTTAATATGATTCATTGATATCTTATAGATCAAATCACATGTCTAACTAATGTTTAATTTTCAACTTAATTAAGGTGAAGGACCCATTGGATGTTGTGGTGGATTATCATTTAATCCTTTATAGTGAATATTTTTTTGGACTTATGTAAAAATATTTATATACATTATACATTTAAGAGTATGGTTTCTTTATCAAAACGTGATAGTGATAAATATTATTTTAATTTTTGGAATTGGATGTATCATTATATTTTAAAACAATCAAATGATTTTATATGAAATATTATGTGATGAATTATGTAAATTAATTATTTAAAAAATTTATACCTGAACTCTTATGACCAATCATCAAAATAATGATGCCAAACATTTTTTGGAAAATTAACTAACTAATTTTTTTATAATGATTTATTTTATTATTATATATAAAAAATGGAGATATTAATTAGTAATCAAATGGATTAAGTGTTATATTTCACTAATATGATCATTTATGTGGATTTCATTGAAGTTAAAACAGAAAAAAATCCACTATAATAAATCAACCCCTCATGATTATATATACAAACACAAGTGGACCTTTTCAATTGAACACTAGAATTTTTTTCAGTTAGAGATTCCAATGTTCTTAAGAACTATGGATATGAAATCATCCTTTCTTGGAAAAGACCTATGGATGTAACCACCATGATACTAGGGATGAATTTATTTATTACATAATTAATTATTTAGATTTAGGTTGTAGGAAAGTGTCATATTGATATTTTGATGTTGTAGATGAGTGGTGGATTGATTTTTGAATAATAATGTTCCTTATGTTTGGATATTCACAACAGATGCTCCTTTGGTGTTATGTGATTGAAAATAGGTAATTTAGCATGTTTTAATGACTATGGTAATTTTGAAATAATGGTTAAGTGAATGATAAGGTTTTATGAGGTTGATATATTCTATGGTGTAGTGGTTTTAGGGGGCAGTACATTATTTTGGTTTTGAATTTCAGGGGAGTTTAAATTTTTATTTTGGTGAGTAGTCTATTATAAAAACTAGGATTCAGAATGGAAATATGAATTTTTAGAAATATATAAGTGAATATTTTAGACATTTTTTGATGATTGATATATATGTAACTAGATAAGGACAATATCTAAGATTCATATGGGTCTTTGATTTACTTATGAACATACATCTGGTCATGTTGTGATGATACGAAATAGTGAAATTTCATCTAAATCCATGGGTTATACACAATATTGTTGTTTTGATGAGTGTATGACCCCTTTTCATTGTGGTATCACAATTCGAGAGGTGAAATTCCAATGAGGTCACACCCTAAAGGAAAATATGGGCTTAGATGGTACCTTTTCTTAAGAATAGGTTATTCCATGGCCCCTATGGTTTCACCACGATTGTGTCATGATTTATTTATGTGGGGGAACATAGGTAAATTAAATTTATTCCTACACATTGATCATAAGTTGAACAACTATGGTATAGAGGCCATTTTTTATATTATTTCCCCTCTCATTCCCCCAATCAATCCCCTATGGGTTGGGAGGATTACAGATGCATTTTGACATTATGTTTAGTTATATTCATCATCCCTATATGTTTGTTTTTTGTTTCCATTCATCAACTATAATCATATTGAAATTTTTTTAGGATTTCAAATGATTTACAATAGACCACGGTGGAAATTATTTAATATGGTGGTGATTTTGATTGTTGTAGGTAGAGGGAATCCCATAAGATTAACACATGGGGTAGTACACTATTTTATGGAAAATATGTAACCCAAATGATTTTTTTGGGGTTTTCATAAATTTGGTTAAATATTAAATTAAATTTATTGTATTAATTTAGTATTTCATATTTATTTGGAGTAGTTTTGTTTTTTATAGTAGAACATACCCCATCACTTAGAGTATTTGTGAGAGAAATATGGTCAATTAGTTTTTAGGCATTATTCAAATTTAAATTAAATTGAGTAATTAATTATTAAGTGATTTAATTAAATAAAATAGATGCTTTAGAATGTATTAGGTCTAGAATAGGTTGGGGATAGAATGTTTGACATGGATTATCCTAGGAGAGAGTATGAATGTAGTGTTTAAAATAGAATGACTCTGATGAGTTAGGAGGTCCCTATAAATTTACCTATAGCTTGAAATTTTTATTTATGTCGCATGTGATGTGTTTTCTAACCAATAATGGTGATTAAATTTTTTTTAATTAATTAATAATTTTAGTTACAATTGATTTCCTATAAATGAATGGAGATGATTCAAGGTCTACCTTAAACCTTGAGCATTGGTTTGATGTCTCATCCATCAAATAATGAGGCATTGATTATAAATGTATGCTTTAATATATATAGATCCTGAGGGGTGATAATTATAAGAAATAGAAATGAATTAATGTAGTGGACTGAGTGTATGAACCCTTTAACACCTCATAATTTATGAGAGTGTTGTAATGACATGACTAGACTAATTCAACTAGAAGATAACTAGAGATGTCTTAATGACTATGGGTATAATATTAGAGAGTGGTGAGTGATTACTTCTCCCCCAATATGGGAATACCTAAGTGGGTATAATCATGGTAGTTTTATGTTAGGTTAGGTGATGGGATAAATATTTAATTTCATTGGATGTGAGATGGTATTTATTATATCCCCTTTAGTGGTTCTTTTTATATTTTCATAAGTGGAAAATGATGCCTTGATGTGTTTATAGAAGTGATTAGGGACATTATTCTCTCTGATTGATGGGATATATCACATATATGATATTGGGATAAGAGAACCCATATAGGGTGTCAGTGCTATGATGTGACCTACTTGACCCTGGTGGGGCCCCAATGTTATTCCTACCACAAGACTATTAGTGTGGGAATGGGTAGCTAGTATTTTGGTAATATTTTTGAACATATATAACTGATGTGAGATTTATATGGTTTCAGTTATCAGGGTGGAAAATCCACATAAGAGGATAACTCTAATTTGGTGATATTGGATGGGTAAGTTGATTTTCCAATGAGATTAATTTATGTGATATTATAGGATGGTTACACTACCCTCAAATATTGTGAAAAAATTCTCAAGATATCACCTAGGATTCAGCTCATGTTATATGACAATATGGGATTCCAAATACACTCGCCAGGATTTGGAAATTTTTAATTATCTATGGGAATCCTTGGATAATTCCCAAACAATGATGAATGTTCCACATATATATAATTCCTAGATTGATGGAAAGGATTAATATGTTATGTCTATTTGGAATGATCATATGGCATGTGATTTATTGGTTTCAAATATGGTATTACTTAGATATTCCATTGGATTCATCCTTTGGGGAATGAATTATGATATTCCAAGGATTCTTCCTATTATCTGGGGGATTAGAAATACATATATAGGATTCCCATGATACTATCTAGGATCCTTTAATAATGAATGAAAATTATAATACACTTTGGATATTACCTTGAATTCAGTGAGTATTCCTACATGTGATGGCCAAAACAATGCCCATGATCCTACCATTGTGCCTACTTGTAATGCACATGTCAATATAACTAGTATATTAATAATGTTTATATAGTATTAAATTGTTACTTCCTAGGATATGGGTCTATAACATAGACCTATTTGGTTATAAAGGATTCCATCAAGGATCCAAAATTTATGAATAATACAATATAAGATCTCTAGGTAGGAGATTGATTATATTGCAAGTTATGTGAAATTATTAGACACACTCTAAGACCAGTCAAAGTATGTATTGATGATTTCATGTCTCACACTATAACCTAATGATTAATTTTTTTTGTTTATTTAAGGATCCATAGTTTGATTATTTTTAATTTAGTTGAATGTATCAAATATTTATACATTATATTTTTTTATGCGTTGGACCTAATTAGTATTTCCTTACTGAGTTTTACTCAAACTTTATTTGTGTGTCCATAGATCGTGGGTACCTGAGAATCTATAATTGATCTAAGGATTAGTTAGGGAAGAGGCTTGGTGTTCCATGTCATGTCGTATTTGAGGTGGATATAGGAATGCTCTTGGATGGTAGTATATCATGTTCTATATTCATAATTCTCTAGTTTATTTTCTATGTGAATGAACTATTGGGAAATCAAATGATGTATAATTGAAAAAGTGAGAGTTAGTATTATTTTAAGCCTTTTTATATTAATTTATTACTGATGGTTGTTCTTTATTACTTATGCATACAGTCTAAATTTGTTAATGAATATTTTTTGTTATTGATTTCTTTTTTTACTCTGATATGTTGATAAAATCTCCCCATGGAGTCACCCTAGAACTTCACCTCTAATCAATAACCTCTATTGTACTTAGAGGAGATCATGAATTAATGTGGCGACCACTGATCTAGGAATCATCAATTAATCAAGGCTAGTGGGATGCTACAAGATTATTTATTTCTTATAATTATCGTCCCATGTCATTTAATTCTTATACCATTGTATATGATTGATATTTTGAGGTTATGCTTCCTTGTTTTAGTCTATGGAATTTTTTTATGATTCCATGTTCATTTCAATTAGATATTTCTACTATGATCATGTTTTATCACATGTTAATTTCACTAAAAACCTTATCAATCATTGATATGATTTCTCATTCAATGAATTTGAGCTCACTATTTCAATTAATTACCTTTTCCCAAGGGAATTATATATGTGATTTTTTATAGAATTATGTATTTTTTTGAGATATTTATGTGAGATTAATAATAAATAATGTGTAATATGAAATTTATATAACTTCTCATTAATGGATCTTTACTATTGGGTTCTAATTTTGTGTGAATATATTTTAGATATAATGTTTAAATTATGGAAATGATGTAAAATTAAATTCATGTAAGGTTTGGATCATCTCATTCTTTTCCTATTTTGGATTATTTGGATATAATGATTCATATATATTATGTATTATATTATGTATCATTCTATATTTCCTATTTACATTAGTATAGGTTATCCCATGAATGAGTATGGAAATTTTCCCTATAGTTATATATTATTATGAGGGAAAACTATATTCTATGCACTGAATATTTATCTACTGGTATTTTCACATAACTCTATAAATTAGGAAGTGCACCTAATTCATTTCAGTGGTCTCCACTGATAAAATTTTTGTAATCTAGTCATGCTAAATACAATAGGTATTTATAAAATTAATATAACATTTATGTTTCAGAGATAATTATTCCATGGAAAGTACAATTATCTTATACTAGGTTGTATGTCTCCTTAGGAGATTTTCTTGAGTAATTGTTTTGGGGTTTTATAGTTGTGAATAGTTCTATAGTGGGGATTATTTTAACTCCTCAATATATAATTAAATAATAAGTACATTATTTATTTTTTTAATTTTTTAATTTACTAGTATTACTATTTTAATAGAAAACTAGTTTGTGGGATGGATTTTGTTTCATTCCAAAAAACGTATCTAGACCAATTTCATTTAAGGGTGTTTGTTACATTTAATTACACATCAGACAATATTTTAATTTATTAAATTATACTAATTATATTATATTACTGGTTTAGGAATTTATTTTTTATTTAAAATTAATATACTTAGTATTTTAATGTTTTTTTAAACAAATAACTAAAAATTTAGAAAAAATATTTCATTAAAATTTAATCTAAATAAGGGGTTAGACATAAGAAACTCATTACCACTTCTCACCTATTGAATTTATGATCAAAGTAGCCTATGATTGTCTGCCTCAATAGATTATACTTCTTTCTCATAGGGTATGAAATTAAGGGACCATGGTAAGCCCATCCTTATTCTCTTATACTTATTCATCTTCCACATCATCTATACTATTTGTTGACAAACATCAATATAGATTATAAAATATAAGGGGTATTTGAATTTTATTCTCTTTGGAGGGGATTATTTTTGAACTATAATATAGTTCAAATTATATGATATGAGGTATTCATAAGGGATTTTATTATATGTTCTTAGTTGTTCAACCTATTCTCAGAGGCATTATGTAGTGGCTACGGGGATACATGCCCTACCTCTTTATATAGTAGAACCATTGGGTACTTAGTAGTGGTTCATAGAGTAACAGGTGTGTCCCCTTTTATCAAGGTACCCCCAGATGTGACACCAGGTAGCCAGTAGACCTGTAGTGGGTAGCCAATAGGTAAAAAAGAATTTTTCATTTATGGTAGACTCGTTATTTCTGGAATATCACTACATTTTTTACCTAATATCTATATATTATGGGTCAAATGATTATCCCCCTTCATTATTGATTCTATCCCATAGAGTCCCATTTTCCACCCATTAATGTAAATTTATTAGATGTTTATTTTCCTTCATATTAGTGTAATCCATCTATTATTACTACCTTCACCCATTATCATCTCTAATTGATTTTGGTTTTATCCTCCATGGGTTTTGTTAGTGACTCAAATTGATCATGGGATAATTGTCTTGCTAAATTACGGCTTCATAGTGCCGTGGAAACAAGACTCTCAAAGAGCATAGATTCTATAGTTGTAAACCATTATATTACTGATAGACCGCCTGATTTTCCTAGGGTTTCATAAAAATCAAAAAGAATTGAATATCACATTAGTGTTGAATAATGGGTATTTTGGTCATGGTAGATTTGGGTAATTTCCTTATGGAGTTGTTGTTTTTTCTATAGGATTCGTCTATGTGAGTCTAACTAATGAATCTCCTAAGTTTACACATATTAATATAATTTTCTTAAATTTATTATAATTTTTTATAATTAATGGTTAATTCCCTATAATTTTAAATAGAATCATACTGGATTTATTTTGGTTGGTGTAGGCTATGATTCATTTTAGCTTATCACAATTTGAGGGTAGTAACTCCATTTATGAGGTAAAAGTATCATTTCATATTTTAAAATAATTTGAATCTTTTTATATGACATGCATTTTTATCTTCATGTGTTGGGTTTGGGGTTTATTTTATTTGAAAAGGTTCTATATAAGACATTGAGTGTGGGATATACTAGGATAGTGCCTCATAAAAATAAAGTGATGAACAATTTGTTACGTTATTTTTTTTAAAAAGTATAGATTTTTAGACAAGGGAAACAATCTCTATTTTGGTCTAACAGACCTCACATAGATTAATAATAACATATTTAGTGACTAATATATTAGGTTGAGTTTGTTTTAGTAGGGTATTGGTCTCTCGTATGATGAGGGTGTCAGAAAGAGTATCTAATAAGTTGAGATCTTTGAATATTGAATAGACAATGGGTTTGGTTTTCCATATGATTCTTGAAACCCATTTTAAGGGATTGGGTGATGGTGAAGTGGTTTATTTGTGTTATAGTATCTCTTTATATAATGGTTCATCTTTGTTCAAGGGATATTGTATTAGTGTAATTTACATGTGTATTTTTTGTCATCTGATTATTAGGATCCAATTTCGGCATGTGGCTTGTTTGGGTTGTGCTATAATATATTTATGTTATTCCTTTTCTCCATAGAAGTTTTATGGTATTGATATAGCCTTGTATACATATCCCTTTGATAGTGGTGAATATTAGTATAAGGGTATTGATTGTCATCATTATATCCCTTATGGGCATAAATCATGGAATTAATTAGAAGAAGATAATGGGATTATATCATAATTATGATTACTTTTTAGACATAGAAATGTAAGTCTTTGTGATTATTCTGATTTCATAGGGCCTTGAATGTAATATAATTCTTAAGAAATATATTTTTTATGTTTTCAATATTGGGAAAATTTTATGCTAAATTGTGAATGGATAGGGATAATGAAATCCTCATGGGTTGTTGTATGACCATATTTCAGACTTATAGTGATATAATATATTGAATTGGGTGAGGGAATATCTTCATAATCTATTATGAGGGATATTCTATAGTGGTGTTCTCATAGTTTTTAACGTATAGTTATAGGTATTTCATGGAAAATATTTTTGTGAATATTATTTAATTAATGTTCCCTGATTGTGATCAAATTACTAATTATTAGACTAGATGTTACTTGAAATACTTTCTGACATGGGCTTGGCATATCCCACCCTGAGTGTGAGGGAACATTTCTAGGTTGTTCTAGAAAGGGAGAATATTTATAGAGAGAGAGAGAGAGAGATGGCTTAGGTAACCCTAAGTGAGATTTTATTTATTGGTGCTATGAAAATTATCCCTCGCCTTTTGTAAGAAGATGGAGGTATAGGGAATAATATATTTTTAGTGTATTTTGTGTGATTATTAGACCCACCTAATGTGAGCGAGGATTTATTGATGTGTTTTTTCTTAACATGTTTGTCAGACCAACCTTGAGTGAGAGGGGATTGGTTAATGTGTAGTGTAATGATTTTTGGTATGAGAAATAATCTTGAGTAAGAGGATATAGGTATGATATAAGATATTGTTTTGAATTGAAGTATATTTTAGTTCACTAGAAGTTCATTTTATGGAATTATATTTATCATTTTTTTATAGATTATGGGTGGAAAGTATTTATATATTATGGTAGCCAGGTCTCTCAGGATAATGATGTAAAATCAAAAGTTCACATATTCTGATGGGGGCATGATAGAGCCAATAATTTTTTAATGTTTAGTGAATCCAATGGGTCCCTGGGTTAGTAGCATTATTGAAGTGGTCATGATATGTTTTCTGAACTTTCATGGGATAATTATTCATGTGTTGACTAGATGAAATCTACTATATAAATTTTTGTGGGACAATAGTTCAAAACCTTTTGATGATAAAAATTTCTCAAGAGGATATTAGGTTATAAGGATCCAGAGGAACATTTAATACAATAGTTAAGTGTTAGTTTAGATTACTTTTACTTGCTAACATATTTTTTAATCTATTTTATCTTCTAGTGGATATAAATAATGTAAAAATGTTTATCCCATTAATATGGTATCAATTTTTAAAATAATTTTAATCTCCTATTTTAATTACTCCTTCATGATTATATTCCCATTAAATTTTATTCCATTTTAATGAATTTTCATGAGTATTATTATAAATTACAAGGAAGAATTTGTGTGGTGAGAAGGGTGGGAAGTCTACCTACTTACATAATACATAGTTGATGGGTAAGAACATCTAGAGTTATCATTAAGGAAACATATAGACTATAGTGTGTGATGTATCAATGAATTTATAGTCCTTTTTCTTGTGGGTTTATTAGAAGTATAATAGAATGGTTAGGTTATCTTCTTTTATTAAAAAAGGTTTTTCTTGATATCATCTTTCAAATATCTCATACTCTCTCTTACCATGATAATATAATTATTATAGTGGGATCCATCGTCATAAAACTTTATGGTGTCAGATAATAATAAGGCCTAGGTAGATTGGTTTGATACAATTAATATTAAAATCTAGAGAATACGGATGGAATATCATCTGATTAAAAATTTCATCAATTTTCATCATACTAGAATTTATTTATAGAATATGAATAATGTGTAATGGGAATGAATCAATATGAAAACAATATTACTAGTGAGGAATTCCATCTAAAGTAATATTTCCTTTAATTTTAATAATGAAAAGACAATGGAAGAAGTTTTGAGGTCGATGATGTATTCGAATGAGGGGCCTATGGTATTGTAAAATGTGTTAATGATGTAACATATTTATAGACTTATGTTATGAGATGTATGGAAAATGGAAAATCACATGAAATGTTTCTATATTATATGTGGGTGTATCATATTTTTGAAGCTTATGTTAATAGATAATGTGTGGGTGCTCAAACTATTGTTATCTATTTTAGAGAGTTAGGGTGAGATGTTGACTACCATCATTTACTACAGTAGAAAAATAAATTTTTTATTTGATGGTATCCTGAATATAATTGTCAAATAATAAATTCATTATAAGTAAGTAAAAGTAAATATCGGTAACAATCATAATTATAATGGAAAAGGATGTTAAACTAAATGGATGATAATATATTATAAGAAAACATTTTATGTTAAGGCATGTGAGAAGAAACAAGGAATTTTTACTAGCGCATGTCATAACTTTTGGAAATATTGGAATACATGTCACGTTAATAAGGATTAGAGGAGTCCCTACGAAAGATTCTAAAGACATTAAAATTCTGGTAATGTAAATTTAATGACTAAATTATAAGATGGTAGTGAATTGTTTCTCGGTGTAATGATTATAGTGGAGTCATGGGTGGTTGTCATGGGAACATCCTTCCATTCAAATGGATAGTATATATATATTTAAAATTATATACTTGGATATTTCCCAAAATAACATTTACCAAATTATAAATATTAATAGATCATTATAAAAGGGTATTTGAATATCCAGATGAATAATAGAAGATCATTGAAGAATAAAGAAGATATACATATCCCAAATCATAAAAAATAATATTCTTTTAAGAAACCATAATGAATTAGGGTATTAAAGTATATTTCTGAATATTTTTTGGTAGGTAACCATGGGATCTATAGTTTTATAAAAATGATTAAATGATGGGACTCTTAATTTGAATGGAATCAAATATGAAATTTCGTTTTATATCAAATCATCATTGGAAGATATAGAGTCTTTGGATTATAGGTTTGGTCATCTCAATGAGAAGAAAATAAATGTTCTAGTAGGTAAAGGTATATTGAAATATAATGGCATGGACATCAAGAGATGTTAAAGGTGTTTTATAAGAAAACATATGTGGGTTTTGTTCAAATTAAATGTTTATAATAATTGATAATAGATGTCATAACTTGTTTAGACTGATATTTTGGTAATACCCTTATTAATTCTCTCAATATTCAATTTACTATGAAGAATGTATTTAAAATTCTACTATTAATGTTAGATTTTACTTTTGGACAAATAGACCTTTTTATTTTATGAATATATTAAATTGAAATCCATAGTGGATAGAGAGTTTTCTAAGAAGCTAAACTAGTTCTATTCTGAAAATTATTATCATTATATCAAATATAACTTCCAGAACATATATAATAAGAAGGGGATATGGCATGAGAATAGGGTTACTAGAAAATCGACAATATATTATAGAGTTTGGATGAAATAATCTAACATTTATGTGGGAGGGATAATTATGAGGTTACACTCAGGGATTCATAAGGGAATTTGGGTAGAGGAACTCAATGCAATGGAATAGCTAATAAACAGAAGTCCTTCATTAGGGGAATGGTAAGAAATTCTATAGGATGTATGATTTGATAAAATATTGAATTAAAACTATGATAGAGTCTTCATATTTTTGGTTCTTGTTTTTATTGACTATAAGGATAGAAAAGGCCTATAGGATAAGTTAAAATCCTATTTTTTTAATTGGAAATGATGATAATAAATTTATCTACCTATTTTTGAATATAGACAAGAGAAAATTTATTAGAAGTGGAGATGTTCAGTTCAATGAATGTGCACTATTCAAGGATAAAATAATGGCGTATAATAAAGTTAAATGAAATAAATCAATTATTTAATTCCATGTTGATATGTGAATCAATTATAGAAGGTAAAAAATTATATGATTTCATATGAAAGAAACTTATATCCAGAGGTGAGGCGAGTTGATGATATGAGATAAAGCTCATGTATTAATGATTCTCTAGTGGTAGTACCAAATGTTTATGTACTAGATAATATTGTTAAGGTGAGTTCTTTACTATGACAAAAACATTTTTGGAGACCATCTTGTGTTATAAATCTATTTCAAGGATTTTTTGATGATAACAAATTTATTCTTATAATATAATGTGTTAATCAAAAGATCTTGGAAGAAGAAATAACACATTATGATAACAAGAATTGTATATTAGAAAATAATGTCAAAATCAATAAATAAAATTTCAAAAAAAACATGGGAATTTATTTAATTATAAATAGGAAAAAAATCACTTGAAAATAGGTAGGTATTCAAGTTGAAAAATGATGATGATGGAAGGAAATGGAAGGAGTGACTATGGGAAAAAATATTTCAAAAATAAAGGAGTTTATTTCTCAAAAATATTCTCACCAGGATTAAAAAACACAACTATTTGAATGGTTCCAAACATGATTTTATCTAAAAATCTATATAAGGTAAAACATAGTTTTAAATTATTATTTCCTTTATGAAATATTAGTGGATGAAATCTATATTAATAACTCAACATGTTTCAATGAAGTTGACCACCAAAATTTTATTTTCATGATGAATAAATGTTACTGTGAATTGAAGTAGGTGATGAGGTGATTGAAATAGAAATTTGATTCATTCATTTTATATAATGTTCTCAACATGTGAAATTCATATCATTATTTTCAATAAACTTTTTTGACTAATTTAAAATTATTTGTACTATATTTTAATATAGATGACATTATTTCTATGGATCTGTTAATCTAATGTATGTAAAAGCATAAAATATAGATGGATGAAATATTTGAGATGAAAAATCATGGGAATGTATATCAAAATATATAGGAGGGTCAAAAAATTTGGTTTTACCTCATAAAATTTACATCAGGATGTTTATTGGAAGATTTGGAATAACTCGATATTAGGCAGTCTTACATACTATAACTATAAATTGAATATTGTCCCAGGCATATTAACCACAATGTAAATTTGGGGAAATTAAATTGGAAAATTTATATTCACATAAATGGTGTGAAGCTTAATTTAGGAAATTAATATCACTTGGTTAGACATTTCCTTCTCAAGGGGGTTTTAAGCTAATTCATGTATAATTCCGGAAAGTTACACTTGGAGGCCTTCAAATTAATTCTTTGATATTTGAAAATAATGGAAGATATAACATTATATTATGGGACATATGATCCTATGTGAATATATTTTTATTATTTATTTCCAAAACCCCAAAGGTTAATAATATGGATTTTCCTTATCTATAGATTATCAATGGTACGCTGGAATTCTTGCTTATAATGGATTTTCAAACTATGTATTATTAAATCTGAGTATTTAGCTATAATGAAATCTAGTAATTAAATGATTTGGTAGATATGGTTGTTGATGGAATGTGGGAAATTTAAATATGGGAGATATATTTTCTAAGTTAGGTAATCCACATGGATGAAAATCCAGTGATCCATTCTCAAACCAAGTATATAAAATAGAGGTATCATTTCATTAGAAAATGGGCGGTGGAAATGGAAATAGAGTTATTGTAGATAGTCAAAAGCCAAAATCTAGTATACATGTTTAACAATGTTATAGTGAAAGTATATTTATGGAAAAATTATTCCTTATTTGGGTTTTTTAAAAATTAAAGGACAAATTAGAGAACACTATATATCAATAATGAAGGATGTATTTATAAATATTAGTGAATTATAGTGATTCATTGAAAAAATGCATTATGTTGGTGATTATTAAGAAATGAAGCTTTTTTTGGTTTCCTATATGTTTATTTTATTGATTTTTTTTAAATAATTAAATCCTTTAGTGATTTCAATACAATATTTATAGATAATAGTTGTATGGTCATTCATGTGGAAGAAGGACCATTACATGTGATCATATTATGATAGGGGTGCAATAGAGTGTTGATAGTCCAAAATATTGTTCATTCTAAGGGATCACTAGAATAGAATCCTAGATTAAGAACCTATTATATATTGTCATTAATTTTATATGATCAATTTAAATTTTATGTTAGAAGGAACATCATATATAATTTTATATGGGACTATTGTTCTAGTCATTAATATGGGAAGAAATTCATAAAAAATATATTATGACAAGAATTTTATTTCATGCCAATATAAAAATATTATTTAATGTACTTTAAAATAGTAATAATGTTTTGTAATATCTTATAGAATCTTTGGAATATAATGAAATAAGTAGTATTTATTCTATTCACGTAGGAATCATTATTTGAATAATAATAATTTCTTTTGTTCTTTCTTACATTATGTTTTCAATTTAATTTAATGTATTTATATTGTCTTGAATGTGTATTATTTTTATTTTGTAGGATATTGAATATTTTATGTGTTAATAATGGTGTGATGTATTCATACTTATGAGACACTTATTCGATGAGGAACAACATTCAAAGGTCATAATTCCCTTGCGAATAGCCTCCAACATAGAAGGAATCGAAGATTCAGGGATCATTCTTCTATTGGTTCTATAGGATATAAAAGATATCACTAGGTTTCTATTCTATTACTCAAATAAATATGTATTTTTCCATGATATAAGTCCTTACCCAACATGAGAGTGTAATGGTCAAGACTATATTTCTAATCCTATTTTAATGTGGTGGTAGTGATGCATGGATACAGTATGATATAACATATTCCATTGAAAATGTATTGAATATATGAGGTCATGTATCATGGTATCCTAGTTTGGAGATGATAATATAACACATATACCTATGTTTTTTCATTTTAATACCTATATACACTATATATTGTGGCACATTAGTGGAACCTCAATGGTCGTTACCTACAATGATTTTTTCCTAAACCCTATATCGACACCCTCATGTACATTTAGATTATCAATTTCACTATTACCATGTACATGATTTATGTCTGGGGTAGCTGGATAGAGATTATGAAACTTGTTTTCTGAGGTAATTAGATTTAGTATGGACTCTCCCTTCTATTTTTGTTAAAAAATTGTTTTCGATTTGACAATACAATGATCCTATGAATTTTTGTATATATAATTTTATTGGGAATCATTCTTTTATAATTTGGATATTGTATGTTTTTCATGGTTTTGTATTTACAATTAAAACATGTGCATACTCTCATTGAAATCTAATTCAGTTTTTTATATTTTATTTTATTGTGTGATACTGAGAGTATAGTTTCCCCATATTGGTTATATACAATCAACAATATTCCACAATATTTATAAAGTGAGGATTCTAACAAGTTTTTATTTGGGTATATTAATAGGGTCCCATTTGGGAGATTATAGTTGGGGTATTGAGAATTGTTTATAGTTTTGTTTTAGGTTTTAATAATATTTAGGTACATGATAATTAGAGATTGAAATGTATATGATCTTGGATGGAACACTAGACCAGTGCTTAATAATCACCATTTTCAGAAGAATCTCTAAGTTATTAGTTGTAAGTATTTTTTTCTAGTTTTAAACAAATTTTTACTAAGACCTTTATTAATCAATGATATTTTTTATTTATATTGTTATTTATGTGTTTCCTATTTGTATAGTGTGATAAGATTATTTTTATTTTTGTTTATATTAGGCTTTTTGGTATATTGGGACATGTTCTTGACCCCGTGTTCATATATAATAGTTTCTAAATGGAATAATTATTTTCATTAAAAATGATTTTAGAAAAAAAATCATAATTTGTTTGAAAAAAATGATTTTTAAGGTAAAAATAACCATAACTTATTAACTGTTTCAAAAATATATTCCTATTCCTATATAAACAAACTAGAAAATGTAATATTTTTTTGTTATTACATTACCTGACAATGTTTCATATGTGTGGGTGTGGAATATGACAATTATTTACTTGGTCATATAATGTATTGGTGTCCTAATATGGGATTAATCGATGATATGTGTCGTGTATGTGGCATGTTTAGCTTTATAGGTTGTGGTGGGTGGGAAACTATTGGAACTGTTATGTTATAATATGACCTCACATTTTGAGGGAAGTAAATTTATTTATATTATAGTCTTATTAAGGGGCCTGGTAAGGATAGTGGTGGTTATTATCAATGAGGGGTTAGTTTTAGGATGTTGGTATATGAGCGAGGTGGTTCGCGGTCATACCTAGAAAAGATTCCAAGAGACATTATTTGAAATATTTTACCTCTGTGGTCTAAAACTATTAACAAAATAAATTTTATTAATTTTATATATGAATTTTTAAATATTATGTAATATTTCCCCATGTTCGCATATTTTCATCATCTTCCTATATATACTAGGGTCACTCTGAAATATAATGAAACACACATTGGGAAGGGTCTCAATGATCCATTAAAAATACATGTTGTGCTTTTTAATCATGTAACTATCTCTGATGTTGATAAGAAAGTCATCTTTTTTGGAAAAGGTGTCATCTTTATATAGGTATTAGTATCTCATTTCATATAAGGACCATTGTTTTTTATTTACTTGAGTGGTTATCAGTGGTTATGTAAAGAGAAGAATATATTTGGTTTTTTTGTGACTATAGTGGTTTTGAACAATCATCTACAAATTTGTACAGTCCCATTGTTACCTATAATCAATGTGGGTATGTAGGTAACATCCATCCAAACACTTACTTCATATTGAAATATTTTTTATGTTTGGTTTATATGAAAATATTTAGAGTTCATTCTACAGAGGGGATTTAGGAAGTGTCTTGTAGCGACCACAGGGCCGCATTATTGTCTTGAATTAACTTGAGTGGCTATTATCATATCATGGTCAGTATGAGAGTTCAATAAGTGAATATAAAACAGATAAATCTACTTATAATGATAGATATGGGATTTATCTCCATTATTGTACTATACAAATATCCTATATTTATCAAATACTTATATTTTTTAAAACGTGCCTCACATTATTTTATTTAATCATAATTAATATAACATTACAAACATAATGTGAAAGGATTAACTTCATATATGAGTCTAAAAACACATTTGGAGTTCTGTAAAGATGGGACTATGAACTAGATTACATGTTCCTTAGTTTTAGTTTCATATGGGAATTTATGGTATTTTTTACTTTGAAATTTTCAGTCATATCACAACATTAAAGAGATGTATTGGTTGAATTACATTTAATTATATATATAATTTTTTTAGATGATATCCATTCTAATCATAAAAATGTTTTCAATGTACAGTTTTTGGGGAGTATGAGTTTTTGGAAAGTAGTGTGTTTCCTTACAAAATAAAGGTTTAGAATATCAATAAAAACAGTCAGTATCATCCAAAATATAGTATATTTTAATTTTTATCATGTTCTACCAGTTATAATAGATCTATATCATAAGGTCATTGTTGAAAATTTTTTAGGTTTTCCACCGAATAGGGAAGTGGAATTTAACACCAACCACATGCTTGGAACTGAGCCAATTTTGATTCCTCCATATCATATGTTATATATATAATTGAAAGCATTAAATATTAAATTATATATTTTTTAATAAATATGAATTACTAGACTAAGAACATCTCATTGGGGTTATCTAGTTTTTTTTAATATAAATTTTCAAATATTTTTATAGACTATGGAAAGATTAATTACGTCATGATGAAGAACAATTTTCTATTTCCTAAAATCAAGGATCTCATAGACCTATTAAATGTAGAGAATTATTATCAAAATATAATATTTTATCATATTTTCATCATATTTTAGTAAGGTGAATATTTATTATATTGGTCACATTTAGTAGATGGTGTACTCATCTTATTTATTTAGGGATGCCCTTTGGTTTAACTAATTATCAATCCATGATCAAGGTCATTAGGTAGAATATTTTTTATTCCATGCTGAATATAATTTTCATGGTCTGTATAGAAGATATCCTAGTTTATTATAGGTATAAAAATGCTCATTGAATAAATATTCTCATTTCCTTATATACATTATTATAGAATAAATTTTATTCCAATATATTGCAATTCACATTTTGGATAAAGGAATTGAATTTCATGAGTTATTTTATTTTCTGGGATTGTATCTTAGTTGATCCTTAAAAATTGAATAATTTTTTTTCTAAAAAGATTTGTAAATTTTTTTCAGAATAAATAGATTAATTAGACTTATGGAATTATATTTTGTTTTTAATTTATAATTTATCTAATATAACTACACTGAAAAAAATATAATGAAAATGGGACCAAATATTTATATCCTAGAATATTTAAATCATACATCCAATATTTAAAAATAATGTCGACTGGATCTCATGTTTTAATTTATCAAAAAATAAATGATTATGAGGTGAATTATTAAACATTTCAATTAGTTTTATGTGTGTTCTCAAATAAGGTCATTTTGTAGCATTCTTTAGTTATAGACAACATTTGACTCTTGAAATGAATTTTTTTACCCATGATTTAGAATCACCCACAATGTTTTATGCCTCAATGTGTTGGATGTTTTATTTTTTGGTGAAAAATTTATTATATTCAATAATCATATAACAAATAAAAAACATTTCTAAATGAAACTAAATAAATTGAGGAATCAGAAAAGTTGAATACCATTTGTTGTCTGATTTTGAAATTTAGTACTATATCAGGAAAGTCAATGTAGTTTCTAATTGTCTTATAAATAAGGTTCTCATATAACAAGTGTTAATGAATAATGAATATTAGTGCTTGATGGTTCATGCTGATAAACTCCACATGGATTTCATCTGCGATCAAAGTGGGATATATTTATGCCACATCAACATTACATCATAAATAGATGATTATTTTAAGAAGTTATCTAATTCTGATTGTATCATTATTAGAGAGAAAATAGATGTTTAGCGTATCTTTTACAATAGGTTCCATGATCCATAATCCTATCTATAAGTCCAAGGATGTTTGATATCCTTAAAAGGTATGAGTGTGGAAGTAAATAATATTATTCTTATACATTTTCAATATATTTTAGAATTAAAATAATGTAATATGATATACACTAAGAATTTCTATTTATGGGTATAAAAATATTATTTTGGGGTTCATTAAATGATACCATACCTATCGATAAGTAATTTCAGATCATCCAAAACCCACATGTACTATTTAGTAGCATTCTCTACTAATGTGAAATGGGATGAGGTCACAATGAAGTTTTTGACTAGTCATCCAAAATCATTCGAAGACTCATATATATTGTGGATTATCATTTATTACATAACTAAGATAGATTAATTATTACCTATTAATAAATTCCCATTTATTGATGAAATTGGATTGATTTATTCCTAAGATTTTATTATTTTAAATGGTATAAAAACTAATATAATCTTGGATTGAGATATGTGGTTAAATTATCATTTTCAACAGGAACTTCATTTAGAATTGTATTATTATGTGAAATTGTATACTACCTTTTATCCTCAAACTAGTGGTGATTCTAAGAGTTTTTTTAGGTTTCTCTAGAATATTATTCAATAGTATATCATTGGTTTTGGATTTTCATATGTGGTTAATCACTCATAAGTCTAATTTTATAATGAAAACATCATCCTGTTATTTTTTTATATTTCCATATAAATCAATTTATGTCTTACTGTGTGGATCTAAACATAATTTTACCAAAATAGGATAATATTATATGTTCTTGTCTAGTATAATCTAAAAAAATTATATAATAGGTCAAATAGATTAAAAATAACTTATAATCATCCAAATATTGAAAAATATATAAAAAATATTGAAGGTGACCCTTAAATGGTTTAGTTAGTGACCAAGTGTTTCTCCAATTTCATCAAGTTTTGTTTGTCAATGAATTAGTGAATTAGGGAAGATAACAACACTATTTGTCACACCATTCAAATTTTTGGGTCGATCTAGGAGATGTATTATGATCTTTCTCATCCCTTTAAATTTATTTATATAAATACAAATTTTCATTTTTCAAAAAAAAAATAAGTGTGCACCAGAGAATATTTGCATAATATGATACCATGGTATTGATTTTGGAGATGGTATATAATATATGAATAATCCAATATACAACATCTATTGGGGAGAGAATTCTCATTGAGTTAAGGGGAATCTCCCTATTTGGGTTACAAGATAACATGAAAATTTTAAGAATGAAACATGGGAGAGATATGATTATTTGAACACTATATGGTTGGAAATTACCCATTAGGAACATGGTTGAAGATTCTTAGCTATGGGATTCTAAATTAAGGGAAGGTAATAAAGACCATAAATATTAGTTGTTTTTTTACACCATCATATTTATTCATTAATTTCTTTCTATTTTCATTTCTATGATACACATGCATTAGTGGAAATTTTGGGTGAAAAAGAGGAAGGAAGGCGGAATGAATGTGTAAAAGAGGCACCAATTACTCAGTGGCCTTATATCAGGCATCCCAGAGTTCTCATTTCTTTTTGTGGTTATTTTTTAACTAATAGGTACACGATTTCATGTACTATGTATCCCATGCTCTATAGATTTGTTTTCATTAATTTCATAGCAAAATGTATCCTTCCAGCCACTATATCTAAGCATCACACTATATTGTCTTGGGTTTCCCCTTTATTAACGTATAATAGGACCCAATTAGTCTCTTATCCCTCTCCCTCACATACATAAAATATATATAATACTATATATCATAAGTTTCTATAATCAGTTATAGAGTCATTACATTAGAGTTTTTTGGGTGTGGATCCCCTATGGTTTTATTCTCCTTTGTATTTATTATTGATAAAGTGTTTAATCCCACCTCCAACCATATGGATTATGAAATATTTGAACATATTTGGTATTTTTTTGGTTAAGATACAATATGAAATTATCCTATAAGATTTCAAAGTATTAACTTGGAATTTATCCTCCCATTTCATCATTATTCTTAGTGGTGGAAAAAAACAATAACACTACCATATTCTTGGTTGGATCTATAGTTTATTATTTTTTCATACTTTCATCATTAGGTACCCAAAATATGTGTTCATTATATAATTTGGTATGTGAACCCTTTACATATCTCTTATTATTATTATTTTTGGACAAAAAAATGTAAAGAGAACCTAAATATAAAATGTTGATTTATTCTGATGAAAATTTTTAATGCTAGATTTAAAGAAAATATGGTATGTATTGATTTATTTATCCTGTTTTTATATATTATAATTATTCCATTTAAGAATTTTTTTTAATCATGTTGGATAATATTTTAAGTATCTCTTGTACTTTTTTTATAGTAAATGAATTAAATTATTATCATGATTATTGTATTGGGTTCTTTTGATCATTCGTAAACTATATATTCATGTTTCATTAATATGATATGTTTTATGATATTATGCTTTGAGATTTTTATTTTGTGGGGGTTATTGTTTTTTAATTTTGTATATAAGAACAAGAATAGACGGTAATTTCCGTGTAGGGAGATTAGGATCCCAAGATAGCATGATCTAGCTCAAGCATTCAAGGACTTTTGGGAATTTGGTCTTTCAGGTCATTCAATGTATTTAGGACATTGGGCCTTTGGGTCTTTGGGTTATATATTTTAATGTCCTTAAATGATCCATAAATTTTTAACTTCAATCCATGTAAGTGTTCCATGTACAATAATTAATGCTCTATTTATAAAGAAATGTAAATAAAAGGATAATTAGAGAATACTTTTATAAATGGGTTCTATGGAAAAAAAATAACAATGGATAGGCTGAATGTTTGGAATGGGCTCATAAACACCTTAATTATTTTATGACCTACCCCATTCCCCATTATATTTCTAGAAAAACATCCCAACTAGTCATACATGATTCACTTTATTTGGGATAGGTAGAAAAAACTACCTCTAATTACTATACATTATTTTATTTCTCCACGGACTAGCTTGTGTAACATAACTTATTATTCTTTTTCATCTAGAAACCAAATCATTATAACAAAGTAGGTAGTTCTGGTATAGATTATCCTTTAATAGAGAGTTCATTATTATAATTAACTTCTAAAAAATATGAATTTATTAAATATGGTTTTTAGCTATACTTATCATTCCTCAATCCTTACAATGTTTCTTCGTTCATACTATCATATGATATGATCATAAGGGAAAGGTGGAAAGGAACTATTTGGATTGATATTATCACACCCTACACCCACCCCTTTTGGATAAAAAAATATCCTTTTTTATGACCCATATAATTGTAGATTGGTAATGATTGAAATTTAGTCTAACATAGAGTATACATTCTTGGTTGATTCTAAAATCCCATTATTGGACCAATATAGTGGAGAATTTGGTGTTTTACATATGTGTTTTATTGGGAGTTCCTACTTATGGAAATTTACATTACGGATCATTAGGACCAAATTAGAAGAAATAATTTTCATATAACAGATTTTTTAGAGACTCACCCATTTTTTAACTTTTTTCATGTTATGGATTATAGTGATATAGTGATTAATGTACATTAACTATTATATATAGTTACTTTCATTATTAACCACCATATTCAAAATAAGTAGACCCAAAAAAATTTCTTGTTCTTGTCCCATTATTTATAAATTGTAATGATGGAAACCTAAAATTTACGAAACCTAATACACATCCACTATGACCGAATCAGGTTGACTGTCTTCTTAAGCATGCCTCTCCATTTTCTCGAGGAAGTAGAATAGTAATGAGGGTTGAAATATGACATACAGGTATACTATATCCTCATGTATAGATAATTATCATGATGAAGAGGTATAAATATAAATAATTAGTTATCCTGAAATAATAAGATCATAATATATAAAAAATAACTAAACAATTCTAAATGTTAAATATCCACATCATTTTATATCAAAATTAAGAAATATACATGTTATTCATGTCATCCAAAGAAAAAATAGGTTCTAACATAGTAAAATAAATAACAATTTCATCCAAATGAAAACAAATTAAAAGGATACATTCAAAAAATAATTCCAGAGTTGTTCCCCGACCTTGTTTCCCAAAACCACACTGCATCTGAACTCATCCATCCAATGAAACATGGACCTTTCATTTACATGGGACATCAAACATAATTTTTTTTGTGTAAGTGTTCCTAATTAGAGTGTGAGTGTAAAATTATGTTTCACCACTAATGGTTTCATTAATAGATCATATATATACATTTTTATTCTTGAAATAAATGACTACATAAGAAATTTTTTTTATAAGTATTCACCTTTGGGAGTGCACTATAACCAGACCACATTAGAGAAAACCTATATTGGCCAATGCCAGAATGAGAAAATATACCCATATCTTGATCAAACCTTGAGGATGATAGATTTATCACTCATTGTATAATCATCAATGTGAATGCGAAATAACCATCATACATTACTATGTGATTGATATATCACCAACACAGTCCATCTAGGTGAACAATCCTTGAAACAATTGGTATCTAAGGAGAATAACAAGTGAAAGAAAACAATTTAACATTGTTTTTTAAATAAAATATATAGAAAAATCAATAAAGTTAAATTAAATAGTTTTTTCAATGTCTTTTTTCAGAAAAATGACAATGATAATTCCATTTATATATTCTTCCATTCGTTTTCTAGAAGAACAAATGTGAAAGGAGAAATTCGACAATAGGTTTTACGAAAACAAGCATCATAATAGTTTTTTTCTTCTTTAAATGAATTTCCAAAATTGTTTTCAAGAAAAAAAACCTTCAAAAATACATTTGATGATGATTTTTTATAAATACCAATGTCAAAATTCATTGTTTTATTCTTTAAAATGTTTTCAATTTCTGTTTTTATAATCAAACCACATAGAAGCCTCTTTATTCTGAATATAGAATTGATTTTTGATGTTCATTTTTTTATAAAAACTTATATTGAGAGACCTATATTTTGAATTCAAATTCGGTAAAAAAAGCAGACATTGAATATTTTATTTTTTTAATAAAATATTAATTTACCATGGAAAAATTTTGAAAACCTATAAAAATAGAGAGAATATGTTTTTATAAAATAAATAATGACACAATAAAATTAAACACAATATACCAACTAAAAGTATAAAATATTTTTTTACTTACTCATTTAATTAAACTTATTTAAATGAAAAATAAATTGAACATCTAAAACATGTAAAAATAAACATAATATACCAACATTTTGTAGACCCCTATTTTCTAATTACATAATTTGTAAACTTTAATTAAATTATACATACCTGATAAATTTTAATTTATCCAAAATTTAATAATATATTTTGGAATTAAGAAATAATTAAAAAAATTAATATTATAACATCATTAAGAAAAAAACCATTATCTAATTACTCAATTTATAGACACTTAATGAAAGAGACAAACCTGATAATTTATAATATTACCAAACATAAAAATATTAAAAAAACTTTAATGATGGGTAAGTCATTTATTTGTATAAAAATCAGCATCATTGGAAATATATGAAAATGTCGACTTTTATGACATTAGAAAATATAATAATTTGATATAAAATCTAAAAATTATTAATATAACTAAAATTATAAAATTCTGAAATCATCACCACTATGATTATCTAAAACATGAGTCTTAAATTAAAATAACGTCTTTATGCAATTCCTTTTTGAAAATGACATTTTGATTATGAAATATTAAATTTAAAATAAAATCCAATATGTACATATATAATATCAATCATATAATATCTAATATAAAAAATATTTATCATTAATTTCTCCTAGTTTTTTTGTCATATATATTTATAATTTTTCATTGTTAAAACATTTATGTTACCTATATTTTCAAAATATCAATTATCAAAACATATATAAAGAAACGTAATTCAGAATAATCAATTTATATGAAAATGTAAAACATACTTATTCAAATATTTTCTAAAATATTTTCTTAATCCTTATAATAGACTAACTTATAGTAATAACCAACATTATAAAATTAAAAAAAAACTTACCAAGTAAAAGAAAAAAGAATTAACTAAATAGTCATCTGATAAACATTAATTAAAAGAGACATACTTGAATCATCTAAAACCTAAAAAATAGAATATAATTACTTTAAGAAAAAAATGATTCTCTAGTTAATCATATTTTAAACATTAATTAAAATAGAAATACATGATAATTTAGAACATAATGTTAGATAATTAATATTTTTTAAATAAAAACCCAATAAAAACTTACAAAATATTCCAACTATAAGAAATAAATGATTTCATAATTTTAAAATTTTCAAACATTAATAAATTGAGGCTTACTATATAAATTACAATTTCATGATATATAAAAAATATTTTTCTAAAACAATTGTAGATGAGTAAGCTTTTCATTGATATATGAATTTAAATCATTGAAAACCTACAAAAAAATTATTTTTATAAGGTAATAAATATAATATTTTCATATAAAACATAAAATAATTAACATAACTAAAATTATAAAATTTATTCATCATCTATGTTTTTATTATCTCATATGTGAATCTTAAATCATAATAACCAAATTCCACCCTTACATATTGACAATGACATTATAGTTATGAAAAAACATGAATATAAAAACCAACACACACACACACACACACACACACATATATATATATATATATATATGAAAAATCTATTGTATTATATATATTATATTTACCATTATTTTCTAATAGATGATTTAATTTAGCATATTTATAATCAATTCATCATTATTAATCCTTTTTTACCATTATTTTAATATATCAATTATCAAAAAAGTATAAACAATGATAACTATGAATAAAGAACCAATAATATAAATAATAAAATGTACCTTTTTAATAATTTATTATAAGATTTATGTAGTCTACCTAATACAATAATGTTAAGCAATGATAAAACCTATAAAATGAAATTAAATATACTAACTAAAATAACAAATCAATTTCATAAATATTAATTTATTTAACTTTTATTACAAAGACATACCTGAAACATTTTAATCCAATATAAACCAACATAATATACAAAATTTATGGAAAAAATTATATAATTACTTATTTATTAAAATTTATTTAAAATACACAAATAGGATAATTTAAAATTTGACAATACATAAAAAATTATTTGAAAATAAAAAACCTATAAATAACATAATATACCAAGTTTAAGAAAAATTAATATTATAATTACTAATTTTTTAAGCATTAATTAAAGTATACAAAAATTATGATTAAAAATTTAACCATATATGAAAAATAGTTTTCAAAAAATGTTAGATGATGGGTATGTTCTCCATTTTAATATGACACTATATCAATTAAAATAAATAATAATAATGAATATTATATGATTTTAAACAAAATAATTTGATATAAAACCTAAAATACTTAATATTACATAATGTTTTCAAATTTAGTCATGGTTTGAGTTGTGATAATCTTATTCATGAACCCAAAAACATAATGACCACATTCCACCATTTCATTATAATAATGAATCTTTTTTATGAAAAAATAACATGAAAATAAAAAAAACCACAATCATATATATATATATATAACAAATAAAATATTATTTAATTACAAATATATTTACCATTAATTTTACATAGTTGATTTTATTTTTCGTATGTATTGATAATTTATTTTTGAAAAATAATTTCCATGATCTTCATTTTCATATTAAAATTATAAATATATGTTTAAAAATTAATATTTAATAACAAAGTGATTATAAAAATATACTTTTTTATAAATTTATGAGATGTTATCAAACTATGGATAATAAAAAGACAATCCAATATAATGTGAATTAATGTGGGATGAATATTCCTAAGATCCAATGACCACAAAAATTTAAATTTTTCATAAATTATGAAATTATAATGAATATTATTTCATATTTATCTTACCATTATTTTCAATCCTAAAATGGAAACATTGTCAACCAAGATTCATCTTTTCTAATATTTCCCCTATATATGTAATTGTATCATCGTTATTTAGATATTTCACTGGAGTTCCAATGTATTCTGGATCTGAAAAACAATAAACAATCGTGGAATCATTTAGAATGAAAATAGTGTATAGATACCTAATTAAATATTTAATATATTAAGTCACTTGAAGTATTATTTATTTACATCAGAAAAAACTAAAACATAAATTTACTTACATTGAAAAAACTATAACATAGGCTTGCATAGATAAATAAAATGACAACACCCAATATATATTTATTGAATACTTCCAATATATAGTGTCATCCAAATATTCCAGATCTCATATCAAACGAATAAATATTATCCAATGATCAATAATCTTGTGATAGTATTTTGATCCCATATTAAATCTTAGATGTATTTCATATTATTGGTTATCGAACCTTTTATTTATTTTATAATGAATATTTAGATTTTATATACTCCAATTTAAACTAAATATTTGAAACAATTATAAATATTTTTCAAAAAAATGTAAAAAAAAATCCATACCTCATATGTCAGATAATGAAGAAGGATAGTCGGTCAATGTAAAAAATAACCCACATCATCTCCAACTCTTTTAACAACCTATTTAAATCATGTAATTATTACATTTGGATAAATAATATCATGTACTAATTCTTATACCTGACCTAATTGTATAGATTATTTATTTATATAATTCCAAAAAATATTTACAACTATCTACACTATAATATGTATATGGGGATCTCCAACGTACACATCACATTATAAGGGTGGGTCTAAATGAAGAGGTTGGGGATTTCAGAAGGTACATTGTGCAGGTAGTAATTATCTCATTATTTTTTCAAAAATATCTTATAAAGATGATTGAATTTGATCACCCATGGACTATTTTATGTTATTACTATCAACCTTTTAAGAATATTTATATGTTTCTCTTGATTTCATTTATTTAATACCAAAAACATTCCAAATACTAACACTATCCTTTTATCTTCTTATGTTTATAGGGTGCTCTGGATTTCCTAACATAGTAGCTAGGATCCCTATCCTTCTCTCAGGGATAATAGTCCCTAGTGTATCTTGATCCTGAATTCCATCATGAAATTATAAATTGATATGATATATTAGTATTTTTAGTTTAGATAATACAATCATTTAAGGAAGATAAAAAAGTTCTTACAATTATTGTCAGTTATATTTCTAGATTGTTCAATAAGATACATTCAATTTTTTCCCTTATCTCTATTTTCAATTTATCATATAGAGTTACAAGAGAATTGAGAGTGAACTAGATTAATTTTTATCCACTACTTGACTTACCACTTAATGCATCAAATAGTCAAAAATAATTTTCTCCTCTACGTAATGATACAGTACATGTGATAATATATTATGGTATACATTATGAACCTAGATCTCTTGGAGGTATTTTATGTAAGAAAACTAATATATAATCAATGAATATTGTTTTTTTCTATATTATAAAATTATCACACAGAAAATTATTAATCATTAAGGTTTTTGAAAAAAAAAATCCCATGTATTTAGAACTAAATACCCATTCTTGAGGAATGGTTATTCATTCTACAATCATCCAAACACGTTATTATTTTTCAATTACATTTAAAAATAAATCCATCAAACAATTTTAAACTGTATATATATAGTATTAATTAATCCCATTTCATAAATGTAGAATTCCATCGATAATTGAAACCATTAAATATTAGTCTTATAAAATATATAATATTTAAATAATGATAAAAAATAAATCAATTGAGGTATTTCACCATTAAGGACTCAGGAAGATTCTCAATTTATATATTTTTGATGGACTTCTAATACAAATATTAAATGATAATCTAAAAAAAGTCTATCAATGGAGACATAACCCAAAAAAATGAATTTATTTTGGGCCCATCGAGTTATTTTTATCATCAAAATGAATATATATCCTATAGTCTCCAGAATCATGTTATATTTTTGTTAGATGTGTAATTCCTCATCTATAAACACTAGTAATCATTGTTTTTTAGAGAAGGAAATAACATTATAAAAGGTTCACGAGTAGTGATGAAAAATAATTTTTAAATAAAATTTTTTGCATTCATTAAATAATTTTATTATTTATTATTTATTGATAGGAAAAAAACAAACATGTACCATAGTATATATTATTCCTCCTCTGTGTCTATATTTAAAATAAGTGAATATATTGATATTCTGTGTACCTAGATATTAAATGTATATTTTTGAAAAATTTATTACAAAAATATATAATGAAAAAAAAAATTCACACATGTATATGTTTCAAATAAAAAATAATGATATCAATATTATTAACAAAAAAATATGCAAGTTAAAATATTATAATTAATTTTAATAGAATATAAATTTTCAACATTTATAAATTTAAATATAATAGTTACAAGAAATCCTTTTTATATGGGTAAATTTAACAAAAACATAATTATGTATATCATGTTTTTAAATCAAAAAGTTGTTAACCATAAACGTTGAATAAAAAAATTAACAAATCAATCATATATATAATCAATATATATTTAAATAAAAAAGATTTAAAAATATAGATCTTTGACACATGTAAATATTAGAAATTAAATAAAATATAAATAATTACATTAAAATTGGGAGCGTAACTTAATGTTTTACCATATCCATTCAGTATGATCATTTTGTACACTATGGACTATGTAAGTTTTATAGTGATTGTTTTCATCATTAAATAACATAATATATCAATAAAATTTACCTAAATCCATAACATCATCATCATCCACATCATCCAAATGAATTATTTTACCTTAAAAATGACACACCACTAATCTTTCGATGTTTCAATAACATAAAATATTTTATTTTCTTGTGTACATATGATAAATATTACCTCACTACTACTAAATCCTTATAAATCAACCAATGTAAATAGATAATCATCTTGTTTGATACCACTAATAATATAAATCCAAGTACACTAAATAATTATTACTCGAGATTTAGTGTAATCAATTTCCCATATATCACAAAGAACTCCAAATTATTTCATTGATGAAAAAATGTTTTTTAGTATTTTTTCCATCAAAAAATGAAGTTCTATAGTGATGAAAATTACCTAACTATTTTTAATAGTACTATTTCCATTTTGATTTCTTATTTAAAATTTTTCACCATTAATATCAAAAATAGACTAATTGATCACATTAAGGGATGGTCCCCTGGCCAACAATTTCAATGATTTTATTGAAAATATATCTATGTTGAATTTATCTTTAAACCATTTAATGAATTCCCTTTTATAATAAATAATAATCTACTTTTAAATTAATTTCAGATATCATTCCTTTAATCCTGAAATATGGGATTATATTATTATTGAACATCATCTATGTTTTTTAAAATGAGAAAATGGTCATGTATAAATTTATTATGTGGAATAAACATTACCATCAATACAAAAATTCATCTACCTTTACTATTTATCACCAAATATTGATAAATAAGAATACCAATATGCTCCACTTTATTAAATAATCAAGAAAAAACATGATCACATCTTTAAATACACATTATTGAATAATATAGGCCTTAATTTGATATATATTTTTAACATATCCCATCAAAATTTCCATATATATTTCAAATGGATACAACTGATGTGAATAAATTTGACATCATATACTTATATCATACATCAAAATAAGAACCAGATTAATAATTATATCAAAATAAATCCTAGGAAATAAATTACTAGTTCAAAAATTAATTATTTTTCTTTATTCTTTAATATATCTAATATATATGGATTAATGAATTTCAAATTAATTTTTTAGAAAAATAATATAACATGATGATAGTGTTTCTAACAGGTGTCGGTAATATACCAGGAAGTGTGACTGGTATCATTTATTACATCAATATATGGATGTATGAAAGAGTGAATCATATATTAATTATAGGAATTAATAGAAGGAATTATTTGATGGTAAGAAATTTCATTACTAGGAGGTTTCATTCTAGTAACTAAGAATTAATTAGAGTTATCTTTTTCATGAATCATATAGAAGGATATCCCACATTTATTAAATATTAACAACCATTCAAAAACCATCTTGTACAACACAAAATCATTGACGATAGAATGTATCTTCTTATACCCCAATCCCATTTGAAAAAATATTTTATTTTCCTCATAATTGAAATTTGTAAGGTCGTTTTCATCTAAAAGTAACTCTTTTAAAATTTCAAGAAATGCAGAGAAGTATTTATCAGTCCATGAATTTATTTCTTTCATGTTATCATATAGGGTTCATGGATTTTATTTTATATATATTCCATCTTTTTTATACTAATTTTTATTAAATTACACAAAAATATTACATAGTATTGTAATGTTGTAGTGCATTTGGAAGAATGTACACCTAAAAAACTTGTCAATAAGTGATATACATAAATGCCCGCTATGTTATTCATAATAAGAAACCAACATATACATATCATAAATAATAATATTATTTATATATTATATAAAGGAAAAATAAAAATCAGTGAGCTTAGATGCTTAGTATGGGTAAACATGGGAGATACTAATAAAACATGAGCATATTGGTATGAGAAAATGATAATAACATATAAAAACCACACCATCCACATAATAAATCATAAACATGAGTCACGTGACAAATCAGGGATGTTTTTGAGACATGAATCATAATGAAATCAAATAACATGGGCCATGAGAGAATAAAATTTTCATAATACATAGATCTGTGGCATATACATAATCATATAAAATCATATCTCAAGGATACCCACCAGAAAAATAAAAATAAGTTCATCTTGGGATAACCATCCATGTACCATCTGTGATATTGAGATAAACACCTATGTAACCACTTCTTGGTTGGGATAAACATTCATGTAACCTATTTTGGTCTTGGTATGACCTCTCGTGTACCCTCTTTTAGGTTTTAGATAACCTCTATTATACCCTTTGATTACATATAAAATTAATTATTACCAAAATTTATTAGATTGAGATATAGGTCCCACCAATCAAAAATTCCATATATATTTTTCCACTAGAACATAGTCCATTCACCGAATCAGAAACCAATATAAAATGGGTTTCATAAAACATTTCATCATTTCATAACCCATAGAAGAGAAAAAAATTCATAATCATTTCATAATTTCATCATAATAAAACTTATGGATAAGATATGTGATTCACAAACCTTGTGTCATCATAAACATTAACCATTCATGGAAATAATAATAATGGAATCATTTTATCATATCCATATTAAATCATTAGTATTAACAAATGATTTCATGTAATATGGAAATTGATTTTGAAATAAAAATAATTTGGATCATTTCTTGAGGAAGATATTATTTATTTGAAAATCAATTATTATAAAAAATAATTCATGAAAAAACATGAAAATCCATTTCCTTGAAAATAATATGTGTGACTTATAATGGATTCTTTAAAAACTATTTATAAAATTTCTTGAAGAAATTTTCATTTACTCTTTTATAAGAATTTTTTTTAAAACACAAAACATTTTGAAAATAATTTTCATTGAAAATAATTTTATTTGAAAACAAAATTAAAACATATAAATTAATCTAAAAATAAAAAAATTATTGAAATCATGGAATTCCATTCATTCCATATATGTTAAAAAAATACTCTTTTTACATTTCTAATAAATGAAAAAAGTTATTGAATGAAAAAAAACATTATTATTTCTTAATAAAAAGTGTAAAATTTTAAAAATTGGTACAAATTTCAATAATTAAATATTTTAATAAAGTTAAAAAATTTATTATGAATTTTTTGAAAAAAAATGTTTTGAAATAAAAAGTGTTTTCGATTGAAGGGATGAACAAACAATTTTTTTCATAAAAACATTCTATTAAACTCTTTAGTACTTAATGTGAGGAAAATAAAATGGATAATTATGTTCTCATAAAATAATATTATGATACTATTATTAATTAGTTTCTTGATATATGGATAATAATATTTAATAATCTAATTCTAGAACATAAAAAATACTGATAAACGATGGGATTGTACTATAAAAAATACCACATTATAACATTGAATCGTAATCCCCATGAATGAATAAAATTAAATGAATAATAAAATTTCATCTTAAAATATAAATTCATTATACTTCATGTGAATGGTATTGTATATAACCCTCATAAATAAATATGTATTCATTACCTAACATACATCTTAAAAAAGGATAATTGAGACAAAAATTGCTTACTAATTTGGTATCTTTTTAATTGTAAACCCCCATAATGATAGTTCATAAAATAAATATGTAATTCTTCATAATTATAAGGATAATAATCATAAAATAAATTCAAGTAATTTATATAAACAACATAAAAGAGTCATGTGGTGAATATGGTGTTTTCCTCATAAAAACAAATTGTGAATCAAAAATCCATTAACTTTTTTCTTGAAAGTTGTAATACATGGTCAAAACTCATGTTTAATAAATATAATCAAATTATAGACTAATTAGATAAATAGTATTACATATATCATAACATATATGATTTTCTTATAAAATATTATTACACTTTTCTTAACAATTCCATGTTAATGTCACATTTCAGGCAATAAGAACTGTGTTTTTAGGGAATGTTTTGATTTATTATTTTTGGTCCTATTACATTGTTTATAGTTCAAAAATTTTAAAAATATTAATTTTGATATAAATTTTATATATATTCAGTATATATATTTCTAGATTAATCCATAATATTTAGATATGGAAAATGAAATGGACCACTTATTGAGACGATAGGTCGTACATACCCATGATTAATGATTCCATTTTATTGAGGGGTTGAATGGTAAAATGTTAAATAATATGTTAAAATTAAAATATAATATTTTAATAATATTTATCCAAAATTTTTATAAAAAACAATCCTTATTACCTTCAATATAATGTATGAACAAATCAAATCAGTTTTTAAGGCAGTAGTCGGCCGAAAACGTGAATTATGTTATAGTATCCCCACATAATGAAATGTAAGAAGGAAAATGGGATATAATGATTTGAAAGAAATAAAAATATAATATATATAATATATAATTATTTAATCCATCATAAATAACCTATAATAAGAGGTAGTAATGGAGGATTCAATTACATCAGTTCATGAGTTTATAGTCTGTTGTACATACAAAAGATTATTTTGTAACCCATTCCATTGAAGAGGAAATGGTTTTAGGTCCTGAATGAAAAAAATTTATTATATTTAATATACCTAGAATATTATATAGTAATGTTTTTATAGTAATTTTATTATATGGAGAGACAAATAAAATAAAAAATGCTCATTGTATAAGATTACATCTTCTTCAAGTAACATCCTTCTATTTGTACCAAAAGCCTTGCTAGGTTGAATTTATGAAAAAAATCATACTTATAAGAAGATATGATGGTATTAAGGTTTTTATTTGTGTTTTTATTTTGAAAAATTGTGTTTCTATGAGTGAATATGAGATGATAGGGGTGACCATTTATAAGTGATGTGAGTGAAAAGCTTGTAATTTTTTTAATGAAAAAGGCATGCCCATATTTTTCACCTACAACAAGGATAAAAAAATTTAAATTATATTTCATAAAATATATAAGGTATATATATGGATATAAAATGTTTTTAAATTTTTTTGGGTCATTTATAATAATTATAATTTTATTTTAACCCCCTGATAAACCCATTTTTACTTTAGCTACGGTAAGATGTTTTTATTGTTTTAGTATTTATTATCGTAAAAAAATTAAGATTACCATACTAGATAACATGTATTCATATAATTAAAAATATAGAATCCAATTTCCCAAGTTATATTGATATTTTTTGAGGAATATAATCTAAAATCTATCTTGTATAAACTATGATAAAGTAGGTTTTGAAAGAGATATTTTCTAAAAAAATCAATGATTTTATATCAAATGTAAAGAAGAAATTCATTCTAATTATGACCACCCATGGGATGATATAATAATTATTTTTAATTTTTATTAATATTTATTAATAATACAGAAATTTGAAATTAAATTCATGGTATTCCAAATATCATATACAACACACACCAAGTATTTCTTCCAACACATGTATTGCAAGCAAGATTGAGCTATACAGAACAATAATATATGATTAATATTATAATTTACTATGGAACTTATATCCTATTTGTTATATTTTCAACTAATAATATGAATAGATAATTTATTTTTACACACACTTATAATATGATTTTACATCCATCCAACTGATTTTACATGCATAAGATACGAATTAATCTTGTTTTACGCTTAAAACTATATTTTTCTAAAAATTAGTTTTAAAACCCCTTAAATGGTGAAGATTATATACAAATAAATTTTTAAAATTTTATATCAAAAAATTAACTTCATTTTTGAAATAATTATTTCAAAATTTCCCTTGGTTTATTTTTTTGTATCGGTGATTAATTTTTTGTTTAATAGTCAAAAACACTGAACTGTAATTGAAAACTGCATTTTCATTTAGTGAAATTATATATTAAAATTATATTTTAAATTTTTTTTAAAGTTAAATTAGTTCAATTATACATAAATATGTCAAAAATATTTCATTTTAATCAATTTCACATTGATATTTTTTATGCAAACATTTCAAACATTTGATTATGGTTATATTCAAATTCTATTGTTTGGTCCCATCTGTGGGATTAATATTATATTAAATTATTAAACTTATGTGATTTAAATTTATAAAAATGGATTCCATAATTTTAATCATCATAATTTTTAATTTCAAGTATGTTAAATTTAGTTTTATACCAAAAATGTTAGTGAAACCGTTTGAAATTAATTACATCGATTAAGGTAAAAATGAGTTTACTTAGTCGTTAAACCATAATATTAAGTTGAAAAATTATCTATAAAATTTTACAAAACAAATTTTCCATCCACATTTAGACCATATACACAATTTTCATGAAGTTTATTCATTATTATTGTCACGTTAGGTAAGTGATACCTCCTGATAGTGTTTACCTTTTTTATTAACAATAATGCCACTCCTCCCCCACTATAAATGAGCATTCACTATCCCCATCTCTTCACACCACTCCATAAAATTCTATCTTAAAAAACTAGATGAATTAAGATCCCAAGATTAATATTTTGATATTATAATTCTCATGTAGGGAATAAATAAATCCATGGAATCCCTTTTGTGTAAATCAAAATAGTTATCTGATGAAGGGTTAATGTTATTTAATGAGAACTTAGGTTTTATTTCTTTCTAGAGCCCTAAAATTATTTTTGTATAATAATAATATAATAACATAAGTATATTCAATATAATTATACTATTTTATATTATGGTTTTGACCTATAATAACACACACCTTCATAAAATGGGATACACAATCATCGTTTGTCTGTATAGTGGACTATCATCTCATGAACTGATGTCATTTTTTCATTCATTACCACCTATAAAGGTTAGTAATAATGTTTTAAATAAATTTTTTATATGTTATATATGATATATATAAAGAATTAATTATTCTATAACATTTATATAACACATACCCTCATACTCTCTATTTTTTTGGAATACGATATCATCATTTGTGGATGTGTGGGGTACCAACTCCTCAAAGAAATGTGATTCATTAACCCTTTAAATGGAATGTATTATGGGTCGGATTAACATAATTATGTGATATATATGAAATATATAGGATTTTTATGAAATAATTATTTTTTGGAAATATAATATATCACCTTATTTCTTTCCATTTTCACTCACTGAAAAAGTGATGGCATCATTTGTGGAGGTTTGGAATAATGAATCTTCAAATAGATGTGATTACTATTATTTTCTCATAACCACATGAATAATAATAACATTTATAAATAATATTAATTTATTAATATGATAATTATTTCATGATTATAATTGTGGAAATGTTTAATGAACTCTTTTACAATAGTTAACCAACCAATGTGTTTTTTACACATAATCCAAATATAGTAAAAAATATATATAATGTAAATATAATTGATTATGTAGTACAAAAAAAACATTATAATAAGGGAAATAAAAGTGAAAATAAACATGAATATTATTCTGATGTAATTAAATAATTGAAATATGTTTATTATCCTGGTAGATAAAGACACATGTGACAAGTCAGACTAAAGGTAATAGACACTGTCTCAATATCTATTCATTGGGGAATGTTTTGATGTTATAAACCTACCATATGTTATGATAATCATATATAACACCTATAACATATCATATAATTAATTTCTTTATTCTCATTTTGTTTCATTTTTTAAAATTTTATTTCTTCATGGGGATTATGTTACAAATGTTTCAAAGTTGTATGAGACACATTTATTTTGAAATAAATTATTAAATGTCGATATATTTAATTTTAAAATATTTTTCCTCCACGTAAATATTCTTAATATTATTTTATATGATTATTTATATAGATGTAAAGGATTATAATGAAAATTTTATATCTATTTTTAATATCATTCAACTATTTTGAAAATGGAATCTTCTTAAATTTTTATATAGAATGTTTTACATTCCTTTTAAATGAAAAAAAAATTTTCTTTTAAATATATATGGAAAAACAACTTCTCCACCACTATTTCCATTATTTGATATTTGGATTCCTCTACATGCTAGTATGTTTATAAATGAAAAGGTAACCCCTATTTCCCTTTTCTAGGTATTATTTATTTAATATGGGTTTTGAAAATGGATTTTTATATAAACAATATATAATGTTTTCTTATGATTGAAAATGATATTTTATGGGTGACATGTTGACAATTCCAAACATATATGTGGTACAATTATATAATTTTACATGGAAATTTGGTATATGTTTATGTTATAATACAATGATAGGTTTTTATGTAATAAATCAATGATGGGTGGTTGCATTATGAACCAAAAATAAGTGGTTCTATGATAAACCAATAACAGTTGGGTTCATGATATTCCCCCAACATATTTTGTATGTAAGTCAACCATATGGTTATTCCATTTTTTGAGTGACATATATGGATGTCTGTAACAACCCGAGATTTAATAAGAATTATTCCTTTTAATTTCATTTATGTCTTGTGTTGTACGCTACATCAAAATTAGCTTGTGCTATACGCAACACCGTATTAGCTTGTAGTATACGCAACACTATTCTTGGCTCATGTTACACACAATTTCAAGTTCGTTTTGTAGAAATTATTCTACGCAACACTAAGTATAGATTTTTTTAATGTATAAATGAAATAAGTTTTGATTATATTATACGCAACAACAAAGGGATCTTGCACTACACGCAGCCTTGACTTGGCTTGCATTACACACAATCGCGACCTTCCTTGATAGCGTGTGTAGTATGAAATACTGGGTTTCACTAAACAATGATATATTGTTATAATATTATTATGAACTAGCTATTATAAATATTATTAACTAAATTTTGAATTTTATAACATTATTATTCATCTTAAACATTTTCTAGAACATCGTGTGAGAACAAAATAAATTTTTTGAGTAAAATTAGTATTTTTCAAAAAATACAGTTTTGCCGCCTTTTGATGGTGCTCCCACATTAAATATAGTTTTATGACATGTTTATAAGTTAAATTTGACAAAATAAAATTCTTATTTGGAATCAAGATATAAAAATTTACTTTGGATAAATTTTTCATATTATTCTGATAACTTTCATATTTTAATGAATAGTAAAAACACGCTATATTTTAATTAAAAACAACTTTTTTCATCGTAATAATTTAAATGGTTAAATTATAATATTTAATGTTTTTAAATTATAAATAGGATATATTTTTACCATTTAATATAATTTATTTCATTATCATTGATTTTACATTGAATTCATAGGTAAAATCATTTCAATCTTTTGCAATGTTTTATCTTTTAAAACTCGTTTTCTTAACAACGGGATTAATTTTAAATTAATTTCTGCAACATCTGTGATTTGAATTTGGAAAAATGGATTCCATATTTGGAATAAGTAGTTCCAAGTTGTTTTAATAAGCTACTTTTTATTTTTAATCATTATGAATAGTAACTACGGTAAATTTTATTTACCGTAATAAAAGGTAAATCGGGTAATTAAGGGTAAATATAATATTATAAAATTACCCTAAAACTTGTCCTAATATAATTGGATGATTATATTTTACCCTAAATCATACTTGGGTTGAAATTTAATCTAATGGAACCGACTTGTATTTGATTAAGACCTTTTATTTAGTTTATTTAAAGGAAAGTGAAATGTCTCGCTCAAAATTTAATAATTAGATTATTTTTAATATATAGTTATACAGAATATAAATTTGATTATAAATACTCATTTTAAATAAAAAAAAAATTTAACATGATAATTTATTTTTAATTTTTTAATAAATATTTTATTACCTTAAAATCTTATACATTAATTATGTAGAAATTATTTATTTAGTGAAAAATCAATAATATAGTTTTTATTAAAATACTAATACCTATCAAAAGGACCAAAAACTTGACAAAACTTTATTAGTTGTGTATATCTATATCCTAATCATACAAGAGTCTATTTTTGGACCATTTGGAGCCTTATTAAACCGATTATGACCTTTATATTCTTTTATTTTAAACAATGTCAAAGATGTCACCTTCATAATTTAATAAATATAACATTTTAAATGTTGTGATTTTAAGATGATAAATTCTAGAAAAAATATTATTATGAAATTTATTATATTTATCTTAGTCATGGTATTTTTATGCAACTAATAAGTATATTAAATGATTATAAAAAAATGATGTAGTAATTGTTTTATTAAGAGAAATATCAAATAAATGGTTTTATAAATATTAAAATAAACATTATATGAACTAATTAATGTTCTCCAAAAATTTTCTAGATGAATATGACATGTTAGGAATCTATTAAACATTTTTTTTAGAATATATCCTCTGTTTGGATTTTATTTAAATTCAAATAAATGAATAGTGTCAAAATTAACACTATTGTTATTTTATAAAAATAACATATTATTAAATTGTTTAAAAATCACATAAAAATTTAAAAATTATAAATTGAAATTTATATGGTCTAAAATTTCATAAAGTACCCAATTATGGATAATTTTAAACACATAAGTAATTATTTATAACAATTTAAAATTTTGAATATTATTACCAAAAATAATATTAAATAAATTAAATATGGATAAATCAAATTGATAAGGTTTAAAATAAGTTCCAAACATGTCTAAATTTTATTTTTTGGGGAGATTACAACCCTATATTACCTCATATTATAATTTGAGTCACTTTGGAAGTTTTTATGTGGGTTTTGAGTTTATTATAAATTAGTATTTTGAGGTTTCCAAAAGTGTCCCTCTCCTCCCTTATAAAAGAGCACCTCCTCCATCTCCTCTTCACAACACTTTGAGACTTCAAGATCAGCCAACCCCTGCCCATTTCTCTTCTCCACTTCCCTGGAAACATTCTGGAGGTTCTTTTTTTCTCAAAATACCAACTCTAGTCCCTTAAGAGGAAGTTTAAAAGAGGTGCGTCGAAGAAGAGGTAATCTCTTCTACCGATTCTTTCAAGTTTCTTTCTTCTTAAACTTATTCTTATTTAGTTATTTCATTATAAAGTAATAACATAAGTATCACTAATATACTGATATGTTATTATAAATATGAAACAATCTCATTTCACCTTCTATCCATCCAACAGAAAATGAAATCATCGCGCGTGTGTACGTATGGAATACCGTCTCCACGCCGTGGTGTAATCTGTTTTTCCACCACCACCTTACTTGCATGGGTATAATGGTGTAAATAATAACTATATATGGTTATTATAACATCATACCAATTTTTAGATATTATATCATCCACTCCAATTCCATTCAATAATTATGGGAACGATATCATCGCTCGTGCGTACGTACGGATTACCGTCTCCACGACGCGATGAGAATCATTCTCCATGTTAACCATTAAAGAATGATAATAAAGTATATATAATGAATAATAATGGTATATATAACATAATAATGCTACTGTATTTATGTATATATATATATTTCATCTACTTACTTCAATTCAAGTTAATAAGGAAATGAAAACAGCGTTCATGCGTACGTACGGCCTACCGTCTCCATGAACGGTGTGTATCATTTCATTTATCTATCTATTTTATATATATATATATATACTGAATATATATGATATATAAATCATTTTTTACATTCTGGAATTAATTAAATCAGGATATAAGTAATAATATCAAGAACAACAAGTCGAAACACGTACAATAAATGAAATGATTTCACCCAAAACGTTACTTTAACATGGAATTTACAAACGAAAGGGTAATATAAAGTCATAAGTGAACCATATATGATATCATAACAATTAATATGATTATGTAATAAGTCAATGAAATTATTTAAATTATTATACATGAGGTTCAGATACATACGAAGCATATCAGACATAAGGTAACGGATAATTTTGCAATCTCATTTTTATCCAAGATTTCTTATACGTAAGAATATACTGGGGTTATGTTTATCATCCATGTCCATGTTTTCAAAAAATGTTTTCATAAAATGTTTAAAATTATTCCATGTATTTTTAAAGTCATTTTTTCCCTTTTTTGACTTTTTACATACTGTATGGAAGGAATCTTTCCTATGTTTACCATATAAGGTACTTCTTGACTTTTCCGACAAAATTACAAGAAGAATGTTTTTTTAACTTATACAGCGTGAAAGGATTTTTACGGTTTCATAACGTCTTTTCTTCATGAAGCTTACTCTACAAGATTTCATTATTATTTTCAAAAAAAATCCTTTTCTTTTAAAATTTCATGGCATTTTGAGATAAGAAAATGATTTTGTAGAAGAAAGGATATTTTCCTCAAGAATTCATTTCAAGTGTTTTATCAAAACTATTTTCAATCTAAGGTGACATTAGTTAATATGTTTATGTTTCAAGTATAATTTCTCTATGATCCACATGGTTTCATTTTTCTTATGATGAAATTATATCCATTTATTCTATATGGATTATGTTATGATGGGATTTTGTTTATGAAACCCACTTAATTCATTGGGTTATGATGAATGATTTATGTTTATTTTGTGGCACATGTAAGAATGATTTCATTATGATATGGGTGGGACCTATATATCCATCAAATTCATTGGGTAAAGATTTATATCTCATGAGATAGACATGGATGGAATGGCAAGTTAATCTGGTTCAGTGATACAGGACTGAAAGGAGGAGTGAACTCGATTCTGAAAGGGACTTTGTCCACTAAGACGGTATTGGCAACAATGCCTTGGCAACTATGGAAATCATAACATGTGCTTAATGGTTTCCACAATTACATGTTTTAATCCCATGCTATTTTATCATGATTAATGTTTCTTTATGATCTATGTCTTATGTACTTCCATGTTTTCTGTCATTGCTCAAGATTTTCATGTTTAAACATTATGTTCATGTTTTTATTTTCAAATGTATATGATTTGTTTTATTTTCTCCAGGATTACCCTTACTGAGAATTTGAGCTCACCCTTTATATGTTTTCTTTTCCCTATGATTGAAAGAATGGTTTTAGGTACGAAAACAAAAGGGGAAGATCTTTATGGGAGATGTTGAAGATCTTTCACCACGATTAGAAGATTATGTTCTGAGTTTCCAAAGACAATAAACTATTACAGTCCTTGGGTGTTGATTCTTATTATGTATTAAGTATTCCGAAAAAGTAATGTAATGTCCATGTACATCAATTGTGGGTCTCTACAGTTGGTATCAGAGGAATGGTTTAGTTAACCTTTGGAAAATAGGATGCGAAAACTTTAGTGAGATCCCTAGAGATATTTATAAGGTATGTATAGGGATGTCCCTAAGTTTAAGTATAAGTATAGGTTATAGTCCTTGAATTACGGTAAATATATTAGAATTCAACCTAAGATGTTAGATATTGAAGGTACTCCCCCTTTATTATGTTTTTTCCCTAGCATGATTTTTTGCCTCTCACACTATTCTTTTTGGGTTTTAGATGATGGATGGAACCCGAACGAACCATGTTGATCAACGTAATGGAAAATGAAATGATTGTCATTCGGAACAAACCAATTTTGTGAGAGACGGAGTGTAAAATCTTATTGTTATACTAACACAAGATATGAATCATTCTGGACTTCCAAATGAGCAGATAAGGGAACAATATTCTATTGAGTCCTTCATAAGATAATGTCCACCTTCTTTTAGTGGGTCTTCTGATCCACTTGTTGATGAACAATGGATCATCACCAATGAAAATATATTTTCCATACTTCGTTGTTCGGAACATGAAAAATTCATTCTAGTTTTTTACCGTTTAGAAGGTGAAGCAGACCAGTGGTGGAGTCTAATTACGAATACAAGTCCCCAATATGAAATTGAATCAATTGAATGGGATGAGTTCAAGAACTTTTTTTCAATAAGTACTTCCCTCGTATTCTTTGAACAAAGATGGAAAAGTATTTCAATGAGCTTAAGAAAAAGGATGATGAATCTGTTGGTATATACAAAGAGAATTTTACAAGTCTTGAAAGGTATTCATCTAGCTTTATCATCCATCCTGAAAGTAAAGATGATCGATTCTTCAGTGGATTAAAACCAAGTATTTGAAGGGAATTAGCTATAAGAGACTTCAGTAGCTGTGAAGAAATTGTGTGTTGTGCTATCAAGGTAGAAATGGAAGTTGGTGTTACATATCAATCTCATGGTTTTGACAAGAAATGAACGATGGAGTTCAAGGAAAAATCTCAAAACAATGGTGAAAAGAAGATGAATGTTTCTTTATGCTCAAAGTGTGGAAAGAAGCATGGTGGTGATTGTCTAAAAGGTACTAGAAAATGTCTTAAGTGTGAAAAATAAGTTTATCAAGTAGTTGAGTGTCGAAGTAATGGGAAAAAGGTAGCTACTAATGTGAATGGATAAAAGACTACAGAGAATGCTCCACCAACACTTCAATGCTTCTAGTGTAAGGAAATGGGGAATTATGCTAATCAATGACCTAATCCAAGGGTTAATGATGATGGACGTGAGCAACCTCTTAAGGAAAAGGATAAAGGGAAGTCAGATGCGATCACTATTTGTGATGTTGAGTATGAAAATGATGTTGTGGAATGATTAAGTGTTTATGTAATGGTATTTTAAAATAGTATCATGGACTCTCATTTATAGTATCGTGGAATTTTGGAATATCTATGTATTGGTTTTCAATAATTATATGGTACCGATAACCATGAAAAGTGATTGAAATATTTTTAGAATGAAGATGATATGCGCATAATGAAGGGATAAAGAAAAAATGAAATGAGCTCATGGTTTGAGTATATAGAAATTTTGGGATTTTGGTATGTGGAAAAAGTTAACTTTTGATAGAATTCATGTTTTTACTAAGGTTCTATGGTAATTCATGTTTCAAGAGAATATATAATTAATGTATTCACATGTCTGGAATATGACCAAAAAGATATATTTTATGATATATGGGGGATAAATGATGGTATTCACATGCTTGGTTGATGACAATTCTAGTAATCGTTTTCTTTATACTATAAGATTGGACAGAAGTATTTTTGATAATCCTAAAGGTTGGAATGGATTAAGTTAGACATCAGATACAATTTCTTTAAGGCTAGAACTTTTTTCGATGCTATTTCTGGAATGCTATAATAGTGTAGTTTTAGAAAAAGGACAACCCATAGGATGGGCGACAACCCATCACGTCGGACAAGGTTGCGAGAATCGAACCCACAACCAATGTGTGACAGGCCTTTATTGCCTACCACTGACCTATAGGAAGTCCCTGGTTAGGAGAAACTAGTTTTATTTTATTAAGAAGGATGATAGATGAAGTATAAGTCCATTTTGGAACCATATACGATTAATCTCACCATAGATGGACTTCTGTATATAACTTTTGCAAACCTTATGTTTGAGACAGATGGAATGACCTATCATTCTATCTCATGATCTTCTAAAACTTCACAAAAGACAAATTCAACTTCATTTCATTAAGAGATCAATTGTAAATTGATCAAGGCACGAGAAACGGTGAGATTGTACCAAAATCAAGTAAGTATTTATTTTAATTCAAAAATTATTCAACATTTGGGAAATGATCTTGAAAACCAAAAATTTTGTCCTAGTGCACTCATATCTGATGAATCAGATGGTACCTTAGATCATCAAAAATTTATGGCTTTGTGATTGTTGGATTTTTCATAGCCATGTTCTCTACCACTCTCCATCAGAACTTGATGGTAATATTTCTCTTCCATATCCATATTTTCACCAATGTTCTCCTATGTGGAAACCCAGTGATGAGTTAATTTGAGGAACCATTATGTTTCATACTTTACTTTTTAAAATTAAGTTTTATTATTCCTTTTTACGATGTGAGTTTCTATGAATGAAACTTTCAAGTAGTAAACCATTTATAACCCCAAATAATTTTGAGGGTGAAATTCATTTTAAGGGGGGTAGAATGTAACAACCAGAGATTTTATGAGAATTATTCATTTTAATTTCATTGATGTATTTTGTTTTATGCTACACCAAAATTATCTTGTGCTATATGCAACACCGTATTAGCCTGCAGTATATGCAACACTATTCTTGGCTCGTGTTACACACAAGTTCAAGTTCGTTTTTTAGAAATTATTCTATGCAACATTAAGTATATATTTTGTTTAATGTATAAATGAAATATGTTTTTATTATGTTATACGCAACAAAAAAGGGAGATTTCACTACATTCAGCCTTGACTTGGCTTGCATTACATGCAATCGCGACCTTCCTTGATAGCGTGTGTAGTACGCAATACCGGGTTTTGCAAAACAACGATATATTGTTATAATATTATTATGAACTAGACATTATGAATTTTATTAACTAAATTTTGAATATTATAAAATTATTATTCATCTTACACATTTTCTAGAACATCATGTGAGAATAAAATAAATTTTTTGAGTAAAATAAGTATTTTTCAAAAAATGCCGTTTTGCCGCCTTTTGATGAAGCATCCACTTTAAATCTAGTTTTTGACATGTTTATAAGTTTAATTTGAAAAAATAAAATTCTTCTTTGGAATAAGGATATAAAAATTTACTTTTGATAAATTTTTCATATTATTATGATAACTTTCATATTTTAATGAATGGTAAAAACACGCTATATTTTAATTAAAAACAACTTTTTTTCATAGTAATAATTTATATGGTTAAATTATAATATTGAATGGTTTTAAAGTATAAATATAATATATTTTTACCATTTAATATAATTTTTGTCATTATCATTGATTTTACATTGAATTCATAGGTAAAATCATTTCAATCTTTTGCAATGTTTTAACTTTTAAAACTGGTTTTCTTAACAAAAAGATTAATGTTAAATTAATATCTGCAAATTCTGTGATTTGAATTTGGAAAAATTAATTCTATATTTGGAATTATTAGGTCCAAATTATGTTAATAAGCTACTTTTTATTTTTAGTCATTATGAATAGTAACTACGGTAAATCTTATTTACCGTAGTTAAAGGTAAATCGGGTAATTAAGGGTAAATATAATATTATAAAATTACCCTAAAACTTTTCCTAATATAAATTAATGATTATATTTTACCTTAAATCATACTTGGGTCTAAATTTAATGTAATGTAACCCACTTTTATTTGATTAAGACCTTTTATTTAGTTAATTTAAAGGAAAGTGAAATGTCTCATTCAAACATTAATAATTAGATTATTTTTAATATATAGTTATATAGAATATAAATTCGATTATAAATACTCATTTGAAAGATAAATTTTTTTTCCTTATCATGATAATTTATTTTTAATTTTTTAATAAATATTTTATTACCTTAAAATTCTATACATTAATGATGTAGAAATTATTTATTTAGTGAAAAATCAATTATATAGTTTTTATTAAAATAATAATACCTATAAAAGGGACCATAAACTTTCCAAAACTTTATTGGTCGAGTATATATATACCCTAATCATCCAAGTGTCGATTTTTGGACCATTTGGAGCCTTATAAAACCGATTAGGACATTTATGTTATTTTATTTTAGATGATGTCAAAGATGTCACCTTCATAATTTAATAAATATAACAATTTAAATGTTGTGATTTTAAGATGAAAAATTCTAGTAAAAATATTATTATGAAATTTATTATATTTATCTTCATAATAGGATTTTTATTCAACAAATAATTATATTAAATGATTATACAAAAATGATGTAGTAATTGTTTTATTAAGAGAAATATCAAATAAATGGTTTTATAAATGTTAAAATAAACATTATATGAACTAATTAATGTTATCCACAAATTTTCTATATGAATATGACATGTTAAGAATCTATTAAACATTTTGGTTTGAATATATCCTCTATGTGGTTTTTTTTTAAATTCAAATAAATGAATAGTGTCAGAATTAACACTATTGTTATTTTATAAAAATAACATATTATTAAATTGTTTAAAAATCACATAAATATTTAAATATTATAAATTTAAATTTATATGGTCTGAAATGTCATAAATTACCCAAATTATGGATAATTCACTACACATAAGTAATTATTTATAACAATTTAAAATTTAGAATATTATTACAATAAATAAGATTAATAAATTAAATAAGGATAAATCAAATTGATAAGGTTTAAAATAAGTTCCCAAAATGACTAAATTTGATTGTTTGTGGAGATTAAAAACCTATATTACCTAATATCCTAATTTGAATCACTTTTTAAGTTTTTATGTGTGGTTTGAGTTTATTATAAATTAATATTTTGAGGTTTCCAAAAGTGCCTCTCTCCTCCCTTATAAAAGGGCACCACCTCCCTCTCATCTTAACAACACTTTGAGCCTTCAAGCTCGGCCAACCCCAGACCATTTCTCTTCTCTAGTTCCCTAGAAACATTTTTTAGGTTATGTTCTTTTCAAAAGACCAACTCTAGTCCCTTAAGAGGAAGCTTAAAAGAGGTGCGTCAAAGAAGAGGTAATCTCTTCTACTGATTCTTTCAAGTTTCTTTCTTCTTCAACTTATTCTTATTTAGTTGTTTAATTATAAAGTAATAACATAAATATAAATAATATACTGATATGTTATTATAAATATTAAACAACCCCATTTCACCTTCTATCCATCCTATGGAAAACAAAATCACCGCATGTGCGTATGTACGGAATACCGTCTCCACGCTGTGGTGTAATCTGTTTTCCACCACCACCTTACTTGGATGGGTATAATGGTGTAATTAATAACTATATATGGTTATTATAACATCATACGGATTCTGAGATATTATATCATCCACTCAAATTCCATTCAATAATTATGGGAACGATATCATCGCTCGTGCGTACGTACGGATTATCGTCTCCATGATGTGATGAGAATCATTCTCCATGTTAACCTTTCAAGAATGATTATAAAGTATATATAATGAATAATAATGGTATATATAACATAATAATTCTACTATATTTATGTTTATATATATATATGTCATCTACTTAATTCAATTCAAGTCAATAAAGAAAGGAAAACAACGTTCGTGCGTACGTACGGCCTACCATCTCCATGAACGGTGTGTTTCATTTCATTTATCTATCTATTATATATATATATATATACTGAATATATATGATATATAAATATTGTTTTACATTATAGAATTAATTAAATCAGGATATAAGTAATAATATCAAGGACAACAAGTCGAAACACATACGATAAATGAAACGATTTTACCCAAAAACGCTTCTTTAACATGGAATTTACAAAAGAACGGGTAATATAAAGTCATAAGTGAACCATATATGATATCATAACAATGAATATGATTCTGTAATAAGTAAATTACATTATTTAAATCATTATATATGAGGTTTGGATACATACAAAGCATATCGGACATAAGGTAAGGGATAATTTTGCATTCTCATTTTTATCCGAGATTGCTTATACGTAAGAATTTACTGGGGTTATGTTTATCATCCATGTCCATGTTTTAAAAAACTGTTTTCATAAAATGTTTACTATTCTTCCATGTATGTTTAAAGTCATTCTTACCCTTTTTTTACTTTTACCACATTGTATGGAAGGAATCGTTCCTATGTTTACCATATAAGGTACTTCTTGACTTTTCTAGAAAAAGTACAAGAAGAATGTTTTTTTAACTTATACGGCCTGAACAGATTTTTAACAGTTTTATAATGCCTTTTCTTAATGAATATTACTCTACAATATTTCATTTTTATTTTTAACAAAATCTTTTTCTTTTAAAATTACCTGGCATTTTGAAAAAAAGAAAATGATTTTGTAGAAGAAAGGATATTTTCCTCAAGAATTCATTTCAAGTGTTTTGTCAAAACTATTTTCAATCTAAGGTGACATTATTTAATATGTTTTTTGTTTCAAGTATAATGTCTCTATGATCCACATGGTTTCATTTTTCTTATGATGAAATGATATCCATTTATTTTATATGGATTATGGTATGATAAGATTATGTTTATGAAACCCACTTAATTCATTGGGTTATGATGAATGATTTATGTTTATTTTGTGACACAAGTAAGATTGATTTCATTATGATATGCGTGGGACCTATATCTCCCTCAAATTAAATGGGTAAAGATTTATATCTCATGATATAGACATGGATGGAATGGAAAGATAATCTAGTTCAGTGATACAGGACTGGAACCAGGAGTGAACTCGATTAAGAAAGGGACTTTGTCCACTAAGATGGTCTTGGAAACAATGCCTTGGATACTATTGAAATCATAACATCTGCTTAATGGTTTCCACAACTACATGTTTTATTCCCATTCTATTTTATCATGATTAATGTTTCTTTATAATCTATGCCTTACGTACTGCCATGTTTTATGTCATTGCTCAAGATTATGATGTTTAAACATTATGTTCATGTTTTTAAGTTTAAATGTATATGATTTGTTTTATTTTCTACAGGCTTAACCTTACTGAGCATTTGATCTCACCCTTTATATGTTTTCTTTTCCCTACGATTGAAATAATTTTTTTAGGTAAGAAAACAAAAGGGGAAGATATTTATGAGAGATGTTGAAGATATTTCACCACGATTAGAAAATTATGTTCCGAGTTTCCAAAGACACTAAACTATTACGGTCCTTGAGTGTTGGTTCTTGTTATGTATTAAGTATTCCACAAAAGTAATATAATGTCCATGTACGTCAAGTGTGGGTCTCTATAATGTATGCCACATGGATATTCTATATAGGATAATGAAAAGTATAATTATTTTCCAAGATACCTTTATGTGTTATATAAGTCACTATTTTTTTGGTAATAAGGTTATTAAAAAAGGTTATGTAATGAGATCACTTTTAAAGTATAGTATTTAATACTTATTCTGGGAGAAAATTATAACATTATGATAATGTATTCATGGGATTTCATGTTTTCCCATGAATAATGGTTTCTATATTTGTGTATCCCTTATTGAGATTTTGTGTTCTCATCCCATGTTAACTAAATTTTATTTAAAGGAATTAAGAATGATTAAGGGAATAGAGGGATTCAAGAAGAATGTATATATGATTTTCAATGAAATAAATCCTGGTTTGTTTAAAATGTTTTATGTTATGGGAATAATTGTTACTAATTTAATGTGAAAATATTTTTATTTATGGTTTAGATATTTTTTATCAACTGAATTATTTTCTAATAATCTAAACCTAAAATTATCCTCAAATTCAAATAAATTAAATTTTTGACTAAAACACTAGATTATGTAATGATTAAGGCATTTTCCATATATTTTCTATCATTGGAATGGTTTAGATAAAAGTCAAGTTTAATTTAGTATTAGTATCTTACCCTAGAAATATTTCACGTTGTGGATAACTTTATTTAATATAAAATTTGAAGATTAAAAAGTTTCATCATCAAATGTATTTTTGTTCTGAATGGTTTTCCATAGCGGAAATAATGAAGTTGTATTAGGAAGTTCTTCTGATGTGTAATATTGGTGGTTTTGTTTTTAGATGTTTATTAGATATATTCTAAAATACATAAAGAACCTAAATAGAACATAAGTATTGGTTTGAAAACCATAAAACAAAAGAAACTATATGGAATATTTAGTGAGAGTTAATTTTTTTAATCAAATTTCATGACATATTTTTGAAAAAAAAATATCATAATAGTTGACCCTGGTAAAAATATCATTAAAGAGTGGTCAAGACCTACCAAAGTCACAATGATTTGTAGTTTTACTTTATTAAAGAGTAATTAATGAAATTTTGTTGAAAATATTTCTTTGTTATCTAGAACACTAACTAAGTTAGCCTGAGATGGAGTTAGGTTTATCTAGATAGAATAATGTGATTTTTGTTTTTAAGAACTAAAAATGAGATTAGTTAATGCTCTAAATTTTACCATTCATTCCAAAAATAGTTATTTAGTCATTTAAAGTCATTCTTCATTAAATTTTCATGGTTTTATATTGATTAATAATTTCAAGTTAGTTTCTAATGCTTCATATTAGTGAAAAAAACAAAGTTAAATTATCCAATAAATGATTTAGAAATAGAATCTATTATTTTTTATTGAATATTTGGATTTGAAATTTTTATATAATGATGTGTAAAATATATACTTATCCTAAATTTTTGAAATATATTCCCATATAAAGTGTTTAACATGAGATTGTGATAATTGCTAGAACTGATAATGGATTATAATATTTTGATTCAAAATCAGCATATAAAGGAACTCACAGTAGTCGATGCATCATTTCATAAAAATAGTTATAAATTTATGATGTTATGTTTGTAACATGGACCTTTTGTTAATGATTTGATGACATTTTTCATAGAATTGGTTGATGTTGTAACATCCAATATTTTATTATGGTTTTAGTAAATTTATGTGATCCATACCTTTTCTAGAGCTAACTCATGCATGTTATTCAAGAATTATATTATATATTTTTTATTATATTATTATTGGTTTTAATTTAAGGGATAATTCAGTTGAAATTGAATATTTTTTTATGGGTTTGGGTATGTTCATTATCTACACATAGTTTAGGAAAACAGTGCACCCTCCCCAATAAGCCAGGAATCCCCAGTCAGATGGGGATTGAATAGTTGGCACAGAGTTTGTCAAAATATTTTCCATCTTAGTAGTAATTGAGAGAATCATAATAGTAGGCACATAGTTAGGAAAAGATTGATAAAATTGTGTTCCCCATAAAGGAAACCATGTGTGTGAAAAAATAAACCACTAAGGATTAATTAAAAAATTCATAAACCCATGAATTATATTCCTAACAACCCTATCTCAACCCTGACTCATTTATCTTCTTTTTCTAGGCCACTGGATGGATTCCAATGGATTATAAACTATTTTTATAGTGAATTAAATATCCTTTTGAGATATCTATACCTATTATGGTAAGATATCTCATCCTGATTAGTTTTCTTTGTATCTTTAATCATTATAACATCATCTGAAGGGGTGTGTTCATCCATTGGTGATGGGTATACATTTATGTTTTGATATATCATCTCCCATTTAGTTTTGATCTAGGTTTGGGATCTAGATCTCATTATTTGTTGTAAAATTGAACATTCCAAATCAATTTGGGGATTTTTATTGGCAAGGGTTGCTCAATAATCATGATTTATATGGTCTAAATTGAAAATACCATATTATTGAATTCTAATTGCATGAATGAGTTTAGGAATTTAAATTCTCATGATTTTGAATTGAATCTATAATTTAATTAAATAACTTGATAATTAATTAATGGTATTATGAAATTGGTCAAGTAATTGGATTATGTATTTGGTAAATTAGTGGAATTGTAATATAGTTGATTTATGTGATAATGGAATTGATTGATAATGGGAATAAATTGATGTTTGGTTAAACCTGGATTGGTTAATAGGTTATCTAATTAATTGTTGATAAATATTTTATTGATTAATTGTTCATATAATTCCATGTGACTAAAATTTTGAACCATGATTGTTTTTAATTGAAATGGTCTTACATGATTGGAAATATTGATGATCGTGTGGATGATTATTAAACATGTTAAAATGTTATATATGAGGTATATTTTATTGAATGCTAAAATTTTTGTGGGACATGAACTGATGCTTCAAATACCCATGGGGTGCTAGACATGGAATTCTTGACAGAAATAAAGGAATGTGATAAATATGTGCAGGACATAGATTAATACTTCAAAATCCCATAGGCGATTGATTGATAAATTAATATGGGAAATTTATTTATGCTTCAAAATATTACATGTTATTAATTTATTAATAAGTAGTGTGGAAAAAACTGATGCTTCAAAAAACAATGGGGTCATACCCAGGGCATTCTAGGCCCAAAATTATGGAATTTTTCTACAGTTCCAAGTGGCCATATTTAAAAGACAAATTGAATTATAAATTGAGTCACATTATTTAAATTAAGTTTTATTATCTATTTTTGATTTGTTTTAGAAAATGGCATGGGCCGAAGAAGGTATTTATGGTCCAGGTGTCATCATGAACCTGGGAAAATTATGCAGCTAAACGAAGAATAATTGAATTTGGTAAACTACTAATTCTGTCAATATTACCTTATTATTTATACAACATCATATATTGTTATAGATTAGATATTATTTTAGACACCATTGGTGGTGGTTTACTATGTTTTACTTGAACCCTTCATAGGATTCCTGATTTGTACCCAAATATACTTAATGATTGTTGGATAGGATAACAATAGGATCCCTATGATAGATTACTGAGTAAGGATGGACCATGGATAAGGGAAATTAATTCAGTATTGGGAACCATTTGGGGGTTTATATGTCCTTAGTTTTTCATTAGGAAGTTGACACTTATTATAAAATGTTATATCTACTTGTCATTTTTGGACATAGTATTCTTGTTTTTCTCATCATGTGATACTGGTATTATTTTGTAATAGTTGTTGTCATTTATTTATTTTTGTTATATTAATTATATTGTATTACTATGATAAGGTTAGAATAATTTCCCCATATTTTATATTAGACCCTCACTATTATTAAAAAACTTCAAGATTATTAGGAGGTGAAGATGAGGTCATGTTATTAACTCAATCGGGGCACTGGTGTGTAGAACTCGGGTCGGGATGTTACAAAGTGGTTTCAAATGAAAGTTTTCTTTTCATTTCATTTATTTTATTTTGCCCTACTATTTGGGAAATGAATAAAGTATACTAGTAATAGTTGATCCTTGGATTTGAGCTCATGCATGGGAGTACCTAACACATATATGGGGAAAACCCAAGTACCCAGGGTGGGGTTGTTGGTAATGGTGTTTTATTTAATGGTTGGAAGTTATTTCACTTTGGGTGATGTAATTGTTGTCTTGTGTTATTATTTATTTTGATATTTTCATATATTTGACTCGTGTTTCAGTATTGGATGACAGTTTATTAGGTATTCATCATTCTAGTCACTAAGGAATTATTATTCCATGCATTATTTTCAAGCACACATTGAATAGTTGGTTCTAGGTATTTAGTTTAAATCGAAATTATTTTCCTTGATTATGCAACTAAAAAGAACTTAGTGACTAATATGAAATTTAATATTGAATAATATCCAAAATGTGTAAAATGGGTGTCTAAAGAGAAACATGAATTGTAAAAAAAATTATTACCCTTTTTAACTATGACCTAGATAGGTGATGGAAAATAGTGGAGATAGTACCTCAGTTTTCATTGTGTGGAAAATTATAAGAATTGAATTTTTGAGTATTATGTGAATAACTCTTGAATAAATTGGTGATTGTTGTATAATGTTCCATAATACATTTTTTAGAATTTTATAGATATTCCTCAATAATGAGTCATGTTGATATAATGACATGATACAGGACTAGAAATGATCCTCTGACACTATGACATATGGCGCCGATAGTGCTGGGTGAGGGTGATAGAGATAAGTTCTATGAAAAAATTTCACTCTTCATGTAGTTTATGGAAATATTCACATGGTTTTTTAGAGAGAGTATGTAAGACCTGACATGAGATTTTCAGTTGTAGCACCTGTTGACTCATACTTGATAGGGTGGACCTGATTTAGTTGAGTTATTAATTGAGTCTATAAAGATGATTCTTGAACACCTAAATACTATTGTTGATAAGGGTTCAAACTATTTTCGTATATATCACAAGGTTGGGTGAATCTTTGGTGGGACATCCAGACTTAGGATGGGTAACTATAGAATTTTTTGTGGAAGGAATTTTAGGTGATGTTCTTGGAGAAATTTTACCCTGAGACACCCAGTTATAAGAGGGAAGCAGATTTCATGAGGTTGACCTAGGGGAGTATGCCCATAATTTACTTTTATTATCACATTATATATTTATAATGATTTTCTCCAGTTTTGGAAGGATATTAAAAGACTTTAGAAAATGGTTTCAAGATGGTCTTAAATGTGATATTAAGTCCCAGGTGATGATCTATCAGCTAAAAATTATTTTAGAAGTGGTTATTTAGGCTCTCATTTTTTAAGAGAACCTAAAGGGGGATTCCGATGCATCACATGTTATTTGTGATAAATGATCAGTTGTTATGTCATCTATGAGTATGAGGCATCACTATGATAATTCCATCTAGGGTGGTAGCACGAATTGTGGCTAGTGGGAAGGGTGAGTGAAGTTAGGCCTTACCAAAGTGATCTTTCAATAGTGTGGTAGGTGAGTTCACATTCATAGACATTAAGCCAGACCACTAATATAGATTTTAGCTTTCTATTTAATGGGAAATATAGTGTGATTCTATAGGAACCTATGATAGATGGGTAGTGATGGGGTGGATAGACAGAACCATAGTGCTAGAAGGGTTTTTTCTATATTATATCAGTTGGTCATTTATAGTTCTAATGGAAATGGAGGTCGAGGTAGTGGATGTGGTACTTCTAGGAAGAGAACCTAAATCAGAAGATTGGTGTACCACATGGTAATTAGACTACTTCACATGGAAGTGGACCAGACAGTTGCATGTATTTTAGCCTACATGTATGGATATCGATGCGAAACAATTAACATTTATTGGTACTATTTTTTTAGATTTGATGATTTCTAGTTAATTATTTGATACTAGTGCCACTCAATATATTTTATCTTCACAACATTTTAATGGTTATGTATGTATGTGGAGTTTTTGAGTGGGATTTTGATGATTAACACAATGTTAGGAGTACAGTCATGTAACACATGTTTATGTATGTGGTGTTCTATTGAGGTTAGAGAGTATCATTTGAGTTGAGATCTTTACATCCGTTAAAATCAAGTCCTCAAATTCATTTTGGGTATGGTATTTTTTTATAATACTAGGAATACGTAGATCTTTTTCACTGATGTGTGATCTTTAGATCTATAAAAGGTGACAATTGTGTTCATCATAGATAGTGGAATATCATGGGGGTCATTCGGGGCTAGTTTATCCCCATGTGTAATATTATACCACCCTGATAGAAAGTCATTTTTTGGATGAAGGGGTTGTGGAAACTCATGTCATTCCACCCATAGTGGAATGTTTCAAGGATTTGTTTCCTAAAGACAATTCTAGGTAGCCACATGAGATATATTTTGAATTTACGATTTAGCTCATGTTGGGGGCTAATCCAATTTCTATTACACTATACAGAATTGAGTCAATAAAGAATTAATAGCCTAACAATCAATTAAAAGTGGTGATGTACAAGGGGTTTACTCATTCAAGTATTTTTCCTTGTGGTTCTATAGTTTTTTTTAAATATGTATTATGGGATTTTCTGATTTTTTATTAATGGATGTTTAGCTACATGACAATAGATAATCGGTATCCTACTCCATGTGTCGATGACTTATTTGACTGTTTGAGAGGAGCTTGTGGTTTCTCAAAAATTTACTTTAGATCAGGGTACCATTAGATTAGAGTTATACCTTCTAATATACCACATACATATTTTAGAAGTTGGAATTTCCTTTATGTGTTCATTCTGATTCCATTCAGGCTATCAAATGCTCAGACCATGTTAATGTTATTGATAGACTAAATGTTCAACCCATACCTCGATTATATTGTTGTTTTGTTTGGGGATGAAGTCTTGGTGTACTCTAAGACTCATTATGATCAAGACTAACATCATTAAATCATCATTTTTATATAGATAATGTATTATATATACCCCAAGATATCAAAAAAAAATTTGGATTGATAATGTACAATTCTTGGGTCACATCATTTCATAATATGGTGTCTCAGTTGATCCAGAGAAGGTGAAAGAAAGTGATTCTTGGGAGGAAACCAAATTTTTATTGATATTGATGTATTTTGGGGTTAATAGGATATTATCAGAGGTTCATCCAAGACTTTTTCAACATGGAAGCAAAAAAAATTAATTGTCCAAGAATTGAATAAAATTTTAATGGTCTAGAGAATGTGATAATTCTTTCTAGGAGTTGAATAATCTATTAAAAATGCACCAATCATCATCCTAATAATTCCAAGGTATGAGTATACAATGTTATGTGATACATATTGGATAAGGATTAGAGTAGTATTGATGTGGGTGGGGGTTTAGTAGTGTTATATGGGTCATGAAAGATGAGGCCACATGAAAATAACTACCCTATGCACGAACATGAATTAGCTATAGTGGATGATTCTATGAATTTCTAGTGGCATTATCTATTAGTGAAAAATATTACTATCTATAAAGATCACAAGATCGTAAAAGTCTATATTTTCATAATGATACATTAATCTTTAGTAGTGGGGATGTGTTGGGTATATGATGTTATTTGGTTTTGACCTATCATATATGTATAAGAAGGGAAACCAGGTCATTGACACTCTATGTAGGAAAAGACAGACTCAAGTAGTTCAGATGTCTATCTTTGAGTGAATTATGTTGAATTTATTTTCATAGATTCATGTTGTTGTTCAATATTTCCATGATAAGATGACTCTCATATCATTTTCAATGGAGTATACACTTTTGAGCTAGATAAGGATAGGTTGTGTGAAGATCTGAATTGTTTGACCATGAGGAAAATCCTTGAAGGAGGAGGGTCAGCTTTCGATTGGACTATAGATGATGATGAGATGACCAATGTTAGGAATTTATTTTCCTTGATTATGAATATGTAGGATGAAATGATTTAAGAATTTAATTCCTTGAAGTGGTAGTTATATACAGGTTTGATCAAAATGTACAATTATCTATAATGATTGTATTGGTGTCTGAGGATGAAAAAGAATAGTGTAGGGTTCGTGACATGATGCTATAGCTGTCAATAGGTTAAGGAAAAGCATCAGTGGTTAAGTGGTATAAAAAATCCTTTTCCCAGACCAAAATATATGTGGTATGTTAATACCATGTATTTTAAGGAGGGTCTCATGAGGATGACTTAGAAGAATTATGTTATTTGGGTGATAGTAGATCAACTAATGAAAATAGAATATTTATTGAATATATGGGATATATTATCAGTGGATTAGTTTGATGATATATATGTTTGATAAATATTATATTTTCATGGGATTCATGAAGTATATCATCAGAATTTCAACCAAATATAACTTCGTGCTTCTATAAAGGCCTAAAGAAGGTGCTTGGTATGGAGGCATTTCTAATTACTTCATTCCACCCATAGACATATGGGTAGTTGGAACAAAATATGAAGGGACTTGAGGATATGCTATGATTATATTTTCTAAACATTGGTGGTTCTTGGTAGAACAACCTATAACTTGTGGAGTTATCATATAACCACAGTTATCATGAGACTATTCAGATGTAACCTTATGAGGCTCTCCATGTAATTCCATGAAGATGACCTTTATGTAGGATAGAGTGTATTGAGTCAGAATAGTTGGGACTTAGTCTCATTTAAGAGAATTTGGAGAAGGTTTAGTTGATTTAGAAATGTATCTGTATGGAACAGAGTTGGCAGAATTCATGTACTGATAGATTATTATGACCCCTTAAGTTTATAGTGGGTGATCATGTTTTCCTTCAAGGTTTACCTATATTGGATCACTATTGGATTTAAGGACATAGAATGATGGGAAAATGGTTTTTCAAAACTATTAAGTGTGTGGATAGAATCATTCAGGTGGAGTATTGATTATCACTCCCAAAGAAGTATAGTTCTCTACAATATTTTTTCTAAGTGTCACAACATTGGTGGTATCACCCTGACACATATCATGTGATTGATGTGGAAGTTGTTGAGTTTGATACTAATTAATTATTTGAGGAGGATATAATACATGTTTTAGATCAAATAGATAAATTTTTGTCGATAATTACCATGTTAATAGATCATGTATTCTACCAACATGTTACGGTTTAAGATTAATTAGTTGAGATAAATGTTAATATGTGGGGTCATCTGTCCGATCTCTTTTACAAAATAATTGTAGATATGCTTTGGAGTATATATTGAGGATGAGTTTTTATAAGGTGAAGTAATTTTATCATTATAAACTTTTATAGATCCAACCCATTCTCTTTTTTAGAAAAAAATTATTATTATTTTGAGTATATCATGATTTAGTTTAACATTAGTGATCATTTGTGTAGAAAAATATTTTTTTAGAAGTTTTTTAAATCTCATGTTTGACATACGGTTTTCCCCTAACTGTGGAACCTACACAATAAAACCATGCAACCCAAGGTAGAGAATTATTCAATTATTAGGTTCACAATTATTCAAAATTGTGCACCCCATAGAAGAAACTGTGAATGTGGAAAAATAAACACAATTTTTTATTAGAAAATCATGCACTATGTATTATATCAATAAACATTTAATCTCGATCGTCACTCATTTTTTCAATTTTTGGAGGCTCGTGAATGTATTCCAAGGGATTATAAACTCCTTTCATAGGGAATTAAAGATATATTTAGAGGATATGCACCTATTTTGGTAAGATATCTCATCCTAATTAGTTTCCTCACATTATCCCATCCATATATATTATTTGAAGGGTTGTTTTCCTACATTGGTTACGGATCTAGATCTTGGTTTTGATAGATATTAATCCATTCAAATTTGGATATATATTTTGGATGTGGATCTCATTCATTATTGTGTAACTGAACATTATTCATCAATTTTTTGACTCCCATTGGTGAGCATCCATCAAAAATCATGACATAGATAGTCTAAATTTAATATCACATAGAATTGAATTCAAATTCTTGTATGTGTTATGGAATTTAAATTTCCATTATTGGAAAATAAATTATGAATTGAATTAATTAAGTGTTTATTTAATTAACAGGATTATGAAATTAGTCAATGAATGAGATTATGGATTTTCTTAATTAATGGATTTGTGTTATTGTTGATTAATTTCATTATGGGATTTATTGGTAATGGGAATGATTTGATGTTTGAAATAACTATGAATGGTTAATGGGTTATGTGATTAAATGATGAAAAATATTTTTTTGATGAGTTTTTCATATTATTACTTGTCATTAAATTTGGGAACTAGGATATATTTGGTAATTGGAATGGTATACCATGATGGGAAATTTTGATGAGTGGGTTAATGATGATTAACCTTGTAAAAATGTGTTATACGTGATTGATTGATACACATGTTGTGGGACATTGAATGATGCTTCAAATACACATGATGTTCTAGAAATTTTCTTCTAGACCCAAATGCATGACGGTGATAAATGGTTGTGACATTGACATATGCTTAAACTTTTCACTTATTAATGATTGATAGAAGACTGTGGGACACATAATGATGTTTCAAAATACCATGTGTGATTGATTGATTGATAAGAAACTTTTGGGACAACAGCCGATGCATCAAATACCCATGGGCATGTAGCCATGACGTTCTGGGCCCAAAATGATGGAATTGGAATTTAGATCCAAGTGGTTGTAATTATGAAATTTTAATTGAATAATAAATGATATACTATGATTATAATGAATTGTGATATTCCATTTTTGATATGGAATAGACTCTTGCATAGGATAAAGCATGTATTGGTGTTTTGGGTGTCATTGTGAACATGGGTAAATTATGTAGTTACTTGATGAATAATTGAATTTAGTATACTTCATATTCTATCACAAGTACATTATTCATTATAAAACATTGTATACTATTATAGAACAAATATTTTTTTAGACACTTTTGGTGCTGGCCTATGGATTTTTACTCACATCGTACATAGGTGGACTGGTCGTTACCCGAATTGACTTCATGTTTGTAGTGAAGGATAATGGAATTATTCCTATATTTCATGGTTGATTTGGGATGAATCATGTATGAGATATCTAGATGTGGTGTCAGGGCTCATTTGGGAGTGTTAGTTTCCTTATCTTGATTTTTCATTAGATAGATGATAGGTATTATGGAAAGACATTTATAATATTTAGTTTTGGATATTGTATTCTTATTTTGGTCATCAAGTGATAGCAGTATCATTATGCTATGGTTATGTTTATTTGGTTATTGATGTTATATTTTTACTATTATATTATACTGATTAAAAGGGTATAGTATCCCCACGATTTTTAGTAGAACATCATTACGTGTTGGTGGCCTCTGGTGTATAGGGAGGTGCACATGTGGTCATTTAACTACCTGGTATGGGGCACCAATGTATGGAACCTAGGTTGGTATGTTACTTTAGGGTAAATTTTCAGAGGGAATTAAGAAATATCTAAAGAGGATCATACCTTAAATGAAATAGTAGAATCCATTATAAAGGGTACGATTCCAAATTTTAATATTGATGAATATAGTGTTTTATGATTTGGGAAATCATTATGAATTATTTTTTATTCCCATTTGTAGAAATATTTATTGAATAAATCTCATAGTTCTTAATTTTCCTTTGGTCATGGACTAACTAAGATTTATGGAGACCTTCAATATTATTACTGGTGGGATGGAATTAAATGATATACTAATGACACAACTAGTAAGGGTTTGATTTTTTTTCATTTTAAATAAATAAGAAAACTACCAAAGGGAATGCCTCAAAATTTACCAGTACTAAAGTGGAAATAGAAGAATATATGAATGGATTTTATTGTATGATTTTCAAGGAAATATGGTGGTAGGAATACAATTTTGGTTATTGTTGATCTATCAACTGATTATACACATTTCATTACCATTCAAAATATGATTCCTTTAGATCATCATTCAAGAATGTATTTAGTTGGGATTGTCAATTTACAAGGAGAGCCTCTATCAATTTTATTAGACTATGATCTCATATTCATATATAATTTTTGGAAATGTCTTCATAATTTATTGGGTACTATATAAAAATTCAGTATATCTTTTCATTTTCAATCTGATGGATAGTCTGGGTGGACGATTCATAACATGGATGATATGATTTATTCTTTTACAATGGATTACTAGGGGATTTGTGATCAAAATATTTCGTTGTTTGAGTTTTCTTATAATAATAATTTTCATTCCAGTATTCATATGGTTCCTTTTGAGTAATTATATGGATTATTGTGTCAAACATCAACTTTTTGGTATGATGTAGGAGAATGGATGTTGGTCGGACCAAAATTAGTAGAGTTAAAGGCAGAGAAAGTTCAATTGATTCATAAACACATGATGATAGCCTATTTAAAGAATAAATTTTATTTTTTATAACCAAAGGAATGATCATTCATTCAAGGTAGGTTTTTATGTCTTTCTAAATGTTTCTCCTTGGAAAAGTATGATAAGTTTTGGTGAGAAAGGGATGTTGAGTCCACTTTTCAATAGAAATTATGAAGTCCCTGATAAAGATAGATAAGTTTCCTAGAAGTATCCCATAAGTACAAGTTTATCTTAGTAACACAATAAATTATATCATTCAATGTTATGGAAATATGTACAAGATTCATCTCATTTTTGAGCCTTGAAGTAGCTCAACTGGAATAGAACATTTTCTAATGTGGAATAAAATGTTCATATTATTGACCATAGAGAAAAAAATTTGTGGAATAAACTATTTCACCAGGTTATGGGTATATTAAAAAACCATTCTTTTAATAATCAACATCGGAATATGAAAATGATATGAGGGAATGATACCCCAATATATTTAATAAGTGAATAAAATTGTGAGGATGCAATTTCTATAATGGGTGAATAATATAATAAACCTAGGTGATTATATAAAAATTATTTTCCATAATTATTAATATTAATAAATTATATGGAAATTATAAATTAAAATTATTGTTATGATCAATAGAGTATATGACACACAACAATATTTTCTTCGAAATCAGGCCTTGTAGGAAAGACTGAGTTATACCAATCAATAATATACCATTAATATTATTATATAATATGGAAGATACCTTATATCAATTTTATAGTGGATATTAATAGGACTAACTATATTATGTTTTCACAAATTTATATAGTGTTTTTACATTCATCCAATAGTCATAAGATAAGAATAAATGCAGTTTGACACTTAAAAATGAATTTTTTTAAATATTTTTATGCCTTTTAATGGTCTACTTTTTTTAAAACATATTTTTGGAGAATTTATAAATATTATTTGAAAAATAGTATCAATTTTTTAATATCATAATATCAAAATTTATCTTGAGTGAATTTTGGTATTTTTCTGATAGATTTAATTTTTTGATGAAGCGGAAAACACTGAATATTATTTGAAAACTACATTTTCATCAAATATATTTATATTGTGAAATTATATATTTAATTTATTTTAAAATATAATTAGTTTAATTATACATAAATATATCCAATTTATTTCATTAGAATCAATCTCATATTGAAATTGGATATAAAAATAATTTATTATTTTCAACTTTTTATATTAAAAAACATTGATTTTTCCCATTTGTGGGATTAATTTTAAATAAAATTATTCCACATATGTGATTATAAATAAAGAAAATTGATTCCATAATTTAAATGAAAATATTTTATAATTTCTGTTATGTTAAAAAAAATTACCAAAAATATTAGTGAACAAAATCAAATTTAATTACATGGATTAAGGTTAAAATGAGTTTATTAGTGGTTAAATAATGTCCTTATTAAGAAAAATGACCTAGAAACTCCTTAAAACCACATTTTATAGACCTTTTTATATTATATTCCATATTTAATTGAAAATGGTACTTTATTGTATTCACATTATGAAATAGATACCTTCCAATAGTGTTTACATTTTTGTATTTACAGGAATGTCACTCCTCCTACAATACGTAATGGAATTCACTCTCCCCTACCTTCAAACCTACGACACCTTTTGGATAAATAAAATACCCAAATACATTCCAAAAAAATCTCATATATTTTTATAATACTATAATTTGGATGAAATTAAACCATGGATGTCCTTTAGTGTAATCCAATAAGATTTACCTGAATAAGAGGTAACTTTCTTCAACAATAAGTTTTATTAATTCTTTATCCACAAATTAAATTATTTTTATATCATTATTATATAATTTACTGTGTATAATAAATATTATGTGATGTTTTTATATTGTTATTAAACCTCAAAAATTCACACACATCTATCAAATTGGATATGTAGCCATCATTCGTGTGTTCTGCGGACTACCACCTCGCGAATTAGTGTCATTTGTTCTTCCATTACAACCAATCATGGTTAGGAATAATGAATTAATATTGTCTTATTATGATATATATGATATTTAATATTTATTTATACTTATTTACCTTCAATCATTCCATTTTTTGGGAATATGACAACATCACTTGTGGACCTGTGGACTGCCTCCTCATCAAAGTGACATCATTCATTCTAGCATTACATGAAATTCATTAAGGATGGTTTTAATAAATATAAGTGATATACATGACATATATATGATATTAATGACATAATTATTTTTTTAAATATAATATATCACTTTCTTTTGTATCTTTTTCACACACACAAAAGTGATAATGTTGTTTGTAGACGTGTGGACTACTGCCTCCTAAAAGTGATGTGGTTCAATATTTTTCTCATCACAAAAATAAAAAATAATTTTATGTATCAGAATTATTAAAAAATAAATGTGATAAAAATTTCATTATTATTATTTTGTATATATTTATATAATGACCACTTCGACTATAGTTAACAAATCAACATATTTTTGACACATAAGTTGAATATGTTGAAAACATAGGTCATGAATGTAACTAATTTATTATTTTTTAACAATATTATAATAAGTGAAATAAAATAAAAAAAATATTGAAATATGTTCAAAAGAAAATAATAAATCAAAATATGGTTATTATTCTATAATATAAAGACACATGTGGCAAATCAGTCTCGAGGTAAGGGACTTCATCTCAATATCCTTTCATTAAAAAATATTTTGATGTTATACACCCAACTTATTTTATGAGGAATATATACAGACCCATTGAAATATAATATCAAGAATTTATTTATTTTAATTTTTTCTATTATTTATATAAATGTCATTTCTTCATGGGTCTTACGATTAAAATGTTTCAAAGTTGTATGAGACATTTTATTTTAAACATCTCTTTTTAAATGATTAATGATATAATTTCAAAATCATTACCTCCATTTATATGGATATAAATGGATTATAAATGAAAATGTATGTCTATTTTAAATTTAATTTAATGGTTTTAAAAAAGTAATCTATTTATAATTTATATAAGGAAGGTTTATATTTCTTTACAAATGACAAAAGGATTGTTATTTTTAATGTATACGGTGAAAAAAATAATATACATCACCATGAAAAATATTTCAAATCTATATTTATATATGATAATTCATGTTTATTAAATATAAATAAACCCCATGTTCTTTTTTTGAGGTATTTTTTATTGAAATTGTTTTTTGAAAATTTATTGATTATTTCAATAATGTGAAATGTTTTATTATGATTTAAAATGATATTTTTTGAGTGAATTGTTGAAAATTGCAGAAATATATGTTTTATAATGGTACCTAGAAATTTAACAAGTGGTTAAATTATAAAAAAATGATTGGGGATTACATTATAAACAAAGGACATGGGGTTATGTGATAATCCAACGACATGTGGGTCTATGATAGCCCTCCAATGCATTGTGTGTAGAATTCAATCTTATGGTTATTCCATTTTTAAGAGTGAAATTTATTGAATTATATTGCATGTTTATTCTATTTATAAAAATTTAAAGTATAATTATGTCCAATGAAACCTTTACATTTTTTTATATTCTTTCTATGGGTTATCTTGTAATATTTTTATTATAAAAATATTATGCAATGATATTATTTTCAATGGAAAGTATTTATTACTTATTTTTAATTAAATATATTACATTATGGTAATGTGTTATTGGGTTTTCATGTTTTCACTAGACTAATGGTTTTCTATATTTATGTATCACTTAGATATTTGTCATTATGACATGTTTTGAAATGTTTTTCATAGGATTTATGGATGGGTAATGGAATGGTAGTACTATAGTTGAATGTTGAGAAAATATTCCATGAATGAAATAATTATTTATTTTAAATGTTTTAAATTTTGGGAAAAAAATGACACAAATCATATTTTTCCTATTTTTAATTTATGGTTTTTTATCTATGATAAATGGGATAATTATCCAAAACCCTAAATGAGAAAGGATCCTCAAAGTGAAAGAAATTAATTTCTTGAAAAAAAAATCATTATTTTGTAATGTGTAAGACCGAGTCCTTATATAAATGAGCTAAATTGGATAAATAGATAAATAATAGAAGTAATTGGACTTAAAATAATCTTAATGTAATTATAATTTTTGTAATACATTAACAGAAATGATAATTTTTATTAATAAAAGTGTTTTTCACTACACATTGAAAAATCTATTTTTTTAGAAAATCTTATAAATTAACTTTAAGATAATTTTTATATGATGATTTAAAAAATTATATTTATTTTACCAAATAAATTTAATAAAATTTTGAAACATTAATTTTAAAATAACTTCACAAAATTGAACAAAACGTTTTTAGAAAAAATACTGTATTTAAGTGAAAATTTAAATTTATACTCATCCTTTTTCTAAAAACGATTAAATGAATCTAAAAATATTTTATTGAATATATAATATATAATTATAATTATAACCTGTCAATAAAAGTTTTTTTTGTAAATTTTTCATGTAAAATACATTTCTACTCATAAAAATTATTTTTTAGAAAAATATTTCATTTATTTACAAATAGATCTTATTTATATATACAATTTTTTCATCACAAAATAATTATTTTTGTATACATGGGTAAACCAAATATTTTCATAATTCAGTAAATATTATCCATACCCTCTAATCGAATGACTACTTGAACACTACGGTTTTAAATAATAATTTTTCAGTAGTATGTCATATTTTTTTAAATATGGGTTTCTATGTACCACAAGTTAAACTTAGTGTTGTGTGTAAAATAATATTAACACAGTGCTTCATGTAACACACAATATCAAACAATAAAACCTATTTGAAAAAATATATTTTAGAAAAACTTGATGTGTTACATTCTACCAAATTAAAATGAATTTTGTCCGACATTTTTTTCATATTGATACTGAGTAGTGATCATACTAATTCAACATTACATAAATTGGTTCCACAAAGCTTCCTCATGATTTTGGTTCAACCAAAAAACATTAACCATGTGAGTGGTATTTTTAATATAATTTTTTCTAGTCCATCCATAATATCTGCTAATTTTTACTTATAGAGAAGATGATGCTCCAACGGTAATACCTATGATTTTTATACCTGTGATGGATCAAGTATATCATTTCATAAAATAGATATATTGAATACATCATAAACCCGATAGAGGTTTGGCTGAATAACCAAATGATACCATACTATCCCAATATGATCAACTTTTTAAAAGGGACTACTATACCACATTCAAAGTTTTTCCTTTATTGTTCCATGTGCACATTCATAGAAGGGACATCAAAATAACTTCAAATTCTAATTAAATTTGATGATTATCAGTAGAACATTTTATTTAAATGTTTCCTATATGAGTTTCTAAATATCTATAACATTATATTCAATTTCATCAACTATTTTTGGTCCTAGTATCTTTCTTTATACAATGCCATCCTATTATGTAAGAGTTCTACACTCATTTCCATGAACAGATTCATAAGGTTCTATATGAATTATATGTTGAAGGAAATAGTTTCAATAAAACTCCAACTAATGATGTTTTTCACCCCAACCCCCTTTTCAATTCATTGAATACGATCATGGATATCTTATATGGTTTGAATTGTTCTCTCAAAATGATCACCCATTTGAGGATGATGTGCAGTGATGAAACTCACATATATATCAAGATATTTCTAAAGACTTCACTAAAACCATGAGTTAAACATCATATCCTAGTCACAAATAATTGAATATGGTACACCATTCATCCATACCACATATTACATATTCTAGAAAGATTTATCAAAGTGATATTTTCCCTGATTTCAACGATGTGTGCTAATATTGTAAAGTGATCCGCTAATACCTGAAATCACCACAATATTGAAGATAAGATAAAAACTAAAGGATATCATTTTAATTAATCATATGTCCAAAAAGTTTAAAGTCATTTCTCCCCATTTAAAATTATCACGGAACATATACAAACAAATGGTTTTTGTTGTAATAATATTCTCTTAAAATACACTCAACATTAATAAACTCGAATTACATAAAAACTAAATAGAGGTGAAAAATAATTTGATCATCTAATGAACCTCAAACTCATATACCCATGATGTTGTACATAACACCTATGTTAATCTTACATGGTGATATATACAATTCTATACAATAAATCACAATTTCTTCATTATATATGCTCTTATCATATACAAAAATAAATCCTTTGGAATCATGGTTCATACTTGTATCGATATAATATCAAATGTGATTTCAATTATACAAAATCAATAAAGGGGTAGATAATTTATTATCAAATTCTAATGAAATTTCACTAAGGGGTGAATAATAATATTTTCATAGGGATTATTCTTAACAAATATAAATTCAAATTATTAACTAAAGAGGGAAGGATAATGTTCCCTAATCATCATGATTCACTAAATCCATTGTTAATGTATAGGATTTCAATTTTCATATTATTTTAATGGTTATTTTCAAATATCATCCACATTAGTTTCTAGATTGGGTAATTTTTTCACATAATTCCTAAACTCCTTGCACTTGAAGCATTAGAGTATGAGTGGAGCATTATGTGGATATTTCTTACTATTTTCATTATTAGCTAACTTATTCCCATCACTTCGCCATTGGATTTTCTAATGATCATACCATACAACCATAAAAATATTTAATAGTGCCATTAATATAATTTATTACATATTTTATCCCATAAATTGTGCATAAAGGAAATATATTCTTCTTCTCTCTATGGTTTTTTGATTTTACTTTGAATTCTATTTTTCTCTTATTATTAAAACCATTATATTAATATATAACTACAAAGTCTTTTTATAGCTTGTTATAAAATTGAAAATTATCTTCCTAGATACTGAATTATTTTATTAAAACTACCCTTTATATACTTAGTGTTAGTCCATCGATGAATCTATCAACCAGGTATTCAGGTTTGATGATAATACCAGTTGTCTACCTTGTAATTCCTGTAAAATTTTCCTCACAAGTACCCTTATATTAATCATCTTTTTTATTTGTATCAAAGAACTCCAAAATTTTTGTATGAATAATTCAAATGAATTACATATTATAAAATAATATCTTGATCTCATCCCAAACAATGGAATTAATTTCTTCAGGTTGCCTCATATGCTTGATAAGACTCCACGATTGATCTCCATCACCTTTTTACTAGTAGACGAAAAAAATTACTTTCTCGTGATCCAAAAAATGTAGGATGGAAAAAATATTTCTAATGGTTTTTAACCATTTCTTAAAAACTATTTTATTACCTAAATAAGGTGCACATTTCCTCAAGAAGGACACAACATAATTTTTCTCTTTCCATTGATAATTTTGAACTCCCACATTATTCATAGCTTGAGATATTTTTTTCATAATAAAAAAATATTTTTCATTCCAAATCCCATATCATTTAGTTTCACAAGTGTAAAATCATTTTATTTTCAATAACATTCATATATAACTTGATTTTTTCAAGTTTCATTATTTAACTAAAACAAAAATCATATTATGAGAAAAAATAATCACAGAAGGGAACTAAAAAATCATAAAAAATAAATTATTTCATATCTAAATTGCAGAACTATATTTTTAATATATGAAACCGTAGTATTATATTAATTAATTAACATTAATCATATATTTAAATCCAACATGATGGTTAATAATTGTTTTATGAATTTTTAAACCATATCCCTTGGGAGAGTTAAACTGGGCATGCAGAAATGTACAATTTCATATACCAGTTGAAGATCGAGTATATATCAATCCACTCATTTCAGAGTTATTTCCAATAGGTACATCTGTTCTAGAGACACATCCACATATAGTATCCAAAGAGGGATTTATTTACTTTTTAATCACTTTCTCAATACATTAAAAATATTATAGGATATTTTCCAATATATTAAATAACCATTATTCCTACCCTTAGACATATTCCCTGACATATCCTTCGAAATATCCCTATGGATATCATTAATTTTTTTACTATACTAGTTTGAAAAGGATAACTAAACCTATCCTATGATACCAACAATAAAAACCTATCTTTTAATACATAAATATTACTTCTTTTTAGAATACCATTCATTAGATTACATAAACACAAGCCGAAGGATCATAAAGGTATGTTGGCTTTAAAATCTAGGTGTAACGTCCTGGTTCTAGAAGCCACCTAGAGGCTCCCCATACCCAATTGGTCACATGGACTCAAGTGTATTTCCCTAAACGCCAAAGATTTTCGACTAGAAGTGAGGGCCTTAGGTGTGATAGTGGGAAAATTGTTCCCTCATTGGCAGAGTAACACAGTGGAATTAAAACAAATAGCAATAGAGGAATCAGTAATGACATCATACAACTATACACAGCAGAACACTAAAAGTAGGAAACAACTGGAGCACATATATATAAATGATTCATGATACATATATCTAGGAAAGCATCCAAACAAATCACAATGATGGAATACAGTTTTAAACCAAGGTACGAAAGAAAACAGATAAACTCCTCAGTATCGCAAGCCTCAACTTGGTCTCATTCTCTCTAGCTCCTCACCAATCAAGTACCTAAAGTAGAAGGTATCTTTCCCTTATCTATACCTGTGGAAATATAATCTCTTTGGGACCAAAATTATGACCCAAACAGGGTGTGAGACTAAATCCCAGTAGGAAACCACCAAAAGATCTGTGCCTAACAGTCTGTGAATATATGATAGGTAATAAGTAAAAGGAAGCAATAAACAAGGAATTACTCAGTAGTAAACAATCCACAATTCAATTTCATTCAATTCCATATATCATGTAAGAAGATAATCAAATCAAGTAACCCTCTTGGTAGTACTCTCAGCCTAACCCCTCTGGTTCAACCTAAACAACACAAGCAACCCTCTGGGAAGTACTCACAGTCTAACCCCTTTGGTTCAACTTAAGAATAGACTCTATGAGGATGCACTCACCTTCAATTCCTCATATAGTCTCATATCAGTAACCTAAAGGCGCTATGGGGAAGCAATTATGTCACATTCCCCCTATGGCCCACATCGAGGAACTACAAACACTGTGAGGAAGCACTTACAACAATTTCCCCTGTGGTCTCGCATTGTAATAGTAAAATAGACACTCTGGAGAATCCCTTACGTCCATTCTCCCTATGGTCTACTACACCAGGTTCTCATAGCCTTGTTTAATTCAAACAAGCATGGAAATGTGTATCGGCCAAAGTAAACCTCAATAACTACTTGGCTAATAGTCTACAGCATAACAATATGTCAAATAAACAAAATCACTCCATCCTACAATACTAGGCATGGGGAAACACAAGGCAGCCTAAAAGGCTAAGCAGGACCAAATGGTCATAAGCAAAACATGCATAGGAAAACACTTCCAAAGCATAGCAATTAATATTATTCACATCAATTAACCTATACTAAAGAAATCAAGCATAGAAAGCAATTAACAGGGATAAAACCGTAAACACGCAATACCACGTTCATGGGTATTGGACACTTTTTCACATATAACTCAACAAATTTCAACAGAAAGACACAAAACACCTACCTCGGTGTTGGGAGATCATTATACTTGAACATCGAGCCTTGAAAAGACTAATAACACCGTAGATCTACAAAAACAATCAAAACTCTCAACCGAAGATAACTCTTGAAAGGGGATAAATCAGGAAACAAAACTCTATAAGAAGGAAGAGCTTACTATGGCGATCCCAATGTAATCGACAACAGTCTATTTGGAGAACAGATACTCGATCGGGGGATGGGGGAAATATTTTTGTCGTATGGGAACTCTCGGACAAACCAGACCTAGAAGGAGGTGTTTTTGTCCATTAGACATGACCCCAGTACCTTTAATGAAATAAAAAAGTACATGGCGTATACTTTAGAAGTGCATGACATGTACTTTCCTTTACCATCCCCCGCATTAGGTGGTCTCCAGGTCACCACACACGGCCGTGTGCATGGTCGTGACACGGCCAGTACCTAGATACCCGCTATAACAGAGTACACAACATGTACTTATAAATTACACGACGTATACATAGAAAATTTATAGAAACTCCTCTTATTCTAAAAACACTAGGAAAGGGAAAAACATACCTGAAAAGGAGATCCGGGTTCTTAAATAAGGAAACATAAAAAAATTGGTCCATAAGTGAGCTATGTCATCTGCCAATATGTTCTTCAAAATGAAAACCCTATATTGAAATATTATACATAATATATTTCTTCATATCCCTATGAAATTAATCATAAGAAATAGTGACCTAAGATGCTTAATAATGGTTAAAAATCGATATATCAACAAAACATGAGCATATGAGTAAGAAAACATGATAATGGCATAGGAAAAAAATACTATAGATATCATATATCATAAAAATAAGTAATGGAATAAATCATGGTAGTTTTTAAGATATGAATTACAAAAAAATCATGGAACATTATCTATTAGGGAATATCATTGGTATTAGACATAGATTTTTGGAATATGTATAATTATAGAAAATATTATGTAAAAACTACTCACCAATAATTTAATGACATGTTATTCTTGGGATAAACTTATTTTTACCTTAATTGGGCCTAGGAAAAACTCATGAATAGCCACATTCAGGCTTGTTTTAACCTCTTTTGTGCCCTCTTAAGAGCATGAGATAACTTCTCTTGTTCATTATTTTGGTCTAAGGATAACCTACCAGATACCCATTGAGATCATATAACATTACTAATTACCCAATGCGTTTGAGGTTTATAAAGGACCCAATCATCACATGTTACATTCATTTTTCATCCATATAATCATATAACTCTCATCATATCAGAACCCATTAAACTAAATGTATTTGAAAAATGTTTCATTAAAATATAACCAATGAAAATGAAATAGGTTTTATAAATATTTAATCATATGATCATTACGTAACCGAAATAAAATATAGGTTTTTCATCTGTTGGTCGGAGTAGTTTACTCAAGAGGGGAGGGGTGAAATGAGTAACTATAAAAATTTATATTAAAAGAATATTATTTTCAAAAGAAATGATTTCCCCAAAAATAGATACAGCCCAGTTAATCAAGGTTATACTGTTATAATATTTTGACTCTTTAAATAGCTTCTTAGAAGATTGATTAATTCTCTGTAATCTTAATTTGAATTATTAATATTACTTTTGAAGTTATCCTACTAAGACAAACCAATTATAACTTCTTTCCAAGACTAACTATCAAAGTGAAATTTTTGATTTATGGATTATGTAATAAAGTAAAATAGAGAAGACTAAATTTAAACAGTATATTGGATATGAAACAAGTGGTTCAGTCTCAAGACGATACCTAATCCACTCCACTTAGTGATCACCTTCCACCAAGAAGTTTATATAAATAAACTTTGATCCACACCCTGGATCGGGGTTAACAATAGTACATAGACTGCCCAGGTCACATAGTGACCTATTCCAAAGTTTTCATGGGTAAAAAATAATAATAACCCGGCCACATAGGGACCTCTTCCACAGTTTTCATGGGTAAAAAAAGTATAAAGAGTTTGGTGAAAGGATTTTAGTATCCTCCAGTTCAGCTCAGGATTCAGTGTGTGTCAAAATAGACAGGGGCACACACTACTCATAATGTAAATAAAAAGATTATCACAGTCAATTAAGAATATATAGATGAGGTTAGAATTCTCTTCCATGATGTCAATGCTTCTCTGGACTTCTTTGGATTGAAGCATATAAATATTTGATTCCTTCTTTGGAAGTTGTGTGAAAAACAGAGTGTCATGATTCAGCTTGTGTTCTTCATGAGTTTTGATAATGCGAAGATGTTCTCTGGATTACAGTGTACTTCATATGTTCTTCAGCAGAGTCGGATATCATGCATGTGACAATGCTTCCTTTTGAAAATCTTGCAATATGTTCTTCGCGATCGTGCTCATAGGCTTTTTTTCATTCAGTATCGCTCTCTATTTTTCTTGGGCACACTTCACTCTTTATCTTTGAATGCATGAGTTTTAGCCAATAGGTTTCATGTGTTCTGCACCTCATACCTCATACTATGTCTAGAAAGAAACATTAATTATTTCAGTGCATTAAAGTCATCAAATATGACCGTTAGAAATTAAATTTAAAGACAACAAAATAGTTTAAGAAACGGTGTCACAGTAAGTTATGAAAACGGTGTGTCCTTCACATAGTGTCTAGACTGATCACGGTGTCTGAGTGTCACGGTGTCTCATTTATGGTGTCTTGTTCACGATTTCTTGTTCACAGTGTCTTGCTTAATGGTTTCTTGCATCACGGTGTCTTGCTTCACGGTGTCTTGCTTCACGGTGTCTAGTTTACGGTGTCTGGCTTCATGGTGTCTTGCTTCGCGGTGTCTTGTTCACATTGTCTTCCTTCACGGTGTATTTCTTCATAGTGTCTTGCTTTATAGTGTCTTTCATCACGGTTTCTTGCTTATGGTGTCTTGTACTTAGGAAAATAACTGTATTCGGACTGAAACAGTGATATGCATGAAATGGATTGTGCTTAACCATTATAAATCATGAGAGAACATGAAACATAAATACACATGATCGGATATAATTTATAGGAGTTAACTAGGTTGAATAAGATTTGTGATCATTAAAACATGATTAATACATGAGGAGTCCAACAATATCCCCCTTTTTGATGATCACAAATCATGTACAGTGAAAGTGTAAATTGGATGCAACTATAAAGAAAATACTATAGAGAAAATAACATATATAAACTTCTCCCCCTTTTGGTATTCTCAAAAAGTTGAAAGAAGAGAGGGAAAACAGTGCACATTCCATTAATATTAAACATAGTTTAGTACAAAATAAAGGAGAAATAAAAAAAATGGTGTTCCTATAAAAAAATGAGTAAGCACTGGTCTTCTTCAGGGACTGGCCTTCTCTTTGCCTTTATCAGCAGTAGAAGAGGAATCCATAGGGGCAGTGGTTCAAGTAGATAAAGGCAGAGAAGTGGTAGATAAAGAGGGTAAAGGGAGACCTTCAAATACTGAGGGATCCAAGTTAGGAGAAGTAGAAGATCTAGGCAGCTGCTGATCAAGAATCACAGGCTTGATCTGACTGAGAGATTGGCCAACAAACATGGTATTTGAGGCTAAGGCAGAGGTGAAGGTAGGCAGCCCAGGTCTGAGAGGATCAGCCGCTGGAGCAACAATTGTTGTACTATGGACATGAAGATAAGGTCTCAGTAGTTTGATGAAGTCTACAATAATATCTCCACCATACTGCATGGCTTTTTCAAAGTTTTCTTTGTTTTCCATAAACTTTTCCAACAATCGGGTAAACTTGGTTAGCTTCTGGACTTGGTTTTTGAAGGCTTGAGTCACAGGAGGAATTCGAAAATTCTCTACAAGGTATTTGAAGTGGTTTTTCATATCAGTCTTGGAGAAAATTTGGTTGAAATAGAAATCTACTTTATTATAAATCTACTATAGGGAATCATTTTCAATCTTGGAGTGAATTTGTACAAGGTCAGGAACTCTATCACTGTTCCTGACAACTTCAGATAAAGAAGCCACATTAAAGCCACTAAAATCATTCTGGAGCTCTTCTTTGACTATAGATCTGATAAAATTATTGTCCAAGTAAGTTTTAGAGGATTGACAAGAGGTATTAGAATCTTTGACGGCTATTGTCAGAGATTTGAGCTGATTTAGTACCTTTTGTGTAACACCCCAAGATTTCATAGTATGTTATTTCTTCAAAATAATTCATTAACTTGCACTACACGCAACACCGAGTTCAATCACACCTTGACTTACAAAAAAAATCCATTAAAAGAGGTCATTAATAGTATTAACTAAATTTTAAACTTTATATAATCCTTATAATTTTAGAATCCATATTATGAGTTTCTTAGTCATAATGCAAGAACAAATTCATTTTCAGTATTGCACTTTTATCAACTTTTAATAGTGAAAACTTTTTAAATACAATATTTTAAACTTTTTGACTAAATGGAGACATCAAATTTTTTTTAATGAAACATCCCAAGCTTCCACGGTATGCTTTCCTTTGAATAAAACAGTAGCGTGTGTTGTACGCAACTTCGAGTTTTAACACACACCACAACCGATCAAACTAGCTGTTATGAATAGTAATACCTACTTTTTAAAATTATATATATTTTATATTTAAAAATGGACTTCATTTTTGGATTCGGAATATCTAATTTAGCCTAAGGTGAAATTTTGGTACTTTTCGGATAACTTTCATATTTTGATGAATAGTGAAAAATACTAAATTTTAATTAAAAACAACTTTTTTAATCAAAATAATTAATAGTGATATATTATGAATTTTAGTGGTTTTAAAGTATATTTAGAATATATTTTTACCATTTAATATAATGTTGGTCATTGGACATAATTTTACAATTAAACCAAACATAAATAAGTGTCAATCTTTTGATAGTTATTATCTTTTAAAAACACGCTTTTTGTTTTGACAGCGGGAATTAATTTTAAATTAATTTCTGCCACTTCTGTGTTTTGAATTTAGGAAAATGGATTCCATATTTTGAATCAGGATGTTCAAATTGTGTAAATAGGTAACTTTTATTTTTAGACATTTTGAATAATTACTGCGATAAATATTTTATTTACAATGGTTAAGGGTAAATCCGGTAAATAAGGGTTAAAAAATAATATTATAATAATACTAAATTACCCTAAAACGTGTCTTAACCTTATTGGTTGATACATGGTCGACCATGTGCATCTTTGGATCGATTTTGGGACCTCATGGATCCACTTGTAAGTGATAATGACACTTTATTTTAATTAAGTTAAAATGAATACAAAAATGACACAATCATATATCTTTTAGCAAAACAATTTTTACATAGGGTTATATATGTTGGAGTTTCGATTATAAATATTACATAGAAAGATAAAAAGCTTTCCTACATAATGATATTTTATTTATAATTTTTATACATTAAATAATTTATTTTATTTATGACACAATGATGATGCAGTAATTACTATAATAGTGAAAAATTAAAATAATTGATATTATAAATACCCAAATAAATATAATATGAAACTTTTAATGAATTAAATTAATTTTCTAGGATAATATGATATATTAGGATTGATTTAATTGACTTTTTTCGAAGTAATCAATCTTTTATGAGTTTCACAAAAATCAACTATTGAATAGTGTCAAAATTGACATAAAAGAGTTCTTAAAACCAATATTATATTATTAATTGATATTAAATTCTTAAAAATCTAAGGTTCGGCCAAGAGACTTATATCATTATAGATTCATCATTAATGGACCACTTGGGGGTCGCTTGGATGTATATAGTAATTTTATTAACCATATTATATAAAAATACAAAGAGACATTGTAAAAGAGAAACTAATTAACTTAGAGTTAATACTTAAAGATAAGGTTAATATAAGTACCCAAACCTGTCTAAATTCTATTGGTTGAGTTTTTTTCGACCCATACCCACCTTAACCTTTTAATAGTCAACTTTGGATCCATTGGAAACCGAATATGAATTTATTATAAACTAATATCTCTAGCTTTTCCAAAGGTGCCCCTCACCACTCTTATAAAAGGGCACTCCTCCTTCTCATTTATTCACACCTTCAAAGCCCATTGGATCGGCCAAACCCTGCCCAAATACTATCTCAACTTCCCTCACTACAACCTAGAGGCCTTATTTTGATCAGAAATCCAACCTAAGGATCCCTTTTGATCAAATCAAAAGGAAGAACCCGATGAAGAGGTAATGTTTTCACCACCCCTTTTTAAGTTCCTTTCTTCTTACACTTCCTCTTTCTTTGTTATTACCATTATAAAATAATAACTCCAGTATCATATATATACTGTGATGTTATTATAAATATGGTACAACCATATTCAGTATTCTATCCATCCTTTGAATAACATGTCACCATACGTGCGTACGTACGGCTTACCGTCTCCACGTCGTGGTGTAATTGTTATTCAATATATTATTATTTGGATGGGTATAATAATGATGTGTAACTCATTTAAATAATAAATATAACATGATAATGATTCTGTATATATTATATTAAATCCAATTATAAATTATTTTAATATCAAAAGAATGATATTGTCGCTCGTGCGTATGTACGGACTACCGTCTCCACGAACGCAATGAGATTCATTGTCCATCATATCCATTCAAGTATAATTATAATTTGATGATTTAAAAATAGTATCTAAGGACTTGATATCATTCTGGATATGAATAATATACATCCCATTAATAACGAATATGGCTCACATAACAAAGAATATAAAGTAAAATGAACCTGTTAACACCCGAAATAACGATAATTCTAAGATATTATTAACAAATCAATGCTAAAAGATCATATATGATATCATATTAAAGTAACTGATTCTTGTATTATTCAATAACAATTATTTCACCACTATACAGGAGGTAAACCTACCATCGACCAAGGAAAAAGTACAAGTAAGGGATTTTCTTATCTCACTTTCAATTCCGTGAGATTTCCATTTTTCGCCACTAAATTATTGAAAGTGGTGTATTGTGTAATGCCATTTGATATATATTAATGATTATATTTATATTCATGTTATTCTGTAAATCATTTGGTGGTTATTAACTTTTTTCCATACGACTCAGTTGATTAACGTGGTAAGGGATTTTCTTATCTCACTTTTAATTCCGTGAGAATTCCATTGATCACCACTTAATTATTGCATGCATGTGGTGTATGTGTACTGCCCATGATTGTATTCATTGTGTTATATACTTTTATTTATGGGTATTTACATCATCATGGTATGATACTTCTTTCATGGGTGTATGTTTCTTAAGTTACCTAATCAATAAGGGAATTTGAGATTTCAATTTCCACTCATTTGGCTTTATGCATATTTCATTGATTATATTACCCCAAGATTATGTGTGGAATCACTATTAATTTGATTATGTCATAATTTCCACTCCCCTTCCTGTGGATATAAGTTTGATACACATAATCACTCCATTGATAATTCTCAAGTCATTGATATGAATTTGATAAGAACTCATTCTCCATTTTTTGAGTTAAACATCCAATTCGTTGGTATTGTTTTTACAAGAATATGTGTGAATATCCTTTGATTGATTTACACTGAATATCCAATCATATTTAGTGTATTTATATTTGTCACACATAATTATGTCTTTGATTTATCCTTAACCTAAGGATACAACCTTTATGAGAGATTTCATATCAATTTACATTCCATTGAGACTTCTTTGATGATATACACCAAATCACTTTTATATGGTGTATATAATGTACTTTGACATAGTATATCATGAATTCCTTTATTCTCATGATATTACAATGTTTTGATTACCTCAATTATTTTTATTCAAGTGTCTCTCTTTTGGTTAGAAACTCTAACCAAAATACCATTTTAAAATGTTTTAAAGAATTATTCTTCTAAATCATGCTCATTAATGTCCGTATTTTAAAAATAGTTTTAAGGATTTATTTATATGGAAATTAAAGTTTTAAAATAAAAACTCCTTTTAAAAGTTTCAAAGTGGTATGGGACACTTTGATTCAAAAATCTATTTTAAATGGATTCTTGACAAATATTGTGACTTTTAAATGATTTCAAGAAAAGGGGGATATTTCTCTCAAATTGTTTTGATGATTATTTTCATCTATGTCAACATCCTTCATTATTCTTGATTGAGGTTAATGTGATACAATACAATCTTCCATATTGTATCGAATGAGTTATGTTTGACTGTGGATGTGTTATTTTTATACCATTCATGGTTTGTGGTAGAAGTATTGACATTTCGTATGCTAGTTTTAATACGAATGTTTATGTTATGTTTAAACCTTTTCATATGGGAATGCATTGGACTTAATATGTGACGGGTGGAGCCCGCTATAGCTCCTCGATGCATCGGTAGGTCTCATGAGACAAACTAGTGTCTTGGCACAAGGCCTTGGCAAAATCTTATTTGTAGTCTTGGCACGAGGCCTTGGCTATGTGGTTATGATAGTCTGGCATTATGCATTCCATCAATATGAAAGTGGTTATTGATATTGCATGTGATCATTAGACTAGTAGAATATCCATGTGAGTAAGTAAATGGCATTATTTCATTTTACCTTTGCCATTTTATGCTGAAGTTCAAGTTTAAAAGGCTTTTGTTTTAGTTATAAATTGCCTTAAGTGTTTATGATTATTTATGAAAGCTTCTGCTATAATGTTATCCTTACTGAGCATCCGAGCTCACCCCTTTAAATGTTTTATTTTTCCCAGGATTATGAAGAAGTAATTTATGAATGACCTGCAGGGATAGTATGAGGGGATATGAAGACAAGATATTTTTTTTATGATGTAATGTAAAAAATTTATGGACGTATCTAGTTATTCCAAGGCTACTAAACTAATCGGTCTTTCGAGACTTGATCTTTCTCGTGATCATGCCAATGTTATGTAATAATGCACCGACTCTAGGTAATTAGGGTCGGGGCGTTACATTTGGTATCAGAGGAAGTTTAGTACAAACCTTGGTAGCTAGATTTAGATAAACTCTGATTAGAGCACGTAGACCTAAGATGAACTTTGAGGATTAGTATAAAATAACTTCCTATAATTTTGGTATTGTGGAGATTTTGTGAGTTTTCCGAGCAATACATCCCTGTCTGGATACGAGCAGGTAGAGGCGGCTCTGGCACAGATGTACCAAGGGGTAAAACCCGAAAACACCGCTTTGAGCTAGACTCGAACGGGAACTGGTGCACGACAACGGGCCTTGCTGCACTCTTGGTTACGACACTCCCGGGGGATATGCTTAGGATAATTTACATTTTCTTTACAAACCGATTTAAGTAATATATACATAAGATGAGAGTAAATGACCTTGGTTAATCCTAATATGTTTCAAATTGAGAATATGGTGACATTTTAATCTCTAAATGATTTTACGACTACTATTAATCACACAATGATTTCTGGTTTTAGTCAATGGCTGGATTCCAAGGAAGTCATAGTGACTTTGAGAATGATGTACAAGGTGGGAACGGTGGTGGCAATGAGCAACAAAATGGAATGTTGATAGGCGTAAAAGATATCGTATTTATGCCAAATCAGTTTTCCAAAAATATGATCAACAACATATATATTAACCAACTCCCAGACTCAACAAGGAAGAGAAAGGTGATAAATGATAAGATCTCCAGCAATGGAGACCATGGAGAAAAGAAACCTCAATTTTCATCATGCAGGAAATGTGGAAAGAGACACCCAGGAAAGTGTCTCAATGGGACAACGAAATGTTTTACGTGCGGGAAGGAAGGACATAAAGTGAAGAATTGCCGAAGAAAAATGAAGAGTACTATGGAAGAAGACAAAAATGGTCCCAAGAGTCCATTTATAGTCATTTGCCGTAAATGTAGGGGACCTGGCCATTACCCGAGTGAATGTCCTATTCTATAGAATATTTTCTTGGTCAAAGAAGAAGATATGTGGAAATAAATGGTTGGAGAAAAATTTAAAAAGTATTAGCACTCCTTGTTGATGGGTTTACTTTGGAATAATTTTCTCTTGTATTTGTAACCCCGCAGTTTTCCATGTGAGAATGATATTTGAGGAAGAATTGTCTCTTCTCTTGTGGATATAGGTATAAATAACAATTTGGTTTTATATGATCATTGGGGTTTGAGAAAATGATAAGTTATTATAATTTGGGATGAAAATGAAAAGTATGATATAACATTTGTGGTTAAATTATGTTATTTTGAGGAATTTATCTCATTTTGGTAATATTATAAAATATAGTTTTTGAAAAAGGACAACACATAGACCGTGTGACAACCTGTCGTGTCGGACAAAGCTGTGGGAATCGAACCCACAACCAAAGTGCGATTGGGATTTATCGCCTACCATTGGACTACGTGAAGTCCCTGGTTAATGTGACTATTTTTTTTGTTAAATTATTTTATTGATCAATAATAATATGATTTGGGTTCTTATGTCTTATCAAATGAATACCCTTGGTATAGGAAAATGATTTGGTGATTAAGTGATAAATGTTATTTTGGAAGATGTTCGCTTTGTTGGGAACACTATATGCCCATGGAAAATAGAATACAATGGGGTTTCATTTGTAGAGTAATGGTGGATTTTTATCTATGTTTTTATTGTTGATTTATAGTGATTTTGGGTTATTTATGGAAATGATTAACCTATAACAGAGAATATGTGATGATGATTACTTTTAAGTATGTGACTTTAAGAGTATTTGATGTCATTTGGAGATACAATGTAACATGGGAGACTACATAATCAAATTATTCTATGTTTTGGGTTTCAATATTAGTTTGGATTATATTAAAGGATTTTAAGGACAATTGGTTATTGAATGGTTTCTATTTAACTTTGGGGTATTGTTGGTTTAATTTTAGAAATTAAGATTAGTACAAATTTATCTCAATGAATATCCTTTTGGGGGATCATTAGATCATTCACTAACCATTTTGGTTTTGATTAATCTTCAAAGACAATGTAAATATATGGTTTATCCTGCATGGATCATGTGATTCTATAGAAGTTTATTCTAGCTCTTCCAGTGTGACCAAGTCTTCTTGAATACTTATAGTTTAAAAAAAATTGAGTTAGTGGTGGAAATTTATTAAGGAATGAAAATATACTTAAAATGTAAGTATATCTCATAATTTTCTTAGTCAATATCATAAATGAATTCCTCTTCCTTATGTAATGTAACTTTAAAAAAAAAATGTTGTCCCAGATGGTACCTTAAATCATCACTAATTTATGGCTTTGGGATTGTTGGCCTTTTCATAGCCATGTTCTCTACCACTCTCCATCAGATAATTGATGGTTAGATTTCTCTTCCATATCCATATTTTCCTACATGGAACCCTAGTATGTGTTATTTTCGGTAATCTTCATACTTTCCACTCTTTATTTTAAATAGAGGCCTCATTAATTCATTTTTCGATGTGGGATTTCAACTAAGATATTTTGAAACGTAAAAAATGTGTTATCCCAATACCCTATGTTTTGTTGGACCGATGGTATTTCTAATCATCATAGATTGATGAGTTTAAGGACCTCAATTTTATACTTGTTTGTGATTGATGACCTCAATCACTACCTATAAATATTTACGTTTTTCCTCCAATTATATGTCTCTAATTACCACCAATGTTCTCCTAATCGAGATCATAATTCGATGGTGACCCTTTCATTTCTCTTTTCCTCATATTAAGACTAAATTTTAGTAACCCAATTTCCGATGTGGGTTTTCCCACAAATATATTTTCTATTTTCAACCTTTTATTTTCGAAGAACAATTTCAAATTGTGAGGACGCAATTTATTGAAGGAGGGGAGAATGTAACACCCCAAGATTTCATAGTATGTTATTTCTTCAAAATAATTCAATAACTTGCACTACACGCAACACCGAGTTCAATCACACCTTGACTTACAAAAAAAAATCCATTAAAAGAGGTCATGAATAGTATTGACTAAATTTTAAACTTTATATAATCCTTATAATTTTAGAATCCATATTATGAGTTTCTTAGTCATAATGCAAGAACAGATTAATTTTTAGTATTGCACTTTTATCAACTTTTAATAGTGAAAACTTTTTAAATACAATATTTTAAACTTTTTGACTAAATGGAGACGTCAAATTTTTTTTAATGAAACATCCCAAGCTTCCACGATATGCTTTCCTTTGAATAAAACAGTAGCATGTATTGTACGCAACTTCGAGTTTTAACACACACCACAACCGATCAAACTAGCTGTTATGAATAGTAATACCTACTTTTTAAAATTATATATATTTTATATTTCAAAATGGACTTCATTTTTGGATTCGGAATATCTAATTTATCCTAAGGTGAAATTTTGGTACTTTTCGGATAACTTTCATATTTTGATGAATAGTGAAAATTACTAAATTTTAATTAAAAACAGCTTTTTTAATCAAAATAATTAATAGTGATATATTATGAATTTTAGTAGTTTTAAAGTATATTTAGAATATATTTTTACGATTTAATATAATGTTGGTCATTGGACATAATTTTATAATTAAACCAAACATAAATAAGTGTCAATCTTTTGATAGTTATTATCTTTTAAAAACACGCTTTTTGTTTTGACAGCGGGAATTAATTTTAAATTAATTTCTGCCACTTCTGTGTTTTGAATTTAGGAAAATGGATTCCATATTTGGAATCAGGATGTTCAAATTGTGTAAATAGGTAACTTTTATTTTTAGACATTTTGAATAATTACTGCGGTAAATATTTTATTTACCATGGTTAAGGGTAAATCCGGTAAATAAGGGTTAACAAATAATATTATAATAATACTAAATTACCCTAAAACGTGTCTTAACCCTATTGGTTGATACAGGGTCGACCATGGGCATCTTTGGGTCGATTTTGGGACCCCATGGATCCACTTGTAAGTGATAATGACACTTTATTTTAATTAAGTTAAAATGAATACAAAAATGACACAAGCATATATCTTTTAGAAAAACAATTTTTACATAGGGTTATATATGTTGGATTTTCGATTATAAATATTACTTAGAAAGATAAAAAGCTTTCCTACATAATGATATTTTATTTATAATTTTTAGACATTAAATAATTTATTTTATTTATGACACAATGATGATGCAGTAATTACTATAATAGTGAAAAATTAAAATAATTTATATTATAAATACCCAAATAAATATAATATGAAACTTTTAATGAATTAAACTAATTTTATAGGATAATATGATATATTAGGATTTATTTAATTGACTTTGTTTGAAGTAATCAATCTGTTATGAGTTTCACAAAAATCAACTATTGAATAGTGTCAAAATTGACATAAAAGAGTTCTTAAAACCAATATTATATTATTAATTGATATTAAATTCATAAAAATCTAAGGTTCGGCCAAGAGACTTATATCATAATATATTCATCATTAATGGACCACTTGGGGGTCTCTTGGATGTATATAGTAATTTTATTAACCATATTATATAAAAATACAAAGAGACATTGTAAAAGAGAAACTAATTAACTTAGAGTTAATACTTAAAGATAAGGTTAATATAAGTACCCAAACCTGTCTAAATTTTATTGGTTGAGTTTTTTTCGACCCATAACCACCTTAACCTTTGAATAGTCAACTTTGGAGCCATTGGAAACCGAATATGAATTTATTATAAACTAATATTTCTAGCTTTTCCAAAGGTGCCCCTCACCCCTCTTATAAAAGGGCACTCCTCCTTCTCATTTATTCACACCTTCAAAGCCCTTTGGTTCGGCCAAACCCTACCCAAATACTGTCTCAACTTCCCTCACTACAACCTAGAGGCCTTAGTTTGATCAGAAAGCCAACCTAAGGAGCCCTTTTGATCAAATCAAAAGGAAGAACCCGATGAAGAGGTAATGTTTTCACCACCCCTTTTTAAGTTCCTTTCTTCTTCCACTTCCTCTTTCTTTGTTATTACCATTATAAAATAATAACTCCAGTATCATATATATACTGTGATTTTATTATAAATATGGTACAACCATATTCAGTATTCTATCCATCTTTTGAATAACATGTCACCATACGTGCGTACGTACGGCTTACCGTCTCCACGTCGTGGTGTAATTGTTATTCAATATATTATTATTTGGATGGGTATAATAATGATGTGTAACTCATTTAAATAATAAATATAACATGATAATGATTCTGTATATATGATATAAAATCCAATTATATATTATTTTAATATCAAAAGAATGATATTTTCGCTCGTGCGTATGTACGGACTACCGTCTCCACGAACGCGATGAGATTCATTGTCCATCATATCCATTCAAGTATAATTATAATTTGATGATTTAAAAATAGTATATAAGGACTTGATATCATTCTGGATATGAATAATATGCATCTCATTAATAACGAATATGGCTCACATAACAAAGAATATAAAGTAAAATGAACCCGTTAACACCCGAAATAACGATAATTCTAAGATATTATTAACAAATCAATGTTAAAAGATCATATATGATATCATATTAAAGTAAATGATTCTTGTATTATTCAATAACAATTATTTCACCACTATACAGGAGGTAAACCTACCATCGACCAAGGAAAAAGTACAAGTAAGGGATTTTCTTATCTCACTTTCAATTCCGTGAGATTTCCATTTTTCGCCACTAAATTATTGAAAGTGGTGTATTGTGTACTGCCATTTGATATATATTAATGATTATATTTATATTAATGTTATTCTGTAAATCATTTGGTGTTTATTAACTTTTGGCCATATGACTCAGTTGATTAACGTGGTAAGGGATTTTCTTATCTCACTTTTAATTCCGTGAGAATTCCATTGATCACCACTTAATTATTGCATGTGGTGTATGTGTACTGCCCATGATTGTATTCATTGTGTTATATACTTTTATTTATGGTTATTTACATCATCATGGTATGATACTTCTTTCATGGGTGTATGTTTCTTAAGTTACCTAATCAATAAGGGAATTTGAGATTTCAATTTCCACTCATTTGGCTTTACGCATATTTCATTGATTATATTACCCCAAGATTATGTATGGAATCACTATTCATTTGATTATGTCATAATTTCCACTCCCCTTCCTGTGGATATAAGTTTGATACACATAATCACTCCATTGATAATTCTCAAGTCATTGATATGAATTTGATAAGAACTCATTCTCCATTTGTTGAGTTAAACATCCAATTCGTTGGTATTGTTTTTACAAGAATATGTGTGAATATCCTTTGATTGATTTACACTGAATATCCAATCATATTTAGTGTATTTATATTTGTCGCACATAATTATGTCTTTGATTTATCCTTAACCTAAGGATACAACCTTTATGAGAGATTTCATCTCAATTTACATTCCATTGAGACTTCTTTGATGATATACACCAAATCACTTTTATATGGTGTATATAATGTACTTTGACATAGTATATCATGAATTCCTTTATTCTCATGATATTATAATGTTTTGATTACCTCAATTATTTGTATTCAAGTGTCTCTCTTTTGGTTAGAAACTCTAACCAAAATACCATTTTAAAATGTTTTAAAGAATTATTCTTCTAAATCATGCTCATTAATGTCCGTATTTTAAAAATAGTTTTAAGGATTTATTTATATGGACATTAAAGTTTTAAAATCAAAACTCCTTTTAAAAGTTTCAAAGTGGTATGGGACACTTTGATTCAAAAATCTATTTTAAATGGATTCTTGAAAAATATTGTGACTTTTAAATGATTTCAAGAAAAGGGGGATATTTCTCTCAAATTGTTTTGATGATTATTTTCGTCTATGTCAACATCCTTCATTATTCTTGATTGAGGTTAATGTGATACAATAAAATCTTCCATATTTTATCGAATGAGTTATGTTTGACTGTGGATGTGTTATTTTTATACCATTCATGGTTTGTGGTAGAAGTATTGACATTTCATATGCTAGTTTTAATACGAATGTTTATATTATGTTTAAACCTTTTCATATGGGAATGCATTGAACTTAATATGTTACGGGTGGAGCCCGCTATAGATCCTCGATGCATCGGTAGGTCTCATGAGACAAACTAGTGTCTTGGCACAAGGCCTTGGCAAAATCTTATTTGTAGTCTTGGCACGAGGCCTTGGCTATGTGGTTATGATAGTCTGGCATTATGCATTCCATCATTATGAAAGTGGTTATTGATATTGCATGTGATCATTCGACTAGTAGAATATCCATGTGAGTAAGTAAATGGCATTATTTCATTTTACCTTTGCCATTTTATGCTGAAGTTCAAGTTTAAAAGGCTTTTGTTTTAGTTATAAATTGCCTTAAGTGTTTATGATTATTTATGAAAGCTTCTGCTATAATGTTATCCTTACTGAGCATCCGAGCTCACCCCTTTAAATGTTTTATTTTTCCCAGGATTATGAAGAAGTAATTTATGAATGACCTGCAGGGATAGTATGAGGGGATATGAAGACAAGATGTTTTATTTATGATGTAATGTAAAAAAATTATGGATGTATCTAGTTATTCCAAGGCTACTAAACTAATCAGTCTTTCAAGACTTGATCTTTCTCGTGATCATGCCAATGATATGTAATAATGCACCGACTCTAGGTAATTAGGTTCGGGGTGTTACATTTTGAAGACAACCAGTGTACTCATCAGTCAGTTTATTAAGGTTCACCACAAGCTCTATCATCTCCTTCAACATATGTTTGTGCCTTTCCACAACCTTTTCATCTAAGGATTCCAGATAAGTCTGAATCTGAGACACAACATCTCAAGGGATTTGAGAAACAGTGGGTGCTAGAGGAGCAGTAACAGGATCTGATCTCGAATGCAGCTCTTTCTACATGTCTTCAACCATGTTTCTCAGGGTTGTGAATTCATTACTGAGCAGCTTATTTTTAAATCGTGCTTCTTGAATCTCATGGAGCATCTTAGGTTGTATTTTCCAAATAATATTTTCCAATAATAGTGAGGCATCTCTCTCACTTAAATTTGTCACAGGATGAGGTGGGGAGTTCATAAGTTTTCAACACTAGATAAGATAGTATCTCCAAATTCTTTCAGATCATCCTTACTGACAAAGGATGGATGTTCAAATAAAGGTTTAGGTGTAGGAATTGGTACAGGGTTAGGTTCATGTTCATGTTCCTTCTTAGGTTCAAAGTTTGTGAATGATTTCAACTGAAATAGGGAATAAATATCAAGCATGGTTGTAGTAACCTGCTAAGACTCATTCACATCATAGAAACTAGGAAATATTTACTGAGTTTCCACAGGACATGACTCGGTTGGATGTAAGGCTTCATCTGACTCAAGATTTTGGGTTTCCTCTCTCTCAACAGGTTCCTCCTTCTCAGGACTGAGTGACTTAGGAGCTTGGTCTAAATCCACAGACTCGGCTCTAAGTTCCTCATTCATTTCTTGTCTAGCCAGCTGAAAGGCCAGCTCCATCCTTTTTTTATTAGAGGGTATGATTTCAAGAACAAATTGTTCCATAGGGAGTTCCTCCAGATTTGCTTCTTTCACAATAGGGAGTTCTTCTACTGTAGGCTCTTCCATGGCTTGCTTCTCAGATTCTGTGACAACTGATTCTTTTTCATCCTTGGGTTGGATTTCTAGATTGACATAATCTCTAGGGACAGGAACTTCTTCTTCAAGAACAACATGAGGAACAATAGTTCTTTCATCCTCAACAATAACTACTTCCCTATGTGGTACTTCAGCCTCTTCTTCCTCTTCTTATGAATACACAACAAGTTCATCTGGTTCCAAACTAGGATCAGAAATGTCTTTCGGTTTTGATGGATAATCCATAGGATTAAACTTCTCATAAACATTATCATTGTCTTCCACCTATTCCTTTTTCCAAGGATTCTAGTTTATCTTCATTCTCTTGATGATGGCTTTAGAGAGACATTACTCACAGTCCCTAAGAACTTCTTCATTAGGTCCAACCATGCCTTTTGCAAAAAGCATGGCTGATATTAGTCGAGAGTAAAACAGAGAAGTGGACTTGGATGTAACCTTGATCAACTCACACATATGGTGAATGATATACTTTCACAGGTCGATCTTATGTCCATTTTTCATAAGGTGAATCAAAAACACATATTGATATTTTAACACAGCAAAATCACCTTTTCTTGGACTAACCAGATTTTGAACAAACTTAAACAGAAGCCTTGTTTCTCCATCTAGTTCAGTAGTGATGGCCCTATTCTTGGTGCCATTTCCGGTTAGGGTTTTTAGAGCATCTTCTAGATCAAAGAAATCAGTTGAAGTTGGAGGTTCTCTCTGATAATCCTCACATATACCTTCATGAGGTATCCTAAGGCATGGATCCCATAACCTCGAAGAGAAAGAGAATCTTTGTCCATTAACCCTGCTCCTCACAACATAACTTTAACCAGAATAAAAAGTAAATTGTATGTACTGGTAGAACTGAGCCACTAACCTAGGATAGATGGGTCTATTCCTCCTTGAGAAACACTCTAACCAGACTTGTTCTTTTAACACTTTCAAGACCAGAGATTTGCTAAACAGAAGACATTTGGGGCAGATTTATTTCTCAGGTACAATAGTGTGATTTACCAGATTCGGATTTAAAGGTCCTTCATGTGTCATCTTAGGTGCAATCTTCTTCTTCTTCAGGTTGCGCTTCTCAGGTATGGATGATGATGGATGTTTCAATCTAGGAATCCACTAAAGGTTCGAGAGAGAGAGATATAGAGAGAGGGTTGTAAGTTTGAAAGGGTTCGAAATGAGTGAATAGTAGAAAGCCCAAGTGAATAACGGAGTGAAACTTTTTGTTTTATCATTTAGGAATTCCAAACGTCAAAAAATAAAAATGCGGGAAAATAAAATAGGTGAAATAATAATTACTACGATACGGGTTTAAAGAAAAAACATAAATAATTTTGACGGTGAGACTGTGAATGGTAGTTACGGTGAGACAGTGAGTGGTCGTCACGGTGAGACAGTAAGGGGACTTTTCAGTGCGCGTTATGGTGAGACAGTAAATGTCAGACCATAAGTACAAAGTACTAATGGTGAGACTATAAACATAAGAGATAGTAACTGAGACACCGTAATCATGAAATGGTAAATTATAACATAGTAAAATGTCGAACAGTAAAATGAGTAAGATATCTATTTGAGATTTATCATGCCAAGATCATGTATGATATAGTCTATTCTCTCTGAATTTAATGGTTTATTGAATATATCAGCAATTTGATATTTAGTACCAATGAATTCCAAGGTGATATCACCTTTTTGATAATGATCTCTCAAAAAGTGATGTCTTACATCAATATGTTTTGTCCTAGAATGTGAAACAAGATTTTTTGAGATGTTAATAGCACTTGTGTTGTCACAATTTATTGGTACATTTCTGGATTGATATCCATAATCTAGTAATGTGTGTTTCATCCACAAAATTTGTGCATAACAATTACCAGCAGCTATGTATTCAGCTTCTGTAGTAGATAATGAAATAGAATTTTGTTTCTTACTACACCGTGATACTAGTGACTTTCCTAAAAGGTGACATATTCGAGAGGTGATCTTTCTATCTAACTTACAGCCACCAAAGTCATCATCAGAATAACTAACTAGTTAAAATTATTTTCCTTTAGGATAGAACAGTCCTAGATTAGGTGTATACTTGAGGTATTTGAAAATTCTCTTTAAATCATTTAAATGAGATTCTTTAGGATTTTCTAGAAAACGAGCACACATACACACACTAAACATAATGTCTGGATGGCTAGCAGTTAAGTAGAGTAAACTTCCAATCATTCCTCTATAAGTTGTTTGATCAATAGATTTTCCATCTTCATCAAGATCCAACTTACAGGTGGTACTCATGGGAGTGTCACTACTTTTAGTGCTATCCAATCGAAAATGTTTTATAATATCTCTAGTGTATTTACTTTGAGTTAAAAAAATTCCATCATTATTTTGAGAGATTTGAAATCCAATAAAGAATTTTTGTTCACCCATTAAACTCATTTAAAATTTATTTTGCATCATTTTAGAAAAATAAATACATAATGAATTTTTTTAAGATCCAAAAATAATATCATCTACATAGATTTGAACAACTAAAAAATCATTATAAATTCGTTTTATAAAGAGGGTAGGATCATCTATTCCTTTTGTAAAACCTTTGGAAATGTGAAAAGTACTCAATCTATCATACCAAGCTCTTGGAGCTTGATTTAAACCATATAAAGATTTTGATAGTTTGAAAATATGATTGGGAAAATTAGTATTTGTAAATCTAGGGGGTTGTTCAACAAAGACATCCTTAGTTATATACCCATTTATGAATGCACTCTTAACATCTATTTGATATAGTTTGAAATTCAGATGTGCAGCATAGGCAAGTAGGATTATGATGGCTTCAAGTCTGGCTACTGGAGAAAAGGTCTCCTCATAGTCAATTCCTTCTTCTTGACTATAGCCTTGTGCAACTAATCTAGCCTTGTTTCTAATGATATTTCTAGCTTCATCTACCTTATTTCTAAACACCCATTTAGTACCTATGATTAATGTGTCATTGGGTCTTTCAACAAGTTTCCAAACATTATTTCTTTCAAACTGATTAAGTTCTTCTTGCATATCCATTACCCAAAATTCATCATTGATGGCATCATCAATGTTTTTAGGTTCAAGTTGTGACAAGAAGGCTTGATGTTCAACCTGATTTCTAAGAGAAGATCTAGTTTGTGTTCCTTTCTCTAAGTCTCCTACAACAGCATCTAAGGGATAGTTTTTAATGGTTATAAACTTTCTAGATAAAGAGGGACTAGTGATTTCAGGTTCATCAACAGATTCAGGTTCATTATGACTCGATTGTAGGGAATTTCCAGAATTGGAAGTTTTTACAGATTCTTTCACAGAGGAATTTGAGGATTTTGATTTGATGTTCAGATTTGATACATCATCTTCCAGATTTTCTAGGATGGTTCTAGGCTCATGTGGATCTGTTTCATCAAACATTATATGAACAGATTCTACCACACATTTAGTTTTCTTATTGAATACTCTATAATCTTTACTTAATATTGAGTAACCTAGGAAAATTCATTCATAACTTTTGGATGAAAATTTGTCAATATTATCCTTAGTGTTGAGAATAAAGACTTTGAAACCAAAAACTCTAAAGTAAATAACCTTAGGATTCCTATAGTTCCAGAGTTCATATGGGGTCTTTTTGAGAATTGGTCTAATCAATATTCAATTGATGATGTAGCATGTCGTATTAATAGCTTCAGCCAAAAAGTAAATAGGTAAGTCATATTCACTAATCATTGTTTTAACTATTTCTTTCAGGGTTCTATTTCTTCTTTTTACAACACCATTATGCTGAGGTGTTATAGGGGCATAGAAATTGTGACTATAACCATTTTTTGAGAAAAAGGATACAAACTCTTGATTTTCAAACTCATGACCATGATAACTTCTTAAAGATTTAATTTTAAGGCCCCTAAGATTTTCTACAGACTTGGAATACTTAGTAAAATAAGAGCAGGCTTCACTTTTGTGAGCCATGAAGAAGGTCCAGGTATATCTTGAAAAATCATCTACCATGTAACGCCCTGACCCCAGTTAGCCAGAGTCGGTGCATTATTTTAATACATTGGCATGATTACAAGGAATCAAGTCCCAAAGGACCGATCAGTTTAGCAGTCTTGGAAAATAGATTACATACATGAATGTTACATTACACTTTATAACATACAAAACAACATAAATAATCCTTTATGAACATCATTATTCCCTTGTATTAACCCTGCATATCAATCATAATACACTTCTTGGAATCCTGGGAATAATAAAACATAGAAAGGGGTGATCTCAAATGCTCAGTAAGGGTAATAAATACAGTGGAAAATGACATAAATATTAAGCATGGTGAATAATTAAAACCACATGACTTTACCAATAATAAACATGAATACTTTTATGGAAAGAATATGATTTGAGTAAATAATGCCATAATAAAACATAATCATGGGTATTCTACTAGTCGAATGACCACATGAACCATCAATATTATTTCCATAATGAGGGAATGGATAATGCCAGACATTCTAAAACATTTTTCAAGGCCTCGACCAAGATGTCTAAAATGATTAAGGCCTCAGCCAAAACCATAAATCAAATTGGGAAAGGGCCTCGGCCAATTCCACGACTAGTTGTCTCATGAGACCTACCGTTGCATCGAGGAGCTATAATGGGCTCCACCCATCACTTACTATGTCCAATACATTCCTCATATGAAAAGGTTGAAACATAACATAAACATTCGTATATGAACTAGGATAGAAAATGTCAATACTTTAACCATAAACCATGAATGGTATAAAAATAACACATCAACAGTCAAAAATATCATAAAACCTTCAATACAATATGGAATTTTTTTATCATAATAAATCCACTTCAAAGAAAGCTCAAAATCCATTAAATGATTTTGACATAGATGAAAATGATGTGTAAAACTCTTTGAGAGAAATATCCATTTTTCATGAAAACATTTAAAATTAAAAAAATTTAGAAAGTAAGACATTTAAAGACATTTTCAAATCAAATTTTCCCATACCACTTTGAAACTTTTGAAAGTAATTAACATTTTAAAACTTTCATGCCCATATAAATAAATCCTTAAAAAACCATTTTGAAAACATGGACATTAATGAGAATAATTTAGAAGAATAATTATTTAAAACATTTAAAATAATGTTCTAGTAAAAATTCCCTTAAAAATAATCCCTTTGAAAACTCTTTTATGAAACATGTACATGGATAATAAATATGACCCAGTAGATACTTACGTAAAAACAACCTCGAATAATAATGAGATTGTAAAATAAACCCTTACCTTATACTTTTCCTTGGTTGAGAGTAGGTTAACCTCCTGTATAATGGTGAAATAATTGTTATTAACTTATTAAATAATCATATACATTAATATGATATCATATATGATCTTTTAACATTGCTTTGTTAATAATATTTTAGTATTATCATCATTTAGGGTGTTAACTAACTCGTTTTCTTTTATATGTTTTGTTACATAAGTCGTGTTTGTTATGGATAGGTTGTATCTTATTCATATACATAATGATATCAAGTCCTTAAAAATTAGTTTTAATCATCAAATGAGAATTATACTTGAATGTATACGATGGGGAATGAATCTTATCGTGTTCGTGGAGACGGTAGTCCGTACGTACGTACGAACGCTACTTCCATTTCATTTTTCATTATAAAAGGAACCAAAACCAAATGATACATAGGTATATTGTTATTCTAGTATAATATAATATCTTATATATGTTACTTATGTTCATTAACACCATCCTTTATATGTTCCATGTATGGTATAAACGAGTCATATCACTTTGAGGGGGCGGTAGTCCGCACTTCCTCAAATGAAATTATCGTACATATATATACAACATGAAACAAATAAAGGTATTCTATAAAATGGAATTACAAAAGCTTATATATAAAATAAATGTCATTAATATCATATTTAATTATAGTTCCATCATAATGGCCACCATGAGAGGCAGTAGGAGATAATTGAACAATCATAGTTTCCTGAGGCGTTTGGTTGCCATCCACAGAAACATTATGTTCTTCACCCATTAGATGGAGGTTTGTGTAAGTGTAATTAGAATAATTCTCATAAAAATATACTAGTATATTTATTAAACTGGTTTTTTTACAAAATAAAATAATAATAAGAGTTTAGGGGTTGGAGAAGTAAAATAAAAGAAAAGAAGATAAGAGAAATTGTTACCTTTAATTTGGGTAACTCCCTTTGGATTGAACCAAAAAGGACTCTTTAAGTGCCTTATACCTAAGTTAAGGCTTCTATGAGGAGTAGAGGAATGTAGGGAGCTTAATTTTGAAGATTTTACACGATCCAAAAGTCTTTATAGGTGTGAGGAATTGGTTATAATTGGCGTCCTCTTATAAGGGGGAGGAGGGGATCTTTAGGAAAAACTTAAAGTATTATTTTATAATAAATTCATATTTTGTTTATAATGGCTACAAACTGGATTATTTAAAGTATAAGGTGGGTATGGGTCGCAAACCACTCAATAAATAGGTTTTAGACAATTTTGGGTCACTATTTTACCCTAATATTTTAGATTTAACTCTTAGTTAAATAGTTTGACATTTACCATGTCTCTTTGTATTTTTATATTATATGGTTAATAAACTAACTATAAACTACCAATAGAACACCAAGTGGTTCATTAATGACATACCTATCATCATATAAGTCCTTTTTCCAAACCTTATATATTTAGGAATATTATATCAATTAATAATATAATATTTTTTTTAAAAACTCCTTTATGTCAATTTTGAAACTATTTAATAATTGATTTTTTTAAAGTCTTAATAACTTTATTGATTATAAACAAATTCATTTAATCAATCCTAACATTTTATATTAACCAATAAAATTATTTTAATTAATTAAAAGTCTCAAATTATATTTATTTGGGTATTTATAATATCAATTATTTTAATATTTTACTAATAAGGTAATTACTGCATCATCATTGTGTCATAAATAAATTAAATTATTTAATTTCTAAAAATTATAAATAAAATACCATTATGTAGGAAATAATTTTATCTTTCTAATGAATATTTATAATCTAATTTATCTTATGTATAACCCTATATTAAAAATGTTTTAGTTATTAAACTTTGATTTTAACTCTTTTAGCTCTTCTTGGAATTAAATAATAATAAATGTCCTAATATAATACTAGTGGGCCAAATAGGTTCATATTTTATTCCTAAGGTTGTTTTTGGTCGAATTATACTTAGAAAATATAATTAGGACATGTTTTATGGTAATAATAATATCATTTTTACCCTTAATTACCCTATTTACTTTTTACCGTGGTAAATAAAAGTAAAAGGTTACTATTCACCAAAAAAAATTCATCTCATTGAACCACATTTTACTCCTTGATATTAAAGATGTCTCTCAGATTTTCAAAATTCCACTCACAGAAGTGGTAAAATTAAGTTTTATGTGAATTTCCAAATTCTCCTAGGAAGTGGGTAAAAGACGGTGAAAAGTTCAATAAAATTTTTATATATCTAAAATTATTATAAACCAACTCCAATGAATTATATTTAAATTATATAGGTATTATGTATATATTTTGAACTTAATTAAATTTAAATAAAATACTTAATTATTTAAATAAAAATTCGGTTTTAAACTATAACTCAGTGTTTTTCACTATTCATCAAAAATTAAAATTTTTCAGAAAAATACTAAAAATTCACCCTAAGATAATTTTGATATTACGACTTCAATAATAAAGTCTATTTTACTAAATTCAAGACATATAATTTGAATTTATTAATTTAAAATTAATTCCAGCTGTCAAAACCAAAAGGCATATTTTTAAGAAATAATAACTACCAAAAGTTTAACACTTATTTATCTCCAATTTCAAAGTTAAATTACTTACAATCACCATCATTGGATTAAATGGTAAAAATATAATCTATTTATACTTCCAAACCATTAAAATGTATAATTTAATAATATAAATTATTTTGATTTAAAAAGTTGTTTTCAGTTAAAATATAGTATTTTTCACTATTCATCCAAATATGATAGTTATCAGAAAAACACCAAAACTTTATCAAAACTAAATTCATATGTCCCGATTCTAAATAAGATGTTTATTTTTTCAAATTTAATATATATTAATGTTTCAAATATTGGATTTAAAAATGCATCGCCATTAAAAGGCGGTAAAATTTCATTTTTTTTAAAATAATTCTTTTATCTGAAAAAAAATGTATTTGTTCTTACATTATGTCTAAGACACTCATAATATGGATTCTAAAATTATAAGTATTATATAAAGTTCAAAATTCAGTTAATACTATTCATAACCGCTTTTGAACGGCTTGTTTGGTAAGTCATGGTGCGCTAGAACTTGGTGTTGCGTGTAGTGCAAGTTATTGAATTACTTTGAAGAAATAACGTACTATGAAATCTTTGGGTGTTACATTCTTACCTCCTTCAATAAATTGCATCCTCGCAATTTGAAATTATTTTTCGAAAATAAAATGTTGAAAATAGAAAATACCTTTGGGAAAACACACATCGGAAATTAGGTTAATAAAATTTAGTCTTAATAAGAGGAGAAGGAAAATGAAAGGGTCACCACCAAATTATGATCTCGATTAGGAGAAAATTGGTGGAAATTAGAGACATATAATTGGAGGAAAAACGTAAATATTTTTAGGTAGTGATTGAGGTCATCAATCACAAACAAGTGTAAAATTAAGGGGCTTAAATTCATCAATCTATGTTGATTTAAAATACCATCGGTTCAACAAAACATATGGTATTAGGATAAAACATTTTTTGTTTTAAGATCCCTTCACTAAAGTATAAGAATTAATTTCTTTATAGAATAATAGAAGAATAAAAATATATACTTGACAAGTAGAGTCCCGTCCTTTAACTAATCTCTACCACAAACTCATATTTCATTCTAAAAGATAATAAAACTTAAAAATAATATTATATTTATCCTATTTGTATAAGGTTTGAAAAAAATGAATTTATAATTCATCTACCAGAATTTTTTTTAAAGACTACATTATTCAATCTGGGACATCACATGGGCCAATGGTAGTTGATACACCCTTGTCGCCCTTCGGTTACAGGTTCAAGTCTCATGGCCTTGCTGGACGCGACAGGTTGCCGCCCGACCGCCGGGTTGTCCTTTTATGGAAATCCAAAAATAATCTCAAACTAGAATTATCCAAAATACTTCTGTCCAAACTCACAGCCCAAAATTTATAAGGAAGTTAAACATAATGAAGATCCTTTTTGCCGCGTAATAACATGTGAACACCTTCATCATGTATTCTTTTAAAACACTGCAACATCTTGAATTCCCATAAAACCTTATTGATCACATTCATGATCCCTTATTCCTTATAGAATACTAGATACACTCCTTCTATCCAAAAATGTTGTAAACTCAAACAATGATGGAATATCATTAATCACTTTCATGGTAGTCAATAATATCAAATATAATTTATTCAAATCAATCATGTATTATTCCAAAATCACTATTTCATTATCAGAACCATATTATGGTTTATCTTTCTCTCAACCATATATTTTCCAAAAATTTAACTTGCTATTGAGTCATTTTTCTTGGTTCCACACAATCTCATGTTCTTAATAAAATAGTACTGCAGTACAATCCTTATATACTCCATAATTACTATAACCAGTACATCGTTGATATAACACTTAAATGAAATAATTCTTTAAAAACAACATAAGAACTCTAATCATTCCTCCTAATATGTGGTAGTATCATAACTTGATTATTATCCAATAGCATCATTTGGATCATACTCTGATGATTTGGACATTGGTTCGCATAGTGTCTCAACTCCTTGCAGATAAAGCATTGTACATTTGAAACCTTTTTCTTACCCTTACAGTCACGTACTTGGTGTCCTCTTTCTCCACACTTATAACAAACTCTCATTCCCTTCAGGAAAGTTCCAGGGTGTTTCTTCCCACAGTTATCACATATGGGAAAATTCTTCTTTTCCCTCTTCCCTTTATCCATCTTTCTCTCTTCCATCCTTTTCTTCTCTTGCTTTCCTTCAATGCCATAGGACTCAAAGAATTATTTACTTATCTTATTAACACATGATACTATTTCTTCATATGTTGAGAATACATGGGAGACTATTTCCCTTCTAAATGTAGGCTTAATACTGTGAAAGATATGATCCTTCTTACTATTTAGATCATACGTATTGCTGGAGTTCACATTCCTTCTACTAGGCACCATTTCTATACAATAGCATAAACTAGGTCAGTTTATGAATTACAATAATTTCAAACTTGTAAAATACCTAACGTAAATTGAACGGTTTATGGATATAATCCATAATCATAAATATTGTTTTCATTTAGGAAGTATATACTCATAAACCCTTCATAATGATTTGTAAAGAAAATGAGAATTATCTTAAGCATATCTCAGTGTCGTAACCAAGAGTGCATCATGGCCCGTTGTCGTGCCCCAGTTCTCGTTCGAGTATAGCTCAAAGCGATGTTTTTGGGTTTTACCCCTAGGTACATCTATGTCAGAGCTGCCTCTACCTACTCGTATCCAGACAGGGTTGTATTTGCTTGGAAAACATTCAAATTCTCTACATTACTAAAATTCTAGGAATTTTTTATATACTAATCCTCAAAGTCTATCTTAAGTTTATGTGCTCTAATCAGAATTTATCTTAATCTAGCTACCAAGTTTATTGCTAAATTTCCTCTGATACCAACTATAACGCCCCGAACCTAGTTACCCAGAGTTAGTGCATTATTTTAATACATTGGAATGATTACAAGGAATCAAGTCCCAAAGGACCGATCGGTTTAGCAGTCTTGGAAAATAGATTACATACATGAATGTTACATTAAACTTTATAACAAACAAAACAACATAAATAATATTTTATGAATACCATTATTCCCTTAGCTTAACCCTATATATCAATCATAATACACTTCTTGGAATCCTAGGAAAAATAAAACATATAAAGGGGTGGGCTCAAATGCTCAGTAAGGGTAAGAAATACAGTGGAAAATGACATAAATGTTAAGCATGGTGAATAATTGAAACCACGTGACTTTACCAATAATAAACATGAATACTTTTATAGAAAGAATATGAGTTGAGTAAATAATACCATAATAAAACATAATCATGGGTATTATATTAGTCTAATGACCACATGAACCATCAATATTATTTCCATAATGAGGGAATGTATAATGCCAGATATTCTAAAACATTTTTTCAAGGCCTCGGCCAAGACATCTAAAATTATTAAGGCCTCGAACAAAACCATAAATAAAATTGGGAAAGGGCCTAGGCCAATTCCACGTCTATTTGTCTCATTAGACCTATCGATGCATCTAGGAGCTATAACGGGCTCCACCTGTTACTTACTATGTCCAATACATTACTCATATGAAAATGTTGAAACATAACATAAACATTCATATAAGAACTAGGATACGAAATGTCAATAATTTAACCATAAACCATGAATGGAATAAAAATAACACATCCATAGTCCAACATATCACAAAACCTTCAGTACAATATAGATGTTTTGTATCATAATATATCCACTTCAAAACAAGTTCAAAATCCATTAAAGTATTTTTGACATAGATGAAAATGATTTGTAAAACTATTTGAGAGAAATATCCCTTTTTCATGAAAACATTTAAAAATCACAAAATTTAGAAATTAAGACATTTAAAGACATTTTTGAACCAGAGTGTCCCATACCACTTTGAAACTTTTGAAAGTAATTAACATTTTAAAACATGCATGTCCATATAAATTAATCCTTCAAAAACCATTTTGAAAACATAGACATTAATGAGAATGATTTAGAAGAAGAATTATTTAAAAAATTTAAAATAATGTTTTAGTAAAAAGTCCCTTAAAAATAATCCCTTTGAAAACTCTTTTATGAAACATGGACATGGATAATAAATATGACCCGGTAGATACTTACGTAAAAACAACCTCGAATAATAATGAGATTGTAAAATAAACCCTTACCATGTACTTTTCCTTGGTTGAGGGTAGGTTAACCTTCTGTATAATGGTGAAATAATTGTTATTAAATTATACAAGAATCATATACATTAATATGATATCATATATGATCTTTTAACATTGATTTGTTAATAATATTTTAGTATTATCGTCGTTTCGGGTGTTAACTTACTCTTTTTCTTTTATATGTTTTGTTACATAAGCCGTGTTTATTCTGGATAGGTTGTATCTTATTCATATCAAGAATTATATCAAGTCCTTAAACATTATCTTTAATCATCAAATGATAATTATACTTGAATGGATATGGTGGGTAATGAATCTCATCACGTTCGTGGAGATGGTAGTCCGTACGTACGCACGAACGCTAATTCCATTTCATCTTTCATTATAAAAGGAATAAAAACCAAATGATACATAGGTATATTATTATTAAAGTATAATATAATATCTTATATATGTTAATTATGTTCATTAACACCATCCTTTATACACTCCATGTATGGTATGAATGAGTCATATCACTTTGAGGGGGCGGTAGTCCGCACTTCCTCAAATGAAATTATCGTGTGTATATATATATATATACAACATGAAATGAATAATGGTATGCTATAAAATGGAATTTCAGAAACTTATATATAAAATAAATATTATTAATATTATATTTAATTATAGTTCCATCATAATGGATACCATGAGAGGCGGTAGGAGATAATTGAACAATCATCATTTCGTGAGGCGTTTGGTTGCCATCCACAGAAACATTATGTTCTTCACCTGTTACATGGAGGTGTGTGTAAGTTTAGTAATAATAATTCTCATAAAAATATCCTAGTATATTTAGGATACTATTTTTGTTACAAAATAAAATAATAAGAATGTTTTAGGGGTTTGAGAAGTAAAATAAAAGAAAAGAAGCTAAAAGAAATCATTGCCTTTAATTTGGGTAACTCCCTTTGGATTGAACCGAAAAGGACTATTGATGTGCCCTCTACCTAAGTTAAGGCTTCTATGAGGAGTAGATGGATGTAGGGATATTAATTGGGAAGATTTTTGATGAGCCAAAAGGCTTTAGAGGTGTGAGTAATTGGTTAGAAGTGGTGTCCTTTTATAAGGGGGAGGGGGGCTCCTTAGGAAAAACATGAAGTATTATTTTATAATAAATTTATTTTCGGTTTATAATGGCTCAAAACTAGATTATTTAAAGTAAAAGGTGGGTATGGGTCTAAAACCACTAAACCAATAGGTTTTATACAAGTTTGAGTCACTATTTTACCCTTATCTTTTAGATTTAACTCTTAGTTAAATAGTTTGACATTTACCATGTCTCTTTGTATTTTTATATTATATGGTTAATAAACATACTATAAACTGACAAGAGAACCCCAAGTGGTTAGTTAATGACATACCTATCATCATATGAGTCCTCTGGAAGAACCTTAGATTTTTAGGAATAATATATCAATTAATAATATAATATTTGTTTTAAAAACCCCTTTATGTCAATTTTGACACTATTTAATAATTGATTTTTGTTAAAGTCTTAATAACTTTATTAATTAAAACCAAATTAATTTAATCAATACTAACATGTCATATTAACCAATAAACGTTTTTTAATTTATTAAAAGTCTCAAATTATATTTATTTGGGTATTTATAATATCAATTATTTTAATATTTCATTTATAAGGTAATTACTGCATTATCATTGTATCATAAATAAATTAAATTATTTAATGTCTAAAAATTATAAATAAAATACCATTATGTAGGAAATATTTTTATATTTCTAATAAATATTTATAATCAAATTTTTCTTATGTATAACTATGTATTAAAAATGTTTTAGTTATTAAACGTTGATTTTAACTCTTTTAACTCTTCTTTGAATTAAATAATAATAAATGTCCTAATCTAATCCAAGTGGACCAAAGAGGTTCATATTTTATTCCTAAGGTTTTTTTTGTCAAATTATACTTATCCAATGGAATTATGACATGTGTTAGGGTAATAATAATATCATTTTTACCCTTAATTACTCTATTTACTTTTTACCGTGGTAAATAAAAGTAAAAAGTTACTTTTCACCAAAAAATATTTTCATCTCATTGAACCACATTTTGGTCTTTGATATTAACTATGTCTCTCGGATTTTCTAAATTCTACTCACATAAGCGGTAAAATTATGTTTTATGTGAATTTCCAAATTTTCCTAGGAGGTGGGTAAAAGATGGGGAAAAGTTTAATAAAATTTTTATATATCTAAAATTATTCTAAACTAACTCCAATTAATTACATTGAAATTATATAGTTATTATGTATCTATTTTTACCTTAATTAAATTTAAATAAAATACATAATTATTTAAATAAAAATCCAGTTTTAAACTATAACTCAGTATTTTTCACTATTCATCAAAAATTAAAAGTTTTCAGAAAAATATCAAAAATTCACCCTAAGCTAATTTTGATATTTAGAATTAAATAATTAAGTATATTTTACCAAATTCAAGACATATAAGTTTCATTTATTAATTTAAAATTAATTCTCGTTGTCAAAACCAAAAGGCGTATTTTTAAGAAATAATAACTACTAAAAGTTTGACACTTGTTTATGTCCAATTTCAAAGTGATATTACTTACAATGACCATCATTGGATTAAATGATAAAAATATAATCTATTTATACTTCCAAACCATTAAATTTTATAATTTAACAATATAAATTATTTTGATTTAAAAAGTTGTTTTCAGTCAAAATATAGTATTTTTCACTATTCATCCAAATATGAAAGTTATCAAAAAAACACCAAAACTTTATCGAAACTAAATTATTATTTCCCGATTCTAAAGAATAAGTTTATTTTTTCAAATTGATTATATAAAAGTTTCAAATATTGGATTTAAAAAGGCATCTCCATTAAAAGGTGGTAGAGTTGCATTTTTTGAAAAATACTTCTTTTATCTAAAAAAATGTATTTGGTCTTACATTATGTCTAAGAAATTCATAATATGGATTCTAAAATTATAAGGATTATATAATGTTCAAAATTCAGTTAATACTATTCATAACCACTTTTGAACGGCTTGTTTGGTAAGTCATGGTGTGCTAGAACTCAGTGTTGCGTGTAGTGCAAGTTATTGAATTACTTTGAAGAAATAACGTACTATGAAATCTTGGGGTATTACATACCAGAAGATAAACATAGTGCATCCCATTTAAACTAGAAACTCTAGATGGTCTAAAAAAATCCATGTGAACCAATTCGAGAGGTTGAGAAGTAGAAACATTTTTATTTGTTTTGAAATAGATTTTGTGTTGTTTTCTATTTTGACAAGGATTACATACTTTTTCATGTGGAAACTAAAGTTTGGGTAAGTCTTTAACCAGGCCTTTTCTAGTTAGCTTTATAAGGGAGTGAACATTATAGTGTCTTAGTCTCCTATTCCAGAGCCATGATTCTTTATGAAATACACTTAAGCATGAAGCATTTTGAGAAGCTAAATAATCTAAAGTAACATAATAAACATTTTCATTCCTTGATGTAGAAAATACTAATTCATCATTAGAATTAAAGACATTACCGACATCATTTTCAAATTTAACATGATATCCATCATCACATAATTGTGAGATACTAAGAAGATTATATTTTAAGCCATTAACAAACTGTACTTTAGAAATTAAAATTGAATCAGTGTTACCAATCTGGCCTAAGCCAATGATTTTCCATTTGGCATTGTCACCAAATGTGACATGTCCTCTATCTACTTTTATCAGGTTCTTAAAGAAAGAGTAGTCTCTTGTCATGTGCCTTGAATATCCACTGTCCATGTACCATAGATTTTCACAGGATCTTATTAAGAAGCTTTCCTATAACATGATCATGCAAAGACAGATTCTGGTACCCATACTTGTTTGGGTCCATTAACATTAGTAATGAGTGAATTAGGAACCCATATTTGTCTCATAGGTTTCCTATAAGCATTATGTAACGTATTTGAAAAAAAACTGTATTTGGTCCACAAAAACTTGAAACATTAGAATATGTATCATGACTTGAGCTAGTTGAGTTGTTTCCAGAACTGGGAACAAAACTATATGTCCTAGACTTTGAAACAAAATTCGTTCTACCAAGGTTTCTTTTACCAGGTTGATAACCAATGCCAATATTGTATTTAGGGGCTATTTGTTTTCCTAGCATTTGGGTAAGGGTATATTTCCCATTAGTAAACTTTTCTAAGTCACTTTTTAATTCCTCATTAGACATTTTTAATCCATTGATTTCTTTGAGCAGTTGAGAATTTTTATCCATTTCAGTAGTAAGTTCAGATTTAAAATTTACAGTGAGAGCATGATGTTTCTTCAATGATTTATAATTATCTTTTAATTCATTGCATGTCTCTTCAAGCATGTTGCAGTATTCAAACATTTATTCATTAGTCATATTTTCATAGTCACTTTCCTCTTCAGAATAGTATGAATTATGTACAGAAGAGTTCAATGTTACCTCAGCTGTGTTTGTCATAAAACACATATTGTCTTTGTTAGCCTATTCATCATGTGAGGTCTCTGAGTCGCTTGAACTATCCTCAGAGGCACTCTAGGTTTCTTTCATTTCCTTTTTGTACATATTGTCCTTGTCCTCATATTTCTTCTTATACTTGATCTTTGGAAGTCAGCCTTTATATTTCCTTTGCGTTTACATTCATAGCATAAAATTTCATCAGTTTTGTCACTTCTTTTCCAATCCTTTTTCCATTTTCCTTTTAGATCATACTTTCCCTTGAAGTTAGGATTTTTGAAAAAGTTCTTATTTTTGTAAAATCATTTGAATCTTCTAGACAGTTGAGTTATCTCCTCATCACTGTTAGGTGATGATTGTTCAGTGGTGGAACTTTATATAGAAGATTCCAGTTTCCCTTTTTCTTTGTGCTTTGAGGAAGTGTTCTTTAATGCTAAAGATTTCCTCTTTGGTTTATCCTCCTCTTCTTTGTTGACTTTCAGCTCTTCCTCATACATCATCAGTTTCCCAATGAGTTCTTTTATAGGTAGCTTTCTGATGTTGAATGATTCTCTAATAGAGACAGAGGTTCTCCTCCATCTGTCAGGTAGACATATAAGGATTCTCATGATATGTTCTTTGGTAGTGATTTCTCTTCCAAGATAAATCATTGTGTTGAAAATATCATTGAACCTGAGATACATGTCAGAAATAGGCTCATCGGGTTTCATTTTAAAATTATCATATTTTATAGTATAAGTATTAAGTCTCATTTCCTTTACCCTAGATGTGCCTTCATGTGAGACAAACAAGGTATCCCAAATTTCATGGGTAGTTTTACAAGCATAAATCCCATTAAATTATTCATCTTCTAAGGAACAACAAAAATAATTCATGGTGTTGCAATTATTATTGTAAGCAATTTTGGTAGGTTCATAACATGTAATTCTATCAGTCACAGGAAGTTTGTATTCATCTATAATGGATGACCAAATTTCAAAAATCATTTTATCTAGATGCATTTTCATTTTAATTTTCCATTGAGCATAGTTGGTTCCATTAAAGAATGGTGGTCTGTTGGTTGCAGCACCTTCCTATCTATTATCCATACTAACGTATTACTTTAAAAGAGCTAGAAATTTAAAATTAATAGAAATTAATAGATCTTTAAAGTAAAACTACAACCAAAGTTGAGTACGATTACACAGAGTCTTAATAAAGCAACCTCTGATACCAAATGTTGGTCGGAGTAGTTTACTCAAGAGGGGAGGGTTGAATTGAGTAACTATAAAAATTTCTATTAAAAGAATATTATTTTCAAAAGAAACGGTTTCCCCAAAAATATATACAGCCTGGTTAATCAAGGTTATACTATTATAAGAGTTTGACTATTTAAATAGCTTCTTAGAAGATTGATTAATTCTCAGTAATCATAATTTGTATTAATAATATTACTTTGGAAGTTATCCTACAAATACAACCCAGTTATAACTTCTTTCCAATACTAATTATCAAAGTGAAATTTGTGATTTTTGGATTATGCAATAAAGCAATAAAACAGAGAAGACTAAATTTAATCAGCACAGCGGATATGAAACAAGTGGTTCAATCTCAAGCCGAGACCTAATCCACTCCATTTGGTGATCACCTACCACCAAGAAGTTTATATAAATAAAATTTGATCCACACCCTGGATCAGGGTTACCAACAGTACACAGACTGTCCAGGTCACATAGGGACATCTTCCACAGTTTTCGTGGGTAAACAAAAATAATAACCAGGACACACATGGACCTTTTCCACAGTTTTCATGGGTAAAAAAGTATAAAGAGTTTGGTGAAAGGATTTTAGTATCCTACAGTTCATCTCAGGAGTTAGTGTGTGTCAAAACAGATAGGGGCACACAATGATCATAATGTAAATAAAAAGATGATCACAGCCGAGAAAGAATATAGAGATGAGGTTAGAATGGTCTTGTGTGATGTCAATGCAGCTCTAGACTTCTTTGTATTGAAGTAGATGAAGCTTTGTGTCCTTTTTTGGAAGTTGTGTGAAAAACAGAGTGTGGTGATTCAGCTTGTGTTCTTTATGAGTTTTGATAATGAGAAGATGTTCTTTGGATTCCAGTGTACTTCGTATGTTCTTCAGCAGAGTCAAATTGCATGCATGTTACAATGCTTCCTTTTGAAAATCTTGCAATATATTCTTCACGGTCATGCTCACAGGCTTGTTTTTCATTCAGTATCGCTCTCTATTGTTCTTGGGCACACTTCACTCTTTCTCTTCGAATGCGTGAGTTTTAGCCGACAGGTTCCATGTGTTCTGCACCTCGTACCTCGTACTTTTTCTACAAAGAAACATTAATTATGTCAGTGCATTACATGCATCAAATATGACCGTTAGAAATTAAATTGAAAGATGACAAAATAGTTTAAGAAACAGTGTCATAGTATGTTATGAAAATGGTGTCTCCTTCACACGGTTTCTAGACTGGTCATGGTGTCTAAGTGTCACGGTGTCTCATTTAAAGTGTCTTGTTCACGGTGTCTTGTTCACGGTGTCTTGCTTCACGGTGTCTTGCTTCACGGTGTCTTTCTTCACAGTGTCTTGCTACACGGTGTCTGGTTTACGGTGTCTGGCTTCACGGTGTCTTACTTCACGGTGTCTTGTTCACGGTGTATTTCTTCATGGTGTCTTGCTTCACAGTGTCTTGATTTACGGTGTATTGCTTCACAGTGTCTTGCTTATGGTGTCTTGTACTTAGACAAATAACTGTATTCGGACTTAAATAGTGATATGCATGAAATGGATTGAGCTTAACCATTATAAAGCATGAGAGAACTTGAAACATAAATACACGTGATTGGATATAATTTATAGGAGTTAACTAGGTTGAATAAGATTTGTGATCATTAAAACATGATTAATACATGAGGATTCCAACATCATCAATATCATTTCTTTTAAAACATAAACCATTCTATAAAATAATGATAACTATATAAATTTATTATATCCCTAGTAAAAAATAAGTAACATCAAAGGATGTCATTTTATATTGAAAAAAATTCAAGGAAAAAACACATGGTATGTTTGTTGAGGAAGAAAAAATTTATTTGATAATTTCCTTTAAAACTATGAATTTATAAAACATTTTCAAAATTATTTTATTTAAAAATAAAATTTTACACTTATAAAGGAATATTTAAAAATAATCTAACACATTTATTGAGGAAAATATCATTTCCACTTTGGAAAAATAGATTTTAAATCATAAAAAATATTGATAAATATTTTTTTGAAAATAACATTAAAATTTATAAAGTATCCTTCAAGGATCATAATTTTCATGATGGAAAAAAATTCCATTCATACCGTAGTCATTAAATGAACGATTCCTTTCACATTTTCAGTATAATTTGAACATGCATTATTAAGAAAACGACAAGAACATACCGTTATTTTTTTTTAAAATGTAATAAGTTGGTAAATATTTCATTAATAAATATTTTATATGTTGTTAAAAACGTTTTTTTAATCATTATTATAAGTAATGGTTTTGGAAAATAATGTTTTTCGATCAAATAGTGAAATAAAGACGGTTTTTCATAATAAAAATTCTATTGAAATATTGAATGCATAAAGATAGAAAAAATAAGGGGATTAATTAATTCTCATGAAGTAACCATAATATAATAAAACTCATTATTATTTTTAGATATTTATCAAATGAATAATCATAAACAATCCCAATAAATGATGAGATCATTCCATTAAAACAATAATACTTTTGTAACATTGAATCATAATCACCATGAAAGAATAAAATTAAATGAATCATAAAATATCATTAGAATAAATAAATTCATTATCTTACATGTCATAGGGGCTGTATATAATCCTCATAAAATAAAATAGATGCTTAACATAATTTATGTTTCAAAGAGGGAAAATTGAGAAATAAATCCCTCACTGCATTGTTATATTTTGAATTATAAATACCATGAAAGAAAAATACTAAAATAAATATGTATATAAAAGTAATTTTATTTATAATATTCATAAAATAAATTCATATTATGTATACAACCCACCTAAAGTAAACACATGGTAAAATAAATCTAGTCTCACAAAAAATTAAAGTGAGATGGAAATCCCATACCTTAAGTCTTGACATATTTGGTACACATTAAAACATCATGTATAAAAAATATACTATAATTATACAAAAATTAAATAACCATATATTTTTTATGACCATATATTATGTTCTTATGACATTTTATTAATCATTTTTATCAATTCCATGTTAAAGTTACGTTTCTAGTAATAACTGCATTATTTTTCATGAATGTTTTTATTTTTTATTTTTGGCCATCTAACATTGATAATGGATACATAATGTATAGAATTTTATCCAAGATATAAAGATCATATATATTCATTATATATGTTATAAAAGTAATCTATATGATTTAGAGATAGAAAATGAAATACGACATTCATTGATAAGGTATGTTATACATACTCAAGAATGTTATTTCCATTTTCTAGATGGATTGAATGAAGGAATGGAAAATAATATATTATAATTCCAAAATATTTTTAATTTCATATATTCCAAATATTTTCATTAATACCATCCTTATTAACTTATATTTAATGTGTGAATTAATCAGCTTGCTTCATGAGGTGATAGTCTTCCGTACACACGAACGATATTATCATGTTCCCATAGAATGGAAATAAAGTATTAAAATATGATATAATGATTAAAAAATCATAATAATATCATAAATATCATATATAATCATTTAATAAATCATTTTATTCATCCTTTATTGGTGTTAATGGAAAAAAGAATGACATCGTTACAATAGGCGGTAGTATGTTTTACACATGAAGGATAGATTCATAACCTATTCGGTGGAAGAGGATATGGTTTTAATTCATGAACTTAACATAAAAGACATATTTTTATAGGGAATATACATATATTATTATATCACCACGTTTTACAGTGAAATTATGGAGGTAGAGGGTGATATAAAATAAAAAACATTCCTTGGCGAATGTTTCCTCTTGATCAAGTAACCTACTTAGTTTTTTCACCAAATGCATTCCTAGGATGGATTTATGAAAAAGAAAGTATTATAGGATTATAGGAGCGAAATATGAAATTTATTTTTGTAGGTATTATCTATTCCGTTTTCTTATGAATGTGTGAAGTGGAGTGGACAGTGTGAGACCATTTATAATTGAGGTGACCGGAACACTTTTAATTTTTGAAAAGGAAACATTATGACCACATTATTCAATGAAACAAATGATTAAAAATGGTCCAATCTCGATCATAGATGATATATGGTCGATATATGGTCATACCATGGTTTTTCATTATGTTTTGGGTTATTTATTATCGTTATATGTTTAGTTCAACTCCCACACACTCAGTAAACACATTTTTACCATAACCACGTCAATTTTTTTTTTACTATTTGAACTATTAATTATTGTAAAATATTAATTTGAAATTTTTAGAAAATATAATTTATTATTATTCAAATTATGGAATCTATTTTTTAAAATTAAATAAATAAAAGTGGAAAATTATAAATTATAATTAATCTCATAGACGCATTGAGAAAGAGGGTTTTCAAAGAAAAAATGTATAAATTCTTACAATTTTTTTATATCAAAATTCAATATTATATTTATTCCAAAGGACTAAACTAGATTAATAAATATATAATTGAAGATATTTTAATTTTAAACCCATTTTAATTTTTGTATTGTTTTGAATTTTTTTAATAGAAATGTCAATTCTTAATTAAAACCACTATTTATCACTATTTATAAAGAAATTTATCTTCACTAAAAATTCACAATATTTCACCAAAAAATAATTTTGAAATGATTATTTCCACAATTAAGATTATTTATTCAAAAAAAATTCTAAATTTAGAATGAAATAATACTTAAATATGTCCACAAAATGGGATAAAACTATTTTTAGAGAAATAAAAGTTTTAGAAAAATGATTTATTCTTATCTAACATATACAAATCACATAAGATGAAAGTTAAAATATATTTAATTTGTATATAATATATTAATTTAATTAAAATAATAACATGATTTTTTTTTAATATTTTACTATAAGAGGTATTTTTTATTATAAAAATAGTATTTTAGAGATAGATTAACTTCATTTTCGTATAGCTTTTATTTTTATTTATTGTTAATTGATCTCCAAAGAATTAATTTTACATTTAAGTGTAAATGATATATAGATTCATATATCAGTTAATATTAATCAAACTTTTAATTCAAATCAATAGTTGATAACAATCATTTTAAATAATAATATTTCAATATTATCTAATGATTTGTTTAAACTCGTTGTTGCATGTAACACAAGATAAAATTAGTGCAACTTGTAATAGAAGATTAACATGGTGTTTCGTGTAATGAAAAATATGGAAAATATTTCATTTATTTTAAAAAATATTTCATAAAACCCTGAGGTGTTACATAAAAAACTCAGAACAGTTGATAACACTCTATATTTAGTGATACTTAACATTAATGGTATCCCAAAAACATAACACAATCATTCAAAATTTGAAATTGTTTTCTTTTTTGCAATTGCTACATCTTTAATTAATTCTTTAATATGTTATCTATCTCATTCTAAATATTTTAATCAATATTGATGTTGAATTTTCCATTATTTCACTACAGAAGATTCAACATGTTTAACTATTAATAAAACAATATCTACTAAGATGTAATTATTTTCTCTATATTTTTACTTTATCATATTTAAACACTTCATTCATACATAGAACATCATATTTTTTTGATAATTTTGTTTAGAAAATTCAGAGAAAACATTAACTCTATTTTAATATTCATTAGTGGTTCATCATAAACTTATCTAATTATGATCAATTAATAATATAAGATCACAATATAAAAGTTGAACATATTAAAAAATATAAAAATATATATAATGAAATAAATTTCAACCATAAAAACATATAATCAGAGAAATAAATTATTTATAACTATTTGACCATAACAAACAGTTATACATAATTATGAAGAAATAATATTAAATAACTTAAATAGAAGTAATTAAGAATATATAAAAAAAGATAATTTATCCATAAATTAATATTTAACAAATAAATTTTCTTCAAAATAGTTTAAAATTTATAATAATATTACTATAACTTTTTTTAAACAAAAGACATTATATTAAAAAACAATTTAAAGGAAATAATTAATTGATGAAAAAAATGATTCAATTACACACTAATTATAATTCTAAAAAATGAAAAAATACAAATGATCTTATATATAAATAGTTTTAGAAAAAAATAAAAAGGAAAAAAATAAAAATAATTAATAATTAATAACATTAAATAAATTAAACAAAAAATATATAATTGATAATAAAATGCATGAAAATAAATGAATGAATGAATAAAATTCATAACTATTATTCAATTAATTGATGTTAAAAAAATTAACATAAAAAAATATGTTAGTCATATTGAAAAATATATCCTTAATTTCTACAAAATCACTCGATCTCATTTGTAATTAGGAGAAATATACAAGATTAAGAAAATATTAAAAAAATATTAAAATACATTACAAAAAAAATTTAACTGCAGTTTTTTGGACTACCAGAATAGGGTTTCCTAGAATTAAATAACAACATGGATCATTAAAAAGGGATTAAAGATGAAAGATTAATGATAAATAACATGAAAAAATGATGAAAATTAACTAAAAAGTTATTATGTATCATCGTCAACTATTTTTGGGGTCATCAGTGCCATCTAAGGTTTAGAGTGGAGGGGTATAGATGGAAAGTAAAATTTGGTTTCCGGGTTTTGGTGTATTTATAAAATAATATTCATGTAGTATATTTTAAAAAATGTGATGATTAAAAAAATTAAACCTTTCAGGTTTATTTTTTAAAAATGTGTAGTGAAAAGTATTTAAAATTTTCTTTTAACAAAATTTTCTTTAAAACCAACTTTAAATGTCCCCCCAATTCATTTATGACATTATATTATAAGAAACCGATGTTAAATACTCAACATCAAGGTCACTATTTCTACTAGTAAATGACTTATTTCTTTGAGATTAATGCTTTATTAATCTTTTTTAGATGCTATACTACCAACTATCATCATTGGTTAGTGAAAAATTAATAATAATAATTTCAGGTTGATGATAAACCACCAATACTACAAAACATGGCTGGAATATACACCACCAAAAAATACTCCTCATGAGGACTATATTCCATAAAATCTGGACTCTAGAGATAAGATTCAATGTAAAGAATATAACTTTATATGGACTATATTCTATCAGTGTCACCCTTAGGGTGGTCAATTTACCACCACATTCATTCATATGTTGGTGAGACACCATAAGTACATGTTACTACATAGATGAGGCACCAACAAGGCTAGTCTATTAAGTGGAAAATAAACCACTAGAACAAATATCTAGTAGGATGATCTACCATTAACAAAACATCTCAAAATATATGGGGTCCTACTATTTCATCATCCTCATAGTGAGTGATGGAGAAAAATATCACCTCATGTGGATGAGATTACACAATATAACAAGAGTTGTATATACACCACAACTAGTTTGAAATATTTGATGAGGTATTACAATCATTCCACAAAACAATTAAGATAAATTAATTATCATTCAAGACAATGATATGGAATTGAAAATTATTTTTCACATCAAGATTTTTACTATAAGGAATCTAACATTCCCAGTGTTATATTCCATGGATAGATCACAAATTGGAAAAATCATTCACATGAAATTCCATACTAAGAATTATTCTAGGAAACCTCACTATGATCCTAGGGTATAGTTTCAAGCATATACACCCTCTTAGGTCTAAAGAAAATGTTGTACATATTAATTCTCATACATAATGGTCACTGAAGATCAAATATATCAATTCCCACCACTATCATACCACTCACATATTTCTCAACAGGTATTCAGGATTAAAGGAGTTATTGAAAAAAATAAATCAGTTCTAAGGTTTATGATTTAATTAGTGTTTGTTATAATTTATATGATTCATGCTGAATAAGTAAATACCAATGATAAATTATAAGACCACTTACAATTATCTAGATGTGTCCAGTTTATTGGAAATCAACAAATGATTCGTTTTAAATTGGTCAAAATCAATAAGTCTGGTAAAATCTATAAAATTAGGGATAAGAGATTATTAATCATGAAACAATAATATAAATAAAGGATAAAAGGAAGAAGTATCATATACATACTAATTATGATCTATTATAATAAACAATACTCAAATATGATGATGAGTGGATGGAATTTCCAACTAGGAAGAGATGAAAAGGGATAAATAAGTGAAATATTGGTGTGGTTGGTACTATGTGATGAGATTATAAATAATAAAAATTTAAAAATACTTAAAATAAATAAATAAACAAATTTAAAATTTTTAAAAACAATCTATAATCTGACTGGTTACCCACTTCAATGTCCCAGACCACCTGCTAGTCCTCCCAGAGAAACTTCTTCCCATACCACCTCTATTGGGAACTCATTACTAATCCACAAGATACTCTGTGTGATCTATGAGTGGGGAAATATCCTCAAACCCAATCAATTTTTTTGAAAAATTCCATGACCCACCAAAAATACCTTCAATTCTAAAATTATATTAAATTAATGTGGGTTGATATATTTTTAGATACAAATCAAATTCTATTTTGGTATAGGGTTTTATAATCTCACTATTATATAACATATTATCATGAAGTTACGACCCTGAGTGTCATCAAACCACACTGGAAAGAAATTTCAATCACAGTTGTTTCATATTCATAATATAAATCCAATGTCATTTCACCCTTGGATTGAATTTTTTCTTCTTTTATGATATTCTTTAGTGTTTATATATGACTTGTTAGTGCCTGGTTTTGTGAAAAAGGGAAGAACTAGAGTCTGCATGTTGGAAAATTTTGTAGGAGAAATTTAGGTTGTATATAAGGGTTTTATGATGCAATTTTTTTATGGGAGATAATATATGAATATTGAAATATAAAATTTTTTTCCCTATTAGGGATTAAAATAAATTTACTTAGTAATTTTAATTAATGTCTTCATATATTTTTTTTATAAAAATAACAGAGGTGGTGGGTATTTCATTCTATGTGACCCAAGATGTATTTACAATGTAAATTAACTAATTATTCTAAAAACCATTCGGTACCTATTTATATTACATCATAAAATAATTAAAATCATTCTCAAACACTGATATTGTTCATCCCTCGACTTTGAGGCATAACTAAGAAAATATTTTCTAATGTTCAACATCCATACTCTTTGGGAAATGAATCCTTGAGAACTCATTCTTAAAATCAATGGTTGTGTTCTCCAACTAATTTCACAAACTAGATCTCCTTGATTTTTTCACCTGGAACCCCATATTAGTGTAAAAGATCAGATATATGTATTTGGATTTTTAGTGATGATATATTATTGGGTTTTGAGAGAGGAATGGAAGGAAGAGGCTAAGATACTAAATCATTTAGGATCATTTGATCAATCAATATCAAGGTAGGTGGTTTCTATCCCAAAACAAAACTATTCTAGAACCTAATAACATGAATCATGATAAAATATTCCTGTTCTTTTATTTTGAAATATATTTATTAGTTAATTTGGAAAAAACCGTGTTGAAATGTAATTGAAAAATTGTAGTTTTGAAAGAGTTTCATGAGATGTTTTAATTGAATTTATTCATTGATTATGGTTTCCAAAAGTATTTATTCTTGTTGGAAACTATTTGATATATATTATAGTCTTGGAATACATTCTATTATGTGTTCATATTTCATTGTATTAGGCTTTATTGAAATAGAAATGGTTGTTGGTGCAAACTAGAAAGGTATAAGTTGATATCACTTAGGGATGACTTGGTAAAAAATGAATTTCTACTCATTTGTGTTGGATTTCTATTGGCATAAATGTGTGTGTGAGTATAGAATTTGGAATGGGGATGGAAAGGGGAAATTGAAGATAAATTGTAATGATTTGTAAAGACCCGTAAAATTCAAGGGAAATTTTTTCTTAATTTTCTTTGGAATTTTACAAGAGCGCGGTTTCTGACGGCACCTGATTCCGAGGCCCGGTGTGCCCGGAATCAATTTCCGAAGTTTGGCTCCAGTACGTTTAGTGAACGAACGAGCGGGTTTTTCTAACTTTTGAACCAGTGCTTGGAATTGAAATCCGAGGACACCAATGAACTCGCAGCGCCGATTTTCGCTTAAGGAGACCTTTTCTGAGGTTGCGTTTTATGCGGGTTGAGAGTTAGTTTTGGGGGAAATTAGAAGAAGTTAAATAAATTGTGGAACACAAATTATTTTCAACTTGTTGGTTATTTCCTCCAAAAGGGAGTTAGAGGTGGGACCCATATCCACATAACCTCCCTTGAGAGGATTAAGTGTGGTGGGGCCCACACGAGCCCTAACTCTTCAACTTCCCTTAAACTCCCCAATAACTCCACTCTAATTAATTTGACAACTTGTGTTATTAATTAAGATGAGTTACTTAAATTTCAAACCTTTGAAATTCAAAGAGGTTGGGATGTGTAAATAAAATAAGGCTTGGACTTATTTTATTTTGGTTAGTTTCTTTTGCAACCTTGAGAGGATTGAGAAGTGTTCTTCATCTTCTTCTTCCTCGACGAAGAACGTGAAGAACACCGTTCTTCAACGAAGAACTTCTCCGCCGAAGAACACGGTTCTTCCGCGACGTCATATCCGTGACGCGACGTTCTTCTTCCGCGTCGTCTCTTCCGCGACGGTTTTCAGCGACGTAATCGCCGTCAAAGACTTCGAATCCTCACTTCGCGATGTCGACGTTCTTTCCACGCGACGCCCGACCTCCGCGACGCTCGTCTTCCGCGGGTCGTTGACGAACGTCGTTCCTGAACCGAGGTAGGGGATTATTGTTATTTTATTAAATTATTTCCGTTCTTGATTCTAGCATGTAGAACTTTGTGGTTAATCGACTAAAATGTTCACGTTTAACGAGAGGGGGCCGGACCGCACAAACACGGCCTAACCCCTTCCTATGTTCATGATTGTTTCTTTGTGAATGAAACGGGATGGCGTGGTGCCGTCACACCACGTGAGAATCGCTCGGCAAGTATTATGTGACGCCGTCGCGCCACGCCGAGAAGTCGAACAAGAACGCGACGCCGTCGCGCCGCGTCGAAGGAAGTCGAAGGCGCCACAACCGGAGCGGAGCCACGGCTGAGGGGCGTGGTGTCATCGCACCGTGTCGGACGACAAGGGCCGCGGCCGGTTCCGGGCCGCAGAGGAACATGGTGACCGGCGGCCAGCCGGGCCGCCGGTGTCGGAGCCGGAAGGGGACCGGCCACCGCCGGTCCCGTTGAGAAGTAGCCGGCCGGCCAGGTCGGGCTGGACGGAAAAGAGAAAGCCGGGGGAATTAAATTCCCCCGGCCAGCATCAACGGCCCCCCCCATTATGAGGGGGGGGGGGGTTACACAAGGGGGACAGGCGCCCACCTCTTTTTTTCCAACAGCTCGGCCGAAGCCGAGCTGGCAGCGTGCTGGGCACGCTGCGCTGAGCCGGACCGGCGCTTAGTCGGTCTGCCAGGCCGGGCCGAGCCCAGCCGGGCCGAGCCCAGCCGGGCCGCGCCGGGCTGACCCGGTTCGGGCCGACCGGGGGGGGGGGTCTCGGGGCGGGTCGGTCCGGGCCCGAAACCCCCGTTACCAAACTGTTTGGGTTCAAATGCCCATAACTCGGGCTAAGGACCTCCAAACGACGCGCCGTCAGCGGAGATGAGATCCTTGGATCGAGACGGTCGTTTTGGTATATCACACTCAAGGTTTCGGAATACTTTGAGTTCGGCCGGGTTGGTTCGTACACGAAACCAACCGGGCCCTCGGAGTGGAAACACTCATATCTTGAGCTACTGACGTCCGATTGACGTGCCGTCAACTTTGTTGAGTTCCTCTAAGTGAGACGGATCTTTTGGATACATAAACTCTGGACTATGTGACAGTTGATGTATCATCCTCTCGGCTCGTGGAGCGGACCCTCCCGAACGAGCTTGCTGTGTGCGGGAACCCTAGAGCTGGCTGCGACTGCTACTGCGACTGCTACTGCGACTGCTACTGCAACTGCTACTGCGACTGCTATTGTGACTGCGACGACGACTGTGCAGAGATCCTCAGTGGATTCGACGATGACGACTACAGCACTCAGCGATCCTGTGTGGATCAGTGCTACCGATCATGTGTGGGTCCGATCCTGTGTGGGTCAGCGCTCAGTGGTCCTGTGTGAACCAGCGCCTACAGATCTTATGTGGGTCCGATCCTGTGTGGGTATTTGCAGGGGTTAGTACCTATCGATCCTTTTTGGGTCCGACGACTTAGATGGATCAGTGATCATCTCTATCGTCTTTCGAAGAAGTATACCTGTGTGAGCTGAATCCTGTTGCTTTCCTGTGTGGATTGTGTTGTGCTATCCTGTGTGGATTACGTTTTGATTTCCTGTGTGGAATACGAATACTTTCCTGTGTGGACTGGGTTGTACTTGGGCTCGGAGGTTGGAGCGTATTGGGATTGATGACTTAGGTATATGTATGGGCATATACCTAAGCAGTGTCGGTTGTTACTTCGTGATTGTATCTTTCCTTTGTGGTTTATCCTTTGTGGATTTTGGGAGAGCTTCGGGGGTCTCGGGGTCCCTACTGAGTAGCTTATACTCACCCCTGCACGGGCTACGCCCGCACTAAGTTGTGTTGGTTGCAGACGACGGACATCGTTGATCGTGGTTGAGGCTTGCAGAGTAGGACAGTACATGGAGGTGGACCACTGGGTGAGACGTACTCAGAGCGGACGGCGAGACCCGAGGAGCTGTGGAGCTATCTGTACCCACCCTTCAGGTGGGATTTCCAGTGGACGACTCGGCGTGGCTACTTTTACTTTCCAGTTGTTGTTTTCCTTTTCGAGTTGTACTTTACTTTCAGTTTGGGTTTGTATACTGGCCCACTTTCTTTCCGCACTTTCAGTTGTACTCAGTTTTTACTTAGTGTTTACTTTTCCGTTTGCGTACTCTGTGGTGCTTGTTTACTTTACAAAGGCAATGCCTTCCCCTTTTACCGGGATTTATGCCTTGGTGCTAGTCGCCATCCCCTAGCCTATGGAAGGCGAGCTTGGGGTAGTCACGGCACGGGCCCCGAGGACGGGTCGTGACATGATTTATTTGGATACTTTTTAAAAAATGTTTTCTTTGATAAAATATATTTATATCAACATCCCCCAAATTATATTATCTGTTTTATATTATTCTTTACCTAGTTTTGTGTGTTGGAAATTTATTAGGTAAATCATACTGAGTGATATTATGACCCCATATGTTGGAACATTTTTTATGAATTCATCTACTATTCTATAGGCAAGATCCATGTTTTTTACATATCTAATGCTTTTACTTGATGATATGGTTTGATTTCTAAATCTAGAGATGGGGAGTGGCTATATATTAATCTTGGATTGTGAAGATTTTGTAACAATTTCCTTCAACATAGAGTCTTATCCATACATATTTATTTATTTATTGATGTTACCATGATATTTTTCTATATCCATATTTCATCATGTTATGTGGTTTACTCTTATGAATCATTTAGTATGTCTTGGATGCCTTATATTTCTAGAAAATTTATATGGGTTGTAAGGAAGTTCTTCCCCAAATGATCTATTAAACCCCTCACATTAGTTTCCAAGAATTGGTGTTGTTGGGATGTAACCTAAGGTTAGTGTAAGTTCACCTCTTCTAAAACCAATTAGGAGTGACATGGTGTTACAAATGTGTCTTAGTGGATACATAATTGATTCCATGACACCTGTACAATAGTGGAAATCATCCTGAAAAATATATTCTCACTCTTATCCACTATACAGACTAGTTTCTCCTAAAAAAACATGTCTAACTATATTTTTGACCTCATTGATATTGATCACTTTATAAGGGTCAGAATGGTATATTCTAGGCAGAGACAATTGAAATATATTGTGAATAATAGTATGTATTTTATGAATATCGAGACGATATACCATGGTACAGATCCTCTCAACAATGTTAACAATCAACATAAACAAGACAACCAATTTTCATTTCTTCCAAATACACATGTGTGAAAACTGAGGTGAAATGAAAAGAAATACCTTCTCACCCGTAGAATCTCTACATAATTACATCACAATTCGGTATATGATATAAACCCACCCTGAGTGTCCTATAAGAACATCCTAATTATTACACCCCAATATTTTTGTATCCATTTCCCATTAAATAAATACTAATGTTGAATAGTTATTTTAACATAAAAACTAAATAAGAAAATAGTATAAATTTAATAGAGATAAAATATAACAACAAATGATAAAAATAAATAAATTAGGATAATACAATATTAAACACAGTAAGGATGGTACAAGAGTAATGAATCCATTATTAAAAAAATATCATAGACATCAAACGATTATTGTCACAGTTGTTTATAATGGTAATCTCTCTGATTTCAACTATAGAAACGAGGAAAAAAATAAAAAAATAATATTCCTATTGAGAGAGAATAAAAAGAATAATATTAATTGTTGAATGAATGAAATACATTAAATTGGAATGGAATATGATCATTATATTTATATTCATTTGATATATAGTCATTGGAAATGTGGTGGTTATAAATATAGTCACCGAATATATGGTCATTGGGAATTCATGTGTCCAATATGTATTTTTATTTTGAAGAATATTTATTAATACATATAAAATAATATATATATATATATATAATATAATAAATATTTAATTAAAGAATAAAATAAAATATTAAAATATTTTTTCAAATATATTTTTATTCACAACAAATTATTATTTCTATTATTATTATTATTAATGAATGATTTAATATATTTATAATGTTTATAAATTATCACAATGCCAATGATTGATAAAATTTAAATTGATTGATGATAAATAAATAATTTTAATGGAATATGATTTAATTTATTCAAAATAAAAAAAAATTATCAAGAAACCTTTTAAAACATATTGTATATTTTTGACTCAATAAATTAAATTTAATATTTTTAGAAGATGTATATAATTTAAATTTTACATATACAAAAATATATATTTTTAATGTATTAATATAATTTAATGATTCGATTTATAAAAAAATTTATCACACATTCAAAAATTAATTGATTTGAAATAAAATTAAGAACACTGAATTGTTATAATGTTATTTTTCTAAAAAAACAGTTTTTTATACGTTTTATATTGTAATTTAAAAGATAAATTTATTATATTTAATAATTGGCTTGTATTAAATGGTTTCAAAATATGGATTCATCTCATCAATATTGGGTAAGAGGGTTCATCTTATATTTCTTATAAAAAAATAATTGTAATGATAAAAAAATAAACAATGTAAAAAGTGGGTAAAGGGCGTAAATTGTAAATTTATTAGTTTTGTTTAATTAATATACTATTTTTGAATTTTTGACAAATTTTTTTTAGGTATGAGAGTCTTACATTAATGTCTCAATTTTTTTTTACTCACAGAGCTCACCTAACCCCCATGAGATTCAATCATTACACTTGACCTAATCTAAGTTTCTTATGAAATGGCACCCATTTTCACATATAAAAGGTGGTATCATATACCCCATTAAAACATCAATTATCAATCAACTAATTCTATGATTGCATAAAAATTTTACTCCCCATGAGTAATTTCCAAAATCTGGATGCCTTTGGTTCTCGAACAGAGCCCTATGTTCTTTATTTCAAATTAAGTCATCATGAAGGATATATTTCATCAAAGTTGGTAACAATTTTTTCTTCAATACAATTAATCTAAAATCTTATATTCACTCTTAATAAATATATTTATCTAGTACAATTATATTATATAAAAATACTTATGATTTTGAGGAAAATAATATTACTACAATATAACTATGTACTATTTCGTGTTCACTAGTATAACATGTTATCATTTTGGTTGGTTCACCCACTAACTTGAACAATGCTAGACAATCATAAAAAATCTCTAACTTTAATGACTATAAAGGCATAAATAATAGTACGATATGATATTAATTATGCAATAGTAATTTTTTGTTATGAAATTGTAATATCAATATTTAAATAATTTGAAATATTATTTGAATGCCACGGCTCCGCACACCCAAATAAAACGCGCCGCCCTAGATTCAAATTGCTCCAAATGTTGCTTCGTCGTCGTCGGCCTCTTCCCGGGTGGCGCCTGCTTCTTCACACATCCCTGTTCTCCTTCCCCACCCTCTATATCTGTAGCCGGTGGGATCTCTGCATAACAACCATTTTAGGGATCTTCTCCCTGAGATCCGGCTCCTCCTTGCATTGAATCCTACCGAGATGCTCTATGGTGTCCTTATTTGAGCTCTATCCAGTGCTTTCTGGAGCTTTCCTCGAAGGTGTTGGGGTCCCCCTCTATTGACAGACATCCGATGCTTTCCATCTTCTCTGCAGCTTTGGTGGAAGCGCCGGCTTTCCTTAAGCGACGCTGGTTGAAACATTTGGTGTGGACATGCCCGCTCTCTCTCTTTTCTGGGGATTTGTTCAGTTGTGGGGTTTGCAATACCTAGATCGGGTTTCATCCTGTAACCACAAATCATTCTGCATTGTGCTAGTTTCCTTTGATGATCTGGTCCTAGTGCGGTGCAAGGATCTCGGGGCTGTAGGATACTGGCGCTTCTCTGTTCTTCGCTGATTGATAGATATTCACCAGCATCGAGATTCTACGAGGGCAGCTGTTTGGATCATTCTCCCGGGTCTTCCTCTAACGTTCCTGAATATCTCCTTGCTACATGCCATTGGAGATTCGCTAGGCTCTTTCATCTATGTGGTCGAGTGCGCTATAATCCTAGAGGAGACCTCGATAGCCCGCATACGTGTGGGCAGAGACATTTCTCACCCTCTTCCGGGTCAGATTCGCCTTTGCGTGCTAGATTTGATAGAGTGATCTCAACACCCTATTTTCCCCCTGGCGCCCAGCTTCTCTTCGTTTTGTCAGCTTCAAGGGCATGCACTTCCAGTGTGCAGGAATGGTTGGTAGGCGGAGTTCCGGGATGGCCTTCTGGGTTCTTTTTACTTTGATGGGAAGCAGTTTGTTGATCTGATGGGGTCACTGTCGGTTCATTTGAGGAGGAAGGCAGAGGTCAGTGATCCAGGTTCCTTGGCGGTCTCGGAGTCCCCACGTGCAGTCTCTCCTCAGCAGCCGGTTAGTCAGGCTTCTAGGCCCTTAGTCTTTGAGAGGTCCTCCTGCTTGGCCCTGGTTTCCTTCTCAGCTCCCTCCCCCATCCTCCTCTGGCCGGTTCTTTGTTGCTTGAAGTTTCATCTGGTGGCGTGCTTGACCGGGGCAAGAGGCTTGTTACCCTAGCCCCCCATCCACTCCGGAGTGACCCTGGCCCTTCAGAGAAGTTTTTTTGGGGCTCTTGGAACAATGTTTTCTTTGATGTTCAACGGGGTCAGGATTTGTCTCGGCCATGCATTCCGGACATGTCAGGGGAATTGAAGCTCTTGGAGGGAGGCCAGTCTATTCCGCCAGCCAGTATTGTCTCCTGCTCTTCCACCTGTCATTCCAGCTCCAGGTTTCCTCCTCCTAGTTCCTGAGATCGAACAGTGTGTATGGTTCAGGATCTGTAGTTGTCAGATGTATCTTCCTTATTATAGCCTCCTGCACCTAAAGGGGTGCATACGCGTGCACACTCCCTCTATCCTTTCTCTATGTCCATTTTATAAAGCTTGAACCAGATCCCATTCAAGATCTCATTCCTAAAAATTCTATATACGCGTGCACACTCCCTCCAGCACCTAAAGGGGTGCATACGCGTGCACACTCCCTCGAAAAATGTGTATGGCTCGCAGGTAATGTGAGATTTCATTTCAAGTGAATTTTGCAATGACATTATTTCTTTGGTTGCAGTGCTTGAACCTAAACAGGATCCCTTTAATGTTATAGTTTTTTCTTACCTTTTGAGAGTTCATCGCTTCCTCACTGTCTTTCCTTCTAACACTCATATATAGAATTTTTAGGAATGCAGGAGTTTCGGCTGACATAATATCCATATCAGATTAGATAATCAGTATAAAATAATTGTTGGGGTGAAATGCCCTTATCATTTTGCTGGTCTGTTAAATTTGATGCTCACGCTTGAGCCCTGTGGGAAGTGTTGAGATCTTTTAATCTAGAGGACTTTCGTTTTATGGTTGCAGGAGACATTAATAATGTGGCTTTTCCAGAGGAGAAAAAAGGCAGGGTTCATTTTCCTAGGAGAGAAAGCCCGGAGTTTGTGTCATTCATTGCCAATAATGGAATCAAGGATGAAGGCTTCTCTTGTGATCCGTTTACTTGGTGTAATAATCAGCGCCAAAACCAGCAGTCTTGGAGTCGTCTTGATCGATTCCTTGTGAATGGTGCAACTCTTTCAGGCTTTCTGGTCATCAATGCCTCTCATATGGTTTGTGGCCTTTCAGATCACTCTCCTCTCTATATTGTTTTGTAGCCCCGCAGTGTCATAGAAGTCTTCTTCCATTTTTCTTCCACCTGGGCTGAAAATCCAGATTTACTGAATATTGTATGGGATTCTTGGAATCATTCTGTTAGAGGTATCAAATGGATTTCTCTGCATAATAGCCATAGACACCTTAAAGATGATCTTCGTACGTGGTCCAAGAACCTTCCCTACGGGGAATAGGAACTGAATGATCTCAACAGGGACATACAACGATTGAAATCGAGTCTTGTTGTAGCATGGGATGACGAGGTTTTTGCAGCTTTGAGATGCAAGAAAGATCAATTAGCAGAGGCCTTGCTTAGGATGGAGTGTATTTCCAGAGAAAAATCTAGATTCAAGTGGTTGTGTGATGTAGATAGAAATACCAGCGATTTCCAAGCCTATCTCAAAGAAAAAAAAAGAAGATTCGTGGTCCCCAACCTCCTCTTGGATGATGGTTCTTACTGAAATGACATGGATGTTTTAGGTTGCATGCTTGATTCTTTATACAGATCTATTCATGCATCCTCGAAATCAATAATGGTTGGGGGTTATTTGATTGGGTATTCAGACCATTTCGACTTGATTCCCTACTCGATCACGAGTGAGGTAAATAACATATTGGAGGCCATTCTTGATGGGGATGAAATATGAGAGGCTATTTGGTCTATAAATCCGGATAGCGCAACAGGGCTGAATTCCTTCGCATCTTTCTACAGGTCTTCTTGGGATATTGTGAAGAAGAGTTTAATTAGTGTGGTGTTGGACTTTTTCCATAGTGGTAATCTCCCCATGTGGCCTGTTCTACTAAAGTTGTTCTCATTCCCAAAGTCAAATAAACTCAATATCTCAATCAATATCTTCTAATTAGCTTATGTAATGACCCTTACAAAGTTTCAACCTCAATAAAATATTTTCTTCATTCCTTCCTTGTTGGGTGGCCGAGGAGTAACACGAGTTTGTGCAAGGAAGAACTATTCAAGGGGTCATTTCCTTGGCGTATGAAGTGGTAAGTGATATCAACTTGAAATATTTTTGTAGTAACGTGGATATTAAACATGATGTGAGTAAGGATTAAGATATAGTTGAATGGAGTTGTATCAACAGGGTCTTGGAATGCATGGGTTTCTCTCTGGGTGGTCATTGACATTCTTTTTCACTCCTTTTATCTCTCGATGGATGTCCACTTCATTCTTGGGAAAACAGTTTGGGTTTTCAAGGCTACTAGGGGATTAAGGTAGGGAGACCCCCTTCCCCCTCTCTGTTTATCGTTGTGCAAGATGTTCTCAGAAGGTACATAAATCATTGCATCCCTTTGTAAAATATTTCCCCTTCCATAAAAATCTGATTAAAGGCATATCTTACCTTATGTTTGTGGCTGACACTATGCACATTGTCAGGGTATGGGATGACGACGTACCAAAGACAACATTCAGAAGTCAGTATGACCATTATGAGTTCTTGGTGATGCCCTTCGGTGTGACCAACGCTCCACCAGTGTTCATGGGGCTCATGAACTAGATCTTCCAGCCTTACCTCGATCTCTTAATGTTAGTCTTAATTGATGAAATCTTGGTGTACTTGGTGACGGAGGAGGATCACGCCACGCACCTATATATAGTTCTGGATATACTCCGAGATCACCAACATTATGGAAAGTTCTCGAAGTGTTAGTTTTGGATACGGGAAATACACTTCCTGAGACATGTTATCTTAGAGGCTGGAGTTGCAGTGGATCCAGAAAAGATAGAGGTAGTGCTTTCTTAGAATCCACCCAAGAGTGTTATCGAGGTGCGGAGTTTCCTGGGATTGGCTGGGTACTACCAGAGATTTTTACTTGACTTCTCCAGGGTAGCGAAACCCTTGTCATCTTTGATGAAGAAGGGGAATCCTTTCTTGTGGACGAAGAAGTGCCAAAAGAATTTCCAAGAGTTGAGGCAGAGACTGATGAGTGCCCCCATATTGAGACTACCAGAAGAGGGCGTTGGATATGTAGTATACTATGACACGTCAAGGACTGGACTAGGATGTGTCCTGATGTAGGAGCGAGTGGTGATTGCCTACGAGTCACGACAGTTGAGACAACATGAGCCGAACTACGCGACCCATGACCTGGAGTTAGCAGCAGTGGTCTTTGCACTGAAGATGTGACAACACTACTGGATGAGTGAATAGTTTACTGTTTACTTTAATCACAAGAGTTTCAGGTATATCTTCTCATAGAAGGACCTGAACCTGAGACAATGACAATGGCTGGAGTTCCTCAAGAACTGCGACTTTGAGATAGTTTACACTCCTAGGAAGGAGAATGTTTTAGCAGACACACTCAGTAGGAGGTCTAGACTGCATTTTCTGAGTGAGGTGACATAACAGGTAATGTGAGATTTCATTTCAAGTGAATTTTTCAATGACATTATTTCTTTGGTTGCAGTGCTTGAACCTAAACAGGATCCCTTTAATGTTATAGTTTTTTCTTACCGCTTGAGAGTTCATCGCTTCCTCACTGTCTTTCCTTCTAACACTCATATATAGAATTTTTAGGAATGCAGGAGTTTTGGCTGACATACTATCCATATCAGATTAGATAATCAGTATAAAATAATTATTGGGGTGAAATGCCCTTATCATTTTGGTGGTCTGTTAAATGTGATGCTCACGCTTGAGCCCTGTGGGAAGAGTTGAGATCTTTTAATATAGGGGACTTTCATTTTATGGTTGGACGAGACCTTAATAATGTGGCTTTTCCAGAGGAGAAAAAAGGCAGGGTTCATTTTCCTAGGAGAGAAAGCCCGAAGTTTGTGTCGTTCATTGCCAATAATGGAATCAAGAATGAAGGCTTCTCTTGTGATCCGTTTACTTGGTGTAATAATCAGCGCCAAACCCAGCAGTCTTAGAGTCGTCTTGATCGATTCCTTGTGAATGGTGCAACTCTTTCAGGCTTTCCGGTAATCAATGCCTCTCATATGGTTTGTGGCCTTTCTGATCACACTTCTCTCTGTATTGTTTTGTAGTCCCGCAGTGTCAGAGAAGTATTCTTCCATTTTTCTTCCACCTGGGCTGAAAATCCAGATTTAATGAATATTGTAAGGGATTCATGGAATCATTCTGTTAGAGGTATCAAATGGATTTCTCTGCATAATAGCCATAGACACCTTAAATATGATTTTCGTACTGTTGGAGTTGGTGGTCTAGAACCAACTACTTTGTACTTTATTCATTTAAATAAAAGCCTTATCACATCTTGATTGTTCTTCTGCGTGACATGTCATGTGATAATGTTCTAAGGACAGCTGTTGCATTAAAGGGTCGTAGCGGATTCCTCCTATGATGAGAACCCGGAAGTGCCATAACACTGTTTTTGAATGTATGTTCTATGGCCGGATGATATTATTTGAGGGACACGAATAATACAGGTAATTAGGGGTGAGGACTCATAAAACTTTGAGGCACCTTCTCATGGTGTGCGCCCTTGGTAATATCCAGGAGGATATTATGAGAACGAGACCCGCCAGTAGGAAATCCACATTTCATAGTGTCATTGGATGTTCCAATCTGCGGACGTGTGTATTGGTCCTTAGACTTTAAGATTATTATTAATGGGTATTACAACTCGCACACTTAGATGTATTGACGAAAACTGTGATGACCCACTGTTCACAGCGAGGTAGGATACGTTGAGTGGGTCACGAGTAATACCACATTAATAGATAATGCGAGAAAGGATTTGTCCCTTCTGTTCCATAATGGAAGTAGATATCTCAGGCCCTTTGATGGAATTGATATAGCCTAAATAAATCCATGGTCATGGTAAGGTATGGGCAAATTCAATTCCGGGAAGTCAAAGAAAGAATAATCAAGCACATGGGTTGATGACACTAGCATGCAACCCGCTTGATTGGAGATATCGAGACAAAGAGATTATATTACACGGTAAGCGTTCGTAAGAGGTGACACGTCATTGCAGCGTTAACTTCTTTCTCTATGGGTGCCTTGGCGTGTTGCTAGACGCTAACCTTGGACTTTAGGCATACTCAACCTAATGCCACTGAGAAAGAGGCCTAGAGGGCCACACACTAAGTGTGTCCATGTATCTTAGTTAAATATTAATTTAACAAGTTAAATAAATATTATTCCTGACTGTGGTTTAATAATTATTTAACGATGTCTGATCGCATTTATTTTGACACCAGTTATTCGAGAGAATATATTGTGGACGAAATAATATATTTATTTGTGAGTAATGCAGTTACATTTATTTAAGAAATAAATAGTCATTGCTCAAGGTCTAATAAATGTGGTAGAGAAAAATGGAAAATAAAAGTACACGTCGTGTTTATTAAATATACACGTCGTGTATTTTTATGGAAAACAAGTACACGCCATGTATTAATTATTACACGCTGTGTAGTTTTTCCAGTTGGGATTTTGAGGATTTAATATTGTTTTATTAAATGATATTTATTATAATCAGCGTGGGCGCATGTCAAGGAATTAATAATTCGACATGGGGGTTTTCAATAAGAGTTAATGAAATAAATAAAACGCGTAACACGTTTATTTATTGTCATAACTCTATTAACCTCAAACCCGATTATAAATATCCTCGCAACCCCAACATTTTGTAGAGCCATTGTTGTGCACAACAAATTTGAAAATACTCTCAAGACAAGAGAGAATTCTCTTTCCACCAAGAACGCCCTCAAGTTACGAGAGCAAGATCCTCCACCGGATCAAGGCGGTCGAAGACGGACATCACAAGTGAAGGTTCTTCCGCGCTAGCACCCGGAGATCCCTTCGGCGACGCCCGGAGATACGTGACACACATGTGGATCACCGCTAGAGGAATCCTACACTTGGATTCTACGACGCAACGACGGTCCACCGAATCGTGACCGGACACATCAACGAAGAAAGAATTCCAACGAGGTAATTCTTATGCATTAATTAAATTAATTATAATCAACATATGATGATCCTCCTCAAGGGTTCCGGGACTCTTTTTTTCGTTATTCGTTCTATTCCGAAGATTCGGCGTTTTATATCGTGACGGACCTCGGATTGAACGTTGTTTAACGTTAAAATTAAAGTTGGGAAAACCCACCAACGCGCTTCCGCTGCGCCCGGAACCTACAAGTGGTATCAGAGCGGTCATATCGTTGATTATAATTATTTAGTTTTTCGTTGGTAATTTACGCTTTTAATAATTTAGTTATTTCAATTCAAGTTTAATCGTTCTAGAAATCTGAATATCGAGATCTATTCCTCCTCCCTCATTTCTCGTTCACCTCACAGAAACGATTTTTTCTTTTAATTTTGATTAAAATAAAATAGAGGAACTCATCCAGAGGAGCCAAACGTTTCTGGCCGTATAACACCAGAATACACGGCGTGTATTCGGAAGTACACGCCGTGTAGTCTAGGTTCAATGCATTGACTGATCCGCCAAATCAGGCCGTGTATTGGATTCTTTCTAAGAAATTAAGACACCGTGTGTTGATCAGAAACAGGTGGCACACGGTTTCCGAAATACACATCGTGTGGTCTAATGAACACGGCGTGTAGTCCCTTCGGGTTAGGGTTGGGTCGTGTACTCCGTACACGGCCTGCCCGGCTGGAAACCGTGTAACGCGGAAACTACACGGCGTGTGTCCCAGAGTACACGTCGTGTACTCCGAAAATTTCCGATGTACATTAACACGCCCTGTCCCCGGGCGTGTACTTCGAATGGACAGTGAAGAAAAGTACACGCCGTGTAGTCGGAACTACACGCCGTGTACTCACCCAAATTACGCAGATTTATTAAAATTTATTATTATATTATACAAACCCTTGAGACGTGTACCATGGTGCAGACGTAAAACTGAGGCACAACACGTGATAGGTGTTTTATATATATATGTGTTTAATTTAACATCTGCGTAATAAATGAGAATTCACCGGGTTGCCTCCAAGGTACAAGTTACGTACAAGGATAATTTTAAATGAATTTATTTGTTTAAAATTACGATGGATGAGAATCTCAAGGAAATTCAGAAAACAGATTTAAGATAAAAGGATTGATTAATTAAAGAAAATTAATTGATTCGAGCGTGATTTATCTTAAACAAGAACGATTAAAGAATTCAATACTAGTTTTATTTATGCGTAAATATCGTTGCATGTATGGATGATCATGAGCTAGACCGAGACCTTTGTATGTGAATGATTTCTTTTAATTTATTTATTTAAATTAAATTTGTCGGTCTGCGAGCCATCTCCTTATTAATATGTAGGGTTTGCGCGTCCAAGGATTCTTTTATGTAAAAACCCCTTTTTACCCCTCACCTACGTGTGAGATAAATGCATATGTAATGGATGGAGCTTCCAAGCTAGTGGAGGTGGCTCAAGTCAGGAGCTAAGGTGAAACCAATCTAAGGAGATACAAAGGTGGACAGGTGGAAAGCTGTAAACACGAACCCGAAAGGTTCAAGGTTTTTCTCCCCTAGGTCTTGGGTTAGTTTATCAACCGCTAAATAAACTAACCAATAGAAAAACTCATGATCATACCATTTATTTTATTTCTGTCAGTTGCATGGTTTATTTATTGTGGGTGTGTTGTCACGATAACACAATTAATGAATTAAACGAGCATGCAAGATGGAACTAAAATAAAATCGGCTTATACGTAAATATTATCTTAGATATGGTTAATCACTTAAGTATATCCCACTTAATATTAACAAGCATGTAATCAAAGATAATAAAATGGCAATTTACGTATAAGGATAAAATCCCTCAAATTAAATATTAAGTCGGCATAGCCTTTCATAATCTTGGTTAGAATCGAACCATAGTTCAAAGTGCTTAACCAACCCTAGTTGGGGTGCTTTTAATTATCGGGGAATTCTAATTCAAGGTTTTGGGTTGACTTGACTTGGTTCGCATCAAGGGTTGACTGCCACAGCAGGACTTGATGTGACCAAGAGACAAAGGTTGAGGAAATCCAAATGGGATTTCAGGATTGGGGAGTCCACTCAGCAGATCAAGGAGCTGCGAGTTAATGCAGTTGGCATTTGGAATGCATACCTAACCCTTCAAGTTGCTTGACCAACCCTAGTTGGGGTAATGCGAAGGGCAATGTGGATCCTTGCCACTAGAATATTCACGCAACATAATATTCCGAAGTCAATGGTGAGGGCTATTGGATTTCGATAAAATAGTGGGAGACTAATAAGTATTAATTTATTTATTTGTCTCAAATTTTGTAATAAAGTACTAAACCTTTGCTCATCTTAATTTGTAGAAACGACAAGAAAATAACTTCAAACATATCATTGCGCACCATACTCGAAAAAGAAAACCTTCTCACCGGCACCAATTTCCAAGAGTGGCAGAGGCATTTACGCGTTGTCCTTCGCCACGAAAGGAGATTATATGTGCTGAAAGAGCCTCAGTTGCGCCTGGGAAAGAGGCTAGTGATGAGGAATTATCTCTCTACATGAAATACATGGATGATGCCACGGATGTCCAGTGTTTCATGCTATCGGCCATGTCTAATGAGCTCTTGAAGCAACATGAAAACATGGACGCGTATAACATGATATCTCACCTTAAAGATCTCTACCAAGAGAAGGCGAGACATGAGAGGTATGAGATCTCCAATGCTTTTTTTACCACGAAGCTTGGAGAGTCTACGCCAGCTGGGCCTCATGTAGTCAAGCTTATTGGCTACATTGAACGCTTGGACATCTTAGGGATTAAATTACCGGATGAGTTGCGTACAGATCTCATCCTATCATCACTGCCCAAGACCTTCTCTAGCTTCATTGTCAACTATAACATGAGCGGCAATGAGAAGAGTGTATCAGAGCTTCTGACCTTGATTGACCAGGTAGATAAGGACATAGGGCGTGACAAACCTGCGGTCCTTATGGTGAACAAGAAAAGGAAGGACAATGCAAAAGGGCCAAAGACTTATAAACGGTCTGAAGCCCCCAAGCACTGTCCCTCCAAGAAGGGGAAGATCCAGAGGCAGGGCAAGGAACGAGAGGCAGTGTGTTTTTCATGTGGAAAGCAGGGCCACTGGAAGAGGAACTGCACCCAGAAGCATGGGGACGCTAAAGGTGCATTTGTTATCGAGTGCAATCTTTCTATTTCTACACATTGGGTATTAGATACAGCATGTGGGGCTCAAATCTGTCTTCAAATGCAGGAACCAAGTAGATTTAGAATGATCGCCAGAGAAGAGGTGGATCTTCAAGCTACCAATGGCGCAAGGCTGGCTGCGTTGGCTATTGACGACTACCACCTCTCATTGCCGACTGAGATGATTTTGGTTTTACATAACTGTTATTATGTGCCTAGTGTTACCAAGAACATAATTTCTGTATCTTGTTTGGATATGGATGGATTTGTTTTCAAATTTGGAAATAAGGGTTGTCTCTTTTATAAGAACAACGTATGTTATGGTATTGCACATTTAAATAATGGTTTGTATGTATTGAATTACGAAAACCAAGTGTTGACAATCGATAACGAAACAAACTCACATGACTCATACATCACCCAATTATGGCATCACCTCCTTGGTCATGTGAACGAGAAGCGTTTGACAAAGCTCTGCCAAGATGACTATTTAGACTCTACTGAGCTAAAACCACTTGATAGATGTCACACTTGTTTACAAGGAAAAATGACCAAGCCGCCTTTTGGTGGACAAGGTGAAAGAGCCACAGAGCTTTTAGGATTGGTACACACGGATGTGTGTGGACCATTTCCAGTAGAAGCTAGAGGTGGATATTCTTACTTCATTACTTTTACTGATGATTTGAGTAGATATGACTCTGTCTACTTAATGAGGTATAAGTCAGAGTCCTTAGAGAAATTTAAGGAATTCAAGAATGAAGTAGAGAGTCAGCTTGGTAAGAAGATAAAGACGCTTCGATCAGATCGAGGTGGAAAATATCTGAACCAAGAGTTCATCGATCTTCTACGGGAGTCTGGGATTCTATCTTAGCTCACTCCTCCTTATACACCACAGTGGAATGGTGTTAGTGAAAGGAGGAACCACACCTTGTTGGACATGGTGAGGTCGATGATGAGTCATGCAGATCTTCCATTATCCTTTTGGGGAAATGCATTACAAACTGCAACATACACATTAAACCGAGTACCAACTAAGGCGGCAAATGGAATTCCATCTGAGTTATGGAATGGAAGGAAACCCACATTGTCGCACACACGTGTATGGGGATGCGAGGCGTTTGTTAAGGCCTTCTCAGGCAACAAAATAGCACCCCAGGGTACGAAGTGTATCTTTATAGGATATCCCAAGGAAATGAAAGGATATTACCTATATAACCCTCAAGACAAGAAAGTGACTGTCGCCAGACAAGTCATCTTTCTTGAGAGGGAGCACATCCTCAAGAAGGATAGTGGGAGCAAGATTGACTTCGATGAAGTTGATGCTCAAGATACACATGAGTTGGTACAGGAACAAGTTCCACAGGTCCCCGTGGAAGAGGTTCCAGAAACACAAGTACTGCGTAGGAGCTCAAGAGAGGTAAGGAAACCAGAGAGATTTGGTTTCCTAGTCACCGAGGATGGTGAATCATTATCGCTGGACAATGATGAACCTCTCTCCTACAAGGAAGCAGTAGAAAGCTCAGAAGCTGCAAGATGGCTAGAATCTATGAATTCTGAGATGGATTCCATGTATCAGAACCAAGTTTGGGTTCTGGTCGATGAGCCAGTTGATGTAAAGCCTGTTGGATGCAAATGAGTATTCAAAAGAAAGCTGGACATGGAAGGTCAAGTTAGCACCTATAAAGCAAGGCTAGTGGCTAAAAGATTCAGACAGCGTCAAGGAATTGACTATGATGAAACCTTCTCACCAGTTGCCATGTTTAAATCCATAAGAATCATACTTGCCATAACAGCTTACCATGACTACGACATTTGGAAGATGGATGTCAAAACAACATTACTTAACGGAAACCTTCAGGAAGATGTCTATATGACACAACCAGAAGGGTTTGTGCCACCAGGTGAAGCCAAACGGGTTTGCAAGTTGCAGAAATCCATTTATGGATTGAAGCAAGCATCCAGGTCATGGAACATTCGATTTGATGAAGCCATAAAGGAATTTGGTTTCATTAAGAATAAATGTGAGCCATGTGTTTATAAGCGGTTTAATGGGAATGCGGTCGACATCTTAGTGGTATATGTTGATGACATATTGCTTATTGGAAACGACGTACCAGCCTTACAGTCAGTTAAGGACTGGTTGAACAACTGTTTCTCCATGAAGGACTTAGGAGAAGCAGCCTACATTCTAGGGATCAAGATCATTCGTGACAGATCCAAGAGGCTGCTTGGACTAAGTCAGGGTACATACATTGACCAAATACTAAAGAGATTTAGTATGGAAAAATCCAAGAGGGGATTGGTTCCAGTGTCACATGGATTACATCTTTCTAAGAAAATGTGTCCCCAGACACAACAGGAGAAAGATAGGATGAGCAAGATCCCATTAGCTTCGGCTATAGGATCCATCATGTATGCCATGTTATGTACCAGGCTTGATGTTGCCTATGCACTAAGCATGGTAGGCATATATCAAGCAGATCCAGGAGAACAACATTGGACTGCTGTTAAGACTATCCTTAAGTATCTGAGAAGAACTAAGGATATGTTCCTAGTGTATGGAGGAGACGAGGAGCTTGTCATCAGAGGGTATGCTGATGCTGGTTTTCAAACAGATCAGAATGATCTGAATTCGCAATCTGGATATGTTTTCTGTCTCAATGGAGGAGCTGTGAGCTGGAAGAGTTCAAAGCAGCCAGTTGTCGCCAATTCTACAGCGTTGTCCGAGTATATAGCGGCTTCTGATGCAGCCAAGGAAGCCTTCTGGATTCAGAACTTTGTCTAGGAGCTTGATATGGTGCCTAGTAGTAAAGATCCCATTACATTGTATTGTGATAATACTGCAGTGGTGGTTCTTGCAAAAGAACCAAGGTCACATCAACAGACAAAGCACATACTTCAGAAATATCACCTCTTGAGGGATTTATATCAAAGGGGTGAAGTTGCAGTGAGCAGAGTGTCCACAGAAGAGAACGTGGTGGACCCCATGACTAAAGGCCTATCTTAGCAGAAGCATGAATATCATGTGAGAGCTAGCGGGTTAAAGGTGGTTAACAGTTGGCTCTAGTCCAAGTGGGAGTCTGTTGGAGTTGGTGGTCTAGAACCAACTACTTTGTACTTTATTCATTTAAATAAAATCTTTATCACATCTTGATTGTTCTTCTGCGTGACATGTCATTTGATAATGTCCTAAGGACAACTGTTGCATTAAAGGGTTGTAGCGGATCCCTGCTATGATGAGAACCCGGAAGTGCCATAACACTGTTCTTGAATGTATATTCTATGGCCAGATGATATTATTTGAGGGACACAAATAATACAGGTCATTAGGGGTGAGGACTAATAAAACTTTGAGGCACCTTCTCAAGGTGTGCGCCCTTGGTAATATCCAGGAGGATATTATGAGAACGAGACCCGCCAGTAGGAAATCCACATTTCATAGTGTCATTGGATGTTCCTATCTGCGGATGTGTGTATTGGTCCTTAGACTTTAAGATTATTATTAATGAGTATTACAACTCGCGCATTTAGATGTATTGACGAAAACTGTGACGACACACTATTCGCAGCGAGGTAGGATACGTTGGGTGCGTCATGAGTAATACCACATTAATAGATAATGCGAGAAAGGATTTGTCCCTTCCGTTCCATAACAGAAGTACATATCTCAGACCCTTTGATGGAATTGATATAGCCTAAATAAATCCATGGCCATCGTAAGATATGTGCAAGTTCAATTTCGGGAAGTCAAAGAAAGAATAATCAAGCACATGGGTTGATGGCACTAGCATGCAACCCGCTTGATTGGAGATATCGAGACAAAGTGATTATATTACATGGTAAGCGTTCGTAGGAGGTGACACGTCATTGCGGCGTTAACTTCTTTCTTTATGGGTGCCTTGGCGTGTTGCTAGACACTAACCTTGGACTTTAGGCAGGCTCAACCTAATGCCACTGAGAAAGAGGCCTAGAGGGTCACACACTAAGTGTGTCCATGTATCTCAGTTAAATATTAATTTAACAAGTTAAATAAATATTAATCCCGACTGTGGTTTAATAATTATTTAACGATGTCTGATCACATTTATTTTGACACTAGTTATTCGAGAGAATATATTGTGGACGAAATAATATATTTATTAGCGAGTAATGCAGTTACATTTATTTAATAAATAAATAGTCATTGCTCAAGGTCTAATAAATGTGGTGGAGAAAAATGGAAAATAAAAGTACACGCTGTGTATATTAAATATACACGCCGTGTAGTTTTATGGAAAACAAGTACACGCCATGTATTAATTATCACACGCCGTGTTGTTTTTCCAGTTGGGATTTTGAGGATTTAATATGGTTTTATTAAATGATATTTATTATAATCAGTGTGGGCGCATGTCAAGGAATTAATAATTCGACATGGGGGTTTTCAATAAGACTTAATGAAATAAATAAAACGCGTAACGCGTTTATTTATTGTCATAACTCTATTAACCTCAAACCCGATTATAAATATCCTCGCAACCCCAACATTTTGTAGAGCCATTTTTGTGCACAACGGATTTGGAAATACTCTCAAGCCAAGAGAGAATTCCCTTTCCACCAAGAACGCCCTCAAGTTACGAGAGCAAGATCCTCCACCAGATCAAGGTGGTCGAAGGCGGACATCGTAAGCGAAGGTTCTTCCGCGCTAGCACCCGGAGATCCCTTCGACAACGTCCGGAGATACGTGACACACGTGTGGATCACCACTAGATGAATCCTACACTTGGATTCTACGACGCAACGACGGTTCACCGAATCGTGACCGGACACATCAACGAAGAAAGAATTCCAACGAGGTAATTCTTATGCATTAATTAAATTAATTATAATCAACATATGATGATCCTCCTCAAGGGTTCCGGGACTCTTCTTTTCTTTTCGTTCTTCGTTCTATTCCGAAGATTCAGCGTTTTATATCGTGACGGATCTCGGATTGAACGTTGTTTAACGTTAAAATTATAGTTGGGAAAACCCACCAACGCGCTTCCGCTGCGCCCAGAACCTACACGTACGTGGTCCAAGAACCTTCCCTACGGGGAATAGGAACTGAATGATCTCAACAGGGACATAAAACCATTGAAATCGAGTCTTGTTGTAGCATGGGATGACGAGGTTTTTGCAGCTTTGACATGCAAGAAAGATCAATTAGCAGAGGCCTTGCTAAGGATGGAGTGTATTTCCAGAGAAAAATCTATATTCAAGTGGTTGTGTGATGTAGATAGAAATACCAGCGATTTCCAAGCCTATCTCAAAGAAAAAAAAGAAGATTCGTGGTCCCCAACCTCCTCTTGGATGATGGTTCTTACTGAAATGACATGGATGTTTTAGGTTGCATGCTTGATTCTTTATACAGATCTATTCATGCATCCTCGAAATCAATAATGGTTGGGGGTTATTCGATTGGGTATTCAGACCATTTCGACTTGATTCCCTACTCGATCACGAGTGAGGTAAATAACATATTGGAGGCCATTCTTGATGGGGATGAAATATGAGGGGCTATTTGGTCTATAAATTCGGATAGCGCAACAGGGCTGAATTCCTTCCTCGCATCTTTCTACAGGTCTTCTTGGGATATTGTGAAGAAGAGTTTAATTAGTGTGGTGTTGGACTTTTTCCATAGTGGTAATCTCCCCATGTGGCTTGTTCTACTAAAGTTGTTCTCATTCCCAAAGTCAAATAAACTCAATATCTCAATCAATATCTTATAATTAGCTTATGTGATGACCCTTACAAAGTTTCAACCTCAATAAAATATTTTCTTAATTCCTTCCTTGTTGGGTGGCCGAGGAGTAACACGAGTTTGTGCAAGGAAGAACTATTCAAGGGGTCATTTCTTTGGCGTAGGAAGTGGTAAGTGATATCAACTTGAAATATTTTTGTAGTAACGTGGATATTAAACATGATGTGAGTAAGGATTAAGATAGAGTTGAATGGAGTTGTATCAACAGGGTCTTGGAATGCATGGGTTTCTCTCTGGGTGGTCATTGACATTCTTTTTTACTCCTTTATCTCTCGATGGATGTCCACTTCATTCTTGGGAAAACAGTTTGGGTTTTTCAAGGCTACTAGGGGATTAAGGTAGGGAGACCCCCTTCCCCCTCTCTGTTTATCATTGTGAAAGGTGTTCCCAGAAGGTACATAAATCATTGCATCCCTTTGTAAAATATTTCCCCTTTCTTCCATAAAAATCCGATTAAAGGCATATCTCACCTTATGTTTGTGGATGACACTATGCACATTGTCAGGGTATGGGATGACGACGTACCGAAGACAACATTCAGAAGTCAGTATGGCCATTACGAGTTCTTGGTGATGCCCTTCGGTGTGACCAACGCTCCACCAGTGTTCATGGGGTTCATTAACTAGATCTTCCAGCCTTCCCTCGATCTCTTCATGTTAGTCTTCATTGACGAAATCTTGGTGTACTTGGTGATGAAGGAGGATCACGCCACACATCTATAGATAGTTCTGGATACACTCTGAGATCACCAACTTTATGGAAAGCTCTCGAAGTGCCAGTTTTGGATACGAGAAGTACACTTCCTAAAGCATGTTATCTTAGAGGCTGGAGTTGCAGTGGATCCAGAAAAGATAGAGGCAGTACTTTCTTGGGATCCACCCAAGAGTGTTATCGAGGTGCGGAGTTTCTTTGGATTGGTTGGGTACTACCAGGGATTTTTACTTGACTTCTCCAGGGTAGCGACACCCTTGTCATCTTTGATGAAGAAGGGGAATCATTTCTTGTGGACGGAGAAGTGCCAACAGAATTTCCAAGAGTTGAGGTAAAGACTGATGAGTGCCCCCATATTGAGGCTACCAGAAGAGGGCGTTGGATATGTAGTATACTATGACAAATCATGGACTGAACTAGGATGTGTCCTGATGTAGGAGCGAGCGGTGATTGGCTACGACTCACGACAGTTGAGACAGCATGAGCTGAACTACGCGATCCATGACCTGAAGTTAGCAGTAGTGGTCTTTGCACTGAAGATACGACAATACTACTTTAAGGGTGAATAATTTACTGTTCACTTTGATCACAATAGTATCAGGTATATCTTCTCATTGAAGGACCTGAACCTGCACTACTGGAAAACTAACCTATACCAACGGTTTGGAGAACCGTTGCCAAGTAAGACATTGGGATAGGTCTATACCAACGGTTTTGGAAACCGTTTGTATAAGTTATATGAAAATCTATACCAATGGTTATGTAACCATTGGTATATGTATTTCAAAAAAAAATTCGCTGGGATTTGATCCCAGGACCCCCTAGTTTATCATTGAAAGACTTAACCACTAAAATAACATGACTTTTGTGAACATAATTACATAAATATATATATGTACTGTCATAATTATTTTAAATTTTGATTTATATAATGTTCTCGGTAAGAAGATCTGATAAAAATTCAAAGGACCTATACCAACGGTTGTCAAAACCGTTGGTATAGGTCCTGGATTCAATTCTGGGTGGAAGGTTGACATATGGGGGACCTTTCCCAACGGTTTGGCCAAACCGTTGGGAAAGGTGGCCACAAAGTAGACTTTTCCAAATGGGTTGGCCAAACCGTTGGGAAAGGTGGCCTCAAAGTGGGCTTTCCCAACGGTTTGGCCAAACCGTTGGGAAAGGGGACCTATACCAACGGTTTTTACAAACCGTTGGGAAAGATCAGATTTCCAGTAGTGCTGAGACAATGGCGATGGCTGGAGTTCCTCCAGGACTACGACTTTGAGATAGTCTATACTTTTGGGAAGAAGAATGTTTTAGCAAAAACACTCAGTAGGAGGTCTAGACTGCAGTTGCTGAGTGAGGCGACAGAGCAGCTAGCGACATTGCAGATATCTTTCGTGGATAGAGATAAGACAGATTACTTCCAGTCTATGACTGTCACTCCCCCACTCCTTCAGCAAGTTTGGGAGGCTCATCTTGGGGACGTTGACCGCGAGACCCGACGTGCTCAGATATCCTTAGGACAGTCTCCTGAAGGATTTTCTAAAGGTGGGATCACATTGTCCTCTTTAGAGGATGCACCATGGTACCAATGATGCTACGAGAGGAGGTGTTGAAGGAGTTCCAAGCATCCCCTTTGGCGGTACATCCATGTGTGGAGAAGATGTACTAGGACCTCCAGCATCAGTACTGGTGGCCTGGGATGAGGAAAGCTGTGGCAGAGTTAGTATCACGATGCCTCACTTTTCAGCAAGTGAAGACCGATAATTAGGTACCGACATACTTAGCTCAGCCACTTGAGGTTCCAGAATGGAAGTGGGATGGTATCTCCATGGACTTCGTGATAGGGCTACCACGTACGTCCAATGGCCACGATTCCATTTGGGTGATCGTTGAATGACTCACCAAGTCATCCCACACCCTACCAATCTGAGAGAAGAGATCAGTAGAGGGCTTGGGAAGTCTCTACGTATAGGAGATTGTACAGCTTCATGGGGTTCCATCAATGATCATCTCAGATCGTGACGCTCGTTTTATATCCTGCTTGTGGAAGAGATTGCAGGAGGTGTTTGGGGCTTAGCTATGCTTGAGAACCACCTTTCACCCTTAGACAGATGGTCAGATGGAGCGGACCATACAAACACTCGAGGACATGCTTCGTGCTTGTTTCCTTGATTTTGGCCGCAGTTGGGAGGACCAACTACCACTGGTGGAGTTCACATACAACAACAATTATCACTCCACCATCAGCATGACTCTGTTTGAGGCCCTGTACGGGTGACCTTGCAGATCACCTCTATACTGGACATACCCTGGGGAGTCAGCACTTATGGGTCTAGAGTTGGTACAAACGACAACAGAGAAGGTGCAGAACATCCAAGATCAGATGAAGACTACACGGAGTCGACATAAGTCTTATTCCGATAGGAGATGGAGACCCTTGAAGTTTGAGGAGGGAGACCATGTCTTCCTACGGGTCTCACCCCTATGAGGATTACAAAGGTTTGGATGGGGTAACAAGCTATCTCTGAGGTTTATCAGACCTTTCCAAATCCTCATCAGAGTATTCGAGGTGGCATACCATCTATCTCTTCCCCCACAGATGCACCAGGTGCATAATGTTTTCCATGTGTCACAGATGAGGAGGTACATGCATGATCCATCCGACGTTATCGAATCAGGCAAGCTTGACATCGAAGATGGGGCGATGTTTGAGGAGTTTTGGGTGGAGATAGAGGATCCACAGGAGCAGGTCCTTCATGAGAGGTCGATTACTCTGGTGCGAGTCCTTTTGTAGCACAAAAATCTCTTGGAGAGCACAGGAGAGCAGGAGGATCTGATACGTGCTCCGTACCCCCATTTTTTCCCTAGTTTTGTTGTAGATTTCGGAGATGAAATTCCCTATGGTGGGGATAATGTAAAGACTCGGAAATTCTAAATATATATTTTTTAATTTTTTGAGGATTATTACGAGTCTGCGAAAAATGGCGACACTTGATTCCGAGGCCCAATGTGCCTGGAACAAATTATTTAAACTTTTTTTAGGTACGTTCAGTAAACGTGCGAGATTCATTTTCTATCTTTTGAACCGATGCTCGGATTAAACATCAGAGGGCACCGTTGAATCCGTAGTGCCAGGATTTGCTTAAGAGAAGCTTAACTTTGACCGGAAAGGGTTAGAAGAAAAAGTTATTTTCTTGGACTTTACAAAAAAACAATAAAATAACTAAAGGTTATTTTATTTTCATTTTTTGTGCAACCGTTGGAAAAACGATGGTGGGACCGCAGTGCAATGTCAGACCATTTAATGGATTAACCCTTAGGTTGTGTAACTGCACTGTTGGGAGAATTAATAGGTTGAGTAACCGCACCGTTGGGAGAATTAATAGGTTCATTAATTAAACTCATTAATGAACCCCATTAATTGTGCAATGCATTGTTCCTATATTTTCATATATTTAATCAAAGATCATGCTTGGGTTTTGGAAGAGCTATGAGAGGAAGCTCTGACGAAATGCTGGTGACTTCCCGCTCCGACGAAGAATGGTGATCATGCGACGGTCGTTGGAAGAATCGACGGACGACGGCAAGCACTGACGAACACATTCAGATGCATACCCTACTTCCTCATCTACAATGGCTTCCAACGAAAACAAGGTAGGGGGTTTTGTTTTTTACCTATCAGTTGTTTCCTTCTTGAAATGATTCCCATGTTATTATGATACCGTAGAGGGCATGAGCCAAACGAACAAGGCCCTGACCCCCCGCCGAACTCGGTTATGGTTGCATTCTTTATGGGCAACCAAAAGATATGGCAGAATGGGGGAACCATGGGCTGTGTAGCATAGGAATCATCTCGGTAGGCCTGTAGGCGCCGACATGAGTAAAAAAGGACCACCAGAGCTTCATCGGTGGCCTGCAGAAGCTATGCCGGTGCGGCGACAGCGGCGACCGAGGGAGGTGGCAGCCGACACCCGTCGACAGCGAAGGAACGGTGGTGCCTGAAGGTGCCGTAGAGGACAATGGAGCGGCCGAACAACACCGACGTTCCATGAAGGATAACCGCAATAGAGGGTAGACCCGCGAGTGTAAGTCTCTTATGGGCCATTCCACACAGACCGACCAGGTGGTGCGACACCACCCGGCGCCGCTGCTGAGCCGGGCGGCACACTGAGGCAGTGCGTTGTGGAGGAGGGCCACCGCTTCGAGCTGCGATGGAGGGTGGACCTACGCCCGCAGGTCTGTAATGGGCCGGTCCACGTGGACCGGCCAGGAGGTGCGGTGCCAACTGGCGCCGCAACTTGAAGACCCGAATGACCAAAGCCGTTCGGGAGGGGAGAAGAGCCCCCGTGCTTAGACAGTGGGTTAAGCGGTTCTGTGGCCCGGTGGTCCATGCCTAGCCGGGTGGGCCGGGCTGGACTTGGTCCAGCTGTACCGGGCTGATCCCAGCAGTACCGGGCTGAGCCCAGCCCCCTTCAGGCCAGGTCAGTCCGACCGGGTCGGACCGTACCCGAACCCCTTTTTGCCCAGTTACGCTTAAACTAGCATATCTCCTAAACCGAACGTTCGTTTGATGAACCGTCTATGGGACCAAAACCCTTATAACGAGACAATCATTTTGATATATTCCACGAGAGACTTGGAGAAAGTTGGAATTTGGCTGGGTTGGATCGTACCAAAATCCAACCGGGACCTCTGCACTAAAATGCCTATAACTTACAGACTGGACGTCCGGTTGACGCACCGTCTATTGTGATGGAACCCTTATTACATGGAGGATCATTAGGTTACTTCTTCGAGGGACTTCGTACCAGTTGAAATATGACCAATGGCTTGAGGAGAGGTTCTCCCAAGCGCGCTACGTGTAGAACCCTACGAATGGTCGAGACCTGAAGACTGCTGACTTTCGACTCTGTGTGAGTCGATGGCCCAGTGGGAAGCACCTATGTGTGACATTGTAGGCCCACGTTGGGGATCAGCTATGTGTGACCTGGTAGACCCATGATACTCAACAGGAGGAGTACCTCAGCAGGTCGCGGTGGGGAGCGACTTTGTGGGACCAAGCGAACCCACGATACGCGATGGGGAGGAGTACCTAAGCAGTTCATGGTTAGTGGGAAGCACCTCTGTGTGACTTGGAAGACCCACTGTACTCGATAGAGCAGGAGTTCTCCAGCAGCTGAGGTGTTCGACAATGTGACTGATAATGCTACCCTAGAATATACCTGGTGTGAGTTGTATTTTTCTTTGTGCTTTGTGATTGAGATCATTCTTTGTGGTTTTTCCTTTGTGGAATTCCGATAGACCTCCAGGGGTCTTGGGGTCCCTACTGGGTATTGTTATACTCACCCCTGCACGGGCTTTTCCCGCACCTTGTTGTGTCTTGTGCAGATGACAAGCAACTTTGACTGAGTCTCGAGGAGCTAGGACTTGATGGTGTACGAAGGTGACCGGTGGATGTGGAGAGTCGTGGGGACGAGTTGTACCTACCCTTCAGGTAGGATCCTTGGAAGATGACCTTAGGAGCTATTTTCCCTTTTTGGGGTACTTCCATTTTAGTTGGGATAGTATTTTGACCCCTTTACTTCAGTACTTAGTTTTACACTCTATAATGTTTTTTTAGTTGTGGTTGTACCTTTCTCCTTCTGTTGTGTTTTACTTGTGTGTTGTGTTCCATGTGTGTGTGTGTGTAGGTTTTGAGGTAATGCCTTTCCATTTTAGGGAAATTCTTTTTCGGTGATAACCACCAACCCATAACCTATGGAAGACGGGCTTGGGGTAGTCACAACACGGGCCCTGAGGGACGGGTTGTGACACTTATGGCGTGTCTCATGAAATTTATGTTCCCTATGCTAATTTATGTGCTTATTTGAAGGGGGTTTTCACTTTTTATGATTATTACCATGACTATGTTATGATCTCATAGATCATGTTTATTAACTAACTCGTTTGATTCATATTATATTTCATGTAAATAGTTATGTAACACTTTATCACCAAATATTTGTTCGGTATTATTTTATTATGTATATTCTTTATACCCATATTCTCATCCTATATAAACTTATGTTATTTTATTTTTATCACTTACTTTTACCCTTATTGAGCATCTAATATCACCATTTTCTTATCTTTCTGTTTCCATGGGTTTTGAAGAAAATTAATACTTATTAATATTTTAGAAGTGTATCTTATATGAATAATTTTTTGGAGATGTAGATGTATTTTTATATATTATGAATATTTTTATAAAGGGGGTAAATTTCCATTAGTTGAATAATATGTGAGATTTACTAGTTAAAATTTATCATAATTCACTAAATATATAAATCATAAAGGTATTGGAAATGTGTTGTAATGCAAATTTTCTTTTTGTCATCTAATTTCTTGTCGATTCATTCTAGGGTGTTATGCATTCAGTTTCATTACAAAAATTTGAAAGAACTCTATTTTTATAATGTATTACACGGGAATGCATTTTCCCACCATAATTATCATTTTTCATTACACAAATTATTATATGAATTTTCATTCTTTTCTAAATTAATTTTTATTCTCACTATTTTATAAATAATTATATTTTATATTAATGTTTATCAAAATCAAAAGATTTTTCATCTTATTTGTCATGAAATTTTATATTTCTCTTATAAAAGTGTTTTTCATCTATGTCAATATCCAATATTATTTATAATCTTTCATTGGGGATGTTATCTAATGATTATATCTAGATTATTTCTCTACAAGGCCAATGATGGTGTGTTATATAAGTATTCATGAAACCAATTTTATTCATAAGTATTACTTAATATGTGATGGAAGTGTGAATTTTTTAATGTTCTAGTGACACACATTTTATGGTTTAACATTTTATAATTCTGTTCTCAATATATCCCTTTAATTCACTAGTTAAAATCTTATATATCATGATCTCAAAATGGTAGATAAGTAGAAGCTGAATCCATAATTCGGGGATTAGTAGGATCATATTCTAAAGACTACGTGGGTAGTATACTAATATTAAAAGAGTTCAATCATTCTATCACAACAACAAAAGGGTACAAGAGTTTTAGCCCATTTACACAATGGATTGAATGTACTAACATAATCTAAAAAGGGTAAATGGGTTTAAGCATAATAAAAAAGGGTAAATGGGTATTAGTCGTTTCCCAAAATGTTATGTAGGTAGTAGCCAAATCCCAATTGGGTATATGGGTTGTAACCAAAGACCAATAGGGTTCAAATATAGATAGAAAATGCCTATAATGTTTTTATGGGTGGTTAGATTTTTCCATTATGTGATTAATTACTTTTTGGTTCTCCTTTAATTGTGTGTTTATTTTTAGTTCATAATACAATATTATGTTATATTTCCATGGACCGTGATTATTAACTCATGTTTTCACCCATTTATTACTTATGACTTATGCCATGCCAAAATACCTTCTCCATGAATCCAGATTTATGATGTATGCCACATTGGGTATGATTTTCTTATGTTAGGGCCACACACCTTGATGATTCTCTCATACTAGAATGTTTCACTTGTTCGCACTTATGATCTTTGATTATTGTCTCTTATGTTTACCCTTATAGAGATAATATTCTCACATTATTCTTATTTTTACATTCCCAAGAATTGAAGAAGATCAGTAGGTATGAAATTGATATAAAGATGGAATGTTTAATAAATCATATGATAAATGTTTGAGGACTATATTTAAATAAGATTATTATTATTTTATTCTCCAATGATAATACACCTTTTAGTTCTATAATTCTGTATGTACGTAAGAGAAATACTATTTAAATTTTGGTAATGATTCAAAATATATTTGAGTTATGATTAATTCATCTACTTTGGAATAAAAAGTATGTGTCATATTTGTATTTTATTAGGATATACTGGAGTCATGGTATAGGTCATATCAATTGGTATCGATGAGAAAAAATTTATTTTTTGCTATTATATTAATAAATATAACAGAATCCAATTAAATTTATCAAAGGATAAATCTAAATAATTCTAGGTTAAAATAATGGTGTTGTAGACTAAGAAATATTTGAAGTGTTTTTTATATTCATATGATTCTTTACTCTAGTTTTCATAAGATTTAATGTCTTATTACTCATGATAATTCATTTTGTTTTAGTCAATGGTAGGTATCATGAGCACTCCTATTGATAACGAGGTCCAAGTACATTGTAGTGATTATGATAATGAGTAACAAGATAGGATATTGGAATGAGAGAAACCCTTATTAGAAATTTTATCAGAGGATTTGAACAATAACCTAGACCACTCTAATCTCAAAAATTCACTAATGAAAGATAATAATGATATTGAGTCATCTATGAATCTATGACATCCGAACTTTAGTGGATCTTGTGATCCAATAATTTACAAGTAGTAGAATAACATGATATAATTGATATTTTCCATTGATCAATTCATTGAAAAATAAAATGACACTTTTGTTGTATATTGGTTTGATGGTGAAGCGGGCCAGTGGGGAACATTGATAGGCAACTTTTTTCTTATGTAATAAATCAACTCCATGAAGTTGGAGGAGTTTATGGATGTTTTATTCAATAAATGATTTTTTTGAATTCGTTATTATATAACGATGAGATAATTCATAGATATAATGAAATAGGAGGATGAATACATTGGTTCCTATGAAGAAAAAGACATGGGATATTCAAGGCATGTTTCTGGTTATATCATTTTCCCCAATAAAAAAATTAATGTTTTCATTATGGGTTGAAAAATATATCGCCAAAGTGAATTTTCTATAATGGACATTGGAAGCTACTAAAAATTTTCAATGTGTAATTATAGTTTAAATAAAAATTGGGGAATCTTATTATGCTCATGGATTTTTTATAATAAAATAAAAATGGAGTTTCAGGTAAACATGAATTATAATTCACATAAAATAATGAAAAATCACTAACTTATATGCCCAAAATGTGGGATCTACTACTTATGGAATTTCTAGAAAGGAATGTGAAAATTCATCACATGTGGAAAAGAAGGTCATAAATAACATATATGATAAGAAGATATGAAGACTCCATCTAATGAAATTGATAGATAGAATGGTTGACCTTATGCACCGCCCACACTCTATTGATTTAATTTTATGGAATTTAATAATTAAAACAAAAGTTTCACCAATATATGTGTTTATAATGGAAGTTAACTTTATAAAAACTCAAATGAAAAGGAATAAAGGGAAGAAATATGAAATTAAACATGTTAATGTGAGTCAGGAAAAAAAATTAGTATAAGATGCATCCATCATCCACTAAAGAAAAAAAGTCCTACAAATTTTGGGTTAACGCACTCATTTTATTCTAGAATATTTTTTGTGATAACAGGCGAATACATATTAAATTATCAATGAAAACTCATCAAGGTGTTATAATTGCATAATAATAATATAACTCATCTATGATAAATGTTAGTTCAAGTATGTTTCCTATAATTGTTACTATTTTTCATTTAGTAAAATTTTATATGATTTTGGGTATCGATCAGTAATGTCCACATATATTCTGTATTAATTAACATGATAGTGGAGTCAAATTTCATATCCCAAATGAAACCACAATCAATTATTATTAAATTATTGACTGTGATCCACCTATAGATATTAAATTTATTATATGTGTCAAAATACACAATCATATGTGGTATTTATGTAAAATTCACGAGGATAAACACGATATTAGCGATTTTCATTCTATGTTGGAAAAAAATGGGTTTTAGAGCCCTACCTAAGATAGTGAGGATAATATCTCATTAGATATTATATCTTTATACTTTCACATCTTGGGGATACCCTAAATGGTTTTCTTAAATAAGAGTTAATGAAATTTTCAAGGAAAATATTATTTATGGTTGTAGAACATGGAAACATAAGATTTTTTAATGAATCTTCTTTTCAATAAATATAGTGTCACATTTTCTTATTTTATGAAAAAACTAAACCTAAATAAAACTATTTTACATTTTATAATAATAAAATATTACAATGAATGATAATAATTAATACATCATGGAAATATTTTACGAAACATCCTAATGAAAAGTATAAGAATAATGAATCTAGAAGTAAATAAAAATACCATTGACATGAATTTTTTTATTTTCATGGTTTTCCAAGAGGATTATCAACCTAATTGAAACTATTAAAAGAAGTGAAGACATTATAAATATAATAGGGATTTTGGGAGAGAACTAAATAAAAGGGATGAATGATTCTAAGAATTTAAATTAGTCTATATATTGGAATGAAACATGATTGATTTATATAAGGATATTAGATATATAACCACTGGAAATATATGTATTAAAAATTAAGTCATTTGATATATGTTCATTGGTTAAGAATATATCTAATTTGTATAATGATTTTTTTAATATTAATTAATAGATGAAAAATATTATAATACATAAATAAAAAATAGACATCATGAAAATAATTGTTTTTTAATAATTTGTTATAAATATATTTTTGTGAGTTACATATTTTAATTAATAAAATTATTTTATGTATTTATAAAATTAATATAAATATTTTAATACAAAATATTGATTATATTAATTTTTTTTGAAGATTAATACATATTTTTAATGTGATATGGTTCAAAATATTTAACATTAAAAAATGTTAATATAAAAAACTAATTTTAATGTGTTTTATATTTATAAATTAATAAAATAAATTTATCATTTTTAAATTATTAACATAGTTTCTTATTTAAATTAATGAAACACATAATTAAATAGTAATTTATAGAAAATATTATAATGTACAATTAATGTTTTGGAAATATTTTTTCAACGAAATCATTTTTTAAAATAGTTTATATTTTGATTTAAATAACAATTTTATCATATTTATAAATTTAGTTACATTAAATAGTGTAAATATTGGTATTTATAAATTGATATTGGATAATATGGGTTATATTAAATTTCTATAAAAAATGATTTCCACGGTAAAAAATTAGACAATTGAAAAGTGGGTAAATATATATAAATTATAATAGATCAAATTTTCATTAATTTATTTGTCATTTCGAATTAGAGAAGTAAATTTTTATGTGTAAGAGTTATAAATAAATTTATTATCATTATTTCCAAACCAAATCACTTAACTACCATGTGATTCCATCACTACCCTTCCCCTATCATAATTTTCGAATGAATTTTCTCCGATTTTCACCTATAATGTGAGCTCTATATTACCATCACCAACATACTATTTAATATAATATTTATCTAAAATAAATTAAAAAATTCTTTTTCCCTGAGTCCTCTCCCATTTTTAAGCCATCAATTCCATTATGGAGTCATAAGTTCTTCATTTCAACCAAAATTATCATGAACAACAACTTCATCAAATAATGTAATGAGTACTTCACCCTTACATTTGATTTAAATTTTCATCCACACTCATCCTAAATCAATTTATCCACTATAATGATGTTATACTAACATAATTATTTTTAGTGAAAATAATATTAATTTTATATAACACTATATTCTTTCCCTTTCACAAGTATAACATGTCATTGTTTGGGTTGTTTCAACTATATTCAAGAATGATATTATAATAACCTCACCATCTCCATCAAAAATGTGTATCAAGAAATTAATAATTTCAATATATTATATTAATATGGTAATAATTATTTTTTTAGTTTATATAATTGAAATACTATTTGTTAACTAATTATAAATACACCCTCTTTTGTTCGTTAAAATTACCAACCCAAGTGTGTCATATATTTCATCTTGGAGAACTATATATAAAACACCCATCAAATGAACTAATATTTAAATATATTATAAGTTAATTCAAATTAAATACTTTTTCTAATATGGTAATGATGGACTTGGTATCAAATATCAAGGATTGACATTCTCATTATGAGACTTATATAAAATGCTCAGAATTGCTAACATATGGGGATGAAAAAACTAATAACTAAAAAATATCTATTTAATGAATGATTATAATTTAAGAAAATAAAATTTAATATATATTATTTTATTTAAAATAATATATTAATATGGTTATGTTTATTATAAATAATAAAAAAGCATTTTTATGGATGTCCTTAGTAAAGGTAAATTTGTTTATTCTTAATTTCCATTCTTTGTGATATGATTTGTATTATAAATATATTTTATTTTATATGGTGTATATACTAACTCAATGAAATATAATATCATGAATATGTTTATAATAATTATATTTTATTCTTTCTCTTTCATTGGATCTTGATTCAAAAGAAATCAAATTAATAAGGGGTTTTCTATTTTCAATTTTCCTCTCATTTAGATATACTCTATTTTCACTACCTATCATCTTTAATATTGTGAATATACCAACCTATGGATATGTTTCATCATATCTGTCATAAAATTCAAGTTACAAACATTGTGATCCCATGTTTTCCCATTCTAGTTCTATTGATTTAAAAGTTACTACTTATGTTAGGGAGTGATTCCAATATCACTTCCAAATCAACAATTTATATGTTTGAACTCTTATATAGATAAATTATAATTTTTTTTCTTCTAAAAAACATATATTCCATTCTTCTATGTTCACATTTGGGGTTTACATACCTTTTCATTCATTATCTTTATTTGATTCTCAATTCAACAGAAAGTTTTCTTTTAAGTGTAACAAATCATTTTTTATCTTTTCATCAAAATATCATTCTCCTCCATGTCCATATTATTTACATTTATTTATAGAAATCCTTCTCTAATCATTATTGAGTTACCAATTTAACATTCAATTTTTTTGACTAAAATAATTTTTTTAATGGAATCTATTTAATTTTTTCCATAGGAATCATTTTTCTCATAAAGTATACTTTCTTTAAAAACATGTTAAAGTAATAAATTTTGACGTCATTTTCTATATGAATTCATTTTACAACTATCAATTTTTACTTTATTGAATAAATATCCTCTCCATGATTAAATTTATTTGAAAAATAATTTATATTCCTACGTATTTATTAATTAAATTATCTAAAATAAGTTTTTACAAGAAATAGATATTTCTTTATACATTTCTATGTTCTTTTATTATTCTACTAAAAAAGAATTTCTAATAATTATAAACATACAATAATATTTTTTATCAATTACTATAGATATTATATAATGATAACATCATACACTGTTATTTAGATATCTTTTGAGAATCTATTATATATTCTTTTAGGAAACATGTTTCCTTCTCCTGGATAAATTAATCTATGATGTATTTTTTTATTTCATGCGAGAAGAATAAATGGATTATTATTACATGAAATGTGGGGCTAATAGATACCTCTAATACATTAGATAATGTTTTATATATCTTGAGCTCAATATTCTAAATGTGTGGTATATATAGCACAAAAGGGATTATGATTTGTAACCCAATCCCAAATGTGTGTACATGTAGAAAAAATAGACTATACAATGATAGTAAGGAAATCCAAAAAGGGACCATAGGTAATATCCCAATACAAAATGGTTGAAGCCTAATCCTAAAAGGATACACTTTTATTTTCCCATGATGAAATGGGTAATCGGGTAGGAACAAAAGAATAATATGTTACATGGGTAGTATCCCAATCCCAAAAGGTCACACTAGTAATTTCCCATGCACAAAAGGGTAAAAAGGTGGTATTCTACGACCAATATCATTATTCCATGAATCATGAGATTTGATATATGCCTTATTGTGTGAATTTAACTTATGTTAGGTTAATGTACCTTCATTATGGTCCATTGTATCAATATTTTTCTTATGCTCACTTATTATTTTTTATATTAAAAACTTATATTTATACTTACTAAGTATGCAAGATCACTATATTCTATTATTTTTATTCTCTTGGAAATGTAGAAGTGCCATAGGTATGAAATGTCTTTAAGGATAAGATGTATTGAGAATATTATTTGAAATCCCGAGGTCTTATTTTGTATTAAAAAGATCATGCCTCTAATCATCAAAGACACAAATGATTTGGGATTTAGTATTATCTATGAATTTTTGATATATTGTTATTAAATTATTAAAATGGTGTAAAATATATTTGTATTTTCATAATTTCACCTTAAAATTTAATAAATAATATGTGTTATTTTCTATTCTAGCCCCGAATCTGGGAGTGAGAGTAAAGGGAGTTAAAAATAAAACAAATATGCTCTAAAATATCCTATATGAGGCTCATCCTAATAATAGATCACTACCATACAAATGATAATAAACACTATATTCATTATGGTTTTCCAAAAAATCCTTAAAAGGGTCCATTTAAATTGATACCTGATATATATTGCCATTGGGAAAATCTAGAAGTACTAGATAGTTATCCCATGATCCTGCAAAATCAAGGATGAATGCCTAAAACATATACTCTAAAACTAAAATAAATATTCAAACTACATTATTCTATAATGATGTAATATATTTCATAGGTTCAATTGTGAATTAAGATTATTATGTAATCCCCTACAGGAATGTAATAGAAATAATGCATCCAGACCGGAAATTATGATTAATGGAACTCTCAGAAGATGAACTATATTCTAGAAAAATATTTTTCTCTCTAATCGCTGAAATTAGTCATCTATATGAGTATTAAATTAGTGATATTAATTCACTCATCCATTATAGCCCATACATAAGACTAAAATGATTATATAATTTTAAAATACATGGTCACATCATTCCACTTATTTTTTTGGAATGGGATGTTACTGAAGAAGGAATTCAAGCCACCAATGGTCAGAATTCACCTATTAAAAGGTGAATCATCATGAAATAATAAACTAAATGTCTTTTATTGTGTTATTCCCCAAACACAGTATCTGGATTTTTTGTTACATCTTAGAAATCTTTGGACAAAAACCCATATTAAGTAATGTGAATCCCATTTCAACTGCCAATGCCTGTTCATAGGGACCAAAACCTGAACTAGATTGTAAAAACCCTCATCAATATACATATAATAATTATGTATAGGAATAAAACAATATATATTGTTCCTTGTAATAAGGAAATATAATTTAGATAACTAAATCTTATTTTATATCTATGTTTGTGAGGATGTAACACATTGTGTTGTCAGAATCACTTTACCCTAATACAATTCAACATCAATATGCATCTCAACGTAGAGGCTCTTTATCTACCACTCAGTACAATCTACCTAAACCATCTACACCCATGTATTCCTAATCAGTTCATCAAAAATTATGTTCCCTTTAGTATGTTTATATTATATCTCAAAATTAAAAAAAAGAGTAAATGAAACCACCACCTCAATGATGGTTGAATTCCACATGGGAAAAGATATACCTGAGGCTCTATTATTTAGTAAACACTATAAATGCAACACCATAATAATTTACCAATTGATTTAACATAGAATTCATGACACACTGATTCTCTACAAACAAAACTTTATTATAACCTAACCAATAAACACAATTATTTCACTTCTATAATTTGAATTTCGAAAAACTGACATACACAGTTGTGTTCAGTAATATATTTAGAGTCTGATAAGACAAACATAATTTTTATGAATAGTAACATACCCTTATGAATAGTAACATACCATCTTGAATAGTAACATACCCTTATGAATAGTAATTAATTGTTAATTAGAAAAAAATAGAAAAATCACCCTAGAGTGTATAAATACTGTTTAGACATCTTATAAGTGAAAAAATGATCATAGTATAAGTATTGGTATTTTTTCATGTCACAAATATTTTAATTACAATTTAATGATTAATTTAATAATTTAAAATGGAAATATATTTTCATAAAATTTAATCATAAATTTTCAATTTATTGTCTTATTGTTATAAGATAATTTTATGGGACCTTGGTTAGTTTCTCAAGGTGTTATAAAATGAGTTATAGTTTTAAAGTTGTTTTTTTGAAAGTATTATGATTTTATTTAAAAATTAAATTAATAAACAATTAGAAAATTATTTTAAAAAAGGATTTCATTTTTTAAATCTACACATAGAAAAATGGTTGGGGAGATTTTTTTTGGATTTTTCTAAAATACTTTATTTTTTTGTGAATAATAAAAATACAGTTTTGAGTTTTCGGTATGTTTAAAGACATCATAATTATGTAACAATTAATATAAAATTCTGATAGACATGTGTATAGTTAAATATGATATTATTTTTCCCAAGTGTCTAATACAATGGTAAAATATCATGGGCAAGCCCATGGTTTTGCAAAAACCACTAATGAGGTGTCTCTTTAAATCATTAAAAAACTCTCTCTCATTTACTACAAATACCCACCCATTCATTTGTTTTAATTCATTAAAAACTCATAATACTAAAATATATGATATTTTTACTTCTCTAGTAGTCCTACCAAGGGGTCCTAAATCCCCCAAGGTTCCAAACTTCATGTATTAGGAGTTACTCTACAAGGTAAGAGAATTATCGACTTCTCTTTTCCCATCCAAGTTCTCTTTTATGTGGTATGTATTTTAGGTTTTCATATCATGTTTTTATTTCCATATTATTATATAACTATACTATTTTATTAGTCTTTTATGAATAGCTTATCCCTGTCCAATCTATTTTTAATGATTTATAAAACCATTTTGCATAGACGTTATGCTGCAGAATTTTCATCTCAAAAATCTATCACATTTTCAAGAACACTTATTATGTTATTATATTTTAATTTAAATTGGTTTTTTCTGAGATATATCATTCCATATCCCCCTTACTGTAAATATTTTTTATTAATTATGATATACCATTTTTTTCTCATCAAAATATTTTATGAAATATTTATCGATGTCGTTAGGCTGTAGAATTTTCATGAGGGATTTCTCAAATTTTCTTTTATTTTGAGTTCCTTTCATTTATTTTTTTCATCTCTCCTCATCCAGATTCTATGATAATTATAGTAACTTACATTAACTTTAATTTTATTGTGCTAATGTAATACTTCATCATCATCTCTCTTTTCACCTCCTCTTATTCTAAAAATGAAAATAGAGTCTGAGATTTGTTAATTTATCACATTCAAGGATGACGAGTTCTCAATTTCTATTAAAATATTAAATTCTGGACATGATCCAATTTTTATAATTGAACCAGATCATAATAAATTCATTTCATATTATTTAATGTTCTGTAATCATTACACCCTCATAATATAAAATAATAATTCAAAACAAGTTCATTATGCACAAAACCGCCAAGTTAATCCAAGCGTTTATCATTGTCCTTAATCAAACAAGTCATCCTCATGGTATATAACCAGATTCATTATAAGATAATTTATATACCCTTAATGTCACTAATAATATATATTAACAATTATGGATGTTTAAACACATTTCAATCAAACTTATTTTCATGAATAAAATTAAACCGATCACGAAAACCAAGGAAGAAAATGCTTCCAAAAAAACAAAATTGAAACTCTTAAACCCATCAAATAGGATATGAATGAAGCTAAGAACATTATAATAATTAAATAAGATAAATAATATGTTTTGGAAATATTAATTAATAAATTTAATTTTGTTATTCAGGACACTAAGATCAAGTGAAGAACATCATCAAACTTAAGGTAAGGGGTTTCTTCATCTCACTCCCATTTCTGTGAGATATTCCGTATTCACTACTACTACTTGTGTGTGGTATAATTACCATTGATGTTTCTTATCATGAATCTATTTATTTTCATGACAATAAATTTACCATTGATGATTATTAATTTGGGGCATACGATTCAATTGATTTCAAAGTTTTAAGTATTTTCTGCCCGAACCTCCATTTTCATTCGGGTTGCTCTTATTCTCTACTCACCTGAATTATATTCTTATTTTTTCTAATATAATTCTCAAAATTATATTTTAATTTTCTATATATGTCTACCAACTAAAATATTACTTTCATTTATGGTGATTTATATGTTTTAAAAGGATTTTTAAAAAATTATTCCTGAAATACAAGCTCGATTCAAGGAACTTCTCATATTGTTACCTATTCTGAAGTTCACTCTATAATTTGTTTTCAAGCCATATTTATATTTAAAAAATCAAAAATTTTAAAGTGAAAAATCTATTTTGATTTATTTCTTATTTTATGAAATCAAAAATGAAATTACTCTTTAAAACCCCTTTAAATAATTGCTTAAACCGTACTAAAATGTTCTATTTCTAAAGATTCATTAAAAACTATTTTTAAATAATTTCTCATCAATAAGATTTTATTTAAGCCTCAAATATAATTTCAATGAAATTAAATTTTATTTTATGGGATATACATGTTTACAATTGGATTTCATGGAAATTACAAATGATTTTCCAAAAGAACTCTTCTTTCCAAAGTAAAAACGAATTTTCCCATCTCACTTTATCTTTTATGAGATCTATTCCATGTACACAACTTACTTCTTACTTGTTGTGTATGTACTTACCTTTGGTATTTCATATCAAGAGTCTCCATATTCTCATTATATTATAAGGTATTATGATTTGAATGTTTCAAGGTGGGATGGGACACTTTGGAATGTTTAACGATTATTTCCTTAAGAATTTTTCAATGGTCTCATTTAAAAGTATATATTTTTTATATAAAAATACATTGATGAATATATATTCTCTACTCCATACTATTATTGATAAGGAATACTTTAATTTAATTATATCTATGTATAAGGAATTTTTTGGACATGCATCGATGGGTGGGGCCCACTATAGCCCCTCGATGCATCGACAGGTCTCATGTGACAAATCAGTTGGTGACAAACCCTTTGAGTTTGTTTCCAAAAATCAAACAGGTTTCTACCCACAGACTTAACCAATTTCGAATGTATAGTGGTATCATGTTCCAGATACATGACGTCCAATTAATAAGCATTCTCTTTATTCATTTTCAGTTATTACTAAACATGAGGTTTTCATTATGACAAAATCTATGGATGCAGTTTCATTCTCAGTTTATTAATGGATTCCATTTTTCATTAATACACCATCCCATATTGACTATTCCAATTTTTTTTATGATTTAGATATTGTTGATTCATGCTTCCTATATTTGTAACCCTTATTAAGAATTTGAGCTCACCCCTTTCATTTTTTTACCTTCAACAGGTTTTGAAGAAGGGACTATTTATTGAGTTCTCATGGATGTAGTTTATTAGTTTTGTTATGTATTGTATTTTGTTTCATTTCTCATTTTAATATTAGTTTCATGTATGTATCTAGTTTATTCAAGACTATTAAACTTATCGGTCCTTATATATTTCATTTCTATCAATCATTCCAATAAAATAAGTAATGCACCAGCTCCGGGATACAAGGGTTGGTGTATTACAGTTAGAATCAGAGGAAGTTTAGTAGAAATATTGGAAACAAGATTTAGAAAACATAGATTAGGGATCAAACCCCTAAGATAGTCTGTGAGGATAAATATACAAGAACATCCAAGTATTTTGGTAAGGAATATATTATGTGGATCTTTCTAAGAAAATATATCCCTATCTTGATACTACAAGTGGACTTCATTCTGGAACAAATGTACCTAGGAGTGAAAACATAGACAAAGAGTTTCAAGCTTGACTCAGGGTTTCCTGGTACGCGACAACATACCTTATAGCACACCTAGTTGGACACTCCTGGGGGATATTATTAGAATAATTCACATTTTATTTAACTACCATTATGAAGGATTTATACCCCCAAAGTAACCAAAGAATATTGGTCTAGGATTAATGATACATAAATTTATGAAATACCATGTTTATAGTTATAAAGAGTTCATAATTTTATGAGCTAATATATAATATTGAATTGATAGAAATGGAACCTAGATGAAGGAAAAATAATTTCAACAATTCACGTGATGATAAGAGTAAGAAGAATCATATATCTAATGGTATTAAGCCACCTTTTCAAAGGAATATTGTCTCCCAAGTATCAACATCTTATGAGGAAATAATATCATGTGTTAACAAGGTATGTAAAGGCTTATATGAGTCCCACATCTTTGAAGGGAAGAAAAATAATAAGAGGATGGTAGAGAAATAAGGGGATAAAGGGAAGAAGGGAAAGAAGGGGTTTCCCACATGTGATAACTATGGAATGAATCATCCGAGTAAATGCTTGAAGGGAATGATAGTTTGTTAAAAGTGTAGATAAACAGGACACCAATTTCGTGATCGCAAGGGTAAGATAAAGGTTTCTGATGTACAATGATTCAACTACAAGAAGACGGGAAAGTATGAAAATCAATGTCCCAAGCATCAAAAAAATATGCCCCAAATGATGATACTATATAATTACCAAGTTATTATACTATCTCAAATGAAGTAGAATGATTAATATACCTAGTCAAGAATCTTTTCATTTGAATATTTTGTCAGTAATGTACTGGTTATAAGAATTATGGAATATATGAGGATTATACTATAATAAATTTTCATTAAGGATTTTAAGCCATAAGTTGAATGGTACCAAGAGAAGATATTCAGTGGAAGTTAAATGTTTTTGAATTTTCATGATTGAGGGAAAGAAAACCCTTAATATATATTTGATGTTGAGATAACGATTGTTTCAAATAAGTACTGACTACCTTGGAATAGATTATTGACTTATCGAGAAGTGGTCTATGCTATCATCTATAGAGTTTACAAAACTTTTGGATTTAAGGAATATATCCAATAACATGTATCTTACTTAAATAATATATACGAATTCATGTTTCCATTATGGTTTTTATGGTAATTCAAGTCATTACCATACTTCAAAAGGATACATGATGAAGTTATTCACATGTTTTGAATGTGAAAATTTAGAGCTACTTCATATTGATTAAGGGTTAATGATAAGTTCATACTATAAATTCAGAGACCATCATTCTAAATTGTTGAATATTTATTTTTTGGAATGTATAACCTTTTACAAAATGGTTTAAGTTGATTATTTTATGATCTTTTATAGGTTAATGTATTACTTCACCATATGGAATAACCTATGATAAGTGATGGAGTATATATAGTTCAAGGTGCAATAAAATGATGAGTTTGTAAATAGAAACATATATTAATACTCTTATAGAGTGTAATAATTCCTCAACTAAAGGAAAAGGGTCTTAAATAAAATGTTTTCCTATTATCATAATCATTGATTATATCAATGAATTTTTTTACGGTGGTGTATTGTTTGGTATAAATCAACAATCATCTGAACATGTTTTCTATCATGTTCTATTAGAAATTCATAGTTATATTTTTTTCCATGTCCATGTTTTTACTAAAAACTAATATCACCCCATTCAAATGTATATTTTTTTGGGGAGACCAACTCATTTACCTTAAACCTTTTTAGGAGAATATTTTATTAACCCTATTTCTGATGTGGGTTTCCACAAAGGAATTTTCAAGCAGCAACCTTTAACTTTTGAAGTGCAGTTTCAAATTGCAAGGATGCAATTCTGTTGAGGAGGGAATAATATAACACCCCAAGAATATAAAAATAGATTAAATTTAGAATTTATGAAACAATGATTGTCTACAGACAACACATTATTATAACCCAATGAATAAACATAATTTTTCCACTTTTATATTTTGAATTTCAAAAAAATGACATACACGGTTGCTTTTAGTAAGATATTTAGAGTCTGATAAGACAATATTAATTTTTCGATGAATAGTAACATACCCCTATGAAAAGTAACATACCCTTATGAATAGTTACATACCCTTATGAATAGTAATTAATAGTGAATTGAAATAAATGTAAACATCACCCATTAGTTTATAAATACAATTTTGACATCTTAGAAGTGAAAAAAGATCATAATATAAGTATTGATATTTTTGTATTTCATAAATATTTTAATTAAAATTTAATGATTAATTTAAAATTTTAAAATGGAAATATATTTTCATAAAATGTAATAATAACTTGTCACATTATTTTATTATGGTTATAAGATAATTATATGGGACCATGATTAATTTCTCAAGGTGTTATAAAATGATTTAGAGTTTTAAAGTTGTTTTTTTGAAAAAAATATGAATTTATTTAAAATTTAATTTAAAAATATTTAGAAAATAATTTTCGAAAAAATAATTTTATTTTTTAATTCTTCATGTCAAAAAATGGTTGGGGTGAATTTTTGGGATTTTTCTAAAATACTTGATTTTTCCGTGAATAGTAAAAATACAGTTTTCAGTTTTCGGTATGTTTAATGACATCATAATGATGTAATAATTAATATAAAATTCTGGTATACTTGTGTAAAGTATAATATATTGTGAGGATTTCCAAGTGGCTAATACCAGGGGAAAATACCATGGGAAAGCCCATTGTTTGGAAAAAACCACTAATGAGGTGTCCTTTTAAATTATTAAAAAACTTCATCTCATTTACTATAAATAACGACTCATTCCTTTGTTTTATTTCATTAAAAACGAATAATACTCGAATATATGGTAGATTTTACTCCCTGGTAGTCCTTACAAGGTGTCCTCAAGCCCCCAAGGTCCCAACCTTCAAGTCTTAGGAGTTACTCTACTAGGTAAGAGAATTATCAACTTCTCTTTTCCCATTCAAGTTCTCTTTTATGTGGTATATATTTCAAGTTTTCATTGAATGTTCTTATTTTCATATTATTCTATACCAATAATATTTTATGAGTCTTTTATTAATGTTTGACCCCTATCCCCACTATTTTTAATGTTTTTGAAAACCATGTTGCATAGCCGTTATGCTGCATAATTTTCATCTCAAAATCTCTATCTTTTTCAAGCACTCTAATTATGTTATTATCTATTAATTTAAATTATTCTATGCTAGGATATATAATTCCATAACCCCCTTACAGTACATATTATTTATTAATTATGAGATACCCTTTTCCCCTCATTAAAATATTTAATGAAATATTAAGCGATGCTGTTATGCTGCCGAATTTTCATGAGGGATTTCTAAACTTTTCTTTTATTTCATGTTCCCTTTTTTATTTTTTTAATCTACCCTCAAAAAAATTCTATTAAAATTAAATTACATTAAATTAAATATAATTTTTTTGTTAATGTAATATTTAATCATCGTATATATTTTCCCATCCTCTTATACTAAAAATGAAAACACTGTTCGAGATGTGTGAATTTATCACATTCAAGGATGACAGGTACTCAATTTTTATTACCATATTCAATTATGGTCATGAAACCAATTTTATTTTTGCAATAGATTATAATATATGTATTTAATCTTATTTAATGTTCTGGAATCCTTACACCCTCATAATATAAAATATTAATTCTAAACAAGTTTACTATGCACAAAACTGCCAAGTTAAAGCAAGTGTTAATCATTTTTTTATCAAACATATCATCCTCATGGTATATAAACAGATTCATTATAAGATCATTTATATCCTGGTATTTTCACTAATAATATATATTAACAATTCTTTATGTTTTATCACATTTAAAATGAACTTCAATTCATGAATACAAGTAAACCGATCATGAAAACCAAGGAAGAAAATGCTTCCAAAATAATAAAATTGAACCTCTTAAACCCATCAAAAAGGAAATGAATGAACCTAATAAGGTTATAATAAAAAAATTAAATAATTAATAGGTTCTTTAAATATTAATAAATTAATTTATTTTGGTTATCCAAGACACTAAGATCAAGTGAAGAACACCGTCAGACTTAAGGTAAGGGGTTTCTTCATCTCACTCCCATTTTTGTGAGGTATTCCAAATTAACTACTACTACATGTGTATGGTTTATGTATACTTAAAATTGATGTTTAATATAATTAATATATTTAATTTAATTATAATAAATGTATCACAAATATATATTAATTTATGGCATATGATTCAATTGATTGTAATGTTTTAAGTATTTTCTACCCGAACCTCCAATTCCATTCACGTTGCTCTTATTCTCTACTCACCTAAATGATATTCTTATTTATTCTTATGTACTCCTAAAAAATTCCATGTGAATTTTCTATATATGTGTACCAACCAAAATCCTACTTTCATTTATGGCGAGTAATATGTTTTAAAAGGATCTGTCAACAAAAATTTCCGAAATACAAGATCCATTCAAAGAACCTCTCGAATTCTTACCTATTTTGAAGTTCACTATATAATTTGTTTCTAAGCCATATTTATCTTTAAAAAATCAAAAATATTAAAGTTAAAAATATATTTCGGTTCATTTATTGTTTTATGAAATCAAATATTCCTTTCCTCTTTAAAATCCTCTTAAAGAATTCCTTAAATCGTACTAAAATGTTTTATTTCTAAAGCTTCTTTAAAAACTATTTTTAAAAAATTTCACCTCAATAAGATTTTATTTAATCCTAAAATATAATTTCAATGAACTTACCTTTTATTTTATAGGATATACATGTTTACATTATGATTTCATGTAAATTAAAAATTATTTTCCAAAAGAACTCTTCTTTCCAAAGTAAAAAAGGTTTTTTCTCATCTCACCTTATCTTTTATGAGATATATTCCATGTCCACAACGTACTTATTACTTGTGGTGTATGTAAATACATTTAGTATATCATACTGAGAGTCTCCTTATTCTCATGATATTCTAAGGGATTATGATTTGAATGTTTTGTGGTGGTATGAGACAATTTGGAATGTTTAAGGGGTATTTCCTCAAGAATTTTCCAATGTTATCATTTAAAAGTATCATTATTTATGTTAACATAATTTAATGAATATATATCCTCTAATATATATCGGTATTGATAAGGTATATTTTAATTGTATTATATATATATATAAATAATTTTTTTTACTTGCAGCGATCGATGGGGGCTGCTATAGCCTTTCGATGCATCGACCGGTCTCATGAGACAAATTAGTTGGTGACAAACCCTTCGAGTTTGTTTCAAAAAATCAGACAGGTTTCTACCCCAAAACTTAAACCATTTTGATGGTATAGTTGTGTCATGTAGTACCCCCGGTTTGAGGTATGTGGAATTTTTTTATACATTTTTTATGTGTTTAAAGTGCATGGGATGAGTTGGGAAGAAGTTAGGAGAGTTTGCAGGGGTTTGGATGAGTTTGGAGGCTTTTAAATGGGTGCACGGTTTGAGCACGGTTAGTGGAAACCGTGAAAATTCTCCAGAAAACCATGCAGGGGAGATAGTAGGCTTCGCACGACCTGCGTATGATTTTCCAAACCATGCAAGGCAACCATGTGGACCCATGCTCATGAGGTAGTAGCGTGCACACATTTAGAGCACAATTTTCCAAATCGTGCAGACTAACCGTGCGACCACTTAAAAATAGGGTTATAAGTTCTGAGAACCCTCAGGCTTAACCTATTTCACTCCAAAATTCCTCCCACTCGTGGATCACTTGGGTTCTTCAGTTCTCAGGGGGTGGAAGAGCTTTCACACTCATTTTGGAAGCATTTTGAAGAGGGTTCTTGGTGTTTTGAAGGTGATTGCTCTTGGGTAAGTCTTCTCTCATGGTTTCTTTGTGTTTTCCTATAGATCTACTCTTCCCTATTTCTTGGTTTTCTATATCTACACTTTTTGTGTGTATATATAGGGTTGTGGGTGACTTGTATGATGTTTTTAAGGCTTGTGAATGTTAGGGAAGGGGATCTAGAGAGGTTTCGGTGGTGCGTTTGCCGGATTTGAGGCGCGATTGTTTGTGGGTCGATTTCCTGGGAACCCTAAAGGTAGGTGGATTATCTCTCGACTCCACTTTGTTAGAGATAATGGTTTTAGTTAAAATTAATTTGTTGTTCATGAAATTAATTGTGTTTTGATGTTCAATATTGATTAGAAATACCTTGGGTGATGTTTTGAGGATTTTTGGGAAAAAGGGGGTTTTATGGTGAAATGCTATTCTTGTGGATTTTAAAATGTAGATTTTAAAATGGGATTCTATGGTTGATTTGTGAAAATGATTGATGGAAATGGTTTTCAATAAAAGGTTTGTTTTATTGAAATGTTGTTTGGCAGGGAAAACGGTTTCAATAAATGGGTGATTTATTGAAGTGGATTGATATGCAATGGAATTGGTTGAATGCATGTGGTTGTGACCTTGGTGGGTTATATTCTTGGAATTGGCTTGTTTTTAATGTTGTGTGGAAGTGGCAAGAAGTAACACTATAAAAAGGGGGATGGATAGTGGACAGAAGGGCCAACATCAAGGATAAGTGGAAGGGAAGTGCCACTTAGTGTGAATGGGTGAACGGGTTGGACGGAAGCTCCAACGTTTGGTTGTTTGGTTGTTCTATTGTGAATTGCATTTCAAGATGGAATTGTTGTGATAATGTGTAAATGTTGGAATGGTTGTGGCTTGTTTGGTTGATTTTCCCTTTGTTGCTTGGGTTGGGTGTGATGTCTTGGTAAGGGAATGTTTGGCTTATGAAAATGGTTGAACTTGTGGTTTAATTTATATAAAATATTTTATATAAATGTGCCAACGATTTTATCCTCGTGGCGTGTGTAGGGAAGTCATTTGGAGAAAACCTACTGAGTTTTAGTACTCACCCCCTGCTTTGGAACGTTGGTATCTTTTCAGAAGTTGTGTATCATGATGTGGGCAAAGGTAAGGCATCACCCTCCTTTAGTGGAGCATTGTGATTGTTGGAGTTGGTGGCCTAGAACCAACTAATTTGTACTTTATTCATTAATAAATGACTTATCACATCTTGATTGTTCTTCTGCGTGATAATGAATGTGATAATGTCCTAAGGACAGCTATTTCATTAATGGGTCATAGCGGATCCCTGCAATGATGAGTACCCGGAAGTGCCATAACATTGTTATTGAATATTTGTTCTATGTCCGGATGATATTATTTGAGGGACACAAATAATACAGGTCATTAGGGGTGAGGACATATAAAACTTTGAGGCACCTTCTCATGGTGTGCGCCCTTGGTAATATCTAGGAGGATATTATGAGAACGAGACCCACCAGTAGGAAATCCACATTTCATAGTGTCATTGGATGTTCCTATACGCGGACGTGTGTATTGGTCCTTAGACTTTAATATTATTATTAATGGGTATTACAACTCACACACTTAGATGTATTGATGAAAACTATGACGAAACACTATTCGCAGCGAGGTAGGATATGTTGGGTGCATCATGAGTAATACGACATTAATAGATAATGCGAGAAAGGATTTGTCCCTTCTGTTCCATAATGGAAGTTGATATCTCAGGCCCTTTGATGGAATTTATATAGCCTAAATAAATCCATGTCCATGGTAAGGTATGGGCGAGTTAAATTCTGGGAAGTCAAAGAAAGAATAATCGAGCACATGGGTTGATGGCACTAGCATGAAACCCGCTTGATTGGAGATATCGAGACAAAGGGATTATATTACACGGTAAGCGTTCATAGAAGGTGACACGTCATTGCGACATTAACTTCTTTCTCTATGGGTGCCTTGGTGTGTTTCTAGACGCTAACCTTGGACTTTAGGCAGGCTCCGCCTAATGCCACTGAGAAAGAGGCCTAGAGGGTCACACACTAAGTGTGTCCATGTATCTCAGTTAAATATTAATTTAACAAGTTAAATAAATATTATTTCTGACTGTGGTTTAATAATTATTTAAGGATGCCTGATCGCATTTATTTCGACACTAGTTATTCGAGAGAATATATTGTGGGCGAAATAATATATATATTTATTAGCGAGTAATGCAGTTAAATTTATTTAAGAAATAAATAGCCATTACTCAAGGTCTAATAAAAATAGTGGATGAAATAAATAAAATGGAAAAATAAAAGTACACGTCGTGTATATTTATATACACGCCGTGTAGTTTGTTTTTTCAGGATTCGTGAGAAAATATTTTTTATTTAATTAAATGATTTTAAATGTAATATGTTGGGCGCATGTCAAAGTAATAATGATGGTCAACTATCATTATTAAGACATGGGGTATTACTAAGAATTAAATGAAATGATTAAATGCTTTCAGGAAATTAATTCATTTTATTATTCTAAGTATTATAATCCCAATTACATTATTCTCATGGAACTAGAACCATTGTGGTGCACAATGGATTCAGAAAATACTCTCAACCCAAGAGAGAATTCCTTTTACACCAAGATCGCTTTCAAGTTACAAGAGCGAGATCCTCCACCAGATCAAGGCGGTTGAAGGCGGACACCGCAAGTGAAGGTTTTTCTGTGATAGCACCCGTAGATCCCTCCAGCGATGTCCAGAGATACGTGGAGCACATGTGGATCACCACTAAAGGAATCTTGTACTTGGATTCTACAACGCAACGACGGATCACAAGATTATGACCGGAGACTCCAACAAAGAAAGAATTACATCGAGGTAATTCTTATGAATTAATTAAATTAATTATAACCAACATATGATGATCCTATATCAAGGGTTCTGGGACTCTTCTTTTCTTTTTAGTTCTTCGTTCTATTCCGAAGATTCGGCGTTTTAAATCATGACAGATATCGGATTGAACGTTGTTTAACATTAAAATTAAAGTTGGGAAAACCCACTAAAGCACTTCCGCTGCGTCCGAACCTACAAGTGGTATCAGAGCGGATCATATCGTTGATTATAATTATTTAGTTTTTCATTGGTAAATTATGCATTTAATAATTTAGTTATTTCAATTGAAGTTTAATCGTTCTGGAAATCTGAATATCGAGATCCGTTCCTCCTCCCTCGTTTCTCGTTCACCTCACAGAAACAAATTTTTCTTTTAATTTTGATTAAAATAAAATAGAGGAACTCATCCGGAGGAGCCAAACGTTTCTGGTCGTACAACACCAGAGTACACGGCGTGTATTCGGAAGTACACGCCGTGTAGTCTAGGTTCAATGCATTGACTGACCCGCCAAATCAGGCTGTGTATTGGATTCTTTCTAAGAATTTATGACACCGTGTGTTGACCAGAAACAGGTGGCACACGGTTTCCAGATTACACGCCGTGTGGTCCAATGAACACGGTGTGTAGTCCCTTCGGGTTAGGGTTGGGCCATGTACTCCATACATGGCCTGCCCGGCTGGAAACTATGTAACGCGAAAACTACACGGCATGTGTCCAACTGTACACGCCATGTACTCCGAAAATTTCCAAAGTACATTAACACGCCCTATCCCCGGGCATGTACTTCGGATGGACGGTGAACAAAAGTACACGCCGTGTAGTCGGAACTACACGCCGTGTGCTCACCCAAATTATGCAGATTTATTAAAATTTATTATTATATTATACAAACCCTTGAGAGGTGTACCATGGTGCAGGCGTAAAGCTGAGGCACAACACGTGATAGGTGTTTTATATATATGTTTTTAATTTAACATCTGCGTAATAAATGGGAATTCACCAGGTTGCCTCCAAGGTACAAGTTACGTAAAAGGATAATTTTAAATGAATTTATTTGTTTAAAATTATGATGGATGATAATCTCAAGGAAATTCAGAAAAAGGATTCAAGATAAAAGGATTGATTAATTAAAGATAATTAATTGATTTGAGCATGATTTATCTTAAACAAGAACGATTAAATAATTGAATTCTAGTTTTATTTATGCGTAAATATCATTGCATGTATGGATGATCATGAGCTAGACCAAGACCTTTGTATGTGAATGGTTTCTTTTTATTTATTTATTTAAATTAATTTTTTTGGCCTGTGAGCCATCTTCTCATTAATATGTAGGGCCTGCGTGCCCAAGGATTATTTTATGTAAAAACCCCTTTTACCCCTCACCTGCGTGTGAGATAAATGCATATGTAATGGATGGAGCTCCCAAGCTAGTGGAGGCAGCTCAAGTCAGGAGCCAAGGTGAAACCAATCCAAGGAGATACAAAGGTGGACAGGTGGAAAGCTGTAAACACGAACCCGAAATGTTCAAGGTGTTTCTCCCCTAGGTCTTGGGTTAGTTTATCAGCCACTAGATAAACTAACCAATAGAAAAGCTCATGATCATACCATTTATTTTATTTCTGTCAGTTGCGTTGTTTATTTATTGTGGGTGTGTTTTCACGATCACACAATTAATGAATTAAACGAGCATGCAAGATGGAACTAAAATAAAACCAGCTTATATGTAAATATTACCTTAGACATGGTTAATAACTTAAGTATATCCCACTTAATATTAACAAGCATGTAATCAAAGTTAATAAAATGGAAATTTACGTATAAGGATAAAATCCCTCAAAATAAATATTAAGTCGGCATAGCCTTCCATAATCTTGGTTAGAATCGAACCATACTTCAAAGTGCATGACCAACCCTAGTTGGGGTGCTTTCAATTATCGGGGAATTCTAATTCAAGGTTTTGGGTTGAATTGACTTGGTTCGCATCAAGGGTTAACTGACACAATAGGACTTGGTGTGACCAAGAGGCAAAGGTTGAGGAAATCCAAAAAGGATTTCAGGATTGGGGAGTCCACTCAGCGGATCAAGGAGCTGCGAGTTAATTCAGTTGGTATTTGTAATGTCTACCTAAAACCCTTCAAGTTTCTTGACCAACCCTAGTTTGGGTAATTTGAAGGGTAATATGGATCCTTGCCACTAGAATATTCACACAACAGAATATTCCGAAGTCAATGGTGAGGGCTATTGGATTTCGATAAAATAGTGGGAGACTAATAAGTATTAATTTATTTATTTGTCTCAATTTTTGTAATAAAGTAATAAACCTTTCCTCATCTTAATTTTTAGAAATGACAAGAAAATGACTTCAAGCATATCATTGCGCACCATAATTGAAAAAGAAAACCTTCTCATTGGTACCAATTTCGAAGAGTGGAAGAGGCGTTTACGCATCGTCCTTCGCCACTAAAGGAAATTTTATGTGCTAGAAGAGCCTATTCCAGTTGTGCCTGGGAAAGAGGCTAGTGATGAGGAATTATCTCTCTACATGAAACACATGGATGATGCCACAGATGTCCAGTGTTTCATGCTATCGACCATGTCTAATGAGCTCTTAAAGCAACATGAAAACATGGACGCGTATAACATGATGTCTCACCTTAAAGATCTCTACCAAGATAAGGCGATACAAGAGAGGTATGAGATATCCAATGCTTTGTTTACCACGAAGCTTGGAGAGTCTGTGCCAGATGTTCCTCATGCAGTCAAGCTTATTGGCTACATTGAACGCCTGGACATCTTTGGGATTAAATTCCCGGATGAGTTGCGTACAGATCTCATCCTATCATCACTTCCCAAGACCTTCTCTAGCTTCATTATCAACTATAATATGAGCGACAATGAGAAGAGTCTATCAGAGCTTCTGACCTTGATTCTCCAGGTAGATAAGTACATGGGGTGTGACAAACCCGTGATCCTTATGGTGAACAAGAAAAGGAAGGACAAGGCAAAAGGGCCAAAGACTTATAAATGGTCTGAAGCCCCCGAGCACCATCCCTCCAAGAAGGGGAAGTTATAGAGGAAGGGAAAGGAATGGGAGGCGGTGTGTTTTTCATGTGGCAAGTACGGCCACTGGAAGAGGAACTGCACCCAGAAGCGTGGGGACGCTAAATGTGCGTTCCTTATTGAGTGAAATCTTTCTATTTCTACACATTGGGTATTAGATACAGATTGAGGGGCTCACATCTGTATTCAAATGCAGGAAACAAGTAGATTTAGAAATATCGGTATAGGATAGGTGGATCTTCGAGCTGCCAATGGTGAAAGGCTGGTTGCGTTGGCTATTGGTGACTATCACCTCTCATTGCCAACTGATATGATTTTGGTTTTACAAAACTATTATTTTGTGCCTAGTGTTACCAAGAACATAATTTCTATATCTTGTTTGGATATGGATGGATTTATTTTCAAGTTTGGAAATAATGGTTGTCTCTTTTATAAGAACAACATATGTTATGGTATGGAACATTTGAATAATGGTTTGTATGTATTAAATTACGAAAACCAAGTGTTGGTAATCGATAACGAAACAAACACACACGACTCATACATCACCCAGTTATGGCATCACCACCTTGGTCATGTGAATGAGAAGTGCTTGACAATGCTCTACCAAGATGGCTATTTAGACTATACTGAGCTAAAACCACTTGATAGATGTCACTCTTGTTTACAAGGAAAAATGACCAAGCCGCCTTTTGATGGACAAGGTGAAAGGGCCACAGAGCTTCTAGGATTGGTACACACGGATGTATGTGGACCATTTCCAGTAAAAGCTAGAGGTGGATATTCTTACTTCATTACTTTTATTGATGATTTGAGTAGATATGGATATGTATACTTAATGAGGTATAATTCAGAATCCTTATAGAAATTTAAGGAATTCAAGAATGAAGTAGAGAACCAGCTTGGTAAGAAGATAAAGAAGCTTCGATCAGATCGAGGTGGAGAATATCTGAACCAAGAGTTCATCGATCTTCTATGGGAGTCTGGGATTCTATCTCAGCTCACTCCTCCTTATACACCACAGTGGAATGGTGTTAGTGATAGGAGGAACCACACCTTGTTGGACATGGTGAGGTCGATGATGAGTCATGCGGATCTTCCATTATCCTTTTGGGGATATGCATTACAAACTGCATCATACACATTAAACCGAGTACCAAATAAGGTGGAAAATGGAATTCCATCTGAGTTATGGAATGGAAGTAAACCCACTTTGTTGCACACATGTGTATGGGGATGAGAGGAGTTTGTTAAGGCCTTCTCAGGCAACAAACTAGCACCCCAGGGCATGAAGTGTATCTTTATAGGATATCCCAAGGAAACGAAAGGATATTACCTATATAACCCTCAAGACAAGAATGTGACTGTCGCCAGACAAGCCGTCTTTCTTGAGAGGGAGCACATCCTCAAGAGGGATAGTGGGAGCAAGATTGACTTCGATGAAGTTGATGCTCAAGATACATAGGAGTTGGTACAGGAACAAGTTCCACAGGTCCCCGTAGAAGAGGTTCCAGAATCAAAAGTACAACGTAGGAGCTCAAGAGAGGTAATGGAACAAGATAGATTTGGTTTCCTAGTCACCATGGATGGTGAATCATTATTGTTGGACAATGATAAAACTCTCTCCTACAAGGAAGCAGTATAAAGCTCAGAAGATGCAAGATGGCTAGAAGCTATGAATTCTGAGATGGATTCCATGTATCAGAACCAAGTTTGGGTTCTGTTCGATGAGCCAGTTGATGTAAAGCCTATTGGATGCAAATGGGTATTCAAAAGAAAGCTGGACATGGAAGGTCAAGTTAGAACCTATAAAGAAAGGCTAGTGGCTAAAGGATTCATACAGCATCAAGGAATTGACTATGATGAAACCTTCTCGCCAGTTTCCATGTTTAAATCCATAAGAATCATACTTTACATAGCATCTTACCATGACTATGAGATTTGGAATATGGATGTCAAAACAACATTCCTTAACGGGAACCTTCAGGAAGATGTCTATATGAAACAACCAGAAGGGTTTGTGACACTAGGTGAAGCCAAGCGGGTTTGCAAGTTGTAGAAATCCATTTATGGATTGAAGAAAGCATCTAGGTCATGGAACATTCGATTTGATGAAGCCATAAAGGAATTTGGTTTCATTAAGAATGAATGTGATCCATGTGTTTATAAGCGGTTTAATGGGAATGCGGTCTTCATCCTAGTGGTATATGTTGATGACATATTTCTTATTGGAAACAACGTACCATCCTTACAGTCAGTTAAGTACTGGTTGAACAAGTGTTTCTCCGTGAAGGACTTAGGAGAAACAACCTACATTCTAGGGATCAAGATCATTCGTGATAGATCCAAGAGGCTTCGTGGACTAAGTCAGGGTACATACATTGACCAGATACTAAAGAGATTTAGTATGAAAAAATCCAAGAGGGGATTGGTTCCAGTGTCACATGGCTTACATATTTCTAAGAAAATGTGTCCCCAGACACAACAGTAGAAACATAGGATGAGTAAGATCCCATACGCTTTGGCTATAGGATCCATAATGTATTCCATGTTATGTATCAGGCTTGATGTTGCCTATGCAATGAGCATGGTAGGAAGATATCAAGCAGATCCAGGAGAACAACATTGGACTGCTGTTAAGACTATTCTTAAGTATCTGAGAAGAACTAAGGATATGTTTCTGGTGTATCGATGAGACGAGGAGCTTGTCATCAGAGGGTATGCTATGTTGGTTTTCAGACAGATCAGAATGATCTGAAGTCACAATCTGGATATGTTTTTTGTCTCAATGGAGGAGCTGTGAGCTGGAAGAGTTCAAAGCAGCCAGTTGTCTCTGATTCTATAGCGGAGTCCGAGTATATAGCGGCTTCTGAAGCAGCCAAGGAAGCCGTCTGGATTTGGAAATTTTTCCAGGAAATTGATGAGGTGCCTAGCAGTAAAGATCTCATTACATTGTATTGTGATAATACTACAGCGGTGGCTCTTGAAAAAGAACCAAGGTCACATAAATGGACAAAGCACATACTCCAGAAGTATCACCTCTTGAGGGATTTCTATAAAAGGGGTGAAGTTGCGGTGAGCAGAGTGTCCACAGAAGAGAATGTGGCAAACCCCATGACTAAAGGCCCATCTCAGCAGAAGAATGAATATCATGTGAGAGCTAGCTAGTTAAAGGTTGTTAGAAGTTGGATCTAGTCCAAGTGGGAGTATGTTGGAGTTGGTGGCCTAGAACCAAATACTTTGTACTTTATTCATTAATAAATGCCTTATCACATCTTTATTGTTCTTCTGCATGACAATGCATGTGATAATGTACTAAGGACAACTGTTGCATTAATGGGTCATAGCGTATCCCTGCTATGATGAGAACCCGGAAGTGCCATAACACTGTTCTTGAATATATTTTCTATGGACGAATGATATTATTTGAGGGACACAAATAATACAGGTCATTAGGGGTGAGGACTCATAAAACTTTGAGGCACCTTCTCATGGTGTGTGACCTTGGTAATATCCAGGAGGATATTATAAGAACGAGACCCGCCAGTAGGAAATACACATTTCATTGTGTCATTGGATGTTCCTATCTGCGGACGTGTGTATTGGTCCTTAGACTTTAAGATTATTATTAATGGTTATTACAACTCGCACACTTAGATGTATTGATGAAAACTATGACGACACACTGTTCGCAACGAGGTAGGATACGTTGGGTGCGTCATGAGTAATACTGCATTAATAGATAATGCGAGAAAGGATTTGTCCCTTCTGTTCCATAACAGAAGTAGATATCTCAGGCCCTTTTATGGAATTGATATAGCCTAAATAAATCCATGGCCATGGTAAGATATGGGCGAGTTCAATTCCGGGAAGTCAAAGAAAGAATAATCGAGCAGATGGGTTGATGGCACTAGCATGCAACCTGCTTGATTGGAGATATCGAGACAAAGATATTATATTACACGGTAAGCGTTCGTAGGAGGTGACACATCATTGCGGCATTAACTTCTTTCTCTATGGGTGCCTTGGCATGTTGCTAGATGCTAACCTTGGACTTTAGGCAGGCTCCGCCTAATGCCACTGAGAAAGAAGCCTAGAGGGTCACACACTAAGTGTGTCCATGTATCTCAGTTAAATATTTATTTAACAAGTTAAATAAATATTATTCCAAACTGTGGTTTAATAATTATTTAAGGATTCCTGATCTCATTTATTTCAACACTAGTTATTCAAGAGAATATATTGTGGGAAAAATAATATATATATTTATTAGTGAGTAATGCAGTTACATTTATTTAAGAAAGAAATAGCCATTACTCAAGGTCTAATAAAAACGGTGGAGGAAATAAATAAAATGGAAAAATAAAAGTACACTCCGTGTAGTTTGTTTTTTTGGGATTCATGAGAAAATATTGTTTATTTAATTAAATGATATTAAATGTAATATGTTGGGTGCATGTCAAGTAATAATGATGGTCAACTGTCATTATTAAGACATGGGGTATTACTAAGAATTAAATGAAATGATTAAATGCTTTCAGGCAATTAATTCATTTTATTATTCTAAGTATTATAATCCCAATTAAATTATTCTCATGGAACTAGAGCCATTGTGGTGCACAAAGGATTCGGAAAATACTCTCAAGACAAGAGAGAATTCCTTTTACACCAAGAAAGATTTCAAGTTACGAGAGTGAGATCCTCCACCGGATCAAGGCGGTTGAAGGCGGACACCGCAAGTGAAGGTTCTTCCGTGCTAGCACCCGAAGATCCCTTCAGAGACATCCAGAGATATGTGGATCATGTGTGGATCACCACTAGAGGAATCTTGTACTTGGACTCTACAACACAACAACAGATCACAAGATCATGACCGAAGACTCCAACGAAGAAAAAATTACATCGAGGTAATTCTTATGAATTAATTAAATTAATTATAACCAACATATGATGATCCTATCTCAAGGGTTCCAGGACTCTTCTTTTCTTTTTCGTTCTTCATTCTATTCCAAAGATTCAACATTTTAAATCGTTATGGATCTCAGATTGAACGTTGTTTAACGTTAAAATTAAAGTTGGGAAAACCCACTAACGCGCTTCCGCTGCTCCCAGAACCTACAATGATTCCTTGGCGGAGCTTGGAGCTTGGAGCTTATTATGGAGGTGTGGTGGTGTCATGGCTCGTAGTGTTGTTGTTTGGTTTCTGCTTGTACTCTGATGTGGTGTGGACATGTCTAGTTGTATTGGTTTTGGGATTTATTGTCGAACAACTTGGTTGTCCTTTGAGAATACATGTTTGAATGTTTAATTGACATACATCATATAATGTCTGTTAGTGGATGGTTTGGTTGGTTTTTTCTTAAGGGAAAATTGTTCCCTAACTTGATCTTAAATCCCTTGACATTTATTCCCAGACTTTGGCATCGTGGGAACGTCGCTTAAGACCAAGTATCCCTCACCGCCTCCTCAAGCCAAGGAGGTACGGGTGGGGTGTTACATATCATGTGCTAGATACATGACATCCAATTAATAAAAATTCTCTTTATTCATTTTTAGTTATTACTATCCATGAGGTTTTCACTATTAAAAAATCTATGGATGTAGTTTCATTATCAGTTTATTAATGGTATTTGTTTTTCATTTATTCACCATGCCATATTAACTATACAAATTTGTTTATGATTCAGTTATTTTTGATTCAGGCTTCCATAATTGTTATCCCTTACTGAGCATTTGAGCTCACCCCATTCATTTTTTTACCTTCAACAAGTTATGAAGAAGAGACTATTTATTTTGTTCTCATGGATGTAGTTTATTAGTTTTGTTATGTAATGTATTTTTTCCTTTATCATTGTAATATGAGTTTCATGTATGTATCTAGTTTCTTTTAGACTACTAAAGGGATCAGTCCTTTTGTATTTCATTCTATTAATCATTCCAATTTAATAAGTAATGCACCAGCCTCAAGCTTTTGGGGTTAGGGTGTTACAACAAAGCACTCACCAGATAGGTAGATACAAAAATTTATCAAAATTTTGCAAAACCATTTAGAGCTCTATAATTTGTATTTGGATTCTTATATCTTATGAACTTAGTGTTATATACCCATAAGAGACCACTAACCCAACATGAATTAGAACATCCTGAAGTAATATTAAAATACAATATGTAATCCTTAATTTTCATATGAAATGGAATCATCCTCCCCATCCCCTATGGGAATGATCTCTCACAAGAGTCTGACCATATGAAAATCACCCCTTCTTGATATGGGTCATCATTAGTGATACCAAATGAGGGATTTTATAAATAAACCTCTGGTAGTATCCATTCATTCCATTAAAAATAATAATACTGAATTTTTTATCATGATGATCCAAAGAAAACACATCATCCATATTATTTGGGGCCACTAATATTCTTTCCTTAAATTTCATCTTTCCAATGAAATGAAAATCACAGATCCAAAAAATAATCATTGATTTATTAGAATACCGCCGATGATTATCCAATTTAATTTGTAAAATCTATAAATGTTGAGAATTATCCTATGATTAGGTGTAAAACAATATACAATCAATGAGTACAACAACACTAGTGACTTAATATGGATTCAAGAACCAATTCATTATGGCCCTAAACATCGATCGTGTTTTTAAAAACCCAAAGCACATCATATAGAACTCCAATTGGTATAATATTATCATAAAAATAGTACATTAGAATTTAAAAGGATTACCCAAAACTAGTGATATCCTGACCTCATGTTCATCACATAAAACTAACTAGTTCTTATAATGTTTCCTAAGAGGTCATCAATACACAATAGAGGAAATTGGTATATAACTATAACTTGATCAGCCTCTGGAAATTCATATTAAACTGCAATGTTTCATCTACTTTTATAGTGTAAAATATGATATCTATAATGAACTATATAGTTCATAGATATCACATATTAAAAGATAAATATTAATTATATCACATAATGATCCATCATATAATTGTATAGGTCACGTGGCTTTGGAAACATATACACCTAAAAAAATTGTTCATAAATGATATAAATCATATCCCACTAGCATTGTCAAAAAAACCTTACTAAAATAGTTTCACTATCCATTATAGTATTGTTTATCTAATGAGATACCAGTCTTTAACAAATACATTGTACAAACAAACATGCCCCCGTATCATGGCTATTTCATGACCTCTATCCTTGGTTATAACAAAACAGTTGTCCTTGGTTATAGCATGACCACCTTCCTTGTTTATAAGGTAACAACCATACTCGTCTATAACATAACCATAATATCATACAATATAAAATGATTCCAACTAACCCAAAAATCTACATTGAATTTGACTTGGGCTAAAGGGAATTCCCAATCCCCATGGGTTGGTATCTTGTTCATGCTCTTAAGTAACACCTTTGGGAACTGTTTCTCCCAAGAGAATTAACAAGGAAAAATCCACCAAATTAATACATCACATCATAACCAATATCTATAAACCAAAAGATAAAATGAAACACCATAAGAAAGAGTTAAACATTTACAATATAAATCCCAAATCCAAATAAATCAAAAACTAGAGTGAAACCAACTAAATGATCAAGACTCTATGAAACATGCTGGTCTGTACCCACATTCCACCACAACAAAAATCTATAAAAAATATATAGATAGTTCATAGAACCACCATAAAATCCATAAGAGGCCTTTCCTTTTCCTGAATAAAAAACCATCATCAAATTACACATGTGTGTGTGTGTGTGGTGTGATGTCACAAGACTATTATGTCACCTCACGATGATTCCATGCATATCTATTGTTAGAATATTAAAAATAAAATATTTTAAATGAATGGAAACAAATTGAAATAAAAATATTCTTTTTAATATAATAAAACATGTAATGGAAATATGAAAAATAATCTAATAATTTTTATAAATATCAATGTTACTAGGTTTATTGGGGACCATGGATCCCCTTACACTTGGTGATCAAACAAGGATGATAGGGATATTTTCCTGTATGATCCGGACAATCCCCATTATAACTATTTAGTTTGTGTTTCATCATGAACCAGCTAGGTAAGGCAGGTCATTCCTATAATATTTTTCATAGTATTCCTATAATAATTCATAGGATTACCATGTTATTTACCCCTTTTTAGATAGGAAAAAAATTATCTTCTATAATCTAAGCCATCACACATTCACACATTCCATTTTCAAGGATTTTTATCCTTAATAAACCCATATGTAGACCACAAATCCCAAATTAAGGATTTTTACCCACACAAAAACAATTTTAGCGATTATTTAAGAAACATCCATGAATATCTAAATCATATAACATCATCAATACTTGTATCCACTTAAAATTTATAAAAATATTCAAAGATCTTGGTGGAAAACATAGGTAGTACAAAGAGGAAATCCTATAACAGAATGTTAATACAAAAAGAATAATATTTAATAATATATCTATATATTGAACCCAATATAGTTTAATATAACAACTATAGAAATTATAATTCAAGTAGGAAGGGAGAAGAGACCAATAAAAGAGAAGGGATATGGGAGGATTAACAAACTAGAAGGTTTATTTAAGATCCTAAGATAGATAACCAATAAATTGGAACCTAAGGGTGTGGTGGAGGAGTGTGAGGTGTTTCTAGGGTAGAGAAGGATGAATAAGGTAATAATTATGGGTTATGGTCTTAATATTGGAGAGGTAAAAGGTTGTAATTTATAAATTTTTAATGTTCTATTAGGACACATGGTTTTTCCACACTTTTTGTCAAATTAGGGTTCACTATGTGGAACCACTGTTCAAAAGGAAATGGTGGACACATAGTTTCCTAGTGAGGGAAAATGATAGTGTTCTAGGATGTGATTTATGGATAGTTCTAATGTCCTAAGTGAAAGGTTTTCAATGGGCATGTAGATGAGTTCCCATAATTATGAGACAACCATGAGCCTTATTCTGTATGGAATGAAAAACAATATTTTTTTTTCGAAAAATGAGGTGAAATAAATTTAATAATTTAATGAACAAAAATATTAGATAACATAAATTAATATAACAACAAAATTTAAAAATTCTCCAAATCATGAACGAATTCCACCCTAAAAAATTCAATATAATGTGTAATCAGAGAATAAATGGGGATGCAACACCTCTACCCAAGAAATTCATTCAAATTATTCATGTCATTAATTTTTTCATTCCAAAGGAACCATCCAAATAGAATTTATTTTCCTTTAATCACATTCATTTGTGAATCCATAATATGAACCAGTCACCAAATCATATGAAAATCAGACCCCATCTTCAATTCCTCCCAATTCAACATGTGAGGTAGGCCACCATTGTACTTCATCAATTTGGAGATAAGGATCATGTCATAGAATGATATCAGTATAGCTGGTATGTCTAATCTATATGCCACCATACAAATTAAATCATTAATATCAATGGGTTCGATATAATTTTTCGTAAGCATCCCCAGCTTACCTAATCAATGGTGACCAAGAAAGGTGTAACCTTTAGAAACACCTAGTCACCCAATGATAAATCTCTGTCTTCACACCTCTATTGAAATTATATTTATGGTGACTCTACACTATCAACATACACTTCCTAATTAATCAAACATTATCATAAGTATCTTTCCAAAGTCTTAGTCCCATCAAAAAAGTGTCACAAAATGTTGTCTATCATAGATGAAAATGACATGGATGAAAATAAAGCTCCTTAAATGATCTATTTTAAAAAATAATTGGTATCTATTATTATTCAATAATTCATCATATCCCATAAGGTTTTCCTAGATAAATCTGAATTCCAACATACATTAGTAGAGCATGTCTTCTAAAATTTGGTTTACCCACTCCATCAGACCATCTGTTTGAGGATGATATGCCATATTGAGTTTTATTTGTGACCTCATTGACTTTTGAATGAATTCAATGAACTGATGGGTAAAATGGGGGTCCCTATAAAAAATTATAGTTGATATAACACTATGGAGCCTCATGATATCCTAAATATACAACTATCCCAACTCAGTAACATTGTTTGAATCCAGGATTATAATGAAATGGGTAGACATAGTTAGTAAGTCCATGAAAAATATAATGGATTTACATCCCTCATGTGTATAAGGAAATCAATTGATGAAGTCAATGGCCTACTTATACACCTTCAATATACTAATTGGGTTAGAATGAAAAAATCACGAGTCCTCTAGTTATTAGTGTTCACCAAGTGATAAGTATAGAACCTGGAGACAAAGTTAGCAAAATCATGCCTCATACCTAACCAAAAGAACTGTTGATGTACAATGTAAAATATATTGGTGGTCCTGGGATGAATGACCTAGTAGGACTAGTGGTTATCCTACATCACTACATTCGACAAAGATAGTTTCACCATGAAGAAAACCATTAAACAAATAATTACCTCTGAAGATAATTACCACCCATGGGAACCTAACTATGTTTTTGAATTTTCATATAACATTGGAAAAATTCATGATTAGTATTATCATCCTTAATGAGTAGAAGAAGAGAGGTTATCAAAAAAGTGTTATCTAGGAATGTTCCTCAACTATTAACCAGGGTTTCCAGTATATTTTGGGAAACATTCCCCATTAATTTCCACTCATCATTATACATATTTACATCTTACACATGAATATTCATACATAGGTAATATTATACCACATTCACTTTTCTAGGGGTATAAACAATATAAAAGTCAATCACCTAAAGGTACACGACCAATCAGTGCTTCCTGGGATTCATATCCTCCTTGGAGAAATATCATAAGAACTCTTATAATCAACGTAAACTATTAATTTCTCCCCAAATAGATAGTGTGATCATGTATTAATGGCAGTCCTAACTACCTCTATTTCCATTTCATGGATTGTAAAATTTCATTCATGTGTTGTCAGTTAGAGGTTACTATATAAAACATATGGTCATCCTACATCAATTCACACAAAGTAACCATAACTAAAGCATTAATATAGACCATGTATCCCTTAATGGACTCATGTAATATCAAAACAAGGGTAATAGATAGTCACCAAATGGATTCCTTGAAATATTCCTAGAATTGTAGGCTCCATTAAAAGCTTACCCTTTTTCAGGTTAGCATGATCATATGAGATGAAAACATAGATAAATCCTTGAAAAACTCCATGTAATAACCAACTGAGCTTAAGATAATACTAATATCAAAGACATTCACCATTTATCTCATGAAATAAATACTATGATAATCATGGGGTATACATAAACCCCACTATTTGAGAACAAATGTCCAAGAAACATGACATACAAGATCCAAAAAAGTGAAATTGGTGATCGTAGCATAGATACGGTGGTACTTAAATTATCTATAATGATCCTTAGGTTTTGAACATTCTATTCCTCTATCCTAGTATATCCCAAAAGACCTTCCAAAACCACTAAAAACCAATGAATTTGGGAACATATCAGACAACCAATTTAAAATATCTAGGAATACTGATGGATCATTAATTAACCATATGAGAATGACAAGACACTGAAAGTGGCTATAACTACTTTGAAAAGTTATCTTGGAGATTTATGCCCCTATAAACCAAACATGGTGAAACTTGAATTATAGGTTAATCTTGTAACACCACCTTGCCCCCATTTACTATTCAATGAGGTCATCAGTGTGAGGAAAGTGATATTTATTCATAATTTTAATGATGTTCATCTTCCAATAATTGAGTCACAAATAGAGGGATCCATTATCCATTTTTTAAAAATACCACTAGGTGGCATAAGGTTATATTATTTGTTGAATGAATCCTATTGATTTCAAATTATCATATTTTATATTTAATTAACACTACATGGTGGGGGACATATGATGAGAGGGAAGAGATATCATATATGTTTATAGTGCTAAGTCATTGGAGAAATAATCTTCCCTATCTAGGGGTAACCCTGAAAAATCAATTGGAAACAACTCTTTAAATTCATATACTGTAGGAGGAAATTCTTTATCTAAGTCTCAACCATAATCTATCAGCATAATGAAGGAGTCTTATAAATAATGGTTTCCCATCTCCAGAATTGGATGTCTAGCTTGGCTAGTTAGGAGTTACTATTCACCTTAAAAGACCTAAGTACTTTCATCATGTTCAATAAAAGATACTCTCAGATGATAGAAATCGATGTGTTCCCTGAAACAAACAATCCCATGCATGATCTAAATTCCATAAAAAGACCAATATCCAGAACAAAGAAGTCACATCCCAATACAACCCTTGGCATAGTGAGAGCATATGATAGACATTTGAAGCCATGTTCCCTCTTTATTCCATGAGGCTTAACCAACTCCATGGAATAAATAATTAAATTAGTTGGTAATTTTAGAAACTCCATAATATAGGATGAAATCAAATAATTAGAGGAATCCATATCAAATAAAGAGAAGCTTATGTATGATGTAATAAAAACAATACGTTGTACAATTTCATTTCCTTCAACTAATTCTAATAGAAAGTAATACATATCTCGAATTTGGTTTGTATCTGCATCTTTATATGGTAGATTAATAACCCGATAAACTACCATGAATGAACTATGGCCATAGGAATATTTGTATTTTCCACCACTTTAAGAAACATGATAACCCATGATCCACATTGAACCAAATTGAGATGGTACATATCAATGCACTGAGGATAATGAACCAATCATAGTGGGTGGGATACTTTTATAAAACCATTTCCAGTTTCACAAATTCCCATAATAATGGTTGGGATTAGGATATTTTGGAAATATTGATAACATATTCCCATATATTCTGCAATTGTGGCTCACAATAGATCCACCACCTGAGGCAGCTAACATGGGTGGTACAAAAGGGTGTCTAAAGCTTCCCCCATACTTAATTCCCTTATTATCATTCTTTATATTATATTTTAACTTTCCACTACTTCACTAAACCATAGGTGGTGTCATACTAGAAAAACCTTACTTATTTTCATGGCTAAATTCCACCATCAATTCTCATTACACCAACTTTTTGTATGTATTATTAATAAATATTCCTATAATTTTACATCCAACCCAACCCATTGGAAATTAATGAACCATTATATTCTCATTAGAAAACAAATAGGGTGAAGGATATATTAACTATGTCACATGGTTAGCATATTCTGACATTGTTTAATACCCAAGATGGAGGTCTATAAACATTAAAGACTTGGTTAGGGGAAATGTCTCAAGGAAACACTTATAATTAAGAAATATCCTTAGAATCATTACAGAACATTTTATCATGTATCCTGGCATGAACTATTGAGTCCCACCACCTATGACTGGGGACATACCACATGAGCGAAGCACATTCATCTTGAATACTTCTGAATTTTCCAAATACTTGAAAGATACTATAATTACTTTCCTCCCAATCATCTACTTCATTGGGTTCCATGATACCCTTGATGAAGGATGTTTGATCATGAGGAACTCCTAAGATTTATTATCTTCTAGACCGAGTTCAATTTCCTTAGCATGAGAAGGACTGAAGCCTTATCCCTAATCTAAAGCTTTAACAAACCATACCACATCTTCTACTAATATTGGATCAACTATTTAGGGAGAAATATCTATATATTCATCCCATAGTTTCACAAGAATTATCTAGGGAGGAATGATGATAAACAAATTAATAGGACAATGAAATCATAAAAACATTACCCATAATTATTTCAATAATTACATGATTTAAACATTAACATAAACTAAAATGAAACCATAAAAAACACCATAACATATTACCCAACTCCTACTTAACTCGGTTTTCATGCATTATCTAAAGAACATACATAAAAACTAGATGAGGAGTGAATTGAAATCTTGATTATCCCATGGTGACATAAGAAATATAATGATGTGTGATGGACATACACCACACTCATATGCGAAACCTCAAGAACTAAAATCCCAATCTCTTCCCCATCAATACCCTCCAAAGTAACTTTACCAATATAATAGGAAAACAAGGATATGATATGATTTAATCATGAGAAAAACTTGGATTCCATCTAAATTTACACCTGAATCCACAAATGAAATGTCCCGAAGAGAATTATAAATCTTTGTGTAATGTAAACTAGTTCATGGGAATTGAGTAACACCATCGGTAATGGTTTATCCTAATAGAGATAATTAACTAAATTCTACATAAATAATTGATAACATTATTACCAATATCCATAATAAAATATATCATAGAAAACAAAACAACAAATAGTTAAATATTTATAATTTAAAACCAAAATCAAAAATAACTAAAAAGTGGTCTGAAAATAACTTGAAAAAAAATCTATATAAAACATGTGGGTTGATACTCTCATGCCACCACCTAAATAAATTCCCAAAATAAATGGATAGCAAATAGAACCACCATCACCACCACAAGATGCCTCTCTATTACCAAATTTGAATAAAACAATACCTACATGCACACATGGGTGTATGTTGGGTGTTTTCTCACATTCCCTATTATATACGCCATGGCCATTCCTAGGATATTTATTTTAAGACTACTAAAAATTCTATATTTTAAAATAGAGGAAACAATTGATATGAAAACATGCCTTATTATATATTGAAACATTCAATGGAAATAATAATAATAATAATAGATGAACCATTGGAAATATCTATGTAACTAGGATTAGTGGGGACCTAGGATACTTCTACACTTGGTGATCATACCTCGATGTAAGGGTTCATATCCTAATCAAGACAACCAAAATAGATAATAAATGTTTATTTAGTGTTGTATCGTGAAGTAGATTGATAGGTAAATTTATTCCTAGCATACCTATCATATTCATTCCACATAAATACATAATATTCCAATTTTCATTCCCCCTTGATAAAACAATAAATAATTTTCCTCCACATACCAAGCCACCACACATTAAAACATTCTATTTATAAGGGGTTTATCCAATTTTAAATAATAAACTCACCCAAAATCCCAAGTTAAGAATTTTCATAGACAAAAAACCATATTAGGGATTATTTAAGTAACATCCAAGTAAATATATGGAATCACACTATATCAATAAATGAAACCACCTAAATTTTGCTTAAAATCATCACATATCTGGGTAGAAGAAAAAATTCACACCAATAGGAGATCTTATAGTTGAAAGAGAACACCAAAAAAAATAATATTTAACAATATATATATATATATATATATATATTGAATCCAACAAAGGACAACCTAATAGCTGGAAATAAGAGAACTCAAGTAGAAAGTGAGAATAAACCAATAGAAGAGAAGTTAAAATGGATGGAGAACTAACATGTTGGATTCATGATTATCATAAGTTTAATAACCCAAAAATATGATCCCACAATTGTTGATTAGGTGATGGAGGTGTGCCAAGGGTATATAGGGTCATATTGGGTGTTAATATGGTTTTAGTTTCATAAAATAATGGATGGAAAAATATGGATGTTTTAAATTTTTAATTTTTCAGGTATAAACCAATTTTTTGACACATGGTTTTCTAAACCATGAACCAACCATGGGGAACCTCAATCTGAGAGGAAAATGGGTCCAAACGGTTTCATTCAGAAGGTGAATTTTTTTTCCTAGGCTGGCGTATGGTTTCCCAACTATGCCTCAATTGTGCACCACATTCTCTCATGTAAAAAACCACCATTTTTTCCAACAAAACCCAAGAACACCATATAATTAATGTAAGATAAAAAATAAATTATAAAATACCTAAATGGAACACCATATATGTGAAGCACAATCACATAGTTAAAAAAATAAATATGTGCAACACAATATTATAAAAAATAAATAATATTCTAACATAAGAAGGGAAAATTTTTAATATACATTTAATCAAAACATAATACATGGAAAATAAATGGGTTTCATAAAAATTTCACCATTTAATCCTAAAAAAAACCATTTAAAAGGAACATGTTTCATTAATATTTCATCATTTTATCATAACATAACCCGATGAAAAGAAAAAAGTTTATTATAATTTTTTTTATTATAAACATAAAAAATATAGGAAATGAATAAGTTTGTTATACATATGTTATACAACCATTTAATCATAAAATAAATCAATGTTTCATTCCTTTGATCAATAAAAATACCAATAAAACATCATTAAAAAATTATTGAGGAAAATAACCATTCCCTTTTGGAATCACTACACTAAAATCTAAAAAAATAAAAAATCATATTGCAAAAAATTTCATTCAAAATAACATTAGAAACCTATAAAGGATAGTTCAAACCATTAAGTAATCATTATATTGGTAAATTATATTTATGTAATATAAGTTAAAAGAAAAATGTTCATTTTACACATTTGTAGAAGTACATTATTACAAAAACCAGAATAGTCCTTTTTAAAGATTTTATAATATGTAAAACATTGGTAAAATTAATATTATACAACCATATGAGAATATTAAAAACTTTATTTAAAACATTTTCAAAAAAATGGTTATTATAGAAAAATTCTTTTCTATTGAAGGGATAAATAATGTCAATTTTTGTTTAAAACATATTTTTAGTCTCTAGAGTAATAAGGGTGAAGAAAATAAAATGAAAAAAAATTAATTTACTATAGTAACTGTAGTATATAAAATTTAATTAGTTTCATGGGAGATATATCATAATATTCTATCATTATTATGTAAATATAAAAAATCTTGGTAAATAATGTGATTATAACATAAAACACCTATATATTTGGGAATATTTGAATCTTAATTCCCATAAATGAAAGAATAATTTATGTAAATTTAAATCAAATTAACATTCATAATAATAATCATAAAATCCATTTATGTGAACTATTTAAACCATAAAAACAAAAAAGTTATTTGTATGGTATGTGTCCCACATAAATCAAAGTGAGAATAAAATACCTCACCTTAGGTTTAAATTATTTTATATATATTGAAACAAAAATTATAATAAATATAAATTTTGATAAATATATTATATAACCATATTGAATAGTAATGTACCCTTATAAATAGTAATTTAACCCTTATTAATAGTAACCTCACCTGTGAAAGTATAAATAAAATTTACGCACCTTATAAATGAGAGTGAATGTTTTTCAAATTAATAATTATGTGTTGGTATTTTTATGAGTAATAAATATTTAATTAAAATTTAAAATTAATAAATTAATTAAAATCATTTTCATAATAAGATATTTGGATAATTTTATGATACCTCATTTTATTTTTAAAAGTACTATAAAATCAAATTTATATTTAAAATCTCTATTTTTCAAATAAATTATGATTTTAGTTAAGAATTGATTTTATCTTATTTAAAAAATTTATTTGATTAAAATTTATTTATTTTTAATTATACACAATGAAAAATGGTTAGGGTGAAATTTTTGGACTCGCTTGAAAGGCTTGATTTTTTTGAATAGTGAAATTTGATAATTTATGAAATATGCTAAATAAATGAATTTCTGTATAATGCTTGAGTCATGGATGATGTAAATGAAATTTTTTTTGAACTCACATGCACATGTTACTTTTTTTGTTAGATAAATCAAGAATATTGATAGTCTTGAGCCAAAATAATAAAATAATGATTAAAATAATGGAAACCCCGTTCTCCCCTCCACTATAAGCCCCCACTCCCTCTTCACATCACTCCTCTAAGACTTCAAAATTATCAATGTTTTTTCAAATACTATTCCTTATTCCCTAACAACTTCCAGGAGCTCTTGGTGTTTCCAAATGATCAAAACCTCTTCCCTTAAGGAGGTTCTCAAAGAGTTTAATTCAAGAGTTAAATCTGCATACTTTTTCATTTAATTTAATTTCAATTTATCTTCTTTTCTTAATCTCTACATAGATCCTCAATCCAATTTATCATGATAAATAATGTATAATATATATACTATAATTATATCATATTAATTTATTAACCATTATCATTATCCTTATACTATCTCTCTTTTATTTTATAAATGAAATCATCATTCAGGAGGTGCCAATTTACAACCTTCTTGGATAATGAAGTTTCATTCTTGATTTTATAATTCAAGGATAGTCATGAAACAATTTTTATGGTTGAAATAGATTCTAAAATATGTATTATATATTATTTAATTATTTTGAAACCATCTTATTATAAATGATATTATAAAATTGAACAAACCTAGTTCGTTGTGATCGAAAAACCAACGTAAAAATCTAAACGATTATCAGTAAATGTCTTATCTTTTGATTCATACCCATACCATGTAACAAAATGATATATATAACCATTTAAACTTATAGATGTTCTTTAATAATATCTAAGTTCAATTATGGATAATTATATCCATTACACATGAACTCTATTACTCATAATCAAGCAGAATGATCATGAAATCAAGGAAACAAATACTCCAGAATGATAGAATTGAATATTATACAATATAAATAAGAACATAAGATATTATATAAAAAATATAATTAATCAAATATATTTATATAATGTTCATCATTAGTTAATTAATGGATTTAATGTTAATATCCTGGATATTAATATCATGTTTAGAATACATTTGGACATAAGGTAATAGTTTTCACATCTCACATAAATTTTGTGAGACATTAATTATTCACAACTATTTATTATGTATGGTATATTAATTGTTCCAATTGATGTATAATATCATTATAAAATTTATTTTAAAGGAATTAAATGTATCAATTGATGATTATTAATTTGTGGTTATATGATTCAATTGACTACAATGTGGTCGGGGATTCTACACAAACACCCGTTTTTTCCTTCGAGTTACTCTTTATCTACCTTTAATCAAATTTAATTCATCATTATTTTTGTATATTTATTATAAATTATTTTTATATGTTCCAAAATTATATATGAATATCATATCATAATTCTTTTATGGTTATATACATGTTTTAAAATTGTCCCCTTCTCAATTCTTCACGATAAACAAGCCCGATTCAAGGGAACTTCTCAAATTCTTACCTATTTTCAAGTGAAATATATATTATATTTTAAGAAAAAATAAATTATATTAAATAAAAAATATTATAAATGAAAAATATCTTCATTAATTTCTTTTTTTATGAAAAAAATCATGACATTCCACTTTGAAAATCTCTTTAATATTTTTTAAACCACAAAAAAAGTTTTATTTCTAATGGTTCTTTAAAACTCTTTTTTTAAATTGATGTCACCAAAGTGGGACATAATTTATGCCTCAAATATAATTTAAGTGTCCTTCCATTTTATTTTATAGGATATAGACTTTTTCAATCTGATTTCATGACAAATAGAAATGGGTTTTCAAAAGAACTCTTCTCTCCAAAGTAAAATGGATTTTTCTCGTCTCACATAATAATTTATGAGATATATGACTTGTTCAACACTTATTACGTGAATGTGGTGTATGTACTATAATTTGGTAAATCATATCAAGATTCACTAATTTCTCTTTATATTATAACATATTGTGATTTGAACGTTTCCAGGTAGTCTGGGAGACTTTGGAATGTTTAAAGATTATTTCCTTGAGAATTTTTCATTGGTCTCATTTATAAGTATATTCATCTATGTCAACATACTTTGTTTAATATTGAACTTCAATGATTTTTATCTCACACGATATCATTATAAATATTAATTTATGGGTTCTTAATTATTTTTTTGGTAGATGTGCTATCTTGATTCCATTCACCATATTAATCAGAATGGTTAGTAATTATGTTTACAGACTGGGGAATGTTTTTCACATTGTATATGTATATGATTTTATTGTATAAACCCATTAATATTAGTAATTAATTGGAAATATAATGGGATGGTTGGGACCCACTATATCCCCTCGATGCATCAGTATGACTCATGAGACAAAATAAGTATGGACTTGGCTGCGGCCTTTCCCATTTTTTGATATGGTATTGGATGAGGCCTTAATCATTTTCAGATGTCTTGGATGATCCCTATACAGTATGTTTTAGAATATCCATAATATGAAATACCTCCTTATGAAACTAGTAATTGATAGTCTATGTGGTTTTTTGATTAGTATAATAGACATTGTACATTTTCTTATGGAATTATTCCTTCATCTATTATTACTACCATATTATACTCAAGTTTATGTTTAAAGGAACATGTTTTCATCTACTAAAAATTCCTAGTGTTTATGTTTATGATTTCTTATGATGTATTACATTCCCTTACTGAGCATATGAACTCACCCCTTTCTTATGTTTTATTTCCCCTAGGTTGCGAAGATGAATATTTTTAATGGATTTCATGGATAATCCATGATTTATGGATGTTTCAGATAGAAATTCTATAATATTTTTCCATTCAAGTTTTAATGTGGAAGATATGTATGTGTCTTATTTTATAATACTACTAAACTATCAATTCCTTTGGTATTTTATTCCTTGTAATCATACCAATGTAATAATTAATGTACCAGATCCTTGCATCTGGGGTTAAGGTGTTAGAGTTGGTATCAAAGGAAGTTTAGTAGAAACTTTTGAAACTTTATTGAGAAAACATAGATTAGAGAATAAATTCCTAAGATAGAATTTTAGGATAAGTATGAAAGAACATCATATAATTTTGGTAAGGAAGTTATTATGTGGGTCTTACTAGAAAATACATCCCTATCTGGATAATACAAGTAGATGTGGTTCTAAAATAGACATACCTAAGAGTAGCAACTTAAACATAGTGTTTCAGGATCAACTCGAGGTGACATGTTACTTGACAATGATCCTTTTTCTACACCTGGTTTGACACTCCTAGGGTATATGCTTAGGATAATTCACATTTTTCTACATACCATTATGAAGGATTTATGCTTTCTATGTATCAAAAGTATATAATTGTAAGATTTACAATGTATAAATTTATGTTATGTGCTATATCATTTTTAGAGTTATATAATGTTAATAATTTTATGAGCTAATACAGTATATGTTATTAATTAGATATGGATCCTAGAAAATAGAATGAGAATTTCACCAATGCACATGATGCAAATAGTAATAAGGATCATATCACTCATAGTCTTAAGACATCATTTAGAAGTAATATAGTATCCCATGTATCCTCATCATATAAGAAAATAATATCACATGTTAACCTGAAATTAAAATAATTCTTTGTGTACAATGGTTTTTAAGGGTTGAAATTGAAGAAAAGGATGGAAGTGGAAATTAAAATAATTCTTTGCATCCAATGGTTTTTAAGGAATATGGGAAAGAAGGGTTTTCCCACATGTTATAGCTATCTAAAGAATTACCCTGGAAAATCATTGAAGGGAAAGTGAGTTTTTTATAAGTTTGCAGAAAAAGGGAACCATGTTTGTGACTGAAAGGGTAAAAAAAGGTTTCCAATATGAAATACTTCAATTGTAAGGATATGGTACACTACACGAATCAATGTTCCAAGTGTCAAAGGAATATACCTCGAATGATGTTACCGTATAATGACTATGTTATGATACAACCATAGATGAATTGGAATAAATAAATTTATATTCAAGAATCATGTCATTTGAATATTTTATCTATAATATTCTGGTTATCAGAATTATGGAATATATGAGGATTGTACAATAATACTTTTTCATTAAGGATTTGAGATCATAAGTTGAATGTTACAAAGAGAAGATATTCAGTGGAAATTTAATCATTTTGGGAAATGCATGATTGAGGGAAAGAAAACCCCAAATATATTCCACATGTAGAGACAATGATGAAGAAATTATTGATTTGGATTATTTTTGACTACATTGGAACTGATTAATGACTTTTTGTAAAGTGTTCTATACTATCACTGATAGAGTTTACAACTCTTCTGGATATAAGTAATATATCTAATAACATGTGTATTACTTAAGAAGTTAGTATTAATGCAGGTTTCCCATATGGTTCTATATTAATTCAATTTATTATAATATTTCAAGAGGATGCATGATGAAGTTATTTACATGTTTAGAATGGAAAAATTTAGAGAAGATTCATGTTGATTAAAGGATAATGATATGTTCATCTAAGAAATTCAGATATCTTCTTTATAAAGTGTTAAATCATTATTTTTTGGAATTTTTAACCATTTATGAATGTTTTATGTTGATCATCATATAAGTATATATATGTTAATTTATTACTTCACACATGATAAAACATGTTCTAAGTTATGATTTATATATAGTTCAAGGTGAAATTAAAGGATATGATTGAGTTTATGAAATAGAAACATATAATTATAGACATACTGTGTGGAATAATTCTTCAACTGAACGAAAAGAGTCTTAAATAAAACATTGCCCTATTATCATAATATTTGACAATATCAATTATTTTTTTTCGTAACATTAGTTTATTGACTTGTAGTAATGAATATTCATATGAACATGTTCTCTATCAATTTACCTTAGAACTTCATTGTTTTATTTTCTTCTATGTCTAGGTTTTTACTTCCAACTAACTTTACCCCATTAGAAAGTGTAATTTATTTGGTGACCACCTCATTTACCATAACCTCTTTTTAAGAGGATATTATTTTAACCCTATTTATGATGTGTGGTTCCCAAAAGGAAATTTTAAAGTATCAATCTTTAACATTTGAACTGAAATTTCGAATTACGATGATGCATTTCTTTTAAGGGGAGAATAATGAAATACCTAATTATTTTGATTTATGATTTTTAATAAAATATGTTATGAAATATAATAATTTAAAATTAAGATATTTAACGAATAATAATACTCATAAATAGTTATATTTTATAGCTTTCTAACAAATTAATTAATTTTATAAAAAATAAAATATGATTTTACAGTATTATTTTCTGAATAAGAATATTTTAATATGCACTTGATTCATTTTTTATCAATATATTATTTAATTAAATATTTTATGAATATTATATATATTAATTATTATAAATATTATGATAAATACTAAATTATGTTATGAATATATTCACTATTAATATGACACCCCAGGAATTTATGTCATATTTCTTCATAAATTATTTCAATTAATTAGATAGATTATATGAAAACAACACTAAGTATCTGTGAAAAAACACTTTTTCATAGTTATAACATAGTTATTAAACTAATTTTTATTCTTTTGTGATTTAACTTTTGAAAAATCAACATACACCATTGCAATTAGTAAGTATTTCAGAGTCTAATAGGATCAACTTAATTTTGGGTCAATAGGTACTTAACCCTTATGAATAGTAATGAACCCTTAGGAATATTATTTTACCCTTATGAAAAGTAACTTGACCCTTACAAATAGTAACATCACCCTTGAAAGTATAAATAAAATTTAGGCACCATATAAATGAGATTGAATGTTTCAAAAATTAATAATTAACGGTTTGTATTTTTGTAATTAATACATATTTAATTAAAATTTTAAATTAATAAATTAACAAAAGTTCATTTTTATAAAATGTATTCCAAAAAAAATATTTTTTTCCTATGATTTTAGAATAATTTTATGTGATCTCAGTTACTTTTTAAAAGAATTATAAATTCAGTTTTAAATTTAAAATCTATATTTTTCATGTAAATAATGATTTTATTTAAGAATTAAAGTTTTATTATTTATAAAATAATTTTGATAAAAGAGCATTCATTTTTGAATTATACAACTTGATAAATGGTAAGGATGATTTTTTTGGATTTTTTTGAAATACATGATTTTTTGTGAATAATGATATTTGATAATTTGTGAAATATGAAAAATAAATGAATTTCTACATCATGCTTGAGTCATGGCTGATGTAAATGGACATTTGTTAGAACTCAAATACAATTATTAATTTTTTAAGTAACAATAATCTATAATATTCATTGTCTTGTGCTAAAATAATAAAATAATGATTAAAATAATTGAAAACCCCTCATCTCATCCACTATAAAAAAGACTACTCACTCTATCTTTTCTTCAATCATATATGCCTCAATTTTATTCAATGTTATGTAAAAAAAAAATACCATTGTCCCACCGTACCTCCAGGATCTCTTGGTATTTCTGAAATACAAAAACTCCATCCCATTAGGAGTTTCTAAATGAGGATAATCAAGAGGTAAATCCTCTTACTTTTTCTTTTAATTTCATTTCAATTTATTTTCTTTTCTTATTCTCTGCTAACCTAATCCATAAAATTGATATTCATAAATATATTATTTCATATATAATATAATTATATAATATTAATTTATTAACCATTATCAATCTTTTTATTCCCTTTATCTTTTATTTTATAAACAAAATCATCATCCAGGAGATTCCAATTTACAGCCTTCGTGGACAACAAAGTTTCGATCTTAAATTTCATAATCAAGGCTGGTCATGAAAGAAATTTTATGGTTGAAACATATTATAAAATATTTATTATATCTTATTGAATGATACTAGTACCATAATTTATAAATGATATTAAATAAAAGAAGAAAAGTAGTTCATTGTGAATGAAAAATCAATATAAAAATCTAAACGATTATCACTTAATATATTATCTATTGAATCATCTTTATACCATGTAAACAAAAAATATATATAAAAATTTACACATATGTATGTTCATTACTAATATATAAGTTCAATTTTGGATATTTTTATCCATTCCACATGAATTCCATTACTTATAATCAAGAAAACTGATAACAAAATCAAGGAAAAGAACACTCTAGAATGACATAATTCAATATTATAAATAATCAATAAGAACATAAATAAACATAATAAAACAATAATGGCTCAAATATATTTACTTAAGGTTATTTATTAGTTAATTAATGGATTTAATATGTTTATCCATGACATTATGGTCATGTGTAGAATACATTCAGATACAAGGTAAGGTTTTTCTAATCTCACTTCCATTTTTTGAGACATGCCTTATTCACCACTATTTATTTTGTATGGTGTATTATTACTTCACATTGATGTATAATGTCATTAATATCTTTATATTCATGGTATTAAATGTATCACTCGATGATTATTAATTTTGGGGAATTTAATTTAATTGATTACAAAGTGGAAATGGATTCTACCTGAACCCCCATTTTTTTCTTCAGGTTACTCTTTATCTACATTTACTAAAATATTATGCTTCCATATTTTCTTATATTTCTTAGAATTATGTTTATATGTTCTGAATGTATATATATAGATTATATCATCATTATTTTATGCGTATATACATGTTTTAAAATGGTCCAATTTTCAATTCTTCCTAACAAACAAGCCAAATTGAAGGGAACTTCTCGAATTATTATCCATTTTCACGTTCACTATAAATTTTATTTTAAGGCACATCTATTTTTTTAAAATAAAACATTTTATCATGATAAAATATCATTTTTTATGAAAATAAACATGGCCATCCTATTTTAATATCTCTTTAATTGTTTTCTTGAACCACACTAAATTTTTTATTTCTAAAGGTTCATTAAAACTCTATTTTTACATCATTTCACTTCAGTGGTAAATAATTTATTCCTAAAATATAACATTAGGTACATGCATTTTCTTTTCTGAGATATAAATGTTTCAATATGATTTCATGAAAAATAAAAATTATTTTCCAAAAAAAACTCTTGTTTCCAAAGTAAAATAGATTTTTCTCATCTTGTTTATCTTTTTTGAAATATATTACTTATTCACCACTTATTACTTGAATGTGGAATTTGTAATTACCTTTGTTATATCATATTAATATTCTACTTATCCTCATAATATTAAAAGGGATTATGAGTTGAATGTTTCAAGGTGGTATAAGACACTTTGAAATGTTTAAGGATTATTTCTTAAAGAAAATTTTAATGGTATCATTTAAAAGTATATTCATATATGTCCAAATACATTGATGAATATTTTAATTCATTGAGGATTATACCAATTGATATCTTCTAAAATATTCTATTCAATTATTTCTAATTAGTTTCACAGTGGATGTGCTATATTGATTCCAGTCACTATATTACCATGAATGGTTAGTAATTATGTTTACAGATTGGGGAATGATATTTATATTGCATATATATATGATGTTTATTTATATACCCATTCATATGAGGAATGAATTAAACTTATAATGTGACAGGTGGGGACCTCTATATCCACTAGATTCATCATTAGGTCTCACAAGAAAAAATAAATATGGACTTGGCTGAGGCCTTGACCATTTTTAGCTATGGTTTTGGCCGAGGAATTAATTATTTTCAGATGTCTTGGACTAGGCCTTGAAATCATGTTTCAGAATGTCTAGAATATGCATTCCATTATAAAGAAACTAGTAATTTATAGTCCATGTGGTCATTCAACTAGTATAATACTCATGGTATGTTTTTCTTATGGAATTATTTATTTAGCTTTTAATGCTTCTATATTATTTACAAGTATATTCTTAAAGGCATGAGTTTTTAGCTTCTCAAAATGCCTAGTGTTTATGTTTATAATTATTTCTGATGTATTTTTTACCATTATTGAGCATTTGAGCTCACTGCTTTCTTATTTTCTATTTCACCCATGTTGTGAAGATGAATATTATGAATGGATTTCATGTATAATCTTGGATTTATGGACGTTTTCTATTGAAATGCTATATATTTATCATTTCTAGTTGTAATATTGAACTTATTTATGTCTCTAGTTTTCCAAAACAACTAAACTATCCATTCTTCTAGGATTTGATTCCTTGTAATCATACTAATGTAATAAATAATGCACAATATTCATGTTTATGGGGTTGAGGCATTACAATAAACACCGAAAGAATGTATATAGGGGATATAAGAAGAGAAATTGGTATATTTTGGTCGACCTAGAATGCTAATTGAGGTATTTATAAGAGAATAGAGGGGTTCCTTTTTTTTTAAATTCTGGGGAAGGAAACCCATGGAATTTATAAAAATATTAAATGAATATAAATTAATTTTTATTTACAAATGAATAAAAATATATTATATTAAAATATATGATTATGATGAGTTTTAATCATATCTAAAATTAAATGTTTACACTTTTATATTTCATTTCCCCTTTTTCTTTTTAATGATTTATAAATATTTTTGACAATTACAATAGTATTAAGGTCTTCTAAAATTTAAGTGTAAAAAATGTTATAATAATACTCAAAATGTCCCATAAATGGGCCATGGTTTTTTTACAACCATATACCATTACTTTTTATGAATTTTATATTTTAATGAATTTTATGTCAATTAATAAAATATTATGTGTAATAAAATATCATTAATTACATTTTTAACACTATTCATTTGACTTGAAATTAATTACTTCAATTGAATGGGGATTTAGAATTTAATTATTTAATATAACACTAATATATAATATTCATATAAAACTATTATGGGAAATATTAACCAACACAAATTATATTACGTTTCAGTTATTAAAATGATAATATATATATATATATATTAATATTTTGATAAATAGTGTCATCATTGTTTCATATGAATTTAAGGTAATTATTAAATAACTAAAAATTATTAATAAATTACCATTAATAGAATAATTCCATTTTCTGAATTTTTTTTATTTTTATAGATTCATAAATATTTTTATCAAAATAAAAACATATAATATCTAGTTTAAACTAAGAGAGTGATATTTTGTAGGTTTCATTTCATTAAATATTATATACATACTTTTCAAGGAATGTTTACCATTAAATAACTTAATTTAAATTATAACATGATAAAGTTCTAATTAGATTCATCTAATAACAATAAGAATGAAAACATTATGGAATTATCACTTAATTTTAACCTTGATTAACTCGATTTACTATTTACCGAGGCGATATAGCCCTATTTACCAAATTCAAACAACCAGATTCTAAATATTGAATGAATTTTATCAAATTAATTACATATATCTTATATATATTAGTTTTAAAATAATCATTAAACACCCGATGATGACCATATTTTTACGAAAATACATATTTATGTATAAAACTGGAATTTATAATTATTAAATTTCTAGAAAACAAATTTGGTGACTATTAGGACATTTGATTAAGTGTATAATATATTAATTTCACTTAAATAATTAACATAATGTTATTTAATTAATTTATTATAAAAATACATTTTTATGTGCAGAAAAATAGTTTCTATAGATATATCACTTTTACATAAAAAATATTTTTATTTATAATCAATGGTATAAAAATGAATTTATTTTATACATTTATAAACCATAAAAATTTCATAATTTAGTATACAATATTAATTACCACCAATCAAACTACTAGGTGGACACTTTATGATAATAATATTTAAAGAGTATATTGTAGTTTTTTATAACTCAACATCCTGTGAAACGCAAGCAATCTCTAAAAATAAATATATTTTAAATAATAATTAATAAAATATCATAGTATATCATTACTTACCCCTAAAATGAACATCCCTCTAAAAATTCATCACTTTCAAAAAATAAAACATGGATATCATTGTTTCATTACATCCTCTAATTCCTATGCAACTACACCAAAATAGAGATTTCTCCATAGAACTTTCACCTAGTTTGTAGTCTTGTTCCACAAAAATTTATCGCTACAATCCAAGATTTATATTGGTTGTTACACAATATAAATATCATGTTATATAGTTATGACATCCATGATTCTTAAATGTAATGGATGAGGAACATTAATATTAGTGATACATCAAACACATTTTGAACTCTAGAGTGGTTTGGTTGACTCTCTAAATGATATCTACTATCCCTACTCCATCAATAATATTAAAAGGAAAAAAATACCTAGGTCTCATCTTTCCCGTCATTATGAATCCAATTACCATTTAACATGATTAATTTTAAAGAAAATACTTATCAATAACTTCATCTACCAGATCACACAGAAAATTTTCAACAGAAATTTTGAATTTAATCTGAGATACCATGATGTATTGTCAAATAAATCTACAATTCTCATCCATTTTAATAGATATATCAGAACCTAAGACATTTATTACAATAAATAAATCCTAACACATTAGAGTTATAAAATTCCTTCAATATAAGGATTCATAAGAAACCATCTGAATGATTTAGTGAACGCTATTTTTGTTAGAAAGCATGAATAAAGGATGGTGTTGATCTGAGAAATGATTGAAATCCATATAACATGATCTAAACATATAATATTGGGTTTTAATATTTATCTTATATTAAACATTTATTGGAGGATGATATTTCATACTAAAACTAAATTATGTATCCACAACAGGATAATGAATTTTCTAGAATATTAAGGTAATACTCAAATCCTAATCAGCTATAATAGAACTTTTTACTCTGTTCATGCATACCACTTCTTTAACATAAATTATTAGAAGATGATTGACTAGAAACCATATTTAATTATTCTAAATTTGTGTTTAGGTGTGTATAATTAAAAAATACATGATTTTTATCACATTTTTTCTCTCATATGGGTAATGGTTATCATATACCATTAAAATTCCATCCCATAACCATACCATTTTTCATACAAAAAATCAATAATAATACTCTATAATATCTTTCTTCATTTTTTACTACCAAAAGTACTCCTTTAAATATCTATATATCTACCTGATATGAGTATTAGCTTAGATAGATGAAATATGAGGAACTTCTAATAAATATTAATTCAAATATTATATGGACACAAAAAATACATTTTTCTAGAACCTTAATATTCCATCAAAATCTAGGATAATATTAGGAACATTTCTTAGTTTCTTCTTCATATTTAAACAACATTTAGTGCCTCCTTATTCATCACATGTATAGATATTTGAAAAATTATTTTGGAAAAAGTTAATCTTTCATCTTCCTTGAAAATTTCAATATCCATACATTGGGAATCCATAAATATTGGATCTTTTATTACCATAATATGAGATAATCTAGCATTATCCTTTCAACTTAGAGAATCAACCACCTTGATTTCATACCCAGAGTGGTAATTTATTGAAAATTTATAATAATTAATAATATCCTACTATCTTTTATGTAAAATATTCCACTCTCTCAATTTCATAATATACATAATAATTTTTTGATCACTATATAAATCAATAATTTCACCATAATGATAATTTATCATTATCTATAATAAAAAAAATAATGGTACATACTCAAAATCATGATTTGGGTAATTTTTCTCATGAAACATCATTTGGAATGAGGCATAAGTGATGACTATATCATTCTGTAGGATAATTGATCCTATTCCCATTTGGAATGCAGAACTATATATTAAAAACACATATCCACTACAAGGGTTTTTTAGGATAGGTGCACAAACAAATGTTCTCTTCACGTCCTTCAAATTATCCTTAAATTCATCCATCCAAAGGAACATGGATCCTTTCAATGTTAATGTGGATATGGGATTAGAAAACCATGATAAATTCTCCCCAAATAGGTACCATATTCCAGCAAAACCATAAAAACTACAAATCTCAATCATAATGGTAAGTTTAAGAAAACATTTAATAACTTATATCTTCCAATAATCTATTGATATACCCTAATTTACTATTATATGATCCATGAAAGAAACATTTTGAAGTAAAAATTCATACTTTGTAAATTTTTCATAATGTTTATCCTTTCACAGGGACTTCATAATAATTCTCACATGATCTTCATTATCGTCATATCTCTTCAAATATTTAAGAATATCATCTATAAAAATTACCCAAAATAGTTCAAGGTATTCCCAAATGATTTTATTGATTAAATAAATGAATATTTAATTGGAATTATTCATTCAAAATAGAATCAATATATACATAATGTTCATACCTTATTCAGAATACTGTCTTGGGTATATCATCCATCACGATACTCAATTGATGATATCGATAATGAAAGTTAATCATGAAAATGTATTGATATCCATGTATTTGATAAAACAAGTCATCAATATAGGGGTATAGAATACTTGTTCTAGATATTAATCTTGTTATTTTCGTGATGATCATTTAAGAGTCACGTTGATACATAATTCTTGTTAACAAAAAAGAACTACTGCACCCCATGGTGATGAACTTGGCTAAATGAATCAATTTTCAAGATTCTCTTAGAGAATATTCATCAATTAATATAACTCAATATGGGAAATTATCCATGTATTCTATGAAATCAGTGTAGAACTTGGTATGAGTTTTATATAGAACTCTACTTCAGACATAAATGGAAGACAAGGCAATTCATCCAGAAAGATATCAATAAAACCCCTTACAATAAGAATTTTTATGATGTTGAGCTTCCCCCCAACCATTTGATATAAAAACCCCTTTTAATATTAATCAAGAACCATACAATAGATTTTATTTCTATTAGAATATAATATTTATTATCATTCCAATAGACAATCATAGGTTTATTCTCTATATAAAATTCAATTACCTTCTTCCACAATTGATGTGGAATTTGGGAAAATCTAAGCATTGGGACCAATGTTTAATTTTTTTCAACAATATATTCATCATATTGTGTTAAAGGTGTGATTATAGTTGAATTTTTAAGGAATCATGAAATGGAATTTGATATCATACTTGGAAAATAATCCAAACAAACATGTTACATTTGATGAGGGTTGTCTTTTAATTCCAAAGACATGTTCTTAAGAGATACAACTACTAAAAAAAGGAATAATGTGAAAATTATTATTTGTATGAAGTGATGAAGATGAATTAATATTTCTATGAAATAATTGTAATTTAATGAAGGTTATTTAGTTGAAGGAAAATAAAAAATATAATCAATTACATTTTCATAAAGAATGAATTTTAGTAATATATAGATATTCATATATAAGAGAATTGTATTAAGTAAAAAATTACTAATTATGTCTTGGAATTAAATTATATAATTATATTATTTTCAATTAAATGAATAATGTTCATATACAAATGGAGCCCAACCATTTATGCCCCCAATGGATAGCCCTCAACCACCATAGGCATCCATAAGGGTTAAACCCTAATGGAGAGACAACAGAATGAAGACATGCATGGTAGAAGAATAATTATATGAGCCTATGTTTAAGGATAACATGATATCAAACCCACATGAAGTATATGGGGTTGAGGTTGTGCCACCATGTGGGGTGACACAATGGTTGAGCGACTCAAATTATTTCTATGAAAGTAGGGGTTCAGGAGTAGACCCTGGTACTTTCTTCTACCATGTTCATGGAACACTGTAGTTAATAAGGATAAAATTTGTGAGAAAAAATTTTTATATAGTATGGATGATCAATGATGTACTATTTACCACATTAAATGGTATAATAGTTTCCCACACTGTTTGGTCAAACCGATCTAGATCGCCCGATCGAGCCAATGATTTTATGCTTCCAACGACATTATGGAGTATCTTCAACACATGTTTTCTAAACCATTATTGAGATTTAATTATAATTACATCACACCAAATGCCACATCTATATTATATAAAAATCCATTATTTTATCTCAAGATTCACGTGATTCTAAATTACCTTACAAATCTTATATTTATATACTACCAAGCCTGAAGAATTGTACCTCAAGCATGATGGATGCATAATGATGGAGAGACTTTATATAATGTAATTGATAGATATTAAAGCATTTGTATGATTTAAATAACCATTCATGAATATCTGCATTACATGCAAGAAAATCAAATGAGACCTCAGGATGATATTCCGTGGGTATTAAAAAATAAATATACCATGTGAAGAAATAAGATTCAGAATCCATTAGGTATTCAAATGAGTCACATGCATGAGTGAATTCATGAATGGTGAGGCAGACATGATCACTGATAATCATGAAGAAATACCAAAACTCCTCTGTTTTTTGTCATTAGCATTAAATGTGAGACATGGGTGATCACATAGCCACGTGATAATGAGAGGAATTAATACTCAATCCCCTTAAGAATTTGTGATTCACCACATAAATAAGGGATATAACCATAGTAAAGGATCCCATGTATTTCTATTGATATGCATGAATAATAATCTCCATGGTTATTGGGATATATAAAATGAGTAATATAAATACCGTATCATCACTCAGGTAATTATATTTTGAATAGGGAGAATAATTTTTTTTATTTTAAACACATTTGAACGTGGACATAAACTATGGGTTTTAAACCATATAATAGTAAGACATTATCACAAGAATAATATTGAGTATAAATATGTGAATGAATATAATGATAAAGGTTTCTAAAATCATTTTAATGTCTTCTGGAGATCATGATACATTTTTGAATCAAAAAGAGAGTGATTGAGGTTAACAATTCACTAGAAATAAATACAAAATGCACCAGTAATGTTTCATTGAGGAAATTGATCAGATATTGTTGATTAGAGATATTTTGGAAATACCAAAATACCAAAAAGTTTATTTAAGTGAACATGTTTATATTTTATTCAACAATATCATGGATGGTGATCATCAATATCATTCTATAGTTTATAAATATGTCTTATGAGGAAGCAGAAACTTGGGGGTATAACCTTTTTTCAGAATATTTCAGATTGAGGTTATAACCAATAATTGGAGAAGAATGTGTAGTCAAGAGGGAATAACCATCCTTTGAAGTCTAATTAGAGTTATGGTGTATGAAATTCTTGTAATTGGGGGTATAAACAAGTTCTATTTTTAATCAACTTTTTATATAGTAGATAATTCATGTTGGGTGGAATAACCAACAAAGAAAATAGTAAGAATTTTTACCAAACATTATAAGAAACTATGTTTTTTACATTAATACTTACAAAAATATATGATGTAAGATAAGAGATATAAAAAGAGTTGAATGTGGCTATGACCACCCAAAATGGTTTAAATGAAAAAAAAAACAATTCATAAAAAAGGGATCACTAATTCCTATCCTCTGCCTCTTAGTTATGTAACACTGATCCAAGATCCTATAAAACTAATCCATGCCTTTGATAACAGGAAAATCAACCATTGGGAAAGTAAAAATACTTGTAGGATTCACATTAACACAAAAATAATATATATATATATATATTAATGATGGAATTGGGAATGAATCGTCATACCGTTAGGGGATTTCACTAATAATTCAACATCAAATAGTAAAGATAGAAATTAACATTCATAGTTGCATTTAATGATATAAAGGAATTCAAATTACAATGTTCAAATAAGATACTTAAAAATTTGAGAAACCATGTAACAACCTCAATTTCTTCTTCCTATCATTAATCCCATAATAAAACCAAGATGGTTATAAATAAAATTTGGTCTCTATAATTTGAGTGATCATTCATATAATCATGAAAATATTTCATAGGATTTCAAAAAACATACTCCTTATAAACCTATGATGTAAGATGCCATATTTTTCTAGGTACTTACCACTCAGAGTTTTTCATTAATCATTTTCACTCATCCTTAAACCTTAGTGACCGTGTATATGACCTAGAAACAAGTTGTTTGAATAAATTAATTTTAGGTTTGTGATAAATCACGATAAATAACTAGATACGATCCATATAGAGTTTCTTTTTTTGGGTAAAATAAATTATTAAATATAGGTGTATGTTTCTTCGAATTAAATGAGTTGAGTGTAAATGGGGTAAGTGTAATCCAAAATTCAAGGTAAGTTGAGATGTTTTAAAATTGTTGTGGGATTTTGAATATGGAAATGGACTACAAAACCATATTCAAAACATTTAAATTTCATGTAATTGGTCTACCCATCCTATAATTTTCTAGATTTTTTAGTAAAATAATATAAGGCAACCATTTTTTGGCATATATCATTAAAATGAATTACATGACCTATAATTATTTTACATTTCATGTAATTCACTAACATGTTTTATTAATGTATTATCTGAAGCATAATTTTATTTCATATCAACTTATAATTTCTCCTCTTGACCCTAGGCCATATTCTAGGAATATTATAGTGGAAACCTATATTCAATACATTCCTTTTGAGCAATAAGTCCCTATTATGATATTTTGGTTAGGTTCTTACCTTATACCTATTGTTTCTCCAACTATTTTTGTGTAATACCTAGACTATGTGAATTTTTGTTTTGGGACTTGATCAATTTTGATATTGGAAACTATTGGATATCATCTTTACCTTCTTTCTCATGGGAATTTTACATTTCAAGCATTGAGATCAACTTTAGTTAAATTTAGGGGGTCAAAATCTTTACAATTTGGTTTGATAGATTCCAATTATATGCAATATTGTGATTTCTATAACATAACATGAATTATAATTAATTAAATATTTAATGTGATTATTCTTTGGAATAGACTAGCATCAATTTGTTATTGTCTTAGCTTATGGATAAACCATTAGTGAACAAACATTTAATATAATTTATTTGGATAAAGAACTAAATGTTTTTTTTCATGATTTGATACCTTATGTGATTTCATGATATAGAATTCTTAGGTAATGGGTTACTAATTTTTGATTTGATTGTTGATCATTTGTGATATAAATGAATAAGTAAATAGATTTTAAAAAAAAATTCTCATAATTAACCACTATAGATTACGATGTGATATTATGATATTAGTGTTGTTATGATGGGGTTTGAGATCCATGCTAAAATGATTATATATCGTTCATGGATCTAAAACATCCACACTTATATGCTATAATACTAATATTGAGCGGGCTCAGCCTAGTCCCATGCTGTAATGATTATATTAGTGTTGTTATGATTGGGTTTGAGATCCATACTAAAATGATTATATATCGTTCATGGACCTAAAACATCCACACTTATATGCTATAATACTAATATTGAGCGGGCTCAGCCTAGTCCCATGCTATAATACTAATATTGAGCGGGCTCACACTTATATGCTGTATACTTTTTCATATGGAAAGGTTCACATGAGGTTTCATAACTAATACTTTTAGACACAAAATAGAGTCCCAGATCAGGGGATGTTATAAAGTCAAATAAAATGAGCATGTTTTCTTTCAATTTTTATTTCATTACTATTTGGAAAATGTAGAAATGAGACCATGATGTATGGGGACATGGTAATGAGCTTGTACAAGGGATTATCAGGCCCATGTAAGGGGGAAATTTGTGTTCCCAAAGAAGGGATTTTTTATTCTATTTGGTTGTTACAATTGATGTTGTTTCATGTTTGGGGATTTACTTGTTTTGCGAGGTTACTAGTCTAGGATGTTGTTGATTTTTGAGGTTTGTACAACCTACATGGTATGGCGCAAAATTAGTATGAATGTATCATAATTCATACATAAGGATACATATTGAAATAAATTATACATGATAGGGGCATATTCATTTTCATGTGATATATAATTATTTATTGGACTATGATAGGCATATCTGTTATACTTAAAAAGCAAAATGATTTTTCATTTCATGATAAAAAACACATATGTAATTTTGGGATAAACTAGGAGTTAATGGTTCTCTATTGTAGTAACCTATTGAGCTTGACCATGATGTACCAAGTGTTCTAATGTCTTTCTTTTCTTCTTAAAGAAAATGCCTCCTCGATGTCTCCATTTTGAGCAATAGGAGAGTTGAAATCAGAATTCTTCTATCATAGCAGAAACAGAGATTCCTTTAGTTTATAAAGATTAGATAGATATTTAGATTCATGGAAGCTTATTTAGGGTAATGAAATCAATGGAAAAGGATATTGTTAATATCATGTATTTTATAAATGATATAAAAATAGAGTCTTAGTAGTATAATCTTTCTATGTTTACTGGGGATGGAGGAAACCAGGTGGCCGAGCTCTAGATCATGTATTTCCAAACAATATTTAAGAACCATGTGACACATCTGTATAAAAGGGTGAATCTTTCTATATATATATATATGCTTCATAGAATTACCAAGAATTAAAGGAATATTATATACAATAAAGGTAAATGAGATGAGATAAATAGTAATGAATTTTTGATGATGTTCTTGGGTCATTTCTATCCTGATACATTATAGGATGAAAAAGATCATGAGTTCAATCATCTGAGACATGAAGGAATTTAGTGCAAGACTATACTAGATGTTTCACTGTCGTAGAATGATTTGTTCTATCTTTGGAATATGATGAGATCACTATGGAGAGTAGTTTTCAAGATTGTAATCTTTATGAGATCATGTCATTGGTGAAAATTTTTCTTTTTAAAAGTCTTGAGGGTGAGATGATCAAGGAAAACATCATAAAAGGTAATCTAAGAGAGGCCATGCATAGTGGATAGGCTGTTTCATCATGACGTACTAGGATCTCTTCATTGAGTATAAATAATCACCACTATGAATATTTTTTCAAAGGTAGTAGTAGTAAGAGCAGTCAGGGATGTGGATATCCATATATGGACCGTGTTCCATTACTTATTTATTAGTGTGTCATGTTTTTCTATAATATCCCATAAAATCTTTAATCCAAAATTTATGGTCATATTTTTGAGAGAACATTTCATCATCAGAGGTTCTGTAAAAATATTCCATAATAGACTAGTGGCAGGGGATCATGAGAGGAACCAGAGTCAAGAAGGGGCTCACCTACTCATAATAATATAGGTAGATAGAGATCAACTGGCCATCTAGGTCATGATTGGGGATGTGTTACCCTAGTACATGTTCATTAGTACCATGAAATGGAAATAGATTTGGGTAGTCATACTATAGATTTTGGGAAGAGGAAAAATTCAGCTGCACATTATACAGACTCCTCTGGATATTATGGATATAGATGAGTCTATATTTAGTGGTATGTTTCTTGTATCATCAACCTTAGCTTGTGTTTTTTATATACTAGAGAATCACATTATTTTTTATATGCCCCTTTTTCAATTATTTTGGGATTTTATGTTCAAATCGGGGATGATACTTTGATTGTAGACACACTATTTGGAGTGCAATCAGAAAATATCGAATGTTTCAAGGTGAATTATCATGAGATTGGTGGATACCACTTCTTTTTGGAACTGATCATGCTGGATATGAAAGGATTCAAATTTATTATTATTTTGGATTGGATAGTTCTATACCAGGATCATATATACATTCATAGGATGTGAGTTACCTTTCAATCTACAAATATAGGATTATATTTTCACCATGGTGAGTGGGACCATCGGTTTGGTCATGTAGGATAAATTCCTTGAATATTGGATTTCTTCCTAGCTCAAATAGTTGGTCATACTCTAGATAACTGTATAATATAGAATTTTTACTTTTCTGTAGTGGTATACCATTTTGTTGAATGTTTTTACTGATGAAATCGATGGATTACCTACCATGTGATAAATCAAGTAAATGATTGACTTGGTGTTGTTAGAAAATCCATTTTCTATCTCTCCCTACAAAATGAAACCATTCGTGATTCAGGAGATGAATGATCTGTTGGATGATTTGTAATATAAGGTATCATTACATCCTAGTACATCTCTAAGGTGTTTTCCACTTCACCTTTTTAAGAAGGAAGATGTGAATTTCTGCGTATGTGTTGATAATCAAAGGTTAAACTAGAAAGATTTCAATAAAAATATCTTATTCCATTAATTTATGATCATTTAAATATGTTGAAAGGCATTATGACATTATCCATGATTGAATTTAGATTTGGTTACCATAAGTTAATGGTGAGACCAACCGAAATACCTCAGACTACTTTTAGGAGTATGTATGGATTGAATGAATCAGTGGTTATGTTGTTTGGGTTAACTAATGCACCGATAATATCCATGTACTTGATAAATAGTATCAATAATTCTATTCTTTATTGGTTTTGGTGGGTTTTATCTAATATCTCATAGTTTACTCCTAGTAACCAATATATCTTTCCTAACTTATAGAGATCATCTGGAATAAATTTAGGTAGCATTGTTTTTATGCCTTGCTAACCAAATCTAGTTTCAGGATTAATAATGTACACTTCTTGGTCCATGTCATCTCAAATGAAGAAGTTTCATTAGACCTATAGAATGTTCCAACCATGGTATTTTAGGAAAAACCCAATGATGTATTTGAGACATGGATATTTCTATCCTTACTAGATTATTGTCGGTGCATTATCTTGGACTTTTCCCATTGGGCAACACAGATTTATTGGATGAACTAGAAAGGGGTGAAGTATTTTGGGACAGATTCTATCTCAAGATATTTTCATAATCTGAATGGTATGATGAACTCAAAATGTATCCTCAGATTACCTATTCTGGGTAAATATTAAAAATTTCATTGTGATGAATCCAGAGTTGGAAATTGATTAGTTCAGATGTAGGAGGATTTCATGGTTGCTTATTTATCTAGGAAAAGGATATCACAAGAGTGGAATTACCCCAATCATGATCTAGAGTAAGTAGATATGGTAAATTCCCAGGGATATGGGTGAAAAAATCTCATTTATGAGTGGTTTTTGGTATACATAGACCACGAGTGCCTCAAATAAATCTTTTCATAGAGATAACTAAACTTTATATAGAGGAGGTCCATCGATTATCCACAGTATTTAGACATTGAGTTTTCTTATACACGGGGAAAAGGAAATGTTTTAGCTGATTCATTAAATTGAAAGGGAATGACTAAGATGGTACATTAGTCTTACGATGATTAGAGGATAATGGATTTATTTTCACACATGAATCTAAATGTTTAGGATTCCAATTGATGCGTATCTATGATAGGTACAAATGTTATGCTCAATAAATTATAAAAGATTAAGAGTTAGTAGTTATATGATCTAGATGGAATAGTTATAAGAGACAACATATAGTATGGGGAGATTCCATTATGGTGGTCTCTAGTAAAAATTCTCTTCTTCTTTATGGTTGAGTTGGGTTCCTATGGTCTATTGCGACATAGTGATGAAAGAGTTTCGTGATTCTAGACGGGAAGTGATTCCTAGTAGGATAAAAATGTATCATGATATTCATAGATAGTAATGATGTTCAGGAATGAAGAATGTAAGAACTCAGTTCTTATTTGAGGTATGAATATTGTGTTCTCTAATAATTCTCAGTTTTATGCTAAAATATGGCCTAATTTGGATTCATGTTTCGTTCATGGAGGTATTGGGGGTGTCTTTGGATCCTCATGATCCTTAAACCGATGTTTTGGATGAATATAGGAGGATACATGGATATTGTAAACCGTGAAGGTTGGGCTGCCTGATTGTGCATCCATGTTTGAAAATTCAAAAAATCTTAACAGTGGAATTTCACACGGTTGGAACACGATTATTAATTAGTGCAGATAAACTGTGAAATATTCCCCAAGGGTAAATATTCCTCTGCATAGTTTTTGATTGGTTTGGAAATCCATACACATAAGCTGTATGAAATTTCTATTTTGAAAAAATTAACCATTTTGTAGTTAAAATAATATATCATCAATACCGAAATTATGTTTATTTTTACCCTATGAAAAACAAAGAGCCCCATTTAATGATCACCATTGAGACATGGCTAGAAATCCAGATAACCCCTCAATCAGATCCCCAATTCGATGGTAAGATATTATTTACTTATTATTCATACTATGTTCTTCATGATATCTATTGCGATATTTAGGATAAAGTTAATTTGATTTATTATTTGGTTCTTTGTATGTTCTTACAATTTCTTCCAAAAAGAGTTGAATCAGGGGATGATACTAGATGAGCTATCAAGAATGGACCAGTGGTATATAGTCTCATGATTTTTATTAATGTTGGTATGTTTATATATGTCCTTCCATATGTCCAATTTTTTAGTGTTGTTTGAAATGAAATTAAATTCATAGAATTATTGGGAATGGACTATGATATTATATTGGGTTGTTGATGTTTGTTATAGGTTGACTACCTTGAGTTTGAATCACCCCTTGGGGTATTTATTATTAATTAAAACATTTATGTATTCTAGCCTTAAACACCCTTGTTGTTCCTTTCTCCCATTGTCACGGGATGTTTAATTTTGCTTGATAATGGTTTGAAATTGTCAATTAAAGAATTTAAATATAAATTAAAAAAAGAAATGTTTTGTATTATGAATTTTAAATGAAATATAATTAAAAAAAGGGAGGGAGGAAATGAACCTTTTCACTTTTATGAAAATTATTAACTAATCTTGAATGACTTCATTAATATACATTTCCCTTGTGAGTTAAATAATTCATATTCCATGTTCATTGGTTATGATTAAATTATATTTTTATTAAATTTCCCATGTGATTTATATGATAACAAAAACATTTACTATATTATTATGTATGTGATTCTTGTTTTATTTAAAATTAACATGTGTGTAATTTAATGGCCAAGACTTATGAGGTTGTACAATGCTTCAAACACCTTTTAATGTGAGTTATGCCGAGACATCATCAGTTCGGACCTAGGAATGTTCAGTGAAATTTTTAAAGGATTATTTAATTTTTCTAAATGGTTATGGGATTTGGGTGATACATGTATGCATATTACAATCACACATGTGGTCTCAATTTCCCTGAACCATGCTAATGATAAGGGAGATATAGGGATCCAAATAAAGGATTCCATGGATGATCACTTATGGTTTTACATATATGTTGAGTGAAACATGGATTATTATGAGAATTAAAAGGATAAACTCAAAGGGGATTTGACTTCATATGTCATGAGGGATACTTTGGGATTTCTTAGAGGACCTACAATGATGGACTTGTATATCACATATGCTATACCACACCTAGAGAGACATTAGGTTCCTAAGACGTTCCATAGGGATGGGAAGGTAGGGTTTTAGTTGATAATACCCTTGAGTGATACTTTAATCCCAACATATGAATTTCAAGGATTGACTCTGGTTCAAAATTGAATAATTAGTGAAATTAATTTTCTAATGCCCTAACCCCATAATCCCAGAGCCGATGTATTATTTTATTACATAGGAATTATTAGAAGGAATAAAATCCCAATGGACATCTAAGTTCAACAGTCTTATAAATCCATCTAACATACATAAGACCCATAATACAATTGGAAAATAAAATAAGACGTGCTACACAATAAACTTAAATAAACGAAATCCTTGTATGCTAATTCAAATTTCTCCTGTGTATAACTTGGGGAATGAAACATAATATGGATGATATAAAATTCTCAGTAAGTGCATGTAAAGAATAAGAAAGAATGAATCAATAAGAATAAATTAACATGGGAGGGTAAATAACTGACAACACATTCCATTCAAATATCTAGATAAGTAGAAATTAATATGGAAAGGTATATAACTGAGTCACGTACCATTTAATTAATAAAATAAAATAAAATGTATCCATAGTTGTTTCGATGAAAAATTTATTTGATAAATAATAACTAAATCTAAATGAGGGAAATGAATTATTAATGGAAATCATGTATATGGAACATTAAATCCTATACCATTATAAAATTTCACAAGATGGTTTAAAACTATGGATAGAAACCCGTTCAATTAGGCCAACTTATTTTTCACATGTGAACCTCTTGATGCATTGAGGAGCTATATAAAATCTAGTATCCACTTGTTAGGGACATTACAAAACATTATTAAAATAGAATAATAAAAATAAATAATATTCCTTATCAAATATCCACTTTTAATAAAGAATATAGAATTATCAATATTTCCTAGAAATATTTAAATAATTTTGAAAGTAGACGTCACATGTAAAATGGTATACACTTTATGAAAAAATAATATCCACTATATGAGAATATATATATTTAAGAAAATTAACAATGACAAATTATTTTATTTTATCATGAGAAGGTTAAAAATCATAAAAGTAGGTGAGATTGAAAATATAATCATTAATAACAATCTATAGGAGAATATTCATTAAACATTCCAACGTGTCCCATACCACATTGAAACATTTGAATCAAAATATATACAATGGAATGACATTAAACTAAAATGATAATACCATTAGAATATTATAATTCATGATATAACATTAATAAAAAGTATATACACTGAATAATAATGAATTGGTGCATAATAACAAATAAGTCTCAATGATATGAAAATTTAGAGAAAATTATATTACCTTATCCATCCATTTGTCACGTGGTATTTATCCCCAAAAATAATGGTTTTAAAAAAATGTTACTAACTTATACTAGAACCGAATTCAGGTTTATAATATCACATATTAATTTCTAATAATGTTTTATTTTCCATTTTGACAACTCTTTCATTATTTTCACTATTTCCGATGTTAGTTTCCAAGTTCACTCGAGTATGTTTTAAATTATAATTTATTGTATTCATGATTTAGATCGTGGTTTAATCATATAAAAAATTTAAACCATGGATTGATTATCATATATAATCAGTATATATATGTATTTATAGTAGTTCATTATATTTTGAGATTATAAAAGAAGTGCACCATCCATTGCAACGGTGGGCCGTACGTATGCATGAAATGTACTTCCATTTCATTATGGCATTAAAATAATGAAAACTAAATTATAAATTTGTATATTATAATTCGATAACCAAATCATTTTTATTTATGTTACGAAGGTTTATTAAAATCATCATTTGTAAGTTCCATGTATGGTATGAACGAGTCATATCACTTTGAGGGGGTGGTAGTCCACACTCCCTCAAATAAAATTATCATATTTAAAGAAGATGGAAAGAATAAAAGAATGTTATAAATAAACATTACAGAACAATAAATAAATTATAAATATTATATATAACATATATAAATATTGTTTTCATCATAATTTCCTCCATGATAGATTCTAAGGAAAAAATGACCAATCATCATTTTGTGAGGTGGTACATCTTCTTACACAGAAAAAATATGTTTGTTACCCATTAGATGGAGGTGTGTGCGAGTTTAGAACAAACCCGTTACCTAAAAACATACTAGTATATTTAGGATACTTTTTTTGTTATATAATAATTTAATAAAGAGATTTGTGTGGGTGTATAATGGAAATAAAACTAAAACACATGGGAGAAGACATTAAATCTTAATGTGGTATTATCTATTGGTTTATACCCAAAGGATTCCATGGATTGTTTTCTGCCCAAATAAAGGCTCCTAGGTCTGGGGGAGGGATGTTGGGATACTATTTTGGTAGATATTGGTCCATCAAAAATGGCTTGGGAGTTGTTATTAAGGGGGGATATGGTAGCCTTTATATGGAAGGAACAAGTCTCACTAGGAATTTTTGGAAACAAGTTATGTGTACACACGTTGTCACCTAAAAAAGACATAAAAAAAACTCAATAATGGAAAGTTAATGGAGTAATTATGGATATAAAATGGGGTTTTTACAAGTGGATAAGTTATTTGGCCCCCCTATGTTAATAGTTTAGTCCTTAATTTTTCCATAACCAATGTAATTAATTTTAATCACTTTCATTAATTAGTTTGGAAAATAATTATGTTCTTCTCATTAGTCATGAAATATCATCTTGATTACCATTTTTTATGTATGTTATTATAAATTAAATTCATATAATTGAAAAAATTAAGATTAATTCTTATCCCATAGACATAACAAAATAACGGGTTTTAAAATAGAAAATTATTAAAAATTTGTTACGTTTTTATACTCAATTACAAATTAAAATTGATTATAATGAACTAAATTGTATTAATATCTATATAATTGATATAATTTGGTCTAAAAACAATTTTAATATATAATTTATCATTAATAATTATTTAAAAAAAACGGTAGTCTTTAACTAAAATGCAGTATTTTTTACTATTAATTAATAATTGAAATGTTTCAAAAAAATATCAAAAATTCACCCTAACAAAATTATTATGTTTTTATATCAAATTTGAAGTTTATTTTGACATTTAAAATCCATTAATGTATCGATATTAATATTTAAAATGGGGTCTCTATTAAAAGGTTGAAAAATTTCCTTTATCAAAATATATATTTTTATGTGTAAAATAGAGTTTGTGCTTATCTTATGTCTATAAAACCTAATGGATGAATAAGAAAAATATTTGATTTTACATATAATATATATATTACATTAATATAACTCTCTAATTAATTTAATATATTAGCATAAAATAATTATTTTAGCATAAAAATTGTTTTATATAAAAATATTCACATTATATTCAATTTGTTTTTATATACATTGTAAATTTCTTTATAACCAATTAATTAATTATATATTTGAATAAAGCATAATTCTCATAATTTCATTGTTACTATTCATAACTACTAATTTATAAACAATCTTATATGTAATTATATTTTAATAATATATTTTTGTTTGATAAAACATGGTATTCCAGGTAACACAAGCCATCATGGAAGGTTTCACCATTGTATAATGCATGTTAACTCGTCGTTTCATGCATTTAAATATAAAGAATATATTTTAAATAGTAAATATATTTTAAATTATCTAGATATTATATTACCTCACATGCTTGGTGTCACATTTCACACACACTATTAACTATAAGTTTCTTACTTTAGAGTTTTGTGGTGTTACATTCTACCCACCATAATTAAATTTTTTCATCACACATTAAACATGATCTTAGTGATATAGGGATTAAAAATAAACTATTTTTGAAATATTCACATCATAAAATGGCTAAAAACATATATTATTAATAAGATATAATGGATATTACAACTGCCATGCAACTGTGTTACCCAGTAGGAGAATATAGGTGCGAAATGAAAACATTAATATGGAATAAAAATTCCAACAATCACATTATGTGTGAGATTTCTAGAGAACATTTTCAGATTATTGTTTTTGATAAAAACATTAAACCAATTCTATGAAAAAACTTCATTGATATCATTAAAAATTATGATAATATGACAACATTTATTTTTCAAAACCATTCTCTTCATATATTTAAGGAATTATTTCTCTCTATAAAAAATGTGTAAATATACATTTCTATAAAAATAATATCTTCATTTTATTATGAATAGAACTATTTCTACCTCATATCAAAGCACATGATGTATCATATGGTGAAGTAATACATTGTCATCTAAAATCTCAGTTAATTATCATCTTAAAATTTTTTATAAATGGTTAACTTATCTAAAATATTATGATGAAATCACATTTGATGAAGTGTCACTGAGTTTCTAAAATGAACTTATCATCAAATTTTAATCAACATGAAGTAGCTCTAAATTTTCACATTCCAAACATGTGAATAACTTCCTCATGTTTCCTCTTAAAATATGTTAATAACTCGAATCACTATATAAACTTGTTGGGAATAGCTATTCAAAATCATTCTTTACGTATGACACATGATATTGGACCTACTCCTTAAATCCAAACATGTTGTAAACACCATCAGTAATGTAATTAAACACATGTTCAAAAGTAATTCATCAATTCCAAGTTAGTTACTACTTTTCAAAATCAATCATTTCTTATCCATTATCTCAAAATCATGATTATATTAAGGGGGTTCATTCCATCAATCATTTATTTTCTGATAAGTTCAACTTTCTACTAAATAAATTTTCATAGTACCATTCACCATATGATATAAAGTCATTATTGAAAAAGTACTATAGTAAAATACTTACATATTTCATAAATAATTTGATGAAAAAAATTAAAATCATATATCTTAGATAAAAACATAACTACATTAATCATTCCACTTCAATTATATCAATAACATATTATTGACCTTGATCCCTTAGCTTCTTCTAAGATATATTACCACAACCCTTGGGGAATTTGTTTGAAATGTTTCCAATCTCCTTGGAATTGTAACATTGAATAAAAATATGTTACTTTTTTCCATTTCATTCATTTCTCGGTGACCACTTTCTCCAGACATATATCAAACTAAAAATCCTTTCAAGTATTTACCATGATAATTATTTCCCTAGTAATCACATTTTGGAAAATCTATCATTCCCTTAATCTTCATTTACTCATTCCCCTTTTCATGTTCTTTAGAATACCTCTTCATCTCTTAGTTTCCCTTAAATACATAAGACTTGGATAATTGTTTCTCTATAATGAAAGAAAATTAAACCATTTAATCTTATTAAGAGACACTTTGGGAAACTAATTCCCGTCAGAGACTTGGATTATGTCCTTCAAAATAGTGGTTTATCTTACACTTAGTGTTTCATATATAATCCATAGCATACTTGAATAACCATGTAATGGTAGTTTCATAATTTTCAACAACCAATTCATCCTTTTTCTTTTATCCATGGAACTTTATCTCTATATCAATTTGTTAATCATTAGGATTTTATTCCTGAATAATGTGTCCTTAAAATTTCTCCATTCCATGATTTCAATTTATTCTCCCTCACTAGTATTTAGATATGAGACCCCCAATGGTTAGTTCCACCTTGGAGAAAATATATTGCAAGTGTAACCATTTCCTTTCTTTTGTATTCTAAGGCAATAAATATCTTCTACAAAGACTTAATACATTACTTAGCTAAAATTGGATTAGTAGTCCCACTAAATGATGGGGGATTTTTTTCACAAAAATCAACCTAGTATAAGAGATTATATACCTGGAATAGGTTTCTCCTGTAATGTCCCAGAATTTTAATATATATTTTTTATTATATGGAATTATTTTGAGACCGTAAAATCTGACAGCGTGTGATTCTGAGTACCGGAGTGCCCGGAATGATCCGTCGAAGTTTTTTTAAGCTTTAATTAGTGCACATAAGCAGTTTTTATGAAAAATTTGAATAAATATTAAATGTTTGCTCAGATCAGAAATCTGAGGGCACTGTTGCATTCAGGATGGCAGGTTTACCCTAGGCGCGACTTAAGTTTAGTCAGTACAGGCCTCCTGTGAGAAAAACTGAAAATGGAATAATCATAAGTAAAATAATCAAATAATTTTATTTTATTTTTCAGATGATTATAACTCACGAATGATGACTTGTATTAAAAATTTGAGACCACAGATAAGCTCATGAGGGTATGCTTTCTTTAATAAGATACTAATATTGGATGGCGCGGGCCAATAGTGGAAGTTAGTTTTTGGCCTTAAATAAAATAATTAAGTAACAATTATTTTATTGTTAAAATCCATTACTTATAAAGGGTAACTTGGATTGAAAATCCTAGAGTACTGTTGAGTTAGTTGGGGCGTGTTCTCCTTAGGTGGAGCCTAACCTCGACCGGCGTGGGTTTAGGGTGAACATTATTAATTTATAGAACTTTTTTAAGGTACATTCAGTAAACGAGCGAGCCGTGTTTTCTATCTTTTGAAATAGTGCTTGGATTAAATAACTGAGGGAACCTTTGAATCTACCGTGCCAGGATTCGGTTAAGTGAGGCTTCACTTTGACCATAGTAGGTCTGGAGAAAAATTTATATTTTGGTACTTTTTAAAAGAATAAACAAAATAACTTTTTTATTTGATTTATTTTTTTCTTTTCCTCTAATGGACAAGAGGCAACGTGGGACCGAAGATGTGTCAAGCCATTAAATGGATTGACCCTTCAATCCTAAGTAACAACACCACTGGGGAATCAGGAAGTTTCCTAACTAATGAGCCCCCATTAATTCCACGAACGTTTCTCACCCTCCCCCTCTTCAATTTATATAGAGCTTGGGGAGATGTATCGGCACGACTTCACCAAGAAACGAAGTATTGATAAAGTGCCGCGATGCCAAACCCTTGGAGGACAGATCCGGTTTCAGTGAGTGGTGACGAGCAAGACCGAAACCCGGAACCGAAGATCGATGATTGAATGATGTCATTAGAGGCGAGTTTTGGGGGACAACGAACACTGACCCACATCCTCAATCGCGGGTGTGTCTCCATAATTCTCGAGGTAGGGGTTTGATTTTCATTTAATTTAAGAGTTTTAGAATCCTTTTTCCTCCCTCATGTTGTTTTCAGGCTAAGGCAGAGGGCGCATGCCTAATAAAACCACCCTGGACCCTCCGCTACCCTGCTACCCCCTTCTGTTCTCCGGGTAAGACCAACGGTGCAACGCTACGGGCGACTGGCACTGGTAGGGACCAAGGCGACTGCTGGCACCGGATGACCGCGGGGCAGGAGGTAGTACAACTATGCTGTCGGAGGATGCAGGCTGCGGCTCATCAGAAGTGGCAGACCAAGGGAGGCAGCCGTCACACTGGCCGACTGTGGGTGGCGGCCGACACACCGGCCGCCTGTAGGTGGCAGAGCAGCATGCCGCCGTACACTGCGGGAGATGGTGGCCGACATCGGCCAGCCATGATGGGATCAATAGTACTCACTCTAGCGAGTTCCGCGTGCCCCTTGGAGGCACCACATGGCACCGCCACTACGGAAGAAACTGAACGTCCCTCGCGGCCGTTCAGGAAAACCGAGTGTCACTCCCCCATTGGCGGCTAGGCCGGACCCCACTGTAGGCCGGACCGGTGGGCCGCACCCCCTTACAGTCCAGGACGCCCCTTGCGGGCCACCCCATTGAAGGTTGGGATGCCCCTTGTGGTCTAGTCTACCCCCTTGCGGGTCGGGCTGCACCCTTGTTGGCCGGGCTGTACCTTTACGGGTCGCCCCCTTGCGGGCCGGGCTGCCCCCTTGCGAACCGGGATACCCCCTTATGGGACACATCTTGCAGGCAGGGAATCCCCCGTGCAGGCCGGGACACCCCCTTGATGGATGTGATTCCTCCTTGAAGGTCGAGATTCCCCATAGTAGGTCGGGCTGGATCTCATCCCAACCAAGGCGGGTCGGACCCATATCTGGGTGGGTCGGCCTGAACTGAGTCAGGTCGGCCAAGACCGGGTCAGGTTGACCTAGACCGAGTCAGGGTAGACCCAAATGGGCCGGGTCTGCATAGGCTGGGTTAGGTCAACCTAAACTAGGTCGGGTTGACCTAGACTTGGTCAGGCCGGACCCGGCCAAGTCAGGTCGGACCGGACCTGGGCCGAACCTAACTCGGAAACACTTAAAGGGAAATATCTTGAGAACCAAATGTCCATTTAATGAACCATCTATGACATTGGGATCCTTTTATCAAGACGGTCCTTTTGGTATACTAAAATTTAGTTTTGGAGACAGTTGGAGTATGGTCAGGTTGATCGAGCCCAAATCCAACCGGGCCCTTGGAACTCAAACGCTTATAACTCATAGAGAGGGAATTCGATTGACACATCGTCTGTCGAATTAGAACCCTTACGAAATGGTGTCCCATTGTGTTACTCCTTCATAGAGCTTAGTGGATGTCAAGGTTCAACTAATATATCAAGGGGCAGATTCTATAGAACTCTAGCACACCAAGTGTGAGGAATCTTATGGATGGTTGTAACGTGTTGAAGATCATCGATCCAGTGTGGGTCAGCATCTACCGATCCTATGTGGGTCAACATATATTGATCATGTCTGGGTATACCTCTATTATATCCTATGTGGGTCAGCTCTCAGTGATCCTACGTGGGTCAGCGCATACTGATCCGGTGTGGGTTAGTAGGTGTTAGTACCTAACGACCCTGTGTGGGTCAGCAGCGGTGCCTCTTAACAGAATAAGATGATATAGCTTACAACTAATCATCTGTACTTCTATACTTATGTTATAACTGATTGTGATCTGAGTCTTTTTATCTTTGTGGTGTTACCTTTGTGGTACTTCTACCTTCGTGGTATTATTTTTGTGGTGTTACCTGTGTAGTACTTCTATCTTCATGGTGTTATCTTCATGGTGATATCTTCGTGGTGTTGCCTGTGTGGTACTTCTACCTTCGTGATGTGATCTTCGTGGTGTTACCTATGTGGTAATTCTACCTTCATGGTGTTATCTACATGATGTTTTCTTTGTGGTGTTACCAGTGTGGTACTTCTACCTTTATAGTTTTATCTTCGTGGTGTTACCTGTGTGGTACTTCTACCTTCATGGTGTTACCTATGTGGTACTTCTACCTTCGTGGTGTTGTATTTGTGGTGTTACCTATGTGGTAATTCTACCTTCGTGGTGTTGTATTTGCGGTGTTACCTATGTGGTACTTTTACCTCAGTGGTGTTACCATCGTGGTGTTACTTGTGTGATACTTCTACTATAGTGGTGTTACCTTTGTGGTGGTCTTCCCTCGTGTATGAGATGATTATATCATGATAACTTAGGTATATGTATGGGAATATACCTAAGTAGAGTTGATGTCTACCACTTCATGCTTTGAGTTTATGGTCTTGCTTTGTGGTATTTCCTTTGTGGAATTCAGGGAGACCTACGTGGGTCACGAGGTCCCTGCTGAGTATCATTATACTCACCCCTGCACAGGCTTCGCCCCCACCTTGTTGTTTCTTGTGCAGACGTCGTACTGCATTGATCAAGGTTGAGGGAGTCAGGACTGGATGGTTCTTGAAGGAGGACCATTTTCCGTGACATGACACATGGATTACTGTTCGTGAGCTCTACCTACCATTTAGGTAGGATCCCCGGTGGACGATCTAGGAGCTGTTTTTCACTTTTCTGTTGTATTTTTACTTTTTAGTTGTATTTTTACTTTTCAGTTGTGCTTTAATCCCAAACCATTTACATTCATCAAACTTTTACTAAAGTTGTTTAATTCATGGTTGCTTCTTATTTCATTCGAGTTTGTGTGTTTGTACAGGTTTAAAGGTAATTCCTTCCCATTTTAGGATACACCTTTCCGTTACTAGTCGCTAGCCCCTAGCCTATAGAAGACAGGCTTGGGGTAGTCACAGCACAAGCCCAATGGGACGGGTCGTGAAAACGTGGTATTAGAGGAGTCGGTTCAACCAAAGAAGTTGGACTCTGATCTTTTCTATGTGTCAATAGTGTTAAGTGTCATGAGTGTGGTTTTTAGATTGGGGAATCCAATGTCGGTGCAGGAGCCGACGTATTCATACACCAGGACCCTGAATTCTGATTTCCAAATCAGTGCATAGAATCATTGATTGCGTGTGTTTTTGAAAAGTCTTTCTTGTGGTTTCTTTGAAGTCAGCTCACCAGGTATAACTTAATGACCATGGTGAACATGTTCTTTATCAGGATGCCACCACGTAGAAATGCATCTAGGATTCTCGAGAGAGTACCCGATGACAGACCACCGAGTGACGAGGCTTCGATGTGGGGAACTCTTACTGCGTTGGCACCTTCGGGTGGTGTACCAGTAGCACCACCACCCATTGGGTAGCGGTTACCAACAAATGATACCAATATAGGATACACACTGACTGAGCACATTGCACAAGTTTTAGCAGAAGAGGCCTCTGAGTTTTCGAGGCGAGACAAATCCCCAGGTAGCTGAGGACTGATTGGAGGTTGTTTCATGATTTTTCCGCCTAGTTGGGATACCAGTAGATAAGATGGTTATCCTAGAAACTAGTATTTTTCAGTGTGTAACCATGAGGATGGTCCGCATGGTGATGAGGATTCAGTGCATGGACCATTGACCGAGATGGTACATTTGGATAGTGTGCCAGCTATGTCACTACCTGTTGGTCAGCACTTACAACCATCTATACCAATAGAGGACACATGTAGGTTTAGTTCCATACACTTGTTTCAGCATCAGATAACGCTCTGGTTCTAAGGTGAGTCCGACTCAAAGGCTGCTAAGGACTGGATTGAGGAGGTGGCCAAGTTTCCATTTAGCCAGGGCACCATTTGATCAGATGGCCATCCTGGTAGAGAGCCTTTCATGTGGCTCAACAAGCCGATGATAAGGTTTATATCACCCTGATCTTGTAAAGAGGTGACTTTTCTGTCGACAAGCTTGAGAACCTTCCTCGTAGAAGGGGGTATCTTACCATAAATAGCAAAGGGATGAGAGTTCCCTGGAGCTTCTATAGCATTGAAAAGATGACATGTCAGTAGCTGTGTATTGATCAAGGTGTACCGACCATCCCAGGTACTCGATTAATATGATAAAGTTAATGCTTCATGGCTCGGACCTCCGAGTGAGGTGTTTTTAGAAACATCCAAGCCCTCACTTTTCCTCTATGCATTTCTACTTATGTTAGGGTGCTATAGAGAACCTTTGTGGTTTAATTTTCCTTGGATGAGCGGATATAACTAGTGAATGTTAGTAGTGGAAAAGCAAGAAAATGACACCAGTATCAGATACTTAGGCATAAAAAATGATTCAGGAAGAGGTAGTGTTTGGGAAAGATGAATCTGTAGGGAAATAGATGTGGAAGTGGAGCTAGGAGAGTAGCATGAGGTGGTATACATTTCGACATGTTACAACCACCACCCCAATATGTTCCCCATGAGGCTCAGGGAGCTGGAGGGCATGGGAAGGGAGTAGCTTCATGCGGTCAAGGAGTGTGACCCAAGGTCTCCATGAATGATTAGAGGTAAGGTTTATTGCTACTACTAGCTGCCGTATTAATAGACATATGAACTAATCATTCCTTTTTTCCATGAATCTTATTCAAGACCCATAGTTTCCGGTTAAACCATTGACTTGACCCTTATGTTTGGAGATACATTAGGGAGGAGACTCAAAAATCACACTAATGCTGACGGTGTGATCTAACCCTTGAGCCAATAGTTTCGGTTGGAACCTCTTGGTGGCAGCATCGAGGCCTTGCGACATTAGTCTGGGTATAGACTAGACATCCACAATTCAAACTCAGATTGAATGTATTAGTAAAAATGTTTTTGGTTTATCTATAACATTGGAATGGGGTTTTCCTTGGTCAGCGAAAAAGGAAAACCATGAAGCATAGTATAAACTAATGCATTGGAGGGTGCAACCGATTACTCTTGAGTCGGACAACCTTACCCTTGTGGCAGTAGGAGTTTTGAGTTTTTAGTTCTCAATCGGAGTGGCAGAGTGTGTGGAAATCCTTCCAAAAAATGTTTCCTGGATTACCTCCCTGAAGGGAGAGGGACTTCTGCTTTGGCTGGGTACAACTGAAGTTTTGAACTAGACTTCTCTAGGGTAGCGGCACCCTTTTTAGCTTTGACAAAAAAGGGGGAGCCTTTCCTATGGACAGAGAAGTGTTAACAAAAATCTCAAGAGATGAGACAGATACCGATGAGTAGAACTACACTAATCATGACATGGAGTTAGTAGAAGTGGTCTTCGCACAGAAGATGTGGCGACACCACCTGATGGTTGAATGGTTTACTATTTACTCTGATCACAAGAGTCTCAGGTATATATTATCATAGAAGGAACTTAACCCGAGATAGAGAAGATGGCTAGAGTTCCTCCAGGACTATGAATTTGATATAGCCTATAATCCTAGGAAAGATAAAGTGGTAGTAGACACACTCAGTAGGAGGTCTGGTCTACAACTGTTGAGTGAGGCATCAGAGTAGCTAGTCGCATTGTGGATATCCTTCGTGGATAATGATGGAGCAGCTTAACTCTAGTCTATGATTTTCACTCCCCCAATTCTTTAGCGAGTTTGGGAGGCACATCTTGGGACAATGATTGTGAGGCCTGACATGCTCAGATATCCCCAGGACGATCTCTGGAAGGATTTTTCTGAAGGCGGGGAGAATGTCATTTTCTTTAGAGGATGCACCATGGTACCAGTGATACTTTAGGTGGAGGTGTTTAGGTAGTTCCATAAACCCCCTTTAACGGTACATCATGGAGTGATGAAGATGTACCAGGACCTCCAACGTCAGTACTGATGGACATGGATGAAGGAATCAGTGGCATAGTTTGTATCATGATGCCTCACTTTTCAGCAAGTGAAGACTGCATAGAGCTGGCAGAATTCTTATTCTGATAGGATACAGATACCTTTGGAGTTCTAGGAGGGAGACCATATCTTCATATGGGGGTCACCTCAACTAGGTTTGTGAAGATTTGGTCAGGGAGGCAAGTTATCTCCAAGGTTCATCAGACCTTTCTATATTCTCATTAGAGTGGGCGAGGTAGTGTACCATCTATCTATTTCCCCATAGATGGACCGGTTTCATAATGTTTTCCATGTGTCACAGCAGACGAGATGCTTGCATGATCCATCACATGTTATCGACTAGGGCGAGTTGAACATTGACGATGGGGTGATTTTTATAGAGTTTCTAATGGGGATAGATGATTAACAGAAGTGAGTCCTTAGTTGACAGTCAATCCCTCTAGTGCGAGTTTGGTAGAAGCATGGGGACCTCCAGGAGAAAATATGGGAGTGGGATGCTCAGATTCATTCTCAGTACCCTCATTTGTTTGATTTTCCTTTATTTTGGCTTTAGGGGATGTAAATCCCTAATGTGGGGAGAATGTAATGTACCATAATTTCTGTATAATTTTTTTATTATATGGAATTATTTCGAGACTGCTAAATCTGGAGACACATGATTCTGAGGCCTAGAGTACCCAGAATGATTCGTCGAAGTTTTGTTGACCTTTAATTAGAACATGTAAGTAGTTTTCCTAAAAAAGTGGAATAAATCTTAAATGCTTTCCCAGATCATAAATCTGAGGGAACCATTGCGTTCAGGATGGCAGGTTTACCCTAGGCATGACTTTAGTTTAGTCAGGGCATGCCTCCTATGAGAAAACAAGAAAATGTAATAACTATAAAAAAAATAATTAAATAAAGTTATTTTATTTTTCAAATGCTTATAACTCACGAATGTTGACTCAGATTAAATATAAGAGACCACCCCTAAGCTCGTGAGGGTATGCTTTCATTAGGCAGATACTACCATTGGCCGGTGTGTGCCAATAGTGGAAGTTATTTTTTTTCTTTAAATAAAATAATTAAGTAAAAATTATTTTATTTTTAAAATCCATAACTTCTATATGGTAACTCAGATTGAAATTCTGAGAGTACCATTGAGCTCTTTGGGGAATGTTCTCCTTAGGTGGAGCCTAATCTCGACCGGCGCGGGTCAAGGGTGAAGGTTATTAATTTATTAATTTTTTAAGGTACGTCCAGTATACCCGTGAGTGGTGTTTTCTAACTTTTGAACTAGTTCTCGGATTAAAAATCCAAGGGAACCTTTGAATCCGCAGTGCCAGGATTCTTTTAAGGGAGGCTTTACTTTGAGTGCAGTAGGTCTAGAAAAAAATTAAGATTTTGAGACTTTTTAAAAGAATAAATAAAATAAATTTTTTATTTTATTTCTTTCTTTCCTTCCAACAAAACAAGTGACAACATGGGACTAGCGATGTGCAAGCCATTAAATGGTTTGACCCTTCAATCCTAAGTAACGACGTCATTGGGGAGGTGGGAAAGTTCATAATTAATGATCCCCCATTAATTCCATGAACGATGCTCAACCTCCCCCTTTCCTATTTATATGGAGATTGGGGAGAGGTATTGATACAGCTTCAACAATCAACAAACTGATGATAAAGTGCCGCGATGCCAAAACCTTGGAAGACGGAGCCGGTTCTAGCGAGCGGTGATGAGAAACACTGAAACCCTGAACCAAAGATCGATGATAGAGTGACATTATTGGAGGATAGTTACGGGGGATTGAAAACACTGACCAAAATCCTCAACCGCGAGTCTTTCTCCATAGTTCTTGAGGCAAGGGTTTGATTTTCATTTAATTAAAGTGTTGTACAATCCTTTTTCCTCCCTCATGTTGTTTTCAAGCTAATGCAAAGGGAACATGCCTAACAAACCTGGCCCGGACCATCCGCTAGCTTGCTACCCCCTTCCGTTCTCCATGGAAGACCGCCGGCATGGAGGTACTGACGACCGATGCCGGCAGGGACTAAGGTGGCGGTCGACACTGGCTGACCATGAGGGAGGAGTCCATGCACCTACGCCGCCGGAGTATGCGGGTTGTGGCTTGTCAACCACGGCAGACCAAGGGAGACGGCCGACACACCGGACGACCGTGGGTGGAAGAGCGGCGTGCCTTCACACATTGTTGGAGATGGCGGTTGACATTGGCCGACCGTGACGGGATCGGCAGGACCCACTCTACCGGGTCCCACGTGCCACATGGAAGCACCATGTGGTGCCGCTGTTGTAGAAGATACCGAACAACCCTCGTGGCCATTTGGGAAAACTGGGGGTCACTCACCTGGCAGCGGCTAGGGAGGACCCCAACGCGAGATGGACTGGCGGGTCGCACCCCTTGTGGGCCGGGCCTCCCCTTGCGTGCCACCCCCTTGCAAGCCAGGCTTCCCCTTTGTGGGCCAGGCTTCCCCCTTGAGGGCTGCCCCCTTGAGGGCCGGGCTATGCCCTTGCGGCTGCCCCCTTGCGGGCCGAGCTGCCCCTTACGGTCCAGGATGCCCCCTTGCGGGTGACCTCCTTGTGGGTCAGGCCAGACCTTGGCCCTCAGGCCAAGCTCGCCACAACCCCGCCCAGCCAGGTCGAACCTGGATCAGGTTGGGTCGGACTGGGCCTGGGCCCAATCGGTCCCAGAAACACTTAAAGGGCCATATCTTGAGAACCGGATGTTCGTCTAATGAACCATATAAGGAGTTGAGATCCTTAGATCGGGATGTCCCTTTTGGTATAATTCAATTGAGTTTTGGATATAATAGGGGTATGACCAGGTTGGATCGAACCCGAATCCAACCAGGACCTCAAAACTATAACACTTATAAATCATAGACCAGGCGTCCGATTGATTCACCGTCTATCATGTTTGAACCCTTACGACATGGAGGACCTTTGGGTTACTCCTTGTAGATTAGTTTTGGTTGAGATTTTACCATTATCTCGAGGGGTATATTCTATGTAACTCGAGCGCACCAGGTGCGATGAATCCTATGGCTGGATGTAACATGAAGAAGAACATCAATCTTGTGTGGGTCAGCATCTACCAATCCTGTGTCGATCAACATCTATCGACCCTATGTGGGTCAGTATCTATTAGATCCTGTATGGGTCAGTGGTCAGTGGTCAGTGATCATGTGTGGATCAGTGCATACGGATCATGTGTGGGTCAGATCCTGCATGGGTCAGCGAGGTTAGTACCTAACGACCCTGTGTGGGTCAGCAGTAGTGCCTCTTAATAGAATAAGATGATCTAGCTTACAACTAATAATCTATACTTATGTACTCATGTTATACCTGATTATGAGATGAGTCTTTTTATCTTCGTGGTGTTACCTGTGTAGTAATTCTACCTTTATGGTGTTATCTTTTTGGTGTTACCTGTGTGGTACTTCTACCTTTGTGGCGTTATCTTCGTGGTGTTACCTATGTGGTACTTCTACCTTCGTAGGGTTATCTTCATGGTGTTACGTGTGTGGTACTTCTACCTTCATGATGTTATCTTTGTGGTGTTACCTGTGTGGTACTTCTACCTTCATGGTGTTACCTGTGTGGTACTTTTACCTTCTTGGTGTTATCTTCATGGTGTTACCTGTGTGGTACTTATTTCTTCATGGTGTTATCTTCATGGTGTAACCTATTTAGTACATATACCTTTGTGGTGATGTCTTCTTGGTGTTACCTGTGTGGTACTTCTACCTTTGTGGTGTTACGATTGTGGTGTTACCTATGTGGTACTTTTAACTTAGTGGTGTTACCTTTGTGATACTCTCCCCTCATGTATGATATGAGTATATCTTGATAACTTAGGTATATGTATGGAAATATACCTAATTAGAGTTTATGTATATCACTTCGTGCTATGATTTTGTGGTATTGCTTTGTGGTATTTACTTTGTGGAATTTAGGGAGACCTACGGGGGTCTCGGGGTCCCTAATGAGTATTGTTATACTCACCCATGCACGAGATTCTCCTGCACTTTGTTTTGTATTGTGTAGAGGACGTACAACATTAATCAAGGCTGAGGGAGATAGGGCTGGATGGTTCTCAGTGGTGAACCATTTGGCATGACGTGACGCATGGACTACTATTCGTGAGTTGTACCTACCCTTCAGGTAGGATCCCCGGTGGATGATCTAGGATATGTTTTTCACTTTTCAGTTGTATTTTTTACTTTTCAGTTGTATTTGTACTTTTTGGTTGGGCTTGTATTCTGACCCCTATACTTTTTATCACACTTTAACTATAGTAGTTTTTTTATTGGTTCCTTCTAGTTGCATTCTACTCTGTGTGTTTGTACAGGTTTAAAGGCAATGTCTTCCCATTTTAGGGATACACCTTTCCAGTGATTGTCTCCAGCCCCTGACCTATGGAAGGCGGGCTTGGGGTATTCATGACATGTGCCCCAAGGGACAGGTTGTGAAATCTCCATTCATGAAAGGTTATTTTTTATAACATGACTAAGATGCCTTAATATATCCATAACATGATAAGATCCAATACCATCTATATTTGTTTTTTAAAAGTTAAATATCTACATTTTCTATGAGTATTGATACCATTAATCCTTCTGGGTACCATTTACAAATAGTGGAATACACTAGATTGTCTCATAAAGTTGTGAACATTGTATAACTATAATTATGATATATCAAATTACATTAATTTATGCATCATGAATCAAAGAATCATAATAAATGGATACTTTGGGGTAATCATTAATTTCAAATCCTTCATAATGGTATGTAAAGAAAATGTGAAATGTCCAATTTGTATCCCCCAATAGTGCCAAACTAGGGGAGTAGTAATGCCCAATGTTATGTACCAAGTTACAACGTTTCATGCACAAAACACATTGTCGGATTTATTACTCCTGGGTACAGCTATTCTGGAACCACATCCAATTATAGTTTCCAGACAAGGATGTATTTATAGAAATACCAACATAATCACTACCTTATAAAAATTTTAGGACATTTTTGTATACATATCCACAATGTCTATCTTAGGTTTGTGATAAAAAATCTATGTTATATATATATATTTTCTAATGTTACTTTAAAAATAACATTGATACAAACTATAACACCCTGACCCCAGAAGCCCAGAGATGTTTCATTATATTATAACATTGGAATTATGATATTAAAAAAATATAGAAGGAATTATTAGTTTAGTTGTCTTGGGAATCTATATTTCATATATAATACCCATAAAAATATTTGAAAATAATATATAACATGATATACAACAAACTGAAACAAACTACATTCATTAATTCTTATTCATAGTTCTCTTATTCATAAACTTGGGAAAGAATCATAATAAAGGTGATCTCAAATAATCGATAAGGTTAAGTAAATCAGATGCAATAATAAATAAATAGGAATAAATTAACATGAAAAGGTAAATATATGACAATAGTTTCCTTTCAAATAACTATATAAGGAAAAATCAATATGGCATGGTATGAAACTAAAACACATGCATGTAATCAATGAATTTAAACAAAATGCATCCGTAGATATTTCGATACAAAATCCCATGAATGAATAATAACTAAAACAAAATAAGGGAATTTATTTCTTAACGGTTTCCATGTATAAGGAACATTAAATCTTATACCATCATGACCTTTTACAAGGTAGTTTAAAACTATGGATAGAAACCAGTTTAATTTGGCCAAATTATTTATCTCATGAGAATCTATTGATGCATCAAGGAGCTGTATAATGTTCAGGATCAAACCCTCTTTGAATGTCTACAAAATTCCTTATATTTAATAATCTAAATAAATATTATTCCTTATCAAATATATATATTGAATAAAGAAAATAGACTTATCTATATTTCCCTAAAATAATCAAATAACTATCAAAGTAGACACCATATGTAAAACAATATATGGTTTTGGAAATAATAATATCCATTGTATTGTAATATAGATATTAAAGTAAATTTACAATGAAAAATGATTTCAATATAGTGATTTTATCATGCTAAGGTTAACAATCCAAAAATTCAGTGAGATATAAAATATAATCATTAAGAACAATCTTGAAGAGAATAATCTTTAAATATTCCAAAGTTATCCATACAACATTGAAACATTTGAATCATAATATCCAGAAAGGTATGAAATTAAATGAAACATATAATATCAATGGAATAAGGTAATTCATCATATAACATGAAATAGGAATTATATACCCTAAATAAAGGTGAATTGGTGCATAATAACTACTAAATCACAATGAAATGTAAATTTAGACGAAATCCACTTAACTTAAACTTCATTTTGTTGTATGGTATTTATCCACTTTAATAATAGTTTAATATATGTTAATAACTTATACCAAAACTATACTCATGTTAATAATATCATATATTATTACTCCATAATGTTTTATTACCCGCTTTTTAACATTATTTCATTAATTTCACTATTTTAGGTGTTAATTTCTTAGTTTGCTTGAGTATGATTTTACTTGTTATTTATTTTTTTCATTAATTATTAAATGGTTTAATCATCTAAACAATGTAATATATTGAATAATTATGATATATAATCAATATATATGTATTTAAAGTAGTTCATTATATTTGAATATTAGAAATGATGTGCACTGTTAATAGAGATGGTAGGTCATACTTACTCATGAATGCAACTTCAATTTCATTATTGTATAAAAAAATGAAAAATAAATGATACATATTTATATGATAATTTAATAATCATATATATGTTATATATGTTACCTAGTATTATTAATTATATCATTTATACATTCCATGTATGTTATGAACAAGTCATATCACATTGAGGGGCGATATTCCACACTTAAATGAAATTATCATATTGTCAAAAGATGAAAATCATAAAGGAATGTTATGAATAAAAATTAAATAAGAATAAATACATTATAAATATGATATATAACATATGTAAATATTGTTTCCATCATAATATCCACCATGATTTGGGGTAAGGGAAGAATGAATAATCATCATTTCATCAGGCAGTAGTTCACCGTACACAGAAACAATACGTTCATTACACATTAGATGAAGGTGTGTGTATGTGTAGGTAATAACCATTAAATAAAAACATCCAAGTATATTTAAGATACTATAATTTTCATATATTAATTTAATAATGAGATTTTAGGGGGTTTATAAAGGAAATGAAACCCAAAAAACTTGGGAGAAGATATTACCTCCTAATCGGGAATCTTCTTATGGTTTATACAAAAAAGATTCCTTTTAAATATCTACACCCAATGAGAGGATTATAGGTGGATGGGAGTTATTTTTTGAGAATATTTGATCAGATCTTGGCCAAAAATAAGTGGATATAGAGGTGTGAATAAGGGGGATATGTGATGGGTTTTTATAATGGAGGAAAAGGACTCACATGGAATATTTGGAAGCAAGTTGGTGCACACATGTTTTTAACTAAAAAAAGTTAAAACAAACAAAGAAAACTGAATAATTGAAGGTTCATGGACTGATTATGGATATATTATGGGTTTTTGATAGGTGTGTTGGTCATTCGGGCCATTAAGTTAAAGGTTTGGTTCATGATTTTTCCTTAATCAATGTAATTATTTTTAATCACATTCACTAATAATTTTGGTAAAAAATATTTTTCTAATTAGAATATAAATATAATGTTGACTAAAATTTTGTATGGAATATTTCTATATTCTATTAATAGAAAAGGGAAAATTATGATTAATGTTAATCTCGCATATGTGACGAAATAATGGGTTTTTAAAGTAGAAAAATGTTCAATCATTTTTTATGTTTTTATATTCAATTTAAAATTTAAAATTATTTAATAAACTAAATTTTATTAATTTTTTGTATAATTTATCTAATATTTTCTTAAAAAATATTTAATATATAATTTAAAATTAATAATTATTCAAATAAAAAGGCTTGTTTTAACTAAAAAGCAGTATTTATATCTATTCATTTAGAAATGAAATGTTTTACAAAAATATCAATAATTAACCATAACCTAATTATTATGTTTCTATTTCAAATATGAAGAAAATTTTTACATATTAAATTAACTAATTTTCCAAATTAATATTTAAAATGGGTTCTCTGTTGAAAGGTGTTAACATTATATTTATCCAAATACAGTTCTAATGTGTAAAATAGTGTTAGATGTTATCTTATGTCTATCAAACTAATGTATGAATATAAAAAATATTTGATTTAATATATATATAGATATATATATTTCATTAATATCAAACACTAATTAATTAATCTATTAGCATAAAAAACTATTTTATTATACAAATAGTTTTATATAAAAATATTATCTTTCTATTCAATTGCTTTATATATTCATTTCTAAATAATTTGTAACCAATTAATTAATTATATATTTTTATAAACCCTATTTTCCATATGTAAGTTATTAATATTCTTAACTACTAATTTAATATCTAGTTTATATCTCATTATATTTTAGTAATATATTAATGTTAGATACAACTCGGCCTTGTAGGTAATGCAGGCCATCAAGGAAGGTCACTCATGCGTGTAAGGAATTCTAACACGGTGTTGCATGCATTTAAATATATAGAATCCATTTTAAATATTAAATTTATTATAAATTATTTAGATATTATATTACCTCACATGATTAGTGTCACATGTCATACATTATATCGAATATAAGGTTCTTACTTTAGAATTTTGGGGTGTTACAACATTATGAAGCTTCTTCCAAACCAAAGAACCTTCTTGGATTATGTCTTTACTTTATGCATTATGGATGAACTATTAAGGCACTATTGGATACATGTTCTTACATGGGGGACTTGGGTTGTTATCCACATCTCGAGACTTATAATTTGATTGAAATTGAATATTTTTATTGTAAAATAAACGAGAACAAAAATTTATTGGTTGTTAGCTTTTGAGTAATTATATAATTTATTATTATAAATACATAAAGACTATTATATATATATTCACTGATGGATTGGAATTAAACATGGGCAATTTACTGCAGGGATATTATGCCACACCGTATTTGGTTCACATATTTGGAACAAAAATATACTATACAATTTTAGGTAATCATATGGAAAAGTGCCCTGCTATAATTATTTTATTAGCTTCTTAGGAGCTTGAGATCATGGGACCAAGATGATTCAAAAGCTTCTATTATGATAGCTTTTTCATCCTTTTTTACTTTTTTATCTGTATTGAAAATCTACCAAGTATTCCTATTTTGGATATCTTGTAGAATCTTATGACATGTATCATTATTTTATATATGAGATGTCTTCTTAAATTGTTTACTTATATCAGTATTCCGATGTTTTTTTTCATATGATTTCATTACTACTTCCACTAATTTTATGTATGAAATTGTTTCTTATGTGATACACATTGGTATTGAGGGAATAGTCTCCCCATTGACTCATATATGTCCTCATTTCTAGTTATCAACCTCTAGAGTTTGGTTATATGTGCTTAAGGCCATGTGACCCACTGGGCTCGGGCCACCATTCTGTGGAATCCAGGCCATGGATGTTACAAAGTGGTATCTCTGATATCTTTTAAAGATTTTATTACTATTTAGTGATAATATAATTGGAATGGATTTTTGTAATTAGCAATTCTGGAGAGTAGCTACCCTACATATAGAAGAAATCCAAATTTCCTTTAATGTCATTGTTATTTTCTGGATTATGGATATTACAGTTGATTTTATTTCACCGTTGGGTGATGCACATGTATTATGATGTTACTTTTGATATGATTTTGGGTTATATTGTGCTGAAACCAATTTATATTAAGGTATACCATATCATTTATCAAATAGGAACCTTCTATATTTTATATTCCATGCATTATGCCATGCCATTTTTAATGCATTACTTATTTCCTACTAATATTATATCTCACACCCTATTTGGGTCACCTTTTTGGACCCAAATATATTATATAATTACATGTAATGATAAGGAAAATATCCCTCTTACAATTAATTGATTTTCTACTTAGGAGTAGGATAGCATAGGACCAAGATATGTCTTGTGATAATACTAGTATACTTTTGGAATTTTTTGTCTTTTTATTACATTTATTGTTTATGAATGCTGTTTACTTATTTTCATGCTTTCATAGTGACATATTACATGTATCACCATTACATATGAGTTTATTACTAGATTTTTTATATTATCAGTCTTGCTCTATTTACATATTTTATCTGATTGTATCAATGCTTCCTCTAACTATATGATTTTATTTCCATTATGTTACACTCTCATAATTTGGGCATAGTATCTTCACTAAATCTCATAGAACCTGTCTTTTAGTTAGTAGCCTCTATGATTTTGGGAGATGTTAATGAGGCTATGTGACCCACTGTTGTGGAGATCATTGGGCTATGTGTTCATACTTCTGATGGTGAGATAAATATAGACACTCCTTTAGGGATCATAATAGAAGATGGATTTCAGTGCATAGAGTTCCTCATTAAGGTTTGTTGGTGTCACTTCATATGGGACCTCTACATCCATATGATGACATATTTTCTAATAATTATCAGGATGTCCTAGTTGGTTCGCTTCCATGATTTCTTTGATATCTATCACCATAGGGTGAATTTCATTTTACTAAATGGTGGTGAGTTAATTCACAAAGGATTATGAATTTTATGGGTGATTCGACCTGGAAAACTATTTAATGGGATATGTGTTATGAAAATCTAGATTATTATTTTATATCTAGATGATCATGGAACTTTTCAAGATTATTTCACTCAGCATTTTTGATCATTTTAGGGAGGTTTTCCGAGATGAATTCTCAAAATTACCTCCATTTAGAGTGGTAGGGTTCTCTATTGTGCTAGATCTAAGAACTAAATTGGTATACATTCCTCATTAAAGGATGGAAATGGTAGAGTTTCAAGATATCAATAGTTATCTATAGTATTTAAAGGAAAAGGGATTTATCCGACCCAATATTTTTCCATGGGGTTCTCTGGTCATTTTTGTGAATTAGGAAAATTGAACTCTCAATTCATATGGATTACTAGAAATTGAACCATATAATAGTCAAAAACCATTATCCCTTATCATGGATAGACTATATCTTTGACCAATATTATGGATCTTTAGTCTTCCCAGTATTGATTTGAGATCCAGTTACCATCAGGTGAATATTATACATTATGAAACACCTAAAATAAAATTTCATTTTATGTACGGTCTATATTAGTATTTTTTATGTCATTCGGTCTTATTAACTTTCCAATATTATTTATGGCACAAATGAACCATGTGTTCTATCCTTATGTTGACTTATTTGTAGTGGTTTTTGTGGAAGATATCATGGTTTATTCTCCCAATCAAAATGAACATTACAAACTTCTTGTGATCATATTGAATAAACTAAGAGAGAATTAGTTATATGTTATGAAAACAATGTGCCACTTTTATATAGATAAGATTAAATTACTAGATCACATCATGATCGAGATGGGTGTATCAATAGGCCTAGAGAATGTTAAAGTCATTGTTTCCTTTGATAATCCCAAGAACATCTTTGATGTATGGAGATCCTTAGGGATTAATATTTAATACATGAATTTCATATAGTAATTCTCACACTTAAAATCACCATTGATGGGATTTACGAAGAATGGTGTGAAGTATGAATAGAAATACTCCTTTGAGATAGGATTTTAGGAGCTAAAAGGGATATTGATTTTAGTAATGATACTATTTTTTCCAGAGCCAGGTTACTATTACATTGTGTACTAAGATGAATTAATTATATGGATTGGAGTTATTATTATGAAGGGGGTACAGTCATGGTGTATGGGTGTCAGTAGTTGTGTCCACATGAATGTAATTGCATGTAGAAGGAACTTAGTGAGTCACATCTTGGAGCTTTGTTCTCTAAGATGCACATGGAGTTTCATGATGGTCAGAAGTAAAATTATAAATAATTCATAGTTGTTACCTCTAACATACTTGATAGAGTGATGATGAGGAATATATCAGATTCAGAAATCATTGTTCTATGAGATAGTGCAGCAGGTGAGGACATTCATCCTAGTGGGATAGTAAGAAACGATGAGATTCTATGAGATCATGGTTGTGTATGTGTGTCTTCAAACATGTGTGAAAAGATGATGTGGTATTTTCATGCTTCAACCTAGGAATTTCACCATGGAGTGACCACGATGTATCTGGATTTACATAATTTGAATTAGTGGTTGGGTTTGAAAAGAGATGTAGATGGTTTTTTCATGAGGAGTTCCACCTGTCCATAACAGAAGGTAGAACAACAGTGACCATATGGACATTTACAATAGCTTTATATTCCTGGGTGAAAATGGAATAACATCATGATGAATTTAGTGGCAGGTTTACCAAGTTTCCCTCAAGGTAATGGTTATGTATGGGTTTTTTGGACATGATCGCAAAATTTTCACATTTATCACTAATAAAAAAACCATTACTATTGATGATTTTGGGAGGACGTATATCTTGGAGATAGTATGAATTCACAAGAACCCATAAAAAATAATTTCTGATACTAAAACCCAATTCACGTCTATGTTTAGGGATGGTCTACAAAGGTCGTTGGGTACTCAGGTGTTTCTATGAATAACATACCACCCCTAAATATATGGCCAATTAGAGCACACGATTCATGTTCTAGAGGACATGCTGCAAGCATGTGTCTGATATTTTTGGTGACCTCTAGTGATGCATGTACCAATTTTTGTATTCTCCTACAACAAAATTGCTTTCAGGATACATTTCAAATTGTTCAATATAAGGATTCTTATGGTTGGAATTTTTGATCAAACCTATGTTTGATATATGTAGGAGAGGTAGATATGTTGGGACCTCATTTTTTTCAAGAGGACATAGAGTAGGTGCAGTTGAAAAGGATTTGGATGGATAACACACATTCTCATCAGAAATCCTAAGATTATTTCCATAGAAAACCTCTAAATATCGAGGCTAGGGATCATGTCTTCAAACATATTTCACCGAGGCTAGGATACAAGAGGATAAGGATACATGGTATGATTTCACCTAGTTATATCTGGCCGTTTGAGATTCTTGAGAGAGTTAGGATGGTAGCATATATATTGCGGTTTCCATAGAGGTATTGGAACATGAAAGATTTATTCCATGATTCTCAGATGAAAAATTACTTTTCATACCCATCTCATGACTTTTATCCCGAGGAGTTTGAGCTTCATTAGGATGTATCATTTGAGGATAAACCTATACATATTGTGGATCATAGAATGAAGGTTCTCCGAGGCCTATCTATTGATCTAGTATAGTTTATATTGTAGCACGATTGAGTTCATGATGAGACCTGGGAGTGGGAGTTTAATGTACGATCATAGTGGCTAGATTTATTCACAAATCATTTTTCACCACCCATGGATGGAAAATTCAGGTACAATTTTCATTATAGGGGATGTCTGTAAGAAAAATATTCATCTTGGAGGTATATATCTTGTGTCTTCCATCAATTATTTATTTATTTTCTTAAGTATGGGCTAATGTGGATTCCCATTGAGTTCATGTAGGGCTCGGGGTTGTCAGAGGTTAGTCTAGAACTCCATAACCTATGTTTTGGTAAAAAAGGGGAGGCCTCATTGATAGTGTAAAGCACGAGGGTTTTGCAGAATGGCCCATATGTCTAGGTATAAAACATTGTTAGATAATTAAAGTTTATTTTCTTATGGTTGGCAAATGATTATTAAACCATGTGAATAAACTATGTTATATTCCCCAAGGATACATGTTCCAGTTCATGGTTTTTACAAGTATTGTAAAAACTTCTACAAAAACCACGTGATACTATGATTTTTTAGAAATGTAATAAATTTTTAATTTTAAAAAAATCACATTAAAACCTAAATTAGGATTCCTTCCACCCTATTCCTAACAATGAACCTCCTATCAGGATCTCCTCTGAGCCCAATCAATGAATCCATAAAATGCCTCCATATAATCTCTCATTCATGTATCATCTATCTCATCAAACATGAAATAGTAAGGTCTTATTTTTATTTTATCTATTATCTGTTATTCTAGATATATTTTGTGCTATTTAGGTGCAATATGGTTTGCCCTATTATTTGGTTCTTCCTCCATACTTCATATTTCATCCAAACAGAGTCGAATCAGGGGATAATACAAGATGAGATACTAAGCACGGACTAAATCTAGGTGGTATTGTGTATTTAACATTAATTTAGGCCATTAATATATGTTTTTGTTTTGGGTTCCCAATTTTCATGTGTCATTCGAAATGAAACTAAATTCCTAGACTTTTTATGCTTGGCCTATCACCTTAAAGAGAATCGTTGATGTTTGTAATAGGTTGAACACCTTGAGTTTGAAGAACTCCTTGGAGAGTTGCTTATTAAAATTTTCCTTTGATGTATTTTTGGCTTGTAAAAAATTGTTTTTAATTTCTCCCTTTTTCATTGGATGTTTAATTTGGATTGATAATGGTTTTACATTTTCAATTAAATAATTGAAATATAAATCAAATAATGGATTGATTTGTATTATGAATTGTTAATGAAATAGAATTATGGTAAGGGATATATAATATGAACCTTAGACCTTTTATGTAAATTATTTATTAATGTTGAATTGAATTGTTAATGCAAACTTCACATGTGATTAAATATTTAATATTCCATGATTTGGTTAGTTGAGTTTAAATGATATTTATTTTTAATTTTCCATGTGAGTAAAATGATATCGATGTCATATACCAGATTTATATGCCTGTGATGCTTATTATATTGATAAGGTCCATGTGAGTAATCAAATGTCAAAGCATTATTATGTTGGTCAATGCTTGATAAAACTTTGGATGTGAGTTATACTAGGATATCATCAATTATGACCTTAAAAAGTTCACCAAAATTCTTTACATGAATATTGAAATTGGTTAAATTTTTAAGAACCTTGTGTGATTCATGGATTCATATTAATATTCCATGGATGAACTCAATTTACCTGAATCATGATTATTCCAGGGGTGATAAAAATGATGGATTTCATGGATGGACACTTATAGTATGACTTATATGCCGAGTGATGGAAAGATTCTTTTGTTAATTACATAAATGGAATCAATGATAATATGATATTATATGTCATGATTGATACTTGGGGATTCCATAGAGGACTTCTAAGAATGGAATCATATGGTATGGATGTTATACCACACCTAGAGCAACATCGGGTTCCTGAGAGGTACTCCTGGGATGGTCTTGTAGGGTAATATTTGATAATACACCGTGCTTGATACTCGAATTGCAACATATGAATGTCATGTATGGACTTAGGTTCTAATTGTATCATGAATTAAATTAATTAGTGATGCATCTTCCAAGACAAATTAGACGATTGTATTTGGCATTTACTTTATGGTTTACAGATGGAATGTTTAGGCATTATTTCATAATTTTTCTTGCATGAGGGATATGTGATTCAATCCATATATTGAAAAATATAAATTAAATTAAATTTAAAAAATGTTTTCAATAATAAATGAGAACAACAATTTATAGGTACTTTACTACTAATTACAAACCGTATTTATTATTATAATTCTTTCACACTATTAGATATATATTAATAGACTGATTGGCACAATACGTAGGTGGTAGCCTATTGGGATGTTATCTCAAAAAATATTTGGGTCACCATTTTTGACCCAAATAGACTATATGATTATAGGAAATGATAAGGGAGAGCAACCTACTATGGGTACTTGATTTAATGCTTAGGATCTAGAGAGCATGGGACAAAGAATAGTATTTCGATGATATCGGGATACATTTGGCATCATTTAGTAATTTTTTTATTTGTATTGTACATTTGTATTGAAATCCAATTTTGGGTTTATTGTAGAAAAATATGACATGTGTCATAATTTTATATATGATATGTCTTCTGATATTGTTTACATACATCATTTTTCTTTTGTTTACATTGTTCATCTGATTCAGTTATATCATTGGATACATGAATGAATAAAATTGTTTCCACTATGTTACAATCTAGTATTTATGTAATAGTCTCCCTATAGACTCACATACACCCTCACTAATAGCTGGAAGAATTTGGAATCTTAGGGAATGTGATTGATTCCATGTGACCCACCAGGCCTAAGAATACATTCAGTGGAATCCATGCTCGAGATTTTACAAATAAAGAGGATAATGGATTTTTACCTATATGTGTCACTTTTCAATAGGTGAATGTCAAGCATCAGAGGTAATATAGGATTTCTCAACCTTTCCCTATTATTACATTGAAATTGGATGATATCTCTTTGGATTTTATGAAAGGTTACCCATGACAACCCATGATAATGTTGCACTATAGGTGATTATTGATTGAATTTTGAAGGTAGATCAACTTTTACCTTTCAGAAAGACCTTAAAATTTGATTATATTAGATGTATTTAAATGTGTGAGTTAGTTCATTTTCATAGTGATCCAAGGAGTATCAATATTTTATAGGTATCTTAATTTCACATTGTGTGTTTATGTGTATTCAGATATAGCAAGGATCACATGATATTTTGATCATAGTCTATCATCCTCATTTTGATAGTCATTCTAAGTATACTATTCATGTTATATAGGATATGTTATGATCATATGTTTTGGATTATTTGGGTTTATTAGATAAACATACAATAGTAATGTAGTTTTATTATAATAACTACTTCGATGTATCTATCCATGAGGTACCTTTTGAGGATTTGTATGGAATTATGTTTTGTTGACCTTTTTGTTGGTTAGTGATATGTGAGCTAGATCATGTTGGGACTAGTATCGTGCAGAAGGATTCATAGAAAGTTTAGTTGATTAGACAAATTTGGGATACCAAATAGATTTGGAAGAAATCATATTTAGACCATCAGAGAAAAACTCTAAAATTTGAGTTTGGTCATCATGTTTTTCTTTAGGTACCAACTAGATTGGGGAAACACCCTATAAAAAATAGGGAAACCTAGAACCAAGGTTGAATGGGTAATTTGAGATAGTGTCAATGGTCAGTCCATTGGAGTAACATTTATCCATTCCGCATCACTACAACGCCATCCATGATTTATTACATGTGTCCTAGATTTAGAGATATCACCCAAATCCTTCCTGTGTGAAATAAATAGAAAATATGGTGCTTTATACTGATGAAACCATTGAGAATAATCCTATATGGGTTGGAGCCATGGTGAGAAATATATTTGGTATAGGACTATACTATTGGTTTTAGTTTAGTGTAATCATGGGTGAAATCTTGAGGAAACCTAGGACAGGGAGTCTAATATAAAAACACAGTTTCCCATCCTTTTATTTGAGACTTAACATTAATTCATAGATATTCTAAATGAAGAGATATTATATTATGGTTAGTTTGTAAGATCCTATATTATTATGGGTATGTCTCTCTTAGAGTTTTTCATTATCATTCTTTCATATGAGTTTTTCCTCATTCTGTTAAAATGTTGGACTTCTTTATAAACTAGAGAACTATCATTTTAACAAATATAATCTTGAGTTATAAGGAAATATTATAAAAAACTATAGTCGATCAACATAGAGATATTTAGGTGGGGTAAATAACTTAATGTTAAGGGATTTGTGTTTTTTTAATTAATGGAATCTAGGTATAAAAGGGACTAGTGTGTTCATGGGATCATGGTACTTTGAGAATCTTTAAAAGGGTTTTGGTTTGATCAATATAGAGATGGATTGACAACCTTTCCATAGAACACATACAAACCATATAAATGGATTATAAATAAATTAAGTTATAGGTGTTTTTAATAAAATAATCTTAAGTGTTTTAGTTTTTAGTGTATCCCATAAAAATATCTAAATAATTTGTAACTATATTACACACTATGTAATTCCTTGAACCGCTATTTTCATTTATTTTGTGAGGATGAATTATATTTTATCTCACCATTAAATTTTTCCTTTCAACCATAGGGAATATTACTAGTAATTTTAAAGTTGTAACCTACCTTTAAAAAATCCCATTTTTTCAAAATATACCTATATATTTTTTTGATTTGGATATTCCCTTCTCCACTTTGTTCCTCCAATGGTTATAATGTAATCTATTTAAATTGTTTATTTATGGTTTTGATATTTATCAGTATTGATCATGGAAACTCATAACAACCATCTTCACCTTCTTCCTCATCAGTGTTTTCAGTTGTAATAATTGTATTCTATGCTGGTTAAAGGTAGGTGATCCAGATCATAACCCTATGGTCTGGTATTTTCCATGTGTGAAATGTTTTGATTGCATAAACATAACACACATCCGGACAAATTAAATATTGAATGATATTATTCTTTTGAAACTATTGGATTCAATTGGTTATGGAATTGGATTATGGAAACCATTTTGGGGAGCAATCATTAAATATAGTTGATTTGAATAATGTCATAAAGTGTGTTTATCCTAAAAATAAACCTTAGGTAAATGCATGATATAAAATCCCAATGTATTAGATTACTACTTAATGATTTTACTATTTATCATTTGTGATATAAAATAAAAAAGAGATATGAAGACAAATGGAAATTTGAATAATTAACCTTTGTGGAATATGACGTGATATTATGATATATATTTTATTACGAATGGTCATGATATCCATACTGAAATAATTATATATCGAGCATGGCCCTAGAACTAGAAAACATATTTTCTATAAGGACAATACTATGTGGAATCGAACCACTCCAAAGTTGTAATGCTTATAGTTATAATGCTCTACCCAGTCCCATTCTGTAATCCATTTTGTGATTTGACCCCAATATCATAATTCTTAGAGGTATTTGACCTCGTTTGTTTGTTGTTTTACCATGGTTAGATGTTTTTTTGTCACGGTCATGAGACATGATTATATATATTATTACGTGACACTGAATTTTGTTTTTTTTATCATTTTTATATAGTTTTTTTAGGCATGGTTGAGAGACATGATCATAGATATTCCAGTATGACATTGAAGAATGTTGTTTTACAATGTTTATATTGCGGTGGTTTTCATGGTTGTGAGACAATATAAGAGATATTATCACATGGATCAAAAGAATTTTTATGTTGTACTTTATTTATTCTGTTCAATTAATTAATACAAAAAGATATAACTTTTTTCATACACTTCTTATCAGACTTATTTCTTAAGACATAGTGTTGTCCACCTACAGATTTATACACACACATTATTTGAGATTCTGTTTGGTACCCATTATGATTAATTGGACACTATATTGGACATGAGAAGAGGACCATGATATTTATGGTTTCATACAATATGGGATGTGGGGCTTACATGGGTTTTGGGATAGGGGAATTTGGAGTCTTTATTTTAGCTTTCTAGTCTTCTACTAGCATGAAATTTAGTTACATTCTATCATGTCATTAATTTGTTTTACTTTTAATATTTATTGGATTATTCTATAGGGTTTTTTGTTGGTTTATGATATATTTATACTCTAATTTATTTATTTTATATGGATTATTTCATCTACTATGAAACATCATACTACGGGTTATAGTCTCCCCACTATATGTTCCATACACCTACTCCTTGTTGAATGCCCATGATAAATGGGGAGGCGTGCTTTTGGTCTCATAACCCACCATTTTGGGCCACGTGAGAGAGTTTTAGATGGGGGGACATTAAATATTACACAATAGGTTTAAACTAGATCATACATGACCATTTTTAAAAATAATTTATTTTATCATATATATAGACATATCCCCAAGGTTATTACTAAATTTTTCTCATCATAGTTTCCAAAGGATAACTAAACCATGTTATGATACCTTCAATAGTGACCCATACTTTTCATACATGGATATTAAATTGTAATAGATTATTTTTAATTACACAACATTATGATCCATTCCATAATCATATAGGCCTAGTTTCATTGGGAACATGGTCCCAGAAATAATAAGTTTATAAAATATCTACATAATCTCCCACTATTTTCATCATAATTAGAATCCTTCTTATACATTGAATATTTTGTACCATTATTCATAACACAGGGAAAGGAAGAACTAGAAAGGGTGAGATTAGATTCTCATTAAGGGTAAACAAGGAATATTTCAATGATCACTTGTGTATAACATGAGAATAAGGGTATGATAATATGATATTAAAATATTAAAATTTCTACCTTCATATAATAGGTAATAATATTGAGTAATGGAACTAAAAATGAAAATTTGTAAGACATGAATCATAAATAAATAGGATATCATTATCCATGAGATCATAACATATTCAATAGACATATGTTTTTAATATACAAATAAACATATAAAATCATTACCTTAGTAGTAAAATATTATTTAAAAAAATATCATAGTATAATGAGTTCACTTCCCAAACCATTATAGTATTCAAGGTCAACACCTAATATTAAAAAGCTTCCAGAAGTACCTTACTTAATTAGGATCACCCCCCATTATAGTTCTTTTAATATCTGGAGATATCATACTTTACCCAATTTATAGGATTTATATATAGGTTCCAATGATACTTGGTTATGAAATGACCACCAAATTGGTTATAACATAACCAAAATCCTTTGTTATAACATAAATATCATCCGTTGTTATAACCTAGAAACCACCATATAAAAAAACATACTTATGTGTTCTTAGATATTATAAAAGATTCATATTTTCAATGCCCATGAAAATATAAGGTCTTCACAAACATTTCACAATAGCATAACCCATGGAAAAAAGATGGGTTATATGAACATTCCTTCATTTCATCATATCATACCATATGAAAAAGGAAAAATTTTCGAAAAAATATCATCATATTATCATAGCTTAAACTGTTGAAATGGAATGGATTTTTAAAAAAATATCATAAACATAATCCATCCATATAAAAAATAAGAATGGTAATATTATAACTTATCACTAATAAATCATAAGTGAAATCAAGTGTTTTTTTCTTTTTATTAATTAAAATACAATTAAAATATTATTAAAATATTCTTTAGGAATATAAATATTTGATTTCAAAATCATTTCTATAAAATCCGAAAATTTAAAAAATATTATGGAAATAATTTTATTCTAAAATAACCACAGAAATTGGTAATGAAAGAATTGGGTAGTATTTAGGTTAAGAAATTTTTTTCATTCCATATAAATTAAAAGGAAACCATTTTCTTTATTATTTTTGTAAAAGTATCTAGTTGATAATAAACAATAAGACCCATTTTAAACAATTTTTTATTAAGATGAAAATGAGTAAAAATTAATTTAAAACATCATTGGAGAAATTTAAAAATCCACTATGAAATATTTTTAGAATACATGGATTTGTAAGAAATTTTATTTTTAATATAAAAATGATGTAAACTGGATTTTCCATAAAAATATATATTTTTGTTCTATTGAGTATATAAGGTTGGTAAAAGAAAATGAAAAAATATATTTAAATGAAATATCTTGAGGATGTTAAATTATATAAATTACTTAAGATATAGATACTAATATTTCACCTTCTATATATAACTATAATGAATCTTGATAAATATTAAGATTGTAACATAAAACCCTTACCGCTTTGGTATCATTTGAATCATCATTACAATGTAATAATAAAACTTCTAATGAAATTTAAATCCTTATAACATTAATAGGAAGAATAATACTAGAAATTAATGTGAATTATATACACTATATAAATGGTGTATAATATATGTGTCCCACATAAATAAAATTGAAGAAAAGATCTCTTAATGTAGGTCCGAATTCCTTCATACATATTTGAACCTACTATATAATCAATTTTTTCTATAAATATACTAATTAACTCTAATCATATATATAAGACCATATATTATTAACTAATGATATTTTATCACCCATTTTAACACTTATTTATTAAAATAATTGTTCTAGGTGCTGTCATCTTTTTTTATTATATATTTTGGTTCGGTCGTTTTGGTCCTTAAATTTTGATCATGATTTAATAATATAAAAATATTTAATAATGTTGTAATTATCATATATATTCATTATATATATATATATATTAATTCATAAATTATAGACATAGGAAAATAAATAACACCATTTTTGGAGACGGTAGGTCATACATATGCATGGACGATATATTAATTTATTAAAATGATAGAATAAAAGAAAGATAAACAATATTATGAATTTAAAAAATCATTATTATATCATATATATCATATAATTTCATTAAATCCATCCTTGTTACAATCTAAGGAAAAAAAATTTATAAACGGAGCACAACACATCATAGAGGTCGTAGTCCAGACATACACATGAATGACATTATTATTTTCCAATGGTTTATAAGGAAATAATATAGATATTATATTATCATTACCTAAGACCATTTTTTATCATAAATATAAAATCTAATTAATTAAAATATTCATAAAGAACATATGTGATATATGTTGATGGAAATTGGATTGTATCATTATGTGGATATGGTAAGCCATATGTACGGATGAACGATACTGTAACTTCTCATATGATGGAAAGAGGGATAATAAAGCTGGTTTCATAATAATAATAAAATTTATGTGTATTTTATATACCAATGATAGTATTTTATGATGATTAGAAAAGATTTTTGAGAATAAAAAAATAATAAAAATGAATGTGATAACTTATGGAGATTATGTCTTCTTCAGAATAACAACTTTAGATATCCTCTTAAGGGATCTAGGGTTGGTATTTTGGGAATACCAAAAACTCTAAAATGTGTAAAAATATTTTTATCAAAGAAATTGCTAGATTTTGGTTAATATATATTTATTAATTTTCTCTTAAGAATAGAAATGAATTTCTCCCTTTTATAATTGAGGGAAGGGGAACTTTTTGAATATATTAAAATATTTAATTAATATAAATTAAATTTGACATAAAAATTTCTAAAAAATGATTATATTAGTTGATATGTTTATAATTCTTAAAAAAACTCTCATCAAATAAAATTTGGATATGTTTGGACAATATTTTTATCCTTATCATTTTTAACCCTTTATTAACCCTTTTGACAATGGTCATAATATTAATGCCTTATATTGATTACTTGTGAATAATGTTACTATAAAGGGATAAAATACTAATAAATTAACCATGTATGATATTTAAAACCATATCACATTTATCTGGATAAATATAATTTTTTGTTCAATTTCCTTATCTCTTAATAAAATATTAGGTATTATAAAATATCCCTAATTCTAATTTTAACATCTTTCATTTAATTTGGCTATATATAAGGAAAAAAATGTGGAATTTGAATATAATTATTTAACATAATATTAACATTTCATATTCATCTAACAAATTATTGGAAAATAATAACTCACTGAAATTATATTTTATTTATTATTCATAATAAAAATTAATTTATTATTTTAATAATGGGTGAAATACAATATATGTGTTGAATTAATATTTAATGTAGTTAATTAATCACTAAAAATTATAAATGTAATACCATCAAAAATATTATTTTATTTTTCAAAAAAATAATTATATTATTCATTCGATAAATATATTTTACCTTATGTAAAGACAAAAGATATATTTAAAACTAAGAGACTGAATTTTTTTAAATTTTGTTCCATAAAATATTTTATTAGTCATTTTCCTAGAAAAGATTTCATTAAATAACTAAATTTCAATACTAAGGATTTTTAGTAAAATTACATTGATCAAATAAAAATTATGTTGGAAAATTATGGTTTAATGACATAATTTCAATCAAGATTATCCCAATTTACCCTTTATTAAGGTCATAAATTTTTACAAAGTTTACTATTCATTTTGAAAAAAAGGGCTGTATTTAAAAAAATTTACCCTCCTAATTCAAAATATGAAATCCATTTTTCCAAATTCTATACCTATATGTGGTAGATATTGATTTTAAAATAAGTGTAAAACCCATGATGAAAATCAACTTTTTAGGAAAAACATTCTTATGTATTCAAGCATGTTTAATTCTTATTTAATGAATAATAAAAATATTATATGAATATGAATTCATTTCAAGAAATTTATAATATATGCATCTCATTCCATATATTCAAAAAAATTGAAGTAGTTAATTTATTATGATAAAACACATTTATTAACATAAGAATAGTTTTCTTGTAAAATAATTATTTTACTTTCATATAATTATTTTTTTCAAATTATTTGGTATCCAATGAATTTTTTATACAATTATATTCCATAATTTTTTCATAAATTATTTAGTACTATTTGTACCCATGAATAAAAATTCATGATGGAAACTTTAAATAAATAATATTTAATTAGTATATTGTGGTTCATTATGACTCAAGGTGGCATGTAACCAAATTATCAAAGAAATTATTTTTATTAGAAAAAATATTTCATAAAATTTCATGGTTTTCTAAGATCAGAAAATGGGGATGTGTTTGGTTCAACAAATATCTTCTCCTCTAAATCCTCCAGTTGAGACATTATGTTATAGAGATCCATAGGATCCATCCTTTATGAATGATTGGATATTGGATTCATAATAGGAATAATCATAACCATAAAATCAATATTTTTTTGGGAGTCAAACCAAATAAATTCTCAATAAATAATACTCACAAATATGAATTATAAAAAGAAATAAGGCCTATAATTCCTTCTTATCTCTTAAATAAATTACATCCAACATATTCATGATTGATATCTGCTACTAATTGATATGTCATGGATAACACATCTTAAAATACCTCTAACCAACCATGGTATACTAATCAATTTTTTTGGGTGTGAAATCATCCAATAAAATAAAACATATTAAATGTTCTGAATAAAATTTAAACAAATCCATTTAAGTAAATATATAAAATAAAAAATATAAAACATTATGAAATTCCAGATAAGATTATATCAACCAATAACCCTAAATTATTAAATTCTTCTACGGATACACTCTATTATCACCCTTATGAGGATAATAAGATTAAACACTCTAAAAATATAGTCTAAAAGGACCCATATATAACATACTAGCTGAGAAAATGTGATATTGTATGAAACACTAATATTGAATAATATATAATATTTGGTCGATGCAACAACAATTGTTGTTTGGAATTTCATGGCTTCCTACCATATGTATAGAATTTCCACATTATGGAATGAAGTTGGCATAAAACCCAATTATAAAATCGCATTTCATGAATCCCCTAAATGATTTATCTATACTATAATTGTTCCCCTTGAATCTAGGTATGATGAAATCCTCTATGATCTGAATAACCGGAGGATCCCTAATTACACATCTTCTAATATACTATTTTCACTTATATTGTACCATAAGTCTGACCATATCCACTATTGATATAAAATATTTGTGTGATACAAAAATTCCTATGTAGATGATATATTACCTCTATTAAGTGAAAATTGGTATTGTATATATCACAATCAGACCATATATGCATCCACCAAACAATGTTTTACTACTCAACCATTGATCTCCCTCTTATTGGAATCAATGAGACTCATACTTGTATTGTGATCCTATCACAACCCTTGATAGAAAAGTATAACCTCTTATTTCAACAACTTCATGAACCAATCCTATCCCCGATATAGGAAGTATGCCGCCTATAAGATATATTATCAACAGTGTTCTTCCCCATAATTAGAGATAGATTTATAGACTATAAGATACATTTTAATTGAAATATATTCAATTTTGAATATTTATATTCCATTAATATGACCTAAAAATTCTTGACCATATTAGTCTAATCACCCAACAACGTTGGTGAAAACACATACTTATTAGTAATGCGATTGATATAGTCCATCATTGAAATTACCCCTATAACAGATGCATGAAATCAATGGATCTATCATCCCATAGAGTATCTGGGAAGATATTCTAATAAATTCATGAATTAAAATACATCAAAGATAACATTATATAATGTACTTTCAATACTAAAATTACCCCCATAAATTTTTGTGGTTCTCACATAATTTTTACTATAATGTTCACCCACATATCAGGGGGTGTCTTGAAGTAATCAACAATAGTATTCATGTAATATATCAAAAAATATTGTTTCATATAGTCTACGCTCATCAAAAAATTATGGTAGGTGTTATAGATTTGACTTCTGAGTCTTGTTTTCCATGGTCAACCTATCCATTTGGGTTCTAGGTCCCATAGATTTTAACAATTAAATCACACTATTTTGAAGAATATAATTAATTGTAAGTGATTAACAAGATGATTTATCTATAAAACACATAAACCATGCTCCCCCATACCTCTATGTAATCAATGAGAGGTATCTATAGTGGTATATTTTTATAATTACAATTCCATGACGTTTTATAAATTTATATCACAAGTTTAAATGTAATCTTCTGTGCATGAAATAATTAACACAGCCCACTCTACCATAATTGAATACCATATTACAAAATTTTATTACATATATAATCATGAATCTAGATTGACCATCACACTTTCTTGTTTGGTAAAATATCACAAATAATCATATGAAATTAATAACATATCACAATAATATTCAGTAATCATGGGGTTATCCAGTTTAGTGAAATTAAGAATTTATATATAAAAAACATTATATATGTTATTATTTACACTTTAAATGACCTAAACCAAAATTATGACAAAAATATTAATATTAAATATCACATAGAAGAAAAAATATGAATTTAATTTTTTCCCATCATGCCAATAATGTTGCATAAAATTATGAATCTTATCACCTCTTGAAAAAAATATAAATCAATAAATCCTTAATACCCAACAATAGTTATTATAAAAATCAAAATAAATGTAATAATAAATGAGGAAAAATTCCCATACCTTAAAAAATTTTCATCCTTGATACGTGCGCTAACTTTTATGTAGAATAATATCTTTAACAAGGTATAGAAAATCATATATTCTATTCAAAATTATTCATATAGAAAGATAAATATTAAATCTAGGATATGACACAACTTTATAAGGTATTAATTCAAGTTCAACAAAATTTTATGCAAACTAGGTCACTTAATTACACAATTGAGCCACACTATGCACTAGGGGCTTATGAATTATTATATATGTAAATATATAAAAGGTAGAGATGCTATATCATAAGGTAAAAATGACCATAAAACCCAAAAACAAGAAATATAATAAACATTCATCCAAATATAAGAACAATATAATATACAGTAACTAAATAAATGCAATATAAAATTATATGCCAACACAAAGCTATGCGAAAATGAACTACCATACATGTCAAATTCATGACATATGATAATGATGATGATATCTTGTTGGAATACCAAATAAATATGGGTCTAAAATAAAACTAAAAAAATTCATAAATAAATCTAATATTAATTCAATGACTATTCCCCTCGACAATTCTCATCTCCATAGCCACGGTTTACCAACTAATGTAGTAGTTGAATTGAACATACCATGGTAGTAAAACATAATATTTGTTAAGGTGATGGGTATACCAAGAAGAGTATGAGAAAATCTCAATAGTACCCCACAAATAATTTCACCAATAATACTAGTATGTACATGTGAATTCTCTATATTAGGTCCTATTAAATAAAATAAATAAATAAACCCTCAGCATTTAGGGTGAACTATTACCAAACTATTTCCCACATATGTTCTTCAACCAATGTAAGAAATTTATTATAAACACATGGTATTAATACACCTTAATGATAAATTATATATCATCCATGTATAATAATAAATATGAACAAGCAATCACCAATGGGGATGACTTCATGAGTTTGGAATAAAAATAATGATTTCTCTAATTGAATGATCTATCAGGTAACTAAAATAAAAGTAAAACTATTATTCTTTAAGTGGATGATGAATCCCTACTCATAGGTATCTACATTCTATAATAAATACAAAAAATAGGGTTATTACAGGGGTTTATGCACAACCCCCTCTAAATTAATTTTCTATATAATTAGATGGATTTATGCACAACCCACTCTAATCATCAAATTTATAGAGGGTTATGAACCCCCTATAATTTCATTTTCTTTATAAATTAGTGGGATATGTGATAAATTTTCTAAAAATCTAATTTGTAGGAGGTTAAAAACCACATATAATTTCAAAAATTAGAGGGGTTTTTGAACCCCCTCTAAATGTTTAAACATTTTTTGTTTTATTATCTGGTGTGCCTTTAGAAGGGGTTTTGAAATGCTACTAATTTACCAAAATTGAGGGGGTTCATAAGCACTGCTAATCAAATATATCGACATCAATTAAAAACTCCCTAAAATATCAGAAATTAGTGGGTTTTCCAAACCCCCTCTAATGTTTTATACTAGAGAGGGTTGAAAACCACTTCTTAATTAATTAAAAGAGAGTGGTTTAAAAAATCCCTAGATGTCTTAAATTATAGGGGGTTAAAACCCCCTCTAATAGAATAAACTAGAGCGGGTTTTGAACCCCACTATTTTAAAAAAATTCAACACACACACACACACATATTATTAAAAAACTATATATAAATGTATTAAAATACATTATATGAACATATTATATAAAATATGTATAAGCTTGTATTTAGATGTAATTATATGTTTAATTAAATATAATTGTATAATTTTATGTACATTAATATATATCTATTTGTATAAATTGTGTTTCACATAATAGTATATAAATATTTGTATATTTTTTTTTCATATATAATATTTTTATAAATTATATTTCATATAATATTAAATATCAAGAATATAAATATCTATATAAATTCTATTTCATATACATGTATTTCATATAATATTATATACAAATTAATTATATATGTCATGACCCATCTCACAGGTACCAATGCTACGACTACCCCATTCCCACATCCAATAGGCTAGGGACTGGTGACTAGAATCTTGTAGGCATATCCTAAAAATGGGAGGCATTATCCTAAAGTACCTATAAACACGTACACATATCGAAGCCACAAAATGATGAAATATAAAACAACTGAAATAATGCATGAATATCACTAAGATCCCAAAACCATAGTACAACATTAAGTAAAGGAAAAGTAAATAGGGTCAAATACAAGCTCACCATAAAGAGTGTGTAACTTAATTATAACTGAATCTATAAAGAATCCAAACTGCTCCAAGGGAAGTGATTATGTCAAAGGTATGATCCAGGTAAGAACCTTGGTATTCCCATCTCTAGAAATGCTCTACCCATGCCCGTTCATCCTAGTACACTGTCAAAAAGAATACATTCTGGACAAGACATAACATGTTCAGTGAAATCCCATGTAGGGGTTAGTGTAAAAATACCCAGTAGGATACCCAAAAAAAACAAAACATGAAGAACTAATTATATTAGCTCAATTAGAGATGTAAAAATCTATTTATAATAGATTCCAAGAGAGAAATAGGACACCTAGATATACTCATAAAGGATTCCATTCCATCAGGTAGTCATAACCAACTTCTGGCTGTAGGATTCTATTCGAAGAATCACTGGTTCAAGGATATCCAACTCCACAAGCCATGATATCATCATAGACAATTGAAAAAGTGGTCTAACTAATTTGGTACATACCTAAATATATTTCCCTATTCTGATAATATATTGACACATAGATACAAGATCACATCTAAAAACACGAGGGGACATTGCAAATCCAATCTGGATCAATGATGATACACAGATAGGGAGTCATTCCTAGAACCCTTAGGGGACTCCACGAACACAATATGGATAAACCCTCTATGTTGGGGATTACATGTGTACAATTCCACAAAAACTACCTATGTGGACCACTATATGTGGGATCAATGGCCAATTCATGGAGGTTATGTAAATTACACAAACTCCACTAGGGGTGATAGAGGATCTCACTCCAGTCTCATGGAGGGAAACCATACTCTTGCAATGACTCGGCCTCTAGAGGGGACTAAAATAGAGTGATGTGGATGTTATGTCACATTGTACACTCTAGGAAAGGAACATGGGAACACACTCAACCTATAATGTTCCAATATAAATACCTTCCATTGGTCACAAAAATCAAGTCTCATTATTAGTGTATCAATGATGTAGACTGATCATTGATTGTACATTCTGTTTAGGAGTTATGAACATTTGAAATTGGAGAGGTCATTCTACCTACGGACTGAACACTATAGTCAGTCCACTTACCACACCGAATGGCTGTTACAGTTGACAATCACAATTAAACACCTATGTGCCTACCGTGTGCTTTCTACACCCACAAAAACTCGAGATGTTGTAGCTCATAGTCAACCACCATGTTCGATCATGTCGCGCGGTTGTTGTAACCCTATGGTAGCTCAAGATATCGCCACCCCACGGTCAACCACTGTGGATGACCACAACCGGGCCCCTCCCCATTTTCCCTAAATCCTACCTAGGTACATCCCCTCCCATCGGACTGACCAAACCCACTGACCCATCCCATCCCACTTGGCCTGACCTAGCACATCTGGCCCAACCCCACCAACCTAGATGGAATGAACCTACCCAGTCCTCTCTACTCACCACACCACATATCTCACCTCCACTATGTTGACCTCTAATGTTCCTCATGCAGCTCACCACTTTGGTCCCACATGGCTTCCAATTGATATTTTCCTCTATCAGTCATCTTCTCACACAACTCATTTTGTAGCTCCACTGCTCGCATGCTCTCCACATCCATTCACCAATGTGCACCACTACTGATTTCCTATTCTAATGTTGCATGATAGTTTTCTATTTTTATGACCTTCATGCCACCTCTGATGCCCTAAAATCCAAAAGATCATATATCTGTTATCCATGATCTCATATATACATAGATCCAACCTTCGTTGTCAGTTTTCCTCAAATCTGTGCATCTGATCATCTTTGAAACCATTGAGAAATGTCGAGTAGGGACCACAAGGATATAATAGTGAAGAACATGAAAATTTGAGCGAGGAAGGCACATGAACAATGGTTTAAAATCAATGGTATAATGTTCATTACCAATGATCTTGAATAGGGGATCTTGGGTTTGAAAACCAATTTAAATAAATCCCGAAAGACTTGTAAAATAATCCCATATCGCAAATAAAATCGATCTTTGAGATAATATATTTTTATATTAGTTAGTGTTCATCATTATAATCAATAATAGGAAAGTAAAAATTAAATAAAAATACCTACCTTAATTCAGTTTGATCACCATTAAAGAACAATCATTATGTCTTGTTCGTTGGAAAGATCCATAGAATCCGAGGTTACACCAATAGATCCATCCATGATCTTCATATCCATCACTATTTTTTTGAGAGAATTCTATACATCTCTCTCCAATGAATATCTAGAGGGTTCTAGGGTTATGCAGCTAACCATGAAATTTTGATAAAGGAGATCATTTAATGTTTTACTTTTCATTGCATCAACAAATGAAAAAAATAAATTTTCTTGAATTATTTTATCCATTTTATGACTACAATGATATTTTCATATATTACCCGTGACAAAAAATGTTAAGTCATTCCTAGGAGAAAAATGTCATTATGAAATCAATAGTGCCCTCATATTTCTGATCTATGCTCCTATTTAGGAGTTATTCCACTTTTTTTTAGGAAAACCACTTGTGAGTTTTTTTAATATTTAAAATTTATCAATCATTAGTTCCAGGAACACCATGCCTTGGAATCCCACAACATCATAGCACCTAGTATTTAATGTAATCGATTGAATATATAAATATAATACATGAAGAATATGAGATGGTACATTCACCCTACCATGGAGAATTACATCCCAAAAAATCCAAACCAAGTGATACTCAATCCGATGAGGGTACTGAGCATGAATCTGTGCCTCCCCTCATTGTTCTCGTAGAGATTCTCATGCTTCCACCAAGAACTCACTAAAACAATCACTCACCAATGAAGGATCCTCTCCTTCCGATCCTCAATATCCAATGTGTACATTTCAAAGGTCACTCCATCTATAATGTCTATATCTCCCTAGTCAATGATGTGTGATGGGTCAGGCACATACCTCCTCAGCTGCGATAAATGGAAGACATCATGTACTCACTATAAATCTGAAACTGCAGCCAAGAGTTATGCCACCTATCCAAATCTACATAGTACATGGAAAGGGCTGCTGATCCTCAATGATAACTTTCTTCCCGAGTAAAATCTATGTAATATACATTGAAGAGAAACCCGAATGATCACATGAACTCCTTCATCAAACTACAAAGGCCTCTATAACATATCATCTTAAGACATCTGATGGCTATGTTCTGCCTTCATCCTCTCATGTATAATCTTCAACTTCTTTTTAGTAGCTCAAACTTGCTATGTGCCTAATATTTTTGACTCTCCGAAGACATTTTATAAAATTGGTGACCTTTAGGGACACCCTTACAAAGCCACGAATGGCTCCATGCCAATGGTGGAGTGGTTTCTGTTGTTTTATAAAAACTCCACTAGTGGTAGGTGATCCTATGAACTATAAACATATTCTATAATGCAAGCCCAAAGAATATTCTACAAAACTTGAATGGTCTTTTCAATCAGGTCATCCATCTATGGGTGAAATGATGTTCTCAAGGGTAAATGGGTCCTGAACATAATAGGTAATCCATTACACAACCCTATGTAAAGATAGAAACATGATATAAAACTATTTTTGATGAAACTCCATGGATTCTATCTATATATTGCATGAGGAGTTATCTCAATCTCTCTATAGATATCTGCTCTGAGAAAGAAGGGAAGTGGTCCAACTTGGTGAGTCATTCAGAGATTTCCCATGTGAAATCATATCCAATTAACTTATGTGGTAAACCTATCATGAATTCCATCTATATCCCATCCCACTTCCATTATGGAACTTGAAGGGGTTGAGATAAACATGCAGCAACCTGATGCTCATCCTTGACTTGGTAATGAGTATGGCATTGAGAAACAATATATGCAACTCCTTTCCTCATACCTAGCATCAAAAAAAAAACATCGAAGGTCCTGGTGCATATTCCCTACACCTAGATGTACCTCCAAAGTGTATGTATGAAACAACCATATAACATCCTCCTACAGTGTCACTAGTACCATCATGGGTCCTCTAGAGAGCATGATGTCCACCCCACATTTTGAATATCCATCAAGATAATGAAATGTGGAAATCTAAGAATGTAAGGTCTCACAGTTCGTATAAAAAAATATGTGCCTCCCTATCTCACTATATTAGTGGAGGGGTGAAAATCATCAAATGGAGTTAAGTTTCTCCATGTATATCCATAAAAGATAAATGTAACAAGGCCAACTGATCGGATGCCACATTCATCTACTCCGAACAAGATCCCCTAAGGAGAGTATATGCTACCACATTCCCCTTCCTAGAAGTATACACAATCTCAAAGTCATAGTCTTGGATGAACTATAGTCTTTGCCTCTATCTCATTATAATATCCTTCTGAGAGAACATATACTTGTGAATCTTGTGGTCAGAGTAGATGATAAACCTCTTTCCAATCAGGTAGTGTCAAAACATCTTTAATTAGAAGTCTATAGCTACTAACCCAACATAATGGGTCACATATTTCAGCTCTAGTGGTATAAAATAGTGTAAAAAATAGGCAATAACTACTTTCCTCTACATCTGGAAACAAACAACCCTATTTCTAGATTCATCACAAAACACTACGTACTCGGTACACTAGTTTGGAAATATCATGATAGGAGAACACATCAACCTCTATCTTAGCTCTTAAAATCACTACAACAACTTTTCTTTCCACATGAAAGGTTTCCCATTTCATTTAAAAGATATCAAGGATGATGCAACACTCGAGATTTTGGGTAAAAGATTCCAACAGTAACTTAACTGTCCATGGAAACTTTGCACCTCAGTAACACTCTTGGGTGGTTCCCAAGAAAGAATTTCCTTAACCTTCACTGGATGAAATACAAATCTATCCTTTGAGATGATGTGTCCCATAAAATGGATCTCTTAAATAAAGAACTACCACTTAAATATACTTCAATAATGTTGTTTCTCTTAGAGCGTGTCCACGACCACCCTAAACACTCTCTCATACCCCTCCTTGGATGCTGAATACACTAGGATGTCATCAATGAAGACAACCAAGATCTGGTCTATGTATGGATGACTGATCATGATGTTGGGTCCTATGAACATTGATGGTGTGTTCTTCATTAAAGATGGCATCCCAATGTACTCATAATGACCTCAATGACATCTTATGGATGTATTTGATATATCCTCATCCCATACTCATAGCTGGTGATAACAAGATCAGAGGTCAATCTTCAAGAACAATTATGTCGCTTTCAACTAATCAAAGAGGTCATCAATCCTCAGTAGTGGATAATTATTCTTTACTGTCACTATGTTCATATACGAGTAATCCATAAATAACATCAAACTACTATCTACCTTCTTGAAAAAAAACTGGGGATACCAAGGGTGAAACACTTGGTCTCATAAAGCCCTTCCACAACAAGTCCTCCAACTTTACCCTGAGCTCACGAAGCTCTGTGGGAGAAATATGATACATAGGTTTAGATATTTGTTCCATCTTGGGGTATATATCAATATAAAATTATATATCTCTATGGGGATGTAAAAATAGTACTTCTTCATAAAAAAATCCTCATACTACGCCAACATTGGAGGAAATTGATGAATCATATCATCCACTACACTGAGGGTTAGGCTATCCAACAGATGAGTAATTGGATTCACCCTACTATGTGTGAGTTTGTGTTTCACTTCCTAGAAGTCATTTTCACCATAAATAAAAAAAATAGTTCCATTAATATATACACATTACACAATTCACCTCAAATAGTCAATCTTAGCATGAACTGTTGATAACTTGTCCATACTAAGAGTGACGTCGTAAGGCCTCAACATCACTACCAGTAGATCCCAATTGAAAATATCATCTCTAAGAGTGACATAAAAATGTCAGAACCAGTGTGTGATCATCGACTCTCCTCTAGTAGGATTTTCTATGCATAAGGGTTGAGTCAATGGTTAAACCAGAATCCCTGAATCCTGTACAATAATTATGGAAAGAAAATAATTAATCACTCCTATGTCTATCAAAAACTGAAAATAAGGTGAAAAATAAATAGATCATACCTAGAGTCACCACTATATAATCAGATTCATAAGCCTCCATAGCTTACAGTTGGACTAGTATCTGTTCACCAGTTTCTTAATCCTGGCATGGACAACCTGGGAGTGGTCGTGGTAACACGTCGAAACATTGAACACCACCTCCTGCTCTCCTAGCTACTCTTTCACGTCCACAACCCTACAGACCACAATTATTATATTTTTATCTTTTTCATGGTGGTCCATTGACCATCTCCTGATCATCTATATGACGGGTTGAGAAATCTGATTAGATATTTCCATAATTATCAAATGAGAAACACCAATTGTTCCTTTGCTGATTTGTGCCACCCTAGGATCCATACACCTCTTACCCTATGCCATATGATCACCCCCTCAAGTGACTTACCTATTTGAATCCCAATGACTATCATTAGATATCCACTATCAAGGTCTTAACTACTAAGTGACTATTACTAGCTCCCTCTACTGGTGTCTGCACTACAAGAAAATTGTCCACTAACAATGCTCGATCAAGTACCCCATCATAGGTAGAAATTATATGGTAGAACACTAATTTCATTATGCCCTATACCATATCTATAGAGTTGCATGGGGGATCTATAAACATTGATGAATACTCTTTATGGTTACACTACCCTGTTGAAGATGAAAAATCACATATATGAATACCGATTGCAATGTGGTCGGATAAAACTCCTATCTGAAAAGAAGATAAATTTCTCTCCATGAGATAATTATCTTGTCATGTGACTAATTCACCAAGATCCACCATCACCCTATATAGACCTAAATAAGACTCATAGTAATGACTGACATTTGATCATAATTCATCCTCATAAGGGAAAAAACATAGGTGACTACCTCTAAACAAACCTCATACATAATGGGGTATAGATCACCACAAAATATGTGATATCACTACCTCTAAAATGTTTTCAATTCACTCATCTAGTGTGTATCCTCATCTGGTAGTGATGGTAGTAGCGGCTACTCGACGGGTGGTGGTATAGCTGGTAAACCACCCAGAGGTGCTATATCTGGCACATGAATCTATACAAATTCTTCATCACTATACATATCATCCTCATGATCATGCAATGGAATCATGACTAGCTGTATCTGTAGAGGTATTCTGAAGTAAATCAACATGTACCATAATCAATATAGTATATCTATGGAGAAGACTCAAGAAGGACATAGAAAACTCAACCCTTCCTATATAATTCACATACCATTTTCCCCTAAATCTAATGTTCTCACATACGAATCAGAAAAAAGATGATTAGATTTCTTCTATTTGGATACGTTGGCCACTGCACGAACTTTGGATTCCCAGACCTGAAATCAAAACTCAAACGCTAAACACTACAGCCTTAAACCAACCTCACAGACTCTCGATCCAAAATTAGAACTAAACATCCCAAATACTGCTCTATCACGACCCATCTTAGAGGGGCCTATGCTGTGACTACCAAAACCCCACCATTAATAGGATAGGTGATGGTGACTAGCACCAAGTAGGAATATCCCACAAATGGGAGGAATTATCCTAATGTATCTAGACACACACACACACACATATCCAAGAAACAAAATGATGAAATGTAAAATGACTGAAACAATGCATACATACTAATAAAGTACCATAACCAGAGTCCAATATGATGTAAAGGAAATGTAGACAGGGATAAATGAAAGAGAACAACAAAGAGTATGTAACACATGTCTAAATGAAAATATAACGAGTCCAAGCCACTCCAAGGGTGAGGACTACATCAAAGGTATGCTCCTAGTAAACACCTTGTTCTACCTAGCTCTACTTCTATTCCCCCTACTCACAGTCCACCTAGGACACTATCAAAAGTGAATCAATCTATACAAGAAAGGAAACATGCAGGAAAATTCCATGCAGGGGTGAGTATGGAAATACTCATGAGGACACCCCAAAAACACTAAAAAAAATATCACCATGTAAGTGATCTCAATTCCAGATGTAACAATATATGTACAACATATTCCAATATATAAATAGAACACCCATATATACTCAAGAGATATTCCACACCACTAGGAAGACTTATCCTAATACTACCCATAGGATTCTATTCAAAGCAATGATCGTTATGGGAGATCCCACTCAACATGCCATGATATCATCAGAGATACTCAATGAAGAGGTCTACCTCATGCGAGCCCCACTGAAAGATAATGCACTGGTTTAAGAATACTATGATACACAGATAGTTGATCATGCCTAGTACCATTCGGGTACACCATGAACCTAATGTGGATCAATCATGATACACATATATGGGGTCACACCCAAAATTATTGGAGGACACCACAAACCCAATTTGGATCAACACTTTATGTAGGGTATCACATGTCTATGATACTGCAAACCCTATCGATGCAGCCATCTATATTCATGATCAACAACCATCTTAGGGATGCTATACCAATTCCACAAACTCCACTAGGGGTGATGTTGGACCCCACTCGAGTATCATAGATGTATACCACACTCTTTAAAAGACTTAGCCTATATAGGGGATTGTAATCTAGTGATGTGGATTTAATGTAGTACAACACCCGCGTAGGAAGGAAGAAGGGAACACGCTCAACATATATTGGTCCAAACTAAAAACAAACCATTGGTCTCAAAATAACATTATTACCATTAGGGACTCAATTCCATAGATGAATCATTGATTCAAAACTCTAATTAGGAGTTATGACCATTTACAACTAGAGAGGTCACAATTCATGTGGACTTACCACCGCGGTTGGTCCACCTACTGTGCTGACCGGCCACTGCAGTCAATCGACATAGTTGACTACCCTTGGCAAGGCTACACAATCAGTGAAACCATGACTTCTTGTGCTATTGTGACTCCTGGTTGACATCCGAGGTCGATCGAATTGCACAGTCACTACACCCCATTACATCTTGAGCTGTTGTGACACCATAGTCCACCACTGTGATTGATCAACTCGGTCGACCACAATCAGGCTCTCCCCCGTTTGACTGAAACCGAGAACTACCCCAGTTGCACTGATTCCATCATGGAGCCAGCCTAGCCCACTGGAATAACCTGACCCACTGACCCTACCAAACCCACTTGGTTTTACCTCACCCATCTGGACTGACCAGACCCACCTAGTAAGCCCAACCAGCCTAGTATGCTCCGCTCTTCACACCATATGTGGCGATGCCACCATGTATACATCTATCGTGCGTCTCATGGATCGCCACCATTGTTCCACACGATCACCCACCATGGACCTCCTCAACCAACCTCCATCTCACATGGATACTGTCATGGATCCGCCACTGGCACAAACATTTCCATCACGCGCCATCATGCAATACTAGTGCCACTAGCATGCATCGATGGTCCATTCCCTAGACCACCAATCATCCTCCGATGCATTAAACTCAATAAAATCACATATCTACAATCCTTGAACCCTTATATACACTAACCGAACCTTATATGTTGATTTTCTCACATTCATGGGTCTGATTATGCTCAGAACCATCCAGAAACATTGAACTGGAGCCACAGGGAAAACATAGTGAAGAATGCAAATAATGGAGTGAGTATTTCTCATTACAAGGGTGTAACATCATTGGAAATGATTTATTTTCCAATAATTAAGAACATGGTATTTTTTGTTTGAAAACCAATTTAAATAAATCCCGATAAACCCTCAAAATAATCCCATCAAACAAATATGATAAATATATGGGATAATCTATTCATTTATTAGTCTGTGTTTTTCATAGTAATCATTAATGTGAATGAATAGATTAAATAAAAATCCATACCTCATTTCAGTTAGATCAATGAAGAAGAATGATCATCATGTCACATTTTGTGGTGAGATCCATCAAATTCGAGGCTGCACCAATCGACCATTCCATGATCCTCAAATCTATCCTCATTCATTTATAATGACTCTCCAGATCTCTATCCATCAACTCTCTGGAGGATTATAGGGTTATGCGGATAGCCTCTTAATTATGAAAAAATGGATCATTTAATGTTTTATCCTCTAATGAGTCAACAATTGAAATAAAATAATGTTTATTAAATTATTTTATCAATTTTATGCTGGTGGAAATGTTTTTATATACGACTCATGACAAACAATTTTAAGTTGCACCTAGGCTAAAAGCGTCATTCTGAACTCAATAGTGCCCTCATATTTCAAATATTGGCACTTGTTTCAGAGTTATTCTACTTTTCATAAAAACTAAACCTATGGGTTATTTAATATTTAATATTTTTCGATCATTTTTTTCAGGAACAATAGGCCTCAGAATCTCATGTCATCTTAGCACCTGGTATTGATAATAATCCATATAATAGCTAAAAAAATACACATAAAATATGATACATTACAATATATCATATTTTATAGTCTATATCAAAAAATAAATATTAATGTACATAATAATAATTATATATATTGAAATACATTTGATAAATATATTTTTAATGAAATTATATAAATATATTTTTAATGAAAATATATAAATATATTAAATAAAAACTTGTATATATATATTATAAATAAAAATGTACATAACAAATTAATATGTATTTAAGTATATAAATAAATTACATAAATATATTGATAAATATAATATTATATATTTGTATATATATAACATAAATGGAATTAGAAAATATATTTACATATATTTATGTTAATAAAGAAATAAAATATATAGTTTATATAAATGTATAAATTGAATATGATAGAAATGTATCATAATATAAATAAATAATTAAAATTCATATATTAATTCATATTAATTTATATTCATGTTATATATTAATATGTATTAAAATATTTATCAAATAATAAGTATTGAAATTTACTTCATAATATACACATATATATAATAATGTGTAAATATAAAAGAAAATTCATTTTCTGTGGTGGTAGGGGGTGCTAGAATATTACGCAAGAGGTCGGGGGATCAAATCCTAGTGGGTGAATGTTTTCAAATGCCTTGAATTGGAGGGGATAGGGGGCTCATGAGAAATGGGAACAAGGGAGGGTTGGGGATCATGTGGTATGGGAATTTGAGTGGAAGCGCGGGGAGGTGCCACATGAAATGGGAGGGGGAGGTCAGTGCCCATGTCAACAGGTGGTAGGATGGGAACTTAAGGGGTAGTACACGAGATTGGGAGGGGAAGTGGAGGGGTGGTTACATGCGAGGTGGAGTTCTATTTTTAAAAAATGAATTATATTATGAGAGGTGGTTTTATTAAAAACTCTAATATGGATCAATTAGAGGGGGTTAAAACCACCTCAATTTTAGAATTCATTTCTATAACTACCCCTAATATGTGGCATATAACTCAATTAGTAGCGGTGGTAACCTACCTCTTATTTGATAAATAAATTAGAGGGGGTTTAACTCCCTCTATACTTATTTTCTGTGAAATAATTTGAAAGGGGTTTAACCCCCTCTAATATAACCTCCCCTAATTTTCCCACACATTATTGTCAGTTACTCAAAACTACCTCTAATAGCAGTAGGTGGGAACATTAGGGGTGGTTTCTCATAACTAATGCTAATGTGTATAGAGGGGGTTATAACCACCTCTAAACTAAAAAATGACCGCATCAAATTGGGTCAGTTTTTTTATTGTGATAATATCATCACAGTTGGATGATATACCAATAATACACATTTCATTTGTATGATTACCAAAAAACAAAACAAACAATGTTTGGATGATGAAATGTCAAAATAAACTCTCCATGTGGATGATTTTCACCTAGAAATAGACACTAGAACAAAAAGGACAACTGATACAATTACTCTTGATAAAATATTGTCCAATGATGTCACATACAATGTTGTCGTATTACTATCACATTGTTTTCTAGGTGGATGATACATTGTAGTTACAAATATTAATGTAGATAATGCACCACTGAGACTAATTCTCTATGTGGATGATGAACCATTATAAAAAATATCTAATTGGAATGTGTTATATAAACATGATAACCCAATGTTTATGGTGTTCATGTGATATGAGAACAAGTGACTCATGTGATATGGGATCGGGGGAGGGGTGGGACCCACATGACACAGGAATAGTTGGGGAGGGTCAGGGAGGTGCTTCTGAAAAAGATAGGGGGTTGTCGAGGCCCAAATGAATGGGTTGTGGGAGGAGAACTAGAGGGTAAATGACACTAGTTTGGGTAGGGAACTATAGGGTTGGTGAAAGGGGATGCGGAGTTCTATATTTAAAAACCCAATTGAATAATTCAAGGTGGGTTTATAACTACTTTTAATATGGATAAATTAGATGGGGTTAAAACATCCTAAAATTAGAGGCGGTTTCCAGTTTCTCCCATAATATGTGACATAGAACTCAAATAGTGGAATTTAGGACCTTCTTATAATTATAAAATTAAATTATAGGGGGTTTCTCCCCTCTAATTTAATATTTTGTACATAAATTAGGAGGTTTTTTAACACCCTCTAATAAAACTGTGACATATTTTTCCATCACTTTACCAGTGATTACTCAAAACTTCCTATAATTGTAGTAGGCGAGCACATTAGTGGTGGTTTCTCATAACTACTTATATTGTTTATAGAGGGGGTTAAAACCATCTCTAAACTAAAAATGAACCCCTTTAATCGGGTCATTTTTTGTATTGATAATATCATTACAAGGGGTTGATATAATAATAATACACATTTCATGTATATGATACACTAAAAAAGAAACATACCATGGTTGTATGATGGACCATGAGAAACAATCCACTTGTTGATGATATTCCCCATAAAAAGGAAACTAGGACAAAATGGACCACTGTAACTATACCTCTTGGTAAAAGATATACCAATGGTTTCACATCCAAGGTGGTCATATTACCATCACAATTTTTCTAGGAGGATGATACCTTATAGTAAAATGTATCAATGTAGTTGATGTACCACTAAGTATTCTTCTATATATGGATATTGAACGACCAAAAAAATATCCAATTGGAATGTCTTCCACCAACATGGGATCCCTCTATTTACGGGGTTCCATCTTTTTGTTTTCCTCACGAGGAATGATTGATCACTAAATTACCTGTGGCGTACATGTTTCCAAAACATCACTAGTGTGGATGATACACTACCACTAGTTAAGTCTAGGTTAAAGTGGTTCCTCCAACATACATTGTAAACATCAAAATGAATGAATTAATATTTAAAAATAATATAAGGAATTAATAAATATTTAACACAACAAGGGTTATCATCTCAATCCACAATCCCATCTAATTTTCCATTCTTACGATACCCCCACCCTAGATTATATGATTCTCATGAAAATACATAACATGGAAATAGTCTAATATATTATAGTAGGAATCAAGGGATATATTAAAAAAACATGAAACCCATACTAATTGTAACGTCCCCTAATCTGGAACTCTATCACACGGACTGAATGGGTTTGTCATGAGACCTCTAGCGCACCTCCATGTACACTAGAGGATGTTGACTAGAAGCGGGGGTGTGAATAGTATAGTAGGGAGACTATGACCCTAGGAATGAAATGACTTAATAGAAGAAACAATTAAGTATAAAATAGAAATAATTAGAGTAATGAAAATGGTAAATAAGGCAAATAAAACCCAACTAAATAACCCAAAAAATTATATATAATAGTGTAATGATATGTTGGAATGTAACAAAATGTCATACTAGAATAATAAAAGCTAATGAATAATGGAATCAAGGTCCTCCGTCCTGAACCCCACATTAGTCGCATCTATAAATCTAGACCAAATATAGACATGAAATCAACCTCAATGTTTTTCCTTGTCAAAACATCCATCCAATAAATTTTATTGGGAACCAAATAGTGTCCCGAATAGGGTGTCATTATAACATAGTAGGTCTACACCACTGTTTATAAATAAAAATAGTATGATAATTAGTATAAGAAATAAAGAGATAATAATATCTAGTAATTAATCTAACAATTAATAAAATATAAGAACGACCTTCTTTAGCTCCATGCCAAAAATATATCTGAGCATGTATTATGACGATAAAAATGACCAACATTTGACTACACTAAATAACCTCCTTCTGCACCATGTCAGAATATCTCTAAGCATGTCTTATAACCATTCCAACAACAAACATATGACAAGGATAAGATAAAAATCATTGGTTCCATATCGGAATATCTCCAAGAATGTATTACAACCATGAAAACCATGACCATATAACCATGATATAGTTACAACAAATAATATAGGTCAAACCCTTATATGACATAAAACATTTCGGGTTGAAGACTGACAATAATTAACTCATGGGATTTGGAATAATCCACTATCTTTAACAGTAACAATATAGACTGGCCCGAGCCCACTCAATATTATCATTATAGAAAATATGTGGGAAAGTTCCAAGGACAAGCCTGACATATAGGTTACAACATGGAACATAATCCCTGTCATAATGCATCGATATCACAATATCACATCATATATATCAAGGGATAATTATGCTAATAACCATTATTCTTTAAAATTCCACAAGTAATTTTATTCATAATTGATAAAATATTATATCAAATTGAAATAATCCAAAATTTACGGATTCTATAACATGAAATAACCATAGGTCACATATCATGGTTAAAGTACAATAAAGTATTTTTACAATCTATTATAATACTGATTAAATTTCCCCATGGGTGTCTATAAGCTAGGTCAGAAGGAAATTTTAATCAAAGGGCTTCATGAAATAATTCCATTTATTTATTTAAGTGATTTGGATTCACACCTTGATGGAACAATCACAATATTGCATAAACATTGAAAATACCAAATTATAGGGTTATGATTTATACCCCTACCTTTACAGATGATCCAAAAACCCTTAAAACAACAACAAAACACAATGAATAAGGTGCGAATGATTGCAAAGAGGCTACTTGATCAAACCAATCAAGGTCAAAACCAATAATGCAATCAGCCAAAGTATTTCTCTACAACAGTTAGAGATGTACAAATAGAATGAAGAATACTAACCAAAATGACTTACTAGGGATTTATCAAATTAATGGGACATACAGAATGGATGTTGTGACCCTAAAATCACATGTATAATTCCTTAGTGTCTAAAGGAGACAAAAATGAGGGATTTAGAAAGAGAATTATCCGCAAATCATGTTTAAAACCACATGTTTGGCATTTACATGACATGTAACATGATTAAATTTTGTGTAAATGTTTTTAAAGGAATTGTACAAAAAAATGGTCTCCTTGGATTTATTTTATTAAAACAGTCCAAAAATTACTTTATTTATAATATATTTTCATGAATATTAGATGTTATGTAGTTTATATTTCATCCCATTTTTATTTAAATAAATTGAACCCCCTTTAAAACTTCAAAAAATAATAATCTCATGAAATAGTTAACCCACTCAGACCTACACTCCATTTATTACAAAAATAATAAATTCTAAAACATTAGATCATTTTCTCATAAAAGTCTCTTTTTCTCAAACAAGACTAAACCACAATAGAAAAAATAAAAAAACTCAGAGAGAAGTATACATAGAAAATGAGGGGATCTTACATAATCCCCACCATATAAAAGCTTGACCCAAGCTGCTTCAACAGTCACTTTCAAGACTCAGTGAAGAAGTCTGGACACTATGATCACATATCAGATTCACTCTCCTAGGTCTCCTCTTGGACTCTCTCATGTGGCCATTTCAATCGAACCATTGATATTGTCCAACCATGAATATATTTCTCAATATGATCCACAATATGTATCATTTTTTACTCAAAGTATGCATCAACATATTTATTGATGTCTGCTACATCGATCACATGGGAAGGTTCTAGATAATATCTTCATATTTGTGACATGTAGAAAACATTGTGCATGGATCTTTTGAATCGTGGAAGGTCTAAATTTTATGCCACAAGACCGAACCCTATCACTCTTTTAAATGGACCAAGAATACTTGGTTCTAGATTACACTATTTCTTTATATAGTTCTTCCCTAATCAAGGCACCACTCGAAGGAAAACATGATGAAAAAACTAGAATTTCAAAGTTCATATATGATGGTGAGCATATGATTTATTCCTATGTTGCATGGTCCCAAACTAGTATTTGATCAAATAAACATGTTCTGAAGACTCCTATATGATACTAGGCCCAAAAATTGATAACTTACTTGCCTCTAAAAATTAAAGAGGCGAATGGAATATACTCCCAAAAATTTCATAAATGGTTCCACTTGGATTGATTCTTTGAAGTTATTATTATATGAAAACTCCATGATTTCCATATATTTTTTCCAGGAACCAAACAAATAAAAAACACAGGTTTATAACATGTCTTCTAGAAACTGAATATTCTACAAAGATTAACCATCAGTCTTTGGATGATATGTTATGCTTAAAATAACTAATGATCCTAGGTATTTCTAAATATCCTTCCAGAAATGAGATGTTAACCGAGGATATCTATATGAGATGATACTCATCAAAACAATGTAAATCCAAAACATTTCTATAGAATAATTATTACCCATATCATCATCTATAATGGTTTTCTTATTAAGTAATATGTTGTCTACCTTAGTAATTAGATCCACTAACACCCATAAAAAATAATTAATTTCGGTCTTACGAGGTAGTCCTGATAGATGATCTATTTTGACATCATTTAATTTCCACTCTAGAATGGATAAGGGTAAGAAAATCCTAGATATCCTTACATGATCAAATTTCACCTACATAAAAGGGAAGCACCTAGCCACAAATATTATCAACTACTTCTTCATTTATGACCACCAGTGTTATCTATAGATATCATGATACATATTTTTTATAATAGGATGAATCTTCCATAATAAAGCATGAAACTCCATCATCACCTCCTTGTGAAATCCCATAGGAAAAAATTATTGGCCATAGATAAGAAGATAGTTTCCAATGTTAGGAGACCATCCTTATGGTGTCTCCCCACCATATAATTTGTCTCTAAAAACAGATCCCTATAGATAAGAAAACTAATCTATCTTAATATGATCAATAAGAAAGGGTTTAATGGATTTAGAATTTAGATATACCCACCTATGGTATTCATGAACATCCAAATAAAAGTTTGAAAAGAGGGACATTATCCACCACTAATCAATAGACTCATGTAATGCCTCTATATGTGTATTTTGTCTCAAATTATTGGTAATGACGTTTCCCTTGCCTACTGTATAAGAAAATTCATAGATGAAAAACTATAGATAATCGACCCACATCCTCTACCGATAGTTTAGATCCCAATGTGAAAAGATGTACCTGAAGATTTTATGATCTATGTATACCACAAAACTCTCACCCATGACATAGTTTCTCCAACATCTCAGGGAACTATCACTACTGTAAACTCCAAATCATGAGTAGGGTAGTTCATCACATGCAGTATCAACTTCCTGGATCCATAAGCAACCACATGATCCTATTATATTAGAACTAATCCAATTACAACTCTATATGTGTCCCATTACATAATATATAATTTACTTGGAATACACAATGCGATTTTAGGTGTTGAGGTCATCCTATATTTTAGCTTTAAATGGGATCTCTCTCAACCAGTAGAATAAAAAAACCTCACCCCTTTCATTGTAAGAAAAAAAGTGGTGCTTATAAATAAAATAAATCATGGATGAAACAGACATAATAACATTCTAAACCCATAATGCTCTGAATTAAAAAGTTGTCATAGGGATATTATAAGGATATCATGGCTGGGACTTTCTCTAGGTCAACTGACACTCTTGACTTTGAGATGACATGGCACAAGAGGTGCACTAAATTTATTTAGAATTTTTTTATCTTGGCGTAATGAAATTTCTCTCTCAAAGTACTCGGGATAATTTCAAGATGTTTGGAATGATCCTTTGGTGACTGGGAGTACATTAATATATAATCGTTAGAAATTACAACAAATTTATCTTAAAAAAGGATGACTGATCCTATTCATTAAGTCCATGAATACCTCAGGTGCATTAATCAACCGAAACAACATCACAATGAATTATTAATAACCATATTTAAACCTAAATGCTTTCCATGTTATGTATAATAATATCTCCATTAACAAATGATATCTTGATATGACTTAAATATTAGAGAATATCATAGAACCTCTCAACTAATCGATAATATTTTTAGTTTTTTGAAAAGGATACATATTCTTGAACTTCATCTAGTATAACCGATGATATTCCACACATAAGATCAATGATTCATCATACTTTTTGGAAACTATTTTGGAGGAAAACAAGAATATATACATATCTTGATGAACCCATTAGAATCCATAACTTCCAACTACACTTCTAACTCCCAAAGCACTACTGGTTCCATTCGGTTAGGTTGGATAGAAACTGGATTAGCTCCTGGCACCTACTCGACTGTCAAATTGATCTCTTTCTCATGTAGTAAGCCATAGAACACATAAAGGAGGAAATCCTAAAAATTTTAAATAACTAGAGGAAAATAATACTTCTACATTCAACAATTATCTTGTGAATTATATGTGTTTTGATCCATGATACAATCTAATATGCACTGAATTGGTCTCGCATGACCAACCTTAGAATCCCAATTACCCTTGTGAGAATAGATGCCTCTTTCAAGAGATAGTATAGTAACTACATGAATATAATATATGATATATTTTGGTTATATAACTAAACTATCCATTAAAATAATCAAGTCAAATCCTGTAATTTTGAACATGAATGGTTCCCAGAAGAAACGACAACCAAAAATATATACATAACACACTTTTCAACATTGAATATTTTAATTCCTCACTCCCAATGATGTTTCAATTTTTAAAACACCATTTATTCATTCTAAATCCAAGACCAAACTATTTTAAAAAATAAAAGATAGAAAATAATGTGACGCTATTGTATTAAACAAAACCCAAGATTAGGTAAATGATATAAGAATCATACCTTTGATGGTAGACTTTAGCCCATTCACATTATCTAGAGTAGTATTCATAACATACAAATGACTTATCCCTACATCATGGGTTCTAGTGTGACTACACCATGAAGTTTACCTTTATTGGTATTATTTATAATGAACTAGGATACCACATCACATACCTCAACCTAAACAGTTTGTCAATCTCCAACTACCGGCCTGATGAGGTGTTACTGATCCCCTTCCCCACACTGGTTCCTATCATGTTCCTCTTCCATTCGTATTTTGTGTAAATATGTCAATGAACCTATGATGATGACCTAGTATACCATATACACGACACATGAATGTAAGTTAAAGAAAGTGTGTGTGGTTATGAAAAAATTTTCCTCACTAATAGTTCTAGAATGGAACATGGTCAAGAGATGGAATTTCACTACACTGAATGCTCTTTGCACTACTGATTTGGCAGAAAATCCCATAACAGGTCTTCTTAACATTGAAAGAATAAGTCCCAAATCACCCTACAAAAATATTATTTCCACTTCTTAGGGCCTCTCATAGATTCCCTTCCATAATGATTGCTTGATTCCTGCGGTTTTCAACAATTTTTAAAAAGAAAATGCTTACCCATGACCTGATCTCATAAACAAGTTCATCCTAGAAACATATCACCCTGGAGGTATCATCCGCTTCGAATTATGGCACAAAGATTAGTAGGAATTTAAAACACAAATAATAGTCTAGTACTGATAGAAACTCCTATGTCAGATGTGTAGCACATGATACTTATCATCCATCAAGGTTTCGTGAGAGAAATTAATTAAGAATTTCATCTATAAGTCCATCCAAGACAGCTCATCCTACTACCCAGCTTACACTATAATATACTGACAATGTGTTGGATGTCTACGAAGCATATATGCAGGAAGATTAACCCACCTATCTGAGGGATCCTAAAGATAATTGAATATTTTTGTGGACCAACTCAATCATGAAATAAACTTCATGGATCCCACATTATTCAGTAAACATAGGCATATGTTGTAGCTGAGACTCTTTTTTAAGCTCAGTAATTCAAGGAATGGTACGAATAGTATCCCTTTCCATGGATCACATGTCTATTAGGAATATTGTGTGAAGATGAAATTACATATTATCCTCATGAATTGCAGGATGTATCGGTTCAGTTATATTAGGACCGTGCTAATTTCCACTATCTTGAAGCCCAAGTCGAAGATGACTAGGAGAAATTCTCCTTAAAATACAAACACACACATTAGAGAACCGACTTGCAACAAAGTCAACCAAATAGGTGACTCCAATATATTACCACTCTTGATATCTCTACACACATTTTACTAGTATTTTATCATGACATGACATTTAATTTAATTTATCCAATGAAACAATTATCTCATATAGCATTTGAGAGAAAAAGAATATATTTAATACAAAAAATAGATATGTACCTATAATGAAAAATGCAAGCCAATATATCACTACGTTCATATTAATATTCATGTATTTTAATCTCGTGGCATACTGAGCCATGAGCGCAAAACTCAAGAAATAATAATACCTTAAAAAAAATAACCTCACACAACATATGAATAACCCATGGTGAAATAACATTATCTATGACAAGTGCATAGCACAAATATCAATCCCATCCCTGGGTACTTGAATTTTCCCTCATACATCAATTCGTTACTCCCATCCACATGCATATTACCAAGTACCGACACAACATATACTGCTTTCTACCATTCCACAAATAGAAATGAAAAATAAAATAATTCAATATGTTCTAATACTACTTTGTATTGTCCCCTAATCTCGAGCTCTCTCACATGTCATGAAAGGATTGGTCATGAGACCTCAAGTAGACTTACCTATATAACATAGGCTTCAAACTAATAGTAAAATTGTGAATTGTATTATTGGTAGACTATACCCTGTGGTATGAAATGGAATATCATAATAAAATATTCATAGTAAAGAGAAAATAATTAGAGTAATGTCAATGTTTAAGGAAATAATAAAATCAAACTGAATTACCTTATAAATAAAAAGGAATACCGTAATGAAGTGTTGAAATTTATCTAAATTTCATGCTTGAAATATACAATTAAAAGACTAACATGCTTAAATAAAAGACTCAAATACCGGATTCCTAAACCCCACATCGATCCCATCTCCACATTGTAGCCAAACAAAAAACAAGAAATTAATAGGAAGGTCCTTTTACCAAGTCCAAACATGCATCCATGAAATATGATGTATCGTAAAATGGTAGACCAAATAGTGTGTGGGTATAATGTAGTAGGTCAAATCCTCTATTTCTAATGAAAACCAATCAGATAAAAAGTGTATGAAAAAAATCATTAACTATGCATATTAATTAATTTTGGAATTAATAAAACATAGTAAAAAACTTCATAAGATATGTGCCAGGATATCTCAAAGAATTTATTATGACCATGACATCCAATACCATATAACTATGTAAAATAACCTACATCAGCACCATTCCAGAATATATATGACCATGTCTTATAGCCATTCCAACCATAAGAATATAACCAAGGTAAGATAACCAACTTTGGGGTCATGCTAAATTAACTCTGAGCCTAACTTATGACTATGCGAACCCATACCAAATAAAAATGGTATATTCATATTAAATAATATGGGTCAAATACCTATATGCATTAGAGAATTATAGGTCAATTACCTATAATAATTATAACAGGGACTGGGCATAAATCACTCTCTATAATAATTATATCATGGACTAGGCCGAGCCCGCTCAATATCGGCACTACAACATTTAAGTGTGCACATTACAGGACTAAGAACAGTATATAAGCATTAAATCTTGGAACACAATACCTATCATGAAAAATATATATCACAATATCACATCATATATCTCAATTTTTCATTATGTTAATTACCATTATTCACTCAAAATACACATGAAATATAATTCTATATAGATAAAACAATTTATTAGTCATAAATAAGACACAATTTAAGCTTTATATAACAAGAAATCTACCTTTGTCACATGTCAAGAAAAAAAACATTAATCGATTAATTCAATCAGTTATTATCATGACTATCTCACCCCATGGGTATCCATAAGAAATTTTAGAATCCTTATTAAAACATCGGGATTCAAGGAATAATTACATTTATTTGTTTAATTTATTTGGGCGCACACCCTGATAGAAAAATCACAATATTATAAAAAAATGAAAATTATCAAAGCATAGGGTTAATAGTTAGGACCAAAAACATTAACGGACAATCCATCAACACTTCCAAAGGAGAAGTCCCACAAGGAAGCTCCTATGAAAGATTCCCAACTTACCATGAACCTATGAAACACATAACCAATTTATACCAGGACTCCATTAGTTAAAAAAATTATACTTCCTCTAACATTAGGTCACTTTATCCAAAAAAGGCTCTATGTCTCTGAACAGGACTCGACCTACAAGGAAAAAAAAGGAAAAACTCATAGAGATACAAACCTAAAAAAAGATGTGGTCTTAAACTAATCCTAAAGTAATGATTTCAAATTTAAATTTTATAAGAGAATGGTCATCAATTAAAAATGATGTTATCACACATCTCCAAAAAACCACTCATGGACTTATCATTCTCTAGTAATTACTTATATATTTAATGAAATAACATATTAAATAATATCTAGGTAAAAATAAAAAATATTGATTTTGTAAATTTTTTAAAATTAATTCAAAATGAGTAAATACTAGTGGAAAATAATGGGACCACCTTCTTAACTATATAATGGTTATTCCCCATAGAAACCATTAGATATTCAGCCTTATTTAATTGATGACAATAAATAGTGTGAAATACACACAATTATGCATTAATGATGATGTAAAATGACACATGAAGAGAAAATTTAAAATTAAGGATGTCAATTTATAGCCTTCCTAGTGATGGAATATCATGATTGATGATACTGAAATGTAATGATGAATGGAATGAACCCATAGCATAAAATATATAATGAAGGAAGATAAATAATTAATAGAGGTGAAAATACATCTATGATATGAAATGTGAAACAATTCTAATTTAAAGAAATTAAACATGTTAGCGATAAATTTTAATATTTTTATTAAACTACCTATAAAACCACCTAAAACCCCATCCCTATACTAACTGGATACTCCTGGGTTACTAACCACTTTGTGTCCATCCTAGAGACATTTCAAACCCTTCCACCTCTATAAAGAACTTTTTTCTCATCCACTAGATACATAATGTCATCAGTTAATGGTTTTTATACCATCACCTCAATTTTTTTTATGAAATATATCCCTAAAAAAACAAACACCTCCCCAAAGATATAATTCCTTAAAAATACATAATTGTTGTAAAAAATTAAATAAAAATCATACATAATATATAAATATGGTGTTACCAAGAACTTATCCCACACACCTTACCTTCTTCCCTCAACATTTACACCCTCATTTGGTGACTGGTAGATGAAAAATGAGGTGTTGTGGCATCCTAAATTCATATTATCTTAGTAATAGTGTCATAATAATTAAAAATGGCATTAGTTCCCACAAAAATAGATTCTGTGATTGAGAGTTAAAAATAAACAAGTGGTAACACTATAGAGACTCATGAATTTATATATAAATATGTATGATAAGCATAATTATAGTGAAATCATGTTTTATTAGGGGTTGTGTAGTATTTTTTTTATATTTCCTTTTGTTCTTCCAATGTTCTTGAGAATCAGGAGTCATTATATATATCAAATTGTAGGAAATTGTAAGATAACACGACATGTTTATTCATGATTCTGTTTGTTTATATTATTTATGGAATCAACTAATGATTCATATTTAATTATACTTAAGAAAAATGTAAACACTGGTTTCTATATATTTATTGATAATTAATAGGTTAATGTTGACTGATAATTGATTACATCGATGAATAAACATATTATTTATTTTTATATAGTATGATTATTAAATTTTATAATCCATGAATTAGTTTATTATTCCATTATGATTATAAACAAAATTTAAATGGCTTTACAAAGGAGTTCTAAAATGAAATGTGTTTTGGAAAATTAAAATAAATAAAAGAGAGTGTTGATTATGTTTATAAATGATTTTGTATTTTTGTTTGAAAACATTGACATGTTCTTTTATAATGAAAATGATTCATTATTATTATCTAATAAATATTATTGGATTACCCATACTTAAATACATCCTTTAATAAAGGAAGTGGTGGATATTCATGAAATACCAACTAGACCTAATGTTGACCCACATATCATTAGTATTACGCTCAATTTATATAATCTATGGGTTTATAACCACCTAAAAAGGACCTAATGACCTCTAAGGTCATGAGGGATTTATAATTTCATTATCCCATATCCTTTATGGATGAAATTGTACCTCAATAATCATTGGAGTGAGTTAATCCTCCTTATTAGGGGTTTTAATGAATTGAAACACCAAAAAAACACCAGGTCATGCTAGGAAACCTCACAATAGAATGGGAATCTCATGATTTATGGGATATTATGTTATATGGTAATTAAGATCTGGATGTTTCCAAAAACATTTCCATGATCTCTCAATTGAGTTGTTTTTTCCTAAGACAATATCTCTAGTAAAAGCATAATAATTCATGGATTTTAGATAGGGATCGTTATATTATACTAACTAAAACATAATGTTCATATATTTACATAAAATATCTAAATATATGAGTAATGATATGGAATTTAAGGCAATGTAATTGAATATGGGTCTAAATAAAACATTACTGACACAGGTGGTTTATTTCAATTTTCTACAATCCCTAATGTTTTGTATAAGTAATCCCTTGTAGTGATATTGACAGATGTTGGTCAATGAGTTAGTAATACATTTCTGAGATGGTGTACATGTGATTACTCTTTTAGTGTTGATATGTGAAGATATGAATACATGAGTTGAGGTGGGTCCTTCCTAGTGTATAATGGCATTTGGTTTTTCTCATTTTCTATATTGGGAGGCCCTCATGTTATATATCATTAGTTTTTGCATATAAGTCATATCATTTAATGACCCATAATTTATATATGATAATTTAAATTTTAATTATATTCATGTTACATATAAGGTAATATAGATGATATGCAATAATATTATCATATCATTAATTTTGAAAATAATATGTTTTCAGTATTACAATTGGGAATAAAATATACCATATTTAATAATATTAATAATAACATATTTCATTTTAAAAAATGAACTATAAATGAAAGATTTATAGAGGAATATCATAACTTATATATAACTAATTTCATCACTTATATAATTTGAAAATAATAAAATGAATTCCATTTGTTGATTTAACTATTGAAAGTGAGTTTTAGATTAATAAACATGTTTTTTATAAAATAGTTAATATTTTGGGAGAATAGTGGAATGAAATATTTTTTCAAATATTTAAATTTTTATGATATTTTGATAAGATTATCCTGAGATGAAATTTTTTAAGCATTTCATATGTATTTATAGAATAGAAATTATGCCTTCTATAAAATTATTTTAAACTTAGAAACAATATTTATCATTTTTGTACATATGTATAATTTATATCTTTAAAAATACTTTAAATTAATAATTATAAATTAAATATATCATTTAAAAAATTTATTTTAGTTTTTTATAAAAGAAAAAAACATTTTTTTTCTTATAATAAACTTGTTTTTGACTTGATGAAAAATAGTTTTTTATCATATTGCACACATAAATTTAAATAGTAAAGTTAAATTTATCTATAAATTATTTTTATATGGTTGGTTCGTTAATACATAAATTCATTTCCCTAACTCATAGAAATTATATTTTATAATATGATTTAAAATATTTAAATCATCATATTAATATTAGTAAATAATTTAATATTTAATTTTAGATATTATGATTGGTTAACAAGGGTGAAAGATTAGTTACTATGGTAAGGAAACATTTGGGTAAAAATGGATTATTTTAGTGAAGAAGGTTAAAAAATGTGAAAAATAGATATTATATTGGATTTTTTAAGGAATATAGAGAATATAAATTTTTCTAATAAATTATTTGAAATTGTTTCAACCCTTATCATTGATTAATTTAATAAAATTATTTATAATTAAATATATTTTTCAAAGACACCACAATATTTTCTTATAAAAGGTGCTCACCTCCTCCCCATTTCTCCAAATATTACAAAAAATAGAATAACAAAAACTCTACCGTATACTCTCTTAAACACCCTCTTAATTAACATGAATAATTTTTCTAACCAAAATACCAAACTAATGAGAATCAATATATTACCCAAGGGGGAATATCCAAGGGGAGATAATAATCTGAAGAATATTTTTCTTTTCCACTTACTCTCTTATAGCCCTCAAATCCCCTATCTATTGTTGTGTGATGAAAAAATAATTTTTACTATGTTTCAAGGTTATTATATAAATTCAATATAAATTTTACACATTTCTCAAAAATTATTTAGAAAAATTAAAACATCATCATGCGTATCAATGGACTACGAACTTCATGAACAACATGCTCATTTTTTATCACAACTATAAATTAATGGTATAAAAAGGTTTTTTAATGATCTAAAATGATATTTATAAAAATATTATTATTATGAATTTGTAATTATTTCATTTAAAACAAACTTTTCATTCCAGGAAAATTTAAATGTGTCGGATGTGTGTTTGTGTGAACCACTACCTCTATGAAACCACATGTATTGTTTTACATGTAAAAAATCTTGGATTAGTATAAAAATTTTATTATTAAGTAAAAATTATATTTTTTTATCCATTAATATTCTAGATGAAAAATATTTTAAATTATATTTTTATGATTATTATGAAATATGTTTTGTAAATTTATCTACCTTAAATAGTCATATCAAGACACATTTCATAAATTAGATAATATTTTGGAGAGCCATTGAAAATTTATGCGTATTTTTATAATAGTTTAATAATGGACATAAAAATACAAAATTATGTATACAATAAATGTTTTTAATACCTTTATCTATGGTCAACTAACAAAATGTTTTATATAGAAATTTTATAAATAATCCCGAGTAACTAACATAAGTATAAAATATACTAATAATAATTAAAAAAATAAAATAAATATACCACGAAAGTTAAATAAAAAGGAATTAGGTTATTGTGAATGTATTTAATGAACACAGTAAAATAATTCATGACATCATGTGTTAGTTAAGAGTGAGTTTGTACATGAGGTAATTGATCTTCCGTACCACCCTTGTTAATTACTTCTAACACATTCTATTTCCTTTCCCCCATTTTATGAAAAATTATTTTGATGAACATATAATTTTAAAAAAATGTTTTTCTAAAATATATTCCTATTTTAATATTATTTTTATTTCAATTATTATACATGTTTTTATTTCCTATTGAAATTCCCACATTAATGTAAACACTACTTTAGAGAACATTCCATTTTTTTGTATCATGTCAAGAATCACCCCCATCATTTTTTTATAACCTTGAATATATTTTAAAAATAATCAATCTTTTTTTGGATAAAATTCTTTGTTAAATTCTATTTATATATATATCAATAATAAATTTCCTTATTTAAATGACCATTTAAATATTTTCCAAAGCATCACTGATGTGAATCATTTTTATTATTTTATCACCAAGATCTTTATCCTGAATTTTATATAGTTGTACAAAATGTCCAAGACCTATCAAGATTTTTCAATTGAAAATCTCAATATGATTTAATTGATTCTTAATTTTTTGAACCGTTATGGTTTATCATTTATGTTTTCCTAGAATAAGAAGTACAAAACCCACTTCCTTTTTAGGGGGTTAATCATGCTTATGATATATTTATGGTTTATATTCCTTGATCAGAACAAAAATGTATGATTTTAGTTATGTTATAGAAGGTCAAGGAACTATATATACCTCCAATTAATGGAAAAAATCATTATATATAATGATATGAAATGGAATGAGAATATATTAAAAGAAATCCATCAAGGGAAGTTTCCTAATTAATGATGATAATCTTGGGAGTAACCCATGAATTATGTTTTTAATGTTCAGAAATATGTTATTTTCAAATACTCCATAATTAAATGATCTTTATGTTTTATTTACTTATTCCATATTTAAAAAATTATGACCACTGTCTTTATGATATCATGTTTTACCTATTGACTCTAATTTTAGGATTTTTGATCAATGTTTACTCCCTAAACAAGAATTCTATCTCACCCTTATCTGAATTTATATTCCAATATGATATCCAATGAAATATTATAATATCCAAGAGTGTCTAGAGAAAATAGTGGTGTTTTATGTAGTGATAATAAATTTACGTTTATGATGAATTGTTTACGTAATCAATAAATTAAAATATACCTCAATATCCTTGGTTTGTAAATATGGGAAATATATGTGCACTGATTTTAAGTAAAGTTTGTTTAGTGATTTTTTTTCTATATATCACGCCAAAAAACACCATTTATGTAAATATTTGTCATTCAATTTACGATATGGAAATAGTTAAAGGTTATTCCCCCAAGGGGTGCCCAAAAGCATAACTCCATGACCATAGTTGAACCAAGAATCACATGATTACATTATGTATTAATTTAATAGAGTAATATAATCACCCATTAGGATATTCGGTTGGGGAGGATTATAGGGTTTTTGGGACATAATTATACTTTTAAATCATCAATTCATGGGTTTCTATATACTGGAAAATTATAAGATTTAGGCAGATAATATATTGTATAGTAATCTATTTCTAGTGTTTGATATAGGATATCTAAAGCTACATACACTATTCTAGTTTTCTCAAATTTATAATGTGATTTATCTAATATATGTGCCTCATATTGTATTTTTTTTTATGCTCAATTATTTTAGCTAAATGAAGATAAATGTGAATCATTACCGATATATAAGTGTATTAATGAACCTATGTAGAAAATCATAGAGGATCCATGGACGTGCCGATGATTTTACTTAGTTATAGATTATTAGGGGAATTTATGGGGTCATACAATTTTGAATACACTGTTATCTGACTTGTTTATTGTGATGGATTAGTTTTATTAGTTTTGATCATGTATCGATCACTGTGCTTAAAAATGAACTTTATCATCTATAGTTCTTGATAAAAATTCATACCATGGGGTGTTATAGTTTGAGGATAGATGCGTATGTCCTGAATAAGGTATGGTTAATTTTATCACTATTAAAATATATAATATAATCTTTATAGTAGTTTAATTTAATGGTATTTATATTTCATCTAATATAAGCGATCTGTACCATGTCAAATTATATAATTATTTTATTTATTTACCTCCTAGAGCGATGTGAAATTTACCATCTAACTCTATCTTTAAATCGAAACTATTTATATTCTTCCATATCATATGGGTTTTTATAATTAAATGATTTAATGTTTTAGTTATATGATATTTATGAAAATTGGTTTATTAGACTGGTCAATTTTCCTTGGGGTGTGGTAGTTATTTTAATAAATATATCCAATGGATGTCTATGTATATTTGTATATTATAAGAAGATGAAATAATTTACCACCATGATTTATTATAATTTATCTATAATAAATGATATCTATTACCTATAAAATAGTAAATCTTGTTTTCAAAAAATGATATCCACTTGAGTTATCATAATCATCTAGTAAATTTAGAAGTAATTTAAAAGAAAAATGTATGAGGGAGTATTCTCATTTATAATAGTTGGTTATTCCATTTATTTAAATAAAAATACATATAGTTTTCCATCCATTATGAACATGAGTTTTCATGTTTTCCTAGAATCATGTCTCATGTTCATTGTGGTTAATAATCTTGTTTTTTGTAGGTCTTTCTGTGAGCATGGTTGATAAGTGTGAGTTTTAATAAAGGCATTTCATGAACACTAATTGTATTCTAATATATAAAAATTATATTTTTGATTATTATATTTTATATTCCATGGGTATATGATTTTAGAAGATGGTATCTCAGTGTATCCTTGGAATATAGAATCAATTATATCCTAGAAACTTCCTTCAATTGTAATTGAGATAATGATTATTAATTGACATATGGGATATAACCATTATTTTATCCATTATTTCTGAAATGTATTCTCCCTAGTAAAGTATCTATTAAATAAGGGGGATAAATTCTTATGGTCATATATGATTGATGTTGAATTACAAGAGTTTAATATGGTGATAAAATCATATCATGTTATCTTTTTTCATAAACTCATTAAGGTTTTATGTTTTTTTCTGATGAATATTTTGTTGATCATTGCATATTTTACATTGAATATCATTATGTGTTATAAAATGTTTCTAAAAAACTACACCATAATGAAACAATTAATTCTAGTAATGATTTTTAATTATACACTATGGTTTACTCAATAAGGTGATAAATGAATTATATTTTTAGAGAATACATTATGATACTGATTGATCATGAAATACATAAATATATATTTTCTCAAATATATTTGAATCTAAGAAAACATCACATGGTTGAATACCCTAAAAATTTTATATTTACATTTATTATAACATTATGAATGGAAAAAATGTGATAAATAATTTTATTATGAATTTTTACCCTCAATTAATGTAAATGGTTATAAACTTAGAAGATTGATTTTTTATTTCTAAAATCGACAATGATTTTAATGAGGATGATAGTGTGATATTATTTTTCCACATAGAATTTATAACATCTATTGTTGGTTAACAAATAACTCCCAAATATCATATTTTAAATGTATCATCATTCAATAGAATATATATTGTGGAAATATCCATTGAGGACTATTCAATTATATTTGATCATTCCATTAAATCATTGGAATCTTGATCATCAAAACCAATATGGGTGGGGAGGAATGTAACGACCAAAACATTCATTAATAAAGAATTACTCTATATCTGATCAAATGTCCCATTATGTAAAATGTTTATATAAATGTGAAATTCATTGGTTTTGGGATTTTAAAATGTCTTTAAGAATTGTGACCGTTGTTAATATTTCCGTTGAACAGTGATCACATGATTAGTATAAATATAGTGATTTAACAAATCCAATTTACTCAGACAAAGGATGTGATGGCCTCATCCAGTAGACCTGCCCCGTATGAAGCCCATTTTTCGGAGCTTTCAAAGGAGGAAGAATCATTGGGCTTCACTCTTGACCAAGCCCAAGCTTAGCTTCAATATGTTAAGCTCTAAAGGAACTAACTACGAGAGAAGTGGAAGTTGATAGAGATTACCACTCGAGCAATGTTATCAGAGCCACCCCAAGAGTCGGTCACCATTGCACACCTAACCCTTTGGCCTTATGCAGGTGTTATAAGGGGTTATGAAACAAGACATTATCACTATTAATATGTGCATTATTTTTTATATAATAATGAATACACATTCATTTTATTATTGTTACTTTGAAAATATTTTTTAAAGTACAAATAGAATTTGTAGTTAATATTTAACTAAAAAATACATTTTTATGAATTAATGGATTTTTGAATTAAATAAGATTTTAATAAAATAATAATAATATTATTAAATTAATTTTTATTAAATATAAGTTTTCATATAATTTTATGAATGCAATTGTAATTTTTATTATGGTTTGATAGTTGTTTTTTGTCAAAACCAATGAATTTTTGATAAATGTAGGTTTTTGTTTTAAAAGTAAAAATTCACATATTTAGAAAATTATTTAGATAAAATGAATATTATTTTTGGAATCAGGACATCAAAATTATTCAATGGTGAATTCTTCATAATTTTCTGAGACTGTCGAATTTTTGGGTATAAATTAAATACTGTTTAAATATATAATGTGTTTTATGACATCATAATGACCCAATTTTGATGTAATAAAATACTATAAATGATATGTTAGGCCAAGATATGTTTTAAAATTAAAATAATGTGATTTTATATTTGTTCTATTTATTTTATAAAAGCATTAGTGGACCCTTCAAGAGTTATAAATCATTTGCCCTTTTAAATGAATATCCTTGAGACTGTGACTCACCGCCACATAAGCCACCCTATTATTTTAAAAATTTTGGCCATTGGACTTATAAAATATTGTTTTAAAATCCCCTTTTTCAAAAACCATGGGCAAAAACCATGGTCTGGTTTGTGGTTTTGATTAGTTTAATGTGAGGTATCCCAAACCTAAATAATAAAGAATTCCTTCTCCTTTCCTATATAAACCCACACAAGCTCCCACTTCCTCTTCACTCAAAGCATTTAGAGATCATACAACCTCTTCCCTCATATCTATATAATCCTCCCAAGGCTCCTAAAGCTCCCAATAATCCTAAATCAAGCCTCTCCCAAGCCTTTGGGATCACACATCCAAATAAGGGTTTTCCTCCTTTATCATTTTTGTCCAATTTTCTTTAAGTTTTTATGACATTTTAATTTCAATTATAAATTTTGGGGTATGATTTTTCACCTCCCCCATACTAACCAATTTATGTTTGAATGATGAGAGACCCATTTATCTCTCATTAAATTCCTCCCATGTACACCCATTACTATGCCGAAATTTCATAAGGAATTTCTCTATCCACATTTACATTCAAGCTATTATTTTGTATTGTGAATATAAATTCCATTAAATTTGTTGGGACATGTATCTATATTACCCTTAAATATCCATTACATGTACATATGATGAGACACCACTTTCTCTATCATAAACTATTATTATGAATTCTTATGTGACGCCGTTACACTGCCAAAATTACACCACAATTTTCAAGCCAATGTCATTGTGTAGTGAATACCATGTCCATTTCCCTGTCAAGGTTATTCACCTTTATGAAAATTTACTTATTGATTATTAAGTTTCATGTATGTATTCCACATCCATTTATCATGGAATAAATGACTATGAATGATTCCATGTTGTATGATTCATGTGGCACACCTATTCATGAAATGAAATGTTTAAGAAGGGTGCACCCTAATTGCGCTCCAATAAATTGGGTAATGTATAGTATCATGATACATCATGTGAAATGAGTGTTGAATCATGATAATTCAATTTCAATTAGGGTTTAATCATGCTTTATGTGCAATGAGGGTTTACTCATGATCCACGTGCAATGTGCCTTGGCTCATGCTAATTCCATGTTAAGGGTTGTTGCCACAACTCCATGTTTTGATTATCATGCTTTATCATGTATTTATGTTTATTTTTCTCTTGTGCTCCATTGATATGCCTATTCTCTAACATGTACTGTATTCCTCATGTTATTCCATGTTTATTCCCTTACTAGGCTTTATAGCTCACCCTTTTCTTATGCAGGTACTCAGGATATCCTATGCTAGGCTAAGTATGAGGGGATGTAGTGGTCATGTAAAGGAAGTTTTCAATAAAGATGTTGTATTTCATGTTTTAAGTTGTTATTTAATGGTATTATTCCCCAAATACACTATAACTCTCAATATTCTATGTTGTATCAAGTGAAGTTCATGTAATAAATCATGTTTATGTGTGTAATAAAGAGCTGGGTTATCATAATGAAATAAATGGGTATCATTCTATTTTATGGGTGATACATCCTAGAACCATGAATATATACCATAATACCTATTTTCAGTTTTGGTGTATGGTTATGACAACAAATACAAATAAATTTTCCTATAGATTCCTTATTAATCACCAGGTGGAGCTAGAGCATCACAAAAAAAAACAATGCATACTATAGTTACATCATTTTCTAGTGTGGAAATGGGATGTGGTGGTGTTTAAATTCCATATATGTTTCTTTGAAACATATAGTGTCCATTATAGAGTGTGAGTGATCATGTACAATCTGACCAAGAAAGCACTAATTTTCTAATCAAGGAATCATTTTTATTGATGAACTCAAAAATATTAATTTATATGAAATCATTATGATATTTGGTGTAAAAAACACCATACATGATAGGGATATGAGGTTCCTATTTTAGTTATAGAATGGGATTTAATGATCATTGGATTCTCTTATGAAATTGAGTATCAACTCCCATCATCAAATAGATGGATAGTGTTGGTGAAATAATTATATTCTCAATAATATTCATTCAGAATATTTTTTTGATACCAGTGGATCTTGGTAGGATTACCACTCCATAGTAGAATATCCCAATAACTATAGCTTCTATTCATTAATTTAAATGTACATATATAGAGATATATATATCCATACATTTCCTTGTACTCTCTTTTTCAACAAAATTGGTACTTCCTATATGATTAGGCATTGTATCTTCTATGAAATAATAAACCAAGTGAATGTAATTTAATAATGAATAATCATCACTAGAATTTGGTAAAAATCATATGAAAACTATATATGTTGAGAATTGGAATTTCTATTTTTTTTACTATGTGTTTATATGAGTTTTTTAATGTTTATGTCATAAATTAATGGATAAATAGTGGAATATATCACTGACATTTATCATATCATTTGACATTCTTATAAGAGTCTTGGAGATATCTTAACAACTATATCTACCCCTATAATTTAACATCATGCTTAATATATCCCATAATTCCCAAAATAGTAAGTACATACATTACCTTGTGAACATAATCTAATATGATGACATTAAGATTTACCTTAATTTAGCTTATATAGATCATGTTATCTATCTTGTAACAACCCCCAAAACTCATTTTCTTTAGAATAAATGGAGGTTACACTTAGATTAGGTGACAACCCATGAACACCAAAGGACATAATTATATGAAAATGTCTTATAAAATCATTGGGGGATGATTTTCAATTTTTCCCATGTAATTAACAATTTAAAAAAATTAAAAATAAAATGATACTAAACAATTCATGTAATTAAATATGATAAATAAAAATATAGATAAAAAAGATAAATCACTATTTTATTAGGATGTAAAATACAATTCAGACTTCTCAAAATAAAAATGATGACAATACTTGAGAACCAAAGGAGTAGAACATCAAACTCTATTGATGGAGACCCTCCAAAATCCAATAATAACGACCAAAACATCATGATTATCCACTCGATATGTATGAAATAAAATATTTTACTATGTCATGATGACCAAAATATGCATACCCACAAAAATTTATATTTAGAGGGTGATTACACAACACACTAGTAAATGAACAAAAATCATCCAACACACACCACTAATGTCTTGGAAATGTTGAACAATTTATTAAAAACATGTAAGGGTATGACAAAAATTATCAAGATCATTTATTTTGAAATAATAATAAATTCATATTGTAAAAATTTATATAAAAAAGAATAAATTAACCTACATTAAATAACTAGTTCATTATATATGATTTTTATAAGTACGATATCCATTTTTTATTCTTTGCATACATATTTTAAAGACATACAGATACATGTGTGTATCTAGGGAGATAGTTCCAGTACACAGGAGTAGTAGATAATCATTTATACAAATTATCCACTTGTTTATGAATCTCTATACCATAATTAACATAGGAAACAAAGTAAAAATTCCACAAGGTCTCCAATAAGTTAATCATGAATACAAACCAAACCTTGTTTGTCCATGTCTGTCTCAAAATATTTTTTCATGAACAAATTCCAATTTTAGACATTTAAATTAACACATTATGTACATGTTTCTTAAACAATATCTTCTATACCATATGGAAATGAGTTATTGTATCAATAATTAATCAATATATTTCAAAAAAAAAATAAAATATAGTGTTTTAGATATATAAATCATTCATTTTCTAAATGATTTGGATAAAGAGAGAAGTTTCCATCCTCAAAATGGTGACTATTCGTGAAAAAATTATGTGATGAAGGGAGTCTGAATTTAATATCATTGATGGATTTCTAATAATATTTTCCCCAATATAATAAAATACCATTCCTCATCAATGTTTTCATTGGTGATTAAATACATCAAAAGGATTGAAAAAAATGCTTATAATATATTGATAAGGGGAAAATTTTATGCATCTAAAATACACTATTTAGTGGTTTTGAATAGATTAAAAATGTTATCTTTATATTATCTATTGATATTGAATTCTCAAAAATAACTTATCTATGGAGGAATAAATTGAGTATTTATAATTCACCCTTAGATAATTTAACATAAAGATTGTGTTCTCGTAGAGTGATAAAATATTTCATCATGTTTTCTTAATTATGACTTTTATTCTATAAATACTATATAATTTCCAAAAAATACCTCTACAATGGTGTCCTAGTGACCCTAGATGTTTAAATTCATCACTGTTAAGAAAAATTTTGATTCATGAGACAAATGGTCATAATCTTGATTTCATAATGATAATAAAAACTAATATAATTTATCTTTAGAATATCCTACTTTCAAAACACATAGTTGTTGTTTCCCTAACCATAATTAAATTTTATATAACAACTTGTATCCCTATAATTTTTAATTATTTTATCGATTCATGGAAGGGGTTACTTATTATTTATCATAAATTTATTTATCATAAATTAATAAAATAAAATACATAGATATAGATCTTTATTTTTCATAATGTGAACTAGGGTCACAAAAGGTGATGTACAAAGTGATATAAAACCATTAATTTCTATATCTTCCACGTAGAACATGTATTAACATAAATATTTTGGTTTGATCAAATAATATAAAAGTTTTATAGGATAATTACTTATTAGTGGATCAATTAAAAATTCCATTTAATTTTATAGAGTATACGTAGATTAGTTTTTCTAGAAATCATCAGATAATAATCTACAGTGGTTAGAAATGAATCTTTCTAGATTACAATAATTTTTTCTAAAGTTATTCTACTAGAAGATATGAGATAGTCCTAACCAATGACACCAATGGTCCTACACTCTTAGTTCTTATATCATAATCTAACTTAGGGAGATGTACCACAACATCAAGGATTGTAAGATGAATTTATTAACCATAACAATAGATACTAGATTTTAAATTCACCAACAAGTCTATTACTAGGATGTGATAAATTATGTCCTTATCCATAATTAGAAAATATGAAGAAAATTAAACCCCATCAATTGTTATAGAAAATTGAGAACAATTATATCCATTATAATCCCATTTAACAATATGTTTTGTGATTTTGATAAAATGAGGAATCATTTCAACATATATTCTAAAAAGATTTTGGACATAGGAATAAATATAATAATGGTATTTTCCTATATAAAACAAAACATTCATAATAGTTTAGTCTAAAAGGATTGTACCTTAGACCATCTAAGGACTTTAATGATCATCCATGTATTATTTCTATACATCATAAAATGAATTATATGTTCCCTTAAGTACAAATTTATTTCAAATTGATGTGCAATCAGGATTAGTGTTGATGTGTTCAAAGAATAACCTTCAGTCAGTTGGTTAAACGCTAAATAACTATTCTGATGAAACTAACCCATTTAAACATAAGAAGAATATGACGAAGTAGATATATTTCAACAATTTTTACATGGTTTTATAGTACAAAAACATATGGGATGTCCCATTTTCCCCTAGTGATGAACATTCTAAAATGATTCCATTGTAATGAACCAACCCACTGGGGCCACCTGTCTAGTGGAAAACCATGCCTCCACAACCATAATCTAACCTCCATAGGCCAGGGGTTAGCGAAAAGTGCTAAGAATGCATAACTAAAAAGTGATGAATTTTCCAGAACTACCTATACACATGCACCAAACCATCTCAAGGTAGTAGTGAGAGGAATAATAATAAAATACAATAATATCTAAAGTAAAAAACCATGCATGTAATAATCTCTTGGAATAAAATAATGTGTGAAAGTACAATATGAAAAGTAAATGGAAAAAATACACAAGTAACCAAAAAAGTTGTTCTAACCCAACAATAAATAGAAAATAAATAAAGTTGAGAGAGCCCAACTCCTCATATCCACGTCTTTACCACCGTATTTGATCAAATGCATTCAAGTATACCTACACTCCACCAATGCCACCATCGATCTATCTATCATCTGCATAATACACAACACCTATGGGAAAATCCCATGCAGGGGTGCTTATATACATACCTAGCTGGACGCCCTAAAAACAAAAGAGGGGGTAATAGAAGACATGATAGAAGTAGTCATCTTAACCCAATGTAAGAGGGAAATAAGACCTAATTACTTAGATATATATATATATATATATTCTCATAAAAGAAACCTAAATGAGATAAAAAGTGGATCTCCATTTCATACCCTATCCCAAGATGATGAGTGTAACACCCTGAGATTTTATGAAAAATATACTTTTTAATTTCACTAATGTCTTGTGTTGTACGCTACACCAAAAGGAGCTTGCACAACACACATCCTTGACTTGCCTTGCATTACACGCAATCGCGACCTTCCTCGATAGCGTGTGTAATACGCAATACCGAGTTTCACTAAACAACGATATGCTATTAAAATATTATTAAAACTAGCCATTATGAATAGTAATAACCACTTTTTAAAATTCTGTAAATCTTATTTTTCAAAATTAACTTCATTTTTGGATTCGGAGTATCGAATTTAGCCTAAGGTGAAATTTTGGCACTTTTCGGATAACTTTCATATTCTGATGAATAGTGAAAATTACTAAATTTTAATTAAAAACAACTTTTTTATTCGAAATAAATAATAGTGATAAATTATTAATTTAAGAAGTTTTAAAGTATATTTAGAATATATTTTTACAATTTAATACAATGTTGGTCATTGGATGTAATTTCACATTTAAACTAGTTATAAACTAGTGTCAATCTTTTGATAGATATTGTTTCTTAAAAACACGCTATTTGTTTTAACAGCGGGATTTAATTATAAAATTAATTAATGCAACTTATATGTTATGAATTTGGTAAAATAGACTTCATTTTTGAATTCGGAATATGAAATATAGCTTAGGATGAAATTTTGGCATTGTTCTGAAAACTTTCAATTTTTGATGAATAGTGAAACTACTAAGTGGTAGTTAAAAAACTAATTTTTTCATAAATCTTAATTTTACCGCTTCTGTGATTGGAATTTCAAAAATCCAAGAGACACGGTTGATGTCAGTAAGTAAAATTTGGTTCAATGAGATGAAAATAATTTTTGGTGAATAGTAACTTTTTACTTTTTTTTACCGCGGTTAATAGTAAATAGGGTAACTAAGGGTAAATATGATATTACTATTACCCTAACACATGTCCTAATTCTATTGGACAAGTGTAATTCGACCAAAGACAAACTTAGGAATAAAATATGACCATTTAGGCCCACTTGGATTAGATTAGGACATTTATTATTAATTTATTTAAAGAAGGGTTAAAATAGATAAAATCAAAGTTTAATAAGTAAATCATTTTTAATATAGGGTTATACATAAGATAAATTCGATTGTAAATATTCATTAGAAAGCTAAAACGATTTCCTACATGATGGTATTTTATTTGTAATTTTTAGACATCAAATAAATTAATTTATTTATGACACAAAGATGATGCAGTAATTATCTTATTAATGAAATATTGACATAATTGATGTTATAAACACCAAAATAAATGTAATTTGAGACTTTTTATGAATTCCACTAATTTTCTAGGTTAATATGATATATTAGTGTTGATTTAATCAACTTTGTTCGAACATTTAATTCTGTTATGACTTTCACAAAAGTCATATATCAAATAGTGTCAAAATTGACACAAAATAGTTTTTAAATCAAATATTATATTATTAATTGTTATTTTATTCCTAAAAATCTAAGGTTCGGCCAAATGACTTAGATAAGGATATATATATTAATAATAAACAATTTGGGGTTCGTTTGGCATGTTATAGTAAGTGTATTAACCATATAGTGAAAGAAAACAAAAAGACATGGTAAAAGTTAAATTATTTAACTTAATGTTAAATCTAAATGATAAGGTTAACATAGGAACCTAAACTTGTCTAAATTCTATTGGATGAGAGGATTTAGACCCTTCCCCACCTTAGCTTCGAAATAAGACCCTTTGGAACCATTATAAACCGATTTTGACTTTAATATAAAATAATATTTTTAAGAATTCCTAAGGTGCCTCTCTCCTCCCCTATAAAAGGACACCTCCTCCCCCTCCTCCTCACACCAATTTGAGCACTCAAGCTCGGCCAACCCCTGCCAAAATCTCTTCTCCACTTCCCTAGAAACATCCTAGAGGTTCTGGTCTTCCTCAAAGACCAATTTTAGTGCCCTAAGAGGAGGTCTCAAAGAGGCACTTCAAAGAAGAGGTAATTACCGTTACCAATTCTTTCATCTTTATTTCTTCTTCCACTTCTTCTTCTTAGGTTGTTTCATTATGAAGTAATAACATCAGTATCACTCATATACTGATATGTTATTATAAGTATGAAACAACCCTATTTCACCATCTATCCATCCTACGGAAAAAGAAATCACCGCGCGTGCGTACGTACGGAATACCGTCTCCACGCCGTGGTGTAATCTATTTTCCACCACCACCTTACATGGATGGGTATAATGGTGTAAAGAATAACTATACATAGTTATTACAACATCATATTGATTCTGATATATTGTATAATCCACTCCAATTCAATTCAATATTTATAGAAATGATATCATCGCTCGTGCGTACGTACGGACTACCGTCTCCACGACGCGATGAGATTCATTCTCCATGTTAACCATTTAAGAATGATTATAAAGTATATATAAGAAATAATAATGAAATATATGACATTATAAAGCTACTGGATTTATGTATATATATACATATGTATGTCATCTACTTACTTCCATTTCAAGACAATAAGGAAAGGAAAACAGCGTTCATGCGTACGTACGGACTACCGTCTCCATGAACGGTGTTTTTCATTTTATTTATCTACCTATTATATATATATATATATACTGAATATATATGATATATAAATCATATTTTATATTCTGGAAGTAAGTAAATCATGATATAAGTAATAATGATGTCAAGAACAACAAGTCAAAACACCTACGATAAATGAAACGATTTTACCCAAAACGCTTCTTTAACATGGAATTTACAAAAGAACGGGTAATATAATGTCATAAGTGAACCATATATGATATCATAACAATGAATATGATTATGTAATAATTCAATAAAATGATTTAAATCATTATACAGGAGGTTCAGACACTTACAAAGCAAGTCGGACCTAAGGTAAGGGAAATATCACAATCTCATTTTTATCCGAGATTGTTTATTCGTAAGTATTTACTGGGGTGTATTTTATCATCCACATCCATGTTTCATCAATATGTAATATTATTTTCATCCACCTACAATTGTTTAAATCCATTTTTACCCTTCGGTGAGTTTTTAGTAATATGTATGAAAGGAATCTTTTGTCGTTTTTCGTACGAGGTACTTTATGACTTTTCCGACAAAAGTACAAAGAATGTTTTTTTTAACTTATACGGCATGAATAGATTTTTAAAACATTATTTCCAAGAAGCTTCCTTTACAGGTTCTCAAGTTTATTTTTAATCAACTTCTTTTATTTTAAAGTTATATGACATGTTATGAAAGGAAAAATGTTTTTGAAGAAGAAAGGATATTTTCCTCAAGAATGGAGTTCAAGTGTTTTATCAAAATTATTTTCCATCTAAGATAATAAAGGGGTCTGTTTTTATCCCTATTATTAAATTGATTTGATCATGTTATGATGGAATTATTTTTATGAATTCCTTTATCTTATATGAATTGATTTATGATGTCATGATGTTTCAAGAATCCCATTTTTGTTACATGTGTTATGCGATGTTGTATGTTTTATGATTATGTGGCACACATAAGAAAGGATTCATTATGAGATGGGTGGGACCTATATCTCCCTCCAATGCATTGGGTAAAGATTTTATATCTCATGAGATAGACATGGCTGGAATGGTAGGTCATACCGGTTCAGTGAAACAGGACTGAAACGAGGATCACTCGATTCAGAAAGGGACTTTGTCCACTAAGATAGTCTTGGCAATGAGTCTTGACTAACAAGAAATGATTTTCCATGATTATGTGTGTATGCCACAAAGTTTCATGTTTTAAGTTATGATTATTGGGATTTCATTTCACTACTATGATTTATCCCATGTTATGAAATTATGCTCTCTTTTGCAGGTTAAGATTTCCAAAAGTTATGTTCTTATGAATATGATGTGATTGATTTTTCTTTTGTTTACCCTTAATGAGAATTTGAGCTCACCCTTTTATGTTTTATTTTCCCCAGGATATAAAGAAAGGTTTTAGGTATAAAAAGGAAGATCTTTATGGGAGATGTTGAAGATCTTCCACCACGATTAGAAGATTACGTTCCGAGTTTCCAAAGACACTAAACTATTACGATCCTTGTGTGTGTGTTTTCATTATGTACTAAGTATTCCGCAAAAGTAATGTAATGTCCATGTACGTCAAGATACGGGTCTCTACAGTTGGTATCAGAGGAAAGGTTTAGTCAACCTTTGGAAACTAGGATGCGAAAACGTTAGTGAGATCCCTAGAGATATTTCAAAGGTATGTCTAGGGATGTCCCTAGGGATAAGTATACGTATAGGTTATAGTAATAGAATTACGCTAACAATCATAGAATTAAACCTAAGATGTTGGATATTGAAGGTACTCCCCCTTTATTATGTTGTTTTCCCTAGCATGATTTTTGCCTCTCACACTATTCTTTTTGGGTTTTAGACGATGGCTGGAACCCGAAGGAACCGTGTTGATCAATGCAATGGACAATGCAATGATTGCCCTCCTGAACAAACAAATGTTATGGGAGATGGAGTGCAAAATCTTATTGCTATACTTACACAAGCTATGAATCATTCTGGACTTCCAAATGAGCAGAGAAGGGAACAATATTCTATTGAGTCCTTTATGAGGCAACGTCCACCTTCTTTCAGTGGGACTACCGATCCACTTGTTGCTGAACAATGGATCAGTACCACTGAAAAGATATTTTCAGTTCTTCAATGTTCTGAACAAGATAAAGTCATCTTAGCAGTATATCGTTTGGAAGGTGAAGCTGAACAATGGTGGAATCTTATCAAGAATACGAGGCCAAGAGATGAAATTGAGTCCATGGAATGGGACGAGTTCAAGAACTTGTTTTTCAGTAAGTACTTCCCTCGTATTCTTCGAACAAATATGGAGAAAGAGTTTCTTGAACTGAAGCAAAGGGACGATGAATCTGTTGGTACCTATGAATCAAATTTTACAAGACTTGCAAGGTATGCTTCTGGAATTATCATCCAACCTGAAAGTAAAGTTGATCGATTTTTCAGTGGCTTAAAACCAAGTCTTCGAAGGGCATTAGCTATAAGAGACTTCAGTAGCTATGAAGAAATTGTGTGTTGTGCTATCAAGGTAGAAATGGAAGTTGGTGTTACATATCCATCTCATGGTTTTGACAAGAAACGAAAGATGGAGTTCAAGGAGAAATCTCAGAATAATGGTGAAAAGAAGATGAATGTTTCCTTATGCACAAAGTGTGGAAGGAAGCATGGTGGAGATTGTCTTAAAGGGACTAGAAAATGTTTTAAGTGTGGAAAAGAAGGTCATCAAGCAGCTGAGTGTCGAAGTAATGGAAAAAGGGTTTCTAATGATGTGAATAAAGCAAACACTGCAGAGAACGCACCACCAACACTTCAATGCTTCAAGTGCAAGGAAATGGGGCATTATGCTAATAATTTCCCTAATCCAAGGGTTAGTGATGATCAACATGAGCAACCACTGAAGGCAAAGGACAAAGGGAAGTCACATGCGATCACTATTGGCAATGTTGAATATGACAACGATGTGGTGGAATGATTAAGTTTTTATGTAATGGGATTCCAAAATAATGTTGTATCATGGAATATTGGAATATTTATGTATTGGTCTAATGTGGTATTCAAAGTGATTGAGATATTATGCGCATAATGAAGGGAAAACGAGAAAATGAAATGTTTAACAGTATTCATGAGCTCATGATTGATATAAGGACCAAGTGATATCATGGTTTGAGTATATAGAATTTTGAGGATTTTGGTATGTGGAAAGTGTTAACTTTTAACTGCATTCAAGTTTTCACTAAGGTTCAATGGGTATTCAAGAGAGTACAAGATTAAGGCCTTTGAATGTTTGGAATGTGTCCAACAAGATATATCTTATGATATATGGGGATCAACGATGGTATTAAATCTCTGGTAATCGTTTTCACTATGTTATGAGAATGGACTGCAGTATTATGGATAGGACTAAAGATTGGAATGGATTATGTTGGACATAAGTTAGTATTGTTTAAGGATAGAAGTTTTTCGATATTATGGGATGTTATAGTAATATTGTTTTAGAAAAAGGACAACCTGCAGGACGGGCGACAGCCCATCGCGTCGGACAAGGCTGTGGAATCGAACCCACAACCGAAGTGCGACTGGCCTTTATCGCCTACCACTGGCCTACAGGAAGTCCCTGTTTAGTAGAAACCAGTTTTATTATATTAAGCATTATGATATATGAAGTATAAAGTCCATTTTAGGAACCATATATGATTAATCTCACTATAGATCGACTTATGTATATAATTTTTGCTAACCTTTTGTTTGAGACAGATGGAATGATCCGTCATTCTATCACATGATCTGATAACACTTCACGAATAACAAATTCAACTTCATTTATTTAAGAGATGAAGTGGAAATTGTTAAGGCACGAACAACAATAAGATTGTACCAAAATAAAGTAAGAATTTATTCTAATTCTTTAACTTTAGGGAAATGATCTTGAAAACCAAAAATGTTGTCCTAGTGATCTTATACCTAATGAATCAGATGGTACCTTATATCATCACAAATCTATGGATTTGTGATTACTGGCTTTTCCATAGCTATGTTCTCTACCACTCTCCATCAGAACATGATGGTTAGATTTCTCTTCCATATCCATATTTTCACCTATGTGGAAACCCAATGATTTGTTTATTTGGGTAACCGTTACGTTTCATACTTTTGTTTTTAAAGATTGGTTTTGATATTCCTTTTTACGATGTGGGTTTCTATTAAAGAAACTTTCGAATAGTAAACCATTTATAACCCCGACGAATTTCGAGGGCGAAATTCATTTTAAGGGGGGTAGAATGTAACACCCCGAGATTTTATGAAAAATATACTTTTTAATTTCACTAATGTCTTGTGTTGTACGCTACACCAAAAGGAGCTTGCACAACACACATCCTTGACTTGCCTTGCATTACACGCAATCGCGACCTTCCTCGATAGCGTGTGTAATACGCAATACCGAGTTTCACTAAACAACGATATGCTATTAAAATATTATTAAAACTAGCCATTATGAATAGTAATAACCACTTTTTAAAATTCTGTAAATCTTATTTTTCAAAATTAACTTCATTTTTGGATTCGGAGTATCGAATTTAGCCTAAGGTGAAATTTTGGCACTTTTCGGATAACTTTCATATTCTGATGAATAGTGAAAATTACTAAATTTTAATTAAAAACAACTTTTTTATTCGAAATAAATAATAGTGATAAATTATTAATTTAAGAAGTTTTAAAGTATATTTAGAATATATTTTTACAATTTAATACAATGTTGGTCATTGGATGTAATTTCACATTTAAACTAGTTATAAACTAGTGTCAATCTTTTGATAGATATTGTTTCTTAAAAACACGCTATTTGTTTTAACATCGGGATTTAATTATAAAATTAATTAATGCAACTTATATGTTATGAATTTGGTAAAATAGACTTCATTTTTGAATTCGGAATATGAAATATAGCTTAGGATGAAATTTTGGCATTGTTCTGAAAACTTTCAATTTTTGATGAATAGTGAAACTACTAAGTGGTAGTTAAAAAACTAATTTTTTCATAAATCTTAATTTTACCGCTTCTGTGATTGGAATTTAAAAAATCCGAGAGACACGGTTGATGTCAGTAAGTAAAATGTGGTTCAATGAGATGAAAATAATTTTTGGTGAATAGTAACTTTTTACTTTTTTTTACCGCGGTTAATAGTAAATAGGGTAACTAAGGGTAAATATGATATTACTATTACCCTAACACATGTCCTAATTCTATTGGACAAGTGTAATTCGACCAAAGACAAACTTAGGAATAAAATATGACCATTTAGGCCCACTTGGATTAGATTAGGACATTTATTATTAATTTATTTAAAGAAGGGTTAAAATAGATAAAATCAAAGTTTAATAAGTAAATCATTTTTAATATAGGGTTATACATAAGATAAATTCGATTGTAAATATTCATTAGAAATCTAAAAAGATTTCCTACATGATGGTATTTTATTTGTAATTTTTAGACATCAAATAAATTAATTTATTTATGACACAAAGATGATGCAGTAATTATCTTATTAATGAAATATTGACATAATTGATGTTATAAACACCAAAATAAATGTAATTTGAGACTTTTTATGAATTCCACTAATTTTCTAGGTTAATATGATATATTAGTGTTGATTTAATCAACTTTGGTCGAACATTTAATTCTGTTATGACTTTCACAAAAGTCATATATCAAATAGTGTCAAAATTGACACAAAATAGTTTTTAAATCAAATATTATATTATTAATTGTTATTTTATTCCTAAAAATCTAAGGTTCGGCCAAATGACTTAGATAAGGATATATATATTAATAATAAACAATTTGGGGTTCGTTTGGCATGTTATAGTAAGTGTATTAACCATATAGTGAAAGAAAACAAAAAGACATGGTAAAAGTTAAATTATTTAACTTAATGTTAAATCTAAATGATAAGTTTAACATAGGAACCTAAACTTGTCTAAATTCTATTGGATGAGAGGATGTAGACCCTTCCCCACCTTAGCTTCGAAATAAGACCCTTTGGAACCATTATAAACCGATTTTGACTTTAATATAAAATAATATTTTTAAGAATTCCTAAGGTGCCCCTCTCCTCCCCTATAAAAGGACACCTCCTCCCCCTCCTCCTCACACCAATTTGAGCACTCAAGCTCGGCCAACCCCTGCCAAAATCTCTTCTCCACTTCCCTAGAAACATCCTAGAGGTTCTGGTCTTCCTCAAAGACCAATTTTAGTGCCCTAAGAGGAGGTCTCAAAGAGGCACTTCAAAGAAGAGGTAATTACCGTTACCAATTCTTTCATCTTTATTTCTTCTTCCACTTCTTCTTCTTAGGTTGTTTCATTATGAAGTAATAACATCAGTATCACTCATATACTGATATGTTATTATAAGTATGAAACAACCCTATTTCACCATCTATCCATCCTACGGAAAAAGAAATCACCGCGCGTGCGTACGTACGAAATACCGTCTCCACGCCGTGGTGTAATCTATTTTCCACCACCACCTTACATGGATGGGTATAATGGTGTAAAGAATAACTATACATAGTTATTACAACATCATATTGATTCTTATATATTGTATAATCCACTCCAATTCAATTCAATATTTATAGAAATGATATCATCGCTCGTGCGTACGTACGGACTACCGTCTCCACGACGCGATGAGATTCATTCTCCATGTTAACCATTTAAGAATGATTATAAAGTATATATAAGAAATAATAATGAAATATATGACATTATAAAGCTACTGGATTTATGTATATATATACATATGTATGTCATCTACTTACTTCCATTTCAAGACAATAAGGAAAGGAAAACAGCGTTCATGCGTACGTACGGACTACCGTCTCCATGAACGGTGTTTTTCATTTTATTTATCTACCTATTATATATATATATATATACTGAATATATATGATATATAAATCATATTTTATATTCTGGAAGTAAGTAAATCATGATATAAGTAATAATGATGTCAAGAACAACAAGTCAAAACACCTACGATAAATGAAACGATTTTACCCAAAACGCTTCTTTAACATGGAATTTACAAAAGAACGGGTAATATAATGTCATAAGTGAACCATATATGATATCATAACAATGAATATGATTATGTAATAAGTCAATAACATGATTTAAATCATTATACAGGAGGTTCAGACACTTACAAAGCAAGTCGGACCTAAGGTAAGGGAAATATCACAATCTCATTTTTATCCGAGATTGTTTATTCGTAAGTATTTACTGGGGTGTATTTTATCATCCACATCCATGTTTCATCAATATGTAATATTATTTTCATCCACCTACAATTGTTTAAATCCATTTTTACCCTTCGGTGAGTTTTTAGTAATATGTATGAAAGGAATCTTTTGTCGTTTTTCGTACGAGGTACTTTATGACTTTTCCGACAAAAGTACAAAGAATGTTTTTTTAACTTATACGGCATGAATAGATTTTTAAAACATTATTTCCAAGAAGCTTCCTTTACAGGTTCTCAAGTTTATTTTTAATCAACTTCTTTTATTTTAAAGTTATATGACATGTTATGAAAGGAAAAATGTTTTTGAAGAAGAAAGGATATTTTCCTCAAGAATGGAGTTCAAGTGTTTTATCAAAATTATTTTCCATCTAAGATAATAAAGGGGTCTGTTTTTATCCCTATTATTAAATTGATTTGATCATGTTGTGATGGAATTATTTTTATGAATTCCTTTATCTTATATGAATTGATTTATGATGTCATGATGTTTCAAGAATCCCATTTTTGTTACATGTGTTATGCGATGTTGTATGTTTTATGATTATGTGGCACACATAAGAAAGGATTCATTATGAGATGGGTGGGACCTATATCTCCCTCCAATGCATTGGGTAAAGATTTTATATCTCATGAGATAGACATGGCTGGAATGGTAGGTCATACCGGTTCAGTGAAACAGGACTGAAACGAGGATCACTCGATTCAGAAAGGGACTTTGTCCACTAAGATAGTCTTGGCAATGAGTCTTGACTAACAAGAAATGATTTTCCATGATTATGTGTGTATGCCACAAAGTTTCATGTTTTAAGTTATGATTATTGGGATTTCATTTCACTACTATGATTTATCCCATGTTATGAAATTATGCTCTCTTTTGCAGGTTAAGATTTCCAAAAGTTATGTTCTTATGAATATGATGTGATTGATTTTTCTTATGTTTACCCTTACTGAGCATTTGAGCTCACCCTTTTATGTTTTATTTTCCCCAGGATATAAAGAAAGGTTTTAGGTATAAAAAGGAAGATCTTTATGGGAGATGTTGAAGATCTTCCACCACGATTAGAAGATTGCGTTCCGAGTTTCCAAAGACACTAAACTATTACGATCCTTGTGTGTGTGTTTTCATTATGTACTAAGTATTCCGCAAAAGTAATGTAATGTCCATGTACGTCAAGATACGGGTCTCTACAATGAGTCTTCCTGTAGCTCCAATGGTCCATCATCAATGCACAAAATCACACATTTCGGTCTGAATAAGTCATAAAGAGGACCCACACCTCACCACTATACCACAACCCAAGGGAGAATAATCTTCAACAGATAGAGGACCTATGACCTAGTATGATATGGAAATACTATCTCTATATATATTAACATAATAAAAAGTACTCACACCCTGGTAATATAAGGATGTACCCTCTAAAAGGATATAGGACCCACTATCTAGTGAGATAAGGGACTGCTGCCTCTCTGTTTATACAATTAGTATGAATGACTCATTCCCTAATACGATAGGGGTGTACCATCTCTTTGGATAGAGGACCCACACCTTAGTGCAGTAGGGAGGTACAACCTCTATACCTGTATAATGAGTATGGAGGACTCTCACCCTAATGAAATAAGGGAGTACTATCTTTATGGATAGAGAGTTCATGCCCTATTCCGATAGGGGATTATCACCTTCATATCTATATAATGAGTTTGGAGAACCTATGTCATAGTGTGACATGGGAGTACTGTCTCCGTGGATAGAGTAACCATTCCCTGGTGTAATAGGGGAGTACCACATATGTATATGTATAATGAGTGTGGAGTACCCACTCCCTAGTGTGATAAGGGAGTATCATATCCATGGATAGAGGACCTGCACTCTGGTGTGATAGGGGAGTGTAGACTATATATATTAACTCTCAAATGATCCTTCCTGATCAATATCATCATCGAACAGCTCCTAAAAATAATCATACTCAGTACAAAGGGTACCATCACATTCTATATTAAAAAATACTCAGAATAGACACCCCATGGTCTAAAAGCTAAGTCAAAACAAAGTAGATACTATAGGTAGAAGTTTCCAAATGAAGCACATGACATGTATGGGGGTTCACATGGATTTTGACCCAACCTCACCTTTTGTTAATATTCTTCTCTATACATGGACTAATGGAAAATGCACCATACATGGAATGTATGGGACCCACACGACATGTATTGGCCATTCGGGTCTTTCCCATGTGTTCCTAGCCATATCCATGCCCTTCGGGTTACTCTAGTGTACCGGCCTACTTGATAAATACCTTTACACATGGTCACATATTTGACTATAAATAGACTGTTGGGGTATTCATTTGGACAAATATTTTTTGAAAATGACAATTAAATCTCTAATTCCACGAGTTCTTCATTCAAGTCCTCTGAAACCCTCTATCTAGTTTTCTAACACCTAAAAAAGAGGGATATAAAGGGGGATATAGAGATATAAGTCCACTTATTGTTGAAAAATAAACAAAAATTGCATCGATCATACACCCAAACAGTAATCAATGATGACAAGTTCAAGGATCCCTCTTTAACTAGGGTATCATGACACTTACCTATGGGAAGACCTATGGGAACCCCTGAAGGCTTGTGTAAGGTCTTTCCCAAGTGTAGTCACCTAGGTGGTTTGTCACCCAATGTTATTTTTATTATCCCAAGCCTAATTTTGAAAACTATCCCTCTACGCGATCCTCCACGGTTTTCCCTACCCTCTAGCCTAGGTGAACCATCCATCAAGACTTCTTTAAATCCATTCTTTGTTGAACCTCTCCTTATTTAGATCCCTTTTCGAAGAGGGATCAATTAAAAACCGCTCCCTAGATTTACCCAACCTCAGCCTGTGGCACACCAGATTTTCCTCAATTTCGGTTTGTATCACATTGATAGTGTTGAGGATTTCTCAGTATCATATTCTAGAGATAGGACACTATCCATCCATTATCTTCTTCGAGGCCAAGAACCTCTGGTTCCCATCAACAAGGGTAAATATCACACTTAATTTTCTATTGAACATTAAATTAGATCATACATATTCTTCAAAACCATATTTAGGGAATCATTCATGGAGTAATCTCCTAGCCTTTCCTATGGATGATCACAGTCTTCATACTCTCTACCTCAACATCATTCACTTCCATTACATCTATACATTTGACTCTCATTTAATGTAATGTGAAGAGGGGGATGTTCCCTGAACCCATCCTCTTCTATCTTAACCATGAACTCTTCCACTAGGGAAGGAGAAAACACTTGTGATTTGTAGAATATTGTGCTTCCTTTTGTTTCTCACACACAACATGAATCACATGGGCTTAGAGGTTAGTGATGACCATGAAATCCACAAAATCCACCATGAAGAATTAACTACGCGAAACCATATTTCTTCTAACTAGGATATATAGGAATCCCACTCAGGGCCCGAGATTAATGGGCATCCTCCTTTAGAATAATACCAAATCATAATTACCGAAATCTATGTATCCTCATCTGGGGTAAATTTTCAGTTAATCCACCAAATAACCATGATTGAAAACATCCCTCATGATCCCTTCATAGGGGATATCCTTATCAGGAGTAATTCACAATCTATCATCTCAAAGGTCCATACATGCCTGCAAGACACCCTTGAGGGTCACCATAGACATGGTTCTTCCCAAACTAAATACATGGGATTTGATTCCCATCCAAAAGAGATACATAGGAATCCTACTTGATGTTCAAACCCAACATCCCAAACCAATCATATTCTTTTGGGCCATATCCCGGTCAAGGTATAATTCAACATGAAAATTCATATGCCTTCTAGTTTCTTGGGTTATTTTGGATTAAGTATCAATCAAATATTTAACTAGGAATCTTCTACCTATAATTACTTGCCACATGATGTTAAAATGTATGGTTAAGTCTTCATCACACAACCATTAAAGGTATGATGTGCCCCATTAATCTAATCCAAACTACATGGGTTCTGATTCCTTTCATAAGAATATACAGGATTCCCATTCACGAGTCTGATCCCAACATCAAAAAATTATCTTCTCCCTAGATGATGATAAACACAAGTGAGGTATTCATATACATAGATGATAATAAAATTTCAAAGTGACTTTTTTCGCCATGGATGAAGATAAAATCCAGAGTGACATTTGTCTACATGGATGATAATAAACTAAAGAGTGCCTCACTATGTGGCTAGAAAACCAGAATTGTCATAATAACGACCCATTAATCTGTAAGGACTACATAAGAGAATACCTTCAATGGAGAACCTCAGATACATTTTTAGACATCCATTTATAAAGAACCTAGAATACATAGAGATGATTCTGAATTCCATAAATGATAAAAATTTATTTCTAATTTTGGATGAACTAAATCGTACTTGGGAATTAATGAAGGAATCATGAACATATCATAAATCTATAAGAGAGTGATAGAGAAGGATATAATTCCCACCAAAAGGGTGTGATGAGCCCAAACACGCATCCCATCACGCAGTGTGAGTTCTTAAGCATCATGGGTCAAAATACATAATGATTGTCTACATTTTAAAATAGGCCTATATGGATATAGAACAATTGTGTTTTTCCAGTTCCATGAATTAACCTTTTGGAAACCATTGGGAAATTGAGAAATATAATGAGGCATAAAATCCAAGGGAAATAAATAACAGTGAACCTAACATGAATAAATTAAACTATGGAATATCTTTAACAATATAAAAGGGTTGTACTGACCAGCCATTGTCAGACCATTCTATAGGCCTAAATTATTATACCCATTTTTGAGGGTAATGAAAAATGGCGAACCTGATGTGATTACTTAAAAAAGATGACAGTGTCACCTACCTCCTAGTCTAATTACATTCTCCAAGGAAATGAAGGCCAATTAGGGAAATAAATCACAGATTATTTTTTCCAAAAAATGTTGATTTTACTAGATTTTCATGATCATGTCTATAATATATCTTCATGAACATCGTTCCATAAAATCCCTTCATTATAATGGATTCCTTTATGTTTTTACCAATAAACACCCCCAATTATATTCATGTTAGATCCTTATCAACTCGAAGGAATTCATCACCAACTCAATGAATTCAATGCTAGGTCTCTAATAAATTGGTTTGATAATACCACCAATATGATACCATCGTGACCTTGGAGGCCACCCGACATGCCCTCCTGCTCCAACAACAACACTAAAAGTTTGGTCAATGATGATCAGTTGTCCTATAAGAGAGAACATCAGCCACCGTCATCAACCATTTTGAGAGCATATCCCTAAAACAAAATGACTAGTTCTTCCCATATTTCTAAAAGGTGGATCAAGAGCCCCCCTACGACCTCATCTTGAAGACACATGGGTACTTATAAAGGGATCCTTATAACAATCATCGTCATTAATTCCACACTGAACTGAGCCCTTATCAGGATGTATTTTTATCATCTGGTTGTCTAGAACTGGTCCCTTAGACCCCATGAATACATGATGGACCACTACGAATAAAAAATAACCAATAGGGATTAGTTACACCCCTTTCCCCCCTCTATAGAATTCCAACAACCTAGTTTTTTGGAAAAAAATGAGTGGGAACAAACACCCATTTTCCTTCATTCAACTAGCCAACAAAATCCCATGGAGAAATTCATGAAATTCCACCAAATGAATGCAACAGTCACCTAAATGTAGGAAAATACACCTGCCTACAACCACCAAGCCTACCATCCGACTCGGATGGTAGTCCTCAAAGATGTTTTCAACCATTTTTGATGAAAAATAATGAGATGGCTCACACACATTCTAATATTTATCAGGTCTATCAACATCTTTGTTTGACACCTCATGGATAATTAAGTCGAAATTTCTTTAAAACAAGTAATATTCAGAATCAAATATCTATCGATGTGTACTATCAGTATCCAATAAAAGTAAATGGAGAATAGGAGTAAGAACATACACATATTCCATAAGAGTAATAGATGTATATCCCCATTCCATTCACTGAAGTCACCAAGAATATATTTGTAATGGTAAACGAGAAGACCAAAATCTCATCCTACATCCTAAGGTCTTCCCAATATATCACCAAGGAAAAGAAAGTAGTGCCTAAGGGATGGACACATAAATCTATCCCCATAAATGGGATGGTTAATCAGTATAACACCCTAGAGAAAACACATATATCTACTCTTATCCAAGAGGCTCATGGAGAATACTCCCAAATAATATACAGATAGAAGGATCGAGAACATATTACATTTCCAATATGAGGAAATCAGACCATTAATATAGCCCCTCCAAGGTTGGCAGAAACACTTACCCATGATGATACATTCTCCTATTAAGTGTCCCCATCTACTTATAAGAATACTTCTAAGAATAATTTTAATAAATAACGATTGGAAAATCAAGAGATGATCTAGGATCAGGCTTTTATTGATGATAGAGTTATTGAAGCCCTCAAACATTTATATATCATAGATCAAGATCCTTACCACTCATTAACAAATTATGAGAGCAGTAGTTATAATTTTGAAGGTCCTAATCAGATACTTCACCATGATGTCATACTTCATGGAAATAATTCGGTCGATCTCGAGGGCCTATATCTTAATTAGAGCCACAGAAACCCTCTCTATGTCCAGAAGACCAAGTAGAATGAAAATTTTCCCCTTACAATAATTTTTTAGGATGGTACTCCATATGATGGTGATCTCTATGAAATTTATCTCCACATTAGTCATTTGAATTGTCAAAATAATTCTCTATTTGACAATTTTTCAATGAAAAATACCACATAACATGAGGATCATGAAAATACAAGGACAACCATTTCTGATGCCTTGTCACTAGCTGGTGAAATCCTTTATCAAACAGATGACAACAAAAGGTTATATTCATTCTTTGAACCACCCAAGGATAATTTTACTTCCAATAAAGTGAAGGAAACCCCAACCAATCCCATTTATTATGGTAATAGAATCAGGAATTGTCCACTCTGGTTAGACCAGGTCGTGGAAGCTCTTGGGAAAGATGAAGAAGATATGAAAAATATGAGGAATAAATTAGAAAAGGATGAAATCCAAATATTTTTCTAGACTTTAACACATCTCAACATAATATTCTAGAGGTTTTTAAAAAATATTTTATGCATGACAACTTCCTCTACATGTGGAAAACTATTCATCAATTAAAATAAATGGTATTACCCTATGATGAGTATCAAACTCATTCCAGGGTAATATAAGGCTTATAATTCCATATTGACATGGAATTTCTACTAGATTCCTGAAATCCAATTATTGAGAAAAATATGAGAGACCTTCAATGTGCATGACTCAATGTATTAATAAGGTTGCGGAGGATGATTGAAGTTACCCCATCTAGTGTTCATATCATATGATGGGTTGTAAATGGATCATTGAATTTTTCTGTGCTCCCAAGAAAACAAATAGCAATAGATATGGTATCATGAAATGTTATTTCCCTAGGGAATATAAAAAAAAGAAATCTATTCATTAACAAAGATATGATAAAAAAGAACAGGCCTCAAATAACCCTCACCAACATCAGTATAGAAGATAGAAAATGTTGAGATACTCTTATATCAAGAATCAATGAACCTTAAGTTGGTGTCTCTCATAATGGATGTTATCCATCAGATCGAGAAAATATTAGAAATAAAACAATGGTGTTCGGAAACATGTGATTTATGTTAGTGCTAAATAATGCACCTAGCCCACGTTTATACTAGAATCTGTAAAATCAAAAGAGCAACTACAATAATATCAGAGAAAATAGTTTAGGAACAACCCCATAAAAAAGGGTTATGGGATTTTGTATCCTAAAGATCAGGATCACGTAACCATGTTTGAATGGTTTTGATGGTAGAAAAAGAACAACCCCAACCCTCAGAGCTGGATTTTTTCTCCTCAATAATCCCTTCCTCAGCGGGAATCTATCTTCTCCTAATTAGAGAAGATGAAACCGATTGAATCCTCTCATTTTTCTTATCTTTTTATTTGATGAAATCACTTATAAATCCCATGACTAAACTCTTTGGGAATTCCCTTAGGGACTTTTTCCATCAAACAACCCCTAGGGAACCAACGAATAAGATAAGAAGGTCTCATAGAGTTTAAAAAATAAAGCGATCTTGTTGAAATCCCAATACAATTCATATTATGCACTATAAATCTAAGAATTTCAACAATGATATTGTTTAATACCCCTAGAACATATTACCAAATTAAAGGATTCTAAAAATGAAGTTACTATGCATGAGATGGTCTACACCAAAATTAATGTTGAAAGTGTTCGTACCCAAAACCAGAGGTTTGCCCAAAATTTTGGCATTCCCTTAAAAAATACATGTCTACATACCAAAAATAAACCTAATAAGGGAAATATTAAGGGCCATACCGTATCTCACCTTCCACTAGAAAAGTCCAATACCTATCGCTAGAGGAAATATTTTCTCCACATGGGGAGGAAATGAGAGAGTTTAGAAGTCTCAATGTAGAGTTACTACGAGGTAGTCTTCCTACTAGGTATTCACCGTATATATAACCTAAACTAGAACATGCAGTTGGAGTACCTCAAGAATGAGGGTTAAACACAATAACTAAAGTAGACAGTGAATGTATACTCAATGTGGGACATCCACCAACAATATATTTGAATCCAGAAACAACATATCAATAATTCTGTCAATTGGGTATAAAGATAGAACATGGTCACACACATATTTATAGGATTTACACTACTGGATACCCACTTCTTATACCAGTGGTTCCACCACTAGTAGTCCTTGCAGTTGACTCACCCATTCAGGTTCCACCTACAATAGCTATTCAGGTCCCTGCTCAGCTAGATATTTCTGGAATGCTTATGAACACTATTGAGTAATTAACAACTCAATTGGAAGATATGGAAGGAATTTTTGTGCCTGAAAAACCCAAAAGGATGGATTATCCTGAATTATTGGATCCTACCCCTCCTTCTACAAATATTGGGAATCATAGATTTCATATTTTTAGTTAATTGGGAGATCTGGAGAACCAATTGATGCCTTTCATCTCTCACTGCAATCCCATGATTGGGACCCTACACATCAGGAAGTAGTGAAACTGAAATTATATTTGGAATCACTATAGGGGCCATCCATTGTTTGGTATATGAGTTTGAATTCCTGATCGATAAAAGCATGGGAAGATCCCCATCATATGTTCCTCTCATATTTTAGCTCAAAATTACAAAAGACTATAGTATTTTATCTTTTAAACTGAAAAAGAGAGGGAAAATGAAAGGTTTTTATACTTCATTACTTAGTGGAAAGGATTAAAATACTAAAGGAACCTACCACTACCTAATGAATATTTTTTACTTATATATGTTGAAATTCTCTATGGTGAATTGCGCACACCATTGATCCCTATGAAATACAATGGAGGGTTTTGGGATTTGGATGTAATTTCTTAAAAGTTGGAAAACTCCATCAAAGAGAACAAATACAATTCTTGGGTAATACCATCAACTTAGGGAAGGAGAACATGAATGGAAGGTAATGGTATAGTTCAACATAAGTAGACCCCTATACCCACTCTTACCTCAAAACCCACATCATATCATAGGTATCAACCTCTGTAGCGTAAAAAAATGACTACCTCATCAGGATGATCAAAGAGATCATAGGTGGAAGTAGTTTGAGGAGTTTAAAAAAAGGACTATTCCTTTCTGAATGAACAAGTCCCCAAATATTTCATCTTAGCTTTAGAAAACAACTTATTCTAGCTGCCAAAGCCCAATAATACTAAAAAATAAGGTCATGAGGATCTCCCAAACTATTCCCCCCAACAAATGTTGGGGTATTCCATCTAGGAGTTTTTTCTTTTTAAATAGCTCCTACAAAAGATGGTGGATTATGGGCATGTGAAATTAATGATTTCTTAAGCCCATGTAACATATTATTCAGCTACAAATCTGAAGGAGTAAGGTGAGTGTAAATATGTTAAAATAATGACTTTTTAGAAGTTCAGTTACTAGAGGGTGGAAAAATAATCAACCAAAATCATACCATTCTACAAACATAGTTGAAACATCCAATATTTCCTGATTCCACATCAACTACATCATAGACAACTTCATCAAAATATCCATCCTTTGAAGTAAAATACTCAATGAAGCGGAATGTCTAGAGGTATAAAAAAATAGAATAAGATGCACTTGTTAAAAGGACAATTTTTTCCTTGACCATTTCATATTTCATGCTGACCACCTCAAATGAACGTGCACTTCCCCACCAAATGGTATAAAAAGAGTTGAACCACAGGGGGGATATTTATTAGATGAAGAGTTGATCTTTTTTTCTGTTAATGTTATTCAATAAAAATATCCCTTATCAAATTATAATTTTGATTGTGATCATGATTTCCCTACAAATAATTGGGGAACTTAGGAAGAGGTCATCAGGGTCGAGGATATAGGGGGAGACAGGGTCGTGCTAGGTGCCACCTCTTCAAACAAACAACTGATCAAACAATTTATGCTGCCCAAAATAATGTGAAAGATCTCAAGTGTGATCATAAGAAACAAGGGAATTATTATTCCATTGATGACAGGGTATTACTAGATAGTATTACCTTTTAATACCATTGAGAGGATACACCACCACCTTCTTAGTTGGTAGGAAGACCTAGGCAGCCAAATCTAACAAAAATAGGAGCACTTCCAGATCCTTATCTAAGAGATGGTCAGTCCACATTAGGAACAACATCTACTAGGAAAATTTCAAAAGAGTATCTCTATGCTAGAAATCACCGACCCTTAGATCAAAAGTATAACATTTTGAAGAAACTAGACCAAGTGTCGCACAACAGTTTCAATCCTGGATGCTCGGAGTCTGTCAAAATACCTCCAAGAAACACTAATTGATGAATTTTAAATATATTAGGAATTTGATGTTTGAGGTCGATACTGAGGAATTATATCATATGGAGAATGATCCTGAGGAATTACATGTAGTCATTTACATCACTAACAAATAAGAGGATGTTTTCATATATGGAAATGTCTAAACCATGTATATACTCGAAATTTTGAATGACATTGGCATCTGACTAGACTTCATCAAAAATGGTTCCGGAGTCAATGTTATCTCAGTCGAGACACATCATCAACTTGGTCTCAGTGGATCACACTTGTCTCCATCCACTATGATGTTATGTGTTTTTGACAAGAATGATCAAGAACCACTAGGAGATAATGTAACATCCCAGGTAAATAAAGAATGTGACATTTTAATATTTATTAATATGTGTAAATTAAATATTAGTTTCACTTTAAAGGGGATTCTATGTCTAATAGCTTACTCAACATGCAACAATGGATTTCTCCAAAATCTTACATTTCACACAACATTGAGTTATACTAAAAAATAATAATATAATATTATTATTTTAAATGGAAGTTAATGCATAGCCATTGTATTGGTGGGAATGAACAGAACTAACTATAATATGATTTAACATGTTTTTTAAATGTTTTTTACATTTACCCAATAAACGTTAGAGTCTTAAAATGTGAATGAATCCAATTTTAAGCATAAATACTCTAATATTCTTTAAAAGGATGATTTACAGCCTTTTAATGGAAAACCCTTTTTAAATCTCCTTTTTTCCACTTTTATATGTTCTAGTTGACAACATAAAATTCTTCTTTATAAATGGGACTTCAAAATTTTCTTTGGATGAAATTTTGGTATTTTTCTGATAAAGTACATTGTTTAATGAATAGTACAAAATACTATATTTTAATTCAAAACCACCTGTTAATATAATTTATTTATATGGTTATATTATCTTATTGATTCGTTTAAAAGTTTAATTAGATTATATTTTTACAATTTAATCCAATGTTATACATTTTAAGTAATTTCACATTGAAATTTGACATTAAAAAGTGTCAATATTTTGATAGTTATCATTTCTTAAAAACACGCTTTTTCTTTTGATAACAGAAAATAATTTTAAATTAATTTCTACAATATCTGTGTTTTGAATTTGGAAAAATGGATTACATATTTGGAATCAGGATGTCCAAATTTTGTATTTTGGTAAATTTTATTTTTATAAATTAAGAATAGTAACTTTAGTAAATTTTTTATTTACCGTGGTTAAAAGGATAATATTGTAATCTTGAGTAAAAAATAATATTATAATAATATTAAATTATCGTAAAACATTTCCTAATCCTATTGGATTATACATGTCTGACCATGGGCATCCTTGGGTCAATTTTGGGACCCCATGGAGTTAATTGTAAGTGAAAATGAGACTTTATAAAAATTAATTTAAAGTTAAGGAAAATGTAACGTAAACATATATCTCCCAGTAAAAAAATTTCTATAATTGGTTATATAAGTGATATTTTAGACTATAAATATTAATTAGAAATATAATAATATTTCTTACACCATGGTAGTTTATTTATGATTTTTAGACATTAAATAAGTAAATTTATTTATGACACAATGATGATGTAATGATTACCTCATTAATGAACGTTTTAAATAAACGTGATTATAAATATTAAAATAAATTTATTTCGAAACTTTATATTCCACCCAAAAATTTTATAGACTATTATTACTTGTTATATTTTAATTAATTATGTTTTTTTGAAGGAATTGTGTTGTTATAGATTTTTTAAAAGTCATGATATGAATAGTATAAAAATTGACATAAATCAGTTTTTAAATCAATTAATATTTTATTAAATGATAAAATATTCAAAAAAATATAATATTCATCCAAATAAAATATATGATTTTAAAAATGTCATTAATTATCCATTTTTTTCTCCTTTCATTTTATAGTAAATATATGAACCATATAGTATGAATATATAAGAGGACATGGTAAAAGTTAAATAAGTTAACAAAATATTAAATAAAAAAGATAAGGATTAAAAAATATCAAATAACTATCCAATTTTTATTGGATGATTTTATTTAGAATTTTATGAACCTTATATTCTAATTAAATAAGTTTTGGACCATTTTAAACTGAAAATAAGTTTGTAATAAAATAATACTTTCAAACATTCCTAAAGATCCCCTCCTCTATCTTATAAAAGGCCACCACTCTAACCAATTACTCACACCTATAAAGCACCTTGGATCATCCAAAATATACTCCACTAAGCTACCAAAATCCCTATATTCCACCTAGAAGCCTTAATTTGGGTATAAGTCAATTCAATAGAGCCTTTTGGTGTAAGCCAAATTGAGTTACCCAGTTTAAAGGTAATGTCTTCTCTCAACTTCTTTTCTTTTATTTTCCTTCTCCAACCCCCTAAACTCTCTTTTATTCCATTAATTTATAACAAAACTAGTATATTAAATATAAAATGATGTTTTTATGTTAGTTATTCTAACTATATTTACATAAACCTCCATCTAATGGATATGAACATACTGTTTCTATGGATGGCGAACTACTGCCTCACAAAACGATGATTTTTCAATTATCTCTTACTGCCTCTCACGGTGGAAATTATGATGGAATTGAAATTATATATTATATATATGAAATATATGATATTTATATTATCTATATTAATATTTAATTATCATTTAGAACATAACATTATGATTTTCATGTGGAACATATACACGATAATTTCATTTGAGGAAGTGCGGACTCCACCCCTCAAAGTAACATGACTTGTTCATGCTATACATGGAACATATAAAAGATGGAATTAATGGACTTATACAAAATATATAACATATATATTATACTTTAATTATAATATACCTATGTATAATTAATTTTTCGGTCCATTAAATACGAAATTGAAATGAAAGTAGCGTTCATGCGTACGTACGACTTACCGTCTTCATGAACGATGTGTTTCATTTCTTATCTCCAAATGTTATGTACTATTTTAAATAAATATATACTGGATATATATGAAATATATTATATGTATATTAATAGTATTCTATATATAATGGAATTTTTACCACATGGAAAAATTTTAATTACAATAAGTTCATTTTTGACTCAAATTCCGAAAATCGACAAAATTTTCGATACAAACTCAAATAAAAAACTAAATGTTATTTCAAGGTAATAAGTGATATAAAAGAAATAATAAACATGAAAAATTTTATGAATAAATTATAAATTAGCTTAAGATCATTATTCCCGAAATTAGAGAATGAACGAGTCAAGTTGGACATGAGGTAAGGGAACTTCCTAACCCAATTCCCATTATTTGGGTTAATATTCTACTTTTAAATTATGTCATTCTATGATTATGTATGAAATAAATTTTTATGTTATGTATTTTATTTGTACATTAGTTATTTGTACCTATAGTTAATACACATAATCAATCTATTTTATTTTCAAAATGATCTTTATAAGGGACTTCGTCTCAATCACCTTTCATTGAGGCATATTTTGATTTATACACGACTTTATTTTATACAGTGTATAAAAACCTTTGAATTTTCATTTCTTTCAAAAGAATCCTTTTTCTATGAAAATTTTTACTAAAAAACCAAAAATGAATGTGTCTTTTTAACGTACGCGGTGACAACGACCTTTACACCATCGTTAGTATTATTTGATCTTGGACTTCCTTAATAATAAATAGTGTTTTTTTAAAAGGAAAATAAATACCATATACCATTTTTACGTATTTTGGAATTGAAAATGGTTTTGATAAGGCATCTATTATTTTAATATCATGAAATTATATATTTTTATTGAAATGTAGAAATGTTATCTTTAATTTATGTTTGTTTTATGTGTTATGAATATATTATGGTTCTTGGGATTTTTTTACCAACATGGGTGGTTCCATGATAAACCTAGGTCCCGTGTGCCCGAGATAGATCTCTAATGCATTGGGTAATGTGATGGAGGTAAACATTAATGTTTATCTTACGATATTTAGGGAATATATTGTGATTGGTATTCCAAATGTGACTCCCTATAAAGCTATTAAAGCTCCAATGTAAGTATGTTATGTATACCGAAAGATACCTTTATGATTTATGATTTCTTTGTGTTATTAATAAATCTTAAGATTTTATGAGGTATGTTAAATAAAATATGTTTTTTATTAAATGATGAAATAATGTTTTTATTTATTATTTTATAACCCTTACAGATATTTTTATGCTCAACCCATGTTTTTGAAATGTTTTTCACAGGGTATAAGAATGGTTAAGAGAAAGGAATAATTAAAGAAGATTTATATCAATAAAATAACACTTGTTTAATTTAATGAGTTTTATTATTGTGAAAAAATTGCGATAGAGTATAAGTGTCTACTTTGTAATTTTTGAGATGTAATGTAATAGTTACAGCCTAATTCTCTAAACTCTAAACCTGAAAATATCCTCATTGTTAATTCTTGACTTAACTAAAGATTATGTAATGATTAAGGTCAGAGACTTACAGTTGGTATCAGAGGTTGGTTTAGATAACTTTAGCATTTAGGGTGTTATTTAAGCATAAGTGGCATATACATAATGGTTAGAATATTAAAAAGATTCATATTTATTTGAGATATATTGAATGGGATTAAGATAACATGAATAAGTATATATTAGTGTTTAACCTCCTCATAATATATTATATGATGATTTTACTAATATACTCACACTGACCTTTTTGGTTTTAGTAAATGACCAGATCTAGCAGGCACCAAAGTAACAATGGATGTGACGAAATCTGCGATGGTTTTCTGAATGATCAACCGAATGAAATAGAGCTGCAATGATAACACTTTTGGTTATTTTCAACCAACTATATGGAGTCATTATTGACCACTTTAACCATGGTGATTTTTATAATGCATCTTATATACATGAGAAAAATCCCTACGAGTGTTCATGTAATAATCATAAAGGTAAGTATATTAAAAAACCAATGTGTTAAGGTTTTGGAAATAAAAACATATGAAAATGCTTAAAAGGGATGAAAAGATGCTAAAAATGTTGTAATGAAGGTCATAAATCATGAAACTTCCATGGAAAAAGGAAGTGTCATGTTAACTCCAGGAAAGGGAAATAAGTTCTTTCCAAAGAATCAATTGATTGTTTTAAATGTGGTGTGCATGGCCATTATACCAATAGATGTCCTACGAAGAATGTTCAGGAATGGGATGAGAAGGACCATACAAATATATGTTTACCAATACCTAATTCCCTTCCAATTGAGGATAAGGAAACTGACAGTGACAAATAAAAGGTATGGATTATTTCTTAGTTGATTTTTTCACATTATTGAATCTTATGATACGATTCATGATTTTCATTGTAGGAATAAATTCTTATAGAATAAGTTGGGAAATAATGGTTAATGGATCATGAGTAACATTGAATGAGTAGGATGTCTACATACAAGGGGTTCAAGAGTTATTCTATATTTTAGGATGATGAAATGATTAAAAGTATTAAGGCTCTTTTGATGATGGGATTACTTTGGAAGAATTATTTCTAGTATGTGTAAAACCGAAGTTCGATATGTGAAAATGTTATTCAAGGAATAATTATCTTTTCTTTTGTAGATATAGTTATAAATAACCATTTGGGTTTATATTATCCTTTAATTTGAGGTAATTACAGGTTATTACTTTTTGGGATGAAAATGCGAGGTATGAGATAACATTTGTGGTTATGATATCTTATGGTTATTTTTGAAAAATTTATCTTATTTTTTGGAATGAAATAAAATTATATAATTTTTTAAAAATGACAACACAAAAACCATGTGACAACCCATCACGTCAGACAATGGTGCGGGAATCAAACCCATGACCAAATTGCGATTGAGATTTATCGCCTACCACTGGACTACATGAAGTCCATGGTTAGTATGACTTATTATTTTTAGTTAAATGATTTTATTGATCAATAATAATTTTTTTGGGGATATTATGTTTTATCAAATAAATATACTTAGTATAAGAATATGATTTTTTGATTAAGTGATAAATGTTATTTGGAAGACATTCACGCTTTTTGGAACACTATATTCTTAAGGAAAATAGAATACCATGGGATTTCATTTGTGGAGTAATAGTTTAAGTTTTATTTCGGAAGAATCTGGGTTTTTATGGTGTACATATGTCGATTTGGTTTATTTATGGAAATGATTATCCTATAACAGAAAATATAGGATTTTGTTAATTATACTTCAGTTTGAGACTTTAAGAGTAGTGGATGTTATTAGGAGATAAACGTTAAGATTTACTCTGGAAGACTATGTGATTAAATTCATTAGAGACTTGGGTTTCAATCTTAGTTTGTATTATATTTATGGTTTTTGAGGACAAATGTTATTTGAATGGTATTTTTTGAACTTTGGGTACTCTTTATTCATTTTTGGAGATTAAGTGTAGTATTTATTTTTATAAAAGATTATCCTTTTGAGGATTATCTGATCTTGTACTAACCATTTTAGAAATTTTAATTTATATAGATATATAGTTATTTTTTTGGATTATGTGATTCTTTAGAAGTTGATTCTAGCACTTCAAGAGTGACCAAGTCACCTTGAATACTCATCATTTAGAGAAAAAATGAGTTTTTAGTAGAAACTTATTAAAGGATGAAACTCTACTTGAAATGTTAGTATATTTCCTTATGTATTTATTCAATCTCATAAATAAATTATCTAACTTTATGAAAGGTAAATTAAAAAAATATTGTTGGTTTACTTTTCCTACTGGGGAATCAGAGACTGTTTAACCTATCACAAGTTTTTGATATTCTAGTGGTTAAATTTCTCCTAATCATGTTTTATATCACTCTCCATCATAACATAACACATAGTTTTTCTCCATATCCACATTTTTCTACATGTAATCATAGTATGAGTTGTCTAGGGTGACCATTGTACTTACCTTTATTTCTTTTAAAGTGATATTTTTATTGACTCTTTTTCTGATGTGGTACTTTCAATGAAGTTTTTAAGCCCAATTTTAAAATTGCGAAGATGCAATTCCCAAAGGATGAAGGATGTAACATCCCATGGAAATAAAGAATATGAAATTTTAATATTTATTAATATTTGTAAATTAAATATTAATTTTACTTTCAAGGGAATTCTATATCCAATATCATATTCAACACACAACAACGAATTTCTCCGAAATCTTACGTTTCACACAACATTGAGTTATATTGAAAAATAATAATATAATGTTATTATTTTAAATGGTAATTAACGCATAGCCATTTTATTAGTGGGAATCAACAGAACTAACTAAAATATGATTTAAAATTTTTGTTAAATGTTTTTTATATTTACCCAATAAAATTTAGAGGCTTAAAATGTGAATGAATCCAATTTTAAGCATAAATACTCTAATAATTTTTATAAGGCCGATTTTCCACCTTTTGATAGTGAACCCTATTTAAATCTAGTTTTTGTCACTTTATATATTATATTTTACAAAATATAATTCTTCTTTTGAATGGGAAATCACAATTTTCTTTGGATGAAATTTTGATATTTTTCTGATAAAGTTCATTTTTTAAGGAATAGTGCAAAATACTGCATTTTAATTCAAAAATTCCTTTTAATATAATTTATTTATATGGTTATATTATCTTACTATTTGGTTTTAAATTTTAATTAGATTATATTTTGACCATTTAATCCAATTTTTGTCTTTGGAAGTAATTTTATTTTGAAATTGGACATAAAGAAGTGTCAATATTTTGATAGTTATTATTTCTTAAAAACACATTTTTTGTTTTAAAAACAAGAATTAATTTTAAATTAATTTCTGAAACTTCTGTGTTTTGAATTTTGAAAATTTTATTGCATATTTATAATAAGTATTTCCAAATTGTTTAAGTTGGTAACTTTTATTTTTATACATTATGAATTGTAACTTCAGAAAATATTTTATTTAGCATGGTTAAAAGGTAAATCTGTCAAACAAGGGTAAAATATAATATAATAATAATATTAAATTACCCTAACATATGTACTAATATTATTTTATGATACATTTATGAACATGGACATACTTGGGTCTATTTTTGGTGCCCATGGATCCACTTGTAAGTAAAAATGACACTTTATAAAAATTAATTTAAATTTAAGGAAAATGTAACACAAACATATATCTATTAGTAAAACAATTTTTATAATGGGTTATAAAAGTGATATTTTAGACTATAAACATTAATTAATAATATAAAAATACTTCCTACATCATGGTATTTTATTTATAATTTTTACACATCAAATATGTAAATTTAGTTATGACACATTGATGATGTAATGATTACCTCATTAATGAATGTTTTAAATAAATGAGGTTATAAATATTAAAATAAATTTATTTTGAAACTTTTTATTCCATCCAAGAATTTTATGTATTATTATTACTTTTAATATTTTAATTAATGATGTTTTTTCGAAGGAATCAAGTTGTTATATATTTTTTAAAATTCTTAATATGAATAGGATATAAATTGACATAAATGAGTTTTTAAATCAATAAATATTTTATTATATGATAAATTAGTCCTAAAAATAGAATATTAGACAAAATTACATATATGATTTTTCAAATATCATTAAATATTCATTTTTTTGTCTCTTGGAATTTTATTGTTAATATGTTAACCATATAGTATGAATATATGAGAGGACATAGTAAAAGTTAAACAAACTAACACAATGTCAAATAAAAAAGATAAGGATTAAAAATTATCCAAAACCTATCCAATTATTATTGGATGATTTTATTTCGACTTATATTAACCTTATCTTCTAATGAAATTGGTTTTAGACCTTTTGAAACCAAAAATCATTTTATAATAAAATAATACTTTCAAAATTTCCTAAAGAGCCCCTCCTCCATCTTATAAAAGGCCACCACTCTAACCCATCACTCACACCTCTAAATCCCCTTGGCTTATCCAAAATTCTCTATAATAAGATCCAAAAATACCTATATTCTATATATAATCCTTACTTTGGGAAAAATAAAATTCAATAAAACATTTTGGTTCAATACAAAGGGAGTTAACTGATTTAAAGGTAACGTCTTCTCACAAGTTTTTTTCATTTATTTTGCTTCTCCAACCCCCTAAAATCTATTTTATTACATTAATTTATAAAAATAATTGTATCTTGAATATACTAGGATGTTTTTATGAGAATTATTTAAACTAAACTTACACATAACTCCAAATAATGGATATGAACATACTGTTTCTATCGAAGGCGAACTACTGGCTCACGAAACGATGATTGTTCAATTATATCTCACCACCTATCATGGTGGCTATTATGATGGAACTGAAATTATATATGATATATATGATATTTATTTTATCTATTTACTTCTGTAATTATCATTTAGAACATACCTTTATGCTTTTCATGTGGTATATATATTAGATAATTTAATTTGAGGAATTGTAGACTACCACCCACTCAATGTGACACGACTCGTTCATGCTATACATGGAACATATAAAGGATGGAATTAATTAACTTATGTAACATATATAACATATATATTGTATTTTAATTATAATATACCTATGTATGATTAAGTTTTCAGTCCATTAAATATGAAATTGAAATGGAAGTAGCGTTCATGCATACATACAACTTACCGTCTCCATGAATGATGTGTTTCATTTCTTATCTCCAAATGTTATGGACTATTATAAATACATAAATACTAGATATATATTAAATATATTATATTTATATGAATAATATTCTGGATATAATGTACTTTTTCCCCCATGGAAAAATGGTAATTACAACTAGTTTATTTTTGACACAAATTCTGAACATCGACAAAATGTCCGATATGAACTCAAATTAATAACTAATTTCTATTGAATGGTAATAAATTATATAAAAGGAACAATAAAATAAAAAAAGTTTATTAAGAAATAAGAAATTAACTTAATTTTATTTTTCCTGAAATTATTGAACGAACTAGTCAAGACGGACAAGAGGTTAGAGAACTTCTTAACCCAATTTCCATTCATTGGGTTAACATTCTAATTTTAAATTATGATGTGCTTTGATTATATAAGAAATAAAATTTTATGCCCTATCTTGTATTTTTATATTAATTATGGGTAACTATAGTGAATACACATAATCGATATATTATTTTTCAAAATGATATTTGTAAGGGACATCATCTCAATCACCTTTCATTGAGGCATATTTTGATTTATACACAACATTATTTTATACGGTGTATAAAATCCTTTGAGTTTTCATTTAAATCAAAGGGAATATTTTTCTATGAAAAGTTTTACAAAATGACCAAAAGGAATGTTTCTTTTTAACATACATGGTGACGATGATCATTCCGCCACCATGAGTATTATTTGATCTTTGGATTCTTTAACAAGCTATAGTGTTTTTAAAAGGAAAATAAATACAATATAACCTTTTTACATATTTTGGAATTGAAAATGGTTTTGAGAATGAATCAGTAATTTAGATATCTTGAAATGATATGTTTTTTTTGAAATTTGGGTATGTTCTCTTTCCTTTATGTTTTTTATGTGTTATTAATATGATATGGTTCTTAGGAATTGTTTACGTATATGGGTGGTTCCATGATAAACCTAGGGCGGGTGAGCCTGAAATAGATATCCAATTCATTGGGTAACATGGTGGAGGCAAACTTAATGTTTCTCCTAAGAGGTTTAGGGAATATACTCTGATGGGTATTCCAAATGTGAATCCCTATGTAGCTGTGAAAGCTACAATGTATGTATGTTATGTATTCCACAAATTACCTTTATGATTTATGATTTCTGTGTTATTCATAAATCTAATGATTTTATGATGTATGGTAAAGAGCATATGTTTTTTATATAATGATGAAAAAATGTTTTCATTCTTAATTTTATAACCCTCACTATGTTTTTTATACTCATCCCATGTTTTTGAAATGTTTTTTCACAGGGTATAAGGAAGGGTAAGGGAATGGAATTATTCAATAAGATTTATATCAAGAAAATGACTACTGTTTTATTTAAGGATTTTTATTATTGTTAATTTTTTGGATAGAGTATATGTTTCTACTTTGTAATTTTCGGGATTTAATTTAATATTTACGGTCTAATTCTCTAAAACCCTAAACATGAAATTATGCTAAATGTTAATTCTTGACATAACAAATGATTATGTAATGTTTAAGGTTGAGGCTTTATAGTTGGTATAAATGGTCAGTTTAAATATATTTAGAGGATAGGGAGTTATTTAAGCATAAGTGGAATATACATAATGGTTAGAATATTAGATATATTCATAGTTATTTGAGATAAATTTAATGGGTTTAAGAAAACATGAATAAGTTTATCTTATTGTTTACCCTCCTCATTAGATATTATATGATGATTTTAATTATATACTCACACAAAAAATTTTGGTTTTAGTAAATGACTAGATCTAGTCGTCACTAATGTAACAATGGATGTGACGAAAACTATGACGGTTTTCAGAATGAGAAATGGAATGAAATGGATCTATAATGAGAACTCTTATCATTATTTCTCAACCAACTATCTAGAGTCATGATTGAACACCTGTACCATAATGATTTTTATAAGGCATCGTATATGAGAGAAACAAATTCATACAGAAGTTTAGGTAATAATCATAAAGGTAAGTATATTCAAAAACCTATGTGTCAAGGATGTGGAAGGAAAACCCTAGGAAAATGCTACAAAGGGAAAAAAAGATTATATAGGTGTGGTAATTATGGTCATAAAGCACAAAACTACCATGGAAAAAGGAAGCATCCAGTTAACTCTAGGAAAGGGAAAGAAATTATTTCTAAAGAATCAATTGAATATTTTAAATGTGGTGTGCATGGTCATTATACCAATAGATGTCCTACGAAGAAGGTTTGGTAATGGGATGAGCAGGACCATACAAATATATGTTTACCAATACCTAATTCCATTCAAATTGAGGATGATGAAACTAATAATGATCAATTAAAGGCATGTATTATTTATTGATGATATTTTCACATTATTGAATCTTAGGATATGATTCATGATTTTGTTTGTATGAAATATTTTTTATAAAATAAGTGGGGAATGAATGGATAATGGATCATGAAGAGTATTTAATGATTAAAGAGTCTACATATAAGGGATTCAGAAGTTATGCTAGATTTTAGGACAATGAAATCCTTAAAAGTATTAAGGCTCTTTTGATGATGGGATTACATTGGAATTTTTTTTTCTAGTATGTGTAAACTAGAAGTTTGATATGTGAAATTGTTATTCAAGGAATAATTATCTTTTCTTTTGTGGATATAGTTATAAATAACCATTTTGGTTTATATGATCCTTGAATTTGAGGAAATTGTAGTTTATTAATTTTTGTGGTGAAAGTGCAAGGTATGAGATAAAATTTGTGGTTAAAATATGTTATGGTTATTTTTTGATAAATTTATCTCATTTTTGTTAATGTCATAAAATTATATAATTTTTGAAAAAGGAAAAAATGCAGACTGTGTGACAACTTGTCGCATCCGAAAAAGCTGTGGGAATCAAACCCACAACGAAAGTGCGATTGGGATTTATCACCTACCACTGGACTACGTGAAGTACCTGGTTAGTATGACTTGTTCCTTTTAGATAAATGATTTTATTAATCAAGAATAAGTTTATTCAGGATATTATGTTTTATCAAATAGATATCCTTAGTATAAAAAAATGATTTGGTGACTAAGTGATAAATGTTATTTGGAAGACATTCGTGCTTTTGGGAACACTATATGCTCAAGGAAAATAGAATACTATGAGATTTATTTAGTGGAGTAATTGATGAAATTTTATTTTGGAAGAATCAATGTTTTTATGGTGTAAATATGTTGATTTGGGTTATTTATGGAAATGATTATCCTATCATAGAGAATATGTGATTTTTTTAATTACACTTCAGTATGAGACTTTAAGAGTAGTGGATGTTATTTGGAGATAAATGTTAAGATTTAACAAATAATGCAAAATAGTAAATTTTAATTGAAAACTACATTTTAATATATTTTTTCATATGGTTAGATTATCTTCTTAATTGATTTTAATGTTTAATTAGATTATATTTTTACCATTTAATCCAATTTTGGTCATTGGATGTAATTTCACTTTGAAATTGGACTTAAAAAAGTGTCAATCTTTTGATAGTTATTATTTATTAAAAACACGCTTTTTGTTTTAACAACGAAAATTAATTTTAAATTAATATCTAAAAATTATGTGTTTTGAATTTGGAAAAATTGATTCCATATTTGGAATCAGGATGTCCAAATTCTGTAAGTAGGTAACTTTTTTTAGACACTACGAATAATAACTTCAGTAAATATTTAAGTTACCATGGTTAAAAGGTAGATCTGGTAAATAAGTGTAATAATGAAATTATAATAATATTAAATTATCCTAACATGTGTCCTAATCCAATTGGATGATACATGTCCAACCATGGTCATACTTGGGTCGATTTGGGGACCCTATGGAGCAACTTGTATGTGAAAATGACACTTTATAAAAATTAATTTAATGTTAAGGAAAATGTAACACATACATATATCTCATAGTAAAACAAATTTTATAAGGGTTTATATAAGTGATATTTTAGACTACTAATGTTAATTAGAAATATAAAAAAATTTCCTAAATCATGTTATTTTATTTATAATTTTAATACATCAAATAAGTAAATTTATTTATGACACAATGATGATGTAATGATTACCTCATTAATGAATGTTTTAAATAAATGAGATTATAAATATTAAGATAAATTTATTTGGAATATTTTTATGACATACACAAATTTTATGTATTATTATTACTTTTTTATATTTTAATTAATGAAGTTTGTTCTAAGGAATCAAGTTGTTATAGATTTTTAAATGTCATGATTTGAATAGTATAATAATTGACATAAATGAGTTTTTAAATAAATTAATATTTTATTAAATGATAAAATTGTCTTAAAAATATATTATTTGGTAAAATGAAATATATTATGTTTAAAATGTCATTAATGATCCATTTTGGGTCTCTGGTAATTTTATTTTATGTATATCAACCATATAGTATGAATATATAAGAGGACATGGTAAAAGTGAAATAAGTTAACAAAATGTTAATTAAAAAAGATAAGGATTAAAAAATATCCAAAACCTATCCAATTATTATTGGATTATTTTATTTATACTTTTATTCACATTATATACTAATAAAATAAGTTTTGGACCTTTTGAAACCGAAATTAATTTTATAATAATATAATACTTTCAAACTTTCCTAAAGAGGACCTACACCCTCTTATAAAAGACCACCACTCAAACCCATTACTCACACGTCTCAATCCCCATGTATGGTCCAAAATATACTCAAATTAACTCCAAAAATCCCTATATTACACCTATAATAATTAATTTTGGAATAATTCAATTCCATAAAGCCATTTGGTTCAATCCAAAGCGAGTTACCCTATTTAAAGGTAACGTCTTCTCTCAAGTTCTATTCTTTTATTTTCCTTCTCCAACCCCATAAAATCTATTTTATTCCATTATTTTATAACATGAACAGTATATTAAATATACTAGGATGTTTTTATGAGAATTATTCTATCTACACTTACACACACCTCCATCTAATGGATACGAACATACTGTTTCTATGGATGATGAACTACTGCCTCACAAAACGATGATTGTTCAATTATCTCTTAACGCCTCTCATGGTGGCCATTATGATGGCACAGAAATTATATATGATATAAATGATATTTATTTTATCTGTATTCTTCTATAATTCTAAATTATAATATATATTTATTCTTTTCATGTGGTATATATATACGATAATTTCATTTGAGGAAGTGCGGAGTACGACCCCCTCAAAGTGATATGAGTTCTTCATAATATACATGTAACATATAAAGTATGGAATTAAAAAACTTATTTAACATATATAACATATATATTATACTATAATTATAATATAACTATGTATCATTATCTTTTAAATCCATTAAATATGAAATTGATATGAAAGTAGCATTCATGTGTACGTAAGGCTTACCATCTCTATGAACGGTGGACTTCATTTCTTATCTCCAAAAGATATGGAATATTCTAAATACATATATAAAGGATATATATGAAATATATGATATGTATATGAATAATATTCTGGAGATAATGGACTTTTTATCAGATGGACAAATAGAAATTATAACAAGTTCATTTTTGACTCAAATTCCAAACATCGAAAAAATTTACGATATGAACTCAAATTAATAAATAATTGTTATTGCAAGGAAATAAGTGATATAAAAGGAATAATAATCTTAAAAAAGGTTATAAAAAAATTTGAAATTAACTTAAATTTATTATTCTGAAAATTAAAGAAGAAACAAGTCATGTCGGACATGAGGTAAGGGAACTTCTTAATCTAATTTCCATTCTTTGAGTTAATCTTCTACTTTTAAATTATGTCATGAAATGATTATGTAAGAAATAAATTTTTATGTCCTATCTTGTATTTTTAGGTTACTTATGAGTATATATAGTGAATACACATAATCGATGTATTTTATTTCCAAAATGATCTTTTTAAGGGACTTCGTCTTAATCACCTTTCATTGAGGCATATTTTGATTTATACACCACTTTATTTTATTCGATGTATAAACACCTTTGAATTTTCATTTCATTCAAAGAAAATATTTTTCTAAAAATATTTTTACTAAACTATAAAAATAAATGTTTCTTTCTAATGTACATTGTGACACAAACCTTTCTGCCACTATGAGTATTATTTGATATTTGGCTTCCTTAACAATCCATATTGTTTTTTTAAGAGGAAAATAAATATCATATACCCTTTTTACATATTTTGGTATTGAAAATGGTTTTGATAAATTATTGGTTATTTCAATATCTTAAAATGATATATTTTTATTGAAATGTGGAAATGTTATCTTTCTCTTTATGTTTGTTTTATGTGTTATGTATATGTTATGGTTCTTGGGAATTGTTTACGTATATAGGTGGTTCGATGATAAACCTAGGGTGTTTGAGCCTGAGATAGCTCTCCAATGAATTGGGTAACATGACAGAGGTAAACATTAATGTTTTTGCTATGAGATTTATGGAATATACTGTGATGGTTATTCCAAATGTGACTCCCTATGTAGCTGTGAAAGCTATAATATAAGTATGTTATGTATGTCGAAAGATACCTTTATGATTTATGATTTCTATGTGTTATTCGTAAATCTTATGATTTCATGAGGTATGTTAAATAACTTATTTTTTGTATGTAATGATGAAATAATGTTCTCATTCTTTATTTTATAACCCTTACTGAGATTTCTATGCTCATCCAATGTTTTTGAAATGTTTTTCAAAGGTTATAAGGAAGGGAAATAGAAAACAAGAATTCAAGAAGATTTATATCATGAAAATAACTCTTATTTTATTTAAGGAGTTTTATTATTGTAAAAAAATTTGGATAGAGTATAAGGGTATACATTGTAATTTTTGAGATGTAATGTAATAGTTACGGCCTAATTCTCTAAAACTATAAAATAGAAAAGATCCTAAATGTTAATTTTTGACTTAGCTCAAGATTATGTAATGTTTAAGTCCTGGGACATACATATAACACATTCGAAACACGGTTTGGTTATCTTGTGTTTGAATCAAGATTCATGGTAGTCTGAAAGAACACAACAATAAACATTATAATGAAAGTACTCTAGCTACCTCAACATGTGACCATTCCTTCATCATACCACCAATGTCTTAAATATTCTAACAATTGTCAATTTGGGAAATTGAATGGTGAAAAGGCACCATTAAAATCAACCAAAAACACAATACACCGATTCAAGGTTCTACCAAAATGATGGGAAGTAATCAATTTCTAATCACGAAGACTTAATCAATGACCCAAATGGATTAGAGATGATCCCAGCTAACCCTTTCAAGAAGCTCAGTGTAGATTGCATTATAACTATTAATAAAAATTAAAGGGTGGGACAAAATTCTCATTTTCATTCTGTAGATTCCATAATATCAATCATGATAGTTGAGTCCAATAGCACTGAAGATGTTATGAACCCTCCAAATGATAACAAAAGATTCAATGAAAATTCTTTTTACCCCAAGATTAAATAAATAAAAGTTTTTCCAAATGATCTAGAAGGAGTATTCATAGTTATGGGATAAGTTGGAGAGATTCATTCTCAGTCCATAGTTTACCATTTAGTACTCCAAGAAGGCTTCATTCCAGCATGTGATCACGAAATGGTTTCCTTATCCCCCGAATGTCCAATTAGAGACTCCGCTATACCTTATAAGGAAATTGTTTTATAATATCCTCCTTTTGAAGAAGAACACATAATGTAGCATGAGGTAGAGGAAGAGGAAGGAGAAGAAGATCTCAAGGATTACCCTTCAACAATTGAGGAGGACGCCTCCAACAATATGGATGACCTCAAAGAAATAAATCTTGGTAGAAAAGAAGATCAACGCCCCACTCTAATTAGTAAGTACTTGACTCCCTAATAATAGGAGGATTACACCTCCTTCATAAAGTATCACCAGGGAGGGTTTTACTAGAATTACATAGATATTACAATAATTTTTCCTAAGGTGGGCACTAATAATTTGGGTTCTCCATATGTTAATAGAGGGTACAAGAAAACAACCAGGATGACATAACCCAAACCACACCTCTATGATCAAGGATGAAGTTGAAAAACTCAACAAGGATGATTTTATACATGAGGTAAAATACCATAAATGGATATACAAAATTGTCCCTATGAAAAAGAAGAATTGGAAAATCAATTTTTATTCAATTCTAAATATCTCAATTGGAATTTTCCAAAAGAGGACATCCTGGTTCTAATCATAAAACTCTTGACTGATGCAATAGCTAGATCCCAAGTCCTCTCTATTATGCGTGGGTACTCTGGGTATAAAAAAAATCTTTATGTCCCCATATAATGGTGAATCCAAAGCCTTTAGATCCCCACAAGGTGTATTATTCTATTAGTTAATGCCATTTTCCTTGAAGAACATAGGTGATCCATACCAACATTCTATTCATCACATCACTAAACCCTTATTAGTAATGTTTGATGAATTATATGTTGATGATATAGTGGTTAAGTCCTAAATTTTTTTAGATCAACTAGCTAACCTAGAAACCATCTTTTTCAGGCATTGGTAGATTACTCTAATGATGAACCATTAGAAATGTGCTTTCGAGGTAACCTAAATAAAATTTATTGGCTTCGTTTTATGCCATCGTAGCATCGAATATTATCCTAATAAGAAAAAAGATATCATTGGCATGTCACCTCCTCGAAAAATGAATGATTTTAGAGGACATCAAGGACACTTTCACTACATTGAGAAAAACATAGCCAACCTTGTCGGAAAGTGTTTTCCCTTCACCAAATTGATGAATCAGGGGGTCACTTATGAGTTGAAAAATAAATATCAATAATCATTTGATTCCAATAAGAAATACCTCTTCATCCCACTGATATTGAAGCCACCAATTGAAATAACAACACTCATTATTTAAATGATATCCTTCGAGTGATTATTGGGAGATTTCCTTGAAAAAAAAGAATTATTCTAGGAATGAAAATATCCTTTTTATTATAATAAACCCATGATCAATATAGAGACTTTATATTTAGATATTGAGAAGAGATTTAGGGTGTTAATATTTGCAGTTCAGAATTTGAGGAACTACCTGAATCATAATGAGATCCTTTTGGTTTCTCAAAATAACTAGATCAAATTTATCTATAGTTGTCCTATGCTGATAGGATATCTGGAATGGTTGGATGTTATTGTGTTGTAGTTTGGTATTCATTTTGTGATTAGAAATTAGTGACAAGCAAAGATTTGGTAGACTTCCTCACTAAGAACCCATTTGTATAAGAGACGTTATTAAATACTGACCAAACTGAGGATGGAATATTCTTTATTCTGGGATACCCTCAAACATAGGAAATTTATTTTTATGGTGATTCTAGCAGTATAATGGGGAAGAGATTGGAATACCCTAAACATTAAAAATTTGGGTTGGGAGTTGAGATTATATCCCTATAAAAGTCAGTGTTTCTATATTCCTTTTTTGATTGAATGTGATACCAAAATGAGGCAGAATATCATGTTCTCATTGTAATCATGAAATTAGAACTCGATGTATCGGAGAACCACATAGAGGTGAAGGGTAATTCAAAATTGATAATCATTTAGATCAATGATGTTTATTTCATAAGAAAAGAAGAGGTAATTCAACTATATGATTATTTTCAAGGGTTAATATATAAATTACCTTCAGAGAAAAAATTTACTCACAAACCATAATAATAGAATACATAGGTAGATGAATTTAAAAATTCATCTATATATTTAGAAGATCCAAATTGGGAAGAAATAGTCATTAGTATCACCCATCATCGAATGTTTTCACCTTTTTCTTGGAGCAGTTCCGAACATATCAATGAAATCAGTCTCATCCATGAACTATAGATCCCTACTGAGGTATAGATGGCATCCTTATTGGAATATACCCTTGATTGAATAATCCCCCTAGACAAGGTCTGAATATAGAAGATCTAACAATGATCAGATAATTTAACTCTTTATGATGCCCCAAATCACCAGAATGTCCTATTAAATTGAGGATTTTATCGAGTCCTTATCATAAGCCTTGATGGAGAAGATATTTTAGATATTATGAAAGAAGTAAATGAATGGGCCTATGGAACCCACGAATCAGGGTATAAACGTTCTGATAAAATCCAAAGGCTTAGATACTTATGGCCTCCGATGACCTAGGATTGCACAAAATTCACTAAGAATTGTCATCCCTTCCAAGTTCTTTATAATTTCATCCATCAACCCCTGGAGTTTCCTCATACAGCTAAATAATCAAAGCCATTTTTCACATGTGGAATGGATGTTGTTTGTCCATATCCTCTATAAATGGCTAAATAGTTCAATTTCATCCTTACTATAACCAATTTATTCCCTAAATTCCTTGAGGCAATACCCCTCAAAGAATTCGGAGCCAAAAGAATTTTTAGTTTTTTCAAAGCTAACATAATAGCTAGATTTGGTGTCCATTATAAAATTTTATCATACAATGGCACTGATTTCTATTCTGATTTTTTGAAGAAGGTATATCAAGAATACAATATCAAATCAAAACATTCATCCCACTATCACATAGAGACCAATGGATAGATAGAGGATTTTTACAAAACCCAATAAAAGATACACTAAAACATGGTGGATAAAGATAAGGTGTCTCTACCTGAAAAGATCTTTCATGCCATATGGGTTTATCAGACTACTACCTATACTGATACGTGAGGGACTCTATACTTGCTGGAAAATAAAATATAATCAGTCTTTCCCATCATGTTTCAGTTTCCATCACTACATATTTCCATTTGTGACTAGTTATCCACAGATGAGAAATCCTAGAAACAACTGGATGAGCTGATGTGACTAGATGAAAAGATATTTTAGTCCTTGCATCACATTGAGGTATATTAAAACTGGATATTAAATTCCTTTAACAAGAAGATCTATCTTCATTAATTCCTCTATTTAGAATTTGTATTATTCCTTAGGACTCCGATGATCCTAGGAATGAATCCTTTTAAGCATCATTAAATGTTAGAGAGACCTTACACCATACATAATTTCCACAATAATAGATCTTATTCATTAATATCAATGGATAGAATACTCTCTAAAACTCCAACCAATGAAAGGTTCCTAAAGAAGTAATTTTTGTAATCACATAAAGATTGTCTTAAATACATGAAGTTGAACTAGATAACACCATTTGTGACCATGTTGTATGATGTTACACTACATATAGTCATCATCCATGGTTCATTTTGATAAACTAAACTACATGAGATTATAGCTGCATGATGTTAAACTATATAGAACTAATTATCCTCACCACATCACATAAAACTGTATGGTTAACATCATCCTTGTTTGATGCTAAGAAATATTTATGATACCTTGCATATACACTCATTGTAGTCCTTCAAATGATGGGTAACTTTCATGTGAAAACCTCACTCCTATCATTGCCACTTTTTAGTGGCACATGATCATCAATTTTCATGTGATTAGATCAGAACTATATGGATAATGTCATTCATATACTATGTGTTTCTTGATTCTTTCCCCAATAAGATATGTAGTGATGCCTGGGTATTATCCCATGGTCCAACAATCATGTTTATTTCCTGTCAGGTGACCCCAAATCCTTGATGCATAGTGATAAACTACACAGTTCACCAAGAACTACATGTTTCATGATTCTCATTCCAATAGGATATGTAGTGACACCCAGATCCCCAATCTTAGGCTCAACCGTGACCATAAAGAAGCAATTTCCCTTTTCCCGGTGTATTAGCGAAATCTATAATGGGAACTCCTCATGAACATTTTTCATGATTCTCATAACATTTTGTGTCTTGAACCTAACCATTATTCTGGATTATATTTGAAAAATATTAAATCCCCTTCCTCACATATAACCTCAGATGGTATGGGGAACCAACTTCAAGAACTACGCGTGGCTTGATTATCATCCTATTAAGATACGAAGTGACACCCGAATATCCAATCCCTAGTCTAGTAGTTATTTAAAAACAATTCTCACTCCCGGTGTTGGGATCATTCCTATACGGGGAACATTATTAGGAACTACATGTGTCTTGATTCTTCCCCAATATGAAATATAGAAATGGTCGGATCCATAATCTCTAATACATCTGCCATGTTTAAAAATTCCCTTCACCCCAGTGTATAGGAATCAAACCTACCTTGGTAGCATTTCCATTAACTTTATGTGGCTTGATTCTCATTCCATTTAGATATGTAGTATTGTTTTGATCTCCAATACTTGCTGTAATAGTGATTTTTGGAAAAGAAAATACCACTTCCATTTCCATAGGCATGAACAAGATCTGAAAATGGATCCTTTCCATGAATTATACCTTAATTGTTATTAAAATGAGATGAATGGTGATAACTATAATTCATGATAGAAGATTAATCATCTGTCTGGAATTTATCAAAGGTCACCTTTCCCCCCATAATGTTTTATTAGTGTGGTGAGAAACCTTAGGAAAAATGTGTGGCTCGATTCCTATCCCATTAATTTATGTAGTGATGCCAAGATCTCCAATCATGGGTCTATCCCTGATTAAATCATAATGAAACTTTATTTGATGTGCATGAATAATATATACACATGGTGTCTATCGCGGACCACATGAGGCATGATTCTCATCCCTTTGAGATACATGGAAATTCACGGTTCCTATACCAAGGCTCATCCTCAATGTTCTGATCCTTTCATGTCGGTTAATCTTGTCCTTACCTCATGAAATTAAACTACACTGTCCTTTAATGAACTATGTGAGGATTGATTCTCATCCATATGAGATACATAGTGAATCCCAAATCTTCAATTGTAGGCCCAACCATATCACAACTTATTAAAATCCCCTACTCTCCCGTGTAAGAGTCATATCTACCTAGGGAGTTCTGAAACAAGTTAACATATTGCACATGAACCCATATTACTTATAACACATAGATTGATTATTTATCATAAATGATACATTGTGATGCTTGATATCTATCCTCTGGTCTAGCCACAATATTCGTTTTTTTTATAATTGAATCACCCACACCCTTTCCTTAAGACATTAAACTGCATGACCAAAGTCCTCACCACATGAATTCAGATGGCATGGTACCTCTATAACTACGTGGGTCTTGATTATTAACCCATTGAGATATGTAGTGAATCCTTTTACTTAATCCCTAGCCCCTACCATAGGGTAAAATAAAATTCCCCCTCTCTTGTATACAATCAATAAACTATGCATGAACTTTTATTTTGGATCCTATCCTTATAGAACCCACCAAGGAAACAAGAGATTCCCCCTTCATATATATGATAAAAATCTATACATGGGACTCAAAACACAAGGGATTTATCAGTCAAATACTTCCTTTATGTATTGAAAAATTACCCTTTCACATGTCATACTACTAATATTGAATAACTATAAATCATCTTAACCCTTAATTTTATTTTTGTTGAAAATGTATCATACCTAAGAACTCCTTTTTCGGACCATACAGTACGTGCCCCAGTTGGCCTTGAATTTGTTTCCCAAATAATAGGTATATCAGCCAAATTATACCACTATTTCACAATGTTCGTCATCCCTGGTTGGACATATATAAAATAGCCCTCATAATTGGGTTTTCAACAAGTGGTAACTTCATTCTTAATAGAAGCCTCTTCTGTAACATTACTATATTTAGGGTATATTGGAACATGCAATTTAAAATAAATGGTCAACCAATACATATTTTTCTTATTTCCTTCCTCTAGACATGAAATTCCCTTAGACCATGGTTTACATTTACATGCATCATATTGTCAAATAATACTATAATAATCTTAGTCTATTTGACCACATGCTATACAATTTTTCCATTATCATAAGGCCCTAGTCTTATGGCCTAAAATGAAAAGAACCATTCTTCCTTTGTTGGGGATGGACCAACATAGAGCATCAAGGTAACTCCCCTAGATTTTGAAAATAAAAAATATTAAATTTATGAAAATATGAACCTTTAAAAAAACCACATTTTTATAACCTAGCCAGTAAACATAATTTTGCCACTTTTTTATTGGAATTTTGAAAATTGACATAAATAGTTGCGTTCAGTAAGATAATTAGAGTTTGATAAGATCAACATACATTTTTGGTGAATAATAATGTACTCTTATGAATAGTAATATGAACCTTATGATTAGTAACCACACCCATGAAGGTATAAATAAAATTTAGACACCTTATAAATGAAATAGATTATATTAGAAATTAATAATTAAGTGTTTGCATTTTTGTGAGTAATAAATATTTAATTAAAATTTTAAATTAATAATTTAATTTAAAATAATTTTTTTCATAAAAATGTATTCCAAAATAAATATTTTGTTCTCTTATAATTATAGAATAATTTAATAATCCCATAGTTAATTTTTGAATATATTATAAAATAAGGTTTAAAATGAAATCTTTATTTTTCATGTAAATAATTATTTTATCTAAAAATTAAATTTCCCTTATTTAGAAAATTATTTTGATAAAATTGAGTCCATTTTTTAATTTTTCTAAAAAAAATGTTCCGGGTCAATTTTTGGGATTTATCTAAAATATGTGAATTTATTATGAATAGTGAAATATGCTAATATACTGTATAGAAACATTATGTGTTAAATAAACTATTCCTAGAATCCTCACTGATATAAGCACCCTTGGTTCGAACTCAGATGCACTTATTACTATTTTTTGTCATGGAATCATCACAACTTCTTGTATTTGGGAAAAATAACAATCTAATGATTAAAATATTAAGAAAACCCTCCTCTCCTCCACTATAAAAACCACCCACACTCCTCTTATATCTTCCCTCCTATCATGACTTTTTCCTTGTATAAATTATTCTCATATATCCCCAACCACCTCCCCCACATCCATCAGTCCTTGGGATCATAAGAAGACCTAATCCTATCCTATAAAGAGTCTCTCAAGGAAGATTAATTCAAGAGGTAAATTCCGCTTTTTATTTCTTTTATTTCAAGTTCATTTCTTTTCTTTTTCTTTCCTCACCTCATTTAATAAAAATGTTGCGATGGATCCAGTATCATAAATGTAATATAATTTTTTAATGATGTAGGAATAAACCTTCATCATCTCACTTCTCCCCTTCTTTTATACTAGAAATGAAAAAACCATCTGAGATGTTTCAATTTATCACATTCAAGGATGAAAGGTTTTCAATTTCTATTATCATCTTCAATTATGCTCATTAAAAAATTTTGATAGTTAAAAAAGACTATAATATATATTTTAAAACTTATTTAAGGTTGTAGAATTATTTTTTATAGATGATATTAATTTATGAATGAAAATTAGTTTATTGTGATAAAAAACCTCCAATTAACCCAAAAAATGATCATTAAAGATTTATATAATGATTTATCTTCACTTACAATAAATAAATGAATATTATAACCAATTAATATTATTTTTTTCACTAAAAACATACAACTTATATTCTGTACAACCATTCTCATTCTACTTGTGTATTCATACATGTATATAAGTAAACTGATCATGAAAACCAAGGAAGAAAACAATCCCAAATAATGAAATTGAATATCTTAACCCATCAAAAGGCAACGAATGTACCAAATAAGGTTATAAAAAATCAATTAAATTTAGTTAAGGTTATATACATATTAATTCAAAAACCTAAATTTGATTATTCGGGTCATTAAGATCATGTGAGGTACACCTTTGTACTTAAGGTAATGGTTTTCTACCCAAACCTCCAATTTCATTTTGGTTATGCTTATTCTACACATAATTAAATTAAATTATTATTTATTAATATTTACTCCTCATATATTCTTTTAGAATGTTCTATATATATTTACTAACCATAATCCTACTTTCATTTTTTGGGATTTATATGTTTTAAAAGGTTCGTTAAAAAATTCTTCCCGTAATAAAATCTCGATTCACGAAAATTTATCAAATTTATTCATATTTTAGAGGGAACTCTATAATATGTTTTTAGAAAAAAAATATATTTCTAAAATAACTAATTTTATTATAAAAATACTATCTTACTTCACTTCTATTTTTATAAAAAGACTTTTCCAAAAGAACTCATCTTTTAAAAATAAAATAGTATTTATCTCAAGAACTACTCCATGATTTTGTAAGAGTATCTTCATCAATTTAAAAACTCTTGTTCATTAAAATGTATAATTGGGATTAATATTTTATAATATCATATACCATATTTAATTTAATGGTTTCTTATTAGTTTGACTGTGGATGTTCTATCTTAAAACCATTCACCAAATTAATCTGAATGGTTAGTGTTTATGCTTAATGTTCTAGGAAAGTTATTTACATTTCATATGATAGTTTCAATATGAATGTATATTTTACTTATGTTTATCTACATTAATTTGGGGAATACATTTAAGTTAGTAAGTGTTAGGTGGGGCCCCTTATATCCCTCATTTCATTGGTATGTCTCATGAGACAAACTGGGTCTTGGCATGAGGCCTTGAAAAAATTGTTTGTTATGGTTTTAGCACAAGCCCTTCACGGTATGTTTATGATGTACCATATTATGAATTCCATCATTATGAAACTAGTAATTGACAGTTCATGTGGTTATATTAATTTTATAATACCAATGATATGTTTTATCAGGGAATTATTTATTCAACTCTTGTTACTATCATATTCTGTTCAAGTTTATTTTAAAGGAATGTGTTTTTTATTATTCAGCATGCCTCATGATTATGATTATGATTTATTCCTCTGTATTCTTTACCATTAATGAGATTTTGAACTCACCCATTTCTTATGTCTTATTTTTTCCTAGTGTGTGAAGAAGTATATAATGAATGAACTATAGGGATAACCTAGGAGATATGGATGTTTTCAAAGTAATTTCTATGTTGTATTTCTTTTCAAGTTATAATGTGGAACCAATGTATATATATGGTATTACAAAGAAACTAAATTACTCGGTCCTTCGGGATGCGTATTCCATGTTTATATTCTAATGTAATAAAAAGGAACTAGCACCAAGAAACAAGGGTGGGGTTGTTATCGTTGGTATTAGAGGATGTTTAGTAGAAAAGATTGAAAAAATTGATTTATAAAACCTAGAATATAGAAAAAAACTAAGATATCAATTGAGGATAAGTATACAAGAATATCCTAGAATTTTGGTATGGAATAGATTATGTGGATCTTTATAGAAAATACACCCCTGTCTGGATACTACATGTGGATGTGGTTCTGGTACAGATGTACCTAGTAGTGAAAATTTCAACAAGGTGTTTAGGGCTTGACATGGGGTATCCTGGTACACGATAATGGGCCTTACTGTGAACTTGGTTTGACACTCCCAAGGGATATGCTTAGGATAATTCATATATTCTGGAAAAGTCATTATGAAGGATTTAAATGTAAATTATTTCTCAAAGAAACCTTTTTTTATGATTATGGTATTATCAAATACATAGGATTTCAATTTATGCTGTGTATTTTTCTAAGATGAGATCATTCAATATGATTCATAACTTAATCTAGTGTATGCCATTATTTAGAAATGGTTCCTAGTTGAAGGAATGGAAATCACATGAATAGGCATATCCCTTGTAAGGATTTCCCTCATGTGAAATATAATGATGTTGGATCTGGAGATATGATTAGTGTTGAGCAACTTATAACTTATAACTATATAGGGACACTTGACTTAGGTTATGATTAATAACCTTACCTATATAGTGTATCCTAATCCACAATGTAGAGGAGCTAAGTTAGATCTCATTATGTTACAACAACCTCTATCATTCAATGGGACTACAATCCCATTAGTAGCTGAGTATTGGATATGTTCTCTAGAAAAAATATTTCTCAGTTTGTGATGTATTTAAAGAGATATGGTTTTAATGATATTTTATCGTTTATTAGGAGATTCATATCATTGGTGTTCATTAATCCAAAAAAAATCAGGAGGAATAAATAGATGTGATGGAATGGATGTAATTTAAGGATATTTTTCAAGAAAAATACTTACCTCATGAACATAGAGAAGATATAGAAATGCAATTTCTAAATCTAAATCAAAAAGAGGATGAGAATTTTTTAATGTATGAAGTTAACTTTACAAGGTTAGAAAGGCATGTCATAGAATACATACGTAATCCAAGGAGCATGATTGATAAATTTTTTGAGGTTTTAAAACCATTACTCTAAAGGGAACTAGTCTCCTAGAATTTTTCATCATATGAATATATAATCTCAGGTGATATAAAGAAAGAAAAAGTATTTTCTATGTATTTTTCCATTAATGGAAATATAGAAAATTAGAGGGCTGATGAAAAATATGGAAAAGGAAATAATTAAATGGGGATGGAGGGAAGGGTTGAACGTCCACCCTATAGTAGTTATGGGAAGAAACATCCTTGAACACTCTTGAAGGGAATGGGAGTCTGTTACAAGTACGAAGAAAAAGGCCACCAATCTTTCAAATTCAAGAGGAAGAGAGAAACAACCAATGTTCAATACTATAGTTGTACATATATGGGACAGTTTTCAATTGAATTTCCTAAGAATTAGGAAAATTTTACCCAAAGAAGGCCACAGGGGCAAGGCCAAGATTATGAAGTCACAACTGTTGATGTTGAAGTTATTAATGATGTGGTGGAAGGTACTTTAATCATTTCCTCAAACATAGACAATGATTTATTTGATTTTGGATCATCTCATTATTTTATATATTCCCAGTTTTCCAAGAAAACAAGACATGTACAATTCGATTTAACTAAGGAGTTTCTAGTAAAACTCATAGGGGATGTATCATTGTAACAAAATGTGTCTATCATTCCCCCTCATGACACATAAGGGTTCTTTAATGCTAACCTTATCATCATAACCATGAATGAAGTTGATATAATACTTTGTATGAGTTGGATTTTACGTTATGATGTGATGATCTATTGCATTAAGAGGGATGTTATAATTTTATGGAATGGTGTTGAATCCCATATCTTTAGAGTAGGAAACTCACAATCTGATTCTTATCTAGATCCACCCCCAGTAGCTCTGCTGAATTAAACAATTAGGGAGGAATGAAATGTAATAACTATGGGTGAGGAAGGGAATGTTCAAATAAAGGATTTATCTGTTGTGCAAAAATATGTTGATTTGTTTATAGGGTATTTACCTAGACATCCTTTAGAGTTAGAAATTAAATTTTCCATTGACTTAATTTCTAGTTCAAGGCCCATATCAAAGACCCCGTATAGAATGGTCACTATGGAATTAGTATAAATAAAGAATCAACGAGAGTAATTAAGTGATAAAGGATTTATTCTCCCTAGTGTTTCTCCATGTGGGGCCCATGTCCTTTTTATTATGAAAAATGATGAATCTATGAGATAGTTCATCAAATACAGGGAGATCAAAGCTATAACAATAAATAGAAAGTATCCCCTACCTCTCATTAATGATTTATATGATCAACCTCATGGAGCCCAATATTTTTCTAATATAGAACTCTGATCTGGATATCATCAGTTGCGAGTAAGGATGGAAGGAATTCCATAGACAACATTCCAAAATAGGTACGGGAATTATGTGTTTACATTAATGCCTTTTCAACTGACTAATGTACCCTCTATTTTCATGGATCTAATGAATAGAGTTTCCAAGGAATATCATTATGACATTGTGGTGATATCTATTGATGATATCTTAGTATACTGCAAAAGCAACGAAGATCATGAAAATAAATTTCACACTATTATAAGGAATATTAAATGAAATTAATTATATGGGAATTTAAGCAATTTGAATTTTGGATTCAATTAGTTTCCTTTCATAGAAACATTGTCTCTAAGGATGGAATATCTGTTGATCCTACAAAGACAAAGGTTGTGAAAGAATGGAATACTCAAACATACATTACCAAGGTAATTGTTTTTTGGTATAACTAGTTATTATCGATGTTTTCTTCAGAAAATTGCATGTTTAGCCAACCCAATGATCAAGATTATACAAAAAGCGGTTAAGTTCATATGGAAAAAAGAATGTGACAAATATTTTGAAGAATTGATGAGGTGATTAGTGAACACTCCGATCTTGACTCTACTATCAGGAAATGATGTATTTGGGATCTATAGTGATTTATCAATTAAAGTACTTGGTTGTGTATTAATGTATAATGATAGAGTTATTGCTTATGCATTTGGGAAGTTAAAAATTAATGAGAAAAACAATCCTGCTGTTGATCTTGAGTGAGCATATATAATATTTTTTCTAAGGATATGGAGACATTATCTCTATCAAGAAATATGTGAGATATATATGGATCATAAGAGCTTGAAAAATATTTTCTCATAGAATTAAGTCAATACAAGGAAAAGGCGATGGATTGAAATACTCTAGGATTATGACTCTTCCATACACTACCACAAAGGAATGAAAAATAAGGTAGCTGATGCATTGAGCAGGGAGGATCATGGAGTCCTAAATAAAATAAGGATTTAAAGGGATATTTTGTTTATGGATATAATAAATATGGATATTGGAATTATCAAAGAAGGTGAAACATCACTACTTTTTAATTTGGTTTCCCAAATATCACTATTGGAATGCATTAAAACATATCAGTTTGATGATGATTTTCTTCAAAAGAAAATTAAAGGTGTGAATGATGGGAAGTTGGATTAATTCATGTGTGAAGATGGAATTATAATATTTGGGAAGAGGATTTGTGTTCTAGATATACCTGAGCTAAAAAGGGAGTTATTGGATGAAGCATGTAATTAGAATATCTATATACATCCAGGTAGTACTAATATGTATAGGTATTTGAGGGAACATTACTGGTGGGACAACATGAAGAAGGAAATTTCTGAATCTATATCAAGATTTCTGGTCTGTCAGTAAGTATAGGCCGAAAGACAACATCTAAGAGAATTAATTAATCCTCTACCAATTCCAACATTAAAATTAGATGAAATCTCCATGTATTTTTTCACTAGATTAACCAAAACTCTAAGGATGAGTGATGTGATATAGGTATTTGTTGATAGATTTATGAAATCTCCACATTTTCTCACTATAATGGAGTATTTTCCACTAAAGCTCCTAGAATGACTCTATATCGATTAATTTGTGAAACATCATGGATAAATTCTCTCAATTGTGTCTAATAATGATCCATGATTTACATCAAAATTTTGTAAAAGTATTTAGAAAGATTTGGATACTAAGGTTCATTTGAGTACTTCTTACCACCCCCAAAATGACGAGCTATCAGAATGGATAATACAAACCATAGAAGACATGTAGAGAGATCACGTTCAGATGAATTTAAGGGTATTTGGGATAATTATTTACCTTTAGTGGAATTTTTCTACAATAACAGTTTCCAATCATGTTTTCAAATGGCACCATATAAAGAATTGTATTGAAAGAGATGTCGTACAACAACTTGCTGGGATGAAGTTGGAGAAAAGAAGCATGTAGTCCCAGAGATTATGGATTAAAAGATTGAAAATGTAAATATTATTCAAACCCATACCAAAGCATCTCATAGCAGGAAAAAGTGATACACCGATAATTGAAGTAATGTTTTGGAATTTCAAGTTGGAGATCATATTTTATTGAAAGTATATCAATAGAAGGGAATTATATGATTTAGGAAGAAATAGAAAATGAGTCCTAAGTACATTGGTCCTTTTGAAATATGAGAGTTAATTGAAGATATTTCATATCGATGGGATATGCCTCCTAGCCTCTCTAAAGTACACAATGTGTTCCAAGTCCCATTATTGAGGAAGTACATGCTAGACCCAAACCTGTCCTCACTTATTATGAAATAGAATTGGAACCCGAACTATCATATTGTGAATAACCTATCTATATTCTAGACACTAAGGAAAAGTTGTTGAGGAATTGGAAAACTCGACTGGTAATGATAATTTAGAAAAATCATAAAATGGAAGAGGCATCATGGGAGCCTCAGATGTTTAAGATGAAGACCTACCCAAATACTTTTATGTGGATTCATTATATGAATTGCATGGCTGACATTTTTTTAAGGAGCGACGACTGAAACATGACAATATTTTTTAAATAAATTTTATATTTAATGCATGAAACACTGAGACTTTACAAAAAACCAATTTGATATAATCTAGCTAGTAAACGTAATTTTACCACCTATGTGTTTTGAATTTAAAAAAACTCTCATACACAGTTGCATTCAATAAGATATCAAGAGTCTGATAAGATCAACATACATTTTTGGTGAATAGTAACATACCATTAGGAATAGTAAAATGAATCTTATGAATAGTAACCACACTGATAATGAATAAATAATATTTATAAAACTTATAATTGAAATAGACTATTTTAGAATTATATATTTGTGTTGGTATTGTTCTGGCTAATAAATATTTAATTAAAATTTTAAATTAATAAATTGATTTAAAAGAAAATTAATTTTCCTAAAATATATTCCAAAATAAATATTTTATTTTCTTATGATTTTAGGATAATTTAATAAGACCTTAGTTAATTTTTTAAAGTATTATAAAATTAGTTTCAAATTTAAATTTGTATTTTTCAAGTTAATAATGATTTTATTATAAAATTAAATTTATCTTATTTAGAAAATTATTTTGATAAAATGGGGTCTATTTTTTAATTCTACTCATCAAAAAATGGTTAGGATTATTTTTTGTGATTTTTCAAAAATACGTGGTTTTTTTATGAATAGTGAAATACGACAATTTACCGTATATATACTTTAAGAGTTAAATACAGTATTCCTACATCATCATAGATGTAGTTATCCTTGGATAAAACTCACATGAATTTATTACTATTTTTGCTCATGTAATTATCAATATTTCATTTCTTATGGAAAATAAAAAACTAATGATTAAAATATTATAAAAACCCTCCTCTCCTCCACTATAAAAACTACCCACACTCCCCTATTTTCTTCAGTCCTCTCAACCATTTTTCCTTTCCTAAATTCTGCTCAAATATCCCCCTAATCTCCTCCCCCACTTCCAGAATCCATTATCCCCATAAAAGTCCAAAACCTCTCCCAAAAGAGGCTCTCTAGTAATATTACTTAAAGAGGTAAATTCCTCTGTTCATTTCGTTTATGTCATATTCCATTCTTTTCGTTTTTGTTCATCACCTCCTTTTATCCAAAATTTCTGATTACTTGAGTAACATAAATGTATTATAATTTAATTATGATAAATGATGAATTCATTATCATCCCTCATTTCCCCTTCTTTTATATTCAAAATGAAAACACCATCCAAGGCATGTTAATTTGACACATTCAAGGACGACAGGTTTTCAATTTCTATTACCATCTTCAATTCTGGTCTTGAAACCTTTTTTATGGTTCAAACAGACTATAATATATTTTTTATAACATATGTAATGTTCCGGAGTCTTTTTTTACATATGATATTAAATTTATGAATCAAAATGAGTTTATTATGATCCAAAACGTCCAATTAACCCGAACAATTGTCATTAATGTTTTATATAATGATTCATCTTCACATCAAAAAACCAAATGAATTTTATAACTATTTAATATTATATTGGTTAAATAATAACATAAAACTTATATTCTGGACACACATATTCATTCTACATGTTTATCCCTACAAGATTATAAGTAAACCCATCATGAAAACCATGGAAGAAAACACTCCCAAATAATGAAATTAAATATCTTAACCGATAAAAATGCCATGGATGAACCTAATAAGGTTATAACAAATAAATTAAATTTTGGGAAGGTTCTGGAAATATTAATTTATGAACCTAAATTTGATTATTTATGTCATTAAGATCATGTTGGGAACACATATGACTTAAGGTAATGGTTTTCTACCTGAACCTCCATTTTCTTTTAGGTTACTCTTAATATTTAATTACCTCAATTAAATATTTATTTATTCATATTTAATCCTAATATATTCTGTTATAATGTTATATATATATATATTCACCAACCATAATCCAACTTTCATTTATGGAGAGTTATATGTTTTAAAAGGATCATAAAAAATTATTCCCGCAAAACAAGCCCGATTCATTTGAATTTCTCAAATTCATAACTATATTCAAGGGAAAAATATATTCTATTTTTAGAAACCATTATCTTTTTAAAATCACTCATTTTATTATGAAAATACTATCTCACTTCACTTATAGTTTTATACAATGAATTCTTCAAAAGAACTATTCTTTTCAAAATAAAACTGTATTTATCTAAAGAATTACTTGATGATTTTATAAGAGTATTTTCATCTATTTTGACAATCATGTTTAGTCTTATGTTTTATTAGGACTAATATTTTATGATATTATATACCATATTTAATTTAATGGTTTATGATTAGTTTGAATTTGGATGTCCTATATTAAAATAATTCACAAATTTACTCCAAATGGTTAGTATTTATGCATAATATTCAAGGAAAGTTATTTACATTTCATTTGTTAGCTTCAATATGAGTGTATATGATGTTTATGTTTTTACTAATTAATATGAGTAATGAATTGGAATTAGTATGTTTTTGATGAGGCCTGCTACAACCCCTCAGTGCGTCAGTTTGTATCATTAGACAAACTAGGTCTTGGAACAAGGTCTTGAAAAAATTATTATTTATGGTATTGGCATAAGGCCTTGACAATATGGTTATGATGTACCATATTATGAACTCCCTCATTATGAAACTATTAATTGATAGTTTATGTGGTTATTCGACTAGTAGAATACCCATTAACATGTTTAATTATGGAATTATTTATTCAGCTCTTTTTCCTATCATACGATGTTCAAGTTTATTTTAAAGGCATGTGTTTTTAGTTATTCACCACGCCTCATGTTTATGTTTATGATAAATTTTTATGTATTTATTACCCTTACTATGAATTTTATCTCACCCCTTTATTATGTATTATATTTTCCCAGGATGTGAAGAAGTATATTATTAATGGACTTCAGGGATAACCTAAGAGATATGGCTATTTTCAACAGAATTTCTAGTTTGTATCTATTTTCAAGTTGTAATGTTGAAACTATGAATGTATCTAGTTTTCCAAATATAATAAAATAATCGATCCTTTGGGATGAATATTCCTTATTTATATTCCTATGTAATAAAATAAGGCCAGAGATTTGAGAAACTGGGGTCGAGTCCTTACAATCCATTTCCCGATTCATTAGAATTTCTGATTTGAAATACCCCTTCTGTATTTTGGTTTGTTATCAAAAAAATGAAACTATGTGCTTTGGAATATCTGAATCTCCATAAAATTTTACTGTATTTTAACATTATAATTTAATAATTCTTGAGTTCTCCTTTACCCAACTATATAGTACACGACGCAAATGATATTGCATAAGTTGCCTCCATAACAGGCCTATCATCCCAAGGATGCCACTTCTTGACCACACATTATGTTCCCTAATTGGACTTGTATAAAAAACAATAATAACATGTTTTTCAACTTGTGGTATCTTCATTATCCGTCAATACCTACTACAAAATCATAATAACTTTTCCTATACCATCCATTGGATCCAGTACCACCCAAATCACATCTTTTATTTTCTCCTTCAATATCTAAATATACATGCACATTTCTAGATAGATTGACAAGAATCAAATAATCCCTAATCCTTCTATCAAAGAAAAATACCTTAAACTATACCCCCTCATGTCCTTGTTTCATGATATTAATCTACACAACATAGTGTCTTTATTGCATGAATTTAAACAACATATCATAATGTCCTTTCTACAAGAAATTAAATTGCACAATACCTTTATCCTTTGTCATTAAAGGAGAAATATCCTCAGGAAATTGGTTAGTTATTCAAACCTACCACCCTTCACACATAGAATTCATATTAGAGTGGTTTCAAATTCATGGACTATGATGATACATATATTCAATTCATTTTCAGACAAATTACCTCGGCAAAACCACCCCATGTGGTCTTCAGAATTATGAAACTCCATAAACAAAATTCACCCAAGAGAAATAGAATTTCAAAATTCATATAAACTCCTTTACCTATGTATGAAATATATCTACCCATATTTCTAGCATAAGTCTCCCCATAACGGGTCTATCATCCAAACGATGTCATTACTTGACCATGCAGTACGTTCCCCAGTTGGACTTGCCTAAAACATCCCACATAATGTGTGTTTATAACATTGGTATCTTCTTTATTAAGAGAGACATAATATTTTCTCAAATATAATGTTTTATATTCAGGAACCAATTAATAATGGCTCAATACTCCCCATGAATGTATCTGTATAATATTGGAACATCCATAGTCCCCAAGAGTTTTTTGGGTTATCATCTCAAAATTCATGGTCAATGATGTTCGACCAAAAACACTATCCCATTAAGTCCAACATGCATGAAATCAAACTACCCACAAAAATAGACACAATACTCAGTAAGTTGATAACCCACAAAGAGAACCCTAGAAAAAATTTGAGTATGAGATTTCTAGACCTACGTTCTATATGGTTTATGAAATAACAAGAAGTTAATATTTAAAAGGCACAAATCTGTTTATGTTGAGAACCCAAAAAAGGGAGGCCACAAAATATCCATGTATTTCCCATTATTTGTCTTTCATATTGAGATTAGGAAGAAATTAGGGTGAATATAGAAAAGACAAAATGTTTTTACCATTTCCCTTATAAAACCAGCAACAGTCAAACTATGCTCACTAGTCCCCATGGTTTACGTAAAAGTTAATGAGACCCCATCCCTATCATTGTAATTATGATTAGTTTAAATGAATATGTAATGATTTGTAAACCACTTTGGACATTATTATTAGTAGATGAATGTATGGATCAACACATATATTATTGGAAATAAAATTTATTTCATTTATGAAAAAAAATCCGAGGAACTTCCAAAAAATAGAGTCACTCTATCATATATTACAAGAGGCCTTCAACATAACTCTTCATATAGTGAAAATTTTCTCGATCCCCATCATAATATTGTCTAATCTCATTTAGTTTACCCACCATAGTCTCCATAGTCTGATGAATCACTTCCTTGGCAGCTGTAATTATTGTTTCCCCTTCTGTCTAAGATTCTCCTAATGAAAAGTTGGGTTATTTGAGATCTTATTTGGTGGCATCAAATTCTCATTAGTGATGTGACACTTCAATGGGATTCTATTAGATTTTCTGTTTAAATTCCACCATCTTAATGTTGTGGGTTTTCTCTTATTAGGATTATGTAGATCGAAAATCAACAATGTTGGTGAGCAGTTAGGACTTTGTATGTTCATTATGAATCTTATGCTCTTTTTTCCACTGAAGAATAGTCTATTACAGTGTAGATGGGATTTTATAGAAATTAAACCCATAGAATCCAAACATACTGACCAAATATGAAATCCATTGGATTCATGAAGGAATAAATTTAGAGGAATCATGTATATTATATTCTATATGTCCTACCAAGACATACAACATGGAATGCATAAAACATTTTGCACCTTCAGATATGATTCCGAGTCAATATCATAAGCAAATATTTACTCTGAGATAATCTCACTGAAAGAAGTACCCTATTCAGCTCCCTCTTAAACAATGGATTCCTTGACTTATGATGCTGGTGTATTTGATGTGAAATCTTCACCCTAATATCGGCCCATTGAAGCTAATAATTCTATATGATGAATTAGAATCATTTTTTAATTCAAATGATTAGAAAGGGTGGTCCACAATCACAATTGTTGGTGATCCTTACCCAATAATAAGTCAACATCTTGAGAAGATACCTCTCCATTAGTCCCAACTTCAGCGGTCTTGGTTGGACTCTTTTGATGAGGGGATCTATCCTGGGTCATCCCAGGATCTTCAAAATGAACTTTTGGAAGGCTTCCCATTTCAAGGTCCACCTGAGCCGGCTCCTCTGTAACAATGGGATTGAGAGTGACTTCAATGACTTGTCAATGCACCATCACTATATCATATTTTGTGATGGAGAAGCACATTATAATAATGATGATTTTGGAATCATGAATAAGAAGATCGATTGGATGGAAAATAAAGAATCATATCCATTTAGTTCTATATATAGTGCCCAAAATTATTCTAATGTTGTAGGAATATTAAAATACTATCTTAATTCCTAAAAAATAATTTAAATATTAATACTAGATTATTTTGAAACCTCAAGCCTCATTTTAATCTCACATGGTGTAACACTTGGACCAATTGGTTCATGATGCTCCTCTAATGACTTGAATCCTCGAAAAGCCTCCATGGTGAAATCTGTGGGGTTAGCCTTAGTAATTGTAGTATTCTCTAGTGAATGATACAGACATGAAATATTAAAGAAATATCAGATAGTGGTTGATATACATCCCCTCATTAAGCTCTTTTGACATACCATATACCTCCTCCATCTCTATCTATAGCATTTATAGGAGCAATATAATATTGGATGATGTGCCCTCAACCCTCATCTTTTTTTATTTGAAGGATCCATTTTCATCGTAGGGATATGCATTTAGTCTGATGGGCCCTCCTTGGTTCTTGGAGGATCATTTATAACTTCCTTAATGAATGTAATATAAATATTTCCTAAAATTACAAGGAGTTTAAACACTTGATTTAGTGGAAGCTGAAATTAATGAAATCATGATGAAATTCTACTACTGAAAAATAATTTATCCATAGATTTCACCCTTCATCATCCTTTATTTTTCTAACTTAATCAAAGGAGGGATAGTGTAAACCTCCTCAAAAACATGTATTACAAGTGGTAATTCTCCCACCATCTCATCCTCAATGGAATGTCAGTCTGGAGATACTTATCAAGATTCATGGGGTGATTCAATAGCCCCAATCAGAGTTCCACTAGGGCTATAAAGTGGAAATGAAACCATAACTTATTTTACATCAACTAGTTGATAATTAAGATGGTATTACACATAATAATAATTTATTGGATGAAATATAATAGAAACATAGAATATAATATAATAATAAGAAAACATACATCTATAGGATTGAAAAAGTCACACCATTCCTCAAAATAAGAATGATAAATCCCCTCAACAACGCCACATTCTATCATATGATTAACTCAACTTGTGGAATGGATCCTATTTTTAGTTTCATTTATGATCATAAATAGATCCCAAATATGAATTCCCACTTCATTAATATTTTCATACAATCAAATATTAGGCGATACTCAAAGATCTCATTTCCTAGGAATTTTTAACCCCTCACATAGAATCTCCCACACAGTTTCAACATCAAATGGAAAGTCGTACCTAGATTTGACTTCATCTAATTGTACATATTCAGAATACATTCTAGCCTAATGTGAGGATGATTATGAAGGAATATATTTTTTGGGAATTCAAAAACCTTTTATGATAGATGGAATATGTGAAATGGAACCAAACTCCCTTCTTGACAATGGTGACTAGATCACATGGGTGTAATTTCAGTTGGTGATGTTTGTGTATCCAACTTGATTCTGGAGGGTGTATTATATCATGGATGAGGTGTTTTTGATAAAAAGGAACCTCCTATTCCTCACACATTCATTTAGATTATGTTTCCTCTTAAAAATACAAAGCACCTTCTAAATGATAAGGACTGTTCATGCTCTGTTTCATTACCCTATCCCAATGAATTGAAATTTCTATTACCCATTTACGTATGATCCAATCTAGGATTTGGCTTACCATATGGTCAATCTACTAGTTGAATCAGTTAGAGGTAGATTTATCTCCACCGCCATAAATTACATAGAATTATATATCTATAGCTGTCAAGCAAACATTGGATGATGTTCTGATCTAATATTCACGACGAGGGATGCAGTAATTTGTTGCATTTATTTAATTTGGTGTTCAAACTGGTATAGATCATAATTCTCACATATTATCCATCCATCAATCCTTGTTTCCAAGAATTTTTCCCTAAATACTAGTATTTATGAATTCAGTTACATGCCGTTCATTCTATCATAAAAAACCTTCATATTAGTAGATTATTGTAGTAGAAGAATTTAAATATAATGAATAATATTAGAATTATCAAAATATCATGAGGTTTCAAGGATAAAAGAGGAATACTATATAAAACATATGGGAATGGTCAAAATGAGATCCCAAGGACTTGTATCCCACTCTAAAAGGCATATGTCTGGAAATGAGCCTCGATCCATCCCCAAAAAACATGGACTGCTCCCACGATTCTAAATGATTATTTTCCTACATGAATATGCAGAAAATTACATTAAATTATTGAAAAAATAGGGGTGTTCAAACCCACTAACTTCTTCTCTTCCATATTGGATACTACAACCAATGTGTCTGTCCTTATACTGCCTTTTGAATCATGGATAGATATAAGATAGAAACTAAGACACATGGAAGGAAAACCCACAAGACGTTCCTTGGAAGAAACATTATGCTTGACTTCATAGCTCTAATTTTCAAATTCCCAATATTCTAGTGTCAGTGATAAAGTATCGGGTACACATATCTTCCCCACATTGGGAAATATTATTGGAATATTTTAAGGGGGTCCTTCCTCATTTTTATTTCATAGGAAAATGTCCATCCACACATCCTGTGGAATATCCTTTTTTTGTTAGGATATGCCTAATTGATGTCTTGGGTTATATTACATATATCAAGAACTAAATAATATTTATTATTAGTTTAATTCCATGTTGACTTGGTAGGGATGAAATCATCATACATATATCCTTATATCGGAGCCCCGAAGAACTTTTAAACATCCCATAAACTCATACCCACTTCTGTATGCATCAGATGAAAATAATTTGTCTGTGGGATCTATCGACTCAACATCTCTAGCACAAACTTTTCACTCATATATACATAGTTCTACCATACCCAAATGTCCTCTTAATTTCTTATTCCTTCCAAATACATTTTAAACACAACAAATATTTGATGCACCTGGTATGCCCACATCCATTTTGGAATAACACGCCCTCCTGGGTGGATTTCCCAACCTTTCCTCTATAACTTTGATTGATCCATTAGTGAATCTCAAAAAATGGATGAATAGAAATGCAGCTTCAGTTCAACTATGTGTAGTTTTATATATGGAGTAAACTGTATGTGATGCATAACAAAATCTATAGATTATATCCCTGCATTAATATATGTGCACCATGACAAAAATGTTGGTAGATGAGATTTTATTATAATCTTCAAAAAGATGATTTGGGGAGATTTATCTTTGGAGTTAGTGTGAGGACTTATCACAGATGACCATAACATTAAAGTGTTAGATAATCAATCTTGGTAAAATCAACATGGTAATTATTTATATAACATTACAGATCAAGAAGGGCGGTATCATAGATTTCATTGTAATCATGACCAATTATTTTCATCACCTAATCAATCCATTTGCAGGGAAATTCATCAGAAACTGGAGCCTTCTTGGGATCCATGAAAACTATAATGAAATATGAAGTTCTATTCAAAATAGTTCTATAAAATAAAAAATTTAGATAATGAATTGTAGAGTGAAAGTGTCTCTCACAAGTGTGTTTCATGAGACACCCACCCAAGATTATGCATTGTTCAGACCGATAAATACTGTATTTTAGAGAACAAACCATTCAATGATGAAAGTGCTATAGAGTTCATCTGGATGAATTGCATGATAGGAGCTAAAATTTTCAAATCGAGAGAGACTTCCACCACAACTAAGACCCTATTTATAGACATTTAATCCTACATGCGTGAAAATATTGCATGGAAGACTCAACCAAACAACTAGGAATTGAATATTGTGGGACTCATCTATAAATTTAATCAATTTTTCTAAAGATAAGGCCCAATTTATTTGATCAAATCCATTCCTGATGGGGGGGTGATTTTGTTGAAACTCCATTGTATCACTTAGATGAAAATTAAACTATGGTAAATGACATATAAAAATGATGAAAAAATAAATAATGAAATCCTAGAATCACAAAGCCCAAAAGATAAGTTCACCAAAGGTGTCGCTAAGCAGCGTCAACTCGCAAGCACCTATGTACCAGAAACTTGTACACTGCCCACTTGCACACTGCCGACTTTTGAGAATAAGTACTATTACCTAGGGTCCTATATTTTCTTATAAATATATCCTTGGGGTCTTCATTTTGATGGATATTTTTCTAGAAGGAAAATATTAGCTTTGATCGCCAAAGTTCATTGCTCAGGTCCTCTAAAAACCTCAATGTCATTTTCTAACACCTAAAAAGTTGGAACAAAATGGGTATAGTGAGACATAATTCCAATAAGTGTTAAAACATAATCTACACTTGAAAGACTAATTATCCAAACCCATAATCAATGAAGACTACCAAAATGTTTCCTAATTAACCAGGGACTTATGTGACTTACCACAAGGAACAACTGTGGAGACCCTTCAAGTCTTGGGCAAGGTCTCACCATGTATAGTTACTAAGGTGGTATGTTCCCCAAGATGGTATCTGTTCACCTAGGCCTACCTGCGAGAAGAACCCCCTCTATGCGATCCTCATTGGTTTTACCTTCCTTCTAGTCGTTGGGTGCCATAAATCAGCCCTTATATGAAGCCATTCATGCTCGTACCACTCCTTCAATTTATCCCTTATCTGAGAGTGATAAAACCGAAAACTCAAGCCTGCCCCCTGGATTTACACAACCATGTTGATTGGCGCACTAGTGTGTCCTCCATTTCAGGTTTTAATTTCTATAGTCATAGGTTCATAGAATTTTTTTAGTTGGCTGGTCAGGGTTCTCATGGTGCATGTGGGTATATATATCCATATGGTCATGAGTACCATTACTATGGGGTAATGTTGAGGTGTTCTTAGAGTTGTATTTTGGGGATACAACTATGTATGTACTTTCTCATCTCTGAGACCCATAACATCCTATTCCCATTAGGAATTGAAAGTTTCACTATATCTTTTCAATTGAACATGTAATGATATTAAACTTCTTCTACAGAACCAATTTTGGTGAATTATCATGGAGTAAGACGCTATAATTTTATTATGGTAGATTTTAATCTTCATCCTCTATACCATTGCATCCTTAAATATAATTCATTCCTCACATTGGACTCTTTTACAATGAAAATTGAAGAGAGGGAAGTTCCATAACCCCTTCGTCTTCCGCTATAGCCCTGGACTCTTCCACCAATGAAGGAGGAAAAGCATGTAGTTTTTTAAATCATTTTCTTCCTATTTTTTCTCATACTAAGCATGAATCATGTGGGTATAGAGGTTGGTGATGATCATGAAATCCCGACAATCCACGTGAAATATTGAACAATAAGAACTTTGATTCCTATAAACCAGGATACATAGGAATCCCACTTAGGGCCCGTTCTCAATGGAAATCCTACATAAGAATAATCCAAAATAATAATACCCATAATCTGGGTATCCTCCTTTTAAGTAAGACCCAAGTGAAGACCCCAAATCACAATGAGTTAAAACTTCCCTAATGGTCCCTTTATTGGGGATATCTTTTCCATGAGTAAGCCCTAACTTATTATCTCAAAGGGTCATAATCCCCTATGAGACATAACCATGAGGGCCTCTATTGGCATGGGTCCCCACTAACAAACTAGGTGGGATTTTATTCCTATCCAAACAGGATACATAGGAATCCTCCATGATGTTCAAACCCAAAATCCTAAATGAACCCTATTCTTTTGGAACATATCCTTAGTAGGGTCTAATTCAACTTGAAAACTCACATCCCTTCAATTTTATATGGGCTGTTCTGGCATTAGTACCACACTCAACTAATACAAGGAACCTTCCCCCAAGATATCCATTCCACATGACGTTAAACCGTATGATTAGGTCTTCATCACATGAACTTACATGGTATGATATTCTCCATTAAGTGGCACCAAACTATGTGGTTTTCGATTACATTCCAAAGGATATGTAGGAATACCATTCATGAGTTCAAACCCATCATCAAACAATTAATGTCTCCCTATGTGAAGTTAATTCAAGGGTGATCTTCACCTACCTGGATGACAATAAAATTCTAGAGTGACATTCATCTCACTAGAATGTTATTAACACCATAGTGACATTCGTCTACCTGGATGAAAATAAATTCCAGAGTAGCACACCATGGGGTTTGAAAAACAACATTATCTTAACAATGACCAAATAATATCTATATAGTATATAAGAGGATATTATCTATATAAAAACTCAGATATATATGGATATATACATTGATGAAGAACCTCTAACACATACAGATGATTTTGAATTACACATATAAAAATTATTGATTGTTAATTTTGAATGACCCACATATTTCATGGAAATTAATGGTGGATTCATGAAAATAATGTAAATATATAACAGATTCCTAAAGTAAAAAATAATTACCCCCAAAAAGTAACACCCTATGATTTCATAGTAAGTTATTTTCTTTAAATTAATTTAATATCTTGCGCTACACACAACACCAAGTTCGAGCGCACCACGACCTATCAAACGAACCATTTAGAATGCAATTATGAATATTAATAACCGAATTTTGGATTTTATATATCCCATATAATTTTAACATTCATCTATTGTGTTTCTTAGACATAATATAAGTACAAATTAAATTTTTCAGATAAAAGAATTATTTTAATAAAAATGCAGTTTTCCACCTTTTAATGGAGAACCCTTTTTTAAATCCAATATTTGAATATTTTACATATTCAATTTGAAAAAATAAAATTCTTCTTTAGTATCAGGACATAAAAATTTACATTGGATGAAATTTTGTTATTTTTCTAATAATATTCATTTTTTATGAATAGTGAGAAATACTGTATTTTAATTCAAAACTACCTTTTAATATAATATATTTATATGGTTAGATTATATTTTTAATTGGTTTTGAAGTATAAATTAGATTTTATTTTTACCATTTAATCCAATTTTGGTCTTTGGAAGTAATTTCACTTAAAAATTGAACATAAACAAGTGTCGATCTTTTGAAAGTTATTATTTCTTAAAAACACGTTTTTTGTTTTGACAACAGGAATTAATTTTAAATTGATTAATCCATATTAAATGTTTTTAATTTGGTAAAATAGAAATCATTTTTGAATTTGGAATATAAAATATATCTTAGGCTGAATTTTTGATATTTTTCTGAAAAACATCAATTTTTGATGAATAGTGAAACCACTAAGAAGTAGTTAAAAAACATGCTTTTTCATTTAAATGATATTTTTCTGCTTCTGTGAATTGAATCTCAAAAATCCAACATACATGGTTTTTATTAGTAAGTAAAATGTGGTTCAATAAGATGAAATTTTTTTTTGGTGAATAGTAACTTTAGACTTTTATTTACCGCTGTTAAAGGTAAATAGGGTAATTCAAGGTAAAAAGAATATTCTAATAATAAAAAATTACCTTAACACTTGTCCTAACCTTATTGGACGAGTCATTTCCGACCATGGGAATCCTTGATTCGATTTTGGGACCACATGGAGCCACTTATGAATGATAATGACACTTCATTTTAATTAACTTAAAGTAAAGAAAAAAATGACATAAATAAATATCTCCTAGTAAATAAATTTTTACATGGGGTTATATAAGTCATCATTTCAACTATAAATATTCATTGGAAAGTTAAAAATATTTCCGAAAGTATGGTATTATTTTTATAATTTTTAGCCATCAAATAAATTAAATTATTTATGACACAATAATGATGTAGTATTTACCTCATTAATAAATGATTTAAATAAATAAGATTATTAATATTAAAACAATATTCAAAACCTATAAAATTCTTACTGGATTATTTTATTTCAACCAAGAGTCATCATATCTTTTACTTTAATTAGTTTTGGACCTTTAGAAACTGAATATCACTATATAATAAAATACTATTTTCACACTTTCCTAAAGAGCCCCTCCCCCCCTTATAAAAGGACACCACTTCTAACACATTCCACACACCACTCAAGCCCCTTGGATCATCCAAACCCTGACCAAATAAGCTCTCACAATCCCTCTCTTACACTTAGTATCCTTATCTTAAGAAGAAGTCACTTCAATAAGTCCTTTTGGTTCAAACCAAAGGAAGTTAGCCATATTAAAGTTTACAGCTTCTCTTAAATTATTTTGTTTTATTTGGTTTTATTTTACTTATTTAACCCCATAATTTTTTTATTCTTTTATTTTATAACAAAAACAGTATCATAATTATACTAGGATTTTGTTATGAGAATTATTTTAACTACACTTACACACACCTCTATCTAATTGGTGAAGAACATATTGTTTCTGTGGTTGGAAAACTAATGCCTAACAAAACGATGATTGTTTGGTTATCTCCCACCATCTCTCATGGTAGCCATTGATATGGAAATTTATTTATATATGATATATATTATTTTTCTTTTTTCTTTGTGATTTTGTATTTTCCATTTATATCATACCTTTATGGTTTCTATTATGCGTAAAATGCGATAATTTCATTTGAGGAAGTGTGGACTACCACCCCCTCAAAGTGATATGACTCGTTAATGACTTGGGTGGGAAATATAAATTATGGAGTTAATGATTTTATATATGATATTATACTAGAATTATAATATACCTATGTATCATTAAGTTTTATTTCCATTAAAATACAAAATAGAAATAAAAGTAGCGTTCATGCGTACTAGGACTTACCATCTCCATGAACAGTGTATTTCATTTATTATCTCCAAATGTTATGTAAGTTTATAAATACATATATATACTGGATATATAATATATATATGATATCTAAATCATGTATATAATTATGGAGATAATGGAATTTTGACCACATGGAAAAATTGTAATTATAACAAGTTCATTTTTGACTCAAGTACCGAACATCGATAAAATATCCAATATGAACTCAAATAATTAACTAATTGTTATAGTAAGGTAATAAGTGATATAAAAGGAATAATAAACATTAAAAATGTTCTTAATCAAGTATAAATTAAATTAATTTTATTATTTAGGAAGAACAAGGAATATACAAGATATGTCGAACTTGAGGTAAGGGTTTCTTATCTCACTTTTAATTCCATGTGATTTCTATTGTTCGCCACTTATTTATTGCATGTGGTGTATTATGTACTTCCATTTGACATATATTATCATTATTATATTTATATTCATGGTATTATATGATTAATTTGGTGGTTATTAACTTTTTTCATATGACTTTATTGATTACAACATGGTTTTCATCTCACTTCTTATTCCTATGAGATTCATGCTATATTGGCCACTATTTACTTTTGTGTGGCATATTTACTGTCAATGATTGTATTAATTGTGTAATATAATTTAATTTATGGGTATTTAAATCATCATTGTATTATAATTTTTTCATGGGGTGTATGTTTCGTAAGTTACCAAATCGGTAAGTGAATTTCAAATTTTAATTTCCACTCATTCGGATTTACGCATACTTCATTGATTATTTTACTCCAAAATTTTTTGTGGAATCACTATTTATTATTTATGTAGTAATTTAAACTACCCTTTGTGTGGATATACTTTTGACACACATAATCACTCCATTGATAATATCTCAAGTCATTGATATGAACTTGATAAGAGTAATTTTAACTCAATTTCCATTCATTGAGTTAAACATCCAAGTCATTGTTGTTGTTTTTAAAAGAATATTTGTGAATGTAATATGATTGGTTTACACCAGATATACAATCATATTGAGTTTATTTATATTTCTCACACAAAATAATGTCATTGATTTATCCTTAACCTAAGGATATGGTCTTTATAAGGGGCTTTATCTCAATTTACATTCCATTGAGACTTATTTGTTATTATGCACCAATTCAATTTTATATGGTGTATATACTATCCTATGACATAGTGTATCATGAAATAATTTATTATAATGATATTATAATGTTTTAATTACCTCAATTATTTGTATTCAAGTGTCTCTCATTTGGTTAAAAACTCTAACAAAAATATCATTTTTAAATGTTTTAAAGATTTTTTCTTCTAAATTTTTCTCATCAATGTCAATGTTTTAAAAATGGTTTTAATGATTTATTTATATGGAAATAATTTTTTTCAAATTAAAACCCATTTTAAATGTTTCAAATAGGAATGGGACACTTTGATTCAAAAATCAATTTTAAACTACTTCTTGATAAATAGTGAGACTTTTAAACGTTTTCAAGAAAAAGGGGGACATTTCTCTCATATAGTTTTGATGATTATTTTCATCTATGTAAATATCCTTCATTATTCTCGATTGAGGTTAATATTTTAAAATACAATATTCCATATTGTATTTAATGAGTTATGTTTGACTATGGATGTGTTATTTTTATGCCATTCATGGTTTGAGTTTAAATTATTGACATTTCATATGCTAGTTTTAATAATAATGTTTAGATTATGTTTCACCTATTTCATATGAGGAATGTATTGGACTTATTAAGTGATGGGATGGAGACACAATAGCTCCTTGATGAATCAGTAGGTCTCATGAGACAATTAGACGTGTAATTGGCTGAAGCATTTCCCAATTTTTGATATATGGTTTTGGACGAGGCCTTAATCATTTTTAGACATCTTGGCCGAGGCCTTGACAAAATTTTTTAGAATGTCCTGCATTATGCATTTTATCATTATGATATTAGCTATTGTTATTTCATTTTGTTATTCTATTAGTAGAATACCCATGCCTATGTTTTATTATGGAATTATTTACTCAGCTCATATTCCATGCCATAAAGTGTTCATGTTTATTATTTGTGAAGGCATGTGTTTTAAATTATTCACCATGACTAATGTTTATGTTATCTTCCATTGTATTTCTTACTCTTACTGAGCATCTGAGGTCACCCCTTTCTTATGTATTATTTTCCTAGGATTCCAAGAAGTTTATTATGATAGATTTGTAGGGTTAAGATAGGGGATTACTGGAGTTATCAAAGGATAATTTATGTCATGTTTTATTTAATAATGTGTAATGTAACGTTCATGTATATAATCTATTTTCCAAGACTGTTAAACTGATTAGTCTTTCGGGACTTGATTCCTTGTAATCATGAAAATGTATTAAAATAATGCATAGGCTTCGGGCTTCTGGGGTTGAGGCATTACAAAAAAGGTATTGATGATCCATAACTCCCATCCTCTAGAACAATGTGAGATCTTAAGCATCATGGGTAAAAATACCTATTGAGAGCCTACAATTGGAAAGCAGTTTTCTATAGATATAGAACCATTGGCTATTCTGTTTTCACAAATTATCACGTTGGAAACAGTTCAAAAATAGAAAACTGTTATGGGGTTAGAAATTAGAATGATACAAAAAATGGGGATCCCTACATGAATGAAATAAAATATGGAATATTCTTAACAATATAAAATGGATTTACTGTCTAGTCTCTATCAAACCATTCTATTTCCCCAAACGATTGTATACAATTATGAATGGAAAAAACACATACCGTTGCTACTTACATAAAGTAAACTACATCAATACTTTGAAATATTAATCCTATTTGTTATACCCATATAATTACAAAAACAACACATTAATTATAAATAATATCACATACAATAATAAAGATCACATGGTTGCATTTATTCCTTACAAAATCATCCAACGAGAAAATCAAGAAATTCCACCAATCACCCCATGATACAAAAAAACCAAAATCAGTATCATTGTTGTTAAATTAATTCACAATATAAAGAGGACGTCTCTAAAACATTTATACAACCTAAAAACATTGGACATAGACCCCATAGTGACTAAATCCATTATCCCATTACAAAAAATTTCTAATCAATTACCTAGAGCTTTAATATATTAAACAGAAAGACTCAGTCTTTCTCACACAACCACTAAATCAAACTATATAGTTAAAACCACTCAGAAAAAATAAATATGATCATTATTTGAGAACCAATATACTATATAAAATAATAATTATATACTCTCCTCCATTAGTATAATCTATTAGGTACATTAACAGTAAATAAATGATCACATATATTCCCACATTCGATGATACCATATCAGACCCCCTATAGTCATTATGATGTGTGGGTTATCATCACTAAAAATATATTACATTTATTTGTGTTCAATGAAAATGAATTTTATTAAATCCATCTACACATATATCTTCTTAAATAAAACAGGAACATGAATCCCCACTAAGAGAATCTGATAACATGAAACTAGCATTCCACTCATACCATATAAGAAGTCAAAAACCAAATAACACTTTTTTCTTGAAATAAACCAAATGAAACACCAAACAATTATAATGTTTTCAATATAATTTATATCAATATGGTTTTCAATAATGATAACCATAAAAAATTACCATAATTCTAACAAACACTACATGGGTGTTAATGACTCCCATAATCAACACTAAAATTTCAATATGTATATTGTGATACCCATATAATTCCTAATGAATAGATTTCATTGGAAAATAATTACAACAGAAAAACTACATTATTATAACATTTTGGGAAAATCATTATCTTAGTTATTGTCCAAGAGAACTCAATTATCCCAAAAAACATGTTTCATCATATATTATATTAACTAAGATATTATCCCATTGACCATAGGTGATATTTATAATAAAAAATAGAGGATATTACTAATGATTAGGAAAAAAATAAGTTTTAATTGTAATATTTTATGTGATTTACTATATTATAACGTCCATATCATTATCCTCTAATAAACAAAATCTTGGTATCAACTCTAAAACATTTTACAGATCATGTTAAACTATAAATTAACATTAATAATAACACATGGTTTTACCTAATACCAGTATATTCCTTCCAAGCATAATGAATCTTACAATGAACACCCCATTTTGTAACAAAATATATTATTAAAAAAAATATAGAATTCTTAAAAAAATTCCCATTATATCAATAAAAACAAATACTCCCACCAATTTTGAAAAAAAGGATGATTGTTAGTAGAAGGTGTCTCTAAGAAAATGTATATTAAGGAAACCTACTAGAATCTCTAACTCTAGTGCAACAACTATAGTGAACCCACTTATTCATACATTACTATTACATAATTTTAGTGATAAAAATTATAAACACATTAAACAACCAGTATCCAAATGTTTAGTGTCTTGTAAAAAATATCCCCTTCCTTTACATTTACAAAATAAAACATAAACATTTATTTATTTACTTCTTCTCTAACTTCTTATTGGCCATTAGATTCTCCTTGGTACAAGTAATCACCTTAGGATATACATAAAAACAGGTGAGATAAAATCCCAATAAGAGGATATAGAATGTCAAAAATCAAGATAAAATGGGGTGAGAATAATAATTAACATCATAACATAGGCATAATATTATAAATAAGAGAGTAAGAATTATGAAAAGGCATGAAATATAGAAATTCATAAAAATGAATCACCATGTCTTAGTGGTTAACTACCACACATAGTTGTGAACAATGATAGAATCATGTTCAAGAATATTTTACATTCAATCATGAGACACATAAAATTACCCAATGAATTGGAGTGCTATATAATTACAGATTCACCCATCACATCATAACATTCATATTTCTCTACATAATTCTCGGTGCACCCGTCACATCATAACATTTTCATTATCATGTATGATTCATAGAACATATATCAATATTGGAAATAGAATAACCCATTTAAAGGTATGAGTTTTATTTTATAGAGCATTGAATCATAAAACATTGTTTCCTTAAATAAATATGGAATAACATACTTGATCTTCAAACTTGAGTAAATACAATCTTGAGAAGTAAAAAGTGTGTTTTATTTCAAATGAATAGTTATTTTAGAAAAAAATTTGATTTTCATAAATTCAAGATGAAATTTTTTTATCTTATAAATGTAAAGATAATTATGATGAAATTATATTTAAATAATATCCAAACTAAATTTTTTTGAAAGATGGAAAAAGCCAAATAATGAGTGTTGGGTTCAAGAATTCACCTTACCGTGAATTTGAACACATTATTCACATTAATAACCTATATAATAATATTATATTCAATAAATGACAATTATAAAACCTTTTATTCAATAATTTGATTCATTATGGTTTTATTAAGTTCTTTTATGGGTCTTTGGATGAGTTATTGAATTTAATTCCATTGTTTGGGAGTGTTTTTTCCATAGTTTTAATGTCTGATTCATTTGTATACATGAATGGATGTTTTTTTTTGAATTGAGGATTAAAATATTATATGTAATTAATGATATTTGATAATTTTAAATGGTTTTATAATGAATTTGGTTAGATACCATGAGGATTATTCATTAGATAAAATTTAATGATGATCATTTTATGTTAGTTTGGAAGTTTTTCGATCACAATGAACTCATTTTGTTTTATCATTTAGTAATATGTATATATGTTAGTTCTAGAACATAGAAATGGTCTTAATATACAATTTAAAATATTTTTTCTACAATTTAATTTTTTTATTAATATACTCGAAGGCATTAATGGAGAATAGAAGTGCATCACCCATGATGTCACTAAATTGACACATCATGAGCAATGATTTAATTTTTAAGAAAAGATAGGGGAGGATTTTAATAAAGAATCATACATTAACATGATATAAAACTAGTATATCAATCATTCTATAGTTATCATGCCATTTTGATGATGGGAGGTGAGGAGGGAAAATAAATTTAATGAAATTGAGTGGAAATTAAAATAAAAGAGAGAGGATTTACCTCTTGAATCCTGCTATTGAGATCCTTCTCAAGGCACATAAGACTGGTCTTATGTTGAGAAAAAAATCTCCAGGCCATGGTGTAGGGGATGGGGAAGAGGTTTGGGAAGAATTTAGAAAAGGCATGATGCATGAGATGTGTTAGAAAAGGTGGTTGTGAGGGGTGGTATTTATAGTGTAGGAGAGGGCTGTTTTCTCAATATTATATTCATTATTTTATTAGTTTCCCCAAGACAATAAATAATGATGATTACATAAATAAATATAGTAACTTGATCATGTGAGTTAAAACCAATGGTTCTTACATCATTATAACATCATCCATGACTCTATAATTCATATATTTAGCATTTATTTTGAATTGTCATATTTTAATGGTCACCCAAAAGTCAAGTATTTCAAAAAAAATAAAAAATTCTCCCTATCAATTTTTCGACTTGTTGAATCCAAAAATGGAATCCATTTTATGAAAATATTTTTCAAAATATGAGTAATTTAAATTTTAATTAAAATCATAATTTACATGGAAAATATAGATTTTTAAATTATAACTAACTTTTTTAACACTTTATGAAATTAAGTAAGGTATCATAAAATTATATTAAAATAATAAGACATCAAAATATTAATTTATGAAATTATTTTATGAAAATAAATTTTAATTTAAATTATTAAATTATTTACAAAATTTTAATTAAATATTTATGAGTTATTAAAATAACAAACATTAATTAACAATTTTTAAAATATTTACTTACTTATACCATTACATAATTATATCATATTTTCACTTATTAGATGAATAAAGTTTATTTATACTTTAATGGGACTGTTCACTTTAAATTTGGCTAGTTTTCTATTTATAAGGGTCAAATTACAAATAAAATTTTCAAGTTATTATTTAATCAGTATTAGTTCCATAACATCAGAAAATACTTATTATTTCATTAATTATTAATTTATAAATATTTTTTTAATGTCTAAAACATATTTTATGTTCACTATACCATATTAAATTACTATATCAGGGTAGTGATTCCACTAATAAAATTTTGGGTCATTACATTCTTCCCCCCTTTTGAAATTGCACCCTCAAAATTTCGTTTTTCATAAAAAGGTGAGGGTACTTCTCCTTCATCAACTTATCAGATTACCCCATTACTTCTTCATACTTATGATTCCTCTACAACACATTGACAATGTGGGTTATCTTTTCATGTAGAACATTATATCTTTGATCTGGAATCCTTAATGGATACTCCTCAAAAGTGATATCATCTTCAATCTGTACCACCTTTGAGTTCAGTATATGTGAGGGATCCGGTATGTACATTCTCATTAGTGATACATGAAACACATCATGAAATTGAGCCATATTTGGTGGATGTTCAGGCTGATATTCCATGAATTGTCTATGATCAAGGATCAGAAAGGGTCTAATTCACCTTGGGCATAAATCCTTTTCCATCCAAAATGGATAAATATTTTCCATAGTGAAATTCAAAGGAATAATTTATCTCCTAAATTGAACTCCACATCCCTCCAATGGTTTCCATCATTTCGGTTTTCTAGATATAATAAACTTTGATATTTCATGGGATTAATTGAACATTATCTGTTATCTCTGATACCAGATCAAGTCCAAGTACCTTTAATTTGAAAACTTCATCCCAACAAGGTGGAGTTATACATCGCTTTACACACAATGCTTCACATGGAGCTATCTGAATTCTTGACTGGAAGCTATTGTTGTATGTTAACTCAACCAATGGGAGATGTTGATCCCATCCATATTTAAATTATAGTGAGCATGATACGACCATATCTTCAAGAATATGAATAGTTTTTCATATTGGTAATTAGTTTGGTGGTGATAGACCATGATGAAATTCAATTCATGACTCAAAACATATTGAAGACTCCACTAGAATTTAGATTTAAACCAGGGATCATGATATGAGATAGTCAAGAGTGGAACCACATGTAGTCTCAACACTTCCTTCACATATATCATTCCCTGTTTTCAAGCAAGATATATTCTCGAATAGTAATAATGTGTGAAGTCTTGTTTAATCAGTCCACAACCACATATGTCAAATTATTTTCTTTGGATGTCATTAGGAGACCCTTGAAAAATTCCATAGTGATAAGCACCCATTTCCACATTTTTATAGGCAATGGTTTCATCATCCATTTGGACTTCTGTCTCTCTACTTTAAAATGTTGAAATATATAGCACCTTGAAATATACTCAGAAATCTCTTTATTCATGTTGTCCCACTAGAAGTGTTCTCAAAGATCATGGTACATTTTTAAACTCCCATTATGGATTGAGAAATTTGAGCTAGGTGAATTATTAAATACCCCTTCTTTATCTCAGGTGATTAAGGAACACAAATCTATGTTACAAACTGAATCACACCATCATCATCGATATGGAACTCTTGTACCTTCCTTTCCATTACTAAATTCAATTTTTTTGTAATTATGGATCATCCCATTGTGCCTCTTTGATATTCTCTTAGATATATGGTGAGGAAATAATTTGGGAAAGATAGGATGTATTCCCAAACCTTTTGATTTCTAAATCCATCCATTGTATATCCATGAAGATAGGGTCATTCTCAATCCACAATATGGATAGAGTAGAAAATTAAATTCTGCTAAGAGCATTAGCTACCTTGTTCTCCATGCCAGAATGATAGTGAATAAAAAAAATCATATTCCTTGATTAGATTTAACCATTTCCTTTGACACATGTTGATATAATTTTTTTGAATATATAATTTAGTCTCTTATGATTCAATATATGTCACACTTCTCACCATAGAGGTAGTGCCACCGGATTTTCAATGAAAAAAATCACAACTTCAACCTCTAGATTATGCATCAGGTAGTTTTTCCCATGGATCGTCAACTCCCGTGAGGTGTAAGCTATCATATTATCATATTTCATGAGTACAAATCCAAATAATTTCTTTGAAGCATCACTATATATCACAAAACATTATTCAATCTTCATTAATGTCTTTAGAAGTTCATTAATCATCCATGTTTTTTACTCTTTTAATCTTTCATTACATTCTTATATCAATACATACTTTACACCTTTCCCTATTAACATAGTTATAGGGCTTGAAAATCCTGAGAAATGTTTCAAAAAATGATAGAAATACCCCATTAAGAAAAGAAAACTATGGATTTTCATGACACTAGTGGGTCTGGGCCATTCCTCAATTGCTTTTGTGTTTGAAGTGTATTCATAAATTCCTTCAATTGTGATCACATGTCATAATAATGTGACTTACTATATCCAAAAGTCACAATTTCTGAACTTGGCATAAAACTTATCGTTTCTTAATGTATCTAACACAATCCTTATAAGTTCTTAATGTTAATCCTTTATCTTAGTGTAGATGATAATATCATTGACAAACACTAACAAAAATTTGTCATGATAATGTCTAAAGTCTCTATTCATAAAATATGTGACGATTAAATGGGAATTAGTAAGCCTGAAGGGAATATACAAAAACACATAGTTCCCGTACCTTGTACGGGAGGAAATCTTCTGAATACATCCTTTCTTCAACATTAGTTGATGATACCTCGAATGAAGATCCACCTTTTATAGGTATTCAGATCCTCACAACTGATTGAACATGTCATCAATCATTGGAAGAGGATACATGTTATTTATGGTGATATTGTTGAGTTCCTGATAATTGATACACAACTGCATTGATCCATCCTTCTTCCTTAAAAAGAGCACTAGCGCACCCCAAGGAGATGCACTGGGGAATATGAACCCTTTTTTCGAATTCTCATTCAACTGATTCATTAACTTCTATAGTTTGATAGGAGACATCCTATAGGGACACAATGAGATTGGATTAGCTATGGGTATGAGTTATATTGATAAATCTACCTCACAACCTGAGGTATGTCAGGGTAATTATCAAGAAAATACATCACTTTATTACTACAAGATGGGAATTTCCACTAGGTTGACAGTTTCCTTTGACTCAACCATTTGAGAGAGGAATTATTCTTCATAGAGAATAAACATGCACACTGTTGAAGGATTTTCCAAACGAGATTCATGATATTATTTTATTTTATTAATGAGCATTGTATGGTTTGAAATATGAAAAGAAATTTCCATTTCTAAATAGTTGATATGTGATCTATATAGTCTGAGTGAAGAAATTCCCATTATAGAATCAAATTCCACCAAAGGAAGAATCATGAGATTTTCTAGAATAATATTTTCACATTTTCCAACATGGGAAGAGTCCAACACTTGGGTTGTAATGGTTTCACTAGTAGGTGTTTTTATGGATATATCTACTTCAAGGTTTTAGTGTTTTGATTCAATAATTCTAGAAAACATTCAAGATATAGAGGAATGTGTAGAACTATAATCAAATATGTATTTTTCCATTATTAAATTAATAAGAAGTGTACCTTGTATGATTTTTTGTTTCTTTCTACACTTCCAAAGTAGCGATGGTATAATCCATTTCATGCTCCTTTATATTTGGTGTCTAATAATTCATATTACCCTTGAGGACTTGAAATTTAGTGAATTGGATTTCATAGTTCCCATGCTCCCTACAATTTTAGAACTGGACCATTGTTGGTGCTTTCTTTTCCTCAACCACATTCTCTAGACTTCTCATGTATTTTTGACATTCATGAGAATGGTGGAATTATCTCCCACACATGAAGAATTTCCCCATCCATTTGAGGTAGTTCCCATGATACTTCTTCCAATTTTTTTACATGTGGTTGGTTGAGTTTTCTTTACACCTTTTTCATTAAAACCACCAGCTTGAAACTCCACCTTTCATTTCATATCACCATAGCCATGGGAGCATTCTCCAACTCCATCTACACTTTGAGATGATATCAAACAACTTCTTCATAACTTCCAACATCCCAAATTTCTGGATCCTTTCGATGGTGTGGATTTAATCCACTAATTAATCTACTAATTTTTCTATCATATTGATAACAAAACTTAAATCATACCTTTCAAGCCTTGTGAAATTTCTTTCATAGGCCATGACAGATTAACCTTCTATTTTATTCATATCCATTAATTGTCCCTCCATAGATGAATGAAGTGTTTTTCAGAAATAAATGATAAGAAACATTATCTTAAATTATTCTCACTCCATCTCATTAATTTCACCCCTTAGCTTGGTGTTCTTAATCAAAGCACACCATTGGTCAGCTTATCCATCTAGATGATAAACAGATAGGGTCACCATCTCTATATAAGAATAGTGAAGCACATAAAAGATCATCTCCATCAAGTTGAACCACTTTTCTAAAAATAGTATCTGGAATGATTAACTAAACACCAGTAGACGTTTACATATAAAACACTCGATATATAGTTGTTCACTATTAGTATAATGGGGACATTTTAATATATTCAAGTAATATTTCATAACCTACGACAACTAGTTAAGCATAAAAATGATGATTTGAACTCCATATCCCAAAGCATTGGGGAGGTCATTTAGGAAAGTGATATATTTTCCCTCACATGGGGTTTTGTCCTGGTTATCCTGGTTCACACAATTTTCAAAAATAGAAATGGTTATAACTAAAGAGAAGTCAAAAAATCATGAATAAATAAATAATTTCTTTGTGTAATTATATATAAATGCATATCTTGTGGGATATGTATGTTTAGAAAATACTCTTGTGTTCTCACATATACATATCCCCATATAAAGTGTTTTTACTAAGGTTCTCCAATCCTAAGTCCCAAATTTACTATATTGGGCTCTAATACCAATGGTGGAGACACCATGATGTCCGACATTACAATTACATCATTTTAATGATAAAAATAATAAAATAATTATACTAATATAATCAAATGGTTCAGTTTCATGGAAAAAATAAGGCTATAAATAACATATAAAAAATAAAACAAAAAAATTTATTTAATTTTTTCTTCTCTAGAATTTTATTTTACTTTAGATTAACCATAATATAAGTAATCACATGAAGATATAAATCTATAAGGGCATGATAAAACCCCAATAAGAGGACATAGAGAGACATGAATCAATATAACATGGTGTTAGAATAATAGTTATCACTATAACATAGTAATAGGATTATAAACATGATAGTAAGTATTAAGAAACGACTTGAAATGTGGCAATTCATTAAAATGAAACATCATGTATTTATGGTTAACTACCACACATAGTTGTGAAAAAAGTTAGAATCATGTTCGTGAATATTTAACTTTTCCTCATGAGATAGATCACATTTACCAATTCATTGGAGCACTATATAATTCTGGTTTCACCCATCACATCATAACATTTACATTTAAATATACAATTCCAGACACACCCACCACATCATAACATTATCATTTTCATGCAATACACATAGAAAAAATATCAATAATGGATTTAAAAAAAACCCATAGAATGTTATGGGTTTCATTTCATAGAGAATACATCCATAACCTTTGGGTTCCCAAAATTATTATGGAATCACATACTTGATCATCAATCTTGAGTGAAGACAATCTCGAGAAGTAAAAGGTGTGTTTTCTTTTAGAAGAAGTGTTCTTTTGGAATACATTTTGTTTGTCATAAATTCAATTAGAAAACACTAATATCCCAAAAATGGTAATATAATTATGATGAAATTATATTTAAGTAAAATTTTTATTGAAAATGGGGTGAAAGCGTGATAAAAACCAAGATAAATCGAGTTGGGTTTGAGAATTCCCCGCACCTTGCATCGGAATGCATTCTTCACATTTATATCCAGAAAAATATAATTTTATTCATTAAATAAAAATTATATAACCTTTTATACATTAATTTTATTAATTATGGTAGTATTAAGTTCTTTTATGGGCCTTTAGATGAGTTATAGAGTTCAATTCCATCGTTCTGGAGTGTTTATTTTCATAGTTTTCAAGACCGATTCATTTTTATTCATGAATGGAAGTTAATTTGAAATGTGGATAAACATAAATAATTTTTATTATATTTTATTAATGATATTGAAAATGTTTTAATGATATTATAATTAATTTGGTTATTTACCATGAGTAAGATTCATTAGAAAAAAGTTAATGATGGGTTTTAATGTTAATTTTGGTGGTTTTTCGATCACAACGAACTTGTTTTGTTTTATAATTAAGTAATATGTATATAAATTAGTTCCAGAAAATGAATATGGTAATAAAATTAAATTTAAAATATGTTTAGAACCATTTAATTGTTTTATTAACAGACTTTAAGGAGTTAAAATATAATTGATGTGCATCTCCCATGATATCGGTAAAATGATACATCATGGATGAATATTTCATTAAAAAAAGTTTGGGAGGGAGGATTTTAATGATGAATATTCTATTAACATGATAGAATAAAATTATATAAAACATAGTGGAGTTATCATTCTATTTGGATGATGGTATGTGAGGAATAAATAATAAAAGAAATTAAATTTAAAGTAAATCAATGAAAAGAGAGAGATGATTTAACTCTTTAATCCTCCTCTTAAGATCCTTGTTAACGCACATAGGCTTGGAATTTTGATGAGACCATGAGCACTTGCATGTGGGGGAGGTGATAGGGAAGAGTTTTGGTTAGAATTTAGAAATTTTTTGATTCTTGAGAGGTGTGAGGAAATGAGGTTGTGAGGGGTTGTATTTATAGAAGAGGAGAGGGTTTTTCCTCAATATTATATTCATTATTTTATTATTTTTCAAGAATACAATATGTAGAAATTATTCTATGAATAAATATATTAACATGAGCATGTGAGTTTTATAAAATTGTTTTTACATCCGCATAACTTCATCCATAACTCTATAGTTCATGTGTTTAGCATATATCATAAATTATCATATGTAACTATTCACAAAAATTTAATTATTTCAGTGATAAAATTTTGGGTCATTTCAACAACCCAAGTGGAAGGAAAAGATATCATAAACATTAATTTGAACCATTTTTAGTGATGAAGAAAAAAATAATTCCCCAAACCATATCCTTTACTATATTCTTAGAGGCATCCATCATTTTAAATCTTTCATAGTTGGACGACTACCTCTGTGGGTCAATTAGTATTTATCAAATCCTTTTAAATATATATATACTAATGCTTCATCAATCTATATAAACTCTTATACCATTGACTATTATTCCAACATCAACTCACCTAAAATAAATATACATCATAGAGTTAAAAGATGCCCGATATAAAATATATCTTGAAAATTAATATACAAACTCAATAAATATCTTTATAACTAATTTTTATTTCAATGTATTCCCTAAATGGGTTTACTTTTTTAGGAAAACACCAGACTACCAATTCTTCCTCTATGTCATTGGCCATAGTGGGAAATTTTGTAAAGCAGAATCCAATCTCAATTTTTTTCTTCAAATTACTCTCTTTAAATATTTTTATTGATGAAACCCCATCCTAGATCATGTATATGTTATTACCCATTTTTAAACTTAAATCATCCTTTGGTATGGTCATTCTTCATTGATGTGGATCCTTCTTCTTCCAACGTCATTGAATTGAATTTCTCAAACAAATGATGACATCCAAGAATATTAAAGGTAGTTCTACCATGAGTTTTTGTAATTATAAACTAATGGATCTCTACATAATTAGGGGTAAATCAAATACAAGAATCACAATTTTTTCTTTAATTACATGAACCATAGATAAAACAAGAGTCACAAAATCCAATAAAACCTCTATCATATAAGGATCAAAATTTCCTCATTAAGTAATGATGTATATATCTTTGGAATGCTTATAGAATATCCCAAATACATGCATGCTTGTATAATCCTATGATAACATACATATTGTCAATAAATAAAATGAACTCCTAACAATATCAGTTTAGGATTTTAATCCAACTTTTAGGGAACCAATTCCTCAAAATAAATCACTTAATCGATGCATCATCACAAAACTGATCATCATAGAGGGAAATATTATTATATAGGAATTTCAAAATGATAATATGAATTTTGAGATAGATATATACAATTTTCACAATCAATTAAAAAGGATTTATCTATATTAACAGGCCCATAAATGGGTGAGTTGACACAAGAAGGATATTAAGAAGACCTCTAATCAATGTATGATGCATGTACCGACAAACATGTACTCCAAAAATGATGCCTTAGAGTTATGGACCAACAAACACAATATCATATTCCTATAAAAAGGATAAATTATTCCTAATACCTATGATATTAAACCTATAATGATAACCAATCTTAAGACCCCCATCACACCACTAAAATAAGTTACCATAAAAATCATCATAATAAAACATAATCTATTGTCCATACCATGGACTCCAAATATTCTAATACCAAATTGAGATTACCTAACCAACTAGAATCCATCATATAAAAATAATAGTCTATGTTTTACTCAAATAGATATCCACAATTACATTATGGGTTGGAAACTCTAAAAAATTTAACAAACATACCTAGGATGCCTTATCCTAAAACGATTTGTAATATATATGCTTCTATAATACAATATAACACCCAATAACACAAAAAATATATAAAAGACCAAAAAATATAATAAATCACATAGAATATATTATCTATCAATTATAATGCAATAATGGAAAAAACCCAAAAAAATTAAATTATAAGTTCAAGAGGCAAATTGATGTATCTAATTAATCATAAGAAATGGAGTCCCCCTCCTTTCAATATAGTCCCTTGGAATGAACACCACCTGAAATAATTCTCCACCACACAACAATGTGTGCTATTATATTTTAGCTCTACTATCTCCTATATCTTCATATCTTCCATCTTGAATTATTATCTATGAAATATCTACATAGACAAAACATGTTTTAAAAAAACCCTTTTATGGGTGAGTATAGACACAACCATTATGATATAATAAAATATAATATAACTATATTGAAATTATTAGATATACCATTATGTTTTAGGTAAATGGTAAGGATTATCCAAATTAAATATATAATAAATAATTCCATGACAACCCCAAAAAAATTACTCCCATTCTCTCAACCGTAGAATTAAAATGAATTATACATCATAAGAATTAAAAGATACCCCAACTTACCAAAGTCATAAAATCAACGTAGCTCATATAATATATATATATATATATATATATTTTGTATCATAAAGACAACCATAAAATATCGATATATCATAAGAACCAAAAAATATATAAATCCATCATTAGAATTTCTCAAAACATATAATACCTTTATACCTAAATTGAAAAATTACATGGGATGTACACCTTACTATATTATTCACATTAGTGAAGGGTGTACCATAAAATGATTATAGAAATATCTACCACCAATTCTATGGAAAGAAAATTATTTTTGTAGTTGGAATACAATCAACCGATCAAATGGTGGAGAATCAACCTCTACATTACTATTGTAGACCCACACCACATCATGATTGGGGTGGAGATATCTATCCTATAGTCCATATACCCAAATATTATTGGAAAGTTCACACTATACAATACATACTGGGGACCCGTGATCTATCCTAAAACATATATAGGGGGCTACTAACCTTATGTTGATACTGAATTACATTCCCCCAAACCAACATCATATATATATATATATATGTATCATAATATATAATATATACTAAATCTTTAAAAATTTACTAATAATGGGTCTGGTTCAAATATTTGGGTCAGATGTTATGTAAAATAAAAAACAAGGTAATTGTAGACATAATGTATTACACAATATATGAGGTGATAGATTTTTTACATTCTAGGAATAATCTATTATAGTACATTACATGTAAAACCTACCCCCATGAAACATATTGGTAGGGTGGATAACATCTATTATCTATGGATGAGTCGATGTGTATCTTGATTACACAGATTCAAGAGTTTAATAGTTAAATGGTGTGTATTTAATAACATACATTGGGTGAAACTATGCGGACTACTTAGTATGTAAAATAGGTATAAACCAACCATATCCTTCAAATATATATAGTGTGTGTTTTTTACATGATGTGTGGGTAAAAAAAATCCCACATGAATATAATGACTTATACCACAGGGATTTATGTATAATGTTTTATGACTAGTAACCTAGGGTCACACCCTATGTAATATTTATAACCCATATAAACCCAATCCACTATTTAATGTGAGTGAAAGTTTTTATATCCAAGAGGAAAACAAATCAAGTATTAAATATATACACAAAAATTCATATTCCTTACCATAACATGTTTCCATCTTGAAACACCATGATTTCCATTGTAATATTACACCTAAAACACAACTAATGCATCTCATTCTCACACATAACAATTGAGTAGGTCAAATACCCTAAATAATTCCTCAAAAACCTATTGAATATATATTTAATTAAATATATTTACAACATCCTTCATCTATAAATGTGACATCCAACATAGTTTTAGAATCCATTGTGTTCCTTCTGCCTTATCGAAAAAAACTCCACTGGCACTTTCTCACCCTTTATTGTGTTTCATAAACATGAATGAACCAATAATGCATTGAATAATGATAGAGAATTTATTTAATTTTGGTTACTAGGAAAATTTGACCATAGAAAGTTGTGGAAGATAATAATTTTATTAAAAAATATGAAGATAATAATTGTAGGTACTAATTATTATCCGCTTAACATGTTCCTCGCATTGGGAAAAAGTATACATTTCAAACATAATAACATAAAATCAATTTAATATTTAAATTTAATATTATTAATAGTTATTCACATATGAAAAATATTTATATAATTAATAAACATTATATATAAGTTAAAATTCAAGTTGGTCATAACCCCATTAAAATTCATCCTCTTGGTAAAAACCATTACATGTATTCCATAGAACCATCCAAAAAATTATTTTAGGATGATAAGTATGGTAAAATTAAAATTTACCCGTTTAGGGGTCTTGATACTACGAAAGTCAAAAATTAATAAAGTCACTATAGGGAATAAAATGGATTTCGATAGAGTGAGTCTAATATATTAGGCTATAGTGAATATGGAATGTGTTTCAGGTATTGGAAATGAAAATTGATTTATCTAATTCGAATATAATATTATCTATTAGTTTTACTTGGAAATTTAAAACTCCTATTATTGTGAAGTATTTATGATGGATTCCCCCCATCCTATAATGGATAAATGTGAACTTTGATGGGGTAGTCATGAGAGCTTCATGTATCTCTAGATGTAGAGGCATCTTCAGAACATTCCATGGATTTATGGAAGGATGATTCATTCATTTTATTAGAAATGGTATTGATTATGAAGTGGATATTTGGGAGATCCTAAAATAAATTGGGTATTATATCAACTTGGGGTGGAAAAATTTATTGGTGGAGTATTATTCCACTCTTTAGAGTATTTTAGTGAAGTTAAAAGAATTTTACATGGTGGATCCTTATATACAATGTTTTTACCTAAAAATGGTTTAAATTATGAAAATCAATGTTACACATCCATACTAAGAAGTAAATTAGTTTTTCGATGTACTTTAAAAGCATGTTATCTATGAAATTGGCATTAATTTGGTCCTCTCAATCATAGTGCCTTTTCTCCCCATTATTAAATTCTAACTCACTAGGTGATTCACTTACATGTAAATTTAAAAGCTTCTCCTATATTTATCACTTTAATCATTAAAGTTATTTTTGAGGAAGAGTTACCTCGTCACATGAACGGTATGGAATTATTATTATGATTATTTTTATTATAATTATTTAATTAATTGGTGAACCCATAGAGAAATGGTATTGGGTGGTGTGCCAATATACATGATAACTGAGTTTGAATAAGGGTACATGATAATTTTCACGAATGAATATAACATGAAATATTTGATTATTTACATATGAATATTATGGGAAAAACTGTGGGTAATTTAGATATTATTTTATTCTCTATGGAATGTATTCCTAGAATAACCCATTGGGCCTTATTTTTAAGGCCTTTATGCTATATTTTTAATCTTGTTGGGATATGGAGTGTATTCCATTAAATTACATTTTAATAAAATGATGTAATTGTATATGGGGTGGACCATTAATAGGGGTATCACAACCAAACATGCCTCTGTGCAAGTGCCTATGTATCATAATATTCATATACCACCAAATAAACATCTATATTATTATAATTTTTTAATGACCAAATATTTTGGATGCATTATATTAATATTATCATCGATAGATAACTCAAAAAAGTAGAAATCTAAAATAATAAATTACTTATTTACTATTTGGAAATATGTATGAATAATAAAACATCTTGTAAATATAAAAGGATTGTAATTAATTAGAAAATACAAAAAAAATATGATTAGAAACACATAATGTTTTAAGAATGAATGTTTTAAAAAATAGTTTTTCTTTATATATATTGAATTTTTATTTAAATTATATATTTATATATTTGATATTTTTAATATTTTAAAATAAACATCATTTTTTAGTTCTATATAAAAAATTAGATTTGGGTGTCTTTTTCGGATTATTCTAAAATATTTTAATTTTAGGAAACTATTTAAAAATGCCATATTTTTAATAACCTAACTTATAGATAATATTCATTATAAACGATTTTCCTAAAATTTATTGATACCTCTTTATATAAGATTATGTATTCATAAATTTAAATAAATAATTTATAAATACAATGTTCAATTTATTAATCATATGTTCATCATTTTTGAATAATATGTCATATTTTACTCTAAAAACTATTTTTATTAACAAATATTAAAAATTAATTTAGATAAATTGTAAAAAATAAGTCAATCAAAAATAATTTATTATTTTATATCAAAATTATCATATTATTCAACAAAATAAATTTCCTTTTATGGAATAAAAGTATGATTTATAACATTCATGTTAATGACTATGATAATGGAATAATATATATATTCAAATAATTGTTTAATTTGCATTGTGTAATTTTTAACTAGTGAAATAAAATATACCATTATAAAAATGAATTGAATATAATTTTTCCGAAAATATGTCAATATATTAATAATAATTTTTTTTCATTCAATAATAAATAATATTATGATTAATTTACTGTAATAAAAAATATTTTATACAAATTTTTTTTCTATAAATTAAATGTTTAATTTTTATAGTTAATTTATTAATTGATTGAAATTGAATTTTATTAAATAGATGTTAAATTTTAGTTCAAAATACAAAAAAATAATAATATGTGTTGTTTTATATTTTATATTGAAACATTTATAACATAGTTTTATCCTAGATTCAAATATTACAATGAAAATGGTTGAATGTAAAAAAATTAAATGACTTGAAATATATTTAAGACATGTGATCAAATGAATGTAACATATATGATTGAAAATTTAACGTAGAACACCCCATTATTTCTCACTTTTGGACCCATTTACACTTCAATAGTGTTATTCCATTATTGAAAAATAATTGGTTTTAAAAAAAGTTCCATTTTCATAAATTATAAAATAGGATCAATTATACTAATTCATACCACACACATTCCTTTCAATTTAACACTATAAATATAATATTTTTTCCTCCTAGAATCTATTATCAATTTTTATAATCCTATATACTAAATTGGTTTTCCTAAACCCTTCATTTCTAAGGCGACTTTCAAGATAATGTTCAAGGTCCCAAATTGATTATTAATTAATCCATATAATTTTATTCATAAGAATTCTCTAGAAAATATATCCTAAAAATATTAATATAATTACCTAAATATCATTATTATATATACATGTTTTTATTTTATGTAAAAAAAATTAATTACTCCATTCCACCCACTTCGAAAAAAAACACCGATTGTGTATTGATTGTCTCTTCTACAAATCACCATCTTCTATTTTTAACCACTACCTATATTAACTAGTTATAAGGATGGAATTGAGGAATAAATATTAAATATGAAATATAATTATCCCAATTAAATTAAAATTTATAACAAAATTTTATTCATTTCCATTTATTTGTTAATGGAAATGTTAACCATGTATTGTGAGGACTACCAGTTCCACGAAATAAGGTTTTTAATTTATCATATATATTATAAATTTTTATCTAATAATCAAAAAATATAATTCTAAAAAATAAAAATATAAGAATATCCTTATTATTAAGTTATAAATATATTATATACATCATTAACCACACTCACTGATAGATTTTTTGTATGATCTTTTTTGGGTTAGTTTAACCACCTACATTAGTAATTATATAAAACACTATCATGATTGAATATATGACAATAAATCAAAATATTATTGAAATTTAAAAAATAATAATAATGATTTATTTATGGTTCTATAATTTGTATATAATGTTTTTAACATGCTATTAAAACATCACCTATGATGGATAAAATTATTGAAATTAGAAAACACCAATGCAATTATCAAGAAAAGTAACTATATTTCTTATAGAATGACATAAAATATATGTTACTAAATATTTTTTATCTATTATAGTACCTTAAATTGATGATGTATTTAATTTTTTTAATGTTAAATATTTTTCAAAAGATTACACATAGTATTTTCAAAAATTAGTTTCCTATGAGATTGAAAAATTATGTTTTCTAAAAAAAGAACGGTTTTTTATTAACTCTTAATGGGTTTCACAAAAAAAAATCCATATTTTATATAAGGGATTTATATCCATGGATTTTTTTAATAGCAATAAAAATATAAATTTACTTATAAAGTAATATATTTGGGTGAATTAATTTTTTATGTACCATTTACATTTTTTACCTCAAAATTAGTGACACCAGTTTTTATGTCATGAACCCCATATATCATTCGATGGATTCATTATGATATAGTGAATTATTGATTTCATGTGTCACATGTATATATGTTTTCATTAATTGATGTTCGAGAAATATGTATAACTCTAATGAATTTTATAATTCATTATATCTTTTATGAAAATTGGAAACAAGTTTTGATGTATGAATCCATGAATGAAAATTTGTGAGAAAACCCTGATCCACCCAGGGAAATATTTGAGTTAAGTTTATCCCAATAAGGGAAATAGTTGAGTGAAGTCAGATCAACCTAGTGAAACATATTTTGATGATTGATACACTATGTAATTATTCATATTATCATTTTTGTTCCATTTTATTCTTTTTGGAATCATATTTATGTTATGATTACTCATTTTTTATAAACATTATTATATCATTTTATATTTTCTTATTTTTATAATCATGGATCATGATTACTGACCCATGCCCATATACTTATTTTTTTCTCAGTTCTGATCATTTTTGTATATCTATCTTGTTCACCTTACTCATAATATATTCTCAACTGTTTCATATATTTTATTTCCCTATGATACGAAGACGTTTCTTACCTGTGATGTTTTAAAAAGGGGGTTTAGTGTTGAGTAGTTATGATGAAATGTTGATTAGTGTTCTAAAAAAAATTATTTATGTTTGTAATACCCTTCCCCGCACCCATTGCATTAGTGAGAGTTGGTTTGTGTTATTGAGGTCAGGTTACATTTGAAAGACACTAAAGGCTATCAATAAATACCTAGGGATTCAAAAAGAATCGGGGGATGATTTTCCATTTCAAAATAAAACCACCAAAACATGACAACATATCCAAAAAACAACTATGTTATGAATGAATAATATGTAATACAACTCAAAATATGACCAATAAAAATAAAAATATCACAGTATATCATAATACAAAGCGGAAACCAAAACCAAAAAAAATCAAAAACACCAAAACATAAAATAAATAGCTCCCAATAGGGTCCCTACCATAACACCACAATCCACTCACAGTGTCTGTAAACTAATCATTATAGATATGAGACACATTTACATTACCTATGTCTCAATGTATCAAATCTGAAAACACATCAATGCTCCCATGTAGATGGTAGACATGAAACTCAATAGGTTATCTCAAATGAATTCCAAACTAACTCCATTAGGATTGAACATGATAGAAAATTTAAATTAAATGGTTAAAAAATTTAAATAATTTTCAATCAATAACAAAAAAAGTATATGAAAATAGAAACACATTGAAAGAAACTAGAAAATTCATTTAAACCCCTTCTCAAATTCCATTTTTGTATACCCTTTCATTTATACACATCTACACGTCCATAATTGTGTGCACCCATAGAACTCCATATACTGATGAGTTTTGGGTAATCATTTCACCAATCCATCACACGATTGACTATTTTATGGGGGAATCATCAAGAACATAGTTGTTCGATTTTTTTTAATGTGGGAAACATCAGGACCTTTTCCCTCCCAAATTCACACGAACACAAAAATTCCATATATTCCAAAACCCATGACATGAAATTTCAATGAAATAATTTATTCTTGGAAAAAATATCCAAATAAAGTTTCCAAATATAAAAAACCAAACCATATATTAATATATCCATTTTAAAATCATGAATTATTGCATAATAAAAAAAACAATCCCATTTACACTAATTTGAAAACCAACCTAAAAGAGGATTGCAATCATTAAATTCAATAAAATTAACAATTTAAACCATGAAAATAATTAAATTTTGAATATGGAATTATTTTTCAAATAATAGTATTCACTATTGAATCCAAATACCTCACAACTAATTTAAAAATAAATAACCGAGAAAAACATAAAAAAATATTCTTAAAACTACAAAAAATAACCACAGTTATTGTTCCAAATAAAAAAAACACAACTCATCATGATTGGAGTGACACAATATGCATTTATACCCAACATACCAAATCCAAGATTCCATGTGTGGGAATAATAATAAATATAAGGAATAAACCCATAAAAGAACTTACAATGGAATATGGGCCACCAACGCATTTAGATTCACATAGGGATCACTCCCAATTTGAAGGGAATGGTCTCCAAATACTTAGAAGTAAAATGATTTTAGGTTATGTTATGATTATGGGAAATTGATAGGTTTATATCCTAAAAAATTGAGATCCAAAAAATATTTATCTAATTTGTAATATTTCATGGTTAGGGTGCATGTTTTGGAATACCGTGAACTAATCAATCACTAGAAACTACCTCCAAACCCACCAATAATGGTTGGCTCTCATGTTTTTACAAATCATGTACCAACCATGTTGAACCCCTCTATTGAACATTTCCCTATTTCTCCGGTGTAGCCACATGGATTGGAAAAAGTATTCACTTACCCAGTGAACACTAGTTTATTTTCACTGTTACATAGGATGAGTTGGATGGTTTTTTAACAATGATCAAATTGTGAACATCAATAAAAAATCCCTAAAACATTCCAAAACTCCATAAAATCTACAAAAACAAAACCCAATTACATTATATACATATGGTATGTAAATAAAGGGAAAATTACCTATAATTGAGGGGTGATAGAATTTATATAGTCTTCAAATAAACTATGAAAAATAGTTCTACATGTCATGAAATATTATTGTGTGATGTTATACTCATGTAAAAATTTTGTATCTTTATCATGGATCATCACAAATTCCATAAATGTGAATTTATAAAATTATGTGGTTTTAGATCAAAAACTAGGATTGTGTTTCTAGGTTTCCTATGTTGGTAATGAAGGTGTGTTTAGTTATTTTGGGGATTAATTTAGAGAAAATTATTGAATTTCATAGGGATATACTTATAAGGGTTATGTCTTTTTATCGGATAACTTCCTTAAATTTTTATAAGGTAGATATTCACTTGTTCTCCTTGAAATAACATCCCTATATCAATATTATAACTTTATGATGGATAAAAATATATATAACTTATTTTAATAACCATGAAAGGGATTGTTTAGAATTAAACCAGTTATCACATTATCAAAGATAAATAGGCCTTACATTACATCTAATTTAACATTATGTGTTGATATTAAATGGTTAATCCAAATTATCTATAATAAAAATTTTATGATGGATTTTAGTATCATGTTAACTAATTATATTAGAGAACCATATTGGAATATGACATTGTATGACCAAGTATTTATCAAACAGGGGTATTGGTCGAAATGAAAGTTCTATATGTTAAAAAATGAATGTGACATAGGGGAAGGAATATTTTTATTAATGTTATGATATATATTTTTTGTATATTATCATAACGATTTTTAATTTAGTATTTCATTAAATAATATTATAATAATGAAAAATAAATTTTTAGAATTTGGGTACCACTAAGTCTTATAAACAAAAATTGGGCATAATTAAATGGGTGGTTATTATTTAATTTTTAGAAACATATATTAAACAATATTAATAACATTAAAAATAGAATTTATTATGACTTTATTTTAATGATCCCCACACATCAAAGTTAAAATAATGAAGGGAGAGAGATAATTACCCTAGGATTCATTCCTCAAGTAGGCCTCAGTTTGGATAATATCACTGAGGGTATAATAATCTCACAATATGGGAGGAATTTCCCTATATAGGAAAACAATATTGGGAGATATAATGAGTTAACTACAATATACTACATAACATAATATAAAAGAAAACCTAAACCATCCAACAATCAATGTATAAATGAAATATATACAACAAATGAATCTAATGAAAATACCCCAAACTGAAGATAAAGTAGCAACATAGTATCTATCCAATGATCTGAGATAGTAATTTTCACCACAGTCCATTTAAACATCTTAAAAAATTGGAAAGAGTTTTTTACATGTATGGTGATAATACAAGCACTCACAGTTTTAATCCCAAAGTATCTTTTCACATGTGAAAGTATCATACTAATTAACCTATGAGAAGGAAAAAGGACTAAACTATACCTCTATAGGTATACTACAAAAATAATAACTCACCACAACACTCTTAACAAATAATTAAAGCCATGAAATATAATATAATGAGAAGTATATCGATAAGGGAACCATTACCAAATTTCCCATTGATATTCGTATTTAACACCGCAATGTCATACATAATGGCGCTCCCATCCCTTCTCTAAGAAAAGCTTCCCCAAAATCATGATCACAACACACCTCACCCAAAGAAACTAGGGATTAGTGCCCAAAAAAATGGCCACAACACACCTCACCCAAAAACATCTTGTCTCACTTCCCCAAAAGAACGACCACATCACATCACTCCCAAAAACACCTGGTCCAAAAAAACTCTTCCAAAACCAGAGTAGTAGTGTATCGTGAATATGTAGGAAATCATCCTCATTCCCTTTTCCTATGATACATGACCCCCACAAAAAGAATCCCACAAACACAATCATATCTTACATAAAACACCTAGTCTATCACAACCATCATCATATTCACTAACAAACATACAACCATCAAAGCCTACCCAAAACTAAGCATGCCCAAAAGAGTGTTACAGGGAAATATCTAGTAACTATCCATCTCTCATCCTCACTGGATGTTGTGAAAAATATCCCCATGTTATTATGGGGGTTTTATCACATAATGCATGATGTGGGTGGGGATCATATAGAAATTAATATATGATAGAAGTATATTTATTTAAAATAAATTTCATAGGAAATTCTTATGGGTTCACCATCAAACCAACGAAATCACAACACTATCATGTTTGTTTCCACCTATAAAAGCACAAAAATACACAAAAACCACAATACAAATTTTCATTTCCCACAAATTTTATTGAATCAACATTCTCATTTAAATATTTATAGTCATCCACGATTTACTACACAACCGTCCATTTAATTTTTCATTAACCATTTTTGTCCGATAACCAAAACTAACCCGTGCAATTTTAGTAATTATTAATCATTTAATGTATCACTATTTGGGACTATAGTACGAAGAAACCGTCACATCACCAGCACACAATCGTTTCAATATAAACACCAATCCCCCAAAAACCATGACCAAGCATTATATCAAGTGAAGATCATTTTACAGATTTATTAAGGATCTTTTAGAATATTTCAATTTATTTTTAGGCTGTTATCAGACAAGTCACAATCATGGGAAAAATTTCTGTATCCATTTATAAGTGGACAATAATTTTTGAAATTATGTTGACATAAAAACAATCATAACAAGTGAAATATTAACAAATCATATCATCCATAAAAAATAAATCACCCAATAACCAATATTTTCTTTGGGGCCATAAGCTTATATAATCTACAACTTATTATATAATATCAAAGAGGTAAAATAATGCGAATCAAATCCCATTTTACCATTTCAATTTGAATTTATCAATTTAATTATATTTAATTATGATAGAAAAACCATAGTTTATAGATAAAAAAACCAAACCCCTCATTTATGGTACATAATAAATAAAAATGAGGGAATACCTACCTCAAAGAATTTTTTCCGACTCACTATGAAACACAAGGTAAATAAGAAGCACTCATAACCCCAAATGTTCCATAAGGAACCATGGATCAATCAATAATGTAACTAATGACCATAAGAATGTACCTAAAACACAAAAATCAAACCAAACTGCTCCTTCATAGCGAAACCCCAAAGAATAACAGGAGAAAATCATTTAATAATAATGGAGGCTTACCAAGGGTTTCAAATGAACATCCATTTAAACCAAAAGATCCAAGAAGGAGGAATAAGGATTGATCAAATCCTTAGGGAACCAAGGGGTTTCCCAAATATAATAGGAAGAATAATATTTAGCCAAATGAAAGAAAATTCGTGAGGAAAATAACTTTTTAAATTGCACTACATCATGGATTTACATGATGTGTAATCCCCTTTCACGTCATGTGATCCTCGATGTTTGGTCTTTGAAAAAAACATTTCACAATATCATTATTTTACATATAAATATACATGTTGGGAACCATTCATGTACAAGCCGTTAGACCAACTTTTAGGTCATCTAATGTTTTTGTGATGTGTATTTCCTACAATAGACCTGTTGTAACTTCAACTTCAACTGAAAACTCCCTAAAACTCCTATGAACACTTCAACCAATCAAAATTGTAAATCTAATGGACTGGGAGAGTAGAGACCATTAAATTATATACCTATTATATTATTCTCACCCACGAGAATCCAAAACCAATCCCAAAAGGAAAAACATGTATGAACAACCACCCTACGAGATACCTCTCATGGATCTCGTCACACATCAAGAACTATCACTATCTAAACCCACAAACCCAAATGATTGAAAAACACATTTTAAAACCATAATCTTCCTCCTATCACACAACCACACTTCAACACAACCACCGCATAACCATATAAACATCCACATATCCCAATCCAAAAACTATCGTAACCAAAAAAATTACACTTCCCCGATCACATAAATCCAGAGATTTCATCCTACATGTAATGGTACTATATACTCTGGGCAACATAGACTCACCCACACATGTTTACTGATATTTAAGTTAATGTGTCTCTATTGAGAGTCAGGACCTCCCATTTTCATATGACTGGTCATTATCTCACATCAAAAAATGCATTAAACATGAAATGGAACTCATCATATAAAAAATGTCTCAAAAATCACATCACCAATAAAATAACAAATAAAAATATAAAAAAACAATGCATAATGGGAACATATATGCATCTCTCACTCCCATGTACTCTCCCCCATTCCAACATACCTATATATAACATGAACTACTGAAATGATCATTCCACATATTGCCTTTTATGGATAGTCATTGATGTCAACTAGCCACTCCACGAATGTCACATTATACTATATATCCCAATATACCCATTCAAGGACATGGGATTAATTGTGATTATACTGATGGATCTGAGATATATTGAGTATATCATGGATCTAATCTAGTCGAGGTGAAAATTACTACTGGTAGGCCACCTCACCAACGTGCCCTAACAGCTCAAAGGGCACAAAAAAATGAGAGATAACTAACTTATTTTATAGAAACTCCAATACCCATGTTGAGGGGAAATGTTCAATAATATGTGAACCTAAATTTCAAACTCAAAGGACTTCCTCCTTCGATCGATATATGATTTTTTCTGGTCCGGTGATGTTATCATCCTCTGATGAATTAACCCTACCTTCTGTATTGTGATCTACACCACATTGGGTCCATGAAATGATATATACCCAAACTATAAACAAAACAACATAGAACAAAGGAGCCTTCCAGAAACAGGCTCTAGTGAACCCATGCCAATGAAAGAGTGGTGAATATTATTATAATAAAACTTGTCAAATGATATGTGTTGTTCCATTTATCTCATTAAGTCCAAGTCACATGTCCATAATATATACTCCAACGTCTGGATAGTATTAAACGTTTTTAAATCAATCTGAGTGTGGAAAGTAGTGATATGGTGAAATTATGTTCCAAATGCATGTTCAAATCCCCTCATATCTAAGAGGTAAAACATACAGATCAATCTGAGATAATGGTCCTAAAAAAATAATGCATAAACACCATATCCTCCACATATATTTTTGAAATAAAAATATAATTCCCTGGAATCTTGGAATTCTATAGTGTGATCCAATTTCATTCACTGATCCACAATCACCTAGTCGGAATTACAGCCACCCAAATCTCTAAAAAATAATATGATGTAATCCATAAATATTTATTACCATTTCCACCTGGGAACATACATGGGATACTAAAACCTCTAGGGAAATTATTGTCAATTTTTACGTGGTGGTAATGTTGAAACCAATCCACAAACTCTACCATTGGTAGATTCATTATGGGCTACCAAAAATACATCCCCAAGCCATGGTGCATCTTAGAATATCCTGGTTTTATCACCAAAGGTGATCTATGAAACTCATGGAGGACCCCCTCGTGCATTTCTAACATAAAAAACAAACTCCCATGATACAACATACAGTTCCAACCATCCCTCCAAAGAGTCACCATAGTAAACATGACCGTGCATCAACTATGACTCTGAGTCTCCCATATGAGACTCCATCACCTACAACATCAAAGAATATTGAACTATTATATGAAACAAACATCCTATTAACCATCCACCCTTGTATTTAAGTGTAGGTATTCCAAATACTCCATCACTCTCAAAGAATCCGTAGTATCATAAACAACTTCCTTTTATAACTTTCTTCTCAAAGCATCAACCAAAAAATTCCCCTTTTCCAAGGTGTATGGGATAGTCTAGAAGAAACTCAATAAACATTCTATACATCATATTTAGATAATGAAGATAAAATACATATCTAAAATTATTTTTATCCACGAAGAGCACAATATGGCACCAAATGAGGTAATGTCACCACAACATCAGCACAGACACAACATCTATTAGTTTTAGATCATGTGTGGAATAGTTATATTCATTAGAGAGTAACTGAATATATCCTTAATATTTATCTATCATTTTATATATCAAGACACACCCTAATCCTAGATGGGATTCATCACAAATAACTTAAAAAAAACCCTCCCCTGGAAGCCAAAGAACAAGATAAATGACCAAACATCCCCTGTAGGTAATTGAATACTTCCTAGAACTAATCATTCTACACAAAAACAATTTCCTTCATAGTTATTTTTTTCCATGGGGAAAAAAACTCTAGATAAATCTAGAACACACCATTGATAATATCCCTTAAAAACATTGAATCTATGATCCTTTTTCACATTACCGGTTTCTCACCAAGAAAAAAGTACCTCGAACTTCATTGGTTTCACTACCACACTATGATGAGACACCACATTCCCTAGGAAAGGCGCCTATAGTGTCCAAAAAGTACACGGTTCCACTTTCCATAGAGATAGTGGCGTGAAAGGACCTGAAAAAAATCTTTGATGTTTGACATTCTCCTTCTCTAACCTTGAGTAGATATGTATGTCTTCAATGAATAAAACAAAATAATGTCAAATAACTCATGGAGCATGGATTTATTAATCCCCATGAACATAGATGTTGAATTTATAAAACAAAAATTCATGAACATGAACTCAAAGTGTCTATACCTACATCATAATGAAGTTTTTTGGATATCTCGATCCTTCACCATTAATTGGTAATATCAATACCATAAATCAATAATGGATAACCAAATAACTCTCAAAAAATGGTCCAAAATATTTTTAATATTTGGTAGAGGATAATAATTCGTCATCATAACTTTTTTCAACTATGGTAGTCTAGGATAAAACTTAGAAAACAATACACATTCTTTCCAAAATACACTAGATCACCACATAGTGACACACTAGGTTGTAAAAAACACTTATTCATCATATCATTTATCTGAATAATCAAATCCTGCATCATAGATGGTTTTATTCTATATGAAGACATCATAATTGAATAAGAACCAATATCAAATTCCATCCCCAATAGAAAATCAAATTGATGGGGGTGTGTCACATCTTCCTCAATGAAAACATTCTGGAATTCTATGACAACCATGGTAGCATCCTCGATCCTTGTTCTTACATATGCCACAGACAACTCAGCTAATACGGAAATATGGATGTCCACATGATGACTACCCAACTAACAAACCCTCTTTCAAAAACGACCACATATTTTCCATCCACATATGAAAAAATGTCTCCCCTTCATAAAAGTTGAAAAAATCGTGGGTGAAATATAAAAAAATGTTGTTAAAGATGACATTGTATGACTATATTTGTAGCATGAAATGATCTCCATGGGACTGAGGTGGTCCCATCATTAGTATAAATCCCTAGAGAAAATCAAGAATTCTATTCCATATTATAACAACCGTAGACCACACAAGGTGAATGAGAATCCTCTCTATGTCTTTTAGAGGATCATGGGCTAGAGAGAGTGAAACAAAAAAGTGAAAATATACAGAATCCAAAAAGGTACAAAAAGGTTAAAAATAATTTGATCATACATTTGACAATCTCCTGACCATCCGAAATTTCTTCCTCCACGAAATTAAAATTACCACATTAAACTCCTTTACCCATTTGTTGATGACCATTTCCATTTACATGCTTGGTCAGGGTCCCGGAATGAACGGAACATCCCAAGGATTGCCTCTACATGCTCTATATTCCCTCAATTTAGAAAAAAACTTCTACCACTTTTGGTGAAATGGACTCACTTGCTACGACAGGTGGGGATAGTTCATAACATATCCTATAATACAAAACTATGCTTGAGAAACCGTTGGGAACTAGTTTTGGAATTGGCCTCAAACACAAAAAACAAAACACACTATTATAGAGCTCCCAGAAAAGTCATTAAAACCACTAGACCTAAAAAAGATAGAATGTATACTATAGTGGTAAAAAAAATAGATAAAACCTCAATGGTATTGTTTCATGATTCATTCCACTGATAACTCTACCCCTTAAGGAACCCTATTGGTTCCCCTTATGTAGTAAACTTCCTCGTGAGTTCATTAAAATGATCACCTCTACATTCCTCAAAACATATGAATATGTTGGAAATATAAACTGAGTGACTTCATACTTGATAGAAGGATGAAGAGACACCTCATGAAATATCACAAAAGACTCATCATCTATAAAAATATATGGGTAAAAACAATGAATGTCCTTGGACCTGAATTCAAAATCCCACACTGACATGATCCAATATTAAAGAGAATGAAAATTCTATCCCTTTATTTCTTTCATGATTGATGAAAGGAAATATTCATAAAAATACTTTTTGGATTTCATACCAAAAAAAATCTACGTCCATCTTCTCACCCAGATACATCTTCCACCATGAACATACAACTCCCCATATTTGAATGACTACCAAAGGGACACAATACACATTCAGAGATTGTATCAAACACCAAGAGATATTGAGCTCCTCCAACTAGATATCTATCTCTACATCTAGAACACTAACCTCATACATCACCAAATATTTCCTTGAAAATGCTCTTAGTTAGCTATTCTAATAACATTGACCTAAACTGGATCAACCCTTTAGTGATCAACTGAGTCCGCCTACTGAACCTCCACTTGATGAGTCACATGCAGACAACAACCAATAACAATAACTGAAAAGGAAAAAATGATATCCTATGATCGATAATATGGATTTTTATTATGATATATTTTATTTAACTTTAATCCTATTTATTTAGTTAATCCATTTTAAATTTCAACAAAAATCCCATTTAAAAAAAGAACACAAGTCATCATGATCCCTGTTCCTCACTTTGGTCTCTACCTTGAAAACAATTCCATATCACATTGTCAAATGATAAAATCATATGGAATGAAATGGATCATTGGGGACCAAAAATCCAATGTCCAATTCAATATCCTTGTCCCATGACACCTGAAATGGTCAACTAGAACTATTTCTATACAAATGCATTCAATCCTAAATGTTCTTAACTTCGAAATCTAAACTATATCCAAACCTTCATTTCAAATAACAATATGTTAGGACCCCCTATTACCATAGATTCCACAAAAATGGAGAGATATAATGACCCCTGATTCCTTCCTCATGTAGTCATTTAGGTGTCGAATAGCACATAGGGTTTAAAAATATTACAATATGGGCGACATTTCCCTCTATTTGAAAAAAATATTGGAAGATATAATTAATTAAACCCAGTCAAAAACATAATATAATATGAATAGGAATCCAAACCAAACCACAATGTATGTATAAATGATATAGTTATAATAAAATTAAGCAATGTAAATACCCAAAAGAAAATCTAATGTAGCGACACAACGACTATCCAAAGGTCTGAGTTAGTAATGCCCATCATGGTCCATGTAACCCTCCCAGCAACCTGAAATTTTTTTTATATGTATTGTTTGCATAAGATTATACTAAATTGGAAAGCCAATGTCTCTCAAGAACTTTTGAATGAATTATAAAATTTCACCTGTTAGAAAACAAAAGAACCTAAAAAATCAAGTATACTGGTATACTAACCCAAAACAACCTCACTAAGGTATGTTCACCAAATAATAAAATAAATGTAATATAATAAAATAAGAAGAATATCTTTAAAGGTACCTCATGCCACATTCCCATTGGTTTTCCACGATTACACCCCAACTTCATACATACTGGAGATCCCATCACTTAAATAAAAAAACCACCACATAACCACGTTCACAACAAACATCTCTTGAATAAACCTAGGCTCACAACCCAAAAGAACAACCAAAACACACCTAATTTGTAGGAAAATTGTATCACTATCCCAGATGCATGACAACATCACATATCACCTGAAAACACCTTGTCCACTACACAACAACTTCCATAGCATGATTAGTAGTTTATTTTGAACATTTAGTATATCAACCTCATTCCCTCCTACAACCTTGCACGACCCCCATTAAAATCAACCCCATAAGAGGAACCATATCTCTCCAGAAAATACACAGTCTATCACAGCCATCATATAATGAAATAAAATGCCTCCATCCATCACAACCTATGAAATACCAACCTCTCATGAAGATAGAGTAGGAAAAATAGGTTACCCATCCTCCTATCCTTCACATCAGATATCGGGAAAACCCCCCACATGAATGTGTGGGTGTGGACATGTAATGATCGACATTTTTGGGCAGCATATAGAAATAAAAAGAATATACATGTAAATATATATATACATAATATTAAACATTAATTCCAAACCTATGTGTTCACCAAGAAAACAAAAAACTGAAAACACCATCAATTTTTATACCACATCTAAATGCATGAAACCACACAATATTCTATAAGAAAAATTCATGTTTCAAATAATATTTATTTGATATTATCAGTATTTTCATTATTTTTCATGAACCAAATTTAACCACACAACCCTGCGGTTAATTATTAACTAACCATTCAACCCATTAACCTAAAAAGCCAATGTAATTCCAATCATTATTATTTATTTATTACATCACTACTTTGGAATCAATCACAAAGAAACCAACACCTCATTGTCCTAATATGATAGCCCGTGAACCAACTCGCTGGCTCAGAAACACAATGAAACATAAAAAAACATCAAGATAATTTTTTAGATTTTTATTGGGTATTTTATCACATTTCACTTTCTTTTAGACATGTTATCACACAAACCATAATCCGGGAAAAATTGTTTCCTTAGGAAAATAAAAGTGGTAAATAAAATTCCATTTAGAATGGTATCAAAAAAAAGAAAATATGTGAAAATGTCACAACACACATGTTCAATAAAAAATAAATCATGAAATAGCCACAATTCATAAGGGGGAAAAAGTTCAAACAATTCAAAATATCACAAATAATATGGAATTTGTAATACAATGTGAATAAAACCCATTTTAAAACTTTAAATTTAAATTTAAACAATTATTTACCATTTATTATGATTGAAAAAACATAACCCATAGATAAAAAAATCATACCCCTTCGACATGATTTTGAATAAAGAGAAATGAGGGAATCCCTGGCTCAAAGATCATTTTTTAATTTTTGGTGCACTATAGGGTGAAGAGGAAGCACCTGGAAGCACAACTGCACACATAAGAAACCAAGGATCAACCTACACCACACCCAAAGTCTATTAAAATTAATCCCACATAACACAAACCAAATTTAACCCCTATAGAGATGCCCTAATGAAAAATTGGAAAAACCCATCCATAACGAAGCGAGGGCTTACTATGGGTTTACAACAAAAAACCATTAGGACTAAAAGGTAAAAGAGGGAGGAAGAGGGACTGATGAACTCCTTGGGGAACCTAGGGTTTTCTAAAAATTATGGGAATAATAAACCAAGGTTTAATAAATTTAAAATATCCTTCAAAATAACTACTAAAACTCCACTACATCGAGGATATACACTATGTGTTACCCGCTTTCACAATGTGTAATCCCTGGGGTTCAGTCTCACTGAAAAACATGTCACCTTTTCATTATTTAACCCCAAATATATACTTTTAATGATCTGGCACTAAAAAATTTATGTATCCTACATTCACATCATGTAACTATTACACAACATGTATTTCCTATAGCTACCCTTCTGCACCTCTAGCATCTACTGAAAACTCCCAAAACCTCTCACGAATAACTCAAACGCTAAAAATCAGAAATATAACATACCGATAGAGAGCATAACATTAAAATTAAATTTTGGGAATAATTTATAAATATAAAATTAGTGGGGGATACATAACCCTTAATTTTTAAATAATGATTAATAGTGGGAAAAGTGAGTTTGATAGTATCGATAGCCATGGAATTGGTTATTAATATAATAAAATTGTTATGATAGATATTTGTGGATATGATAATATCATATTTAGGATTATGATATATATTGAATTGTTTGTGATCATATAATTTTGTGGTCAATACAATTTTAGGGTTAACTAATGATATCGTTTACTCACTTTTTGATCCATTACTCCTCAATAGTGTCATTCCATTATTGGAAAATAATGGGGGCTTATAGAAGTTCCCTTTTTATCACTTATAAATATGGAACACTTCTAATATATCATACCATAAATATTAATTATAATTAGTTCATGAAAATAGACCAATATTTACTCATATAATATTATCTATTTTTCATAATCTAGTGGTCTCAATTAATTATCCTAATCCATTCATTTCAATTGACACTTTCAATATATTGTTCGAAGTCCCAAACTAATTATTACATAATATATATCATTTTATTATTAATAATTATATTAAAATACTACTATAATAATAGTAATATGATAATATTATTATCATTTTTATAATGATGTATTATTATATTAATATAGAAACTATTATTTGTTCATATATATCTATATAGAATATAAAATAACATCAACCATTGGTTTGTGTGGACAACTGCATCCAAAAAGTAACATCTAATTTTTTTTTCATCGACACCTATTTTTACTAGTTTTAAGTATGGAATTAAAGAATAAATATTAAACATATATTATAATTATTATTAATCAGTGAATAATTAAATTTCACATACGTTATCCCTCATTCATTGGAATAATAAATCATTAATTGTGTGTTTTTCGGTTTTCCACATCTATAAAATATCATTTGGAATCATTCAACATGATATTATTTACTTATCTGAACAACTATGAATATAATTCAAAAATAGTAAAACACTTAAATAATATATTTTTTCTTCTATTATACTGATATTATTTACATCCTTAATAATATTCACTCATTGAGTTTTAATGTGTTCTTATTTGGATATGATTAAACACTATCATTAAAAATTCAATAAAACACTAACATTATTGGCTATGTAAACTTAATTACTAATATTATTATAATATAATAATAAAATAATTATTAGATTACATTTTCAGAAATTTTATATTAATTATTTAACTTTTTATTATAATATAACCTTCAATCTCCATAAAAACAAAATAAGTTTCCACCAAAACAATTCTCATGAAAAACATTAAAAAATCATATGGAATGAATTAAAAGATATATAAAAATATAAATTATCTATTACTATGAATTGAATGATCTTGTAATGATCAAATTTTTGAGATTATTTATGAAAAACTCCACTATTATGAAAATATTTTAAAATGATCAAGATATCTCTCATAGGATATTAAAAATAAATAATAAATAACTAATCTATATGTGGAAATTAATTATAAATTATGGATATAAAATGTTACTTATATTTTAATCCATCATATAATACATTATAATTCAGGATATTTGAGAACATTATTAGAAGTCAGGTATTAAGGTTAGGGTTTCTGGCCACAAATTTTCACCCTTAGAGAAAAATATATTATTATATAAATTCATTTCTAGGGATTGAATTATATAATACCTATTAGTTATATTCATTATCATGATAACATTATTATTCATGCTATTTAATTTTTATTGTAAAATCATAACTTTAACATGGGTTTCATTCAAAATTTTCTGAAGATGTAAGTGGTTTCTTTTTATATGATTTAATTTCATGAGACAGATTAGTTATTGTGGAATAAATAATAATTTATGAAATATATTTATTAATAGTGAATTTATATTACTATATTTATTTAAATAATTTATCTTTGAGATTCATATATTTTCTTAATTTAAATTTATTCTAATTCTAACAATACCAAGTTCATAATTTTCGTTGTTAAGTCATCTAAATTTCTTGAGTTAGGATTCTTCATCATGAAATTAATTCTTCCATGTTTTATATCATAAATAATATGATTTTATTTCATAGTATTATATATTTATATATATGGATACATAGTTTATAATTCACTTTTTTACATTTATTATTTTCTTTCTCATAATGTATATCACTATTGAGAAAAAATTGCATCCTCTATACTGATGGTTTTCTATCCTAACTCATAATTTTTTTCCTATAAATGAAAAAAAATTATTATTTGAAACATAATTATGTATCATAAGACGTGTCCTTACTATCCTTCTATCCTATTTTAAAAATTATGCCCTATTAATGATTTTATTATTTGAGTTTTTTACAAATGTATTTAAAAATAATAAAGTTATTTTTCCACCCATTAAAAATAAAATATTCTATCATAAAATCCAACATATTTAATTCAATATGTATAATTCAAGGACACCCTGTCAAATGTTATTTTTTAAAATATATTTTTTGAAATATTCTCACTTAACCTTTTCAGCAATGCAGGTAAAAAGTGACCAAATCATCATCTTTTATGCAATAAATTATAGCATTATCTAATAAAATAATTTTTAGTTATTCCATAAATTTTCTTATTTATATATAAATTATTTCTATCATTATATTTTCTTTATAATGAATCAACACGTAAGTGTCATTATGATGTAAGACAATTATTGAATTTTGGGTATCAAATTTTAAAATTATGAGGTCAAATTCTAGTGATACGATAAAAGATGATGTGAATCCCATTGTTTTAATGGGTTATTAATGATACAATTATTTATTTATTTCTTTTGGAACACATATTTATTTTCCTTATGTGATTATTTTTCTAATATGGACCCAAATCGCTCTGGGAATGCATTAAATCTCATGAGATATTATAAAATGAGTTTTTATTACATAATACCCCAAGGGGAACATGTCAGTGATGCCTAATCCCCTATGGGAAACTGGTGAGTGATGCCTAATAAAATAATGGAAACATGTGATCATAGAAAAATCCACCAAGGGAGATAATTGAGTGATGATTTAAACACTATGGCAAATATGTTTTGATTCTTGAACCAATATATTATGATTCTTATTCCTATGCTTAGGCTATATAATTATGTTTTGAAATTTATATATGTTATTATTTATCGTGAATAATAATTTATGTTTAATCAATATATTATTTCTAATGTTATTTTAATGATTTTTTATTCTATCATATCCATATATATATATATATATATATATATACCTTTTTTTATCTTCTAATAAAAAATAGTTGTCATTTATGTTTCCCTTAATGAGAATCAGAGCATACCTCATTTTTTTTGTTTTTGTTCCCATAGATATAATATTGGATATAACTTGAGAGTTTATTTTTAGGGGTTTCATGGGATATAATAAAATTTTAATTAATCTTTTAGATTTTGTTTAATTTATAATCATCCAATAGAATAAAAATTTTGTTTACTATTTCTACAACAATTTAGGATAAGGAATGATTATTCCTATCAAATAATGAGTTAATATTTTTGTAGTCATATTAGGTCAACTAAAATTTATTATATAAATTTAATATATAATATTTCATTATATACTTTTATTATAATTTGATAAATGGATTGTAAAATGGGAAGTATAATCTTATCTTGGGGGTGGGGTACTCCCAAATCCATTTCTCTTTCAAAATTCCTTCAGTCCTCACACTATATATATAAAATGTAAAACTAGATATTCAACTAATCAATTCAAAGACAAAACACTCCCACTTGGGGAATGAAATCAAAATAGGAAATCCATTACATTAATGTGATACACCTTGTATAAAAAATTATGGAATATTAGAGTTAAATTATATAGTGTTATTTATGTGATATTTTTATTTTTTCTCTCGATGGTATTAATTTGAGTAAAAATATTATTATTTTCAATTAAAGAAATTTATATTGAATAATCTATTAAAAAATTATTAAAAATCGGTACCGATTAAAAAATAAAGCAATAACAGATATGAAATTGTGAGAAAAAATTAATTTATTCTATAAAATAAAAAATGAAAATTTCATTATGGTAAATGATGTTAACACAAATATAGAAAAATTAATTTAAGGATGAACTATATAGATGAAATATATATTATAATGTATTCAGTAATAAAAAAATATCCTCTTACTTATATGACATTAAAGAGATAATTTATACAATTATAATGAACCCTTCAAATATTTTTAGATTACCCACAACTATTTACTTTTTTTGATCATGTCATTATATGATGCTTCAATAATTATAGAAATAAAATTATTGATTCGAATATGAATAGATGTTTTGAAATCATTTTCATATAAGAATAAGGTATGAAACACACTCAGTTTCATTAAAGGCTATCTTTTCTGACATACCTTTATAGCAATTCAAATAATTTACCAATGAATGTTTTTACATAATAAAAAATATCAAAAGGAATACCTAAATTAATAAATAGTTTGATAATAAATATTATTTTTAATTATTGAGGTTCTACCTAGTTTCTGTACATTTATCTTTAGCAATTTTTTACTATTATAACACACTACTTAAAAATACCCAAATATGAAGAAACCTCAATACAACTTAGATTTGAAATGATCAATTTATTTATAAATGGATATCAATGGTATGAAATTTCATAATAATATATCATCGAAAATATTATAAAAAAAATTATATTATTTAGAAATATAATTATGGCATTAATATTTTAATGATAATTCACAAATGATGGATGATCTTCCACAAAACACATTATAATACTCATTAAATCACCACAAAATTATCAATATGAGATTGATTCACATGATTAAATGATTAAAATTATTAAATAAACTCTATTAAACTAATATTAATATTTCTATGTCATCAATGATCATAGTGAATTCATTAAAAGTCATCATGAACTACCAAAAAAGGATTAAAGACCAATCATCATTGATTTCTATAAATTTTTTAATTCTAAAATTCAAATCCAGAGTATAATAATAGAATACACCCTATTAAAAAAATATAATGGGTATTATGTTATAAAATATCATCACATTCAATTTAAAATTCCATCCCCAATAATTAATCCCATAAAAATCCAGGAATAAGAGTGAAAATCAGTGACATTTAGATAAAAAATTGGGCACAAATCATGATAATTATAAAAAGTTTATAGAAGGAAATAATTTCATTCTCTATAGTGTGTATTATTTATCATCCCCAAAATATAATATATTCCTCTTACTTTATACGCATCACATTGAGGTGAATACCAATATTAAACATTCACACTAAATGATTTAAAATAGATAAGTGATATTGTAGTTATATATATTAAAAAAAATGAAATAAATTGTTGTTGAACAATACTTGAAAATGATGTTAGTCAGAATAAATATTATAAAACATTAACTACATATGATATTCTTCTATGGAAATTTTATTTACCCATAATTACCATTTGATGCGGGTTATATCAAGGACTCAAAATTTTAACACAATAGAAGCATGTTCAATGTCATCAAAGTTACTATTATATCATTGATACTAATAATAACTGAAAATCATTAAAATATTTCTTACTAATAATGTATTTACGATAATAATTATTATCCTATTTTATTATTATGTAATTATTTAATAAATATACCAATTTTAGAAATAATCTACACATTATCATTTTTTTGTGATAGATGAAAATGGGAATGTTTTATAAATAACAAATGTAATATCATATAACACAAAAATTTACTAAAATCACTATCCATTTCATTAAAATTAAAAAAAACATATTGGGGAACCATATAAAAATACCTTTTGTGAATATATTAGTTATAACTAGTTTATTATAACTTTTTACTTCAAATACGTAACAAAACATATGAAATCAAAGGACACTAACTATAATTGGAAAAACCTTTTATTCATAAAATTATGATAAAAAATTATATTATGACTACCTTGGTTGAATATTTTGTATTTTTTAAATTTTATGTGATTGTGTTTTAAAATTTATGTAATTTTTTTACTAGTGTGTCCATGTATGTATCAATATCTTCATTATATGTTTTGCGAAGATTTAATTTTATTATCAACAAAAATTGGAAGAAAATTACTGTAAAAAATTTATGTTTATAAGTGTATCACATATTTTTGAATTAACATAATATAATACAGTTTATTTATATTTAATAAGGATGAGTGGTTTTTTTTGGATTTCAAGTAGAAAAAACAAGCCATAATAGTTTTAAAAAATATCACTATAATATGATGTATTGTAGAAAAATTCTCAACTCATCAATATAATCACCGATAATGTAATATATCCCTAGATTATGAGAGAGTACCAAATCATAGATGAGTTAAATATGAATGGAATTAAAATATTTGAATGTATTTTTTAAGGTTTATTTTCATAAAATATATGGATATTTTAAATGATACATATTAACATGGACAAGTGGGTTGGAAATGACCAAAATTATTAGTTCTATAAAATATGAAAATAAAATAAATGTTGTATAGAAATGAAACAAAATAAATGTGTAATGTTTTACACAATAATCGTAATGGGGCTATAAATAATAGGTTATTAATCTAGTTCCTCAATAGTATCATTAGTGATCTATCTACTATTCGCGGTCTACCCAGAATCCTTTGGATTGAGCCAACCATAAAATAATGTGAAATGATTTTTTATACTGGTCAGTTTTACTATTTTCCACATTATAGTGGATTCTTATCCAAATATAAAAAATTAGGGGAGGGGTAGGGCCACCCTCCGATTATATTCATCCCCTTCTTCTCCAATGATCTAGATTACTAGGGTAATAATCCATCATTATTTTAGGTAAGGGTCATTTTATTATTCTTCCACATCAATTATTCCTTCATATCATGAATTTTTGATATGTTACAAATATGGATATAGGGGTTATATAACTAATTTATGGTGAAGTCACTTTGTAATAAGCATAATTTGTTTAACAAATATTAATGGATACTAGGATAGAAATAATATGAGATACCATGTACTATATTTCATGATATAATTTAATCGTATTTTTATTCTATTATTTTTAACAATTTATGTAGAAATATATTATGGAAAAAACTTAATATTATGCATTTATCCTATAAGGGGACTAGGATTATTTTTTGATCGTTGGAATGTAATTGTTTTTTCCTTTAGGTGAGTTTTCACCCGTTGGTGAGTTTACCAAAGTATAATTAATGTGAAAAATTAGGATAATCAATTATAAATTTGTTAAAATTTATTAAATTTAAAATTTTTATTCTCAAATAATATTGATTATAGTGGAAAATAAGTAAAATTAGAAAAAACTTTGTTAAAATGAGTAAAAATGCATGAAAAACTATAAGGACTTATAATTTATTAGACATATTCCTCAAATAACTAGTATATTAATTTTTATAAACTAGAAAAACAATGATACATTAAAATAAAATTTTACCACTATAATATTTCTATTAAATTAATTGGTATAGAAGGATGTTAACATATTATGTAATCTACAATCATAAATTAATGTTAGGGAATATACTAGTGGATGTCTCCCTTACAAACCTCATATATAAAATAATGGGATGGGGGTAGCTCCTATAATGTTTTCTATAAAAAACAAAATCCATGCATAAATATTGTTGGTTTGAGTGAAATAATATGTCAGAGAAATTAAAATTCATAAAAATTTACATGATATTTATGAGATACCTTAGACATATAATCCTAGAATCTGGTGCAAATAAAGTCATTCTTTACAATACATCTATGTAATTAACCAATGAGACCCAAATTTAATCATCAATAAATAAAATTTTAGTAAAAAATTGTGAGTATGATACCATATAAGGATATTTTAGTTTTATAGTTGTAGAGAGTTTAAGAAAAATATAATTAAAAACGACCATGTATATCTGGCCAATTTGGTATTTAGTTCTAAAATATAATAAAAAATTTAATGCAATATAAGTATTAAATATCCCCCAAAATATTTTACACATAATATATTATATTTTAAATATCATTAGTAATAAAATTCTACATAACAAAAGGAAATGTAAACCTAATTAGTTTTGTGATAAAAAACATTGTAAGGGTAAAAATAAGTAATGAAAATAAAAAATAATTAGTTAGATTACAATTTTAATAAATAATATGGCAGGAATAGATAATCAAAATAAATAAATAATCCTATTAAATATTGTGCATAACATACCATTGATGGACATATCGATAAATGAATGCAATGATAACAATAAATTGTTCTTTAGAGAGTAAGTACTTAATTATGGATAGAAAATTCCACAGCCTAATCGAATACATAATGATCTTAGGCAAAATTATCATACTATCATTGACTTTTTTTAGGAAATATTCTCTTCTATGTTTTCATTCTATGAATTAAAAAATATATATTTCCCCTGGGACACATCAAAACATTGATGTTCTATTAATATCTTTTTCCACTCATCACTACTATATATCTAATGCATTCATCATATGATGTAATTAATAAACTACCAAATTCTTAACCAATAATACTTCCCAATAATAATCATCTATATTGAAATAATAAGTATACATATTTTCAATTTTTCCCAAATCAAGAAATTGAATAGCTTTTATATGGTGGAATACCACATAATAACACCATTTTTGTTAAACCAATATAGTTTTGTGAATAATTTTCTTATAAAAATATTTGTATTGGACCTTGGTGAATTACCCATAAACAATGTACTAAAAAATACTGCATTCTTATAGGATAGACATTGGATAAAAAATTATACAAAAAATAAAGGGTGATTGGGAAATAAAAATGAAGTGATGGATTTTTCAAAGTTTAATCCCCTAGAGAAAAATCTAATTACTATTTTTAGGATTTAGCACATATTCTATACTGACTTTAGAAGAAAAAAACAAGTGTTCAATACAAATCATATCGAAATAAATAAAATTGAAATAGAAACCCCACTTAAATATGAATAATGTAAAAATAAAAATACCATGAGAGGGATTCTTGGAAAATAAAATATAATTAAATAAGATATAATAATTATACCTGATGGATATATGTTCTAAATTATACTAAATAATATAAAAGAAGGTAAAATATATATATAATGTCTCAAGGAAGTGTAATTTGAGACAAAGAGTCCTTACAAATATAATCCCTATGGTAAGAATAATTATATGTGGAGGTATAAGGGAATAATTTTAAAACACCACAAAATTAATGAAATTAAATTCCAAGTATTAATTATGTTGAATAATTAATTCTTTTACAATATAGCTTCAATATGTCTGTTTGTAACTCATTGTAAGAAAATTATTTTCTTACAGACCCATAAACTTGTTCTTGATTAGCCAATGTAAATTATATCATACTGTATAATAAATTAACCTATAATTATAACACAATATAGTACCATTTTCATATTTATATAATTTTATAAACTTTATATTCAATTATTCTCTATGTGTATATAAGTTGTTGGTTACATATTTTTTATATTGGGTGTGAAAAATCACGATCATCATGAAAAAAAATCATAATAGAGTGGTGGTTATTCCTTATTATTCCAAAGATAAACAATTCTAGATCTTAAAAGGTACTATATTCTTTGTTTTAATATTAATTATAAAATTATAATTTTCTAAAATTGAATTTTTATTTATGATCCTTAATTATGGAATCGATGATGAAAATGTTTCAGATATTTTTTATAATTGAACATATGTATCTTCACTAATGTGTTTAATATTAAGATTACCAAAAAAATAAAATCAAATAATTACCTAATTCTTTATATGATATATTAATAGATAAAATACCTCACAATTATGATTGAAATAAATTTTTTACATTGTTAATTTCTGTCAATAAACTGATTCAAATAAAAATATACCATAAGAATGGATGATTATGAAGTGGGTTAGTTGTCATATAATTATACAATATTCATAATGACTATATTTAATTTATATTAATGTGATATATGGAAATTTTATAGTATTATACTAAAAACTAACCTAAAATATGTCATTACATAGTATGATGTATTCAATTTTTTCTCAAAGAATAATCTTTCTATGGTTTAATTTTTATTAACTATTTATTACTGATATTATTAATTAGGATTAAAATTTACTCTAATAGGAACCATAATAAATTTTGAAAATTAATATTTATCTATTAGACCCATTATTATTACTATTTATTAATAGTAGTTATGAAATGAAAAAATGGAAATCATTCATTCCTTTAGGTAGAAGTTTATAGGTACACATGGTTGATGATTTCTATTTTCATATAATGGGAAAATGTGTCATATGTTTTGAAATTTAAGGATATAAATTTTTTTAAATGAAATATTTATTTTCCAAAATGAACATTTGGCCCATTAGTGTAAGGTGGTTAAAGAAAATGAAACAATATGATTCTTAGAAGAAGTAGTCTTCAAAGATTCAAGAATGACATCATTATTTCAATAAGGGAAAAGGGGAAATATTTTTAATGATAAACCCATTATCTTATTTAAATTATATATATAAACTACTATAATTTATTTATATATTAATTAGAAAAATTTATTATCATCTTTTTGTAGAAAAATAGAAATTATTAAAAATTAGTACCCAATATGAGGACATCGTCATTCCTTTCGAGGAATCATTGGAAAGGGATGAAGTTGGATAATATTTAGTGATCATAAGAGTAACAAGATGAAAGTTTATTCTAGGGTATAAAAATAGGGAATAATTTATAGAATATATAGAATTTATTTGGTGTTATTGATGTTTTGGGGATAAATCGAGTCGATAAGTGGTGATAACTCTATTTTTTTTAAATATTTCAACTTAATATAAAGAGATAAGACGATTCATGTAAAACAAAGAGATATTGTGACATTATTTTTTCAAATAAATTTAACATATTAAATATTTATCGTCATAATAAAAAATTAGTTAATTTTTTTTATACTCAACACCAATTACATCAACTGTTATGTGTAACACTATGTTTAACTTACATTACACAAAACATTTCATTTAAGTTAAATGTGGAATACTATTAAAATGCTATACTGATTTTTATTTCATGACCATTGGAATGGCCAACATGACCAGGATTAACTAAATTATGAAAATAAATTTTTATATATGTATTTAAAATTACTTATTTGTTGGAAAATTATTTAGAAATTAAAATAAAAACTATTTGAAAATAATGGAAAACATTTTTTGAAAAATGATTTATATGAAATTTAACAAAATTCACAATAATAATTCATATAATAAATTTTGTTAATTTATTTTAATCAAATTCATATATAATATAATAATTTGTAACTTTATGATTAATCTTAACTAGTTTCTAGAAAATAGAAAATAATAAAACGAATTTTTCTCTTAAAAACTATACTTTTTCTAAAAATACATTCTTTCACATATTATAAAACTGTTTTTGGATTTAAATTTTCCAATTTAATAAAATTAATATGGAAACACATAAAAAAAATTTAGGTCAGCATATCAAAATTATCTAATGTTTAATATTTTGGATTTTTTAAGGAGATTAATTTTTTGATAAGTATAGGAAACTAATGGTTTTTTTAAAAAAAAAACCTATTCATTTAATGAATTTTAAGGTTCCTTTTTTAAAAATGGCGTCAAGAGTAAAATTTAATAATTATAAATCCATAATTTCAATTTATGTGACTATAATATTTTCAAGATTTATTTTTTTGTATGAAAGTTTTTTAATCCTTTGAACATTTTCACTTTAAAAATTGTCTATCTTTTCATGTATATCATATTTATTTTCATTTATCATTTTCATATATTGTGAATGGAATTTAAAATAATAGAATAAATATATGGAATTGTTATATTTTATAATATATATTATAGTGAAATTAATTTTTCTATAATTAATAATAAAAATGTAAAAATAATTAACACTATTTATGGATAAAATGGGTTTACAATGGGGATTAACTAAAACGATCAGGGTTAAAATGACAAAAAAACATTTCTAATGAAAAATTTTACAGAGAAAATAATATAATACCACTTCTTTTATCATTAATTGTCAATTATTTATTCTTGTATAATTAAAAAAACTAGGATACTCTTTTTTTCATTCCAAAAAACGACAGGTGTTCCACTCACAAAACTTATAAAAGATCACTTATTCACCAATCCTATTTAAACATAAAAATATATTTCATTCAACCAATTCCTAACCATATAATTTCCTTAAATCCCTATTATAATACTATATTCCCTATTCTTTTCTTACCAAAAAACTAAAAATCCTTTTGCTGAAAATGAAAATAAGATATTCTAAGAAGAGTTGACACCCCTAACCAAATGTTTTATTTTATTTATTCCTCCATATCATTGAGTTATTATTCAAGAACTTATATATAATAATCCATGTTTCTAATGTATTATAATGTTTTTTTATTTTGGTAATGACCTAAAACCATATCATCTTCCTTCAAATGGGTAATGAAATAATTATAAGTGTGTACAATAAACTATCACCTCATAAAGTAATGTGCTTCAATCATACTTTACATGGAAGGTAATAAAGATGAAATTAATAAAAAATTATGATATACATGAAATAATATTTTAATTTTAACATTTTATTTACCATTATTTTATTAAACTATTTATGAAAATGGAAACAACAGTCATGTGTTTGTATGAAATATCATCCTTGGGAATGGGGTATTTCATTTTCTATCTCTTCATCTTATGGATTTCTGTAAAAATATATATACTAAAAATATAGGATATTTACATCATTTTTATCATTTTTAATATGATTTAACTATCTTAAAATTAATATTTTCAATAATTACAAATCAAAACATACATGAAAAACAAAGCAGTTATTGCACAAAAATGACATTAAAAAGGAATTGTTAATAAAAATGATATATATTTACATAAATATTACATATATTGTATTATATATATATATATGTTTTTTATAGTTATTTAATTGCTTAATAATAAACTAATATTTATTATATATGGGTTTTGAACTTGTATGATGAATGTCGACACATAAGGTAATAGTTTTCTCGCTCAATTTTATTTTATGTGAGACACAATCCATATTCACCACATGAATCTATTATGTGGTGTATATAATTGATAATAATTAATTTTATTATTATATTATTTATTTTTATGGTGATTTACTTATCAATTTATTTATCTCCCTTTCAAGGGAATTACAATTGAAATGTTACCAAAGTGGCAAAGGAGTTTTTGTCTCAAATTGCCCTTTTTGGGACAACATGTTTGTTATGAACATATCTTCTTCTCTAAAGTTTATTTACTACATTATTGACATCTTATATCCTTAATATATTTCATTTTAGGCCATTAAAATTTTCAAAAAATATTATTAATTCATGAGTACAATGACTCAATTTTAACTAAGTGGTAATAGGTTGAGGATATAGTGTACTAATTTATCAAGACTATTTATGATTATAATTGAAATATTGAAATATTATTATATAAATCTGATGAAACTAATTAATTTTTTTTATTTGATAATTATTTAATGATAATAAATTCCTTGAATTCATTTACCTCTCCGTAAATACTTTTTATTTAAAAGTAAGTCTTTCAAGGAAAATCATCTTTGTTTCTATCTTTGTTTAAAAAACCATTCATCATAAAAACAATGTATAATGAATTTTTTAAAATATTATTTAAATTAATAAAATGATTTATTAAAGACAGTTTTACCCATGTTTTACTTTTTTTAAAATGGGTTTAATGGAATCATCATGTCATTTTTCAAACACATTCTCATTGGGATTTTCCTGAAAATTTGAAAGGGATATTTTTTTAATCTTTATTGTATACATATAGTTTTTCAACACAATGGCCATTATTTTATTATTTTATTAATTTATATTAATTCAATTTTATTTTCAATTATATTTCTCTTTAAAAATAATTCTATCTAAAAAAGTGTTTTCAACAGGGAAATGATATTTTCCCCGATGAATATTTTATATGATTTAAATGCATCTATTATAAATATTAAAAAAATTAACATAAAATTATTTTCAAAATGTATAATTTATTAAAAAATAATTTTCAATGTGGAAAATATATTTATCTTGTCATGTTTTTTAAATGGTATTTTATTAGAATTTTCCATTATGATGACATCTATTAAGGTTACCTATGCCTTACTGGGGATATCATCCTAGGGATCTATTCTTTTTATTTTATTGAATGGTGTTTGTTTATTATGTCACAATTTGTATGAAACCTAATCATCTTGAATATGTTACAACTTGAGTAATTTTTTTAATCCTTTATCTTTTCATGTTTTATAGTATGATGAAATGATATAATGATTATGAAACATGTCTCTTTTCCACATGATATGATATGATGAAACGTTAATAAAGACCATTTAAAATCATGGGATATGATATGGTGACTATTTTATGATGTTATGGTGAACATATATATGTTTTTTATTATGTGACTTATAGAACAAATATTTTCATCTATTGAATTGCATAATGATTTATATCTCAGGATATATATCGTACTTGAACATGGAGTGAACTAAGTTTAGTATGTGATTCATTCTTCCATGATGGCATTGGGAGTGAACCATTAATAATATAATTATTTATTGAGTTATCCGATTACATTTTGATATCCTTGGAATTGATCCTTCTATATTATGGGAATTATTTTGATTTATTATGTTTATTCCATAATTTTATGTCTTATGCCTGTGTTATTCTCTCATTGATAATTTTCTTTGATTCCCTTCTGGTTCATGTCTTATGACTTACCAATCATTGTTCAATGACTCATGTGTTATGATATTTGATATTTAGATTATGATTTTGAAATTTTTTGTTCATGTTATCGTACCATTACATTCATTTTATACTTATTTCTATTCCTTCTACAACCTTACTATGAATCAAAGATCACACATTATTATATATCATAACCTAGGATCTAAAGAAATGTATTATGTTTTATATGTATATGAATAGTGATATTTATAAAGAACATAATGGTGGATGTTATTGTTCTATATTGGAATACTTTCCTAGTAATCTAATATTTTGAAGGTATAATATCACTACGATCCTTAGAAACATATTTTCGTAATGAAATGATTATTAATCTAAAAAGATGTAATATTTTTATGAATATTCAGTGTCATTATAGTTTTAATGAGCATATAGGTTGAGTTATCCTTTTGAAACTAGAATGAGAAAATTTTTGTGATATCCCTATAGAAATGTAAAAGCATAATTCTTAGGATAATAAAATTTGTAGGATAATGTACTGGAATTTTTATAAGGATAGAGAGAGTTGTTTACAAGTGCTTAGACCCATGTATAGATACTATGTGCTGATTTTGTTGTTGTAAAAAGGTACCTATGGGGTAATAATTTGGAAAGGGTGCATTGAGCTAGACTCTATCGTTACCTAGTGTATGATAATGGGCCTTTCTAAACGCATTTTTGACACTCAATAGGGACATAATTTGGAAATTCACAAATTTTTTACAATCCAACATGAGGGATTTAAATAATGACCATAAATTACATAGGATAAATCTATAGTGTAATAGAATAAAAATTAGGTGTCATGATTTGGACATCTTATAATTTATTTTTTATTCTAATGTGGTTACAAAGTATTTTTTTTCTAATATACTTTTTTATTTTATTCAATGGAGAGATCCTAAAATAATCATATAATTGTTGATTGGGAAAGACAATGCAATGATTTCCCCTAAGTATCCAATTTTTAGTGGATTTGGAATTCAATATCATGATGTTATGCACATAGAACATTAATAATCAGCAAATATGATAAAAATTAAAAAATAAAATAGGGTAATAATATTTTTTTCATCATTGATGTGGAAATTTAACCCTTTATTTATTTTATCCACCAATAATCTTTTTTTACCAATAGATCAATGCCACTAGAATGAAATTTTCCATTATCCAGTGTTTGAAATAAGAAAATTTATTTTGGGTAACTATCATTTTAGAATGAAAAGACAACCAAAGGTGGAATCTCATCAATAAATCAAGGGAGGATGATTAAATTTACTCCATGGAGTTATATTACTTCAAGAAATTATTTTTAATTAAGAAAATTCATCACAATATTCATATGAAGAAAGATAATGAGATCCATGGCTATGAGAAAAATGACGGTGAATGTGTTGGTAAATATTTGGAAAATATTATAGGACATGCATGTTATTATTTTTATATTATCATCCAACTTGAATGTAAGTTTGATCGATTACAGATTTCCCCAAAATCATGTCTGTAAGAGTTTTAAAGAAATACAGACTTCTCTGGCTATGAATAGTTTGTTTTATAGGCTATAAAGGGGGAAATTGATGTTTTATTTATGTTTCAATATCATATTTTATAACATGTGAAGATATAAATCAATGGAAAATATAAAAAACATGGTGAGTAGAAGATGATAATTACTTTATGCTCAATGTGTGAGATGAAACAAGGAATAAATTGAATAAAGGGGACTAGTTAATGTTTTAATTGTGTAATTGAAGGTAATTTGTAAATTGAATGTTGATGTGATGGGATAAATTTGGTAAATGATTCAAATTGAGAGAAATACCGAAAAAATAGACCACCCTCACTATAGTGTTTGAATATCAATTAGATTTGGTATTATGAAAATAAATTACCCAATATAATGGATAATGTGGATGACAAGACACAATAACCTTAGAATGAAATGGACAATGTGAACTATTATTAAATAAAGTAGATGATATAATTCCGGATGATTATGGAACACTATCCTCTAATATTTAGTTACGAATTTCATGATTGATTTGATATTAATGAGCCCTATAAAAATTTTATTTTACATCCTCTATGAATATTTCATGCGATTTTGAGCATATATATTATTTTCCTCTACATGAATTTCAGAGATGTGAAATCACATTTTATATTACATTGAGGAAATAATGACACATATATTCGAATGGAACAATATTTTTATAAGATAAAATGTTTTTAATGAATAAATTTTTAATTATCTTTTTGAAATATATATGTCTCCATGTAACATTAATTTAAGAGTTCTGGATATCATCATGTGTCTATGAGTATAATGTTTATCAGAAGTTCAATGTCAATGAAAACCTTTTTAAATTTTATTTCACTGTATTGTTTCATTATTGGGGTTATTTTCATAGGAGTTAATTGAAACAAAACACCTTTATTTTTTATAAAGTATACTAAAAATTTTATTTGAGGTGGAATTTCTTTATAATTTGTAGACATATGATTAAAGGAATTTATAACCATTATATTGTATCAAATAATTCTTATTAAAGAGGTTATGGGTTGTATTCTATCATCTTATGAAGCCATAAAATAGTTTTTCTATCACACAATATGTATCTCATAACCCAAATTCCATAATATAAACTAATAACGTTGAATGTTTTCATGGGGTACCACATTCAAATTTATTTGACCAGGATCCACTGTTTCCCCTAATGTTTTTGCAAAGAAATCAGTAAACAGTTGTTACAGAGTTAGGATTTCACAATGTGTGTCATCATCAAATAGATGGTTAGTTTAAGAGAAATGGTCAAAACCCTATAGGATATGCAATGTTCTAGGTCTATTATTTTTAATGGTGGTACGTATCAAAAATCTCATCTTAGTGCGTTTACCAACAACAATATCTTCCACATGTATATTCATATGTACTATTATGAATATTTTTATTTAATGGAGTGTACAAATCCAATGTAATTTAATAAATTTTAAAAAATAAATATATTGGGTCTTGAGTTAGTTTATGAAATGGTTGATAAAGTTAGTTCCATTTAAAAATATATAATGGTCGAAAAAAATATTATATAAATATTTCGTTTATAATCATCAATGTGATCTAAAATTTCAAGTTTATGTGAATGTAATTATATTAATTTTTCAATGGAATAATTTATTAAAAAGTAATCCCTATGTAAAATTTTCACTTTGGAATTATTAATCGTATGAATACCACAATCTATTTCTTGAAACATACACTGAACCACTATAATGTTTATGATGTGTTCCATAAATATATCATAAGTAATTATATATGTGGTCCATCACATGTACTCAATAATGATTCTATACCACTAGATCATGATTTTTCCTTTTTAAACAACTAGTGGAGATTTCAGATTATTTGGAGAATATTCTATAATACAAGATCCCTCATTAGGACAATGTTTTGTGGGAAAACCAACAGTTTAAGGAAACACTATAGGAACTTGAGGATACAATAAGGTAGAATTCTCCCAACTTTTTGGTACTAAAGTGATTAATTTTGATGTTGAAATTAAATTTAATGTATATAGAATTTTACACAAGGATATTTTTTGGTAATTTGTACAATTTTTTTAATTTTTTGTATTTTTCATTACATGAAACATCGAGATAAGATTTCAATACACATAACCCTGATTTTAACTTTAATTACATGAAACATTGAGTTTGTCATGTGTTACATACAACATATAGGATAAATAAAATGTAACATAATAACGAAAGTATATAAATTATGAATGAGATTAACTAATTTATGAAAGTATATAAATTATGAATCAATTTTGAGAAAATATTTTTGTGCACTGAAACACATTTATCCTTATTAAACTGAAGAAAACAATGTTTAGGGATGATATTAATTAAATATATAAATATTATATATTTAATATAAAAATTTAATAATCAACTTATGAGTTTTCAAGAATATAGTTATATGTAAATGCAATTGTACTCTTAAAAAAATAATTTTCTTTATAAAATTTTATTTTGTATCATGTTGAGACCAATTTACAAAATTAAATTTTTTAAAAATTTAAAAAATTTAGTCCAAGAAATAACCATCAATATTCTTGATATAATATAATTATTATCATAAGATTAATTTTTTTTATTTCTCAAAGAGGATTATTGTTTTTATGAATAGTGAAAAATAATTGTTCTTATTGATCCTTGAATTTTAGATTAAAGAATTTATAATGTTCCATTTTATATTAAAATGGGGTTAAATGTAAAATTAAATAGTTTATTTATCTATTTTTTTCATTTTTCATCATTTTAACATATTTCATATTTAATTTTGATATAAAAACATTTTATACTTTTTAATAGTTTTCCCATTGAAACCCCGCATTTCTGTCTTATTTACATGATAAATATTAATTTAAAATTTTACATTTATATGAAATAAAATTTTAGAAATATATTAAATATTTTTAATCAAAATAATTTATATGACCTAATAAATTGGACCAATTTTTCACAATAATAAGTTATAAAAACCGTAACAAATATCTACTACAGTTAAGGTAAGAATGAGTTTACTTCTGTTCAAATCTAAAAACATAATGAATAAAAATTACTAAAACTTATAAAAACACATTTTCATTCCATTTTATAACTTATATATTATAATAATGAAAAGGGTACATTTGGGATTATTTTTTCTCCATATGAACATGGTTACACCTTTTTCATTTCAAAATATTATAAGAGTTCCACTCACCTCACTTATAAAAGGTTGCAGCTTATCTTCCCACATCATCTTCACACATGAAAAACCATTTGGTTCAACTATTACCTACCCAAATCACATACATAATTCCATAATACCATTCTATAATCCTTATTTATTCATAAATCTATCATATGGGGCATTTTGGTGAAAACAAATAGAATATTCCAAAGTAGAGGCAACACCCCAAAATGAGCGTTTAATTTTTTTCTTCCTCCACCTACTTCAATTATTATTATAAATCATGACATAATAATATCATTATATACCATGTACTAATATTTTTACATTTTTTGGGAATTACCTATCATAATCTCATCTTCTACAAATGGTTTATGAAATCATCATTCGTCTGAACGATGGACGGCTGTATTGAGAAAAAAATTCCTCAATTATTTACATTGAATGTAATAAGGACAGGTTTATGAAAAAAAGTTAACCTATAGGAAATAAAAAAAATATTCATTAATATATATTTATTATTTACCTTTATTTCTTTAAATCTATCAAGAAAAATGGGAAATCTTTCATGCATATATTCTACTTACCATCTCTAGGAACAATGTATTTAATTTTCACTATCAAAATATTATATATTTCTATAAAACAATATAGTGAATATATATGATATTATTAAAATAGATAATTTAATTTAGATCAATTAACCATTATCAATTTTATAGGACCAAAAATAACAAATCAAATCATACATGGAAAACTAAGCTTTTATTGAATGAAACATGGCATTAAAATAGAATTTTTAATAAACGTGTAATAAAATGTCATAATAAAATAATATATATTAGGATATATAAATATATGTACCTTATTTTTATGTAATATTTTTATAGTTATGTTATATATATTATATAGGAGGGTTAAACATATATGTAGAATTAGAGACAAATAGTAAAGGATTTTCGTCTCACATTTATTTTTTGAGAGACACAACCCATATTCACCGAGGTTTCTTTTTTTTCATGTTTATAATTACCATGAATGTAATTTATTCTAATTTTATTTAAAATTGGGTGGATTTAAATATCAATTTTAGGATCACCCTTTTATATGGTTTATGGATCTAATTTTACCAATGAAAAAATGTAATTTTTATAGTCTCTAATTTCTTTCTTTGGGACAAAAGTTATTTTATGAACCTATCTTATTCGATGAGGTGTATATAATTAATTTATTAAAATTTATATAATGAAAAATATTTTTTCATGATATTATAAGTTTCATTTAATTTTATTATTTTAATGGTATTACTATTCAATGTTACCAAAGTGTTAGTGGTTTTATGCTATATTGTAATCATTTATACAGATTGTTTATGATTGCTCCTATAAGGATGAAATCAGTTGTTCTATCTATCAAAAAATTAATTAATTTTCTTCTTATATGGATATTTCATGAGAATAATTTTTTACATTTATTTACCTTACATTATGTATTCAATATTTCAATGGAATGTTTTTAATAATAAATGGTCTTTATTTCTTTCAATGGTCAGAAACCCTTTTATCATTGGAAACCATGTTTTCAATAAAAATTCAAAAATGATTCTAACATTGTTCAAAATATTTATTAATTATATTTTTCCCATTTTAACATTATTATTTTTTTGAAACTACTCATCATTTAATCTTACAAATAACTATTTTTTGGAATTTATCAAAATTGTGAGTGGAATATTTGATTTAACATTTACAACATGATTTTTTCCAAATATCATAACCATTTTTTACAAGATTATTATTTATTATTTTTAATGGTTACATTTAAAGAATAGTATTTTCAATTTTTTTTATTATTTAAAATTTTTATTTGAAATATAAAAGAGTATTTTTTTGAAGAAATGTTTTATAATATTTTTTAAATATTAAATTATACATTTTAATGGATAGTTTCAATTTAAATGATTTTAAATATTTTTTTTGTTTGATGACATTTTTTTTCAAATTGTAAATGATATTATCCTCATGAAAATTTTAAAATGATATTTCAAAATCATTTTTCTTCAATGATAAAACATATATACTTTTCTTATTCTTTATTGGGGATATGATCTACATATACCATTCTTTTTATTTCTCTAAATTGTATTTTTTTCAGTGGAATTATATTTATGAAACATGTTTATTTTATTCATGTTACACCACGTGTAACTTATTCTGAAACCACATTATCTTCATGGATTATACTATAATGAAATAATGAAATGATTGTGAAACCAATATCTTTCCAACAAGATACTTATGATGAAATGTTTATGAAACCCATTTCATTTCAAGGGTTATAATACCATGATTGACTTGTGATATTTTGGAACACATATGTTTGATTTTCATTATGTGATGTGTGAGACCTATATCTACATCCAATTCATTGTAAATTGATTTATATGTCATTATATTGATAGGGATGGAATGGGAAGAGAACCTATTTCTGTATGGTACTTTTTCCTTTATGATGATCTTGGGAGTAAACCATGACTACTATAATGGTTTAGAGAGAGAACTCCTTCAACTATGAAATATTTTGTGGTGGTTATTGACTATTATGAAAATTAATTTCTATGATTATGTGTATAAAAAAATTCTTTGGATTATTATAATTTAATTCTCTCATGGCTCATGTTCTTTTTTACCCATAATATTCATAACTTATTAACTATATATTTTTATTCCATGACTTAATATAATGATATTTTGAAGCTAGGATTAGATTTTGAAATGTTATTCCCATGTTCACATACCCATATGTTCATGTCATGATTATTTAGCTCACATGTTTACCCTTACTGAGCATATGAGATAACCATTTATTATGATTCCTTTTCCGAGGTTATAAGGCAATGTCTTATGAATGATATTTCTAAGAACTGTGATAGTTTTTAAGAACATTATTGGATATGATGTAGTTTATATATGGACTATTTTTTTATGTTTCCACGTTTTCAATGGTACTATAAATTTATGTACCACATGCATCTTTTTCTATAATGTAATGAATATTTATCTTAAAATACGTAATATCGTTGAATAAAAATCTAAAGTTATCATAACTCAACTATAAAGTGCCAGAAAAAATGGACAATAATTTAGTGGTGTATAATACATGGGAAAAAAATCCCTACACCATTAATTTTCACAAATATTGAAATAATATTTTTATGTCCATTACTCTATAAATTTTTAATATTACCATTATTGGTATTATCATCTTAAGTAGTTTTTACCTATTTAATTTAATTTTATTGCCTGAAAATAAAATGAAAATTATTAAAAAAATTAATTTATTATTCAAAATATTATATACATTTAACCAAATACATTTAACTTTTATGATAAAACCCCTTTTTAACATTTGCACATTTAACATATAGAAACTAATATATGATAAAATGTTATTTTAAGCCTAATTAATTTTTCATAAAAGTATCCAGATAAGTGGTTTTCATGATATACATTGATTTATCAAAGAAACTTTTTTATGGGATATTAAGAATCAAAAAACTTATTTTACAAAAAAAATTAATTTGAAAAAGGATGAAAATATTTTATTTGAAACTGTTACGAAAGTTTATAAAATTTTATAAATAGGTTTTATAAATACAGAATTGTATTTAATAATGTACATTACTTCCCCTGAAATAAATATTTACCCAAAAATATGATTTACAATATTTTACATTGTTCCTATATAATGATAAAGTCATAAATGTTTTTGTTTTTGTAAAAAATGAATTTTTAAATATTCAACTAAATATCAGCTATTTTTAAAAAATATAAAAATTCATATTTTAATAATATCATAATGAAGATTCTACAAAATATTATTATTTTATCAAATTAATATTTTAATATTTTATAATATAAAATTTAATTTAAAAAATAAAAATTATAATTTAAAATAATATCATAAGAAAATAACATTATTTATGAAAATATTAACTATTTGTATCATTCTAACCTATAAATTAATAAATAATGTGGTGATAATGCAATCTTTATATTATTATAATATTGATATATAATATATTTTTTCATTAAAAATAATATAAAAATAATTTTTTTAGAATGGTGTTATTTTTAGTAATATAAAAGTCATATTATTTATTTAAATGATGTAATTTAATTTATCAATGCCCAAACATTTAAAGAGAGCTTTAATTTATTTATATTTTTTTTTCATAAATTAGTTACATGTATTTTAACATATAAATTAGATGACTCTATTATAATAGTTACAATTTTTTTCCATGATTCATTTTTGTTATGTGTATCATGTATCAGATGTTATCAAATATATTAGGATATTTTGAAAATAAAATATTTAATATTTAATATTGGGGTGTCACATTCTACCCCCATAAATAATATTTTTCCCCACAATTTTTATTTCTTTGGAACTTAGTAAAACATTATAGTGTATACACATCATTAAATGAATAATTCCTAATGATACATCAACATTAAAATTGTAGATATTACGACAATTTTTATTAGGTGTCATGATCAATATGAAAATTAATTTATATATAAATTTCATAGTCAATAGTTATATATGCTCATTGGTTTATTTAAAACATATGGTTATTTTTCGTTAAATCAAAATAGATATCTATCCTTTTCAATCATATCTAGTAAATTACTAATACCACATCAAATTTTGGGGAAAATAACTGGATCTATAATAAGTAACTTCACATTAACCATAAATATGATTTAATAATAATCATAAAACCATGTGATTTTATTTTTTACTCAATATCCAATATTTGGTGAAAACATAACAATCATAATTAATTGGGAATGATGCAGTTACAAATTAATATCATGGTTAATGGTTATCATTTTGTTTTATTTTCCTTCTTCCCATGGTCTGAGGGGTTCTTGGTCACTAATTTCACCATTTCCCAATATACTAGTGCATTAATTTTCATGTATCTAAGTTTCCTTCTAATTGAATCAAATAATTTTTGGAGATTATCAAATTCCATTAAAATTTGGAGCCTGATGACCATAATGTTTAATGTTTTCTTAATTCTTATTCACCTTAATGAACCCTTGAGGTGTTTCATCGCACACTATTTACACAGTGAAAAATGAATCTTCTTACCTTAAGAATGTTTTCAACTAAACTACCATGAAACACCACTATTAACATCATTTTTATATTTTTTCATATTCCTATATTGACAATTATAACAACAATTTGTTATTACCATTTTATCATAATCAAAATATTTATAACTCTAGCTCTTATCATGTTAGGTTTTTATACTGGTATACCTCTACGTTGACAATTGAATCCATTGTTATCTTAGCTCAATCATGTTTTAGCCTTTACCCAATACAAAAGGATTTTTTTTTGAGTGATTATTAAGATAAATTAGTTATTTAATATGAAATATATTACATAATTAACTTCAAAATTAATTACAATTTGAAATTATTATATGATATTTTGATTCAATAGAAATCACACTCAGTTCAATATTGGTTTCTTTAGGTTGTTTTCTATCAGAATACATAACATAATAAATTATAATAATTAATTGATTATAATTGAGAATACAAATTATATCATTAATGAATTAATATCCCATGGTAGGGTTAAAGAAGGTGCATAGTTAACATTATTTATTATACACCCACTGAAATTTGAGTTAATAAAAAATAATAGTTTTTTGGGTTATTACCCCTTGGTACATCTGGTCTAGTTCATACATTCTATTATAGAATATATGAAGTAATTTAATGCATTTAAGACAACACAATATAATAGTTGTCATAAATATTATATGTTATTGTATAATATGACTTATCAGTTATATTTATCCATAGGGTTTTCAATAATTTACTCTTATCCTATTCCCTATGTAAAATAAAATATTCAGTACTACCTCAACCAATACTAAAGTGTTATATATACAATTGAAATTATTATAAAATTTATCATATCAATCCCAAATTTATCTTCAACATAAATAATAAAATAGACTATTAACAAAAACATATTTGATATGAATTGTGACCCCCCATAAATGAACTCTAAGATTCCAATTTTAAAAAACACCATATTTACATATCGTTATTAAGATTAACTGATGAAACCCAATTTTAAACAACAATAATTTTAGCATGAAAAAAAATATTGATTTAAATAAAATTTTAGGGCCACATAGTTTTAGTTTTTTTTATTTTATAAAAAAATAAACTGAAAATCCCATGACTATATCATTAAATGGAAAATTTTACCCACTATATTAGAAACTATTTAATTCCTAACAAGTCTTTAACATCTCCAAAAAAATTCTCTATATATGCTTTTCTATTATAAATTTATTTTTTAACTCATTTCTTCTAAAACTAGTGAAATATGAATGTAAGATGGTGTGAACTGAAACACACATTATTGGTAAATATAAGCTATTATAATCAATATTCTCAAGTGAGTATAAGATTAGAAAAAATATGTGAGGAATAGATAATCAAAATATTTCGATAATAAAAAAACATGAGTAGGAAAGATGCATGGTTATCATATATATAAATAAATATTTGGATAATAATAAATGGTTCCTTAGTGAAGAAATACATAATTTTTAGAATCTAATTAAATCCCCTAACCCTCGACATCCTGATCTTATACATCCTGATATTGCTGTAATGAAGTTTTTTAGAAATTATTTTTTCTAGGAAATCATACACCAAAATATCAAATATGGGTTTTCCCATGTGACCTGTTGATTTATCTAGGGGATATATAATTCTAAAACCCTTCCATCGCAAAATTTATTCAAATTAATTAATCATAAAAAGGAATGAATAATTTATACAATAATTAACCACCATTCCTTTGTAATCAACAATATTCCATATTGAAATAATAATTATAAAAAAATTCAATTTTTCATCAATAAATAAAAATAGTAGATATGTACGTATATATACCTCAATGAAACAATTTATAATGTATTGTTATAAAATTATGTCAATTATTTCTCAAATTGATATATGTATGGTTACCTAGGTGAATTCCCTTTAAACAATGTAATTAAAAAGATGGTGTTTGTAGAGGAAATGAATTGGAAGAAAAATCATGACAATAATAAATGATTATATTGAAATAAAAAGGTAGTGATTAATTTCTACAAGTTTAATCCCCGAGTGGGAATTATCATGATAGGATTTAGGATCTAATCCATAGTTAAAATATTCAACACAAAAAGAAAATATGTGGTGAATACAAGTAAAATTTCAATGAAACAAAATTTATAAAGAAACACACATATGGTAATGGAAATATAATAATGGTAATAAAATGAGAGGGTTACTATGAAATTAATATAAAATAAAATAATTATAATCATAATACTTCAAGAAAAATTGTCATTTAATACATCAAATAAAATAAAATACGGGGCACAATATTAGTCATATCTCACTGAAATGAAATTAGAGAGAAATAACACTTATAAGTAAATTTATAATTTTTGAAAGAATAATTTGATAATGAGTTTATAAGGAACCATTTTATGACCCTATAAATTATGTAGATAAATAATAAAAGTATTCTGGACGTAGAATTTTGTTTCATGAAATAATAATGATTTAATAAGAATGTCTTTAACTCGATTGTAGAAAATTGACTTAACACAAAACATTAACTCAATTACTTATTATTATAACATAAAAAAAATTTTGTATAAAAAAATTTATGTTATAATCTAAATTTTTAGAATTTGTTTCCTATCTTTAACTTTTACAAACATTATTTGTTAAATTCATTTTATGCTTCAAAAATAGGTTTTCTCAAAAAAAATATTTTATTTATTTTTGGGATAAAATATTATATTTAATTTATAATTTTTTTGAAAATATATTCAATAAAATTATTTTAATTATTTAAATCATCATGTCAAAATTAAATTATGCTGAAATTTTGATAATTTTCTGAAAATACTAACTTTTCATTGAATAGACAGAATTTCATACTTTTATTGAAAACCATATTTTCATTTAAAGTAATTAAATTTAAAAATAAAATTCTAATTATTAATTATTTTATTTTTATTAAACATAATCCAATTATAGTTATTTTATTGAACATTATACTTGAATATATTATGAAAACATTTTTCTACAAAAAGAAGGTGTCTTTTTAAAAAGCTGTTTTGTCACATTTTGTTGTTCAATATTGAATTAAATTATGCAACATCTATGAGTTTAATATTGAAAATGGATTCCATATTTAGTATCCATATTTATAAATAGTATTTATAGGTTCCATTTATAATTGGTCATTATAAATATTGAACTTAGTAATTTATGTAACCTCGGTATGTGTAAATCTGGTAATTGAAGTTAAAAATAAAATTATAAAGACTCAAAAAATGAAACTTTCACTTGAAATAATTTGATTAAATGATTATATATCACATATAAACATAAAATAATATAATATATTACCTTTCATTTCAATTTTCCATGATTTTTACCATAATATTATTTTACATACTAAAAAGTAATAAAGTTCATTACATTTGTTTTATTAGCCTTAATATGTTTGCACAAGTATAAATAATGGATATGATAAGCTATAAATTTATATTTTAAATTTAAATTAAATTTTTATCATGATAATTTATATTTAATTTTTTTGGGATGAAATAATTACTTCAATTTCTTATGAGACACATAATTGGTTCTCTTTACAAACATTGGAATAATCAATAAATTTATTTTAAAAACTCTATAAATAATAATCTTTTATTTAGTTATAGTGTCCTGAATATTTTTTCTGAAAATTTTAATTTGTATTATATATATTAAAATTTGATAGTGTAATTCCATATTTTTCCCTGATGTGTTAAATGTAAAATTAAATTTAAATCTTTAAAAATGACTTTAATGATATTTTATGTTAAATATTTTTTAATTTAATAATTAAAATTTATCAAAATATTTCATCAAATATTATTATTTATATGGGTGATAAAATAATTCATGGTTCATTTATTTGATGTTTTTATTTTTATATTAAGACCATTGATCCCTAAATAATAAAAAACTTCATTTTGTGGTCATAGTTATAAAGTGTTAATGTGGTGATAAAAGAGAAATTTAATGACGACAACATCAACTAAAAATGTCCAATTTTTATTGGATGATATTATAGTGACACATAATCATCCTAGAATTTAAACAATTATTTTCTGATCCATTTGTATATGAATATCAACTTATATTAATAAATGTATTTATTAAATTCAAAAATGGACCCTCCCATCTCTTATGAAAGAGAACCTTCTCTCCTATTTTATTCACACATAAAAATACTTATAAGTATGAAAGCAAATGAAATTTTCTTCCTATATTACTAAATAGTTCCAATAATCATTTTTGATCATTGTCCCATCATAGGGATGATTTTGATGAAAACTAAAAGTTGTTTTCTAAAGAGGTTGTATAGTTCTTAACCATGGATTTCTATTTTATATCATCTTAAACATCATTAAAATATAATGCAACCATGATTATATAAAGAATCATTATATTGAATATTATTCAATGTTATTATGTAATTTCATTACTTATATCCATCTCATCTACCTTCAAATAGGAAATGAAACCATCATTCATTTGAATAGTGGACTTCTGCATCATGAACCGATGTAATTGGTTTTCCCTCACCCCCACCTATGAATGGTTATAATGAGATATTTAATGAATATATATGATATTAATAACATATTTACCTTTATGGGATTATAATTTATTGCAATTTCATTCTAAAAAAAATGAAAATGTCTATTGTGAATATGCATGGACCTTCACCTCAAAGAAGTGATGTGATCCGTTTTTCATTTACTATGTCACATTGATGATATATATATGTATAAATTAATTAATTAATTAATTAATTGACATTATGTAATGATAAAATAATACTTTAATTTTTTTCATAATAATTTTTGAAAATTTTTAACGTTACTCTTGCATATGTATTACCTATTGTCTTGATGAATGCAACGTTATTAATTTCTGATTAAAATATATTATAGTTAACTATAAATATGTAATTAATTTAAAAATTCATATTTATTTCATGATTTTTATACTTTATATGATGTAAAAATGAACCCTTTTACCATGTTCAATATAATGAAGGTATTGTTAAATTACATACCAAACATTCCCAAATATAGGATATCAGTATTCCCAATAATATAATTAACTATGTCATTAATTAAATTGATTAAAATGTAAGAGATTAATCAAATAAAATTTTCAAAAGAAATAAAATAAATAATATGACTTAATCATATAGGTTTTTAAGGACATATATATTATTTCATGACTCGATGTAATGAATTTCATCTCAATTTCACTTTAATGAGGCATATTTTAATTTTATACACCTAATTTCTTTTATATAGTGAATATGTTTTCCCCTTTACATGCTATATCATTAAACATTCATAATTAATTTTTGATTAATTTTTAAATGAAATTATTTCATACTATTTTACATTACGTGGATATTACTAATTTGCAAGGGTTTCTTGAAACAATTTCATTTCATTGTCTTATATCATCATATATGATATTATGCAATAACTAATTTTTAATTGAAAATTTTCTGAATTATGTTAAATATTAAATTTTATTTTTTGGATTTAAATTTTTTAAACATTATCTCCCACATAATTAATACTCAATTCAATGATATGATATTCATACCAGTTATTACTCTGAAATATTAATTCTTTGAGACATGTATTGCAATATGGATCTAGTTACTTAAAAATGGTGTATAGGATTCATATTTGTATATAATATCACAAAATATTTTTTTAATTCTTTTTGTAGTTACTATGATGTTATCTATTTAGTGAGATATTTATTCAAATGTTTTATATGATATAAGGTCCTTGTTTTTAAAAATCTCATTTTCTTGAGACTTGATTCTTATAATAAACCATGATTTCTTTTTTGTTTCACTTAATTATTAATGAATGAATTATTGTATATTATATAATGGAATTAATTACATTTCAAATCCATGTCATATTACTGAATTTATCTTCTTATGATTGAAATAATTACCCTAAAGATAATGTTTTTACGTTACAATATCCTTTCATTTTAAGACTAGTTATGATGTTGGTTACTTTAAGGGAAAAATACAATATTATTATCTATAATAAATTCTCCTATATCATCCTATGGTTGTGAATGTGGTTCATGTGTTTGATTTCTATCTTCTCTAATATTTATGGAGTAAATTTCAAGATGGTTGATTTTATGTAATAATGATCTTAGATAATATTTTATATCATAAATCATCATCTTCGATATCAATTTTTCTAATGTGTTTTCAAAAATATTATTTTATAATCTTAACTAGATTCTTCTTGATATTTTAAATGATATTTGACCTTATTTTAACATATTTAAAAATTATATTTCAATAATTTCTTTTTATTGGTCACTTTTTATTTTCATTAAAAAAATGAATGAAACTTTTGTCTATTTTTAATGTTGATTACATGAATTTATTTTCCAACAATCATGGATATTATTTGTTTTTATGGTTTATTTTCATGTTTATATAGATATTTTAAAAAATTGGAATATAATAATTTTTATAAATTTATAGTTTTTAAATGATATTTTCAAAATGAAAATGTTATTTCCATTAAAAATGATTTCTATGATCATTTTAACTATATTTACATTAAAAAACATTAATAAATTTTAATTACACTAGGTTTCATTATTGATATTTTTTTAACAAAACTATAATTATATTTTATCTATATAGTTTTATATTTTTTCAAATATATTTTATTGATCCCTTTTCTCTTCCACAAGTTAATCACATCATGGATGGAATAATGGTAATTCTAATTAATTTTATGACGAATAGAGTTCTCTACGTAATTTAATAATGTTATGAGCCATTTATGTTTTTAATAATGATTATTGGTTCCCTTATAAACCATATATGTGTTGTTAAATTTTAATCAATTTATGGGTGGTTCTAATCTAGACTAATTTAGGTGATTAGATTATAAACTAATGATGGGTGGGGCTTTAATTTCTCACTAATTAATTGTGTTTGAATGTTTAATGTATTTTTTTTCCAGATCTAAGGGTTCTTAAAAGAGTTATTTGATGATTATGATCCACAATACCTATTTTTTCATTATTTTTCCTATCAATTATAAATTCATAATTTTAACAATATTAATATCTGACTACTCATGATTATTGGATCCTATGACTGCTTACTATGATAACACTTCAACATTCTGGTTTTATCATATTTTCATTATGTGTTTATATTATATTCGTTTATTATCGTAAAAATATATTTCATCAACATACACTTTTTTCTATTATATGGTCATTGGGGATAATCAATTATTAATTCTTGTGTTTATTATTACAAATAAATTTGAGCTCACCATTCTTTTGAGTTATTTTCTATAGGATAGAAAAAATGTTGATAAATTATTTTTTTTCTATAATGGTCTTATATTGGATTAATTTTTTTGTATATACATAACAAATAATATATAATATGAAAATATTGGTAATGTGGGACAACTGAAATCTTGAAATCATGACCTTTGATTATTTACGTGGTTTTCCTGATTCTCATAAACTATAAACTAATAAGTTGAGTGGGTATTTAGGTTATAAACTATTTACTTTTGATGTGGTATGTTTTTTATTGAAAAATTGTGTGAAATTTATTTTTATAATTTTTTAGATATAATGTATAATTTTTTTGATATGTATGTGGGAGTGTGGGTTCTATGTCCTTTATATTTGTATTAGAGTAGGGAATTGACAACATTGGAGATTAGAATTTCTTAATGTGATTATATCATAAGTCCAACCGTACCATCAATGATTTATGGGATTTAAGTTTATCATATGTTAAATGTATTATAATTCAACTTTGAGGTTTTATGTGAAGGTATTTAATGGTGATTAATGATATCTCTAGAGACATTTTTTTTGTTTGAGGTATATGTTACCCTTACGTATAATGTCATCGATTATTTTTAAATAACCAATAACATTTTTTACATATAATCTGAATGAAAGCATATAAACATGGAGGAATATAAATTCATTTATCTTGATTATATTTATATTATTTGGGATAAATGGATATTTTTAAAGGGAAAATTTTAGAATATCATGGAAGGATATGTGATCACATCATTCTGAATTTTTGATTTCAATATTAGTATAGAATATTTCAAGGAATTTTGAGGTTATTTATTAAATAATTGATATTAGTTGAACTTTTTTTGGTGTTGTAGATGTTTCTTTGATTAATGTTGTATTTCATAAATTCATGTTTCCTTAGTTATAGGAATAATCTGACCTTATACTAACTATCATGGTTGTAGTTAATGTCTAAAGTTGGGAGGAATAACTTTTTATCTAGTTTTGGTATTATGTGATCTATTAAAATATGATTTTAGTTTTTCATGAGAAAAAAATTCATATTTAATAATAATAGTTTTGAGAAAAACTACATTATGTTTAAAATTTATTAAAGGATGAAATTAGACTTTTCATATATGTATATTTCCATATGTTTTTAGAATTTTACATATGGAATTACTTAAAACAAGAAAATATTTCTGAAATTAAAATTTATCATATTACATACATTTCTGATGAATCGATCATCCTTTTCAATCATTCGTTCATTATTGTATTATATTCATTAACTTTATCATCATAATTAACTTTCTCATGACAAATGATCCTTAACACTCTCCACCATTATCTATGCAATATACATTTCTATAATGTCTATGTTTTCAATTCCTATAAATGATTTCTTATTTGGAAACTTATTTACTTTTTATTTCATATGAACAATGTACTTCATATTCAATCTTTTCAAGAGGAAGTTTTAAAAAAACTATTTAAAATGTAGGATTTCAACAATGTTATTTTGAAAAGTTAGGATTTTTTTAGAGATCCCAACATTCAAATTGCGAGGAAACAATTGTTTAGGGGGTAAAATGTAATATATTTTGATTTTAATGAAGAAATTATTTTATTGTACATAAGAAATGAAACATCGAGGTTTAACGAATCTAGAAATATTAATATTTAAATATGACTAGTTTAATTAAGTAGTTAAATTTTAATGAAAGAATAGGATTATATACATTATGAAATACATATAATGGTCGTACTAAAGATAAAAATACCAATTATTTAGAAATAAATTAGCACTAATTTTTTATTTTTTACCACCCAGTAACATATAAAATAATTTATGTTCATTAATGAAATAAATATTTATATTAATTATAAATATATAATGAAATATGTGGTATTTAAAGAATCTATGGAATGGCTACTGTGTGAATAGTAAACTCACATATAAGAGTTTAAATAAAATATAAGTATCTTATAAGAAAAAATCTGATATATTTATATCATGGAATAAGTAAATAAATGTTTTGAAAGTGATAAATTTAATGATGGTATTTTTGTGAAATGTGAAGTTTTATATATAATATTATAATTAGAGAAATTTTTTATATGATAATTATTCATTATAAAATATAAGTATAAAATATTATTTTGTTTCCTTATGATTATAATAATATTTTATGAGACCATATTTATTTTTTCAGGGTTTCATAAAATGAGTTATAATTTAAAAATTAGTATTTTACAAATAAATTATTATTTTAATTAACAAATAAATTTTCATATATATAAAATTATTTTCATAAAAAAAAATTTCATATTGGAATTATACATGTTGAAAACTTATTATGGGAAATTTATATATTTTTCTAAAATATTTAAATTTTATCTAAATAATGAAATATGATAATTTATACTATATAACATTATATGTTTAATATAATATTTAATTAGTGAATAATGATTTAATAATGATATTAAAGAAATCCATTTTCTATTTACAATATTCAGTCATGGTAATAAAGACTAATCATAGTCTAGAGCCAATATAAAAAGCTAATGAATAAAATTATCAAAAAACACCCCTGTCATACACTATAAATACAATTTGTCACCACCTATTCTCCTCACATATCCACATCCATGATTCATGTACAAATGCATCTGTAAAATCTTTCCAATACCCTCCCCGAAGTCCAGGATCCCTTGGTTTAAAAAAAATCAAATATATCTAAAGAGGTTTTCAAGGAGATTAATAAGAGTGGTAAAACACTATTTCATTTTTGTTTTTTTTTTCTATTGAATTTATTTTCCTTTATTATTCTCTCATCACCTTCCTAAATCTGTGTGACATGATAATTCAATTATAATACTTACAATGAAATTTTAGCGTGTAATGGAATATCCACCACCAATCCTATCCTCTTAACCTGTTATTTTTTAAAATGAATCCATCGTCCATGACGCATCGATTCACCATCTTTATGGACATCGAATTTAAATATTCTATTAAATTTTTAAAGGATGTTTATAAAACCATTATTTTTGAAAAAAATTATTTAAAATTTATATTATTACTTTTTTTATGTTACTCAAATAATTTGTTGACATGAAATTATATTAAACGAAACTAGTTTGAGATGTTCGGATAATCTAGCCGAAATAAACCAATCTTTTACCATCTATATTTTTTCTAATAAACCATCCCCATATTAGAAAATAAATATTTTATAGTATCATTTATAATAATGGAAAAATATTTATACCATTTATTTCCACTTATAGGGGTTTCCTCTAATTTGATAAGAAGATCAATAATGAACCATCCATGGAAACCATCAAATAAACACATCCAAAATAATGAAAATGAAAAATATTATAAATTAATTGGTGAAAATATGTTATAAAAGGAACAAAAAATGTAGTGTAAATATGAATATAATTCATTAATAAAAAAATGATATTCTTTAAACCATTATATAAGATTCTTGAACATGTTTACAGGATGTCAATCCTGAGGCCTGTGACTTTTCATTAAGATCTTATTTTACATTTTTATTTTGAAAAAACACAAAAGGAATGTTTTTTATATATCTATTATTGTTTTACAATTATATTATGGTTCATATTAATTAGTTTTGGTGATGTTTTGGTTCAATATATACGTCTAATGTAATGGGTATGTTTATGTTAGTATTTGACCATTATGGTCATTCTAATTGTAACTATGATGGTTACATAACTAGGTGTCCATATGGGACACATTATAAGGTGGTAGTGAGGGTAAAAAAACATAATTTAGTCATGAGTGTTACAACCATAAGTATGTATAGTAAGGAAAATATTCCCTAGGTTTCTTAAATTGTTTATTTATTTTTTCAATGTTCTATGGAAACCTCAAGTTTTCACAAAGTAAGTACATATTATTTTTAAGGGTGAGAAGTTTATCTTTATTATGTTTATAAGTATTAATGGACTAATGGTTTTATTTAATTCTTTTTTATGTTCGTTATATATATTTTTATTCACAAAAAAAATTCGTATTATTTTCTAAAGGGTTTATGTATGTATAATTTAAAGGAATAAATCTAGTATAATGTCATGATGTTTTTTTATAGAATGAAAAAATGTCTTGTTTTAAAAATTTTAATCTTGTGAAAAAATAGATATTATGTTCTTGAATCTAATTTTATATATATGACTTCATATAAATATAGTATAACATAATTCTCTAACACTATAAACTGAAAATATATTAGGGAATGTAAAAAGATAATTTCTAGTAGAATTTACTAAATTATAAAATGTATAAGGTTGTTTTCTTATATTTGGTATCATAAAATGGTTTATCTATAATTAGGGGTTAGGTTAAATTGATATAATTTTCTAAATTATTTTTTATTTATGTTTAATTTTAAATCCTATGGAATTTATGTATTTCCAAGATTCACCAACTATGATATGTCTATTAAGAATTGTTTTCTACAGTAAAAACATGGAAGCTAATATAGGAAGGCATTGATAGGTTGATATATTTCCATATATGAAACATGGAATGGTGGAAATTTTAATTTAGATGTTTTTGAATGTAATGTCTCATTTTTCACAATCCATTAATCATAGGGGCATCCATCCAAGAGAAAAATCAATGCTACCATAAAAGAAAATGACAATAGTGGAACATTTTATGATGAAAAACCCTCCATATTTTAGTAGATCTTACGAAAGAGTAGTGGATTATGGTTGGATTAAATCTCATGAAATGATATTTGATTTTATGGGGTGTTTAGATAATCTGAACATTACTCTTACAACTTATCATTTTGAAGGTGAATATGATCAGTGGTGGTCAAGTTTTAATAATATCAAAGAATGATAAGAGATTGATGGTTTGGAATGGGTTGAATTTAAGAATTATTTCCTTAAATAATATTTTTCTAAGGAGTTTTTAAATTGGATGGAAGAGAAATTTCTTCAATTTAAACAAAATTAGGAATATTCGGTATTTATGTATGAATAAAACTTCACTCAATGGGAATGGTATAGTCAAAAAAATACTCAGGATCATGATAGTAAAATAAATCACATTTACTCAAGAATGAATCCATGATATAGAATGGAATTATCTTTTCATTAATTATAAATTCATGAGAATCAAGTTTGGTTTTTGGAAAGTGTAGAAATAGAATTTTCTGATGATCAAGTCTACGTTGACAATAAGTAGAAGAAAATTCCTAGATGGTATGAATCAAAAAAATAAATATGAAGGTAATAAAATATAGTTTCCAGTTTATGTATGGTGCGGTAAAAATCACCCTAGGGAATTCCTTATCAAATCATTGAAGTGATTCTTATGTGGTATATTTGGAAAAATGACACTAGATTACAACTAAAAAGGTTATAGTGATTGAAAGATTAATTCTGAAGGAAAACTATAAATCATTTTAAATGTGATAAGATGGGTCATTATTCACATACCATTCCAAAGAAGGATATAAATGGTGGGAATCAGTCAGTCTATAAGAATACTGGGGTATTGAAATCCTTTGAGACTAATTTAGTGGATGTTGGGATATCCAATGAAGTGGTATTGGGTGCATTGTTTGTTAATAAATATTTTTCTAATGAATTTTTTGATATTGGGTCTATAAATTCATTTGTTTGGGAATAATTTTATAGTTATTTGGAAATTTTACCTCAAGAAAAAGAATAAATCTTATGGTAATAAAACATGGGGGAATATTACAGAAAAAATAAATTATATGAACCTTCCTATTGTAACCTTTCACATATTATTTAGAATAAAGGGACTATTAATATTAATGATGTTCATTAAATAAATTAATACTTGATTTTTTTTCCTTATTAGTTTCCTAGTGTTAGAAATGATCAGGGAGTAGAATTTACTATTTAATTAGTTCATGTTCCTAAGATGATTTCAAAACCCCCTTATTGAATGGCTCAATTAGACTTTCTATAATTGGAAAATTTGTTACATTAGTTTCTTGATAAAGGCTTCATTTATACAAGAATTTTTCTATAGGGTACTACTATTTTGTTCATTAAAAACTAACATCAATCGAAGATACTTTTCATAGATTATTGTGATTCTAATAACCTTATTTTTAGGAATAGTTATCCATTTCTAAATATTAATGACTTTTTTTTATAATCTTTAGGGTGCTCAGTATTTTCCAATACTAACTTGAGATTCGGGTACCATCAGCTGAAGGTTAATGAGGATGACATCCAAAAAATATTATTTAGAACTAGATATAAGAATTATGAGTTTGATGTTTTGACCAATGGTTTGTCTAATGATCCCACTGTATTTGTATATCATATGAATATAATATTCCCTGAATAGTTTGATAAGTTTTTTGTTGTTTTCAATGATGATATTATGGTTTAGTCATTATTTTATGTGGATTATGAAAAATTTATAACGATTTCTGTTCAAGCCTTTATGGATGTTAAGTTATATGGAAAATTTAGAAAATATGTTTTTAGGGTGAAAAATATTTCTTTCTTCTTAACAATGTAAATAAGGATGGAAAATAGTTAATCCTGCTAAAAAAGTTTTTTAATGAATGGTCAAGCCATAATATTATTACTGAGATTCATAGTTTTCTTGGATTATAAGGCTATTACAAATATTTTTCATAAAACATTTCATGATAATATAGCCTTTTAACTATGTTAACACTATAAGGGGTTCATTTTTTTGGATATAAGACTTTTAGGTTTGTTTTCAGGAATTGGAAATAATATTGTCCACTACTATTGTTTTTCCTTTTCCTTCTAGAAATGGAGATTTTTTCATCTATAGTGATCCTTCATTGATGGGACTTGGTTGTGTTCTGATGCATATTGATCATATAATTTCACCAGCTTTAACATAGCTAGAAACTCATGAGATATATTATCTCACACATGATCTATAATTATAATATATTTTTCCATTAAAATTATAGATAAATATTTTATATGAAAACAAATGATAAATATATACTAACCATAAATGTTTAATGTATATATTGCATAATAATGAATTGAACATGAGGTAGATATGATTTTTTGAACTTAAAGGATATTACTTCACAATCCATTATCATCCTAGAAAAGGAAAAAAATTTGGATGATGACTTGAGATAAAAAAATAATTCTAAATTAATTTTGATACATTTGGAACATGACCACTTTCATATTGATTTGATAAATATTATATTTCATGTTTTTTTAGAATGAAAGTATTCTATTTTTTAAGGTTCCAGTGTAATTGTCTCCATCTTATAAGATTATGAAAGCATTGAAAAAAGTACATGTTTTTTAGAAAAAGTTATAATTGGTTAATAAGGTTATGCTTCTATAATTTAAAATTAATAAAGATTTCGGTTTGCAATTTTGGAAGAGATTATTTGTGCCTTATCATTCACAATCGAAGAAAGTGTTAGTATTTAAATCTCATAGTTCCCTGTTTTCAGTTAATCATAACAGCACAGAAAAGTACAACGACGTTTTCAATTATTACAGGTGGGATGGGCTGAAAGGAGATATTCATTATTTTACTATGAAATGTTTGACTTTTCAAATTGTTAAAGGAAAATAATAACTACCAATGGGGATTCTTTAGCCTTTTCAAGTTCCCGAATCGAAATAAGAAAATATATACATGGATTTTGTTATGAGACAAAAATAATAATTTTTAAGGTAACAATTAAATTTGGGTTATTTTTGATCAACTGAATAAATATACAAAATTCATTTTTATTCACGAAAAAATGTCATTGGATTAGCTTTTTCAAGTATAAAACTAAGAGACAGTCTAGTTACATAGAGTCCCTATCTCTATTGTATGTAACAAAGATCCCTGGATCACTTCAAACATTTATATAGGCCTTTAGATTACATTGGGAATATAGTTAAATTTTAACACACACTTTCATCCCATATCTGATGGAAAGTCTTAGCTAAAAATACATTTAATGGAATACATGCTACATTTTTTAATGGATTACCATTAAAGTTGTTATTAACATATTTCATTAGTTGACATTCCTTATAATAACACTTTTCATTCATGATTATAGATTAATTGTTTTATGAATTATAAGGAAATCAATGTCAAAATCCATCATTTTTGGATGATGTCCTAGAAAAAAGTTATTTGTCACGACTCGTCCTCGGGGCCCATGCTGTGACTACCCCAAGCCCACCTTCCATAGGCCAGGGGATCACGACTAGCACCAATGTTGTAATCCTGATAAAAGGGAAGGAATTACCTTTAAACCTATAACAGAAATAGTCTAAACCCAAGCAGTAGAAGCAACAAGTACTAATATAGAAAAGAAAAGTGTGCTGAAAGTAAGTGGGCCAGTATACAAACCCAACTAAACAACAAGTACGAGTAAAAAGGGAAAACATAACCTGGATCATCCAATGGGGAATCCTACCTAAAGTGTAGGCACAGAACTTGAACAACTCATCCCTACGGTACGTCCCGTCTAGTACAGCTCTGATCAGCCTCCGTCCGTCACCCTCAGCCTCAATCACTACTGTCCATCGTCTGAAAAAAACACAACAAGGTGCGGGTGAATCCCATGCATGTGTGAGTATAATAATACTCAGTAGGGGATCTCGAGACCCCTGAAGCTCTCCCAAAATCCACAAAGGATAAACCACGGTAGAAAGATACAATCAAGAAGTATCAGCCAACCCTACTTAGGTATATGCCCATACATATACCTAAGTTATCAGTCACAGTCCGACTCCAACTCTCGAGCCCAAGCACAACCCAGTCTATAAAGGAAGTAAAGTCGATCTCCTCAGTGATAATGACTGAAATACAAGGCTCAGCTCACACATGTATACATCTTTCGTAGAGAGATAGAGTGAATATGATGTAGTCCCTGATTCATCTAAGTTTTTGGACCCACATAGTAAATAGGACAAGATAAGATGTAGGACCCACACAGGATACAGGACTAGCTATTCTGTTGGACCAACAAAAGATACAGAAATAGAAGTCAGAACTATCAGACTCATGGAGGATCCTTGTATAGTAGTCATCTATGTCGAACCAATGGAGGATTCCAGTATAGTAGTCATCGCTGTCGAACCCACAGAGGATTCTAGTACATCTCAGTCGCAGCCAGCTCTACGGTTCCTGCACACAGCATGCTTGATTCCGAGAGGGTCCTCTCCTAGAGCCAATTGATTATACATAAAATATCATGAAGTCTTGAGTTGATGTATCCCATAGTTCTATCTCATCATAAGGAACCCAATGCGACAAACAACATGTCAATCGGACACCCGGTCTGAGAGTTATTGACATTTTTGTTCCTGGGGCCTGGTTGGATTTTACGTTCGATCCAACCCAGCCATTTTACAAATTTACCCAAAACTCACATAGAGTATCTCCAAATGACCGCCTCGTCGCGAGGGTCCCAGTTCCACAGACGGCACGTCAATTGCATGTGCGGTCTAGGAGATATTTGCATTTAAGCGAAGATGGGACCAGCCCGTCAAACCCAGTGGGATGGCGGGTCGGTCCGACCCGGCTCGGCGTGTCCAGCCCTGCTGGGGGTCGGCCCGGCCTGGTGGGGTGTGGCCCACCTACGAACCCGGCCCGCACTACGGGCCGGTCCGGTTCGCCCGACGGCACCAAGCAGGGCCGCCTCCTCCTCTGCCCGACCGGCCGTAGCCGGCTAGTTCGACCCGGGGCACGCGGCACGCGCTTCGGGCCACTGTTCTTCCCACGCGGTAGCTGCAGGCACTGCGGTCCTCCAATAGGCTGTCCGTTCAGTCGGCCTGTTATCTCGCAGTCCGTCTTTACAGTGGCCCGCTCGAATGGCCGCCTCCACAACTCCACTGCAGCGCGACGGAACTGCGGTCCTGTTGCCCTCTATGCAGCGCGACAGCGCCGTGCCACCTCCTCCGCGGCCCGACCCGTCTCTAGCCTTTGGCTCCACCATGAGGCGTGATGGTGCCACGCTTCTTCATCTGCCACAGCCCTCCCGGCCGCAGTTCTTCTCCGGCGCCGTGCGATGGCACCGCGCCCTTTCGGCTCCGCCACCGACGTCAAACAAACAAGATTCAACGGAGGGACGTCATGTCGTGTTTGTTCAGCCCACACCCTCTGCGATAGGTGATAAAAATTTGGCCACCGTCAATCCAAAAATAAACGTCGAAGTACATGGGTATATTTCATACGTAAAAATAATCCAATTTCCCCTACCTCATATTGTCGTTGTACGTTGATAAGTCGCGGAAGACGGGCGTCGCAGAAGACAGACATCATTCCATCAACGTTGGAGGGAGCAGAGCTCAGTGAAGTCGAGTCGAGACGATGCCTTTGTTGTACTTCATGGGCGGAGGTGCTTCCCTTCCTTTCTCCAGTTGAAGAAGTTTGAAGATGTTGCTTCACGTTCTTCGGAGACGAGAAGCGTTCTTCGCCGATAGGATGGTGTTCTTCCTAGAGTTCTCACATGTTCTCCAATGATTATGCCAACCCAAAATAAAAGAATATGTTAAATTATTTTAATTTTGGAATAATGGAGTCAAAAGAATTCAAATCACTCAAAGTAATTATTTAAGTCATTAATTAATTGTGTTGGCACCATTAAGGGGAAGGTGGAAAGGATCCACCATAAATTGTGAGGTCAAGAGTTAAAGGGGGGTTCAAGGGGACTTGAGGGGTTTGATGCTCGTATGGGCCCCACCACATAATATCCTTCCATGGGAGGTTATGTGGGGGGTGGGACCCACCTCCAAATTCCCCTTAGAGGATTTAACTTCCATTCAAATAAAAATCTGTTACACCCATTTTTATTTAATTTAAATTAGAACCCCAAGAAATTAACTCCCAATCATGATAAATTGAAACTGCGGTTAAGGCCTCCTTAAGCGAATACCTACGCTACGAGTTCAACGGTGATCTCAGATTTCAATTCTGAGCACTAGTTAAAATTATATAAAATCTCTCTTGTACGTTTACTAAACGTACCCAAAAAAACTTTGGAAATTGATTCTGGGCACACCAGGCCTCAGAATCAAGATCCTCCAGAAACTACGGACTTGTAAAATTCACGTGTATTAAAAAACAATTTCCATAAAAATTACAGGTATTTAAATTCTCTACACCTTAGGGCTTTACATCCCTATAAGCTACAACACACACTAAGGGAAAAAATGGGGTTACTAAGCACGCATCTGAGCCTCCCGCTTCCATGTGCTCTCTTGGAGGTTCTCGTGTTGCCAGAGAATACGCACTAGAGGAATCGACTGTCCATGTAGGACCCACTCATATCGATCCTCAATATCCACTAGAACCATGTGAATGTTGTCCCTTCATTGATGTTCAGCTCCCCATGTTTGATAATGTTGGATGGGTCGTGCACGTATCTCCTCAGCTAAGATACGTGGAAGACGTCGTGCACACAGTGCAACTGAGGTGGAAGAGATAGGCGGTAATCCACCTCGCCTACACTGCCAAGGACTTGGAACGATCCAATGAATCGTGGAGAAAAATTTCTGCCTCGGCCAAATCTTTTCAAACCTCATCGAGGTGAGACCCGTAGGAAGACGTTGTCACCATCCTCAAACTCCAGTGGTCTCTGTCTCCTATCAGCATAGGACTTATGTCTGCTCTGTGCAGTCTTCATTCACTCCTGGATGATCTTCACTTTCACCATCACAGTCTGCACCATCTCTGCTCCTACAAGTGCTGACTCCCCTGGGTCAGTCCAACACAGAGGCGATCTGTAAGTTCGGATGTACAATGCCTTATAAGGTGCCATCCCGATGGTAGAGTGGTAGCTATTGTTATACGCAAACTCTTCCAATGGCAAGGGATCCACCCAGCTGTGACCAAATTTGAGGACACATGCACGGAGCATGTCCTCAAGAGTATGAATGGTCCTCTCAGTCTTCCCAATCGTCTGAGGATGAAAGGCGGTGCACAAGCAAAGTTGGGTCCCAAAAGCCTCCTGCAACCCCTTCTATAGACGAGAAGTGAAACATGCATCTTGATCAGAGATGATCTTCAATGGAACACCATGAAACCATATGATTTTCTGTACGTAAAGGTGTCCCATTCTCTCTATTGATCCCTACTCTCTGATCGGTAGGAAGTGGGATGACTTGGTGAGTCAGTCTATGATCACCTAGATAGAGTCGTGTCCTCTGGATTTACGTGGAAGTCCCATCACGAAATCCATGGATATCTCATACCACTTCCACTCTGGGACCTCTAAGGGATGAACCAAGCCTGTTGGAACCTGATGCTCCGCATTCACTTACTGACAAGTGAGGCATCATGAGACAAACTCTTCCACTTCTTTCTTCATACCTGGCCAGCAGGGCTATCATCGGAGGTCCTGAGACATCTTCTCTACTCCTGGATGTACCTCTAGAGGGGAAGTGTGGAACACCCTCAACACCTCCTCCTGTAGTGCAACTGGTACCATGGTACATCTTTTAAAGAGGATGAAATGCTCCCCACCTTCATAAAAGCCATCAGTTTCATGCCCTGAGGATATCTGAGAATGTTGCATCTCATAGTCAATGTCCCCACTTTGTGCCTCTCTGACTCATTGAAGAAGTGGAGGAGTGATTGTGAGAGACTATAGAAAGGCTACTCCATCTCTATCCACAAAGGATATCTGCAATGCGGCCATCTACTCTGTCAACTCTCTTAGCAGATGAATGCTTGATCTCTTGCTGAGAGCATCTGCTACAATGTTCCCCTTCCCAGGAGTATAAAATATATCAAAGTCATAGTCCTGGATGAACTCAATCCATCAATACTATCTCAGTTTCCGGTCCTTCTGCAAGAAGATGTACCTGATACTCTGGTGGTTAGAGTAGACTCTAAAACGCTTGCCCATCAAAGATTTCCCCCAAATCTTCAAGGCAAAGACCACTGCTGATAACTCCAGGTCATGGGTAGCGTAGTTCCGCTCATGCTGTCTCAGCTGACAAGAACCATAAGCTATCACTGCTTGCTCCTACATCAGGACACACCCATGTCTGGTCCCTGATGCATCCCAGTAAACTACGTACCCAATTCCCTCCTCCAATATCCTCAAGATGGGTTCACTAGTCAATATCTACCTCAGCTCCTGAAATCTTTGATGGCATCTATCTGACCACACGAAGGGTTGCCCCTTCTTCTTCAATACTAAACATGGTGTTGTAACTCTGGAGAAGTCTAGAACAAATCTTCGATAGTACCGTGCCATTCCCAGAAAACTCTGTACCTCTGTCACACTCCTGGGTGGCTCCCAAGAAAGTACAACCTCGATCTTCACTGGATCCACTACAACTCCAGCCTTCGAGATGACCTGTCCCAAGAAGTGAACCTCTCGAATTCAAAATTGGAACTTCGAGAGCATACCATAAAGCTGGTGCTCTATGAGTATATCCAGTACTACCCAAAAATGGCAGGCATGCTCCTCCTCAGTAGTTGAGTATATAAGTATGTCATCGATGAAGACTAAGAAAAAGCGATCGAGGTAAGGCTGGAATATACTGTTCATGAGAGTCATGAACACTGCTAGAGCATTGGTTACATCGAAGGGCATACCCAAGAACTTGTATTGGCCATACCGACACCTAAAGACCGTATTCTACACATCCTCATCTCGAAATCTAAGCTCGTGATAGCCTGACCTAAGGCCAATCTTCGAGAACCATAGTGCAACCCTTAAGCTGATCAAAGAGGTCAGCAATCCTCGGGAGTGGGTAATTGTTCATCACGGAAACCTAATTTAGGAGACGGTACTTGACACACAGTCGCAAGATTCCATCCACCTCGTTGGAAAACAAAATCGGGGATTCCCAGGGTGAAACACTAGGTCGGATAAAACCCTTCCCCTACAAGTCCTCCAGCTGTACATATAGCTCACGAAGCTCAGTGAGAGACATCTAATATTCTGGTGTAGATATCAGCACCGTCTTGGGGTATAGGTCAATGTAGAAGTCTACCTCTCTATGAGGGGTTAGTCCTGGAATGTCATCAGGGAAAAAATCCGTGTACTGATCCACCACAACAGGAAAACTCGGACTCCGCATATCGACCGCTCTGAGGATGTGACCAGCCAACTGATGTGTGATCGGCTACCCCCTCCTCTGGGTAAGTCTATCCTGCACTGCAAAGGCTCCCTTCTTGCTAGTGAATGTGAAACTAGTCCCATCCGTGCGGATACACCATACTTTGCACCTAATATAGTCAATCTGAGAATGAACCGTGGATAACCAGTCCACACCCAAGATGACATCGTAAGGCCTTGACGCCGTTACAAGAAGATCCCTACCGAATCTCTCACCTCCTAGAGTAAGCTCAAAAAGCCAAAACCAGTGCGTAATAGTCGAGTCTGCTCCTATAAAAGTCTCTAGACATAAGGATTGATCCAACAGATCAATCAGAATCTTTGAGCTATGAACGAGGGTAGTGGCAGAAAGAGAATGACTTACACCTGTGTGTATAAGTACTATAGCAAGGGTGGAGTAGACACAAATCGTACCTCGAATCATCTTAGGTGCACCGTGGTTGTAGGCCTTGACTGCCTAGAGCTGATCCCACCTTTGTGTGCCAGCTCCCTGTGGTCGGGGTGGACCTCCTGGTGGTGGTGGTGGTGGTAGAGCCTCGAAACTTCGTCCACCACCCGCTGTTTGGCCAACTCCTCTTCTACGTCTGCCAGCTCCCAGTGGACCACCACGGTGGAACCTCTACCTCTACTTGGGAGGTCCCTCTAGTGTCTGTTTCTCATCTACAAGGCGGGTCGGGCGGTCACGAGCCATGTGGCCCTTCCCACCGCATGAATAGCACTGCCTGCTCCTCATAAAGCTGGCTCTGTCTCGTGTTCCCCACACAACTAAACCTGTATCCAGGGGTCGCCCACCTGACGGCCTGGTCTGCTTGGACCTCTACATCATCTGTCTATTTCTGTCAACAGAATACTCCGTGCGTGTCGCCCTATGGTGGGTCTCACTATGGGTGACTACTCAGCGAGAAAACTCTCTACTATAAGGGCTCGCTCTAGCACCCCCGCCTGCGTCAGAATGCTGAGGAGGATCATTAAAGCCCTGATCTCATGCCTGAGTCCCTGACCGAAGGTCCGGGCCTTGAAGAACGGGTCTTGTACCATATCCGTGGAGTAGCATGAGAGGTTGGTGAACCTCGCTGAGTACTGAGCTACTGTCATCCTGCCCTTATGCAGATGAAGTAAATCCTGAATCTGCACCGCACAAAGGGTGGCTGGAACAAACTCTAAGTGGAAGAGACTCTCAAAGTCTCTTTAGAATAATTATGCCTCCTTATGCACATAGAGCATCAGGCTCCACCATCTTCCTACTGTTGAATGCAGGAGACTCGCATCAAGGATCACCATGATGTTGGCTGGTGTCCTTACCAATCTGAAAACTCTCACGACATCTTCCAGCCAATCCTCAGCTGCCTATGGGTCCATCTCTCCCTAGAACCTAGGTGGCCTCTGGCGCTGGTACTCATGAAACACACTCATACTCCGTGAACTCTCTACTGTGGGATCTAGTGGCATCGGTGGCCCATTGGGTAGTGGTACCGCTGGTACCTCCTCTATGATGGGGCCCTGCACCGAGGTATCGTCGCTCGGTGGGCTACCATCTCTTACGAAACTCGTAACCCTAGCTGGCTGCCTTCGTGGGGACATCCGGAAAAGAAATAGGTGCACCACAGTTAAAACAATGTACCTGGTGAGCTGACACAAAGTAATAACGAAGAAAACTTTTTTAATGGAAAAACACAAGCAATCAGTGTTTTCATGAACTGAGTTGGAGATCAGAAGTTAGAGTCCTAGTGTATGGATACATCAGCCACAACACCAATACTGGATTCCCTAAACTGGTAACCACACCCAAAACACTTAACACTATTGCTGTTAAAAGAATCAGAGTCTAAGTTTTGTGGTTGAACCAAATCCTATGATACCAATTTGTCATGACCCATCATCGGGGCCCATGCCATGACTACCCCAAGCCCGACTTTTGTAGGCCAGGGGTGGAGACTAGAACCAAAAGTGTAATAACAATAAAAGAAAAGGCATTGCCTTTAATCCTATAACACACACAGTTTGAAACCAAGCAGTAGAAGCAACAATTACTAATATAGAAAAGAAAAGTGTGCTGATAGTAAGTTGGCCAGTATACAAACCAAAATGAATAACAAGTATGAGTAAAAAGGGAAAATAGCTCCTCAATCGTCCACCAGGGAATCCTACCTAAAGGGTATGTATAGAACTTGAACAACTCATCCTTATGGTACGTCTCATCTAGTCCACCTCCGATCAGCCTCCGTCCGTCACCCTCAGCCTCGATCACTATTGTCTGTCATCTACACAGAACACAATAAGGTGCGGGCGAAGCCCGTGCAGGGGTGAGTATAACAATAATCAATAGGGGACCCTGAGACCCCTGAAGGTCTCCTAGAATCCAAAAAGGATAAAATACGTTATAAAGATACTATCACCAAGTATCAACCAACCCTACTTAGGAATATGCCCACATATATACCTAAGTTCCCAGTCACAGTCCAACTCCAACTCTCGAGCCCAAGCACAACCCAATCCACAAAGGAAGTAAAGTCGATCACATCGGTGTTAATGACTAAAAGACATGACTTAGCTCACATGGGTATACATATTTCGTAGAGAGATAGAGCTGATAAGATATAGTCACTGATTCATCTAAGCTGTTGGAACCACACATGATACAAGACCAACTAACCTTTCAGACCCACAGAAGATATAGGACCAGCTATTCTGTCAGACCCACACAGGATACAGAAATAGAATTCAGAACTTTCAGACCCATGGAGGATCCTGGTACAGTATTCATCATTGTCGAACCCATGGAGGATTCCAGTATAGTAGTCATCGCTGTCGAACCCACTGAGGATTCCATTTCATCTCAGTCACAGCCAGCTCTAGGGTTACCGTACACAGCAAGCTCGATTCCGGGAGGGTCCACTCCTCGAGCCAAGTGTCGATACATCAACTATCATGATGTCTTGATTTTATGTATCTCGTAGTTCTGTCTCATCATAAGGAATCCAATGCGATAGACAGCGCGTCAATCGGACACCCGGTCTGGGAGTTATTAGAATTTACATTCCAGGGGCCCGGATGGATTTTACATTCGATCCAACCCAGCCATTTTACAAATTTACCCAAAACTCACTTAGAGTATCGGAAAAGGACCGAATCGTTGCGAGGGTCCCAGTTCCACAAACAACCTGTCAATCGGATGCGCGGTCTAGGAAATATTCGCATTTCAACTAAGACAGTCCCTACCCATCAAGCCTAGAGGGCTGGCGGGTTGGACCCACCCGGCTGGACGGGTCCGACCCAGCTAGAGGTCGGCCTAGCTCGGTGGGGCGAGACCACCTTGCAAACTCGGACTGCATTGCGGGCCAGTCCAGTTCGCCCAGTGGTGACAAGCGGTGCCGCCTCCTCCTCTGCTTGGTCGGCTGTAGCCGGTCAGTTCGACCTGGCACAGGCTGTCCGCAGTTCTTCCCACGCAGCGCCTGTGGGCGCCGTAGTCCTCCAATGGGCCGGCCGGTCAGTCGGCTGGTTGTCCCGCAGTCTGGATCCACGGTAGCCGGCTCGACCGACTGCCTCCACACCTCTACCGCGGCGCGACAGTGCCGCGCCCCCTCCGCCACCGCCTGACCTGGCCGTGACATTTGGCTCCACCGTGCGACACAACAACGCCACACTTCTTCATCCGCTTCGGCCCTCCCGACCACGGTTCTTCTTCGACATGGTGCGACGACACCGTGCCCTTTCGGCTCTGCCTCTGATGTCAACCAAACAAGATTCAATGGAGGGACGTTGGGATATGTTTGTTCAGCCCACGCCCTCCGCGTTAGGAGATAACAATTTGGCCACCATCAATCCAAAAAAAAATTCAATGTACATGGGTATATTTCATACGTAAAAATAATCCAATTTCCCCCTACCTCGTATTTTCGTTGTACGTTTACGAGTTGCAGAAGACGGGCGTTGCGGAAGACAGACGTCGTTCCGTCAACGTTGGAGGGAGTATAGCTCGGTGAAGTCGAGTTGAGACAACGCCCTCGGTGTACTTCTTGGGAAGCGTTGCTTTCCTTCCATGCTCCGGTTGAAGAAGGTAGAAGATGTTGCTAAAAATTCTTTGGAGATGAGGAGCGTTCTTTATCGAGAGGATGGTATTCTTCCAAGAGTTCTCCCAAGTTCTCCAATGATTATTCCAACCCAAAATAAAAGAATATGTTCACTTATTTTAATGTTAGAATAATGGATTCAATAGAATTAAAATCACTCAATTTAATTAATTATGTCATTAATTAATTGTGTTGGCACCATTAAGGGGAAGGTAGAAAGGCTCCACCATAAATTGGGACCTCAAGAGTCAAAAGGGGGTTGAAGGGGAGTTGTGGGGTTTGATGATCGTGTCGGCCCCACCACATAATATCCTCCCATGGGAGGTTATGTGGGGGTGGGCCGCACCTCCAACTTCCCCTTGGAGGATTTAACTTCCATTCAAATAAAAATTTGTTACACCCATTTTTATTTAATTTAAATTAGAACCCCAAGAAATTAACTCCCAATCACGATAAAATGCAAATGCGATAAAGGTCTCCTTAAGCGAATACCGGCACTACGAGTTCAACAGTGCCATAAGATTTCAATTCCAAACATCGATTCAAATGATATAAAATATCACTCGTACGTTTACTGAACGTACCCGAACAAAACATCAGAAATTGATTCCGGGCACACCGAGGCTCAGAATCAAGTGCCATTAGAAACAACAGACTCGTAAAATTCTTGTGTATTAAAAAACAATTCCACAGAATTTCCGGGTCTTTACATAATTGGTAACAGAATTAGTATAAGAAGTGTGTTATAAAGTTAATGTGATCCAGTAACATATGAAGATTTCTCAGAGTTGGAAAAAAAGTAATATAGATAAACAGATGAAGAATCAGTCATTCTAGGTAGTTGATAATGTATTTATCAATGTGTCTCTATGGAAAATTATTTTATGTTTTAGTAATAAAGGGTAATTGGGTCCACGGTTCATTGGACCCTATTAAATCCTATTGAATGTTTGATCAGTTTCCTAATGAGTGACTTTACCCTTGTGTTTCCCCAAATATATAATGTATTTCATTATTTGATGTTAGGAAAGTATGTGCCAAATTCATCTCATGTTATGATCCCCGAGTTTGATCAGTTAGAAGAAAATCTCTAATATAAGGAAAATCCTGTTTAGAATTATGAAATAGAGAGAATTATTTTTCCACAAACATTGAAGAAGTAAACAAAACATGAAAATATAAAAATAAATAAAACTCCACATGGTGTAATGTATCAAATGTAAAAAAAAGAATATAAACCAAGGTACTATAACCAAGAACCAAAAAAAGGAAAAAATACCCCAATCCTTAAGGACATAACTCAACAATTCAATGGGTCAATATCTAAAACCACCGCCAACAGATGATTTAACCCTTCTCAAACTTGGAAGAAGCTAATCTACAAACACATAAAGGAACAAGTAGGGTGGGAGATAAAAATCCAATTAGGGCAGGACCATTGATTCCATAATAATATTCCAACATTAAATTACCAAAATAAAATTTTTTATTTTCAATCAAACATGGTTGTTATGTCTTAAGAATATTTAAAAATCATCAATGCATTACATTTAAAAAGAAGGAAAAAATTATCAATCCATAATTAACATTTCAAATGATGGAAATATATTTAAAACATTATAATTAAATTTTAAAAAATGTATATTTACACAAATAAAACATTTCACATATTTCTCAAGTCAACAATTTTATATAAAATAGTTTATATAAATTATTATGCATGTAAACAACATACAGTAATGGAATATATTCATTTGAAATTTAAATAAGGGAGAAAAATGGTCATATGCCAAGTAATGTATGATATTCCAAAGATATATAGACCCCACACATAAGGTAAAAAATAGTATCTACATAAGTCTCTTTATCCCAATGCTAAAAAGGACTCATCATCATCTCCTAAGGGATGTGATGTGTTGATATTAGGTTTTAGAATGTTTAAAAACATGAATTGTCTTCCAAATAACTCACTAACTACTTCTGTCTTCCATGTTCTCTATTACCAAACCATTATGTGAAATTTATTTCATGGATACTTAAAATACAATTCACCCCATTCCCCCATTTAAATATGGACATTTTATATTTAAAAATAACAACTATTTTCTAATAAAAAACAGGAATTTCCCGAAGTAAAACCCTATGTTTTCTGTCAAAACTATTTTAAGACATTTTCACAAATAGGTATTTGAAATCAATTTACCTTTCCATTACATATTCTAATTCCACACATTAATTTTCAATCAAAAACCTCAATTTCATACCAAACCCCTATTTGAATGGATTTTGGGTTTTCACAAATTTCTATCAAAATAATTTAAAAAATTAAATTAAAAAAAATAATTGAAAAAATTTACATTTAATAATAAATTTAAATTTCATAAATTTCCATAGAAAGATCCATATTCAATGAAATTTGAGGTTTTCCAATTTCATTCCAAAAAACCATTTTTCATAGAATCCCTAATTCAATGTAATTGGGTTCTTTCCCCAAAAAATTGAAATCCATTTAATCAAAAGAAAAAAACATTTTATTCAAACAAATGAAATTATATTAACAAATTTAAGATTAAAATAAATAGGGCATCATGACTGAACAACCTACCTTGGGATAAACATATCTCGAATCACAAAGACATACATAGAAAACTCCTATGGAGAATGAATACAATTATGATCAGTGAAAAAACCAGGGATTAGATCCATAACAATGTTTGTTAGATCAAAAAATAAACACAAGTATCCTCATATTCCTAGAGAGGAGAAGAGACATCATGGGAGAACGAGGATGGATGCAGGAAACTAACCATGAGATGATCGAAGAGAGTTCCTCAAGCATGGAAACACTTCTAGGAGGCACCAGAGAGGCAAAATATCATTCTTATGAGATCCAAAAATGGGGGAAAATTATATTGGGTTGTACCAGTATGTCAGAATCCTAAAATTTGGGATTAAAAATTTTTAATCCAAATTTTGATCAATTAAAAACTTGTCCATACGGTATCATGGGAAAATGAGCATACTTTAGAAAAACCAAGCACAAGTTATGCACCTAATATAAGTTGGTTTAATGGATATCTTTAGAGGGAAAAAATCTTCACTAACTGTGTTCCAACCAAGAAAAATACCATTGTCTTGGGTTACACTGTTTTCTTAGATAAGGTGCACAATTTTTGGTAACCGTGCCCCAACCGTGCACTAGCGAATTTTTTTTCAAAACTATTAAAAATTTAACTCAAAAATAACTGCAATAGAGACCCAACCAAATCTCAATAAAAATATGGGTTTATGAATACTTGTAAAGTATTATAAGATGTTATAAAGAAAATAGTCTCATAGTTTATGGAATGGAATCAAGGATGGAATTATGGTAGTAGTTCTTAGATGAGCTAAAATGTTCCAACTTATTCTAAAACAAATATATCAATGATCCCTTTTATATATGAGGTAAATGATGCACATTGAATTACATTAATGATTTAAATACAATATATAATAATTATGTAAAGTGGAATAACATCCTAAAAAATTCATATATAACATCTGATAGGATAAAAATATACTCAACCCCTCATATTTATGCAAGTGTTGGAGACATTTCAATCATTATCACGGAGTTAAACAATATTAATTCAATTTTACCCATCACCATGGAAAATTAAAAATTTACCTTAAAAACATATAAATAATTAAAAAAACCTAAAAGGGCCCTTCCAATTTTATTATATTCTAATTAAAATTTAAAAATTCATTTTACTTGAATAAATTTATATAGGTGGAATAAATTTCATTTAATATATAAAAAAATGATGGAAAATAGTCTTTAGACATATATCTAATTAACAAGTACAAATAGATGTTCAATGAAATTAAGTATAAAAAAATAATTTCAATGATTTTATAATGAATAAAAAATAATGTTTTTAGTGATTAATAAACTAAATACTGAGTGGAACCTTCTAACCACATCATTAAATGAAAGTAACAAAAAAAATTAATTAGAATTAAAAATATCGTATGTTCTGAAAATTCAAAATTGGGTTCTCAAATTGAAAATAATGTTTTAAATGTATTATTTAAAAACATTAACAATTATTTTGTTGAAAAAATGTTTTAATTCATAATAATTAATTCATTGACCATAATAGTGTCATAAAAGTGAGTGTATTTGAGAAATAAATTTTTTCCCTATTCACTGAAAAATAAATCATTTTAGAAAGTTATTAATGATTCATCATTTGACTATTTTGAAATTTTAATTTAAATAACAATATTCATTTTTTTTATATTGAATTTATTAATGCCATATAAATTAATTAAAATTTCATAGCACAAAATAAAATATAATAACTTTTTTAAGAATATAATTTTTTATTTATGAAATTAATTTAATGAAAATTCATTACCAATAAATTAATTAATACATTTTATTTATATAAAATGATTATATTTTTTTTAATTTGATAATTATTGTTCATACCAAAAATATAATTATAATGTATTGATTGTCATGTTATAAAAATAAAACGTTTATAATATATCATAGATCAAAAAAATATCAATTTTTCATGTCATGAAATTTATCAATGTCATAATATTAAATAAAATAATATTCTAAGATATTTAGCTATTATCGACACTCTAGTGATTATATCAATGATCTAACAATATTAATGGATGATGATCTGAGAAATATATATTTCTACTTGTTAAAATATCATGACTCCCTACCCAAAATTAAAAAATCAATGAAATCTAGAATCTATCACTAAAGAGAAGGATGAAAAAATTCAAAATATTCATTAAATGAATGAGATGAAATATTGAATATCAAACACATAAATTTTAAAAACTATCAAAGAAGTAATAATGTTTTTTTCTCAAGGTGAATGTAATATGGTGAACATATAGAATAGGGGGTCATCAAGCATCAAACTACCATTTGAAAATTAATGGTCACATTATCATGATTGGTATGGAAAAAAATAACATAAATGAAAAACTAATGCTAAAATATAGTATGTTTGGAAAATGGGAAATTATCCAAGTATGTTTCAAAAATATAATGATGTTACGAATGATATACATGAAAAAATACAATAACTATGGGTAAAAGGTGGATACTATTAAATGACTACAGAGGAAGAACATTGTGATAACTAAATCCTCCACTTTAGAATTAAAAACTTGGAATAGTTATCCTAGACTCTGTAAAATTCCAAGATTTTCATCTATGTGTTCCACCTTGACGTTTATTATCTAATAAATCACCTAGTTTTATTATGGTTGAGTTTAAAATTGTTATTTTCTTGTAATATAAAACATAATGTGGTTATTTTGGATAGATTTGAGGTTATTCTAGTAATGGATTTAATAATTTATCATAACATCCATATTATCATATCATTGATACATTATTAAAAATAATCTATTTACTAAAAAAGATAATATTAGCCTGATACAATAATTACACATCTCCATGGAAGGTTCATAACAACATTAAAAAAACAATAAGAAAACATCGTCATCATCATCATACATATATGTAACCTATTTGAATTTAGGCCCCAACTTTTTATAGTATAATTAAGCACCATACTAATGGGGGATATATAATACATCCCGAACCACAGATACATGTTCAATCAGACAATGTGGTTAGGTGAAAAGGGGGAAGTTTCCTTGTTATATTGGAGTTTAGAGTAGTTATATAATCGTGCTCAATTAACTAGAGTCTGCAATCTTGTACTTCATGTGTGTAAAATATTTCTTGTATTAGAAGGACCTATTTGGTAACATGAATAGAAATATGGGGAAAATATGGCGTGACATAAATTTCACGTGCCCCTTTACATGGGAATAATTAAAAATGTGGAAAATGTGGGGACTACTTCAACAATTTGGTGAAGAGATATGTGGTTATCTGTTGTAGCTAGTGATGCTGGAATGGGATATCCTACAAAGGGTGTAAGACAATGTGGTGGAGGTGGATACAATATAAAGGGATTGTAGGGCTCTTAATTGGGATATCAACATGAATTATTTGGACTATGAGTATCATTCATTAACATCATTCATCTACCTCATATTTCCACCGTTATCACCAAATTGATAAACCATATGGGATGATATATAGGTGTGTTGGTATATCAATTATGAATATAGGGAATCAAATTTTATTCCTCTAAAAATATAATACAACAATTTTATGAATGAATAACTAAAAATATAAATGAAAAAAATATAGGTCTTAATACTATTCCATGAGAGGCATTTTACTAAAATAGTTATGAACAAAATATTATTGTAATTATATATATTATAAAAGAATATATGTGTTTCATACATAAAGATAAAATAAGTCTTCAATCTCATAATAGATACCCATAGTTGACTTCATTAGAAATTAATAATTTATGTTTTGAGTACACAATTTATTTATGGGGGGATCTAATAACTTGTGATTTGATTGTATATTCTCATTAAAAAAATAATACAACAAATAATATGTTTCACACACTAGACCCATCTAAAATGAAAAATAAAATATATCTTGAATATTAAATATGGTTGTTAAAGTATAGATAATAAATTATATGTCTCAAATTTAAGAAAACATATCATAATGTCAATAAGGATTGTAAGAATAAATTACATTCAAAATAGGAATTATTCCTTATAAATCACATCTTTCTGATCATGGAAGGGTGTATCTTCACCATGGGTTTCCCTATACAAATTCTAATCTAATATCATGGAATTATATTATGGGAAAAACCTTTTATAAGATAAATTCAATCTCTTGTAGATTTCCACAAGTTCCTTCCATGTCGAACAGCTACCCAAACATATAATGTTTGATTACATAATGATTAGGACATATTGAAATATAATAAAAGATATAAAAATTATTAATATGTATTATGGAGACCTATAGAAAATATTTATAATTGTAGACATAGAATAAGAATTTATACATTTTAAAAGTTTAATTTTTCTCTTTCCATTTTATGATTCTTGTAATATATTTAGAATAAATCATAATATAATTTTATGGAACATTGATTATTTTCACTGAATAAAAAAATGATATGTTTTAAATATGAATAATAATAAAAAGAATAATAATGAATATATTTAAAAAATAATAGAAAAAAATCATGATTTCCTCCCCAATGAAAACCATTTTTCACAAAATTGTTTATTTATAGTTCAAAATAAAATTAAAATTTTTTAAAATTTTAATATGAAGAAAAAATATTTTTTACTTGTCAAGGAATTTTCAACCAAATATTATATAATTTTTTTCAAAACATGATGAATTTTAGTATCAGTATTTAAAAATATTGTTTTTATACATACTGTAATTTTTTAAGATATGGTTATTAGATTATCTTGACGTGGATATTTTAAAATATTAAACTTGAATTTTAGGATTAAAATTACTAATTATAAAAAATCAATTTGAAAATAGAAATAATTTTCTTATATTTTTATAAATTTAGTAATATTTAGTTTTAATAAAAAGCTATATTGGATTTTACATGAAATTAAATATTAATTTTGAAAAATATTGATTCTTTTTGAAAGCGACAAAACATTAATTTGTTTTATAATAATTTTTTTTTCATTAATATAAAATGCAGTAATATTCATATCCCACACATAAATTTTAATCTTATTATTAATTTTTTGTAAAATTTTATTTGTATGTTCAATTTGTTCAAATACTAATATTCTCTATTGAGAATTTAACTTATGGTAAAAGATCTTTTATACCACCCCTATTAATTTTGGGCTCTATATTCAATATCTCTTTACCCCAATTATGATATATTATTATAATTATCTCCATATATATATATATATATGCATCTCCTACATATATACCTTCTTAAATATCTATTTTATTGAAGGGGTTATAACAATATTTTTTTCTATTATATTTTCCCACATTAATTAGTAATGTTTTAAGGGAATATTCAAATTTCATATCTAATGTGAAGCATCAAACTGAATATGTATTTTAAAAATATGATAATATTCTAAAACACATAATTATTTTTTAAACTAAATTACTAGTGAGATTATTCTTTTATGTTAAATAAATAACATTTTTCCTTATTTAATCAATTCTCCTCTTATTGAATAATGCATCACTGATGTGGTTCAATTGTATTAATTATTCTCATAGATCCTTCTCAAGTATTTTCTACATTGGAAATATATGGTTAGGACCTATGTAACTTATTAAATTATGAATGTTCAAAATTATTTATTCCCCTATTTTTTTGGGACACTTATTATTTAGCCTTGGGTTATTCGTGAAATCAAAATTGTAAAATTCACTTCCATTACATGAGTTTGATAATTATTTTGATTCCATTGTATTCTATATTCTTTATGTGTAAAAAAAATCAACAATTTTAATTATGTGAGGGGTAGTAAACAAAATATATAGTTTTCCAATGTATTTTTTAAAGTATTTTATATGATGGATTATTTTAATGGGATTTGTGAGTGGTTCTAATCCTACAATGGAACTTATCCTCTCTATTATGATGGTTTTTGGATTGATAGTTTATATATGTTTATCTTGTAATGTATTATTTTTTTCTACATATTTTTTGTTTCCATGGAATTATGAATTCATTTAATTTTTACCTAGTTCCATGAATATGATCATTCTCATTATGATATCATGTTATGAATCTTGAATAAAATGTTATGATTTATTTATATGTTTATTCAATTACTATGACTTCTATCTCACTCTTTTTCTTATGTATTTTTTTCTAGGGTACACATTAAAGTAGAAAAATTTCTGTGGGAGTTATGATGTATTTATGGTGATTAAAATAATTATAATTCTTATTATTAATATAATGTGTTTGTGTACCAAATCTTCTATAATCACTGAACCTTTAGATCCATGTTTTGTACATATTTTAAATAAATGTTAATTAATTTTAAATAAACTTTGTTTTCAGATTGATCCACTATACAACACCCAGTAATAAATAATTTATTTTAATACCCAAACATTGTTGTTCAATTATTCAATCAAAAAATTCTTTTAGAGTAATAAATTTATGCAAAAATAATAATCAACCAAAAAACCACAAAAAGTTTGTTATTATAAAATTTTCTATTATTAAGAGTTATCAACAAAACATATTACATACATGTGGATCTTAGAAATCATATCTATAATGAATGAGAACCATCTATGAGTTATCCACCGTCAAATTAACTCATCTACTTTTTTATGGAATTCCAAAGTTTAAAAATACTACCTAATTAACTAAAATATCACTAAAAACATAAAATCTTTTTTTACCTAATATATTATCCAATATTAATGTTAAATTATTCATTAATATTAATATATACATGTTATAACAGATCGATTCAACCAAACATAAAACAAAAAGGTATTTCAACAATGTTGAAGAGAAAATTTTCACCCTTGTCATCGATAGAGAAATACCATTCAATTATGAAAGCTATGAAATCTATTATTTTTTGAATAACTAATCCAAAATACCCTTGATTAATCCAAATAAATTTATCAAAAATAATATCCCTAAACAATACATGAAAATCCATAAACCATACCTCATATTGAAAAAATTATTTTGAATTAATTATATTTTTTTCCTTAGAGTGGAATCCCTACAGAGATAATTACCAAGAACATGTTTAAAAAAATTTAAATAGGATAAATATGAGAGGCCTAACAAAAATAGTAGTTTTGTGAATAAATTTTATGTGGTATCCTAGGATAATTTTTTTTACAATGGAAGACCATATTGTGGAAAATCATCTCCATTATCATTAATGAACACTATTAAGATGGATTCAATGATGCCTGGACACAAAGAGATTATGAAAATTACCAAATATATTAAATAATGATATATGGAACCAACCATATAAATTTTTTATCAATTTACACAACACAATATCAATAGTTAGAAACAAAAAAGGTGGTAATGTTTTATGAAACACTTTTATTGGTTGAAAAAAAGACAATAGTGCACCATATACAAGATGGATGGAAATGTTAAGGACACCGTAGCTAAAGCCTATATAGAGTTAACCTAAAATAATTATAACCTGAGAACATTTATATTGAAACACATCAGAATATACTAATAAATGAATAATTATAATTGGAAAAAATACAGCTACATTAGTGGGAATCAATGGAGGTGTTACATCCAAATGACCTGTTGGTGTCCCTAGAAAAAAGAGGGTAATTTAAACTATGTATAAGTAAAAGTTAACTGCAAAAAAAATTTAGGGATAATAAATAGGATTTTATAACTTCATTACTAGTGTTCCTTGGATAAGAAGTCATTTATATGTGCAATAGACTACATCAACAATATTCATTAATGGGTAATATAACAGTTTTATCTCCCTGAATTGATTATTGTAATTTACATTGCTACCTCACTTTGTGTTAAATTAATATGGGGAAACTCATTGTTGACCAACATCAAAAACTAAAAGTAGATAATTATATAATTTCCACTAATCAAATAACCAGTTAATAACGATAACTAATGCTATATTTCAATCAACTATTTTATTTACAGGTAATTATAAAGATTTCTTTTATATATTGTAGATAAAAAAAATTAGTGATGTCTAATATTAGATGTTTTTTTAAAATTTAAAAATAATAAAAAATCTATTAGGGTATGTAGTTTCTAAGTAACGTATAAAAAATCAATAATAACAAATGTTGAAATATGTTTCATGAAATACATGACAAGATCATATATGTTGATTGAGACACATTTCTTATTATTGTCTACATTATCCAAGTAACATTATATAACATAAATAAAACAAATTTACCCATTTTGATTATTGTGACAACTCATATTCCATAAACATCATTGTTATCATAGGTATCACTCTACATATATTTATAGATAATATTTATTTTTTACCACATGATTCATGGAATATCCTTTCACGAAAAAATAAGACCATTAAAAAACCAATAAAACACTATTAATGACTTTTAAACATATTTTAAGAACAAAATACTAAACATTAGTGGTATTAAAATATTATTTATCACATGGGGTCATCAATAAGAAACAAAATTTCTAGAAATTAGCATAATACATGCAACACTATGTATGTGATATTGTGTGTTGAACACCAAACCAAAAAAATTACCTAATTAACATTATACATGGTGAAATGTAAAGAATGTAATGAAATCCAAAATGGTTATATGAAAAAAATATAATATAGAGTTACAATTCAATTTTTTATAGATAAACAATAAAACACCAATGACAGACATCTTATAGTATTGAATAATGATCATATACTAATCTATTCCATCAAATGATAAAATTATCCATATTACCTAAAGAATAAGAAAACATCATTTATATGTGCACAGAGATGCACATGCATGTAGAGACTATGCTAATCTAGTAGGATTTCATAGATTACATCTCATAAAAACATTTATATTAAAACTGAGAAATTCATATGTTTCTAATAAAATTATTCCTCACCTATTAATATGTATATAACAAAAAATAAATATATCATAATCAATATAAAAAATCATTAAATAATAACAAATCCCTTCATAGATAGAAATAATAAAACATTTCCAAAATCATAATGTTCTTATATACCACCGCAACTAATGTTGGTTTTTCTAATCTACCTCTATGATAATAAAATCATTTATTATTTATAATCCAAAAACTCATAACCAATATTGACTTTATAAACATGTGTAATATTGAAAAAAAAACATCATAAACTAAATTTTCCCATAGTCCCATGAAAATAATCCAAATTAACAATTTCTAAATACAGTAATTCTATGAAACTCATATGCAGTTTCCTAGGAAAATATCAACGAGTCCCCACAAAATTCTGTGATAATTCATAAAACAATTATGTGTTATAATCCCCACACCCTCATTTGATGGTCCCAAACAACCATACACCAAAATAAATTCTTACAAACCCGTCTATATAATTTAAGAATATATCATAGAAAATTTTAATACAATATCTACCATTACACCCTACAAAAATGAACTGCATAAAATTTCCCAAAAACCTCATTTTTTATGAAAATATTGACACAAATCGAATATCTAATTAAATTTCATAAGAACTAAAAACCACAAAAACCATAAAATCAGAATAAATAAACCAATTTTATATGTCACATTAAAAAATAATTCAAAGGATTTAATTTAAAATATAATATGATAGCCACTAATATTTTAACATAATATAGATATGAGAATATAAATAACTCATATCCAAAAATTTATAATGGAATGAATAAATTAGTACTATTAATATATCTATCTTGAATAACCCCACCGTGGACTAAAAAAAACATTATAAAAGAAAAACCATTATTTATATGAAAAATATATTATAATACATTGGGATTAACCCTTCTTTAATGAATAACATGTGCCTATAATCATAGATGGAACTAACAACATGTGACAAGATAAAAATTCCTAGCACAGTAACAAAAATATTCGCCTCTAATAAAAAAATATGGGTCTCAAATATAATTCTAAATATACCAATTAAAAGGTTACCATGATATTATGTTTCTTGATAGTTTTAGATTAATTTTTAATTGTTTGAAAACTATTTAATTCTTGGTTTTTTTGATATCTTTTATCCATATAGAAATTATAATAATCTGCATGATGTTCTTTGATATTAAATAAAAATTAGTTTTATAATATTATAAAAATTCATCTTTCAATTCTTAAATCTGATTAATTTTTTTCACCATTACATAAAAATATCAAATATTCTAGTCAACTTTGTACATGGTTTTCTCTTATATTATTATTTGGGAAAATTATTTTAACAAAATAAATTAATAATGAATAATAAAAATATATTGTTTTTATGATTATTTTGATATTTTTTTGAATACACATATGAGTTACATAGATATATATTCTTTAATTGGGTTTGAGATTGAAATTTACCTTTTAATGAACTATTAAATTTAATAAATGGAACACACAATATATTATAATTTTTTCAGGTATATAATAATCATTCATCTATTGAACCTAGAAAAGTGTTAATAATTCTTTTGAATCTCAATTTATCAATGAGGTTTTGTTTTTACCCACAGGATGGGTTTCTACATTGGTGACTAAAACTGGTGTGGGGAAATTAAATATGTGATATAAAAAAATAAACCTTTCTCTAATAATTAATTCTCATTTTATGAGTAATTGTCACAACCCATCCCCTGGGGCCCATGTCGTGACATTCCCCATGCCCGCCTCCTGAAGACCAGGGATGACGACTAGTACAAAAGGCATGCACCTGCAAGTGGGAGGAATTTTCCGGAGTACCAGTATGCGCACACACACACACCCAACCACGTATGAACAAATAAAATGGGAAAAAAGTATACTAAAAATAGTGCTGAGTATAAGTAAAACTGAAAGCAAGTGGGCTAGAATACAATCACAATAGAAATAACTAAAAGCCGCTAAGTACAAAGGGACCCAGGTAGACATCCACTGAAAACCACACCTGATGGTAATATTCGTGTAGCCATTGGATGTCAAAGTAGTGTGTCCTGTCCACCTAATTCTATTGGTCCCCACCTTCTACTATCCCACCAAATCCTCCATCAAAACTACTTTCATCTTCACAAGACACAACCCGTGCATGAGAATCCCATGCAGGGGTGAGAAACATAGTACTCAGTAGGGGACCTTATTCTTCTATGTGGAGAAACCCCAAAGAAACTACAAAGAAAATCCAAAAATCAAGAACCGCTCACACCAGGTATATTATAGAATGGTAAAGGTTCATTGGTTTGTGAATAATGTTTCAAACTATTAATGGAATCATACCTGTTGATTCGCTGAAGTCTGTCGGGCCACTAGGGTCCACACAGATGTTGCTTCTCAGATAGGCCACTAAGGTCCACACGGCTCTACCGAGCCACTGAGGTCCACACAGATACCAGTTTACCAAGCCACTGAGGTCCATGTAGCTGCTCGTCTGATGTGTCACTATGGTCCACATGGATGTTGTGCATCTGCATGCTGGATCCCGAGAGAACCACTCCAAAAAGACGTAAATTGAAATTTAACTTCCTTTTATGTGTCCATAGAACATAATAAAATATACTCCTTGTTGAGGGGGTACCAATGCTGCAAATGGCTTGTTAGTTGAACACCTAGTTTGTTAGTTGTTATCATTTTAGTAGTCAGCGGCCAGTTTCATCTGGGCCCAATCCGACCTGGTCAGACCGACCTGAACATCCTGGCCCAGGGTCCCACATACTCCAGTTTAATTCCAATAACTCGACCTGGCTTGGTTCATGTATGGGTCGGTCTGGTTTACCCTAGCCAGTGGGCCAAGCCCGATGGGCCTCGCTAGACTCGACCCTGTTTGGCTTGGGGTCCATCCTTCTGGGTCACTTGACGACCCGATCTCATCTGTCCGGGACCAAAGAGTGTGGGTTCGTCCTTCCGACACGGGTTCTTCCCACTGGCTAGGAGAATATCTCATGCAGAGAGGGACTGACATGCTAGGCCACAGAACAGCCTGGTCCATTGGCCAAGGATGTGTGTAAAGGCCCAGAATTTCCATGTAATTTTTTTAATTAATTGGAATTTTACGAGTCCACAAAAATTGAAGACAAGTTATTTCGAGGCCCGGGGTGCCCAGAATGAATTTATGAACATTTGTTTTTGGGTACATTCCATAAACATGTGAGTATTTTTTTTGTAAATTTTGAACGAGTACTCAAAATTGAAATCTGAGGACACCATCGAACTCATAGTGCCAGTATTTTCTTAAGGAGACCTTCCCCTGAACCACAGTGGGTCGAGAGTGAATGAAAGATTTTGGGTTTTTCGTGAAGTAATAAAATAAAATAAAATGGTGTAACATTTCATTTTTATTTTATTTTGAAACAAACCATGTAGATATTTCACTGGTGGAGACCACCTAAACTAAAACCTTCCATGAGAGGTTATGGAGGAGGGGACCACCGAGCCTAACCTCATATGAGAGGTTGTGGTGTTGGGGACCACCTGAGGTTTAAAACCCCTTGAACTCCCTTGTAAGTGTGGAGGAGCCTTTTAAACCTCCCCATTTTAATGGAGCCACTTCCCTTAATTTATTATTCCAACCTAATTGTTTAATTTATACTATTTGAATTTTATGAAAACAAAATAAATAATAGATAACATAATCTATTATTTTGGGCTACCTTTCATTTTGGTAAAAATGGTGGAATATGCTTGGAAAAGAGGATAACTTTGGAGACTTGGGAGAAAAGCTCTCCAACAAAGAACGTTGATGCACGACTTCTTTCTCGGGACATCCTTCAACGTGGGATGTATTCAACTGACTTCCATTATTTACCCCTCTTGGACGTCAAAAAGTAATGAAACGAGGTAGGGGTTTAATTGTGTATGATTATTTGCGGGAAGTTGTAGGGTGGTTGTTTGAAATTCTTATTTCTTACATTTACTTGATTCAAAAATGGTGAACCACTTGATACCACTCTAACGTGGAGGGGAAGGGATATACAAACATGGCCCAACCCCTATATCCTTCTTCCTTATTGTGTTCTTCACGATGGAAGAAGGTGGATTACACCATGATGACGAATAAAGAGAGAGGCCCGCTAAACCAGCCGCTGACAAAGGCACTGTGCCCCACCACCCCGCGGATCCACCACCCACGGGCTCGCCACCCAATCCGCCGATGCAATCCGCAACTGAGCCATTGCTCGCAGCCTTGCCACCCAAGTCGCTGCTGCTGTCTGTGGCCTCACTGCCACTATCCTCGGCCAAGCCGCCACCCGCGGCCTCACCCCCCTGAGCTGTTACCGCCATCCGTGGCCACACCGCTGCCCATCACTTCACCACCCGAACTGCAGGTGCATTCTGCATCCCTACCATGCCACCCCGTGGCTCCACCATCTGCGGACCCACAGCGCCGCCTGTGGCCTCACCGACCCACCCTGCGGCCTCCGCCGTCCCAGCCGAGCCACCCCACGGGCTCTGCCCTCCCGGTCGAGCCACCTCAGCTGGGCCGAGCAGCCCCATGCCCTCAAAACACCCCCTGGCTGAGCCACCTCTCAACCTCCACCCTCTCGGCCGCGCTGCCCCGGGCCGGGTCGAGTAGCCCTGCGCCCTCGCGGCACCCCCGCATCCGAGCCGTCGTCTGCGGCTGAGCCGACCCTTGACCTCTACTACCCCGCGACACCCATGACCTCCACGGCCCCAAGCGGCCCTCATGACCTGCTAGACCTTCCAACAGAAAAGGCCGCACCACGGGCCATGTCGACCCAAACTGGGTCGACCCAGGCAAGGTCAGGTCGGGTCGGTCTGACCGGGTCAGACCAAACCCAGAACTAATACGAACCATTACTTGGGCCATAACTTTGGCACTGGATGTCTGTTTGACAAACCATCAATGGCACTAGAAATCTTGGATCGAGATGGTACCTTTGAGTATAACCCAAAAGAGTTTTGGGTAAAGTTGAGGTATGGTCGGGTTGGATCGAGCACAAATCCAACCAGGCCCCCAGGACTAAAAGGATAATAACTCACAGACTAGACATCTGATTGATGTTCCGTCTGTTGCATTGAGACCCCTATAACGTGGAAAACCTTTGATATACTTCTTTTTGGGAATTATTATTAGTTGGAGTATCAACCAGTGACTTGTGAACCGGATCCTCCTGGAGACGATCATGCTTAGTGTGGGAACCCAGTATCGATCCTGTGTGTGTCAGCTCCTAGCGATCCTGTGTGGGTCATCTCCTAGAGATCCTGCGTGGATCAACTCCTAGAGATACTGTGTGGGTAACCTCCTAGTGATCCTATGTGGGTCATATCCGATAGATCGTATGTGGGTTAGCACCTAGCAATCCTTTGTGGGTCAGCCCCTAGCGATCCTGTGTGGGTCAGCCCCTAGCGATCCAGTGGGGTTCATCTCCTAGTGATCATGTGTCGGTCAAATCCTAGCGATCCTATGTGGGTCAGAACCTAGAGATTCTATGTGGGATAGTAGTAGATCCTCTTAAAAAATTAATATGATTCAGTAGTTATAACTAATCATCTCTACTACTGAAACTAAGTTATACCTGGTGTGAGATGAGTTCCCACCTGTGTGGTACATTCCTTCGTGGTAATTCCTTGATGGTATTATTCTGTGTGTAATACCTATGTGGTACTTTCCTTTGTGGTATTACTTCCTTTTTGGAACTGTTGATCTTTGGGCTTTTGGGTTGGACCCTGTGTTTCCTCATGATTGAGATCGGTATACGTGATTACTTAGGTATATGTATGGGCATATACCTAAGTAGGGTTGATAGTTGACTTCTTGATTTGAGGTTTACCCTTTGTGAATTTGTGATACCTTGAGGGTCTCAGGGTCCCAACTGAGTATCGTTATACTCACCCCTACATGGGCTACACCCGCACTTCGTTGAGTTTGGTGGAGGCGACGGACAACGCTAACTGAGGACAAGAGTACTAGGACTGGAAAGTACCCGGAGGTGGACCATATGAAGTGTCAGTATGCAGAGGAGACAGGTGGATGAGGACTATTGAGGAGGCGATCTATACCTAACCTTCAGGTAGTAATCTTGGAGGATGATCCGGTAGCTATCTTTCTCTTTCTTCGGTTGTATTGTATTTCAATTGTACTTGTACCTTTACTGTTGGGCTTGTATTCTGACCCCTATTAAATTCAACACTCTTTTGGTTATATAGTTTTCTTGTGTTTTCATCTTTCTGTGTGCTTGGTTACATGATTTTATAGGTTATAAATGCAATACCTTCCTAGTTTTAGGGACTATGACTTTCGGTGCTAGTCGGAAGCCCCTGGCCTATGGAAGGCGGGCTTGGGATAGTCATGACATTGGCCCTGGGGGACATGTCGTGACAAATTGGTATTAGAGGAGTCGGTTCTATAGCATAACATAGGACTTTGATCATTATTTTAACAAAAATAGTGTTAAGTGTAGTGGGTGTGTTTATCAGTTTAGGGAATACAATGTTGGTGTGGCGGCTGATGTATCCATACACCAGGACCTTGACTTCTGATTTCTGACTTAGTGCATGAAAACACTGATTGTGTGTGTGTTTCCAAGATTTTTCATTGTGATCTCTTGAGTTATCTCACTAGGTATAACTTATTGACCACAGCGCACCTATTTCTTTTCAAGATGCCTCCATGAAGACAACCATCTAGGGTTCTGGATGTAGTACTCACTAATATCCCACTGAGCGATGATGCCTCAGTACAGGTACCTCTTCCAATAGAGGCACCAGTAGAGGCACCTACGGTACCATTACCCGTTGGGCCACCGATGTCACCGACCCCAGCATCTGACGGTGCATGCTGCTTGAGCGCATTGCACATGTTTAAGTGCCAAAGGCCACCAAGTATCAGGGGAGAGATGGACCCATTGATGACTGAGGATTGGCTGGAGGCCATGGTGAGAGTCTTCCGACTAGTAGGGACACCAACCAATATAATGTTGATCCTTGTATCCAACCTTCAACAGGTAGAAACAGGAAGATAGTTGAGCATGGACATCTAGGTTCACGATGAGGTGATGCTACTCTTGGCAGACTTCGAGAGCCTGTTTTGGGCAGATTTTGTCCTAGCGACTCTTTGCACAGTGCGCATATAGGATCTACTACATTTGCAGTAGGGCAACATGACTGTGGATCATTACTCAACGAGGTTCACTAACCTCTCAAGTAACTCCACAGATAAGGTGAGGGACCCATTTTTCAGGTCCTGAACCTTCGAGAAGGGACTTAGGTAGGAGATCAGGGATTTGATGATCTCACTGAGCATCCCGACACTGGCGGGGGGGGGGTTGAGTGAGCCCTATTAGTGGAGAGTTTTCTTTTTGAGAATTCACCAGCAGCGAGACCCACCACCAGTCATCATGTAGCAGAGTCTTCTACAGCTGGCAACAAAAAGATGATGCAGAGGTCCAAATGGACCAAACCTATAGGTGGATGACCACATGATTTAGGTTTTGTTGTATGAGTCACTCGAGGTTAAGACAATCATGCCATGAGAGGGCAGTGTTACACATGCGGTGGGCAGGGTCACATGGATCATGACTGTCCGAATCTCTATACGGATGATCAGCAGATAGTCGAAGGACTGCCCAGGCAGAGACAGAGGTTCGACCGAGGAGGTTCGTAGGGAGTTGGCAGACGTGGCAGAGGAGCAGTCCGTGTAGCTTGCAGTGGGTGATGATTCGAGATGTTACCACCACCACCACTAGGAGGTCCACCATGATCACATGGAGAAGGTGGACAGGGTTGAGCTCAGCTCCAGGGAGCGGAGGCCTATGATCACGGTGTTCCAGAGATGATACGTGGTACAATCTGTGTCTAATCCTCCTTACCTGTAGTACTTATAGACACAGGTGACAATAATTATTTTATTTTCACTGCCCTAGTTCGGAGCTCGGAGATTCCGATGGAGCTATTGGCTCAATCCTTGCATCTAGAGACTCTTACAGGAGCATATTTGATGATTACGCACTGGCGTCGGTAGTGTGAGCTTACTGTAGGAGGTGAGAGCTTCGACTGGGATCTCCTAGTAAAATCTTCAAGGCCTTACGACGTCATCTTGGGTATGAACTGGTTATCTACATTCTATGATTGGATTGAAAGTATTAGGTGCAATGTGTGGTGTGTCTACACGGATGGGACTAGGTTTACCTTCACTATTGAGAAGGGAGCCTTTGTAGTGCAGGATGGACTTACCCGGAGGAGAGTACAACCGATCACTCATCAGTTGGCTAGCCTTACCCTCAGAGCAGTTGATGTGGAGAGTCCGAGTTATCTTGTAGCGGTGGACCAGTATGTGGTTGTCTTCCCTTATAATGTTCCAAGTCTACCTCCTCATAGAGAGGTGGAATTTTACATTGACTTGTACCAAGGGATGACACTGATATCTACACCAACGTATCGGATGGCTCCCATGGGGCATCGTGAGCTGCGGGTACAGCTAGATGACTTGTAGGGGAAGGGATTCATTCGACCTAGTGTTTCACCTTGGGCAGCCTCGATTTTATTTTACAAGAAGTAAGATCAGAGCTTGAGACTTTTTGTTGACTATCAGTGCCTGAACCAGATGATCATGAAGAACAAGTACCCACTTCTGAGGATTGATGACCTCTTTGATCAACTGAATGGAGCACAGTGGTTCTCGAAGATAGACCTCAGATTAGGCTATCAATAGCTCAAAGTACGAGACATGGATGTTGAAGAGACCCGAATCTTAACGTACATGGAAATTACATTACTTTTGAAGAATACTTAGTATATAACAAAAACACACACACAAGGATCGTAATAGTTTAGTGTCTTTGGAAACTCGGAATATAATCTTCTAATCCTGGTGAAAGATCTTCAACATCTCCCATAAAGATCTTCCCTTTTTTTACCTAAAACATTTCTTTATATCCTGGGGAAAAGAAAACATAAAAGGGTGAGCTCAAATGCTCCGTAAGGGTAAACAAAATAAATATCAATCACATCATATTCATAAGAACACAACATTTTGGAAATCTTAACCTGCAAAAGAGAGCATAATTTCATAACATGGGATAAATCATAGTGGTGAAATGAAATCCCAATAATCATAACTTAAAACATGAAACTTTGTGGCATACACACATAATCATATAGAATCATATCTTATTAGTCAAGACTCATTGCCAAGACTATCTTAGTGGACAAAGTCCCTTTCTGAACCGAGTCACCCTCGTTTCAGTCCTGTTTCACTCAACCAGTATAACCTACCATTCCAGCCATGTCTATCTCATGAGATATAAAATCTTTACCCAATGCATTGGAGGGAGATATAGGTCTCACCCATCTCATAATGATACCATTCTTATGTGTTCCACAAAATCATAAACCATACATCATTGCATAACCCATGTAATAAAAATGGAAATCTTAAACATCATGACATCATAAAACAATTAATATACAATAAAGAAATTCATAAAAATAATTCCATCACAACATAATCAAATCAATGTAATAATAGGGATAAAAACCGAACCCTTTATTATCTTAGATGGAAAATAATTTTGATAAAACACTTGAACTTCATTCTTGAGGAAAATATCCTTTCTACTTCAAAAACACTTTTCCTTTCTTAACATGTCATACAATTTTAAACTAAAAGAAGTTGATTAAAAATAAACTTGAAAACTTGTAAAGGAAGCTTCTTGGAAATAATGTTTTAAAAATCCATTCATGCCGTATAAGTTAAAAAAACATTCTTCTCGTACTTTTATCGAAAAAGTCAAAAAATATCTTGTACGAAAAACGACAAAAGATTCCTTTCATATCTTTTACTAAAAACTCACCGAAGGGTAAAATTGGACTTAAACAATTGTACGTGGATGGAAATAATATTACATATTGAGGAAACATGTATGTGGATGATAAAATTCACCCCAGTAAATTCCAAAGTATAAACAATCTCGGATAAAAATGAGATTGTGATATTTCTCTTATCTTAGGTCCGATTTTCTTCGTAAGTGTCCGAACCTCCTGTATAATGATTTAAATAATGTCATTGACTTATTAAAGAATCATATTCATTGTTATTATATCATATATGGTTCACTTATGACTTTATATTAACCGTTCTTTTGTAAATTCCATGTTAAAGAGCGTTTTGGGTAAAATTGTTTCATTTGTCATCCGTGTTTTGACTTGTAATTATTCATATGATTACTTAGATCATAATTAAATAATTCCAAAACATAAAACAAGATTTATATATATATATTCATAATATACATATATATAATAAATCAGTAAATGGAAAGAAATACACCGTTCATGGAGACGGTAGGTCGTACGTACGCATGAACGCTATTTTCGTTTCCTTGTTGAGTTGAACGGAATTAAGTAGATGACATTCATATATATACACATAAATCCAGTATCATTATTATGTCATATATTTAATTATTACTTATTATTTATACTTTATAATCATTCATGAATGGTTTAAAGTGGAGAATGAATCTCATCGCGTCGTGGAGACGGTAGTCCGTACGTACGCACGAGCGATGATATCGTTCTCATGATCATGGGACTGTATTGGAGTGTATGTATACTATTTCAGAATCAATATCACTTTAAAATAATAATATATAGTTATTATTTACACCATTATACCCATCCAATTAAGGTGGTGGTGGAAAATAGATTTCACCACGGCGTGGAGATGGTATTCCGTACGTACGCACGCGCGGTGATTTCGTTTTCCGTAGGATGGATAGATGGTGAAATAGGATTGTTTCATACATATAATAACATATAATTATATGAGTTATACTGATGTTATTACTTCATAATTAAACAACCTAAGAAGAAGAAGTGGAAGAAGAAATGAAGGTGAAAGAATCGGTAACGGAAATTACCTCTTCTTTGAAGCGCCTCTTTGAGACCTCCTCTTAGGGCACTAAAATTGGTCTTTGAGAAAGACCAGAACCTCTAGGATGTTTCTAGGGAAGTGGAGAATAGAATTTGGTAGGGTTTGGCCGAGCTTGAAGGCTCAATGTTGTGTGAGGAAGAGAGGGAGGAGGTTCCCTTTTATAAGGGAGGAGAGGGGCACCTTTGGAATAACTAAAAATATTATGTTATTATAAAGTCAAGTTCGGTTTTAAATAGCTCCAAATTGATTTATTTCGAGGCTAAGGTGGGGAGGGGTCGAAATCCTCTCATCCAATAGAATTTAGACAAGTTTAGGTTGCTATTTTAACCTTATCATTTAGATTTAACATTAAGTTAAATAATTTTACTTTTACCGTGTCTTCTTGTGTTCTTACACTATAAGGTTATTAAACTTACTATAATAAGCCAAAAGAACACCAAATTGTTTATTATTAATATATATAACCTTATATAAGTCATTTGGCCGAACCTTATATTTTTAGGAATAACATTACAATTAATAATATAATATTTTTTTTAAAAACTATTTTATGTCAATTTTGACACTATTTAGTAATTGATTTTTGTGAAAATCCTACCAGAATGATAAGTTCGAACAAAGTTAATTAAATAAATACTAACATGTCATATTAACCTATTAAATTATTGGAATTCATAAAAAGTCTCAAATTATATTTATTTGAGTATTTATAACATAAATTATGTCAATATTTCATTAATAAGATAATTACTGCATCATCGTTGTGTCATAAATAAATTAAATTATTTAATGTCTAAAAATTACAAATAAAATACCATTATGTAGGAAATCTTTTTATATTTCTAATGAATATTTATAGTCGAATTTATCAAATGTATAACCCTATATTACAAATGTTTTATTAAATAAACATTGATTTTAACTCTTTTAACTCTTCTTTGAATTAAATAATAATGAATGTCCTAATCAATCCAAGTGGGCCTAAATGGTCATATTTTATTCCTAATCTTGTTTTTAGTCGAATTACACTTATCCAATAGAATTTGGACATGTGTTAGGGTAATAATAATATCATTTTTACCCTTAATTACCCTATTTACTTTTAACCGTGATAAATAAAAGTAAAAAGTTACTATTCACCAAAAATTATTTTCATCTCATTAAACCACATTTTACATACTGACATCAACCGTGTCTCTCGGATTTTTTAAATTCCACTCACGGAAGCGGTAAAATTACGTTTTATGAACAATTCAGTTTTTTTAACTACCACTTAGTGGTTTCACTATTCATCAAAAATTGAAAGTTTTCAGAAAAATACCAAAAATTAGGCCTAAGCTATATTTGATATTATGAACTCAAAAATGATTTCTATTTTACAAAATTCAAAAAATATCAGTTGCATTAATTAATTTAAAAATTAATTCCCGTCGTCAAAACAAAAGGCGTGTTTTTAAGAGATAATAACTATCAAAAGATTGACACTTGTTTATAACTGGTTTAAATGTGAAATTACATACAATGACCAACATTGTATTAAATTGTAAAAATATATTCTAAATATATTTTAAAATCACTCAAATTAATAATTTATCACTATTAATTATTTCGATTGAAAAAGTTGTTTTTAATTAAAATTTAGTAATTTTCACTATTCATTAAAATATGAAAGTTATTCGAAAATCACCAAAATTTCACCCTAAGCTAATTTCGATATTCTGAATCCATAAATGAATTCCATTTTGAAAAATATAATTTAAAAAATTTCAAAAAGTGGTTATTACTATTCATAATGGCTAGTTTTAATAATATCTTAATAGCATATCGTTGTTTAGCGAAACTCGGTGTTGCGTACAACACACGCTATCGTGGAAGGTCGCGATTGCGTGTAATTCAAGCCAGGTCAGAGATGTGTGTTGTGAAAGCTCCTTTTTGTGTATCTTATAACACAAGACATTAATGAAATTAAAAAGAATATTTTTCATAAAATCTCGGGGTGTTACATTCTACCCCCCTTAAAATGAATTTCGCCCTCGAAATTCGTCAGGGTTATAAATGGTTTACTATTTGAAAGTTTCTTTAATCAAAACCCACATCATAAAAAGGAATACCAAAACCAATCTTTAAAAACAAAAGTATGAAACGTAACAGTTACCCAAATAAACTAATCATTGGGTTTCCACATAGGTGAAAATATGGATATGGAAGAGAAATCTAACCATCATGTTCTGATGGAGAGTGGTAGAGAACATGGCTATAGAAAATCTAGCAATCACAAATCCATAAATTTGTGACGATCTAAGGTACCATCTGATTAATCAGATATAAGAGCACTAGGACAACATTTTTGGTTTTCAAGATCGTTTCCCTAAAGTTGAAGAATTCGAATTAGAATAAATACTTAATTTATTTTGGTACAATCTCACTGTTGTTCGTGCCTTGAAGAATTTCCACTTCATCTCTTAAATAAATGAAGTTGAATTTGTTATTCGTGAAGTGTTAGTATGACAGGTCATTCCATCTGTCTCAAACAAAAGGTTATCAAAAGTTATTAAATATACATAAGTCATTCTTTAGTGAGATTAATCATATATAGTTCCTAAAATGGACTTATACTTCATATATCATACCGCTTAATAAAATAAAACTAGTTTCTACTAAACAGGGACTTCCTGTAGGCCATTGGTAGGCGATAAAGGCCAGTCGCACTTCGGTTGTGGGTTCGATTCCCACGGCCTTGTCCGACGCGATGGGCTGTCGCCCGTCCTGCAGGTTGTCCTTTTTCTAAAACTATATTACTATAACATCCCATCAATAATATCGAAAAACTTCTATCCTTAAACAATACTATCTTATGTCCAACATAATCCATTCCAATCTTTAGGCTTATCCATAATATTGTAGTCTACTCTCATAATATAGTGAAAACAATTACCAGATATTTAATACCATCGTTGATCCCCATATATCATAAGATATGTCTTGTTGGTCACATTCCAATCATGTGAATACCTTAATCATGTATTCTCTTGAAAAATGAATACCAATTAAACCTTAGTGAAAACATGAATGCTGTCAAAAGTTAACTCTTTCCACATACCAAAATCCAAAAATTCTATATACTCAAACCATGATATCACTTAGTCCTTATATCAATCATGAGCTCATGAATACTGTCAAACATTTCATTTTCTCTTTATCACTTCATTATGCGCATATCATCCACTTTCCAAAAAATATCTGAATAACCATTCATTGTTACTCATACCATTCATCATAAACTTTCAAAACTTAAAGAAAGACAACAGTGTAACAATCCTTAGATGTCTTTTTATTCTGTAGTACAACATTACACTTGATAAACATGTAATCATTCCACTACCTTCTTAATCCATTGACAGAGCTTCAACAATTCTTTCATCTCACATATCATTTGTAGTCTCTTCATCATCATCAACAAAAATACTACCCATACGACCATACCGATTCTCTTCATGAGACATTCCCTTAGGGCATTGGTTTGCATAATGCCCGTACATTCCACATTTAAAACATTTAACCATTGTTGATGTCGTAGCAATACCATTAACCTCATCCATGGTGTTAACTGAAACTTTTCCATTGCTCTTACTGGCTTTGTGTCCTTCTTTTCCACACCTAAAGCATCTTCCAGTTCCTTTGAAAAATTCTCCTTGATTCCTCTTCCCGCATGATTTACATAGGGGAAATTGAACTTTCTTTCCTCTATGATCATCATGAAACTCCATCTTTCTCTTATTAGTCGAGTCAGGAAACTTACCAAATTTTACTTTATTGATCATATTATGAGATTGCTGATTCGGCATAATAATGATGCTTGGACTTACAAATCCCATTTCATTTGATTTCTTATGAAGAATATCATTCCATTGTCCATCATATCCTCCATTATCGTGAATCATCTTGTTTCCAGCCATTTTCTAAAACCCAAAAAGAATAGTGTGAGATGAAAAAATCATAATAAAGGGGGAGTAACTTCAATATCTAACATCTTAGGTTAAATTCTAAGATCGTTACCGTAGTGCTAGGACTATATCCTATATGTATACCTATACTTAGGGACATCCCTAGACATACCTTAGAAATATCTCTAGGGATCTCACTAACGTTTTCGCGTCCTAGTTTCCAAAGGTTGACTAAACCTTTCCTCTGATACCAACTGTAGAGACCCGAAGCTTAACGTACATGGACATTACATTACTTTTGCGGAATACTTAGTACATAACAAAAACACACACACAAGGATCGTAATAGTTTAGTGTCTTTGGAAACCCGGAATATAATCTTCTAATCATGGTGAAAGATCTTCAACATATCCCATAAAGATCTTCCCTTTTCTTTTACCTAAAACCTTTCTTTATATCCTGGGGAAAAGAAAACATAAAAGGGTGAGCTCAAATTCTCAGTAAGGGTAAACAAAATAAATATCAATCACATCATATTCATAAGAACACAACATTTTGGAAATCTTAACCTGCAAAAGAGATCATAATTTCATAACATGGGATAAATCATAGTAGTGAAATGAAATCCCAATAATCATAACTTAAAACATGAAACATTGTGTCATACACACATAATCATAGCGAATCATATCTTATTAGTCAAGCCTCATTGCCAAGACTATCTTAGTGGACAAAGTCCCTTTCTGAACTGAGTCACCCTCGTTTCAGTCCTGTTTCACTGAACCGGTATAACCTACCATTCCAGCCATTTCTATCTCATGAGATATAAAATCTTTACCCAATGCATTGGAGGGAGATATAGGTCCCACCCATCTCATAATGATACCATTCTTATGTGTGCCACAAAATCATAAACCATACATCATTGCATAACTCATGTAATAAAAATGGAAATCTTAAACATCATGACATCATAAAACAATTCATATACAATAAAGGAATTCATAAAAATAATTCCATCACAACATAATCAAATCAATGTAATAATAGGTATAAAAACCGAAGCCTTTATTATCTTAGATGGAAAATAATTTTGATAAAACACTTGAACTTCATTCTTGAGGAAAATATCCTTTCTACTTCAAAAACACTTTTCCTTTATTAACATGTCATACAATTTTAAACTAAAAGAAGTTGATTAAAAATAAACTTGAAAACTTGTAAAGGAAGCTTCTTGGAAATAATGTTTTAAAAATCCATTCATGCCGTATAATTTAAAAAAAACATTCTTCTCATACTTTTGTCGGAAAAGTCAAAAAGTACCTCGTACGAAAAACAACAAAAGATTCCTTTCATATCTTTTACTGAAAACTCACCGAAGGGTAAAATTGGATTTAAAAAATTGTACGTGGATGGAAATAATATTACATATTGAGGAAACATGTATGTGGATGATAAAATCCACCCCAGTAAATTCCAAAGTATAAACAATCTCGGATAAAAATGAGATTGTGATATTTCCCTTACCTTAGGTCCGATTTGCTTCGTAAGTGTCCTAACCTCCTGTATAATGATTTAAATAATGTCATTGACTTATTAAATAATCATATTCATTTTTATGATATCATATATGGTTCACTTATGACTTTATATTACCCGTTCTTTTGTAAATTCCATGTTAAAGAGCGTTTTGGGTAAAATTGTTTCATTTGTCGTCCGTGTTTTGACTTGTAATTATTCATATGATTACTTATATCATGATTACTTAATTCCAGAACATAAAACAAGATTTATATATATATATATATATATATATATATTCAGAATATACATATATATAATAAATCAGTAAATGGAAAGAAATACACCATTCATGGAGACGGTAGGCCGTACGTATGCATGAACGCTGTTTTCGTTTCCTTATTGAGTTGAACGGAATTAAGTAGATGACATTCATATATATACACATAAATCCAGTATCATTATTATGTCATATATTTCATTATTACTTATTATTTATACTTTATAATCATTCGTGAATGGTTTAAAGTGGAGAATGAATCTCATCGCGTCGTGGAGACGGTAGTCCGTACGTACGCACGAGTGATGATATCGTTCTCATGATCGTGGGACTGTATTGGAGTGTATGTATACTATTTCAGAATCAATATAACTTTAAAATAATAATATATAGTTATTATTTACACCATTATACCCATCCAAGTAAGGTGGTGGTGGAAAATAGATTTCACCACGGCGTGGAGACGGTATTCCGTACGTACGCACGCGCGGTGATTTCGTTTTCTGTAGGATGGATAGATGGTGAAATAGGATTGTTTCATACTTATAATAACATATCAGTATATTAGTGATACTGATGTTATTACTTCATAATTAAACAACCTAAGAAGAAGAAGTGGAAGAAGAAATGAAGGTGAAAGAATCGGTAACGAAAATTACCTCTTCTTTGAAGCGCCTCTTTGAGACCTCCTCTTAGGGAACTAAAATTGGTCTTTGAGGAAGACCAGAACCTATAATATGTTTCTAGGGAAGTGGAGAAGAGAATTTGTCAGGGTTTGGCCGAGCTTGAAGGCTCAAAGTTTTGTGAGGAAGAGAGAGAGGAGGTTCCCTTTTATAAGGGAGGAGAGGGGCACCTTTGGAATAACAAAAAATATTATTTTATTATAAAGTCAAGTTCGGTTTTAAATAGCTCCAAATTGATTTATTTCTAGGATAAGGTGGGGATGGGTCGTAATCCTCTCATCCAATAGAATTTAGACAAGTTTAGGTTCCTATTTTAACCTTATCATTTAGATTTAACATTAAGTTAAATAATTTTACTTTTACCGTGTCTTCTTGTGTTCTTACACTATAAGGTTATTAAACATACTATAAGAATCCAAAAGAACCCCAAATGGTTTATTATTAATATATATAACTTTATCTAAGTCATTTGGCCGAACCTTAGATTTTTATGAATAACATAACAATTAATAATATAATATTTGTTTTAAAAACTATTTTATGTCAATTTTGACACTATTTAGTAATTGATTTTTGTGAAAATCCTAACAGAATGATAAGTTCGAAAAAAGTTAATTAAATAAATACTAACATGTCATATTAACCTAGAAAATTATTGGAATTCATAAAAAGTCTCAAATTATATTTATTTGAGTATTTATAACATCAATTATGTCAATATTTTATTAATAAGATAATTACTGCATCATCGTTGTGTCATAAATACATTAAATTATTTAATGTCTAAAAATTACAAATAAAATACCATTATGTAGGAAATATTTTTAGATTTCTAATGAGTATTTATAGTCGAATTTATATTATGTATAACCCTATATTAAAAATGTTTTATTAAATAAACTTTGATTTTAACTCTTTTAACTCTTCTTTGAATTAAATAATAATAAATGTCCTAATCTAATACAAGTGGGCCTAAATGGTCATATTTTTTTCCTAAGATTGTTTTTGGTCGAATTACACTTATCCAATAGAATTTGGACATGCGTTAGGGTAATAATAATATCATTTTTACCCTTAATTACCCTATTTACTTTTAATTTTCATCTCATTGAACCACATTTTACATACTGACATAAACCGTGTCTCTCGGATTTTTGAAATTCCACTCACAGAAGCGGTAAAATTATGTTTTATGAAAAATTCAGTTTTTTTAACTACCACTTAGTGGTTTCACTATTCATCAAAAATTGAAAGTTTTCAGAAAAATACAAAAAATTAGGCCTAAGCTATATTTGATATTATAAACTCAAAAATGATTTCTATTTTACCAAATTCAAAACATATCAGTTGCATTAATTAATTTAAAAATTAATTCCCGTCATCAAAACAAAAGGCGTGTTTTTAAGAGATAATAACTATCAAAAGATTGACACTTGTTTATAACTGGTTTAAATGTGAAATTACATACAATGACCAACATTGTATTAAATTGTAAAAATATATTCTAAATATACTTTAAAACCACTCAAATTAATAATTTATCACTATTAATTATTTCGATTGAAAAAGTTGTTTTTAATTAAAATTTAGTAATTTTCACTATTCATCAAAATATGAAAGTTATCAGAAAATCACCAAAATTTCACCCTAAGATAATTTCGATATTCCGAATCCATAAATGAAGTCCATTTTGAAAAATAAAATTTACAAAATTTCAAAAGGTGGTTATTACTATTCATAACGGCTAGTTTTAATAATATCTTAATAGCATATCGTTGTTTAGCGAAACTCGGTGTTGCGTACAACACACGCTATCGTGGAAGGTCGCGATTGCGTGTAATTCAAGCCAGGTCAGAGATGTGTGTTGTGAAAGCTCCTTTTGGTGTAGCTTATAACACAAGACATTAATTAAATTAAAAAGAATATTTTTCATAAAATCTCGGGGTGTTACAGATGTGAAGAAGATGACTTTCAGATGTCAGTACGAACATTATGCGTTCTTGGTTATGCCATTCGGTGTAACCAGCTCTATAGTAGTGTTCATGGGACTCATGAACATGATCTTTCAGCCATAACTTGATTTCATTGTAGTAGTATTCATCGATGACATTCTGATCTACTCAGCTACTGAGGAGTAGCATGTATACCATTTTCATGTTTTACTGGACACACTCAGAGAGCACCAGCTTTATGGTAAGATCTTAAAGTGCTAGTTCTAGATGTGAGAGGTTCACTTTCTAGGACATGTCATATCGGAGGCTAGAGTTGTAGTGGATCCAGCGATGATTGAGGCAGTACTGTCTTGGGATCCACTGAGAAGTGTGACGGAGGTATGGAGATTCTTGTGTTTGGTTGGATATTACTAGAGGTTTGTGTAAGATTTTTCCATAGTTGCAACACCCCTATCATCATTGACGAAGAAAGGGTAACCCTTCATGTGGTCGGAGAGATGCCATCAGAGTTTTTGAGATATGAGGCAGTGGTTGACTAGTGACCCCATCTTGAGGATTCTAGAGGAGGTTGTAGGGTACACAGTCTACTACGATTCATCAGGGACCAAGCTCAGATGTGTCCTGATTTAAGAGCGAGTGGTGATCACATTTGGTTCTCGATAGCTGAGACAACATGAGATGAACTATGCTACCCATGAATTGGAGTTAGCAGTGATAGTCTTCACCCTGAAGATGTGGCAACACAATCTGATGGGTGAACACTTTACAGTGTACTCTGATGAAAAGAGTCTCGGGTATATCTTCTCTCAGAATGACCTGATCCTGATACAACGACGTTGGCTTGTGTTCTTCCAGGGATATGACATCGAGATAGTCTATACTCCTTGGAAGCAGAATGTTGTAGTAGATGCACTCAGCTGAAGATCTGGTATACAACTGTTTGTTGAGGTGATAGAGCAGTTGGCCACTTTGCAGATATCATTCATGGAACGTGATGGAACAATTTTCCTTCAGTATCTTACAATCACTCCCCCACTTATTCACCGATTCAGGGAGGTATAACGTGGGGACACTGACTATGAGACACGAAGTGCTTGGATATCCACAGGACAGACACTTGATGGATTTTATGAAGGTGGGGAGCACGTTATCCTCTTCAGAGGACGTACCATTGTACCAGTGTCGCTTCGGGAGGAAGTTTTGGGGGAGTTCCACACATCCCCTCTAGTGGTACATCCAAGAGTGGATAAGATGTACCAGGATCTCCGATGACAGCAATGGAGGCCTAGAATGAAGAAATAATTTGTAGAGTATGTCTCCCGACGCCTCACTTGTCAGTAAGTGAAGGTGGAGCATCAGGTACCAGCAGGCTTGGTTCAGCCTTTGGAGGTACCAGAGTGGAAGTGGGATGTGATATCCATGGACTTTGCGATAGGACTTCCATGTACATCTAGGGGGCATGACTTGATTTGGGTGATTGTCGACCAGCTCACCATGTCAGACCACTTCCTACCTATGAGTGAGTAGGGTTCAATAAAGAGCTTGGGACTCCTTTCTGTGAAAGAGATTGTGCGGTTACATGGAGTACCCTCGACGATTATCTCCGACCATGATGCATGTTTTACTTCTCAGCTATAGAAGGGGTTGCAAGAGGATTTCAAGACGTACGATCTTTTGAGAACCACCTTTCATCCTCAGATGGATGGTCAGACTGAGGGGACCATTTAGACCCTCGAGGACATGATACATTCTTATGTCCTCAACTTCAGTCTTAGCTGGGAGGATCACTTTCCTTTTCTGGAGTTTTCATTCAACAATATCTATCACTCCACCATTGGGATGACACCTTTTGAGATGTTTTACGACCCATGGGAGTCAACACTAGTGGGACCAAATATGGTACGAGCTACCACATAGAAAGTTCAGATCATCCAGGAGCTGATGAAGACTGCACAGAGCAGGCAGAAGTCTTATGTCGACAGGAGATGGAGACCTCTTGAATTCGAGGATGGCGACCACATGATTCTATGGGTCTCTCCTTGATGAGGTTTGTGGAGATTTGGTCAGGGTGGAAAGTTATATCTGAGGTTCATAGGACCTTTTTAGGTCCTCATCAGAGTAGGCGAGGTGGCTTACTGCTTAGCTCTTCCACCTCAATTGCATTGGGTGCATGACGTCTTCCACATATCCTAGCTGAGGAGATACATGCACAACGATTCTCACATCATCAACCATGGCGATCAGGACATAGATGATGGGGAGACTTTTATAGATGTTCCAGTAGATATTGAGGATCGACATGAGCGGGTCCTTTATGGATGGTCGATACCTCTAATGTGGATTCGCTGACAGCACGGGAACCTCCAAGAGAGCACATGGGAGTGGGAGGCTCAGATGCATGCTCAATACCCCCACTTATTCCCTTAGTTTGAGTTGTGTCTTATGGGGACCTAAAGCCCTATGGTGGGGAGAATATAAAGACCTGGAATTTTCATTTAAAATATTTTTTTTAAATAAATGATAATTTTATGAATTTGTGAAAATTGATGGCGCATGATTCTGAGGCTCGGAGTGCCCAGAATGAATATCTGAACTTTATTTTCAGGTACGTTCAGTAAACGTGCCAGTGGGTTTTGGTAATTTTTGAATCGCTTCTCGGAATTGAAATCCGTGGACATCGATGAACTCGCATAGCCAATATTCTCTTAAGGATACCTTCACCTCAACAACATTGGGTCGAGAGTGAAGGATATATTTTCGGTTTTTTTTTAAGGAATAAAATAAAAAAATGGTTTAACATTTTATTTTTATTTTATTTTGAAACCACCCATGTGGATATTTCACAGGTGGGGACCACCTAAACTAAAACCTCCCAAGAGAGGTTATAGAGTTGGGGACCACCAAGCCTAACCTCCCATGAGAGGTTATGGTGGTAGGGACAACCCGAGGTTTAAATCCCCATAAACTCACTCATAAATGTGGGAGTGCCTCTTAAACTTCCCCACCTAAATGGTGACACCCCCCTTAATTTATTATGCCAACCTAGTTAATTAATATAGCCAATTTTAATTTTGTGCAAACAAACAAAATAATAGATAACATAATATATTATTTTGTGCTACCTTTCATTTTGGTGGAGTTGAGGGAAAAGGATTGGAAAAGTGGAGAACTATGGAGACTTGGGATAAAGCTTTACAACGGAGAATGCCAATGCACAACTTCTTCCCTGATACATCCTCCAACATGGGATTTCTTCAACCAACGCCTGTTATTTCCCCCACATGGACATCAACAAGCAATCAAATGAGGTAAGAGTTTATTTTTGTATGATTATTTGCAGGAAGTTGTAGGGTGGTTGTTTGGAATTCTTCTCTCTTACATGTTCTTTATTCAAAAATGGTGAACCACTTACTACCGCTCTAATGTAGAGGGGGAGAGACAAAAAAAACATGGACCAACCCCTCCAACGTTCTTCCTTATTGTGTTGTTCACGATGGAAGAAGGTAGATTACATCACGACGACAAAGAAAGAGAGAGGGCAGCTAAACAAGCTACCAACGAAGGCATGAGGCCCTGAAAGCCAGTGGCTCCGCTGCCCGCGGCATCACCACCCGAGCTGCCACCGCCGTCCGTGGCCAAGCTGCCTCCCGCTGCCGAGCCGACCTTGCAATGCCACCGTCTGTGGCTGATCCACCACCCATGACCTCACCACTAGAGTCGTCGATACTATCTGTAGCTGATCCACCACCCGCGGCCTCGCCTCCCGAGTCGACGCTGCTATCCACGGCCGTGTCGCTGCCCGCACCCTCGCCTCCTGAGCCACCACAGCCATCCCCGGCCGAGTTGCCTCCTGCGAACTCGCCACCCAGGCCGCTGCCGCCGTCCGCGGCCCTGAAACGCCTCCTCGTGGCTGCGCCATCCACAGACCCACCGCACTACCCACGACCTCACCAAGTTGCCCTGTGGCCTACACCCTGCGGCCTCCACCCTCTCGGTTGAGCCTCCCTAGCCAAGCCACCCCACAGGCTCTGCCCTCCCGGTCGAGCCGCCCCATGCCAGGTCGAGTATCCCCATGCCCTCATGGAACCCCCCCGACCAAGCCACCATGTGGCCTCTGTCCTCCCGGCCATGCCATCCCAGGTAGGGCTCAGCCACCCCGCGCCCTTGCGTCACCCCCTCAGTGGAGCTACCGTCTGCGGCTGAGCCGACCCGCGGCCTCTGCCACCTCGCGTCACCCACGACCTCCACGACCAGACGCAGCCCTCACGACCCTCACAGCCTGCCAGACCATCAAGCGGGCTGGGCCGCACCATGGGCTGGGTCAACCCAAACCGGTTCGAATTTGGCCAGTTTGGGTCGGGTCGGTCTGATCGGTTCTGACCGGACCCGAACCTGATATGAACCTTTATTTACTTGGTCCATAACTTTGGCACCAGATGTCAATTTTATGAACAGTCAGTGGAACTAGAAATCATGGAGCAAGATGGTCTGTTTTATTATATCCCACTGGAGTTTTTGGTAAATTTTAGGTACGGTTAGGTTGGATCGAGTACAAATCCAAACGGTCCCTAGGGACTAAAAGTCTAATAACTCACAGACCAGACGTCCGATTGACGCATCATCTTTTGCGTTGAGACCTCTATGACGTGGCAGACCGTTGGGATACTTCTTTGTGGGACTTCTTAGTAGTTGGAGTATCAACCATTGACTTGTGAAGTGAATCCTCTCAGAGACGGGAAGACTTAGGGTGGGAACCCAGTAGCTGGATGTGATGAGAAGACTGACTAGCGATCCTCTATGGGTCAGCTCCTAGTGATCCTATGTTGGTCACCTCCTAGCGATCCTGTGTGGGTCAGCTCCTAGAAATCCTGGGTGGGTCATCTCCTAGAGATCCTGTGTGGGTCATCTCCTAGTGATCCTTTGTGGTTCATCTCCTAGCGATCTTGTGTGGGTCAGCTCCTAGCGATCATGTGTGGGTAAGCTCTTAGCAATCCTGTGTGGGTCAGCTCCTAGCGATCCTGTGTGGGTCAGCAGCAGAGCCTCTTAACTGAGTAAGATGATTCAGTAGTTATAATTAATTATCACTACTACTGTGCCTAATTTATACATGTTGTGAGATGAGTTCGTACCTATGTGGTACTTTCCTTCGTGGTAATACCTTGATGGTCTTCTTCTGTGTGGCATACGTGTGTGGTACTTGCCTTTGTGTTTTTCCTTAATTTGTAGAACATTTGTACATTGGTATTTTGGGATGGACCCTGTGTTTTCTCATGATTGAGATGGGTATAATTGATTACTTAGGTATATGTGTGGGCATACACCTATGTAGGGTTGACAGTTGACTTCTTTCTTTGAGGTCTATCCTTTGTGGATTTGTGAGACCTTGAGGGTCTCAGGGTCCCTAATGAGTATCATTATACTCAACCCTACATGGGATATGCCCGCACATAATTGTTTTTGGAGAATATGATAGACAATGCTGAATGAGGATGAGAGTACCAGGACCGGACAGTACCTGGAGGTGGACCATACTACGTGTCGATACGTAGATGAGACATGTGGACGAGGAGTGCTGAGGAGGAAATATGTACCTACTCTTTAGGTAGGAACCTCAGAGTATGATCCAATAGCTTCCTTTCTCTTTCTTCGGTTGTATTTTATTTTAGTTGTACTTGTACCTTTACTGTTGGGCTGGTATTTTGGCCCCTTTTAATTTTAGTACTCTTTTGGTTATATAGTTTGCTTGTGTTCGTATCTTGCTGTGTGCTTGGATACATGAGTTTATAGGTTATAAAGGCAATGCCTTCCCATTTTTAGGGAATATTCCTTTCAGTGCTAGTCGCCAGCCCCTAGCCTATGGAAGGTGGGCATGGGGTCATCACAGCACGGGCCCAGGGGGACGGGTCATGACAATGTGGCCCACCAGCTAAAGATCGGTCGCACGTGTTGTCGGTGGTGTGCACCCGAGATGCGGTATCCACCTCCACATCCCCTCCCCTATCAAAAGGTGGCCTAAAAGGATAATACCTCTCCTCTTATGTGGAGAATTCTACGACCGAAGGGATTTAACCTCCCCTCCACCTTTGTTGAGGGATCGCGGCTCGCTAGGTTGCTCGGGCATCCCAATCATGGGCCGCCACCTCCATACCTCCGTAGCCAGCAGGCCACAATCTCTTTCCACCACAACGCACTAATGAGCATGTCATCCATTCCTTCTATAGGCCACCAATGTTGCTTCAGTGGTCCGTTTCTCGATCCACCTCCACCTACAGGCTCCGTAGGGCATCACATTCCAAGAAAAGTTGTCCAACTTGCCTTTCCCCCATTCAAAAAAAATTTCCCTGAAGAACACAAAAGGGGGGGGGGGTGGTAAGACTTAGTTTTTGTCCTCCTTCACCCTTTTTGTTAGAGGTTTAAAGCAGGGGAGGACCAGGATTACAATTCTATCTATAATAAAATTAATCCCAAATTGAAAATCCAAGAACGACACCCTCCCGAAAGAACGCATGATACATTGATTAACCTATTCATGGGATAATCCATGTTTTAAATTTAGAATTAATAATGGGGAAAACATTAAAATAGTTCAATATCCTACCTCATTGATGTTCATTTCCGTAGCGCTTCGTTCCCAAGGGTCTAAGTGGTCAATGGTGCTTGTTAATCATTGTGGTATGTCGAAGTCAATGACATCCTGCCGTCATTCTTCGTTATTCGTTTGGGTGGAAATATATCATAGGTTTGTTAGATAATCCTCATAATTTAATACTCCTTTCATCAATGCATAAAACTATTAATAAGAAAAAACGTCACAACATTTCTGTTACACTGCGACATTGCGACGTTACACTGTTTCATTTATGAAACTGCATCACTGTTACACGTCAATGAAGAATAATTAATCTACATGTTAGTAAGAAATTAATTATCCCCCTTAATTATCCTCATCAATACCTCATCACTACACTACATAGTCATTTTTTCACCACTTGTCAGTGAGAAAATAAATAAAATAACTTTTTAAGTAATTTTTTTAATTTTCTCAAAAAGTCCAAAAAGTATTTTTTCCATTCTTCCCATACAGGACAAAATTATGTATTTTACAGGATAATTACATCATTTTGAGTTCAATAGTGCCCTCATATTTTTGATCTGATCACTGGTTCCAATTTTAGAAAAACATGCTCGCACGTTTATTGAACGTACTTTAAAAAAATTACAAAATTCCATTCTGGGATCACCGAACCTCAAAATCAAGTACTTTCAGAGTGTATAGTCTCAAAAAAATTCCATATACTTTAAAAATAAATTACAATGAAATTTAGAGACATTAATTTCTCCCCACCATAGGGATTTACATCCCCGAAATCCAAAACAAGGGCAAATCAAACAAATGGTTGTACTGATCATGAATCTAAGCCTCTCACTCCCATATTCTCTCCGAGAGATTCCCATGATGCCACCAAGTGCACACAAGAGGAATTGACCAACCACATAGGATCTGTTCTTGTCAATACTCTATCTCTACTGGTAACTCTGCAAACGTCTCCCCACCATCAATGTCTTGCTTGCCCCTATTGATGACGTGAGATGGATCATGCATGTTTCTCCTCATCAACATCACATGGAAAACATCGTGCAGCCGATGCATTTGTGAGGGAAGAGATATATAGTACGCAACCTTTCCAACTCTATTTAGGATCTGAAAAGGTATTATGAACCTTGGATATACCTTTCCACTCGGTCCAATTCTCTACAATCCCCGTCGGGGTTAGACACGAAGGAACACATTTCCTCCCTCATCAAACTACAAGGGTATCTGTATCCTATCAGCATAAGACATTTTACTACTCTGTATAGTAATCGTCCTCTCCGGTATGACTTTCACCTTTGTATTTATAGCCCATACCAACTTTGGACCCATGAGTGTCGACTCCCCTGGGTCTATCCAGCATTGATGTGATCTTCAAGGCTAATCGTACATGGCCTTGAATGGTTACATGCCAATGGTGGAGTTAGAACTGTAGTTTTATTAAATCTGCACTAGTGGTATGTGGTCCTACCAACAACGACCAAAATTCAGGATACAAGCATGAAGATTGTACTCTATGGTTTGTATGGTGCACTCTATCTCCCTATCCATATGGGGATGAAAAGCTATGCTCAAGCGTAGCTGATTATCAAATGACTACTATAATCCCTTACAAAATTGGGATGTAAAGCATGCATCACAGTCTAAGATGATCATTGATGGAACTCCATGGAGCCACACTATCTCTTGGATTTAGTTTCATCCCAATCCCTTGATCGGTCCCTACTCTCGGATTGGTAGGATGTGAGCCGACTTGGTGTGTCGTTCAAAGATCACCCTTATAAAATCATGTCCTCCAGATGTACATTGTAACCCTATCACAAATTATATTGAGATACCATCTCATTTCCACTCTGGTACCTCAAGTGGATGATCCAAGCCTATTATAACCTCATTTTGGACCTTCACTTACTGACAATGAGGCATCGTGAGATGATCTCAGCCACTGTTTTTTTTTATTATTGTCCTCCATTAGTGACGTTAGTGGTCTGGGTACATCTTCTCCACTCCAGGATGTACTAACAAAGGGGATGTATGTAACTCCATCAATACCTCCCGACACAACTCCACTGGTACTATTGTGCATCCTCTAAAAAGGATGGTGTGCTCCCTACCTATCAAAAATCCATCAAGAAAATGTCTTGAGGGTAACTGAGAACGTTGGGCCTCATAGTCAACATCCACCAGTTTTTCCTTACTAACTTTCCATATGAGTGGTGGAGTAAATGTTATAGACTAAATTTAAGCTAATCCATCATCATCCAAAAAGGATATCTACATCATTACTAGCTATTCTATAACCTCACTCAACAGGTGAAAACTAGTCCTCCAGCTAAGCGTGACTTCAACTAAGTTCCAATTCTAAGGAGTATAGACTATCTTAATGTCGTATACCTAGAGGAACCCTATCCATCACCATTGTCTCATGTTCAGTTCCTTCTAAGAGAATATATACCTGAGATAGTTGTGGTCAGAGTAAAATCTAAACCGTTCACCCATCAAGTATTGCAACTACATATTCAAGGAAAAGACCACTACTGCTAACTCCAAGTCAAGGTTCATTTAGTTCTTCTCATGATTCCTCAACTAAAGTGATTCTTAGGTGATAAAATCTCTTTCCTACATCAGGAAACAACCTAGACTGATCGCTGATGCGTTGTAGAAAACTATGTACTCAACGCTCTATTCTGGTTTTCTGATGATTGGGGCTCTCATTAGTCTTCGTATCATCTTCTAAAAGCTCTGCAGTCACATATCCATATAAACTTAGGGCTATAACTTCTTTTTCAAATCTTAAAATGGTGCATCTACTCAAGAAAAGTCAGTAACAAGCCTCCGATAGTAACCATCCAAAGACAAGACACTTCGCACCTCCGCCATGATCCTGGGTGGCTCCCAAGAGAGTACCACATCTATCTTTGCCAGATCAACTCTAACTCTCGCCTCTGATATGACGTGTCCTAGAAATTGGAACACTTGAATCCATAACTTGAACTTCAATAGAATACTATAATTCTAGTGTTCTCAGAGTGTATCTAGGACTATATGAAGTTTGTATCATGCTCCTCCTCCGACACCGAGTACACCAAGATGTCGTCAATGATGAAAATGAAAAAAATGATAAAGTTATCGATGGAAAATAATATTCATTAGTCACATGAACACTTCTAGGGTGTTGGTCACTCCTAAATTCATCACCAAGAACTCAGAATGGCCATATCATCACCTAAAGGTTTTCTTCGGTACGTCCTCATCCCCTACCCGAGGCTAGGGATAGCATAATCTAAGGTCGATATTTGATAACCACATCACTCCCATCAGCTGATCGATGAGGTCATCAATCTACATCAGTGGATACTTTTTATTCAGAATCAACTAGTTCATTCTTCAGAAGTCCACAAATAGCATCAAGATCTCATATTCTTTCATAGAAAACAACACTAGGGCTACCCATAGGTAAACACTGGGCCTTACGAACCCCTTATATTGAAAGTCCTCTAGATGTACCCTCAGCTCGTGAAGCTCTATAGGAGCCAACTGAAATTCTGGTGTGGATATTGGTGTCATAATGGGGTAATAGTCAATGAAAAAGTATACCTCACTATGAGGAGGTAGTCCCGAAACATGCTCACAGAAAATGTATTCATACTTGTCCACCACTATAGGGATGCTTGGACTTCTCTCATACACTGCACTAAGGTTGATGATATCCAACTGATGAGTGACCAACTTCACCCTCCCACAAGAAAGTCTGTCCTATGCTACAAGGTTTTCCTTCTCTCCAGTGAAGGAAAAAATATCCACATTGTCACAGACACACTGCACATTGCACCTAAAATAGTTGATCTAAGCATGGAACAAATATAACCAATCCATACCTAAGATTACATCACAAGGCCTCGAAACTACTACTAGAAAATCCCAACCAATGCTCTCGCCTCTTAGAGTTAGCTCACAAAGCAAGCACCAATGTGTAATCGTCGAATCCCCTCCCATAAGAGCCCCTAGCTGTATGGATCGATCTAATAGCTCCAACGAAATATTTGAACTCTAAATGAGAGCCATAGGAAGAAATGAGTGACTGGTACCTTTATCTATTAGAGATACAGATTGGGAGGAGAATATATAGATCGTACCTAGAATCAACTCTAGAGCACCATGGTCATAAGCCTCTGCTTCCTAAAGCTGTGCTCACCCCTTTCAGCCTTCTCCATGTGGTTGGGGTGGACCTCATGGAGGTAGTGGTGGTAGTACCTTGAACCGTTGTTCACTACCGACTATTTGGCTTACTCCCTTTCCATTCCCACCACCCTACGAAACTCCATACTCGAACCTATGCCTCTATCTTAGTGGTCCCTCGATGATCATCTGATCATTTTTATGATAGGTCAGGCAGTCATGAGACATGTGTCCATGCCCACTGCACGAGTAGTACACCCTACTTTTCTACTGTCTCTGGATGTCTTGGTGGTTTCGCACCACTGATCCCGAGTCCTGGGGTCATCCAATACAAAATCTGGCATAGTTGGACTGTTACTTCATCTTTCAGATTCCTTCTATGGATGTATAGGATACATGTCACCTGGTGGTGGTGCCCACTATCGGTGCCTACTCTGTGAGGAAGCTATTTACTTAGAGAGCTCTCTCAAAAACTCCATCCTACATTGGAATGCTGAGAGAAACTGTTGATGAATTGATATCTCGTTTGAGTCCCTTATAGAAGAATATAGTCCTGATGAAAGAGTATTAATCCAGTTTTTTAGAGTAGCGGGAATGCTCGGTGAAAATCGAGGAGTACTCATCTACCATGATTATTCCCTTCTGAATGTGAAGCAGCTCTTGAATGCGCATCTAGCACAACATCATGGGGGAATAACTCCTCCCAAAAAGTCACTCGATGTATATCTATGTGAGGGTCACCTCATCATGTATTTGGATCATCAGACACCACCATCTCCCTACCGAGACCTAAAGAAGGATCACTACTAAGATCTCTATCTGGTCATGTGGTGTCCTCACTAAGAGGAATACCCACGTCACCTCCTTTAACCAATCCTCAGTGCCCTGGGGATCTGTCTCTCCCCTGAACTTGTGAGGAATTTGTCTAGGAAATTCATGCAAGGAACTAAGTCTGGGTACTTCCTCTCCCAGTACCTCCGGTAGTATATGCTGACCAATGGGTGGGGGTAGCACTACTACACCACCCAATGGGAACATATCGAGAACTGGTCCCTAAACAGATGCCTCATCACTAGGTGGGCTTCCCTCCCAACTACATATTGAAATCTTTTCTGGTTATCCTCATGGAGGTGTCTCGAAATAGATCAATATGGTCAATGGTCAAAAGATTATACCTAGTTAGATGACTCTTATACAAAAGAACATAAGGAGGCACTTTTGAAACCAATTTTTTTATCCATTGAGATGAAAAGCAGAATTCGAGGTCCTGGTGTGTGGATACATCAGCCGCCACACCGACACTAGGCTCCTCAAATTTGAAAGTCACACTAAAAAAAATTTAAAATTTTTACCCCAAAATAAAAACAATAGAATCACGGTCTCTGAGGTAGAACCGAACATCTTTGATACCACATTTTCATGACCCATCCCTCGGGATTCGTGCCATGACATACCCAAAGCCCTGCCTCCTAAAGGCTATTGGTTGGGGAATAGTACCGAAGGCATAAACCGACAAGTGAGAGGCATTTTCTTGAAGACCAGTATGCACACACATGCCCAACCACATCTGAAAAATCTAAATGGGGAAAAAAGTATACTAAAACTAGTGCTGAGTATAAGTAAACCTGAAAAAAAGTGGGCCAGAATACAAACCCAACAAAGAGAATTGAAAAAACAAAAGTAGAAGGGGACTCTTGTATCCATTTTCTAGAAAACCCACTAATGGTAAGAGTAGTGTAGCCGCTAGAAGATGAAATAGTACGTCTTGTCCATTGATCCTACTGGGACCAGCCCTCTCCCCGTTCACCAGGTCCTCCATCAAAACGTTCGTCGTCTGCACAAGACAAAACATGTGAAGGAGAAGCCCGTAGAGGGGTGAGTAACACAATAATCAATAGGGGACCCCAACCCACAAAGGAGATAAAACAAAAAGAAACCACAAAGTAAATCCATAATGTAGGGATAAGTCACACTTGGTATATTCTATAGTGGGAAATGTTCATTGGTTAGTGAATAACATTTTGAACTATTGAGGGACTCATCCCTGATGATCTATTGAAGTCTATTGGGCCACTGAGGTCCACACAACTGATGCTTCTCTGTTAGGCCACTAAGGTCCTCAAGGCTCTTTTGGGGCCCTGAGGTTTACATGGTGAATGGTCTATCGGGCTATTGAGGTTCATAAAGTTTCTCAACTATGGGGCCAATATGGTCCACCAGGCCGCTTCTTGTCTACACGCTTGATCCCAGGAGATTCCATAAGTTGAAAGTAAAATTCCTAGGAAGTATCCTTAGAGAATATTGGAAAATCATTCTCACTGAGAGGGTCTAAACTCCACAAATATATTTTTAGTCAGACGCCCGGTTTTCATGTTGTTATCGTTTTAGTAGTCAGGGGCTAGTTGTATCTAGGCCCAGTCCAACCCATTCGAACTGACCCAAACAACCCTGACAGGGGGTCCCACATACCATAGTTTAATTTGATTGACTAGAACTGGTCTATCATGGGTCTTGGTCAGCCTTGTCCCGCTTTTCTAGTTGGCCAGGCCCGATGGACCACACTAGACTCAGCCCGGTTTGGTCGAGGGTCCAGCCTATAGGGTCGCCTGGTGTCGTCTGGCCCTGCCCAAAGGGTGTGGGTCCATTCTGCTGGCATGGGTCTAGCCCATGAGAAATATTTCTGGCTCACCGATGTGGGTATGACCCACCGTCATGTGTCCCTACTGTCAGCACGGGTCTGGCCAGCTGGGCACGAGACAAGCTCGGTCTGCTGGCTGGGGGCATGGCGCGCCAGCTGAATATCAGTCACACGTCTTGAAAGTGGAATGCACCTGGGACATGGAAGTTTCTGTCACATCCCCTACCTAATCCTAATGCATATATAAAGAAGTGAACCACTCCTCCTATGCATCACCCGCCTGGCACCACATCCAATGCCTACCGCGGCCGACGGGACGCACCCTCCCCTTTGCTGCGGTCGAGCAACCGTGGATCGCCAGGTCGGTCAGGTGGCACAAACACGGGCCGCTACCTCCATGCCTTTGTAGTGAACCACCTCCCTCCACCCATGGCCACCACTGCAATCTACCAACTCCATCGCCTCTACACTAGAATTCCCTTCTACGGGCCACTGTATTTCATCCGATGGTCCGTTTCTCTATCCACCTGTGCCTACAGGCTCCGTATTGAACATGCCTAGCCACCATTCGAAAAATGTTTCCAACAAGAATGCAGAAAGTAGTGGGGGGGGAGGGGGGAGGGACATATTTGTGTTGGCCCGCTCCCTCTACATTAGAGGTTTAAATAAAGGGAGGCTCAAGATTACAATTCTATGAACAATAAAATTAATCCTAAATAGAAAACCGAAGAATGACACACTCTCTCAAGAACACACAATCCACTGATTAAACTGTTCATGGGTTATTTGTGGTTTTTAATTTACAATAAAGAACAGGGAAAACATAAAAATAATTCAAAACCCTACCTCGTTGATGTTCGTTTCCATATAACTTCATCCCTGAGGGTCTAAGAGGTCGATATCGTTCGTCAATATTCGTGGTATGTCGAAGTCAACAATGTCCCATAAATGTTTGTCATTATTCATTGGGGTGAAAATCTATCAGATTTTCATTAGATAATCCTCACTGTTTAATCCTTGTTCCACCAACATGTCAAACTATTTAAAAGAAAACAATTCATAGCATTTTTGTTCCACTGTGACATTGTGTCGTTAAACATTTTTATTTATGAAACAATATCAGTATGCTAGGTGTTAACGAGCCATTAATAAGCTCCATTAATGTGACACGTCACTTCCTCGATGCATCCCCATATTATCACTATGCCTCCGCTCATCGGTGAGAAAAGAAATAAAATAAAATTTTATGATATTTTATTATCTTTCCCGAAAATTTTGAAAATTAACTGATCCATTCAGCCCTTACCAGCCGAAGTTAAGTCTTTTCTAGAAAGATCATGACATTCTATGTTTAATGGTTCCCTTAGATTTTTGATCCTAGAACTGGTTCAAAATATAGAAAAACCCACTTGCATGTAACCAAACATACCTTAAAAAAGATGAAAATTCTTTTCCGGGGTCATCGTGCCTAAGAATCACATTTCGTTAGAGCATGTAGTCTCAAAATAATTCCATATAATTTTTTAAAAAAATTGCATGGAAATTATGAGACATTACAAAAATCAATAAAGAAACATATTTTTCATTTCCATATAAATGTTTTATAATAACATATGAAACACAATATTCATCTCATAATTCATCATTTATTTTGTAATAATTTTTTTAAAATTTGTCCAAATCACGTTTCAACATTATTCAAACACTAAGATAAATTTTTCCTAACTTCAAATATCATGTGAAATAATTCATATAAATCAATTATTATTATTCTATGAATTTTTTTTTAAAAAATGATAAATTTTATTCCAATGAAAACATCAATTTCAACTCTAATATATTCTTTTATACCTTAAATTTTCCTTTTAAAAATTTTTATCTCTCAAAAGGACCGTTTCAAATTTCATTTATAATTATGTTTTATAATGGTGTCTTATGTTTTAATCTAAAATATAATTTCCATTCAATAACCATAACAAATTATTATTGAAATGTTTCCCCTTTAGAATTATGGTTGATAGAGGGAATCCTAACCAAAAAATATATTTTCCAATTTCATAATTTTATAAAAATATTTATTGTATTATTTGATGTTTCCACAAATCCCACACAACTATAATATAATTTAAAAAATGAATGGATCATTATGTTTTTGAAGAAGTTATTATTTGAAATATGAAATTTATTCAACATAAATCAAGAATATTTATATTTAATTTTTATAGTGGATAATTTCTATAAGCATTCAAATACAATATTTTCATCAACATTGATGAAAATCACTCAAAAATTCCATTTCATATTGGTATTGGGTATGCAAAAATAATCTATTTGTATTGGGAACATAAAAAATATTTTTGTCATTTTAAATATGTGATTAATGGGGAAAATTTGAATAATATTTTCAATAGGTGTACACAAAAATCCATGATTAATTTCATCAAAACATTACATGAATATTATAATGGAATTAGTATTTTTCGATTTATATGTTGAATATATATATATATATATATATATATCTGGATTTATCAACAGAGTCGACATAGATTTTTGGTGTCTTTGGGCCCATGAATAAATATATTAAAATATATTAATATATGTTATTTCATGTCCATGCACCATTTTAGTGTTTTTTATTTTACCATTATTCATGAACACATATTTGAAATCAGAGGCCATAGATAATTCTAGAGCATGGTGTTCACCCTAGGTGTAACCTAGGGTTGGTAAAAATTTGTTTTCCAATTGGGGTAGCTGAGGTGAGTGTTTTTAATTAGAATAAATAATTGAATTATCTTTTTTATTTTAAACAATGTCAATATAAAACTCTATAAATACCCCATTATAGAAATTCACTATGGTTATATTAATATACAAGGAAGTATTGGAGGGGAATATAAAGTGTTCTCCATTTTTAAATTTGGATAAGAAGATGAATGCTGATTAGATCTAGGTGGACATAGTTGTAGTTAACAGAACAAATGTTCTTAATTTCTAGTAATTTAATTCTCCACATATGACTAATCCTAGATCATGGTATGAATTTTATTTAGGAATTTATTCCACATATAATTTTTGAAGAATGTATTTAATAACCTAATTCTTAATCTATGATTTATTTGATCCTTCAATTTAACCTGTTATGAGATTTGAATTGTTAAAATGAATGTTTTTTTCATATACCAAGATATAACACATAGATATCCGGATTATCATAATCATTTTCCTAGGGAAAATATCCATTAAAGATTTAATTTATTCTTATGAATTTATCTTCAATGTTATTAATTTTATTCATTACTAGGAAACATGATTGATGTTTGAAATTTCATGGGATTTTTCGAGTGTAGTTGAACCATGATTCATTGATCTGGAATCTATAGTGTTTATGGGGAATGTGAGGTGCATGGTACACATAGTAGCTTCTTGGCATATGAACAAGATATTACTTCAGACCACCATAAGCTAAGAATTTATTGATGGAGATGACCACCTTCAATTTCACGTTGTCAAATGGTGGATTTAAAAATGGTGAAGGAATATCTATATAAACACAATAAAAATACTGTTTTATATGATAAAATCTATTTCATGAGATGTATAGTGATAACACCTTCCACATAGTATCTGAGCTACATCGGGAAATGTTTTAGTCAAAAACAAATATCACATGTCATTTGGAATCTCAAAATTCCATGTAAAATTGTGATGGTGGATTGAAAAGTAATCTTATATTACACATGAATATAAATGGGTTGGAACCTGATAATGACATGGATTATACAAGAAAAAATTAATAGTTGATCATGGTAAGTTAGATGGTCTATTTACCTTACATATCCTGAAGTACATGTCTTGGGAAGTCATTCATAGGTATGTTTAGGAGAACATGTGTATGCCCAATGGTTTTTGTGACATTTTTTGTACCAATTTCATATTTTTTCTAGTATGATATGGAATTAAAATACCTATATAGTGGAGAACATAAACCAGTGATGAGGTAGGGTCACATGCTATGTGGATCCCCATACATTCCATGTATCACCTCCATTACATATTCCTCTCATGGTATGAAATCATGAATCTAATTAGTGGGGGATATTAACCCTAATATTTTAAAATAATTCAGATCCATGATTTTATCAAGATGTTTCCATGTAGTATGTTGATTGATGATTATGAAGTAATGTTCACTATACTCATGTTGTAGTCCCTTTATATGATATGATATCGATTATTCCAATTAAGGAAATTTTATAAGGGGATCTAAATGGAAAAAAACTATAATTGGTATCTTTATGTATACCCACATATGACGAAGTTTTGGATAATTCTTTGGTTATAAAAAGTTCTCTAGAAGTGGTAATCTAGCAGCTTAGAGATGGTGGTGGGAACTATGCGGTTGTGTAGTTTTCAGTATCTAGAAGGAATTATATGTTAAGGTATAATGAATGGAATAATTCCCATTCATAGACTCATAAATGATAATTAGGGGCTCAAGGAACATGTTGGGAATTAGGAAATCTATTTGTGTACCAATTCTGTGCCTGTTATGGGTGCTTTTACATGGATTGAGATTTCCCAGACTTTCATTTCGATCTAGATAGGAATATGGTGGATGAACGACTATGGAAGACCCAGTACTATGATTAAGGATTCACCAATTGAGTTAAGGTTGGAAACTGAGGAGGATGTATTAATAAAGGATCTCGTGTATCTCTTGAAGGAGGATCTCTTAATGGAGGGTAATTTTATGATCTGCTTCCACCAAAATCACCTGGAAGCACTTGTCGAGAAATAATTGATGTTGTTTTAGGCTATATATTTCTTCTATCTAGGGAGGTATATGAACAGGATGTGCACAATATGATTTGAGGTATTATTTGTGTCATATATACTATTTTCCTACTACAATTAGACACATGTGTAGGTAATTTCGTTATCAACTTATCCCTTATGTTAGAGTTAGAGATCCTAATTGATATTTTACCATTGAAGTTTTTCCTAGAGAATCCTATAAGTAGTTATTATTTTTAATTTCATATATGCTGGCAGTGATTTTTTTTGCTATATGGAGTGATATTCTCATGGGACATACTATTCATCTCAGTGAATCCTTCCAACATCAGTTTGGGTATTTATTGGTTTTCTAGGATAAAACCATATATTAATTATATTCAAATAAGAATTATATTCCTTAAAATATATGTGTTTATATTATCCATTACAGGTGAATGATATCTCACAGTGTAATGAGTGGGTCTTTTATGCACTAATATTGAACCCTTAACCAATATTTGGAAGAGTTTTTTTATTGGAGAAATGAGATCCTCATCAATATAGATTAATTTAGAAGTTGATAATTTTATGTATTTCTTCCTTGAGGATGTTCAATGAATAGCTATGAGGTGGGATATTATATTATTCACTAAATTTCACTATGATACCACATCAATATCTTCTTCAGAATATTGTCTGTCTGTTTTTGAGAACTCAGATATGAGGGTATAGTGGAATAAATTTCATAGAATTGTTTTATTATACCTTTTGTGTCCCCTAGTAAAATCCAATTTTTTATGAAAAATTTTGATGGGATATTGAGGATTTAAATTTTTTATCATTACCGTATCTATGTAACTATAATGAAATAAACACCCTTTTGAGTATTGATGACCATTATGACCAATTTCAAGGCCAGACTTGGTTCTATAGGAATGTTTTAATGTTAGTCTACCATGATTTGATGTTTTCTAGGGATGATATTCTAAATATAGTATTTTTATACATCTATGGTCTTTAAGAGTTCTTCGTGATTCCTTTCAGTGTGAAACCCCCCCCCCCACTCTTTTTATGTCATTTATGAACTAGATATTCCATCCCAATGTGAAATTATTTCTAGTTTTCTTCCTTAAGGACATACTCATTTACTCTTATTTAGTAGAGGAGCATGGAGAGTATTAGAGGATGGTCCATCAATTACTTCTAGGGTTCTTTATTTACAATAAGCTCATAGAGTTATTGTTTTGTATTTGAGAGGTTCATACTATAGGGAATGTAATTTATTATCATGGTTTAGATTTGGACCCGATAAAGATTTTTTTATATCTTCTTTGGGATCAACATGAGAGCGGGTCACTTGTTCAATGTTTTTTATGGAATTGTGTTTTTTTACATGTGTTTAATGGAATAATTATCTTGAATATAATTCCCTTTGACAACCATGATGTGTAAATAGAAGCTATTTGTCTAGAACAAAGAGTATTAAAGGGCCCTAGATGAGATGTGTAAAGGGTGGCGAGTGCTCTAGATTTGAGACTACATAATGCGGTGGTGGAATATGTAGTGTTTTATGGTACATATAGAGTTAGTATCTATTGTGTTTTGATAATGATCTTCGTAGTGATTTTATATGGGTTTAGGTAGTATATCCCACACGAGTAAAAATATGAAACTCTTATCCTGGATATGGAAATAGTAATATTCCCTATGAAAAAAAGATCCTTAATCGTGTGGGCGATAATATTTTTCATTTCTATGACCACTAGAGTCTTATGTACATTTTCACAAAGAAATATCATAGCCTGATATATATAGATTCCATTTAGAGGTTCTACTGACTATGAATTAAATATAGTCCTTAATCCCTTGAATTGAAACATGGATGTAGATTTACTTATAAATAAGTCTCCTTCATTCTTGTTTGTGGTGGTGTATGAGTAGTTGTCTTCTGTATAAGTGACTCAGAAGGAGAATTTTTTTAATATTTTCTTTTAGTTGATAGTGGGACTCCTTCTTTTTTCATCATGTTATGGAGGCTCATTTTGGAGACATCGACTATAATGTTCTACATGAACATATATCATTTTCATATTCACCAGATGGATTCTATAATGGAGGTTATAACATCATCTATTTCAATTGATGGATGTTGGATCCAAAAACATCATTATATGAGGTGATTAGGGAATTTCAAAAATCCTCCTTGGTCATATGTATGGTTGTATAAAAGATGTACAATGTCCATCGATGTATGTTTTAGTGGGATGATATGAGAAAAATAATTTTCCTACTCATCATTCCTTGTCTCATATATTAGTAGGTAAAGGCTGATCAACAGGTTCCATTAGTTTTTACACATCCTCTTGATATAAAAGTTTTGAAATTGGATGTAGAATCCAAAGGATTTATTCTGGGGATCTCATTGATAGTGAGATTCCATGATTCTATCTATGTGATTATTTATATACTCATAAAATTTAAACAATTAATTTCCATGAGGAACCAATTTTTGATATACATTCTTTTGAATTTTTCCATATGCGAGATTTTATGGATTCATGTTGTACCCTAAATAATTTTCTGTAAACATAATGCATTGATCATGTAATGGTTGTGGAGAGGATTAAAAAAGTCAATGGGGACCTAGTTGATGATTATTAATATGTATCACCCATATAAGTATGGTAATAATTCGTAAAGTATAAATGTGTTTAAGGATATGAAAACATCTACATGTTACCCATCTAGTGAAGATGGTATGACCACTTTCCATGGGCTGATTTTCAATATAATAATTGATTTCAGTCTATTATTAGCACGATTTATTTCAAGGCCCTATACTAGAGACATTTTTTGTCACACTTGTATTGAACTGGGAATAGTGAGGCTTTTCTAGTTTTTTCAGAGATGGTGTAGGTGATGATGAAGATAGCTTAGGTGATCCATGAGTAAATGTGAAAACCTAGAGAGGATAGAAATATAAAGAAAACCAAAATTATAGGAACTTATTATTCAAGATGTAAAATCAGTTTTTTCTTATATAATCACGATAATGATGATTATAGAGGTTTGTCTAGGGTGGCATGTTATCCCTAGGGTTCATCAGGGTGTTCAAGATCCAATGGATGGTTGGTGAGGTTTCCTGCCACACAACCTTTTTCTTGCAGTTGGATAATGTTCATGATGTCTTCCAGGTGTCATAGTTAAGGTGATGCATTCATTATCCTATGATAGTTATTGATTGAGGTGTTTTGTAAATCGAGGAATGATCTACCTTAATAGAGTACCAAATGTATATTGATGATCAATAAAAGTGTATTCTTTGTAGGAAAACAACTCCTTTGATTTGTGATTTTTTTAAAGAATTAGAGATCATGGGAGATCTCATGGGGTCATGAGAGTCGTCTCTAGATTTATTAACCCAAACATTTAGTTTAGCATATTATTATAATGGAAAAATTCTTGAAGGAGGAGATACTATAAAGAATATGGTTTGTTCGATTTTACCTTTGAATGTTTATATATATATATATATATATATCATCAGATTTATCCCAGAATTTAGCATGATGTTTGGGAGTCTTTGAGACAAATAATAAAAATATTAAAAGTATATTAATATTATTTATTTAATAAACATGAATTTTTTTAGTTTTGTTGTCCCATTGTTTGGAACCTCTCTTGGGAATTCTGAGACCATAGATGTTTCTATGGTGAGTAGTTACACTACAAAAGATCTAAGGCTGGTTTAAATTGGAAGTCTTGTTGAAAAAACTAAGAATGATAGTTTAATTGAAATAAATAATGGAATTGTATATTTTATTTTAAAATATGTAAATTAAATTCATTATAAATTAAACAATAATGAAAAAATTTATTGTTAACCAAATAACACTACATTTATTTTATAGGAGGATTATACAATTTTCATTGGGAGATTGAGTTTGTAAAATGAACTGTGGTCATATAGATGTGGGTTTAGATGAGTCAAATGAAGTAGGTCTTATTCATCACATTAAAATACATTCATTACCAACGATCAATCCTGAAATGAGGTAGGGTATTTATTTATGTATTTCAACCTTAATTTGATTTTCATGAATTGATTTATCTTTCTACATCTTGATCTAGGGTTTATTTGATATTTCTCACAATCCAATTCTATAATTTTGAATTGTTTAAATCATATTATTAAAAATATTACATGATATCTCTCAAATATATCCACATTCATATAGTTATTTCCCACTGATGATTGGTTTGTAAAGTATTTACTTAATTTTTGTGAACATATCTCAATAATTTTTAAGGTTCTTTGATGTTGTCCAATAAGGTCACTTTATGAAATTACTAGGGATGGTTTGAGTGTGATCAAAATTCTTGGCAGTTGAGTGACCATTGACTGAGATGTTTATTTACAGAGGGAACAAATAAAATCAAGGTTTATGCTTCATGGATCTAGAATCCTGAAAATATATGAGTAGTAGGAGGCATATATTATATTTTCCACTCATTAGTGGTTGATAATAATATTATTTCAGGACACTAGAGGTTAGGAATCGATTCCTGAAGATGACACTTTCACATTTTTGTGTTAAAATGGTTTATTTCATGGAAGAGAATGTGGATCTCAATTTCATGAAGAAACTCGTTATTATGTGAAAAAATTACAACACAACATGTACTATAGAGAATATACACTATCTAGTCCCCTAGATGCATCATCTAGTGATTCTAATGAAGAAAAATGTCATATTCCATGTAGAATCTCTACACACCATGTAATCCTATGTTTTCATATTGGGATGTGATCTTGACATAAATTAGAATGGAAAATAAATTGAATGTGTGATTTTTATATAGTATATTATAACTAGTTGGTTCCCACGAATAGCTAGGTACATGTCTAGTTATACAGACATGGCCTAAAATGCACAATATTGACCAGATGTACTTGTGCATGACTAGATGGAGACGTGAATGGGATGGAGAACCCAAGAAATACTCGTATGGATAATACTTGATTTATACTACCCATCACATTTTCTAAATAGAAATAGATTCCCATGAAATGTAAAATTGAAAAAATTTGATGTTTAAGAGATGTGGTCACATGTTTTGTGGACCCCCATACACATCATTTATTCCCCCATAATATATTCTAATTGCATCTCATTCATCTCTACTAGGATTTTAACCCAATATTGGCCTATCCTAAGAAGGGTTCCACATAGAATGTGATCATGGAAATTATAGTGTATTTTGATATATGAAGTGAGGTGTTCTAGACATTATGACCCTCTAAGAGACTATTTATTCTAACAGTGGTGATGGATGATCATCACAGTGATGTCAAGGATAAAAATCCCCAATCACAACACGAACAAAGTCCCCCACATTTATTATATATAAAGATCAATAACACCCATGCATTGGTCTTAGGTCCCCTGTATATGTATTTCACCCCTTCTTTAAGCATCAACATAATGTGGGTCCACCATGTGGGTGTTCTCTCCCTCACCAGTGGAGCACATTAGTGAGGAGTAGGCCCCTCCACAAAATTCTATTCAGAATTCCATTGATAATGGGATTTAGAGTTTTACTAATAAAGATGTATTCCAACTCATCCTTCTTATCTAGTTTGGGAATTAGAGACCCCCTTTCTCTCTCTATTGGGTTTCTTTACGACCAAATTTATATATATCTATTGGTTTCTTATTAACCACCAATGAAGGTTAATTTAACCTATTGTAATATAATTATATCACCCACACCATGTTTTCCAATAATCCAAATGAGTATGTATATACACATCCCTCCATATTATTTTTTTCACCTATTGTTTATTATGAAGATAATGGGACATCGATAGGTATTTCCATTGAATTTTGTGATAGATGGGTGCATCTATCACTTAATATGGTCAAGAGATCAAGATCTGTAGTTGGGATCACTTATTTTTCCATTATTTAAGTTGTTTTCAGCATTGGAAATCATATTCAGATCAGTGTGTGTTTCCCCCACCCATATTTAATTATACATTTGTGAACTGTTGTATTTGTATAAGAGGTTATTACATGCATGTTTACCCACTAAATTCTACTATCATTTATATCCCACTACAATTTTTTAATGGTGATGGTTTTCTATATCCACAAATTTATATTAGGAAACTATGTAAAATTTCATTTATTCCTTCTCAGTTCATATCGCCAACCCCTAGCCTGATGGTGGTGACACTGGGGTGGTAATGGATCAACCTTCCACTAGAATGCTGGCTTTGATGGTTCTTGTTCTTAAAATAATAATGGTTTATCCCAATAATATATTGTTTTATTGAAAGAAATTTTCTTCTATTATAAATATATCATGTAAGGGTAGATGATTATGTTGAAGAAAATTGTTATAAATATTGAAACAATATTATGATATTTTAAATTAGGATAATAAAAATTCTTATTTATGAACTCATCATCCAAGCTAATCATTTTTCAACCTCCTTGTTTTTTGTTTGAATCTCAATAAATGATATTATAAAATATTAACTGACCCCTTTTAATTTTAATAATGTATGAAAATTTTTAATTCAAAGGAATAAATCAATTAATCTTTTGAATAGAATTTTTTATTTAAAATTAACTTAATGGTTAATTGATTATGTAGGTCACTAGAATATAAAAAACAATGTAGTGTCGAAACCCAGAAAAATCATATACTAATACTAAGAGATAAATTTCTTATTTAGTTGAATTAATATTGGTTTATTAAATTTTTTTAATTGGAAAATATATGATCAACAAACTGACATGAATCATCTCTAATAGATACTTATATCAGATTATGCATTATTTAAAACACACTCTCTCAAATAATAGTTATTATTATTGGGGTTTCAAAAAAATATCATTTAAAATTATTGATGGATTTACTTCATATATAAAAAAACATCATAGAAATAATTTTTATAGTTTATGGATGACTAGATGAGCTATCATTAAACATTCATTTTATTAAAGTGGTAAATAATTTCTTGTAGAAGAATTGTTTTTAATAAACATCATTGTTGTTGGATCAATATTTCTTTTTATCCTTATTATCATATTGATATTGACATTGATTAATTACTTTAAAATATTTTTTCCAAGGAAGATATATTTTCCAATAATTATGTGGAGGTTAACCTTGATAAATATTCATAATATTTTATCATGGGACTTTTGTATAAAATCTTGGTTATGATGAAATAAACTATAAAATATTCCACTTGTTCAAAAATATCCATTAAATATTTCTATGAATATTTATTCTAGGTCATGAAAAATATATATCATACAAAAAATGATTTTTTTCAAAAAATTATATGATATTACACATACTCTCACTCCTAATTTGAGTTTTTATGGACACTTTATTCAAATATTATCTTCGGTACCATGTGTGATACCCCATGACAAACATACATATATTTCAAAATATTTTAATAATATAAGTGTTTAATCTAAAAATAATATCACAATATGATGAAATAAATAATAATTTTCTTTATGAATAATATATACAAGAATCTTTTTTTGACACCTATAAACATTTCTCTATAACTGAACCACATTGGAAACCCTTATAGTGTTCACATAAGGTACAATCATCTTTATAACTTGGGAAAATGAAGCATAAGAATTGGGTGAGATCAATTTACTAATAAGGGAATTAATTAATGTATTTTATTAAGGGTTAGATCACATTCATATGAAAAATATTGAGTGAGAATGTAAATAATTATTTTTAAGAATAAGGAATTGTGAGACATTTCCTTAATTCATGATTACAGTACTAGTAATACAAATAGAAAAAATCAACTACCTTTGATTAATAATGAGAAATTAACATGAAAAAAATTAATATGGGAATGATATCATATTCTTAGGGATTCATAAATATTTGGAAAAAACATAAAACATAAAACATAAAAACATAAGAATATGTAATGTCTTTCCATGAAGAAAACATAACACAGTGTTCTTAGGGTTACCCTTAATTCACTATACAGGTATTTCATTAGATGAAAAAAATACCCAATGCATGGGAGGTCTATCTAGAAAAAAGGTTATATTCATAAAGTTTACATGAATATGTGTGCATATGATGATATGTAATTCAATATCAATCATAATAATTACAAAATCTTGAAACAAAATTAGTTTCATAATTATATCGCAAATCTTTTAAAATATTATAATATAAAAAATTATATAGAGAAAATAGATTTTAATTATTTTATACCATTATAAATGATTAAATATATGGGTACATGAATATATAGTTAAAATATAAATTATTAATGAAAAGGATTGTAATTTGTTTTAAGAAATAAACCACTTTATTGTGACTTTATAAAATGTTTACTAGATCTTTTAACGAAGGAATGATATTATTATATTTCATTTGATTAGAATTTAATGATGAGTGGTTTTCCTAAAATAATGAAATTTTTTAAAATATATTCATTTGTTAATTTTTTAGATTAGGGTGGTATATAAAATTAATTATGACATTTTTAATTTTCCTTCTATCAGGATTACCTAAAATAGGTAATTTTTTAGGGGATCTAAAAATGTATTATACAAAAATAAAATTAAATATTAATCTAGGTATATGTGTTGGGAACACATATAATGAGTATCAATGAATGTTATTGAGCACATCTGTAACACCCGAGAATTTTATAAGAAATATTTTGTTTTTATGTTATATAAATCATCAAAGGAATCTTTCACTACACACAACACTATCTTGACTTTCTTTACAGGAAATCACGACCTTCATCGATAGCTTGCGTTGTACGCAATACCAAGTTTCACTAAACAATGATATGCTATTAAAATATTATTAAAACTAGCCGTTATGAATAGTAATAACCACTTTTTAAAATTTTTTAAATTTCATCTTTCAAAATCAACTTCATTTTTGGATTCGGAATATCGAAATTAGCCTAGGGTGAAATTTTGGTATTTTTCTGAAAACTTTCAATTTTGGATGAATAGTGAAAACAATGGGTTACTATTTAAAAACCAACTTTTATTTAAATAATTATTTATTTTATTTAAATTTATTTTAGAGAAAAATTGGTACATAATACCTTTATAATTTTAAAGTAATTACTTGGAGTCATTTTATAATAATTTTAGATATATAAAAATTTTATTGAATTTTTCACCGTCTTTTACCCACCTCCTAGGAGAATTTTTAAATTTACATAAAACTAAATTTTACCACTTCTGTGAATGGAATTTCAAAAATCCGAGAGAAACGGTTAATATCAAGGACTAAAATATGGTTCAATGAGATGAAAATAATTTTTGGTGAATAGTAACTTTTTACTTGTTTTAACCAAGGTTAAAAGTAAATAGGGTAATTACGGGTAAATATGTTATTATTATTACCCTAACACATGTCCTAATTCTATTGGATAAGTGTAATTAGACGAAAAACAACCTTAGGAATAAAATATGACCATTTAGGCCCACCTGGATTAGATTAGGACAATTATTATTAATTTATTTTAAGAAGGGTTAAAATAGTTAAAATCAAAGTTTAATAATTAAATAATTTTTAATATAGGTTTATACATAACATAAATTCTACTATAAATATTCATTATAAAGCTAAAAATATTTCCTACATAATGGTATTTTATTTTTAATTTTTATACCTTAAATAATGTAATTTATTTATGACACAATGATGATGCAGTAATTATCTTATTAATGAAATATTGACATAATTTATGTTATAAATACCCAAATAAATGTAATTTGAGACTTTTTATGAATTAAAAATAATTTTATATATCAATATGACATGTTAGTATTGATTTAATTAACTTTTTTCGAACTGATATTTCTATTATGAGATTCACAAAAATCAATTACCAAATAGTATCAAAATTGACATAAAATAGTTTTTAAAACAAATATTACATTATTAATTGTTATTTTATCCCTAGAAATATAAGGTTCGGCCAAATGACTTAGATAAGGTTATATATATTAATAATAAACAAATTTGGGTTCTTTTGTCTTGTTATAGTAAGTTTATTAACCTTATAGTGTAAGAAAACGAGAAGACATGGTAAAAGTTAAATTATCTAACTTAAAGTTAAATCTAAATTATAAGGTTAAAATAGATTCCTAAACTTGACTAAATTCTATTGGATGAGATTATTTCGACCCATCCCTACCTGAGCTTCGAAATAAATCAATTCTGAGCTATTAAAAACCGAATATGACTTTATAATAAAATAATATTTTTAGTTTTTCCTAAGGTGCCCCTCTCCTCCCTTATAAAAGGGAACCTCCTTCTTCTCCTCCTCACACCACTTTGAGCCTTCAAGCTCGCCAAAAACCTGCCAATTTATCCTCTCCACTTACCTAGAAACATCCTAAGGGTCCTGGCCTTCTTCAAAGACCAATTTTAGTGCCCTAAAAGGAGGTCTCAAAGAGGTGCTTCAAAGAAGAGGTAATGTCCGTTACCGATTCTTTCAACTTTATTTCTTCTTCCACTTATTCTTCTTTAGTTGTTTCATTATTAAGTAATAACATAAGTATCACTAATATAATGATATGTTATTATAAGTATGAAAAACCCTATTTCACCATCTATCCATCCTACGGAAAATGAAATCACCGCGCATGCGTACGTACGGAATACCATCTCCACGCCGTGGTGTAATCTATTTTCCACCACCACCTTACTTGGATGGGTATAATGGTGTAAATAATAACTATATATGATTATTTTAAAGTGATATTTATTCTAAAATAGTATACATACACTCCAATACAATTCCACAATCATGGGAACGATATCATCGCTCGTGCGTACGTATGGAATACCATCTCCACGATGTGATGCGACTCGTTCTACATGATCTTCATTGCATAATGATTATATAAACGAATTAAATGAATAAATATGATATATATTACACTAATACGATTCTGTAAATGAGGTATCTATAACCTATAAATAATAATGAGAATTTATTCGACAAAACACGCATAAGAACAAAAACTAATAAACACCAGAATAACAAGTAGCAATGAAATATTACTAATAAGAAGCTAAGAATATGACCATATATGATATCATAACAATAAGTATGATTAGGGAATAAGTAAATGACATTATTTAAATCATTATACATGAGTTTCAGACACTTATTAATCAAATCAGACCTAAGGTAAGGGAAAATCTCACAATCTCAATTTTTATCCGAGGTTGTTTATTCTTCAGTATTTACTGGGGAATATTTATCATCCACGTCCATGTTTCCTCAATATGTAATATTTATATCCTTATAAAATTTTTTAAATCCAATTTTACACTTCGGTGAGTTTTTAGTAAAAGATATGAAAAGAATCTTTTTTCGTTTTTCATACGAGTACTTTTTGACTTTTCCAGCCAAAGTACGGGAAGAATGTTTTTTTAACTTTTTCGGCATGAATGGATTTTTAGAACATTATTTCCATGAATCTTCCTTTACAATTCTTCATGTTTATTTTTAATAAACTTCTTTTAGTTCAAAATTATATGACATGTAAGAAAGGAAAATGTTTTTGACGTAAAAAAGATATTTTCCTCAAGAATGGAGTTCAAGTGTTTTATCAAAATTATTTTCCATCTAAGATAATATAGGGTTCTGTTTCTATCACTATTTTTACATTGATTTTATTATGTTATTATGGAATTATTTTTATGCTGTCCTTTTATCTTTTATGGATTATGTTATGATGATGTGATGTTTAAGAATCCCATTTTTATTACATGGGTTATGCTATGATGTATAGTTTATGATTTTGTGGGACACATAAGAATGGTATCATTATGAGATGGGTGGTACCTATATCTCCCTCCAATGCATTGGGTAAAGATTTATATCTCATGAGATAGACATGGCTGGAATGGAAGGTTAATCTGGTTCAGTGAAACAGGACTGAAACAAGGAGTGAACTCGGTTCAGAAATTGACTTTGTCTACTAAGATAGTCTTGGCTATGAGTCTTGACTACTAAGAAATGATTCTCTATGATTATGTGTGTATTCCAAAAAAATTCATGTTTTAATTTATGATTATTGGGATTACAATTCACTACTATGATTTATCCCATATTATGAAATTATGATCTATTTTGCAGGTTAAGATTTCCAAAATGTTATGTTCTTATGAATATGATGTGATTGATATTTCTTTTCTTTACCCTTACTGAGCATTTGAGCTCACCCTTTTGTATGTTTTCTTTCCCTAGGTCAGGAAGAAGGTTATTAAGTAGGATATTCCAAAAGGGACTCTAGATATGATGAAATAAATGGGAGACAATGTAGATGCTTTATGAACTAGTTGTTTATGTTTCCCAGTTTCTAAAGACTCTATACCTATACGGTCCTTTCCTGGTTTTGGTATATGTTGTAATAAGTGTGCTTAAATTTTGAAGTATTAACAATGTATGTAAAGTATGGGTCGTTATAGTTGGTATCAAAGGGAGGTTATAGTCAACCTTTGGAAACTAGGATATGAAATCCTTAGTAAGAAACCTAAGGATATGTCTAAGCATAGAACACAATCTTAGTGTTTTAGAAATGGCCATGAACAACCTATGATAAGACCTTATGTGTGAAATTTTATTCTTGATTTTGTGTTTTTCCTTTTATAATTAGTGTTGATCACACTATTTTTCTCGGTTTTAGTTAATGGTTGGAACCCTAAGGAACCGTGTTAATGCAGAATGCGACGGGAAATGCAATGATTGTCCCCCTGAGCAACCAAATGTTATGGGAGCTGGAATGCAAAATATTGTAGCCATGCTCACACAACTTTCTCAAGCTATGAATCATGCAGGACTTCCAAATGAGAAAAGGAAGGAGTAACATTCTATTGAGTCCTTCATGAGGCAGCGTCCACCCTCATTCAGCGGGTCTACTAATCCATTAGTTGCTGAACAATGGCTTAGTACTACTGAAAAGATATTTTCAGTTCTTCAATGTTCTGAACATGATAAAGTCATCTTAGCAGTGTATCGGTTGGAAGGATATGCTGATCAATGGTGGAATCTTATCAAGAATACGAGGCAAAGAGATGAAATAGAGTCCATGGAATGGGACGAGTTCAAGAACTTATTTTTCAATAAGTACTTCCCTCGTATTCTTTGAACAAAGATGGATAAGGAGTTTCTTGAACTAAAGCAAAAGGATGATGAATCTGTTTGTACATATGAAGCAAATTTTACAAGACTTGCAAGGTACGCTTCTGGTATTATTATCCAACCTGAGAGTAAGATCGATCGATTATTTAGTGGCTTAAAACCAAGTCTTCTAAGGGCGTTAGACATAAGGGACTTCAATAGCTACAAGGAAATTGTTCGATGTGCTCTCCAAGTTGAGATGGAGATTGGATTAACCCATCAGTCATATGCGTTTGATAATAAGAGGAAAATGGAATTCAAAGGGAAATCTAAAAAGCACACTGAAAAGAATATGATTTTTCCCTCATGCTCAAAGTGTGGAAAGAAACATGGGGGAGTTGTCTTAAAGGGACAATTAAATGTTTCAAATGTGGAAAAGAAGGTCATCGGGCATTTGAATACCGCAATGATGGGAAGAAGATGTCTAGTGATGCGAACAAAGAAATGGATACACAGAGTGAACCTCCTACACTTCAATGTTACAAGTGCAAGGAAATGGGGAATTATTCCAATCAATGCCCTAATCTAAGGGTTGTTGATGATGATCAAAGTCAACAAACTCTTAAGGCTAAAGACAAAGGAAAGTCACATGCAATTTCTATTAGCGATGTGGAGTATAATAACGAAGTGGTGAAAGGTACACTTACCATCCACTCTAAAGTAGAAAATGTTTTATTTGATTCTGGATCCACCCACTTTTTTATTTCTGAAGAATTTTCTAAGGGTATCGTTGTATTACCTCAACAATTAGATGTTGAGTTAGTTGTGACAACCCCTAATGGCACAACAGTTTCATCAAAAGTTTATAATTATTCTCCGATTGAAGTTTGTGGGAAAGTGCTTCCTGCAAATCTTGTGATCCTTCTTATAGTGGAATTTTATGTGATTCATGGCATGGATTGGATTTCTTTATATGGATCTCATATCAATTGACAAAGATGGGAAGTCACATTTCATATTCCAGATGAATCTATGATCGTCTATTGATGAAAGGATAAACATAACCTTCCAGTGGAAATTTCTTCCATCTTATGGGTATTGATTCCACTAAATGAAGGTTATTTATCTCAAATGGTTGGTGAGAAACTCATGATTAAGAATATGCCCATTGTACGGGAGTTTGAAGATATCTTTCTGGAGGAATTTTCGGGTCTTCCACCAAATCGTGAAGTTGAGTTTTCAATAGAACTCGTTCCAGGTGCTTTACCTATTTCAAAGAAACCTTATAGAATGGCCCCAATTGAGTTGTAGGAATTGAAGAAGCAACTAAAATAGAATCTTGATAAAGGATTCATACCCCCAAGTGCGTCACCTTGGGGAGCATCTGTTCTGTTTGTTAATAAGAAATATGGATCAATGAGACTCTACATTGATTATCGAGAAATTAACAAGATCACTATCAAGAACAAATATCCTCTCCCACGCATTGATGAATTATTTTACCAACTACGCGGAGCTCAATACTTTTCCAAGATTTATCTTCATTTAGGGTATCATCAATTAAGGGTCAAAAGGGAGGATATACCAAAGATGGCTTTCCGTACAAGGTATGGACACTATGAATTTATAGTGATGCTATTTGGTCTTACTAATGCCCCTGCTATCTACATGGATCTGATGAATAGAGTCTTTAGAGAATATCTTGATCATTTTGTGGTAGTCTTTATAGACGATATTCTTGTATATTCAAATAGCAAGGAAGAACATGAAGATCACTTGAGAATTATATTGAAGACCCTGAGAAAGGAGAAGCTTTATGAAAAATTTACCAAGTGTGAATTTTGGCTTCAAAAAGTTTCATTTTTCGGTCACATAATCTCAAAAGAGGGGATATCTATGGATCCAGCAAAAACAGAGGTTATCTAAAGATGGTCGAGACCAACAACAGTAACTGAGATCCGAAGTTTTCTTGGTTTGGCTGGATATTATCGATGTTTTGTGAAAGATTTTTCACGATTATCTAATCCACTCACCAGGTTGACTTGGAAAGGATTTAAGTGTGTTTGGACAGAGGAATGTGAAAAGAATTTCAAGGAGTTGAAAAGAAGGTTATCTAGTGCATCTGTGTTCACACTGACTTTTAGTGTAGAAAGGTTTGTGATCTATAGTGATGCATCCAAGAAGGGGCTGGGGTGTGTTCTTATGCAAAATGATATGGTGATAGCTTATGCCTCATGACAGTTGAAAATCTATGAGCAAAATTACCCAACTCATGATTTGGAGTTAGCTGTGGTAATCTTTGTATTAAATATTTGGAGGAATTATCTTTATGGAGAAAGGTGTGATATTTATACTGATCATAAAACTTTAAATTATATTTTCACACAAAAGGAGCTGAATATGTTCCAAAGAAGATGGTTGGAGCTGATTAAGGATTACGACTTCTCAATTCATTACCACCCTGGGAATGAAAACAAGGTGGAAGACGCATTAAGTTGACAAGACCATGCCAGTTTATCCATGATGAGGATCACAAAAGATCCAATATTTATGGATTTACAAAGGATGGATCTTGTAATTATAATGGAAGGGGAAAAATCGTATCTTTATCAAATGAATGTTCAACCATATATACATGTGAAGATTAAAGAGGCACATAAATAAGATGTAGAGTTACAAAAGAAGGTTAGAAATGTTCCTGAATTCAACCTTGATTGTGATGGGATAATAAAGTTCAGGATTCGGGTTTGTGTTCCTCCCATCCCAGAATTAAAGAAGGAGCTGCTGGATGAGGATCATAGTTATTCATTCTCTATTCATCCTGGAAGCACGAAGATGTATAGGGACCTGAAATAGTACTTCTGGTGGGATGGCATGAAAAGAGATGTTGTGGAATATGTCACTCGAAGCTTGGTTTGTCAGCAAGTTAAAGCTGAGAGATATAAGTCTAAGGGGATGTTACAACCATTACCCATACCTGAATGGAAATGGGAAAACATCACTATGGACTTTGTCACCGGACTTCCTAAAACATCCAAAGGCAATAATGCTATCTGGGTCATAGTTGATCGTCTTACAAAGTCTGCACACTTCATTGCTATTAGAGAAGATTTCTCTCTGGATCAGCTCGCCAGGATATATATAAAGGAAGTGATAAGATTACATGGAGTACCACTTTCCATTATATCTGATCGGGATCCGAGATATACCTCGATGTTCTGGCGAAGTCTTCAGCATACTCTGGATACAGATTTGAGTTTCAGCACTGCTTATCATCCTCAGACAGACGGTCAGTCTGAGAGGACAATTCAAACTCTAGAAGATATGTTGAGATCTTGCTCTATGTATTTCAAAGGTGGTTGGGATCAACACCTACCTTTGGTGGAATTTTCTTATAATAATAGCTTTCACTCTAGTATTCAGATGGCTCCTTATGAAGCTCTCTATGGAAAGAAATGTAGGACTTCTACTTGCTGGGATGAAGTTGGGGAAAGAAAGCTATTATGACCTGATATTGTTGATGAGATGGAAGAAAAGGTTAGATCTATTAAACAACACATAAGAGCAGCTCAGAGTCGACAAAAAAGTTATGCCTATAACCAAAGAAAAGACCTAGAGTTTGAAGTGGGTGATAAAGTGTTCTTATGAATATTTCCTTGGAACAGAGTAATGAGATTTGGAAAGAAGGGAAAGTTGAGCCCTAGGTATATCGGTGCTTTCGAAATACTGGATTGTGTTGGGAAGGTAGCTTACCGATTGGCGCTTCCACCGAATCTCTCCCAAGTTCATGATGTGTTCCATGTATCTCTCCTGAGAAAGTACATACCTGATCCTTCACATGTACACAGCTCAGAAGTTGTACCGGTGGACCAAGATCTTTATTATGAAGAACAGCCAATAGAGATTCTGGATCGTAGTGAAAAAAGTCCTATAGAACAAGACCACTCGCTTGGTGAATGTTTTATGAAGGAACCACCAATTAGAAAAAGCTACATAGGAGATTGAGGATATGATGAGGGAGAGGTATCCTCATCTGTTTGTTACAAAGTGACGAATTTCGAGGGCGAAATTCATTTTAAGGGGGGAAGAATGTAACATACGAGAATTTTATGAGAAATATTTTGTTTTTATGTTATATAAATCATAAAGGGAATCTTTCACTACACACAACACTAACTTGTCTTGCTTAATAGGCAATCGAGACCTTCCTCAATAGCTTGCATTGTACGCAATACCGAGTTTCCCTAAATAACGATATGCTATTAAAATATTATTAAAACTAGCCGTTATGAATAGTAATAACCACTTTTTGAAATTTTGTAAATTTCATCTTTCAAAATCGACTTCATTTTTGGATTCAGAATATCGAAATTATCCTAGGGTGAAATTTTGGTATTTTTCTAAAAACTTTCAATTTTGGATGAATAGTGAAAACATTGGGTTACTATTTAAAAACCGATTTTTATTTAAATAATTATTTATATTATTTAAATTTATTTTAGATAAAAATTGGTACATAATACCTTTATAAGTTCAAATTAATTCATTGGAGTCATTTTATAATAATTTTAGATATATAAAAATTTTATTGAACATTTCATCGTCTTTTACCCACCTCCTAGGAGAATATGCAAATTTACATAAAACATAATTTTACCGCTTCTGTGAGTGGAATTCCACAAATCTGATAGACATGGTTAATATCAAGTACTAAAATTTGGTTCAATGAGATGAAAATAATTTTTGGTGAATAGTAACTTTTTACTTTTTTTTACCACGGTTAAAAGTAAATAGGGTAATTAAGGGTAAAAATGTTATTATTATTACCCTAACACATGTCTTAATTCTATTGGATAAGTGTAATTCGACCAAAAACAACCTTAGGAATAAAATATGACTATTTAGGCCAACTCGGATTAGATTAGGACATTTATTATTAATTTATTTAAAGAAGGGTTAAAATAGTTAAAATCAATGTTTAATAACTAAATAATTTTTAATATAGGGTTATAAATAAGATAAATTCTACTATAAATATTCATTATAAATATAAAAATATTTCCTACATAATGGTATTTTATTTTTTATTTTTAGACATTAAATAATTTAATTTATTTATGACACAATGATGATGCAGTAATTATCTTATTAATGAAATATTGACATAATTTATGTTATAAATACCCAAATAAATGTAATTTGAGACTTTTTATGAATTCCAATAATTTTATATATTAATATGACATGTTAGTATTGACTTAATTAACTTTTTTCGAACTAATATTTCTGTTTTGAGTTTCACAAAAATCTATTACCAAAAAGTGTCAAAATTGATATAAAATAGTTTTTAAAACAAATATTATATTATTAATTGTTAATTTATTACTAAAAATATAATCTTAGGCCAAATGACTTATATAAGGTTATGTATATTATTAATAAATAATTTGGGGTTCTTTTGGCTTGTTATAGTAAGTTTATTAACCTTATAGTGTAAGAAAACATGAAGACACGGTAAAAGTTAAATTATCTAACTTAATGTTAAATCTAAATGATAAGGTTAAAATAGATACCCAAACTTGTCTAAATTCTATTGGATGAGATTATTTCGACCCATACCCACTTAAGCTTCTAAATAAATCAATTGTTATCTATAAAAAACCGAATATGACTTTATAATAAAATAATATTTTTAGTTTTTTCTAAGGTGCCCCTCTCCTCCCTTATAAAAGGGCACCTCCTTCCTCTCCTCCTCACAGAACTTTGAGCCTTCAAGCTCGGAAAAACCCTGCCAATTTCTCCTCTACACTTCCCTAGAAACATCCTAGAGGTCCTGGTCTTCTTCAAAGACCAATTTTAGTGCCCTAAAAGGAGGTATCAAAGAGGCACTTCAAAGAAGAGGTAATGTCTGTTACCGATTCTTTCAACTTTATTTATTCTTACACTTCTTATTCTTTAGTTGTTTTATTATGAAGTAATAACATCAGTATCACTCATATACTGATATATTATTATAAGTATGAAACAACCCTATTTCACCATCTATCCATCCTATGGAAAATGAAATCACCGCGCGTGCGTACGTACGGAATACCATCTCTACGTCGTGGTGTAATCTATTTTCCACCACCACCTTACTTGGATGGGTATAATGGTGTAAATAATAACTATATATGATTATTGTAAAGTGATATTGATTCTGAAATATTATACATACACTCCAATACAATTCCACGATCATGGGAACGATATCATCGCTCGTGCGTACGTACGAAATACCATCTCCACGATGTGATGCGACTCGTTCTACATGATCTTTAGTGCATAATGATTATATAAATGAATTGAATGAATAAATATGATATATATTACACTAATAACATTCTTTAAATTATGTATCTATAACCTATAAATAATAATGAGAATTTATTCGACAAAACACGCATAAGAACAAAAAGTAATAAACACCCGAATAACAAGTAGCAATGAAATATTACTAATAAGAAGCTAAGAATATGACCATATATGATATCATAACAATGTGTATGATTCTGGAATAAGTCAATGACATTATTTAAATCATTATACAGGAGGTTCGGACACTAACGGACCAAATCATACCTAAGGTAAGGGAAAATCTCACAATCTCAATTTTTATCCGAGGTTGTTTATTCTTGGGTATTTACTGGGGAATATTTATCATCCACATCCATGCTTACTCAATATGTAATATTTATATCCTTATAAATTTTTTTAAATCCAATTTTACCCTTCGGTGAGTTTTTAGTAAAATATATGAAAGTAATCTTTTGTCGTTTTTCGTACGAGGTACTTTTTGACTTTTCCGGCCAAAGTACGGGAAGAATGTTTTTTTAAACTTATACGGCATGAATGGATTTTTAAAACATTATTTCCATGAATCATCCTTTACAAGTTTTCAAGTTTATTTTTAATCAACTTCTTTTATTTCAAAATTATATGACATGTTAAAAAAGGAAAATGTTTTTGAAGTAAAAAAGATATTTTCCTCAAAAATGGAGTTCAAGTGTTTTATCAAAATTATTTTCCATCTAAGATAATATAGGGTTATGTTTCTATCCCTATTTTCAGATTGATTTGATTATTTTATGATGGATTATTTTTATGATGTCCTTTTATCTTTTATGGATTATTTTATGATGACGTGATGTTTAAGAATCCCATTTTTATTACACGGGTTATGCTATGATGTATGGTTTATGATTTTGTGGCACACATAATAATGGTATCATTATGAGATGGGTGGGACCTATATCTCCCTCCAATTCATTGGGTAAATATTTATATCTCATGAGATAGACATGGTTGGAATGGCAGGTAATCCGGTTCAGTGAAAAATGACTGAAACGAGGAGTGAACTCGGTTCAGAAATGGACTTTTTCCGCTAAGATAGTCTTGGATATGATTCTTGACTACTAAGAAATGATTCTCTATGATTATGTGTGCATTCCACCAAGTTTTATGTTTTATGTTATGATTATTGGGATTACATTTCACTACTACGATTTATCCCATGTTATGAAATTATGATCTCTTTTGCAGGTTAAGATTTCCAAAATGTTATGTTCTTATGAATATGATGTGATTGTTATTTCTTTTCTTTACCCTTATTGAGAATTTGAGCTCACCCTTTTGTATGTTTTCTTTTCCCAGGTCAGGAAGAAGGTTATTAAGTAGGATATGCCAAAAGGGACTCTAGATATGATGAAATAAATGGGAGACAATGTAGATGCTTTAAGAACCAGTTGTTTATGTTTCCCAGTTTCTAAAGACTCTATACCTATACGGTCCTTTCCTGGTTTTGTTATATGTTTTAATAAGTGTTCTTAAATTTTGAAGTATTAACAATGTATGTAAAGTATGGGTCGTTATAACATGAGCCTCAGCCCGGTTGGTGAGGACTCTTAAGTGTATCCTGGCGACCCGGGATCAAATCCAGGTGGAGGAACAATTTCCAAGTATTGTAGAAGATACTGTAATGGAAACTATACAATAATGTAGTAGCCAAAATTTTTCCCCCATTTGGGCCTTCAGGCCACCGATTTAGTCCTTGAGTCCTTTAAGGCCTTTGGGCCACCTCAAGGCTTTCGGGCCACCTTAAGTCCAGATTCAAACCACACAACCTATAAGGAATAAGATCTATAGGAGGATGAGCTTGGAGCTTTCACCACAACAGAAGCTACATGGTTTGCAAGAATGAGAGGGTATGGCACCTTCCATCAAGACAAGCCTGTGTATGCATGGGATATCCAATCCGAACAACCATGCGAAGGTCGAGAGATGACTTCACAATAAAGATGATGGGGAGGAGCAGTTCCAAGTAGTTAGTCTAGGTTGTATGTAATGTTTTAAGCCTACGGGAAATGAATTCCTCTAAGGCCTATGGGCCATGTAGTACTTATGCCTACGGGCATTGTAAGTATTCCACCTCACCCCTTGAAAGGCAGATTATCAAAATTAATAAAAAATTAAGGCCTTAGGGCCATTGGATGGATGTTATTGAAAATATAAATGAATTCAGATAAAGGAGTTAGAATGTGTAGCCACAAATTAATGAAAATAGTTTGTAACAATGATTTATATATTTTAAAATACAATTTTGTAACCAAATTTTTAAAAAGGATAATAAAAAAATCTATTGAAATTGGTTAATAAGAAATATTAGGATAAAAATGAAAAGAAACATAATTATTTCCAAAATAGTAATGAATAACATTTTAAAGAAGTTAATATATTTACATGTAAGAGATTATTCCATTATAAAAAGTAAACTAATCATAACAATGTCATACCTATAATGAATAAATATAACAATAAAAATGTTTTTATTTTTTAGAAGTAATTTGAAAAATTGAAATTTTCTCTTAAACATATAAAATAGGGAAATATAAGAATAAGGGAATGTAGAAATTCATAGTGAAAAAATATTGCTAATGGCCCTAGTGGAATGAAAAGTTAGACAACAAACCTCTTATGTATTTGTTATCAGTCGATTTGAAAACCCATAAAAATATTCATAATATCTATTCTTAAAGGCCATATTTTTAGGAATAGTTTTATTCTAATACATTTAATGAAAATATATACTAGAGAAACACATAATTAATGTTTAATAAAAATTAAATCTTAATGATTTAAAGCTGAGATGTTCAATCCCTTACCTTTAATCCAAATTAGCCGAAGATGATGTTCCATCCTGTATAAAAAATATAACAACATTAATCAATTATTTTAGTGCATGATTAATACATATAAAATTTAATAATATTCAATTATAATCATTTATTAAAATTATATAATTTATATTTAATTTTAATCCTCATATTTTATTAGTTTTAATTATTTTATTTATACTACCTTTGTAATAATAGTGTTTATATTTTATTTTAGATTCAATTTTCATCCTTAAAAGGTTGTTAGAGTAATTAGAATAGATATTTTATAATTAATTAAAATGTTATCATTTAATTGTTCTGTATTTTAGTTATGATTCATGATGGTGTGGTGTAACACCCCAAGCTTCCACGGTACGCTTCCCTTTTAATAATACAGTAGCGTGTGTTGTACGCAACTTCGAGTTCTAACACTCATCACAACCAATCAAATGAGCCGTTATGAATAGTAATACCCACTTTTTGAAATTTTATTAATTTCATCTCTCAAAATTGACTTCATTTTTGGATTCTAAATATCTAAATTATCCTAGGGTAAAATTTTGGAACTTTTCGAATAACATTTATATTTTGATGAATAGTGAAAATTACTAAATTTTAATTAAAAACAACTTTTTTAATCGAAATAATTAATAGTGATAAATTATGAATTTGAGTGGTTTTAAAGTATATTTAGAATATATTTTTACCATTTAATACAATTTTAGTCATTGTACATAATTTCACAATTAAACCAGACATGAACAAGTGTCAATCTTTAGATAGTTATTATCTCTTAAAAACACGCTTTTTATTTTAACAACGGGAATTAATTTTAAATTAATTTCTGCCACTTCTGTGTTTTGAATTTGGAAAAATGGATTCCATATTTGGAATTAGTATGTCCAAATTTTGTAAATAGGTAACTTTTATTTTCAGACATTTTGAATAATTACTTCGGTAAATATTTTATTTACCATGGTTAAAGGGTAAATCCAGTAAATAAGGGTTAACAAATAATATTATAATAATAATAAATTACCCTAAAACGTGTCCTAAACTTATTGGTGGATACATTTCCGACCATTATCATCTTTGGGTCGATTTTGGGACCCCATGGAGCCACTTGTAGGTGATAGGAACACTTTATTTTAATTAAGTTAAAATAAATACAAAAATGACATAAACATATATCATTTAGAAAAATAATTTTTATATAGGGTTATATATGTTGGTTTTTAGACTATAAATATTAATTATAATTATAAAACTATTTCCTACATAATGGTATTTTATTTATAATTTTTGAGATTAAATAATTTAAGTTACTTATGACACAATGGTGATGCAGTAATTACCTAATTAATGAAAAATTAGAATAATTGATATTATAAATACCAAAATAAATGTAATTTGAGACTTTTTATAAATACCAATAATTTTATAGTCTAATATGAAATGTTAGTATTGATTTAATTAAATATTTTCTAAGTAATCATTCTGTTATGATTATTAAAATAATCAATTATTGAATAGTGTCAAAATTGACATAAAAGAGTTTTTAAAAGAAATATTATATTATTAATTGATATTAAATTCCTAAAAATATAAGGTTCTGCCAAGAGACTTATATCATGATATTTGTATCATTAATGGACCACTTGGGGGTTGATTGGATGTATATAGGATGTTTATTAACCATATAATATAAAAATACAAAGAGACATTGTAAAAGTGAAACTAATTAACTAAGAGTTAATACTTAAAGATAAGGTTAATATAGTAACCCAAACCTGTCTAAATCCTATTGGTTGAGTGGTTTTATACCTATACCCACATTAAACTTTAAATAATCCACTTTGGAGCCATTAGAAACCGAATATTAATTTATTATAAAATAATATATCTAGCTTTTCCAAAGGTTCCCCTCACCCCTCTTATAAAAGAGCACTCCCCCTTCTCATTAATTAACACCTTCAAAGCCTTTTGGTTCGACAAAAGCCTACCCAAATACTCTCTAAACTTCCCTCAATTCATCCTAGAGGCCTTCATTTAGTCATAAATCCAACCTAACGAGCCCTTTTGATCAAATCAAAAGGAAGAACCTGAATAAGAGGTAATGATTTCACCACCCTTTTTCAAGTTCCTTTCTTCTTCCACTTCTTATTTCTTTGTTATTACCATTCTAAAATAATAAATATAGTATATTAAATATACTTTTATGTTATTATAAACATTTTACAACTATATTTCAGTATTTTATCCATCCTTTGAATGTCATGTCACCATACGTGCGTACGTACGGCTTACCGTCTCCACGTCGTGGTGTAATTGTTATTCAAACAATTATTATTTGGATGGGTATAATAATGATGTGTAAATCATGTAAATAATAAATATAACATGATAATTATTCTGTATATATGATATACCATCTAATTGAATATTATTTTAATATCAAAAGAATGATATTGTCGCTCGTGCGTACGTACGGACTACCGTCGCCACGAACGCGATGAGATTCATTCTCCTTCGTATCCATTCAAGTATAATTCTCATTTGATGATTAATAATAATGTTTAAGGACTTAATATCATTTTGGATATGAATAAGATACAACCTATCCATAACAAACATGGCTTATGTAACAAAACATATAAAAGAAAATGAGTAAGTTAACACCCGAAACGACAATAATATTATGATATTATTAACAAAGCAATGTTAAAAGATCTTATATGATATCATATTAATATATATGATTCTTGTATAATTTAATAACAATTATTTCACCATTATAAAGGAGTTTAACCTACCTTCAACCAAGGAAATGTACAAGGTAAGGGTTTATTTCAAAATCTCTTCATTATCTAAGGTTGTTTATACGTAATAATCTACTGGGATTTCTTTATCATCCACATCTATGTTTCTTAAAAATGTATTTCAAAACATTTTTACTATTTACAAGAATATGGTTTAAAGTCATTTATACCCTTGTTTTAATTTTTATAAGAGGTTTATAAAGGAATCATTTTGTCATTTTCCAAATAAGGTGCTTTTTATCCTTTTCGACATAATTAAGGTAAGAATGTTTTTTTAACTTATACGGCGTGTGTGGCTATTTTCTGCCGTTATAAAATATTCCAAGATTCCCTTAAAAGCTTATAAGAAAATTTTCAAAGTAAATGTTTTATTTTATAATTATGTGACTCTTAAATGATTTCAAAATAGGAAGATATATTTCTCTAAAAATAGTTTTGATTTCATCTATGTCAACATCCTTTGATGGATTTTAAGATTATTTGATGTTGATTTATTATGATACAAAACTTCCATATTGTATTGAAGGTTTTGTGATTTTTTTGACTATGGATGTGTTATTTTTATACCATTCATAGTTTATGGAGAAAGTATTGACATTTCGTATGCTAGTTTTAATACGAATGTTTATGTTATGTTTAAACCTGTTCATATGAGGAATGTATTGGACTTAATATGTGATAGGTGGAGCCCGATATAGCTCCTCGATGCATAGGTAGGTCTCATGAGACAGACTAGTGTCTTAGCACAAGGCCTTGATAAAATCTTATTTGTAGTCTTGGAACGAGGCCTTGGCTCTATGGTTATGATAGTCTGACATTATGGATTCCATCATTATGAAAGTGGTTATTGATATTGCATGTGATTATTAGACCAGTAGAATATCTATGTGAATAAGTATATGGAATTATTTCATTTTATTTCTGCCATATTATGTTTAAGTTCAAGTTCTAAAAGGATTTTGTTTATTTATACATTTTTTTAAATGTTTATGCTTATTTATGAAAGTTTATGCTATATTGTTATCCTTACTGGGCATTTGAGCTCACCCCATTCTATGTTTTATTTTTCCCAAGATGTGAAGAAGAATTTTATGAATACCCTACATGGATAGTATGAGGGGATAAGAGTGTGGAATATGGATACTATGTTGTTGTAGTTTTCATTTTATGATGTAATGTAAACTTTATTAATGTATCTAGTTATTCCAAGGCTACTAAACTAATCGATATTTTGAGACTTGATCTTTCTTGTGATCATGAAAATGTTTTGTGATAATGCACTGACTCTGGGTAACTGGGGTCGGGGAGTTATAGTTGGTATTAGAGGGAGTTTATTACAAACCTTGGAAGCTAGATTTAGATAAACTGTGATTAGAGCACATAGACTTAAGATGGACTTTGAGGATTAGTATAGAAGAACTTCCTAAAATTTTTGTATTGTTGAGATTTTGTGAGTTTTCCGAGAAATACATCTCTGTCTGGATACGGGCAGGTAGAGGTGGCTCTGGCACAGATGTAACTAGGGGTAAAACCCAAAAACACCACTTTGAGCTAGACTCGAACGGGAAATGGTTCATGACAACGGGCCTTGCTGCACTCTTGGTTACGACACTCTCGGGGGATATGCTTAGGATAACTCTCATTTTGTTTACAAATCATTATGAAGGGTTTATGAGTATATACATCCTCAAAGAAAACATTTTTTATGATTATGGATTATATCCATAAATAGTTCAATTTATGTTAAGTATTTTATAAGTATGGAATTATGTGTTTTGATTCATAAACTGATCTAGTTTATGACATTGTTTAGAAATGGCGCCTAGTGGAAGAAATGGAAACCATATCAATGCACACACTCCATGTAGGGATTGCACTCCTTCTCAAGATAATTATATTGGAGATGGTGATACAACCGGTGCTGATCAACTAATCATCATACTAGGACAACTCACTCATGTTATGAATAATAACCTTACCCGTATGGAGCACTCTGATCCACAGCGTGGAGGATCAATGTTAGATCGCTTCATGAGGTAGCAACCACCAACATTCAATGGGAGTAAAAATCCATTAGTAGATGAGCAATGGATAAGTTCCCTAGAGAAAATATTTCAAACCTTAGAAGACATGTTGAGATCATGCTCACTTGACTTTTAGGGTATGTTGGATCAATATTTTCCTCTGGTGGAATTTTCCTATAACAATAGTTTCCATTCAAGTATTCAGATGGCACCATATGAAGAATTATAGGGAAAGAGATGTCGCAAACCAACCTGTTGGGATGACGTTGGTGAAAGAAAACTTGTAGGCCCATAACTGGTGGAGGAAAGGATGGAAAAAGTAAAGGTAATCTGAAACCACATCAAAGTAGCTCAAAGTAGGCCGAAGATCTATGCCGATAATCAAAGGAAGGATTTGGAATTTAAAGTCGGTGATCATGTTTTCCTGAAGGTATCTCCATGGAAGGGAGTCATACATTTTGGTAAGAAAGGTAAATTGAGTCCCAGGTACATCGGACCTTTCGAAATTCTAGAATGAATTGGGGCTGTAGCTTACCGTTTGGCAATGCCGCCAAGTCTCTCAAAAGTTCACGATGTGTTCCACGTATCTCTGTTGAGGAAATACATGCCTGACCCAACGCATGTACTCACCTATGTGGAATTAGAATTGGAACCCGATATATCTTTTTGCGAAGATCCCATCATGATTCTTGATACGAGAGAACAAGTACTGAGAAATCGGACGACTCGTCTGGTAAAAGTTCTATGAAGAAACCGTAAAATGTAAGAGACAACATGGGAACCCGAGGAACTTATGATGAAGAAACACCCAAGTATTTTTATGCATTAATATTCTATAAATTTTGAGGATGAAATTATTTGAAGGAGGGGAAAATGTAACACTCCAAGCTTTCACGGTATGCTTCCCTTTGAATAATATAGTAGCGTGTGTTGTACGCAACTTCGAGTTCTAACACACACCACAACCAATCAAACTAGCCGTTATGAATAGTAATACCCACTTTTTGAAATTTTATAAATTTTAACTCTCAAAATTGACTTCATTTTTGGATTCTCAATATCGAAATTAGCCTAGGGTCAAGTTTTGGAACTTTTTGGATAACATTTATATTTTGATGAATAGTGAAAATTACTAAATTTTAATTAAAAATAACTTTTTTAATCGAAATAATTAATGGTGATAAATTATGAATTTGAGTGGTTTTAAAGTATATTTATAATATATTTTTACCATTTAATACAATTGTTATCATTGGAAATAATTTCACAATTAAACCGTACATGAAAAAGTGTCAATCTTTTGATAATTATTATCTCTTAAAACACGCTTTTTATTTTAACAATGGGAATTAATTTTAAATTAATTTCATCCACTTATGTGTTTTGAATTTTGAAAAATTGATTCCACATTTGGAATCAGGATGTCCAAATTTTGTAAATAGGTATCTTTTATTTTTAGACATTTTGAATAATTATTTCGATAAATATTTTATTTACCATGGTTAAAGGGTAAATCCTGTAAATAAGGGTTAAAAAATAATATTATAATAATAATAAATTACCCTCAAATGTGTACTAACCTTATTGGTGGATACATGTTCGACCATGGGCATCTTTGGGTGGATTTTGGGACCCATGGAGCCACTTGTAGGTGACAGGGACACTTTATTTTAATTAAGTTAAAATAAATACAAAAATGACATAAGCATATATATTTTAGCAAAAAAAATTACATAGGGTTATATATGTTTTATTTTAGACTATAAATATTAATTATAAATATAAACAAATTTCTTACCTAATGGTATTTTATTTATAATTTTTATACATTAAATAATTTAGGTTATTTATGACACAATGGTGATGCAGTAATTACCTAATTAATGAAAAATTAGAATAATTGATATGATAAATACCCAAATAAATGTAATTTGAGACTTTTTATAAATAAAAATAATTTTATAGGTTAATATGAAATGTTAGTATTGATTTAATTACCTTTTTTTCAAATTAATCATTCTGTTACGATTATTACAAAAATAAATTATTGAATAGTTTAAAAATTGACATAAAAGAGTTTTTAAAAGAAATATTATATTATTAATTGATATTAAATTACTAAATATCTAATGTTAGGCCAAGAGACTTAGATAATGTTAGTTGTATCATTAATGGACCAATTTTGGGTCTCTTGGATGTATATAGTATGTTTATTAACCATATAATATAAAAATACAAAGAGACATTGTAAAAGTGAAACTAATTAACTAAGAGTTAATACTTAAAGATATGGTTAATATAGTAACCCAAACCTGTCTAAATCATATTGGTTGAGTGGTTTTCGACCTATCCCAACCTTAAGCTTTAAATAATCTACTTTGGAGCCATTATAAACCTAATATGAATTTATTATAAAATAATATTTCTAGCTTTTCCAAAGGTGCCCCTCACCCCTCATATAAAAGGGCACTCCCCCTTCTCATTAATTCACACCTTCAAAGCCTTTTGGTTCGGACAAACCCTGACCAAATACTCTCTAAACATCACTCAATGCATCCTAGAGTCCTTAAGTTAGTCATAAAGCCAACATAAGGATCCATTTTGATCAAATCAAAAGGAAGAACCCGAAGAAGAGGTAATGATTTCACCACCCTTTTCAAGTTCCTTTCTTCTTCCACTTATTATTTCTTTGTTATTAACATTATAAAATAATAAATCCAGTATATTATATATAATTTGATGTTATTATAATCATGTTACTACCATATTTAATTATTCTATCCATCCTTTGAATGACATGTCACCATACGTGCGTACGTACGACTTACCGTCTCCACGTCGTGGTGTAATTGTTATTCAAAAAATTATTATTTGGATGGGTATAATAATGATGTGTAATTCATGTAAATAATAAATATAACATGATAATGATTCTTTATATATGATATAACATACAATTAAATAATATTTTAATATAAAAAGAATGATATTGTCGCTCGTGCGTACGTACGGACTACCGTCTCCACGAACGCGATGAGATTCATTCTCCTTCATATCCATTAAAGTCTAATTCTAATTTGATGATTAATAATAATGTTTAAGGACTTAATATCATTCTTAATATTAATAATATACAACCTATCCATAAAAAACATGTCTTATGTAACAAAAAATATAAAATAAAATGAGAAATTTAACACCCAAAACGATAATAATATTAAGATATTATTAACAAAGCAATGTTAAAAGATCATATATGATATCATATTAATGTATATGATTCTTGTATAATTTAATAACAATTATTTCACCATTATACATGAGGTTAACCTACTCCCAACCAAGGAAAAGTACAAGGTAAGGGTTTATTTCACAATCTCTTCATTATCTGAGGTTGTTTATTTGTAATAATCTACTGGGATTTCTTTATCATCCACATCTATGTTTCTTAAAAATGTATTTCAAAACATTTTTACTATTTACAAGAATATGTGTTAGAGTCATTTATAGCCTTTTTTGACTTTTTATAAGAGGTTTATAAAGGAATATTTCCATTGTTTTCCAAACAAGGTTCTTTTTAACCTTTTCGACAGAATTAAGGTAAGAATGTTTTTTTAACTTATACAGTGGGTGCAGCTATTTTCTGCTGTTATAAAATCTTCGAAGCTTCCCTTACAGGCTTATAAGAAAATTTTCAAAGTAAATTTTTTATTTTATAATTATGTGACTCTTAAACGATTTCAAAATAAGAATATATATTTCTCTAAAAAGGGTTTTGATTTCATCTATGTCAACATCCTTTGATAGATTTTATGCTTATTTGAAGTTGATTTATTATGATACAAAACTTCCATATTTTATTGAAGGTTTTGTGATTTGTTTGACTGTGGATGTGTTATTTTTATACCATTCATAGTTTATAGAGAATGTATTGACATTTCGTATGCTAGTTTTAATACGAATGTTTATGTTATGTTTAAACCTGTTCATATGAGGAATACATTAGACTTAATATGTGACAGGTGGAGCCCGCTATAGCTCCTCGATGCATCGGTAGGTATCATGAGACAAACTAGTGTCTTGGAACAAGGCCTTGAGAAAATCTTATTTGTATTCTTGGCATGATGCCTTGGCTATGTGGTTATAATAGTCTGGCATTATGCATTCCATCGTTATGAAAGTGGTTATTGATATTGCATGTGATTATTCGAATAGTAGAATATCTATGTGAATAAGTATATGGAATTATTTCATTTTATTTCTGCCATATTATGTTGAAGTTCAAGTTTTAAAAGGCTTTTGTTTTAGTTATACATTCCCTTAAATGTTTATGCTTATTTTTGAAAGTTTCCGCTATATTGTTATCCTTACTGGGAATTTGAGCTCACCCCATTCTATGTTTTATTTTTCCCAGGATGTGAAGAAGTATTTTATGAATGACCTACAGGGATAGTATGAGGGCATAAGAGTGTGGACTATGGAGACTATGTTGTTGTAGTATTCATTTTATGATGTAATGTAAACTTTATTAATGTATCTAGTTATTCCAAGGCTACTAAACTAATCAGTCTTTCGAGACTTGATCTTTCTTGTGATCATGCCAATGTTATGTAATAATGCACCGACTCTGTGCAACTGGGGTTAGGGCATTACATGTGTTTTGTGAAAATCTTGTTTTCATAATTTTCAAGAATGAGTGATGTTATTATATTAATGGGAATAGTATCACCAACACCATTAAAAACCAAATAAATTCAGTATTTATATATTATTTATCTATATCAATACTATTTATGTATCCTTACTTACCATTGAGTTATATTTATAGTATTGGTCATGTATATGGTTAAACCGAACCAAATAATAACCATACATTATATATAGATGAGTCTGAATATAAAAGTGATTCTATGTGTATTATAACATCATAACAAAAGAAAATGATTTAATTTTTATGTTTTTAAGATTATGAATCTTATTCAAAGATTTTATAATAAATAATAAAACTTGACATGAAAATAAATACACATCATTTTCATGGAGGTGGTTGTCTGCACATACAAATGGGAGACACATTAACTTATATATATTTATAGGATGAAAGGAAATGATTTATGATTAAATAATCATAATATTGTAATAAATATCATATAACTATATTATTTATACTTATAGTACTATAAATCTAAGGAAATGATTAAAATTAAGTTTGAAATTAAAGGATTTGATAGTATACATGCACGCATTGCGAACTCTTTATTTTTTGAATGTTTTTGGATGATGATAGATGTTTGATGTTAAATTAGAATACTAAAATTTTATAATATTATTAATTCTTATATTATCATTCATTCAATGAAAGAATAAGTTTTAGGGGTGAGATATTTAAAAAAATTTAAGAAGGATTAATTGAGATCATTGTTGCTCCGTTTTTGATGTTCTCCCTAGGGTCACACCATAAGGCTCTTTTTTTGATCATTTACGAAGACAAAGGCTTCTAAGACTATTATCGGGATATATGATGATAAATTGGGCTATTTTTATATTATATAATTCTTTATAATGTGTGTATAAATGGGTCGAAGGTCTGATTATTTTTTGGTCAAGGGAATTAAATTATGGTAATTATTATATTTAAATATAAAATGAGGACATGATTTATAAGGAACATGGAGAAAAATTGGAAAATAATTTTTTCTTGTTTGATTCATGCAATAAAGTCACTATAAAAAATTATTACACATGATTTATCATGTTTTTATTTCATTTCCTCAAATAATTTTCACTTTTACAATTTTTTATAGCTATATTTAATATTTACCAGAGTATGTATTCATTAAATTCAATAAATAACATTATCATTATTACATAATTTGGACCAACTAATTTCAATTTGAAATATATTTTATCAAAAAAATATTATATTTTTAAGGAAAATTAATTTTAATATTAGATTATATAAAGTGTAAAAACATGTCCTTAGAACAAGTATATTTTCATGCCTTAATGTTTTGATTAGTAAAAAAATAATAATCTGGCTATTTTTAATGACATCAATTTGTAGATTATTAACCTATGTATTTTTTATAGACTTAAAATAATTCTATTACCCAATTTACCATAGAGAAAAAATAACTAACTGAAAAAAACTAAAAAATTATTTATAGAGAAATATTAATTAATTTTCATAAATATAATAAATGGGTAACAAAATTAAACATAATAATTTAAATTTATAATTTAAATACTAGTATATATTTTTTGTAATTTTTTATTTTATTTGATATAATTACTTATGGATATAGAAATAATCAATAAATTTTTAGTTATAAGATTCTTTTTCATTATTCATAAGAAATATTATTTTAGGAAAATACCAAAATTCATCCAAAACTTATATAAGAATTCAATGTATAGAAAATATTATACAAAATTTAAACACAAATTATAAAATATTATAATTTATCTCTTAAATAATAAAAAAAATTTCTTCTGAAAAAACATTACAAATATAATATGTTTACTCAATTTTCTAGTAAATTTAAATTTAGATTAGAGTTCTATTATTAATATAAATAATATATAGAAATTACAAAATTTCATTAAATAATAAAATTAAAACAAAATTTAAGATAAAATAATTATTTATGAATAAATCGATTTATTTAATTATAAAAATGAAATAGTATGTAAACCATAATTTTTATAAAAACTCCAAATACAAGATATTTAACATTTATAAGATGAAAAATATTAAATGTTTAATTACATTTTTATATAATAATATTTTCTAGTTACATGTCCCTTAAGTATTTTTAAGAAAGATCTATGTATAATGAATCTTTTATTGGCTGACCTGTTTAGTGATTCAACACACATGGATCTCTTGGAAATTTACATAATAATGAAAATATCCCATATTTCATTTCCATGGTACCATAATTTTTTATTTCCCTATTGGTATTTTTATAGGTAAACCATATGTAATGATTTATCCTTTCCATTTATGGTAAAATGATATTCAAAAGGGTGAGATCCTCTACCTGATACTGCATATTTTCAATTTATTGAAAAAATTTATATCATCATAACATCCTTTTACACATAATAATTTAATGTATATATTATAATGGAAATTTTCATTAGTTTTATATTAATTAATAATTGATTCATTTTTGTTATTTTTTTTAGTTTATAATATTAATATAACATATATTTAAGTAAAATAATTTGTGGAAAATGATGTCATTATATTATACATGTCATAAGATATGTAATGATATGTTAGTATTTTATATGGACTTGAGAATGTTACTAAGTATTGTTTTTCTAGTCCCAGATGTATTTTATTGTATACATAATATCCATATTATATAAATTATATCTTAATTCATCCAAACTGATTAATCATTTTATCCATGGCATAAAGTTTAAACTGATCCTTCTTTTTTACTATGTTTTTAAATCCAAATACAATATCAATCATGTGACTATCCTTTAAATGATCATTTTTTTATATTCATTCTTAACAAATTTTTTCCCTCTAATTATGGGTATATCATGAGGTATTTTATAATATTAAATCTATAAAAATGTTAATATAATAACAGTATCAATGAAATTTAAATATTGATATTTCACAACCTCTTTTATTGGGTGTGTATGTCATTGTTTTATTTGATAAAATGGATTTATTCATTCAAAAAATAGAAACTTATATATAAAAAGTGCATTTAATTCCCTTTATATTTTTCATTCCATATATATGTTTTCTATTTCAGTTAGCTTATATCTTCTATGTGTTTCTCTATCTATTCAATAAAAAAATTATTTGGAAATAGTCATAAATTCATTCCCCATTTCTTTAAAAAATAAATACCACATTATTTTTAGTATTGACTTATGATAAATAATCGATAGCTTAATGGTCAATGGGAATAACCCTATGTATAAATTAATCGATGTGATTTCTTTATAATATATATATATATATATAATTGGTTTCATCTTTATAATGGGTATGTATCTACATATTTTATAATATTTCATTAATAATTCTCACTATATTTTTTATTTCTAATATTAAAAACTCATGATGGTAAAATAACCATGAATACAAAAATATTTTCAAGAAATTGACATATTAACAAATATTATTTATAGATTTCATGAGATTAATGGTTACATGTTTATAACAAGCTATAAAAAATCATCTCCATTGATATATATATATACATTCATTCATCCAACTTAGATAGTAATTGAATCCCTTATCTAATAAGAGCATCCACTTCTACACTTTCAAGAATAAAATTTTTAATGATGAAAATAAACATTCATACCTTTATAAAAAATACTATATTGAATTTTATGAGGTTAATTCATTAACATATCAATGAGTTAATTTGAAATTATTGATAGTTTTCATTCATCACATTCAATTTTAAAAAAGAAATGTAGGTATTTAAAACTATCAATTGTTCCTAAATTACACAACTCCCTAAAAAATATAAAATTTTTAATTTTTCTTGGGGAGGATAATATATTTAAATAAATATTATTTTATAATAATTTCAATGAACTGAAGAATAAAAGTAATAATGTACATAAATTTTTATTTGATCCCCTAATATCATTTAAAACTCCTTTATAAATTTTATTTATTGAAAACATTGAAAACCTTCCTCAGTGAATGGTTTACTGATATAAATATTCATGAGTATTTCTTGTAACATTTTATATTGGGTTTCAATCATATATTATCATAAAAAATTTATATTTAATAGTTTTACTATATTTCTCTTGGTTTGTATATGTTTCATGAGATTTTTATTCAATATTCATTCTAGATTTAAAAAAAATTATATATATATTCCATCTCTCATTTCACTTAAACAATACCATTTATATCTTCTCATATAATTTATATTACTCATTGGTTTATCTTCCCCTTCAATAAATCCACGATAATGCTTCACTAGATTAAAATCATATCTTATGAATTTCATGATGTTACCCATTAATATAATATGAAATCACTCCATCAATTATTGTGTAATTATTTAACATGGTACATAATATTTTAAATTGATAATAGCCTATTCATAGAATTTTTTTCTTATATTTCAATCAAAATATCAACTTATTGTATATAGATAATTATCATGTCCTTAATATATTTTATGATAAAATACTATTTTTAGTTTAACTAATATACATTAGGTTATATGATTTAATATTCCTTGATAACATATCATTGATAATTGAATGTAAGGGATATATCTTGGTGGATGCTTATTTTGATCTCTGTTTTTTCGTTAACAGTTATATCCCAACCGTGGGTTTTGATTTCTATTGACCAATTTATGATATTATTATTGGAATTATATATATGATTTTTGTATTTCATATAGTTACCAACGAATATTTTTTCTTTTAAAATGATCTAGGAAATTTGTTGTATATGGGGTCCTCTATTTATCTTAAATGACATTGAAATAGTTGTTGATGCATGATGTATATATGATACCAACTGAATTTTGTCAAATATTTTTAATAATATTTTCATTTATCTAGAAATTTAATTATAATCCATTAATATATTTCATACACTCTTCATTTTACCCTTTATTAATCTGGAAAATACTATATTTTGGGATGGATTTATCTAAGAAATGATTCTGTAGAACAATTCATATATTTATATTCTAGTTATATAACCTAGTAAAACTTCTTATTTCTATCTAAATTTATTTTCCATAGTCTGATAAAATTCTTTATAGAATAACTAATCTATTTAATGAATCTAATGTCAATTAACAATAATTTTTATATTAATTTTTATCTTCATTCATCAAAATAAATTCCTTTTATTTTCTAAATTATTTTTTAATGAATGTTTTGTCAAACATTTTGTATGAAGTGATGGAATCACCATGTATTTTTTTTACTATTCAAGAACCTTATCATTGAAAAAAAATTATATTACCATTAAACCTATTGAATAAATTTTAACGAAATTGTGTTTTAAAGTTTCACAAATCTATATAAATTTTTTTAAATGGAGTAGTGGGTATTATAGTTATATTCCTCTAAAATACCCTATATTTTGTAATATCAAGTAAGAAATAATGTTTCTAAAAGTAGTAAAAATTAAACGATAATGATAAACTCATATGACAATCATAAAAATTTATAGTAGTCTATATCCCAAAATGGTTCTCTTTCATTACAATTATTTACCCCTTCTTGATGTATTTTTCTATGGAAATATTGTAGTAAATCATTTTTTAAACAAATGCAATTAGGTTAAACAAAAGATACTTATAAGTATCAAAAAATTTACTAATAATTATTTAAATTAAAATATAATTTTCTCCTTAAATTAACACACCATGATCAAGTGAGTGACTTCCAATTAATAACACTGTAGTTTTTTATTCGATAAAAAAATCCACAAAATTTATGAAAATAAAAAAAATTAGAAAGGATACTAAATAATAAAATAGTAATTGGAACTCTTATGTTCCCCATGAATTATTCCTAAATATTGAAAAAAAATAGTTCTCTAGGTGTGGTTAACTATGATGTAAATACATGTTTAGAAAAATATATTTCATTTCTCACAATTAACATAAAATAAAACATAATAAGGGAAGACTGAGAGAAACATGGATCACCATCATTGAATGACCCATAATAGGAGGGAATATAATAATAATTACACCTATTAGTTTAAGTTACATAATAATTTATTTTCACGTCACTGTATATCATTCAATCGTTTCATGAAATAATCATTTTATTCCACATTGATTCATATAAATTTCTAATGATTTAATTGAATTTTCTTGGTCAAAATCATAATTTTCACAATATATATACTCTATTAGTCTATATTTGACAAGATTAATTCCCTTAATCTATGGATTTAATTTATTTTACGAAGATTTAAAAGTTTCAAATTTACCATCCTATAGTATATTTAGTTGAAAATAGAGTTTTTTCTTCAATGGTGTTTTTAAATTTACTTGTTATGGGGATATTATATTTATTATTTATATTTATTTGCATTCATTTTATGGTTTAATTTTATATTTCATGGTCATATGATGTCATTTTTTATGAATCATTATTTTCAACTCATGATATCTATGATATATAAAGACATATCCAGTAGCTCATAGTTTTTAATGATGTTGCCTCAAATTCATGGAATGAATTTACTTTCCAAGAACTCAATTGAATTATAATCGAATAGAAAATAAATAATTTGGAATAATTTTTCTATTGATCAAAACCACAAATTAATTGCTTGAATTATAAGGAGTATAGGTGTAATAATGGATATACCGTCACCTTTTCATAATAAGATTAATATTTTAATTTTTACATTTTAGGATGATATTTTAAAGATTGAGTAAGATAAAAATATAGGATAAAATTATATTTTATTTATATTTTATATATATATTTACCTTTAATTATAACTATAATTGTTCTTATATATTGTTTGAATTGAATAATTACTTATTTTTTATTAATTTAGCTAATCTTGGTATGAAGGCCTCAATGAAGAGAGGAATAAAGGATTCATCAAATCATGTTAATGTGCTTGATGATCCTTAAAAAATTATGTGGGTCTTATTAAATGTGTTATTATCTTTGTTTAATTTTATTAATTGAACACTTATTGTGATTATACAAGATTCTTTAAATTAATTTCATGGTTATAACTATAATATTTGGTTTGGTGACATTCCCATATTTATAAGGATAGTTTTTTATTAATAGAGTAGTCAACCCTAAGGTAGATTGAAAAAATAATTATTGATTAACCTCAGGGGACCAAGGACCCTTTAAATAAAATAAAATATTGTACATTTTATGGGGTCTTTGAAAAAAAACATTAATATTTTATTATAATTCCATTATTGGTCTGAAAAATAAGGAATATTCCTATGGTATTTAAAATTTTAGAGGACATCATTTTATTACTAGAATAAAAATTCATGTTTGTGTGTATTCTTAAATGGATAATGCTATGATCATATACTCTAAGGTAATATTTTTAATAACATGTCATAAATATTTTAGGTATAGAGACCAGTCTCTTAATTATATAATTACTTCTTAGGAGGGGGATGTAAATGTTCATTTTTTATCTAAATAAATAAAAATTTGACATCTATAATTGATTATTCCATTATATAGTGTATATTGATTACATTATTTGATTAAAAATGAATTAAGAAAATCTCCCCATATGAATAAAACAACGGTAAATGTATCATTAGAAGCTATTGATGATATATCCTCCAATCATATATATAAATATATATATTCATTATTCCAAAACTACCATAAATAATGATAATGGAAATGGATAAAATGTTGATAGATATTGTTTCAAGAGGAACTTTGATCGAGATTGAATAAATGTTGTAGATGTTGTGATTAGATGTTAAATAATATTTTTGTGAGTATACAATGAGTAATTCAATGAAATAAATGACTACCACTTGATATATATTAGGAATAAAACAACTTTAGTTCGTATAGAGGAAGATAAAATACCTATGTATATCAATACCTTAGATGATGAAGAGAGTTCATAAAAAAATATATGGTGATTAGAGGTTCTTTTAATTTTTTTGATTATATATTTTTTAAACAATTTGTTGTATATTTATCCTTTTTATACTATTTATGATTTTTTATAGACTTTTTATATCTATCTTGGTTTGATTTTTTTCACACCCATTCGCATTAAACAATACATACTATAATTATAGAGGGAACTTCACTGTATCATAGTTGATGTCTTTGTTTCCCCTTAAGTTATTCAATTTTATTCATTTTTTGTGAGAGGATCATTTCGGGATTTTATTCATTGTTGTTTTTTTATTTTATAACATATGGAATATTTTCACTAACTCTATATTGTTTTTGAAAATTATATTCATTTCTTCATATTTAGAATACATTTCAATATCGTTTAAAAAACCACTAGATTATAATAAATATAAATTATATGATCAATCCCTTGAATAATTCATTTCAGAATCATGTATAGTTGGTTATGAAGAATTATTATCCTTTATCCAAACCACAAAAGGAATATTGTGATAATAAAATAATGAATTAAAATTATGTTGGGAAATTAATTTAAAAAATACGAATGAAAACAGTGTCAAGTGTTGGTTTCAGGAAAATATATTTTCATGGTTATTCCAAAATACAATGAATTAATTCAATGTATGGATGTTCTATAAAATCTTGTTTCAATATAATCAAATAAACTCCTCATAAAAAGTTAAAACATTTGATTGATGGAAAAATTAAATTTTTTGTTCTAGTTATTTAAAATTAAAATCAATATATGAATAACTATTAATATAATTTAATCCTATAAACCAACATAAAAATATTGTATTGATAACACAAATTATAAAATAATTATTATTAAATTTGATAAAACAAAACACTTAGACTAATTTTTAATTAATACAATTTCTTTACAAATGACATCAAATGAGGGGAGTAATAGCCTATTGTTTTCCTCCAAATTAATTACAACTTATGTGACCATCCACTCATAATAAATGTGTATTCAATAAATGAAGGATTTCATAACATCAGATCTAATATTAATTCTTAATTCAATGATTTAGAACAGAATATCATTAATAAACAATATAAAAGTCATAAATATAAAAAAAAATTCAATATAATTAATGTAAAATAATTCAATGAAAATATATAGAATGTAAAAGTGATCATGGGAACAAAAAAATTAATAATATTTCTACTCTATATGTCTTAAAATATCAAAAAAAATATAAAATAAAAATATCAAAAGTGTAGTAGACTAAAACATTTCATGGTTTATCTATTTAAAACCACAAAAAATTATTCATAATGATTAATCATAAAATATAGAAATATTATTAATTAGGGGTCATTAGTAGATTCCATGAAATGGTTAGTTAATATTACCTATTTTACTTTAGTACATTGAGTTTAGTGGAGTCAAAAATGTTGAGAGAATGTAACATGTATTCCTTCATTTATCAATAAATATAATGTTTTAAAAAAATATTCCACAATAATACCCTTACCATGTTTCGTTGATTGAAAGTTAATAATTATTCAAATGGGATAATTTATAGATTTCAACATGTTCCCTGTAATGAAGAACACATAAGAATATTTTATTATTAGTTTATTTTAATTTATGTAATAATGATTAATTTTATTCTATTGTTTCCTAGATTAATTTAATGCTTTAGACCTTCTAAAAAACATCATGAATCATTTAAATTAGTTAAATTTTAATATATTTCCTACAAAAATACACGAACATATGAATATAAAATTTGATTGTTTCCCAAAACCCTTAATTATCCCATTTTCTATTATGAATACCTCCACCCTTAGTGGTAAATATCACATGGGATTGGGAAGAAGAATACCCAAAAATCATTAAGAATATTGGTTTTATGATTTCAGACTAAAACAAAAATATTTATAGAATTTTTTAATTTTATTATAAAATTTATAAACATATCATCATATAGTGTAATGACTCCAACATATAAATTGTGATCTAAATTTGAATAATCCAATTAAGTAAATGTTTTAATGATATGAAATAATTTTTTTAAAAATTTGTTGATTTACATTACCATACAATTGATTATGAAAGTGAGATTAGATATTATTCATTTGGATTAAAAATTTCATCAGTTTATCATGACAATGCCATTTATGAGAATGGAACATAAACACCATGATCATAGAAATGAGAATTACATACACCGAGTAACTATATAGAGATACTTGTTTTAAATAAAAAAAATATACATTTTAAAAGTTATATTATAAGATTGATGATGAATAAAATTTATATTATAGTATTCCTTATGTCACGAACCTGCCTGGATACCATGGTAAACTAACAACTGAGGAGGTCCTGACATAGCTCGAAGGGAGTTTCCAATCCCCACTAGTAAGTGACTAACACCTTTCATCATACTGTAATAATGTGGGAATGATTTCTCCCTAAGAATTCAGATGTAAAATAAATAATACATTATTCATATAAACCAGAACGCTAATAGAAATAATTTACCAGAAGTTGAGAAGGCATAAAAATAAACAAAATACTATAACCAAAGTACCAAAATAGGGAAAAAACCCCAATTCTAAAATGAAACTACTCACCATGTCCAAGGATCAACAATTTGATCCACCTACAAGAGATATATTTCCAGTACTCAGACATGGATGTGGATATCTACAAATACCTGAAGGCATAAGAAGGTTTTGAGCCAAATCCTAGTAGGATTTCACCAGATATTCCATAACAAGATTCTAATATCAAATTCACCAAAAATGTGATTTGAATTTTCAAATAAATAGGTTTTGAATTTATAAAATAATATTTTAAAAAATAATTATTTACATTTCATAAGATGGAAATAAATTCCAAAAAACTGAATTTAACTTTAATCAAATTAAGTTTTACACAAATATCCATTTTCACAAAATGGATTAAATGGAAATATTTATATTTAAAAATTTAACTCAATTCTCAAGGCATGTAATATAGTTTACAACAATGTCATATGTACATTTGAAATATAACCATGTGAGAAACATGGTTGTGTGAAAATAGGTACAATAGTTCAAAGCTATAGTGACACAATAATGTGAGATGTCAAGAATGTACATATTCCCTTTTGGGCCAAAGGAAAAAAGGATTCATCTCTATTTCCTAAGGAATGGGTTGTTCTGATAAGATGATTTAAAAAATTGTATGTCATAAATTATTTTCCAATATAACACACTAACTACTTAAGTATTTCATGTGATCAAGTACAAATAATTATAGGAAAATTATTTTAATGCATCATAAAATAAAATTAAATCTCATCCAAACATTTCAAAAATACAAATATTCTCTAAATAACCCTTAACCAGTTCTTAATAAAAAACATGGATTTTGAAAAATCAATCCATTGGGTCTCCATTGAAACCATTTTTAAAATTTTCCCCTAAAAAACGGATTTGAAACTAATTCATGCAATTTCACAATTCATTTATCAACAATTCAAAATAATTTTTTTAAATTTTTAGTCAAATTACACCCATTCCACAAATAGCCCACAATTCAATATAACTGGGGGGTTTTCCCAATTTTATGCAAAGAAATCCAAACCCCCAATTCACTAGAAATATGTAACTAATAAAATTATTGAATGAATATTATCCAATTTAAGGAACATGTTTTTAAATCCAACTGAATTTAAATAAAGAAATTAAATGTTAATGAATTTAGAAACCAAATTTGGAACCACCTAACTTCCTTACAAAAGCGTAACACCCTTAAAAAACCAACCAACAAGAATGAAGTAAAATGAGATCTAATAACTCAAAATAGAAATGGAATTAATAAAATGGATCTTAGATCCATAAAACTAAATATGATCCATAAATCCCCATAGAAGGAATAGATAATGAGATGGAGAGACATAAAGATGGCATAACCAAAGAGAAACATTGTGATTTCAAAAAGGTAAACAACTAAACTTAACCCACCAGAAGGGTTTAAGGGATCCAAAGTCACATGGTAAATAATCTAGGGTCAAGGATATAATATCTGGAATGATTTCCCAAACAAAATTCATTTTGGTATGTTGTTAAAAAACAAGTCATAGGGTATTACATAACGTGTAACCCCATTACACATCATGAAATTAAAAATTTCCAAAATTTTTGGAAATATTTTAAAATTTTGATTTAAATGGTTTTTATTTTAATGTTGGAATTACACAATGTGTAACCATAATAAGTGATGTGAATTTCATCAACAGGTTGTAGAAACGACATATTAAAGAGGAGAAACCAACAAATCGCTAACTTCACATTTATAGGTTTCATCATAATACCTTGTTGACCCTACCCAAATAACTAAAAGAGTAAAACCACAATAAGTTTTAGAAAATAACTGACAAAATGGTTACATGACCTTACAATATTCTCTGTAAAAAATCATTCTACCCTCGTAAAACCTAATAATAATTTTCCATGCCCAAATGACAAGGCTACTAATATATCATCTGTTACTCCCTCTCCATCACCTCATGAGAGTCAGAACCATGCATCTATAGCACATTAAACATAGGTATTATTGTTCCTTGAGGCACCTTGGTTTCAAAATCAACTTTCACGAGTGGTCATTTAGTCACTGTTAAATTTTGGTCAACATCAAGATCTCTCTAACTCAAAAAAAGAGATACATGAAACACATTACATATCAATGTCAAATGTGGTTGTAGTGAAAAATAATAATAAATGTTCCTCATATGCCCAACAACCTAAAAATGTAAAAAAAATCTAGGACCAGGATTCCCTTTCCTCCTTATCCATTGATGACCCAAATGGCATGAATCCTTCAAGAACACATGATCACCAACAGAGAACTCCAATGTTATATGGTGATGATTAACATAAGACTTATATCGGCTATATTTCATTAATGTTCTCTAACAAATCAACTGAATCATTGTTGTCATCACTTGCATAAAACTTGGTCCAACCAACAAAATGGATATTTACAAGACTTACCATTCAATTTCCCAAAAGAAGAAATCCTAGTCATGGACATGTAACAATTTTTATATGCAAACAAATTCATACCAAAATTATCATCCCATGATCCACTAAAGTCAAGAACAGAAGTGGGAATCATATCCTTAAGAATATATATAGATCATTCTGTCTGGCTATCCGAATGTGGATGGTATGCCATACTAATATGGTTATCAGATCATAGTTCCTCCTAATGGCCTCTCTAAATGTGAGAACTTAAATGATGATCCCTATCATTGTCTATGGGATATTGAACTCCATGAAACTGAATTATCTCATTAAAATAGTGTTTTACAAACTCCACAACTTTGGATATATCATGAATGGTTATAATGTGATCCAACTTGGTCAACATATCGATCAAAACCCATATCACATTACTCTTCCTTTGGGTATGTTTAAACCCAACCACAATGAACATAGAGATCTCATCCCACTTCCATGTCAGAATTAGAAGTGGTTCATGAAAACCTGTAGGTTTCTGGTGTTCAAACATAATCTTCTATCATTTATAAAAACAACTATAAAACTTAGAAATGTACCTTCTCATAAATGGAAAACAGAATAGTCATTGAAATTAATAGAAAATCATTGTGTTTATGGGGTCCAATGCCCAATAATATCCATGGAAATCCCCATTCACAGCTTTCTATAATGATGATGGTATGGAAAAACTATTCTGAATGAATAGATTTCCATATTTGGAGAATGTCCATTGGGTAACTATCTCCCAATCATTAAGAGAAGATATAATTACATGGAACTCATAAAAAATTTATGTTATTGATGAATAAATTTGAGAAAAAAAGAGGAAGGCTAAACAATGGATGAAGAAGCCTCATCCCCTTTCTCCAAAACATTAATATGAAACTCTGCAAAAAAAATACATCAAATTCCACTCTTCCAATGTTTCTTTCTTGACATGGTTTAGAACATTCCTAATAAAATAATATACAAATACATTGTATTTCCCCAAGGTATAGGTGATTTTGAAAATGAAGGACTATAAGTACTCTACTCAACACCTCATGCATAGATTAAAATAATTTTTAGAGAAGATATATCTCATGATCTTTATGTATGAAAACACGGTAAACCATTCACAATAATGGTATTATTTTCATCTATAAAGCGTGTGGATCACTATTGTGAGTTCAAGGTCATGGGTTAGATAATTTTTATCGTGTGGACTATGCTGAAAAGAGATAAATTCACTAACATGACTAGATTGCATAAGAATATAGTTCAAGCCTAAACATGAAGCATCACAAAAGACAACATATCCCTACATGGACTATAAAAGAATAAACACCAGTATAGTTTTCAAAAGGAATTTCATATCAATAGAAGTATTCTAAAATTTATCATTTGAATAAAATTTCACACCTTCTATATTAGCGCAATCAACAGATTAGTCAAATTCAAGAAGTTTGTCTTGAACAAGTGATAATATCCAGAAAATCCTATGAAGCTCTAGATCTAGAATACATTTCAAGGTCTCTCCCTTTTTATAATTTTCTTCACCTACTAAGGATAATCTAATTGTCCTTATTCTAGTACAATGTGCCCAAATAATTTTACTTCCTTAATCAATAAATCACACATTAAATGTTTTGAATAAAAAATGTGATTTCTAAAAGAACATAGAACTATTGTTAGATGGTGCACATGATCCTCCACAGACATAGAGTAAATAAGGATTTTAGATAAAAATAAAACAACAATAGTATCAAGACACTATTGGAAAATCTAGTTCCATAATTCCATTAAAATTATAGGAGCATTGGTTAGACCAGAGGGTAAAAATGTACTCATAACGACTACACCTTTTTTGAAAGAAGGTTTCATGAATGTTAGATTCTTTTATCCTCAACAGATGGTAACCAAAGAAATGATCAATCTATGAGAACCAATTTTACCCAATCAACTAATAAAACATATAATAAATCACTAAAAATTGATACTTGTTCATTAATATCACTTTATTGAGCATTAGGTAATCAACACATAGGATAATTGAACCGTTATCTTTTTTTTCAAAGAAAATCAACACCACCCAAGGTGACACACTCAGGAATATAAATCCTTTCTCCATAAGATCATCCAACTGGTACTTCATCCTTTCTTTTTAGATACATTCATAAGGTATTAAAGAATTGAAATTGGTTGACTACCAGGAACTAAGACAATGGAAAACTTTACCTACATTACCAGTGGAAAACTAGAGAAGTCTAAAGGAAGAATGTCTGGAAACTCAATTAACGATGTATGGAGATCACCACTAAATTAATACCACTATTTATCAAAGGAAAACACAAATATTATTTTCTCCAAATCTGGACAAGAAGTTCTATATCTACATGACCATGGGTCCCATTCTCCTTGATTGACGCAGAACAAACCACTAGGTGTGTAAAGGAGACCTATCAAATATAAAAATAAATACAAGATTTATTATCATTGATCAAATGCATACCAAAAATTATGTGAATCATTTTGATGTCGATAACTATAAATCCTTAAGAATGCTCTATGTTTGATAGAGAGATGTCACAAGAGGGACTATATATACCCAGCTATCTCTTTGTACCATGGGGGGGTAGTAATATCCATTTTGAATGATAAAATATCCATATAAAGATTATAAATATTAACAGAATAGGTTGAAAAACTGAATGAGATGCACTAGTATATAATAGAGTAGTCAATAATGATAAATCTATAGTATCAGTACCTATCTCGGTCAATGGACATGTATCTACTTCCTCTGGAAACTCTTCCACCACGTAAAGAGGCTTCGTTTTGAATGCCTATGGATAGAACCCTTTTCACATGAATAATTTTTCATCCACTCTATTTTTAGGAGAATCTGATGATATTGTTCCATTATGAATAGTAGAATAAATATGGAAGAATTTTTCCAAGGTCCTAGAACATCCTTAGGAACAACCATTCATGGGTTCCTCATTAAAAATCCTATTTGAATGCCCCAACATTCCACATCAGTAACAAACAAAAGGACCGATTCCTGGAACTACATGAGGTTTAGAAAAAACCATGCTATCGTGAAATTATGCAAGAATACTCAAGCTTTCTCTTCCCATTAGTGAAATTCACACTACCACTGGGAGAGAAAGAATCTACTAAAAACCCTGAATTGCATGCTAGTTTAATCTCAACCACCAAAACTCTATACAGTACACCAGCTAGAGAAGGAAATTTAGAAAAAAACATGAGAATAAATATCTTGTCGAATTCCCAACTTGAACCATCAAGGATTAATCCCCTTATTTGATACAATCCCAGAAATGATGTACAATATCCCAAAAAAATAGTTTCCATACTCTTTCACATTTCACTTAGACTACTCGTGTTGGAAGAACTCTATGGAATCAATTAACTACATCGAATCTGGATGGAATTAGGTAGTGAAATGAACCTTTATTTCCTTCCAATCTATGGAGTCATTCTTATTAACCATCCCCACTATGTCCCACAACATCCTAAATCGAACTTCTTATATGAAGGTGTAATACTTCACCTGGATTTCATCTCGTGTGTCCAAAAATCCAAACAAACACAATAATTTTATCAACCACTCCTCGACCTCATGAGAATCATTTGAGCCCTTTGATGGATTTGGCTTCTAGTGAAGGACCTCCTGAGGTCAAATACTATGAACTGAACTATGACGTTCCACAACTAGAGCCTGAATGCTAACTGAAGGTGGTGCCAATCCCAGATCATGGATAATGTGAATGATCACCTCAATCAGATTCAGGTCCACAAGAGGACTCGTTCTCTATGTTTCAGTAGTATATTCCTCTAGGATCAAATTCTCGTGTATTTTTAGAGTCATGATACTACATATAATCAGTAGAAAACAATATGACCTTATATTAAAACTAATATCGATAAATGGGAAATTAATCCTAATATATAGATAGAACAAGATTTTTATTTAAATATATATGAATTTAAATAGGGAAAAGACAACAACTAATCATAAAGATATATATCCCTAACCACCCCTAGTGACATAAGGTTCATTCCAGTGAGAGATATCTCAGTACATAGTCATAACTACCTCCTATGTCCCAACAAGATTTCACAAATGCAAAACGACTTCATGAATAAAGATAAAACTAAATATCCTTTTGATAACACTTTGTAACGAGCTAGCCGAGGTACCATGATAAATTTATTATTGATACAGTCCCAACCTATCTCGAATGGAATTTTTGATCCCCACAGGTCAGCGATTAAAACCTAATATCATATTATATGAATGTGGTAATGATTTTTCCACTAACAATGCTAAAGTAAAATAAACAAGACAATTTACATATCAAAATAAACTCCACAGGGATTAATGTACCAAAAGTATTCAAGTAATAAAAAAGACAAAAGTACTACAACCAATATAAAAATATAGGGAAAATAGCCCGTGCCACAATGGACACCACTCACCAACTCCAAGGTTCACCTACTACATCCACTTTTAAGAGATCCCTCTCCATTGGTCAAACCTAGAAAGATATTACCTACAAACACCTAAAGGAACATGTAGGGTATGAACCATAACACAATAGGATTTCACAGAAGGATTCCATAAAAATGTGATAATATAAAATTAACCAAAAACTTACTTTCAATTTTCTAATGAACAGGTTTGGAATTAACAAAATAATATTTATACAAATCATGCTTTGCATTTCATAATATGGAAATACATTTTAAAATTTAGAATTTATCAATAAAAAAGCGTTCCTTACACAAACATCCATTTTCAAAAAATGGATTAAATAAAACAATTTTATAGAATACTTTATATAAATTCTCCAAGCATGTAAAATATTTTACAATAATGGAATATATACATTTGAAATACAAACAGGTGAGTATCATGGTCGTGGTTCAAATAGGTATGGTAGTTCTAGGATATAAGGACCTAACACTATGAAGTGAACAGTATGTACATATTCCCCTTTTGGTCTAAAGTAATGGTGAATCATCATCATTTACTAAGGAATGGTGTGTGCTGATATGTTGTTTTAGAATATTGTAAATTATAATGCGTTTTCCAATATAACACACTTACTACCTAAGGATTTGTTTTTCTCATGTACAAACAATGTTGGGAAAATTATTTTAATACTTCTTAAAATAAAATTTTGTCTGATCCCCCCATTTGAAATATTCCAATTTCTCTTGAAAACCCCTAAGGGGTTTTAATAATAACATGTCTTTAGAAAAGATGAAACCACTGGGTTTCCATCAAAACCATGTTTAAGAATTTTTTCATAAAAATCTGTATTTGAAACCATTTCATGAAATTTAACAATACAATTTTTTACAATTAAATTTGCCAATGAAAATTTTCAAATAAATTCCATCCATTCAATAAGCACACCGTTATTCACTAGAATTGGGGGTTTTCCCAATTTCATTCCAAAGCAAACCTAAACCCCAATTCCCTAGAATTACATTTATAATAAAATTATAGAAATAAATTTATCCAATTTATTAAATTTCATATTAAATGAAACTAAATTTAAATCATTAAATTATAGGTTAATTAAATTTTCAACCAAAGACAGAACCAACTACCTTCATTATGGAAGCAGAACAATGGAAACAATACCTTATAAAAACAATGAAGCCACCAAATATCTATGAAATCAACCTAGAAATGATATTATTCAATATGAGGATCAGATCCGTCAAACTCAAAATGATCCAAAAATCCTCAAGGAAGGAATGGAGAAAGAGACGAAAAGGCATGAAGAACGCCTACCTGGAGAGAGACATTGTGATCAAACAATGATCCATCATCATATTAAATGACAAGAAATTTTTTAGGTCTCTAATTTCACCTAGGAACCAATATAGGGTTGAGATAATGAGATCTGAATTAAGTTAAAAACAAAATTCATCCGGGATGCCTATTTAAAAACATGGACCAGTGAATTACATGACATGTAACCCAATTACACATCATGAAATTGATAATTTCCATATTTGATGAAAAACCTTCTTCCTCTCACTAAAAAATGATTTAATATTATTTAAGTAATTACATAACATGTAACTATATTAATCCTTTTGAATCTATTTAGTAGGTTATAGAAACAGCTAGTTAAATATGAGAACCCGACAAATCTATAACATCACCATTTTAGGTATCCTTCCAATACCTTTTCGATCTTACCCGTATAATGATAAAGAGTAAAACAATAGTAAGGTTTATAACAACCATGATATAATTATAATGGTATATTACACATTGTATCAATGATATTAATTTTTGAAATTTAGTAATCATTGAAGATGAAACATGTCATTCTACAAGAAATAAATAGTATAAAAGGTATTTTAATAATTTCAGAATAATAGATTAGTGGAGATATTTTTCATATTAAATCAAGAATCACTATAAGGGGAAAGTGAATCATCCCTTGTAGTGTGTGTTTAGATCGAAAATGGTCATGTGAATTTCCAATCACATGGAATTAGTGGGCATGGGGAAAAAATTAACCAGATCAGTCCAAAATTATAAAATAATAAGGTGATTAAAAGGGGTTATTTTTTCATTTAGAGAGGGTTATAACCCCCATCAAATACATTACCAATGGTTACCTGAAATAGCTGATAAAGTGCCCACTTATTCTAATTGGGGGCTTTTGTGGGTAAGCGCTGGTAAAATAGGATTGTGTTTCACAATGGTTATATTAGAGGGGGTTTTAACACCTCAATTTTCACTATGAATGGATAGAATATAGGATGGTTTAACTGCCTCTAATTCAAATGTAAAATTAGGGTTAGTTATAACCTCCCCTAATTAACAATAGGGGATCATGTTTTGGGGAATTTATAGTACAACATCCCCTAAACTACCCCTTTTTTAATTTTACACCTCCTACCCCCCTGAAAACTCCACATGCACCATAAAAACCCCATAAGTACCTCCAATGAAACATTGAAACCCATCAGGACATTACCCCACACTCCCCAAGTCACCCAAGAACAACATCGTAGACACCACCAAAGACCCCCGAACAACAACCCCCACCCTCTAGACACCACCAAACAACACCCCATACCCCACAGACCTAGAAAACAACCCCCAAACACCTAGACAACATAATGGGACAAACACATACACCCACACCATGAGGCCCAATCACTCTTTCCACTAGCCCAAACGCCGTCATAGGCCCCAACATGTAGCGCATCAGACCTCCCCTCAGTAGTGAAGATTGGCCTACCCACCACCTCACCCACAAGAAAAGGTAGAAAAAATCCTACCACTAAGAATCGAACTAGGGACTGATAAAAAACTCCCTCAATGCCTTTACCACTATAATGAAATGTCTTATACACAATATATAAAATAATTTATATATATTTAAATATATAAATATTATATTATATATATATATATATATATATATATTTGTGTATGGAAATATAAATAAGATAATATATATATATGATATATTTGTGTATAATGTTTGTATATACTATATATTTGTGTATAATATATATATATATATATATATATATATATATATATTGTATAATATATTTATAATGTATTTGTGTAAAATATAAGATGTATATTTTTTTCTATAATATATATATATAATATTAGATACACAAATATTAGATATTATATAATATATTTGTGTATAATATATATATATATATATATATTAACTATATCTGTTTATATAATATATATATATCATTAATTATATTTAAATGTATATATATATATATATATATATATTTATTTATTTATTTAAATAAATTTATATTTCTGTGTGTGAAGGTATTTATGTATTTATGTAATATTTATAAATATCATATAATTATAAAATATATATTCAAATAATTTTTTTATATATTTTTATATATGCACATGTGTGTGTAACAATAATAATAATATTAATTATTATTATTATTACACCTATTTGTGTGTTATAAACATTAAATGTTGGTTTTATAAATTCAATACATTTATATATATTTTGATTTATATTATATATATATATATGTTATAGTAATTACATTTATATTTTAAATTTATTTATCTGATTATATAAATTTATATTATTTCATATATATATCTACACACACCAAACTAAATACATTCATATAATTCTAAATATATAATTTAACTGAATGATATATATATATATATATTTATAAAATCAAGTAATAATTTATACAATATACTATAATATATATAAAATGATTATATATTATATATATATATATATTTAAATATTTATAATATAATATACATAATATAATTATATAATATATTTATGTTTATATTTAATTTTTTATATGTGATATATATTTTTATACATAAAAAAATATAAATTTATTTATAGAAAAATATTACATAAAAATGTTATTAATATATATTTTATATAATATAAAACATAATATAAATTTATAGAATTAATAAATCCATATATAAATTTAATAAATTAGAATAAAAATATTTATATATACATGTATATTATATATACCAATATTTAAATATATATAATTTTTTTTGTATGTATAAGTTTTTATTTAAATTAATTATATAATATCATTATATACATATGTTTATAATGTATTTAAAGACATTTATATAATCTACTAATTTAATATATATATATATGCACTCACAATCATGGTCATGCACACATATATATTATAAAATTTGAATTTTTATAATATTTTTTTCTAAAAATAAAAAATAAAGGTGGTTTTAAAAACACCATAATCAAAAGGATTAGTGTGGGTTCATGGCCCCACCAATTTTCTTGAATTTTAGGGGATTTAGAAGTCCCTATAATGTAATAAATTATAAGGGGTTCACAAACACCATAAATTTAACGAAAGACTAGGGGTTAACCCCCCTCTAATGTCATCATATAGAGGGGGTTAAACCACCCATAATATCATTAGTTAGAGTGGATTAAAATCCCACTCTAATATTGTAACGACCTGTAATTTCCCATGTAATTATTTTTAATTATATTGAAAGTTTAAAAGTCTGTGAAATATGACAGAATATGATTCCAAGGACTGGTGTGACAGGAATGAATTTCTGAACTTTTTTTGGGGTACGTTCAGTAAACGCGTGAGAAAAATTTGGTAACTTTTTAACCGGTGCTTGAAATTGAAATTCAATGACACTGTTGAACTCACGGCACCGATATTCGCTTAAAGAGACCTTCACCTTGACCACAGTAGGTCGAGGGTGGAAGTTAGTTTTTCAGATTTTCGTGGGAGAGTTAAAAGAAAAATAATAAAACAAAACAATAACTTTTATTTTATTTGAAACCTCTTATTTCAAATTCGTGGTGGGGACCACCCGACCATGAAACCTTTTTTTTTAATGTGAGGAAACTGCTGGAATTACCCCAATTAATGAGCCAACATTAAACTTAATTAAGATGGATCCTCACCTCTTGTGGTTGGGGATCGTTAGAAAATGCTTTTGCGGGAGAAATCTTGGTGGAAGAAACATGGAAGCTCAAATGAAGAACGAACAACACTAAAGATAAAGAACGATAAACCAACATTGGAGAATGGTTCAAAAGCATGTTGCAGGAGTGACGAACGTCGACATCTTCATCGTCTTTGTCTTATTCCTCATGCCACCTCCAATGATCAAATGAGGTAGGGAAATTGATAATTTTGTTCTTCGTAATGAATTATTGTTTCCAATATATGAACCACCTCCTACCGACTTAACACAGAGGGTGCGGGACAAAAGAACATGACCTGATCCCTCTGCTACTTCAATGTTGACGTGTTCTACACGGGTGAATCAATGAGTTGAGCAGAACCCAACCACGTCGCCATCGATCGATGTGAGCAGGGCACAAGGCCGCGGTGGGCCAACCACGCCATCGAAGGAGGTCGTGGCCCATCGGCCGTAGCAGTGGAGGACGTCAGTTGTCACCTAATCGGCCGCATGGAGGCGGGGTGACACACGTCCGTGCCACCGGTAGCGGAGGAGGCCACATCTTCTTAGTCGTGGCGGCGCACCCGGTGGGCGTCCGACACCCGGCCGACCGCGACAGAACTGGTGTCGTCACGCCGTAGGAAGTGGGAGCCAAATGAGAATCTGGCCAGTCGTGTCACACCGTGTGGGACCGCTCCAGTGGCCCCACATTCCCGAATGTGGCACTACGTGTCACCTCCAGTTTAGATAATAATGAATGAACCTCGGGTTGTTCGGGAATCAGGGGGGCTCCCCTGTGTGTTGGCTAGGGCTGACCCAGCCACGGCGGGCCACCCCAACCGCGAACCGCACCACGGGCCACCCGGAGGGCCAGGTGGGACCCGGACCGGGGCAGGTCGACCTGAATTGGGTCAGGTCGGCCCAGCCCAGGTCGTGTCAGGTCGGTCTCACTAGGTCAGACTGGACCCGAGCCCATCTGGACTCTGATGTGCCTTTTTGGCCATATATTGTGAATCGGTCACTGTTTGATGAACCGTCTGTAGAAATGGGATTCTTGGATAGAGATGGTCCTTTTGGTATACCCCCCCTTTAATTTTGGATAATGTTAGTGTATGTCCATGTTGGATCAAACTCAAATCCAACCAGGCCCTCAGAACAGAAATGCTAATAATATGCAGAACAAGCATCAGATTGACACACCATCAGTCATATTGGGTCCCTTATGAAGTGATAGACCTTCGTGCTACTTCTTCCGGGGACTTTGTGGCAATTTATGTATCAAATGATGGCTTGAGGAGCGGATCCTCCCGGAATCAGGTGTGTTTATTGCGGAAACCCTCTGTCTAGCTATACATGAAGAATCTACCGATCCTATGTTGGTCATATTTATATCCTATGTGGGTCATCTTAAGATCTTGTTTTGGTCTTCTTTGGATCCTGTGTGAGTCATCTTGGGATCCAGTGTGGTTCAACATCTTTAGATACTATGTGGGTCATCTACGATCCTATGTGGGTCAATGGCAGAGCTTCTCTATGAAGTAAGATGATCTAGCAATACATCTAGTCATATATAATTCCATACTTAAGTTATACCTAGTTTGAGTTGTGTCCTTACCTTTGTGGTACACTTCTGTGTTGTGATACCTTTGTGGAATTCTTCTGTGTGTTGTTACCTTTATGGCACTTACCTTTTGGGTACACCTCTCTGTGGTGATACCTTTGTGGTATTTTTATGTGTGGAGTTACCTTTGTGGTACTTACCATGGTGGTGTTACTTTCGTGGTATTCATTCCTTCGTGGAACAGTCGTGCTTTTGGCTAAAGAGTTGGGCCTTGTGCTTATTCATGAACGAGATGGGTATACTTGGTAACTTAGGTATATGTATGGGTATATACCTATTTAGAGTTTATTATTGTTTCATGCATGGATTAGTATTATTGATTGGTGGTTTATCCTCTATGGAATTCAGAGAGACCTTCGGGGGTCTCAGGGTCCCTACTGAGCATCGTTATACTCACACCTACACGGGCTATGCTCACACCTTGATGTGTCTTGTGTAGATGACAGACATCACAGATCGAGGTCAAGGGTAGCGAGACTGGAGGCGGATCAAAGGTGGACATTAGATGAGATGATTCGTAGATAAGTCTATTCGAGAGATGTACTTACCCTTCCGGTAGGATACTAGGTGGGTGTTCACATGAGCTATTTTCAGTTTTACTTGTACTTTCCATTTGGGCTTGTATTCTGGCCCATTTACTTACTGTACACACCCTGTTTATTATATAGTTTACATTGTGCTTGTATCCTATTGTGTGCTTGGATTGTGTGAGTTTTTAGGATAAAAGGTAATTACTTCCTGAATTTATATGTATTCCTTTCCGGTGCGAGTCGTCATCCCCTGGCCTATGGAAGGCAGGCTTGGGGTAGTCACGATACGGGCCCCGATGGACGGGTCGTGAAAAATTTGTATCAGAGGGGTTAGTTCTACCAGAGAACTTGGACTATGATATTTTGATTTGGAAATAGTGTTTAGTTTGATGTGTGTGGTTTTCAGTTTGGGGAATCCAGTGTTGGTGTGGTGGCCAACATATCCATACACCAAGACCCTAACTTCTGATTTACGACTCAGTGCATGAAAACACTGACTGGGTTTGTGTTTTTTAGAAGTATTCTTTGTGATCTTCTTGAGTCAGATCACCAGGAATAACTTATTGACTGTGGCACACATACTTCTTTTCATGATGCCTCTACACAGACATCCATCCAAGGTTCGAGGTAGAGTACACGATGTTAGCTCATCGTGTGATGAGGCTTCGGTGTAGGGCCCGCTTTTGGTAGTTGTACCATCAGGTGGTGTTACGGCATCACCACTAACCTTTGGGCATCCGATGCCACCAACTCCAAAATTAGATGGTTCACACCACTTGAGTGTGTTGCACGAGTTCTAGCACTAGAGGCCACTATGGTTCCGGGGAGAGATGGATCCAAAGGCAGCTAAGGACTGGCTGGAGGCCGTGGTTAGAGTTTTTCGACTAGTAGGGATACCAGATGATCTCATGGTGATCCTTGCCGCCAGTATTCCTCATGCAGTAGTGGGAAGATGGTGGAGATTTATACTCCAGGTTCATGACAAGGTGACTCTTATCTAGGAATACTTTGAGAGCCTTTTGAGGGTAGATTTTGTCCCCATGACCTTACTCTTCGTGCATATACAAGAGTTTCTCCACATGCAGCAGGGAAGCATGACTATGGCTCAATATTTAGAGAGGTTAACCATCCTCTTCCGCTACTCCACTGATATGGTTCAGGACCCTTTATTTTGGTCCTGGACCTTCAAGAACAGGCTCAAACGGGATATTAGAGCTTCGATGACTTTTCTCAGCATCCCGAAGCAGGAAGGGGTGTTAGAGTGAGAACTCTTAGTGGAGATCTTCTTTGTTGATCAGTCACCAATAGTGATACCCCCCACTGGATGTCACGTACTAGAGTCATCTGTAGCTGGTAGCAGACAAATGACGTAGAGGTCTAAGAGGACCAAACCTATAGGTGGAAGAATTCAGGATATAGGGTCAGTTATGCGGGGCTCTCGAGACAGTGCATGATAGGTGAGGATCACACAGTGTTACTTGTGTGGCGGGAATGGTCACATGGCTCACGATTGCCTGACCAGTCGTACGAACGACCAAAAAACGGTCGAAGGACCTCCTGGCCAGAGGTGAAGATCCAATCGAGGAGGTCTGCATGCTGTAGGTAGACGTGGAAGAGGAGTTGGACATACAGCTGGTGGTTGGCAATGATTCGAGGTTCTACCATCATCATGTCCAGGTGGTTCACCCCGACCAAAGGGAGCAGGTGGACAAGGACGAGCTCAGTTTCAGGCATCTAAGGTCATTAACCAAAACACTCCAAAGATTATTAGAGGTACAATCTGTGTCTACTCTACCCTAGCTATAGTTCTTATAGACACAAGTGTCAGTCACTCATTTATTTCGACGACCCTTGTTAGGATCTCGGAGATTTTAGTGGAGTTGTTGGCTCAATCCTTAGGGATAAAGACTCTTATGGGAGTAGATTGGACGATTACACATTGGTGCTGGCAGTGTGAGCTTACTCTAGGAGGTAAGAGATTCGGTTGGAATCTTTTAGTAGCACCATCGAGGCCTTATGACGTCATCTGGGGTATGGACTGGTTATCCATAGTCCATGATTAGATTGACGATATTAGGTGAAAAGTGCATTGTGTCTGTGAGGATTAGACTAGGTTTTCCTTCACCAGAAAGAGAGGAACCTTTGCATTATAGGACTAACTTACTCGGAGGAGGTTCCATCCGATCACATATCAGTTGGGTAGCCTTACCCATAGAGCGATTGATGTTGAGAGTCCAAGCTATTCTATAGTGTTGGTCCAGTACATGAATGTTTTCCCTGATGATGTTCATGGTCTACCTCCTCACAGATGGGTTGAATTTTATATCAACTTGTACCATGGGATGACACTAATATCTACCCCAGCATATCAGATGTCTCCCACGGAGCTTCGAGAGCTGCAATTACATCTGGAGGACCTGTAGAGCAAGGGGTTCATTAGACCAAGTGTTTCACATTGGGAAGTCACGATTTTGTTCACCAAGAAGGAGGATGGGAGTTTGAGACTCTGTGTGGACTATTGGCGCCTGAACCAGGTGACTGTGAAGAACAAGTACCCAATCTTGAGGATTGACGATCTCTTTGATCATCTGAAGGGAGCATGATTGTTTTCTAAGATGGACATCAGATCAGGTTATCATCGGCTCGGGGTAGAAGACAAGGATGTGCAGAAGATGACCTTAAGATGTTGGTATATTCATTATGTGTTCTTGGTTATGCCATTCTGAATGACCAAATCCCCAAGAGTGTTCATGGGACTCATGAACAGGATCTTCCAGTCATACCACAATCTCTTTGTGGTAGTCTTCATCAAAGTCATCTCAATATACTCAGCTATAGAGGAGGATCATGCCTATCATCTGTAGATAGTTTTGGACACACTCTGAGATCAATTTTTTATGGTAATCTCTCAAAGTGCTAGTTCTAGATCTAAAAGGTTCACTTCCTAGGACATGTCATCTAGGAGGCTGGAGTTGCGGTGGATCCAGGGAAGAATGAGGCTATTCTTTCTTGGGATCCACCCAAGAGTGTGACAGAGGTGCATAGTTTCTTAGGTTTGGTCGGTTACTACCGAAGTTTTGTGAATGAATTTTCCATAGTTGTGGCACCCTTATCAGCTTTGACAAAGAAGGGGCAACCCTTCATGTGGTCAGAGAGACGCCAGCGAAGTTTCCAGGAGATGAGGTAGAGACTGACGAGTGAACCCATATTGAAGATACTGGAGGAGGGAATTGGGTACGTAGTCTACTATGATCCAATAGGGACCGATCTTGCATGTGTCCTAATGTAGGAGAGATAAGTGATCGCTTATGGTTCTCGATAGCTGAGACAACATGAGCTGAAAAACGCTACCCATGACCGGAAGTTGGATGTAGTGGTATTCTCCTTGAAGATGTGGAGTCATTACTTGATGGGTGAACATTTTACAGTCTATTATGATCATAAGAGTATCAGATATATCTTCTCTCAAAAGGACCTGAACCTAAGACAGTGACGTTGGCTTGGGTTCCTCTATGTCCATGACTTCGTGATAGTCTATACTCATAGGAAGTGGAGTGTAGTCGCATATGCATTCAACAGGAGATATGGTATACAGATTATGATTGAGGTAATAGAGAAGCTAGCTTCTTTTTGGATATCCTACATAGATCGAGATGGAACAGTTTATCTTTATTCTCTGATAGTCACTCCCCCACTCCTTCAGAGAGTCAGGGAGGCTCAACTTGGGGACACCGACTGCGAGGATCGATGCGCTCAGATATCCACAAGATAGGCACCTGATGGATTTTATGAATGTTGGGAGCACATCATCCTTTTCAAAGGATGTACTATGGTACCAGTGGCGCTATATGAGGAAGTGTTGAGGGGGTTCCATACATCCCCTATAGCAGTAATTACAGGAGTGGCAAAGATGTACCAGGACCTTCGGTGTCAGCACTGGTGGCTGGGAATGAAGAAAGAAGTGGTATAGTTTGTCTCATTGTGCCTCACTTGTAAGCAAGTGAATGTAGAGCATCAGCTTCCTACATGCTTAGTTCAACCACTAGAGATGCCAGAGTGGAAGTGGGATGGAATTTAAATGGACTTCGTGATAGGACTTCCACGCTCATTCAGGGGTCATGATTCTATTTGGGTGATCGTTTACCGACTCACGAAGTTGGCCCAATTCCTACCTATCAGAGACCAGGGACCTGTAGATTTCTTAGGATGCCTCTACATGTAAGAGATTGTGCGGCTTCATGCGGTGCCATCTACGATTGTCTCTGATTGTTATGCACATTTTACTTCCCGACTATGTAAGGGATTACATGAGGCATTCGAGACGTAGCTTCGATTGAGCACCGCCTTCCACCCTTAGATAGATGGTTAGACAGAGTTGACCATAAAGAACCTCAAGGAAATGTTTCAAGCTTGCGTCCTTGATTTTGGCCCTAGCTGGGAGGATCACTTGCCCTTGTTGGACTTCACGTACAACAACAACTACCCCTCCACCACCAGCATGGCACCATTCGAGGAATTGTATGGTTGACCTTGTAGGTAACCTCAATGATATACTGTCCTTGGGGAGTCAACATTCAAGGGACCATAGATGGTATGGACAACCATGGAGAATGTGCATGTCATCCAGGATTGGACAAAGACTGCACAAAGTAGGTTGAATTCTTATGTTGAGAGGAGATGAAGACCTATGGAATTCAAGGATAGGGCCCATGTATTTCTATGGGTATCACCTTGACGAGGTTTGAAATGATTTGGCAGGAGTGGAATGTTATCCCTGAGGTTCATCAGACCCTTTTAGGTCCTCCACAGAGTTGGCGAGGTGGCATACAACCTAGCCTTACCCCCTCAGTTGCACTGGGTGCACGACATTTTCGACGTATCCCAGCGAAGGAGTTACGTGCATGATACTTCACCCATCATTGACTTGGGCGAGCTGGACATTGATGATGGGGGAAATTTTCGGAGGTTCCATCTATGATTGAGGATCGACTGGATAGAGTCTTTTTTGGGTGGTCGATACATCTGGTGTGCATAATTTTGCAGCAGGGGAACCTCCAGGAGAGCACATGGGAGCAGGAGGCTCTGATTAATGCTCAGTACCCCCACTTGTTTCCCTAGTTTGTGTTGTGGATTTTGGGGACACAAATCCCTGAGGTGGGGATAATGTAATGACCTAGAATTTTCCATGTATTTTTTTAATTATATGGAAATTTTACGAGTCTACGAAACTTGAAGGAACAAGATTCTGAGGCCTGGTGTGCCTAGAATGAAATTATGAACTTTTTTAGGTACGTTCAGTAAATTCGGGAGTGGCATTTTGTAACTTTTGAACCGGTGCTCCGAATTGAAATCCAAGAACACCGTTGAAATCGAAGTGCCGATATTTGCTTAAGGAGACCTTCACCTCGGCCGTTGTAGGACGAGGGTGGAACTTGGTTTCTCGGATTTTCGTGGGAGAGTTAAAAGAAAAATAATAAAATAAAACGTTAAATTTTATTTTATTTGAATCCTCTCATTTGAATTTGGTGGTTGGGACTACCCGACCTTGAAACCTCTTTTTTTAATGTGAGGTAACTCTTGGAATTACCCCAATTAATGAGACAACATTAAAATTAATTAAGTTGGCTCCTCACCTCTTGTGGTTGGGGATCGTTAGAAAAATCTTTTGAAAGAGAACTCTCGGTGGAAGGGACTTGGAAGCTCCAATGAAGAATGAACAACTCTCCAGATCAAGAACGTTGAACTGACAATAGAGCATGGTTCAGAAGCGTGTTGCAAGAGCGACGAACGCCGACATATTCATCGTCTTCATCTTCCTCCTCACACCACATACAATGATCAATCTAGGTAGGGAAATTGTTAATTTATTTCTTCATAATGATATATTGTTTCCAATCTATGAACAACCTGTTACCGACTTAACGTGGAGGGTGCGGGCCAAATGAACACGACCTGATCCCTCCGCTACTTCAATGATGACGTGTTCTTTATGGGCGGATCAACGGGTTGAGCGGATCCCGACCACGTCGCGGATGACCGATGCCACCAGGGAACAAGGTGGCGGTCTGCACTCTGGCTGGCCGTGATGGTGGCGGCGGTGCAACCACACCAGCGAAGGAGGTCTCATACTTTTGGCCGCGATGGTGGAGGAGGTCGGCCGACACCCGGTCAGCCGCATTGTCCGCATCACTGGTAGAAGAGGAAGCCAAGACTACTTAGCCACGGTGGCACACTTGGTGGGCGGCCAACACCGGGCCGGTTGTAGGAGAAGCGGCACCATCACACCACTGAAAGGGGGAGCCGACAGACAATCAGGCTGGCCACATCCTGTCTAGTGGGACCACTCTAGCAGGTGCCGCGTGCCAGCATACGGCGACATGAGGCGCCACCGGGATGGCCAAAACTGAATGGCCCATGGGCCATTCAAGTATCTGAGGGGGGGGGGTGCTAACCTGAACTGTCATTGAAGTCAGTAAAAGTTTAAAATATATATTCCTACTAATTACTGTATATGTGGAAAGTAGGGTTAAACCCACATGGAATGTAAATTTGGAAACTAATCTTCTAAAAAAATGTGGAATCTCCACTGTTGTTAGCAGCAGAGTCAATTTTTTATATTATATATTTTAATTTCTACATATTTTAATAATTTGTCAATTATAATTGAAAAGTAACACTATTTTTTATGTTTTTGATCTAGATTAGAATGTAACATGAAACAAATTGAAAACTGTGAACTAAAAAAAATATAGAGTGATGATAAATTAACTATCAAAGTAAACACCCGGGGAAAAATCTATATTCTACTGGTTTTAATGGTATTCCAATTCACATAAATGTTGTTCCAGAGTACCACTTTAAAATTATGACTCACCTCTCTCGTAAACCAGTGGAACTTCAATTATCCATGAACTAAAGATTTAGCTAGAAAACATGTATATTATCATAACAGTAATTGAAAACAGGATAAAGCAGAGTGTAAGAATTCAAACACAAAGAAAGAAAAAATCCCCGAAAGATACTCTACTCCTACACTCCTTCAACTCCTAGGAGTGGTTCCAGAGTCGCCCTCCAGACTTCCTATGCTCTTAATGAGAGAGAAGCTCTCAGATCTCCAATGGTTGCCTCCTCCGAGTGAATTCATTCTCCCTTTTCAATCTGCTGCTTGCTCTACTTAAGTATCATTCGGTCAAAAGATTCTTGTCACCACCACCATTTACTGACTTGAGTTTATCTTTCACTACTACACCGTACACATGTGTTCTTTTCACGGCTATCACGTCGAGCAAGAATTTCCTTGTAAATAACTCCAGATGAGTTATTTGGAAGAACATGGATGTGTTTTTGACTATTTAATTAACCTGCATAAGAAAAACAAACAAAAGAATTAAAACGCTAAGGAAATAAAGAATTATAGTTTAAGAAATTAGTTTATTAAAAAGATTTTTTTTAAAAGAATTAATAAACTTTTCAATAATGTTTTTAAATAAATTATTTTATTAATATTACTAATAACTAGTAATTATATTTTAATTAATTTTAATGAAATGAAATCTATTATTAAATAGTTATTATTTAATTATAAAAGAGAAATTATGATAATTTACGTATTATAAGTTGATCGAATTTGTTATTAAAAGAGTTATTATTATTAATATTAAAAATAAAATTTTTTATACATTATTAATTTTGATATTAAATTGTTTATAAGTTATTATTTTTTATTAATTAACATTATTGAAGTAAATTATAAATATTACGCTTAATATTACTTTGAAAATTAACAATTTTAAAATTAGAAATTAACTTTTTTAGTTTATTTATAATTTAATTTGTAACTTATTATTAGTATTTAATTTTATTAAAAAATTGAATTAATAGTTATTACTATTTTATATTTAAGTTTAATTAATGTTTTATCTTATATATTTATTTATGTTTTAGTTTTTAATTTATGTTAATTTATTATTATTATTTTTTAGCTTTTTTTTCTCTCCCCTATCCCATTCTCCATGACGCAACAGAGGATGGGTAGGGTTCTTCTTTGGCACAACCCTGCAGCACATAGTAGGGCAGGACAGTGGGATTCAGGTCTTTAGCAGCTCGACTCTACTCCTCAGCAAAAAACAGCGGGATGGAAAAACTTCTCCTCAAAACTAGTGTGGCGTCAGCCTCAGCTGAGTTCCAGTTTTGCATCACAGTGGTAGTGTGACTCATCCGCAGGTGGCGCGACCTCAACTGGAAGACATGCGTGCAATATCGGCCTCCTAGAAATCTCGGTTCACATTATAGGGCATGGTGACAGATCGGTTTGTAATCTTATTCTTGAGCACGAGATCTTCAAACGACAGCACAGATCAGACTCGAATCCTCCACCTATGGAACCCATTTTAGAAAATAACAGATTCATCAAATTTAGATTTCTTGATTGTTTTTATTTTGTTCAATCTGTGCACGAGGTTGGGATTGGGTTTTGTGTTTGTGTTTGATTTCGTCCGGGTATTGATTTGGGTTTGGTTTGTGGCGTTTGGGATGATGTGCTGTGGTTATGCTATTTTGGTGCAAAGAAGATGCAATTGTTGGTCAAGAGTAGATGCAGGGAAGCAGCATTGTGAGTTCTTGAGGTTGGGAAGAAGCTCTAGTAGCGGTGTGGATGAAACCGTGATGTAAGGATGGAGGCGAGGCAAAGGCAGGGAAAGAAAGGCTAACAGTGAGATGCAGTGTAGGTGCGCGGGGTCACCGTTAGAATTAATTCAGAAAATGTCATTGTTACTTGAAAAAAAATAACGAATAGAGGAGTAGTGATGTGGGTTCACTAGTATACTTAAATGAAAAAGCGAGGTCACCGTTCCAAGAAAAAGAAAAGATTACCGATGGAATGGGCAACTGCAGGTTGGGAGTCACAATTAGAACAAATAAAGGGTCACCAGTAGTTAAACTAAAAGTTAACCGGTAGTATAAAATTAAAAACTCACCATTGCACACATAGAAAATGTGTCACCAATAGAATAAAAAGGTGACCGATGCACACAAGGGTCACCGCTAGTTAAAAGGTCACCGCTAGATAAATAACCCACATCGGTGATAAAAAAACTAACGCTTAGACAAAGAAGAGATATTGGACTAACGGGGAGTTAAAAACAAGAACTTCAACAATTAAACAAAAAATTAAAACTTAAGTTAATTTAAATGAGAAATTAGACGAAGAATAAACAATAAAAATTAAAAATAGAATTATTAATCTTTTAACATAAAAATTACAATTTAAATTATTAATTGATATCAATTAAATTATGAACTGGATAATTGATATACTAAATTAATAAAAGGCTTAAATTAAATTTACTATAGAATTAATTGCAAGGTATCAACGAATAAAAATGGAGAGCATCAGTGACCCTTTAAGTTAGCAATAGCTCTTGTCCACCTCACCGGTAGACTAAAATCAATAGAAAATGAATATATCATATAACTGCATACATAAGATTAAATAATTAAGGTTTAAATACTCAAAATTAATTAATTGAATATCTATTTTGATACATAAAATTAAAAGAGAACTATTTTCTTTAATTTAAACTAAAATTCTTAACTCAATTAACTAGAAGGACGACTAAACTTATTAATAAATAAAGTTAAAATATTTTAATCAATCCATATTAAAAAATAAAATATTAGAATAAAGTCTAAGTTGATTAAAACACAAAAAAGGATGTTAAAATATTATTTATTATTGATGTCAAATTATTAAATAGTGATCAGATTGGAATTTACACAAATAATAAACAAATAATAAATTTTGATAAAATATGTAAGATTAAAATTATTGATTTAAAGACTAAAAATACATAATTGATTATACAAATTGATTAATTGACAAAGTTAACTGTAAAAATACAAAAGTAAAATAATTTATTAAAAAGTGATTAAATAATTAATTAAATCATTAAAAATTAAGTAAAATGATGTGAAAAAACTATGTAAAAATAGAGCCACATCAAATTCCCGCACACTTAAGCATTGTTTGTCCTCAAACAATCCCATGTTTTATTATCATTCAAAAATAGTGAATTTTTTACAATTTTGCTCAAAATGTAACATGTCCAACACTCAAAAATAGAGGACAAAACATAACAAAAGGCTTTTAGAAAATGAATTACTCATATGAATCTTGCCTATAAAAAATACTCAAAGGTAATTAAGAAAGAAAAGACCATCCATCAAAGAAGATGTCATGCCTCATATGTGATACAACTTAATGACTCACTTCAATCCAAGCTCAAGTTCTAATTTCATGAGTGAAATGAGGTAAAACATCAATAGAATTAAGGCCTTAATGAGGAACTTTTTACTTTGATTTTTCACCAAGGTTCCAAAAATAAATATTTTTTTGAATCACCTTTACGATACAACCTAAATGATTCCCATATAAACCAATTGACCCGTTATTCATCCAGAGTTCATCATTCTCCTCACCTTAATGAACTCAATTTTGACCCTAGAAACTTTATTTATTTTTCCTAAGCCATGTATCATTGTGCAAAGCACTGTGAAATGCACTTATTCAAGGTGAATAGAGGGCTTAAAGTTAATAGAAACACACCCAACATCTAGGGTCTCAGAGACTCACTGTGGGATCCCAGATGCCCAAATTACTCCAGTTTCAAAGGATTTATATAGAAACCATTTACATTGTCTCATTAATGCAATTTATTTATTAAATAAATTTAAATGAATCCCCTAGGATCAATTCAATCTTTTAGTACTAGGGGTTATGATCATAACTCAACTAAAAGTTCCCCCATATCACTCTCAAAAATAGTATCTAAATCAAGATATCCATTCAATCACTAAGTAAAACCACTAAAAAATCATCCATTATCATTACTTTCAGACACAAAACAAATCTAAACTACCTTCCAGGTACTTGTCCTAAAGCAAGACCCAACTAAGTATAGTGTAAAGACAAAAATTGTGCAAGAATTTTGAAAAATTTTAACCATTTTTTTACAATTTTTTTGAATTGAAGTGGGAATTGATGGGCTTCCAATTAAGCATAGTCAAAATTTTACCCCCTCCCCCACACTTAAAACCCAAACTAATCCCCAAAGTTGACTTCTAATGTGAGGAAGAAAAATTTAACAATTAAAGGTTCAAAATAGATTTTCAATTTAGCAGATTTATGACATGAATAAAGGGTCTCAATGAAGTATAAAAATATTTATTTCCATAATGAATAAATAATCAGTAGGTTCATATCCAGATACACACATTAATATTTATGTCTAATGACAGAGATTTTCAATACAGCACAAAGTAAATGTGAAGTGTAAGTGCACTATGAATTGGGTGAAAGCAAGTTTAGAAGAATTAATTCAGTTGGGTAATCAACATAGTAGACAATGTTCAATATAAAAACCCCAACCCAAGGAAGATTCAAAAGACCAACAACATGTACCCCCCACACTTAATTTCCTACAATGAAAGATTATTTCAATACTTATCAATGAATTAAAATTTTCTGCAAGAGGAACATGCAGAATTTTTATTCCAGTAGCAAGACTTTTGTAGTAGCAACAAACATGCATCAGATTTTTTTTTACAATTCACGCCATGAAACAGAATTTTCAGTACACATGTAGCAGAATTTTCTAATACCAGCAGATTTTTTCAAGTAATAAAAACATACAACAAATATTTTTTCTAAAGCATTAAGGAGTAGAAAAATTAATCAAATATTAATACTAAGATACTTCCCTGACTAGGTTTTTCATTAGTTCCCAACTTCAGAATTCCACCCCCTTAATGACACAAGCAGCATCCTGAAACAGAACCAGGAGACCATGAACAAGAACTAACAAGGGCTTCCCAAAAACAAAGCAAAAAAGTATCACTTTATTCAAGGTTAAAAAAAACATCATAACGGAAAAAAGAACCATGGGTTGCCTCCCATACAACGCTAAGTTTTAAATTCTTCAGCCATACTTTATTCAAGATCAGTTTTCTAGCACTGTGAAGGCAGCCAAGCCCTTTGGCTATCCCTAAAAATAGAGTTTCACTCTTTGGCCATTAACTAACACAGGTTTATTTTCTTCACCTATAATTTCTAAAGCTCCGTTATTCAGTACTCTCACAACAGTAAAAGGTCCAGACCATTTGGACTTTAGCTTTCCTGGAAAGAGTTTAAGTCTAGAGTTAAAAATAAGGACCTTCTTTCCAGGTTTGAATTCCTTGTTTTTAATGATAGAATCATGAAATATTTTAGTCCCCTCTTTATAAATCCTTGAATTATTATAACACTCTCTTCTAATCTCATCAGGTTCACATAGTTCATGTAATATCCTCTCACCAACACTTTTAAAGTCATAATTTAAAGCCTTAACGGCCCAATAAGACTTCTGTTGCAACTCCACAGGTAAATGAAAACATTTCCCAAAAAAATCATGTAAGGATACATACCTATTGGGGTCTTGAAAGAAGTTATATATGCCCATAAATCTTTATTAAATTTAAGGGACTAGTCATTCCAAGAGGTTGACACAGTTTTCTCAAGTATTTGTTTAAGTTACCTATTCGAAATTTCAACCTGTCCACTGGAATGTGGATGATAAGAAGTACTAGTTTTATGAACATAGCCATATTTCTCCATCAAAGATTTAAATTTATAGTTTTTAAAGTGTGTTCCATTATCAGTGATAAAAGCTTTGGGAACTCCAAATCATGAAAATATGTTCTTTTTAACAAATTTTATTACATAAGTGGCTTGATATTTGGACAATGCCACTGCCTCAAACCATTTCGAAACATAGTTAATAGTAATAAGAATGTATTCATTCCCATGCGATGATGGAATTGGACCCATGAAATCTAAACCCCAGACATCAAAAATATCAACTTCAAGAATTCCTTTTTTTGGTAACTCTTGCTTCCTACCAACATTTTCCAGCCTCTCACACTTATCACAGCCAACCACAAAACTTCTATCATCCTTAAAGAGAGAATTCCAATAAAACCCGGATTGTAAAACTTTCGGAGCAGTTCTTTCACCACCATGGTGACCTCCCCAAGGTGAAGAGTGACAAATCTCTAAGATAGGAAAAATTTATTCCTCTAGTACACACCTTCTAAGAATACCATCATCACATCTCATAAATAGTAAGAGATAATCCCAAAAATAATACTTATGCTCAGAAATGAATTTCTTTCTTGGGTTATTGGACAGATTGTTGGGAAAAACACCAACATCCAGGAAGTTGGAAAAATCGGAAAACCATGTAGATTCCCCGATTGACATAGTAAATAGATTTTTACCAGGAAAGGAAGAGTTAATCTCCCTAGGATCTTCAGATTCACATTGAGTAAAATGAATCCTAGATAGGTGGTCAACAACTAAATTTTCAGCTCCCTACTTATCCCTAATCTTTAGATCAAACTATTGTTTCAATAGAATCTATCTAATCAGCCTGGGTTTAGTTTCGTTCTTAGACATCAAGTACTTTAGAGTAGAAGGATCAGTGAAAATGATAACTTTTAAACCTAACAAGTACTGCCTAAACTTCTCTAAAGAAAACACACTAGCTAACAATTATTTTTCAGTAGTGGTATAATTATTTTATACTTCATCTAGCAGTCTACTAGCATAATAAACCACATGTAACTTCCTATCTTTCCTCTATCCAATGACAGCACCAACAACCATATCACTAGCATCACACATAAGATCAAAAGGTAGTTTCCGATCTGGTGTAGAGATAATGGGTGATGTAGTGAGTTCCACCTTAACCAAATTAAATGATTTCAAATAGTTTTCATCAAAAATGAAAGGTAAATCCTTGAACAGAAAATAACATAAGGGATTAGTTATTTTAGAAATGTCTTTTATGAATCTCCGGTAGGAAATTTCATTCCAAAGAACACTTCTAACACCCTAAACATTTACTGGAGGTTTTAGTTTTTGAATAACATCAATCATAGATGTATCAACTTCTAGAAATATCTTGGATACTTTATGAGACAAGCACAATACCTTCTGTGACCATGAATTTATATTTCTCCCAATTAAGAACAAGGTTAGTTTTAATGCATCTCTCTAAGACTAACTCAAGATTTCCTAGACAAGTGTCAAAAGTACTACCCACAATAAAGAAATCATCCTTGAAAATATCGATGACTCTTTCAATAATATCTGAAAATATAGCCATCATAGATCTTTGAAAGGTGGATGGATCTCCACACAACCCAAAGGGAATCCGCGTGTAGTAAAATGCCCCAAAGGGGCATGTGAAAGTGGTCTTTTCATGATCCAATGGATAAATAGAAATCTGGGTGTAACCAGAATACCCATCCAGGAAATTGGAAAACTCATTTCTAGCATGCCTCTAAAGCATTTGGTTCATAAAGGGAATTGAAAAATGGTCATTCCTATTGGATGCATTAAGCTTCTTATAATAAATACAAAATCTCCATTTTGTGTCTTTTCTAACTTGGACTTCTTCATTTTTTTCATTTTTTACTACAGTAAAACCTCCCATCTTGGGAACAACCTGGACAGGCTGACCCAAGCACTATTAGAAATGGGATATATCATTCCAGTATCCTGCAGTTTTATCACCTCATCTCTCACAACTTCTTTCATGTTTGGATTTAATCTTCTTTGACACTCTACCATAGGCTTATGATCAGGCTCCATAGGAATTTGATTCATATAGAATGAGGGACTAATACCCTTGATATCAGCTATTTTCCAGCTTATGGATGATTTATACATTTTCAAAACATTCAACAATCTTTCCTCTTGATTTTCATTTAGTTCAGCCGAAATTATTACTGGCAAAGTGAAGTTCTCACCCAAAAATGAATATTTAAGTTGGGATGGGATTAGTTTTAGCTCAAGAGTTGGTGGTTCTACACTCGAAGGAAGATTATTAGGCCTACGTGGTCCAATATCTTCAACATATCATCTGTAATGAGTATTTAAAGATGAAAGATTTTCAATTTGATGCTCAGATTCAGAAGTAACAGTACTACTTTCCAAAGTTGGTAGTACACTTTCCAGACTTTCCAGATCAGAATTCAAAAAATTTATCAGAGTAGAATCATCTAATTGTCACATAAGTTCTCCATCAATATTATCAAGGTGTTAAAAAAGGTTTGTGTTAATAGAAACACCCTCAAATTCACTAAACAAATCTCCTATGTTCGGAAACAGTGGACTCTTCCATAGTAGAAACTGGACAGTTGTCCAGTTCTGGGAAATTTTATAGATTGGGTGTTTGAGCAGAATTTTCCATTTCTAAAATATATTCAATAGGATTTTCAGTTTCTAAATAGATTTCTTCAATAGAGGATTGATTTTTTGATTCATTGGAGTTTCCAATTTATTTCGCATCTTCTAAGAATTCTACCTTTGAACAACTTTCATAAAATGCTGATCCTTTAACATTTTTAAACACATTGAACTCTTCTTATTGTTCTCCAGTATTAAAAATTAATTGACCCTTAGAGACATCAATAAGAGCCCCACCTGTGGCCAAGAAGGTCCTACCCAAGATGATGGGAACCTCTTGATCACGCACTATATATAAGACTAAAAATTATGTAGGCAAAAACAACTTCCCAACCCCAACTATGAAATATTCTACCCTACACATAGGATGAGTGAATGATCTATCTGCTTAATGCAGTATGACTATGGTGGGTTAAAGGTCACCCAACCTAAACTGTTGAAATAGTTAGTGTGGGAGTAGATTAATACTAGAACCTAAATCACAAAAATAGTTTAGATGATTAGAGTGTCCTAGTGTACATGTTATAAAAAAACATCCAGGGTCTTTGGTTTGGGTGGAATTTTCTTTTGGAGTACAACACTGCACTCTTCAGTGAGGCTGTAAGTAGTAAATTCTTCCATGGTTTTTTGGTTTGAAACAATTTTCTTAATAGATTTCAAATAATATGGTATTTTAATTAAATCTTGAATGAAAGAAATTTTTACTTGAAGTTTAGAAAGGTGACTAAGGAACTTAAGATGTTCATCCTTGGTGTTACTTTGAGGTTTCAGCTTCTCAGGGAAAGGGAGGGGTGGGGAAATTTTTTTCAGAACAGTAGGTATATCCCACACCTCTTCCTAAACTTTTTCTTTTCCTTTATTCTTTTGATTTTTAGATAAAGTTTCAGCATGATTTTCAGGTGATAAATTCAAATTTATATCATTTTCATGACTTTCCTATGAATTTCCAGCATGTTTTCAAAGAAGTTTTTTATTACCAGATTGTAGCTGATTTTCATTTTGGGAATTTTCATTATTTTTTCAGAAATAGTTTGAGTATTAAGCCCACTTCTAGTGAAAAAATCCCTGGCATTCTCTCTAGGGTTAAGCTCAGTGGTACTTAGAATTCTACCTTTTTTCCTAGATGAAAAATCTCTAGCAAGTTGACCAAGTTGTGTTTTCATGTTCTCCATTCTAACATCAGTTTTCATTTTATCTGACTCATATTGATTCCGATGTTTGGTTAGCTGAGTCTTGTACCTTTCTTCTTGAGAGTTGATTTTGTTCAATATTATATCAATCTTATAATACATGTGACTATCATTGTTTCCTTGTACATTTGAAGACTCACCCCTTTGTTGATTTTAAAAGTTTAGTCTTGGTTGATTAGAGTAATTAGGGGCAGTGGATTGTTTAATTAAGCCATGATCATTCCAGGACAAATTAGGGTGGTTCCTATAGCCTTGGTTATATTTTTTTTGTAAATGGATCTTCTTTAGGAGGCGTTCTAGGACCATAGTTAACAAAGTTTGATTTTTCTTATTGTTGGGATAACATATCAAAGTTAGGACAAAAGTTTTCTGTATGCCCAAACACACCACACTGGAAACACTATTCCCTTAAAAATTGGTTGGTATTTTGAAATCCTAGTTGATTAACAGTTTTATTTTAATTTTTATTCATTAATGATTGAATTTGGTTGGTGTTTCAAGCCTGTCAAGCTTGAGTTTCGTTTATTAAACCATTGTTGGAATTAATATTTCTGTTGACTCTTTTCCTTCTTGAATTTTTATGTTGAGAATTCAGTGAAGGGTTATTAAAAATTTGTCTAAGTTATTCATCTGTCTTATCATTGTAATTACCCCCAGCAGCCTGATCAACTATATTCTATCTAGAGGAGGAGATCCCTTCATAGAATGTATCCATAAGAAGGTGTGATGAGAGTTGATAATGGGTACACTCCCTTAGAAAATACCTGAATCTATCCCAAGATTCATGAAAAGCTTCTCCATCCTCTGGATAAAAACTATTGATTTTTGTTCTAAGTTCACCATTCAATCTTTGGCGATAGAATTTCATAATGAATGAGTTATACACTCGATACCAGTTTCCAAAAATGTTCTCATCTAGACTCAAACACCAATTTTTAGAATTCCCCTTAAGGAAAAATGGAAATACTCATATTCTAAGTTCATTCTCTATGAGTCCTAGAACAGGTAATTGCTACGCAGTATTATAGAAGCCTCTAATGAAGGAACGTGAGTCTTCATTAGAGAGTCCATTAAAAGCAGGAAACAGAGAAATGTGTGACTTTTTCAATTCATAATTTCTAGCTCTAGGAGATAACCTACTGGATTATGTATTGCTTGAAACTTGAGAAAGTTGTAATTCCCTCATCCTTGTACTTTCATTTACTTCTAAGAGTTTTCGATGATTTTAAAGTTTGTTAGGTTCAAGAACTCTAATTTCTAAGTTTTACATTTCAGTTTTGTTCTTCTTTCTTAGAGCAGTTAGATGTTTATCTATTTCTAGGTTTAGGGGCTCTAATCTAGCACCAGATGTTCTGGTGCTCATAGAAACAATAGCAGACAGTAATCAAAAGTAACAAAAATGGCAACAATTCAACAAGAAATGAAGCATATTTTTTTAACATTTTTCAATATTTCTATGTTTTTTTAAAAAATTTTATATATGTTCTTTTTTAGGGTAATGGCTCATTCCTTCTCCGGAAACGGTGGCAAAAACATGTCCAGAACTGTCATTGAAGTCGGTCAAAGTTTAAAATTTATATTCCTACTAACTACTGTATATGTGGAAAGCATGGTCGAACCCATATGGATAGAAAAATTTGGCCACTAATCTTATAAAAGAAACTTGGAAGGTCCAATGTTGTCAGCAGCGGAGTGAATTTTTATATTATATATTATATATTTTATATTTTTTAATAATTTGTCTATTAAAACTGAAAAGTAATAGTATTTTGTTTATGTTTTTTTAGACTATAATGTAACTTGAAACGAATTGAAAACTGTGAACTAACAAAAATATAGAGTGATGATATAGGAACTATCAGAGTAAACACCCAGGGAAAAATCTACATTCTACTGGTTTTAAAGGTACTCCAATTCACATAAAGGTTGTTGCAGAGCACCACTTTAAATAGTATGAATCTCCTCCCCCACCAGAAGTTAAATCACACAAGACAACCAATTTAAGAGTTTGCCACTCCAAATTTTATCGACTATGAGCTATTTGAGAAATGAACACAAGAAGAACTCACCGTAAGTCTATAAGTATTTTGAATCTATTATCTTTTGAAAAATGTATTCATAATCAATCATGACAATTGATTGTGAAATTTAGAAATTAGATTTTAGTAGAACAATGACATATAATGAATTCAGTACTAATCTCACCGATCAATACCAAATACATCTAATGATGAAGTGAGAAAGAACATTTACAGATAACCAGTGGAACTTGAATTATCCCCGAACTAAAGATTTATCTAGAAAACATGTATATTTTCATAACAGTAATTGAAAACACGCTAAAGTAGAGTGTAAGAATTTTAACATAAGGGAAGACAAACTCCCTAAAAGATACTATGCTCCTACACTCCTACAACTCCTAGGAGTGGTTCCAGAGTCACTCTACGGACTCCCTATGCTCCAGATGAGAGTGAAGATCTTAGATCTGCAATGGTGCCCTCGTATGAGTGAATGCATGTCCCCTTTTCAATCTGTTTCTTGCTCTGCTTAAGTATCATGATGTCAAATGATTCTTGTCACCACCGCCATTTAATAGCTTGAGTTCATCTTTCACTGTTGCACCGTACAGGTGCATTTTTTTGTGACTGACAAATCATGCTAGATTTTCCCTTTTTAACTAACTCCAGATGAGTTAGTTGGAAGAATATGGATGTGTTTTTGACTCTTGAATGAACCTACGTAACAAAAACATACAAAACAATTAAAACTCTACAGAAATATAGAATTATAGTTTAAGAAATTAATCTATTAAAAAGCATTTTTAAAAATAATTAATGTACTTTTAAATAATGTTATTAAATAAAATATTTTATTACTATTACTAATAACTAGTAATTATATTTTAATTAATTATAATGAAATGAAAATTTTTATTAAATTGTTATTATTTAATTAAAAAAGAAAAATTATGATAATTGACGTTTTATAAGTTGATGGAATTTGTTATTAAAAGAGTTAACATTATTATTATTAAATATAAAATGTTTTCTAAATTATAAAATTTGATGTTAAATTGTTTATCAGCAATAATTTTTTATTAATTAACATTATTGAAGTAAATTATAAATATTAAGCTTAATATTAATTTGAAAATTAACAATGTTAACATTCAAAATTAACTTGTTTAGTTTATTTATAATTTAATTTATAATGTATTATTAGTATTTAATTTTATTAAAAAATTGAATTAATAATTATTACTATTTAATATTTAAGTTCTATTAATGTTTTATCTTATATATTTATTTATGTTTTAGTTTTTAATTTATGTTATGTTATTATTATTATGTTTTAGTTTTTTTTCTCTCCCCCCTCCCATTCTCCACGGCGCAACAGGGGAGGGGTAGGGTTCTTCTTCGATGAAATCCTGCAGCATGTAGCTAGGTAGGTTGGTGGGATTCTGGTCATTAGCAGCTCGGCTCTCCTCCTCAGCAAAAAACAGCGGGTTGGCGTAGCTTATCATCAAAACCAGTGTTGTTTCAGCCTTGGCTCAGTTCTAGTTTTGCACCACAGTGGCGGCACAACTCATCCACAGGTGGTGCGACTCATCCGCAAGTGGCGCAACTTGAACTGGAAGACAAGCGCGCAATATTGGCCTCCTAGAAATCACGGTTCACATCATAGGGCGTGCTGATAGATCGGTTAGTAATCTTATTATTGAGCTTGATATCTTCAAACGATAGAAAGGCTCGGACTCGAATCCTCCACCTGTGGCACCCATTTCATAAAATAACAGATTCATCAAATTTGGATTTTTTGATTATTTTGATTTTGTTCGATCTGTGCACGAGGTTGGGATTGGGTTTTGGATTTTCATTTGATTTAGTTCAGGTCTTGATTTGGGTTTGGTTTGTGGTGTTTGGGATGTTGTGTTGTGGTTATGCTATTTTTGTGCAAGGAAGATGTTATTGTTGGTCAAGAGTAGATACAGGGAAGCAACGTTGTGAGTTCTCGAGGCTGGGAAGAAGCTTTGGTAGTGCTGTGGAAGAAACCATGAAGTAATGATGGAGGCGAGGCAAAGGTAGGGAAAGAAAGGCTAACATTGAGATGCAGGGGAGGTTCACGGGGTCACCATTAGCTTTAATTCAGAAAAGGTCACTCTTAGTTGGAAAAAAATAATGAAGATAGGAGCAGTGGCGTGGGGGTCACTGGTATAATTAAATGAAAAAGCGAGGTCACCATTGGAATAAAAAGAAAAGGTTACTGATGGAATGGGCAGCTACGGATTGTGAGTCACTGTTAGAACAAATAAAGGGTCACTAGTAGTTAAAATAAAAGTTTACCGGTAGTATAAAATTAAAAACTCACCGTTGCGCACATAGAAAAAGGGTCACCAGTAGTTAAAAGGTCACCGCTAGATGAATAATCTGCATTGGTGATAAAAAACTAACGCTATAACAAAGAAGAGATATTGGACTAACGATGAGTTAAAAATACGAACTGCAAAAATTAAACATAAAATTAAATCTTAATTTAATTTAAATTAGAAATTATAAAATGACTAAAAATTAAAAATTAAAAATAGAATTATTAAACATTAAACATAAAAATTACAATTTAAATTATTAATTGATAACACTTAAATTATAAACTGGATAATTGATATACTAAATTAATAAAAGGATTAAATTAAATTTACTATATAAATAATTACAAGGTAGCAGCAAATAAAAATGGAGAGCATCAGTGACCCTTTAGGTTACCGATAGCTTTAGTCTACCTCACCAGTAGACTAAAATCAATAGAAAATTAAAATAACATATAAATGCATACATAAGATTAAATAATTAATGTTTAAATACTCAAAATTAATTAATTAAATAACTATTTGAATATATAAAATTAAAAGCAAACTATTTTCTTTAATTTAAAATAAAATTCTTAACTCAATTAACTAGTAGGATGACTATGCTTATTAATAAATAAAGTTAAAATATTTTAATTAATCCATATTAAAGAATAAAATATTAGAATAAAGTCTATGTTGATTAAAACACAAAAAAGGATTTTCAAAGATTATTTATTATTAATGTGAAATTATTAAATAGTGAGCCGATCGGCATTAACACAACTAATAAACAAATAATAAATTTAGATAAAATATGTAAGATTAAAATTATTGATTTAAAGACTAAAAATACATAATTAATTATAAAAATTGATTAATTGACAAAGTTAACTATAAAATACAAAAGTAAAACTATTTAGTAAAAAGTGATTAAAAAATTAATTAAATAATTAAAATTTAAGTAAAAAGATGTGGCAAAACTAAGTATAAATAGAGCCACAACAGGTGCCTCCCCCGGGTGTCGGCTATGGTGGACCCCTCCATTGTGGGCCACCCTGGCCACGTGTCGCACCACAAGCTTCCCAGCGTGTCGCGCCCAATGGGCTGGGCCTGCCCCTTTTCGAGCTGGGATGAACCCAGAATGGGCGACCCGAACCGGATTGGGTCAACCTAGGCCGGGTCGGGCCGGGTCGGTCAGACCGGGTCAGACTGGACTCGGCCCCATCTGGACTCAGATACGCCTTTTTGGTCATATCTTGAGAACTGAGCGTATATTTGACGAACCATCTATGACACTGAGATCCTTGGATCGAGACATTCCTTTTGGTATACTCCACTTGAGTATTAAAAAATGATAGAGTATGGTCGTGTTGCATCAAACCCGAATCCAACCGGGCCCTCGAAATGAAAATGCTAATAACTTACAAACTGAGCGTCCGATTGACACACCGTCAGTCGCATTGGGTCCCTTATGACATGAAAGACCTTCATGGGACATAATGGTATTTTAAGTATTGACTGATGGTTTGAGGAGAGGATCCTCCTGGAATCAAGTGTGCATAGTGAGGACACCCTGTGGATGGCTGTACTTGATGAATCTACCGATCCGGTGTGGGTCAACTTCTAATCTTGTGTGGGTCATCTTTAGATCCAATGTGGGTCATCATCAGATCCTATGTGGGTCATCATCGGATCATGTGTGGGTCAGCATTTTCAGAACCTGTGTGGGTCAACGACAGAGCTTCTCAACAATGTTAGATGATCTTGCAATACACCTAATCATCTGTACTTATATACATAAGTTATACCAGGTGTGAGATGTGTCCTTACCTCTGTGGTACACTTATGTGTGGTGATACCTTTTTGTAATTATTCTATGTGGCATTACCTTTGTGGTACTTACCATTGTGGTACACTTCTGTGTGGTGATACCGATGTGGTATTCTTCTATGTGGCATTACCTTTGTGGTACTTACCTTTGTGGTGTTACCTTAGTGGTATTCATTCCTTCATGGAATACTTATGCTTTTGGCTAAAGATTTGGGCCTTGTGTTTCCTCATGAACGAGATGGGTATACTTGGTTACTTAGGTATATGTATGGGCATATACCTAAGTAGAGTTGATTATTGCTTTGTGCTTGGATTTGTAGTGTTGCTTTTCGGTTTATCCTCTATTGAATTATGAGATACCTTTGGGGGTCTCGGGGTCCCTACTGAGTATCATTATAATCACCCCTTCACCGGCTATACCCACACCTTGTTGTGTCTTCTGTAGTAGACAGACATCACTGATCGAGGTCGAGAGCACCGGGACTGGAGGCTGCTTGGAGGTGGAAATTAGACGAGACGATCCGCCGTGACGACCGTTCGAGAGCTATACTTACCCTTGTGGTAGGATCCTTGGCATGTGTTCATATGAACTATTTTCTGTTTTAGTTGTACTTTCTAGTTGGGCTTGTATTTTAGCCCCATTAATTACTGTACACACCCAGTTTACTTTATAGTTTACTTTTTTCCTTGTATCCTTCTATGTGCTTGGACTATGTGAGTCTCCCGATTAAAAGGCAATGCCTTCCCATTTTTAAGGACACACCATTCCAGTTCTATTCACCAGCCCCTAGCCTATAGAAGGCAGGTTTTGGGTAGTCACGACATGGGCCTTGGGGGATGGGTCGTGAAAAATTTATTCAATTAGGGGGTTTCAGAACCCCCTCTATTTTCTTAAATTGGAAGGGGATTAAACCCCCTCTATTTTATGAGATTAGTAGTTGTTCATGGACCCCCTTTAATATTTTAATTAGAAGGGTTTTGAATCCCCACAATTTCTTTTTAAAAATTATAAATTATATATATATATATCCTCTAAAATCCAACTGAATATTTAGTCCTAGTAATAATTAAATTAGTGTTGGTTTTGAGATAACTGTATCTAAAATAAAACCAAATACTAAAAAACAATTCTATAAACTTTAGTGGGGGTTGTGAACCCCTTATAAATTTTGTGATTAGTGGGGTGTGGGTTTTTCATAACCCATTCTAAAAACTTCCGATAATCATCTAATTTTTTTCTGCATGGACATATTGTTTGTCCAATCCCATGAATTCAAAATTAAAATAATCCTGATTCATCACCAAAGCTACTCCCATAGGAGCATATGTGGTGGCACCACTAATAATAATGTGCCCTCAATCATATTACCCATGTGATTTATATTGGATAACATCGTATTTTATGATATGGGTATTTCATATGTTAATGCATAAGTAAAAACGTGGAATATGATATATCATTGTATTTAATATCATATGATTATTCTATTGGGACATATCAAATCAACATTTATCTATATTTTTCATTATACTATATTGTTGTACTAAAAGTTTTAAAATATGTATTAAGTTATAAATTATAATTTTTAATCAGATAGATAAATGTTAAACATCAACATTTGGGTTCTCATCAACATTGGCAATATATGGTTATAAATGTTTCATGATAAAATTTAAGGATTCAATTATGAATTTAAGTGTTAAATACATTTTATTTTTAATTTTTACGATAACTTTTGTATTTATATTTCACTAAAAAATACATCGTGTATCATTGTTTGATATTATATTTAGTTCTCTTGAGATTAATCTCACTTCTCAGTCATCTTTTACACATTTCATAATGAATTTATATAGATGTAATTGCATTCCTAGCAATGAAATAGTTGATTCTTCAACAATTGGATACATAGAAAAAAATATTCATTAGTAATAATTTTATAAATCACCATAAATCATTTGATCAATGAAATGTAACTTGACTATCATCATTGAATGTTATATAAGTCATTTGATATTAAATATGGATATTTTTCTGAAGAAGGATGGTTATGGTTTATAGTATTTTATTTACTTTGTGGATTGAATAAATGAGAATTAATAATGATAAATTCAATATTCATATGAAAGAAAAGATTAATGATTTAATTGAATATTGAGAATTAATTTGTGATTATGTTCAATGATATCTTTAGTACCATCATTAATCATGAAAACATTTATATAGACCATACCACTGGGGAAATAAGGTGATTTGATATCATCATTTGGATGTCATGTTGGATGTATCCATATGTGTGAAATGGTTCATCCTTGAATATATTATCAACACAATACCATGATTGAACATAATAAGGAAACATTATCTTTAATGATGAAAAATCATTATTATATATTCTATCATAATATAGGATACATATTTTATACTATGGTGAATCATATGAAATGGGATATCCTTGTGTGTAAATGATTTCATAATAAAATATAATATATCCATGAATGTAGGATATGTTATATCTTTTGAAATCATCATATCATAATATATATTATATGGGTAATTATAGTTCACTATATAAAATTTTATATATTTGTTAATGCATGATCGAAAATAATAGGATGATATAAGACCTTTTCATGTAATAAAATAAAGAATATTAAATCACCAATGTGATATTAATGTATATTTTAAAACTAAATTTGTAGTGATTTGATATTATGTTGTGGGCTATAATTTGTCTATCATAACATATGATATATTCTTCATTGAAAAGTATATATTATGTATAATAATGGATACTAAAATATTGTATAAATTTAAAAAATTTATCATTTATCTATGGATATTGTTAATTTATTAATTATATTTAATTTTGATGAGAAATTGTATTTTGATATATTTTATTAATTTATATTATTTTTATAATTTTTTTAATTAAAAAAATATTCAATTCAATATAGTAATTATTTTGGAACATTTAATAAATAAATGTCATTAATATTAATTAAAGTTATTAAATACATTAATTTATAGTGTCTATATGTAAATTTTAATTTAAATCATTATGTGTTTATTAATCTCAATAAAATGAAAAATAGAGAAGATCTTTTAAGATATATTGTTTTGTTAATAATTATTTAACTCAAATGTTCAAATTAATGGTCTAATTTGATATATAATTTTAACCATCCAAAAATAATATTTGGAAACCAATATGGAAATATAGGGAACATTATTTTTTTTTGTATTTTGGTATGTCTATGATATATAAAAACATTATAGTTAAGTTAAATACAACATATTTAATAAATTTCAAAATGAATGATAATATGAAGGAGTTCATATTTGAAATAAATATTATATATATCTATATCACTGTATGTATTATATTTAATGTTTATTCGATTATAAATATGTTATTATTATTTATATTATGATTTTTTATAAATTAATTTCTGATGTACAAATTTAGGATATGATAATTAAAATAGTTTAGTCCCTAAATTATTCATAGATATAATTTTTTTATAAAATTAATTAATGTATGTTTTATCTTAAATTTTTTTACATAACATTATACTGTTATACATGAATTTCATTAATTACATTCTATGTATCATAATGAAAATGTTATATGTCCACATTCATTATGTCCGATTTAGGGGTTATAAGCTTGAATTTTGAAGTTATTTATAATTTCTCGATATGAGCTCATAGAATTCTATTTAAATTGAGGTTTATTATGAGTATTAAACCATGTGTAGATGGATTGATATTATGTTTATCACTAGTCAAGGGGAATATCATTGATCTCAAGAAATTTCCACTATATATATATTACCATGTAATCCCATATTGGCAATTTTAATTCCAACCATTCTAATCCTTTAAATAAATCATTTAATTCAATCAATTGCATCCTATTCATTTGGATATATGTGAATATAATTGAATTTAAATTTCGATTGGTAGCATAATCTATGTTTTCTTAAATGAAATTAAAAAAAATATGGTTCACACACACACACAAACATGTAGTGGGATGAATAGTGTTTCAAATTATAATTCATTATAAACATGAATACATGAAAAGTTGATGAATTATATATGATTTAGAGATGTTTAATATCACTAAATAAATACTAAGTATTAAATACCATTAGAAAGTAACACATATAAAAACCTAAATCTTCCACTTGGGTAGGTTAATGTTATATCTATCTACCAATGAATTTTCATTCAAAAGTCATTTTGGAAGTAAGTCTCCTTAATAGATATAAGACATAATATCAATACATATTTTGGGATACAATTATCTAGGAAACCCCTAGTTTTTGGGTAATAGTTGAATAGGTTTTAGATACTAAATAAGATGGAATTTTGAAAAAAAAGTATACAATCTTCTTTCTAGAAGTGATAGATGATTTTACATTAATGGTATAAAATATAAATAACTAATTATTAAGAGGAATTATAAATATAACCCAATACCTATTGGAATATATATCAATTCACACTAATAGATTAGATTTAAAAAAAATTAATCGTCTTTTCACTGGGATCATTGATAATAAAATCCTATTTCAGATGAATTTAAAATAGGATACTCATATGGTAAAATATAATTTTTTAGATAAATATGAGTCATCTTCATCAAATATAATCCTATGAAAAACAATATAACAATTTGTTCACTAATATAAAAAGTGTTTTGACTGGTACACAATCTTGTGAATCATTATTAATAATGAAATCAAATTTAATGTGATGGAAAAACCCCTTCAAGAGTAATTAACTAGTGATGTTTACCAAAAGTGGATAAAAATTTGATGCTACGTATTTAAATTATATTATTGATTTCAATATCATTAATGTATTTATGGAGCCTATGTTTAATATAAATCTTAATAAATTGATCTTCTTGAAATTATAGATAACATGAAAATGTACAATCAAGAATAATCCTGGTATGAGTGGTATGAGTAATTTAAGGAACTCATTTGAAGAAATATTTTAAAATGAAAAACAATATATTATCAAAAAGTTAATATGATTAGGTAAGTGAATTGATTAGATAGGATGATACATTTTTATGAAATGATATAACTATAGAAATAATTATAAAATCATTAATAGATATTTTCTTATTGTTTATTATAAATTACAATATAAATGAAAAAAATTAAAATTTTCCCAAATATCATTAATATATATATCATATAACTAACTATTAAATGAGATGTACAGTCTCTGGTTTTTTATTGATAGTTTAGCAGGGTAAAATTTAGAAACTGAAAGAAAAAATGTCCAATTAGAGTGTATTATAATTATTATTATGATAAAATGGAAATTGTTTTGAACATAACATAGGTTTCATTAGTGATTACAATTGTAAAAGTTAGTTCACTTGAGAAGAAATCCCCCATAACACCGAATGTGATTCAAGAAAATATTGGTAGATTCTACGTTGCGTATAAATTTTCTATTAATGAAATCCTATATCTTGAATAAAATATGATACATACAGTAACAAAAAAAATTATTTTACATATTTATAAGAATTAAATGTTTGTGTAGAGTTGATGATTTAATTATTGAACTTTAAATTTATGTTATTGAAAAGGTTTTTCTATAATAATGGGATGGTTACTATACAAAACATCAAAGCATTTAATTTTTTGAATTAAATATGCACTATATATTCTTATTTAACTTATATAATTACATTAATTTTTTATAAATATTATGTTATTATAAATAAAATTATTTAATCAAATGCCACATTATGTTTATGATTCATAAATTTATAGAAAATTTTGAATATATACTTAGGATGTAAGTATTGTTTCTAGAACAGTAATGATTTTTTTGTTTCTATTATGCTATCTTATAGAAAATAATATTACAATGAGGATAAAAGTGATATTATTCTTCATAGATAATTATAATCTACATAAAATAAAAAAATAAATAAGTTTTATTATTTATAAAATTCATTATATATCATATTATATTTTAAATATATTGTTAATGAATAATATTAATTTATAGTGTAACATGTTTTTTCCAAAATGAACATAAAAATTTAATTAAATAATGTTTTTCAACAAATTTGATTATTGAAATAATATAAATGGTTTTATATATAATTAGAAATTAATTAAAACTTTGTAATTAATTTTTTTATAATAATGAAATAGGAAAACATGGGAAACATTTAACATTTTTGGAATTTATTATTATCAAAAATTTATTTTCAAACATAATTTTTTTAATGAAGATTAATTTTAATGATCCTTTAATTGTAATTAAATTAAAAAATGAAATCAGCCCTTGATTTTAGTTGTTCTTCACTATGGATATTTTATATTTATTACATCCCCATTCTTTCTCTGGATGTATTATGATTGTTTCAATCATATTTTCATGAAACCTATAACTTTTTAGTGGGTTAAAAATCATTTGTATGTAATAATAGATGTTTAAATGAATTTTATGATGAAATGAAAGCTCAATGTACTTAATTTATGTTATAGTTCCAATAAATTAGTGATTATTATTGGTGTTTTATTTATAAAATAGGGCATGTGAGACAATTATAGTTCTAAAATTAATTGTGAAAAGGGATGGAGTTAATTGATTCTTTTCTCATAATAGATTATAAGATATTTAGGTTATGATAATTCCAATTATAACAATAATGGTTATATCAAATGTAACTATGATAGTTAAACCATCTATTGCCATGTTGTTTATTCAATGTGTAACCATTCAGGATAATCCACTTATTACCAAGTATGTTATTACTTATGTTTGATTGATAAGAATATGTTCCCTGGTAAATAAACTTTTTTTATGATTACTATCAGTTATCATTGTTTCAAATGATTTTTATTGACATAAAATGGATTATGATTATTGAATATAATTAATTTATCATTTGTTAATATTTTATTCCTTGTTTCTTAACTTGATATCTAGGTATTGATGGGAATTAACTTCTCATATGTTATGTTCTTGAACTATGATGATGTCAACATACCATTGTGATCATCATACACTTGATAATTAAATAAAATTGTTAATTCTTATTTTATCCTTATTTATTATTTGATCTCACATTTATTATGCCTTCCATTCCATGGGTTATTAGGAATGGTGAAAAAAATTTCAATATAAAAAGGATTTATATGTCATGAAATTTTTGGTAGTTATGGAATACTGAATATGTAATATGGAAAGTTGGGTTTAGCTGGATAAATCATCTCCAGAGTTCATTATAGTTGTTTATATAAAATTGTGTTCTAATTGTATAAAATTCTAAACCTAAAAGTCATTGGGTTTGTATGTGATTCAATATTTCATTTTTAGTTTGATTTTTTGGATGAAAAAAATGAAAAATCATGGGTCATAATTATCATTATCTAGGCCTATAATAAAATATCAATGTTTTTATCATTATATCTGATAATGTGTTAGGGTATTTTATAACTACTCATTTTTGTTTTATTGTAAGTTCATCATATGCTTGAAAAAAATTATTGATAAATATATTTTTTGTTTAATTTTACATGTTATTTTTAAAATCTAATTTTAAAATTTGTTAATTTAATTTGATTAAATTGATATATAATTTGAATAATAATAATTAATTTTTTTGATGGGTTTAAATTAATTTTTTTCGTAATGAATAGTAAAAATAGTTAAAAAAATCCCCCATGATAATAGGTAAAATCTGTAAATCCTCATTTAAAACTAATTGATAAGGAAATAAGTTTTCATATCAATTCACATTTGATTAGATAATTTCTTCCTATATAAACCTAGGTTCAAGATTCAATTTTTTATGGAGAATTTTTAAAATAAAGTGACCTATATAATAATTTTTGTAATGAAAAATGACATAATAATGGACACTTTCCTTTAAATAACTATTCTTTTTTCAAGTAACGATATAAATAAGAGGCGAATGAATATTAACTGTAATTTTTCATATAATAAAATTATTTTCATAACGATAATTGTTTTTAATTTTTACTGATTATTTGGTTTCCTTGAAAGTATATACAAAAATAACACAAGTCTTATGAAAACAATTCAAAAATAAATATATATAATATGAAAAACAATACATGTATTTTACTTGTGATGAGTAATAGTTCTAAAATAATTTTAAATTTAATAATCATGTTTTATTTATGGTTTAATATATTAAATTATTAATTAAATACTATTTTAATTCCTTTAAATTTAAAATAGTAAATAGTTTTAAAAATAACATTACAAACATTTTAGGAATTTTTTTATTAAATTATTTAAAATTTACCAAAAATAATGAAAATAGAAAATTTCGATGATAAATTGTAAAAATATTAATCCATTTTAAATTTTGGATCTATGTTTTATCTTATATGTAAAATTATGAAACTTTTAGTTAATTTTTTTGTTAACTCAGTGAAGGTTGAAATAAGTTTATTGGGGGTGGGGTTCAACATTGAGGTAAGAGATATTTATATAAGTATAAATTTATAAATATTATTTAATGAAAATATTTCAACATTATACTTTTCAAAATTCCAATATCTGGCCATTGGAATCATTTTTCTTTGGAATGACTTCATGATTTTTTATTCTTTTATGAAATTTACTATTAGTTCATCTCATTCAATTATACAAACACACATCCTCTCAACTACATTACACAGTTTTTGAAAAAAAATCTAACATTAAATACTAATATCGTTCATTTAAATCCCGTAACATTAACTATAGTCCCTTTTGATATCATAGAACCATCATTGGAAGGATTTATATATAAACATAAATTGTTTTTATTGAATATTAGATATTTTTCTTAACCAATAATTTTTTATTTATTTACTCACCCAACTATTTTAAATATTATTTTAAAGTAATGATATATTAAAATAAATATCTCCCATAAAATTATATTTTTATTTTATTGAAATATCCTATACCAGTTTACTCTCCTATAAAATGGGAAATGAATCAGTCATTCGTTTGTACTGTGGACTATCTCCTCAAAAACCAATGTAATTTTTATCCACAACCATCTCTTACATATAACTTTATTGATGGATTTAATTTATATATAAACTATTTTAATTACATATTAATTATTTTCAAAATATAATATATAATTTAAATTCATACATTTACATTCACTGATAATGATAACAATATTCTTGAATACATTTGGACTGCAACCTTTATAAATCAATGTGATTCGTTCCATATAACCACATCACATGAATGATATATCTAACTATATATTAAATAAAAGAAATTTTAATTATGATATAATTATAATTATAGAAATATAAAATATTACCTATCTTAAATCAATATTTCTCGCTTAAAATGTAAATTTTATTAATGAAAACTTATGGATTACAGCCTCGATGATTGTAACATGGGTTATTTTTTATAACCTTATTTCATGGTGGGTTACAAAAATTTAATTTTTTATATAAAAATTAATATTTTATCATTTTTATTATTATATAGATAATGGAATAATGACCCCATTTTCTTCTATGAAATTAAAAAATTCTTGTAGAAATATGTTCTGAATATCATCAAAACATATTATAGAGATTTAATTGATTATGTATACAAATGTACAAATATAGGAACTAAAATAAGAGAAAAAATAAATATAAAAAATTTTCTTCATAAATTAAATAATTAACATAATATTATTATTTAGGAATATAAATTACATATGTGAAGAGTCTAAATTGAGATAAGGGAGTTCGTCTTTATTTCCATTCATTGAGTATTATTTTAATGTTATACACAAAATTTATTTTCCAATGTGTACATAGTTATAAATTTATATATTATATCATGTTTCTATCATTTTTCCTATTATGTATTGTTTTATTTCATGTTACTTTATCCATGTAGATTTATTTGGAATTTTACCAAAGTGGTACATGATTTATGCTACAATATTTTTTCCTTTCAAGATAGTTTATGTTGATCATTCTATTGGGTGAAATAATTTTCATTTATATTCATGAACCATATGCATTTTATTTCCATTTATATATGATGATGGTTTAAATATTTTGTCTCCATTTATATCCTTATTTAATAATTGATCATCGTGAATGTTTTCTGGTAAGTAATACTGATCTTATGTATTTTTTTGATCGGGAATTTCTCTCTTCAAAGTCTATATATACATAATATATTTTAAATAATGTTCTTAAAATTAATCAATGATTTAGTAAAAAAAATAATGATTTTTGTTTCTAAAAATGGATTAATTGGAATCATTCCCTCATTTTTTGAACATGGTGTTATATGAGTATTTAAAAAAAATTATAAAAGGGATTTTTTCTTCTATCATATACATCATAAAATAATTTCATGTCACCATGAAAACTTAATTAATTTAATATTCCTTTATAAGTACATATTTTAAATTTGGATGATTTAATATTTTCTTGTAGTGTTTTAAATGTAAAAAATTTCATTTTCCTCTATTAATATTTCATGTGACCTTTTAAATAAATTTTCATCGATTATGATAATAGGTGATGTTATGGATTTCTAATAAATTCTATATATTTGTGTAAAGACTCGGAAATTTCAAGGAATTTTTTTTCTTAATTTTGTTTTGAATTTTACAAGAACGCAGTTTCTGACGGTGCCTGATTCCAAGGCTCGGTGTGCCCGGAATCATTTTCCGAAGTTTGGCTTGGGTACGTTCAGTGAACGGACGAGCGGGTTTTTCTATCTTTTGAACCGGTGCTCGGAATCGAATTTTGAGGGCACCGATAGAATCGCAACGCCGATTTTTTCTTAGAAACGCCCTTTCCGGAGTTGCATTTGCTCGGGTGTGGTTTTTAATTTTTGGGGTTAAGTTAAGAAATAAAATAAAAGTGGTGCGACACTTTATTTTATTTTACTGAAAGCTGGCTTAACCTAAGTTAAGTGGATTAGATGGGACCCACAATATCCTACCCACTTGGTAGGATATTTTGTGAGGTGGGACCCACATGAGCCACCGTTTCTTTTCTTCTTAAGTAACGCACCCGCACCCCCCTTTTTAATGAAGTCAAACCTTATGTTTTTCTGGTTAAGAAACGCCTCATTAAATTGGGCGGTTAAATCGTTACAATTAATTCATTGAATTAATTTTTCATTTCGTTTCTTTTGAAATTCAAACGTGTCATGTGTGTTATTAAAATAAGATAACTCTTATTTTATTTCTGTTAGAACTTGTGGCATGGAGAGGATTTGGAGGAAAGAGTTCTTCTTCGATGAAGAACGCGAAGAAAGTGAAGAACGCACCGCTCTCCGATGAAGAACGCCAAACCCTCGGAGATCGATGACATGACGCCGTGTACCGCGACGTCAACGACGCTTCTTCCTCGACGCCCCTTCCGCAACGCGACGACCCTCTTCTTCCGTGATGGTTAATTCCGCGACGAACTCACGTTTGACGACAACGTTGAGGTAGGGAATTGTTTTGTGAATGTTAATGAACCCCATGTTACTTCCTTCTAAATCAAGAATGCGTATCAACTAAACATGAAGTTGATCCGCGAAGAATATGTTGCGGGTTGGGAGTTCTTTTTTTGTGGGGAAAACTGTAGGGGTTTATTGATTCTTGTTCATGAAACATCCTTTGTCATTCTGCTTGTTATCATATTAACGGGAGGAGGTCGGACCGCACGAACACGGCCGAACCTCCTCCCCCTTTTGTTGTTGTGTTGTTGTGGTTCGGAAGATGGCGGCATGGTGCGACGACACCGCGCGGGAACCTAGAAGAATGCGGCAAGGATGCGCGGCGCCGTTGCGCTGCGTCGTCGAGGCCGAACGAAAGTGTGGTCGTAATTGGGACCGCGAAGGTGAACAGAAGACTCCGCACTTGTTTTTTTTGACGTGAGGATCGACGGGCATTGATGGAACGGGCCATAGAGATGATTTAATGTTTCTGCAGTGAAGAACGGGACCCGGGACGAGTATCGGCGCAGACAGAATTGAAAACGGACCACCGGAGCAACTCCGGTGGCCCGCAGACACCACCGGCGGCGCCGACGCCCGGAGGCGGCGACCAGCACCGGCCGGCCGCCCGGAGGTGGCAGCGCCACGACGCGCCGCGTGGAGAAACCGTCGCGGCTGAAGCCGTGGCGTCGAGTTGGTGGATCCCGCGGCCACGCGGGATCCAGGGTGGGGGACGCGGCGCGCGCCGCGTCCGCGGAGCACCGGCTCGCTGGCCGAGCCAGCGAGCCTCCCAGCCAAGCCGGGCTGGCTTGGGCGGACCGGGTTGGGTCGCGTCCTGCCGGTCCGGGCCCGGACCCGGGTCGGGTCGACCCGGTTTGGGCCGACCCAGGGGGGGTTGGGCCGGGTCGGTCCGGGCCCAGACCCCCCGTTTTCGGATCACATTCGTTCTTTCACACATATCTTGGGCTACGGACCTCCGATCGATGCACCGTCAGTTGCGTAGAGATCCTTGGATCGAGACGGTTGTTTCGGTATATTACACTCAAGGTTTCAGAGAAATTTGGGTTCGGCCGGGTTGGTTCGGATATGAAACCAACCAGGCCCTCGGAGCGGAAACGCCTATATTTTGAGCTCCGGACGTTCGATTGACGTGACATCGACTTAATTGAATTCCTCTTGATGAGAGGGAACTTTTGGCTTACTCCGCTCAAGGTTTGGATGCCGTCGGAGTGCAGTCGGGTTGGTTCGCTCACGAAACCAACCGGACCCCTGAAACGAAAAAGCCAATAACTCACAGACCAGACGTCCGATTGATGCGCCGTCTGTCTCGTTGATTTCATCTTGATGAGATGGAACTTTTGGAATAATTCGCTTGAGTTTTGGATACAGTTGGATAGTGGCCGGGTTGGATTGCACCCGAAATCCAACCGGGCCCCTGGAACGGAAAAGCTGATAACTTTCAGACTGGACGTCCGTTTGACGAACCGTCAGTGGCGTTGGTGATCACGTGGAGAAACAGTCCCTATGAGTTTAACCTATGAGAGTTTGGGGTATAGTTGAGATACGGCCGGATTGGTTCACACACGAAACCAACCGGGCCTCGGGGACGAAAAGGCTAGTAACACACAGACCAGGCGTCCGATTGACGCACCGTCTGTTGCGTTGAGACCCCTATGATGAGGTTGTCCTTTGAGATACTTCTTAGTGGAACTTTTTGATACTTGTAGTATCGACTAGTAGCTCGTGGAGCGGACCCTCACGGAGACGAGCGTGCAGAGTACGGAGACCATGTAGCCGGCTGAGACCTGACGACTGCTTGACCGATCGACTCGGTGTGTTTCGGATAGCCCAGTGGGGAGCGCTTGGTTGTAGCGGCAGACCCACGGAGGAGGAGTGCTTGGTTGTAGCGGCACACCCACGGCGGAGGAGCACTTGGTTGTAGCGGCAGACCCGCGGTACTCAACAGAAGGAGTACCTATGGAGGCTGTGAGGGGGAGCGCTTGGTTGTAGCGGCAGACCCATGGTGGGAAGCGCTTGGTTGTAGTAGCAGGCCCAAAATACTCGATAGGAGGAGTACCTCAACAGTCTTAGGTTAGTGAGAAGTACCTCGGAGTCATGACAGGACCACTGTACACTCCAGAGACGGGGCTCTTCAGCAGTTACAGTTTCGATAACGAAAATTCTGGTTTGGGATGAATCTTTGACCTTTGTGTTTACCTCATGATTGAGAAAGGTCACTTGATAACTTAGGTATATGTATAGGTATATACCTGGGGAGTGGTTATCCGATGATTTCATAATCTCTTGTTTCCTCGTGATTGAGATGGGTTACTTGATAACTTAGGTATATGTATGGGCATATACCTAAGTAGAGGTTATCTGTTGAGATCTCCTTTGTAGTTATACTTGTTGGTTTTAGTGAGACCTTGAGGGTCTCGGGGTCCCTACTGAGTATCGTTATACTCACCCCTACACGGGTTATGCCCGCACCTCGTTGTGTTGGTTGCAGATGACGGGCAGTGCTGACGGAGGCCGAGTGTTCGAGGACTGGACGGTACCCGGAGGTGGACCACCCGACGAGTCAGTATCTGGAGGTGGACTTCACGGTAAGACGACACGCGGAGGGGGTTGACGGGCGAGAGCATTGAGGAGCTGTGCTATCTGTACCTACCCTTCAGGTAGGATCCGTGGTGGATGATCCAGGAGCTGCGCTATCTGTACCTACCCTTCAGGTAGGATCCGAGGAGGATGACCCAGGAGCTACTTCCTTTCTTCCAGATGTTTTTCTATTGTACTTTTGTTCAGTTGTAGCTGTATTTTCATTTGGGTTTGTATTCTGGCCCATTTACTTTTTCCGCACTTTCTTTGTTCTTAGTGTTTTACTTCCTCTTGTACTCTGTGGTGTTTTGTTACTTTTATAAATGAAATTCCTTCCCAGTTATCAGGATTTACATCTTTGGTGCTAGTCGCCAGCCCCTGGCCTATGGAAGGCGGGATTGGGGTAGTCACGGCACAGGCCCCGATGATGGGTCGTGAAAAATTGGTATAAGAGGAGTCGGTTCTACAGCAGAACTTATAACTCTGATATTTTCTTTCTGTGAAGAAATAATATTAAGGGTACCGAGTGTGGTATTCAGTTCAGGGAGTCCAGTGTTGGTGCGGGTAGCCGACATATCCATACACCAGGACCCTGAAAACTGATTTCCGACTTTGTTCACGAAAAAACTGATTGCGTGTGTGTTTTAAATGGTTTTCCCTTAAAACAGATCAAACCAGGTCAGCTCACCTGGTGTAATCATTTGACCGTGTCACGTTGTTTCTTTCAGGATGCCTTTTCACGGACGACCAGCTAGAGTCCAGAGGGATGTGCGTACTGACAGCCTGCCGAGCGACGAGGCTTCAGTACAGGGCCCTCTTGCAATCGAGGCACCAGCGGAGGCACCATCGGTACTACCATACATTGGGCTGCCGATGCCACCAGCCCCAGCAGTAGGCAATGAACTCCACTTGAGCGTGCTGCACGAGTTCCAGCGCCAGAGGCCACCCAGGTTCCAGGGAGAGACAGACCCGCAGGCGGCTGAGGATTGGCTGGAGGCAGTGGTGAGAGTCTTCAGGCTAGTGGGGACGCCTGCAGACTTCATGGTGATCTTTGCTACCAGCCTTCTTCAGGAAGCAGCAGGAAGGTGGTGGAGAAACTTGTTCCAGTTTTGCGACGGGATGACCTTCACATGGGAAGACTTCGAGACCTTCTTCAGGGTGGATTTTGTGCCAGTAGCTCTACACCCCAAGCATGTACAGAAGCTTCTTCCTTTTCCGCAGGGGTTTCGATCAGTAGACGAGTCATCTGTGGGCAGTAGACAGATGATGTAGAGGTCCAAGAGGACGAGAGCCAGCCGTACAAGGAGCAGGAAGTGTTATGAATGCGGAAGGAAGGGTCACCTGGAACGTGACTGTCTGACTCCTCGTACAGTTGATCCCCAGGCTTTGGAGGAGCCACCGAGGCAGAAGCAGCGACGTGTGCTTGAGAAACAGCTGAGCAGTGGACAAGGTAGTAGAGCTCCGGGAGCAGGTGGACAGGAGCAGAACTAGTGGATACGTCCCTTGTACTTCTAGTTCGATGTTTCTGTTGTATTCGTGTATTTGTACTATGAGTTGCAATAATAAAAAGACACTTATCTTTGTTTGCTTTCCTGTCCTTTTGTTTGGTTGATATTGAGTGGTCCCGGTTAAGACTGTTGACTTGACCCTCACTTTTGAGATTTCTACTGGAGGAGACCCAGTGACCTCGCACTGATGTCGACAGCGTGACTCGACCCTTGGAGGCGAGAGTGATAGTTGGATCTCTTGGTAGTTACGTCGAGGCCTTACGAAGTCATCCATGACATGAATGGATCATTCATGTCAGGATTGACTATATTAGGCAATGGGAATGGTTCATCCAGGGGATGAGACCGAGTTTCTCTTTTCGGCAAAGGAGAAATTTTAGCAGCTCTTTCAGATCATAGGCAAAGAAGGTGCAGGTCATCCATGAGTAGATAAAGACTGCACAATGCGGTAAGAAACAGGAGACCGTCACCAGTCTTAGAGACTCAGGCATGTTAAATGTTTCATGAAATGGAAGCTTTAAGGGGAGATGAGTCTGCAAAGCAGCAGACGTGTAGGTAGAGCTAGGAGAGAAACTTGTGGTGGTGTACGTTTTAACATGCTACAACCACCCGCCTTAGTTGTCCCCTCCAGGCTCAGGGAGCTGGAGGGCAGGGGAAGAGAGTAGCTACTTGCGGTCAGGAAGAGTGACCCAATGGCTCTAAGAATGATTAAAGGGATAGTCTGTGTCCACTACTAGCTCCCGCAGTAACAGATGTTGATACGAATCATTCCTTCCTTCCACGAATCTTGTCTCAGACCTAGAGTTTCCGGTAAGTCGTAGACTTGACCCTCACATCTGGAGATACCTTGGGAGAAGACTCGATAATAACACTTACGCCGACAGTGTGATCAGACCCTCGAGGCGAGAGTTTCAGTTGGAATCTCTTGGTGGAAGCATCGAGGCCTTACGATGTTGGTTTGAGTATGGACTGGGCAAACACAGTTCATACACAAATTGACGGTATTAGGCAAGAAGGTTGTGGTTTAACTACGACGTCGGGATGGGTTTTCCTTGGTTGGAGAAAAGGAAACCCCAGGCAGCACAGGAGGGTGCGACCGATCACTCTTGAGTCGGTCAACCTTACCTCATGGCAGTAGTCGTTTTGAGTTCCAGTTCTAACAGGAATTGGATACCTCTAGAGTTCGAGGATGAGGATCACATCCTTATACGGGTCTCACCTCGACGAGGTTTACGGAGATGTGGCCATGGCGGCAAGCTATCTCTGAGGTTCAGCAGATCTTCTTAGGTCCTCAGCTGGGTAGGCGGGGTGGTTTACCGCTTGACCCATCCACATCAGTTTCACCAGGTGCACGACGACTTCCAGGTATCTCAACTGAGGAGCTGGACTTTGGCGATGGGGTGTCCTTCATGGAGGTTCCAGTGGGGATCAAGGATCGACATGAGCAGATCCTATGAGGATGGTCGATTCCTCAGGTGCGCTTTCACTGGAAGTACGGGAACCTCCAGGTAAGCACATGGGAGCGGAAGGCTCAGATGCGTGCTCAGTACCGCTTTTGTATCCCTAGATTGTGTTAAAGTTTTACGGGGATGTAAAGCCCTGAGGTGGGAGTAATGTAAAGACCCAAAAAATTCAAGGAAATTTTTTTCTTAATTTTCTTTGGATTTTTACAAGAATGCAGTTTCAGACGGCACCTGATTCCGAGGCCCGGTGTGCCCGAAATCATTTTCCGAAGTTTGGCTCGAGTACGTTCAGTGAACGGACGAGTGGGTTTTTCTAACTTTTGAACCGGTGCTCAAAATCAAATTCTGATGGCACCGATGGAATCGCAGCGCCGGTAATTGCTTAGAAACACCTCTTTTGGAGTTGTGTTTGCTCGGGTGTGGTTCTTAATTTTTGGGCTTAAAGTTAAGAAATAAAATAAATTGTACGACAAACTTTATTTTATTTCACTTAAGCCACTTGGAAGCAACTTGAAGCCACTTGAAGCCACTTAAAGCTGCTTAAGCTGAGTTGATGCGGATAGGGTGCTATCCAAAAATATCCTACCCTCTTGGTAGGATATTTGTGAGGTGGGGGCCGCACGAGCCCCACCGTTACTTTTCCGCTAAGTAACGCACCCGCGAAAACCCGTCATTATGAAAGTCAACTGACGCGTTTTCTTAATTTCTTAACGCACCAATTAATTGGGCAGTTTTATTCGTTGAATTAATTCTATGAATTAATTTAATCGTTTCTTAACCTGTTTCAATCCGTTGGCGTAATAATAAAATAAGACCAACGCCCGACTTCTGGAGAAATGCTCGTTGGGAGGTTTTGACCAATTTGTGCCTTCATCCTCCTTCGCGAAAAACGCGAAGAACACGAAGAACGCGAAGAACGCCGTCACCCTCGGAGATTGACGACGCTTCTTCCGAGACGTTCTTCCCCGCAACGATCTCCGATCACCAACTACTTGAGGTATGAGATTTTGGGTTTCTTCTTTAAATCTCTTTGTGGATTAAAACAACAACATGGATTTAATTAATATAATTAAATCTGTTGTTCTTGAACCTTGGAGTTCGTCGACGCGACACCGTATTCTGCGACGACACGACACCCTTCCGCGACGACGCGACACATTTCCGCGACGACGCGACGCCCTTCCGCGACGCGACGATCGCCTTCTTCTGCGGCGATCAATTCCGCGAAGAACGCACGTGTGACGACTTGACGAGGTAGGGGTTTGTTGTGAAACAATTTATATTCCCGTGATTGTTTCTTTTAAAATAAAGAACCCAGTTTCATAAGAACAATTTTAATTCATTAAAATTGTTAGTTGTTATGTTTTCTATGTGTTGATTATTTCTCCCGACTGTTATCATCTAACGTGGAGGGTGACAGCCAAACAAACACGGCCCGATAACCCTCCGCTGTTCTTCGTTGATGCGCGGATTGGCGGGCGACGACGAAACATGCCGCAGGGACGATCTGTTGTTTCCGCAGTAAATAACGAGACCCCGGAGGTGCTTCGGCGCAGATGGGAAGGAAAACGGACCACCAGAGCAACTCCGGTGGCCCGCAGAAGCCTCCGGCGGCGGTAGCCAGCGGACCCGCGGCCACGTGGGTCAAGCTCACACGCACAGGACGCGGCAAAAGCCGCGTCCGCTGAATTCCAGCGCGGCCCCTCGAGGGCCGCGACACTTCCATCCCGCGGGGGCAGCGCCCCGCGGCTGCCACGCTCGGCCGCGCCCTGGCCGGACCGGGTCGGGTCGACCCGGTTCAGCCGACCCAGGGGGGGGGGGTCGGGCCGGGTCGGCCCGGGCCCAGACCCCCCGTCTTCGGACCGCTTTCGGTCTTTTGCCTGTAACTTGAGCTACGGGCCTCCGAATGACGCGCCGTCAGCGGCAAAACGATCTTTGGATCGAGACGGTCGTTTCGGAATACTGAACTGTAGGTTTAGAAATACTTTGGGTTCGGCCGGGTTGGTTTGTACACGAAACCAACCGGGCCCTCGGAGCGGAAACGCTCATATCTTGAGCTTCGGACGTCCGATTGACGTGCCGTCGACTTTGTTTTTTTCCTCTAAGTGAGATGGATATTTTGGCATACTCCACCCGAGGTTTGGACGAAGGTGGAGTACGGTCGGGTTGGTTTTGCCTTAAAAACCAACCGGGCCCCTCGGACGAAAAAGCCAATAACTCTCAGACTGGGCGTCTAATTGACGCGCCGTCTGCGACGTTGAGTTCCTGTTGACGATACGGAACTTTTGGATACATCAACTCTAGACTATGTGTCAGTTGATGTATCAGCCTCTTGGATCGTGGAGCGGACCCTCCCGAACGAGCTTGCTGTGTGCGGGAACCCTAGAGCTGGCTGCGACTGCTACTGTGATGACGACGACTGTGCAGAGATCCTCAGTGGATTCGACGACGACGACTACAGAACTCAGTGATCCTTTGTGGGTCAGTGCTATAGGTCATGTGTGGGCCCGATCCTATGTGGTTCCAATCCTGTGTGGGTCAGCGCTCAACGGTTATGTCTGAGCCAGTGCCTACAAGTCCTGTGTGGGCCCGATCCTGTGTGGGTCTTTGCGGGGGTTAGTTACCTATCGATCCTTTGTGGGTCAGATCCTTTGTGGGTCATTGTAGGGGTTAGTACCTATCGATCCTTTGTGGGTCCGACGACTTAGATGGATCAGTGATCATCTCTATCGTCATTTGAAGAAGTATAACCTGTGTGAGTTGAAACCCTATTTGCTTTCCTTTGTGGGTTGTGTCGCGCTATCCTGTGTGGATTTACGTTTTACTTTCCTTTGTGGATTGTGTTGAGATATCCTGTGTGGATTTTACGTTTTTCTTTCCTGTGTGGACTGGGTTGTACTTGAGCTCGGGTGTTGGAGCCGAGCGAGAATTGATGACTTAGGTATATGTATGGGCATATACCTAAGCCGTGTCGGATGTTACTTCGTGATTGTATCTTTCCTTTGTGGTTTATCCTTTGTGGATTTTCGGAGACCTTTGGGGGTCTCGGGGTCCCTAATGAGTAGCTTATACTCACCCCTGCACGGGCTATGCCCGCACTACATTGTGTTGGTTGTAGACGATGGACAACGCTGATCGTGGTGGAGGATTGCGGAGCAGGACGGTACTTGGAGGTAGACCACTGGGCGGGACGTACTCGGAGCGGTCAGGTGGACCCGAGGGGCAGTGGAGGCTATCTGTACCCACCCTTCAGGTGGGACTTCCAGTGGACAGCTCGACATTGCGGCTTTACTTTTCAGTTACTGTTTTTCCCCTTTCAGTTGTACTTTACAGTTGGGCTTGTATTTCCGGCCCCCTTTACTTTTCCGCACTTACTGTTGTACTAGCTTTTACTTAGTGTTTACTTATTCCGCTAGCTTACTCTGTGGTGATTTTTTACTTTACAAAGGCAATGCCTTCCCCTTTTACCGGGATTTATGCCTTGGTGCTAGTCGCCAGCCCCTGGACTATGGAAGGCGGGCATGGGGTAGTCACGGCACGGGCCCCGAGGACGGGTCGTGACAAATTGGTATCAGAGGAGTTTGGTTCTACCGCGGACTCTGATCTTTTATATGTGAAGCAATAGTGTTTAGTGTATTGGGTGTGGTTATCAGTCCAGGGAGCCCAGTGCTGGTGCGGCGACCGACATATCCGTACAGCAGGACCCTGACTTCTGATTTCCGACTTAATGCACGAAAACATTGATTGCATGTGTGTTTCAAGTATTCTTTGTGATTACATTGTATCAGCTCACCAGGTATACTGTTCTGACCGTGGTGCACCTGTTTCCTTTCCGGATGGCCCCACGACGACAGCCAGCTTGGGTTCCGAGAGTGGTACGTGACGACAGCCCGCCGAGCGACGAGGCCTCGGTACAGGGCCCTTTGACAACAGAGGTTCCGGCGGTACCTCTACCCGCCGAGCCACCGATGCTTCCAGCACCAGCCGCTGATGATGCACATCACCTCAGTGCACTTCATGAGTTCCAGCGCTAGCGACCGCCCAGGTTCCGCGGGGAGACGGACCCCCAGGCAGCCGAGGACTGGCTGGACGCAGTGGTGCGAGTTTTTCGGCTAGTGAGGACACCAGCAGACCTCATGGTGATCCTCGCAGCGAGCCTACTGCACGCAGCAACAGGACGATGGTGGAGCTTGATGCTCCAGGTGCACGATGAGGCCTCTCTCATCTGGACAGACTTTGAGGGCCTCTTCCACTCAGAGTTCATCCCGGCCACCCTCCGTGCGGTGCGCATCCAGGAGCTTTTTCAGCTGTGGCAGGACAGCTTGACGGTCGGCCAGTACTCGGCGAGATTCACCGATCTCTCGCGCTACTCGAACGACATGGTACGGGACCCATTCTTCCGGGCCCAGACCTTTGAGCGGGGATTGAGACACGAGATCATGGCATCGCTGATCTCCCTCAGCATCCTGACCCAGGCGGGAGTTCTGGAGAGAGCCCTTTTGATCGATAGCTTTCTTGCTGAGACTTCTCCAGCGGCGAGACCTACCGTGGGGCAGCACATAGTAGAGTCTTCCGCAACAGGCAGTAGACGGATGACTCAGGGGTCCTGGCAGAGCAGAACCTCACGCAGACGACCTCAGGACACTGGATCAGTGGTACGGGGCACACAGTGCGGAGCCAGTCTTTCGAGAGGCAGGCAGTGCTACACTTGCAGCGGGCAGGGTCACATGGCTCATGACTGCCTGAACCACCGTGCCGAGGAGTAGCAGACAGTTGAGGGGCCACCCAGGCAGAGGCAGAGGGTTGACCGTGTCGGTCCGTAGGAAGGAGGCGGACGAGGCCGAGGAGCTGGCCGAGTAGCAGGTGGTGGGCGACGCTTTGAGGCTCTACCACCACCACCACTTGGAGGTCCACCCCGGCCACAGGGGGCTGGCGGGCAGGGACAGGCACAGCTCCAGGCAGCGGAGGTCTACGACCACGGTGCACCCGAGATGATTCGAGGTACGATATGTGTATATTCCACCCTTGCTGCAGTTATTATAGACATAGGAGCGAGTCACTCTTTCATAGCCGCTGCCCTTGTTCCGAGATCGGAGATTCCGATAGAGCCGTTGGCTCGATCCTTACTGCTAGAGACTCCTACGGGAGTAGACTCGACGATTACGCACTGGTGCTGGTAGTGTGAGCTTACTCTAGGAGGCGAGAGCTTCGGCTGGGATCTTCTTGTAGCAGTGTCGAGGCCTTACGACGTCATCTTGGGCATGTATTGGTTATCCACAATCCATGCTCAGATTGACTGTATTAGGCACAAGGTGCGATGTGTATGCCCCGAAGGGAGCAGGTTCACCTTCACCGGTGATAAGGGAGCCTTCACAGCACAGGATGGACTCCCGTAGAGGAGAGGACAGACCATCACTCATCAGTTGGCTAGTCTCATCCTCAGAACAGTGGACATGTGGAGTCCTAGTTTTCCTGCAGTGGTGGATCAGTATGCGGGCGTCTTTCCCGAAGACGTTCCGGGACTACCTCCTCACAGATAGGTAGACTTTTATATTGATCTGTACCCTGGGAAAGCCCCGATATCCACTCCAGCGTATCGGATGGCCCCCGCTGAGCTTCGAGAGCTACGGGTACAGTTGGAGGACTTGCAGGGCAAGGGGTTCATCCGACCTAGTGTTTCACCCTGGGCTTCCCCGATATTGTTTGCCAAGAAGGAAGACCAGAGCTTGTGACTGTGTGTCGAATATCGTCGCCTGAACCAGGAGACAGTGAGGAACAAGTATCTGCTACCGAGTATTGATGACCTCTTCGATCAGCTCAAGGGAGCACGATGGTTCTCTAAGATAGACCTAAGGGCAGGCTATCATCAGCTCAGATTTCGAGACGAGGACGTGCAGAAGATGGACTTCAGGTGTCAGTATGGCCACTATGAGTTCTTGGTTATGCCATTCAGCGTAACCAATTCTCCAGCAGTGTTCATGAGCCTCATGACCAGGATCTTCCATCCATACCTCGATCGATTTGTCGTGGTCTTCATCGACGACATTTTGGTATACTCGACGACTGAGGAGGAGAACGCCTACCACTTACGGGTTGTACTAGACACACTCCGAGAGCACCAGCTTTATGGAAAGCTCTCAAAGTACCAGTTCTGGTTACGTGAGGTCCACTTCTTGGGGAACGTCATTTCTGAGGCGGGAGTTGCGGTGGATCCTGCGAAGATCGAGGCAGTGCTGGCTTGGGAGCCACCCAGGAGCGTGACGGAGGTGCGGAGTTTCTTGGGACTAGCTGGATACTATCAGATATTTGTGCCGGACTTCTCCAGAGTTTCAGCGCCACTCTCATCTTTGAAGAAGAAGGGGAAACCCTTTGTGTGATCAGACATATGTCAGCAGAGCTTCCAGGAGCTGAGACAGAGATTGACCAGCGCACCTATCTTGAGGTTTCCTGAGGAGGGAGTTGGATATGTAGTCTACTATGATGCATCAGGGACCGGACTCGGGTGTGTACTGATGTAGGAGCGGCCCGTGATTGCCTATGGATCACGTCAGTTGAGGCCGCATGATAAGAACTACGCCACACATGACCTGGAGTTAGCAGCAGTGGTTTTCGCTCTGAAGACATGGAGACACTACCTGATGGGCGAACGCTTTACAGTCTTTTCTGACCACCAGAGTCTCAGGTACATCTTCTACTAGAAGGACCCGAACCTGAGACAATGGTGATGGCTCGAGTTCCTCCAGGACTATGACTTTGAGATAGTCTATACTCCTGGGAAGGGGAACGTGGTAGCCGATTCCCTCAGCAGGAGGACGGGCATTCAACTACTTAAGGAGGCGACAGAGCAGCTAGCCGCCTTGCATATTTCCTTCGTGGATAGGGACGGAGCAGCCTTCCTTCAGTCTCTCACAGTCTCTCCTCCACTTCTACAGCGGGTCAGAGAGGCACAGCGTGGGGACGCTGACTGTGAGACACGGCGTACACAGATATCCTCGAGATAGGCACCTGATGGTTTCTCCCTTGGAGCAGAGCATGATGTCCTTTTCAGAGGACGTACCTTGGTACCAGTTTCTTTACGGGAGGAGGTGCTGAGAGAGTTTCACACTTCTCTTTTGGCAGTACATCCTGGAGTGGCGAAGATGTATCAGGACCTCAGACGACAACACTGGTGGCCGGGCATGAAGAAGGTTGTGGCAAAGTTTGTTTCTCGATGCCTCACCTGCCAGCAGGTGAAGGCAGAGCATCAGGTACCAGCAGGCTTGGTACAACCCTTGGAGGTCCTAGAGTGGAAGTGGGACGGGATATCTATGGACTTCGTGACTAGACTTCCACGCACTTCCAGAGGTCACGACTCCATCTGGGTGATTGTCGACCGACTCACCAAGTCGGCTCACTTCTTACCCATCAGAGAGCATGGATTAGTGGAGAGATTGGGGCGTCTCTACGTTCAGGAGATTGTATGACTTCACAGTGTGCCATTATCTATCGTCTCCAATCGAGATACTCGCTTTACTTCCGGGCCTTGTAAGGGGTTGCAGGAGGTGTTCGGGACGCGACTTCGTCTGAGCACCGCCTTTCACCCTCAGACGGATGGTCAGACGGAGAGGACCATTCAGAATCTCGAGGACATGCTCCGCGCATGTTTCCTCGACTTTGGTTACAGCTGGGAGGACCACCTACCCTTTGTGGAGTTCGCGTACAGCAACAACTACCACTCCACCATCGGGATGGCACCATACGAGGCGTTGTACGGCAGATCTTGCAGATCTCCTTTGTGCTGGACAGACCCTGGGGAGTCAGCACTTGTGGCACCAGAGATGGTCCGGGCCATGATAGAGAAGGTCCAGGTCATCCAGGAGTAGATTAGGACATCTCAGAGCCGGCAGAAGTCTTATGCTGATAGGAGGCGGAGGCCACTAGAGTTCGAGGATGGCGACCACGTCTTCTTGCGTGTCTCACCTCGACGTGGATTACGGAGATTTGGCCGATGCGACAAGTTGTCTCCACGCTTAATTGGACCATTCCACTTCCTCAGCAGAATTGGCGAGGTGGCTTATCGCCTGGCTCTACCACCTCAGTTGCACCGGGTGCACGACGTCTTCCACGTATCTCAGCTGAGGAGATACGTGCACGACCCGACGCACATCATTGACCATGGGGAGCTAGACGTGGATGATGGGGTGACTTTTGCGGAGGTCCTGGTGGAGATCGAGGATTGAAAAGAGCGGGTACTACGTGGATGATCGATTCCTCTTGTTCGCATCAGATGGAAGCACGGGAACCTCCAGGAGAGCACTTGGGAGCGGGAGGCTCAGATGCATGCTCAGTAACCACATTTGTTTCCCTAGTTTATGATGTATCCTTATGGGGATGTAAAGCCCTAAGGTGGGAGTGATGTAATGACCTGAAAAATTCAAGGAAATTTTTTTCTTAATTTTCTTTGGATTTTTACAAGAACGCAGTTTCAGACGGCACCTGATTCAGAGGCCCGGTGTGCCCGGAATCATTTTCCAAAGTTTGGCTCGGGTACGTTCAGTGAACGGACGAGCGGGTTTTTCTAACTTTTGAACCGGTGCTCAGAATCGAATTCTGAGGGCACCGATGGAATCGCAACACCGGTAATTTCTTAGAAACGCCTCTTCCGGAGTTGCGTTTGCTTGGGTGTGGTTCATAATTTTTGGGCTTAAAGTTAAGAAATAAAATAAATTGTACGACAAACTTTATTTTATTTCACTTAAGCCACTTGGAAGCCACTTGAAGCCACTTAAAGCTGCTTAAGCTGAGTTGATGCGGATATGGTTCTATCCAAAAATATCCTACCCTCTTGGTAGGATATTTGTGAGGTGGGGCCCGCACGAGCCCCACCGTTTCTTTTCGGCTAAGTAACGCACCCGTGAAAACCCGTCATTATGAAAGTCAACTGACGCGTTTTCTTAATTTATTAACGCACCAATTAATTGGGCGGTTTTATTCGTTGAATTAATTATATGAATTAATTTAATCGTTTCTTAACCTGTTTCAATCCGTTGGCATAATAATAAAATAAGACCAACACCCGACTTCTGGAGAAATGCTCGTTGGGAGGTTTTGACCAATTTTTGCCTTCATCCTCCTTCGCGAAGAACGTGAAGAACACGAAGAACGCGAAGAACGCCGTCACCCTCGGAGATTGATGATGCTTCTTCCGAGACGTTCTTCCCCACAACGATCTCTGATCACCAACTACTTGAGGTAGGAGATTTCGGGTTTCTTCTTTAAATCTCTTTGTGGATTAAAAAAACAACATGGATTTAATTAATATAATTAATCTGTTGTTCTTGAACCTCAGAGTTCGTCAACGCGACACTGTATTCCGTAACAACGCGATGCCCTTCCGCGATGACGCGACGCCTTTCCGCGACGACGCGACGCCCTTCCGCGATGTGACGATCGCCTCCTTCCGCGGCGATCAATTCTGCGAAGAACGCGCGTGCGACGACTTGACGAGGTAGGGGTTTGTTGTGAAACAATTTATATTCCCGTGATTTTTTCTATTAAAATAAAGAACCCGGTTTCATAAGAACAATTTTAATTCATTAAAATTGTTATTTGTTATGTTTTCTATGTGTTGATTATTTCTCCCGACTGTTATCATATAACGCGGAGGGTGCGGGCCAAACAAACACGGCCCGACAACCCTCCGCAGTTCTTCGTTGATGTGCGGATTGGCAGGTGACGACGAAACATGTCGTAGGGATGATCCATTGTTTCCGCAGTAAAGAACGGGACCCGGGAGGAGCTTCGGCGCAGACAGGAAGGAAAACGGACCACCGGAGCAACTCCGGTGGCCCGCAGAAGCCTCCGGCGGTGCGGGTCACCGGCGGCGGCCAGTGGACCCGCGGCCACGCGGGTCCGGCTCACACGCATGGGACATGGCAAAAGCCGCATCCGCTGAATTCTAGCGCGGCCCCTCGAGGGCCGCGACACTTCCATCCCGCGGGGGCAGCGCCCCGCGACTGCCACGCTCGGCCGAGCCGAGTCGGGCCGGCCGGCCGGGCCGGACCGGACCGGGTCCAGCCGGGTCGGGTCGACCCAGGGGGGGGGGGGGGGGTCGGGCCGGGTCGGCCCGGGCCCAGACCCCCCGTCTTCGGACCGTTTTCTGTCTTTTGCCCGTAACTTGAGCTACGGGCCTTCGAATGACGCGCCGTCAGTGGAAACGCGATCCTTGGATCGAGACGGTCGTTTCAGTATACTGAAATCAAGGTTTCAGAATACTTTGGGTTCGTCCGTGTTGGTTCGTACACGAAACCAACCAGGCCCTCTGAGCGGAAACACTCATATCTTGTGTTTCGGACGTCCGATTGACGTGTCGTCAACTTTGTTGTTTTCCTCAAAGTGAGACGGATCTTTTGGCATACTCCGGCCGAGGTTTGGACGAAGGTGGAGTATGGTCGGGTCGGTTTTTCCTTAAAAACCAACCGGGACCCTCAGATGAAAAAGCCAATAACTCTCAGTCCGGGCGTCCGATTGACGCGCCATCTGCGACGTTGAGTTCCTGTTGACGATACAGAACTTGTGGATACATCAACTCTGGACTATGTGTCAGTTGATGTATCAGCCTCTCGGCTCGTGGAGCGGACCCTCCCGAACGAGCTTGCTGTGTGCGGGAACCCCAGAGCTGGCTGCGACTGCTACTATGACGACGACGACTGTGCAGAGATCCTCAGTGGATTTGACGACGATGACTATAACACTCAGCGATCCTTTGTGGGTCAATTCTACAAGTCCTGTGTGGGCCCGATCCTGTCTGGGTCCGATCCTGTGTGGGTCAGCGCTCAGCGGTTCTGTGTGAGCCAGCGCCTACAGGTCCTGTGTGGGCCCGATCCTGTGTGGGTCTTTGCGGGGGTTAGTTACCTATCGATCCTTTGTGGGTCAGATCCTTTGTGGGTCATTGCAGGGGTTAGTACCTAACGATCCTTTGTGGGTCCGACGACTTATATGGATCAGTGATCATCTCTATCGTCATTTGAAGAAGTATAACCTGTGTGAGCTGAAACCCTGTTTGCTTTCCTTTGTGGATTGTGTTGTGCTATCCTGTGTGGATTTAAATTTTACTTTCCTTTGTGGATTGTGTTGAGCTATCCTGTGTGGATTTTACGTTTTTCTTTCCTATGTGGACTGGGTTGTACTTGAGCTTGGGTGTTGGAGCCGAGCGAGAATTGATGACTTAGGTATATGTATGGGCATATACCTAAGCCGTGTCGGATGTTACTTCGTGATTGTATCTTTACTTTGTGGTTTATCCTTTGTGGATTTTCGGAGACCTTTTGGGGTCTCGGGGTCCCTACTGAGTAGCTTATACTCACCCCTGCACGGGCTATACCCGCACTATGTTGTGTTGGTTGCAGACGATGGACAACGCTGATCGTGGTGGAGGCTTGCGGAGCAGGACGGTACCTGGAGGTAGACCACTAGGCGGGACGTACTCGGAGCGGTCAGGTGGATCTGAGGGGCAGTGGAGGCTATCTGTACCCACCCTTCAGGTGGGACTTCCAGTGGATGGCTCGACGTTGCGGCTTTACTTTTCAGTTGCTGTTTTTTCCCTTTCAGTTGTACATTACAGTTGGGCTTGTATTTCCGGCCCCCTTTACTTTTCCGCACTTACTATTGTACTAGATTTTACTTAGTGTTTACTTATTCCGCTTGCTTACTCTGTGGTGCTTGTTTACTTTACAAAGGAAATGCCTTCCCCTTTTACCGGGATTTACGCCTTGGTGCTAGTCGCCAGCCCCTGGCCTATGGAAGGCGGGCTTGGGGTAGTCACGGCATGGGCCCCGAGGACGGGTCATTACAGGAAATTTCAAGGATTTTTTTTCTTAATTTTCTTTGGAATTTTACAAGAACGCAGTTTCTAACGGTGCCTGATTCTGAGGCCTGGTGTGCCCGGAATCATTTTCTGAAGTTTGGCTCAGGTACGTTCAGTGAACGGATGAGCGGGTTTTTATAACTTTTGAACTGGTGCTCGGAATCGAATTCTGAGGGCACCGATGGAATCACAATGCCGATTTTTTCTTAGAAACACCCTTTCCGGAGTTGCGTTTGCTCGGGTGTGGTTTTTAATTTTTGGGGTTAAGTTAAGAAATAAAATAAAAGTGGTGCGACACTTTATTTTATTTTACTTAAAGCTGGCTTAACCTAAGTTAAGTGGATTAGATGGGACCCACAATATCCTACCCACTTGGTAGGATATTTTGTGAGGTGGGACCCACACAAGCCACCGTTTTTTTCTTCTTCTTAAGTAACACACCTGCACCCCCATTTTTAATGAAGTCAAACCTTACGTTTTTCTGGTTAAGAAATGCCTCATTAAATTGGGCGGTTAAATTGTTAAAATTAATTCATTGAATTAATTGTTCGTTTCATTTCTTTTGAAATTCAAACATGTCATGTGCGTTATTAAAATAAGATAACTCTTATTTTATTTCTGTTGGAACCTGTGGCATGGAGAGGATTTGGAGGAGACCGTTCGTCTTCGACGAAGAACGCGAAGAACGCGAAGAACACACCGCTCTCCGACGAAGAACGCCAAACCCTCGGAGATTGATGACGCGATGCCGTGTACCGCGACGTCAACGACGCTTCTTCCGCGACGCCCCTTCCGCGACGTGATGACCCTCTTCTTCCGCGACGGTTAATTCCGTGACGAACTCACGTTCGACGACAACGTTGAGGTAGGGAATTGTTTTGTGAATGTTAATGAACCCCATGTTACTTCCTTCTAAATCAAGAACGCGGATCAACTAAACATCAAGTTGATCCGCGAAGAATATGTTGCGGGTTGGGAATTCTTGTTTGCGGGGAAAACTGTAGGGGTTTATTGCTTCTTGTTTGTGAAACATCCTTTTTCGTTCCTCGTCTTATATTTTTGGGCCGCTTGTTATCATCTTAACGGGAGGAGGTCGAACCGCACAAACACGACCGACCCTCCTCCCCCTTTTGTTGTTGTGTTGTTGCGGCTTGGAAGATGGCGGCACGGTGCGACGGCACCGCGCGGGAACCTGTAGGAATGCGGCAAGGATGCGCGGCGCCGTCGCGCCGTGCCGTCGAGGCCGAACGAAAGTGTGGTCGTAATTGGGACCGCGAAGGTGAACGGAAGACTCCGCAGTTGTTTCTTTTGACGTACGGATCGACGGGCATTGACAGAATGGGCCGCAGAGACGATTTGATGTTTCCGCAGTGAAGAACGGGACCCGAGACGAGTATCGGCGCAGACAAAATTAAAAACAGACCACCGGATCAACTACGGTGGCCCGCGGACACCACCGGCAGCCGGAGGCGGCGGCGCCCCGGCGAGCCGCCTAGAGAAACCGCCGCAGCTGTAGCCGCGACGACGAGCTGGAGTATCTCACGGCCGCGCGGGGTCTAGGCTGGGGGACGCGGCGCGCGCCGCGTCCGCAGAGCACCGGCTCGCTGGCCGAGCCAGGCCGGCTTGGGCGGACCGGGCTGGGCCGCGCCCTATCGGGCAGGACCCGGACCCGGGTCAGGTCGACCCGGTTCGGGCCGACCCAGGGGGGGTTGGGCCGGGTCGGTTCGGGCCCAGACCCCCCGTTTTCGGATCGCATTCGATCATTCACCCATATCTTGGGATAAGAACCTCCTATCGATGCACCGTTAGTTGCATAGCGATCCATGGATCGAGACGGTCGTTTCGGTATATTACACTCAAGGTTTAGGAGAATTTTGGGTTCGGCCGAGTTGGTTTGGATAGGAAACCAACCGGGCCCTCGGAGCAGAAACACATATATCTTGAGCTCCGGACGTCCGATTGATGTGCCATCGACTTCGTTGAATTATTTTTGATGAGATGGAACTTTTGGCTTACTCTGCTCATGGTTTGGACGCCGTCGAAGTGCGGTCAGGTTGGTTCGCTCACGAAACCAACCGGGCCCCTGAAACAAAAAAGCCAATAACTCACAGACCGGGCGTCCGATTGACGCGCCGTCTGTCTCGTTGATTTCCTCTTGATGAGATGGAACTTTTAGAATACTTCGCTTGAGTTTTGGATGCAGTTGGATAGTGTCCGGGTTGGATTGCACCCGAAATCCAACCGGGCCCCTGGAACGGAAAAGCTGATAACTTTCAGACTGGACGTCCGTTTGACGAACCGTCAGCGGCGTTAGTGATCACGTGGAGAAACGGTCCAATTAGTTTACCCTATGAGAGTTCGGGGTACAGTTGAGATACAGCTGGATTGGTTCGCACACGAAACCAACTGGGCCTCAGGGACGAAAAGGCTAGTAACACATTGACCGGGCGTCCGATTGACGCGCCGTCTGTTGCATTGAGACCCCTGTAACAAGGCGGTACTTTGAGATACTTCTTCGTGAAACTTTGTGTTAATTGTAGTATCGACCAGTAGCTCGTGGAGAAGACCCTCATGGAGACGAGCGTGTGGAGTACGGAGACTGTGTAGCCGGCTGAGACCTGACGACTGCTTGACCAATCGACTCAGTGTGTTTCGGATAGCCCAGTGGGAAGCTCTTGGTTGTAGCGGCAGAACCACGGCGGAGGAGTGCTTGGTTGTAGCGGCAGACCCGTGGTACTTAACAGAAGGAGTATCTCTGGAGGCTATGAGGGGGAGCACATGGTTGTAGCGGCAAACCCACGGCGGAGGAGCGCTTGGTTGTAGCGGCAGACCCGCGGTACTCAACAGAAGGAGTACCTCTGGAGGCTGTGAGGGGGAGCGCTTGGTTGTAGTGGCAGACCCATAGTGGGAAGCGCCTGGTTGTAGCAGAAGGCCCACAGTACTCGACCGGAGGAGTACCTCAGCAGTCTTAGGTTAGTGAGCAGTACCTTGGAGTTGTGATAGGACCACTATACACTCCAGAGATGGGTCTCTTCAGCAGTTATGGTTTCGATAATGAAAATCCTGGTTTGAGCTGAATCTTTGACCTTTGTGTTTACCTCATGATTGAGAAAGGTCACTTGATAACTTAGGTATATGTATGTGTATATACCTGGGTACTGGTTATCTGATGATTGCATAATCTTGTGTTTTCTCGTGATTGAGATGGGTTACTTGATAACTTAGGTATATGTATGGGCATATACCTATGTAGAGGTTATCTGTTGAGATCGCCTTTGTGGTTATCCTTGTTGGTTTTAGTGATACCTTGAGGGTCTCGGGGTCCCTATTGAGTATCGTTATACTCACCCCTGCACGGGCTATGCCCGAACCTCGTTGTGTTGGTTCCAGACGACGGGAAGTGCTGACGGAGGCCGAGTGTTCGAGGACTGGATGGTACCCGGAGGTGGACCACCCGACGAGTCAGTATCTAGATGTTTAATTCATGGAGAGACGACACTCAGAGGGGGTTGACGGGCGAGAGCATTGATGAGCTACGCTATCTGTAACTACCCTTCAGGTAGGATCCGTGGTGGATGATCCAGGAGCTGCACTATCTGTACCTACCATTCAGGTAGGATCCGAGGAGGACGACCCAGGAGCTACTTCCTTTCTTCCAGCTGTTTTTATGTTGTACTTTTGTTCAGTTGTAGCTGTATTTCCATTTGGGTTTGTATTCTGGCCCATTTACTTTTTCAGCACTTTCTTCGTACTTAGTGTTTTACTTCATCTTGTACTATGTGGTGTTTTGTTAATTTTATAAAGGAAATGTCTTCCAAGTTATTGGGATTTATGCCTTTGGTGCTAGTCGCCAGCCCCTGGCCTATGGAAGGCGGGCTTGGGGTAGTCACGACACGGGCCCCGAGGACGGGTCGTGACAAATTGGTATCAGAGGAGTCGGTTCTACCACAGAACTTATAACTCTGATATTTTATTTCTGTGAGGAAATAGTATTAAGGGTACCGAGTGTGGTCTTCAGTTCAGGGAGTCCAGTGTTGGTGCGGGCGGCCGACACATCCATACACCAGGACCCTGACAACTGATTTCTGACTTTGTGCACGAAAACACTGATTGCGTGTGTGTTTTCAGAGGTTTTCCCTTAAAACAGCTCAAACCAGGTCAGCTCACCAGGTGTAATCGTTTGAACGTGTCACGTTGTTTCTTTCAGGATGCCTTTTCACGGATGGCCAGCTAGAGCCTAGAGGGATGTGCGTACTGACAGCCTGCCGAGCGACGAGGCTCTGGTACATGGCCCTCTTGCAGTCGAGGCACTAGCGGAGGCACCATCGGTACTACCATATGTTGGGCCGCCGATGCCACCAGCCCCAGCAGTAGGCGATGCACGCCACTTGAGCGTGCTGCACGAGTTCCAGCGCCAGATGCCACCCAGGTTCCGGGGAGAGACAGACTCGAAGGCGGCTGAGGATTGGCTGGAGGCAGTGGTGAGAGTAACTTGTTCCAGTTTTGAGACGGGATGACCTTCACATGGGAAGACTTCGAGACCTTCATCAGGGTGGATTTTGTGCCAGTAGCTCTACACCCCGAGCGTGTACAGGAGCTTCTGCCTTTGCCGCAGGGTTTTCGATCAGTAGCCGAGTCATCTGTGGGAAGTATACAGATGATGCAGAGGTCCAAGAGGACCAGAGCCAGCCGTATGAGGAGCATGAAGTGTTATGAATGCGACATGAAGGGTCACCTGGCACATGAATGTCCGAATCCTCGTACAGTTGATCCGAAGGCTTTGGAGGATCCACCGAGGCAGAAGCAGCGACGGGTGCTTGAGCAACATCCGAGCAGTGGAAAAGGAAGTAGAGCTTCGGGAGTAGGTGGAAAGGAGCGGAACTAGTGGATACGTCCCTTGTACTTCTAGTTCCATGTTTATGTTGTATTTGTGTCTTTGTACTATGAGCTGTAATAATAAAAAAACACTTATCTTTGTTTGCTTTCCTGTCCTTTTGTTTGGTTGATACTGAGTGGTCCCGGTTAAGACTATTGACTTGACCCTCACTTTCAAGATTTCTACTGGAGGAGACCCAGTGACCTCGCACTGATTCCGACAGTGTGACTCAACCCTTGGAGGCGAGAGTGATAGTTGGATCTCTTGGTAGTTACGTCGAGGCCTTACGACGTCATCCATGGCATGAATGCATCATTCATGTCAGGATTGACTGTATTTGGCAATGGGCGTGGTTCATCTAGGGGATGAGACCGAGTTTCTCTTTTCGGCAAAGGAGAAATTTTAGCAGTTCTTTCAGATCATTGGAAAAGAAGGTGCAGGTCATCCAGGAGTGGATAAAGATTTCACAGTGTGGTAAGAAATAGGAGACCGACACCAGTCTTAGAGACTCGGGCATGTAAAATGTTTCAAGAAATGGAAGCTGTAAGGGGAGATGAGTCTGCGAAGCAGCAGACGTGGAGGCAGAGCTAGGAGAGTAGCTTGTGGTGGTGTACGTTTTAACATGCTACAACCACCCGCCTTAGTTGTCCCCGCCAGGCTCAGGGATCTGGAGGGCAGGGGAAGAGGGTAGCTGCTTGCGATCAGGAAGAGTGACCCAATGGCTCTAAGAATGATTCAAGGGATAGTCTGTGTCCACTACTAGCTGCCGTAGTAACATACGTTGATACGAATCATTCCTTCCTTCCACAAATCTTTTCCCAGACCTAGAGTTTCTGGTAATCCATATACTTGACCCTCACATCTGGAGATACCTTGGGAGAAGACTCGATAATTACACTTACGCCGACAGTGTGATCAGACCCTCGAGGTGAGAGTTTCGGTTGGAATCTCTTGGTGGCAGCATCGAGGCCTTATGACGTTGGTTTGAGTATGGACTGGGAAAACACATTTCATACACAAATTGACGATATTAGGCAAGAAGGTTGTGGTTTAACTATGACGTCGGGATGGGTTTTCCTTGGTCGGCGAAAAGGAAACCCCAGGCAGCACAAGAGGGTGCGACCGATCACTGTTGAGTCGGTCAACCTTACCCTCATGGTAGTAGTCCTTTTGAGTTCCAGTTCTAACAGGAATTGGAGACCTCTAGAGTTTGAGGATGATGATCACGTCCTTATACGGGTCTCACCTCGACGAGGTTTACAGAGATGTGGCCAAGGAGGAAAGCTATCTTCGAGGTTCAGTGGACCTTCTTAGGTCCTCATATGGGTAGGCGGGGTGGTTTACCGCTTGTCCCATCCACCTCAGTTGCACCAGGTGCATGAAGACTTCCAGGTATCTCAACTGAGGAGATAGACTTTGGCGATGGGGTGTCCTTCACGGAGGTTCCAGTGGGGATCGAGGATCGACAGGAGTGGATCCTATGAGGATGTTCAATTCCTCGGGTGCGCTTTCACTGGAAGTACGGGAACCTCTAGGTAATCACATGGGAGCAGAAATCTCAGATGCGTGCTCAGTACCGCTTTTGTATCCCTAGATTGTGTTAATGATTTACAAGGACGTAAATCCTTGAGGTGGGAGTAATTTAAAGACCCGGAAATTTCAAGAATTTTTTTTCTTATTTTTCTTTGGAATTTTATAAGAACGCAGTTTCTGACGGTGCCTGATTCCAAGGCCCGGTGTGCCCGGAATCATTTTCCAAAGTTTGGCTCGGGTACGTTTAGTGAACGGACAAGCGGGTTTTTCTAACTTTTGAACCGGTGCTCGAAATCGAATTCTGAGGGAACCAATGGAATCGCAGTGCCAGTTTGTGCTTAGAAACGCCCTTTCCGGAGTTGCGTTTGCTCGGGTGTGGTTTTTAATTTTTGGGATTAAGTTAAGAAATAAAATAAAAGTGGTGCGGCACTTTATTTTATTTTACTTAAATCTGGCTTAACCTAAGTTAAGCGGATTATTTGGGACCCACAATATACTACCCACTTGGTAGGATGTTTTGTGAGGTGGGACCCACACGATCCACTGTTTCTTTTCTTCTTAAGTAATGCACCCGCACCCCCCTTTTTAATGAAGTCAAACCTTATGTTTTTCTGGTTAAGAAACGCCTCATTAAATTGGGCGGTTAAATCGTTACAATTAATTCATTGAATTAATTGTTCGTTTCGTTTATTTTGAAATTCAAACGTGTCATGTGCATTATTAAAATAAGATAACTCTTATTTTATTTATGTTGGAACTTGTGGCGTGGAGAGGATTTGGAGGAAAGCGTTCTTCTTCGACGAAGAACGCGAAAAACACGAAGAACGCGAAGAACACAACGTTCTCCGATGAAGAACGCCAAACCCTCAGAGATCGACAACGCGACGCCGTGTACCGCGACGTCAACGATGCTTCTTCCGCGATGCCCCTTCCGCGACGCGACGACCCTCTTATTCCGCGATGGTTAATTCCGCGACGAACTCACGTTCGACGATAATGTTGAGGTAGGGAATTGTTTTGTGAATGTTAATGAACCCCATGTTACTTCCTTATAAATCAAGAAAGCGGATCAACTAAACATCAAGTTGATCCGCGAAGAATATGTTGCGGGTTGGGAATTCTTGTTTGCGGGAAAAACTGTAGGGGTTTATTGCTTCTTGTTCATGAAACATCCTTTGTCGTTCCTCGTCTCATATTTTTGGGCCGCTTGTTATCATCTTAACGGGAGGAGGTCGGACCAAACGAACACGACCGACCCTCCTCCCCCTTTTGTTGTTGTGTTGTTGCGGTTCAGAAGATGGCGGCATGGTGTGACGGCATCGCGTGGGAACCTGGAGGAATGCGGAAAGGACGCGCGGCGCCGTCGCGCCGCGCCGTCGAGCCCGAACGAAAGAGTGGTCGTAAATGGGACCGCGAAGGTGAACGGAAGACTCCGCAGTTGTTTCTTTTGACGTGTGGATCGACGAGAATTGACGGAACGGGCCGCAGAGAATATTTGATGTTTCCACAGTGAAGAACGGGACCCGGGATGAGTATCGGCACAGACGGAATTGAAAATGGACCACCGCAGCAACTTTGGTGGCCCGCAGACACCACCGGCGGCTGGAGGCGGCGGCCGGCACCGGCCGGCCGCCCGGAGGTGACGGCGCCCCGGCTCGCCTCCTGGAGAAACCACCGTGGCTGAAGCCACGACGACGAGCTGGTGGATCCTGCGGCCGCGTGGGATCCAGGGTGGGGGACGCGGCGCGCGCCGCGTCCGCGGAGCACCGGCTCGCTGGCCGAGCCAGCGAGCCTCCCGGCCGAGCCGGGCCGGCTTGGGTGGACCGGGCGGGGCCGCGCCCGGCTGGGCCGGACCCGGACCCGGGTCGGGTGGACCCGGTTCGGGCCAACCCAGGGGGTGGGGCCGGGTCGGTCCGGGCCCAAACCCCCCGTTTTCGGATCACATTTGGTCTTTCTCCCATATCTTGGGCTAAGGACCTCCGATCGACGCACCGTCAGTTGTGTAGCGATCCTTGGATCGAGAAGGTATTTTCGGTATATTACACTCAAGGTTTCAGAGAACTTTGGGTTCGGCCGAGTTGGTTCGGATACGAAACCAACCGGGCCCTCAGAGCGGAAACACCTATATCTTGAGCTCCGGACGTCCGATTGACGTGCCATAGACTTCGTTCAATTCCTCTTGATGAGACGGAACTTTTGGCTTACTACGATCAAGGTTTGGACACCGTCGGAGTGCGGTCGGGTTGGTTCGCTCACAAAACCAACCGGGCCCCTGAAACGAAAACACCAATAACTCACAGACCGGGCGTCCGATTGACACGCCGTCTATCTCGTTGATTTCCTCTTGATGAGACGGAACTTTTGGCATACTTCTCTTGAGTTTTGGATGCAGTTGGATAGTGGCCGGGTTGGATTGCACCCGAAATCCAACCGGGTCCCTGGAACGGAAAAGTTGATAACTTTCGGACTGGACGTCCGTTTGACGAACCGTTAGTGGCGTTGGTGATCACGTGGAGAAACGGTCCCTATGAGTTTACCCTATGAGAGTTCGGGGTATAGTTGAGATACGGCTGGATTGGTTCACACACGAAACCAACCGGGCCTCGGGGACGAAAAGGCTAGTAACACAGAGACCGGGCGTCCGATTGACGTGCCATCTGTTGCGTTGAGACCCTTGTGACGAGACGGTCCTTTGAGATACTTCTTAATGGAACTTTGTGATACTTGTAGTATAGACTAGTAGCTCATGGAGCGGACCCTCACGAAGACGAGCGTGCGGATTACGGAGACCGTGTAGCCGGCTGAGACCTGACGACTGTTTGACCGATCGACTCGATGTGTTTCGGATAGCCCAGTGGGGAGCGCTTGGTTGTAGTGGCAGACCCACGGCGGAGGAGTGCTTGGTTGTAGCGGTAGACCCGTGGTACTCAACAGAAGGAGTACCTCTGGAGGCTATGAGGGGGAGCGCTTGGTTGTAGCAGCAGACCCACGGCAGAGGAGCACTTGGTTGTAGTGGCAGACCCACGGTACTCAACAGAAGGAGTACCTCTGGAGGCTGTGAGGGGGAGCGCTTGGTTGTAGCGGCAGACCCATGGTGGGAAGTGCTTGGTTGTAGCAGCAGGCCCACAGTACTCGACAGGAGGAGTACCTCAGCAGTCTTAGGTTAGTGAGCAGTACCTCGGAGTTGTGACAGGACCACTGTACACTCCAGAGACGGGGCTCTTCAGCAGTTACGATTTCGATAATGAAAATCCTGATTTGAGCTGAATCTTTGACCTTTGTATTTACCTCATGATTGAGAAAGGTCACTTGATAACTTAGGTATATGTATGGGTATATACCTGGGTAGTGGTTATCCGATGATTTCATAATCTTTTGTTTCCTCGTGATTGAGATGGGTTACTTGATAACTTAGGTATATGTATGGCATATACCTAAGTAGAGGTTATTTGTTGAGATCATCTTTGTGGTAATACTTGTTGGTTTTAGTGAGACCTTGAGGGTCTCATGGTCCCTACTGAGTATCGTTATACTCACCCCTGCATGGGATATGCCCGCACCTCGTTGTGTTGGTTGTAGATGACGGTCAGTGCTGACAGAGGCCGAGTGTTCGAGGACTGGACGATACCTGGAGGTGGACCACCCGGCGAGTCAGTAACCGGAGGTGGACTTCACGGCGAGACGACACTCAGAGGGGGTTGACGGGCGAGATAATTGAGGACCTGCGCTATCTGTACCTACCAATCCGGTAGGATCCGTGATGGAGGATCCAGGAGCTGCGCTATCTGCACCTACACTTCAGTTAGGATCTGAGGAGGACGTCCCAGGAGCTTCTTCCTATCTTCCAGCTGTTTTTATGTTGTACTTTTGTTCAGTTGTAGCTGTATATCAAGTTGGGTTTGTATTCTGGACCATTTACTTTTTCAGCACTTTCTTTTTACTTAGTGTTTTACTTACACTTATACTATATGGTGTTTTGTTACTTTTATAAAGGAAATACCTTCCCGGTTTTCAGGATTTACGCCTTTGGTGCTAGTCGCCAGCCCCTGGCCTATGGAAGGTGGGCTTGGGGTAATCACGGCACGGGCCCCAAGGATGGGTCATGACATTTGTCTCTAATAAATATTCCAAGCTCATCATCCCATTTTTTTATAGGTTAATACGTTTTGAAGTTATCATGACCCACCTTCACCAAGATGAGGGAAGGGACAGCAGATTGCCAAACCCTTCCTTCTTCAAGTTGAAGGAGAGATAATGACCCCAGATACCAGCCTTCAATAGGTCTCAGAGTGGCGACTGGCACCAAGGGTATATAATTAGTCACAAGATGGAAGGCATTACCCTTTTTATTAATAGGATCGGGAGATAAGATAATAAATCTCACAACACCAAAAGAGAAAGTACAAGTAAATCCCAAACAAACCATTCCCAGATGCATGTTCCAAAAGTAAATGATACAAATGTACAGGGAGACTATGAAGGTAAAGTACCAAAGAAATAAAAAATGCAATGGAAACTGTCCCAACATCCCAGCTAGTACGGTCCCGCATGATCCCTGAAGTCTTCCTGGAAACCTAAAAATAGTTTTATATACGTAGGGTGAGCATATGAGTATACTCAGTAGGGTAAACCAAAGACTCTCATGCACACGTGGGGAGGCATTCTAATGCCCTATGAGAAAACAGACAGCCAAGCACCCAGCAAGGAAAACTATCCACCCAAGCCTCACTAAGGCACACTCCCCAAATAACGCATGTCAAGTAATGTATAGTAATAGCACATTTATGTTTGGGTACCCCGCGCTACTTTCACACTAGTTATTGAAGACATCCTACGGATCGAACCAATCCCTCCATTCTCACCATAGTCCCACTACCACACCCGCCCGCACACACTTGGGACACAACCAAACATCCCGCCTGCAAACACCTGGTCCACAACAACTATCCTGCCCGCAGACACCTGGGACATAACAACCACACGTAACCATGCCTGCAGACACCTAGGCCAGAATAACCACTGCCACGCCCGAAGACACCTAGTCCATAAAACTACTTTCATGCCTGAAGACACCTGGGCCTCATCCTGAAGATACTTGGGAAACAAATTACCCAAAAACACCTGGGACAACCACCACACTACCTTTCCCGAATATTCTTGGGCTAATAATGGACTTTAGGCCATCACAACCAGCCTGGAGATTCTTGGGATATTCGGGAAAGGGACTAGAAAAGGAGCTAATAACCAGCCACTCATAGGAGTGTTGGAAAAAACACCCTCCCCCAAGGAATGGGGGTGTTCGGCACCAAGTGATCAACTTGGGTGGGGCACGAATAAGAAACGTAATAACTATAAAATATATATAGGTAACAAGCACTCATCCCAAACTAGGTTTCCCAAAGCCAACCTATGCATAACACCCTTATTACTATTCATTCATAAAAGAAGCCACAACACTCATGGCCAAGTCACAACTCATTCCCAAAACTAATTCCTCATTTAAACCATTCTTAGTTTCATGTTTAAGTGACCTAATTTAAGTAAATTTTGTACTACTAGGAAAATGACAGGCATAACCACAAACCAGTAAAATAGAAACAACCAAACAATAATTTAAGCATTCACACCCGGTTCTCTTGTGAAGTCACAACAACAAAGGGATATGTGAGATCCCTCAATGTACTGGAACCAAACCAAGCCTCGAGATGCAGTTACAAACCATAAAATAAGACAAAGTGAGATCCCCCCAAGCATTGGAACCAAAACAGTCTTAAAGATACAACCCCTCATCCCCAAAACCATGAACAACTGATATGCCAACAGTAGAGGATTCCACCCCAATTTGTATCACTAGAAGAGCAACCACACAGTTTCAAACTCAAAACCAAGAGGATCATATCCTCACCCATATCACCCCACATAAAATCAAATAGAAAAACACACTGAATACCAAAACAGATTAGGGAAACTTCAAGGATTAAGCACATCATTCATTATTTTCATCTTTCTCTTGGTTAGCCGGGGTGACCACACATGGATTTATGTTTACTGGGTATCCATTTAATCCAACGAGTTAATGTGATTAACCAAATTCCATGTTACAGTCATTTAATCATCACAGAAGGTAAGGGTTCTTTAGTGTGAAGGGAAATTCCACCAACGAACATGATTTTCAATGAGCATAGCCCAATAGTTCACAACATAAGAATCAAGGAAGATAAGAAAAACAGAACAACATCACATCATTCACACCCCTTCCCTTCATTATTTAAAATAATTTTGTGATATTAATTAAGCATTGGTTTTACCCACTCACACAGAAACAATATCTTACCCACCCCACATGATACACCTAAAGGAGAGACGAAGGAAAATCCCTACTTGGTTGATCAAGGATCGAAGCTCTTCTCCATGTGCCAAGAATATGGGATGTGCGACTTGTAGGGGAGGAACGCTGGGGACTCCAAGGATGAGTAGAAAACTCCAGAAAAATCTCACCACAAGCCTCGAGAATAGAGGGACCCCGGGTGCACCAGGAAGAAGAATGAAATCCAGCCGAGAAGAAAAAAAGAAAGAAACTATAGCGGGAGATATAAAGAAGAGAACCTACTGTTACAAGATATGGAATTTTGAACACCTGGAAATTCGGATCGTGGTTTCCTACATCGGTGGGCAGTTACACATGATGATATTAAGGTGTTATTTAATACCCCCCATCGGGGAGATTTCTCGGGATTTTTAGGAATTAATTATGGGCTTTAAATGACTTTAAAATGGTAAAAGAATTAATTTACATCAAAAAAATTACATTGCGGGAGCGGGATTGGAAAAAGAAAACGAAGGGCTGGGTGAGGACACGGTTCCGCCGTCACGGTGTCACCATTATTGTGCCAATTTCACGATGTCACCCTTACGGTGCCACCTTCACGGTGTCACCTTGACGGTGCCACCTTCACGGTGTCACCGTCACGGTTCCACTGTGACCAGTGCCACCGTCATGGTGCCACCGTGGCCGGTGCCACTATTTTTGTGGATCCATATTTTGGAAAAGTAATGGCTAGGGGGGTCCGGGCCATCACATTAGATACCTCTCAAACTATTCTCACCCTTGAGAATTAAAACCAGACCTGAAGAAAGGAGAGGGGTCCGAACCACCACCTCGAAAGATACCTCTCATGAGTGAACCTCATCAACATCTAGAAAGACCTATCCCTCAAGAAAACATGCAACATTAAGGGGTCAAGCTTTACAGTCATATGGGTTAGGGAGTTTCTTCCTCCATGTCAAGATACTATCCGCTTTGGGCAGCACTGATTTGTCTGCACGGGTTTAATCACATCCACCTTAATGCCTCTTGATTAGGGATCAGGTCCTCCCCACCCCGCGGTCAGGACTTTTTCACATGCATATATTGGATAAATAAAACCATACATTCCATAGTTTACAAGGTAAAGTATTCCATCACAAAAAAGTACAAAAAATATGGGACAAAACTCTAAATAGTTTCGGGTACTGGGCACACATATGCGTCTCCCGTTCCCAGGAACTTTCCTCGAGCCCACCATGCCTCCACAACACACGAACCAAAGGGATGGTTCATCCTCAGAGCAACTTCTCCTCATGATCCTTTATCCTCACTGGTCTTTCGACAAATGTCACGTTGTCCTCGATATCTAGCTTTCCCTAGTCGAGGATGTGTGAATTTTCGTGTAGATACTGTCGGAGTTGTGACACATAAAATTCGTCATGTATCCTCAGTAGCGGCGGTGGTAACACTAGGTGATAAGCCAATTCTCCGACTCACTTCAACAGATCGAAGGGTCTGTTGAATTGGGAGAAAGCTTACTCCCCCTTCTGAACCTCCTTTGTCCACACCGAGGGGAGACCTTCAAGAACATGTGGTCCCTGACTCCGAACTCCAAGGGTCTCCTCCTATTATCGGAATATTACTTATGCCAGTCCTGAGCTGCCTTCATCCTCTCCCGTATAAGATGAACCTTTTCTGTCATACTCTGCACCACTTTCGGGCCAAGAACAGCTACTTCCCCAACCTCGATCCAGCACACAGGTGAGCGACATGGCCTCCCGTAAAAGGCTTCGAATGGAGCCATGACAATGGTAGAGTGATAGCTGTTATTGTTGGAAAACTCTACTAGAGGAAAGTTCCACACCCATGATCCTCCGAAGTCTAGGATACATTCCCGTAGCATATCCTCCACTGTATGGATGGTGCACTCCTTCTGCCCATATGTCTGGGGGTGGAAAGCAGTGCTAAGATGTAGCTGGGTGTCAAAAGCACACCACAATCCTCTCCAGGCTCGTGAGGTAAACTGTACATCCCTATCCGAGACTATGGACCTCAGAACTCCATGTAACCACACCACCTCATCCACATACCTCTGTGATAGGGCATACACTGCACCCGACTCCTTGATTTCCAGAAAGTGATCCGATTTCATCAACCGGTCCCCCACTACCCAGATAGCGTCTTAGCATCCTTGATCCTTGGGTAGCCCTGTGACAAAATCAATTGAGACGTCGTCCCAATTCCACTCGGGGACCTCTAATGGTTGCAGCAAGCCACCTGGAACACGGTGTTCATCCTTCACCTACTGACACACTAGGCACCTGGCCACGAACTCTGCCACTTCCCGCTTTACCTCGGGCCACCAAAACTGTCTCCTCAGACCCTGGTACATCTTGGAAACTCATGGGTGCACTGCCAGGGGTGAGTTGTGTAACTCACCATGAACTCTCTCTCTTATCGCCTCTGGAACAAACAAATTTTCTCAGAAAAGCACCCTATTATGACCATCCTTCATCCACCCTTCTAGGGAATCACCTTAGTTAACCCAGTCATGCATCACTTCACTTTCTGAGTCTCCCCACTGAGACTCCTCCACCTACCATAGTAGAGAAGACTACACTGTCATTTGATATAGGAAACCTCTACCACCTTCTATCCTTGCATCTAGGTGTAGGGCAGCCAACTCCTCCATTGCCTCCCAAGTATCTGCCGACCCTCGAACCGTATCCTTCCGTGACTTCCTGCTCAAGGAATCATTCACCACATTCTCTTTTCCTGAGGTGTAGAAAATTTCAAAGTCCTAGTCCTGAAGGAACTTTATCCACATTCACTGCCGCAAGTTCAGGTCCCGTTGGGAGAAAATATACTTCAAGATTTTGTGATTCGTGAAGACCACAAAGCGCTCCTCGATGAGGTAATTCCACCACAACTTTAGTGTGAAAATGATTGCTTCAAGATCCAGATCTTGTGTGGCATAATTATACTCATGATGGAGTAATTTACTAGAACCCAAAGAGATCACCCCTTGCCGTTGCATCGGCACATACCCGATGCCTTGTCCTGAAGCATCACAGATAACCTCATACGCCGCCCCTTCTTCTGGAAACCTAAGCACTGGGGCACTTACCAACTTCTCCTTTAGATAGCTAAAGGCTGCCTGACACTGCCCATTCCACAAGAAATCCCGGTCCTTCTTGCTCAAAGCTGTCAAAGGTGCTGCAACTCGAGAGAAGTTGGGTACGAACTTCTAGTAGTAACCTGCCAGCCTGAGGAAACTATGAACCTCTGCCACGTTCTTGGGTGCTGCCCAAGAAACAACCGCCTCAACCTTCAATGGGTCAACTACTATCCCCTGCTCAGACACCACATGACCAAGGAAGTGCACCTCTCACATCCAGAACTTTCACTCGGACAACTTCCCGTAGAGCTGGTGCTGTCGGAGGACTTCTAAAACTGTCCTCAGGTGCTCAGCGTGATCCTCCTCTGATCTTGAGTAGATCAGGATTTCATCAATAAACATGACTACGAACTGGTCCAGATACTCCCAAAAGACAGTGTTCATGAGACCCATGAATACAGCTCGAGCGTTCATAATGCCGAACGACATGACCACAAACTCAAAGTGCCTATATCTACACCTCAAGGTAGTCTTAGAGATGTCACCATCCTTCACCCTCAAATGGTGATATCTGGACCGCTGATCGATCTTAGAGAACCATCCTTCCCCCTTCATCTGGTCAAAGAGACCGTCTATCCTTAGAAGAGGGTAGCGATTCTTTACTGTCACATGATTCAGTCTCATGTAGTCTACGCACAGCCTGAGACCACCATCCACATTCTTTGCGAACAAGACTGGAGCACCCCATGGAGATGCACTTGGTCGAACAAAACCCTTCTTCATCAGATCGTAAATCTGAATCCGCAACTCTCGTAACTCAGAAGGGGAAATCTGGTCGGGGGCCATCAAAATCGGACTGGCAGCAAGTTGCAAGTCTATCCCGAACTCAACATCATGTTGAAGGGGTAGAGTTGTCACCTCTTCAGGGAAGACGTCCATAAACTCACTGAAAACCCCCGGAACTTCCACCATCTCTGCATCCACCGACTCCACTGACAGATCAGATAACATGGAAAGGAGGGGTTCCTCTCGCTTGATACTCTTCTGGCCACCCCTCTCGCTGATGAAAGTTACACGTCGGCCACACAAGTTTGAAAAAATGACCCTTCCTTGGAAGCAGTCAATGATGGAACATACAAAGAACAGCTAGTCAATGCCTAGGATGACATCATATGGATGTATCTCCAATATTAGAAGGTCCCTAACTAACTGATGTGGCCCTAACATCAGTCTACACCCCCGGAAAACATAAAACAAGTCAGTCTAACCTCTGACTGGTGTACTCAGCACCAAGGGCACTGGAAGTATATCAACATCTAAACCCAGAGCACGGGCCCGAATGGGTGCAACAATGGAGTGCGAAGATCCTATATCGAAGAAGGCATAATAAAGGGTACTAAAAAAGATGATCGTACCTCGAATGACCACTAACCCTGCTGGAACTACTGCCTCCGTAGAGTGCAACTTCCCATGCCCAACTCCTCTACCTCTCGACTGTCGGCCACCTCACCGACCACATTCGGGTCGAGGTCCATGAGAAGCACCCTGAGGTCGGCCTCCCCCCTGGAATGTCTGCCCTCGATGGAGCGGGAGCTTGCTGACCCTCCTGCTGCTACTGAAAGGGCCAAGATGGAAACTGCTGCTGTTGAGGTGGGCACTGAACCTTCTCGCCATTGCTGTACTATACTCCATCCGAGAAATGATTCTGAAGGTGCCCATGGCTTCCAAAGATGAAGCATATCGACCCTGGTCTCGAAAGGAAAGGGCGAGGACCGGGGGATCGGAACTGGAACAGCTGAGGCCTACTTCCTACTGGTCAAAACCTAGAGGGTCCTGATGCTGGAGGCCTGCTACTGACTACCTTCCCCTTCGATGATCCCAAATGGATTCCCTCTCATGATACACCTCCCAACATGTGCATCCTTTCCAACACTTCAACCTTTTTCTGGACCTCTAAGTAGGTTAGTAAAGTGAAGGGAGTAATAGCATACTGAAGAGAAAGTCGAAGAGCCTCCTCCAAATGTCTCACCTGAGACTCCTCATCCGAAAAGAGGTCCGGAGCAAAGATAAGGAGATACTTGAACTTGATCCCCAACTCTCTTATTTACATGCTCCCCTGTTGGAGGGAGAGTAGCTCTTGCCTCTTTTCAGCCTTCATCATGGAAGAGAGGATTTCCACCCAGAACTCCTTCTCGAAATAAGTTCACGTCACATTAGCCTCCCTCTTCTCCCCAAGGTAAAGCGTCCACCACTGACACGCTGCTCCCCACATCTAGTTGATGACCAGAGGAACCCAATAATCCGTCGGATCCCGAATCAAGCTGAAAGCTATCACTAACTCCTCGATCTAGCTATCTGTCTCCACATCTGAGACGCTACCCTCATACATACCAATGGTATGCTGCTGAAAGGAATGAAGAGTCCTCTACCACTGATCGTCATCCTCTCGTTCAGCCCTATTTAGATCAACCAAAGCAACCTCTAGGGCCTCAATCATCCACACTACTCGTGGTCGTCTCCCTAGTTCCATAGCTGCAAGGTAAACAAGGAATGGCTAAGCCCGAGTTCTGTAGAATATTGTTCTTAAATTTTTCTTAGGCTTCTTGTTCATTTTAAATCCCCAAAATACCCATAAACACAAGAACACAAGTCATTATGATGCATGTACCTTTCCTATGGTCTCTACCCTACAATAAGTGTAGCCTCACTTGGTCGTTTGGTAGGTCCAGAGTCCTTGCATCGGATCATGGAGGCCCTTAAAATTCCATGTCCTAGCTGGTCTTCCGTGGCCTATTTCACACACCAAGATCACCCAACACTGTTTCCCTACCATCCCATGCAATCCTCACCGTGCCTAACTAAGGACTCCATCCTATCTCTCAACCTCCTCTGATACCATTCTATCACGACCCGCCTTCACCAAGACGAGGGAAGGGACAACAGATTTCCAGACCCTTCCTTCTTCAAGTTGAAGGAGAGATAATTACCCCTAAGACCCACCTTCAATAGGCCATGGAGTGGCAACTAGCACCATGAGTATATAATCACACACAAGATGTAAGAAATAACCCATTTTCATTAATAGGATCAGGAGATGAGATATTAAATCCCACAACACCAAAACTGAAAGTATAAGTAAATCCCAAACAAACCATTACCAGATGCATGTTCCAAAAGTAAATGATACAAAAGTATAAGGAGACTACAAAGGTAATGTACAAAATAAAAGAAAAACAGCAACAACAACTATCCCAACGTCCCAGCTAGTACGGTCCCGCATGATCCCTGAAGTCCTCCTGGAAACTTGAAAGCAGTTTTATATACGTAGGGTGAGAATAAGAGTATACTCAGTTGGGTAAACCAAAGACTCTCCTACACAAGTGGGGAGGAATTCTAATGCCCTATGAGAAAAGATACAGCCAAGCACCTAGCAAGGAAAACTATCCACCTGAGCCTCACCAAGGCACACTCCCCAAATAACGCAAGTTAAGTAATGTATATTAATAGCACATCAATGTTTGGGTACCCCGCGCCACTTTCCCACTGGTTATTGAAGACATCCTATGCATCAAACCAATCCCGCCATTATCACCGCAGTCCCACTACCACACCCGCCGACAGACACCTAGGCCATAACCACACATCCTGCCCGCTAACACCTGGGCCACAACAACTATTCCTCCCCCATACAACTGGTAAATAAAAACCACACGTAACCATGCCCACAAAAACCTAGTCCATAACAACCACTTCCACGCCCAAAGACACCTGGGCCAGAAAACTACTGTCACGCCCGATGACACCTGGGCCTCATCCTGAAGATACTTGGGAAACAACCTGCCTGAAGACACCTGGGCCAACCACCACACTACCTTGCCCGAAGATTATTGGGCTAATAATGGACTTCATGCCATCACAGCCTACCTGAAGAGTCTTGGGATATTCGGGAAAGGGAGCAGAAAAGGAGCTAATAACCAGCCACTCATAGGAGTGTTGGAAAAAACACCCTCCCCCATGGAATGGGGGTGTTCGACACTAAGTGATCAACTTGGGTGGGGGGTGAATAAGAAACATAAAAACTACAATATATATATAGGTAACAAGAACTCATCCCAACCTAGGGTTCCCAAAGCCATCCTAATCATAACACCCTTGTTACTATTCATTCATAAAAGAAGCCACAACACTCACGGCCAAGTAAAAACTCATTCCCAAAACTAATTCTCCTTTTAACCAATTCTTAGTTTCATGTTCAAGTGACCTCCTTTAGGTAAATTCTGCTCTACTGGGAAACTAACAGGAATAACCACAAGCCAGGAAAAGAGAAATAGCCAAACAACAATTTAAGAATTCACACCAGGTTCTCTTGTGAAGTCACAAAAACAAAGGGATAAGTGATATCCCTCAAAGTACTGGAACCAAACCAAGCCTCGAGATATAGCCCCACACCATAAAATATGTCAAAGTGAGATCCCCCCAAGCATTGGAACCAAAGCAGTCTTCAAGATACAGCCCCTAATCCCCAAAACCATGAACCAACGATATGCCACCAGTAGAGGATTCCACCCCAATTCGTATCACCAGAAGAGCAACCACACAGTTTCAGACTCACATCCAAGAGGATCCCATCCTCACCCACATCACCCCATAGGAAATCAAATAGAACAACACACCTACTAACAAAACAGAGTAGGGAAACTTTCAGGTTAAATCACATCATTAATTATTTTCTTCATTCTGTTGGTTAACGGGGGTGACCACACATGGTTTTATGTTTACTGGGTATCCATTTAATCCATCGATTTTACGTGATTAACCAATTTCCAAGTTACAGTAATTTAATCATCACAGAAGGCAAGGGTTCATTAGTGTGCAGGGAAAGACCACCAACGACCATGATTTTCAGTGAGCATAGCCCAACAGTTCACAACATAAGCATCAAGGAAGAGAAGAAAAACAGAATATCAGCACATCGTTCACACCCCTTCCCTTCATTATTTAAAATCCATTTGTTATCTTCATTAAGGTTTGGTTTCACCCACTCCCACATAAACAGAAGATTACCCACCCCACACGATACACCGAAAGGAGATATGAATGAAAATCCCTACTTGGTTGATCAAGGATCGAAGCTCTTCTCCATATGCCAAGAATAGGGGATGCATGACTTGCAGGGGAGGAATGTCGGGGACTCTAAGGACGAGCAGAAAAATCCAGCACAAGCGCACCACAAGTATCGAGAAGTGAGGGACCTCGGGCACACCAGGAAGAAGAAAGAAATCCAGCCAAGAATAAAAAAAGAAAGAAACTCTAGCGGGAGATATAAATAGGAGATCCTAATGTTACGGGATATGGAATTTTGAACGCCTGGAATGTCGGATCGTGGTTTCCTACATGGGTGGGCAGTTACACATGATGATATTAAGGTTTTATTTAATACCCCCCATCAGGGAGGTTTCTCGGGATTTTTAGGAATTAATAATGGGATTTAAATAACTTCAAAATGGTAAAAGAATTAATTTACGTCTAAAAACTTACGTTCCCGGAGCAGGACTGGAAAAAGAAAATAGAGGACTGGGTGAGGACATGGTGCCACCGTCACGGTGTCACCCTTACGGTGCCACTGTGGCCGGTGCCACTGTTTTGGTGGAACCATATTTGGGAAAAGTAATGGCCTGGGGGGGTCTGGTCCATTACAGTAGTTCATTTATCTAATTCATACATTTTTTAATTTTCATTAACTTTGATATGATGCTTGATTATACAACCTATTTCTTTTCCATGTGTAATTCATATGTTTCCTCCATATGATTCAATTCTATTTTTTTGTAACACATAATCATGAACATTTTTTGATAAGTGAACCTATATAGTGAACTAATATATTGTGTATGTATTTTTTGTCAATCAATTATATGTATGCTATTAGGGAGTAAACCTAATCAATTATGGGCCTTTGTCTATCATGTTATATTGTATTGGAATTTATCCTTGACTCATGTTTACATCATGTTATATGTAGCTTCCATATTTTTGATATTTTTATGATATTTTGATACCACATTCTTAAAGTTATTATATAATTTTATTACACATTCTTCTTCTATATTAGTATATCATGCTATGTCTCTTTTATCATATTTTCAATCTTTCTGGGATTTATAGCTCACCATTTTATTTTATACATTTAACCATTTATAAAATATAGTTTTAAGAGATCATGGTGAATTATGATCTCATTAAGGGGAAAAAAAGATTCAATGTTTTATATTCTTTTATTTCTTTATGTACCTTATCTTCCAAGGACTCTAGACCTCATGAACTCTATGATATAATTAATGGATGCTAATGTTAAAAATCATGTATTAAAATGAGTAAAAGAAATATATCACTATTTCTATAATGGAAGTAAATTTTATTATAATTAATTAATTTAATTTTTTAAGTTAAAATATCACAATAGTCTTGGGATGGAATTTTTAGATGTTTCTAAAAAGACTAATATTTTAGTGAATAGTGAAAACTATCTATTTTTTCAAAACCATTATATTTTTTTGTTGATTATATAGTTTTAACATACAAATATTTATTGGAATTGGAATTAAAATAAAAAAAGTTCAATTTAATTAGATCTTATATATTTAATTACATTTTTTTAGAATCATATTCTATTTTTGTATCATCTCATTTATAGTATTAAAATAAAATTTCTGTACGAAATGTATTTTGTTTCGTTTCACTGATTTTTAATAAAATTTAATTCATACCCTACTAGAAACTAAATCTTGAATATTTTAGTCTCTAATTATAATATTTAGGTCTAAATTTGGTAAATATTTCCATTTTATTATTTAAATTATTAATTGTATCCTTTGAAATAATATTTTCACCATTGTATGGTTAAACCACGTAAACAATTGTTAAACCACTATGATAGGGCATAAAAATATCCCTAAATTGGTGTTTTTTTATTAGATGAGTGCATTTAAATCATAATAATAAATTAATTGGAAAATTTCAATTTATTCACAATTTAATTAGAGTATTACAATTAAATTTTTCATTAAAATGATAATTTTAAATATTACACTCTATTTATTTTAATATCTTTTATATTACATGAATGGAAAAATAAAATTTATTAATGAATATTAAGGGATATTTTCAATAGATATATAATATTTTTTAATAATTTGTTTTTATAATTTTGAGTGAGGGTATAATAACTTTAAAATCTTACACAATGACAAACTGTTCTTCTGTGTGTAAGAGATAAATCAAAGTAAATGATTTAAAAATAATAAAATAAATATTATAAAGATTAATTTTTTATTATATGAATTTCATAAAAAATTTTAAAATATATTTAATAGTAAATGTGTTTATAATAAAAATTTCTTTCATTCATCATCCCTTTTAGGTAAAATATTATTTATTGTTCTAAGACTTCCATTAATTCTATTTTATGGAAAAAAATATTTTGATAATTGAATAAAAATAAAAAAAGCATATATAAAACAAATGAGATGAGAAATAATCCAAAAATAATCCATCAATATTTTTTGATCCATAATCCACCATATATATAAAATTTTAACCCATAAAGAGTCAAAAATATTTCAAACAGCTACGGTTAAAATGGGTCAATGATGTGGTTAAACTAATTGATAAATATTAAAATGTGGAAAAATATATATAATTTTTATTTTTTAATGAATTATATCTTATAATGACATTAATTTCAAATTAATTTCATTCAGTTCTACATGAAATGATTATGATATTTATTATATTTTAATGTTCATAATATTCTTAATTAGGCCACTCCTATCACTTATCAATAGGAACTCAATATCCACTCTTCCACATGAATTTATATTCATTTTGATGAACTGAGATCTATCCAAATACCATCCAAACCATTATACACCAATCCTAGTGGATATTTCCTCAATAATATTCTAGCCATGAATGATTCATATTTTTTTACAAAGTATGTTTCCAAAAGAAGTGGTATGACACTTAAGAGAGTTTATTTATGTTATTTCTTCTTCTACCTTGAAAAAATATGTCCAAAACAACCTAATATAATATAGTAAACATATTTTTTATAATTAAATATTTTAATGATATTTTACTAAACCTTTATCATCTTATTTTATATCCTATGGGAAATGGAAACTCTGTTCGTGAATATGTGTGACTACCATCTCTATAAAGTGATGTGTTTTGTTTTTCATCACCACATAAAATAGATTCATATTATGATAGATTTAATGAATTTATATTATTATCATGAAATATTTATGATTATATAATTTTATTATATTAGTTATCATCATAACCCTTGGCCTATTAAAAAATGACAACGTTTCTCTAGTGTATGTGTAAAAACCCCCTCTATGAAGCAAAGTGATTTGTTTTTCAAATCCTAAATTCATAGGTTAATGAATAATGGGATATAATATATAAAATTAATAATTTTTTCATTATTAATATTATATATTTGATTGATCCACGACCACTTTGACCATCAACACCCTACCAATGTTTTTTTGTGAATATGAAACAAACATCCTCATAACATATGAAATGAACATAACTGATATAGAAACTATATATGGAATGATAATTAATTAAATAAAACAAGTAAAAATATATAATTTTTTTAAACTCATTATTCATTTAAAATATTAGTATGTTTTTATTATATAAGTGATAATGTATATACATTCTGAGTATGGAACTTTGTAAGGTATTTCTAGTCTCAGTTTCCTTTTTTAATACTTATACCATTTCACTAAATATTTCAATTTTGTATTCGATATACAACACCATGGTTCAATTTTATCATTAATATAATAAAATCCATGTGGAATAATAATACATTTTTTTCACCTTTTCAATGTAATGTTAATATAAAAGTAACCAGTTTTCAAGGGATTTACCATTAAAATTAATTTTAGCGTATAGGAATCAACAAATTCCCCCAATATCCATGTTTATAAAAATTTAGTATGAATATTATTATTTATACAAATATATTTTTAAATTTATTTTACAAAAAAATTATAATTGTTTTGAAACAAAAAATTTAGTAATTTACAAAATGAATCATTTTGATATTTTTACCAAATTATAACAAAGCTTTTTCTAATATATATAGATTAAACACAATTTAACATCATTTAAAACATTATTTAATTCCATGATTCCCTTAAATGAGTACTTATTTATTTTCAATGAATATAATTTCTCAATATCTTATAAATTTTATTTTTAAATGTTATCAAAAAATGGAAAGTTTTTCCAATGTTATCAATGAATGTTTGGATTTAAAATTTAATTATATGCTAATATTTGCTTACATACTTTGATTTTTGTTATTATTAAATTGGGATAAAATATAATGACACTATCTGCCTTGTTTTTATGGTTGTTCTAGGATTTCTATATTCAATTTTTGACTAGATAATATTATTTAATTTTCATATGATAGTTTTCAAATAGATTTATTTATATTAATTATGTATTGTATTGTATTTTCATACCTTTAATATAATGAATTAATTTTACATTGTATGTGTTCGATGAGGTCCTTTATATCCACTTGATGAATCAGTAGGTCACATGAGAAAGATAGAATGATTATTTGTTATATTCCAACCAATGTTTTTTTATTGGAATGGGGGATTGATGATATGTTTATGATATATTGGTACATGAACTTGAATGTATGATTACGATGTCTGACATTATGCATTCCATGATTATGAAATAAATTATTGGTATCCATATGATTATTTAAATTTTAAACCCACAAATGTATATATACCATATTTATTATGTTAATTATATTGAGTATATTGTTATTATTTATCACTACAATATTATTTATTCATTATTTATTATATGATAGCTTCTATTGTATACATTCTCTTATGAAACTTCTATGATCAATATTTTTTTGTGTTTTTCTATCCCCATGATACCATGATGATATTTATGAATCAATTCAAATATATATGTGACAATAAAACGGTCACTAACAATCATGTTTGATTGAAACCTATATTAAAATTTAGAAATAACACTTTATGGAGTGAAATTGGCATTCTATTTATATTTTTTCAATGTATTTTAAGGGTTTTATATTTAATAGGTTTTCTAAATTCTTTAATTATATAAATTGAAATTATAAATAAAATTAATGAAAGTGAAACCCTAGTTATATATTTTGTTACTATGGGTTGCTAATATTAATGGATATTACAATTGGAATAAATGGAAAGGATCTGATAACATTACATGTTTTGATTGTTTAGATAAAGAAATTTGAAGTTTTCTAGACTCCATTAAATGTTAATGGTTATATATTTGATAATATATTTAGTGATATGGATATCCCTATGAGGTTTCTTTTTGATGGGAGTTTAAGATGATTAAGGATATTTTTAGTGAAATTTTTGGGAATATAACCAAGGGATTTATTATCCATTTACCTAAAAATATTATATTACTAGTATTTATTATATATATTTTGGGATATTGTTTTGATAACCATTTGTGTAATTATGATCATTTAAATCATGGTTTATTAGATAAAATCATTATTACATTTTGGTAACATTTATTTTATCATATAGATAACCATTAGATTGATATGTGATTTGGTGGAGACATGATTATTGTATTTTTTGAAGATTCTCACTATATTTGTGAATATTTATGATTAATGTAATTGAAATTATATTTTTATTGGATTATATTATCATTAAATAATATGTATTAATTGTTATTTGGGAAGAATATATATTTTTTTATGACAAATTTATCCTGATTCAGGTTATTTATGGGAAATATTTGAATATTTTAGAGATTATATGATTATGGAATATACATTTTCTATATAATACATTATGTTTTATTTATATTATTTATATATATATATAAATAGATATCAGTCGAATATGTGATGAAATATAACTAATTATTTTATTTTTATCATGGTTAGTAATATTTTGAATAATATGAATGTTAGATACATATAAAATGTTTTTGGTTGAACTATAGGTATTATTAATAATTATTTAACGATAAACATAGTATTTAATCATATTATGGATTATTATATCATATATTTCCTTAATTTGTTAAAAATATATCTAGTTCTGATTATTGGATTGAAATCAGAGAGAATAAATTTTCATAATTTTTTGGATCCTGAGATTTATTGACCTTTTATTTATTCTGATTCCAACTTGAAAAATACATCATTTATAAATAAAAATATGGGATGATTTATAATTGTAAAAATTTAATAAGGTGAAACCAAAGATGAAATTATTCTTGTGGGAAACAATCAATGAACTATATTTTCTTAGGCTATCTATCTTAATACATTAAAGAATCATGAATGTCATAAAAATGAATCATGATAGAGAAATTAAATCCGTTCAACATTATCTTAGATTATTTAATGATATTGTTTATCACTTAATGATGTATGTTTTAGTATACGATAACAGTAACTTAATCATGTTATCCATTTCACATTATTATTCCACTAATGTCATTTTTCTACACCATGTCTATATTTTCAGTTCACATTAATATTATTATAATATTGGTAGAAAATTATGTGTTATTAAATGTGAAATTCAAATGTACCATTTCCCAAAATCAAGAGGAAATTTTACTATTCCCGTTTATAATGATTGTTTAAAGAAAAACTATTTTTAAATATTTATTTAATTTTCATCCATGATCATAAGTTTTAACTTAAAATCCAAGAAACATGTTATAATAAACTGTATCAAGACATTTTTTATTTATTTGTGAAACAATTTCATGGATGAAATTTATATACGTGTAATAGTGTAAAGGCCCAATTTTTTTATTTTATTTTATAATTTAAATTTTTTGATTGAATTTGGTATAGACCAAACTAATATTTTGATGAACTGTGATAGACTATAAAAATATTATTATTTAAATATGATAGATACATGTTAGCCAGTATTGTAGTGCATATGAATATAAATAACCATATTATGAAATATATTTTTACATTTTTTACTTATTAAATTGAATAATAAATCATAAAGTGAAAATAAATTGGTTTGAAATTAATATGATATCATCTGAATGTAAAAGTGGTATTTTTTTATAAAATTATATTTATGATTGAAGTGAATTTTTATTTCATAGATTACATTAATCACTATTGATAAATTATTCTAATGTAATTATTATATTGTATATACAGTATAATGAATTATGATTGATTTAATAATTTACAATAGATATGTAATGAGAAAAATGTAATTTTTTTCTTCAACTGTTCTCATTCTTAAAAAATGAGTTTTATTGTGATTTGGGATGGGATATTATAACTAATTATTTTAAAATTATAAAATTTATTTGAAAAAATTAATATTTTCTTTCCAATCTTCATTAAGTTAATGGATTATGATGAATCTTTGATATTTCTCAAAAAAGAATAAATTTGGAGGGAATAATGAAAATTTCGATTTATATAAAATTGTTATTTATTTTCTTTAAATAGTTGTTTTTAATATAAAAATTATGATTTATGTTTCATAGTAATTTTATATAAGAATTCATTAAATATGAATAATTTAATTTATTACAACAATGTTAGCATCATAATGGGTATTTTTTCATTTTTTTGCTTGAAATCCCATTTTTATAATGGATTTTTGCATCATGTTTTACAAATGTATATGAAAATTTTGTTCTTACATATGTACAAATTGATTTTTGAAAAATATATTAAATTTTGTTAATTAATATACTCATATTTTTTAATTAATACCCTCTTTTTTAAATATGGATATTAAACATGGTGAAAATTTTGTCACTATAATAAGGATTAATAGGTAAAACGATGGTCAAACTAGGTGATATATCATATATATCTCCCTAAAACTAGTATTTATTTTATATTATGAATATTATTAACCATAACCATCCATGATTCAAATATGTCGAAATTAATTTTGAATTTTCATTAATTATAACTTTTATATTATTTCTTCTGAAGTAAATTTACAAAAATGCCACACCCTTGATTTAAATTTATCATATATGTTTTCATCGATAAAATTATCTTATGAATTAATATAAATGAATTTTTTACATAAATAAATTATTTTGAAGACATTAATTTTTTTGGTGATGAAATAATTACATTAATCGTCTATACAACACCAATATAGTACATGAACTTAGAGTAGAAAAATCAAGGTAACTGAATGGAAAATAATAAATTTAATATATATGTTTTATAAATTGGGGTATTAAAAGAATATAACAGGTCATAATAGTTATAATTATATTATACTTATTTATATTGAATTTTCATTATATTAGTAATTTCATTGATTTCCATATAAATGAATTAGATTCCTCTACCAACAGATAATGTTCTAGAGGTCCCTAGTAGAAAGTATCTTCCTATATACCATATCGAGTATATCATCTAATATGACTCTATTTAAATACACTAAAGTATCCTATGAATGGATTCCTCCATTTAAATTCACTTATGGGGATCCCATGTTGGAGGCCTTCAATTATGTGTGGAATTTGGTGATCCCAGATTTTTTATCTCTCTAGTGTATTGACTATAGGGACCTTGTGGGTTCCCCAACGTTTTACTAGTGGGACCTCTCAAGGAAGATTGAATCAAGAGGTAAATTCCACTTTTCTTTTCTTTTATTTTCATTTTAGGTTAATTTGTTTTCTTATCTATCCATTCTTCTCCTCATCCAAATGATAGGAAAACTCCATTTATGTACATGTACTTCAATTTTATTATGACAATGGAATAATTTATTATCATCTCTCCTTAACTCTTATTTTTTATTTTAGTACTAAAGACACCATCAAAGATGTGTTAATTTACCTCATTCAAGGACGATGAGGTTTAAATTTTTATTACCATCATCAATTCCAGTCATGAAACCATTTTCATGGTTGAACCAGACCATTATATATTTATTTTTCCTCATCTATGGTTCTTTAATCCTTTTTTACACATGGATTTGGTTTATAAAACAAAACATGTTCCTTGTGGTCAGAAACCACTAATTATTCTAAAAGGTTGTCACTATTTTATTATATAATGACTCAAAATAAATTAAAGTAGCCATATTAAATTTTAAACCATGTAAAATTATTTAAGTTTAAGAATAAAATTTCACTTAAAATTTGGACCACCTCTTTCATCAACCATTTTTATCTAAACATGAATCGACCATTAAAACAAACAAGAAAACATACCTGAATAATGAAATTGAACATCATAACCAATAATAATTGTTATAAATGAACATAAAAAGGTTATAATAAATATTTTACATATAAAAGATGTTATATAATTCTTAATTTATAAACCAATTTTTTTATTATGGTCATTAATAACTGGTGGAGAACACCATCATACTTAAGGTAAGGTATCCTCTCCATTTCACTTTTATTCAAAAATGTCTTATTTGTTATGCCCTTTAATGTGTATCCCAAATTATGGGGGTATAATTTTTCACCTCACAGATACTTCCCTCAAGATTTATAATTTATGATAAACCCCTTTTCTCTCCCAATAATCCTTTATAGGTACACCTTATACCGTGTCGATAATCCGTAAGGAATTCTACATGAACATCCATTAATCCTTCGGTTTTCCTCTTCATTCTTATTACCAAAATAAAGTTATAGTATATTTTTATGTGTATATTAAAAATTATGTATAAATTTCATTTATCAATACCCTCTCATCCGTTTATTTTGTGGATATACATGTTTTATGTGATTCTATCCTCAAAATATCCTGATATGCAATTTTGTTTTCATGGATCTTCCCAAATTCTTACCTGAATTAAAGTGTACTATATCGTCTGTTTTAGTACAAAATTGTATTTAAAAAATAAATCATTTTATTACAAAAACATTATTAGTTTACTTCTAGATTTATATAAATGGTTGTTCCCTTTTTATTTTAAAATATCGATAGTATTTTCCTTAAAACTGCATAAAAATGTTTTAATGCTAAAATTTCTAAAAGGCATTTCATAGATGTAGCCACTTCTGTTTGACATAACATACCGTGATTCATGCCTATTTTACCATATTAACATCCATGTATGTTATAATTCTTTTCTTTCATGGACACTTTTATGATATTCCAATTGGATATTCTTTATGACCTGATTGTGGTACCTAATTCTTTACAAGGGTAACCCTTATGTTTATGTAAGATTGATTATCTATGAATATTTATGTGGAAAAGATATTCATGTAATTTTAAAAAGGGTGTAACCAGATATTGGTCCATATAATAAGGTAAATTTGAGTATCATGGGGCATTATGTGTGATGGTCTCGGTGGTTAGCCTTGTCTTGTGCTACTATGTGCAACGATCTCGGTGGTCAGCCTTGGCTTGTGAAACAATGGGAAGATGTCTTGGTAGTTATACTTGACTAATAATAAATTCATTTTTTATATTTTTGTCACATTTCTATGATTCCATGTTTATATGATCCCTTTTTTATATTTTAGTATTCCATATGTTACATACCTTTTTTATATAACCATGTCATGCCTTCTATCCCATCAGAAAAATATTTATTCTTATTCTTATTACATTACTGGGATTTTTTTCTCTCATCCCAATGTTAATGTTATACCCAAGTTTTCCTATGTAGATGAATGAGGAAAATGGAATATAGAATCTCATTATGGAGTTTAAATAAAATTTTGTTTTTATAATGTTTGATTATGTACCAGGTTTTCCAAGATAGTAGACATAATGATTCTTAGCTTGTACTATGATGTATAATTATGCATAAAAACCATGTAATGTTATGTGTAAAATGATAGGGTCTCTATAATTTCCATTACATCAAAACACATCCCAATTTAGTAAATAAGGAATAATAAAAACATCATAACCCAAACTCCATTATGTGTGAACTATAACTGGAGTTGAAGCTAATCACACCTTAAGATCATCTAGTGATCATCCAAAAATATTATTCCATTGAACCATAAGACCCTTATTGGTAAAATATGTAATAGTATATTAAACATATTAAAATTACAAAACAAAACTCATGTAATAACTATCCAAACCCATGAATATCAAACAAAGAAACACATTCAGGGGTTTCTCCAAATTCACACTTTCTTTAATCCCATAAATGTCCACTGATATTCTTGATTAAAATAAATAATGTCTCCAAGAAACTTCATATCCATTTTACAAAAATAAATAGAGTAACCATTTTTTATATAATATTTTATTTAAATGTTAAAAGGTAAATATCAAAATTATATATGTGTTCTTCATTCAACATCTAATACATAAATATATCTTCCTAAAAAACAACCATGTAGGATTCTAAGAACAAGAGAAATATATGATTATTCAAAATTGTAAATAGAACTTGAGTATTAGTTTGTCATAATTTCTAAAAAAATACTCATAATTCCCATACAAACTCATGATTTCTATACTTGGAATATACACCTCCTAGAAAATATTATGACGGTACTATGGTCATATATCAATCAAACAAAAACATTTGGATCCCTGTAATTGATAAAAAATATTGAATATTATATGAAAACAATAATTTTTATTAAAACCCTCTTTATTAATCTCCCAATAATCAAAACAAATAAAAATTACTCCCTTAACATTATTTGTGAGGATAATTGGTGGATCCAATTAGTATATTCTATGATAGAAATATTATTTTTTAAAGATCATCTTGATAAACTCTGTGTTTCTCAACTGAGTTGGATAAATATGAAATGATAAAAAAATTGTTGAGACTCTTAAATAGTTTAAGGTGAATAATAAATTTCAACCCTCTCATGGGGTTGTACTAATAAAAATCACCAGGATTGTCATCATGGTACTCTTTTACGATGGTAGGAATCATATCACATAATTATTGGTTAATATAATCAATAAACTAAAATGAAAATTTGAATTACATAAGTCTAAACGAAGGTATAACTATCCCTCCAATCCTACAGCTTTGATACCACTCCCTAAAAGACATGAGTAACCCCAATAGAAATTAATTAATAAACCCAATTACGATAGAAATAAATTTTTAATTTAAAATAAACCCTCCATGATAATCCAACTATGATTCAAATAATATTGAGATCAATGAATATGAAATAAAAAATGACCCTGAAGCCCGTGATCATAACCCTACACTTGAAACAATTAAATCACTTCCCTTTCCTTCATCCAAATGGATTATGAGGATAAATCATAAAAGATATATTTTAGAAATATAATCAAGAAACACCAATTGACTTAGATGATATAAAATAACATGATACATAATCATCAAACAAATAATTGACCATGATGGATTAAATAATCTTTTTAAATTTCATTGTAGCTTGACCATTAATATTTCTATGGTGTATAATTCATTTTGTAATAGAGTCCTTACGTTTCCCTACTATGGGATTTGATTAATTCTTAAGTGACTCCCATTTCAGGTGTATTATATCCACAATGGTTTTCAAAATTTGATCAATTTTGGTATTCTCTAGAAATGGTGGATCCACCTCTACTACAGTTGGATACTCTCTTAAAAAATATTAATTAGATTTTCAACAATGATGGAAAATATAAGGCACAATCATAGATTCGGGATTAATATTTATTGCTTTTTGAAAATGCACGAAAACCACAATGTGTTATCCTAAGGAAAACCCAATAGAAAATCTAGATCTAAACAGAACACCATTACATTTATTCAGTTTTCAGACGATAACATGCCTTGGCTACCGCAACTAAAATACATGCTCCACCAATAACTTTATACCTAAATATATCTTCCTAATAAATTTTTATTTTTTCGACTTCCTTGCTATAGATGAAAAGAAAATTAGAATAAAAACCAATCATATTTATGGACTTAGGACCAAATCAAAACACATCTATATGAGGTAGTTTTTAGTGAAATTTTATGGTGAGATATGAACACATTTTTTTAAATGTGTAGTGTACACAGTCACATAATGATCACTCTGACCCATGGAAACTAAAACATGAGTAATCAAGCCATATAATGTATCAGAATAGAATAACTAATTGAAGGAATTTTCAATGTCCTCAAAGTGTGGCCATTGAATAGTTTTTCAAGAACAAAGGAATCCCAATATTTCATTCCTTTTCTATTTTCCATTTTTGTAGAACCCCACAAAACCGATTCTTAGGATTCTTTAGCTTGATTAAATAATATTCTATTAACTCCAACAATTCCCCAAGTTCTCTTGTTTATTTTTCACTAGGGAAGAATGTTGTATTTTTTTTAGTAAACTCTATATCAGGAACCTATATCCATTCCCTATTCCCACCATTTGCTGGACCTATGATTTACTTGTCAAACCAACTCCTCCAACTAATATAGGGTCTAATGGATATTTTCCAATGGGATGTTCCATATTAGTCTTTACCTTTGATTTGGAATACCATTTTAGGAGTATTCATTGACTAAATAGAAAAAAATAACACCTGATAAGCCTATAAATACATATTTGAGTCAAGATATGAACATTATTGATTTATCATAATGGCCAAAAAAACAGGAATTTAAGACAACAATTGATTCAATGATAGAGATGGGATGAGATTGAATACAAATAGAAAAGGATAATAGGGTTCACTAAGATATACCCAAAATAAATATCATAATTCTGATGATAAAAACTAGAAAACCCATGGTAACTTTTTCTCAGATATAATAATGAGTTGGAATGGGTAATGCCTTCCCCTACCGCTCATGGTATAATGGTCCAATACCTAATATACCAAGAAACCCTGAAAAAATATACAACTGATACCCTTTTTTAAGGAAACAACCTGGTTAAACCAGAAACATCACCCATCTAATCTCACTACATGGCTATAAGTGTATTTCCAATTTCTATATTCTAGAAAAAAGAGCCACTATATCAAAAAAATAATGATTGGATTTATTTCATCAAAAAATCACCAAAATCACCTGTATTGTGTACAATGAGATATTTATAAAAAATCAGATTCCATTATTGAAGAATATTTATAACTAAAATACATAAAAAATAATAACAGAATGAAAATCCCTAAAACAAACCAAAATACTCAGAAAACCCAAAAAAATCATCTATTTTACCATGAATCATCTCCATCCACAACAACCAGGAAGTAACATCATCCAATAGAATTAATCGGTCCACATTTATCTATTACCATTAGAAAGATCATATAAAACAAACTCTTCATATTCCTAAATTCATATACAAGTTCTTAGAAAATCATCGAGTATGATACAGTTAAAAACAACCAATGTTTCTATCACTATGAAACCTATATTTCAAGCTTCAAAAGGGAACATATTTCATAATGAAATTTCAATTGAATAAAATTTTCATGAAAAATCCCTATTTCCCTTTAAAATATTCCATATTAAAATTATTTAATATATATGACTAAATTAATGTATGGTGCATAATAGGAAATAATTATAACAATTCAAGGAAACTCAAAAGATATACATATGAGTAATTATAGAATGAAACATTTTTCTGCTGATTGGAAGAAACAAAAAATAGGATCTACACTATAGGAATATGATAGAAGGAAAACTGAGGTACACTAGCTAGACAAAACATGAAACCTGATGTCACTAAGTCCCACCAAACTCTCTCAAAATAACTACAATAATCTTAAGTTGTACTATACTCACTGTGGTCTTCAAAGTCCCATAAACAAACAATCACCAAGCTCACATGTGTTGTGCTTCCCTAAAATGATTAATTAAATTATGCCAATTTTTTGAATTTTTTTATATAATCAAATTTTTAATGTTACTAAAATCTAAAATATATTTTTTAGTAAAAATAATCAATTATTAATTTCATTGAAAACATGAAGTGAATTATCCTTTTTTGGACAAAACCATATATAAGAGTTTTCCATTCAATTAAATAACTAGTTAGTCCAAAAAACCTTCATAGATATATAATGAAACACTTTTATATGCTAAAAGAATAATACTTAAGAATAGTTTTGGGGATAATGAGAAATATACATTTTATAGAAACAAACACCTCACCAACAGTGGAAACAAAGTGTCCTTCGAGGTGATTGAAAACAATGAGATCAGGACCTCCAAAATCAAGATCAATAAAAAAATTAAATTCATTATAAAAAAATCTATATAAAAAACATTTTTAATGGACAAGTATTTTATTAAATTATTTTTTCAAATATATTTAATTTCATCAAATGATTGCATTACATGTATTGTGGAATTTTAAAAAATCATGTTATATTATTGATATTATTACATTAACAAAACAATTATAATGAAACCATTAAACCTGTGGGTATGAATATGAATATGAAAAATAATTAAAAACTATTTATTATGGTTTTAGAAAAATAAATTATATTGAAAAATAAGTAAATACATTTTGGAAATGTCTATATTTGATTCAAAATAAAATTCTTTTCAAAAAAATATTTTTATTGATTTTCTGTAAACATGTAGTAAAATTATTATTATAAAAATTCATAAAAAATTGAAAATTATAATTCATTTTTTATTAAAATTTTAAAACTCTCTCACTTTTATTTTTTAGATTTTTTATGAAAGAATTTATTTTCAAAACGAATAGTGAAATTTTTTTTATTAAAAAATTCCATTTATTTAATGAATATAGAATTCCTTTTGTATATGGGATTAAAATTAAAATTTGTACAATAATATCCTAATTACTCTAATATATTTCATTTTTATCATTTTCATAATTTATTTTTATTTTTAAACATTTTCCGCTTATGAAAACGTTTTTATTGGGAACAAGTTTTTTTGTTGCTCTAGTGGGTTTAATTTTAAATACATTTCATCCAATTCATTGAATTAAATTTGAAAAAGATATTCCCTAGATATAATGTGAAAAAATAATATTTTATTATTTTTCCCATATAATATTTTTTTGATAATTAATAGTAAAAATAGTAAAACATAATTTCAGTGGAAAAAATTAAAATGGGATTCATGTTTGTCAATCTAAAAGATAAGGATAATGATGACCTGAAAACTTCCCCAAATACAATTTTATGAACCTATTTAGACCATATATCATCTTATGTTTTAGTAATGTCTATTTTTTTTATCCTTTTAATAGTTTTAAATGTCGATATAAATTTATCTTTTTAAAAATTTCAACTGTGTCATCTTCTATCACTTATAAAAGGGAACCACATCTTTTATCGAAATCACACTAACTGAGATTGTTTTTTAAATTATCCCAACTCAAATAAATTACTTAATTTACTCCCTACATCCTAGTATCCATTAATTTATTTGGATAACCAATTAATGAAGGCATTAGTTTTAAAACTAAATAGGTTCTCAAAAGAAGAGTTATAGTCTTATCCCTCATTTTCATACTATTTAATCTTATAACATATTGAAATATTCTTCAATTATTTTTATAATATGGAATAATTATATTACATATATTTATATTTTAATTTGTTAATTTCTTGGCCTATATCTTTCTCCTCTCTAGTCAAATATGGATGGAATTGTCTATCATTTGTATAATACACTACGACCTCACAATCCGATGTAAATCGTTTTCCTTCACCACCAATTTCAAATGGATTTAATTTATATATATGATACTTATGAAATAAAAATATTTTTGGTATCATAATAACCCATATAACTTCTTTCCTTCCAATATTTTCAAAATAGATTACAACTCTATTGTGTACGTATGGACATCTGCCTCTGCAAAATGATGTGACATGATTTTCATTTTATTTTGAAATTTATGATAATAAAGATAGTTTAAATAAATATATATGATATATATGATATAAAAATTATTCTATAATTATTAACTAATATTTTATTTTAATTTTTCCCACCATCAACAAAATGGAAACATCATTCATGAATACGTACAACCTACCGTCTCTATGGACATTGTAGTTTCTTTTCTATCTCTAAATATCATGTATTACTATAAATTAATATATAATTAATATGTATTATGTTTATTTATTTTTAACTATTCTTGAGATTATGAAACCATTATTAATGTAAAATGGATGAAAATACCAAAAAGTGCCATGATGAACAAAGTAGTTATTACCCGAAACATCATTTTAACAATGAAATTGTTAACAAATGCTTAATATAATGTAATCAATAAATCATATATGTTATGATATATATCATTATGTTTCATTAATATATTTATAATATACCTATATTTATTATAATTTATGTTCAAAAATGTATAATAAAATTGATATTTTAGGTTTGTCAATTTTTCACTCACTATTATAACTCTTGGACACATGACATATTTACCATTATTTTATTTTTTTGTCATAATTATTCCTATTAATATATTTTATTATTATTCTCATGTAAATAATTTCGTATAAATATCCATATAAGGTTTATTTATTCATGGGTATTAAAATTATAAACAATAAAAAAGTAGTAGAAGTTTTATATTAAAATCTAATCATTTATTAGGATTGTTTTTTATTATGAATTTCATGATGTGATATTATAATCTATGTATAATGAAAATACAATCTTATATTATCCTATGTTTATTTATATTGAGTTAATGTTCCCATTAATTTTTCATTTCATTATGTACTCATGTTTATAAAAACAATTATAGACAAACTAATAATATTTATGTCATTGGGGGATAAAATTTTACATTGGCTTTTTAATGTTTTGAAAAAAATTCATATTCAAAAACATTTCTTATTAAGTCACTTTTGTGTGTTTAGAAAAATGTGAATGGTATATTAATTTTATTTTTTATGGAATAAATTCAATATTACACCATCATAGCCTCAAAATTATTTAAAACATCCTTTAAAAGTATCAGATTTCAATTTAAATATATTTTCTTCATTACTAATTGAGATATTTTAAGATTTTAAATAATTTATTTGAAAGTGAAAAGGATCTTTTCCTCAAGATATTTTCTTTATGCTTTTTCAAAATATTTTTTTATCGGGGATGAAATACTTGGACGATACATAATATTGACTAGGTATATGATCCAATTATACCATAGATATTATTTCTATAGGTAATTTATGCTTATGAAGATAAGATATTAATGGATCACATTTCTTCTAACGGCCTTATTATGCCATCCAATATTTTTAATAAACATTAAGTGAATATTTAATATATAAAAATAAAATTAATGAAACCTAAATGTTTAGAGTCCCAGAGTCGTTGTTATGTTTCGTAAATATAATAACATCATAAAACTAGGATATTATGAATTGATTTAAAAACATCATTAATATGATATTAATATTTCAATACTCTTTTAAAACTGCACAAGATAACCTAGGGAAAAACATATGAAATAGGTGAGATATAAATCCAAATAAAGGAATAAACAACTAATGGAATAGGGTAATGTAATTCATGTCATCCAAGAGGCCTAATAATTTATCATAAAATTTGGTAATAATAATCAATATAAAATATACTTAGAATGATATTATAGTATAAAGAAAACATAGGAATGAGTAATAAGAAAAAACAAGGAATCATAAGTACAATTCAATTTTAACCACCATGAAATCATTATGTAGTTCACCCAAAAAAATCATATAATGTAGGTTTTTCAAATAGGCCATATAACATAAGGAAAAATTTTATATATTTTTATAACTTTAATAAAAAATTTTGGGTCACATTCAATGATGTACCCAATAGAATATTTATAGTAACTTATAGGTGAATACTCTTTAGCGGAAATGGGTATAACAATTCACTTCAAAATCCTTTAGCATGGAAAATCGAAGTGAAATTCCAGTAGTATAGTGGATGTACATAAAGATTCATAAAATGGAATAATTATATAAAACAATTTATCTCATCCTTTTTAAATCAAATGAATTTTTTAATGAATGTGGTAAATAATAACCCAATATTGTTTATTCAAAATTAAAAGTAATAATTTAACAATGTTCTTAATAATAAGGATAATGAGAGGATCCATTACATTTAGAGTGTGTTTCCAAAAGCATGGGAGGATATTAATGAGAGAGTGGGGAAACCCTATTATTAATTTAATAATACATTGTTTTAAGTGAAGTGAAATTGGATATTGGGTAGGTTTATAATGGAAATTAAAGGGTTGTTTTTTATTATATCCAAAATATAGAATTTGGAATCCGTACAATAAAGTAATCAAAAACACACACCATTCAATGTTCATTATAATATATTATACCAATTTTGTTTAGGTTTCATTATTTTATAAGGTAATGAACTGAGAAAATTAAAATAATACCGTGGGTGATATAAGATACTATCATATTTACAAATAATTTCTTTTAAAAACATAAAATATATTTTAGGTATTTTATGGTAAATTTTTTTTACAAAATTAGTCAAATTAACCCATTAAAGCATTATATTAAATGGAAAACATATCTTTTTTTAGGTAAAACTCTTATGTAACATATCACATCACATATTGGTCATTATGATGAAATAATACATATAATATGTTTATATTGAATTTAATTTTTACCACAAAATTCATTTGTCTCAGAAAATTATGTAATATTCACCCTTTGTTAATTTTTACATATTAAATATAAATAAAATATTTATTTTTTAAAAATAAATCTCATAATATTATATTTTTTTATTTTTAAATAAAATACCCTTTTTATTCAAAAATACTGGTTTTGACAACCATAGTTTTTTACAAATAAAAAACTATTTTGGGCGTCCTAATTTTTTTATCATAAAATATACATAATAAATATAATTTTAAAATATTATTATTTTTATAATAAAATTTATTTTAGTAATTAATTAGTTATTTAAAATAAATGTCTTAATAAAAATAAATTATTTCCTTAAAAAAATTTGTGTTTTGTTGTATTGAAATATAATTTTTATCAAACTCATTTTTTAGTCATTTTTAATGTAAAATAAATATGGAATAATTATAATAAATATTTCGTAGAAAATAATACAATCATATTCTTTTTATTAGGGTCGATATACAAAGACCTTTATTATATAGTAAAATTACTTATGGGAACATTATCCAATGGTGAAATTTTCTTAAAGTGGTTCAAAAAACATGGTTAGGAATGTGTTATATATCTATTTGAACTTATCAAATAAATAGTTATTATCATTATTTAGTTATTGAATCTCATCATGTTCTAAGTAATCGAAAAATCCCATAGTGCTTACCGCCCTCAAAATCTTTGATAAATGGGATTTATAGTTTACGATCCTATTCGTAGAGTCCATCACATCCTCTATCTACAAAATTTTGGGTTTTCTTAACCCTTAATATATAATAATAATATGATCACTATTAAATGGATATATTATCCACAATTATGATACATAATGGTATATATAATCCATGAAGATATAATAATCCCAAAAAAATGATCGATGTTCATGTGTTTTCAATTACATCAATACTTAATAGGGAATTTAATTTAAATAAAAAGGTAATTTTATTTATAAAATTTTTGGTTGTTACATTATTCCCCCTTTTAAATTTTTAATGTAAAAAATTTTATTTCCTACATTTAGATAGTTGAGTGTAATTATATTTTATCACCTCGTCTAGTTCCTGTTTTTCTTCCTCAAACATGTCATTCTACCACACGACATTAACTAGGTGAGTTGTCTTGTTTTGTAGAACATTCTCTATGATACAAAATCATTTCCAATAGCCCTAAATATTAAAGGTAATTATCCAATGGTATAGCCTCAAAATTTAGTACATGTGAGGGATCTAACATGAACATTTATAAATTGGATACATGGAATAAATCATGTACCTGAAATCGGTTAGGTGGGAGTTATAGTCCATACAAAATAGTTATAATATGATCAAGGATCTTAAATGTTACTATGTAACTTGTACTCATATTACACTTCTTCGCAAACCACATGACCACCTAAAATGGAGATATATGAAGGAACACATTGTTACTAACCTCAAACTCTAGGTCTCGTCAACAATTTTCGACATATGTTTTGTGTATACTCTATGAAAATTTCAAATAATGCTAAATGGTTTAAACTTTACTTATGATCTATTGGATATGATCAGGTCCCAAAATCATTATCTCTAAAAAAAATACCATCATGTCAGAGTTTGTCACCACATAACAATATTTTCCCTTATTAGGTGAGATTTGATTTCATTAATGGAAACTATTATAATATGAGAATTAGAATGGGGTAAATTTTTTATCTCATCATCCTTGGACATCCAATGAACATGACCTCAACATATCATCTTAGTTTTGAATTATCCATTCATACAAACCATATATCTGAGTGATAAGAAATTTTTAAGCTCAATTCTATATTCAATGCATGTTTAAGGAATATCCAAAACCTCATGATTAGATAATGAAGAGTTATGAACTCAATTTATTATTACCACTTCTCTTATATATATATATCTTTTTATGTTTTCAATAGAATTATCTTCCATGATAGTGATGAAATGGGTAGACATATTACCACGATCAATAGCCACCTAGATGGAAATAATACCATTAGGTTTCCTGGGGATTCTAATTATGAAATCCATTGTAATGCTTTCCAATTTACATATTATTATTTTAAATTATTGAATCATTACATTAGAATTCTGTTGTCTATCCTTTAAATTTAGACATACCATGAATACATATACAAATTATATAGTATCTATCTTAGTTGTTATTACACCGGCTATATTGAATCAAATTTTAATACTTCTTAGTGCTTCGTGGTTTAATAGATAAGGATGAGTAATTTTCTTCATGAATAAGATCCCTCTTTAGTTTTGGATTTGATAGGAAACGTATCTTGGTTATAAAAATTTTTACTCTACCAAATTACATGTTGAAATCTAGAATATCCCCTAGATTCTTCTATAGATACTTATTTTCATTTTAAGCCTCATTGGTCCTATAAATAATGGATGATTAAAAAATTAAATTATATAGGTATGATGAAGATACAATTATTATTCCCATATGCATACTTTCCTTTTCTATGAATATTGGATCTATTTTATTTTCTAACGTGGATATATATTTTGGATCCATTCTATATGGATAATTTATCACTCTACTTTATTTGCTTGGATGGTACTAGATTGAACAATTATAGCCTTTATTAATCTCTATGAACATCTTTTTGATTCATATTTATCAAATTTTGTTTGTATATATAATGGAGGATTTTTTGGTCCATATATATATATATAACTATTATACAGATAGTAATAATCCCACCAAATATTTACAGCATTATTCTATATAACCAAATCTAGATAATGTTCTAGGTAGTTCTTCTCATATATAACTATTTGTATGAGGAATAGGCTATGAATTTTTAATTTTACATGAGTACACATCCTATGAACTTATTAGAATAATATATATATATATATATACCATAAATCATTCCCCAATGGTGGGTAATGTTAGAATGAGTGTAATCATCAACCTGTTCATCATATCTTCAAAACAATCATCACATTAGTCATACAGAACAAACATGACTCGTTATCGAGTTAGTATTAACAAGGGGACTGAATATAATTATAAGATTCACATTAATCAATGATATTACAGAGATAATCCCAGGAAAATACATATTTATATCATACATGTAGGTCTTGGCCACCCAAGAATTATTTATATTTTTAAAGGATCCCCATATATCCTATTTACAGAGGTGAAATTCCATAGTAGTGTTACATACTCATTCTAGAAAACACATTTATTATAATTTTCACACATAATTTCCATTCATAGGGTCCTCAGTATAGTATTAAAATATACTTCATGTTTCCTATTTATATTTGATTTGATATGAAAATAATAAATAAATACTACTACATATTTTCTGAGATAATCCGTAAATACTCAATTCATCCTATCCATGAAGATTTGTTAGAGAATTTGGGATTCTGACTGACATTAATACGACGTCATAGATCCCAAAATTTATTTGATTATAGTCTTGTGGATATCCTCTTTCTTCACATTTATATGATAATATCCCAAGCGAATATATATCATAGGGAATTACAAGGCTCTATATAGCTGACCATTGAAGTATTCAATTTGTGGATGAGGATGCTTACTTTTTGTACTAATCTTGTTATTATCTTGATAATCAATTTAGAGGTGTAGTGACCCATCATTCATCTATATGAATAATACTGATGTGCCCTATGGTGAAGCACTTAGTAATTTAAACCCTTTAAGAAAATTCCTCTTTAGTTACTTATTCAGGTCATCTTGTTTAAAACTTATATATGATGCATATTACTTGATATTGGAAAAGATATATTCATATAATCAACATAAAATTCAGCCTCTCAACTGGGAGAAACAGAAAACAATTATTTGATAAACACATCAGTGTATTCCCTCATAATGGGAATGTCTTCAAGGATGATATTTTATTTGGTCTCATACATTCAAGAGATATATTATTTTTAAAAGGGAAATAATATCCACTCATGATATGTTCATAACAAAAAATACTCATACTCCCCATTGAATTTTTATAGAATTGAAGGGATATTCACAAAACAAAAGGTGATTTCCTTCTCTCCACAATTAATTTTGTTCATATATAATTAATCCAATTCCGTGTATTGGATATAATTAAATTACTCAAAAGGGAGTATGAAATTTTTTTTAGGAATAATATCTTACATATATGGATACGAGAAGATATATATAATTTATATGAAATTATTCACCCATTTTATATTTTCACCAACATCTCTACATCCTTTCATTGTAGTGTTTTTTGAATAGTTATAGTAAATATTTGATATATGAAAGAATTCATGGAACCATAATGAAAAAGTTTTGTCACTATTAATGAATAAATTACTATAAAATTTATCACTACTTCATTGTTGGGATCTACCTCTGATGTTTTGGTGGACTAGTCTTTCCCTTACGGCCTTATAGGCTATTAAAATTTATTATCTTTGACAACCCTTGTATTGGTGTATTAGTTCAAATATTATAAATGTTCCTTATAGTAGAACTAATTTAAAATAGTATGATGTTACACTATATCATTACTCTCTTACATCACATAGGTGGGTTTCTCTCATCAGTAATCTCTATCAAGGGGAATTTACTTTCATGACCTAAATCATTTACTTTTCCCCTTATAGAAATATCACGTGTTCTTCTTCCCACACTTCTGATATGTGGGATGTTATAATTTCATTTCACTCTATGAGTTCTCCATCCCAAAACATGAATTATAATCCACTTTCAACTTATTATCCCATTGAGACCCTTAATATTCAATGATAATCATTTTAATACTTAGGGAAAATTATAAAATTTACTAATTACTATCGAAGACCTAAATTTTTATGGATTTTAGTTGACTCTATTTTAGTCTTCCTAATAAGGGTTCAACAATAATATTAGGTGTAAAAATAATCTATTTTAATATAAATAATGTATTGTGATTTTATGAAAATACACCCTGATAGATTTTTTATCCTCATACTTGATATTGAAGAAGTCCCTCTTCATTTTTAATTGGAAAGCGTAAGGAAAATATTTATTGAAAAACAATTATGGAATTCCTTCCACCACTTCAGTCTAAGATTCTATTTGGGCTCCGTATTCCTAAAAAATTACCATAATTGATCATATTCACATTCCAAATGTCAAATAGAATCTATGAACCCTTTTTATTATAAAATTGGAGGATAAAGAATATCTTTTCAATGGAGGTGATCCATGAATCTATAATTAAGGGATAATAAGATCCACAATATTTTGGTGAAAATTATTTTATAAACCAATAAAATAAAACAGAATCTTTATTTTGTGGAATTTTGAATTCATAAGGATTAATATTTCATTTTTAAACATGACATGGAAGAGAAATTATAGTCTTGAACATCACAATTCTTACTCCCAACGGGTTAGGTATCTTGTTTGGGCTATTACAACATTACCCCTCACACTGAGTGTTGAATAGTTTCCTCCTATGTCATACCATTTAATTGAGTAAAGGGAATATTTGGTATAAAATTTTTAAACCATATACACATTAAATTAATACACTAATTTTGGTGGGGATAAATAATGAATTACCTATGATCCATAACCAATGAATTTCGAGGCATCAATATAGGTTATCCTTGTTCTATTTAATATTAGAGGATATTATATGCATATTTTTAAACCTTAATAATGGTTCATAATGAGATTTTTAATTCACCAAATAATATCCCAAAATAGTTTAGAACAAGTTTTTCATGAAGTCTTGTTCTTGTGCATCGGTTCCCGATCAATTCTCACTCAATACTGCATTTTCTATGTTGTTACACAAAGGTACATTTGTGCGTGAGACACATCCACTAGTATTATCCCGACATAGATTTATTTTCATGGTAACATAATATTATATACAATGAAAAAAATTATGGATGTCTTAATGGGACTAATATTATCCCTAAGTCTTTCAATATAATTTTCAAATCCTAATCCAAAAAATAAGTACACATTATAATGATAACAACTATTAAAACCCATATCAATAATACAAATTAATTCATGAACAATTAAATAAAAAATAAATAATTCAAACCATGAGATTGATATTCCACATGTATTTTTTATATTAGGTAAATAAAATAACATTATAAAACTAGGATATAATTAAATTATTGAAACAATCATTAAAATGCACTTAATTTTACACTACTCTTCTAAAACTAAATGGGATAAACTATAGACATATATATGAAAGGGATGAGATATGAATCCTAATAATGGATCAAAAAATGAGTATAATATAGAAAAGATTAAAATTTAATCCAAGAGGAACAACAATTTAGTAAAATTGGGGAGAATCATAATCATGAACAATGACCCATGATATACTAGCATAGTATAATTACAACATGAGAATGTGGAACCATTTTAAAACATTACATAATAATAATAATAGGTTAACCACCAATAATTCAGGACATATATTTATTATGATAACCTATCCCACACATTTAATGGATTATCTTTACATTAAAATTTTACCCAATGCAATTTTTCTCAATTTGGATGTCCCATTGGAATCACATCATGTACATGCATAAATGTTCCACATATATCATATAACATAATAACATAATCCTTCCCATTTAGTAATAATATAATTTATTATGGGTTAAATATATGGATTCACTAAATAAATTATCATTTTTTACATATATTTTACTACCATTGAGTGTATAAGGGTACAATAGTACACCACACAATCATTTGATATGAATAAACCTAGCGTAATTTCAAAAATGAAATAAAAATACCTAAAAATTAATAAAATTGATTAATTATATTAAAATTTATCTCTCCTAATATTTATAAGATATTAAGAGTATGGGTATGTGGATAAACATGTACTATTATTATTTATTGGATATCCGAAGGCATAATGTAAATAATGTAAATTAATAAATAGGATAAGTAAATGATTTCATACATTGTGTAGGTTTTTCCAAAATCATGAGAGGAGATTTTTGAGAGAACATGGAACCATTATCAGGATCTATAGATGGAATATAAGATTAATTACATGCTACATGGTTTGTGAGTGATGAAAAATGGGATCAAAGGTGGGTTTAAATAGGAAATGTGAGGGGAGTTCATTGTTTTTTTACTAAACATAGGTATTTTTCTCTATTTAATAATGTAATCCAAACCACTTAAATTTAATGATATTTTTCAAATGGTTTATAAGAAATTCTAATGGTTTTCATAATTATATATGTCCTTCAACCAGAAAAAATAGTATAAATCACCTAGTGATGTGGATGTGAGTCATGTTTCTGAAGATTTTTTTTAAATCTTATAATATAACATAGTTTTTAGAGGGATCGTAATGTTTTCTTAAGAATAGTCAAATAACCAAAAGGAAACATTATTTTAAATAAAAAATATACATTTTTTAAAAAAATTTATGGATCAAATTAAAATAATTATGATTCATTATGATGTCAAATTAGATCCAAAATATTTATACCGTATGAAAATTTTATTTGAAAATTAGTTTGTATCAGAAAACTCTTAAACCATATTGTTATATAGTATCAATTTGATGAAACAAAAAAAATATTTAATTTATTAAAATAAATATATAAATATGAGAATTTATATTTTTAAATTAAAGTCATTTATTGAAAAAAAATTATTTTTTATAATCATATATTTCTATCCTTTATAATAAATATTTTTGACATCATAAAATTTTATTATACACAATAAATGATAAATATTAATAAATATTATAATTTCATATAAATATAAATTATTTTGAAAATTAATCAATTTTTTAAAAGGAATTTTGTAATTGTTGTTTCTAAATACCCAAAATATACAATTCATTTTTTTGATAGAATTATGAGATTTATAATACACATTATTATATCTTTTATAATATTAAATAAAAAATTAATAAATATAAAATCTATTTCTTAGTATGAAAAATATAAATTTTATTGTTTTTTGTGATGATATATATATAATTTTATTACACAAGTTAACTACCTACGGGAATGAAGTGCGATGTAAACATTTTCTTGGGGTGGTTTGGTGAACATGGTAGGGGTTATGATCTTAATGATAATTGACTTAACCCGTAATGGTTTAAATCATTAATTTTTTTTGTAAAATCTTGACTTCCACTTGACCAAGGTAAATTCCATGAGATTTTATCAACAACCGAAGCTCTAAAAAATTGGCTATATAGGGTACAATACTACTCATTTAGGAATTATATCCTTTGTCTGTGTCAATTGTATTTTCATAACCCATAATATATTTTAACCACATGATCGATGATCAGTGTTTTTATAATCAATTATTATGATTCATAAAATTATAATAAATCTAAAAGGATATAATATTCCCAAAATAACCAATGAATTTCATATGTTATATATACCATCATTATATAATCAAGAATGTAATTTAACTTCAAAGGGAAATATATTTAAAAATGATTGATTCATTACAGTTATAATAATGAATCTTATTTCTTTCATATGGTGTATTATAGGATCATGTGTTAATGATATTATGAAATCGTTTTATTTTAAACTTTTTATGTTATAATTAAATATTTATTAAAAATAAATACTTTCTATTATTTCTGTAATGATGAATGATTTATGATATCTTGGAACACATCTATATGATTTTTTTTAATTTTCGAGGTGGAACCCATATCTCTATTTAATGTACTAGGTAAAGACTAATATCTTATTAGATATATTGGAATATGGTGGGGAGTGAGGCTATTTCAGTAATGAAATATGACCACAATGATTTTCATTCTAGTGAACCATTCCTACTATGATGGTTTTGTGAGTAGATAAATTTGAATTTTATATTTTTGTAAATGATCCTTTACTTCTAACAAAACGATTTCCTATTATTATGTATATGATAGTAATATTTGTCTTATGAAAATTTCAATTTCTCATAGGTCATGTTATTTGATTCTTTTATTATTCATGTCTTATGAACTTCAACAATTTATGAAAATACTGGTGCTTTGATCTATGATATGCAGGGAAATGTTAAAATTTTTTCTATTCATATTATCATCTCCTTCTTCACATGTTATGTTGTTTTCTCACATGATTACCCATACCATGAATCTAAAATCACCTTATGTTACGTGTAATTTTCTTGGGTTATAAATAATTTTTTACGTATGATATTTCATAGAATTGTTCTATTTAGGAAGAATATTTTGTGGGACGATATAGTTTATTAGTGAATGAGTTGATTTTGTATCCATGTTTCCATTGTAATTCTTCAAATATGATTCTACTTTGTATCATAATGTTATTTATTGAATATTCATCTAATAAGATGTAATATCTATGTATGAATGGTTTAGGAAGTTATAGATGGTATCAGAGTTTGGATTAGTTAAATATATGGAATTTATATTGAGAAAACATTAGTGATGACCCTCAGGATATGTACATGGAATGGTATAATGTTACAAAAATTATATAGAAAAAACATATGATGGTAGAAAATGATATTTTTATTGGTATCCATGAAATTAAATCCTTTTCTAGTTTGTCAAAGTAGATTTTTGTCTCACACAGTTGTACCAATGGTAAATAACTCTTTAATTGGTGAATTGGTATATAAATTGATCATCACATCAGGAAATAATAGTCCTTAATCCATTCCTATTTTGACACCGATTGAGGATAAGTTTTTAAAATTCAAAAACCCTTTACACTCCATCATAAAGGATTTAAATAATGATTATGAACATACTAGGATAAGGAAAAGTTTCTATAGATTCAAATGAATGTGTCATTAAATAAACATAGAATGAATGTTTCTAATGATTGTGTGGTCACCTAAAATTATTACTTTTTCACAACCTATGTATTATGGTTTTATTTGATTTATGTAAACCAATGGAATCATGTTTATGGTCTATTAGATATTCAATATAATTATTTTACTCATGATAAACTAAATTTTGTCGGAGTTTGGATGAAAAATCCTCATGTTATTCTGAAAAAACTGTTTCAATATATTAATCATTATTAACTTCAGAACAAGAAATAGGGATCCAAAATCCATGATTCATTTATGTGGTAACACCGTTCATATTTTATTGGTTCCACAAATCCAGTATAAGTTGTGGAATGGATCTATAAAATTCAAACAACATTTTATATTCTCTTGTGTTTGGAGCAAGAAAAGTTTATGTTGACTATCATAAATCTCAAATAAGGAGTGGATAAATAATAGAAAAATTTCGTGAATACAATATAAAATGTTAAAATTGAATCCATGGAATGGGTTGAGTTTATGAAATTATTATTATATAAGCACTTTTATCTTATTCTTCATCATAATTTGGAGAAGAAATGAGTCGATTCAAATTATAATGATGATGAATCTATTTTTATCTATAAGGTGAGTTTTTCAAAAAAACATATGTATGATTACAGTATTATAGTCCAACATTAATGTATATTTGATAAATTAATCATTTATATAAACCATGTTTTTGAAGAGAGGTCTAAATTGGTGTATTATTTGATATGAATGAATCATTATATGTGATATCATAATGAAAATATAGATTTATGTTTCTAGTAAAAATAATTTTTTTGATAAGAAAGAATATATAGAATTTAAAGGAAACTCTAAAAATAAAGGAGGGATGAAAATTGGTTTCCTTTATTCTCATTTCATGGAAGGAAAAAAGGAGAAAACTATTATAAGGGGGCTAATAAATGTTTTATCTATTGAATGAAGTTCATAAGGGAATATATTTACAAAGTGATAGGATGATGTTAGGTAATTATTATAATAAAAATAAATCTATATAGAATACACCACCCACACACTAATGTTTCAAATATATGGATTATGGGAATTATTCTTATATAGTTCCAAAATACAAAGGTTAATGATATTAAATTACATTAAAAACTGTTATGCCTGGAGAAAATTGGACATCACATGTGATCACTATTTTAGATGAGGGGTATGATAATAGTGTTGTGAATGGTACACTTACCATCTACTATAGAAAACATAATTTCCTGTTTTACACAATATATACCAAAATATTTAAATATAAAATATTATCTTGGCCTATCTCATTTCCTAAATGATTATATGTTGAATTAGTATTGAAAACCCCAAATAGTATGAAGATCACACATCTACTCTATGATTATTCTCCACGTTATGTTTGGAGGAATGTTCTTCCTATAGACATAATAATTCTCTCTCTAGTTGAATTTTATTTTATACTATTATTTAATTAGAATTCCTTTCATAAATCCCAAATAAATTTATAATGAAGGGAATTTAAATTTGAAACTCCAAAAAATCCTATGATTTTTTATATTGTGATGATGAATATGAAAATATAATTGAAATCAGATCCAATTTATGGGTCTTAATTCCCATTTAAAAACATATGAATATCACATGTGGTCGGGTAAACTCAGATTCAATTATGTGCCTCTTTTATTGGAAATTTTTGATTTATTTCAAAAATAGTTTCCTTCTCTTCAACCATATCATGGAAATGTGTTCTAAATAGTACTGAAAAATAGTTCTATAATAATTTTAAAAACCCATTATAGAATTTTCTTGATTGAGTTTCAAATTTTGATGATAAAAATATAGAAGAATCATCATAAGGGATTTATTTTTCTAATTGTGTCAACATAGGGTGGATATGTCCATTTTATTATGAAATGAAACACTCAAATGATTATAGGGAGATGGAAAAGATCTCAATAAAGAACATATATACCTGAACACATATTGATTATTTTTTGATCAACCATTTTTATTTATACACATTTTAAATAATAACCATCAATATGGATATCATCAATTGATGGTAAAGAAGGTGGATATACCCACCAAATAATTATACACAATAAATAGACACTATCTATATATAGTGATTCGATTTATTATTAGTAATTTTCTCAATATCTTCATGTATTTAATGAATAGATTCCTTAGATATTTCATTGAATAGTTTTTTGTATAAATTATAGTTTAAATTCTTATATATTAGAAGATAAATTAAGTGTTTGTATATCAATTTATAATTGTAATAGAGACCATATGCATAGAGAAACTGTATTAAAAATTTGAAATAACAATAAATTGGATCTAAATGGTTTAATTTTTTTATTTAATCTCTATTGAGGGTATATAACTGTATTTATTAAAGATAGAGGGCATTCAAGGTTTTCAAAGACCACCAACTATGATGGGGATCTAATGTTTTCATGTTTTTATGGTTATTTATAATGATTTATGGAGACATTCTCAGGATTATCTAATCTATTCACATGTTAATTTTGGATCAATCCATTTTCCATTAGATAGTTGAATGTGAGAAAAATTTCAAGGAACTAAATAAATGGTTTGTGAGAACTCCTATTATTACATTATCCTATTGCGAAGAGTGGTTTTTAATCAATTGTAATGCATTAAGGAATTTACTGAGATGTTTTCTCATTAATAATTTCATGGTTATAACTTCTTCAGAATTAAAATTGAAGGTTCATGAGAAAAATAACACAACCTAAGATATGGAGTTAGCTACCTTAATTTTAATTTTAATATAATTGAGGAATTAACATTATGGGGAATGGTGTTATATATATACAGATCATAAATGTTTATAGTATATATTTACATAAAAAGAGTTGAATATGAATAAGGGAATGTAGTTGTAGCTTTTTAATTATTATGAAATCACAATACATTACCCCCATATTAATGTTAACATAGTAGAAGGTTCTTTGAGTGAAAAGGATTATAGAGGATTATTTATGATGAGAATCACTAAATATTAAATATTTCTATATTTTTAAAAGATAGATATGTAAAGTGGGATGTAATGGGTAATATCATATATTTCTCATATGAATGTCCAAACATTTATCCACTTTAAGATTGAAGAGGTTTAGATGGATGTAATATAGAATCATAAGAAGTTAATAAATGCTCCTAGGAGTATCCTTGATTATGATGAAATTATAATATTCAAGAACCATGTATGTGTTCCTTAATTAACAAATTTGAAGAAGGAGATTTCATCAGATGCTCATAATTCATCATTATCTAATCATCCAATACATATAAATATGTATAGATATTTGAAAACTTTTTTATTGATAAATGGAATGAAGAGAGATATTGTTGAGTTTTTATCACAGTTCATGTTATCATATAATGTTATGGATGCTTGATATAAGTTTTAGGGGTTTTTATTAACATTACCCACACTATAATTGATATGTGAAAACATCACCATACATTTGTTTTCATTAGAATATCCTAGATAATAAAGTTTACAATGTTATATGGGTTGATTTCTATCTCTATACAAAGGAATCAAATTTTTTGCTATTAGAGAATATTTATATTTTTATCTAATTTATAGGATATATATAAATTATTTAGTAAGGTATAATGGATTAATAGATTAGTTTTTTATAATATGGGTCCATGGTTTACTTTTATTTTCTATAAAATTCATCAAAATTATTTAGATATGGAGTTTTTTTTCATTGCAACTTATAATACATAGATATATGGTTATTGTAAGAGAATAATTCCAACTCTAGATGATATGATGTGATCATGTTATACATAATTTAAAGGTTTCATGGATCAACAACTTTGTCTATTTATATTTTCGTACAACAATTGTTATCACTCATGAATTCAAAAGGACCCTTATTAAGACCTCTATGGAAATAAGGGAGGAAATCCAATATGTTGGGATGAATATATATAATGAAATCTAATAAGACCTAAGATATATTAAAATTGGATGAGAATGTAAATTCTAGGCAACAACACATCAACCAATCTTATATTTGATAGAAATGTTATGTTGATTATAGTCAGAATGATATGGATTTTGAATTTGATGAGAATTTTTTCTAATAAATTTGACCATGGAAGAATGATATGAGATTCGAGGATAATGGAAAGGTGATTCATTGGTATATAGTTCATTTAGAGATTATTGATATTGTAGGGGTAATTTCTTATCATTTTGGAACTTCCAACGAACCAACCTCATGTCCATAATGTGTTCAATATATATCTCACGAGGATTCACATACCTTATAATTCATATATAATAAAAATAATTTTCACACATATAGATCATTATGTTTCTTAATATTAATAGACTTTGGATTTTTTTTGATCTTATAGATATAGTTATAATAATAGATTGCATTCAACTAGTCATAGTTTTAATCCAAAAAAACTAACTTGTGAAATCATTATAGGAACATAAGGATATAACGTGGAAGAGGTATATTTATTTTTTCAGTATGATAGTTGTGTGATTTCAACGGAAAAAAATCAAATTAAGGGGGAAGATGTTAACAAGCTGAGATATATGAAATATATAATTTTCAAATAATTTTCTTTATAGCCAGATTTTCACACAACAAGGAGTTTTAACAAATAATGACATACTGTTAATATTATTATTCAGAGAAGAAAATTATGACCGAGGCATTATATATGTATATATGAATATGATTAAACAAATTTGGAAAAATAAATATACAGGGATGTGGGATGAAAATAAAATAAATTGATAACTATGTATGATGTTTTTTTAAATATATATTATATAATATAAAAATATATTTTTCTAAAATAATGATTTCTTTTATTTATTTGAATGAATTATAATTCATATTTATTAAAAATATATATAATTTAATTTTAAAAAATATTGATCTATATATTTTTTAATAAACATATAAAATATTCATCAGGTGAATTTTTTGGGATATTTATGAAATGATTAATTTTTATAAGGATTAGTTGAAGTTTTTGATATTTACTGAAAAAAATCATATTAATTTAAGGAATATAAAATTTTAAATTTGTATAAATATGTTTTTTAAAATTAAAAATATTAATATTATATAATAATTATTTCGATATTGGATATTAGAATCAATTTCAAAATGAATTTTGATAATAAATTTTTCTACACTTATGAGACTATCTTCTTTGGAAACATATTCTTCGTTGCATTTGTTTTCTTATTTTAAATTTAATTATTCGAAATATATGAATTAAATTTAGAAAATTTACATGATACTTTTAATCCTTGTATTTAATATTACAAAATAAAATCAACTAAATTTTTTATCACAACAAATATTAAAAAAAGTAAATATTAATTACCATTGATATGTTTAAAACAAATTTACTGGGGTGTTAAACATAAAATATAGTCGTTAAAATGATATAAAATCATGTTTAAATACAATTTTATTCCATAAGTATACCTTATTTCATAAAAGGTTTGAAAATGATCCATTTTTCATCCTTCTGTTATGTGTAAAACATGCATGTAACTTTTTCTTTTCTGAAATTTCAAGTGTGTCCTCTCCCCCACTTATAAAAGGGAACACCTATCATTTTTTCAACACACTCCTAGAGCCTTTTGGATTAGAAAATACATAAAAAAATAAATTATATACCTCTTAAACCACATAATAGAGGTCTTATTTAAATTAGTAAACTCACTACAAAGGCTTTACATGTAAACCTAAATAGTTTCATCATAGAAGTTGTACATTCTCTAACAAATAATTTATGTTTTATTTGGTCTTATCAATCATTAAAATATTGTTAAAAATTAATATATAGTTATATAAATATATCTGAAATATCATTTTTAATTATTTTAAATTTAGTACATATATCTATATGATCTCAGATCAAATGGGAAAGCAAATCGTCTTTCATGAGTATGCAAGACTACCACCTTGGGAACCAAATTTTTCCCATCATTGCATATTATAGATAGATATAAATATTTATTTAAAGTATTTATATGATATTTATGACATTACTATATTTTTTAATTATTATATCACATCTACCTTCATAACTTCCAATCTATTAGAAAATAATAATAACCCTCATGTGTATGTGTGGGCTAAGTTTTATAGGAAGTAATGTTATATATTTTTCATTTTATTTTTACATGGTTAAAAATACTGATATATTAAATTGATATATATGAATTATATGAAAAATAATTATTTTTAAAATTTTAATTAATATGTATATATATATTTTTCAATTCACTAAGGAAATGGAAACATCGTTTATGCATAGGTACAACCAACCATCTCAATGATCTGTGTAGTTCATATTATATATCTAAATATTACAGATTATTATAAATACATATATATTGAATATATATGTTATTTATGTAACTTTTTACATTATTTTTACTATAGAACTGTGATCAATGTAATGGAAGCAAAATACCAAACCAAAATAGACATGTTAAATGAAGAAGTTATTAACCAAAATGTGTTTTTAACAAAGAAACAATAAACAAAGGGTCATCAAAACATAAAAAATAAAAAATATATTAAACAATATATATGATTATGGTTCAAAGATTGAATTCTAATATACCAATATTAATTATACTAGTGGTTCAAACATTTGAAATGAATTTTAGTCATGATGGAAGGGGATTTTCGTCTCACTTTTATTTTTGTGGGACATAGGCCATATTCACACCTTGTTTCTTTTGTGTAATTTATATTATTCCAAAAAATGTAATTTATTTTAAATATAATATATTTAATTCAATATGAATATATATATATATATCCATATATTGTTGTTTATTTAATGGGGCTTATTATACCAAAATTTCAAATGTTTTAAAGGATTTATATTACAATCACGTTGTTTATCCGGATCATTTACAATTATGATTATAGTAATAAAATATTAAAATATATTTCTCAAGAAAATTATATCTAATGTAATCCTATTTTTATTTATTAGAAATATGTTTTTTCTTTCATTTTACACTCTTCATGTACTCATCATTATGAAAAAAAAATTTAGAAAAAAATCCACTCCTTCTCACATCAGTCATAAAACGAATATCTTCCATGTTAAAAATATCCATAAATATAAATAATATTATAAAAAATATCAATTTATCTTTAAATAAATTTTACCCTTATTTTATATTTTAAAATATTTTTTAAATGGAATCTAATTTTTTTTATGGGTAAGGTTCTTAATAATTTTTATTGAAAATGTGAAAGGGATTTTAATTTCAATGTATATGCTTTGAATATTATTTTCCACCATTAGAACTCATAAATTATTTTTTTATTTATCTCCATGTTTACAAGTTTATTTTGAAATAAAAATATTTCTATATTATTTAGGTTATTTGTTTAATTTAACAAAGTGATTCAAAATTACGAATAACATTTTCCAAATAAAATGTTATATGTTATTTTAAATAAGATTTTCCATATATAATGACACATATTTTTGTTAATAAATATTTACTTGGTATATAATTTTTTCTTACTATCCTCATTACTTCTCTGGATGAGTTATGATCATGTCGAAATTTTATTCATAGAACCTCTTTATATCTTGTGGATTATATATATGAAACAAATTTCGTTTCCAAGGGGTGTTCTATGTTGAAATAATGATATGTTCGTGATTTTTTTCTCTAAATTACTTAAGTTATGATGAAATGTTTAAAACCCCATTTATTTTAGATAGGTTATTTTATGAAGAATGTGTTATGATCTTGTGTTACTCATATTTTTTATTTTCATTATGGGATGGTTGAGACTAATATCTCCCTCAAACGCATTGTGTAATTATTAATATCTCATGATAAAAATAGAATAGGAATGTGGAGTGAACACATTTCAATAATTGGGTCAATCGACTATGATTGTCTATGGAGTGAGGCATGAATACTATGATGGTTTGGGTAGTTATCCCCTTCCACTATGATATTTATGTAAATGATCATTGACTAATATGGGAATTATTTTCTAAGATTATGTGTATGGAGAAAATCTATTTCTTATTCCAATATTATGTTCTAATTGATCCTCTTCTAGGATTCTGTTAAGATTTATGTTTTATGAAAATACAATTTTTTTTTCATGTTTCATGTTTTTGATGTAGGATTTGATGGGTATGGTTCTCAAATGTTACACTCATCTTCACATAACAGTATGCTCTTATTATGTTGATATCTCCACTCTTTACCTTTACTAGACATCAGAGATAACCCATTATTTTGATTCCTATCCTTAGAATATGAATAATGGAATTAGGAATCATATTCCAAAGAAGGGTTATAGTTATGAATATCAAAGTGGGATATGATATAGTTAACATTTCAAAAAATTGTTATGTATCCATATTTCAAAATTCAATAGACTTATGTGATTATGGAAAGGATCATTATGTTACGTAATTAAGATTCATATAATATAATGTAATATATATTTATAAATGTGTTTCATTATATTATCACTAATCATATGAGGTCCAACAGTGAATGGAGTATATTTATTGAAGAGATATATAGAGAGTGGATGTGAAAATGGTTTGAAATTATAACATACCTTGAATAGATCCACCATGATAGAAGGGAAGTCAGCAATGAAACAAATAAATAATCTCTAAAAATATCAATTATTGGATGGTTAGAGATATGGAGTTATTAGTGTGATATTATTGTTATAAAAATGAACGATTATTGGGTAAATATTAATTTTTTATAACTAATCACATGTTACAATGTTAGGAAACATGGATAGATAAAACATGCACCAAACCTACAATCTATATTGTCCCTTTAAAAATGATTTGAATTAGTACCTAGAGATAACTAAATGGTAAGACAAACTATGTGATAGTTTTGGAGTGTCCTTTATACCAAAAAATAACAACTCACATGGTTTTCTTATAATCATTCATAGATATAAAATCCATAATCAAACAAATACAAACATGACTAAAATAAATAGATATTTTCCACGTTGATACGATTTTATTAATATAAACCATATATAGAGAATTATATTATATTTTTTTCCACATCATTAAAAAATATCAACCCCTATCTCCTTAAATTCTATAAATAGTCAAAGGATAGAAAATAATCCAAAAATAAAACAAACATGTGAATGATAGGGTGTCACAAAAATGTATTAAAATAGAAAAAAACCTTAAATTAATTTTTATGTTCTATCTTAAAATGAATATAATAGTGAAAATCTATCTTAATTAATTTATATATTAAAATTGTTGGATTCAGAAAAACAAATTAATAAAATTCAATGAATAATAAATTATGTAAAATGAATTAAAATATTTTGTAATGAATTTAATAATGTGATCTTATAATTTAACTTAATGCATTATAAAAAATAATATAAATATAATGTGTATTCATTTTGGTAATAGAATAATAAAGATACATACATGGGAATCTGTACTAATTTTTTTTCCAATAATATTAAAAAAAATTATGATACTTATATTGGAATCTAAAATAAAACATTTTATAGTAATATTCTCTATGACCTAGAGATTGAATAATTTTTAACAACGAATTAGATTAATAATTTTTAAATGATCCATATTTATATTTGGAAAAAAATATATACGTTAATATTTACCTATAAAAAATATAATTTTATACATTTTATGTAAATTCTAATCAAAAGGAAGATAATTTAATTTTATTATATTATAATTTTTTTGTAATGTTTTCAATTATCCTAATGTAATGTTCATCATGAGATGAAACACAACTGATATTGGCGTATGAATTAGTAATGGTTTTCATAAAATATTTATTTTATTAAAATAGACAAGTACTACTAGTTATAAAATTATATAATATATATATTCACTTAAACATACACATTTTGAAAGAATCAGTAAATGGGGCATGGAAGAATATTTTTTTATAATATGTTTACAAATTTTAGTTTCCTACCTCTAGCCATGATTGACACTTTTTAAACAACATGTTCTCAATTGTGCATACCCCTAGTTACACAATGTTGATAACAATGTATGAAAGATCTCTAAAGAATACTTCTGATCAGTAATGTTTTATGATCATACCCTGTAATAAGCAATAGAAATTTTATAATATGGTCACTTAATGGATAATTAAAAGATGATGGTATATACGAATATAATAATCAGTTTAGTTTCAAATAAATTAGCGATTTAGAAATTTTGAAGATAATTGTTTAAAAAAATTCGAACTTTAGACTCTCTTCTTCTCTAAATTTTATGATTCACTATATGTAATCATTATATCATGATATATATCCTCAATATATTTATATATTTTTCATTTTCATGAATCCCATAATTAATACAATCCAATAGTAATCAATTCCATCATAATAATTTTATAATATGATTCCCCATAACCATACAATATTTTCCAAATTGATTTTGACATTTATTTAAATACATGATAATATTTTATGATTACATAATATTAAAAATTTTAATAAGTTAATTTCTAACAAATTTGTCTATTTATTCCTTTCTTATCACTGAGTTTCTCAGAAAAAACTTCTTCAAGAATATACCCTGATTTAAAGCAATATAAAAAATAATCCAAATATAATTCATTGTGAATTCTATGGAATTACCCTAATATTATTCCCATTATTTTTTCTCAAGCTCATCTCCTTCCATCTTGTGATAATAAGAAAAAAAATTCCGCATACTCAAATTATCAATATCTCAATCATGGACTCCTGAATATACTATCATTCTGCAATGTATTATCAAATTCCAAAGATTATTTAAACTCTAACACAACATAGAATTAAAAACATTACATTCTAGAAATAGTATCTATTAATTATTATATATATGAAATTATTCAATAAAACCAATATAAAATATAGATTCATACATTGAAAAGATATTATAAGATATTACACTTTTCAAATTATCAAATTAAACAAACTAAATCACATGTTAGATATATTATTGGAAAAAATTAATATAATATTTACCAAAATATTTTTTTTATATTTATTCAATATAATATATTGTGGAAAATCATTTTTCACTCAGAAGGATTTGCATTGTTTTTTAAATATAGGAATGTATACATGTCCAAATGAAACTTATGCTGGTCCATTTGATATGTATACTCATCTAGTTGATAAATATTATATTAAATGAAGTAAATATAAAATATATAATTTTTTTTGGAGATTATATATTCAATAAACATGTTATTTAAATAATAAATTATAATATGACTCATATATATTACTGTAATTGATACTTCTACGGATTTCCAGGTTATGTATTTATAAATCAAAATTAACTAGTGGAACAATAAAAGGAATAATATTATTTGTTATACTATAATTCCTAAAAAGTGTTAAAAAGTAAAAGTTTAATGAATAATATCATATTAGATGATTTAACCCTTCTAAATTCCTTTTTTTATGTGGGATAACATCTCAATTGATTTTTCGATGAATTCCAATTAACACAATTTTAGAATAATTATATTTTTATCTATGTCACATGATCATCAACCTTGTTCATAGAATTAGAAAATGGTTCATCCATAAAAAATAATTCCTTGAAATTTATGAAGGAGTTGGTGAGTAATTATGGTGAACCACTCTATATTGTTTTTTTATAATGATTTGTGGTTTATCTCAATAAATTTAAGGAGAATTAATCTTTTAAAATGTACAGACCTACACATTTTCACTAAAAGTACCATTTGATTGATAGTTAATAAAATAAATAATTTGAGAAATATAAAATAAGGTTTTTATATTTCCCAAATTGTTTCCATAGAAATTGGGATTTTCATCTTACCATGTTATAAATCATATATAATAATTTCATAATTTGATAGTCCATATGGAACCTTATGAGGATCAATGTGAGAATAAGTATAAAAAATAATAATTTTTTAGTATGGTTAGAAAGTATGATGTTATAGGAGTATATTGAAATTAAGATACCTTATATATTGTGAAGGTTGTCCAGTATCACATCAATTTGAAAAATCTATCAGAATAGATATAGTTAAAACTAATGTCCATATTTAGAGTTTAAAGTCAATGATTTAGTACTTAAGAAGTTATATCCTCAGAAAGATATTATAATATTTTAAATTTAATTATAATCCTAAATTATATTATTCCCTTAGAAATATTTTAATTCCTAGTAACCAGGGATTATTGATATTATTTATCACTAAACATTTTCAATTATATTATGACATTCCTAAATATTTACTATCATGGAATATATGATCCCCATTAAAAATAATCTAAAAATTTGTATAATCAGAGCATCATTATTTATATAATGATGGATTAATTTTGATTTCATCTATATGGTGCATGATATATGAAATTAAATAACTCAAATATTTAAAATTCACTAAAATATTCACATGTCTAAGGAAATAACAATGGATCCCATAGAATAATATAAGAATAATTTATTATATTTATATACTTAATCTAATATATTTTAAATTTTTGTGGCTATATATTTTATAATGGAGGAAAAAATCATAGAAATAAAATAAATATTTCGGTAATAAATAAGGGTTTTATACAAAATAGAAGATATATATTGGATAAAAATTTTCTAAATATAAATTTATAATAAAATGATACAATGATAATCTAATTTAAAAAATAACATATCCCATTTTCTGAGATAATTTAAAAATTTATAATTAGTTATATGCATCACAAAAAAGTTCATTCCATGAAATATATTTTATAAGTGAAATAAACATGATAGTGAGTTGTATAAGTTGATGTATTAATGTGGAATATTTATATAATAACATAGATGGTGAATAATCTTAAAGATATAAATGGGATTTGTTGTCATTCAAAGTTATGATGATTTAGAATTATGACCATTGGTAACAAAATTATGATAAAATGGTATATAAACGAGAGGTCTTATAATGAGGATAAAAGAAAAATGAAAATATTTGATTTTTTTCGAATCCATGGATTCTAGTAGTTTGAATTTACCACATAATGTATAAATTCCAATCATGATGTATATGCCATATAATTGTTTTTCATAATATAATCTTTAATTTTAACATAAATAATCGATGTTTTACTAGAATATTTAAAGGGTGATGGTCAAGGTATTATAAATAAACTAATATAATAAAATTATTCAAACTAAAACATAATATTCTCATCATTACATACCTATAAGAAAGACGTTAGGTATTTATAATAAGCGGTCATATATTCAAATGTTTTGGGAGTATTTGGGTGTAAAATTGTATTATTAAAAAATATCATTTTATCATTTGATAGATTTTTTAGGAAACATATCATCTATTATTATAATCTTTGATTTTAATATTTAATTTATTAATGAAAAAAAATATATTTGTTATAGATTTTAATTAAATGTGTGAGTTGAAAAATTGTTATTTTGAAAATAATTAAAATATGATATTTTTTAAAATAATGTAGAATACGGTAAATATGTTATCATAAATAAGTATGAATAGTAATGAATAGATTTTGAATGTTTTATAATAATATTACAGTATTTAGTAATTTTTAAAGTACCAATTGGTAACTGAAATATTATATGATGTTGTACTAAACTGTAGAAAATGAACATTATTAAGAAATCAATTTTTTAAATTGAATTGCACTCACTAAAGAAATAAATACCTGAAATTCCCAATGATTTTAATGAAACTAGTATCAATTTTTATCTCTATATATCTATATATTAAATATTCTATATCATATATCTAACGTTAATATGGTTTTCCATTAGATTACCCTATGGTTGGCTCCATGATATGATTCTATCATCACATCTTGTATTCCTCCCTCTATTTCCTATTGGAATTATATTATTATAATATCATTTATTTAAAATTTATATATTATTTAATTTAAATTATATATATATAAATATAATGTATTTTTCATGGGATATTACTCATTTCCTCTCATTACTACATTTTTATATGTCATTTTTTATATAAAAATAATCCCATGACTCATGAAAATCAACGATGTTCAATTTTTTTACCTATATATATGCTATGGTGGAAAAAATGTAGTTGGAATTTTTCTACCAACTACTTTTTAATTATTTATTGTATTCATTTCTATAATCTCAAACATTAATGTTGATTAATTTTACACCAATATAATTTGAGATACAACATTCACAACATCAATCACAGTTCATTATAATAATCGTATCTTCTCATGGAGTAATAAAAGGGATTCAATTTGAAAAGATAATTTCATGCATGTTACGTGTCACTCTTCCATTTTGGATTTCCAAAAAAATAAATATCCTTGGAATTAATTATTAAGTCCATTCTAAGAGTATCATTATTTCCATTATTTTATATATTGATTCAATTGGTTAATAATTTGATTTTTATTTCTTATGAATCATTTATAACAATATTGATTTTCATTACCATTAATATGAAAAACACTACACTATGATTATAATATCAATTAATATTTTACTCAAAAGTTATTCTATCATTTACTATTATCACTATTATATTGGGGATTTCTTATCATTTCACTTATATTCATGGTTATAAGATACATTGAAGGAAAACACAAGATCTAATTGTTTTATGTTATTCTATCATGTATTTATTTAATATATTAGTGGAATATTTATAGATATGTGGGTCTAAAGTTATATTTCACCCTTATAAACTGGTTAATCATTTATTTATCATATATATATATACATATAATTTTTTGGTATTATAACATTAGTATGTATCCTTGTTATGGGATTCATTAGGATACCATGAATTAGATTATTATACTTTTTTTTGTGGATTTTTGACAACATGTTTTTGATACACTAGTTATCATGAAATATACATATGTAATATGTATTTCACATAAATCATGTACTTTAAGACCTGTAATGATTATTCAATTCTTTATTAAATGTTTTTTTGATGTATATTCATAAACATTATATCTTATTTATTGTCACTCTCCCTAGTCAATTTGGCCCCCCACATTAATTTCCAATAAAATTTTATAAAAATTATATAATTTAAAGGATATAAAATATACAGTTTCATTAATATATTTCAAAAAATATTTTGACAAATAATTATGTATTATTCTCCATATATTATGTAATAACCCTAACTCAGTTAACCCGAATCTAATGTATAAATTATTACATTCCTCAAAGATACAATGAATCATATAATGATTCATTGGTTATTTTAGAAATATTGGATAAATAGATAAATACATGGCATCCATTTGAAATTTGAAGATAGAAAAATATCATGACATATGTTCTATTATCCATAAAAATAATTCAGAGGTTCCTTCATCATATACATTCAAATTAAAAACAAAACAACGGTTCATAATGGATGCTCAGTAAGGGAAGAATACAACCAAAGCTATAAAGAGTAAATAATGATTTAAAAAATAAAAGAGTCGATAATAAACAAATATTCCATTTTATATATAATTTTATCTACCTAATGAATCCATGGAAATATTAATTGAAAAATAACATGGATAATAAAAACATATATAATATGTAATTAAATTCATATTATTAAACTTCGTAAACATTCCAATAATGCCTCATGCAAAGGAATCAAGAACATCGTGGTTAAAGACTTGAACTAGGACATTATACATACCATTAACACCTTTATCCATGAAATTTTGTATATATTCAAGGATTTGTTTCATGGAATTGTCTTTATATAGACTTACATAAAATGATAAACACTCATATAATTTATTCCTTAAGATTCCTTTCAATGCATTGAGGGGATATCTATAATCAGGCCCCACCCATCCCACACACACACTAATATATCCAATGAATCTCTAATATAATTATTCATCAACATAATACACAATCCTTATGACTTATGAAACAACATCTATACACATTGAATCAATAATATAGAACATAAATATTTACCTAGTAATTGAAATAAATTTCTTAATAAGATTTTTTCTACTAATATCGTATATTGGTACAGTATATAGTTAAAACTTTTTTAATTAATAAAAATAATGTAAAATACATTGATAAAATAGAAATTATTATCATATGGAAAAAGAAAATTTATAATTACTAGTTCAATGTGATAGAGATCATGATCCAAATAAAGTGAATAATCTCAAAAGAATTTATAATCCATTGAAATATAATGGAAAATAGAAGGCCATTAAATCATCATAAATTTTAATTTGAAATAATGGAATAAAATTTTGAAATTATAAGTTAAAATTGAATTGGGAAATTAAAAAGAACAAATATGAACATTTTTAGAAAATTTATAAATGCTGTGTTTTAAATCATTTCCAAAATTCATTCGAAATAATTAATAAATAATTCCTTATTATTTTTTATATAAAAATAAATATTCATGTAATAGGAGAAAAATACATTATTTTAAAAAAAATAATCTTTTAAAAGAATCAAAATAATGAATAACAATAGACAATTTTGGATAATATTCTAATGCCAAACATGTTAAAATGAACATTCAATTAACTTTTTTATCAAAAATAATAACCTTACTTATTTGGAAAATATTTAATATATTTGGGATAAAACATTGTATATAAATTAAATAGTAGGAATAAGTGTCCATTAAATATAAAATAAAAAAAGATAATAACATCTATACAACAATTTGGAGAATATATATATATATATATTCAATATAATAATTATAAATCAAGAATGATAAACCCGATCAAAGTTGTTGGAAATAATTCTTCCAATTTTTTCATAAAAGGGATGTTTTCTTAACAGTAACATGGAAATATAATAAATAACTCATTAAAAATAAAATATATGGGGTTTACATATAGTAAAATAATATAGTTGTTCAAATGTGAATTTCAACATGAAAAATGACAAATTATAGTGAAATTATAAATTATACCATTATGACATTAATAACATTTCAATAAAGAAACTATAAAACTTGAAATAAAATTGAAACATTAAATAACTTGAATAAAGAGGAATTCATAATATCGTATTACAATAGGTTATTATATATACTATATAAAATAAATTTTCATTTTTATAAAAAATGGATCACTTTAATGAAATTTCGATTAAAAAATAATACCTTTGATTACATCTTAGTTGGAATGATTATATTCGCATAAATAATAAATTTATAATTATTTAACTACTGATTAAAAATATTTTATATCATATTTTTAATTGCCATTTTCTAATGATTTCATATACATTAATGGAATATCTCTTTATTATGATTATAACTTATGATTTTTCGATAAATTTTCCCAAAATTACATTGTAATATTGACTTTCATCATGGTTTTTATGAACTAATTCCATAACCATGGAAATTTAAATAATTTAAATAATAATTTTTTTACTAATTTTATAAAATTTCAGATTCATCTATGTAATGTGGTAATGAAAAAATGAAATATATTGTTCTAAGATGTCACGAACCGACTCGGTTCAACCCTAAACTGGTCACCCGAGCCGGCTCGTGACATGGCCTAAGGGGAATTCCTGATCCCCATTGGCTAGAAATAGTGCCATGCATAAAAAATAAACAAGTGGGAATGATTTGGCCCATAATTGAAAGACTCATAAATAAACAAAAAATGAATAGTGAAAATGAAAACTAGGATTGGAAAGAAAAAAAGTTGTACATACCTCCATGTGGCCCCATGGGTCACCACCAACCTCAATCCAATGTCGCACTATGGAGACCGAATCTAAGCAAGGAACAACACCCAAATATGAAAGCAAAGGTGAAACTATAGGCGTGAGTATTAATAATAATTAGGCATGCCCATAAAATCTATTCTCATAATCATTTCTTTTAAATAAAATATCCATCAATTTCAAGTTTGAAATAAAATGTATATAACTAGGTTTTTACACATTTTAATCTATAAATGAAAATGAAAATCCATTTCCCTTCATATTTTAAACTATGTTCTTTTCCTTGGATGAAGCTTTAACGTTTTTAGAGAAAGAGGGAAAGAGATGTGTAAAACCCTTTTAAAAACCTTTTCCACAAACTTTTTAAGATCAATTTTATCCCGTTTAACAAAAAGACACATCATACATGAAGGAAAAAGAAATAATCACACAAGGATAATGGAAAATAAGAAGCAAGAACAATCAACCAAACAAAGCACCTCAGTCATCCGCCGTAGAAAAATAAGTGCCGATGTACATGGGAAAACCTAGGAGCTCGTGAATAGTCTAGAATGTACTATACCTATGACTCATCCAAAAGGAATGCCTACAATTTATGATGTCATAATGTCCAAATGATTGGTGTTTCTCTACCTGGCCTAACCGAGGGGCTTATTCCCTTAGCAGAGCGGAGTCCATACTGAGGGCCACTAGCCAGTAAGTAATCTAAACCAGTGAAGTAGTCATTCACTGAAAATTCCCTTGCTATTCTAGGTTACCATATTAATACTAAAAAGAGGGTGAGCCAACAATTTCAAAAAGGTATCCAGTCACAAGTGAATTCCTCACACATAGTTAACACACAAAACAAAGTCACCCCCGAGTCACCCTAAGGAATACATCCCCCGCCTTTCAACCATTTGATCATAGGAATGTCCTACCTAGCGGACCTCCTATAACATATAACTCAACCTAATCAAGGGGACCACATCCAATTAGAGTTTTATTGAGACAACTAGTTTTACAAAAGTGCCGACCAGGCCTCACACAATTTTCGCAGGCCAAACCATTTCTAATGGAATCACACACACAACCCTTTGAAAACCAGAAATATAAATTGAAACACATTTAAGAAACCCAACCCAAAATTTTAAATCGAAAAACATTCACAAATTCCAAAGGGGAATTTCATCTGACAATTGATGTGAAAACACAATAAAACTATTTATTGAAACACTTTAGAAGAAATAAAACACTCCAATTCAGGACATAAAATTTTACAAACAGTTCTATATCAATAATTAATATTAAAACTGGGTGTAAAATGCAAGAAATAAATGATTCCTAAATTGAAATGTTAATGCACAGAGATCCTACCTTAAACTTGCTACTTTTTGAAGATGACCACTCGAATTGACCCTTCACACTAATATGCACATGCATTTATACATACATACATACATACATACATACATACATACATACATACATACATACATACATACATACATACATACATACATACATACATACATACATACATACATACATACATACATACATACATACATACATACATACATACATACATACATACATACATACATACATACATACATACATACATACATACATACATACATACATACATACATACATACATACATACATACATACATACATACATACATACATACATACATACATACATACATACATACATACATACATACATACATACATACATACATACATACATACATACATACATACATACATACATACATACATACATACATACATACATACATACATACATACATACATACATACATACATACATACATACATACATACATACATACATACATACATACATACATACATACATACATACATACATACATACATACATACATACATACATACATACATACATACATACATACATACATACATACATACATACATACATACATACATACATACATACATACATACATACATACATACATACATACATACATACATACATACATACATACATACATACATACATACATACATACATACATACATACATACATACATACATACATACATACATACATACATACATACATACATACATACATACATACATACATACATACATACATACATACATACATACATACATACATACATACATACATACATACATACATACATACATACATACATACATACATACATACATACATACATACATACATACATACATCCATACATACATGCATACATACATACATACATACATACATACATACATACATACATACATACATACATACATACATACATACATACATACATACATATATAAATATATATATATATATATTAATTCCACTAGATGCATTGCACATATTCTCTGCGCCATGAGGAAATATGTACAAAGAGGATATATATATATATATATATAGGTAATTCCCTCTGTGTATACATGTAGGAGTTCATGACACCTGCAGCTTGAAACCACAAAGCAGAGTTCAATTCACTACACCACAAATACTACAAACCGAAAAAAATAAAGACCCTAATTAAGATGGTGTGAAGCCAAAAAATAGCATAAAATCCGTACCTCAGATGGTGGCGGTGAACCAAACCTTTCTAAACTGCCTCTCCTTCAGCGGAGGTTGATGGAATCCACAAGAATAGGTCTCATGGGACCATTTCTACATCCCTAAACTATAAGATAGCACAAAACATAAATCAAACCCTATCCGAGGGTTTCAATTAATTAATAAGTAAATCATTCCATAATTTAATAAATTAAGGGAGATCAATATCACATCACAAGTGACAACCAGACCTTCACTCATATCAACTACATTTGGAAATTCCTTTTAAAACAATTTGATGTTCAGACACATTTCCAAGGGAAAGAATACATACCCTCGAACATAACCAAATAAGTCAAGGGAACTCCATTTTCTCTTTATAAAACCAAAACACCCCTTTATGGCAGGGAAACCCCTTTAAACACAATAGAAACCCACTCAAAAACTAATTTGGCCTAAATCCCAATGAGAAAGTGTATTTCATAATGGAAACATTCATTATTTTTTTATCAAACATAAAATGAATAAAACCCCATTGGAATAAAAGTGAAAGACCCCATTTGAAAATCATTGGAGGTCAAACCACAATTTAAGCTCAATTGACTTCAAAAGAATATTTTCACCCAATGAAAACCCAACTGTCCAAGACCTAGTTTCTCTACTTTAAAATAATTAGAAAGATGAAAATGAATTTCCTGAAAAACCTAGCATAATTAAATGCTCTAATTTAAATCATAAAAAAAGGACACAAAAACCAACCATTTATGCATAAGCCAAGAACTAAAATGGGTTCAAATCAACACATGGATTTCAAATATATTTATACTTGCACAAAAAGGATATAAAGATCCAGAATACTATAATTCTAGGGTTAAGTAACAAATAAATCCGATAAACTATAGAAATTGATAGAGATGGTAGTTGAATATTTCCAGAGGGAACCGTAACAACCACTGAAGGGAGTGGGCACTAGTGAGGGAGTCACGTCTGGAGCTGGTAGGGTGTCGGTGATGGAAATACAGGCCGAAGAAGAGACAGCACCGACAAAGTAGGGGGTCAGATACCAGGTTCTTCTTGTCGGGACGGTTCAGTGGGGGTGCTTTAGGGGCGGTTGGAGGGCCGCCTTCCAGTAGAGGGGAGGTCGGAGGGCCGTGCCCTAGTGGAAGGAAGGCCATAGGAGGTCGCTGGCGCAAGGAGGAATAAAGGTATGGGGTCATTTAGGGAAAAATCGAGGGGGGTGGGGGGAGGCGCCACACCATGGTTGGGGGAAGGAAATAATTAGGGTAAAAAACTATAATAATAATAATAACAATATTATTATTATTATTATTGAAAATAATAGTATGATTTTTTTATTAATATTAAATATTCATATAACATTATTCTAATCTCGTTTTATATTATCTTCTTTTCATTTTATTTTTAATTTATTATTATTATTTTATTATTTTTAGATGTACAGAAGGCCATATGGATTGTCCGAACGGTTTGTCAGGCCATGCTCCAATCTTGTGTAGGACAAAAACACACCCGAAAAGTGTGTTGAAGGTCGCAATGTGACAATTCACCTGACTACAGACACTTTATGCCCTCAAAAATTATGCTAGCCAAAATATAACCAGTGCATGAGTTCATGCCCAAACAGAACTATAAGAAGAATCAAGAACCTTAGGATGATGATCACCCAACAAGTCACACCTGACCGATCATGATGAAACCATGACATAAAACGAAGGGAGAACACGAGAGAGTTCTCCCCACCACAAGAACTCAACTAACACAGAATCTTTAAGACCCACACACACCACCCCGAGGAGGGACAACAAAGAAACTGACAACCTTAACTAACTAACTTCTCTAAACGAGTTAAACATGACTGTAGAAATTTAGACAAAAAACCACTACAAGGTCACCCAGTATATCGGGGCACCAGAACAAGGAACTCCCTATAACAACACTGCTGGAACTAAGAATTCCTCCACACTGATCTAAAACTATCAACACATCCGACTCCCTTAGTACGAGCGAGACAACGCCTCCACTAAAACCTAGAACTCTCGACACAATCCAATAACCACCAACACTCACATCTCAAAATGACCACTAATAAAACTAGGACAAACCCACACAAGGAAAAATACCCTTTTAAGAAAAAAAATGTTTCTTAAGGACACATTTAGAAGAACACAACAACTACGATAATGAAAGAATAATTTCATCACAATATCAGCAGAAAGGATGAACATACAACAGCTGGAAAACAAGAACAAGGAAACCTAAATGCCTCTATTCCAAGATGAAAGATAAAGAAGCAAGAAATGGCCTCACGTTATTATGACACCATTATTATGCGTGAGCTTAACCCCGAGACCTGAGGCTGGGGCTTTGATGGATAAAGAATATTATACCTCACAGTCAGACACTAGAATCATCCGAGCATAACTACTTCCTCTAACGATGCTTCTTATAGAACTTTCCCCAGGGACATGAATGGACAAAATGACAACAAGGATTTGTAGGGATGTGACAAGGCATCCTGGAATACTTGAACTGACCATAATGATGGAACATCAGAAAGTGGTATGATGAACTAGAAGTTGACACTAATGAAAGAGATTTTTCAAAAATGAGTTCCTCTGGTACACCCCACTCGCCAGACGGGGAACCCTATAAAATGACGAGAGGTTCCAGATTTTACAAGCACTTGTGCTCCAAATAATGACTCCTTAAAGTGGCCAACATGGGCCATCCCCAACCACTAGCTTGTTAGCTATGGACACACTCTTACCTCTTTTCTCCTTCACCTCCTCAGGTATAATCTGTTGGATTAAGACAGACTTTAACACCTCCTACATCATCCCAACTCCAACTATGATGAGACATCCACCTCTAATGGTCCATGGTACCCTCCCCTAAACCCAATTCAATATGAAATATAATAAACTTGGGAGTCCCAAACCACTAGAATATATGCACTACTCCCCTCAAACCGCATCACTACCCCAAATGGACCCCAAAAGACTCGAAGGAAAAGTAACACTCGAAAGAAACCAGGATTGGGCATGAATCATTAGCAACTTCTAAGAACATTTCTTAGTGGAATATTCAGAACAACCTGAAAAAAAAATCAAAACTCGCATCGATCCAAAACAAAATCGAAAAGAACACCCCGATCCAAGACCACCAGCCTGGAATCCGAACAAACAAAAACACAACCAAATGAAACACCCCTAGCCATGGGTAATAGACTCATAATCAAACATATACAAACACATGAAAAACCCTCTTTTCAAGAAAATACAAGTCCCAAAATCACTTTTTCACTCAAGTCCATTTTATAAGAAAATCAAGCCAAGCCTTAAATTCCAAAACCCCACCCATGGAATCCTTTGAATTGCTGCATAATCCTTCATCCCATTACACTCAAATCACAGGTACATATGTGTCAATGTACACCATTTGTCTACCCACACATATGCGGATGATCCTAAAGAATATCAAGGGTTCCACTTTGTGTTCTGTAACCAAATCTAAACATAAGAAAAAAATTCAAAATCAAAACACTTTCTCCTTAAAAAAAGACCCACTTCGCCAATTTCAAAACAACATGAATGAAATCCCATTTTACCAGTTTTAAAACCATTAAAGAAAGGAACCATTTCAATTAAAAACCACCTTCAATTTCTAAATCACTCTAACACCAACTATAATCAAGACAAAGCACAACCAAAAATGAACAACAAGAATGATGAGAAAGGGATTATTCCCAACATGGAGACATGGTAGTAAGCAATGCCCCTTGTAATACATAACCCTAGAGGACCTTGAACCAGTAAACTCTGCTCCACATAGGTCACTAAGCCATTTGGGGTCATAACATGACACCGAGTAACCTCTATTGTCATCCCTCAATCCAAAAAAATACAAAATACTCAAAATCCAGACTACCCCTGGTAACTTAGGACTCTCTACGAGCGGTGGTGATCAGGCACCGACCCATAACCTACAACATGAGCCTTGAAAATCCTAATATTCTTCCATCAAACATCCTAAATAAAAATGGCCCCCACTGATACCATTTTGTCACGAAAAACCCGAGTTTACCATGAACCAGTCACCCAAGTCGGCCTGCAACATGACCCGAGGGGCGTTCTCGATCCCCATGGGCTGGAAACTAGTGCCGGGAATCAAAACTAAACAAGTGGGAATGATTTGTACCATAAGATAAAGACAAATAAATAAACAAACACTGAACAGTAAAAATGAAAACTTGGATTGGTGAGAAAAAAATTTGTACATACCTCCATATAACCACATGGGTAACCAGCAACCTCAATCCAACAACATGCTATGATTATTGAATTCATGCAAGGTACAACAATAAAAGCTAAAAACAAAGGAAAAAGTATTGGTGTGAGTCTTAAAACTCATTTGTCTGCCCAAAAAATCTATTCTCACAAATATTTCCTTTATATAAAAGTTCCATCCAATTCATGTTTGAAATACAATGTATAGAACTAGATTTTTACACATTTTCATCTTTAAAAGAAAATCAACATCCTTTATCCTTCATATTTTTTACAATATTATTTTCCAAGGATGATTCTTTATCATTTTTAGTGAAAGATTGAGAGAGAAGTGTAAAAACCTTTTAAAAACCATTTTTCCAAAATATTTTGAAGATCAACTTTTACCCTTTAATAATGAGACACATCATACATGAATGAAAAATAAATAATCACACAAGGGAAATGGAAAATCATAAGAATGAGTAATCAACCAAACAATGCACCCCAATCATCCACATCAGACAACTAAGTGCAGATATACATGGGAAAACCATGGATCTTGTGAATAGTATTGAATATATTAGACATGTGACTCATCCCAAAGGCTTGCCTACTATTGATAACATCATAACTCCCAAATTCTCGGTGTTTCCCTACCTGGCCTTACCGAGGGTCCCAATCCCTTAGTAGAGCAAATTCTATACTAAGGGCCACTAGCTAGTGCATAATCTAAACTAGTCTAGAAAAAATTCACTGAAAATTCACATTTTATGATATGTTACCATATTTGGACATAAAAGGGTGGGGATCCAACAATGTCAACAAATTATCCTTTCACACATAAATTCCTTACACCTAGTTAACACACACAACAAAGTCACCCCTGAGTCACCCCAAGGAATACACCCCTCGCCTTTCATCCATTTGATCACAAGAATTTTTTATCCAGTGAACCTTATATAACATATTACTCAACCCAAGATAGGGGACCATGAGAAAAGTAGTTTTACAAATGTTCCAACCAGGCCACACATAATTTTCACATGCCAAACCATTTCTTAAAGAATCACACGCACACCACTTTGGAAACCAGAAATATACTTCAAACCCCATTTAAGAATCCCAGACCAGCATTTTAAATCAAAAACAAATTCACAAAGGTCAAATGGGCATTTCATCAGGCAATTGATGTTAAAACACAATCAAACCATTTAATGAAACACATTACAAGAAATAAACCACTCCAATTCAAGGAAGACGATTTTACTAACATGCCTATATCATTAATTAATATTAAAACTAGATGTGAAATGTAATAAATAAATGATTGTTAAATTAAAAGGTTAATTCATAGAGATACTACCTCAAACATGCTGATTTTTGAAGATGACCACTCAAACCGACCCTTCATACTTATACGCACATGAATTTATATATATAGATAAAAATTCCCCTGGCTTCATTGCACATATTCCCCGTGCCATGATGGAATATGTACAAAGAGGGCATATATATATATATATATATATATGTCTTACCATATGCATATACATGTAGAAATTATTGTCACCAGCAGCTCAAAACCACAAAGCAGCGTTCAATGCACTACACCACAAATACTACAAACCATAAAAAAATAAAGACCATAATTAAGATGGCGTGAAACCAAAAAATAGCATAAAATCCATACCTCTGATGGTGTCAGTGAACCAAAATGTTCTTAACCACCCCGCCTTCAATGATGATTGACGGAATCCACAAGAATAGGTCTTAGAGGACCATTTGCACAACCTAAAACCGCAATAAACCACAAAACCTGAATCAAACCCTAACCAAAGGTTTCAATTAATTAATTAATAAATAATTCCATCATTTGATAAATCAAGGGAGATCAATATCACATCATAAGTGACAACCCTAAAGTTACAGATCTTTTGGATGGAAACCCTGATCTTCATATTTCAACATCGGAGTTCATAGAATCCTCTTCGCTATTGAATCTTAATCCAGTTGCTTAGTTTAGACCGAGGAGACCGTCCGTCGATGCGTTTGACAAGTTTGTTTTCTCCTCTTGGGATCTTCAAGAAAGGGAGACTATTGGGTTGCTCGAAACACATAATATTACAATTATTTTTGAGTCAGAAGAGGACCTCATCCAAGCATGGTCAAGAGCTCCTCGCAGTTGCAATGGTATTCAGTTTTTCCTTCTTCGTTGGTTGTTTGATTTTCATATGAAATGGGATTCACCATCAGTAGTGGTTTGGGTCCGTTTTCCTAATCTTCCCTTACCTTTTCAGAATCCCTCTATTATAAGAATGTCGGGTAATCTTGTGGGTATATTTTTGTGTGCGGATAGCCGCACTGAAGCAGTGTGTCATCCGATTAACCCTCGTGTATGTGTTGAGGTGGATGCTTCTAGGGTACTATTTGAGTTTGTTTGGATTACAATTGGTGAGGAATACAGGTGTAAACAACAGGTTATTTATGAGAACTGGTATTATTTTTGATTAACTTGTAATCGTTTTGGAAATCTTCCAGAGAGATGTCGAAGAGATTCATCAACATAGGTGTTGAAACCCTAGTGTTGGGAGTACCAAGCCTCAGTTTGGAGGGAAGATGTAGTGGGGATTATCCCTGTAATCCAACTGTTTGTGGGTCTGTAATTGAGTAAAAATGTTGTTGAGGTGGAAAATGGGGGTTCCCAGTCGTTGGTACTTTGGTCCAGCAGCTTCAATAAGTGTTTGGAAAGGATTATGATAGGAATGGTTTTAGCTCATCCTTGATGGATGTTATGATGAATCAACTCAATCCGGAGGTGCCTGATGTAGGAAAGAGACAAAGACAAGAGAATTAGAATAATCAGAGCTCTCAGATGAATGGTGACCCATCTGTCGTGGAGAATTTGGGGGATCATCATCTAGGTGATGCTATGGAGGTGAGGGAACAAAGGGCAGAAGGTGAAAAAGGTGCCTCAACAATGGCATTGGGTAGGAATGGGAGAAGCCAGGATAGTGGGGGAATAGGTGTTTCATCTACACCTTTGTTTCCTTTGAGTAACAGGTTACCGGGACTTACTGAGGAGGGATTGAATTCTATTTCAACAGATCAGGATGAATCTTTGGAGATCAGTATGCGGGATTTTGTGGTAGGAGAAGCTGACTGTGAGGGTTCCTGTAAGGTTGTGGAGGAATCCACTACGGTGAATACCATTTATCAGCAGTGAAAATCTGCCATCTTGGGAAATGTTATTGAGGGGAAAGGAAATGGAGAATTTAAGGATGATGGCATCACATGAAATTATCTGTCTGGGATTGACTGAAACACGCCTAATCAAAGGAGAGGATGAGATGTGGAGGGAAAGGAATCAACCTCAGATAACATTCTTGGGAGGAAAGAGATGCTTCATAGGTGCGACAAGGAGAATAGAGGTGGTATGGTCAATCGCTCCTTCAGTGATATAGTGCAAGGTAGAGATAGAACCAGGACTAAGGATAGAGGAGTGGCATCTACTAATCCAAAAATAAAAGGCAGTAAGGATTACTCCTATCTGCCTCGACCATTGTGCACCATAACCTCCTTTAAGTGGGATCATGGGGTGACCCTAGATTTTAAAAAAGGTAGCCTGTCTAAGAAAGATGTTTTTGGGAGAATCACTTTGGATGATGTGAGGCGGGACTATAATGGTGATTTCATGAGGCATTTAAATCCATCTTCTGAATGGGGAAGAACCACCAATGAGGAGGGCTCCTGTGTTAGTTGCGATGATGGGTATGTTGATTATGGTATTTAGTTATTGTTGGTTGCTTTGGGTGTTTGTTTTCATGTTCATATTTGGATGTGTTTTGTGTGATTGAAAGTGAATTTGGGTTTCTCACTTTTCCTAAAAGTGTTTGGAAAATAATAATAAAAAGTATTTCGGTAGTCAAGGTAACTCCATTTTACCTTTATAAAACCAAAAAACCATTTTAAGTCATGGAAACCCCTTTAGAAAAAAAAGAATCTCAATAAAAAACCAATTTGGCCTAAATTCCAATGATCAAGTGTATTACATAATGGAAACATTCATTTGCATTATTTTTTATTAAACAAAAATAATGCATGAAACCCCATTAGAATAAAAGTGAAAGACCCCATTTTAAAATCATTTGAGGTCACACCTCTAATTAAACTAAATTCAATTTAAAATTAAAATTTCACACAATGAAAACCTAACCATCCAGGACCCATTTTCCCACTTTAAAACCATTAGAAAGACACAAATTCATTTAATGGAAAACCTAGCATAATTAAATGATACAATTTAAATCATAAAACAAGGAAAAAACAAACCAACCATTTATGCCAAATCCAAGAACTAAAATGGGTTCAAATCAACACAAGGCTTTCAAATATATTTATACTTCAATCAAAAGGAAATAAATCACAAGAATCCTATAATTATATAGTTTATCAACAATGAAATCCCACAAGTAAACTCTTGAAATTGATAGAGAAGGGAGTTGAATCTTATCGGAGGGAACTGCAACTACCACCGAAGGGAGTGGACACTAGTGAGGGAGGCACAACCGGAGCAGGGAGGACGCTAATGATGGAAACACCAACTGAAGTGGAGATGATGCCAATGAGGTTGGGGGTTTGATTCTAGGTTACATGCTTTAGGAAGGGCCAACATGGTTGGTCGATGGGAGGTCAAGGGGCCACGTTATAGCAAAGGGGAGGCTGGAGGGTTGTGTGCTAGTGGAGGGAAGGACGGAGGAGGTCACCAGTGCAAGGAGGAAGAAGGGGCTGGGGTCACGCAGGGAAAACATGAGGGGGGGGGGGGGGGGCGCTGCACCACAGTTGGGGGAGGGAATGAATTAGGGTAAAACAAAACAACAAAACAAAAACAATAATATTCAAAATAATAGTATGAATATTATTATTAATATTAAACATTTATATAACTTTATTTTATTTCCATTTTATATTATCTTTATTTTATTATATTTTTCATTTATTATTATTATTATTTAATTATTTTTGATGCCAAGAAGGTTGCATGGTTTGGCCGCACGGTCTTCCAGGCTGTGCGCCAACTGTGTGAAGGACAAAAAACCACCCAAAATAGTGTCCAAGGCCGGGGTGTGACACTTCAGGTTGTAGTCCACATTTACCCAGGTTGACATTTCAATTTTCTTATTATCTAGTATGGAACAAATCTATACAAATTTATATAATTGATGAAGCATATTTATTTCCTAAATATCGATATTTTTCAATAAATACATAATTATTATCCTGAATGAAAATTGTAAACAAAAAATGAATCACATTGCTTCATGAAAGTGGTGTTAAATATAAATATGTATATATATTAGTGACATTAACATTTTCCAACATATAGGAGAGTAGGAACATTTAAAATTTGTTATATTTTAAAAATAATAACAATTTCATAATAAAAATACATCACAATGAAATCCATATGAATAACCAAGCATGTGATTTGGTGATGAAAAATGATACACATATCTTAAAAGAGCCGATAATCTTTATGTACACCCTAGTGATTCTATCTTATCTCATTGGATGTAAAATAAGATAAAAACAGATTATACCAAACAAATAATCACATTTAATATTTTTAATATACTTATTTAATAATATAATATTTGTTATTTTAGTATTGATGATTATAGAAGAGGAAATAAACACTAATGAACTTTGTAAAGAGTTACACAACTTATTTTTAAAAACCATATTTCTATTACATTCTATAACCTCATAGGAAATATTTTTGGATAGACAATGATGACCAGGATGTGGGGTAGGAATTTATGAATGTTTTTATGAAATTAATAATATAAAATTCTAAAAATTATAGAATAATTTTTGAGATGAGGTGTAATTTTAAGGTGAGGTGTGTGGGAAAGATGCCATTATGTGAAATATTATTAATTAATATATATCTGACTAAATTTATATGGATCAAAATTATCATAGTTTCAAAAAAGGTAAGGCTATTGTTGAAGTCCTATAATCTAATGTTAATTAACCAATTGTTTTGTGTTATCTAGTAGATTTCTCATATTATTTTTACGCTTTTTACCCATTTAACTTTAAATATGGTGATAAATTTTTACCATAGTCAGCATTTATTATGTCTGAAAAATAGATTCACATATTTGTTTTTAAATTTTTTATCCCCACTATAGAATCCATTTTCATTGATTTAGATTCTGTAATTGGAAAAAATTACTTATAATAAAAGTTTATAATGAACAACGAAAAAAGTTTTTATAAAAAATGTCATATTATGGGGAAAAATGATATTACATAAAAATGTATAGTACTTATTTCCATATAATTAATTGAAATATGTAAAAAAACATTCTTATTCTAATTTAAAACAAACTATTAATATAATTTATCCTTTTGAATGATTTATAAAATAAGAAGAAACAAAATTTGTTTTTATTTTAATAAATACATTACATAGATTTCTGAGGATGGAAAACATATAATAATAAGATTAAGATTATATATTTAAATGACTAATGTAAATTTTTAGACATAAATTTTATCTGAAAAAATATTCCTAAAAATTCGAGTTGTTTTCTATCTTGATTATATATTTAAAATTCTAGTCTTTGTATAAATAGTATATTTCACTTTTCATCAAAAAATATACAATTTATGAACGACCCAAATAATTTCATGTAATGACATATTTGATATGATGGATCAAAAAATGAAATCATTTTTATCAAATTAATTTTATAAAATATATAAATTTATCATTAAAATGATTATGCATAATATACAGTCAAACCATATAGATAGAAAAATATAACTTTCAAACATTAATGGCTCATAACCATATGTCAATAAATTAATATCATTCAAAATTAGGAACTATTTTCCAAATCATTAAACAATATGTTTTTATTTTTATTAATTTTACAAATATATATCATAATTTTCTTACTCTTATTAGTTTTTGATAATCCATGGACTATGTAATAATGGTCATATTTAAATATTAATATTTTTATACAATATCACTATTCATTTAGGATTGGTGTGACAAGTATGAAAAAATATTTATCACATATTTCACATATTATAGTCACTGGTTGTTATATATTATTTCAATGTTTTAATATAAAATGAAAATAATTATTATTAGAAATAATTATTTCAATATAATTTTTATTTAGTTAATGTCTGTCGTTGAAAATTATAAACAAGCTCTAGATTGCAAGAAAATGGAATTATTATGTTACTGAAAATATATGAATTATTGAAATAATTTTAAAATAAACCTAATTAAATAAAATATAAAAAATGAAATTAATTAATTATTGATTTTAAAGATTAAGAAGGTAATTGGTAAATATAACTAATGACCAGAATGGAATTTTAATAAAATATATATTAATAATTTATGAAAAATAAGATGGAAAATGATAACTAATTGAATGAATGATGTTGAAATAATTTAAATCATGGATTATAATTATTTAGTGTTTGTAATAGTTAAAGAAGAATAATAGTAGTCTGAATAGTGTGATGCATCATGGAATGTGGATGGTTATTTGTAAAATCACAAATCTAGTGTGATAGAAATTTTTATTTGAATTTTGATATAAAAACTAATAAAATTTTTAATTACATTACAGAGATGAATTTTTTTAATTAAAATATAGGTTAAATACAATATGATAACTATTTATGTTATGAAAAGCTTGAATTATTACCAAAAATATGTTAAACTGCATGATTTATAATAATAGTATTAGTATATAAGTAAATGTAGGTAGTTGAATAAGTTCATATAGTTTCTAAAAAATTTCAGAAAAAAATTATTCATTTACTCGATATTAATTATTTATGGACTGTATATTCATTCAAATGTTTACTTCAAAAAAGTTTTTAAACAAGGAGTTCAAATAATATCATTTCCACTATGAACTCAAATTATAAAATAAAATTCTAATAAATATAGGAATTAAAATTCTTTTTATATAATAAATAAAGAAGTATACACCTCATTTGAGACCAGTCCATGAATTTTCTTAAAATCACCATTGGAACATACTATATATTTGAATGAAATATTACAATTATAGGGACATGAAAGAGAAAATGTGGGAAAAACTACATTACAATATAATAAAATTAATCAAATATTGGATTTAAATAGTTGATAATTATTATATATGATGTGGATCATTAATATTATGAAAAATTAAATGTTTAATGTGAATAAAAAGGTTATTTTTGATAATCATGAGTAATTTAAAATTTAAAATAATGTATATAGTCATCAAAGGGAAAATAAAAATTTCATGGGATAAAAATAATTTAGCATTAAAAATGTAGAAAAACATTATAGTGTTTGACTATTTAATATATTATGAAATTCAAATAATTTTAATTAAACACAGTTTTCTAAATATTAACTTAATAATAGCATAATACATCAATATTCTCATGATATTTCAATGTTTCATTATAATCCATTGGTTTAACTTGATATATCAAAGTGTTATGAATATAATCCTACGTGATCCTTTTTTAAACCATTATGTTTTAGACTCTAATTATTATAAAAAATTCAGTATCTTTATCAATAATTTGATGGAATGATGAACATTTATCACTTGAAATTGAAACAAAAATTTTTCTTTATACACAAATATCTTCCTAGTAAATTAAAAAAAGTAAACTTTGTTAATTAAATAAATCAACATCTTGTTATCAATCTTCAACCCTCATCTCTTTATTTTCATAAGAATCATATACATGGTCAAATGCCTTAACAATAATTAGACCCCCTATCATTCGTAAATCAGTATAATACCGATGAAAACCTAATTCATTTGATAAACGAGCTAAAAACATTTCTATTAACTCCATTATAAAAAAAATTTATAACAAATGGATCATTATTCTATGTTATATATATGATGTAAAATACTAAAAAAATAAACATAGAGTAATACTATAATACAAATCATATCGATATATATACGAACACATATGAAACAAATTGTTATACTGATTGGGAAAATAACTCTAATAACATACCTCTAAAAATGATGCGATGATCGATATTTGGCATACATGGTGTGATCAACTTCAACTTACCACAAGTGATTTATTTTAGAATCATTGTTAACATGGGGTGTACAATTTAATTCAACAATTTCAAATTCCATGCTTCTCCATTTATGTTTCAAAAATACCATATGTTTTATCAATCTTATTATATGAAAAAATTATTAACATTAAGTAACCAAATTATATTTCAGTATTCTCTATGTATTTAGTAAAAAATTTGTGGTATTTAAAATACCTTAAAATGAATATAATAATTGGTGTCTTAATGAAATCATAAAAAAATTATTTATAAAACATATCTCTATCTATTACATTTTGTACTATCATACCACATATATCATATTAAATTAAATCTAAGGATCCAATCCTTTGAATTTTCACATTCGTATTTGAAGAATTCAATATATTTCTATTTTTACAAGCTGTAGACAACCATTTGTATCTCCCTTAAATATATGAATATACCAAATATATATTTATATTTAATAAAGTTCCAATTGATTTACCCATTATAATAAAATCACAATGTTCAAAAATCACATAAATCCATTAAAATGAAATAGCAGGAGTTTTCCCCAAAACATATATATAATAAATTTCTTATTATGAATTACCCCAAATGAATTTTTTGGAAATATATAATAGACATAATCAAGAATTAAAAATTTCTAAATTTCAAAATATTAACTTTATTACATTTCAAAGCATTACTATGTTATTTATCATTCAAATTACAATTTTTTTTATAATTTCATCTTCCTTTCAAAAACATCTATGATATCTATCATTTCCATATATTTTTTCAAGGGTTTTAATATATGCTTCAACAAATTTTGATTGATTTATAATTATATGACTTAAAAATATTATTTTTTATGTGTTTTTATGGATGTGATTCAACACTTTAAAATATGACAATATTTTGACTGAAACATTGAAATTTTGGAAAATACCCACACCTCATGCCATGGTGTGAAGAGTTGTACTATGGGATTTAATGATTGGGGGAACCATTATAAATGGTTGAGGACAAAGGTTTCCCCCCCATTGTATCACCATTTACACTATGAATGGAGGTATAAAGAATCCCATGGGATTAAAAATAACTCAAATAATGCCTCAATCCTAGAGAATTGATCCATACATGAAGAAGAAATATTTATAATTACAAAACATACTGGTTTCACATAGTGATACATAAGAAACACCATGAATTCTATGGTTATGTGATGTAATCCAATTTTTTAACCTCTGGCCAGTTCACCAAGTTACTTATCAATTCATAATGTTATTTGACCATATATATGGTTTTGAAATTATGTTTTTAATCATTAATAAGGTGTTTTCATGATGTTTTACTGAAAAACCTAGTATAGACATCCATTATTACACAAAGCGGATCAAGATATGCATAAAATCATCGTTTATCCACTAGTAGGGATATTTTACAAGTATTTAAAACCAAAATTACTTTTTCATTTATAGGAATTTCATTATTACATTTATATTTTTCTATAAACATAAATTACATTATTTGAATTTTCATCAAACTCAATGATCTCTTCAACATTCAATTTTTCTCCATTTTTATTTACATATTTTAAAATTATAAAGTTTTATGAGTATGTAATTTCACCCCTCAAATCACACACTCTTTCTAAATTTTTTTTCTATAATATTTATAATGGATTTTGTTTTATTTGTTATTTTTAATCACATGTTAATGAGTTGTTTGATCAGTATGGTAGAGAAGATAAGGTTGAAAATGATGTGTACAAATTTAGTTAATTTTATAGCTTGTTTTAAATGCTAATTTTATTTGTATTATACCTTAATTAAAAAATAATAATTTATGAAAAGAAATATTTAATAACGAAAAGAGCCATAGTTAAAAAGGTTACTAATACAAGAATAGTGGATTAGAATGTTTTTCTGTACTATAATCAAGTAAATTCATTCTTGTTATCTTAATTTTTTATTCAAGAGTTTCAGGATTATATGGTATTATTAATAATAATTACAGTATCCCATTTTTTTAGGTATTCTTAAACCCAGTTTTAATCATGCATTGGTTGCACTTCATTTTGGGTTTTTTTGGGTATAAAATACAGATATTGTTTTATGTTTTTGGGTCAGGAACTGTTTGCCCACAGTTTTCACAAATTGTGCACCCCCATTGAGGAAACCATACAAACCCAAAGAGAGAGGATTTTCAAGGTTGGTGCACATCTTGAAAAAACATTCACCTTTAAAAATGGGGAAGATAGTTAGGGAAAAATATTTTTCTAATCATGCCTCACTGTCTGGGAAACCATACCCCAACATTCTATTAATCAGAAAATAATTTTTAATGTCTTAAAACCCAATTTTATGTAACTTATGGTCCTAAATTGACATATTATGTTTTAATCTACCTTTTGAGAACCCAAAAAGTGATTTTTTACCCAATACACACATCCAAAAGCTGATAGGATATTGAAAATATCCCTTGATCTCTACCATATAGGTTTAATAATCTCATTTTCTTTCTCCCTATCTCTCATATTTCCTCCTTATGGTTTTGATGATCTATGTGTTGATTTGATGATATAATCCATATTATTTTGGATCTAGAATCTATGTTTGATTCTTATATCCTACTTTCTATATATACTCATTGGAGTTTCCTATTTAGGGATTTTTGTTTGGAGATCTCGTGATCCTATGGTAGGTGGTTCCATTATAATGGACAATTATGATTAACCCTAAACATGTTAAATTAAATTAAATTAATTATTATAAATTAAATTTATTGATAAAAATGAAATTTAGTTTGATTCGATGAGTAAAAACCCAATTCCATTTAATTGGGGATTTAAAATTTGATATGACCTAAATTTGGGAAAAAACCAAAAAATCCATTGAATAAGAGTATAGTTTTGAAATTGAAGTAATTTTGTTAAATTAGAATTTATGAATTTAAATTTGGAAATTGATTTGATTGAATTTATTTCATATTGGTATTTGGTGGAAATGTATTAAAATTATTTTGATATAAACCAATTGGTTTTATATTTGAAATGACATGATTTGACTAACAAACCATTCTGGTTTTTAAATTTAAAAATGAATTATTTAAAATGGAAGAGTATGATGAATTTTATTTTAAGCAGTATCAAAATAAATTTCTGGCATTGTTTTTTATTAGAGAATAATAAGATCAATGTATTTGGTGTGTTCTTTGGGATAGAACACTATATTTTACAACACTAACAATATGTAAATGTAGCAGGTCAAATTCATAATGGGAAGGTGATGTTTTCTCTTTGGTTAGTATTAGGTAGGATTTGTGTACACATATTGTCATCATAATTATTTGAGTGCGAGGGAGACCCATCACATATAAATAATGTACCTTTTTACAGTTCTCCATGTTTCTTATTTGTTTTCATTGGAGATTTATATTCCAATGTTTTTTGTATTCTATTTATACTTTTCTTTTGAATTTATACTACCTATTTTATTTGAAATGATTTTATAATACAATTTTTGAAGTATTTTCCATCATTTGAAAATTAAAGGATTTTTTAATTAAAATTTTGAAATTCCATGACTGTTTATTTAAAATTGAAGGATAAATTTGGTTAGTTTAGTGTTGGCATCATATTATGGAATCATTGGTGATACCCTACTATGCTTTTAAATCATACTCTACCTATGGGTTTTGGTGTTTATAGATTATCTTCTTCTAGGTTTAGCCAAGGATAAGGTGGAACTTGAAGGTGGTATTATTTTTTGATCGTTAGGAATGAAGAGTTTTTTCCATTGGTACATTGGGTGGTGTCCTGTATCCTAGTACATTGTTGTACTACATTGGGGATGTTCATACTTGTTTGAATTCTGGTACACTTTTTCCTGTGGATTTTTCCTTGAATTCATAATGAAATTTTTATCTTTCTTCCATGTTGATTATAGAAAAATAGTTCCAATGATCAATTTTTATGAGGTGTTGGTTTCCAATTTTTGGGGATCTATAACATCTTTTGGACTATTTTAAGACTGGAATTGTTATCCAGGTATATGGATCTCTTGGATAGATTATGGAGATAATTAATCAAATTAATGATAAATATAGGTAAATTATTTCTGAGCAATTTAACATTATAATTTATTAATAGATATAAAATAATCTATCAATAACAATGACCCCTAGAAACCATTACCTCTATATTATAGTATGTAATGTATATTATATTATTTCTTTATTTTCATAGTTAAATTAAAAATATAATTCATATAATAATCATCCAATCTATCATTTTTTCAAACGATGTTGATATGCTTCATTACCCTTTGTGGGATTTACCCCACACATCCACTATTCCAAAATTTAGTAGTTAGTTAATTTTACAAACAATACGTATTTATAAATCAATATTGATTTTGAGGTTATAATTATGCCTTCAAGGTATTTTTTTCTAAAGAAAAATTGATTGAAGAAAAAAACATGAGACTGATTTATATGGTAAAAAACATTTTTATTTCATTTCTATTTTATGATTTTATTTGAGTATTTATTTTAATTTTTGTAATTTTACAGTTTTAGTAAGTAATTGTGTTTTGTACGATGGTTTATAAGACAAAATGTTTTTTACACAAAAAATATAATAGAAAAATTACTATTATGATTCTATAATATATTAATAAAATTATATGGTTGTTTTTACTATAAGATGGGTGGAAGGAGTCATTTTATTATTGATAAAAATAATTCCAAGACAAAAATTGGATCAAACTTATTATCAACCTTATGGAGGACTCCCCAATTGTTAAGGATACCAAGATGGATCTTTGGTTGAGAAATACTATCATAAATATTCTTAATTTATGAAGCCTCAATATAAGAATTCAGAAAAATGAATAACCACATTTCTCATGAAATAAATTGAAGTACAAGATTATATGTTGAATATAAATGATAAAAAACACAGTGAATATTATGAAATGAGTAACCACCATTCTCACATTATAACAAATTTAAATTCCCTTTTTTATCCTAACACTTATTTCTATTGAAGTGATAGATGATGAATCTGTGAATGTGGTGAAAGTAGTCAATGTCATTGAATAAAAATTCAAGAGTAGATGGGGAATGAAATAAATAAATAGATCCAATGAAATGGTAATATAATTGATAATGGTCAATATATAAACCTCTATGTGACCTAGAATGATCATAAGGACATCCTTTAATGTAAATAAGAATATGAATAAAAAATAAATCTATCCTAATTGTGTTTAAAATAATAAAAAAAGAAAACAAAATGTAACTCATCGACTAAATTCTAGATGTGATATAATAGAAGTATTTTGATGGGTGTAGGTGGTAGAAATAAATAATATACTAGTGACACAAGATGAATATAGGAATAGGTTGATATAAATTAACACATGGATATCACCAATAGTTTTGATGGATTAGAAGAATGGGATTCCCTACAAATATCATACAATGAAAAAATAATATGTTTAATAATCAGATTAATAAAATATTTTAAGATACAAAAATGAATTGTAGTGTTGAGAAAAAAACTGAAGATATAAAATTGAAGGAAGAAATAACTCCCAAAAATAATTATTTGGAGGAAAATGTTTTGGTTGATTAGAACATTAAAATACAATCAAATTTAAATTTCACCATTTTTCATTAAATCTGTCATTAAGTTACCACCAACAATAAGTAGCAGTAAAGAAGGAACAATTGAAACAATGGAGAACATGGTACCAAGATGAGGATAATTTTATATCACTTTTACAATATAATTTGGTTACATTATTTCATTATCTGATTAAATTATTCAGTTTTATGGTTTATCTAGGGAAATTAATTAATATAAACTAGTAAATAACCTAGATTTTTAAATTTTCATTGTATACATTGATTTATTTTAATTAATAGCTATCACCTTGGATGATCTCACTTCATTTTCATGTATTAATGTTATGAATATTTTACATTAAAGTAGTCTATTTTATTTGTAAAGATCAATAAATGATAAACAAGATTAGAATATTAAAAAGATTAAAAAAATTAAGAACAATGGAAAGACATTATATATAATTGAGTGATATGGTTAATAGATTATATTTTACCATCTCTAAAGAAAATTTTCACATTTTATTTATTGAAAAAGTCATGAATTTTACACATGATCATATATTAATCTGATTCACTGAAACACAAAATTATTTATCTCTCACTCATTAGTGTAGGAGATTTAATATATTCAGAATAATATGTTTCCATGTTGGAAACATTTTATTTTCATTCCCATGTATGTGAATGATATTTTTGTTCATTTTAATAATAAATTTCTTAATTTCTTTTCTATTGTTTGTTTTTGATGATAGATCATAAGATTTATATTCTAATTTTTTTTTTCTGAGAATCATCCTCAATGTGATATTCATATTAATGTTCATTCTATAACCTTGTTGTCTATTTTTATATTCTTATTTCTGAAATGATTCATGACTAAATTTATCCTATTTTCATAAGAATATTTTTTGATAGATACTTATTTCATGTAAATCTATTATAATATCCATTGATACATTTCTCAATGTTATGATTGAAGAAAATATCAATTTTAAAATCATTGTGGCAATTTTATGATGATGTAATTTTTTTAGAGGCCCATCTGTAAAGTGATCCTCTTTAGCCCATATAATCCATGGATTTTCGTTCAATAATATCAAAATTATATACTTATATTTTCCTTTCATAACCAACTCTTTTTTCCTTTTAGGAAATTCAATTTAATGATTTTGGGATATTTTTTAAGCAAGAGATGAGATGTTGTATCATGAGAGGTGAATAAACCATGTTTCAAAGGGATATTAGGTTCATGTTGATGATGAATTTCTATGTTTATAAATTTTTTGACCACATCTTCTGGGAAAAAAGGAAAATAAAAAAGAAAAAATTACTATTTCTCAATTGGGACATAAATCACTCTAACCAAACATATGATATCAAAATCATATAATGTTATGTTTTAGATGTGAGAAATATAACATTTTCAACATTTCAAACAAAATAATTAATTAAAAACATTAAATGTATACCAAACATCAATGTTGTTCCCTCTGTGAAATAATGGTTTTCATAATCAAAAATCATGAAAATATAAATATCATATTTATTCTTATATTATGTTATCACTAAAGTTAACCATGTCACTAAAATATTTATTAGTGAATCAATTATGTCCCATAATATAAAACATTTCTATAAATAAACAAACTATGAATATTTATGTTTCAATATGTTGATAAATTTAAATATGTTTATAAATTTCACTTAATCTAGTAGTGTTATATGTAATACATACACATTATAAGTTTTTCAGAGTCTCTAGTGCTGATAGGTCCATATGAGTCATTATTGGTCAACTCACTGATGAGGACTCACTGATCGAAGAAGTCACCAAGGTTTGAGTAACTGATGATCTGTCACAATGATAATTCAAATGACTCACTGATGGACGACTCACAGATGGAGGACTCATCGATAGAGGACTCACTAATTGAAGAGTCCCCAATGGATGACTCACTGATGGAAGAATCACCGATGGACGAGTCAGTAATGGACGAGTCACTGATGAACGAGTCATTGATGGGCGAAACACCGATATTTCAAAATGAGTCACTGATGCCTGGATAAACTGATAGAATAAAAGACTCACTGATACAATGAGTCACTGATACTGATGGAAAGGACTCATTGATACATGGATTCACCACTGCTGACTCACTAATGTTGATAGGCTGATGATGATAGACCAAGGACAATGAGTCACTAATACTTATGTCTCAACGATATTCATAAAAATATATTTTAATTTATTAATTAAAATTTATATCTAATTGTCATATTTAGAACAATTAATGTTTCTAACATTATTTAATGTTGTCTGTTGGACTATCCGTTGATAGTATAAGGTACATTCACATGGGAAGATCTTTATGCCTGTTGGACCTTGAAGTAAAAAAGAATAACAAGATGGATTTTGCAAATGAAGTTGGATAGAAGAGAAATTTTCCAAAATGTAAAGAGAATAGAATAACTGCAAAATCCTGCAACACTCAATGTTTTCTTCAAAATCCCAAGATCCTAATGATAGAGAAATCAAAGAGATCAACAGAATCCTTATGTCAGGTCTCAAACATTCTAGCATCAAGGAGGTGATCTTTCCTTTCGTGGAACAAGACTATAGAGGCTATGATAATCTGTGTTGGGAATCCAAATTCTAGAAGAGGACTCAAACCTCAATTCTACTACATCAATTGAGTCCATAACTTCACTGAATGACACACAAATATTTATAAACCTTTTTCTATATCTCTAACTCTATTGTGTTCTTTTATTTACACTTTTGAGAACTGTCTGTATCTGTCTCTAACACACACACACACACACACACTGTATCCTATGCATCAATAAAGGATTGATGATATCCTAAAACTTACTCCCATTATTGTCTATTCTATCCCACGTAGAATAGTAGAAGAGGTAAAGTGTGACCTGATTGTTGTTTTTCCCATGAATAATTGTTGTAGAGGTCAAGTATGACCTGAACAACCTTGTGTGGTATTGTGAACCCTGATCCAGGATGTGGATCAAATTTTTTATTATTTTAACTACTCGATGGAAGGTGGTCACCATGTGAAGAGGACTAATTCTCAGCTTGAGACTAAACCTCTTTTTTATCCACTGTGTCTTTTCCTTTTACTTTTAGATTTAATTCATGTTTATTAAATTTTACATAAAATTGAAGGGAACATTAATAGTTAGTTTAGAAAGTGTTTATATCTGTTTTTAACTAGTTTATTAGTTTGAAAAGTTATAATAATCTTTAGATTAGTATAACTTAGAACTAATCTATCTTCTGAGAAATTTATTGTACATTCAACAATTTTATAAACTCACTACAAATTGAATTTGTTTTTATTTTTTAATTTTGTGAAATTTTTAAAGAACTAATTTTAACAAAAAATTTTATAGACACTAAATTCATGCCCCACTTTAGTAATCTACTATGAACAACATTTGGTATTAATGTAATTTATAAATTTTTCAGTTTTAAATTTTTTTATGTCTTTTTCAACTATGATTGTAGTTCTCTTTTAAAGATCATAAAAGTTCTGTTATTTCTAAATTTTTATCTCTTTGAAATTATTTTACATTTTATATTATGGAAAATCATTTAGAATGAGCTATTACTTATATACCACCTTTTTTAAATGGAACCAAATATGCTTAGTGGAAGCTTAAAATGAAAATACCGCTTGAATGAATGGGATTTGAAATCTGGACTGCTATGGAATGTAAATATGAAATTCGTCAGACTTCTAGAAACACATTGGATGAAAGTACCAAGACTGCCAATAAAAAAATTGTAAATCAATGAATTATCTATACTGTACACTAGGAGATGAAGTGATGAATCATAAATATACTTGTAAAACTGCCCATAAGATTTGGGACATATTTTCAATTTCTCATGATGGTACATCTAATGTGAATGAAATGAGATTAAATACATATACAACTACTAATGAAAATTTCAGAATGACGCCTAATGAATCCATTTCTGATTTGTATCTCAGGTTCAACGAAATATTGAACACTATGATTTCTTTAGGAGGATATCTCACATCAAAGGAACATATCATGAGGATTTTTAAATGCTTACCAGAGAGATGGCAAGGGACATCTGTATATATTCGAGAATAATGTGAAATTGATAAAATGCTAGTGAAAGAATTTATTGGTAAATTAATGATGTATGAAGTGTAATTAAAGGTAAATCAATAATAGGATGAACCAAAAATAAATTCTATAGCCTTCAAGACTACCAATTCCAAATTGTAGGGGAAAATAAAAATTTCAAGTTAATGTTGAGAGCACAAGTAGTGAAGAATTAGTTTCAGAAAATGATGAATAAATGGAACAACGTTCCCTAAGATTTATAAAATTATATAGGAAGAAAATGTTCTTTAAGAGACCAAACATTAAGGGAATGTATGATAAAAAGAACAAGTGGAAAAAGAATTGGAAGATATAAGATAGATTAGAAGAAATTGGTTGCTACGAATGTAAGTGAAAATGATATGTCAAAGCTAGATGTCCAAAGTTGAGATACAAAATAAAGTTTCGGAAAATGGATTGAAAATATAAGAATGAAATGAAGGCCACCTATAGATCCTCTGGGATAGGATATCAACCAGGTCAACAGAATTTATCCAAAACACATTTTAAAACAAAATCTGGAAAATCTGCTTCTTTTTTTAAAAGCCATAATTTTACAACTAGTTCTAGTTCTAAAAATTATTTTACTACATCCTATTCATTATGAAGAAACATAGTTTAATTTTAAAACAATCTATATTCTAAATATAGTAATCACATAAGACAATTATGTGTTCCTAATTATTTTATTACAAATGTTTGGGGACCCGGAAAAATATCGGAACCATCATCATTTCTTGGATAAACTGTTTTGTTGGTAAACTTCTTAAAGAGCTCCTGTAGAAATATGTAGAACATAGATAGTGGATATTTAAGACACATGATAGGAGACTACTCAATAATTAAAATTCTTATCAAAATTTATGTTGGGCATGTCATATTTGATGACAATATTAAATGAAAAATCATCATCTTAGGCTAGATTCGTAACCCTAACTCTATTTCAGTTTACAATGTACTTTATGTTAATTGAATAAAGTACAACCTTATTAGAGTATCCCAACTGTGTGATGGAAGATTAAATTTAAAATTTAAAAATGATTTATGCCATTTTGTTATACCAAGAATAACTTAGTATTTACTACACTTAGAAATGATAATGTATATGCTATAAATTTAGACACACTAGCCTCACAAAATGTGTCTTGTCTAATTTCCTTTCACAAAGAGCCTTGTCTCTCACACATAAGACTGGGAAATTGCAACGTACACTTTCTTAAAAAGTTAATTATAAATGGTTTAGTTAAATACCAACCCAAATTAGTGTTTCAAGATAATAAGGTGTGAAATCCTTGTCAAAAAGGAAATCAACATAAAATCACTTTCAAACCAAATAATTAAGCAACTACTTATCAACCTCTCAAGTTAGTTCAGATGGATTATTTTGGACCATCTATAGTATCAAGTCACAATGGGAAGAACTATGTTTACTTTCTTGAAGATGACTTCACTAGGTATACTTGGACCTTTTTCTTTGCCCACAAAAGTGATGTTTTCCCTCACATTACCAAGTATTCTAGGACTATAGAAAATCATAGTGGGCTTAAAATTAAATCCTTAAATAAGTGGACATGGTCGTGAGTTTGAAAAAAATGATTTTGAATCTTTTTCTAACAAAATGGCTATAGGGATAACTTCTATGCTCCAAGGAAACCTCCACAAAATGGTGTAGTAGAAAGAAAAAATAGAACCCTCCAAGAAATTTCTCGAACATTGCTAAATGAATATGACCTTCCAATTTACATCTGGGATGAAGATATTAATAAAGCTTATTATATAATAAATAGAGTCTTAATTAGAACCATTCTTTATAAAGATCCTTTTGAGGTGCAGAACCATAGGAAACCCAAAGTAAGTTTTTTAATGTTTTTCGATGTAATGTTTATATTCTGAACACTAAAGATAATTTATATAAATTTTCCTCTAAAATTTATGATGGAATATTCCTTAGATATTCTACATCATGAAAAGCCTATAGAGTGTTTAATAAAAAAATGTGTGTAAGAATCTGTACATGTCATGTTTGATGAAACAGATCAACATGAGCCAAATACCTCACTAGAAAATAATAAAGAGGTTATGTCAAATCGGAACATTAATGACAACACCTCAAATATACATATATAAGAATCTGTGAAAACTTCCAGTTCTAGAAATTCTCCAGAATCATGCCATAATGAACCAGATCCAAACGATGAACCTAAAATAACTAGTCCCACCTATACTATACCAACTACGACACATAAAAAACATCCCTTAGATGCTCTTGATGGAGATTTATGTAGTGTAACACAAACTAGAGATTCCTTGAGACACCAGGTTGAACATAAAGCATTCTTGTCACAAAATGAACCTAAAAATATCAATGATGCAATAAATGATGAATTTTTGGTAATAGCTATGCATGGAGAGCACAACCAGTTTGAAGGAAATAAAGATTGGAAGCTTGTAGATAAGCCAAAAGATTTATTGACCATAGGAACTAAATGGGTGTCTACAAATAAAGTGGATGAAGATGAAAATATAGTTAGAAATAAATCTAGGTTGGTTGTACGAGGATATTATCAAGAATAATCAATTGATTATAAAGAATCCTTTTCACCAGTATCTTGGATTGAAGCCATTTGAATCTTAATTTCATTTGAAACACACTCAGATTTTAAACATTATCAAATGGATATTAAAAGAGCATTATTAAAAGGTTATATAATTGAGGATGTTTTTTTGTACAAACCCATGGTTTTACAAATCCTCATTTTCCAAATCATGTTTTCCAGTTATCTAAAGAGTTAAATGGTTTCAAACAAGATCCATGATCTTGGTAGGAACGATTTAGTAATTTCCTTATTTCTAATGGTTTTAAAAAAGTAGTTTCCAATCCTAATTTGATTGTAAAAATAATTTCAAAATAATTTTTAATAGATCAAATATGTGTAGATGATATTATATTTGGATATTCTAAAAATTAATTGGGTAATTATTTTTAAAAAATGATGCAATGTGAATTTGAAGAAAGTATGATGGGTGACCTTACAAATTTTTATGGATTTGAAATATTTCAAAAGAAAGAAGTTATTATTTTAAATAAATGTAATTATACTAATTATATTTTGAAAATATATGGACTTTATAGAATTAAGATTAGTGAAACCCCTATGAGTTTTACATGTAAGTTATATCTTGATGAAAATGGAAAATCCATTGATCAAACTACTTATAGAGGAATGATTGGGAGTTTTTTGTACTTAACTTCATGTAGGCTAGATATAATGTTTAGTGTGTAAGATTTTGGTAAAACCAAAAAGAGTACCATTTAAATTCTATTAAAAGAGTTTTCAAATACTTCAAATATACAACTAATTTAGGATTATTCTATCCTAGAGGACATGATTTTGATTTGGTTAGTTATTCAGATGTTGACTTTGGTGGATGTATGTTAGACATAAAGATTACCTCTAAAACATGTATCTTTTTTAGAAAGTCTCTAATATCATGGTGTACTAAAAAAGAAAATTCAGTTGCATAATCAACTGCTAAAGTAGGGTACATTGCAGCTGGTAGTGGTTGTGCACAAATTTTGTGGATTAAACACACTTTATAAAACTATGTATTTCAATTCAAACATATCCTCGTAAACTGTGACAATACAAGTTCTATTAACATTTCTAAAAATCAAATTTATCATTATAAAACAAATAATATTGATGCAATAAATCACTCTTTATGAGATCATTTTAAAAATGGTTATATAAATCTTGAGATTATTGGGACTGAGCATCAGCTTGCTGACTAATTCACCAAACCCGTAAGCTCTAAGAAGATAAAAAACATTAGACATGATCTAGGAATGATAAATATCTAAATTTCATTCAACCTCATTCCCCTTAGTAAAAATATTTTTATATGTGTTACAGATATAGGTGAAACTGATCCGTGAAATCAATCAGGTGAAACCGATCAATGAAACCCATTTTTCAAAACATTCGTGTGCAACCGATCAATGAAACCAATCAGTGAAACCAATCAGGTAAAACCGATTAGTGAAACTAATATGTCAAACCATTCATGTGATGATGATCATGTAAAACCGATCCTTTAAAGAAGATCTCCTAAAATCTATTTTGTAATACCTATTGTGTGAAACTGATGCCTATAAGGACCTTCTTGCAATTATGTTTGTTTTAATTGAAACGAAACAATTTTGTTTTATTTTACCGATTTTAAATTTTAGGTCTTTAAAATTTTCTATCCATAAATGATAAAATAAATTCAATCCACTTTGACATTTCTCCTCCCCCCTTTCTTGTTATACATTCTACACTTCGTCACTCAACCTCTCTACCCACGATGATTCGACTCCCTTCGAACCAAAGCTTTCTAAATAGAAATGACAAAGCAAGTGATGGAAGGACCGAGTAAATATAAATCATATAAGTGAATTATAGAAGAATCTAGTATTTTTTCAAATACAAGTTTGGGAAGATGAGTAGTAATAACTAATAAAGAAGTTTCTACAAAATGGCTTTTACCAATCAAGTCACTTTTTCTTAGATTGCTAGAATATCATAGTTGGATAAGATAATATTTGAATAATGAGATGCCTTTTTATCCCTAGTTGGTGCACGAGTTCAATCTCAACATGATGATATCTCGGGATGGAGACGAGGAATAAAGGATGAACTCTATTATGAAAAGAAAAGAAATTTATTTCTCATTAAAGGAATGGGATGAATTTGTGGAAATGTCTCATGAGTATATCTATGATGAATACCAGAGTAACATAACTCAAACCTATGATTTATTTTCATATGAGTATTCCTTAATGGAATTGATTGGGAATAAAGAATCTAGGATATCTACTGATATAGAGTTGTATAGAGAGTCTAGACTTATCTTTATGTTCATTAAACATCCAGTCTGCCCAAGGAAGGGAGACTTTTCTACTGTGAAATATCAATATTTTTTCCGATTTTTTCAATTGAGAAATGGGATAAAGGGGAATCCATGTAGGTACCTAATGGTATATATGTCTGATAGGATAAACCCCTACAAGAAAGAAACATGTTTGTACTATCACAGGATGATTTCAACAATTCTAATAAAGCTTTATTGTGTGGAAGATGGAGGTGAAGTGATCAGTGTCTTCAGTGGTTTTTTTCACCATGAAAAGATTTTCAAGAGGATGGAGATATTTTGGAACCCTTGGATGATGTGTTGGGTAGGTTATAAGATAGAGTATGTGAGGATTATAATCCAATTGACCATTCTACCAAACCAAATAATTAAGTTGATCTAGGGCTAAAACCAGGTGAAATAGCTATTTATTTAGATGAGGAAGTTGAGGTTGAACTGACAAGCGAATAAGTGTATTCTACTGATAACAGGAGTGAACCTGATATTACTGACATCCCAATAGTCATGTCTTAAGGACCTACCAGTCCACCTTTGGAACTACCCTCTAGGGAGCCATTTTTAGGTGATGAGGAAGATGAAGGGACAGAAGTCACTAGTGTGGAAGGCTATGTATGTAAGTCAGATGAGGATTCAGATGATGATGATGATGATGATGATGATGATGAGCATGTCAGTGATTCATAAAAAGTGAGACATTAGGTAGTAGACATATCAAGTAAGGAATCAGGGTGTGGAGTTGAGTGCCCAGGTAAAGATGATCTTGTAGAATAGTATTCTCATAGAGATTATGGTGATAAGGATAGGAATGAACATTTTACTGATGAAGAACAAGGCATCATTCAAGAGATAAATGAGATTATGGATGGTACCCAAGAGTAAGATAAATTAGATCAGTTTGAGCCTATTTCACATGTTGAGTAAGTTCCTGGTGAAACTAAAGTGGATGGAGTGCATGAAGAACCTCATGTTTATTTGGTAATTGTGCCTAGAAATATTGTATTGGATAGAGGATATGAATAAGAAGAAGAAAAAGGTGAGATTGTACCTGAGCCTTAGGAAAGAAGTGTCATTATTGATACAGTAGATCCCATAGATTGGACATATAATGGTGAGTGGAGTATGAATCAATGAATCATTATTTTAAGCCTGGATTATGACTCAGATGGGGAGATGTTTGCTCCTCCTCCTACTCCACAAGCTCAAGCTAAAATAGAACCTATTTCTCCTACTTATCCAGTTTCACCTCCTATAATTGAACTAGTAGCACAACCAGTTCCTAGTGACTATGTATCTAAGTCTGATTTAGAGAAAATTAAAGATAATATCTATGAGTTAGTGAGAGCCTTGGTTGTATCCAAAAGTGAATCCTCTTCTTCCATGAGCACCCCAAATGCTGTTGCTACTAAAATTATAAGGATTGTGATTCATGAGATTCAACCTAATCTCATTACTATAGTTGAGACTATAATCTGAAACAATACATTATTGAGAGAATAAGTGAAGAGGATGAGAAATGAGTTGAACTCTTTGACCACTGATTTCAAGACTTCTTTTAGTGGTGTGATGGAGGATCATAGAAATTTAGTGAAATATATATTGATATTAGATTTGAAGAAATTTAAGGAGGAACATGGGAGATGGATATCTGGTCCATCTAGTTCTAAAGGTAGAGAGGCTACTACAACTGATATGGAGTCACATAGGGTTGTGATGATGGAATAACTCTAGAATCGTCAAATTGGTTTAGATAAAGAAACCATTACCATGGTTCGTAGAAATACTAATCTTGTTTACAACATGGAAATATAGTGCACAAATGAAGCCTCTACTTCTTTGAAAGAGATTAGAGAGAATGTGGATAAGTATTTTCCCAATATCTATACCATGTATGATCTCATAAATAATTTCAAGTATTTGGTAGTAAATCAAAAAATTCCTCTAATTATAGAAGCCTTTAAGAATCAAGTGTCATAATTGAAGGAATTTACTCCTCTCCTGGATATGATCCTAGAGAATAATCACGATTTTAAGATGGATATGCAATATGGAGGGGAAATCATTAATGATTTCATCAAATTTCTCAATCCATACTTGCATGATCAAGCTGAAGCCGTAGTGGCTCCACCTGCTACTTCCATTAGAACTACCACTTGGCCTCCTGCTTAGATGACTGTATCTCAAGATCTCTCTCATATTTAAATAATAATTCAAGAGCAACCTCAGAGTCATATTTTTTCATAACAAAGACCTAGCTTTCTAGACAATGTCCCCGTTGGTGTTGCCTAGCCTGGGGTTTTCATAAGTCCACCTCTACCTACAACCAAAACCACACCACCTCCTGCACCACCTCTTGATCCTTCAGGTAATGGAAAATCACCTCAAAATACATAGTCTTTGATTTGGATTGTTTATTAGATGGTCATTTGTACCTTAATTTTTATTCTTTTAATTTTTAAACCATAATGGAAATAATTTTTTCTTCACTATATTTAAATTTTCCCCTTTTTGTTAATCCAGAAAGGGGGGGAAAGGATCGCATAAATTCTTAATCTATGGGAGAGCTACTCTAGAATAAGAATCATTGCATGTAATAAACTTAATCTATATATACATAAACATTTATTTTTATATATCTCACCTCTGATAAAAACTGCTCTAATTTAAATTACCTTTATCTCATATAATGTCACCTATATATATTTCCCATTTTACAAAATTGAGGGGAATTATAAAAGGCAATCCTTAGTTATTTTGAAAAGTCTCATTCACTGTGTTATTCTAGTTCAGGTAATTATTATTCTATAAAATCATGTTTATGAAATAATTTGTGATTATCAAAAAGGGGGAGAATGTTTGACCTTCTATGAAATAGTGGATTTCATAATCTCAAATCCTTCCAATATAAAAATCATACTAATTCATATATTACTTTATAACTCAAGTTAGCCATATCACCGAATATTTATAAGTGAATCAATTATGTCACATAATAAAGTACATTTCAATAAATCAATAATCATTGAATATTTATGCTTTAATATGTTTACCAATTTACTTTTGTTTATTAATGTCACCTTATATGGTAGTGTTCTTTGTAAGATAGAATCTTTATAAGTTTTTCAGAGTCTCTAGAACCGATAGTTCAAACCGAGTCATCTTTGGTTGACTCACTGATGAGGACTCACTGATCGAAGAAGTCACTGATGGTTAAGTAACTTATGATCGGTTGCATGGATAGTTCCAAGGACTCACTAATGGACTACTCACCGATGGAAGACTCACTAATGGATGAGTCACCAATAGAAGGCTCACCGATGAATGAGTTACCAAAGGGAAAAACATCGATAAATCAAAATTAGTAATAAATGATGACTCACTGATGCCTGGATAGACTGATTGCACGAAAAAGTCACCAATACAATGAGTCACTGATACTGATTAAAAGGACACACAAATACATGGATTCACAGATTCTGACTCAATGATGTTGATAGACTGATGCCAATTAGTCACCGATACTTATGACTCATAGATAGTCATAGAAACTTCTTTTAATTTAACAATTCAAATTTATATCTAACGGTAAAATTTATATAAATTAATTTTTATGACATTATTTATTGTTTTCAATAATACTATCTGTACATAGAACAAGTTACATGCATTTGGCAAGATGTTCAGGCCTGTTGGACCTTGAAATATAAAATAATTACAAGCTAGATCTTGAAAATGAAGATAGAGAGAAGGGGATTTTGCTAAAAAGTAAATAGAATAGAATAACTGCAAATTGCTAAAACTCTTGGTGTCTTCATCAAAATCCCAAGAACTCAAATATTGAGCATACAAAGAGATAAAAAAACCTATTTAGCTGTCTCAAACATTCAAACTTCAGGGAGCTGAAATTTCTATTACTGGAACTAGAATACAAAGGCCATGATACTCTATTTTTAGAAGCCAACTTTCAGAGGACTCAAAACACATTTCTCATACATCAATTCAGTCTAGATATTCACTTTATAACTCACAGATATTTCTAAACCTTGTTCTATATCTCTAACTCTATTCTTTTATTTTACTTACATTTTTTAGTAGTGTTTGTGTCTATCTCTAACATACATTGACCCATGTTCATAACAGAAGGGTACCTGATATCGTCAAACTTACTATCATTACTTTCTTTTATATGCCACATAGAATAGTGTAAGAGGTTACGTGTGACATGTTAGTTGTTTTTTTCCATGAATAACTGTGGTAGAGGTCATGTGTGACCTGGAAAACCTTGAGTGCTGTTGTGATACCTGATTCAGGGTGTGGATCAAATTTTTTATTAATATAAACTTTGTGGTGGAAGGTGATCCCCAAGCGAAGATAAATAAGTCTCAGATTGATATTGAACCTCTTGTTTTTATCTGCTGTACCTTTGCATTTACATTTTAGATTTAATTCCCATTTATTAAATTTTACATATAACTGAATTGAACATAGATATTTTTTTAGAAAGTGTTTATATCTATTTTGAACCAATAGAATAGTTTCACAAGTTATACTAATTTTCAGATTAGTATAGATAATAACTAATCAATCTTCTTGGAAATTAATTGAACGATCAGGACATTAAAAAATTCACTACAAACTGACATTGTTTTTATTTTTTAATTTTGGGAAATTTTTAAAGATCCAATTTTAAGAAAAAAATCGATATATACCCAATTCAACCCATTTATTATTCTACTCCGACCAACATCGGTATCAATGTAATTTAGAAATTTTTCATTTTTCAATGCGTTTTCAAATCATTTGCAAATGTGATTGTAGTTTTCATTCAAAGTTCATAAATTTTTGGTTATTTCTAAATTTTTATCTCTATAAAATTCATTTTGAAGGAGTTGATACTAATAGACCACCTTTTTTTAATGGAACCAACAATGCTTAGTGGAAGCTTAAAATGATAATAAATCTTGAAAGCATGTGATTTGAAATCTAGACTGCTATTGAATTTAAATATGAAATTCCTAAAACTGATAGAAACACTTGGGATGAACCTAATAAGACTTTCTATAACAATAATTGTAATTAAATGGATTCTCTATACTATGCATGGGGGGATCAAGAGTTTAATTTTATTTGAGCTTATAAAACTGCCCATGAGATTTGGGACACATTGTCTGTTTCTCATGATGGAACATATAATCTGAATAAATTGTTATTAAATAAATATACTAATAAATATGATAATTTCAGAATGAACCCTGATGAATTCATTTCAAATATGTATCTCAGGGTCAACTAAATAGTAAACACTATGAATTATTTTGGAAGAGGTGTCACATCAAAGGTATAGGACATGAGGAGTCAACGATGCTTACTAGAGAGATGGCGAGTGACATATGTATCTATTAGAGAATCTTTAGACCTTGATAAGATGTTAGTGAAGGAATTTATTGGTAAATTAATGAAGTATTAAGATGAATTTAAAGTAAATCAAGATGAGGATCAACCAAAAAGAATGTCTTTAGCCTTCAAGACTACCATTTCACAGAATATGTTCAAGAAGATGTTGAGAGAACATGTAACGCCCGACCCTAATTACATAGAGTCGGTGCATTACTACATAACATTGGCATGATCACGAGAAAGATCAAGTCTCGAAAGACCGATTAGTTTAGTAGCCTTGGAATAACTAGATACATCCATAAATGTTTTACATTACATCATAAAAAAAACATCTTGTCTTCATATCCCCTCATACTATCCCTACAGGTCATTCATAAATTACTTCTTCATAATCCTGGGAAAAATAAAACATTTAAAGGGGTGAGCTCGGATGCTCAGTAAGGATAACATTATAGCAGAAGCTTTCATAAATAATCATAAACACTTAAGGCAATTTATAACTAAAACAAAAGCCTTTTAAACTTGAACTTCAGCATAAAATGGCAAAGGTAAAATTAAATAATGCCATTTACTTACTCACATGGATATTCTACTAGTCGAATGATCACATGCAATATCAATAACCACTTTCATAATGATGGAATGCATAATTCCAGACTATCATAACCACATAGCCAAGGCCTCGTGCCAAGACTACAAATACGATTTTGCCAAGGCCTTGTGCCAAGACACTAGTTTGTCTCATGAGACCTACCGATGCATCGAGGAGCTATAGCGGGCTCCACCTGTCACATATTAAGTCCAATGCATTCCCATATGAAAAGGTTTAAACATAACATAAACATTCGTATTAAAACTAGCATATGAAATGTCAATACTTCTACCACAAACCATGAATGGTATAAAAATAACACATCCACAGTCAACCATAACTCATTCGATACAATATGGAAGATTTTATTGTATCACATTAACCTCAATCAAGAATAATGAAGGATGTTGACATAGATGAAAATAATCATCAAAACAATTTGAGATAAATATCCCCCATTTCTTGAAATCATTTAAAAGTCACAATATTTGTCAAGAATCCATTTAAAATAGATTTTTGAATCAAAGTGTCCCATACCACTTTGAAACTTTTAAAAGGAGTTTTGATTTTAAAACTTTAATGTCCATATAAATAAATCCTTAAAACTATTTTTAAAATACGGACATTAATGAGCATGATTTAGAAGAATAATTCTTTAAAACATTTTAAAATGGTATTTTGGTTAGAGTTTCTAACCAAAAGAGAGACACTTGAAAACAAATAATTGAGGTAATAAAAACATTGTAATATCATGAGAATAAAGGAATTCATGATATACTTTGTCAAAGTACATTATATACACCATATAAAAGTGATTTGGTGTATATCATCAAAGAAGTCTCAATGGAATGTAAATTGAGATGAAATCTCTCATAAAGGTTGTATCCTTAGGTTAAGGATAAATCAAAGACATAATTATGTGTGACAAATATAAATACACTAAATATGATTGGATATTCAGTGTAAATCAATCAAAGGATATTCACACATATTCTTGTAAAAACAATACCAACGAATTGGATGTTTAACTCAACAAATGGAGAATGAGTTCTTATCAAATTCATATCAATGACTTGAGAATTATCAATGGATTGATTATGTGTATCAAACTTATATCCACACAAAGGGGAGTGGAAATTATGACATAATCAAATGAATAGTGATTCCACACATAATCTTGGGGTAATATAATCAATGAAATATGCGTAAAGCCAAATGAGTGGAAATTGAAATCTCAAATTCCCTTATTGATTAGGTAACTTAAGAAACATACACCTATGAAAGAAGTATCATACCATGATGATGTAAATACACATAAATAAAAGTATATAACACAATGAATACAATCATGGGCAGTACACATACACCACATGCAATAATTAAGTGGTGATCAATGGAATTCTCACGGAATTAAAAGTGAGATAAGAAAATACCTTACCACGTTAATCAACTGAGTCGTATGGCCAAAAGTTAATAACCACCAAATGATTTACAGAATAACATGAATATAAATATAATCATTAATATATATCAAATGACAGTACACAATACACCACTTTCAATAATTTAGTGGCGAAAAATGGAAATCTCACGGAATTGAAAGTGAGATAAGAAAATCCCTTACTTGTACTTTTTCCTTGGTCGATGGTAGGTTTACCTCCTGTATAGTGGTGAAATAATTTTTATTGAATAATACAAGAATCATTTACTTTAATATGATATCATATATGATCTTTTAACATTGATTTGTTAATAATATCTTAGAATTATCGTTAATTCGGGTGTTAACAGGTTCATTTTACTTTATATTCTTTGTTATGTGAGCCATATTAGTTATTAATGGGATGTATATTATTCATATCCAGAATGATATCAAGTCCTTAGATACTATTTTTAAATCATCAAATTATAATTATACTTGAATGGATATGATGGACAATGAATCTCATCGCGTTCGTGGAGACGGTAGTCCGTACATACGCACGAGCGACAATATCATTCTTTTGATATTAAAATAATATATAATTGGATTTTATATCATATATACAGAATCATTATCATGTTATATTTATTATTTAAATGAGTTACACATCATTATTATACCCATCCAAATAATAATATATTGAATAACAATTACACCGCGACGTGGAGACGGTAAGCCGTACGTACGCACGTATGGTGACATGTTATTCAAAGGATGGATAGAATACTGAATATGGTTGTACCATATTTATAATAACATCACAGTATATATATGTTACTGGAGTTATTATTTTATAATGGTAATAACAAAGAAATAGGAAGTGGAAGAAGAAAGGAACTTAAAAAGGGGTGGTGAAAACATTACCTCTTCATCGGGTTCTTCCTTTTGATTTGATCAAAAGGGCTCCTTAGGTTGGCTTTCTGATCAAACTAAGGCCTCTAGGTTGTAGTGAGGGAAGTTGAGATAGTATTTGGGCAGGGTTTGGCTGAACCAAAGGGCTTTTAAGGTGTGAAGAAATGAGAAGGAGGAGTTCCCTTTTATAAGAGGGGTGAGGGGCACCTTTGGAAAAGCTAGAGATATTAGTTTATAATAAATTCATATTCGGTTTCCAATGGCTCCAAAGTTCACTATTCAAAGGTTAAGGTGGGGATGGGTCGAAAACAACTCAACCAACAGAATTTAGACAGGTTTGGGTACTTATATTAACCTTATCTTTAAGTATTAACTCTAAGTTAATTAGTTTCTCTTTTACAATGTCTCTTTGTATTTTTATATAATATTGTTAATAAAATTACTATATACATCCAAGCGACCCCCCAAGTGGTCCATTAATGATGAATATATCATTATATAAGTCTATTGGCCGAACCTTAGATTTTTAGGAATTTAATATCAATTAATAATATAATATTGGTTTTAAGAACTCTTTTATGTCAATTTTGACACTATTCAATAGTTGATTTTTGTGAAACTCATAACAGATTGATTACTTCGAACAAAGTCAATTAAATCAATCCTAATATATCATATTATCCTATAAAATTAGTTTAATTCATTAAAAGGTTCATATTATATTTATTTGGGTATTTATAATATCAATTATTTTAATTTTTCACTATTATAGTAATTACTGCATCATCATTGTGTCATAAATAAAATAAATTATTTAATGTCTAAAAATTATAAATAAAATATAATTATGTAGGAAAGCTTTTTATATTTCTAATGAATATTTATAATCGAAAATCCAACATATATAACCCTATGTAAAAATTGTTTTGCTAAAAGATATATGCTTGTGTCATTTTTGTATTCATTTTAACTTAATTAAAATAAAGTGTCATTATCACTTACAAGTGGATCCATGGGGTACCAAAATCGACCCAAAGATGCCCATGGTCGACCATGTATCAACCAATAGGGTTAATACACGTTTTAGGGTAATTTAGTATTATTATAATATTATTTTTTAACCCTTATTTATCGGATTTACCCTTAACCATGGTAAATAAAATATTTACCGCAATAATTATTCAAAATGTCTAAAAATAAAAGTTACCTATTTACAAAATTTGAACATCCTGATTCAAAATATGGAATCCATTTTCCTAAATTCAAAACACAGAAGTGGCAGAAATTAATTTAAAATTAATTCCCGCTGTCAAAACAAAAAGCGTGTTTTTAAAAGATAATAACTATCAAAAGATTGACACTTATATATGTTTGGTTTAATTGTAAAATTATGTCCAATGACCAAAATTATATTAAATGGTAAAAATATATTCTAAATATACTTTAAAACTACTAAAATTCATAATATATCACTATTAATTATTTTGATTAAAAAAGTTGTTTTTAATTAAAATTTAGTAATTTTCACTATTCATCAAAATATGAAAGTTATCCGAAAAGTACCAAAATTTCACCTTAGGCTAAATTAGATATTCCGAATCCAAAAATGAAGTCCATTTTGAAATATAAAATATATATAATTTTAAAAAGTAGGTATTACTATTCATAACGGCTAGTTTGATCGGTTGTGGTGTGTGTTAAAACTCGAAGTTGCGTACAACACACGCTACTGTTTTATTCAAAGGAAAGCATACCGTGGAAGCTTGGGATGTTTCATTAAAAAAATTTTGATGTCTCCATTTAGTCAAAAAGTTTAAAATATTGTATTTGAAAAGTTTTCACTATTAAAAGTTGATAAAAGTGCAATACTGAAAATGAATCTGTTCTTGCATTATGACTAAGAAACTCATAATATGGATTCTAAAATTATAAGGATTATATAAAGTTTAAAATTTAGTTAATACTATTCATGACCTATTTTAATGGATTTTTTTTGTAAGTCAAGGTGTGATTGAACTCGGTGTTGCGTGTAGTGCAAGTTATTGAATTATTTTGAAGAAATAACATACTATGAAATCTTGGGGTGTTACATTCTCCCCTCCTTCAATAAATTGCGTCCTCGCAATTTGAAATTGTTCTTCGAAAATAAAAGGTTGAAAATAGAAAATATATTTGTGGGAAAACCCACATCGGAAATTGGGTTACTAAAATTTAGTCTTAATATGAGGAAAAGAGAAATGAAAGGGTCACCATCGAATTATGATCTCGATTAGGAGAACATTGGTGGTAATTAGAGACATATAATTGGAGGAAAAACGTAAATATTTATAGGTAGTGATTGAGGTCATCAATCACAAACAAGTATAAAATTGAGGTCCTTAAACTCATCAATATATGATGATTAGAAATACCATCGGTCCAACAAAACATAGGGTATTGGGATAACACATTTTTGACGTTTCAAAATATCTTAGTTGAAATCCCACATCGAAAAATGAATTAATGAGGCCTCTATTTAAAATAATGAGTGGAAAGTATGAAGATTACCGAAAATAACACATACTAGGGTTCCATGTAGGAAAATATGGATATGGAAGAGAAATCTAACCATCAATTATCTTATGGAGAGTGGTAGAGAACATGGCTATGAAAAGGCCAACAATCCCAAAGCCATAAATTAGTGATGATTTAAGGTACCATCTAGGACAACATTTTTTTTAAAGTTACATTACATAAGGAAGAGGAATTCATTTATGATATTGACTAAGAACATTATGAGATATACTTACATTTTAAGTATATTTTCATTCCTTAATAAATTTCCACCACTAACTCAATTTTTTTTAAACGATAAGTATTCAAGAAGACTTGGTCACACTGGAAGAGCTAGAATAAACTTCTATAGAATCACATGATCCATGCAGGATAAACCATATATTTATATTGTCTTTGAAGATTAATCAAAACTAAAATGGTTAGTGAATGATCTAATGATCCCCCAAAAGGATATTCATTGAGATAAATTTGTACTAAATTTAATTTCTAATATTAAACCAACAATACCCCAAAGTTAAATAGAAACCATTCAATAACCAATTGTCCTTAAAATCCTTTAATATAATCCAAACTAATATTGAAACCCAAAACATAGAATAATTTGATTATGTAGTCTCCCATGTTACATTGTATCTCCAAATGACATCAAATACTCTTAAAGTCACATACTTAAAAGTAATCATCATCACATATTCTCTGTTATAGGTTAATCATTTCCATAAATAACCCAAATCACTATAAATCAACAATAAAAACGTAGATAAAAATCCACCATTACTCTACAAATGAAACCCCATTGTATTCTATTTTCCTTGGGCATATAGTGTTCCCAACAAAGCGAACATCTTCCAAAATAACATTTATCACTTAATCACCAAATCATTTTCCTATACCAAGGGTATTCATTTGATAAGACATAAGAACCCAAATCATATTATTATTGATCAATAAAATAATTTAATAAAAATAATAGTCACATTAACCAGGGACTTCACGTAGTCCAGTGGTAGGCGATAAATCCCAATCGCACTTTGGTTGTGGGTTCGATTCCCACAACTTTGTCCGACGCGACGGGTTGTCACACGGTCTACGTGTTTTCCTTTTTCAAAAACTATATTTTATAATATTACCAAAATGAGATAAATTCCTCAAAATAACATAATTTAACCACAAATGTTATATCATACTTTGCATTTTCATCCCAAATTATAATAACTTATCATTTTCTCAAACCCCAATGATCATATAAAACCAAATGGTTATTTATACCTATATCCACAAGAGAAGAGACAATTCTTCCTCAAATATCATTCTCACATGGAAAACTGCGGGGTTACAAATACAAGAGAAAATTATTCCAAAGTAAACCCATCAACAAGGAGTGCTAATACTTTTTAAATTTTTCTCCAACCATTTATTTCCACATATCTTCTTCTTTGACCAAGAAAATATTCTATAGAATAGGACATTCACTCGGGTAATGGCCAGGTCCCCTACATTTACGGCAAATGACTGTAAATGGACTCTTGGGACCATTTTTGTCTTCTTCCGTAGTACTCTTCATTTTTCTTCGGCAATTCTTCACTTTATGTCCTTCCTTCCCGCACGTAAAACATTTCGTTGTCCCATTGAGACACTTTCCTGGGTGTCTCTTTCCACATTTCCTGCATGATGAAAATTGAGGTTTCTTTTCTCCATGGTCTCCATTGCTGGAGATCTTATCATTTATCACCTTTCTCTTCCTTGTTGAGTCTGGGAGTTGGTTAATATATATGTTGTTGATCATATTTTTGGAAAACTGATTTGGCATAAAGACGATATCTTTTACGCCTATCAACATTCCATTTTGTTGCTCATTTCCACCACCGTTCCCACCTTGTACATCATTCTCAAAGTCACTATGACTTCCTTGGAATCCAGCCATTGACTAAAACCAAAAAGCATTGTGTGAGTAATAGTATTCGTAAAATCATTTAGAGATTAAAATGTAACCATATTCTCAATTTGAAACATATTAGGATTAACCCAGGTCATTTACTCTCATCTTATGTATATATTACTTAAATCGGTTTGTAAAGAAAATGTAAATTATCCTAAGCATATCCCCCGGGAGTGTCGTAACCAAGAGTGCAGCAAGGCCCGTTGTCGTGCACCAGTTCCCGTTCGAGTCTAGCTCAAAGCGGTGTTTTCGGGTTTTACCCCTAGGTACATCTGTGCCAGAGCCGCCTCTACCTGCTCGTATCCAGACAGGGATGTATTGCTCGGAAAACTCACAAAATCTCCACAATACCAAAATTCTAGGAAGTTCTTTTATACTAATCCTCAAAGTTCATCTTAGGTCTACATTCTCTAATCAGAGTTTATCTAAATCTAGCTACCAAGGTTTGTACTAAACTTCCTCTGATACCAACTGTAACGCCCCGACCCTAATTACCTAGAGTCGGTGCATTATTACATAACATTGGCATGATCACGAGAAAGATCAAGTCTCGAAAGACCGATTAGTTTAGTAGCCTTGGAATAACTAGATACATCCATAAATTGTTTACATTACATCATAAAAAAAACATTTTGTCTTCATATCCCCTCATACTATCCCTGCAGGTCATTCATAAATTACTTCTTCATAATCCTGGGAAAAATAAAACATTTAAAGGGGTGAGCTCAGATGCTCAGTAAGGATAACATTATAGCAGAAGCTTTCATAAATAATCATAAACACTTAAGGCAATTTATAACTAAAACAAAAGCCTTTTAAACTTGAACTTCAGCATAAAATGGCAAAGGTAAAATGAAATAATGCCATTTACTTACTCACATGGATATTCTACTAGTCGAATGATCACATGCAATATCAATAACCACTTTCATAATGATGGAATGCATAATGCCAGACTATCATAACCACATAGCCAAGGCCTCGTGCCAAGACTACAAATACGATTTTGCCAAGGCCTTGTGCAAAGACACTAGTTTGTCTCATGAGACCTACCGATGCATCGAGGAGCTATAGCGGGCTCCACCCGTCACATATTAAGTCCAATGCATTCCCATATGAAAAGGTTTAAACATAACATAAACATTCATATTAAAACTAGCATACGAAATGTCAATACTTCTACCACAAACCATGAATGGTATAAAAATAACACATCCACAGTCAAACATAACTCATTCGATACAATAGGGAAGATTGTACTGTATAACATTAACCTCAATCAAGAATAATGAAGGATGTTGACATAGATGAAAATAATCATCAAAACAATTTGAGAGAAATATCCCCCTTTTCTTGAAATCATTTAAAAGTCACAATATTTGTCGAGAATCCATTTAAAATAGATTTTTGAATCAAAGTGTCCCATACCACTTTGAAACTTTTAAAAGGAGTTTTGATTTTAAAACTTTAATGTCCATAAAAATAAATCCTTAAAACTATTTTTAAAATACGGACATTAATGAGCATGATTTAGAAGAATAATTCTTTAAAACATTTTAAAATGGTATTTTGGTTTGAGTTTCTAACCAAAAGAGAGACACTTGAATACAAATAATTGAGGTAATCAAAACATTGTAATATCATGAGAATAAAGGAATTCATGATATACTATGTCAAAGTACATTATATACACCATATAAAAGTGATTTGGTGTATATCATCAAAGAAGTCTCAATGGAATGTAAATTGAGATGAAATCTCTCATAAAGGTTGTATCCTTAGGTTAAAGATAAATCAAAGACATAATTATGTGTGACAAATATAAATACACTAAATATGATTGGATATTCAGTGTAAATAAATCAAAGGATATTCACACATATTCTTGTAAAAACAATACCAACGAATTGGATGTTTAACTCAACAAATGGAGAATGAGTTCTTATCAAATTCATATCAATGACTTGAGAATTATCAATGGAGTGATTATGTGTATCAAACTTATATCCACAGGAAGGGTAGTGGGAATTATGACATAATCAAATGAATAGTGATTCCACACATAATCTTGGGGTAATATAATCAATGAAATATGCGTAAATCCAAATGAGTGGAAATTGAAATCTCAAATTCCCTTATTGATTAGGTAACTTAAGAAACATACACCCATGAAAGAAGTATCATACCATGATGATGTAAATACCCATAAATAAAAGTATATAACACAATGAATACAATCATGGGCAGTACACATACACCACATGCAATAATTAAGTGGTGATCAATGGAATTGTCACGGAATTAAAAGTGAGATAAGAAAATCCCTTACCACGTTAATCAACTGAGTCGTATGGACAAAAGTTAATAAACACCAAATTATTTACAGAATAACCGGAATATAAATATAATCATTAATATTTATCAAATGGCAGTACACAATACACCACTTTCAATAATTTAGTGGCGAAAAATGGAAATCTCACGGAATTGAAAGTGAGATAAGAAAATCCCTTACTTGTACTTTTTCCTTGGTCGATGGTAGGTTTACCTATTGTATAGTGGTGAAATAATTGTTATTGAATAATACAAGAATAATTTACTTTAATATGATATCATATATGATCTTTTAACATTGATTTGTTAATAATATCATAGAATTATCGTTATTTCGGGTGTTAACGGGTTCATTTTACTTTATATTCATTGTTATGTGAGCCATATTCGTTATTAATGGGATGTATATTATTCATATCCAGAATGATATAAAGTCCTTAGATACTATTTTTAAATCATCAAATTATAATTATACTTGAATGGATATGATGGACAATGAATCTCATCGCGTTCGTGGAGACGGTAGTCCGTACATACGCACGAGCGACAATATCATTCTTTTGATATTAAAATAATATATAATTGGATTTTATATCATATATACAGAATCATTATCATGTTATATTTATTATTAAAATGAGTTACACATCATTATTATACCCATCCAAATAATAATATATTGAATAACAATTACACCACGACGTGGATACGGTAAGCCGTACGTACGCACGTATGGTGACATGTTATTCAAAGGATGGATAGAATACTGAATATGGTTGTACCATATTTATAATAACATCACAGTATATATATGATACTGGAGTTATTATTTTATAATGGTAATAACAAAGAAAGAGGAAGTTGAAGAAGAAAGGAACTTAAAAAGGGGTGGTGAAAACATTACCTCTTCATCAGGTTCTTCCTTTTGATTTGATCAAAAGGGCTACTTAGGTTGGCTTTCTGATCAAACTAAGGCCTCTAGGTTGTAGTGAGGGAAGTTTATATAGTATTTGGGCAGGGTTTGGCCGAACCAAAGGGCTTTGAAGGTGTGAAGAAATGAGAAGGAGGAGTGCCCTTTTATAAGAGGGGTGAGGGGCACCTTTGGAAAAGCTAGAGATATTAGTTTATAATAAATTCATATTCGGTTTCCAATGGCTCCAAAGTTGAATATTAAAAGGTTAAGGTGGGTATAGGTCGAAAAAAACTCAACCAATAGAATTTAGACAGGTTTGGGTACTTATATTAACCTTATCTTTAAGTATTAACTCTAAGTTAATTAGTTTCTCTTTTACAATGTTTCTTTGTATTTTTATATAATATGGTTAATAAAATTACTATATACATCCAAGTGACCCCCAAGTGGTCCATTAATGATGAATCTTTCATGATATAAGTCTCTTGGCAGAACCTTAGATTTTTAGGAATTTAATATCAATTAATAATATAATATTGGTTTTAAGAACTCTTTTATGTCAATTTTGACACTATTCAATAGTTGATTTTTGTGAAACTCATAACAGATTTATTACTTCGAAAAAAGTGAATTAAATCAATCCTAATATATCATATTATCCTATAAAATTAGTTTAATTCATTAAAAGTTTCATATTATTTATATTTGGGTATTTATAATATCAATTATTTTAAATTTTCACTATTATAGTAATTACTTCATCATCATTGTGTCATAAATAAAATAAATTATTTAATGTCTAAAAATTATAAATAAAATATCATTATGTAGGAAAGCGTTTTATCTTTCTAATGAATATTTATAATCGAAAATCCAAAATATATAACCCTATGTAAAAATTGTTTTGCTAAAAGATATATGCTTGTGTCATTTTTGTATTCATTTTAACTTAATTAAAATAAAGTGTCATTATCACTTACAAGTAGATCCATGGGGTCCCAAAATCGACCCAAAGATTCCCATGGTCGACCATGTATCAACCAATAGGGTTACGACACGTTTTAGGGTAATTTAGTATTATTATAATATTATTTTTTAACCCTTATTTACCAGATTTACCCTTAACTATGGTAAATAAAATATTTACCGCAGTAATTATTCAAAATGTCTAAAAATAAAAGTTACCTATTTACACAATTTGAACATCCTGATTCCAAATATGGAATCCATTTTCCTAAATTCAAAACACAGAAGTGGCAGAAATTAATTTAAAATTAATTTCCGCTGTCAAAACAAAAAGCGTGTTTTTAAAAGATAATAACTATCAAAAGATTGACACTTATTTACATTTGGTTTAATTGTACAATTATGTCCAATGACCAACATTATATTAAATGGTAAAAATATATTCTAAATATACTTTAAAACTAATAAAATTCATAATATATCACTATTAATTATTTTGATTAAAAAAGTTGTTTTTAATTAAAATTTAGTAATTTTCACTATTCATCAAAATATGAAAGTTATTCGAAAAGTACCAAAATTTCACCTTAGGCTAAACTAGATATTCCGAATCCAAAAATGAAATCCATTTTGAAATATAAAATATATATAATTTTAAAAAGTAGGTATTATTATTCATAACGGCTAGTTTGATCGGTTGTGGTGTGTGTTAAAACTCGAAGTTGCGTACAACACACGCTACTGTTTTATTCAAAGGAAAGCATACCGTGGAAGCTTGGGATGTTTCATTAAAAAATTTTAATGTCTCCATTTAGTCAAAAAGTTTAAAATATTGTATTTAAGAAGTTTTCACTATTAAAAGTTGATAAAAGTGCAATCCTGAAAATGAATCTGTTCTTGCATTATGACTAAGAAACTCATAATATGGATTCTAAAATTATAAGGATTATATAAAGTTTAAAATTTAGTTAATAATATTCATGACCTCTTTTAATGGATTTTTTTTGTAAGTCAAGGTGTGATTGAACTCGGTGTTGCGTGTAGTGCAAGTTATTGAATTATTTTGAAGAAATAACATACTATGAAATCTTGGGGTGTTACAGAACAAGTAGTGAATAATCATCTTCAAACAAAGTTGGAGATATGTCTCAGCTTTCCCAAAGATTTAGAAACATTTATAGGATGTAAAAGTTAATTAAGAGAACAAACATTAAGGTAAGGTATAATAATAATGGAAGCTGAAAATAGGATTGGAAGACAAATGATAGATCTGAAAATATTGTTTTCTATGAATGTAAGAGAAAAGGAAATGTAAAATATGAATTTCCAATGTTGAGATACAAAATGGAGTATGAGACCAAGGATATAAAAAATAAGAATCAAATTAAGGCCACCTGGAGTTCCTTTAAGGATAGCACCAGTTAATCTACTTATTCTCACGACCAGAAAGATGATATGGCTAATATGTGTTTTATGACAAACACTTCTGTGGTAACCTTAGACTCTCATATTCAAAATTATTATTATTCTAAAAATTAATGTGAGTATGATAATAAGAAAAATGATGAATTATCTTAATATTTCAACATGCAGGAATAAAAATATAATGAGCTAAAAGATTAATATAAATCATTAAAAAAAATACCATGCTCTTACTGTAAATGTTAAATCTAAACATACAAATGAAAAGGAGAAAAATTCTAAATTTATCAAGGAAAAAAATGAGTTAAAAATATCTAATGAGAAATAAATGAATGGCATAGAAATGTTTACCAATGGAAAAAATACCCTTACTCAAATGATTGGTAAAGAAATATCTCCTAAGTACACTTCTCAAATAGGATATCAACAAGGTCAATGAAATTTATCCAAAACACATTTTATAACCAAATCATGAAAATATGATTCTTTCTTCAAAAACCAAAATATTACTGCATGTTCCAGTTCTAAAAATACTTTTACAACATCTAGTTCTTCTAGAACAAACAAAGTTTATTTTTCAAACACTCTATATTCTACATATAGGAAACCCATAAGAAAATTATGGTTTCCTAAAGTTTTTATTAATAGTTTTTGTGGACCCAGACAAATATGGGTTCCCAAATCGATTCTTGGATATACTATTTTATAGGTAAACTACATAAAGAGATCCTATATAAATCATTAGTACATAGATAGTGGATTTTCAAGACACATGACATGAGACTACTCAAGATTTAAAAGTATTATCAAAATTGATCGAGGACATGTCACATTTGGTGATAATGGAGGAGTAAAAATCATAATCCTAGGCCAGATTAAAAACCCTAACTCCATTTCAATTTCCAAAGTACTTCATGTTGATGGAATAAAGTATAACCTGCTTAGCATATATCAATTGTGTGATGAATAATTCAATGTTAAATTTAAAAATGATTCATGCCATGTTTTATATGCCAAGAATAACATAATATTTATTTTCCTTAGAAATGATAATGTATATTCTATAAATTTAGAAACACTAGCCTCACAGAATGTTTCTTGTCTAATTATATTTCACAATGAGTCTTGGATTTGGGATACAAGACTATGACATTACATTTTACACTCCCTTAAGGTGTTAATTAGAAAAGGATTAGTTTTATACCTACCCAAATTAGAGTTTCCAAAAAATAATGCGTGCAATCGTTGTAATAAGAAAATCAACATAAAATTTCATTTAAACCAATAAAAGAAGTAACTATATCCCAAACTCCCAATTTGGTTCACATGGATTTTTTTGGACCATATAGAGTTGGAAGTATCATTGGGTTGCACTATTTTTACGTTCTTAAAGATGGATTCACTAGGTATACATGGTCTTTTTTCTTATCTCACAAAAGTCAAACCTTCCCTCACTTTAACAGGTATTCTAGTACTGTAGAAAATCATAGTGCACAAAATATTAAATCCTTAAGAAGTGACTATGGCTGTGAGTTTGAAAATCACGATTTTGAATATTTTTTCACACTAAATGGCTATAGGAATAACTTCTATGCTCCTAGGACACCTCAAGAAAATGGTGTTCTAGAAATAAGAAATAGAACCCTACAAGAAATTGCCTAAACCACGAAGAATGAATTGGAGCTACCAATTTACATTTGTGATGAAGCAATTAATACAACATGTTATATAATAAAGAGAGTCGTAATCAGACCCATTCTTAAGAAATATCTTTATGTGTTGTGGAAAAATAAGAAACCCAAAGTAAGTTATTTTAATGTGTTTGGATGTAATGTTTATATTCAAAACAATAAATACAATTAAGATAAATTTGCCTCCAAATGTGATGAAGGAATATTCCTTGGATATTATACATCAGGAAAATTTTATAGAGTCTATAATAAAAAAAAATTTATGTAAGAATTAGTACTTGTCATGTTTCATGAAATAGATCCACATGATCCTAAGACCTCACTAGAAAACATTGAAGAGGATATGTCCAATCTGAAAATTAATTAAAACACATCAAATCATCCTATAAGGGAATCTGTGAAAACATCCAGTTCTGGAAATTCTCCAGAATCTAGCCATAATGAACCAGATCAAAATGATGAACCTGAAATAACTTGTCCCACCTTCACTAGACTAACTAGGACCCTTAAAAACCATCCCATAGATACTATGATTGATATTTAGATAGAGGAACTCAATCTAGAGCTTCCTTGAAAAACCAGGTTGAACATAAATCATTATTTTCACAAATTGAACCTAAAAATATCAATGATGCAATAAATGATTAATTTTGGGTAATGTCTATGAAACAAGAGATTAAAACTTTTGAATGAAATAATTTTTTGAATATTATAGATAGACCAAAGGATAATTTGACCACATGAACAAAATGGGTATTTAGAAATAAATCCAATGAAGCTTTAAATATAGTTAGAAAAAATATAGGTTGTTTGCACAAGGATATAATCAAGAAGAAGGAATTTATTATAAATAAAACATTTCACTAGTTTCTAGGATTGAATCCAATAGAATTTTACTTTCCTATATAGAACAATTGTATATTAAACATTATCAAATAGATGTTATAAGTTAATTATAAAAAGGTTATATAATTGAGGATGTTTTTGTGGAAAAAACCCAGGTTTTAAAATCCTCAATTTACAAATCATGTTTTCAAGTTATTGAATGATTTATATGGTTTCAAACAAGATCCAAGAGCTTGGTATGAAAGATTATGCAATTTACTTATTTTCAATGGTTTTACAAAAGGAGTTTCTGATCATAATTTGTTTATAAAAATAAATCCAAAAGTAGTTTATTAGCTCAAATATATGTATATCATATTATCATTGGATCTTCAAAAAATTCTTTGTTTAATTATTTTTAAAAAATGATGCATAGTGAATTTGAAACGATTCAGATGAGTAAACTTAAATATTTATTTGGATTTCAAATATTTTTTTTAAAAAGGTATTATTTTAAATCAATGTAAGTACACTAAATATCTTTTGAAAAGATATTTCTTTGATTTCATTAAGAGTAGTCAAACCCCTATGATTTCTACATGTAAGTTATATCTTGACAAAAATGGAAAATCTATCAATCAAACTACTTACAGAGGAATGATTGGATGTTTTCTTTTACTTAATTACTAGTAGGCCATATATTATGTTTAGTGTGTGTATGTGTGATAGATTTCAATAAAACCCAAAAGTGTCTCATTTAAATGTTGTTAAAAGAGTTTTCAAACACCTCAAACATACAACTAATTTAGGATTGTTATATCATAGAGGGAAACATTTTTATTTGGTTAGTTTTTTAGATGTTGACTTTGGTGGATGTAAGTTAGATAGAAAGAGTACCGCTGCAATAGTTCAATTTTAGAGAAAGTCTCTAATATCATGGTTTAGTAAAAATAAAAATTTAGTTGCATTATCAACTTCTGAAGAAGAGTACATTTTTGCTCGTAGATTTTGTGCACAAATTTTGTGGATTAAACATGCTTTATTAGACTATGGATTTCAATTCAGACATATCCCCATGAACTGGGACAATACAAGTTCTATTAACATTTCTAAAAATCCAATTTATCATTATAGAACAAAACATATTGATGTAAGACATAACTTTTTCAGATATCATTATCAAAAAGTTGACATAACTGTTGAGTTTATTGGCACTGAGTATCAACTTATAGAAGAATTCACCAAACCCTTAAGATCTGAGAGGATAAACTACATATGAAATGAAATAGAAACGACAAATCTTTAATTTCCTTTTAATCTCATTAACCTTAGGAAAAATATGTTTATCTTTTTTATTGATACTGGTGAAACCGATCAGTGAAACTGATTAGGTGAAACTGATTAGTGAAACTGATCTGTAAAACCATTCATGTGAAACCGATCAGTGAAACCAATAAGTGAAACCGATCAAATGAAATCGATTTGTCAAACCATTCATCTGAAGACGTTCATGTAAAACTGATCCTATAAAATTGATCTCCTAAAACCGATTGTGAAATACTAACTATATGAAATTGATGCCTATAAGGACCTTCTTGAAATTATGTCTGTTTTAAGTGAAATGAATTTTTTTTAACTATTTTAAATTTTCTGTTTTTACAATTTACAATCCCTAAATAATAAAATAAATTCATTCCAATTTGACCTTTCACCACCATCATTGTTGTCATATATTCTAACCTTCATCACTCTACCTATCTACCCATGATGTTTCGACTCCCTTCGAACCAGAACATTCATAATTGCAAGGAAAAAGTGAGTGATGGAAGGACCTAGAGAATCTCCATCATCTAAGCACCACAAAAGATTATCTAGTGGTACTGAAAAGCCAGGTTTGGGAAGATGCATAGTAACAACTGAGAATTAATTGTCTACAGAATTGATTTTATCAAGAAAGTCACTTTGGTTGACAGTGTTATAATCTCAATATTGTCTAAGCTAGTTTTTGAATAATGAGATATATTTTTACCCCCATCTAGTGAAATATTTCAATATTAACATGGAAATATATCTAGATAGAGAAGATGAATCAAGGATGAATATTTTTATGAAGAGAAAAGATATTTATTTTTCATCAAAATAATTGTATGAATGTTGATAATTCTTCATGAGGGCATCTATGATCACTACCAGGGTAACATACCTCCAACCTCTGATTTATTTTCATATAATGATGCCTTAATGGAATTGAATAGTAATTTATAATATAGGAGAGATACTACTATAGAGGTTTATTTAGAGGCAATAATTATCTTTATGTTCATTCAATATCAAATTTTCTCATGGAAGGGAGACTTTGCTGGTGTGAAATATCACAAAGTTTCCTAACTTTTCTATTGAAATTGGAATACTGGAAAATATGTGCAGGTAACTAATGATACATATGCCTGAAATGATAAAAACCTCCAAGAAATCAATATGTTTTTACTATCCTAGTAGGATTTCAGCAATGCTAAAGATGTCATATTGGGTGGAAGATGGAGATTAAGTGATCAGTTCCTGTAGTGGATTCTATCATCAAAAAGAGATTTTTAAGAGGATGAAGATAATATAGAACCATTGGAGGAAGTGTTCGGTACGAGATGAGGAGAGATTATATGAGGATTATAATCCCATTTACCATCATATCTGACCATAGAATCATGTTGATCCAGTCCTAAAACTAGGTCATGTAGTCGTTTGTTCAGATGAGGAAGCTAAGGATGAACTGCCAAGGGAAGAAGGGTATCCTATTAATGAAAAGACTAACCCTAATATTTATGATATCCCAAAGGAAATGTCTTATGGACCTTCTAGTCCACCTTTGGAACTACCCGTTAGGTATCATTTGATAGGTGATGAGGAAGAGGAAGAGACATAAGTCACTGGTGTGGAAGGATAATTATGTATGTTATATCAGGAATCTGATGATGATGATGGTGATGATGACGAGTAGGATGGAAATGATGATCTTGTAACTGATTCATTAAAAGTGGGACAATAGGTAGTAGACAGATCAAGTGAGGTATCAGTGCATGGAGCTGATGACTAGGGTAAAGCTGATCCTATTGAATATGATGATCATAGAGATGATGGTGATGAGGAAAGGCATGACTCTCATTCTGATGAATAATATGGAATCATTCAGAAGATAAATGAGATTATTGCTACTGTCCATGAGAAAGAGGTTGAGGATCAGTTTGTGCCTATTACTCAAGTAGAGGAAGTTCCTTGTGAAGCTAAAGTGGATGGAGTGCATGAAGAACCTCAAGTTTAGTTGGTATCGATTCCTAGAAATATTATATTTTCTAGAGGAAAGGATGAATAATATGTTGTTGTTGAGATTGTACCTGAGCCTCAAGGAAGAAGAGTCATGATTGATATAGTAGATCCCAGAGGCTAGACATGTTCTAGTGAGTGAAACATGAGTCTAGGACTCATGATTTTTTGATTGGATTATGACTTAGATGAGGAGATATTGGATCCTCCACCTGATTCATAAGCTAATGATGAAGAAGAACCTATTACACCTAATTCACCAGTTTCACCTCCTCTAGTTGAGCTAGTAGTACAACCACTTATTAGTGAATTTGTCACTAAGACTAATTGAGATAAATTTAAAGCTGATATCTGTGTGTCAGTGGGAAATTCAGATGGAGCCCAAAGTGAATCCTCTACATCCATGTGAATATTAGATGCTGATGCTGAAATTTTTTAAGGATTTTGATTCATGATATTTTACCTAATCTCATCACTACAGATGAGACTATATTATGACACCATACATTGCTGAGAGAATAAATGAAGAGGATGAGAAATGAGTTGAACTCTTTGAACACTAATTTCAAGACTTATTTTAGTGGTGTATTGGAGGTTCTTAGGAACAAAGTGACACATATACTAAATGTAGATTTAATGAAATTGAAGGAGTAACATGGCAGAATGATCTATGGTCCATATAGTTCTAAATATAGTAAGGCTACTACTATTGATATGGAGTCACTCAGGATTGTGATGTGGGAAGAACTCAAAAATATTCACAGTGATTCATATAAATAAACGCTTTCCAAGGTGCATCGAAATACCGATCTTGTTTAAAACATGGTATGGAAGTTCCCAAATGAAGCCTCTGCTGCTTAGAATGAGATTATAGAGAACATGGATAATTATTTTTCCATGATCTATACCAAGTATGATCTCATCAATAACTCCAAGTATTTGGCTGACAATCTCAAAATTTCTCCAGTTATAGAAGCCTTTAAGAAGAAAAAGGCACAAGTGATGGAGTTTAATCCTCTCTGGGATATGCTCCTGGTGAATAAATATGATTTCAAGAAGGATATGCAATATGGAGGAGATATCATTAATTATTTCATCAAACTTATCAATCCATACTTTCTTGTCCCAGATTAATCCATAGTGGTTCCACCTTTTTCTTCCATTGGAACCACCTTTTGGCTTCCTTCTTAGATGACGGTATCTCATGCTCTCTCTCATATTTGATCAGTAATTCAAGATAAACCTCAGAGTCATGTTCTAGCATAATGAAGACCTAGCCTTACAACCAATTTCCTTATAGGTTTTTCCTTGCCTGGTGTTATCATAAGACCACCTCTTCCTACAACCCAAACCACACCATCTCCTGCACCACAACATGATCCTTTAGATAAAGGAAAAGAACCTCAATATCCATATTCTTCGATGTGGATTGTTTATTTTATAGTCATTTGTATATTTTTTTTGATGATTGCACTTTTTGAACCTTAATGGAAATCATTTGGTCTTCAGTATATTTCCATTTACAATTTTTATTAATCGCAAAAGGGGGAGAAAGGATTTCATTAATTCTTAATCTAAGGGGGAGAAACTCTGTCATAAGAAACATAGGATTTAATCAACATAATCCATATATATATATATATATATATCACCTCTGATACAAACTGATCTAATTTAAATTACCTTGATCTAATATAAAGTCACATATATATATTTACTCTTTTAAAAATTTGAGGGGAAGCTTAAAAGGGAATCCTTAGTTATATTGAATAGTATCATTCACTTTGGTTTGCAAAGTCAAGTAATTATTATCCATAACATCATGATTATTAAATAATTTGTGATTATTAAAAAGGAGGATATTGTTGGACCCTATATGAAATAGTGGTTTTCATAATAAAAAATCATGCCAATTTTAAAAATCATATTAATTAAATCTTATGTTATAACTCATGTTAACCATGTAACTGAATATTTATAATTGAATCAATTATGTCCCATAATATAATATATTTTAATAATTCAATAAATTATGAATATTTATGCTTCAATATATTTACAATTATACATGTGTCTATGAATTTCACTTAATCTCGTAGTGTTCTATGTATGACAGACACATTATAAGTTTTTCAGAGTCTTTGGAAATTATAGTTCGAAAAGAGTCACCATTGGTCAACTCACCAATGAGGACTCATTGATTTAAGAAGTCACTGATGGTTGACTAACAGATGATCGGCCACACCAATAGTTCAAACCACTCACCGATGGATGACTCACCGATGGATGAGTCACCAATGGATGAGTCCCCAATGGAAGAGTCATTGATGAATGAGTCACTGATGGGAGACACACCAATAGTTCAAAATGTGTCACTGATGACGACTCACCGATTCCTGGTTAGACTGATAGAATAAACGACTCACTAATACAATGAGTCTCCAATACCGATGGATTGGACTCACCAATACACAGAGTCACCGATGCTGATAGAGCGATGATGATAGACCAAAGCCAATGAGTAACTGATACTTATGACCTACCAATAATCATAAAAAATACATTTAAAATTTTAACTCATATTTTTATCTAACAGTAATATTATGAAAAATTAATGTTCCTGATATTATTTAATGTTTTTAGTAAAACTATCCATAGATAGTATGAGGTATATGTACGTGGGAAGTACTTCATGCCTGCTGGACCCTGAACTATTAAAGAATCACCAGCTGGATCTTTCAAATGAATATGGATAGGCGAGGAATGTGCTACAAAGTAAAGAGAACATAATAACTGCAAACTCTTATAATTCTGTATGTTTTCTTTAAAATACCACGAACTCAAAGCTAGAGAATATAGAGAGATCAAAAAAAACTTTTTGTGATGACTCAAACATTCAAACATAAAGGAGTCGATCTTCCAATTCTTGGAATCAGACTACAGAGGCTCCGAGAATCTGTTTTTTGAAGCCAACTTCCAGAAGAGGACTCAAACCTGATTTCTCATACATCAATCAAGTCTAGATCATCACTACATAACACACATTGATTTTTAAAACATGTTCTATATCTCAAACGTTGTTGTGTTATTTTATTTACATTTTTGAGCAGTGTGTGTATATGTCTCTAACACACACTATCTCTTGTGTATAACTGAATGATACTTGACATCATCAAACATAATCTCATTATTATGTTGTTCATCACATGTAGAATAGTGGAAGAGGTCTAGTGTGACTTTTTTTTGTTTTCCCATGAATAATTGTGGTAGAGGTCAAGTGTAACCTGGACATCCTTTTGTGGTGTTGTGAACCCCGATGCAGGTTATGGATCAAATTGTTTATTAATTTAAAATTCATGGTGGTAGGTGATCACCAAGTGAAGAGGACTAAGTCTCAACATGAGACAGAACCTCTTGTTTTTATCTAGAGTTCCTTTTCCCTTTTCCTTTAAGATTTAAATTTTGTTTATAAAATTTCATATAAAACTAAATTAAACATTAATAGTTATTTTCGCAAGTTTCTATATCTTTTTTGAACTAGTATATTAGTTTGAAAAGTTATTCCAATATTCATATTATTATAGCTGATAATTAATCATTATTCTGAGAAATTAATTGTACATTCTGGACTTTTAAAAATTCACTACAAACTGACTTTGTTTTTATTTTTTTAATTTGGGCTAGTTTTTAAAGAACTAAGTTTAACACAAATTTTTATAGATAATCAATTCATCCCCACTCGATTAATCTAATCCGACCAAAAATCATAATAGAGGGTCATAATTCACTATGATTACATAGTTCATGTTCTTTTAGATTATACTTTGGGTAGTGTGAATGTTGAAAATCTATGTTGGTGAGGTTACTTTATTTTAAATTTATATTTTAATTTCAGAAATTATTCTATAGATTTAAAATACACTATAATTCTTATAAGTTTGTTATCAATAATTTTTATGTACCCTCTTCCTCATATTCATTTGATCCTTAATGAGAATACATTATAATTAATTCATAAATATGTCATTACATGTTGGAGAACATAGATTAATTGAAATAATATTATCAGGAACATGTACATGATGATTGTTCATAAATCCATTGATTTTATTTCTTCCAGGGATGAGAGACCTAATTAATGGAGAGGTAAATTTTTAATGGAATTTCTTTTTATGAGAGGTTGAAATATGATACAGAAAATAATAAATTTATTGAGTTGTGAATTATAAATAAGTAATCATGTATGAATTCTTCAGTATAATTATTTACTACTTTTATAATTTCATTATATAAAATATGATTATTAGAATAATATTTTTAAAATTCTTATATTTATTTGTGGGAACATTTTATTTTGATGTGGATGTTTTCCATGAGGAAAAGATGAGGATAAAGTGTTAGGTGATGTGATATATAAATTTTTCTTATGTACTTTCATGGGGGTTTGAATGTGTATAATTGGGTAATTATTAATATTATATGATATAATTTTCTAGTATTATTTTTTAATTTTTATTTAAGGTTATTTTGTAATGTGAAATATTGATAAATTTGGAGTGATACCTAGAAATTCCAAAACATTGAAGGACGTCAATCCTTGTGGAGACACTGAATGATTTAGAATAAAACATAGATATGTAATTTAAGTAAATTGTTTTATAGATAATGAATAATAATTAAAATTATGAAAATAGAGGAGAACAAAGCCAAATGATTCTATGGAACAATACTCCATATGTAAATTTGAACCATCAAAGAGAAAATGAAGCCAAAAATATGATTATATTTTCATTATTTTTCCTTTTATTTCTGAAATTTTGTATGATTGTAATTCAATTTATATCCCACTCACTCTCTTTGTCATTATCTCTTCTATTAATTCTGTTTTATTTTTTTTGTCGATGACAACCAATGGATGAGTGGATATGTCCAATGGGAGAACCAAATTAGTAAAATTAGATGAATACCAATATGTTTTAATTCATTCTTTACTTATAGGTTGATTTTTTTTCAATTGTATCATGTTATTAATGAATATTTACTTTATTCGTAATTTATTAACTAAAATAATACTGTATATATTGAATGATCACCAACATGATTGGAATAATTAGTTAATAAAATTTAAATAGGATTAATAATATGACTTTGGATCTAGGGTCATGATGAACAATATTTATTTTTATTCACCAAACCATGAGGAGTTTTTCTTAATGTAGAATCATAGTGACTAACCAGATTTCAAATAAGTAAATTTTCTTTATTTCAGAGTAAATAGATATGATTAATTTTTAGTTCCACCGAAATTTATACACATAAAAAACCAATGGAAATAATTTATATTTATTAAATATTTTCTATAGGTATTTTTTTAATTATAATAATTAAATTAATAGTTTAAATTTAAATCATAATAAAATAACATTTATCCTAAATTCATTACTTCACTTTCCTATATTCTCTGAGATGGCCATCGATATATGTATGCCCTATAATAAATTATAGTAGACTAGTGAATTACAACTCCATAAAATATAAATTTCTAATATTGTATCAACTTTAGGAACTAATAATGTATTATAGGTCTGTAACTCGACACACCCACAAAAATTTATTATGAGAGGTAATGCATTATCAAATATAAAATACCCTCTTTTCACTTGAAATTATTTTTATGTCATTATACTAAAGGTCATGTTATATTAAGATTCATTTTAAAATTACAAATGAAATCTTATTTATGACTACATTGGTAAAAAATCAAATATATAAGTAATCTCCATTTATTTCATCCTCTATTGAATTGCATTATACAATTTAACCCAAAATATCTATTCATGAAATATTTAATTGACAAATTTTATAAAATATATTAAATGTCCATATATTCTATAAAATTCATTTAGTAACCAAAATTATTAAACAAAATAATTACAATAATTTCAAATAGTTTATATTCATTTGGTCTATAAATTGGTTATCCCTTATCATTTATGTAAGTTCACATTTTTTTAAAATATGTATACAACAATAATTATAAAAATTTCCTTCTATATGACCAATACAATTACAAACAGTTTCCATTTTTGATAATTTTTTGTTATATATCTTATTAAATAATATTTCGACATCACTATTTGAAAAAAAATTAGTTCAAAAACAATTTCAGTACTGAGTGAAGAATTTCCAATTTTTGGTTCTCTCTAATATGTTTACATTAACATGTTGTTAGAATTTATATATGACTATTTTTTAATTTATCCTTTAATTCTACCAATTTCTATATCCATTACCTTTATATATATCAATAGTTTTATATAATACGATAAATACCTTTTATATCTATAATGTTATTATTATAATGATTAATTATTTATTGAAAATTCATTGGTGATTTTATATCCTTGAAATTGTACATTTTTCTTTCAATAAATTATTCCACATAAATTTAAAATAAAATATTTATTTGTTCTAATAATTTTCATGCACTTGCAATATTTTTTGGGTAAATAAATATTAAGTGCATTTTCTTGGATTTTATTCTCTATTTGAAAATTTATATTTTTCCCCTCATAAAATATTATATGAAATATTAAAATATCATTAAAAATATAATTTTATCTTTATCATTGATATTCTCTTCCTCATTTGATGACTTATATAACATTTTTAAATTCATAATAACTTTTTACAATATTAATATCTTTAATATACACTCTCTTAATTCTTTTTTTTTCATGAAATCCAATGGTTTCCATTTTTCTTCATTACCACTCATGTATCCTTCAATGGGGAAATTATCATCATTTACATTATAAATTAACATATTTTCAACATGTTATATAATAGGAAGAAAATAATTATTTTTATTTTTTATGGGTGTTTTTTCAATGAATATTAACAAATAATGTATTTCTGTTTTACTTTTTGTAATTATGTTTTCATTTTGGAATATAATTTCTACGTAATGTGATTTGATGTATAGTCATTATTTATCATCTATATTACTATTTATTGTATTCTCTATCATAAAAATATAATTTTTATAAGTAAATAAAATTTTATCAAATAATTTTTATTCAATCATTTTAATAAATACATAAATGATATTTTATCTTCCCCTGTGGAATATTCATTTACAATATAGATTTATCTAGACAATATACATATATCCTCATCCTTAATTGAATAAAATTTATTTTATATGAAATCATTTTTATCATTATCATGATTTATAAATTTGAATTAAAATTATTTCTCATAATTATTCATCTTCTAAAAATATTACATTTAATAATGAATATAAAATTAATTCATTGTGTAAGTCATATACTGTGATTGTTGTTAATTCATAGTATTCAAGGGGGAAAATCATAGCCTCAAACTCATATATAATGGTTTTAAATATCTAGTAGAATAAAATTAAATTTATTTTAATTATCTAACCAATGTTTTAGATATTTTTGAGTGAATACATGAAATTGATAATAATTTAAATGATATAAAAATTTTAATCATTTAGAAAAAAAAATAACTGAATTAATTTTTAAAATTAATCCCAATATTAAATATTAATAGATTTAATTAGTCAAACCTTGATAGTAAGGATGAGTAATGTATATTCTACAAAACGTACATTTATGTTCACTTGCACATGTATATAGATATGAAGAGCTCATAAAATATGGTCTATATTCTTCCAACCCTTTTTCCTAGATAAAACTATTTATTTAATTGAATCATCACTACCAAATAAAAATACTATTTTTTTAACTTAAAAATTTGGTAATATATTTTTTAAAATTAATCTATAAAATAAAAAACATATTTTAATAAAATTAAAACTAATATATATATTAAATCATCATGTTGAATTTTTCACCCTCTAGGAAATGATCAAATGATGTTTCCCCATAAATAATCCTACTCTCACTATAATTTTCCAATTTAGGGGTCATTTAAACCTTCTCACTATCTCTCAGGACTCCCAACTGTATGATAATTAATTATCACTATATATTTTGATAAACTATAAATAATTTTATCATATTTTAAAATGAAATGATGTTTAACTTTACATTTGTGTATATTGTATTATAGAAATAATAATTCACTATAAAACCTGATAAAATTTTAAAATCAATAGATATTTCTATTTTCCGTAGATTTTTAACTTTACATTTGTGTCTTATCAATTATTTTTGGTGGTTTTTATATCAATTTCTCTAAAAATCTACGGAAAATAGAAATATCTATTGATTTTAAAATTTTATTAGGTTTTATAGTGAATTATTATTTCTATAACACAATATTGACCATATAATGAAGTACACTAAGATGTTGAATTGAAAAACCATAATAGTGAAATCAAATCCTATCAATAAGATATCTTCTATCCCTCTTGTTAACATCTATAATAAGAATCGTCTCCCTATATCCAAAATATTAAATTAATATTTAATCTATTTCGTGTTCTTTTTTGCATCCCAAAATCATATAATTTATTAGTTCTTATGATAGAGTGATACCTAAATATGCCATGCCTCCTCATATTCAATTTATTGTCTACTATAGAATCAAGTTGGGTATTATCTCATGAAAAATATTGTAGAATGAAATAAAAAATTAATTTTATAGGAATCTAAAACCCAAATATATTTACTACTATAATATGGGATCTTACTGGTATGATCACTATATATATAATAGGAACCCTTATACAACAAATGACACCCATGTTATACAATTAAATTTTTGCATCATCAAATAGATTTACTAATAGTATGATCTTGTATTTTATTATTGAATAGTGGGAAAAATAAATAAACAATAAACTAATATAGGTCCATCACCTCAAATACTAACTAAAATCACATACCTACTGAGATATCCATGTTTTTTAACCATGGGTATGTCCCTTTCTCTATCTTCTATACCCACACAAGGTCGTTATGTCCCCTGAGGTGCATATAAAAGGATTGATTTTCTAAACACAATAGTGAACCACCAATGGATCCCTAACACAATATTATATATTTGAATGAAAATTTACATTCAAATATACTTTAATGTAGAAATGCACACAAAAATAAATATATCATAATGTGCTTGAAACTACAATATATTAGTTATCTCACACTTCCTTTTTATAAAGATAATATGATGAGATATTCATTCAAATATCACAACTATGACAATATTGAGATTTATTAAGTATTACACTGCTAGGCTATATGTTCTATAGTGTTCTAAACCTATAATTAATACAACAATTTTAGGTGTTGTAGTGGTACCAAAATAAAATAGTTTTCTAAATCAATGGATAAAACTATATCAAAATTGTAAATAATCAATATAGAAAATAGTTTTGAGAAGATCCCAACACTAAAGAAAAAATATGATCAATTATTTATATACACACAACCCAGTTGAACATAATAAATTCATGGATTTTCAGGAAAATCACTAAAATGAATGTAAAAATTAAAAGTTTTAAGTGAATCAATATATTTTGTAGCAATGAAAATCATATATTCATAGTGCATCCATCATATTGGAAGTTTTTATAAATTATCGGATGATAATAACCACAACCTAGAGAATCACCACAAAATTGATGGTTGGTATTGTTTATATAAAATAAATTATCTAAAAAATATAATTCACAAAACAACACCATATTTATATTAGTTCCTAAACAATTGACATGATATCAACATATTTTACCATCTAATATTTAATACTGAACTAAAAAATAACACTAAGAGGGGATGGATCAGTGATAATAAATTTTATAAAATTATTTTCACAATCATTTACCTATCATTATATTTGAAATAATACCCATTGGGGTGAATATAGTTTCACTTCCTAGTGAATATTTTATGGAATTTTATTTGATTGTTTTGAATATATCTCATTATGGTTTACTGTTAGGTCATTTTTACCTCAATTGTTTTTATAAGATTCTAGGAATGTGAATTGTTTTCACATAGTAACTGAAAACCATGTGGGCCTTCCCAGTATACAATGAATTTTATGTTGGATATCCAATAGATGACTCACTGTTAGAAAAATGGTTTGTTTAATATATTAAAAATACCCCTGAAAATGAGACTCATGGGATAAAATAATTTTAGATGTTTATAGAATTGTTTTTCTAAACATATGGCCATACCATGATGCATCTTTAGTATCCTAGAAAGGGGTTCTCATTTGTTACATGTTTTTTTAAATATATCTACCATACCGAGTGACACAATTTACTTAATCCTAATTTTTATATTAGGATGAGAAACAAATAATCTTTTCCATGTTTTTATTATGATGGAATAGTCTCTTGCCCTTTTATAATACACTAGGATATTATGGATATTAATCACATCTTGGTGGTTATAGTCCATAGATCATTAGTTGTTTGATATGTTTTTTATAGGCACATTCCTCTTGTTTCCCAATCATCATTATTACTCAATATATGCTCCCTTTACCTTGAATAGAACCCTAGAATGGGTTTTCGATGATCGAGCTAATATTTTTTCCATCATCTAATTTTGTTTCATATAGCTCATTTTTCTAATAGGGATTTTTTTTCAAAATCCTCAATGATTGTTGTGTGTTATATGGGAATCATTTTGGTAAGTGATTTATCTCTATATTCCTCTCTAGTTATTATAGAAATAATTATTCTGATATTCCTATTTAATAATTAATGCATTGTGATGCTTCTATTTATTTTTCAAACCCTATGATTTTCTTGTATTTTCTATCACTTAAGAGTTTTGTAATTCTAATTGATTCGAGGTTGGTGGCTCCATGGTTAGATATTATTTGAAAAATAATAACTTATTTCTCAATTAGTTTTAATTTACAAATGGATATAAATAATGAATTATTTAAATATCATTTAAATGGATTTTAAGTGGTTTTAAAATAAATTAAATTTTTTCAATCTACTATGTGATGTTTTTTGGAAATGTTTTAAAAGTTTTTCATAAGGCATGACCTATAGAATGTGGTGGTTTTTGCAATGGTTTGAAAAAAATAGATTTCTCACCGTAGATTTTTCTAATGAAATGGGTTTTAGTATAATTTCAATGGTTTCAAATTTGAAATTTCCATTATGTTTTCTTGATTTGGTAAAATTGATTGGCATCAACTATGAGGAAGGGATCTATCCTCCAGGATGAACTCCATACCTCAAGAACTATTCTACTAGGGTAAAGTATGTACCATGATGAATATGTTTTTGAAAAGGAACTACACTATGATGTAAAATCTTACCCACTAATCCTATTAATCAATGTTATTATTCACCCATGATGGCCTACTAATCATATAAATTTCACAAATATCTTATGTAACATATAAATGTAGTTAAACTAAGGGAAATCCTTAAATAATAATCAAATTTGGGATGTGTTTTTTTATTGTTAGTGTAAATGATTTATAAAATTGGTTGGAGTTATGTTTTTAAAACTGTGTGAAAGGGATTATTATAAATGTTTTAAAAATAGTCACGTAAAATTTAATCTCATGACTTTAATTTTTTTAATGATAATTTTTTAATATGTATTTTAATGAAACTATTGATGGGGTCCTACTAGGATCTATTTATCAAACCATGAATGTAGATACTCTGGATTATCAGTCATAGACATTAAATATTTTTATGTTAATAGTAATTACATTACATAAACACATTCCGAATGATCCAAAATTTATATTACCATTGAAAACATATATATATAAACAACTAGTATATAAGTGTGCGACGTCATGGCCCACTATGTTTTTATAAATTTCATTCACTATAGTCATATCATTCACCATGAAAATCCTCATATCCTAGGTAAAGGAAAAATAATAATGGCTTATATCCAATGTCTATAAAGGTTAAAAAAGGGAGATATCAATAATAAATAATAATATGGTTATAATAACATGAGAATAACATATTAAAACCATTCCCTTCATATAATAGATCTTAAAAATGAGTCATGGGATATGTTTTCATTGTTAGTGATAGATGAATCATAATGTAATAATATAACATGATCAATGAGTGTATATGAATATGATAAGATAATTTTTTTTGGAATATAAATATTCATAGAAATTCATATTTCAACAATACACACTAGGAAATTAATAACATGAGATGATGGGGATATCCCATCATGTACAAACTTTTGGCATGGGATAGCCTCCTGTGTACCCGATTTTCAGCTTGGTATTACCCATCTTGTACCCACATTCTATCTTTGGATAAGATATTTTGTTCCCTCTTTAGGGATTGGCATAACCTACCATGTAGCCTTTGGGATCATATAACATTAATCATTAACCAATGCCTTTGAGGAAGATACATGACCCACAAATCACATAATTCATACATTTTTGTGCCAGAATATCATAGAACATTGATCTTATCAAAAACCTTTATTGACGCTCCTTTCTATCACAAAGTCTAATGAATGGAAAAGGGGAATACATTAAGCACAAAGAGTGTCATCCTTTGAAGAACATAAAAAATTGACAAAGGAATGAACAAGTAACCCTTTAAGAAGGAGTCGCGCAAGTTTCCTTCTCGCCACGCAAGTCACTTTCGAGCCACATATGGGTCGCTCAAGTCACTTGCGCACCCTATTCATTTTTTCTCCCAAGGTTCCCAATGGACTATAAATAGCCCCTATGGGACCCCCATTCCAGGGATGAATTTTCCAAAACTCAGATTCAAGCACTGGTCACCCAAGTCTTCTTTTGAAGTCTTCCGAATAGTTCTATGTATTTCTTTACCTATAATGGAAGCTCTAAAGAGGAATAATAATACCTAAGTACCAGAACTCATCAATACTTGTGCACCTAAGTGTCCATCCCTTAAGGGAAGTGAATAAAATTGTGCGTCGCCTTTCCCTCTCAAGGGAACTTACACGCCACCCTTCTGGAAGCCTCTAGGGATGATACTAAGGGCTCAAGTTCAATGTTGCCGATGTATTAACCTATGGATTATTCGTCGCCCAAGGTGACTCATTCCGCGCAAGTCTATTTGCATGATCCGTACTTTCTTTTCAGAAAAATACTTGTGCACCACCATTTTAGAAGCCTCTAGGGATGATACTAGGGGATCGAGTTCATAGTCCCCCAAGTATTACCGAATAGATTATTCGTCACCCAAGGTGACTCATGTCGCGCAAGTCTACTTGTGTGACCAGGACTTGCGCGCCAGAAAAAATACTTACATGACTCATTCCTAGTCACCTCCTTTCCTCAAATCCACCTCTCCTCTTCAAAGACATAGCCTTAAAAACCCTCTTCAAATCCATTTGTGGCATGATTCCTTTATTGGATTCCTTATCTGAAAGGAATTCTATGAGAACGTCTCCAAAAAAATCGTGGTTTTACAATATTTATTTCACCACAGTTAGGAGTTTCATATATAAACCTCATCCTTTGAGATGAGAAGATATTTTCATTTGGGCCTCCTTCTTAGGAGTAAGCCCCAAATTAAAAGTCCCCTTAATTTGGGTATCCTCCTCTAGAGTAAGCCCCGGTCTTAATTTCTTTTGACTTGGTCATACTTCTCAGGAATAAAACCCAATCATAAATCCCTCTTAATTTGGGATTCCTTTTCAGGAGTATGTCCGGGTTTAAATCCCAAATCTCCATAAAGTATAGGTACCTTTATAGAACCTTCTCTTGGGCTTCTTTCATAAAAGTATTTGTCTTCATTTACTTGGGAAGTCATACATATGTAAGCCCCACATCATTTCTTATGACTACATATTTCATGGAATAATTGTCAGGATTATTGATAACTCTTGTTTCTCACACCGAGAAGGACTCATGTGAGCTTAGAGTATAAAAGTAATTATGACATCTCTATTTGGGACATTAATCAAGCATAAACCTCATACTTCTTCATATGAACTTGGTGGACTTTGATTGCTGCCTTAAAAGTAGAGTATGTAGGAATACTTTCTATGGTTCAAGCCCATATTTCATTAATTATTTTCCGTCCCATATGACAATAAAATATATCCTTCTTATCAAACTATGTGGGTTCTGATTCCTTTTATAATGTAGATACATAGGTAGCCCATCTACGGGTATGATCCCAACTCAAAAATAATCCTTGTCTTTCTAAATGACAATAAACTTCAAGTTCCCCACTGAGTGGCTTTAAAACCAGTATGGTCATCATAATGACCAAGAGATTTATATATAATTTATTGAAGGATATCAGTGACTAAGAATCTCTAATTCAATTGGATGATTCTCTATTTATTAATAACCTAAAATACATATAAAATATTCTCTAAATCCAATACATATCAATGATTTATTGGAAAATCTAAATGAAAAAACTCATTTTCATGCTTGGAAAATTAATAAGGATTCATGAACATAACATAAATCTATAAGAGAGTCCCGGAGTATACAATAATTCCCCCCAAAAAGTTGTGATGAGTCTGACCTCCCATCCTCTCCACAAATGAAAATTCTTAAGCCTCATCAGTCCACAAATAATGAGCACCTACCTTGGGAAAGTAGGTCCAAATGGATATAAAATAATTGGATGTTTCCGATTCTATGAATAAACCCATTAGAAAATGATTGGAATGTTTGAACCTTAAACAAACAAGTTCATCCCCATTTCCATAAGAAACAAAAAATGGTGAACCCAACGTAAATCCTTAACCAAGATAAATGATGTTTTACTTATTTGTTAGGCCCCTATTTAACTCAATGTGAGGGCTAACAAAGCAATAAATAACATATGTGCACATGCAAAAGATCTAGTCTGGACAAACTTATCTTGATTATGTCTATTATAAAAAACATGCACTATTTTCTAGGATCTCTATGTAATACAGAAATACCTTATTTAAAGTTCACACCTGTGAAAGCCTTGGCCGCTACTCCTGCTGGATCCTCGTCCGCTCTGAGGACGACATCACCTACTCAGCGTCTTAAATGCTGGGTCTCAAATTCATTGGTTAAGGAATACCATCAACATGATACCATCCCGACTCTGGAGGCCACTTGAAAATCCCTTCAAGTTAACAACTCACCCTAGTTTTCCGTACAGCGATGACCAGTGGTCATGAAGAAGGTGGTGCCAACCACTGTATCCAACCATTTTAGGTCGTTATCCCCGGAACGCAACCACCGGTCTCTCCCATATTATGGGGAGGTGAATGAAAAGGTCACACAAGGCCTAAATTCAAGAAGAAAGGAGTCCTTCTTGAGGGATCCCATCAATAATCACCGCCTGAATCGAGTGGTATTGCATCGTCAACATGATGAGGGTATCACTTTTAGGGGTTCGGCTCAGGTTCCTTAGATCCGAGAACACAAGACGAACCATCAGAGGAGAAATTCAGTCAACCGGGAGTAGGTTCTTAACTCTTCCCCTCCAGAGAAGTCCATCAAGCTAACTGGATGGAAAACAATGAGTGGAAATATACACCCATCTGTCCTGATTTCACTGCCCAGCAGACACGTTTGGATGTAACACACCAATCCTTCCAGAAAATTCCGGCGGAGTATTATAGGCATTCATATACCCCTGTTTATAATTCATCAGATAGTCAGTAGGCTCGTCTGACTTCAAACAAATAAACTCACCAATTAAATGTGGTGGAGAACAATCAGTAGGAACATACACCTACAATTCATCAGGCTAACCAACAGTATCATTTGGTAGAACCTAGGGATGTCAATTAGAAATCTCTAATGACAAGCAGGAGGCAGACACAATTTTTTCCCACACATATGAGTTCTGTCAGAATTCACTGACAGGAAAAGGAGGACAGGAGCAAAAATACACACCTACTCCAAGCATGGAATGGACGTATATTCCCGTTCCGGAAGCTGAAGTCACCAAGCACATTTTGACAATGGTGAAAGAGCAGAAGCAAATCCCTACCCATATTCTAGATATCTGTCAGAATATTATAACAACATCAGCAACATCATAGGAAAAAAAATCATAAATCTATCCCTATCAGTGGAGTGACTCATCAAAATATCACTCCGGAGAAGATACACACCTCTATCCTAGTCTAGGTGGGTTGTGGGGGCATACTTCCCCATGTCATACAAACAATCAAGTTGGGCACATACACTCGATTTGAATGGATATAATCAGCCTAACCAGACCATTTCTCCTAAGTAGGCACATAAACCTGCCCATAATAACCACTTTTATAAACAAGTGGTTTCCAAAGTGAGTAAGATGGCGTCTAAGAAAATGACCCATCCATCATAGTTGAGAAATCAAGAGCAAATATGCAATAAGGCCTTGCTCGATGCTAGATTTCTTGAAGCCCTCAGACAATTATCTCTTGCAACTCAAGATTCTACTCTATCAATTTCAAATTCTAGAATTAACAACACCAATTCCGAAGGACTTCATCAAACATTTCATCATGAAGGCTTGCTTCATGATAGTTTTTTCGATCTCAAAGTATCGTCTTCAGATGAGAACCATGTTAACCCTCAGCATGGTTAGATGATCAAGGAGAAAAATGTTTCTTCTTTTCTTGTAACCCACCATGGTGGTCCTCCACATGATGATGAATTTTGATACGAAAGTCCTCTCTGTAGTAGTAATTCACATTGCCTGGTACATTATTCAATGGACAATGCAGTAAATAGAAATCCCTCTTATCTTGAGGCACTTGAAAATGAGATGCCAGTCATGTCTGATTCTTTACCGCTAGCAGGTGAAATATTTTCTCAATCATAAGATATCCTGCGGTGTATGTTATTCCATGAACCACCCCTGGGTCATTCATCTTCTTATTTGAAAAATTAATTCTATACAAATCATGATGAATATAATGAAGCAACAAATAATAACCAGGTTTGGTCTAATCAGTTAGAAGAATCTTCATCAAATGATAAGGGGGAAGTGATGAATGTAAGAAAACAACTGGAAATAGGTGATGTACCAGTCATGTTTTGGCCTTTTTCTGTCTCTCAGTATGATATTCTGGAAACGTTGACAGAATATTGTATTCATGATATTCGTCTCAACATGTGAAAAACTCTTTGTCACTTAAAAGATAGAATATTACCTTATGATGAATATCAAAATTATGTTAAGGTAATAGAAGGGTAGAAATGCCAAATTGATTTTGCATCTCTCTCAGTTTCCCGATATCCAAAGATTGAAAAGCAGTAGAGAGCCCTTTAGCGTGCATTCCTTGGCGTATTAAGAAGGTTGCGCCAGTAAATTACCAATTCCCCATTTGGTATTCATATCAGGGGATGTGGTGTTCATGGAGAATTGCATTTCACTTTGCTCTCTAGTCAACAAAGCCTTCCAAAAGTGGTCTTAGGATATATTATTGTCCATGGACGGCCACAACCAACTGGTTTTGTGTGTAATCAAAGGCTTTCTCAGGAACATGCCTCAACTAGTTCTTCCAAAATTCAGGCATATAAAGAACAAGTTGTCTAATTACTGTTGCATTAAGAAAATGAGAATATCTAACATGCTAATTGTTTAGAGAATGTGCATCATTATGTGATAGAGGTGTCAGAAATAATCCAACGATCATCTGAGCCAGGTGATTTGAGTGGATGTTGGATGATGCATCCGACCAATTTCCAGACTAAAATCTCCAAAATCAGGAGATCTTTTAAGAATGTTTCAGATATAGCAGCTCAAGAGACACCCCAGATTGCCAGGATAGGGACTCTTTTAGCCCAACCCTCGAGATCAATATACGGTATTCAAGGAGTTGAGCAGGAAAAGCATGAACAACCCCAATCCACCAGACTGGGGACTTTTTCAAATTCTCAATATCTTCCTCAACGAAAGTTAGTCTTCTCTCGATTAGGGAAGAAGCCAAAAGAGGAACACATATCAGAACTATCCAGAGATTCCCTCCAAATTACGGTTTATCGATAAGTACCTGAGGGATCAACTAAACAAAAGGAAATGTGTCATAAAGGACATGGAAGAAGAAAATATCATAGAAATGCTGACAGAAGGGAGGCAATGTGTTATGCATTGATAAATTTCATCAATGTCTTTGTCACTGATCCCCCAGAACATGAGGTTCACTCAGAGGAATCAGATGAAGAATTTCCTATTTAAGGGGCTGTACACATAGAAATAAATGAAGAAGGTGTGTGTACTAGAAGCCAGAGGGCTTCCCAGAGGCAAGATATTACTTCGGGTAATTCCCTTCCATACTCCAGAAAGTCACATGCCAAGGAAAAGGGTAAAAGTTAGGGTGAATCTCACCCTACATCTAGAGAAGGCCAATCACACTCATTATAGAAAAGGTTCGAACAACAACAAGAAGAAATGACTGAGTTAAAGAGGTTAAATTCAGAACTACTTCAAGGTAGTCTTCCTCCTAAGTGTGCTAGAGTTAGTCAGTTAGGGGAATTCATTGTATCTACTAGGATGGATCAAGAATATCCTCCTTTACAAGTACACCCTCACAGGTCCAATCCTATGGGTCATGCATGATAACAACTAGTATTACTACCATCAGTTGTAGTACCAGTCACCACACCTGTCCAAACTCCAGTTATTGCACCTGCTCAGGTCCAAGCTCAACCAGATGTTTCTAAAAAATTAATAACTACCATCGAGTCATTATCAGCTCTGTTAGAAGCTATGGAATTAAAACGTCCACACATTCAACCGGAAACGAAAGATTACCCTGAATGGGTGGATGAAATTCCTCCCCCATCAAATTTTTCAAATACCACATTCCCAATTTTGTAATGGTTCGAGAGATTCAGAATAACACATAACACATTTTGTTTCTCATTGTGATCATATGATGGAACTCCTCAACAAAAAGAATCACTTAAGCTTAGGTGTTTTGTGTAGTCATTACAAGGGCCAACTTTTGTCTGGTATACATGTTTGTAGACTCGGTCAATTACCAGTTGGGAAGATCTTCTTCAATGATTCCTCCTTTAATTTAGCTCAATGTTACCAAAGATGACAGTTTTTGATATTAAAAATTATATGAAAAGGGAAAATGAAAGAGTTTCAGATTTCATTACTCACTGGAAGGGATTAACATATCCCTTAATATTAGAACTACCTCAAGAAGAGTTGTTTCCAATCTATGTGGAAATTTTGTGTGATAAATTACACACGACATTGATCTCTGCGAAATACACAAGAGGGATTCGAGACATTACTTCAATCGCTCAACAGATCGAAGAATCTCTTATAGGGACTAAGGCTAAAACTCATGTAATTCCATCAGCTCCGGGATGCAGAATGGGGAGACTAGAGAGAGTAGAGACTACTAAAATTACACTTAAACAAGCACGTGTACCTGCTTCCACCTCCAAACCTTCATCATATCGAAGGGATCCACCTCCTGAGCATCAACAACAAAGGTCATCTCATCAAGATGATCAAAGAGATCAAAGACAGAAACAATTTGAGGATTTAAAGAATTTTTTTTTATTATTTCCAAAATGAACAAGTGACTGGGTACTTCATTTCGGATTTGGAAAACAATTTGGTTCAGCTTCCAAGGCCTAAAATTCTGAACAAGGAAGGAGATGAAGACCATTCCAACTATTTCCCATTTCATCAGATTTTGGGGCATCCCATTCATGAATGATTTGTCTTCAAAGACATTCTGTAAAAGATGGTGGACTCCGGAAAAGTAAAACAAAAAGGTCATTCATCCCAGGTAGCATGTGTTACTGCTATAGATCCAGAGGAAGAAGGTGAGTGGAATGAATTCAAAAGAAAAAAATGCATAGAAATATGATGATTGAATGGTTAGGAAAATGATCAACCGAACTCAGGCCATTTTACAAACACAATTGAAGATACCAATGGTTCCATCTGCTATTTCTACCACAGAAAAACTCCCTTCGCCAGAATGAAAAATCCTCAAATAGGAAGAATAATTCGAAGAAAAAAGAGCAGTCAGAAGAAGATGAGCTCATGTAAAATATTAAGTTGTCTTTGACTCTGGAATATTTTATGCCAAATACTTCAAAAGCACGGGCACCACCCCACCAAACGATACAGCCTGAAATGGTTCATTAGGAAGAATCTTCATCCTATGAAGAGTTGATCTTTGGTTCTGTTAACATGATTCACTTAATGGATCCTTATGCCAATCACAATTTCAATCTTTATGAGCCTAAGTTCTATGAATCAAACAAAGGAATTAGAGGAAGAGATAGAGGTCTAGGATACAGGGGAAGACATGGATATTTCAGAAGACACTATTTCAATCCTACCACTACTAGAACTGTATATATGGTAGAAACGCATGGAAAATCCCCTCAGTGGGCTCAAATGGAACAAGAAAGTTCTTCCACACATGGAAGATTCGATCCTGGCACAGTTATTTTGGATGATCGGTTAGAGGTTACACCTTCTTCATCTCAGCAAATAAATAGACATAGTTGGTATAATCTATCGAACCCAGGAGTATTTCAAACTCCTACCCCGATACGAGATGCATCTACTCCCAAAGCATCAAATTCTATGGCACATGCAAAACCACATTTTCATGATGGGAAACGCATACCTTTGGACCAAAAGTATGATGTCTTGAAACATTTATCCCATGTATCGTCCAAGTTATCAATTCTGGATGCCTTAAATCTATCAAAAGATCTTTGGGAGGTGCTCATTGAGGCATTGTCATGTCCTCAATAATTCGAAACTGAAATTGATGCGGCTGAAATCAACCTTATATAGAATGATCCTGCAGAATGCCATGTAGTGATATATTTTATAGATGAAGATGAATATGATGTTGTATGTGGACATATTAGACCTTTTTATTTATCTAGTAAGGTCAATGATATAGACATATAATGATCATTCATTGATAATGGATCAAGAGTCAACCTCATCCCTATTCGTACACTTCGTCGATTGGGCCTCACCAAATCTGATTTATCTCTTTCTACTTTGATGTTGCAAGGATATGATAAAAATGAACCAGAACCTATGAGTTAGATTACACTAAGAACTCAGTTTGGAGACCTTGTGTCTAATTCATATTTCATGGTTGTTCGTCATGACACATATTTCAACATTTTTCTTGGAAGACCTTGGCTACATCAACATGCGGTTATACCTTCATCAAACCATCAATGTTTGAAATATTATTTCAATGGTCAAATTGGGACATTTTGTGGTGATAAATCCCCATTCAAAACATGTAAATATCAAACATTGAGGCTGAATTCTATCACATGGAGGGAAAGGAGAAATCCACGAAAAAGGAGGTTACCAAAATTAATGCTCTAAATGGTTTGGAAAAGATTATAGTAAACCCATTCATACATGTGAGTACTGATTATGTGTTGAATATCAGTCAAATTGACAGGATATACCCAAATCAAAACACTTTTATGGAAACTTCCATAATGTAAATTATGTAAAGCAAGCTAGAGAGCATGGAATAAATTGCTGATTCACCATGAAATGATGAAATCTTAAATGTAGATGTCTTCATTTCATCCACAAAAATCCAGAAATTCTATACTTTATCAATCGGGCCAGAAGATGTTATACAAAAGTTAGAGGAGAATGATGATTTCGATTTTCAGTCCATCATCTCCTCTTTATTTCCCAAGGAGGACCCTTCATTATCAATAGGGTCAGAAATGTTTGCCTCCACTTAAAAATGTTCAAATTTTAACTTCTCCCCTAATCATGGAAATTCTGCTTCATCATCTACAATGCAAGTAGAAACAAAAGAACTAACACATATTGAAGAAGAAGAGGAAGATCTCAGGGATTCTCCTCCAACATTTGAAGAGGGTATCTCTACCATTGTGGATGAACTTAGAGTAATAAATATGGGTACAAAAGAACATCCACACCCCACATTAATTAGTGCGGCCATAACTCTTGAAGATAAAGAAATTTATACTTCATTTATAAAGAAAAACCGAGATGTATTTTATTGGAATTATACAAAAATTATAGGGATTAATCCTGATGTTGCTACTCATCATTTGGGTTTTCCAGAAGAACATCAAGGGTTATAGCAAGCCACAAGAAGAACAAAACCAACTTATGCATCCAAAATTGTAGCTAAAGTGGATAAGATTATCAAGGACAACTTCATCATAGAAGTTCAATATCCCAAATGGCTGGCTAATATTGTCACTGTGAAAATGAAGAATGGACAAATTAGTGTTTTCATTGACTTTCGAGACCTTAATCGGCATTGTCCCAAGGATTATTTTACAGTTCCAATCATAGAACTCTTAATTGATGCAACAGCTGGCTATGAAGCACTTTACTCCATTGATGGATATTATGGATATAATAAAATCCGAATGGCTCTATAAGATGAATAATCTACATCCTTCAGAGCCCCTCAAGGTGTGTTTTGCTATTGGGTAATGCCCTTTGGCCTGATGAATTCAGGTGCAACATATCAACGTTCCATGCACTATATTGTCAAACCCTTTTTATGGAAATTTTTTGAATGTTATGTGTATGATTTGGTGGTTAAATCCATACAAATTTCTAATCAATTGGTTGATTTGAAAATCATATTCAACAAAATTTGACAACACAATTTGAAGATGAACCCCTTGAAATGTGCTTTTGGGGTAACCTCAGGAAAATTTCTCAGCTTTATTATACACCATCAGGGTATCGAAGTTGATCCGGAGAAGAAAAAATCAATCCTTGGTATGAAACTCCTTTAAATTTAAAGGAATTGGGAAGGATTCATGGACACTTGGCCTATATTCGGCGTTTCATCACCAATCTGGCAAGCAAATGTTTTCCCTTCACCAAATTAATGAAGAAGGGAGTCACTTACCAGTGGACTGAGGAATGTCAAGAAGCATTCAATATTCTCAAGAAATATCTCTTGAGTCCACCAGTATTAATGCCACCTATTGATGGAAGACCACTTATTCTCTATGTGATAGCTTTAGAGCGATCATTGGATGCCTTCCTTTCCCAAAAGAATGATTCTGGGAATGAAAACAACCTTTACTATCTCAGTTGGACTATGCTTGAAGCAGAAACTCGATATTCAAGTATTTAAAAGTGCTTCCTAGCGTTAATCATTGTAGTTTAGAAATTGATACACTACCAAAAACATCATGAGGTCCAATTGGTTTCTCGCAATAACATGCTCAAATTTATCCTTAGTCATCCAATGCTTACAGGACGTCTGGAAAGGTCAGCAGTTATTTTACAGCAGTTTGATATCTAGTATGTGTCTCAAAAGGCAATAAAGGTCCAAGCTCTGGCCGATTTCCTTGATGAACACCCATCAGTAGAAAATACATCTTTAAATATTGAACTTCTTGATGAAGAAGTCTTCTCTATTCAAGATAATCCTCAATCATAGAAAATGTACATTGATGGTGCCTCCAGAAGTCCAATAGGGAAGAAAATGGAAGATCCTAAATTCAACAAAGTTGGGATAGGAATTGTGCTCATTTCCCCAGAAAAGGAAGTGCTACGCTATTCTTTCTTATTGTTGGATGTTGGTAAAAACAATAAAGTAGAACATCAAGCTCTCATCATGGGATTGGAGTTGGCGATTCAAGAACAGGTGAATCACTTAAAGGTAAAGAGTGATTAAAATTTGGTAATCAAACAAATCATTGGGGACTATGCCATCAGAAAAGAAGAGTTAATCCCTTTGTATGATTACGTCAGAGAGTTAATGGAGGAATTTCCTTCAGAACCAACATTTTCTTATGTCTCGTGATCCCAAAATTCCCAAGTTGATGCTCTGGCTAATGTAGCCATAGCTCTGGCAGATCCAAATCAGGACGAAACAATCATCATTATTTCCCTCCATGGTATAGTTTCACCTTATGTTCAAATCAGAATAGAGGAAATCAATGGAATCAGTCCCATTTCTGAACCATATGGTCATACTACTGGATGGATGACACCTATTAGGGAATACCTTCAAAATGGAACACTCCCACCTGATAGAGCCGGGAAAGAACAAGTCTGGAGATGTGCGGTCAATTTTACTCTTTATGATAGCCCATATCACCAAACAATTCTCTACAATCAAGGTTTTTATGGAACTATCTTAAGATGCATTGATGGTGAAGAGAAAATTGCTCCCATGAATAAAGTACATGCAAGAGTTTGTGGTGCCCACCAGTATGGACATAGGCTGTCTGGTTAAATTCCAAGGTTTGGATACCTCTGTCCTTCAATGATACAAGATTGTATTGATTTCACTATGAAGTGTCATTCATTCCAAGTATGTTCCAAATTCATTCATCAACCCCTAGAATTTCTCCATATATCTAAATACTCATGGATATTTTCCACATAGGGAATGGATGTAGTAGGACCATACCCTCTGGCTACATCCAAGAAGTTTAAGTATATTCTTACTACTACTGACTTCTTTTCCAAATGGGCAGAGGCAATACCTCTCAAAGAAGTTAGTTCTAAACTAATTTTTAGTTTCGTCAAGTCTAACATCATTACTAGATTTGGGGTCCCTCATACAATATTGACAGACATTCGAACCAACTTCTGTTCATCCGAGGTAAGGAAGTTTTATCAAGAATACAACATCAAATCCAACCATTCATCTCGGTATCATGCAGCGGCCAATGGAAAAATAGAAGCCTTAAATAAGTCTCTTTCCAACATTCTACAAAAGATGGTGGATAAAGATATGAAATCATGGACTGATAAACTTTTTCATGCTTTATGGGCTTGTCGGACCACCACCAGCAGTGTTATGCGGTCAACTCCATATTCATTGGTATATGGAATAGAAGAAGTCTTTCCCATTGAGGATCAATTACCTTCTCTCAGTGTATCCATTTGTGATTAGTCATCTATAGATGAACAATATTCTAAGGGATTGGATGAATCAGAACGATTAATGAGAAAATATTGTTCAACCTGCACCACTTGGAAGTCTATCAAAATCGAATAGCATGAGCTTAAAAAAAAAGGTTGTTTTAGTTCATTAATTCAAGGAGAATTGGTATTGGTCCTCAGAAATCCAATGATACCAGGAAAGAAACATCCAATGCTTGAGTCAAAGTGGGAATGACCATACACAATACATAAGGTCTAATCCAATGGAGCTTATTCTTTAATCTCAATGGATGGAGAACTCCTCATGACTCCAACCAAAGCCAGATTTCTGAAGAAGTATTTTGTGTAACACAAATGAACTATTTTCCTTGCTGTAGGACATTAAACTGCATAGCTCCCTCAATTGTCCAACATGATGTTAAAATGTGTCCAGTCCCTTATATGTCCTACATGACGTTAAACTATGCATCGTTAGGGTTGTTTCTACCTCTTGTTTCTCACACCGAGCATGACTCATGTGATCTTAGAGTAAAATTCAACTATAACACCCTCTCTGGGTCGCTAACCACACGTAAGTCCCAACACAATCTTTGGGTCATTGTCCTCAAGTGAAACTCGATCACCAATTCATTCTCAATCGAACTACATAGACATTGATCCTTGCATTTTAGGCTGGGCACATAGGCAACCTCCCATGGTTCAAGCCCAAAACCAATATCTTCACATCAGTTCACCTCCATCTCATATGATGTTGTTCCATGAAAACCCCACAAAGCCAATATCTTCACATTGGTTCACCGTATTCCTTGCTATATGATGTTAAACTATATATTCCCCCATTGTCCTCACTGCAAGACATTAAACTGCATTGTAATATGACTTAGCTACATGATGCTAAACTGTGCAGCACCGGTCCATGCATATGACCTTAAACTACTCATACTTTTGTCCTGTATGACAATAAACTACCACCATATTTGAAACCCTCACCTGATAGGGAATCATTATTGACATTTATCTCCAACCATGTGATATTCCAATGACTACGTGCATACATGGTAATGCTCAAACCTTTAATCTTGGGTCAAACCATCATTGCAGTAAATTCCCCTTTCACCCTTCACTTGTACAAACCAAATCTGTACAGAGGGTATTTCAAGAACTATGTATGGATTGATTACCATCCCTATGGGTTATGTAGGAATGTTTGAGAATCCCTTGAATCCAGCCCCAAGTCTTGGGGCCTAACCCCAAATTCCACTTTCAGTCCCTTGACTGAAAAGTCCCCCTATGAAAACATGAATGTGGTATGAAAACCCAGGTCTTCATTCAAATCAGAGGGTATTTAAAGAACTACATATAGCTTGATTCTCATCCTAATGAGATATGTAGTGAAGTCCAACATCTCAATTCAAGACCCAGCCACAACATGATTATGGTCAGCATTGGTCCATGTATCTCCTTCATGCATTGGAAAAATACCCATTTTGATGTGTCATACTCCAAACCTTAAATACTTCCAGATCTCCATACCCCTTTTCTTGAATTCTAGTCACAAAATTTCTGATACTCGAGAATTCATTTTCCTGACTATGCAGCACATGACCCTAGGTGGCCTTGCATAAGTAGTCTACATAATGGACCTGTCAGCCAAAAGATGATATTATTTGACTACGTAGCCAATGCCCTTTGGTGGCCCTACATAATTCAACCCCCCTAACGAGTTTTTCAAATAGTGGTAACTTCATTCTTGGGGGGGAACCCTCTTTTTTTTATTTTTATTAACAACGATATGTAGGGATCCACAAAAATATCCATCCTTAACATATTTGTCCCATACTCTTTTTCCTGATCTAAAATTATTTAAGAGTATGGTTTATATTTATCTTCCATACGTTTGGGTTAGAGCTTTGAAGGAGTGACATTCATCTAATTATTTGACAGTCTTTATTGGAAATATCCTCTCCATATTCAAGTACCTCTCTCCATACAGTAGACTCTATTATTTGGATAATTTGAATCTCCATAATATTTCACTGTCTTTTAGCAATAGAAAAGTAAAATTTCGGAGAGTTCTTTTTCCTGACTATGTAGCACATGCCTCTAGGTGGCCTTTCATAAGTAGTCCACATAACAGACCTGTCATCCAAAAGATGCTATTATTTTACTATGCATCCAATGCCCTTAAGTGGCCCTGCATAATTCAACCCCCTAATGGGTTTGTCAAATATTGGTAACTTCAATATTAGGAAATACTTCCTCTAATTCCTTTTAGCCCTTTTTTTCATATCATCCCTCAGATTCAAAATTTCTTAAGTCATAGTTTACATATTTTCCCCCATACTTGAATGTGATAATATGTTTTCAAACAAATTATCAAGGAATTAAGTCAATTTTAATCCATTCTGTCAAATATATTTGACCTTAAACATTAGCCTTCTTTTGTTTGACATGAATGAATTTAAACTACCAATAAGAGACAGGGTACTCATTAAATTGGGAACCTGTAAAAGGAACTCGGAGCAAAACTCGAGTCCCAGCTCACTAAACGTATATTTTGTAAGATTTATGCAATATTGAGAAATAAATAGATGAAATGTTTGTGGGGTTATTTTTATAATCCTAGCAAAAACTAAACTTGCTTATCATGCCCACTGGCTTCGGTAAAAAAATATATAAGTAATTAGAAAGAGAATTCAAATAAAAATGATTGAAGATGAAATGTCTTTTTCATTGATGCACAAGATTATAAGAACATCCATAGATTGTATTATCTTATCTTTTTAAATAATTAAAAGAGGATTTCAACATAACTTTTCATTTGATTAATGACATCCCGAGCTTCATCAGCAGCCACTTGAAGTTCATTAACTTAGCCAACATCACTCTTTTCTTCTTGATGGAGTGATTTCTTGGCATCTGCGATGGATTTCATACCATTCGTTTTGACTCCTTACAATGAATTGTTAATCTGGTCAAGTTCCCCAGTAATGATATCTAACTGTTGCTGAAGGTGAATATGCTATAAAACCTTCTCCTTGATCTTATGCTTCAGCTCCTTATGATTTACAACATTATCATCCTCAGCTCGGGACACTGCAGCCTTGAATTCGCCAATATTGGTCAACATCCTCGCTCTGGTCAGATCTTGATGGTACTTTCTCTCATGCTTCCTCCATAAGATGACTTATTTCATCGCGACATGGATCTCTTGATATCCAAAACTGCCAAGTCCCAACATGACGAACAAGGATGAAAGTTTCAGGATCTTTGAAAATAGCTCTTCAAGAGGCACTTTAGATATGATCATCCATATATTCTTCCATGCCTTGCGATGTGAGAATTGGAGTGCCTTTTTCACCTCTGGGTCTGATTCAGCATCACTATCACATGGGGGAATATATCTTGGGATTAATGCACTTAAGGAAGTTCCCTATTCTGGTCCTTCCCCACTGACTCTTGGTACTTCACTTTCTACTCCTGTTGGGGCTGAGGCTGAGGATTCACCTCCAGATTTAGCCACTAAAGTTGACGGCCCTACAGAGTCAATTGAATTCTTTGTTTAGTTTCAAAGGATAACAATAGTTGATTAGATGTCTTGTAAATTAAGTATAGCCACAAATATTATCATCTTTTACCCAACGGTAGATCAATAGTATGAGAAGGCTCATCCCCATCTTTCCTAGCTTCAATAGGACTTTCAGGACGAGATTCAGGAAGCTCTTACGGGTTAAGCTCCACTTGAGCTAGAATCATTACAATGATAGGGTTGTTTCTACCCCCTTTAGGCATTGATAGATCAATAGATTGCTCAGACAGAACTGTACATTTCAACCAATCATGGTCAGAGATGAAATAAAAATTTAACAGGACGAAGGATAAAACTAACGTCCAAAATCTTATAAGTCACATGGTAATTTAACATGATATAAATTTCTTCAAAAGACGCACCAAGTTTCATCATTTCATCCAGTGATATACCAGATTCCTGGTTAGTCTCACTAGTTGGAGAATTTGACAAGTCTTCTTGGAGACCATCCTCCTGCGACCTCTGACGCTTGACAACTACCTCAGAGAAAATTGCTGAGTCAGTTGCAGTGGCCGCCAAATGTTCTGGTGATGGTGTTGAACCTAAAGCATCACAGAATGGAAGTAAGTTGTTGTTTTCATTCAGAATTATATGAATTATTCTTAATTTACAGAACCCGGATCTTCTCCCCTTATAGTAGAAATAGGAGCAGTACTGGGAACAGACACTGGCTCGTCTTCTCTCATTGTTTATTCCGGAGAATCCAAGTAATCATGAATTTCTGACCATTCACCGGCACCCTCCGTCATCCTCAGAGGAGGGTTAGTCCTCTCCCTAAAAGGAGAAATCAAAGAAGCCCCTGAAATACCAATAAGTATGAGTAATCATTTCTGGAGTTAAGATTTATGACTATCTAAAGGACTTACCACTACTAATGAAGCGTCTGGATGTGGACCTATTCCTTCGATGCCTTTGCTTCTTTGACTTTTTTGGGTGTGTTAACATCGTCACCTCCAAATACAGTTATTGGAGAGTGAAAAGCCCTTTCCAACTCCTCATCCATGGCTTGCTGGCCTGGAGATACTTTTCTCGGTTCACGGGGAGATTCAGTGGCTCCAAGAGTGGTGCCACCAGGGCTATACCATGGGGAAGGGACCTCATTAGTTCCATTATTTACAAGCTACATGATGAAGAAAGTAACTTCCTTGAGTAAAAAGGCATTTAATGAAATCAAGTTGCAAAGAAAATAAGGAAAGAAACTTACATCATCAGGAGACACATAATTGTGCCAATCCTCATCTACTGAAGCCCCAATCCAATCTGTGGTACCACAATTCATAATTTCCTTCACCCGCTTGGTGATAGTAATGGAATAATTAGTGGCATATATGAGAATTTCTAGCTCTCTGATGCAAGCCTGCACTTCATTGGGGTTATCCTCAAAGAGGATATCAGTATAAGCCCAATGATTCCCCACACCAGGGATATGTGTCCCTTCGCATAAATCCATCCAGGAGGTTTCATCATCCCAATATAAACTCCACCATGTTTGTACAACCTCTGGTTGTAAATATTCAGAATGTCCACTAGAACGCCGCGAGGAGGGTCCTATAATCTGGGACTTCAACTTCTTCATTGCTCCAGAAATCACAGATAAAGTATAAGAAAATGAAACTTGTTTCTCTATAAAATAATGGCGACTAAATTTCCTCAATGATATAGCTCACCAGGAGTCTATGGAGTAGGTATCTTGACTATGGCATGAGGATTATGTCTAGAACGAGGCCTCTTTGACGCATTTCGTGCCTCATCATCCCCATATTGGGAATTCGGTGAATTATCCCCGGGTGAGGATCCAGGTGAATCAGCTCCGGGTGAGCAAGAGTCACCTTCCAGATTAAGGGTTTCTTTCCTGACAGTTCTCTTTTCTGTCCCCACCCGAGGAACCGGATGATTCAGTACCCCTTTAGGGTATGATGTTACCGAGTTCTCGGCATACCATGTAGTCAATTGACTCGCTGCTCCCGCAACTGGTAGATCAAACACTGCATCGGTCTTCTCCATAGCTATCAGTAACCATAGTTGTTAGGAAGCCATTGGATGCTGCTCTGACCTGACGTGCATAGGAGGGGATACAAAAATCTGCTACAAACACATGAATTGGTGTGAAAATCTATATGAAGCATAGGACTCACATATAATCTCTCCGTCAATTCTGGTGGCCAAAACATCATCTCTATAAGCCAGCATATATGACCTTAATTCTAGGCTAGCTGTTCCATCACCAACAAACCACCTGATTGGCGGGGTTCCATAAGGAATGAAATGAAACTAATTTAATATGCTCAACCTCACCTTCAGATCATAGTAATTGAGGGATAATGGAGATATTCTAGAAAATTCCTGAAACGATGGCCTAAAAGAACTTCCAAGAACCTGTACTCAACTATGTACAGCCTATGTACTGAAGTGAGTGGTGATCCATCCCCACAAAACATTGAATGGTCCCACTATTCTCAAAGGATACTTACCCATATAGACATGGAGTAAGCTCCTGTGAATCTTCGCCAAAATTGGGGGGGGGGCAACCCATCCATTTTTCTCTCGACCAACTTGGATACAACAACGAAGGTACCTGGCCTGATGCCTCCCTTAGAATCCCTAACTGGCACGATATAAATGCTAATCCCCAAGGCTAAAAATCCCGCCTAACGAGTCTTCTCTGGTATTCTTTGATCCACTTCATACCCACACTTTTCAAACTATCCCACTTACAGAGTTGGCCAAGAATGTGCCAAGAGCACCCCTCTTCTCTGTTCTGGGGTAGCTAGTAGGATGAGTACTGGTGGGAACCTTCCCCTTCCTCTTGATGAGAATCATATCCATCCACTCCATTGAATGAATATCCTTTCTAGAATGATTTTTGGTGGACTTTGAATTCTTGAGCTTGAGGAAAATTTTCAATAACTCTCAAGCCAAAGCCGGAGTCTTCTTCGAATAATTCTAGTTCACCTTGGGGGGGGGGATGAATTCATCATACATATCTCCCAAAATTGGAGCCTCTAAGATCTTGTAGACAACCCTAAAAGCTGATGCCTACTTCTCCATGAGTCAGATGGAAATAATTTGTTTCTGAGCTTCAGCGGCTGATTAGCTCCAGCACAAAATTATCATTCCTATAGACATATGTCTACTCAGCCCAAATGAATTCATATATTGATGCACCCTTCATATCCTTGACAACCTCTTCAGAGGTTTTTCACACCCAATATGCCTACATCCAAGTTGTCTTTACACCATCTCTGGGACCGAAATCCCAACTCTTTTTCCATCCCTTGGATTGATCCATCTGAGAATTTCGGAAAATAGAGGGATAGCAATGCGGATACAGATCAGGCTTGTGAGGTCTCAGATCTGGATCACATGGGCTATGATGCATTATGAATGCCTTCTCCACTATTCCGGCATTGAAAAACGATCCTGTAACTGAGAAATTTTCTGAAGTGAAGATGGTGTAAGTCTGAAACCTAGAATGAGGAATATAATTATTTGCCTCTAGAACGTTGACTCCTAGAAGATGAACATGGCCACATAAAGGCAAGTAAATGCTCTTTGGGAAATTGAAATGATATTTCTTCAATTACATTGCCAAATTTGGGAGAGTGCTATCACAGATATCAAAAGAGTCATGGCCAACGATGTTCATCATATCATCTATTCTCTTGCTGGCCAACTAATCAGCCGATCCAATTATTTTGGGAGCCATTGGACCTCCACAAAGATCTAACATTTAACTTTTAATTATGAATGTTTTTATGAAATACTTTTGAAGAAAATAAAAAAATGGATAAGTCATTAAGGGGTACATGTTTGGTCTCACATGTTTGGCTGCACAAGTATTGCCGCACATGTAATGTCACACATGTAAAAATCCTTTCTGGAGAAGCGTGACACAAAAAAGAGTGACCAGACGAGGAGATGAAGACACTTGCACGACGGGAGCTCAAAACCATTAAAGGAAGGATGGTTTGCGTGATGTGACACCCATATATATAGGTGATCTTGCAACCCTGTGCACCAGAACCTACGTGCCAGAAACTGTGCGCCTACCACCTACGTGCCACTGAACCTTGGTTTCTCTTTTATCCTCAGAGTCAAATTATCTTTCCTTTTTTGGATCCAACTCTGAGGGGGGACTTTTTTTGAGGCTCCTTTCCATCACAGAGTCTAACAAATGAAAAAGGGGAATACCATAAGCACAAAGAGATTCAACCTTTGAAGAACATCAAAAATTTACAAAGGCATGAACAAAAAACCATTTAAGGAGTCGCGCAAGTTTCCTCCTCGTTGCGTAGGTCACTTGCGTGCCACATATTGGTCACGCAAGTCACCTGCGCGCCCTATTACTTTATTCGCCCAAGCTTCCCATTGGCCAATAAATAGCCCATGTGGGACCCCCATTCCAGGGATGAATTTTCTAAAACTCATATTCAAGATGTGGTCGCCCAAGTCTTTTTCTGACATCTTCCGAACAATTCTTAGTTAATTATTTACCTAGAATGGAAGTTCTAAAGAGTAAGAATGAGGCCTAAGTTTTTGAACTCATCAATACTTGCACACCTAAGTGTCCATCCCTTAAGGGATGTGAAGAAACTTGCGCGCCACCTTTCTCTCTCAAGGGAACTTGCGCACCACCCTTCTGGAAGCCTCTAGGGATGATACTAAGGGCTCAAGTTCATATTCACCCAAGTATTACCCTATGGATTCTTCGTCGCCCAAGGTGAAACATGCCCCGCAAGTCTACTGGCGCACCCAGGACTTGCTCACCAGAAAAATACTTGCGCGCCACCCTTTTAGAAGCCTCTAGGGATGATACTAAGGGCTCCAGTTCAACTTCTCCCATGTATAACCCTATAGATTATTCATCGGCCAAGGTGACTAATGTCGCACAAGTCTACTTGCGTGACCAGGACTTGCACGCCAGAAAAAATACTTGCGCGCCTCCTTCCTAGTCACCACCTTTCCTCAAATCCACCTCTCCTCTTCAAAGACATAGCCTTCAAAACCCTCTTCAAAGCCATTTTTGTCTTGGTTCCTTTTTTGGATTCCTTATCAGAAAGTAATTCTATGATAAACTCTCCAAAAACCTCATGGGGTTTCAATCTTTATGTCACCATAGTTAGGGGTTTCATATATAAACCACATCCTTTGAGATGAGATGATCTTTTGATCTGGGCATCCTCCTCAGGAGTAAGCCCCAATTTACAAGTCCCCTTAATTTGGGAATCCTCATCAGGAGTAATCCCCAGTCTTAATTTCTTTTGATTTGGGATTCCTTCTCAGGAATAAAAACCAATCATAAGTCCCTCTTAATTTGGGCTTCCTTTTAAGGAGTAAGTCCCGGGTTAAAATCTTAAATCTCTATAAAGTACAAATACCTTTATGGACCCTGCTCTAGGCATTCTTTCCTTAAAGTATTTGTCTTCATATACTTGGGCAGTCATACATACATAAGCCCCACATCATTTCTTATGACTCCATCTTTCATGGCATAATCGTCAGGTTTACTGATACCTCTTGTTTCTCACACTGAGCATGACTCACGTGAGCTTAGAGTGTAAAAGTAATTATGACATCTCTCTTTGGTCCATTAATCATGCATAAAATTCATACTTCTTCACCTGAACTACGTGGAAATTGATCTCTGCCTTTAAAGTAGAGTACGTAGGAATCCTTTCTAAGGTTCAAAAACATCTTTCATTAATTCTTTTCCGGACCATATGACATTAAAATATATCATTATTATCAAACTACATGGGTTCTGATTCTTTTTCTAATAAGGATACTTAGGAAACCCATCTGTGGGAATGATCCCAACTCTAAAATAATCCCTATCTTTCTGAATGACAATAAACTTCCAGTGCCCCACTAAGTGGCTTTAAAACTAGCATGGTCATCATAATGACCAAGATATTTCTATATAATGTATTGAAGGATACAATTTACTAAGAATATTTAATTCATATTGATGATTCTATATTGATGAAGAACCTCAAATACATATAAAAGATTCACTAAATCCCATACATATCAATCATTGATTGCAAAATGTAAAGGAAAAAACTCATTTAATGCTTGGTAAATAAAAAAGGATTTGTGAACATAACTTAAATATATAAGAGAGTCCCAGAGTAGAAAATAATTCCCCTCAAAAAGGTGTGATGAGTCTGACCTCCCATCCTCTCAACCAATGCAAATTCTTAAGCCTCATCAGTCCATAAAAAATGAGCACCTACCTTTGGAAAGTAGGTCAAAATGGATATAGAATCATTGAATGTTTCCTGTTCTACGAATAAACCCGTTAGAAACCAATTGTAATGTTTGAACCTTAAACAAACAAGGTCATCCCAATTTCTAGAAGAAACACCAATGAAGTGACATGGGTTTCAAAAATCATTTCATTATATCATAACCAGTTAAAAAGAAAAAGGTTTCCTAATAATTTCATCATTTCAATAAAAAATTACCCTTGGAAAGTATATGGGACTCAAAAGCATCAATTCATCATAATAAATAACCATTTAAGAGAAAAATAATGGAATCATTTTTTCTTAAACCCATTTGATAATATGTAACATTAACGGATTTCATCTTAAGATAAAAAATGCTTCTAAAATAAAAAACACTTGGAATATTTCTAGAGTAAGGTACATTATTATTTATTTAAATCCCTTTTTAAAATTTATTATTCATATAACATTTTAGAAATATAATTCACTAGAAATAAACATTGAAACTTATAAATAAAGTTTTAATAATAATTTAAAACATTTCTTGTGGGAAATATTATTTCAACATTATAAAAATATATTTTAATACAATATATTTTTTTTCTGAGAATAATTCTATTTAAAACTAATCTTTAATAATTACAGTGGAATCATAGAACAATGTAGTGGTCATGACAGTGTTGTATTCTGTTCATGAAATACATGTTAAAACAACAAATATTTTTTAGTTTTTTATAATATATTAATTGGAGTTTCATGGAAAATTACATAATGGTTCATATAAAAAATTAAAAAATTAAAAAACGATTAGAAATGATATTATTAAATAATTTTATTAATGGTAAATACATTTTTTAATTAATTTAATCAAAACACGGTTTTTAAATAAAAATGTTTTCAACTAAAGAGATAAATAGTGATGATCATTTAAATAAAATTATTTAGATCTCATGAGTACATAATGAGAGAAAAAGGATGTGAAATAGATATTCATATAAAATAACAATAATAAATGATAATTCATAAGTTTATTGAGTGATTAACCATATTATAGCATCATCAAAAGAATAAAAATGAAAAATCTTAATAAAGGATGAGATAATACAATAAAACCATTAACACATTGGAAACATTGAAGCATAAAATGCCTAAAAAATAAAATTAAATGAAACAAAAAATATCATGAGAATAAATAAAATCATTATATTATATTAAAATTGGGAGGTTTGTACAACTAATTAAATAAAATATATTCATAACATAACATATGTCTCAAAGAATAATAATTAATGAAAAAACCCCTTAAGGATTTAGTATCGTTTGAATCTTAAACCCCATGAATCATGTATACTTAATTGGATATATAAAACCAAATGATATTTAGGATAATATTCATAAAATAAATTTATGGGAAATATAGAGGCCATAGAAAATAAACACCTACTAATTAAGTCTTCTGTATCATGGAAAATAATAGTGAGATGGAAATCATTAACCTTATATTGTAACATTGGTCACACAAATGCAGATCACTTGTATAATAAATATAAGATTATTATACATAAATTAAGTATATATATTTATATATATAATACCATATATTATTTTGTAATAACAATTTATGACATTTTTATTAATAATTCCTAGTTAATATCATCTTTCTGGAAATATTTTCTTTAATTTCTAATTATTTTTAGGTCATTTTAGGCCCTCTTACATTGATCATGGTAACATACTCACCATAATTTTATACATTATATATATAATATATATTCTGTAAATATATTATTAGTGTAATAGAAAATATTTAGTGATATGAAAATGAAATATATCATTCATGGAAATAGTATGTCATGCTTATGTATAGAAAGTATTTACTATCTCTGAATAGATTGAGAGAAACAAAGGTAAATAGTATATTAAAATTCTTGAATCATTTTTATGTCATATAAAACACATAGATCCATTAAACACGTCTTTATTAAATTTTATGTAACGTTTGAATGAATCACATCATTTCGTGAAGCATTAGTCCACCACACACACGAATGATGATACCATATTCTCTTGAAATAGTAAGTAAGAAGGTACATATGATATCATGATGATATTATAATAAGAATATCATAAATATCAGATATATGAAATTATTATATCATTATATTTTTTTCATGATTTTTGGTGATCGAAAGTGGAATGACATTGGTTCTCGAGGCTATAGTCCTCCGTAAAAACAAAACAATGATTTTTTTATCATATTTTATGGATTAAAAGATGGATTTAGGTAATGAACATATCAAAAATTAATCCTATTTTAAGAATAATAATATGTTAATTATAAAACAATGGTTTAATATGTATTTAAATAGGTGAAAAAAGAAATAAAATAAACAAATTTCATCGAACAAAGTCAATTCTTTATAGAGTTTTGTACTTTGGTTTGTCCCAAAATCGACCATAGGTTTGATTTGTGACCAAAATAAGGATTATAGGAAGTGATATGGGAAATAAGGAATTTATTTGTGTATGTATTTATATATCTAATGGGTTTTGATAGCATGAAGTGGTGAGTATATTGGTTGACCTCCTTTAAGTTAAATTTGAGCCACACATGTAATTTTTTAAGAGGAAAAGGCCTAACCGTGTTTTTCATATTACAAATGACTCAAAATGATCCATTATAGAAAATAGTGTTTTAAATTTCTAAATATCTAATAAAATGTGTCTTCAAATGTTTTTTTGTAATTTTTACCACTTATCCTTTAAGTTAAACGCCATATTCAAATCATTTTTTCTTTTTCTATGGTAAACAAGTTTCACTATTTTTACTTTTCATTATGGTAAAAACATAAGTATAAATTATTATATAAATAATGTTATACTGATTTAAAATATGAAATAATTTATTCCAAATTCCAGTCAGATATTCGGAAAAAATTAACCTCATAGACATGATGAGAAATTATGTTTCCCAAGAGAATATATTCACATGTTTTCATTGTTTTGAAATAAAATATTAATACAAAACCGATTCTACTGAAAAAAATGGATTATTAGATATAGTATAGAGATAATTATAATTATAATTCCCGATTAAAACATTCTGAATATTTTTAAATCCATTATCTAAAATGAAAATTCTTAATAAAAACCTACATTTTCCCCAAATTATTGATAAATTTATCTTCTTATAGAATTATCAAAAATTAATATTGAAAATAAATTGACATGATTTTTACAAAAATGAATTTCATTTTTTGAAACAGATATTTGAAATTGTAAAATAATAAATTTAGAAAAAAATTTACAAATGGGATAAAATTTCTTTTTATAAAAATAAGTTTTTTTAAGAGAAAATAATGGCTTATTGCTCTATCTTATCTTCAAAACATATATGATGAATGTTAAATCATTTTAATTAATATATAAAAAATTATATTTATTAAAATAATTTTGTAAAAGTGATTTGTTTATTTTATTTTATTTAAAAACATTTATGTCCATAAAAATTATTTTTCATAAAGTGATTTCCTCTATTTTATTATTTTTTATTTCTAATTAATTGAACACCAAAATATTTTATTATATATACATGAATAATCCCTATATATTCATAATTATTTTAATATTATTTATACCTTCAATTTTGAAGCGTATTTAAAAAATATCAAATTAAATAACAATATTTTAATAGTCTTTCATGTGTAATTTAAACTCACTATTTAATGTAACAAATATAAAATCAATTTTATGTGTAAATAAATAAAACTAGATACTACCTTTATTTAACTATATAAAAAAATATTATTTGAAAAATATATTTCAAAAAAAACATGGACTGTTATTTTACCCCCCATTAATTGAAATATCATTTTTCACAAACCAGCTCGAGTAACATGTTAACCCAATAACTGAGCCAACCCTAACATAGCCTGAAGGGAGTTCCCAATATCCATAGGTCAATGACTAGAAACAGGAATCATACCACAAATAAGTGGGAATTATTTTTTTCCATAATAATGTGGATGAAAATAATCAAGGTAGTACTCATAAAAAAAGCACTCCACATGGTGTAATGTACTGGAATATAATAGGGAATAAAATACCAAAGTAATACAACCCAAATTACTAAAATTGGGAAACAACCCCTAGTTCCTAAGGAAATAACTAACTATGACTGTGGTTTAATAACTGGATCCACCTCTAAGAGATCCCTTCCCATTGCTTGAACATGGAAGATGAATGTATACAAACACACAAAGGAAAACATAGGGTGTGAGCCTAAGCCCAGTATGATACCACCAATGATTCCATAACAGATTCCAAATTTTTATTATAAAAATAAAATATTTCAATTTTCAAGGTAAACAGTTTTGGAATATCAAATGAATATTTAATCAAAATAAGCTATATATTTTCGATATGTTGGAAAGATAATTTTAATGAAAAATATTTACATCACAATATATAGACCATTTCTAACATAATTAGGTATGTAAAAAATTTATATAAAAAATTTATATAAATTCAGTAGGAATTTAAATCAATTCTAAACAACATTGGAATATATGTATATATCAAATATAAATAATCAAGCCAACAACATGGTCATATTCCAAAAGGTACACTAGTATTAACCAACTATAGGATTCCTCACTCTCTATGTGACCACTGTAAAATGAGTATACTCATGTACCCCTAAAACAGGACAAAGGTGACACATCACCATTTGGAACACCCCAGGATTTCATAGTAAGTTATTTTCTTTAAATTCAATATCTTGCGCTACACGAAACACCGAGTTCGAGCGCACGACGACTTACCAAACCATCCGTTCAAAAGCGGTTATGAATAGTATTAACAGAATATTGAGTTTTAAATATTAAATATAATTTTAACATCCATATTATGTGTTTCTTAGACATAACATAAGAACAAATTCATTTTTTTAGATAATAGAAGTATTTTTCTTAGAATGAAATTTTACCGCCTTTTAATGGTGAACCCTTTTTAAATAAAATATTTGACACTTTTATATATTCAATTTGACAAAATAAACTTATTATTTAAAATCAGGACATAAAAATTTTGTTTCGATAAATTTTAGTGTTTTTCTGATATCTTTAATATTTGGGTGAATAGTGAAAAATACTAAATTTTAGTTGAAAATCAGTTTTTTAATAAAAATAATTTACAGTGTTCAATTATACATTTTAATGGTTTGGAAGTATAATTATATTATATTTTTACCATTTAATCCAATGTTGGTCATTGGAATTAATTTCAATTTGAAATTATACATAAATAAGTGTCAATCTTTTGATAGTTATTGTTTCTCAAAAACACGCTATTTGTTTTGACAATGAGAATTAATTTTAAATTAAATAATCCAAATTCAATGTTTTGATTTTGGTAAAATAGACATCATTTTTGAATTCAGAATATCAAATATATCATAGGCTGAATTTTTGGTATTTTTTTTGAAAACATCAATTCTTGATGAATAGTAAAACCACTTAGTAGTAGTTAAAAAACTGACATTTCCATTTAAATGAAATTTTACCACTTTTGTGAATTTAATTTTGAAAATATGACATACATGGTTTTTATTAGTAAGTAATATTTGGATCAATAAAATGAAAATATTTTTTGGTGAATAGTAACTTTGGACATTTATTTACTCGGTTAAAGGTAAATAGGCTAATTCAAGGTAAAAAAATATTATAATATTACAAAATTATCATAACACTTGTCCTATCATTTTTGGATGAGTCATGGACGACCATGGGAATACTTGGGTGGATTTTTGGACCCCATGGAGCCACTTAAAAATGATAATTACACTTTATTTTAATTATCTTAAAGTAAAGACGAAAATGACATTAACAAAGAACTTTTAGTATAGGAATTTTTTAAATTTGGATATATAAGTACTATTTTCGACTATAAATATTCATTTGAAATATTAAAATACTTAATACATTATGTTATTTTTTTATAATTTTTAGACATCGAATATATAAAATTATTTTTGACACAATAATTATGCAGTATTTACCTCTTTAATAAATGTTTTAAATAAAAAACATTATTAATATTAAAACAATATCCAAAACCTTTCAAATTATAATTGGATGATTTTATTTTGAACATGAGTCATCTTATCTTGGACTTTAATGAGTTTTTTACCTTTTTAAACTGAGGATAAGTTTATAATAAAATAACATTTTCAAACATTCCTAAAGAGACCCTCCTCTCCCTTATAAAAAGGCACAACTTCTAGACCATTAATCACACATCTCAAGCCCCTTGTATCACCCAAAACCTTCCCAAATAATCTCTTAGGATCCCTATATTCCACCTAGAAGCCTTACATTAGGAAGAAGTCACTTCAAGAAGTCCCTTTGGTTCAAACCAAAGGAAGTTACCCAAATTAAAGGTAATGGTATCTCTTAACTTATTTTATTTTATTTTACTTCTCCAACCCCTAAAATCATATTATACCTTCATTTTATAAACACAAAATTATCATCAGTATACTAGGATGTTTTTATGAGAATTATTTTAACTACACTTACACAAACCTCCATCTAGTGGGTAAATAACATATTGTTTTTGTGGATAGAAAACTAACGCCTCACGAAATGATGATGGTTCAATTATCTATTACAGCCTCTCATGGGGGACATGAAGATGACACTGTATTTATATATGATATATATTATGTTTATTTTTTCCTTATTCTTCTATATTTTTAATTTACAAACACACTATCATTCATTCCAATATGTGTGAACAAAATAATTTCATTTGAGGAAATGCGGACTACCACCCCCTCAATGTGATATGACTCGTTAATTCCTTATGTGGGACATATAAAGGATGGTGTTGATGATATAATATATGATATTATTGTATAATTATAATATAACCATGTATAAATATGTTTAAATTCAATTAAAATACAAAATAGAAATGAAATTAGCGTTCATGGGTACGTACGACTTACCGTCTCCATGAATGGTGCATTTGATTTCTTATCTCCAAATGTTAGGTACAGTTATAAATACATATATATACTAGATATAATATATATATATATATATATATGATATCTAAATCATTTTTATCATTATGTAGATAATGGAATTTTGACCACATGGACAATTTGTAATTACAACAAGTTCATTTTTCACTCAAGTACCGAATATCGACAAAACGTCCATTATTAATTTGAATGATTACATAATGTTTATAACATGATAAAAACAGATATAAAAGAAATAATAAACATGAAAAAGGTTCATAATAAAGTATAAATTAACTTTAATTTATTATTCAGGAGATTAAAGAACGAACATGTCAAGTCAGACACGAGGAAAGGGGTTTCTCATCTCACTTTTAATTCTGTGAGATTTCCATTGTTCACAAATTATTTATTAAAGGTAGGTTATTTTGTACGATCATTTGATATATATTATAATTATTCTATTTATAATAATATTATTCTATGATTAATTTGGTGGTTATTAACTTTTGGTCATACGACTCGATTGATTACAACGATGTAAAGGTTTTTCATCTCAGTTTTTATTTCCGTGAGATTCGTGATATATTGGCCACTATTACCTTTTGTGTAGCATATGTACATCCCATGAATGTATTATTGGTGTAATATAATTTAATTTATGGGTGTTTATGTCTTCATTTTATGATCCTTCTTTCATGGGGTGTATGTTTCATAAGTTACCAAATCGGTAAGGGAATTTCAAATTTCAATCTCCACTCATTGGGCTTTACGCATAATTCATTGATTATTTTACTCCAAAATTATGTGTGGAATCACTATTTATTATTTATGTAGTAATTTCCACTCCCTTTTTCTGGATATATATTTGATACACATAATCTATCGATTGATAATTTATCATGTCATTGATATGAACTTGATAATAATAATCTTAACTCAATTTCCGTTCATCGAGTTAAACATCCAAGTCATTCTTGTTGTTTTTACAAGAATATGTGTGGATGTAATCTGATTTATTTACAATATATATCCAATAATATTGAGTTTATTTATATTTTTTCCCCCATAATTATTTCTTTGATTTATCTTTAACCAATGGATACAATCTTTATAATTGATTTCATCTCAATTTAAAATCCATTGAGACTTATTTGTTTTTATACACCAATTCACATCTATATGGTGTATATAATGTACTTTGAAAAAATATATCAAGAATCCCATTATTCTCATGATATTAAATAGTTTTTATTACCTCAAATACTTGTTTTCAAGTGTCTCTCTTTTGGTTAGGAACTATAAGTAAATTATCATTTAAATATTTTAAATATTTATTCTTCTAAATCTTTCTCATTAATGTCCATGTTTTAAAAATGGTTTTAAGGATTTATTTATATGGACATTAATGTTTTCAAATTAAAATTCCTTTTAAAATTTTCAAAGTGGTATGTGACACTTTGATTCAAAAATCTATTTTAAACGACTTCTTGATAACTAGTGTGACTTTTAAATGTTTTCAAGAAAAAGGGGGATTTTTCTCTCAAATAGTTTTGATGATTATTTTCATCTTTTTAAATATCCTTCATTATTATCAATTTAGGTTAATTAGTTATAATAACATTTTCCATATTTTATTTAATGATTTATTATTTACTGTGGACGTTCTATTTTTATACCATTCATGGTTTATGGATAAATTATTGACATTTCATATGATAGTTTTAACACGAATGTTTGTGTTATGTTTCAACCTTTTCATATGAGGAATGAATTGGACATAAGAAGTGATGGTTGGAGCCCTCTATAGCTCCTCGATGCATCAGTAGGTCTCATGAGACAATTAGATGTTGAATTGGTAGAGGCCTTTTTGAATTTTTGATATTTGGTTTTGGCCGAGGCCTTAATAATTTTTAGATGTCTTGGCCGAGGCCTTGAAAAAATGTTTTAGAATGTCCAAAAATATTGAATCCATCATTATGAGATTATATATTGATATTTCATGTGGTAATTTGACTAGTATAATTCCCACAACTATGTTTTATTATGGCATTATTTACTCAGCTCATATTACTACCATAACGTGTTAATGTTTATTATTTGTAAAGGCATGTGTTTTCAATTATTCACTATGCCTAATGTTTATGTTATCTTCCGCTGTATTTATTACTCTTACTTAGAATTTGAGGTCACCCATTTCTCATGTTTCATTTTCCTATGATAAGAAGAAGTTAGTTATGAGTGATTTTTAGGAATAATATTGGAAACTTGGATGTTTCTAATGGAATAAATTAGTGTTGTTTTTATTTTCAAGTGGTAATGTTGAACTTATGTATGTATCTTTTTTCCAAGAATACTAAACTGACCGGTCCTTTGGGAATTGATTCCTTGTAGTCATTCCAATGTATTAAAATAATACACTATCTCCCAGATTCTGTGGTTGGGGCATTACAATTGGTATCATAGGACGTTTAGTACAAACCTTGGAAACTATATTTAGATAAAATCTAATTAGAACACATTACCCTAAGACAGACTTTGATAATTAGTATATAAGAACATCCTAGAATCTTGGTAATGTATATTGTTTTTGTATTTTCTTAGAAATACATCCCTGTATGGATACAAGAAGGTAGAGGTGGCTCTGGCACAGATGCACCTAGGAGTGAAAACTCTGACAAGGAGTTTTAGGCTTCACCCTGGGTATCCAGGTACACAACAACGACCCTTGCAGCACTCTTGTTTACGACACTCCCTGGGGATATGCTTAGGATAATTCACATTTTCTTTACAAAGTGATTTGATGGATTTTAATATAAGATGAGAATAAATAACCATGGTTACTCCAATGGTGTTTTAGATTAAAAATATAGTGTTTTTATATTCTATAAATGATCATATTACTCACATTATGCTTTATTGTGTTAGTTAATGGCTGGATTCCAAGGAAGTCATATTAACATTGAAGATGATGTACAAGGTGGGAACAATGGTGGAAATGAGAAACGAAATGGAATGTTGATAGGTTTAAAAGATATCATGTTCATGATGAATCAGTTTTCCAAAAATATGATCAACAAAATATATATTAACCAACTCCAGGACTCAACAATGAAAAGAAAAGTGGTGAATGATAAGATCTCTTACAGTGAAGACCATGGATAAAATAAAGATCATTTTCTATAATGTGGGAAATGTAGATGGAGGCACCTATGAAAGTGTCTCAATGGAATAAATAAATTCCTCACATGTGGTAAAGAAGGACATAAAATAAACAATTGTTGTGAAAAAATGAAGAGTACTATGAATGAAAATAAAAAATGTCCTAAGAATCTATTTTCAGTAATTTTCCAATAATGTTGTGGACTTGTCCATTACCTGAGTGATTTCCCAATTTTATAGGATATACTATTAGTCTAGGAAGAAGCTATGTGGAAATAAATGGATGACAAAATGTTTAAAAGTATTAGTGCTCTTTGTTGATGGGATTACTTTGGAAGAATTTTCTCTTGTATTTTTAACCCTTCAGTTTGTCCTATGAAAATGATATTTGAGGAAGAATTAGCTTTTCTCTTGTGGATATATTTAAAAATTACCATTTGGTTTTATATGATCATTGAGTTTGAAGCAATTACAAATTATTAAATTTTGGGATGAAAATGCGAGGTATGAGATAACATTTGGGGTGAAATTATGTTATAGTTATTTTGAGTAATTTATCTCATTTTGGAAACATTATAAAATATAGTTTTTGGAAAAGAACAACACGCAGACCGTGTGCCAACCTGTCATGTCAGACAAAGCTATGGGAATGAAACCCACAACTATAGTGCGATTGGAATATTTCGCCTACCACTGGACTACGTGAAGTCCCTGTTTAGTGCGACTAATTATTTTAAGTTAAATGATTTTATTGATCAACAATATTTTGATTTGGGATTTTATGTCTTGTCAAGTGGATATCCTTTGTATTGGAAAATGATTTGGTGATTAAGTGATAAATGTTATTTTGGAAGACGTTCACTCTATTAGGAATACTATATGCCTAGGGAAAATAGAATACTGTGGGATTTCATTTGAAAAGTATTGGTGGATTCTTATCTAGGTTTTTATTGTGGATTTATAGCGATTTATGTTATTTATGGAAATGATTAACCTATCATAGAGAATATGTGATTAGGTTAATTACCTTTAAGTATGTGACATTAAGAGTAGTCGATGTTATTTAGAGATACAATTTAACGTGGAATACTATGTAACCAAATTATTCTATGTTTTGGGTTTCAATATTACTTTGGATTATATTGAAGGACTTTAATGACAATTTTTTATTGAATGGTATTCATTGAACATTGGGTATTTTTGGTTTAATTTTTGAAATTAAGATTAGTATTTCATTCTCAAAATCATTGACCTATTTTGGGATCATCTGATCTTATACTAACCATTTTGGTTTTTCTTATTCTCTAAAGAAATGGTAAAAATATATTGCTTATCCATTGTAAATTATTTGATTCTATAGATGTTTATTATAGATCTTCAGGTTTGACCAAGTCATCTTGAATACTCATCATTTGAAAAAAATGAGTTAGTGGTAGAAATTCATTAAAGGGTGAAACTCAACCTAAAAGTAAGTATATCTCTTTATATTCTTAGTTGATCACATAAATAAATTCTTCAACATTATGTAATGGAAATTAAAACAAAAAAATGTTATCTTTTTACTTTTCATACTTAGAAACTAATGAACATTTATCCCATGACAAGTTTTTTGTTTTCTTATTGTTAACATTCTCTTGATCTAGTTTTCTATCACTCTCCACTAGAAATTGACACTTTTTTAATCTTCCATATCCAATTTTTCTACATTGAATCCTAGCATGGGTTATCTCGGGTGACCATTGTACTTCTTTTTATTTATTTTAAAGATATTTATTTAATGACACTTATTTTGATGTGGGACTTTCAATGAAGTTACCAAGCCCAATTTTAAAATAGTGAGGACACAGTTTAAAAAATGGGGGAATAATTTAACACCCCAAGATTTCATAGTAAGTTATTTTATTTAAATTGAATATCTTGCGCTACATGCAACATCGAGTTCGAGCGCACAACGGCTTACCAAACTAGCCATTCAAAAGCAGTTATGAATAGTATTCACTGAATTATTAGTTTTAAATATTACATATACTTTTGACATCTGTATTATGTGTTTCTTAGACATAATATAATAACTAATTCATATTTTTAGATAAAGGTAGTATTTTTCAAAAAATGAAATTTTAACGCCTTTTAATGGTGAACCCTTTTTAAATACAATATTTGACCCTCTTATATATTTAATTTAAAAAAAATTCTAATTTTCAATCGGGACATAAATATTTAGTTTCGATAAATTTTTGTTGTTTTTCTGATAACTATCATATTTAGGTGAATAGTGGAAAATACTAAATTTTAGTTGAAAAAAACTTTTTAAATCCAAATAATTTATAGTCTCAAATTATAAATTTGAATGGTTTTAAGTATAATTAGATTATATTTTTACCATTTAATCCAATTTTGTTCATTGAAATTAATTTCACTTTAAAATTATACATAAGCAAGTGTCAATATTTTGATAGTTATTGTTTCTTAAAAACATGTAATTTGTTTTGTCAAAGGAAATTAATTTTAAATTAATTAATTCAACTTATACTTTTTTTAATTTGGTAAAATACACATCATTTTTGAATCCATAATATCAACTATATCTTAGGCCGAAATTTTGGTATTTTTCTGAAAAACATCTATTTTTGATGAATAGTAAGACCACTTTGTAGTTGTTTAAAAACTAACGTTTTTGTCTAAAGGAAATTTTAACGCTTATTTGAATTGAATTTTGAATAATAGACATACATGGTTGTTATTAGTAAGTAAAATGTGTTTCAATAAGATGAAAATAATTTTGTTTAATAGTAACTTTTGACTTCTATTTACAGAAGTTAAATGTAAATAGGGAAATTCAAGCAAAAAAGAATATTATAATAATACAAAATTTCCTTAACACTTGTTATAACCTTTTTTATGAGTCATGGACGGCAATGGGAACCCTAGGGTCGATTTTGGGACCCCATTGAGCCACTTAAAAATGACAATGACAGTTTATTTTAATTAATATAAAGTGAAGAAAAAAATAACATTAACAAATATCTTTTAGTATATCAATTTTTACTTGGGGTTATATAAGTCATCGTTTCGACTATAAATATTCATTGGTTTGCTAAAAATATTTCCAACATTAATTTGGTTTTATAATTTTTATACATTAAATAAATTAAATTATTTTTGACATAATAATGATGCAGTATTTACATCCTTAAAAAATGATTTAAATAAATAATATTATTAATATTAAAACATTATCCAAAACCTATCTAATTATTATTGGATGATTTTATTTAGAACATGAGGCATATTATCATCGACTTTAATTAGTTTTGGACCTTTTTTAAACCAAATATAAGTTTATAATAAAATAACATTTTCAAACATTCCTAAAGAGACCCTCTTATCCCTTATAAAAGGACACCACTTCTATCACATTACTCACACCTATCAAGCCCCTTGGCTCATCCAACCCCTACCAAAATAAGATCTCATGATCCATCTCTTCCACCTAGAATCCTTACCCTAGGTAGAAGTCACATCAAGAAGTCCTTTTGGTTCAATCCAAAAGGTGTTACTCAAATTAATGGTAATGGTTTCTCATAACTTATTTTCATTTATTTTACTTCTCCAACCCCTAAACACTTTTTATTCCATTATTTTATAACCACACCAATATCCTAAATATACTAGGATTTTTTATAATAATTATTCGAACTAAAATTACACACAACTTCATCTAATGGGTAACGAACATATTGTTTCTGTGTATGGAAAACTAATGCCTCACAAAACGATGATTGTTCAATTAGCTCCTACCGCCTCTCATGGTGGCCATTAAGATGAAACTGTATTTATATATGATATATATTATGTTTATTTTTTCTCTATTCTTATTAAATTTTAATTTACAAACACGCCTTTATGCTTTCCAATATGTGTGAACACGATAATTTCATTTGAGGAAGTGCGGACTACCGCCCTCTCTATGTGATATGACTCATTAATTCCTTATATGGGACGTATAAAGGATGGAGATAATGATATTATATAAGATATTATAATTTAATTATAATATGACTCTGTATAATTATGTTTTAATTCAATTAAAATACAAAATATAAATGAAAGTAGCATTCATACATAAGTACGACTTACCGTCTCCATGAACAGTGCATTTCATTTCTCATCTCCAAAAGTTATGTACTGTTACAAATAAATATATATACTAGATATATAATATATATATGATATCTAAATCATTTATATCATTCTTGAGATAATGGACCTTTGACCACATGGACAATTTGTAATTATAACAAGTTCATTTTTTAATCAAGTACCGAATATTGACAAAACGACCATTATTAACTTAAATAATTACATAATGTTTATAACATGATTAAATGAGATATAAAATGAATAATAAACTAGAAATATCTTATTAATAATTTAGAAATTAAAATTAGTTTATTATTCAGGAGATTAAAGAACGAACGAGTAAAGTCGGACATGAGGTAAGGGGTTTCTTATCTCACTTTTAATTCTATGAGATTCCCATTGTTCGCCACTTATTTTTTAAATGTGGCCTATTGTGTACTGAAATGTGATATATATTATCAGGATTCTCTTTATATTCATGGTATTCTGTAATTATATTTGTGGTTATTAACTTTTGGTCATATGACTCGATTGATTACAACGAAGTAAGAGTTTTTCATCTCACTTTATATTTCCGTGAGATTCATGCAATATTGGCCACTATTTCCTTTTGTGTGGCATATTTACTTCCAATGATTTTTTTATTGGTGTAATATAATTTAATTTATGTGTATTTACATCTTCATTGTATGATCCTTTTTTCATTGGGTGTTTGTTTCATAAGTAACCAAATCGGTAAGGGAATTTTAAATTTCAATTTCAACTCATTGGGCTTTACACATATTTCATTGATTATTTTACTATAAGGTTATCTGTGGAATAATGATTTATTATTTATTTAGTAATTTCAACTCCCCTTTGTGTTGATATACTTTTTATACACATAATAAATCCATTGATAATTTCTCAAGTCATTGACCTGAACATGATAAAAATGATCAAAACTCAATTTCCATTCATTGAGTTAAACATCCTAATAATTGGTGTTGTTTTTAATAGAATATGTGTGAATTTAAAATGATTTATTTACAATAAATATCCAATCATATTGAGAGTATTTATATTTTTCACACATAATTATGTGATTGATTTATCCTTATCCTAAGGATACAGTCTTCATAATTGATTTCATCTCAATTTAAAATCCATTAAGACTTCTTTGTTGTTATATGACAATTCACATTTATATGGTGTATATAATGTACTTTGACATAATTTATCTCTAATCCCATTATTCTCATGATATTATAAATTTTATATTACCTCAATTATTTGTATTCAAGTGTCTCTCTTTTGGTTAGGAACTCTAACTAAAATAACATTTAAATGTATTAATGATTTAATCTTCTAAATATTTCCCATTAATGTCCATGTTTTAAATATGGTTTGAAGGATTTATTTATCTAGAAATTAATGTTTTAAAATTAAAAATCCTTCCAAAAGTTTCAATGTGGTATGTGACACATTGATTCAAAAATCTATTTTAAAGGACTTCTTGATAAATAGTGTGACTTTTAATTGTTTTCATGAAAAAGGGGGAGATTCATATCAAATATTTTTTATGATTATTTTAACCTTTGTCAATATCATTAATTATTATCAATTGAGGTAATTTGGTTATAATACACTCTTCCATATTGTATTTAATGATTTATGATTGACTGTGGATGTGCAATTTTTTATACCATTCATGGTTTATGGAAAAATTATTGACATTTCATATGCTAGTTTTAATACGAGTGTTTGTGTTATGTTTCAACTTTTTCATATAAAGAATGAATTGAAATTATTATGTGACAGGTGGATCCTGCAATAGCTCCTCCATTCATTAGTAGGAATCATGAGATAATTTGAAGTGTATTTGGCCGAGGCCTTTACCAATTTTTGATATATAGTTTTTGCTGAGGCCTTAATCATTTTTAGATGTCTTGTTTGAGTCCTTGAAAAAATGTTCCAGAATGTTCTGTATTATGCATTCCATCATTATGAGATTAGCTATTGATATTTCATGTGGTTATTTGACTAGTATAATACTTGTGACTATGTTTTATTTTGGCATTATTTACTTTGCTCATATTCCTGCCATAAAGTGTTCAAGATTATTATTTGTAAAGGCATGTGTTTTCAATTATTGACCATGCCAAATGTTTATGTTATCTTCTGCTATATTTCTTACTCTTACTGAGCATTTGAGCTCACCCCTTTATCATGTTTCATTTTCCCAAGATATAAATAAGTTAGTTATGAGTGACTTGCAGGAATACTCCTGGAATCTTGGATATTTCTAATGGAATAAATTAGTGTCATTTTTTATTTTCAAGTTGTAATGTTGAACATATGCATGTATCTTGTTTCCAAGACTACTAAACTGATTGGTACTTCAGGACCTGATTACTTTTAATCATTCCACTGTATTAAAATAATGCACTGGCTCAGGGCTTCTGGGGTCTGGGAATTACACCTTCCCATTGGGGATGTGACCTACCATAGGTATGTTTTAGATTATTGTTATAGCATAGAGTGAACCCAAATAACTCACCAACTACATATGGGTTTCATGTTTTCTTACACGATGAGAAATTTATTTTAAGGGTTCTTAAAATAGAATAAATTATATTCTTCCATTTCAAAAATTCGAACTTCATTCCCTTTAAAAACAAAACATGTTTTATTATAAAACATGCCTCTTTCATAAGAAAAAACCAGTGTATTTATATCCAATCATTTTTTTCCATTTCCATGAGTTTGAAATCCATTCATAACCAATTAAAACCTTCTCATAATTCATTTTAAAAATTAAATTCAACAATTTCATTGAAAAAATTTCAATCAAATGATCAATTTAAATTCCACAATTCACGTCTGCCACATTAAAAAAAACAACCCTAGTTTAATGGAATTGGGGATTTTAAAAATTTATGGGCCAAAACCATTTAAAATCTCCCAATTTAATGGAATTGTATTTTATCAAAGCAATTGAATAAAATTTTATGTTATTGAATTTAACTAAACAATTGAAATAAATAAATCAATAAAATTTTATTCAATTTTAATAATTAGGTAAAAAGCACCTACCTAAATGCACATGTCACACATGCCCGTAACGAAGTCTATCAAAAAAGAGAGACCACATTGCCAACGAAGGCCCTAGAATCAAATAATCAAATCAAAGGATTGATCGACATATAAACACATGGGGTAGGAGAAAGAGAGGAAACCCACGTACAATAAGGATGAATTCTTGTTTCACCGTGACCAATGATGCAATAGGCCACTGTAATGAGATCTCCATACAGATGTAGAAGGATCCAAGAAAAAAATAAAACATAGATCAACACATCTAGCACCATAATTCTAGGGCAATATTTTGATGAACTGTAATGAAGAACATGAAAGAAAACATACCTGGATAAGTTCAACACAGATTCAATGTTTTTCTAAAGCTGATCGGATCAATCTAGAATTAGGGGAGCATCTGAAAAATACCTAGGAAGGCTTATTGTTTGAGATCCAATAGGTATGGAAAGAAAAATATTATCAGAATGGCCAAATACATGACTTAAATCTTAGTGTGTACTGAGTCACGACGTGTACCCAAGGGTCACAACATAAAGACCGTGATAGATAAGTTACAAAGAAAAACACATCACTGCGGGTTAATAGGGAAATTTTTTTCAGTCACATTGTGTAGGACCCGGTCACAACATGTTCCACAAGTACATGATGTGTTCCTCAGGTACACGATGTTTACTTGCTCTGCATCATATAGAAAAACCGACAAATGACTTATAAGGACATAAACCAAAGGGGACCTTAGAGAGAGGGAAAATCATACTCAATCAAAGAAATAGGATGTTACATCCTCCCCACCATAAAAAATTCTATCCCTATAAATCCTATGAGTAAGCTTCCATGTCAAATAGATGAATCCACTACTCTCTCATCAATGACACACATTCCCACGTATTGTGACTATCAGTGACTTGCTTCCATAGTACAAAAACCATAGTTTTCATCCTTCCATGATGTATGTTGGACTTATAATAAACTATCTGGTCTAGTCGCTGAGTCAAGGATATATTTTTCTTGATCTCAAGATCACTCCAAATCAAAAAATTAGACGAATAAGATAGGTACTTTCTCAAATTTGATACATTGAACACTTTATGAAACGACGTTTGTTATAATGGATGTTAAAAACAATATGAAACCTTGCACACCTGCTCAATTACCTCGAAATGTCCCACAATGTGAGGAGAAAGATCCCCGTGTCTCGAAATCCACTGGTGGCTCAATAGGGGTGAAACATTTAAGAACACATCATCACCAACTAAAAACTCGAAACATAAACATCATTGATCATCATAAAACTTATATCTGAATTTTTCTATCAATATCCTATAATGAATCAGCTGAATCTTAGTTGTTGTCTCTTGTATCATGATTGGTCTAACCAAGGAACATTCAGCAATCTTCGACCAACACAACAGAGATTGAGAAGGATGACCATAAACGACCTCAACTGGATCCATTAAATTAATGGAATGGTAACAATTTTTATAAGAAAAATCAAACATCCCAAATTGATCATCCCAAGGCCCACCAAAGTCGAGAACACAAGTATGAAGAAAATAATAACAAATATCATTTTACTATTACTTGGACTCATTCTTTTCAGATGGTTCTATGCGGTAAGATGTAATTGAATCTCGTTGAGTACCAGGTGTTAAGTCACTAAAAAAATCAACATCCATTACTGGTGTAATACCAGATAAGTCATAAGAAAATAGGTTGGGAAACTCAATGATGGATGGAGGGAGGTCACGAATCATTCAATCTCGATCTAGATCAAAAGAAAATTCTGATATCACATTCCAAATCTTTGGATAATATGGATCAACTCTACTCAACCCTGGCTCCCATTCTCCTTGAAGAAAAAGAGACACACCACTATGTGTAATATGGTAGACCAGTCAAATATAACAATCGATCAGGGCCTTATTGGAAATGTACCGGTCCATACTGAGTATAATGTCAAGAGATTACATATCAAGAACCAAAAAAATCCTAACAAACATGGAATATGGTAGACAAAATACACATGGACAAAGGAGACCCTACACTATCTTTGTACCATGGGTTGTAGTTATATTTTTTTCACAAGATAAAATATATATACAATTATTTATAATATTAATGATACAAGTCAAAATAAAAGAGTGAGATAAAACAATATAAAATAGGGAAGTCACTAATGATAAAGAAAAGGTAATGGTACCTCTCATCGTCACTGTACTCATGTATTCTTCCTTTATAAAATATTCTATTACATGAAGAAGATTTGTTTCAGATTTCAGTGTATGTATTCCTTTTGATCATAATACATTTGATTTCCCCACTATTTTTGCAGGAGCTGATGATCTTGTCCCATTTTGTGAAGTAGATAAGTGATGGGTGAATCTCTGTAAGTGTCCTCAAAATCCTTAAGAACTACAATCCATGGGAACCATAGTGAAAACCCTCTAAAATTTCATGAATTTCCCCACAAATAGAAAACAAAAGAATATCCTATAAATGTTGTAGGTGGTCTATAATTAATTTTCCATCCAGAACTTCTTTGAGAATCATCATTCTTACATTTTCCTTTGAAGGAACCAACAATTCCCATGGTAGAAAAAGATACTCCCACCAATTTGGACATCCCAAAAAGGTCCATATCAACCATCATCGCCGTTTCAAGAACATCCATAAAAGTGGGAATCATAAGAAAAATGTCCGGAGAATAGATATTTGATGGAAGACCAAACTCAAACTAACAAGACTTCATCATCTCATTAGATTCAATATTAGGAAAAAACTACACTAGATCAAAAAAAGTGGTTCAAATACTCTGTCACTTTTTTGGAAGTTTACTAAATCATTATTAGTTCTACATACTAATCCAATAAAAATTACATTGGATAGAATTTTTGGTGGAATTAACCTTATGTCTTTAAACTCTAAACCCTCTGGTTTCCCTACAGTCACCATATTGTCCCACCATATCCTGCTTGGTCCTTCCAATACGATGATGGAACACATCATTCTAATCCTATTTGGGGTCTCCAAGAACCAAGGGAGATGTTCTACCTTTCACATTCATTCCTCAACATGCTGAGGGTAAGTGGATCAATTAAATACTGGTGGCCTATGGTGATGGAACTCTTCAAAATGATTATGAAGAACATCCCCCCTGAGGATCCACAACTAGATTTGGAGTGGGAACTGGAGGTTGTGCATGTTCCACAACATGGAGAGTGCACAAAATAACCTCAACTAGATTCGTACCAACAAAAAAGATCTCATTATTGAGGTTCAGCTACATACTATCCCTGTATCTGATTTATAGGAATTCTGCAAAGCATGATGCAACACATCATCAACAGACAACTTTTAGAGAATGCTCAAATAGAGAAACGAGGGATACATAAATCCTAATAGATTGGGAAAAATGATTTGGATTTCATTCCAGGGAAATCAATAATAGGGAAAAGAAATGAACTAGTCCACATGATGTCTTTTCCTAATTAATCATAGTTCATTAAGGTTAATTGTGGTGAAAGATGGCCATTAAATCAATCCAAAATACCTCCTAAGTCCTGACAAGATTTTAAAAAAATATTATTAAACTTAATAAAAAAGTTGAATATACCCCTATGATACCAATTTTCCCCAAAGAAACCGTGGTACCCTGCTAACCCAACAATTGAGCTGAACTTAACATATCCTAAAGAGAATTCCTAATCCCCATGGGTCGATGACTAGCACCTATAATCATACAACATACACTTGGGAATGATTTTTTCTATAACATTGTTGGAAAAATTAAAAAAAATACACAAAATTAATGAAAGTCCATAGGGAGTACCGTAATAGAATAAAACGAGTCATAAAAATCCCTATTCACTACAGAAAAATATACTAAAACTTGAAAATAATCCCCAGGTACCAAAGGAAATAAAAAACAATGTCCACAATCACGTAGCTAGATCCAACACAAATTGATCACTTCCCTTTTCTCAAACCAAGAAGAAGAAATGATACAAACACATACAGGAAAAGACTAGAGTGTGATCCTAAGACAAGTAGGATACCACCAATGATTACATAACATATTAATAATATAGATTATCATAATAAAAGCATTTTATTTTCAAGGTAAAATGGTTCAGAAAATAAAAATAATTTATTGTAAAAACATGATATATATTTTCAAAATGATGGAAATATAATTTTAAAGAACATTATTTATGTTACAAAAGATAGAAAATTAATAAAATAATGGCTTTAGTGAAACATTTAAATAAAATAGTTCATATAAATTCAGTAGGAATGTAAATTAATTAACAAAAAAATTATCAAACATAGATATCTCAAATATAAATAAACAAGTGAGCACCATGGTAATATACCAAATGGGGTGATATCATTAACCAGATATAGGACTCCACACTCTCTATGTGAACATAGTTAAAGGAGTATACTCACTTCCCCCTAACACTAGCCATAATTTACTCATAACCCTCCCATCCGGGATGTGACCCACCACAGGTATGTTTTAGAACATTATTATAGAGTATAGTGTATCCAAATCACTCACCAACTACCTAAGGACTGCATGTTCTCTTAAATGACGAGAACATTATTTTAAGACATCATAAAATAAAATAAATCGCATTCTTCCATTTCAAAAATTCAAATTTCATTCCATTGAAACCGAAAATAGGTTTTATTCAAAAACATGCCTCTTACCAACGATAAAACCATAGGTTTTATATAAAATAATTATAATCAATTTAATTGAGTATGAAATTCATTGAAAACCAATCTCATATTTTTCACAATTAAATTAAACAATTTAATTGAAAAATTTCCATCAAATTCACAATTTAAATCATCCACCTTCCAAAAACCTGTCATAATATAATGAAAATGGGGGTTTTCCAAATTTCCATTCCAAACTATTTCAAATATATCAATTCACTGGAATTGGGTTTTATTAATGAAGTTGAATAAAAGTTTAACCAACTAAATTTAAATAATAATTTGAAATAAATCATACAATAAAATATTAATTTTTTTTTCTAATCATGACAGGTCAACCTACCTCAATCTTTGGGTAATCGACACCAGCAATAGAGTCCACCAATATTGATATTCCACAATTCCAATGAAGGCACTATAATCAAATCACCTCATCCTTGGATTGACACAAATCAAAAAACAAGAGGTCGTTGGAGGAGAGGAAAACCACATACCTCAATGAAGAATTCCTTCCTCACCACAACCAATAATGGAGAAGGTCTCCAGAAAACTATCTCACAATAGATCTATAAAGAACCATGAAGAAACATCTGACATAGATTAATACATTTTGTACCCCAAATCTAGAGAACTAATATGATCAACTACAATGAAGAACCAGAAAGAACACATACCTGGTGAGTCGCACTGTAGATGAAACAATGACCCAAAGCTGATCAGATCAATCTAGAAGGAGGGGACCCTCAAAAATATTTCATAGAAGTGTTCTTGTTCGGGATCCAAGAGGAATGGAATGAAATTACCAATTTAAACTAGAAAAATTATAACTTATACCTGGGTGGGGGGAGAGTCACGGTGTATACCCAAGGTTTATGACGGGTTGTCCACACGAAATAAGTTACACCGAAAAACCAGCAGACTTAGGTTAAAAAATAAAATTTCTTCCATTCACATAATGTAGGACCCAGTCAAGATGTGTACCACAATAACATGATGTTTACCTCATGTACGTCACGTTTAACTGCTTTTTATAATATAGGAAAATAGAAAAATGATTTTAAGGACATGAACCAAAATAGAACATAGAAAAAGGAAAAAACATACCCGATCAAGGTAACATGATGTTACATCATCCTTCAAATTATTCACTTTGGTACCAAAATATGAGGAATGTTATAGCTCATTAAATCTTCAGGTCCAATTTAACTTATTCAAGATTTCATTATCACCAAAAAACATATAACATGTGTGTTTTCTTATTTTGAAGAAATTTATATATTCAATTGAGAATATCTACCAGTATTTCCACATAATAATGATCATCATACATTGATATGGCCTTTGGGTTTAGTATAGGTGATGGATAATATAATGACCCGGACCCCCTGGTCCAGTACTTTACCAAAACTCGGTCCCACCAAAACTGTGGCACTGATCACGGTAGCACCATGACAGTGGAACCACTTGCGGTGTCTCACCATAAAGGTGTCTCAACGTGATGGTGGCACCATGATGGTCTCTCACCGAAACTGTGGCATCTCTCACGGTGTGTCACCAAACCGGTGACACCGTAAAGGTGACACCATGACAAAGACACCGTTATGATGTCTCACCAAAACTATGTCTCACCCTTATTCCATTTTTCTCGAGTTTTTATAGTTCCACCCCCGCTACGTATCATTTGATGAAAAAGTGTTTAATACCATTTTTATCCTTTTTAAAGCATGTAAATGTTATCTAAAATCCCTAAGAACCGGGTGACCGTTGACTTACAAAAACGTGTGGATTTTCCTCGGTGTCATACCCTCTTTCTCATACTTTCCAATTCCACCCTGTTACATGTTTTCCTATAATTAAATGAAATCCATTAATGCATGATAGTTATGATCACCTCTCCGATGAAAATAATTAAATGAGAATTATTCCCATCGTGTGTTAACCTCCCAATTGTATGGTGAAACCATGATCTGCCATTAAATCCATTCAAGATTTTGATATCCTATAACTCCAATATCTGACATTTTTATCACACAATAATCTCTTCTTCTTCTTTATCTTCTTATTCTATGAATGTCTGTTTACCATCATCTCGCCGTGCTTGCTGTTACACATCCTGAGGAATTTGGTGAACCTATGTTGGAGGCTTCTTAATCATCCTTGGAGTCCCTAGTATTCCTCCAATACAATCTGTGCATCCTCAGTTCTTGGCATGTGGATAAAATCTTCAATCGTAGATAATTTAGGTAGGGTTTTTCCTTCGTCTTTATTTACTGTGTATTATGAGGGGCGAGAATGATAATGTTTCTATGGGGATAAATGAAACCAAACCTCAATTATGATAATAAATGAACTATTAATGAATTATTGGGTGTGTTTGATGCTGATGTTATACTCCTTTATCTTCCTTTATATGCTGTGAATTATACTGGATTATGTCCACTGAATATTTTGGTTATTGGTGGTCCTTCCTTACACACAAATAAACCACTATCTTCTGTGATGATTGAATGGTGAAAGGAGTTAATCACATAAAATATGTTGATTAAATGGATTTATAGTAAAAAAAAATCCTTTTGTGGTCACCCTAGTTAACCAAACAAAAAAAAGGAACATAATGAATTGTGTACTTGATTCTGGAAACTCACTTGCTCTATCTTGGTAGTATGTGGTGTTGTTCTACTTGATTATTGTGGGATGATATGGATTGGGATGGGATAACCTTTTGTAGTGAAATCATTAGTTTGTGGATCTGATTCCCTGTGGGGTTATATGTTGGGTCTTGGATTGGTTCGAGTATAACGTGGGATCTCACAGATCCCTTTGTTGTAGTGATTTTACAAGAGAACCGGGTGTGAATGCTTAAATTGCTACTTGGATGTTTCTCCTTTCTTGGATTGTGTCTATGCCTTTTAGTTTCATGATAGTGAATAATTATTTAAATGGAATCACTTGAATTTAAAAACAAGAATGAGAAGGATGGGGAATTTTTTCTAGGAGTCAGTTGTGACTTGGTTACGGGTGTTGTGCTTCTTATGAATGAATAGTAGCAATGGTGTTTGAGAATGACCTGGTTTTGGAACCCCTAGGTCGGTATGAGTGCTTATTTACCTATATTTTTAATTTATAATTTATGTTTCTTATTCACGCCTCACCCAACATGAGATCTTTGTGCCCAACACCCCCATTTCATAGGGGAGGGTTTTTTTCCCAACACTCATGTGAGTGGCTGGTTATTAACTATTTTCTGGTGCCTTTCTTAGATATCCCAAGACTCTTCGGGAATTCTATGACAACATGTGGTCCATTATTGCCTAAGATTATTCAGTCAGGGTATGTGATGGTGGTTGGCCCAGGTGTGTTCAGGCAGGTTGTTTCCCAAGGGTCTTCGGGATGAGGCCCAGGTGTCTTCAGACGTGGAAGTAGTTGTCCAGGCCTAGGTGTTTTCAGGTGTGGTTACATGTAGTTGTGGCCCCGGTGTTTGCTAGTGGGATTTGTGGTTGTGGTAGCCAAGGTGTGTATGGTCAGGGTATGGCAGTGGCACTGTGGTGGAAATGGCGGGGAAGGTACGACACATAGGATTTCTTCAATAACTAGTGGGAATGTGGTGCAGGGTAACCAAACATCGATGTGTTCTTATCATTACATTACTTGACTTGCGTTATTTGGGGAGTGTGCCTTGGTGATATTTGGGTGGATAGTTTCCTTATTAGGTTCTTGGTTATCTCCATTCTCACAGGGCATTAGAATACCTCCCCACTTGTACATGAGAGCTTTTGGTTTTCCCTACTGAGTATACTTGTATGCTCACCGTACATGTATAAAACTACTTTCAAGTTTCCTATAGGACATCAGGGATCATGTAAGAACGTACTATTTTAGACATTGGGAATGTTGTTGTTACTGTTTTTCATTTCTTGGTATTTACCTTTGGGGTTTTCTTGTACTTCTGTAGAATTTACATTTGGAACATGCATATGGAAATGGTTTGTCTTTGGCTATAATTTCCGCCACTTTTGGTGTTGTTTGTGGTTTAATATCTTATCTGCCAATCCTACAAAATATAAAGGGCAATGCCTTCCATTTGGTGTATAATTCTTTTCCCTTGGTGCTAGTCTCTACTCCGGGACCTATTGAATGCGGGTCTCGGGGGTCATTATCTCTCCTTCAAATAAAAGAAGGAAGGGTTTGGAAATTTGTTGTCCCTTCCCTCATCTTGGTGAAGGTGGGTCATGAATGAATGGTATTAGAGGATATAGGTTGAGTGGTAGGATGAAGCTCGGGGTTAGGCACATTGAGGATTGCATGGGATGGTAGGGCTACAGTGTTAGGCAATCTTGGTGTGTGAAATAGTCCAAGGAAGATCAGCTAGGACACAGGATTTTAGGCCCCCCCTGTGATCCGATGCAAGGACTCTGGGACTACTAAATGCCCAAGTGAGGCTACACCGATTGCAAGGTAGAGACCCTAGGAAAGGTAAATGCATCATAATGACTTGTGTTCTTCTGTGTCTTGGGTATTTTGTGGTTTTATAATGATTAAGAAGTCTAAGAAAATTTAAAAGCAATATTCTACACTACTCGGGATTAGGCATTACTTTTTCCCTTATAGCTATGAAACCTAGATAGAGACCACAAGTAGTGCTGGAGATTGAGGCCCAAGAGGTCTAAATGGCTGATCGGTAGAGGAATGACTGAGAAAAGAAGGATGACAAGTGGAAGAGGACACTTCACGCCATTCAGTGACAGAAACACCGGAAGTACTTGGGTAGCATCTCAGACATGGAGACGAAGAGCTGGCTCGAGGATCTGGTGATAGATTTCATCTTGATTCAAGCTCCGACGGAGTACTGGGTTCCTTTGGCTGTGAGCCAAATGAGGGGAGCAGTGCGTCACTGGTGGACGCTCCACCTTGGGTAGAAGAGGGAAGCTGAGGTCTCATTGACTGACTTTGAGAAGGTGTTCTAGGAAGAATTCATCTCTTCCACGATGAAGGCTGAGAAGAGACACGAGACACTCTCCCATTAACAGGGTTGTATTTAAGTGAGAGATTTGGGGATCAGGTTCAAGAATCTCCTTCATTTTGCTATGGACATTTTTCCAGATGATGAGTCTCGGGAAAGACATTTGGAGGAGGCACTCTGACCATCTATTTAGTATGTTGTTAATCCCTTCACCCTACAGTTGTACATGGAGGTCGAGAAGAAGGATGAAGTGGTGGAGAGGGTGCACATGCTTGGAGGTGTGCCGCGAGAGGGGAGCCGGTTGGGCTCGTCAAAAGGAAAGGCTGTCAGCAATAGGCCTCCAGCGTTAGGGCCTTCCAGGATTCAGCCAATGGGTAGAAGGCCCCTACAATTCCAGTTCCGATCTCTAGGTCCTCGTCCCTTCCTTGCCGGCCTAGAACCAAGATGCTTCATCTATGGAAGCCGTGGGAAACATCAGAATTAGTGCTCGGACTGAGTGCAGTACAATGGAGGTGGGCCGGTGGAACAAACACCTTAGCAGCAATAGATGGGATAGAAAGCTCCTACTCCTCCTAGAATAGACATTGTGGGAGGAGGCCGACCTCAAGGAGCTCCTCAGGTACCTCGACCAGTGTGTGTTTGGGGAGGCGTCCGTAAGCTGAGGGGAAGAGGGGATGGGCGTGTCCAGTTACACGCCACATAGGCAGCAGTTCCAGCAGGGTCGGAAGAAGTTCGAGGTACGATATGATTATTTTGTACTCTTTCTTATTCCTTATTTGATTTAGGAGCTCCAAAATCCTTTGTTTCACCCAGTCTAGCCGATGCTTTGGGTCTAGACACAGAGACACTTTTCATACTGCTGGTTTTGAGTACACCAGTCAGAGGATAGAAAATCTTGTCTCATGTTTATCGAGGATGTAGAATGATGTTGGGACCACATCAATCTAGTGGAGACCTCATTATGCTGCAGATGCAGCCATACAACGTCATTTTTGGCTTCGACTAGCTCTTCTTAGTGTGTTCCGTCATCAACTACTTCCGGAGAAGGGTTATGTTTTTAGATGTGGGCAGCCAATGTGTGACTTTAATCCATGAGCGAGGTTTCCAAGAGGGCGGCCTATGTGTGAAGCCTTTTCTTTCCTTGTTATCCAAGTTATCAGTGGAGTCAGCAGATACAAAGACGGTGAAATTTGTAGGTATCGTCAGTGTGTTCATGGATGTTTTCTATGAGGAGATGGTGACTCTACCCCCTCTACATGACGTTGAGTTTAGGATAGCCTTGCAACCTGATGCCCATTCGATTTCGATGGCTCCCTATCTGATGATGCCTTCTGAGTTGCGGGAGTTATAAATCCAGATTGATGATCTGATGAATAAGGGTTTTTTTCAACCAAGTGCATCACCTTGGGGTGCTCTAGTCTTGTTTGTGAAAAAGGTAGATGGTGGTCTCAGGATGTGCATAGACTACTAGATACATAATCATGTAACGATCAAGAACCGTTACCCTCTCTTGAGGATAAACGCTATCTTTGACCAATTGAAGGGGGAATGATGGTTCTACAAGATAGACCCATGGTCAGGATATCACCATTTGAGGTGAAAAGGAGGGGGACATTTTGAAGACTTCCTTTTGGTGCAGTTATGGGTAATTTGAGTTTGTATTCTTGTCGTTCGGTGTTACAAATGTACCAGCTGTGGTCATGGGGCTCATGAACTCCATCTTCCATGAATATCTAGACCAGTTTGTATTTTTATTTATTAATGACATGCTGATGTACTCAAGATCAGAGAAGTATCACACCGAACATCTAAGGACAGTTTTAGAGGTCCTCCGACAACACCAGTTGTACGAGAAAATGTCCTAGTGCATGTTATGAACATTAGAAGTGCACCTACTTGGACATGTGGTGTTCAAATAGGGGGTAGCAGTGGACCCATCAAAGGTCAATGTAATTTTTTCTTGGGAGGCACCCAAGAATGTGGCATAGGTTCGTAGTTTCCTAGTTCTAGCAGGTTACTACCAGAGATTCATCCGCAACATCTCCCGAGTTGCAGTGTCCTTGATAGCCTTGAAAAAGAAGGACCGGGCTTTCATGTGGGATGGGAAGTCCTAGGCAGACTCCAGTTACCAAAATTAGAATTTGGTTAGTGCCATAGTGTTGAGGTTTCTAGGGGAAGGAGTGATGTTTGAGGTATTCTGTGATGCCTCAGGCCAAGGTTTGTGGTGTGTTCTGATGCAACAGCAGGGAGGGATCTTTTTTGGGTCTTGGAAGTTACGTTCTCATGAACGTAACTATGACAACCACAATTTGGTGCATCCAACAATCATATTTTCACTAAAGTTGTGGCGACATTACATCATTTTGGAGAACTATGTGGTCTTCATGGATCACAAGAGCTTGAGGTATATCTTCTCCCAGTAGGACATGAACATGCAGTAGTGGCGGTTGATGGAGTTTCTTTAGGACTACGACTTCGAAATCTCCAACACTGAAGGTATGAGAAATGTGGTGGTTGATTCCTTGAGCAGGAAGAAGGATGCAGTTCACGAGTCAGAAAATGCTTCGAAGGCAATGGAGGAGTTGGCTGCCCTACACCTGGATGCAAGGGTGGAGGATGACAGAGGTTGTCTTTTCCAGATGACACTAGAGTTCACTCTGTCACAAATTGGTGGAGGAATCCGAGTGGGGGGACTTAAAGTCTAAAGGGATGTGAAACCGTCTTATCCAAAGTGATTGTAGAGACCCATTATTGGAATACATAGAAATTCCATTACTTTTGCGGAGTACTTAATATATAACAAAAACAACCACACAAGGACCGTAATAGTTTAGTGTCTTTGGAAACTCGGAACAAAATCTTCTAATCATGGTGAACCATCTTCAATATCTCCCATAAATATCTTCCCCTTTTTGTTTTCTTACCTAAAACCTTTATTTATATCCTAGGGAAAAGAAAACATAAAAAGGGTGAGCTCAAATTCTTAGTAAGGGTAATCATAGAGAACATAAAACAATCCATAAACATTTGAATGCAAAAACTTGAACATAAAATCTAAACATCAAAATCGTGAGCAAAGACATAAATCTTGGAAGTATGTAAGGAATATATCATAAATGAACATCAATCATAATAAAATAGCATGGGACTAAAACATGTAATTGTGGAAAACCATTAAGCACATGATATTATTTCCATAGTAACCAAGCCATTGCTTCCAAAACCATCTTAGTGGACAAAGTCCCTTTCTGAATCGAGTTCACTCCTCGTTCCAGTCCTGTATCACTGAACCAGATTAACTTACCATTCTAGCCATGCCTATCTCATGAGATATAAATCTTTACCCAATTCATTGTAGGGAGATATAGGTCCCACTCATCTCATAATGGAATCATTCTTACTTGTGCCACAAAATATACATAAATCATTCATCATAACCCAAAGAATAAAATGGGTTCCATAAACATCACCCCATCAACACATAATCCATATAAAACAAATGGATATCATTTCCCCATAAGAAAATTGAAACCATGTAAATCATAGAGACATTATACTTGAAACTTAAACATATGAAAAAATGTCATCTTAGATGGAAATTGTTTTTCATAAAACAATTGATGTGAATTCTTGAGGAAAATATCCTTTCTTTTCATAATAATTTTCTTTTCACAAAATGCCATGTAATTTTAAAATAAAAGGACTTTTATTGAAAATAATCATGAAATATTGTAAAGGAATCATTACGAAAATTATGTGTTATGAAATCGTAAAAATCAGTTCGTGCCGTATAAGTTAAAAAAAATTCTTCTCGTACTTTTGCCGTAAAAGTAAAAAACTACCTCGTATGGTAATCAAAATATAGATTACTTACATACCATGTAGTAAAAGTAAAAAATGGGTAAAAAATACTTTAAACATACATGAAACCATTTTTAGAAAATAGGCACATGGATGATAAATATAACCCCAGTTTATACTTATGAATAAACAATCTCAGATGAAAACAAGATTGGAAAAGTTATCCCTTACCTTCTGTCCAATTTCATCCGTATGTGTATGAGACTCTTTTATAGTTGGTTTAAACATATCATTAACTTGTAATAGAATCATAATAATATTTATGGTATCATATATCGTTCACTTATGTATTTATATTACCCGTTCATTTGTCAATTCCATGTTAAAGCAACGTTTGGGGTAATATTTTTTTCATTTGCCGTACGTGTTTGGACTCGTTGTTAATGATACTATTATTAATTATATAATAATTTACTTACTTAAAAAATGTAAATCATGATTTATATATCATATATATTCAGTATATATATATAATAGATAGGTGAATGAAATGAAATACACGAATAATGGAGACAGTAGGCCGTATGTACACATGAACGATGTTTTTCGTTTCCTTATTGAATTGAATGGAATTAAGTATATGACATACATATATATATAAATAAATCCAGTAGAATTATTTGGTCATATATTTCATGATTACTTATTATATATACTTTATAATTATTCATGAATTGTTAACAAGGAAAATGAATCTCATCGCGTCGTGGAGACGGTAATCCGTATGTACGCACGAGCGATGATATCATTCCCATATTTATTTAATGGTATTGGATTGGATGATATATTATCATAGAATCAGTATTATTTTATAATAATTATATATAGTTATTCTTTACACCATTATACCCATCCAAGTAAGGTGGTGGTGGAAAAACTAATTACCCCACGGCGTGGAGACGATATTTCGTACGTACGCACGCGCGGTGATTTTATTTTCTGTAGGATGAATAGAAGTTGAAATATGGTTTTTTTATATTTATAATAACATATCAGTATATACATAATACTGATGTTATTACTTTATAAAGAAACAACTAAATAATAGGAAGTAGAAGAAGAAATAAACTTGAAAGAGTCGGTAGAAGAGATTACCTCTTCCTCGACTCACCTCCTTTAAACTTCTTGTTAGGGCACTAGAGTTGGTCTTTTGAGAATAACAGAACCTCTTTGATTTATCTAGAGAGGTTTAGAAGAGTAATGTTCAGGGGTTGGCCTTGCTTCAAGGCTCAAAAGGGTGTAAAGAGAAGAGGGAAGGGGTTCCCTTTTTATAAGGGAGGAGAGGGGCACCATTGGAAAAAGTTACAATATTATTTTATAATAAAGTCATATTCAGTTTATAATAGCTTAAAATTAATTTATTTAGAAGATAAGGTGGGGATGGGTCGAAATACTCTCAAAAAATAGATTTTAGAAAAGTTTAGGTTACTATTTAAACCTTATTATTTAGATTTAACTCTAAGTTAAATAATTTTACTTTTACCGTGTCTTCTTGTTTTCTTACACTATATGGTTAATAAACTTACTATAACAAAGACAAACGAACCCCAAGTTGTTCATTATTATTATATATAACATAATATAAGTCATTTGGACGAACAATGTATTTTATGAAATAAAATAACAATTTATAATATTATATTTGTTATAAAAACTATTTTATGTCAATTTTGACACTATCTGGTAATTGATTTTTGTGAAAATCATAATAGCATGATTAATTCTAAAAAAGTTAATTAAATCAATAATAACATGTCATATTAACCTATAAAATTAGTTTAATTCATAAAAAGTCTCAAATTACATTTATTTGGGTATTTATAATATCAGTTATATTAATATTACATTATTTAGTTAATTACTGCATAACCATTCTGTCATAAATAAATTAAATTATTTAATGTATAAAAATTATAAATAAAATACCATTAGGTAGGAAATATTTTTATCTTTCCAATAAATATTTATAGTAGATTTTATCTTATGTATAACCCTATATTAAATATGTTTTAGTTATTAATCATTGATTTTAACTATTTTAACTCTTCTTTAAATAAAATAATAATAAATGTCCTAATCTAATCCAAGTGGACCTAAAGGGAAATATTTTATTCCAAAGGTTGTTTTTGGTCTAATTACACTTATCCAATAGAATTAGGACATGTTTTAGGGTAATAATAATATCATTGTTACCCTTAATTACCCTATTTACTTTTCACCGTGGTAAATAAAAGTAAAAAATTACTATTCACCAAAAAATATTTTTATCTTATTGAACCACATTTTACTCCTTGATATTAACCATGTCTCTTGGATTTTCAAAATTCCACTCACAGAAGTGGTAAAATTATGTTTTATTTATGTTTGCAAAAAGCTCATAGGAGGTAGGTAAAAGAGGGTGAAAAGATCAATAAAATTTTTATATATCTAAAATTATTATAAAATGACTCCAATGAATTACATTGAACATATATAGGTATTATGTATCAATTTTTACCTAAAATAAATTTAAATAAAATAAATAATTAATTAAATAAAAAGTCGGTTATTAAATAGTAACCCAGTGTTTTCACTATTCCTCAAAAATTGAAGGTTTTCAGAAAAAATACCTAAAATTCACCCTAGGATAATTTCGATATTCCGAATCCAAAAATGAAGTCCATTTTGAAAAATAAAATTTCAAAAAGTGGGTATTACTATTCATAATGGCTAGTTTATATAATATTTTAATAACATATCTTTGTTTAGTGAAACTCAGTATTGCGTACAACACACACTATCGTGGAAGGTCACGATTGCGTGTAAAGTAAGCCAAGTCAGGGTTGAGTGTAGTGAAAGATTCCCTTGTTGTTTATTATAATATAATCCAACCGTATTTCATTTATACTTTGAATATATATACATATATATACACACACTCAATGTTGCGTAGAATAACTTCTATAAAAAAACTTATTTTTTTTGAAACACGAGCCAAGAATAGTGTTGCGTATACGATGTTGCGTATAAAACAATCTAATTTTTGGGTCGTGTACAACACAAGACATCAATGAAATTAAAAATAATAATTCTCATAAAATCTTGGTTTGTTACATTCTACCCCCATTAAAATGAATTTCACCCTCAAAATTCATCGGGGTTATAAATGGTTTACTAATTGAAAGTTTCATTCATAGAAACCCACATCATAAAAAGGAATAACAAAACAAAACATTAAAAAAATAAGTGTGAAATGTAACGGTTACCCAAATTAACTCATAACTAGGTTTCCACAAAGGAGAACAAAGGTGAAAATATGGATATGGAAAATAAATCTAACCATCAAGTTCTAATTGAGAGTGGTAGAGAACAGGGCTATGAAAAAGCCATCAATCACAAAGCCAGAAATTTGTGATGACCTAAGGTGTCATCTGATTTATTGGGTATGAGGGTACTTGTAAAACCTTTTTAGTTTTCAAGATCATTCCCCTAATGATGAATAATTATTGAATTAAAATAAATACTTACTTGATTGTGGTAAAATCTCACCATTGTTCATGCCTTGAACAATTTCCACTTAATATATTAATGAAATGAAGTTGAATTTTTCATTCGCGAAGTGTTTACAGATCATGAGATTGAATGATAGGTCATTCTATTTGTTTCTATCACAAAAAAGGTTAACACAATTTATTAAATATACATAAGTCCATCTATCTTTAGATTAATCATATATGGTTTCTAAAATGGACTTATACTTCATCTATCATAGCGCTTAATAAAATAAAACTAGTTTCTACTAACCAGGGACTTCTTGTACGCCAGTGGTATGGGATAAAGGCATGTTGTACTTCAGTTGTGGGTTCTATTCCCACAACCTTGTCCGAAGTGACATTTTGTCAGTCATTCTATGGGTTTTACTTTTTCTATAACTATACTATTGTAACATTCCGGAAATAATATTGAAAAACAAGTTCTATCCATAAATAATACTATCTTATGTCCAAAATAATCAATTAAAATCTTTAGGCTTATCCAAAATACATATGTCCAATATTATAAATAAAATGATTACTAGAGAGGTCATATACCAAGCATGTGAATACCATCATTTATCTCTCATATATCATAAGATATATCTTGTTGGTCTTTTTCCAAACATGTGAATACCTTAATCACGTATTCTTTTGAAACATGAATTACCATATAACCTTAGCGAAAACATGAATTCTATCAAAATTTAACTCATTCCACATACCAAAATCCCAAAATTTCTATATACTCAAACCATGATATCACATTGTCCTTATATCAGTCATGAGCTCATGAATACTATCAAAATTTCATTTTCTCTTTATCCCTTAATTATACGCATATCATATTCTTTCCAAAAATATCTGAATAACCTTTCTTGGTTACCAATACCATTCAACATGTACTTTTGAATACTTTAGGAAAAAAAATAGTGTAACAATCCTAAGATGATTCTTTATTCCATAGTACCATTAAATTACCTATACAACATAACTCTTGATAAACATAAAATCATTCCACTACCTTCTCAAACCATTGACCAAGATTCAACACTTAGTTCATATCATATATCATTTGTAGTCTCCTCATCATCATCCACATAAATACTACCCATATGACCATGCTGATTATCTTCATGAGATGTTCCCTTAGGGCATTGGTTTCCATAATGCCCATACATTCCACATTTAAAACATCTAATCATTGTTGATGTCATAGCAATACCATTATCCTTCTACATGGTGTTAACTGAACCTTTTCCTTTGCACGTACTGGATTTGTGTCCTTATTTTCTGCAACCAAATCATCTTCCGTTTCCTTTGAAACATTCTCCTTGATGCCTCTTCCCATACGATTTACATTAGAGAAATTGAACTTTCTTTCCTCTATGATCATCATGAAACTCCATTTTTCTCATATTAGTTGCGTCGGGAAACTTACCAAAGTTGAGATTATTGATCATATTATGAGATCGTTAATTATAATAATGATGTTTGGACTTACAAATCCCACTTAATTTGGTTTCTCATGAAGAATATCATTCCATTGTCCAGTATATCCTCTATTATCGTGAATCTTCCTGTTTCCAGCCTTTTTCTAAAACCCAAAAAGAATAGTGTGAGAGGAAAAAATCATGCAAGGGAAAACAACATAATAAAGGGGGATTACCACCAATATCTGACATCTTAGGTTAAATTCTAAGATTGTTACCATAATTTTAGGACTATAACCTATATGTACACTTATCCTAAGGGACATCCCTAGACATACCTTAGAAATATCTCTAGTGATCACACAAAAGTTCTCACATCCTAGTTTCCAAAGGTTGACTAAACCTTTCCTCTAATACCAAATATAGAGACCCAATCATGGAATACATGCAAATTACATTACTTTTTCGAAGTACATAATACATAATGAAAAAACACACAAGGACCATAATAGTTTAGTGTATTTGGAAACTCAGAACAAAATATTCTAATTGTGGTGAAAGATCTTCAATATCACCCATGAAGATCTTCCCATTTTTGTTTTCTTACCTAAAACCTTTCTTTATATCCTGGGGAAAAGAAAACATAAATATAGTGAGCTCAAATGCTTAGTAAGGGTAAACATAGAGAACATAAAAAAATCCATAAACATTTGAATGCAAAAACATGAACATAAAATCTAAACATCAAAATATTGAGCAATGACATAAATCTTTGAAGTACGTAATGCATATATCATAAAGGAATATAAATCATAATAAAATAGCATGGTAATAAAACATGTAATTGTGTCAAACCATTAAACACATGATATAATTTCCATAGTATCCATGGAATTGCTGCCAAGACCATCTTAGTGGACAAAGTCCCTTTCTGAATCGAGTTCACTCCTCATTCCAGTCCTGTATCACTGAACCATATTAACTTACCGTTCCAGCCATGTCTATCTCATGAGATATAAATCCTTACCCAATGTATTGGAGTTAGATATAGGTCCCACCCATCTCATAATGAAATAATTCTTACTTATGACACAAAATATACATAAATCAATCATCATAACCCAAAGAATAAAATGAGTTTCATAAAAATCATCCCATCATCACATAATCCATATAAAACAAATGGATATCATTTAACCATAAGAAAAGTGAAACCATGCAAATCATAGAGACATTATACTTGAAACATACACATATGAAATAATGTCATCTTAGATGGAAATTGGTTTTGATAAAACAATTGAAATGAATTCTTGAGGAAAATATCCTTTCTTTTCAAAATCATTTTCTGTTCACAAAATTCCATGTAATTTTAAAAGAAAAGGGATTCTGTCGAAAATAATCATGAAATATTCTAATGGAAGCTTTATTAAAATTAGGTGTTTTGAAACCGTAAAAATTAGTTCATGTTGTATAAGTTAAAAAAAACATTCTTCTCATACTTTTGCCGGAAAAGTCAAAAAGTACCTCGTATAGTAATCAAAAGAAAGATTCCTTACATACAGTGTAGTAAAAGTCAAAAATGGGTAAAAAATAATTTAAACATACATGAAACCATTTTTATAAAATAGGGACATGAATGATAAATATAACCCCAGTAAATACTTACGAATAAACAATCTCGGATAAAAACGAGATTGGAAAGGTTATCCCTTACCTTATGTCCAATTTCTTCCGTATGTGTCTGAGTCTTCAGTATAGTGGGTTTAAACATATTATTAACTTTTTACAGAATAATAATAATATTTATGATATCATATATGGTTCACTTATGTATTTATATTACCCGTTAATTTGTCAATTCCATTTTAAAGCAATGTTTGGGGTAATATTATTTTCATTTTTCGTATGTGTTTGGACTTGTTGTTCATGATACTATTATTACTTATATCATGATTTACATACTTCCAGAATGTAAATCATTATTTTTATATAATATTTATTCAGTATATATATAGATAATATATAGGTTAATGAAATGAAATACACCATTCTTGGAGACGGTAGGCCGTACGTACGCATGAACGCTGATTTTCGTTTCCTTATTGAATTGAATGGAATTAAGTAGATGAAATATATAAATATATAAATAAATATAGTAGAATTATTATTCTATATATTTCATTATTACTTATTATATATACTTTATAATCATTCTTGAATTGATAACACGGAAAATGAATCTCATCGCGTCGTGGAGACGGTAATCCGTACGTACGCACGAGCGATGATATCGTTCCCATATTTATTGAATGGTATTAGAGTGGATGATATAATATAATAGAATAAGTATGATTTTATAATAATTATATATAGTTAATATTTACACCATTATACCCATCCAAGTAAGGTGGTGGTGGAAAAAATGATTACACCACGATGTGGAGACGGTATTCCGTAGGTACGCACACGCGATGATTTCATTTTCCGTAGGATGGATATAAGGTGAAATAGGGTTGTTTCATATTTATAATAACATATAAGTATATAAGTAATACTGATGTTATTACATTATAAATAGACAACTAAATAAGAGGAAGTAGAAGAAGAATGAAACATGAAAGAGTCGGTAGTAGAAATTACCTCTCCCTCGATGCACCTCCTTTAAACTTCTTCTTAGGGCACTGAAGTTGGTCTTTTGAGAATAACAGAACCTCTATGATGTAAATAGAGTGTCTTAGAAGAGGAATTGGCAGGTTTTGGATGAGATTCAAGGCTCAAAAGGGTGTGAAGAGAAGAGGGAAGGGGTTCCCTTTTTATAAGGGAGGAGAGGGGCACGTTTGGAAAACTTTAAATATTATTTTAAAATAATGTTATATTCAGTTTATAATAGCTCCAAATTGAATTATTTCGAAGCTAATGTGGGGATGGTTCGAAATCCTCTAAACCAATATATTTTAGACAATTTTAGGTTACTATTTTGACCTTATCATTTAGATTTAACTCTATGTTAAATAATTTTACTTATACCGTGTCTTCTTGTTTTCTTACACTATATGGTTAATAAACATACGATAATAAGCCAAAAGAACCTGAATTTTTTCATTATTAATATATATAACCTTATATAAGTCATTTGGCCGAACCTTATATTTTTAAGAATAAACTAATAATTAATAATATAATATTTGTTTTAAAAACCATTTTATGTCAATTTTGACACTATTTGGTAATTAATTTTTGTGAAAATAATAACAACATGATTAGTTCTAAAAAAGTTAATTAAATCAATACTAAAATGTCCTATTAACCTATATAATTATTTTAATTCATAAAAAGTCTCAAATTAAATTTATGTGGGTATTTATAATATCAATTATTTTAATATTTCATTATTTAGGTAGTCACTGCATCACCATTGTGTCATAAATAAATTAACTTATTTAATTTCTAAAAAATATAAATAAACTACCATTAGGTAGGAATTTTTTTTATATTTTTAATTTATATCTATAGTCAAATGTATCTTATGTATAACCCTATATTAAATATGTTTTAGTTATTAAACTTTGATTTTAACTATTTTAACTCTTCTTTAAATAAAATAATAATAAATGTCCAAATCTAATCCAAGTGGACCTAAAGGTAAATATTTTATTCCTAATTTTTTTTTGTCAAATTAAACTTATCAAATAGAATTAATACATGTGTTAAGGTAATAATAATATCATTTTTACCCTTAATCTCCATATTTACTTTTAACCATGGTAAATAAAAGTAAAAAGTTACTATTCACCAAAAAATTATTTTCATTTTATTGAACCACATTTTACTCCTTGATATTAACCATGTCTCTCGGATTTTCAAAATTCCACTCATAGAAGCGATAAAATTAAGTCTTATGTAAATTTGAAAAATGCTCATAGGAGGTAGGTAAAAGATGGTGAAAAGTTCAATAAAATTTATATATATCTAAAATTATTATAAAATGACTCCAATGAATTACATTGAAATTATATAGGTATTATGTATCAATTTTTACCAAAAATAATTTTAAATAAAATAAATAATTATTTAAATAATAAGTCAATTTTTAAATAGTAACCCAGTGTTTTCACTATTCATCAAAAATTGAATGTTTTCATAAGAAATACCAAAAATTCAACCTAGGATAATTTCGATATTCCGAATCCAAAATGGAAATCAATTTTGAAAAATAAAATTTCAAAAATCGGGTATTACTATTCATAATGGCTCGTTTATATAATATTTTAATAGCATATCATTGTTTGGTGAAACTCGGTATTGCTTACAACACAAGCTATCGTGGAAGGCCGCGATTGCGTGTAAAGAAAGCCAAGTCAAGGTTGTGTGTAGTGAAAGATTCTTTTGTTGTTGTGTATAATAGAATCTAAATGTATTTCATTTATACATTGAATATATATATATATATATATACACACACTCAATGTTGCATAGAATAAATTCTATCAAACGAACTTGAAATTTTGTGTAACACGAGCCAAGAATAGTGTTGCCTATACGGTGTTTCATATAGAACAAGATAATTTTGGTGTTGCGTACAACACAATACATCAATGAATTTAAAAATAATAATTCTCATAAAATCTCACGTTGTTACAGTGATGCTCCAGAATGATGGTCAGAAAATGGGAATAATCAGATGTTGTTTCATGGGAAGTTGTTTTTTCTGGTGGAAATGCGTGAGAGACTCCTTGGTGAGTTCCAGAAATCACCCCTGGAAGTACACCCAACAGCTTCCACAATGTATTGGGGCTTGAGAGGTCAGTTCTGGTGGGCCGGTGTGAAGCAGGCAGTGGCAGAGTTCATGAAAAAATGCCTCGTATGTCAGCAGGTGAAGGCTGAACACCATGTCCTCAGAGGTTTGTTACAACCGTTAAATGTCCCTGAGTGGAAGTGGGAAAACATCATGATGGATTTCATCACGGGACTACCTAGGGTTCAGGGAGGCTACGTTGCTATCTGGGTAGTGGTGGACTGACTAATGAAATCAGCTCACTTCCTCACAAGGTAGGAGTTGTGTGACAACCGGGTCCCGATGACAGTACAACCACCCCACCTTAACATGTCCGTCGGGTCCTGGCCTACCAGGTACCACCAGTTGCCCCCGCAGACACGTGGGGCCCACCCCAGGGTCCACCCACATGCCTGAACGGGTCATCTGACTAATGAAAGTCCCCACAGGCCAACACTTGTCATTTCCAGTGTGCTTTGTCCTCACCCACACACATCCTAGGAATCTTCCCCGAAGGTCACCCATCATAATAACTACTCCAGGCCAAGCACACTTAACTGTGGAGTTCTAATCAGGTAGGCTCCCGAAAAGGAAGGTGCACATTGTTGACATGAGTCATATCATTTATCTATTTAACCATTTATCATTTGGGGATGTTACAAGTTGAGTATAGTGGATGCCCTAGAACAAAGGTACATGGATGAGGTGGTGCGATTTTACCGAGTTCTGAGATCCATAGTCTCTGATTGGGATACCCAATTTACCTCACATATCAGGAGAGGATTCAAACATGCTTTTGGCACCCAACTATGCCTTAGAATTGCTTTCCACCCCTAGATAGATGGACAGACAGAGTGCACCATCTAGACCTTAGATGATTTTCTATGAGAATGTGTCTTGGACTTTGGAGGATCATGGGTACGACACATTCCTCTAGTAGAGTTTTCCTATAACAATAGATATCACTATACAATTGGCATGGATCCATTTGAATCCATGTATGGGAGGTCGTGTCACTCACTCGTGTGCTAGGAAGAGGTTAGGGAAGCAAGTGTTCTTGGACCAGAGATGGTAAAGAACTTCACAGAGAGGGTTCAGCTTATCATAAAAAAGATGAAGGCAACTCAAGAACGACAAAAGTCATATGAAGATCATTGGGTAGGCCCTTGGAGTATGGAATGTGGGACCACAAGTTATTGAAGGTCTCCCCTTGGCATGGGAAATAGAGGTTCGAAATGGGAATTAAGATTTATCCTAGGTTCATCGGACCCATCGAAGTTTTTTGGTGGGTCGGAGAAGTGTCTTATCAGCTGGTACTACCACCGCCACTATAGAGGGTGCATGATGTCTTCCATCTGTCTCAGCTATGTCTGTATCTACATGACGATTCTGGCATCCTTGATCGGGGAAAGATAAATATCAGGGACAATGCGACGTTCGTAGAGAGACCAGTGAGGATAAAAGGTCATGAGGAGAAGGTGCTTCATGGATGAACCATTCCATTGGTTCGTGTGTTATAGAGGCATGGTGTCCTTGAGGATAGTACCTGGGAACAGGAGGCACAGATGCACACCCAGTACCCAGATTTGTTTTTAGATTTATCCTATTTTGTTTCGTACTTGTTTATGATGTAAGTATTAATCTGGTTTACAATGGAATGTCTTTTATGTGTGTGTGAAGAGTCCTGATTGTGGGGAGGGGAGGCCTTGATCCCTAATCAAGACACATTAAAGTGGAAGAGCTTAAACCCATGCGGGTGAGTCAGTTCCACCCATAGCGGATAATATCTTTAATGGACGAAGGTAATCCCAAATCCATATGACTGTACGGTTTAATCTTTATTGGTTTATGTGGTTTCTTGGGGGAGATGAGCGATTGGATATCTGTGATTTTTTAAGAGATATTTGAGGAAGAGGTATTCCTTGGTGTCAAGGAGGTTTACTCCTGAGAGGTATCTTTCGAGGTGGTTGTTATGACCCCTCTCTTTTCTTGTGGTCTAGTTTTGATTCTTGAGTATGAGAATAGTTTTAGAGGTATCTGATGTAATGAACCAGACCCCCTGGTACAATAATTTGTGAAAACTTGGTCCCACCAAAATGGTGTCACCGATCATGGCATCACCATGATGGTGGAACCGCTGGCGGTGTCTCACCATGACGGTGTCTCACCGTGACTGTGTCTCATCGTGAAGGTGTCTCACCATGAAGGTGTCTCACCGTGAAGGTGTCTCACCGTGACGGTGTCTCACCGTGATAGTGACTCACTGTGATGGTGGCACGGTGATGGTCGCTCACCTAAACGGTGGCACCACTCACGGTGGCACCACTCACGGTGGCACCAGTCACTGTGTCTCACCAAACCAGTGACACCGTAAAGGTGGCACCATGATAAAGACACCATTACAGTGTCTCACCAAAACCATGTCTCACCCTTTTTCTAGTTTTCCTGTGTTTTTTCAGTTCTGCACCAGCAATGTATATTTTGATGAAAAACTTTTAAATACATCCTTTTATAATGTTTAAATCCCATTAATCATATCTAAAATCCCTAAAAACCGGGAAACCCTTTAATTACCAAGACGTGTTTCTTTTCATCGGTGTCACACCCTCTTTCCTATAATTTCTAAATCCACCCTATTATGTGTTTTCCTCAAATTAATGGAAATCCTTTAAAACACGACAGTTATGATCAACTCTCCAATGAGAAAAATTAAATGAGAATTAATCCCATCCTATGTAACCACCAACCACGTGCTGAAACCACGATCTTCCATTAAATCCATTTAAGATTTGATATTTTGTAACTCCAGGATCTCACCTTTTTATCGCATGAGAATCTCTTCTTCTTCTTCTTCTTCTTCTCATTGGCTGGTCTCTTTTCCTTCATCTCGTCTCTCTTAAAGTTCCTCTTCTCAAGGCTTGTGGTGCGGCTATACTGGATCCTTCCTACTCATCCTTGGAGTCCTCGGAGTTCCTCCCCTGTAATCCGCACATCCCTAGTTCTTGTCATGTGGAGAAAAACATCGATCGTTGATCATCTAGGTAGGGTTATTTCCTTCATATTTTATTACTATGTATCATGCGGGGTGGGTATGCTAATGTTTCTATGAGGATGGATGAAACCAATACATAGTGAAGATAATAAATTCACTTTTAAAATAATAATGGGTTTGTTTGACGATGATGTTGTACTCTTCTATATTACTTTTTATGTTGTGAATTATACGGGCTTATGTTAACTGAAAATTGTGGTCATTGGTGGTCCTTCCTTGCGCACTAATGAACACCTATCTTCTGTGATGATTGAATGGATGTAACATAGAAATCGGTTAATCACGTAAACTCTGTTGATTAAATGGATGTCCAGGGAAAAAAATTCTTGTGTGATCACCCCAGTTAACCAAACAGATTGATGGAACTTAATGAATGTTGTACTTGAATCTGGAAACTCCCTTTCTCTTTCACAGTAGTATGTGTGGTTGTTCTTATTGATTCTTGTGGGATGATATGGATGGTTATGGGATCCCCTATTTCGAAGAAATCATTATTTTGTGGATCTAAGGCCATGTGGGGCCATATGTTGGGGCTTGGATTGGTTATAGTACATCGAGGGATCTCACAGATCCCATTATTGTTGTGACATTACAAGAGAACCGGGTGTGAATGCTTAAATTGCTGCATGGATGTTTCCCCTTACATGGATTTTGGCTATGCCTGTTAGTTTCCTGGTAGTGAATAATTATTTAAATGGAATCAGTTGAATTTGAAAGAAACAATGGGAAGGATGGGGAATTGTTTCCAGGAGTGAGTCGTGACTTGGTTACGGGTGTTGTGCTTCTTATGAATGAATAGTTGCGATGGCGTTTGTGAATGAGCTCATATTGGATTCCCTAGGTAAGGATGAGTTCTTTTTTACCTATATGTATAATTTAGATTTTTTGTTTCTTATTAGTTCCCCACCCATGTTGAGAACTTAATTCCAGACACCCCCATTTCAGGGGAGGGTGTCTTTTCCTACACACCTACGAGTGACTGGTTATTAACGCTTTTTCTGCTCCCTTTTCCAGATATCCCAAGACTCTTCAGGCAGGCTGTGAAGGCCAGTGGTCCATTATAGCCCAATATTCTTTGGAGAGGGTACATTATGGTGGTTGGACGAGGTGCGTGTGGGAAGGTTTTTTCCCAAGTGTCTTCGGGATGAGGCCTAGGTGTCTTCGGGCGTGGAAGTAGTTGTTCAGTCCCAGGTGTTTGAGGGCCTGGTTACGTGTAGTTGTGGCCTAGGTGTTTGCAGGTGGGATGAGTGGTTGTGGTATCCAAGGTGTGTGTGGGCGGGGAAAGGTAGTGGGACTATAGTGGAAAAGGAGGGGAAGGTCCGACGCATAGTATGTCTTCAATAACTAGTGGGAATGTGGTGAGGGGTACCCAAACATTGATGTGTTTTTATCATTACATTACATGACTTGCATTATTTGGGGAGTGTTCTTTGGTGAGGTTTGGGTGGATAGTTTTCTTATTAGGTGCTTGGTTATCTCCATTCTCACAGGGCATTAGAATGCCTCCCCACTTATACACGAGATCTTTTGGTTTTCTCTAATGAGTATACTTGTATGATCACCCTACATATATAAAACCACTTTTAAGTTTCTAAGAGGAATTCAGAGATCATGCATGGCCATACTAGTTTGGATGTTGGGAAAATTGTTGTTATTGTTTTTCTTTTCATGGTATTTACATTCGGGGTTTTCTTGTACTTCTATAGCATTTACTGTGGGAAGAATCATATGGAAATGGTTTTTCATTGGCATTACTTTCCTACACTTTTGGTTTTTGTTTGTGATTTACCATCTTATCTCCCTATCCTACAAAATATAAAGGGTAATTAATTCCATTTTGTGTATGATTCAATACCCTTGGTTCTAGATGCCACTCCGGGACCTATGGAAGGCGGGTCTTAGGGGTCATTATCTCTCGTTCAACTTAAATAAGGAAGGGTCTGTCAGTCTGTTGTCCCTTCACTCATCTTGGTGAAGGTGGGTCGTGACAGATCATGTTTGGACATAATCATTTGAGATATATGAAACACATCATGAACCTGATAATTTTTTGGTGGGCACACAAAATGATATGCTAGTATCCTTATATAATCAAATATTTCATTGGCAATGATAAACCTAGGGGTTAGTTTTCCCTTCACTCTTAAATAGATAAATTCATATAAATATATTCTCTCCAACATCACAATATAGATAGTGTGCATTATTATATATATAATATTTTTAAACATTATGCAACATGTTTCTGAATATTTCTATACTTCTAAATAATTTCATCAGCTGGCACATGTTCCAATATCTTTCTTCTTGTAACCATACTGTAATACAATGGAGTACTACACTCTTTTCCATAAAGGGATTCATAAAGAGACATAAAATTTCACTAATGAATGAAATTGTTTCTTGATGTCACAACTTGAGTAAATTTTTGATCCCAACATCTTTATAAATCCAAAGAATATGATCTTATCATATCCTTATGGGTTTGATTTTTTCTCATAGACTAACCAACTATCTATAGATGATATAAAGTGTTAAAAATCAACTCTGTATAAAAATATTAATGAAGTCTTCATCAATACATTGAGGTAAAATTCATGTCCTGATCAGATAAAATGTAATGTGATACCCCATATAGCCATACTACTTCCTCAATATATATTATAACTGGAGGACCCATAGATTGAACTTATCTAATAAAAATTATGTATTGTCTCATCATAATGTGATCAACTAAAACCCATAATTACATCAACATCAAAGGAAATGTTATCCCTAATGATTACCAGTATGTTTAATTATATGTTAAAAAACAATAAAGGAATTACTCCGCGCATATCATTTTCAAAAAAACATATAAAGAGCTAATGGTTTGTATATAAATTATTTTCTATTATAATATCATTAACTAGAAAAACTTCCATCATTGAAACCCATAAAAGGGGAGATAAATACATTGAACATATGATAAACCTTAAAAATCAATAACATTTGATGGTGTCCACAACATTTAAATTAGTCATACATTTAGACATATACACTTCCAAATGTTAATTCACAATTACTTTCTTATAATAGATATTGTCAAATACAAAAGACATATCCATTGGAATCCTTGGTTCATCCATATACTGATAGAATATAGAATGAGACTTCACTACTCAAAATTACATAAAGACAAAGATGATAAATGCTCAAAATACCAAGAAATTTCAGTAAAGGATGGATAATAATGTTTTCATAGGATATATTCATACGAAATAAAAAAATGAAATTCCTAAAAGGCGGGGTGGATATTTTCCCCTAATTATCAGGACTCACATCATTAATAGGGAAAAATTATATTTTTCATTATTCTTATGCCTTCAAAGGATGTGGTAACTATATTAGACCTTGTATTGGGGCCTTAGATTACATAGTTACCAACTTTCTTACACTTCACACAATAGTGTTTGGGTTATTGATTCTATAGATCTTTCTATTTACTTGGAAAATTAGTTATATTATTGAAATCACTTTACCATTATATTTCCATTTGACCATACCTTGAAAATTTTAAACATATAATAATTCCATTATGAAGAATAATATTCTAGGTATCATCCCACAGTTTGATAATAATGTAAATCTCACCATCATCTCTTCATATTTTTTAGATATTCCATTTAATTGCACTATCACTTCTTGTCAAAACCATGATATTGAGGCGTAACACCACCCACCAATTAGACAATGATATCACATTCAACCATTTATTAATATATTTATATTATTCTAAGGGAAAATTACCTTTAATGAATTTTTTTATCAATAGAAGAATTTTTCTACCTTACTTTATGGCTGAATGATAATTCCAAAAGTGTACCTCCCATGTGATGCAAAATTTTCCTAATAGGTGCCAACATCTTCATCTTCAATTTTCTTTATCTTAATTACTCTTTCCCCATTATTTTATGAATATTTAAAGGGATTTAATTTGTGAAAAATAATTTCATTAAATCATCTAGATCCATATATTTAATTTCATCATATTTTCTTGTATTCTTTATAAGAGACTTCTATTAATCTTCATCATCTTTATAATGGTGTATATCTAGAATGACAATAACAATATCAAAAACTATTGAATGGAAAATATCATTTAAATAGTGATGATATATTTTTCAATAAATAGTATATCATAATACCTATAAAAATATGTTGGAAAATTTTTTATGGAGGAATCAACAGAATATTTTCCCCTCTTTTATCTTTTGTATGTATATTTTAATTAATAGATTGATAATTTTGTGGGAGAATATCAATGTGTTTTTCAATTATATAAACAATTTATTTTAGTTTCTTCGTAGGAAACTCATTTCATTTTACATCACATTTAACATTATAATTATTTATTTAGATTCCATACATATACGAGAACCAAAAGAATGGTGCAAGAAACACTGACCATCTAGGGGAACCACATAATCATGAAAAATAATTTATAGGAGATCTAAATAATAAAACATTAATATTAATCTATGATTCATAAGGTTTAGACAATGAAATTAAATGTAATCATCTATTTAATTCTGTCATTATTGTTTATATATAGTTTTTGAACTTTCAATGCATATACCTAGGGTGTATCGATCATGGTTTTTAGAAGGTATCATTGTCATCCACCATGTGATGAACATTTCTATCTCAATGCACCCATTTTTTGAGTTATTTACCCATATTAATTTTTTTTCAGATCCATATACTATTCTAGTATATAGAATGGAATGTAATTTATTGGAAACCACTCCATATATCCTTTAGAAAAATTACAAGTCATTTTATAATACACTATCTAGTATTTAAATATATCCCTAGACATTTCCCTAGAAATATACCTAAGTATCTATCTAATATTTCAATATTCTAGTTTCCAATGGTTAAATAATCAAATCATTTAATACTAACTATAGAGATGTTGGATTTTCATACACAGATATCACATATTTTTTTATCAATATTAAGTAAATTTCAAAAACAAATTCCAAAGCATCGTAAAGGTGTTGTGACTTTAGAAATAGGGACACATAAAAAACTGGACCATAATTTAACTATTTCATATCCTGCTATATTCTTCATAATAATAACTCTTTTTATAAATATTATACATAATACCTCTGTTTTTATACTTGGGGAAGGAAGCATAATAAAGCATTATATAAAATTATCAGTAAGGGGATACAAGGGAGATATAAATAAATCATGAGCATATGGGTATGAGAACATCAATATGACATATGATAACTATACCCTTTATATCATTGATATTATACATGAAACTAAGAATAAATCATGCTAGATATTAATATATGAATAATAATGGAATAAAATATTTTCATCCATGATTGAATAAAATTGGAATAAGATATATATTTTTTGGAATATACATAATCCTAGAAATACTTCAATTATACCCTCTAATACATTCATAACAAGTTTGTCTTGTCAGAACCATCAACTTACCTACTTTGGGTTGGGGATAACCTCTTATGTGCCTCCTTTCGGACTTTGGGTAACCCCATGTACAATATAATTAAATCATGGGATGACCTCCCTTGTACCTTTTTTAGTCTTCAAATATCCCCTCATGTACATTTTGATCTCCTATAACATTAACCACTACCCAATTCATTTAATGGTGGTCTAGGTCCCACTAATTACATATTCCAAAGTATTTTCTACCAAAAGTTAAAAGAATATTTATCAAAATAAAACCCATGAAAAGAAATGGGGTTTATAAAATATTTAATCATAGGAAAAACTGAGGAAATAAAAAGGGCCCCATAATCATTTCATCAGGACATAATCCATGGAAAAGATATGGCTTTCATAATCATCATGGAAACAAAAACATAAAACATTCTGGGAAACAATTATAATGGTATCCTTGTATAATATCCCTAGTAATGCATATGTAATATCAATATTTTTCAATATAGTCTGAAAATTATTTTTAAAGAAAGATCACATTGAACATTTCATGTGGTAGATAACTTTCTGATAAAAATATGTTTTTAAAAATAATAATTCAAAATTTTTTTTGGCTTCTTTATCTTTGATAATAAACAATAAAACTCTTAAAATATTCATTAAAATTATTTAAAAAATTTCTTGAGTAAAATAACATTTCATCCTTGGAAAAAAATAAAACATAAATCAACATAAAAATAATTTTAATTTAAAATATCAATGAATATTTATAAAGGAAAAATAAAATAAAATGATGGTTATAAATTCCTGAATTTTGATTCTTTCTGTAAATGATTAAACAATGATTTCTTTCATTGTTTTTTTAAAATTCAAATGGGTATTATTTTGATATCATTTTGAAGACTCCTTTCAAAAAAATTAAAAATATTAATACATGGGAAAATTTTTGATTTAAAATTTATTTAATGAATTGTATAAAATAATTTGAAATCCTTTTTTTGAAGATATGATTTTTAGAGAATATGGGGTTTCAAACAGAGAGAAAAATCAAGAAATTATTTCATAAAATAAGTATATCGAAATAATGAATAAAAAAATAAGAGAAATTGATGGGATAAAATTTATTTGCATGAAATAATTAGAGGATAATATAATACATGAGATAATTGGTATATTTAATCTATGATTTCATCATTGGATATATTATAAAAAGAACATATAAACAACGTGATTGTACCATACAATAATTACCACATTTGTAAAATCGAATTTGAAGCCTCGTAAAATTAAAAAAATGAATCATAGTATAACATCATAATAAATAACTTCTTTATATTATATTTAAAAGGGTGTATATATACACCTCATATAAGATGATATATTCATAACACAAAATATGTCTCAAAGAAGGATGATTTAGCCAAAAATCCATTACTACTTTGGTGCATTTTGAATCTTCATCCCAATGAAATAGTTATCCTGAAATGGAAATGTGAATAATTTTTTTTATGATATTGGTCATAAAATACTTTCATTGATGTATATGTGAAACATAAAAGAAACATGTGGTGACTATGACATGCATTTCACAGAAAATAAATGTGAGATAGAGCACCCTTACCTTAAGTCACATATTCCATCATACACATTAAAACATAATTTAAAAATATATATGTCTTTTATAAAACCATTAAATAACTATAATTATATATATCAGAATATATATAATTTTCATATGATCGTTTATTACATTTTAATTAAGAAATCCATGTTAATGTCATGTTTTGGGAAATAATTGATTTGTTTTTTCCTATATACTTTCATTTGTTTATTTTAGTCTCCCTAGAATGATTATGGTTCCATTATCTCAATAATGCAAAAAATGATATAAATATAATATTTTTTCAATATTTTTTAGATTAATCCATATTATTTATATATAGTAAATGAAATATATCATTCATAGAGACTATTGGCCCAATGTACAAATTAATGATATTAACATTTTCTTTAGATATTGAATGAAAAATTGGTAAATGATATATTATAAATAAATAATCATATTTATTTTGTAAATTTCACTTGGGTTTATTAAAATTAACATTAATACTTTCCATTTAAAGTATTTATGAATCGAATAACTCTATAGTGCGGTGGTCCACCGTACACACAAACGACATTATAATATTCTCATAGAATGAAAGGTAAGAAAGATAATGTGACATCATGATTAAAAAATCATAATAATACCATAAATATAATATATTAACATTGAATACATAATTATATCAATCCAAGATATTTTGTAATAGAAAAATATTTTTCACTGGTTTGGGAGGTGATAATACGTCATGCACATGGAGGATGATTTCACAAAACAATTGATGGAAGATGAGATGGTAATAGATAATGAGCATAACATTTTAACATATAAGTATATATAATATAAAAATACTATAATATATATATTTTTTAAATATAATTGATGTATATCGAGGAAGAAAAAAAATATGAAATGCTCATTGAAGTATGTTTCCACTTCTTTCAATAACCTTCGTAAGACTAAACCAAAATCCCTCATATTTTGTTTTTCTGAAAAAAATAATTTAAATATAATAGGAGGAAAATAAGGACATTATTTGGGAATTCCATGGGTAATTCAATGGGTTTTAAAATTTTGAAGATTGTAATAGAGTTGGTGACCTTTTATAAGGTAGGTGTGTACTACACTTTTAGTTTTTGAAATGAAAAATTTTGCCCCATTTTTTCCAAATAAAACAAAGTTATAAAATGAAAAATTATAAAAAAGTATAAGATCTAATATCCATATATGTCCATTCCATGGATTTTTACTTTTCATATATCATTTTAACACTTATCCTTTTAGATTCACCCACTAATAAACAAATTTTATATTAATTAAGCTTAATAAATTTTAATATTTTGACAATTAAATTTTTTCAATGATATATTTTTAACATATTAGATATTATAAATTATGTGGATTAAAAATAATTAATCATTTTAATACATTTTACTCAAATTAATGTAAAATATTAAGTAAAAATTAATCCTGCATGCATGAAGAGAATGTTTTTTATCAACATAAAATTGTCCAAAAGGTTATAAATTTTTAATAAAAAATTCAACTAGAGACTATTCTAGTTACCTTAATTGGATTAATATATATATATATATAATTGAAATAATTTAACTATTAAAAACACAATAAACAAATTTTAGTTTTTTTAAATACATTAAAAAACTACTAGTAACCAAAATTTTCACGAATCATCGAAACAATTCTCTTCATAATTTTTTTTAATAAATTAACCCTAAAAAATTTATTAAATATTAATTTCAAATGTTAATATTTATTTCTAAATAAATTCAATAAATGAGTAAACATTTTTATATATATATTTTGAAAAATATGATAAAAATTCATTCAAGAAGAATAATTTTTTTAATTGTAAAACGAAATATATTGTTATATCTTATCTAAAAACACATAAGATTAAATCTCGAACATGTGATTAAATATAAATTTTTTAAATTTCATTAAAATAATTTAAAAAAATATATTTTTTATTAATTTAAACACATTTTTTGAATAAAATATTTTTTATGAAAAAAATTACCTTTATCTTCAAATAATTTTCTTAGATATTTATATTTAATTGATCACCAATGAATTCATTTTATATAAATGTGTCATCTATATATTTGCATAAAAAAATTTATATTGTTAATAACCACAATTCTATCAACATCTAAATAAATATCCTGTTAAATTATAATAAATTAATATTATGTCATGTTTTTTTTAAATCAATGTTTTGTATAACAAAAGATAGACTTAGTGTTGTGTGTATTACCTCATAAACTAAGTTTTTCATATATTTAAAATATGAAAAACATTTAATTTATTTAAAAAATATATTTCAGAAAAAAAGGATCATAAAATTCATATATAATTAGGTGTAGGTAGGTTTGGTTTTATCCTATGTAGGTGATAGAAATGTGCTACATGGTGGAGGAAATTTTGATGAATATATAGGTCAGGGGTCTGGAGGAGACATTTTTTCACAAGTTATTGAGTTTTTATAAATATTTTGTACAATTTATTTTTATAGATTCTAGTACCAATATTTCCAGATAATTATATTTATATAACCATTGTATTTATTATTATACATATATATTCATTATCTATATTTCCATATATTATGATCAAATTGAAAAAATCATTCCCATGTATAGTTTTTAATGCCTAGGGGTTTTTTACCTACCTATGGGGATTTGAAATTCTTTTCATACATTGTATGGACCACCTCATGTTATTGAATGTTGGGTAATATTGGTTCATTCATTATGAAATTGTATCAATTTGAATTTTTTCTATATCCATTTATGGATTAAATCATAAGATGTTGTGGAAGATATGTTATTGAATTCTGGGGACTTATGAAGAAAATTTTGAGTGATAATAAGTCCAGCACTCCTCCTAATGAGGATTAAGAAACAATTATGGCTGGTAATTGTGTCTTTTTTTATTCATATAGTTTTAATCATTGTATTTCTCTTATTCAATCTCTTGATAGTTTTATTTGATTACTATTATTAAATATAATTGATTTACTAGTCTCCTATTCTTTAAACTCTTTCGTTGTTGATGTTTATAACCCCCCCAATGTGTAAAATTATTAGAAAGCATTATTTATTATTTTAATATTTTTGCGGCCTTGAATGTTTTTGAAATATTCATGAGAAATGTTTTCAAAAAATATGATGGTTTGGTGTGTCGTTCATAAAATGGGTTTTAAGTCATGACATGTATAATGATAGAGTTTTTATTATCTTTATGTTAAATGGATTTATCCCCATCTTATAAATTATTGAAATCTATTTATTGACTAAATTATATGGGTTCAGTGATGAAATTTTTGTCTGATATGGTAAATCTAAATGTGTTCATAGATAATGCAGTGATCCATCCTCAGGGATGAACTCTTTTCCTATAGCGTTGTTCTACTATAATAATGTGTACACTTGGATGCATATGTTGTATGACAATGCTACTATTTTATTTCACACTTAAACACAATTTATTACCAGAAATTTTACTTAACAAAACATGAATGAAAGAGAGGTCTAGTCTCTTTGGGGGATTAAGATCATTACATAACAACTTAAAATATGTAATAAAACATATTTAATGAAAAAATCTTTTACATGACCACTACATTTCCCCATACATAGCATTGCATTGGATAACCAAATGACATGCATAAGAAAAGGGTGAGCTATAAAGCCCAGTAAGGGAATAAAAATGGAATAACAATAGGAATAAAATACATGTTATACAATAAGAATATCAATGTAGAACAAGAGAAACATGAACATAAATGAATGATAAATCATGATAATAATAACACGGGGATGTGGAAACAAAATTTAACATGATATTAGCATGAGCCAAAGATCATTGCACATGGAGCATGTGTAAACCCTCAATGAACATGAAGCATGAGTACACCCTCATTGCACTTGAATTAGCATGAGTCAACACTCATTGCATATGAAGTATCATGAAACTATAGTTTACCTAATTCATTGGAGCACTATCAGGTCACACCCTTCATAAACATTTCATTTAATTCATAAATGTTCCACAAGATCATACAATATGGATTCATAAGACATCATAATTTATTCCACGATTGAGGAATGTTGAATTCATACAAGAAACTCTTCCATCAATAATTAAATGTGCATAAAGGTGAATTCCATTGATATAGAAATTGGGATGGTATTAACTAAATAATAGTTTTGGCCTAGAAAATTTCACTGCAATTTCGTCACCATAACGGTATGGCATGAGACCTTACACATATGGTTGACGAGAGAGAAATGGGTGTTTCATCATATGTACATAAAATGGAGAATGTAACACCCTGATATTTTATGAGAAATATTCCTTTTAATTTCTTTAATGTATTTTGTTGTACTCTATACCAATATTAGCTTTCACAATACGCAATACCGTATTTTCTTTTAGTATACGCAACATTATTCTTGGCTTGTGTTGCACACAATTTCATGTTTTTTCGAATAAAATTCATTTTACCCAACACCGAGTATAGATTCTGATCTATGTATAAATTAACTATGAATTTATTATGTTATATGCAACCCCAAAGGAATCTTGCACTACATACAACCCTAACTTGGCATGCATGACACGCAAGAGTGACCTTCCTCACTAGCGTGTGTGGTACGTGATACCAACTTTCACTAAACGACGATATATTGTTATAATATTATCACGAACTAGACTTTATGAATATTATTAACCCCATTTTTAATTTTATACCATTTTCATTCATCTTACACATATTCGTGAACATGGTATGAGAACAAAATAAATTTTTCGGGTAAAATTAGTATTTTTAAAAAAATGTAGTTTTGCCGCCTTTTGATGACGCAACCACATTAAATATAGTTTTTGACACATTTATATGTTCAATTGAACAAAATAAACTAATTAATTTTAATAATGATATAAAAATTTACTTTGATTTTTTTAATATTTTTCTGTTAACATTCATATTTTGATGAATAGTAAAAATATGCTAAATTTTAGTTAAAAACATGTTTTTTCATGAAGATAATTTATATGGTTAAATTATTATATTTAATGGTTTTAAAGTATAAATATAATATATTTTTACCATTTAATATAATTTATGTCATTATACTTAATTTTACATTGGATTCATATGTAAAAACATTTCAATCTTTTGCAATGTTTTAAATAAAAACCCATTTTTTTCGACAAAAGGATTATTTTTAAATAAATTACTGCATCTTATATTTTTTGATTTTGTAAAAATTATTTTCATATTTGGAATCAAGAGGTTAAAATTGTGTAAATAGATAACTTTAATTTTTAGGCATTATGAATAGTAACTACAGTAAATTTTATTTACCATAGTTAAAGGTAAATCAGGTAATTAAGTGTAAAAATAATATTAAAAAATTACTCTAACATTTGTCATGATATCAAGGGTTGATTATAATTCTCTATAAAACATAATTGGGTTGAATTGGAATCTATTGGAACCCTCTTGAATGAGATTAAGACCTTTAATTTATTGAATTTAATGGAAAGTGAAATATGTCTCACTAAAACTTTATTAATTATATTATTTTTAATATAAGGCTATACATAATATAAATTAGATTAAAAATAAGCATTTATAAGATATTTTTTTCTTCATCAGGGTAATTTATTGGTAATTTTTATGAAATTTATAATTACCTTAATACCTTATATATTAATGATGTAGAAATTATTTATTTAGTGAAAAATCAATAGTATAGTTTTTAATAAAAAAATAATACCCATAAAAAGGACCCAAAACGTGACTAAACATTATTGGTATAATATATCTAAACCATAATAATCAAAGGGTCTACTTGTGGACCATTTGGAGCCTTATAAAGCAGTTTATGAAATTTATACAATTTTATTTTAAATGATGTTAAAGCTCTCCCATTCATAATTTAATAAAGATAACATTTTAGAAGATGGGTTTTTAGACGATAAATTAGACTAAAAGTATTATTGTGAAATATATTAGATTTATATTAATCATATTATTTTATTTTTAATTTTTATGATACAAATTAGCATATAAATTAATTATACAAAAAATGTTGTAGTAATTATTTTATTAAGAAAAAGATCAAATAAATTGGTTTAAAAATATTAAAATACATATTATATGAACTAATTATTGTGATAAACTAATTTTATAGAAATATATGACATATTAATTATCAATTAAATATTTTTGTTCGAACATATATTCTTTGTGGATTTTATTTAAATTCAAATAATTAAATAGTGCCAGAATTGAAAATATTGGTAGTTTATTAAAATAACATATTATTAAATTGATTAAAGATAACAAAAATATTTAAAAATAACAAATTTAAAATTATATGGTCTAAAATTTCATAATTTATCTAATTATGGACAATTCACAACACATAATTAAGTATTTAAAACAATTTAAAATATTGAATATTATTACCACAAATAAAATCAAATAGATTAAATAATGATAAATCAAAATGATAAGGTTTAAAATAAATTAAAAACATATATAAATTTTTTTGGTTGATGATATTACAACCCTATACCATCTCATATTCTATTTTGAGTCATTTTTGAGGTTTTTATGTGGGGTTTTATTTTATTATAAATTAATTTTTTTGAGAGTTTCTTAAAGTGCCCTTCTCCTGTCTTATAAAAGGGAACCTCCTCCCTCTTCTCTTCACAATTTAGAGCTTTAAAACACAGAAAAACCCGACCCATGTCTCTTATCAACATCCCTATAAAAATAGTAGAGGTCTTGGTCTTCTTGAAAGACCAACTTTAGTGCCTTAAGAGGTGGTTTAGAAGAGGTGTGTTGAAGAAGTTTTAATATCCTTTACTGTATCTTTCAAACTTATTTATTATTATAATTCCTCTATATGATTAGTTTCATTATTAATTAATAACTTCAGTATCACTTGTATACTGATATATTATTTTGAATCTTAAATAACCATATTTCACCTTCTATCCGTCCTACAAAAAACTAAATCACCGTGCGTGCGTACGTACGACTTACCATCTCCACGATGTGGTGCAATATGTTTTTCCACCACCACCTTACTTGGATGGGTATAATGGTGGTAATAGTAAATATATATGATTATTATAACATGATTCTAATTATAATATATTATATCATCCACTCCAATTCCATTCAATAATTATGGGAATAATATTATCGCACGTGCGTACGTACGAATTACCGTCTCCATGACGCGATGAGATTCATTCTCTATGAAAACCATTAAAAAATGATTATAAAGAATATATAATGACTAATAATGAAATATATTTCATAAAAATGCTACTGGATTTATGTATATATATATATATGTCATTTACTTCCATTCAATTTAATAAGGAAACTAAAACAATGTTAATGCATACCTATAACCTACCATCTCCATGAACGATGTATTTAATTTCATTTATCTATATATTATATATATATACAATGAATATATATAATATATAAATAATTTTTTATATTGTGGATGTAATTATATCATTATATAAGTAATAATATCAAGAATGACAAGTCCAAACATGTACGATAAATGAAACGATTATTACACAAAACTTTGCTTCCACATGGAATTGACAAATGAACAGGAAATATAAAGTCGCTAGTGAATCATATATGATATCACAAATATTATTATGGTTTTGTTACAAGTTTATAATATTTTTTAACCCCACTATACATGTGTTTCAGACATTTATGGATGAAGTTGGACCTAAAGTTAGGGGTAACTTTTCCAATCTCGTTTTTATCCGAGATTGTTTATTCGTAAGTATTTACTAGGGTCATATTTATCATCCATGTACATGTCCTCTAAATATATTTTCATAAAATTTTTAATATTCTTCTATGTATTTTTAATGTCATTTTTATACTTGTTTGACTTTTATCACATGGTATGGATGGATTCATTCTTTTTTTACCATATGAGGTAATTTTTTTATTTTTCCGGAAAACGTACGAGGAGAATGTTTTTTAACTTATACGGAATGAACGTATTTTTATGGTTTCATAACGCCTTATTTCCATGATGATTCCACTATAATATTTCATTATTATTTTCAACGAAATTATTTTCTTTTAAAATTCCATGACCTTTTGAGAAAAGAAAATGATTTTGAAGAAGAAAGGATATTTTTTTTCAAGAATTCATTTCAACTATTTTAACTAAGATGACATTCTTTTATTTGGATATGTTTCACATAAAATATCATAGTTATTTAAATGGTTTTATTTTGTGTATGATTAAATTTTATCCAACGTTTTATATAGATTATGTTATGATGGGATGATGTATATGAAACCCATTTTATTCATTGGGTTATGATGAATGATTTATGTTTATTTTGTGGCACACGAAAGTTTGATTTCACTATAAGATGGGTGGGACCTATATTCCCCTCCAATGCATTAGGTAATGATTTATATATCATGAGATAGACAAGGCTAGAAACAAGAACACAGATCTAGTTCAGTATTATAGGGATGTAACGACAAGTAAACCCAGTTCAGTAATGGACATTGTCCACCATGATAGTCTTGGCATCAATGCCTTGGCAACTATGTAAATAATGTCATGTGATTAATGGTTTTCCAAAATTAAATTTTTTATTCCTATTATATTTTATCATGATTAATGTTTCTTTATGATCTATGACTTATGTACTTCCAATATTTATGCCAGTACTCAAGATTTTGATGTTTAATGTTCATGTTTTAACATTCAAATGTTTATGGATTATTTTATGTTCAAAATGTTTACCCTTACTTAGCATTTGATCCCACCCTTTTTATGTTTTCTTTTCCCAGGATATAAAGAAAGGTTTTAGGTAAAAAAAGGGGAAGATATTTATGTGAGATGCTGAAGATCTTTCACTAGGATTAGAAGATTATGTTCCAAGTTTGCAAAGACACTAAACTAATACTATCTTTGGGTGTCTGTTTTTGTTATGTATTAAGTATTCTGCAATAGTAATGTAATGTCTATGTAAGTAATGATTTGGGTCTCTACAGTTGGTATCAGAGTGAAAGTTTAGTTAACCTTTGGAATATAGGATGTGAAAGCTTTAGTGAGATCCCTAGAGATATTTCTATGGTATGTCGAGGTATGTCTCTAAGGTTATGTATAAGTACAAGTTACAATCCTAGAATTTTGATAATGATCATGAATAACCTAGGATTAAACCTATGAAGTTAGAGATTGGAAGTACTCCCCATTGATTATTTTGTTTTCCAAGTATTCTTTTTTCCTCTCACACTATTCTTTTTGTGTTATTATCAATGGAGGGAACTAGGAATAATTGGGTGAACATTGAATCTGATGAACAAATTAGTGACCCTGAGGAACGAAATTTTGTAATGTCTAAAGTAAAAGATATTGTGATTATGCCAAATCAGTCATCACGGTATATGATTAACAAGTTGAACTTTAGTGGTATTCTTAATTCATTGAATAAGAGGAATATAGACTTTAGTTCATGTTCTCATGGTGAGGAACAAAGAGGAAAGAAGATTAAGCATCCTACATATCAAGAAAAAGGGAAAAAGAACACTGAGGAATACCTCAAATGAAGTGTAATATGTTATCTGTGTGGGGAGAAGGGTCATAGTGTGACAGAATGTTATGGATTTCAATGTTTATCTTTGGAGAACATGGTCATTACCTAACTCAATGCCCTAACCTAAGAGGCTACTTATAATCATGGAAGGACCTAATCCATGACAAACATTGACGTGGATTAATTTAAGAGCATATGTATTAGAATTCATGAATAATGTCATTGAGGTACTTTTGTATTGGAATATATATATATATATTGGTTTATTGTGGTTTACAATAATTATGTGGTACCGATAACCATGACAAGTGTTTGAAATTTTTTTGGAAAGAAGATGAATGTGGATAATTAAGGAATAAGGATAAAATAATATGTTTGATATTATTAATGATCTTATGAATGATATATGGACAAAGTGATATCATTGATTGAGTATATTGAAATTTTGGGATTTTGGTATGTGGAAATAGATAACTTTAGACATCATTCATGTTTTCACTAAGGTTCTACAGTAATTCATGTTTCAAGAGAATAAATTATTAAGATATTAACATGTTTGGAATGTGACCAACTACATATGTGTTATGATATATGGGGGATAAATTATTGTATTCACATGCTTGGTAGATGACCTTTCAAGTAATCGTTTTCTTTATACTATGAGATTGGACAGATGTATTTTGGATAATCCTAAGATTGGAATGGATTATGTTGGACATAATATAGTATTGATTAAGGATAGAACATTTTTTATATTATTTTTGGAATTTTATAATAGCGTATTTTTAGAAAATGGATGACCTGCAGGATAGGCGAAAACCTGTTGCATCAGACAAGGATACGGGAATCGAACTCACCACTGATGTGCGACATGCCTTTATCGCCTACCACTAGCCTAAATTGTAATGGCCCGGACCTCTCTGGTCCATTACTTTGTGAAATGTTGGTGTTGGAGGTGTTCCGGGAGGTCAAGGGGACTTATCCCCAACACTTTGCCAATTTTCTAGTTCTGTGAACAATGTTTCCAGTTTTATGAACAGTAACAGATCAGTGAGACAGATCAGTTTCACGGATCGGTGAGACAGATCAGTTTCACAGATCCGTGAGACAGATCAGTTTCACAGATCGGTGAGACAGATCAGTTTCACAGATCGGTGAGACAGATCAGTTTCACAGATCGGTGAGACAGATCAGTTTCACAGATCGGTGAGACAGATCAGTTTCACAGATCGATGAGACAGATCAGTTTCACAGATCGGTGAGACAGATCAGTTTCACAGATCGGTGAGACATATCAGTTTCACAGATCGGTTACACAGATCAGTTTCACAGATCGGTTTCACAGATCGGTGAGACAGATCGGTGAGACAGATCGGTGAGACAGATCGGTGAGACAGATCGGTGAGACAGATCGGTGAGACAGATCGGTGAGACAGATCGGTGAGACAGATCAGTGAGACAGATCAGTGAGACAGATCGGTGAGACAGATCGGTGAGACAGATCGGTGAGAAAGATCGGTGAGACAGATCGGTGAGAAAGATCGGTGAGACAGATCGGTGAGACAGATCGGTGAGACAGATCGGTGAGACATATCGGTGAGATAGATCGGTGAGACAGATCGGTGAGACAGATCGGTGAGACAGATCGGTGAGACAGATCGGTGAGACAGATCGGTGAGACAGATCGGTGAGACAGATCGGTGAGACAGATCGGTGAGACAGATCTGTGAGTCTTAGAAGTAGCAGCCTGGAGTCTGAGAGACGTTAGCTGCAGTTGTATCTATGACTAGGTAATGCCCATAGTGTGGATGTGAGTTACTTATATATTCTGTACTTTTTGTGTTTCTATACGCTACTCCACCCTGTCGGTAAGGGCAACTGACACCCCGGGGATTCTGAGCCCTGGGGGGGTGTTTTCCCCAACATTCTGATGGGAGGTTGAATGGCTGACTACCCCCTTTGGCCCCGCTCTCTTCTCTTGGTAGATCTAGTGCTGGTAGGCACAGTGGTTAGTTTTACCCATATATGTGTGTAGAGGGCTGTAATGGCTTGTGGTTATTTCACACACATATATTCTGGATATAGTATCCTATGGACTACTATAGGTGTAACGTGTATAGGCTGTGATGGCTTGAGGATCCTTACTCGGTGTGTGGGCTGTAATGGCTTCAGGTATAATACCCGACGTATGATACACGTTATGCGAGCTGTGGTGGCTCCCGGAAACTACCTGGTTACTTTTGGTTGTGAGGATTGTGTGGACCTTAGCCCAGGTGTCTGCGGGCAATCCTATGTGGTGCACGTGGTGTAGATTGTGGAGCTTGACCCATGATGATACGGGCAAGCCTTTGGAGAGAGATGCACATGACGTATGTCGTTGGGGAAAAGCGGCAAACCAGTGGGGAAGTAGTAGCGGGGTACCCTTGACATTCTTTACTATATGCTATATTCTTGTATGTGTTACTTGGTGAGAGTAGCCATGGTGAGGTTGGGAACATAGTATACCTGTTTAGGTGACGAGTTAGTTTCACTTGTTTTTCACTGGGCTTTAGCATGCTTTCTTTACTTTTGCACGAGAGTCTTGGGGAGGATCCTACTGAGTATACTTTTATACTCACCCTATGTACATATAAACTGTTTTCAGGTCACTTGGAGCAGGTTGGAGATCAAGCTGGTTACTACTAGCTTGCGGTTGGAGGAGGAGCTGTTCGGGCTTGTGGTCGCTGTCGTTTTACTTTCTTCTGGGTACTTTTAGTTTCCCCTTTCAGTTGTAGTACTTTTGCATGACATTTCATATATGTACTTTGGTTTCTTTTACATTTCAGTTATGAGTTGGAGTTGGTTGGATTCTATTCTATCTCTCTCTTCTGCATGTGTTCTCTTAGAGGGTAATGCCTCCCATTTGTGTGTGTATTATACCCTCGGTGCTAGTCGCCAACCCGGGGCCTACTGGAGGCGGGACTCGGGGGTCATTATCTCCCTTTTCACATTGCCGGCCCAGGAGGGGTACACTTTGTGGGGAGGGGGTCGTGAAAGAGTGGTATCAGAGGTCTGGTCGAGGGATAGGATGGAGTTTGGAGTTAGGCACAGGTGAGGATGCATGGGATGGTAGGGCAACAGTGTCATTCATGTTTAGCAAGTGGGGTAAACACTGGAGACCGGCAGAGACATAGGCGTTCAGGGCCCCCTATGATCTGTTGCACGGACCTTTAAGTTTACGATGGCTACTAAACAAAGTGATACTGGTTGCAGGGTAGAGACCTAGGAAAGGATCATGCATCATTATTCCTTGCGCCTGTGTTTGAATGGGTAGACCTTGGGATAGGTAACCTAAAAAAAAAATTAATAAAACAAAAAAATTAATTAATTAATGTTGAGTCTTCCATATTCCAGGCTTAGGAGCCCTAACGATTGTTATTTTACAGGTATGGCTCCAGGTCGGCGTCCCCGTCAGGTTTGCGCAGAAGGTGCCCAGCAGGCTGTTCCAGCAGATCGCCGCCAGGTAGAGGTTGGCGACGATGACACTTGGAGGAAGACGCTCCGAGAGTTTCAGCGCCAGAGTCTACAGAAGTACGAGGGCTCCGTTTCAGATGCAGTCACAGAAGACTGGTTGGAGGAGGTCGAGATAGGCTTCAGTTCGATTCGTGCTCGGAAGGAACACTGGGTGTCCTTGGTTGTGACGATGTTGCGTGGAGCAGCGAGACAGTGGTGGTTCTTGTTCCTCGGGGATCGTGAGGAGTCAGCGATCTCATGGGAGGAGTTTCGAGACAGGTTTAGAGTCGAGTTTCTTTCTTCGACTACGAAGGCATCCAGTTGCCAGGAGCTTCTTACCCTTCGACAGGGGAGCTCTAGTGTTCGGGAGTTTGGAATCCGTTTCAGGAACCTTCTACGATATGCTTCAGACCTGTTACCAGATGATGAGGCCAGGGCGAGGCATTTCGAGGAGGCTTTGCGTCCAGAGATCTAGCGCCAGGTCACCCCATTTATGCTGAAGACATATCTTGAGGTGCTGGCGAGGGCAGAGGTTGTTGAGAGGACTTTGGCTAGGACCGGATCGTCACGAGAGGGGAATCGTCATGATTCCTCAAGAAGCAGAGCTGTGGTCCGGGGTTCCCGGTTTTCAGGACAGAAGAGTTTCCGTTCACCTAGGGGTAGGTCCCAGCCCTTCCCATCTCATTTCTCCGGAGGTAGCAACTCTCAGACCTATGCCAAGGGATCAGGCGCTTGTTTTTCTTGTGGTGGACGTGGTCATCAGCAGCGGGAGTGCCCAACTTTTCAGAGCAGTCATCGTGCACCAGGCGCTCCACTCCAGGTTCCTCCGTTGAGGCAATTCCAGCCGAGGCAGCAGCAGCAGGTTGCACCAGCTTTAGATCACCAGAGGGTAGATGGAGCAGGCAGAGGACAACCCCATGACGCTCCCCATCCTCAAAGAGCAGAGCGCGGCCGTGGTGGTGGTCGTCATCAGGGTCAGAGAGGCCGTGGAGGTCGTCGTGGTCAGCTTCATGCTCTAGCGTTGCCAGCTCCAGGCGAGCCAGACGTCGTCCGAGGTACCCTTTGCTTGTTTTCTACCTTGGTGTATGCCTTGTTTGATTCAGGAGCGACACACTCCTTTATATCCCCTACCCTTGTCCACGCTTTGGGACTTGAGGTAGAGAGGCTTCCAGTGCCCTTGGCGTTGACTACGCCAGTTGGAGGTCGAGCTAGCTTATTTTAAGTATGTAGAGACTGTGAGCTAGTGTTGGGGCAGCACCGCTCTTGGGGAGATTTCCTATGTTTACGAATACAACCATAGGATGTCATCCTCGGCATGGATTGGTTGTATTCGGTGCAGGCTATTGTGGATTGCTACAGGAAGAAGGTCGTTTTCTTTGATGAAGATGGAGAGGAAGTAGTGTTTGTTGGTGAGAGAGATCCTCGAATGAGTCATAGACGAGTTTCATCCTTATCATCCATGATGGCTGGGATGATGCTGAGTTCTTCAGAGGTTCAACAGCTGGCGTTTCCTAGGGTCGTAGAAGAGTACCCTGATGTCTTTCCAGAAGAGGTTGTATCCTTACCCCCTCGACGGAAGATCGAGTTTGGGATCGAGCTACAACCAGGAGCGTCTCCCATCTCTATGTCTCCATATAGGATGACCCCTTCTGAGTTACGAGAACTACGTATTCAGCTCGATGGTCTGTTGTAGTGTGGTTTTGTTCGGCCAAGTGTGTCACCGTGGGGTGCACCAGTCTTGTTCGTGAAAAAGGCTGATGGCAGTTTGCGGTTGTGCGTCGATTATCGTCGCTTAAACAAAGTGACAATAAAGAACCGTTATCCTCTCCCGCGGATTGATGACCTATTCGATCAACTGAAGGGTGCAAGTTGGTTTTCAAAGATCGACTTGCGGTCAGGATATCATCAGATGCGTGTAAAGGATGAGGATATCCCGAAGACTGCTTTCCGCTGTCGTCATGGGCATTATGAGTTTGTTGTAATGCCATTCGGCGTGACAAATGCTCCAGCTGTTTTCATGGGTTTGATGAATGCTGTGTTCCGTGAATTCTTGGACAAGTTTGTTGTGGTTTTCATTGACGACATCCTTGTGTACTCCACATCTGAAGAAGAGCATGCAGAACATCTACGAGCTGTTTTGGGAGTTCTTCGCCAACATCGGTTGTTTGGGAAGTTGTTCAAGTGTGAGTTCTGGGCTCAAGAAGTTCGTTTCTTGGGACATGTTGTGTCCCAACAGGGAGTAGCTGTGGATCCTTCGAAGATAGAAGCAGTGGTGTCTTGGCCAGCCCCCAAGACCGTGTCAGAGGTGCGAAGTTTCCTTGGTCTCGCAGGCTATTATAGGAGGTTTGTGGCTAATTTCTCCCGAGTTGCGACTCCTATGACAGCTTTGACCAGGAAGGATCAAGCGTTCATATGGACTAATCAGTGTCAGACAGCTTTCGAGTATCTAAAGGAGAAGTTGGTAAGTGCTCCAGTCCTTTGTCTTCCAACGGAGGGAGTCCAGTTTGATGTCTTCTGTGATGCTTCACATCTGGGGCTAGGCTGTGTTCTCATGCAGCAAAGGTCAGTTGTTTCTTATGGGTCTCGGCAGTTGCGTCCCCATGAACGCAACTATGCAACCCATGATCTTGAGTTGACAGCCGTGGTGTTTGCGCTGAAGTTGTGGAGACATTACCTCATTGGCGAGCGCTTTGTGGTTTTCACCGATCATAAGAGTTTGAGGTATGTTTTCTCTCAGCGGGATTTGAACTTGCGGCAGCGTTGGTGGATGGAGTTCTTGCAGGAATAAGACTTCGAAATATCGTATACACCTGGGAAGGGAAATGTTGTTGCTGATGCCCTGAGCCGAAAGTCACGTAATGATGTTGTGCGTGAATCTGGTGATTCCTGGAGAGGGATGGAAGAGCTAGCAGCTTTGCATCTTGATATGGGAGAAGTTGGAGGAAGAGGTTGTCTTTTCCAGATGACGGTGCAGTCATCCCTGATGCAAAAGGTGGAAGAGTCTCAGTTGGGTGATCTAGAGGTGGAAGTTTTGAGAGACAGAGTTGTTTGTGGGGAGGCCCCTGATGGTTGGTCAGAGGATGAACAACACCGAGTGTTGTATCATGACAGGCTTTTTGTTCCCTTGGCGATGCGCGAGACGGTTCTCTGAGAGTTCCATAGCTCGCCCTTAGCTGTACATCCTGGTGTGACGAAGATGTATCGATCCTTGAGGAGTCAGTTTTGGTGGCCTGGGCTGAAGCGTTCAGTTGCAGAATGTGTGTCTCGATGTTTAGTCTGCCAGAAGGTGAAGGCCGAACACCGTGTTCCTGGTGGTCTTCTCCAGCACTTAGAGATTCCTCAGTGGAAGTGGGAGGACATCTCAATGGACTTTGTTACAGGTTTACCTCAAGCTCCGGGAGGACATGATGCTATATGGGTGGTAGTGGATCATTTAACTAAATCGGCCCACTTCATAGCAATCAACGAGTCGAGCTCAGTGGAGGTTTTGTCGAGGCAGTATCTGGAGGAGGTGGTGAGGCTTCACGGAGTTCCTAAGACGATCATTTCTGATCGAGACCCTCGTTTTACCTCTAGGGTGTGGAGAGGTCTCCATCATGCTTTTGGCTCTCAACTATGCCTTAGCACCTCTTTTCATCCTCAAACGGATGGTCAGACAGAGCGAACCATCCAAACTCTTGAAGACATGTTGCGCTCTTGTGTTCTTGATTTTGGAGGTTCATGGGTGAAGCACTTACCTTTGGTAGAGTTCGCTTACAATAATAGTTTTCACTCTACCATCGGCATGGCGCCGTTTGAAGCCTTGTATGGCCGGCCATGCCGTTCTCCGTTGTGCTGGACTGGGGTCGGAGAGTCAGCAATTCTCAGACCAGAACTAGTGCAGAATACGACGGAGATGGTTCAAGTGATTCGTGAGAGGATGAAGACAGCACAAGATCGTCAGAAATCTTATGCGGATCAAAGAAGGAGACCCTTAGAGTTTAATGTTGGGGATCATGTGTTTCTGAAGGTGACTCCCCGTCGTGGGCAGCGAAGGTTTGGTCGCGGAAGTAAGCTTTCTCCCCGTTTTGTTGGGCCTTTCGAGGTGTTAGCTCGTGTTGGAGCTGTGGCATATCGAGTAGCACTTCCCCCTCGGATGAGTCGGATACATGATGTTTTTCATGTATCGCAGCTCCGTCATTATCTTCATGATGAATCTCATGTTATCGATTGGGGAGAGATCGATATTGATGATGATGCAACCTTCGAGGAGCGACCTGTGGAGATCCAAGACCACAAGGAGAAGGTGTTGCGTGGGTGTTCTATTCCTTTAGTTCGTGTCTTGTGGCGACACGGTGGCATGGAGGAGAGTACCTGGGAGCGTGAGTCACAAATACGTGCTCAGTACCCAGAGTTGTTTAATGTTTAACTCCTTTCATGTAATGATGTTTTCTCTGTGGTTGGACCTTTCATGTTTTATTTATGTACCTTTGATGTGATGTTGTGAATGAATTGTTTGGGTATGGATTGTTTGTTCCCGGATGTCATAGTTTTGTTCCAGCTTTCGAACAACTCATGGTGGGTTTCCCCTGAGAGGTATCTTATGGGGTGGTTGTTCGGACCCCTCTTTTCTTCTGGGTTGGTTTTTAATTCTCGAGGACGAGAATGTTTTGAGAGGTATCTAATGTAATGGCCCGGACCTCTCTGGTCCATTACTTTGTGAAATGTTGGTGTTGGAGGTGTTCCGGGAGGTCAAGGGGACTTATCCCCAACACTTTGCCAATTTTCTAGTTCTGTGAACAATGTTTCCAGTTTTATGAACAGTAACAGATCAGTGAGACAGATCAGTTTCACGGATCGGTGAGACAGATCAGTTTCACAGATCCGTGAGACAGATCAGTTTCACAGATCGGTGAGACAGATCAGTTTCACAGATCTGTGAGACAGATCAGTTTCACAGATCGGTGAGACAGATCAGTTTCACAGATCGGTGAGACAGATCAGTTTCACAGATCGGTGAGACAGATCAGTTTCACAGATCGGTGAGACAGATCAGTTTCACAGATCGGTGAGACAGATCAGTTTCACAGATCGGTTACACAGATCAATTTCACAGATCGGTGTCACAGATCGGTGAGACAGATCGGTGAGACAGATCGGTGAGACAGATCGGTGAGACAGATCGGTGAGACAGATCGGTGAGGCAGATCGGTGAGACAGATCGGTGAGACAGATCGGTGAGACAGATCGGTGAGACAGATCGGTGAGACAGATCGGTGAGACAGATCGGTGAGACAGATCGGTGAGACAGATCGGTGAGACAGATCGGTGAGACAGATCTGTGAGACAGATCGGTGAGACAGATCGGTGTGACAGATCAGTTTCACAGATCAGTTTCACAGATCGGTGTGACAGATCAGTTTCACAGATCGGTGTGACAGATCAGTTTCACAGATCGGTGTGACAGATCAGTTTCACAGATCAGTTTCACGGATCGGTGTGACAGATCAGTTTCATGTACAGTAACGGTGGGTGAACAGTGTTTCCAGACTCCTACAGTTTTGCCCCTTTTGACGTTTCCTTTGACGTAAAATACATTTAAAGCCTTATTTTAAGGGCTCATAAGGCCGTTTCAAATGCCATAAATCCTAATATTAATTATTCCTAAGGCTTGGAATGTTTTACTTGGTCAAACCGCGTGGGTTAATGCGATCCGTTTTTAATGGAGAATTAACCGGATCTTAAACCGTCACCTCGTTAAATCTTAAAAAGGGACGAGATATCATTCTCCCTTGTTCCTTCCCTTTTGTTCTTAACTAAGAGGCGCTAGAACCTTTCAATCCTTTCCTTAGGAGTTGCACAAACAACCCTTACTCCTAGGATCAGTCCCGCTCTGTTGGATGCAACCAAGCTGTGTCGATCTTTCTTTCACATAAGTTGTCGCGAGGGGAGGATCGTGACCTGCTGTGTGGATAAAGGACGTCAAGAACTCTTCGAGGTAGGGGATTCATGGCTTCTCTAATTATATATGTGCAATCGTAGAATTAGCATGATTTATTCCTTTGGATCACAATGAAATTGACCTAATTAAATACTTGAACTGGATTAAAAGAATTGGTTGATCGCATGTTGTTTCTTTATACCGTGATAACGGTTTGCCTCATGTTTTCCTAGATATAGTGATATCTATGTTTCTTTGATTTGTTGATCGTTCATGATAGAAATTGATAATGAACGTAAAGCCGGAATTAATTGTTGATTAATTGGCTAAAGATAAAGAGGCATATAAATTAATCTGGGTTTTTGTCGTTGTTGTAGTTGTTCTAATTTGAGGATAATCAAATTAGGGAAGTAAGCTTGGTTATTTAATTGTGATAGCTTACTGATTAGGTATCCATTATTGGAGCCTACGAATAACAAATCTGTTAATTCAATATGGATTAGAGAACAGATTATGTGGGAATTTCAAAAAGGGTTCTGAGTTACCCTCTTGTTTGTTAACGGGCTGAGAGCCCACATTGTGATGTTTGTTTTCCTGCTGCTTGTGCTGTGATGTGAGCCTGGATGGCTGTTGTGATATGTGGAGGCTTGGAGACTTGTGGTTGTGGCAGCGGATGATGCCTAGTGTGGCGAGATGCATCGGTTTATGCATATGGGTGTCAGGGAGGACACCAGGGGTGATGGAATGGGACGGATGTGGTTGCTGGTTGCTTGTGGTTTTCTTGAATGTTAATCTGCTTTGCTTTTCCCCACTGCTCAAGGCAGCTGGTCTTGCTTACCCTCATTCTGAAGGAGGCGAAGACACGCGGGGTATGCCACGTGCTTTCCGTGTTTAGCCTCTCGATGGAGGATGGGTCTATGCTCTTTCTATAGGCGGAAAAGACTCGACGGGTAGTATATCTACTCACCGTGTTGAGCCTCCTTTGTGTTTAGAAGCATAAGATGTTTTTCTAGAATGCCTGGGAATGTGGAAAAGTATTTCTGTATTGAATGTTTGATTAAATGGTGAAAATCCACGGGGATGGAGATGCTAGAATTTAAAGGTGATGTGAATCTTAAAAAGGAGAAGTTGTATCGAAAGTGACGCCATTTCAGTTAAATGGGGAATTGTTCAATCTTAATTAATGCTTAAAGAATTAACTAATGTACAGTGGAACTGATAAATGAGAATGGAGTAATCTAATAAAGCTCTTCAATTGGTTGTGTGCTTATAGGATACCTAGTCTTAGAAGTAGCAGCCTGGAGTCTGAGAGACGTTAGCTGCAGTTGTATCTATGACTAGGTAATGCCCATAGTGTGGATGTGAGTTACTTATATATTCTGTACTTTTTGTGTTTCTATACGCTACTCCACCCTGTCGGTAAGGGCAACTGACACCCCGGGGATTCTGAGCCCTGGGGGGGTGTTTTCCCCAACATTCTGATGGGAGGTTGAATGGCTGACTACCCCCTTTGGCCCCGCTCTCTTCTCTTGGTAGATCTAGTGCTGGTAGGCACAGTGGTTAGTTTTACCCATATATGTGTGTAGAGGGCTGTAATGGCTTGTGGTTATTTCACACACATATATTCTGGATATAGTATCCTATGGACTACTATAGGTGTAACGTGTATAGGCTGTGATGGCTTGAGGATCCTTACTCGGTGTATGGGCTGTAATGGCTTCAGGTATAATACCTGACGTATGATACACGTTATGCGAGCTGTGGTGGCTCCCGGAAACTACCTGGTTACTTTTGGTTGTGAGGATTGTGTGGAGCTTAGCCCAGGTGTCTGCGGGCAAGCCTATGTGGTGCACGTGGTGTAGATTTTGGAGCTTGACCCATGATGATACGGGCAAGCCTTTGGAGAGAGATGCACAGGACGTATGTCGTTGGGGCAAAGCGGCAAACCAGTGGGGAAGTAGTAGCGGGGTACCCTTGACATTCTTTACTATATGCTATATTCTTGTATGTGTTACTTGGTGAGAGTAGCCATGGTGAGGTTGGGAACATAGTATACCTGTTTAGGTGACGAGTTAGTTTCACTTGTTGTTCACTGGGATTTAGCATGCTTTCTTTACTTTTGCACGAGAGTCTTGGGGAGGATCCTACTGAGTATACTGTTATACTCACCCTATGTACATATAAACTGTTTTTCAGGTCACTTGGAGTAGGTTGGAGATCAAGCTGGTTACTACTAGCTTGCGGTTGGAGGAGGAGCTGTTCGGGCTTGTGGTCGCTGTCGTTTTACTTTCTTCTGGGTACTTTTAGTTTCCCCTTTAAGTTGTAGTACTTTTGCATGACATTTCATATATGTACTTGGGCTTCTTTTACATTTCAGTTATGAGTTGGAGTTGGTTGGATTCTATTCTATCTCTCTCTTCTGCATGTGTTCTCTTAGAGGGTAATGCCTCCCATTTGTGTGTGTATTATACCCTCGGTGCTAGTCGCCAACCCGGGGCCTACTGGAGGCGGGACTCGGGGGTCATTATCTCCCTTTTCACATTGCCGGCCCAGGAGGGGTACACTTTGTGGGGAGGGGGTCGTGACATAAATGAAGTCCCTAGTTTGTAGAAGTCAGTTTTATTTTATTAAGAGGTATGATAGATGAAGTATAAGTCTATTTTTGGAACCATATATGATAAACCTCACCATAGATGGACTTATGTATATATATGTATATTGTGCTAACCGTTTTTGTGATAGAGACAGATGGAATGACCTATTAATCTATCGCATGATCTGATAATACTTAATGAATTAATAATTCAACTTCATTTCTATAAATAAGATATTATGTGGAAATTGATCATGGAATGACCAACAATGATATTAAACTGAAATCAAGTAAGTATTGCTCCTTATGAAAAAATTCATCAACTTTAGGGAAATTATCATGAAAACCTAAAATGTTTTCCTAGTTCCCTCATATCTGATGAATCAGATGGTACTTTAGATCATCACAAATTTATGGTTTTTTGATTGTTGGATTTTTCATAGCCATGTTCTCTACCACTCATCATTAGGACATGATGGTTAGTCTTCTCTTCCATATCCAATTTTCGTCTATATTCTCCTATGTGAAAAACCAATGATGAGTTACTTTGGGTGAATTTTATGTTTCTAAATTTCATTTTTAAAACTATGTTTTATTATTCCTTTTAACAATGTTGGTTTATATGAATGAAACTTTCAAGTAGTAAAAGATTTACAACCCCGACGAATTTCGAGGGTGAAATTTATTTTAATGGGGGTAGAATGTAACACCCCGAGATTTTATGAGATATATTCCTTTTAATTTATTTTATATACTTTATTATAAAATACAACAATATTATCTTGCGCTATACACAACACCATATTAACTTTTAGTATACGAAACACTATTCTTGGCTTGTGTTGCACACAATTTCAGGTTCTTTCAAATAAAACTCATTTTACACAACACCGAGTATAGATTTTAATCTACGAATAAATGAACTATGTTTTTATTATTTTATATGCTACAATAAAGGACGCTTGCATGAAATGAAACCCTGATTTGGCTTGCATTACACGCTAGACCGACCTTCCTCAATATGTGTGTTGTACGTAATATCGAGTTTCACTAAACAAAGTTATATTATTATAATATTATTATGAACTAGCCGTTATGAATATTATTAAACAAAATTCTAAATTTATAACATTATAATTAATCTTACACATATTATAGAACATGGTATGAGAAAAAAATAAATATTACGGGTAAAATAAGTATTTTTCAAAAAATGAAGTTTTGCCTCCTTTTGATGGCACAACCATATTAAATCTAGTTTTTTGACATGTTTATAAGTTCAATTTGAAAAAATAAACGTATTCATTGCAATAAGGATATAAAAATTTACTTTGGATCATTTTTTAATATTTTTCTGTTAACTTTCATATTCTGATGAATAGTTAAAATACGCTAAATTTTAATTTTAAAAAACAATTTTCATCAAGATAATTTATATGGTTAAATTATAATATTGAAAGGTTTTAATGTATAAATAGAATATATTTTTACCATTTAATACAACTTATTTAATTATCATTAATTTTACATTGAATTCATTTGTAAAAACATTTTAATCTTTTCTAATGTTTTAAATAAAAACCCATTTTTTTAGACAATATGATTAAATTTAAAATAATTACTAAATCATATGTATTTTGAATTTTTAAAAATGGATTAAATATTTTGAATCAGGAGGTTCAAATTGTGTAAATATATAACTTTTATTTTTAGGCATTATGAATAGTAACTACGGTAAATTTTATTTACTAGAGTTAAAGGTAAATCTGGTAATTAAGGGTAAAACTAATTTTATAAAATTACACTAAAACTTTTCTTGATATTATTGGTTTATTATATTTCTCTATAAAATATAATTGGGTCTAAATGGAATCTATTGTAACCAACCTGGATAAGATTATTACGATTAATTTATTTTATTTAAAGGAAAGTGAAAAATGTATTTCTCAAACTTTATTAATTAAATTATTTTTAATATAAGGTTATACAGAAAATAAATTCGATTATAAATCCTCATTTTAAAGATAAAATGTTTTTCTTCATCATGGTAATTTATTTGTTATTTTTAAGAAATATGTAATTACCATAATATCTTATACATTAATGATACATGAATTATTTATTTTGTGAAAAATCAATAATACAGTTTTTATTAAAATACTAATACCCATTGTAGAGACCCGAAGCTTGACGTACATTGACATTACATTACATTTGCGGAATACTTAGTACATAACAAAAACACACACACAAGGATCGTAATAGTTTAGTGTCTTTGGAAACTCGGAATATAATCTTCTAATCCTGGTGAAAGATCTTCAACATCTCCCATAAAGATCTTCTTTTTTTTATACCTAAAACCTTTATTTATATACTGGGGAAAAGTAAACATAAAATGGTGAGCTCAAGTGCTCATTAAGGGTAAACAAAAAAATATCAATCACATCGTATACACAAGCACATAACTTTTGGAAATCTTAACCTGCAAAAGAGATCATAATTTCATAACATGGGATAAATCATGGCAGTGAAATGTAATCACAATAATCATAACATAAAACAGGAAACTTTGTGGAATACACACATAATCATAGAGAATCATTTCTTGTTAGTCAAGACTCATTGCCAAGACTATCTTAGTGGACAAAGTCCCTTTCTGAACCGAGTCACCCTCGTTTAAGTCCTGTTTCACTGAACCGGTATAACCTACCGTTCCATCCATGTCTATCTCATGAGATATAAAATCATTACCCAATGCATTGGAGGGAGATATAGGTCCCACCCATCTCATAATTATACCATTCTTATGTGTTCCACAAAATCATAAATCATACATCATTGCATAACCCATGTAATAAAAATGGGAATCTTAAACATCATGACATCATAAAACAATTCGTATACGATAAAGGAATTCATAAAAATAATTCCATCACAACATAATCAAATCAACGTAATAATAGGGATAAAAACAGAACCCTTTATTATCTTAGATGTAAAATAATTTTTATAAAACACTTGAACTCCATTCTTGAGGAAAATATCCTTTATTCTTCAAAAATACTTTTCCTTTCTCAACATGTCATACAATTTTAAACTAAAAGAAGTTGATTAAAAATAAACTTGAAAACTTGTAAAGGAAGCTTCTTCGAAATAATGTTTTAAAAATCCATTCTTTCCTTATAAGTTAAAAATAACATTCTCCTCGTAATTTTGTCGAAAAAGCCAAAAAGTACCTCGTACGAAAAACGACAAAAGATTCCTTTCATATCTTTTACTAAAAACTCACCGAAGGGTAAAATAGGTTTTAAACAATTTTAGGTGGATGGAAATAATATTACATATTGAGGGAACATGGATGTGGATGATAAAATACACCCCAGTAATTACCAAAGTAAAAACAATCTCAGATAAAAATGAGATTTTGATATTTCCCTTACCTTAGGTCGGATTTGTTTCGTAAGTGTCCGAACCTCCTCTTCTTTGAAGCACCTTTTTGAGACATCCCCTTAGGGCACTAAAATTGGTCTTTGAGGAAGACCAGAACCTCTAGGATGTTTCCAGGTAAGTGTAGAAGAGAATTTGGCTGGGGTTGGACGAGCTTGAAGGCTCAATGTTGTGTGAGGAAGAGAGGGAGGAGGTGCCCTTTTATAAGGGAGGAGATGGGCACCTTTGGAATAACTAAAAATATTATTTTATTATAAAGTCAAGTTCGGTTTTAAATAGCTCCAAATTGATTTATTTCGAGGATAATGTGGGTATGGGTCGAAATCCTCTCATCCAATAGGATTTAGACAAGTTTAGCTTATTATTTTAACCTTATCAATTAGATTTAACTCTAAGTTAAATAATTTAACTTTTACCGTGTCTTTTTGTTTTCTTACACTATATGGTTAATAAACTTACTATATCAAGACAAAAGAACCCCAAGTTGTTTATTATTAATATATATAATCTTATCTAAGTCATTTGGCCGAACTTTATATTTTTAGGAATAAAATAACAATTAATAATATAATATTTGTTTTAAAAACTATTTTATGTCAATTTTGACACTATTTGGTACATGATTTTTATGAAATTCATAACAGAATTATAAGTTCTAAAAAAGTTACTTAAATCAACAACAACATGTCATATTAACCTAGAAAATTAGTGTATGTCATAAAAATTCTCAAATTACATTTATTTGGTCATTTATAACATCAATTATGTCAATATTTCATTAATAAGACAATTATTGCATCATCTTTGTGTCATAATAAATGAAATTTATTTAATCCCTAAAAATTTTAAATAAATTCCTATGATGTAGATAATTGTATTATCGTTATGGAGAATATTCATTTTCGATGTTTCATGATGTTAATCACTAGATTAAAATTATTATACTTATAAGATTTAAGAAAGTGACATGTTGTCACATTCTTTGGTTTTAATAATAATTAAATTATTTTCATTGAAAAAATTTAATTAAATGAATCTAATCCGACCCTTAGGTGATATGGGTCGTCTTTTAGTCATAAAATAGGTTTTTTACATTTTTTAGGGTAATTTTAAAATATTATATTTACCCTTAATTACTCGATTTACCTTTAACTATGGTAAATAAAATTTACCGTAGTTACTATTCATAATGCCCAAAAATAAAAAGTAGCTTATTAACATAATTTGGACCCACTGATTCCAAATATGGAATCCATTTTTCCAAATTTAATACACAAAAGATGTAGAAATTAAATTAAAATTTATCCCGTTGTCGAAAGAAAATGGGTTTTTCTTTAAAACATTGCAAAAGATTGAATTGATTTAACCTACGAATTCAAAGTAAAATCAATGATAATGACATAAATTATATTAAATGGTAAATATATATTCTATTTATACTTTAAAACCATTCAATATTATAATTTAACCACATAAGATATTACGATGAAAAAAGTTGTTTTTAATTAAAATATAGCGTGTTTTTACTATTCATTAAAATATGAAAGTTATCGGAAAAATATCAAAACTTTATCTAATGTAAATTTTTATATCCTGATTTTAAAGAAGAATTTTATTTTGTCAAATTGAACTTATAAACATGTCAAAAACTATATTTAAAGTGGGTGCGCCATCAAAACGCGGCAAAACTGCATTTTTTGAAAAATACTTATTTTACCCGAAAAATTTATTTTGTTCTTATACCATGTTCTAGAAAATGTGTAAGATGAATAATAATGTTATAAAATTTAAAATTTAGTTAACACTATTCATAACAGCTAGTTCATGACAATATTATAATAATATATTTTTGTTTATTAAAACCCGGTATTGCGTACAACACACGCTATCGAGGAAGGTCGCGATTACGTGTAATGCAAGCCAAGTTAGGGTTGCGTGTTGTGAAAGAATCCTTCTTTGTTTCGTAAAACAGAATCCAACCATATTTCATTTATACATTGAATATATATATATATATATATATATATATACTCAATGTTGCGTAGAATAACTATTATCAAAATTGTGTGTAACACGATCAAAGAATAGTGTTGCGTATACTGCAAGCTAATACGGCGTTGCGTATAGAGCAAGGTAATCTTAGTGTAGAATACAACACAAGACATTAATGAAAATAATATTTTTCATAAAATCTCAGGGTGTTACATTCTACCCCCCTTAAAATGAAATTCGCCCTCGAAATTCGTCGGGGTTAGAAATGGTTTACTATTTGCAAGTTTCTTTGATAGAAACCCACATCGTAAAAAGGAATACCAAAACTTATCTTTAAAAACTAAAGTATAAAACGTAATGGTTACCCAAGTTAACTAATCACTGGGTATCCACATAGAAGAACATAGGTGAAAATATGGACGTGGAAGAGAAATCTAACCATCATGTTCTGATGGAGAGTGGTAGAGGACATGGTTATGGAAAAGCCAAAAATCACAAATCTATAAATTTGTGATGATCTATGGTAGCATCTGATTAATCAGATATAAGAGAGCTAGGACAACATTTTTGGTTTTCAAGATCATTTCCCTAAAGTTGAAGAATTTGAATTAGAATAAATACTTACTTTATTTTGGTACAATCTCACTGTTGTTCGTGCCTTGAACAATTTCCACTTCATCTCTTAAATAAATGAAGTTGAATTTGTTATTCGTGAAGTGTTAGCAGATCATGTGATAGAATGATGGGTCATTCCATCACTTTCAAACAAAATGTTAGCAAAAGTTATAAGTCCATCTTATGGTTAATCGTATATGGTTCCAAAAATGAAGTTATACTTCATATAACATACCGCTTAATAAAATAAAAATAGTTTCTACTAACCAGCGACTTCCTGTAGGCCAGTGGTAGGCGATAAATGCCAGTCGCATTTCGGTTGTGGGTTTGATTCCCACAGCCTTGTCCGACGCGATGGGATGTCGCCCGTCCTGCATGTTGTCCTTTTTCTAAAACTATATTACTATAACATCCCATCAATAATATCGAAAAAAACTTCTATCCTTAAACAATACTAACTTATGTCCAACATAATCCATTTCAATCTTTAGGCTTATCCATATTACTGTAGTCCACTCTCATAATATAGTGAAAACGATTACCAGAGATTTAATACCATCGTTGATCCCCATATATCATAAGATATGTCTTGTTGGTCACATTCAAACATTCAAAGGCCTTAATCATGTGTTCTCTTTAATACCCATTGAACCTTAGTGAAAACATGAATGTAGTTAAAAGTTAACACTTTCCACATACCAAAATCCTCAAAATTCTATATACTCAAACCATGATATCACTTAGTCCTTATATCAATCATGAGCTCATGAATATTATCAAACATTTCATTTTCTCTTTATCACTTCATTATGCGCATATCATCCACTTTCCAAAAAATATCTGAATAACCTTTCATTGTTACTCATACCATTCATCATAAACTTTCAAAACTTGAGGAAAGGCAACGGTGTAATAATCCTTAGATGCCTTTTTATTCTATAGTACAACATTACACTTGATAAACATGTAATCATTCCACTACCTTCTTAAACCATTGACCGAGCTTCAACAATTCTTTCATCTCACATATCATTTGTAGTCTCTTCATCATCATCAACAAAAATACTACCCATACGACCATACCGATTCTCTTCATGAGTCATTCCCTTAGGGAATTGGTTTGCATAATGCCCGTACATTCCACATTTAAAACATTTAACCATTGTTGATGTCGTAGCAATACCATTAACCTCATCCATGGTGATAACTAAAACTTTTCCATTGCACTTACTGGATTTGTGTCCTTCTTTTCCACACCCAAAGCATCTTCCAGTTCCTTTGAAACATTCTCCTTGATGCCTCTTCCCATATGATTTACATAGGGGAAATTTAACTTTCTTTCCTCTATGATCATCATGAAACTCCATCTTTCTCTTATTAGCCGAGTCAGGAAACTTACCAAATTTTACTTTATTGATCATATTATGAGATTGCTGATTCGGCATAATAATGATGTTTGGACTTCCAAATCCCATTTCATTTTATTGCTTATGAAGAATATCATTCCATTGTCCATCATATCCTCCATTATCGTGAATCATCTTGTTTCCAACCATTTTCTAAAACCCAAAAAGAATAGTGTGAGATGAAAAAATCATAATAAAGGGGGATTAACTTCAATATCTAACATCTTAGGTTAAATTCTAAGATCGTTACCGTAGTTCTAGGACTATATCCTATATGTATACTTATCCTTAGGGACATCTCTAGACATACCTTAGAAATATATCTAGGGGTCTCACTAACGTTTTCGCGTCCTAGTTTCCAAAGGTTGACTAAAGCTTTCCTCTAATACCAACTGTAGAGACCCGAAGCTTGACGTACATTGACATTACATTACATTTGCGGAATACTTAGTACATAACAAAGACACACACACAAGGATCATAATAGTTTAGTGTCTTTGGAAACTCGGAATATAATCTTCTAATCCTGGTGAAAGATCTTCGACATCTCCCATAAAGATCTTCTTTTTTTTATACCTAAAACCTTTCTTTATATACTGGGGAAAAATAAACATAAAAGGGTGAGCTCAAGTGCTCAGTAAGGGTAAACAAAAAAAAATATCAATCACATCGTATACACAAGCACATAACTTTTGGAAATCTTAACCTGCAAAAGAGACCATAATTTCATAACATGGGATAAATCAGGGCAGTGAAATGTAATCACAATAACCATAACATAAAACATGAAACTTTGTGGCATACAAACATAATCATAGAGAATCATTTCTTGTTAGTCAAGACTCATTTTCAAGACTATATTAGTGGACAAAGTCCCTTTCTGAACCGAGTCACCCTCGTTTCAGTCCTGTTTCACTGAACCGGTATAACCTACCGTTCCAGCCATGTCTATCTCATGAGATATAAAATCTTTACCCAATGCATTGGAGGGAGATATAGGTCCCACCCATCTCATAATGATACCATTATTATGTGTGCCACAAAATCATAAATCATACATCATTGCATAACCCATGTAATAAAAATGGGAATCTTAAACATCATGACATCCTAAAACAATTCATATACGATAAAGTAATTCATAAAAATAATTCCATCACAACATAATCAAATCAATGTAATAATAGGGATAAAAACAGAACCCTTTATTATCTTAGATGTAAAATAATTTTGATAAAACACCTGAACTCCATTCTTGAGGAAAATATCCTTTCTTCTTCAAAAATACTTTTCCTTTCTTAACATGTCATACAATTTTAAACTAAAAGAAGTTGATTAAAAATAAAAATAAAAACTTGTAAAGGAATCTTCTTGGAAATAATGTTTTAAAAATCCATTCTTTCCGTATAAGTTAAAAATAACATTCTCCTCGTACTTTTTTCGGAAAATCCAAAAAGTACCTCATACGAAAAATGACAAAAGATTCCTTTCATATCTTTTACTAAAAACTCACCGAAGGGTAAAATAGGTTTTAAACAATTTTAGGTGGATGGAAATAATATTACATATTAAGGGAACATGTATGTGGATGATAAAATACACCCCAGTAATTAACAAAGTAAAAAAAATCTCAGATAAAAATGATATTGTGATATTTCCCTTACCTTAGGTCCGATTTGCTTCGTAAGTGTCCTAACGTCCTCTTCTTTGAAGCGCCTTTTTTGAGACCTCCTCTTAGGGCACTAAAATTGGTCTTTTAGGAAGACCAGAACCTCTAGGATGTTTCTAGGTAAGTGGAGAAGATAATTTGGTAGGGTTTGGCCGAGCATGAAGGCTCAATGTTGTGTGAGGAAGAGAGGGAGGAGGTGCCCTTTTATAAGGGAGGAGAGGGGCACCTTTGGAATAACTAAAAATATTATTTTATTATAAAGTCAAGTTCGGTTTTAAATAGCTTAAAATTGATTTATTTCGAGGATAAGGTGGGTATGGGTCGAAATCCTCTCATCCAATAGGATTTAGACAAGTTTAGCTTATTATTTTAACCATATCAATTAGATTTAACTCTAAGTTAAATAATTTAACTTTTACCGTGTCTTTTTGTTTTCTTACACTATATGGTTAATAAACTTACTATATCAAGCCAAAATAACCCCAAGTTGTTTATTATTAATATATATAATCCTATCTATGTCATTTGGCCGAACCTTAGATTTTTAGGAATAAAATAACAATTAATAATATATTATTTGTTTTAAAAACTATTTTATGTCAATTTTGACACTATTTGGTACATGATTTTTATGAAATTCATAACAGAATTATAAGTTCTAAAAATGTTACTTAAATCAACAATAACATGTCATATTAACCTAGAAAATTAGTGTTTGTCATAAAAAGTCTCAAATTACATTTATTTGGGCATTTATAACATCAATTATGTCAATATTTCATTAATAAGACAATTACTGCATCATCTTTGTTTCATAATAAATGATAATTATTTAATCCCTAAAAATTCTAAATAAATTCCTATGATGTAGATAATTGTATTATCTTTCTGGAGACTATTCATTTTCTAAGTTTCATGAAGTTTATCACTATATTAAAATTATTATACTTATAAGATTTAAGAAAGTGACATGTTGTCACATTCTTTGGTTTTAATAATAATTAAATTATTTTCATTGACAAAATTTAATTAAATGAATCTAATCCGACCCTTAGGTGATATGGGTCGTATTTTAGTCATACAATAGGATTTTTACATTTTTAGGGTAATTTTAAAATATTACATTTACCCTTAATTGCTCGATTTACCTTTAACTATGGTAAATAAAATTTACCGTAGTTACTATTCATAATGCCCAAAAATAAAAAGTAGCTTATTAACATAATTTCGACCCACTGATTCCAAATATGGAATCCATTTTTCCAAATTCAATACACAAAAGATGCAAAAATTAAATTAAAATTTATCCCGTTGTCGAAAGAAAACGGGTTTTTTTTAAAACATTGCAAAAGATTGAATTGATTTAACCTAAGAATTCAAGGTAAAATCAATGCTAATGACATACATTATATTAAATGGTAAATATATATTCTATTTATACTTTAAAACCATTCAATATTATAATTTAACCACATAAGATATTACGATGAAAATAGTTGTTTTTAATTAAAATATAGCGTGTTTTTACTATTCATTAAAATATGAAAGTTATCGGAAAAATATCAAAACTTTATCTAATGTAAATTTTTATATCCTGATTTAAAAGAAGAATTTTATTTTGTCAAATTGAACTTATAAACATGTCAAAAACTAGATTTAAAGTGGGTGTTCCATCAAAAGGCGACAAAACTACATTTTTTGAAAAATACTTATTTTACCGGAAAAATTTATTTTGTTCTTATACCATGTTCTAGAAAATGTGTAAGATGAATAATAATTTTATAAAATTCAAAATTTAGTTAACACTATTCATAACGGCTAGTTCATGACAATATTATAATAATATGTCGTTGTTTATTAAAACCTGGTATTGCGTACAACACACGCTATCAAGGAAGGTCGTGATTGCGTGTAATGCAAGCCAAGTTAGGGTTGCGTGTTGTGAAAGAATCCTTTGTTGTTTCGTAAGACAGAATCCAACCATATTTCATTTATACATTGAATATATATATATATATATACTCAATGTTTTGTAGAATAACTATTATCACAATTTTGTGTAACATGATCCAAGAATAGTGTTGCGTATACTGCAAGCTAATACGGTGTTGCGTATAGCGCAAGGTAATCTTGGTGTAGAATACAACACAAGACATTAATGAAAATAATAATTTTCATAAAATCTCGGGTTGTTACACCCATCAAATGGACGAAAACATGAAAAAACATTATTTTTATAGTATATCTAAACCATAATCATCCAAGGGTCTACTTTTGGACCATTAATATCCTTATAAAACAAATTATGACATTTATATTATTTTATTTTAAATGATGTCAAAGTTTTCACCTTCAAAATTTAATAAAGATAACATTTTTAAAGTTGGATGTTTTAGAAGATAAAATAGACTAAAAGGATTCTAATGAAATATATTAAATTTATCTTAACCATAGTATTTTAGTTTTAATTTTTATGCAACAAATATGTATATTAAATAATTATATAAAAATGTTGTAGTAATTAATTTATTAAGAAAAATATCAAATGAATGGTTATAGAAATATTAAAATAAATATTATATGAACTAATTAATGTGTTCCAAGAATTTTATAGCCAAATATGAAATTTTTGAAATCAATTAAATATTTTTGTTCAAATATATCATCTATATGGATTTTATTTAAATTCAAATAATTGAATAGTGTCAAAATTGACACTATTGGTATTTTATAAAAACAACATATTATTAAATTGATTAAAAATCACAAAAATATTTAAAAATTACAAATTAAAAATTATATGGTCTAAAATGTCATAATGTATCTAATTATGTACAATTCACAACACATAAATAATTATTTATAAAAATTTAAAATTAAGAATATTATTACTATAAATAAAATCAAATAGATTAAATAAGGATAAATCAAAATGATAAGGTTTAAAATAAATTCCAGATATGTCTAAATTTTATAGTTTGATAATATTAAAAAACTATCTCATCTCATTTTCTATGTTTATTCCTTTTGGTGGTATTTATGTGGTGTTTTATTTTGTTATAAATTAATATTTTTGAGAGTTTTCTAAAGTGCCCCTCTCTTCTCTTATAATAGGTAACCTCCTACCTCTCCTCTTCACACTATTTTGAGCATTAAAACTCGGCCAAACCCTGTCCATTTCACTTATAAACTTACCTAGAAACATACTAGAGGTCCTGATCTTCTTCAAAGAACAAATTTAGTTTCCTAATAGGCAGTTAAGAAGAGGCGCATCAAAGAAGAGGTAATATCCTTTACCGATTATTTAAAACTTGTTTCTTTTTCTACTTCCTCTATATGATTTGTTTCATTATTAAGTAACAAATCCATTATAAATTGTATACTGATATGTTCTTATAAATATTAAACAACCATATTCCAACTTCTATCCATCCTATGAAAAAATAAATCAATGCGCTTGCGTACGTACGACTTATCGTCTCCAAGACGTGGTGTAATCTGTTTTTACAGCAGCACCTTACATGGATGGGTATAATGGTGGAAATAATAACTGTATATGATTATTATGACATGATAATAATTATGAGATATTATATCATCCTCTCCAATTCCATTCAATAATTATGGGAGTGATATGATTGCTCGTGTGTACGTACGGATTACCGTCTCCACGACGCGATGAGATTCATTCTCCATGTTAACCATTCAAGAATGATTATAAAGTATATATAATGAATAATAATGAGATATAAGACATAATAATTCTATTAAATTTATTTATATATTTAGGTAATTTTACATCCATTCAATTTAATAAGGAAATGAAAACAGTGTTCATGCGTACGTACGACCTACCGTCTCCACGAACGGTGAATTTCAATTCATTTATCTCTCTATTATATATATATACACTAAATATATATATATATGATATATAAATCAATTTTTACATTCTAGAAGTAATTAAATTATGATATAAGTAACAATATCAAGAACAAAAAGTCTAAAAACATACGATAAATGAAACGATTATAACCCAAAATGTTTCTTCAACATCGAATTTACAAATGAACGGGAAATATAAAGTCGTTAATGAATCATATATGATATAATAAATATTATTATGGTTCTGTTAGAAGTTTATAATATATTTTAACCTCACTATACAGGAGGTTTGGACATGTATGAAAGAAATAGGACCTAAGGTAAGTGGTAACATTGCCAATCTTATTTCTATCTGAGATTGTTTATTCGTAAGTATTTATTGAGGTTATATATATCATCAATGTCCATGTATTCTAAAATAATTTTCATAAAATGTCCACTACTCTTCCATGTATGTTTAATTTCATTTTTACCCTTTTTTGACTTTTAGCACATGGTATGGAATGAATCTTTCATTTGTTTACCCTACGAGGTAATTTTTGACTTTTCCGATAAAAGTATGAGGAGAATGTTTTATTAAGTTATATGACATGAACATATTTTTATGGTTTCACAGCAACTTATTTCCATGAAGATTTATCAACAATATTTCATCATTATTTTTAGATAAATTATTTTCTTTTTAAATTTGATGACATTTTGATAAAAGAAAATGATTTGTAAGAAGAAAGGATATTTTTCTCAAGAATTAATTTCAAGTGTTTTATCAAAACTATTTTCAATCTAAGATGACATTATTTAATTTGGATATGTTTCCAGTATAAAATCCCAATTATTTACATGGATTTATTTTGATTATAATGAAATTACACCACTTGATTTATATGGATTATGTTATAATGGGATGATGTATATGAAAGCAATTTTATTATTTGGGATATGATGAATGATTTATGTTTATGTTGTGTGACACGATAGAATGTTTTCATTATAAGATGGGAGGGACCTATATCTCCATACAATGAATTTGGTAAGAAATTATATCTCATGAGATATACATGGATGGAAACAAAAATTAAATCTGGTTCAGTATCACAGGGATGGAACAACATGTAAACCGAGTTCAGTAATGGACTTTGTCAACTATGATAGTCTTGGCATCAATGACTTGGCTATTATGGAAATAATTTCATGTGATTTGTGGTCTCCCCCAATTACATGTTTTATTCCCATGCTATTTTATCTTTATTAATGTTTTTTATGATCTATTCCTTATGTACTGCCAAGATTTATGTCATTACTCTTGATTTTGACGTTATATGTTCATGTTTTTACGTTCAAATGTTTATGGATTGTTTTATGTTCTCCATGTTTAACCTTACTGAGCATTTGAGCTCACCCTTTTTATGTTTTCTTTTCCCTAGGATATAAAGAAATTAATTAGGTATGAAATCAAAAGGGGAAGTTCTTTATGGGATATGTTGAAGATCTTTCACCATGATTTGAATATTATGTTCTGAGTTTCCAAAGACACTAAACTAATACAGTCTTTGGGCATCTGTATTTGTTATGTATTAAGTATCCTGTAAAAGTTATGTAATGCCTATGTAATTAATGCTCTGGGTCTCTACAGACAGTAAGGGGGTCAAATAGAAACATGCCCCAACATAGGCACTAAAATTTGGATTAATAATACAAAAGAATTTCTTGAATGTAAATGAAGAGAGAGAGATTCGTTACGGAATTTCGGCATGGTAATGGGTGTAAATGGGGGGAACCGATGAGGGAGAAAGGGGTCCCTCATCATTCAAACACAAATAGTATAGTATAGGGGTGGTGTGAAAACATACCCTACCATTTATAATTAATAATAAAAGGGAATAACAATATTAAGAAACTTGGATAAAATTAGAAAATAAAGAATCCCTTACCAAATTTCATCATGGTAATAGGTAAACATGAGAGGAATTAATGAGAAAGAAACAAGTCTCTCATCATTCAAACATAAGTACGACAGTATGGGGGAGGTTAAAAATCATTCCCTCGGTATTATTTATAATTGAAAATAAAGGGATATAACAATATTAATAAACATTGATAAAACGATGAAGGAAGGAATCCCTTATCTAGATGAGTGATCCCAAAGGCTTGGGAGGAGCTTGAGAGAGGCTTTTACGGAGCATGGGGCACCTTAGGACGATTCTAGAGATAGGAGGGAAGAGTTTTGATGAACTCCAAAGGATTTTAGTAAAGAGTAAGTGGGAGCTTTGTTGGTTTTATAGTGGAAAGGAAAGTAATTCTTTATTATTTAGTTTTGGGACACATCACATTAAAATAATCAAAACCACAAACAAGACCATGGTTTTGCCCATGGGTTTTTCCAAAGGGGAGTGGAAAAAAATTTCTTAGGCCAAAGTCTGAACTTCTTAAAATAATAGGGTTGATTATGTGGAGGTGAGTCACACTCTCAAGGAAAACAATTTGAAAAATTAATTTTTTTATAAGTCTTGGAGGGTCCACTAAGGCATCATCAAATTAATAAAACATTTATAAAATCACATTATTTTAAGGATAAAACACATATTGGCCGAAAATATCATTTATAGTATTTTATTACATTCCTATTGGGTCATTATGACATCCTAAAACATATTATATATTTAAATGATGTTTATTTTTTACCCAAAAATCTGACTGTCTTAGAAAATTATGAAAAATTCACTCTTCGATAATTTTGACACCCTGATACCCAAAATAATATTCATTTTATCTAAATAATTTTCTAAATATGTGAATTTTTACTTTTAAAATAAAACTAAAATTTATAAAAAATTCCTAGGTTTTGACAAAAACAACTTTCAAACCTCAATTAAAATTACAATTGCATTAATAAAATTATATGATCATTTATATTTAATAAAAACGAACTTAATAATAATAATATTTTATTAAAATATTATTTAATTCAAAAATATTCTAATTCATAAAAAATATTTTTCTTAGTTGATTATTAATTAAAAATACTATTTGAGCTTTAAAAACTATTTACCAAGTAACAATAATAAAATGAATGTATATTAATTATTATATACAAATGTAATGAACATATTAATTGTTATATGGTCTTGTTACATAACCTCTTATAACACCTGCATAAGACCGAAGGGTAAGGTGTGCGATGGTAACCGACTCTTGGGGTGGCTCGGATAACATCGCTCGAGTGGTAATCTCTACCAACTTCCACTTATCCCAAAGGGGGTTCGGTTCAAGCTTAACATGTTGAAATTCGGATTTTTCTTGGTCAAGAGTGAATCCCAATGATGACACCTCCTTTATGAGCTCCAGAAAATGGGCTTCATACGAGGGAAAGTCTAATGGACGAGGCCATCACATCCTTTTTCTGAGTAAACTGGATTTATTAAATCCCTATATTTATAATAATCATGTGATAACTATTCAATGACTATATTAGAAAAAGTCAAAATTCTTAACAATATTTTAAAAACAATCCAAAAAATAAATCCAAATAATTGCATACGTTTTACATAACCATAAGAAGAAATTTAAATAGACCTAGTGGAATTTTCATTAATGAATTCTGGGTCATTACAATCTTCCACCCTTATGAAATTTATCCACCAAAATTTCCTTTTAGAACACTAAAACAGATGTGAGTAGATCTGATTCATTACTTCCTACGATTACAATGCTACTTCTTCAAACTTGTGGTTTCGACACAACTCCTTAAAGAGGGGAAGTGACTTATTTATTATAACTTTCCCCTATGATCTAATATCTTCAATGGTTACACCTCGTAGGAAATATGATCCTCTAACTATACTACCTCTGAAGAGAGTACATGTGAAGGGTCTGGTATGTACTTATATAAGAGGGATACATGAAAGACGCCATGTACTTTGGAAATGGTAGGTGGAATTTCTAGCTTATAGGTCATAACCTTGACATGATCAAGAATCTTGAAGGGGACAATGTACATAAGACTAAACTTAACTTTCATTCAAAACCTCATGAACTTATTCCAAGAGATATTTTTAGAAATACCATTTCACCAACTTTGAACTCAATGTCTCACTGATGGTTATCTACATAACAATTCTGTCAACTTTGGACTGCCTTGATATGTTGCTAAATTGTTTTCACCTTATCCATCATTATTCGACCATTTTAGGTCCTAGCTGCTTATGCTCACCAACTTCATCCCAACACACTGGTGTTCTGCACCTTTTCCAATAAGGGGATTCATATGGTTCCATTCATATGCTCGAGTGGAAACTATTATTGTAGGATAATTCTACCAGTGGAACATTATGGTATCATCTTCCTTTTAAGTCCATAGAACATGATCTTAACATATATTTTAGTGTCTAAATAGTTTTCTCAGTTTGGCCATATGTTTGCGGAAGATAGACCGTACCAAAGTTCAGTTCAGTGATTAGATCATGGGGGAGACTTTTCCAGAACTTCAATGTGAATCGCAGATCACGATTAGATACAACGGTTAGTGGTAATCAATAATGCCTTACCACATCTTTGATGTAAATCCGTGAAATTTTATGCAATGAGAAGTCTTCTTGGATCAGGATAAAGTGATATGTCATCCTAAGATGATTCACAATGACCCATATAGAATTTTTTCCTCTGCATGTCCTTGGAGGTCTAGTGACAAATTCCATGTCAATGTTTTACCACTTCCATGTTGGTATGGGTAATGGTTACATCATCCCCTTGTACTTTTCCTATCAGCCTTCCCTTGTTATCATACCAGGAAATTTGATGTATATTCCAAAATCTCCCACTTCATATTGTCATACCAATTGTATTCTCAGAGATCTTGATACATCTTTGTGATCCCCAGGTGAATAGAGAAGGTTGAGTTATGTGCGTCATTTAGAAGTTCATTCCATATATCTAGATTAGATGGTACACATAATCATGACCCGAATATCACAATTCCATCCTTGTCAACCATGAACTCTAAGGATTTACCATCTCTGATAGATTCCACCCATTTCAAAATTTCAACATCCTTTCATTGAGAATCCTTTATTCTCTCCAAGAGGGATGGTTAAGAAATCAATTTAGAAAGGATTTATAATGTTCCTCCCTTAATGATTCCCATTTCCATCCTCTCCAAACATAAGAAGATTGGATCCTTCTCAATTATCATCAATAACAAAATCACTGGATCCTTTCTACAATGATCATCCACCACCTTTTCACATTCTGAGGGTGGTAATGGATTGATCAGTCATAATCCTTTATGAGTTCTATCCATATTCATTGGCTCATATTAATCTCATTCTATGTGAATATATATTTAAGGCTCTTGTGATCAGTATATCTCTCTCACTCACCCCCATAGAGATAATTCCTCTAGATTTTTAATGCAAAGATCACAGATTCCAACTCCAGATCATGTGTGTGATAGTTTTTCTAATGGATTTTCAGCTTCCTTGAGGCGTAGGCTATCAATTTATCATTCTGCATCAACACACAGCCCATTTCTTTTTTCGAAGAATTATTAAATACTATAAAAGATCATCACTGATGGGTAATGTGAGCATGAGAACAATGATAATCCTCCTTTTCAACACTTTGAAGCTCTCTTCCCATTCAACACTCCAAGAAAAATTTACTCCATTCTGTGTTAGCTTGGTAGGAGGGTTGCAAAATTGTGAGAAATTCCTCACAAATCAGTGATAATATCCAGCTAACCTGATGAAGCTATAGATTTGTATTATTGATGTTGGCCTCTTCCATCCCTCAATTGTATATGTCTTGGAGGGATCCCTTGATTTCCCATTGCTTGAGATGATATGACCCAAGAATGAGACCTCCTTCAACCAGAACTCACACTTTCTGTACTTTTCATTGAGCTTCTCCTTCCAAAATGTCTCTATTACAGTTCATAGATGCTCCACATGATCCTCCTTAGTTTTGAAGTATATTCGAATATCATCTATAAAGACTATCAAAAATTTATCTAGGTAATATTTAAAGACTTTATTCATCATGTTCATGAATATTGAGGGAGCATTAGTGATTCAGAAAGGCATTATAATGAATTCATAGTGCTTGTATATTGTACGAAAAGCAGTATTGGGGATATCTTCTTTATTCCCCATTACTGGATAATATCCTGACCACATGTCATCCTAGAGAAGTATTGTTCTCCACACAGCTGATCAAAAAAGTAATCAATTCGTGGAAGAAGACACTTGTTCTTTAATGATATTTTGTTGATCTCACGATAATTAATGCAAAGGCACATTAACACATCCTTCTTCATGAGGAAGAGGGCTGGTGCACCCCATAGTGAAGCACTTGGTCTTATAAACCCTTTATCTTGATTCTTCTGTATTTGTTTTTTAGCTCCTAAAGCTCCACAATAGCAATTCTATACGGAATCTAAGATATTGAAAAAACAACATATATAAGGTCAATTGAGAATTCATCATCTCTTCTAGGAGGAAGATAAGGCAATTCCTTGGGAAACACATTAGTGAATTCCCTCACAATTAGCATGTCTTCAAGGATGGTTGCCTCCTTAGACTCAATAATTTTGGATAGATACGTGTGCTCATAGGGGAGTAATATCTATGCTTCAGATGATGGTGCTAAAGAATATTAATCATCCTTCATTCACTTGTATAGAATTGGGTGTCGATTATCCATATGGAGAGTGATTTACCTCTCAAAACAATTTATTTTGGATCTATATAGGGAAAGCCAATCCATGCCAAGAATTACATCAAATTCAACTATAGGGAGTATGATGAGGTTCGATGGGAAGTTGAATTCACAAATTATGATAGGGGTGGAGTTATATTCAAGGTATGCAATAATTTCCCCATTTTCCATACTCACTGACGTCTTCACTTTCATGATTTTTAGTGACGTAGGGATTGTTTTACTAAACTTTTAGGATATAAAATAATGCATACAACTATTTACGATAACCCTACATTTAAATTTTTTATTCTGGTTCTACTTTATCCAATATATAATTACATATAGGTACTTTTAAATTGTTAAATACAAAAAGGGGAATCAAAGGAAAAAAATTGATGACTTATAAATAACATTTACTTCTTAAACTTATGAATCTATAGGCTTCAATCTATATTATCTATAATCTACTTTCTAACATATATTCTTAGGAGCATTTTTTAATTCCCTTAATAATGGTTCATACGAATCATGTTAATTTAACAATGAATATCCCCTAGGAGAGTCAAAACCAAGAGTGCATCAAGGCCCATTGTGATGTATCGGGATACCCAGGGTCATGCCCAAAACTCCTTAATGGAGTTTTTCACTCCAATGTACATCAGTGCCAGAGCTTCCTCTACTTACTTGTATCTAGACAGGGATGTATTTTCTTGATAAACCACTTAATCAATACTCACCAAAACTTAGGGATTTTTTATTAAACATAGTCTTGTCTCTAAGGCTTCACTAGGGTTTTCTAATCCTAATCCCCAAAATAACTAAACCTATCCTCTGATACCAACTATGATATCCCTTATCTTTTATTTCACACTTAAACATAATTTATTACAAAAAAATCACTTAATAATACATGTATGGTCACAAGGTTTAGTGTCTTTAGGGAATTGGATCATTATATAACAACTTAAAACATGAAATACATCATATTTAATGAAAAATACATTTACATGACCACTACATTCCCTCGTACTTAGCATTTCATGGGATAACTTGAGGACATGCATAAGAAAATGGTGAACTATAAATCCCAGTAAAGGAATAAAAATGGAATAACATGAGGAATACAATTCATGTCAGAAAATAGGTATATCAATGGAGCATAAGAGAAAAATGAACATAAAGGAATGATAAATCATGATAATCATAACATGGAGATGTGGAAACAACATTAAACATGATATTCACATGAGACAAGGCTCATTGCACATGGAGCATGAGTAAACCTGCATTGCACATGAAGCACTAGTAAACCCTCATTTCACTTTAATTAGCATGAGTCAATAGTCATTGTAGATGACTTATCATGATAATATACTTTACGCAATGCATTGGAGTGCTATCAGGGCACACCCTTCTAAAACATTTCATTTCAGGCATATGTGTGCCTCAAGATCATCAAACATGGATTAATAAGACATCATAATTTATTCCACGATGAAGGAATGTGGAATTAATACATTAAAACCTTCCATAAGTAAGTAAATTTTCATAAAGTTGAATACCCTTGATAGAGAAATGGGAATGGTATTCAGTACACAATGATTTTGGCTTGGAAAATTGCGGTGCAATTTTGGCAGCATAATGGAGTGGCATAAGACTTTCTACAAACGGCTGATGAGAGAGAAAGGGGTGTCTCATAATATGTGCATTAAATGGACAGTTATAGGTTCATATATATACATGTCCATAATAGGCACTTGAATTTGGATTCATAATACAAACGAATTGCTTGAATGTAAATGAGGAGAGAGAGATTCCTAACTGAATTTCAGCATGGTGAAGGGTGTACATGGGGGAACCGATGAGAGATAAATGAGTCTCTAATCAATCAATCATAATTGGGAAAGTATAGGGGATGTTATAATTAATACCCCAACATTTATAATTGAAAATATAAGGGAATAACAATATAAAAAAACTTGGATAAAATGAGAAAGGAAGGATTACCTTAAGAAATTTCATCATGGTAACCAGTGAACATAAGTGGAATTAATGAGAGAGAAAGGGGTCTCTCATCATTCAAACATATATAGTGTAGAATGGGGGAGGTGAAAAATACTTTCCCCAATATTTATAATTTAAAATAAAAGGACACAACAATATTAAGAAACTTGGATTAAATAAGGAAGGGTAGAATCCCTTACATGGAAGTGTGATCCCAAAGGCTTGGGAGCAGCTTGAGAGAGGATTCCAGGGATCTTGGGGTTCCTGGGGAGGATTATAGGGAGAGTATGGAAGAGGTTGGATGAACTCCAATGTCTTTTAGAGAAGAGGAAGTGGGATCTTGGGTGGGTTTATAGAGGAAAGGAGAAGGAATTCTTTATTCTTTAGGATTGAGACACCTCACATTAAACTAATAAAAACCACAAACCAGTCCATGGATTTTTCCAAAGTGGAGTGGAAAAAAATATTTTATAAATCAATTGGCCAGACATCATAAAATAATATTGTTGCGTATGTGGAGGTGAGTCACACTCTCAAATAAAACAATTTGAAAACATAAAATGTTTTATAAGTCATGGAGGGTCTACTAAGGCATCATAAAATTTATCAAAAAAATATAAAATCACATTATATTAAGGATAAAACATATATTGAACGAACATATAATTTATTTTATTTTATTACATCACTATTGGGTCATTATGATGTTATAAAACTTATAATATATTTAAAGTGTATTTAATTTTAACACAAAAATATGACTGTCTCATGAAATTTATGAAAAATTATCCGTTGTATAATTTTGACATCATGATTCCAAAAATAATATTCATTTTATCGAAATAATTTTCTATATAGGTGAATTTTTACTTTATAAACATGACATTTATCGAAAAATTTATGGGTTTTGAGGAAAACACCGCTCAATCCTTAATAAAAATTATAATTGAATTCATAAAATTATATGATCATTAATATTTAATAGAAAGTAATTTAATAATAATAATAATTTTTATTAAAATATTATTTAATTAAAAAATCCATTAATTCCTCAAATTATATTTATTTCTTGTAAATCCACTAAAAATACTATTTGCGCTTTAAAAACTATTTACATATTAACAATAATATAATGAATGTATATTCATTAATATATACAAAAATTATGCACATTTTCATAGTTCTAAGGACCTATTACATAACCACTTATAACAACCACATAATACTGAAGGGTAAGGTATGTGATGTCGACATACTCTTGGGGTGGCTCGGATAACATTGCTCGAGTTTTAATCTCTATCAACTTTCTCTTCTCCAATAGGTGGTTCCATTTGAGCTTAACACGTTGAAGCTCGGCTTGGGCTTGGTCAAGAGAGATGTCCAATGACGCCACCTCCTTTCCTAGCACTGAAAAATGGGCTTCATACGGGGAATGTCTACTAGATGAGGACATCACTTTCTTTTTCTGAGTAAAATGGATTTGTTAAAGCCCTATATTTATTCTAATCACGTGATCACTATTCAATGACTATATTAGAAATAGTCACAATTCCTAAAATTATTTTAAAAAAATCCAAAACATAAAACCAAATAAGTGTATAGGTTTTACATAAACATAAGAATACATTTATATAGAGCAATAATAATTTTCATTAATGACTTTTTGGGTCATTACATGTTGTGGAAAGTAGCCACTCTCTAGAGTGAACTATTATCCATCTAACTATCAGATGTTGTTTTCATTGGAATTTTGATGAATTCCCCTAATAATAGTGTTATTAAAGAGAAATATATTTAGGGTAAATTGAATAATAATGAGTAAATTAAGGTTAGCTTCATCATATCTGATGTGGGGCTATCACACCGAGATTTTCAATTCCATGATTTTTTCAAATCCTCTCTTGTTTTCATGCATTCTATTGGTTTCTGGGTGTTCCAAGTTTGATTTTTTTGTATCTCTTATGTTCTTGATCTATGACCTTAGTCTTGAGGTCTTGGATGGTGATTGGCCTCCTCTTTTTCACATAGATAGTATGAGGTTGTGGTGTTTTGGATTTTTATCGGTGGCACTCCCAGTGATACCTCTTGTTGGGTTTGTTGTTGAGGTGGTTTGTAACCTTGGGTTGGATGTGTTTTTTGGTGAAAAGGATGGTTTATTTTGGGAATTTTCTCGCTTATCCTGGTACTATCTTTCCCCTAGGTTTCCCCCTTAGACCCCCTAAATTTATAGGATAATGGATGATTTTTCGGTGGCAAGAATAGGCATTACAATTAGGCTACAAGGTTTCCTAAACCATGCAGGAAAACCGTGTGGGTGTGTGCAGGTAATTGAAATATTTTTGAATTTCCCACATTTCCTCTCCTAAATAAACCCAAATCTGTCCCATTATTCCCCATTTCATGCCATACATCAATCTAAATCCTCTAATGTCACTCACCCTCCCTTGGTCCTCAACATTTAAGGGATATTTGATGGAGGAAACACCAAAATCATGCATGTAAGTCCTTCAATTTTTTTTTATTCCCATTCAATAGTGTTCCTTTCACCATTTCAATAGTTTTAAGATTCATAAAAGTTAGGGTTCACACCTAGGTTTTATCTTCTTGTGTTCTGGGTGAAATATTGGTGTTTTTGGTTGGTTTTATTTTCCTTGTGGTGCAGTGGTGGGGTGATTGATGTTTCGCCCCAAGATTTTATGGTTTCGACACAAAAGGTAGGTGGTTCCATTTTTAATCTACAATTTATGAGTTATATTTCGTGATTTACTTATTTTCATGTTCTTAATATACTATATGTGGTGTAAAAACTATTTTATATGGTTTTGGTGAAGCATTTAATTTTATAGTTTAATTTTAACTTGAAATTGAGTGTTTTTCATGTTTGACTCCTGGAGTAATATTTGGGTTTATTTTATAACACAAAAACGTGATTTATTGCTATTTAATGGTGGTTAAAATTATGGTTTGTTAATGATTTTGTGTCATGTGGTCCTCCAAAAGGGATTTTTTGAATGGGTTTAACGTGTAAAACCCTCTTATACTTCTTGAGAGTATTTTATGAAAATGTGTCTTTTCCTTTGAATCTTTTGTGGTATTATTAGAGGTGATTTTATAACACTAGAGAGTTGTTTTATAAATGTTTCTAGGGATATAAATTCTTTTTTGGATTGGTATTGGTGTGGTATGGACTTGAAATATGGGTTTTAAATGGTTTTATATGCAAAACATGCTTATACCCCTTGGGATGGTTTTATGAAAGTTTTAAATGATTCAATCAGTTACACAAAGAGTGCAAAGAATTATTATGTACAATTTTGATGGTAGTATGTTCTTATAAATATTTTTCAAAATATAATGTGGTCTATTTTGATGTCAAACGTTTTGGTAATTTTTTGAAATTTGTAGAGGAGATTTATGAAATTGTGATGTGGGTGCGAAACTTGTTTGGGGGATGTTTTGTGTTTGTGTGATGTAAAAAATGGATTTTTTTATGAAAAGGGCATTATGTACCATGTAAGTGGGCTGTTATGTGTTTTTTAGAATCCTGATAATGATTTTATATAATTGTTAAAAGATTTGTTCAATTATTAATGATATGAAAAAAGTGTTTTGGGCTATTTTGGAGGGAGTATGATTTCAAAATGCATTGGAATGAAAAAAGTGGTTTATGTTACTTGCATGATATACATGTGGGCAGTTTAGTTATTGTGTGATGTGAAACTGGTATTTTCATTGGAAAATTATATTTCATGACATGTTGAACTAAGTTGAACATAAGAGGGAAACCCAAGTATATAGGTTGGTGGACGTGTACTAGTATGCTAGTGATCTTGTGGGGTTTGGCCTTAGTTTCACATAGATAGTTTAAATCCTACAAAAAAAAAATAAACAATGATGATGATGATGATGGGGGACCACTAGATTATGGGTATGTTCCCTACTAGTGGCTCGTTCATGAGAATATATATTATGATGGTTACTCTTACCAAGATTCAAGGTACCTTGCACCCCCAACGAGCTAGTTCCAAGGGGTTATTTTCCTGTTGATTGTGATCATTAGTTACATTGTTATTACTGTTGGCACATGGTATTATTGGCTAGAAAATTCAGTAGCATTGACATGATTTTTAAAAAGTGTTGAATCATTAAAATAGAATACTTGAAAAATATTTTAATTTTAAAGTTGTATCTTTTAAAAATTTTAACTAGCATTTACTGTTTAAAAAACATGAATGTTTTTTATATTTTAATTTCTATCACATGAAATAAATTAGTGGAGGTACCCTTTTGGGATTTTTCTCTCAACCTAATTAATCATTTTTTGTGTTAGTAGACTTGTTTATTTTTTCCATTGGTTTGGGTACAGATTTTATGCCAACAGTTCAGGTTTTTAGTGGTCAATCATGATGTAGTGTTGTTGAGATGTATTGAGGGTGGAGCCTCTCTCCATGTGAAGGTTCTTTGAATATTATATTTGGTTATTTAATTTTATATTGTTTTGAAAGTTGCTTAAAACCATGTAATTCAGTAGTTCAATTTTATAAAACATGGTTTTGTTTGAAAAATCGAAATTGGTTTTATTAGACTTTATTATCATTGTATATTTATAAACTCAGGTAAATCATTCCCGATTTTCGTTTTATGATACATGAGAACTTGTTCTAGATAATGGGGGTCGCGAACGCCCTTCCGGAATTGTCACAGGACAGGTTTGGTGCTAGTTTTGATGTAGACTAGATTCAGTTCATGACAAAAATGGTATTGATGGAGGTTCATTTTAACTCTTTGGGTCATGTTAGTTGGGGAACAGATGGGATAGTCTGGAGATAGGATTATCGAGACTTGGAATTTTTGTTATGGGTAGTGTTCCTAATCACCACACATCATGAAGGGATTCATGTAGCCATGTGAAGTTTGAACTTATCTAATTCCTTCGTTTTTCTTAGTTTGATGATGATTAGCCGAAAGAAAAGAGAGTTGGGTTAATGGTCTCAGTGAGCTCGCAGGGCTTGGCAAGACATGTGGAGATGGGGATATTTACATAGAATACTTTTTGTGGTGGTGAAGTTATTGGAATATAGTTACCAACCATATGTCCAGGTCACCCACTAAATCTAGTTTCCACTCGTACTGTCTTAGGTCCTTTAGTTTTGAAATATTAGATGTTTGGTTTTAAAGAAAAAAAGACATGGTTTTTATAAGAATATGGTTTTTGTAGAATTATTTTCTAATAATGAGGGAATGGTTTGATTTGTGAAATTGGGGAACTTAATTTTCAAAATTGTTTTGAAATGGAAAATGGTGTGTTTACACTGCTTTTAGAAGAAAGAGCTATGTTAAAGTTGGTTAGGAAAATGTATTCCCAATGGAGTTTTATAAACCAATGAAAGGTGTTTTAATGGGATGATATTTTTTGAAATTGATGTGAATAAATTGATAGTGAGTTCTTATTTCAATAGTTGTGTCATTCTGAATAATTTTTTAATATGTAAATTTGGATTTTGATTTCGTGGTTGGATGTCTTGAGAAAAATGAAGTATTGGTTGATTGTTTTGATTTGGAAAAGTGGAATGATTTTTTGTTTTAATATTTTATATTTCCGAGAGGGACCTCATTCATGGGGTTATATGGGATGATGGATGGTTAATGGAATGACTATATGGGTGTCGTGATGGATATGAGGAGGGTTCTCGGTGTGGCATGAAAACATGAATGAGTGAGGTCCATAGGGTAAGATTGGTGGATATGCGAACCACTAAACCGTTTGTTTTCAAAGAAATGATTTTAAAAGAAAACATGATAACATGATAGCTAGTTTGGGATGGTGTGTATTATGTGTTTTTGAAAAATTTTATGTTGTGGGGTGTTTTGATTCCAAGGACCCCTCTTGTTTGAACCATATTTTGGGTTTATGTTTGGTCCATAAGATGGGTTGAAGGGCTGGTTAGTGGTCTCTTCTATGAAATGATTCAGGATGCCATTATAGTGGTTCCCTTAAGTTGTTTGGACCGAGTTTGTGGTATGAATTAACCAATGGACCATCGTGGTGGGGTCCTTAGGTTCTAATGTTAGATAAGGTATGCCCTCATTAAGGGTCAGTGCATTATTGATGTGAAACACATATTTTTTCATTGTTGGAAGACCCTCTAGTAGATCAATAAATGGAATATTTTACTCAACCATTAGATATTGAGACTACACCATTTCCTTTTTTTTCAGATCCTCATGTAGTGTGATAGTGCTCATGGAAGGTTGAAAGAGACCATAGTATCTTACGTTACCAGATTTGTCAAAGGTGGAAGTGGTCTGGGGTTTTCTTTGTATATGGTGTCTAAGAGGGATTCTGATTCCTTCACAGCCTCTTAGAAGAAGGGATTTATGTTAAAACACTAGTGTTGGGAATCTGATCATTAGAGGCTATTATGGCCACATTCTAGAATGAAGTGATGTTTGGGGATGTTTTAGAAGGCCCCCCTCAATGTATTGTTTCTATAAGTCTTATTGGCCATGCTTGGTGACATGTTGTGATGTCGTGTTCTCGGTTGTCGGTAATGGTGATGTTATAAAATCTTTTGTGAGTCTTTGTTTTTTCATAAGTGTGTCTCCTTTTGGGAAATCATGAAATACTTTGTTTAGAATAAGGGTTTTCTATATATCCTTTCATATTTATATTTCTCATCCGATGAAAAATCGGTGATGTGAGTGCATATTCTAAGCCCTTATTTCAGTGAAATGTAGGGTTAAGGAAAGACGAGTTTGGAGTGTGTTATGTCTTGGTAAACATTTCTGGGATTGTGGACCTATAGTTTGTAGCACCGAAAGGAGAAGTTCCATACAGTGGGTTACCAGTGCCTAACTATGAGGCAGAATGTGCTTTAATAATTTGAACTCTATCCATACGTCTCAGAGTGAAGCTAGTGCGTGGTCATGGGAAATCCAAGTGTCATCCAAAGAGTTTTTGGAGAAAGGATTTAGATTTGTCTAGAAAGGTTTAGTGCATAGTTTTCTCTTGGATATTAGTAACCATGCCCCCGAAAACTATGCATGTAGAAGGATCCACTAGATTAGTGCACGGTTTCCCAAACAGTGGTGACTGAACATGCAGTCGTGCCAATCCTTTAAAATTCTGGGGTCCTCTAAATCCATACCATGTTAGCCAGTTAGGATGGTTGGTTCTTATGGCAGGGATATCCACTATGATTCTCATGTATGTTCCTTTAGAAATTTTTAATTGAAGTCTACCCCTTATACCGAGGATTCTATTCAGGCCTCCCCTATTACTTTTCTAATCATGTCTCGCAAAAATACGAGTTGTCTCTAATGATGGGGAACCAATTTTTGTCTCCCAATGATAGTAACTCATATTGGTCCTTGGACTTGGCTTGGTGGTAGGTAGTACTTTTCTAGTCTATCTAACTTACTACATCTTCCATGGGAAAACGTTTGGATTAATGAACGCTCAACGGTTTGGTTAATGCATGGTAAGTGTAACCTTGTTCATTGTTGTTGTTCGTTTGCGTAAATTGTTGAAATATTTTTCAGATAGTGTTTGAAGAGTTTTCTTTTGTGAAAAAAATCTGAATGTACATGATAATTTAAGAAATGTTATGTATGTTTTGAATTGTGAGAGTATTTCATCCATAATTGATCACTAGAGGTGTTTTGGCCTTTGGTGGCGATGCTTGGAAAAAGAGTACATCATGGTCTCTCAGTTATGTTATGTTTTTGATTTGGACTTGTTGTGGCTTTTTGGGGGTGTAAGGATTTATGGTGAGGAGAATTATCACACCATGATTTAAACTCAATGTTTTATTCAAATCCTCTCTTTTTTTCTTAGCATTCTCTTGGTTTCTTGGTGTTACAGGTTTGAATTTTTGGTATCTCATATGTTCTTGATCTTTGACCATAGTCTTGGGGGTCTTGGATGGTGCATGGATACATCTTTTTTCAAAGGTATGGTGTTTGGTTGGGGTGTTTTGGAGTTGTATTTTTGGCAATCCTAGTGATACCTCTTGTGGGGTATGTTGTTGAGGTGGTTTGTACACTTGAGTTGGATGTGTTTTGGGGAGAAAAGGACGGTATCTTATGGTAATTTTTCTCCCTTTTACTTTTCCTATCATTCCACATAGGTTTCCTTCCTAGACCCCCCTTGAAATTTTATTAGAATGGATGGTTTTTGGCTAACCAAAACAGACCGCATGGTTAAGCTGCAAAGCTTACTAAACTATGCAGGCAAACTGTGTAGGGGAGTCTTTGTCATTAAAATATTTTTTAGTTTCCAACATTCACCTTTTGAACTAAACCCAAATCTTCCCCATTAATCATAATTTCATGACCTACCACCATGGATAGACTCCAAGGTATCAAACCTTCCCTTGGACCTCATCATTGAATGGAAATTTTATGGGGGAAACATCAAAATCATGCAAGTAAGCCCTTCTCATTTGTTTTCATTACTTTACTTTGGCTTTATTTCACCCTTTCATCCGTTTTTGGATGACCATAAGTTAGGGTTCGTACATAGGGTTTAACTTCAAGTCTTTTGGATGAAATCTTGGGGTTTTAGGTTGGTTTTATCTTCCTAGTGGTGCAACAATGGTGCAGTTGATGTTTCACACCAAGATTCGATGGCATCGAAAAAATGGTTCGTGGTTCCATGTGTATGAAATTATTTATGATTTATCTTGTTTTATTTATTTCTTTTCATGTTCATCATATGCTCTATGTGGTGCAAATACTATTTTTGATGGATTGGGTTAAGTGTTTATTTTATAGTCGCATTTTAACTTGAAATTAGGTGTTTTTCATGGATGACGCTTGGAGTAATATTTGGGTGTATTTTATAACATATGAATGTGATTTTTTAGTGTTGAAAGGCGATTCCAATTATGGTTCGTTAACTATATGGTGTGATGTGGGACTCAAAAGGCGGTATTGAATGGGTTTCATGTGGAAAACCTTATTATACTTCTTGAGAGTATTTTTTTGAAAATGTGTGTTTCCATGTGATTATTTTGTTGTATTATTTGAGGTGATTAAACATGATAGTGGTTTTATAAAATTTTCCAGGGATTATGATTCTTTTTAGGATAGTCACTGTTGTGATTTGGCCTTAAAAGAGGGATTTGAAATGGGTTTGTATACAAAACATAGTTATACCCCTCAGGTAGGTTTTTTGAAAATTGTAATGATTTAATGAGTTACAGAAAGTTTGAAAATGATTATTATGTAGTTTTTTTGGTGGTAAGAGGTTATTAAAATGAGTTTTTGAATGATAAGGTTTTCAGTTGTGATGTCATACGTTTTGTTAATGTTTTTTAATTTGTCCTGGCGATTTATGAAATTGTGATGTGGGTGCGAAACATGTTTGTGGGCTATTTTGTGTGAGTGTGATGTGAAAAATAGATTTTTTATATGAAAATGGTATTATTTAACATCTAATTGGGATTTTATTTTATGTTTATCATCTTAGAAATGTTTTCATAATTTTTTTAAAGGATTTGTATAATAGAGACAGATATGCAAAACATGTTGTGGGCTATTTTACTGTGAGTTTGATTTTAAAATGAATTTGAATGAAAAAGTGTATTATGTGACTTTCGTGATATACATGTGGGATGTTTGATGAATTTGTGATGTTTAAGGGTTATTTTCATGTGAAAATTATATTTCGTGACTTGTTGACCTTGTTTGATCAACAAGAGGGAAACCCGAGTATCTTGGTGTGTGGACGTGTAGTAGTATGCTAGTGATCCCGTGGGGTTTGGCCTCAGTTTCATGTAGCATGTTTGACACTTAAAAAAGTTACTAAACAATTATGATGATTATGGGGGAACAATAGGTTATGGGTATGTTCCCTTCTAGTGGATCATGCAGATGGACATATATTGTGATGGTTACTCTCACCGAGATATCAGGTACTTGGGACCCATAATGAGCTAGTTCCTATGGGTTATTATCCCGTTATTTGGGATCATTAGTTACTTTGTGATTACCATCGACATATGGTAAGATTGGATGAAAAATTCAGTATCACTGTAATTATTTTTATTATTATTTTTAATCTCTAAAATATCCCACTTGAAAACTTTATTAATTTTAAAGATGCATCTTTTATAAATTGTAACTAGCATTTACTGTTTATGAAAACTTGTAGGTTTTCATCATTGAATGTTTATCACATGAAATCTATTAGTGGGTGTATCCTACTAGGATTTGGATCACACCCTACCTACACCTATGGGTTTATGAAGACTTGGTTATTTTTTATACAGGGTTGGGTACAACTTTTGTGCCAACGGTTCGAGTTTTTAGCGGTCTATCATGATGCAATGTTGTGAAGATGGATTGAGGGTGATGCATCTCGCCATGTGGAGGTTCCTAGTCTGTCCTTTGTGGTTTTATTCATTTTTTATAGTAATTGATAGTTTTTTAAAACCATTCACTTTTTTATTAAATTTTATAAAATATGGTTTTGTTTGAAAAATCGAGATCAGTTTTATTAGAATTATGTGTCATTGTATATTTAAAAACTTGTTTAAATCGTTCCCAATTTTAGATTTATGATATCGGGAACCTGTACTTGACCATGGGGTTGAATAATATCATTCAGGACTTTTCACAGGCTGGGTTTGGTGCTGGTTTTGATGGAGACCAGATTTGGTTCGTGACAGGGGTGCTAGTGCATTTGGAGTTATAGGAACAAAGACTTATCAGAAGGTATTAAAAGCATGATAATGGAGTGGATTGAAAGAACCAAAAATGAGTTAGTGGATATGGATATTTTTTCACAAACCATGGGATCATTATTTATGCCTTTATGTTTTATTAATATTAGAATCAATTAATAACGTAACATCAGTCTGCCTCCACAAGGTCGTTGGGTACACTAGAAACATTCTATTAATGTATTAAATTTTAATGTGGATGGATCCTGTACATTAGGTGAAATGAGAGGATGAGTATCATCTTAGGATAACATGGATCATGAGGTGTTAGTGTTCATTGATACTTTTATAATAGGTGGCACTCTTATGTAGAAGCTTTATTCCATGCTATATGTATTGGAGTTATTAAAATCAGGGAACATTTTTTGTAGAGGATCATTAGAATGATTCCCCAATGTCTCATGAGAAAATGAATGGTTGGATCACCATCCCATATAAAATTATCTACCACATAAGGTAGTGCAATAATATCATCACTGATTAGGATGATATTCTTCATATATGGCATGATAGAAATCAGGCCATAGACTACCTCACCTCTAGAGATGACTTGGGGAATCCATTTCATACTTTATCAAGAATGGGTTCTATTCCTAGTGAGTGTTCCAACCATGTGCGAGGTGATTCTCCAAACCACCATTATTATAAAAACCCTTTAACTATATATCTTTTTTGTCTGTGCTTTACTAGAACACAATACAACCATCTTGAATACATTTTTCATATTATTGTGAATATATATCACTATAAAATTGTATCTCAGAAATTATATTTATATACATGAGAATAATAGTTTATTTCATAATATATTATTATAAATAAATTGGTTGGATCCAACTAGGATATTCTACCCAATTTTTTTATAAAACATTGTCTATCTCAAGATTCAGTGATATTTGATGCTGGTAACGGAAAGGAAGAAAAAGTTTGTGGTGGTTTTGTTTACTAGCTGGTTATTGGAATCTATAGTTAACATTGTTTCATAGGAGTGGGTTTTCTATGATACTTGTGTTCATTAATTATTTTTATGGATCATGAAGCATATATTTTAGAATGTTTTTTTTCATTTCAAATATTATCTTTTTTTGGAATAAACACATTCTATTTTTTTATATTTCCCTATATTATTCTCTTTCTTAAAAAATCATTCCATAATATAGTTCTTCATTTACAATATATTTTTCCTATCCTATGGGGAATATAAATTCCCATTGGGACATTACCAAACCATCTGGGATTACATATAATATGGTAATCTAGGATAGTTTATATAATATATCTTCTTATTAATTCTATACTGTAAGAACCACATAAAAATTCATAAATAAACAACATAAGTAGTCTATGATAATTTTAAAATGTTCTCCCTATATAGGAAACTATGTTCATTCAATGTTTTGGTTGAGTTAAAGGATTAAAAATACAATAATATAATCAAGAAAATACTGGTGGTAAATGTATCATCCTTTACCTAATGAATTATATTCCACATAATGGTATTTTTTTATATTAACACAAAATTATTTATAATGAAACTAATTAGAATACTAATAATCACGATCTCCATCTCTAATCTTTGATACAACTACAGAAAATTATTATATCATAGTTTTCATTAAAATTTTATCATCTAAAAAAACTAAATTTTACTACTATAAAATGATGACATTATTTTTTCATAGAATCTATATATTGGAATGATTATTTCAAGATTGTAATATTTTTAATCATGTTTTATTATTCATCCTAAAACAAATGAAAATCATAAAAAAATAAAAATTAAACATGAATCATCATGCTAAATATTTTCATGAAAACATCTCAAACATCTCAAATTGTTTTGACTCATATGATGTGAAATAGTTATAATAGAATTTTACATGTTCCACATTTTTCATTATTCTTCAGTTAGATCATTCTATTATGGATTTATGATATAAAATTATGATAAAAAATTCCTATATTATTATTTATTCATTCAAATTTATTATTATTATTATTTTTCTACAATTAATGAATTGGATTGGTTTTATTAAAATATCATTTTTTTCATCATAATATCACTATTTATTATCGATACCCTACAACTCCAAGAACATTATCTTCAATTTTTTATTAAAAAAAACATATTTTACCGCATTTATATTCTATATAACAAATAACTATTCAATACAATAAATTAATTATAGATATTCCTGTTCATGTTCATAACTCTCTTATTTTCAAATCTCTAAATGTTAGATCATCCAATGGGATTGTTTCCATTGATATCTAAATAATCATTGAACTAAAAAAATTTAACTAAATATATTTTCAAAAAAATTAATTATTCTACCATTTAAAATTTGTAACACGATTATTCAATGAATTTCAAAACATATATATTCAATAATGATTTTTGATATTTTTATTTTAGATACTAATAATATGTGAGTATAACCATTATATTCTCTATTTAATTATAGATATTTACACTTAAAACAAGACCAATTTAATATCCATGATTACCAAAATATTTAGGTACACTAATATTATTTTCTTATGATACCTCTCTTCTTAATGAGACATTATACACATTCGTCTACAATTAATGCTTTTATTGTAACATCCCAGATAAATGAAGAATATGACATTTTCATATTTATTAATAATTTTTAATTAAATATTAATTTTACTTCAAAGGGTTGCTATGTTTGATAGCGTACTCGATACACAACAACGAGTTTCTTTGAAATCTTACGTTGAACATTAACAATATAATATTATTATTTTAAAAGGTAGTTAATGCCTAGCCATTGTAATGGCAGAAATGAACATAAATAACTAAAAAATAATTATACATTTTTGTTAAATGTATTTCCATTTATCCAATAAAATTTAGAGGCTTAAAATGTGAATGAATCTAATTTTAAGCATAATTTACATTAAAAGGCCGATTTATCACCTTTTAAGGGTGAACCCTATATAAATATATTTTTGGTCTCTTTAATACATTCTATTTGTCCAAATAAAATCCTTCTTTAGAATGGGGACATCAAAAATAACTTTGTGTAAATTTTTGTTATTTTTTCCCTTAAAGTTCATTTTTAATGAATAGTCAAAATATTGTATTTTAATTCAAAACTACCTTTTAATATAACATATTTATATGGTTAGATTATCTTTTTAATTGGTTTTAAAGTTTAATTAGAATATATTTTTACCATTGAATCCAATTTTTGTCATTGGAATTAATTCCACTTTGAAATAGGACATAAACAAGTGTCAATCTTTTGATAGTTAATGTTTCTTAAAAACACCTATTTGTTTTAACAATGAGAATTAATTTTAAATTAATTAATGCAACTTCTATGTTTTGAATTTGTTAAAATAGAAATAATTTTTGAATTTTTAATATCAAATATTTCATAGGCTGAATTTTTGGTATTTTTCTGAAAAACTTCAATTTTTGATGAATAGTGAAACCACTTAGTAGTAGTTATAAAAACTGATTTTTTCATTTAAATGAAATTTTACCACTTTTGTGAATTGAATTTTGAAAATTAGACATACATGGTTGTTATTAGTTAGTAAAATGTGGTTCAATAAGTTTAAAATAATTTTTTGTGAATAGTATCTTTTGACTTTTGTTTACCTTGGTTAAAGTTAAATAAGGTAATTCAATGTAAAACGAATATTATAATATTTCAAAATTAACTTAACACTTGTCCAAACCTTATTATTTGAGTCATTTACGACCATGGTCATCTTTTGGTCGATTTTTGGACCCTATTGAGCCACTTGGGAGTGATAATAACACTTTATATTAATTAACTTAAAGTAATGAAAAAAATGACAAAAACAAATATATTTTAGTAAATTAATTTTTACAAGGGGTTATATAAATTTTATTTTCTACAATAAATATTCATATGAAATATAAAAATATTTCCTATATAATTTTATTTTTTAATAATTTTTAGATAAAAATAAATTAAAATATTTACGACACAATAATGATATAGTATATATCTCATTAATAAATGATTTAAATAAATAAGATTATAAATATTAAAATAACATCCAAAACCTATCCAATTGTTATTGGATGATTTTATTTTGACCATGAGTCATCTTATCTTGGACTTTAATTAGTTTTGGTCCATTAGAAACTGAATATCATTATATAATAAAATAATATTTTCACACATTCCTAAAGAGCCCCTCCTTCCATTTATAAAAGGAAACCGCTTCTAACCAATTACTCACACCTCCAAATCCTTTTGGCTCATCCATACTCGGCCCAATTATTCTCCCTACATCCATCTAATCCTACTGGAAGCCTTTCTAGAGTAAAAAGGCACTTCATGAATTCCTTTTGGTTCAATCCAAAGTAAGTTACCCAAATTAAAGGTAACAGTTTCTCTTAACTTCATTTCATTTATTTTACTTATCCAAACCCTAAAATCTTTTTATTCCATTATTTTATAACAAAAACTATATCCTCAATATACTAGGATGTTTTTATGATATGTATTATAACTACAATTACCCACGCCTCCATCTAATGGGTTAAGAACATACTGTTTCTATGGATGACAAACTATCGCCTCATGAAACGATGATTGTTTGATTATATCATACTGCCTCTCATTGTGGCCATTAATATGACACTATATTTATATATGATATATATTATGTTTATTATTTCTTAATTATTCTATAGTTTTATTTTATATCATACCTTTATGGTTTCCATTATGGGTAAAAGCGATAATTTCATTTGAGGAAGTGTGGACTACACCCCCCTCAAAGTGATATGACTCGTTAATACCATATGTGAGAAAAATAAAGGATGTAGTTAATGATATTATATATGATATTATACTTTAATTATAAAATATATTTGTATAATTATGTTTTAATTCAAATAAAATAATAAATAAAAATGAAAGTAGCGTTCATGCGTACGTACGACTTACCGTCTCTATGAACGGTGCATTTCATTTCTTACTTCCAAATGATATGTACTATTATATATATATATATATATACTGGATATATATGATATATATGTTATCTAAATAATGAATTTCATTATGGATATAACAGACTATTGACCACATGGACAACTTGTAAATATAAGGTGTTCATTTTTGACTCAAGTACCAAATATCGAAAAAATGAACGTTATTAACATAAATGATTACATAATGTTTATAACATGGTAATAAGTGATATAAAAGGAATAATAAACTTGAAAAATGTTCTTAGGAAATTATAAATTTACTTCATTTTATTATTCATGAGATTAAATAATGATCGAGTCAAGTCGGACACGAGGTAAGGGATTTTCTTATCTCACTTTTAATTATGTGAGATTTAAATTGTTCGCTAATTATTCATTGAATGTGGTGTATTTTGTTATTCCATTTGATATATATTATCATTATTCTTATTATATTCATGGTATTATGTGATTCATTTGGTGTTTATAAACTTTTTATCAAACGACTCAGTTGATTCAAACGTGGTAAAGGATTTCATCTCACTTTTTATTCCCGTGAAGTTAGTGCTATATTTGCCACAATTTCCTTTTGTGTGGTGTATGTACTTCCCATTATTGTGATATTTGTGTAATATAGTTTCATTTATGAGTATTTACATCTTCATTTTATGATTCTTATTTCATGTGGTGTATGTTTTGTAAGTTACCAAATCGGTAAGGGAACCATTGACCCTCCCCTATTTAAAAGACTTATTTTTGTTATGTCTTTTAATTTACATATTATTATGTTGGGATATGTTCTTATATATCCTCATTTATTTAAACTTTATGTACAAGTGATGAGATACCCTTTTTATCTCATCAACACATTTTCTGAATTTTAATGTGCTGCCGTTAGGCTGCCGAATTTTTAAAAGGGAACTTCTAAACCCAATTTCAATTATTTGGGTTCAACTTGTAATTCTTGAATATGTCATCCTATGAATATTTTTGAATGACAAATGATTGTTTTACAATTAATATCCACCTATATTGGGCTTATTTATATTTCTCACACATAATTTTGGGTTTGATTTATCCTTAATTTAAGGATACCATCTTTATAAGGTATTTCATCCCAATTTACATTTCCACTGAGACTTCATTGTTTTTATGCAACAATTAACTCTATTATGGTGTATATACTGTCCTTTAACATATTATACCATGAATACCTTTATTCTCATGATATTATAAAGTTATGATTACATGTTATTCTTTAATTATTTGTATTCAAGCGTCTCTCTTTTTGTTAAAAACTCTTTTACTAAAATATAATTTTAAATGTTTTAAAGATTTATTATTCAAAATATTTCTCATTAATGTACATGTTTTCAAAATGGGTTTTAGGATTTATTTATATGGACATTACTGTTTTCAAATGATAATTCATTTAAAAGAATCAAAGTGGTATGGGAAACTTTGATTCAAAAATATCTTTTTAAATTGTTTTGAAAATGATTTTATAAAACATTGTTTATTTCAATATCTTGATTTGATATATTAAAATGTGGAAATGTTATATTTCCTTTATACCTGTGTTATATGATATGATTATTTTATGGTTATTGTGAATTGTTTACATATATGGTTGGTTTTGTGATAAACCTACGGCGGGAGAGCCCGAGATAGCTTTCCAATGCATTGGGTAACGTGACGGAGGTAAACGTGATGTTTCTCCTAAGAGATTTAGGGAATATCCTATGATGGGTATTCCAAGTGTAACTCCCTACATAGCTGTGATAGTTACAATGTAATTTTAATATGGATGCCATACGCAACCTTTATGATTTATGATTTGTGTGTGTTATTCATAAATCTAATGATTTCGTATGGTATGTTATGATTGAAAAGTATGGTTTCATTGACTTGTATTTATTTATGGGATAATGTTTTCCTTTCTTATTTTATAACCCTTAATGATATTTTTATGCTCATCCCATGTTGTTTTAATGTTTTCCACCAGACTTAAAGATGAATTGGATCAAGGATGGGATAAAGGAAAAGTTATGTTGTCTACAAGATGGAACTAGACATATTTCTTTTAAAGAGTTTTTATTTTATTAAAATATAGCTTCTGAGTACTGGTGTCCACATGTAATATTCAAGTTGTTAAGTAATAGTATGGCCTAATTATATGAAACTCTAAACCAGAAAAGATCCTCAATGTGAATTATTCATTTAATTCAATATTATGATTTTTTTAAGGCTGAGTCCTTATAGTTGGTATCATAGGTCAGTTTAGACAACTTTAGGGATTAAGAGTTTTCGTTAGACATATGGTTAGTCCCTATCTATTATTTCAGTTAAATACATGTTTTATAACTCTTTCAGATCAAGTAATGTCAGTTATAAATGGAAGGAGGAGGATCTCAAATGTCATTCCTATCTCTTCTGGATGACATGCCTGCAATAATTATTGCAAAGTCATGAACAGATGATTGTGAAAATTTTTCTAGCATACAACTCACTTGCAAGCAGTTGTTTGAGATATCAAACACCTCCACTATACCTCTTTATCATTATGGATCATTGGTTGAATTTAGAAAAATCCTATTTTCAAAATATTCTCATATTTTCAAGAAAGTTAAATATTATCAAGGCAATTTAAAATATATTACATTATCACAAAATTTTGAAGCATATTATGATTTAAAAAAAACTGCAGAAGAAGGAGAACCCTGTGCAACCTATTTATATTTTATTTTTGAATATATTCTCTCAGCACATACTTATGGTATTTTAAAAGGACCATTAATTGAATGTTTCAACTGAAATTCGGTCTGACTGATTTATAGTATTCATGTTTTATCGGATGTTTTGAAATTATATGTCATACATGATTATTTTCCAAAACTATATTTCTGTGAACACCCATATGACCCATATTGTACAAGGTGTATTTGGATAGATGAAGCAATTGATTTTGAAGGTTATATAAATCATTGTTTCAATTCATGGAACTTGTACCTACATGAACAATATGACTATGAAACCAAATGGACATCATGATCAAAGTATGATGTTTTTCATTTTGGGGATCATTTCATTTTATCATATGGTGGTGAAATAAGAATTTAAGAATTAAGAGGTTGAGAACATAATGAATTTGGATGAAAATTAGAGGTATAAAGAAACCATTTATGTTAAAACATGTTAGGGTAATTTTTGAGTTTTATAAATAGGACAACCTATAGGATGGATGAAAACCCATCGCATCCGGAAAGGCTATTGGAATCAAACCCACAACCAAAGGGTGACAAGGGTGCATCACCGACCACTAGCCTACTTGAAGTCCCTTGTTAGTATGACTTATTATTTTAGTAAAATGATTTTATAGGACATGATTATGTTGATTTTTGGAACTTATGTTTTACCAAATGGATATACTTAGTATGGAAAAATGATTTAGTGATTATGAGATAAAGGTTGATGTGGAAGACGTTCTCTCTTTTGAGGGAACACTCTATGCTTATGGAAAATAGAATACCATGGGATTTAAATTGTGGAGTAATGGTTGAGATATTATTTTTGAAGAATATATGTTGGTTTGAGTTATTTATAGAAATGATTAACCTGTCATAGAGAATATGTGATTAGGTTAATTACACTTCAGTATGAGACTTTAAGAGTATTCAATGTTTTTGGGGATAAATATTAAGATTTACTATGAATGACTATGTGATTTAAATCCTTTTGAGTTTTGGGTTTCAATATTATTATTGATTAATTTGATTAATTTGAAGGAAAATTGTGTATGGAATGGTCTTTCTTGAACATTGGGTACTTTTTGTTAAATTTTGGAGATTAATTTCAATATTTCCTTTTATAAAGGAATATCCTTTTGGGGGATTATATGATCTCATACTAACCATTTTGTTTTAGTTAATATCTAAAGACGAGGGAAATATATAGTTCATATTTTTCGGATTATGTGATTCTCTTAAAGTTGGTTATTGCACTTTTAATGTGAACAAGTCATCCTGAATACTCATCGTTTAGAGGAAATATGTGTTTGTGGTAGGAATTTAGTAAAGGATGAAAGTATACATGACAAGTAAGTATGTTTCCTTATGTTTTTAGTTAAGATCATAAAAAAATTCCTCAAATTTATGAAAAGTATATTAAAAAAAACTTTTTTTTGTTAACTTTTCCTACTAGGGAATCAAGAACCATTGAACTGATCACATGTTTGTGATTTTTTTGGTGGTTAACTTTCTCCTAATCATGTTTTCTATTACTCTCCATCAGAACATGACTGTTTATTCTCTCTTCCATATCTATGTTTTTCTACATGGAATCCTCATATGGGTTATCTCAGGTGACCTTTTTGACTTCTCTTCCTTTATTTTAAAGTGATGGTTTTATTGAATCTTTTTTCGATGTGGGGCTTTCAATGAAGTTTCCGAGCCCAATTTTAATATTTTGAGGACGTAATTCCGAAAAGGGGGAAGGATTTAACATCCCAGAAAATGATGAATATGGAATTTTCATATTTATTAATATTTGTGAATTAAATAATAATTTTACTTTAAAGGGGTTTCTATGTTCGATAGTGTACCCGATACACAACAACGAGTTTCTTTGGAATCTTACATTGAACACTAACAATATAATATTATTGTTTTAAAAGGTAGTGAACACCTCGCCGTTGTAAAGGAGGAAATGAACAGAACCAATTACAAAATAATCATAGATGTTTGTTAAATGTATTTTCATTTATCCAATAAAAGTTAGAGTCTTAAAATGTGAATGAATATAATTTTAAGCATAATTTACATTAAAATGTCAATTTACCGCCTTTTAAGGGTGAACCCTATTTAAATATAGTTTTGGAAACTTTAATAAATTCTATTTGACCAAATTAAATACCTCTTCAGAATGGGGACATCAAAATTTACTTTGTGTAAATTTTTGGAATTTTTCCGATAAAGTTCATTTTTTAATGAATAGTGAAAATATTTTATTTTAATTCAAAACTATGTTTTAATCTCATTTATTTATATGGTTAGATTATATTTTTAATTGTTTATAATGTTTAATTATAATATATTTTTACCATTTAATCCAAGTTTTTCATTGGAATTAATTCCACTTTAAAATTGGACATAAATAAGTGTCAATCTTTTGATCGTTATTGTTTCTTAAAAACACGCTATTTATTTTAACAACAAGAATTAATTTTAAATTAATTAAGTAAAATTATATGTTTAGAATTTGGTAAAATAGAAATCATTTTTGAATTTGGAATCTCAAATATAGCTTAGGCTGAATTTTTGGTATTTTTCAGAAAAACATCAATTTGGATAAATAGTGAAACTGCTTAGTAGTAGTTAAAAATCTGAATTTTTTAATTTAAATTATATTTTACCACTTATGTGAATTAAATTTTAAAAATCCTACATATTCTGTTGTTATTAGTTAGTAATATTTTGTTCAATAAAATGAAAATAATTTTTGGTGTATAGTAACTTTTGACTTTTATTAACCACAGTTAAAGGCAAATAAGGTAATAAAGGTAAAAAGAATATTATAATAATTCAAAATTACCTTAAAAATTTTCCAAAATGTATTGGTTGAGTCATTTACGATCATGTGAATCTTTTTGTTTTTGTTTTTGGGACCCCATTGAGCCACTTGGGAGTGATAATGACACTTTAGATTAATTAACATAAAGTAAAGAAAAAAAATGTCAAAAAAAAATAACTTTTAGTAAATTATTTTTACAAGTTTTTATATTTATTATCTTTTAAACAATCTATATTCAATGGAATTATATGAATATTTTCTTCATCATGGGATTTTTTATAATTTTTAGACAACAAATAAATTAAATTATTTATGACACAATAATGATGCAGTATATACCTCATTATTATATGATTTAAATAAATAATATTATAAATATAAAAATAACATCCAAAACCTATCCAATTATTATTGGATGAATTTAATTCGACCATGAGTCATCTTATCTTCGACTTTAATTAGTTTTGGACCTTTAGAAACTGAATATCATTATATAATAAAATAATATTTTCACACTTTCCTAAAGAGCCCCTCCTCCCCTTTATAAAAGGACACCACTTCTAACCAATTCCACACACCTCTAAAGCCTTTTGACTCATCCAACATCTTCCCAATTAATCTCCATAAATATCTCTACTCCTCCTAGAAGCCTTACTATAGGCAGAAGGCACTTCAAGAAGTCATTCGAGTTTATTCCAAAAAATTTACCCAAATTAAAGGTAACAATTTCTCTTAACTTCTTTTATTTTATTTTACTTCACCAACCGCTAAACTCATTTTATTCCTGTCATTTATAACAAAACTATAATAATAAATATAATAGGATGTTTTTATGATAATTATTCGAACTACACTTAGACACACCTCCATCTAATGAGTGAAGAACATACTGTTTCTGTGGATGGAAAACTAACGCCTCACAAAACAATGATTGTTTGATTATCTCATACCGCCTCTCATGATGGACATTAAGATGAAACTATATTTATATATGATATATATTATGTTTATGTTTTCTTAATTATTCTGTATTTTTCTTTTATATAATACCTTTATGGTTTCCATTATGGGTAAATGCGATAATTTCATTTGAGGAAGTGCGGGCTACCTTCCCCTCAAAGTGATATGACTCATTAATACCATATGCGGGATGTATAAAGAACAGAGTTAAAGATATTATATATTATATTTTACTAGAATTATAATATATCTATGTATCATTATGTTTTAATTCCATTAAAATATGAAATATAAATGAAAGTAGCGTTTATGCGTACGTACGACTTATTGTCTCCATAAACAGTGCATTTCATTTCATACCTACAAATGATATGTAATGTAATAAATTTATATATATACTTGATATATTTGATATATATGATATCTAAATAACTAATTTCATTATGGATATAATGGACGATTGATCACATGGACAACCTGTAAATATAAGTTGTTCATTTTTGACTCAAGTACAAAATATCAAAAAAAATGAACATTATTAACTTAAATGATTACATAATGTTTATAACATTGGTAATAAGTGATATAAAAGAAATAATAAATATTAAGAATGTTCTTAAGAAATTTGAAATTAACTTTAGTTTATTATTCAAGAGATTAAAGAACGATCGATTCAAGTTGGACACGAGGTAATGGATTTTCTTATCTCACTTTTAATTCCGTGAGATTTCCATTGTTCACCACTTATTCATTGAATGTGGTTTATTGTGTTCTAACATTTGATATATATTATAATTATTATCATTATATTCATTTTATTTTGTGATTCATTTTGTGGTTATTAAATTTTGGCCATACGACTCAGTTGATTACAACGTGATAAAGCGTTTCTTCTCACTTTTTATTCCTGTGAGATTAATGCTATATTTGCCACTATTTCCTTCTGTGTGGTGTATTTACTGCCAATTATTTTACTCTTTTTATATTATAATCTCATTTATGCATATTTAAATCTTCATTTTATGATCCTTCTTTCATGTGGCATATGTTTTGTATGTTACTAAATCGGTAAGGGAACCTTTGACCCTCCTATATTTAAAAGACTTCTTTTTGTTAGGTCTTTTAATTTTCATCTTATTATGTTGGGATATGTTATTATATATCCTAATTTATGTAAAAATTATTTCCAAGTGATGAGATACCATTTTTATCTCATCAATTCATTTTCATAATTTTAAAGTGATGATGTTAGGCTGCTGAATTTTTACAAGGGAACTTCTTAACCCAATATGATTTCTTTGGGTTCAACTTGATCTTCTTGAATATGTCATCCTATGAATATGGGTGAATGAAATATGATTTTTTTACACTTAATATCCACTTACATTGGGTGTATTTATATTTCTCTGACATAATTAGGTGATTTTTTTATCCAAAATTGAAGGATACCATCTTTATAACGGATTTCATCCCAATTTACTTTTCCACTGAGACTTCATTGTTGTTATGCACCAATTTACTCTTATATGGTGTATATACTATCCTTTGACATATTATAAAATTAATCCCTTTATTCTCATGATATTATAATGTTCTGATTAAAAGTTATTCTTTAATTTTTTGTATTCAAGGGTCTCTCTTTTTGTTAAAAACTGTTTAACCAAAATATCGTTTTAAATGTTTTAAAGATTTAATTTTCTAAATATTTCTCAATAATGTACATGTTTTAAAAATGGGTTTGAAGATTTATCTATATGGCCATTAATCTTTTCAAATGATCAATAATTTAAAAGATTCAAAGTGGTATCATAAACATTGATTCAAAAATATTTTTTAAATGGTTTTTAAAATGATTTGATAAAACATTGTTTATTTCAATATCTTGATTTTATATATTGGAATGTGGAAATATTTTCTTTCCTTTATACATGTGTTATATTTTATGATTATGTTATGGTTTTTGGGAATTGTTTATGTATATAGGTGGCTCCGTTCTAAACCTAGGGAGGGTGAGCTTGAGATAGCTCTCCAATGCATTGGACAACGTGACGAAAGTAACCATGATGTTTCTCCTAAAAGATTTAGGGAATATAATGTGATGGGTATTACAAGTGTAACTCCCTAACTAGATATGATAGATACATTGTAAGTTTGATATGGATGCTTTAAGTATCCTTTATGATTTATGATTTGTGTGTGATATTCATACATCTTATGATTTCGTATGGTATGTTACGATGGAAAAGTTTGATTTCATTGATTTGTATTTATTGATGTGCTCATTTTTTCCTTTTTAATTTTAAAACCCTTACTTTTATTTTTATTCTCATCCCATGTTTTTGAAATGTTTTCCATAGGAGTTAAAGATGAACAGGGTCAAGGATGGGATCGAGGAAAAGTCATGCTGTCTAAAACATGGAAATAGACATGTTTCTTTTTAAGAGTTTTTATTTTATGAAAAAATAGATACAAGGTGGTGGTGTCTATATGTAATATTCAAGTTGTTATGTAATAGTATGACCTAATTCTCTAAAACTTTAAACCTGAAAAGATCCTCAATGTGAATTATTCATTTAATTCAATATTATGTAATTTTTTAAGGATGAGTCCTTATATTTATTTTCCAATGTGTAACTATCAATTATGATGAAACTCATTTTTAATCACAAAAAAATGGGAATCTAAATTTAGTGTGGTCCAATTGTGTTTCAACAAAATTACACAAACTTCACATTCTCACACATTATTTTATGGATTTCTTCATGCTATATGATTTTATACTAATTCATAAAAAAATATTCATCCTATTATTCAGACAAATCACTATGTATGCCATGATTTCCCTTCCAAGACCAAATTAATTCATCAAAATCTTGATACTAGGTTGTATTAAATATTATATAATATAAAAGAAATATATAACTTATTTAATAGTAGAAAAACCATATTTTGTTTTATTCTAATAATGCTTCTCCATAAAATATCTATTTTAATACTTGTAATATCATGACTGAAAACCTATATTTATTATCATACAATTAAATATTAATCACATATAGACACATTTTAATATGACTAGATAAGTGGTAATTTAACATTAGTAATCAACTGGAATATGATATTCAAATGAAGTTACATATCTTCCCAGATATAAAAATTATCTCAAAATCATTTATATTAATATATTATAAGAATATTTTTAAAATGGGATAATTTTATTGTGATGAGCTATATTTAAAAATAAACATCACATTATATCATAAATTTTATCATAATTCTAACCCAACAGCACAACATATACAGTTTTACTTACATATCCCATTATAATTTCAAATTATTCTTATATATGTATTACAATTTTGTGTTTAATCACACCCAACCAATGTGAAATATATAAGTAATTTATCTTACATCTTGACAACGTTTTTATATCCATGTGAATATTTTGACACAACCCATGGTAATTTAGATTTAATTATTCCTATAATATATAAAATACGAGATAAGATAAAATTTAAATAATAAAAATTTTATATCTATTTTCATAAATTTTACAAATTCATTAAAATGTATATCTCCATCGTATCACGAATATATCACCAAGAATATTAAATCAATTATTATAATCTCCAAATTTTTTAATTTGTCCCTAAATATTATAAATGATGTAAATATTAAATCAATTAGATCAAAATGAACATTCAGGTAATTATAAATAAACTAATATCATACCATAACAAATTATTTAATCCTAGTGAATGTACTAACCTAAAATAAAACTAAACATATTTCACTTATTATTCTCTATAATTTATCAATAATTCATTCTGCTATCATTTTAGCACTTTTCAAAACAAAAATTCTCAAAATTTCAGTACCCATGACACTCTTAAATTATGAACAAACATATTAATTCCTTGTAATTTTAATGATCAAATTCTCATTATTCCGACTAGATTCAATCTATTACTTTTTAAGATAAAATTTGTAGTTGGACGTGCTCAATTTTGAAACATATTACCACATTTCATGAACACATAAAAACAATAATTAGATATATATTTGATACATAAACAATTAAAACATAATCATACCATCACCTTCATTAAAATAATCTCAATCAGGTACCTCATCATTGGAATAATAAACCTACATTATCAATTACATATTGGTATCATTCAGTTGTTAACATCAAATAAAATAACTATCAATAAATTTGGTATCTTTAATATTATATTTTTATTTCTTCTCAAAAACTGTTATAAAGTAGAATTAAGTCTTTACGAGTATATATTCACCATTTATCATCCGATTATACAAGAAAAAAATATGGTTATAGGTTATCGTATAGTCATACATAAGAATGTATTCAATAATGATAAAACCATTAACATATTCCACTTGTAAATGTAATACATGTTTCATAGGGGATAATGATAAAATAAGTTTCTATGATTAATGATTCATAAATTTTACAAAATTAAGTCAACATGAGATAAATAAATATAAGAAAAAAGTGTGATGTTTTTATAAATAAAATATTTCTATATAATAGTTTATGATATCATACCAAACCAGAAAATAGCATATGAGGGATGTAAAAGGTATTTACCAATAGATTTATAACTCTATATAAAAATTAATTATATATAAAAATAATATAACAAATTCCCAATCCCTACATTTTAATTACAATTCTAATAAAACACCTCAAAACCATTAACCATTAACAATTACAATAGATTTAATCTAAAAAATGAAAGATAATATGTGAAAATAATATATGAAACTATAATATTTAGTTAATATAATATTTTCCCAATAATTAATAATTTTATGGAAACATATCAACTCAAAAACCCCATTATGGATAAAACACAGTACCATCATATATAATAGATAATTAATTTTTTTTATTGTGAGATGTATCAAGTGGTGCCAATTATGGTACTTCACATGTGGAAATAACATGTAACTTATGGACCATTTCATGATAGATAATACTAATTACTATTAGACCATAACACCATGCTAGTTATCCAATTATATGAATAAAAATAAATCGCATAAACATAAAAAATTAATATGAAAAAATGGTGTGTTATCCATTATTCTTTAGTTTAAGTTACAAGCTAAATGGTTTCATCCCAAACTAGACACATTTTTTGAGTTAGTAATAGCTTTGTGAGAAAAATTCAAAAATCATCTTTTATCATTACCATCATTAATCAAGTTTAATAGAACTCTTTTCATCCATATTTTAACCTTATCCTAATGTAGAATTTTCATTTTCATGTTAGCTACAATATTATATTAACTAATTTTATCAGACTCTATCTTCCTTACCATATATAATTTTTCTATCCATATAATCAGGAATACACTAGAACCATGTATCGTTTTTCTCACATAGCTTCGAAGTATTTTTTTGATTACCATATTTGTGAAAACTCTTATAAAATTCATGTTCTTATTCATATATGCATACCCCTCAACTAGTAATTTTATTTCATTCCACAATTAATTACATTTGTCATAATGTTTTTCCTGAAAAAAGGATTTTGTTCATGGACTGCATATAGTGACCCATGATATAACATATTCTTACATAGTAGAATAACCACATCCTTGGTGTGGTCACATATTTAGTATTATTCTAATTGTTTCAATGAATAACAGTTGTATTCCTCTCACACCCCAAAGAATACCCACTATTTTTATCATTGTTTCATCATAACTTTTTTTTTATTTATTATGTAGGAAAAACTGAATAATTATTTGTTTTTATCAACCAATATTCAATATCACATTAAATATATCTTATTAATCTTAATTAGAAAATTAATGTACATTCATTAATTTTTCTATCATATTTTCATTCTTAATTTTAATTTTCCTTCACTAAACTCTACTACGCAAAGATATATTCCTTTAATAATATCATTTATTTGATGTAATATATCAAAAAACAATGGAATTAAGTTCCAAAAATCCACAATAACAAATATAACCTATCAATCATGTCTTTTTCATTTGATGATCACTCTATCTAGTGTAATAATATTTTAATTTTCTTAATTAATTTCTCGTTATTCAAGAGTTATTTGAGAAAAACAATCATTTCATTCCTTCATCCACCAAACATGAATTGGGGGTTTATCAACATTTTAATCTACCCATATATGCCAATAATTTACCTTGAAACATGAATTACTAGTTGAAATAAAATTAGAAAAATAAATAATTTCAGGGATATATGTTATCTTTTAATTTGGACAAAAAATATATGAAAAAAATGATTTCAAATTTTCTTACTAGTGATATATTATTTTTGGTTTAAATAAAACCATTAGGTACTTTGATGGGTTATTTTCATTTTTCAGCTTCATGTGATAACTCATCTAGTTCCAGATCCATATTTTTCAAATTAATATCTATCAAAAATAACAATACATTAAAATTCATTAAATTATCATCCTAAAATTTACCTATATATTCACATTATATTTACATATATTTCATTATAATCATCATATAAAATAGTTTCAGTTGATATTATAATATTATGATGTATTCACATTTTCTCAGCGATCCCGACATTCCCTCTTCTTCACTATCCCCTTACTTATATAGTTTTTTTTTGCATTTCATTGACAGTGATGGTGCTCATCAGTTTTATTAGGATCAATTTCACCTCTCATATTCAATTTATCCTTCTACCAACATGGCTATTATTGTTCGATGGTGCATATTTTTGATACCTCTAATCACCATTCTTTCTACCTAACCTTATACAACAAACCCACATTTTGGGTATATGTTTATGTGATTTTCAAAAGTTCGGATGGTGTCAACTGTGGTTTCTAGTTTAATTACTCTCTATATACATTTTTGTTCAACCAATCATGTTTCACTGCATTTTTTTTCAGGATTGATATGGGATTTGTGTTATCATAAGATGGTATTATATGGGGATGTAAGTTGTTTTATCTATTTCTATTATTTGGAATTGGCTTTTTCCACTAATCTATTTTGTTCCTTTTTTATTTTATATTTCAAGATTCATTTTTTTGATGGTTTCTAGTTTTTGTTTAACATAATAATCGATTGTTATGGTTTTTTTCAGATTGTTTTTATTTCATATTATAGGTTGGATTTGCGCAATGTTTTTTTTGGGATCATTATTAGTGAAGTTAATGAGTCTATATAGAGGAATTATGTTACTTAAACCCTAAACTTACATCATATCCCATCTCACCTCCCAGGTCGGGATGGTTCGGTGGTTATCGAGGAATCATTAGGATGTGTTTTTTGAGTGGATAATAGTATTCCAGAAGGTCCTACATCTATTTGGTGGTGCGTAGTGATGGAATAAAACATGTGTGATAAAGGCATGGTGTAGGGGAGAGAGGCCATCGATAGTGGCCATGGTTTTATTGATATTTGTATGAGATCATTTTTCTTATATACCTATGATGAGAATGTATTTTTCTCATAAAATTTAGTTTTTCTATTGTTGTTTACTCTGGGAATTTTGTGTTGGCCATTACTGACATCGATGGGGTTTTCAATAAGGTGAGATTAAATGTTTCTTCAGCCATTATGAGTTAATGATTTCTCCTCATTATTCTTTTTAGAAATATTTTTTCAGTTGTCATCTCTGGTGTTGTTAGTGTGATGATGGAGATAATGGTGGTGATATCATGATGATAAAGACTAGCAATGTGACTTCATTTTATGTTCATGATCAATGCTCGATATCCCATCGATATCCATGTATGTGAATATGTTTTTTAAAATATGTAATTTTAATCTACAATCCTCTTTATTTTTTAATCTCACCTTGGGTTTTGGTTACTATTCAAAAATATTGAATATTTCTCTAAAGTCACAGAAACAATGAGTTTTCAGTGAGTTATCATAAAACATACAATTTACATGTAAAGAATTGACAAGGTAATTCATTATAATTTATATTATCTACAATAGAGAATATTTTATATCCATGGTAGTTAATTATGTTTCATCTAGTACCTGGATAAATAATTTCATATTTAATCATTGTCATTATAATAATATTAACACACTTTTCTATTCATTGCGTATTTTACATCTTGAACAAAATAGTTATTCCTAGAATTTAAATTCTTCTATAATATGATTGGAAATTTAAAAATATAATACAATTATATTGAAAAAATTTTGATAATATATAACAGTGTTTTCCCAACCCAGTGTACCTTGATAAACTCCCATATAATAGTAGTAACATTGTGGTTAATGTTTTCAAACAATCAAAAATTTAAATTAAATATTTTAAAATTTATTCATTGATAGAATACTTAAAAAAATGAAATATATTTTTCCAAATGAAAATTATAAATATATTTACTAAACCATTAATACATTGATTAAAATTTTCTAGTGAGAAATCATATTTCCAATTTTTCATAGATGTTTGATTTCTAAACTAAGATTATTCAATGATTATAAAAAAATTGGTAACTTTATTCAAATAGTATAGGGAAATGTATTTATTATTTTACATCATGTTTGGTGTATCAAAGTATTTTGTAAAAGGAATTAAAATTAATAATATACATATACTTATTTTGATTCCTTATGTAGTTCCTTTGGTTTTTTTGTAATCAATTTGAGAGGGGTGTAAATCATTGTAAAAGAAATTTATTAAATTAATTTCCTTTTTGTTTTCATTTTTTAATAATAAACACTCTACACTATATGAGTTTAAGGTATATTCTTATAAATTCCAATAAACCACATAATATGAAAATTATTATTTAAAATGATTGAAATTACATAAAATATTTAAAAGGATCATCACTGAAACGGTTGAAACCAATTGATTTATTGGGGTAAGAATGATGTTCTACAAATTCTTATATTTAACGGGATTTAAGAAACTATGTTATTTAAATAAACAAATGGTTGATAATAATTTATTCTCTAAAACAATAATTACATTCCTAGTCCCATCTACAAAAAATCACATTCAATTTTTTATATATTAATGTACAATATATTTTGGTAATTATTTGGGAACAATGATTTTTTCATATAAATGTATAATGTATGAGACATGAGTCACTTCCACAAAACTCCTTTCAAGTTATCTTTATCTTTGTTTGATAAATTCATACTCACTCCCTTATAAATCAAAATATTAATATTCTTAGGAATATTTCCCTACATCATTTTTTATCATTTGACTTATCTGGTATTATGTTTTTCATATCATAGGAGAAATTATATTCTTATTTTTTTTATCAATCAATTTTTTATTCCATATTAAATTATTCTGAAAAAATAATATATTTTTATATCATGATTATATTTTTTAAATTTTATACTTGTATTTCATGTATGATTGGGTTACCCTGCATTGGAATCCTCACTTGATATTCATATTTTTTCTAGATGACTTCAAAAAAATTAATATTCTTAAAATCCATCGATTGATATTTTCCAGCCCTCGTATTCAAATGTTTCTTTAAATAAAATATATATAATAGTCTATGATGTCGAATTTGAATAAACTATTGAAGTACATATTATATAATTACACTAAAATTTATATAATCATTTATATAAAAAATTATACACCTGTAGGATTTATTAATATAGAATTTAATAATACTTGTGAAATTAAAAATAAAAAAAAAATAATAATAAAACATAAATAAATTAATATAGAATAATATCTTTACGGAATAAAAATATAGAAATTGTATTAAAAATAAAATAAAATGATATAATTTAAAATTATTAAATAAATGTTTTCCTTAAAATATATCTTTTTCTGATGCTATTTTAATTTCCTCGATTTATAACATTGATTTCTAAAAACTAATGTTATAATGTGTCTTTTATATCATTAACATAATAACTAATGTAAATTAAATGGTTCAAAAATATTTTTACTTACCTTATACCATAAAATATATATGAAAACTTTTTTTTTACCAATGGTAATAAATAATCAATGTAAACTATAATTGTTTTACTTCAGTTAGTTAATAAATAAACATTAATATTAAATAAAAAATTATTATTTCAAGCAGGAACACTTATATCTTTTCACTCACTCAGTCTCTTTCAACTTAACCCCCCAAATGATGTCATATCTTATTCTTAAATGATCTTACATATTGTCACATTCATTAACTATAACCACTATAATCTCCAATTAGAATTTTCATCTCCTAAACTATTTTTCTTTTATTTTATTACCCTTTTACATCATCAAAGAATATAATGTATACATGTATACATATAATGTTTTTCTATTATAATTTTATTATTTTTATGATTTTTTTCATTTATTTTTAATTAATTTAGTTTTTAGTAGTTTTATTGAGTTTTTTAATTCTAGTTAGTCTTATACACGCATGTATCAGGTAACAAACAATAATTTTGTCAATAGAATTTCATTACTTAAAATATGTTATAAAACACATATAGAAAATTGAGAATCCAATCAATACATTATCCTCATAAATAATGATTGTTATATTGACCCAAAAATTGACTGAAAAGAATGCCGAATATTAGATTAGGATAATAAAAAGAAAATTATATAATAAGAATGGGAAAATTATGATTTACTCGATCAACTAGAATGACCACACTCATGATCAAAGATGTAGAAATAATAAAAACAATTAATAATAAAATATTCATTAAGAACACGAATGAATATAATGTAAAGAAAAAATATATTTGAATAAATAATTACTAAAATAAGAGGCATTGATACATATTAATGAACATCTATTGTTGGAAAAGAAACATGAAAATTGTTATAGTAATATGACTATCAAGAATAATTGTTTTGTCATTAGAATATAAACCTCCCCATTGAATGTATAAAATTAAAATTAGGTTTCTTATAAATGAAAAATGATATATTTATATCATGGTATATGTACATAAATGGTTTCAATTAGATAAATTATGTGTTAGTATTTTTTAAAAACATAAATGTCAATTTATAATTTTAAAATTATTTTAATGATTAAAAATATATTTTAATTAAATATATTATAAAAATAATATTATTTAAATTATAATTATAATATATATTAATGAGACCATATATAATTTTTTAATGTGTCAAATAATTGAATATTTTATTAAATTTTGAATTTTTCTAATAAATGATGATTTTTTAAATAAAATTTCACAAATATATAAAATTCAATTTCATAAAATAGATTCCATATACTGTATCTAAATGTCAAAAAAATTAGGGTCTAATTTGCATACTTTTCTAAAATTGGTGAATTTTTACTCAATAGTTATAAACCATAATTTATGGTATTTAACATTATAAAAAAATACATGAGTTTTTTATTCATTGATGTTATAATCACCCATTATTTAAAATCATTATTTACCATTTTCTAATTTTTTATAGGAATCAAAACTGCTAATTGTTTTGATCTAGAGAAATAAAGTAGTTATTATAATAATCAAAACACCCCTCTCATCCCCTATAAATACCACCCCTAAACACCCCTTCTCCTGTCACCATAAAATGATTATAGCTTGTAAATATTATACAAAATTACATTAAAAAAACACTTATATGTGTCCAATGTCTAATCATCTCATCAAAAGACTAATTCCATGATTTGTAATGCGTTCTTCAAGGCGGTATTATTCAAGAGGTAACCTTCTCAAACCATCTATTTTAATTTATTTTCTAATTTAGCCTTCTCATAAACATATAAACCCTTAAAATAATGATAAAACCAGTATCATGTATATAATTTATTTTCATATTGATAATGTAATATCTTATATCCACTTATTTTCTTAGTTCCTCTTATTCAAGGAAATGAAATTGTTTTCCAAATTATAGTGGTTATTTGTCTATGTCTACTGTGATTTTTTATTTTTCATTCAAGACATCAAGTATGGAACAAAAAAAATATGGTGGTTAATTATATTTCAATATTTATATTTTAACATATATCATGTTTGGGGAACATATATAAAAATAATATTTACTTAAATGAAATGAGTTTGTGATGGTTAAAAAACAACAAAAAATAAGCTAAACAATATTAGTAATGTTTTATCAAATGAATTATCCTTACAACACAAAATTTATATATTTTTCCGTAAAAATTGACTAACTTCCTTTATACTATGTTATTTTACATCTGGGGATTGATATCCATTTTAATGGAACCTCGAAAATTATGTACAAGTAAACCAACCATGAAACCATGAAAAGGAACTCTCATGAAACAATGAAATTGAACATTAAACATTATTAAAATTCCAATAAATTAACTTAATAATATTATAATAAATAAAACCATTGTATTATAGGTTCTAAATTATGTAATTAAAAAATCTAATTTGATTAATCAAGGTATTAAGTGCAATTAAAGAATGCATTTATACAAAAGCCAAGGGATCTATCAAAACATCTAACGTTTTTGGGTTATGTTTTCTCTCACATTACTCTAACTTATTTCGTTAGTAATTGTATATAATTATAATAAAATTTTCTTATCTATTAATCACATGATTTTATAGCTTCATTCATCATTATTTGATTGTTAAATACAAGTTATATGAGGTTACCTTCTCAATTCCTTTTTATAAGAGAACCTGATGAAGGGGAACTTCTCCATTTCATACCAATTTTCATGTAAAATCCATCTACTATTTTAAGTGAGCATTTTTTTAAATATAAATTTATATAATTATATAAAAAAATTAATTTTGTTATTATTTAGAAAACAATTTCTTTTTCCTCTTTAAAAACTCCTTATGTTTTTTAATTAAAATTCACTAAATTGGATCATTTATAATGTTTTATAAACACTATTTCTATTTTACACAATTTAGGATTATGACATTATTAATGATATATAATTATTTTTTATTCATTATATTTAATAAATGAGGTTGTCTATTATTTTATAGATAATATTTTTATATACATCTTCTTTATGCCTTAATTTTTTTTGAAACACATTTATTTCCATGGGTAACACTTATGATTACTCATTTATTTCATTATGTGGAAAACAAATACATGGACATGCTATTATGTGAACACCCATAGAGTGTTCTAATGTACTGGGTATTGTTTAGTCTACTTAGAATAGCTGAATGAGATTAGGGAGTAAACCTAATCCATCATGGAACAATGTGCACCATGTGATATAGTCTTAGAAGATAGTCTTCACTCATATTAATGTCATGGAATATATTTCTACCTATTTCATATGTTTCAATGATAATTTTCTTACATTTAATTTATTTTTTGATTCCATATGTTTAGTCCTAATCCATTACTTTTATTTTATCAGTTTACACCTTCACACTCATGTGTTGTGGTTTATTTTCATGATTATTCCCACAGAGGGGTTTTTAGCTCCTCCATTTTGTTTATGAATTCCATAGGTTTTCTTATGAAGGTATATTTTCTCAAAGGGAGTTATTATCTCATCATAAAGATCTATAAATTCATTTTTATATATTTTTATATTTTATAAATTTTCAACTAGTCTTATATTGGAACTATACTTATTAACCCTTTTTATTTAATTCATGGATCAGAATGCATAAAATCATATATTTATATGTTTATAACAAATGGGTCTTTATAGATATTGTGAGATCACATTCTAGTCATTTAATTGGGATTAGTCCTAAAAACAGTTCTGAAAACCATAGGGATAATTATATCACCATGGAGTTCCTAAATTGATACATATGGAATCAAATGTTATGAAATATTTTTGATTTATATGTTTATCCTTCTTTATTCATAGTTTCATTTTTAATATTCTTACTCACTATGTATTGGATCCCCCTAATTTTATCTTTATTTTATAGTTTTTATATCAAAATAGGATTACTTGTTTTTACAATCAATGGGATAAGAAATGTGATGATATCCCTAATGGAATTTAAAATCTGATATAAATCGGAGTGGAAAACATCATTACTATACTAGATCATCATTCTCATGTTATGAATAATAAAATTATTCAAGTGGTACTACCTCCACTTAATGAATATGAAGTCATGGTCAAATACTTTATGTGAAAAAAGACTCCTATAATTAAGGGATATTCCAATCCTATCCTTGTGGAAAAATGGATTAACTCACTTTAGATGATATTATCAATCCTTCCATGATATAGAGGAATGATATTCTTACTAGCAGTCTAACATTTTAATTGAAAAGTATTTAGTGGTGGTCACTAACTAAAAGTAGAACTTCTAAATGGGGGAATTGATTCCTTATATTGAGAAAGATTCCACAAAATATTTTTCAACAAATATTTTCCCCCAACACTGCTTATTAAGAGAGAGGGGGAGTTATTAGGACTGAAGAAATTGAATATGAATCAATCAAGGTGTGTGAATAAATTATTACAAGTAATTCATGTTATTCCATTGGATTTTTCAATAACACTGAATTCAATTTGAATCACTTATATATTGGATTAAATTTGAGTCTATGAAAATCCTTGCTGATACAAGACATTGACAATAATTAGGAGATTGTCTAATGTTCCCAAATGGTTGAGATGGTCATTGTTGAATCTCTATGTTCTCACGGACCTATATTTACAAATTGGAAATTTGAGGATAATATGGGATGATGAATAGATAAATACTATGATGGAATGAATAAAAAACATCTCACATGTCAAATGTTTGGTAAAAATCATCCTAACAGCTTTATAAATTAGATTAGGAGATTCATCAAAGGCAGCAAGGAAGGGAATATCCAATCACGAATATAGATGTGCATCCTGAAAATTATGTGTTGAAAAAAATTCTAGTTATTAATTCATGACATATAAAAATTCTATTTTATTCATCCTCTAAAAATTCTTTTATATGTAATATATTTTGTAGAACAATTGAAACACCACCTCAAAATATGATGATTGACTAACATTAAAGATTAATGAATGGAATCATTATTTTATCAAAAGTATATAAATCCTCCCTAGTTAATTTTTGTGGACTGATCCTCTAATATAATAACTTATTACATCCTTTTTTAGAGTGTGAAGTTATATTGTTGATGGATTGGCTATCATTATGTAAATCCATCATCAACTATTGGGAATGGGATATTAGTATTCTCATCTTTATTCTTCCCATAATTTTTTACAAGTGTGTCGAGGAGAAATAATATTCATCAGAATCATCATCACAATTTTAGACATATTTACCATTTAATAATTCATATCTTGATCAAAATATTTAGACAAAGGATATGATCATGCTTAGAGTCATACTCATCCTGAGGGACTTCACTTAGGTGTTGTCCAATGAATTTACTGATCTTCCTCCTGACCAAGAGGTTGAGTTCTCAATTGAAATTATACATGTATCTCTTACAATATCAAATAATCCTCATATAATGAACAATAATGGGTTAGAGGAATACATGAATATGTTACAAGGGAATTTGGAGAAGTCTTTTATATGCCATAGTTCATCAACGTGAGGTGTTCTAGTCATTTTGAACAAGAATATGGATGGATCATTGTTCCATTGCATTGAATATGATTATTTTTTTAAAATAATGTTAATGAAAAATTATCCCCTTACATTGATATTTCAGTTTCTTGATCTACTATGTGGGGATTATTCATTTTCGAATTTGAAAATTTAATCAGGATATCAAAAATTGATTTCAATGAATGCATATATTCCCAGGACTATTACTCAAATGAGGCATGGACACTAAAAATTCATAGATATATGATTTATAATGAATTATTATCCAATTATATTCATGAAGATATTGAATTAAATCTTTAAATATTACCTTGAAAAATTTGTGGAAGTATTTATCAATAATATTTATTTATACACTAAGAGCAAGGAGGAGCATGAGAATAAATTGAATAATGTGTTAATGAAATTGAGAATAGAGAAACAATATTAAAAGTATACTAAATGTTAATTATAAATCTAATATTTTCTATTATTAGAGAATGTTATAACTAATAAACAAATATCTATAGACACTTATAAAATAAACGAAATCATGGAATGGCCCAGGATAAGATCAATAACATAGATATGTTGATTCCCTAGTTTACCTTGGTATTGAAAACATTTTTTGGAACTTATTTTAATTTTTAAAACCCTTATCCATGTTTACAAGGTAGGTAGTAATGTTTTTCTAGACCTTAAAATATAATGATAACATCAAACAGTTTCAAAAACTCATATCACTGCTACTTTACTTACACTACCAACTACTTGTAACCCATTATGATATATAGTGATTCTTCAAAGAAGGTCATAGGTTGTGTACTGAAGAAAATTGTTATTTGAAATCCTATACCTAAAAATAGCGAAATATTCTAGGGAAAACTATTCCACACATGATTTGGAATTTTCAGCTAAGATATTTGCATTGAAAATATTTCAATATTTTTTCAATTATAGGAAATGTGAGATTTATATTGATCAAAAGATCCTCAAATATATATTAACATATAATAACAATAATATTATCTAGCGAATATGGTGAGAGCTCATTTTGGATTATGAATGCTTAATCTATTACTATACTGGGAAATCAAATTAAGCAGATGATACTCTTTATAGAAAGGATCTTATAACATTACCATTTTATATAATTGAGAAAGATACACTTTTAATAGAATTAAAAATTATGAACATTGTAATATTAAGGAAAGGAATATCATTAATCATTTCACCAATGATGTATCTACCATACATAAGGGAGAAGATTGAGGATTATCAAAGAAATGATGTAGAAATTCAAAATATGGTAGATGCTATTTGAAAAGGGAAACCATCCAATTTCAAAAGTTGATAAGGAAGGAGTCATAAATTTTGGTTCATGACTATGTGTACCATCCAATATGGAGATTAATATTGTAATTAATAATGATTCACATTTCTAACCAATAATTATTCACTATGGGATTAAAAAGTTATATCAAGTTTACAGAGGGAACAATATGTATGACACTATGAAGAAAGAGGTCATTGAATATACATCAATTTGTCTATTGTATTAGAAAGTAGAGGTAAAAAGGAGAAATTATAAGTGGATGATGCAACCATTAACCATATCTACATGGAAGTGGGATTAAATAATTTTTGACATTCTCATGGGACATACTATGAAATATAGTGGATATAATGCAATATGGATAATTCTGGATCATCTTAAAATGACTTATCAATTTATTTAAATTCAAAAGGACTTCTCACACAACAATATTGCACACATTTATATCATAGACATGATTATGATTTAGGTATTTATATCATCTATTATATATGATTGTGATTTGAGATTTTCATCATTGTTCAGGAAAAGTCTCCAACATTCTCTAAATACTGAGACAATATTCAATAAAAGTTATCACCCCTACTAATTTCCATTTATTGAAAACTATCCATGAATTTTATGATTTATTGATATAATGCTCAATGGACTTCATAGGAGTATGAGAGAAACTTCTACCTCGAGTTAAGTTTTATTTTCATAAAAATTTACACTCATAAATCCAAATATATCATATGATTCACTATATTGTAAATGATATAGAACAACTTCAGGCTTGGAATATGTTATTCAACATATAATGATAGAACATGTAATGTTCATGAAAATGGAATAATATTTTTGTTGAGTCAATAAGGTTTTCCTTATGACTTTTCCATTCCTTCTTGTTTTGAAAATCACAAACACCTTATACTTAAGAAAATCGATATTTTACCTCCATAAGGAAAATTTTCCTCTTTAAATAAATTTACCCTAACCTAGATATTCTTATACATATGAATATTTTTATTAAGTAAAAAAACCAAATTCATACCCCAAACCCCAGAATCATATAATTTCAAGAAGTGGAGTATTATGTTTTTATGATCTGAATTCTGGATGGGAACTATAGTAAAGTTACACTCCAAATTCTGGATGAGAACTGTAATGATGTTCCACTCTGAATTCTGGATATGAAATTTCAGGAGTTCGACCTCAAACTCTTATTATGTTCGACTCCTAACTCATATGATTTTCGACTCTGAACTTTCATGAGTTTGACTTCGAACTCTTATGAAGTTCGACTCCAAACATTCATGAGTTTGACTCAAAACTCTTATGAAGTTCGACTCTGAACTTTCATGAGTTCGACTCCAAACTCTTATGAAGTTCGACTCCAAACACTTATGAAGTTCGACTCCAATCTTTCATGAGTTTGACTCTGAACTCTTATGAATTTTGACTCTAAAAATTCATGGGTTTGACTCTGAACTCTTATGAAGTTCGACTTTGAACTTTTACTAGTTCAACATCGAACTATGCAAGTTTAGATTCTGAACTCTGGTGAAACCAGACTATGAATTTCCTTAGAAATTCAGACTCTGGACTTCTACAGACTTCAGGTTCCGAATTCCTATAAAACAAAATCTGAACAATTTTTATTATAGACTCCGAATTTCATTTTTGGTTAGACTCCAAACATTTATTTACATACATTCCTAATTCTAGTTTTACTTAGGATTACACTTGTTTCATTGTAAAACTATGTCGTGCTTCTAGTTACACAAGTTTTGTTATAAAACGATGTTGTCCATTCTGTTTATAATTAACCGTCGGTTTAGTGACACATGTATAGGTCCCTCCGATATTCAAGGAAAATATGACCATAGGAGGAGGGAGCCAACTGTTGGAAAATTTGCCTATAAATAGGAGCTCATTTGAAAAAGCTCAAAAATAAGTTGATCACTCTAGAGACCACACACTGTTAATTTGATTTCTAGAGAGAGAATATTTTCATGCTTTGTGCATACTGAACCACTCATTTAGATTCCTTCGTGCGACTCCGAATGTTGGTGATTACATTTTAAGGCTTCTAGGGATAGGAAGACAGAGGTGCTGACTACCTTGAAGTTTGAGGGCTTCCATGATGAGGAAGACAGAGGTTCCAACTACCTTGAAGTTGAGGGCTTGCAGGGATAGCAATATAGAGACTCCAATCTTCGTATCGAGGGATTACCCTGGTGTGGGTAAGACAGACTTTCTTGAAAGTATAAATCAAGATACCTTTATCCATGGTTGTTAGATACCCTTCTGTTTGGGTTAAAATAGTTATTGTTTTTTACTTGTAGTTGTACTAATTATTTTTTGGCTGCATATTGTATTGTAAGGAAAGTATAATCTTCTTATATTTCTTTACACTTGTACTCCGATTCATTTATATTCTATGTTATTTAATGTAGAATCTCATATTGTAATCTTTGGTTAAGTTTCAATTTTTGGATCCATATTTCCGGAACCTGTTTACAGAATCACTTTTCAGATTTAAGCAAGTGTATAGAACTAGAAGTTTGTAACTTCATACCTTCTTCCAATTCTCAAATTGGTGTAGAGGTGTTGTGAATTTTCTTAGTTTAACTTTGTTAAACACAGATCATTCTTTATTTAAGGAAAATTTCAAAGTATAAAATTCACCCCCTCTTGTAAATTGAGCATCTATATCATTATTTCGATCCTAAAATTGGTATCAGAGGAGGTCTCAGAAATACCTATACTCACATATATGTTTTCCATGCTAACGTTTTCATTAATTTTTATCCTTGCATAGAAAGACTTTGTCCTTACGAATTGTCATTCCGAATTGTCATTCCGAATTGTTCATTCCGAATTTGTTCATTCCGAACATTGTGGTTACGAACTTTTCTTACTAACAAGTTTGGTTTCCAAAGCTTTTCTTAGAGATGGCAGGAATCAACGCTGGATATATTGAAAATCTAAACCCTAAAAGACCACTAATTTTTTATGGGAATTATTATGAGTACTGGAGGGATGGAATGAAGACTTTCGTTATCAATACAGGAGTGGATAACTTTGTTATGCTTACTGGTGATTATAAAATTCTTGATAAATAAGTAAGAACATTCAATAACCAGGAAAAGAAAGAATATCATCTCAATTATAAGGTACACAAAACTTTACTATGTTCAATGACTAGAAATATATACAACCAAATTTCTTCTTGTGAAGAAGCTAATTGTATCTGTAAGAAGTTAGAGGTTACACACTTTGGAACTTCTAAAGTGATTGAAACTAGGAGAGCTATGCTTAGAGATGAATACCATGGCTTCAATATTCCTTATGGTGAACCAATTTGTAACGTTCACCAGAGATTTATGACTATAGTGAACAGTCTTTAGTCTATGGGAGAGAAAGGGTTAGATGACGAATCTCTGGTGGATAAAATAATAGATATTACGCCTAATGAGTGGGAATAAAAAAGAATAGCTATTGATGAGAACAAGAAGGTTACTCAAATTTCCTTAGATGAACTTTTTGGAACTCTTCTCCAACATAAAAGAATAATGAAGAGAGATGATGAAATCATCAAAAAGAAGAATGGAAATGGTACTGTTGCTTTTACAACAACATCAAATCATTTGAAACCTAAGAATCCTGAGAGAGTAACCAGATCCAAGTCTAGGAAAGTTATTATTTAATCCAAATCTACTGAGAGTGAAGTCTTATAAAATGGTTTAGCAAATCTTGCTCGAAGAATGAACAAGATAGCTGGTCAGAGAAATTTCCAATCCAAGTATAAGAAAAAGAAAAGGAAAGATAGGAAAGATGGAGAAGTAACTTATTATGAATGAAAGAGAGCTGGACACATTAGACCGGATTGTGCTTTTCTCAAAAAGAAGGAAAGAAAAGAAAGGCATTCTGAAAGGAATATAAAGAAGTATTATAAAGACAAAGCTAAAAAAGTTCTGAAAGTTAATGACATCTGGAGTGCCAGGGGTGGTGACTCTTCAGATGAATCTTCTGATTATGAATCTTCAGGACAGGAGAATCTTGGTCTTATAACCATATTACCTATTAATAATCATTACTTCCTGGCTAAGGTACACAATACTGAATCATTGACCAATGTTACTTTAAATTATAATGATTGAAAATATTATAACTCTTCAGATGAAGAATCCACTTCTGATGAAGAAAATACTTCACCTACCTATGAAGAAGTTTCTAGGTTTGCTGAACTTCTTGAGATTGATAATTCTAAACTCAATAAAAAACATGATAAGGAAAACTCTAGGAATACTATTCTTACAAAGTAAATATCATATTCTCTAAAGATATTGATAGGAAAAATGCTGATTTTGAATGTATTTCAAAAAGTCTTGAGGAAGTATGTTCTGAGATGAACAAACTTTCTAAAGAGTTAGAAAAACTAATTTCATAGAAAAGTGTTTCCAAGCCTAGTCCTAGTTATAAATCTAGTGATTTTGAAGATAAAAACATGATTATAAAACTCAAGTCTGAAATTTTTTCCTTAAAGACGTGTTTATCAAACTTTACCCATGTTAAAGAAAATTTTGATAAAATGTATTCACAAATATGACCTTTAAGAAACAAATTCGGATTTGGTTATACCCATGCAAAACCAAATTTTAGTAACAACTATATTGTTCCACAAAGTGCCCCATTTTGTACCAAGTGTCAATGTGGTGGTCACTGGGAAAAGAATTTCTCTTTAAACAAAACCCAATCTCTAGGTTTTCATAAGTCTTATTTTTCTAAGAATATACAGGTGCCAAAAATTTTTTTATCTGGAAATCTCAGATCCAAACAAGTTTGGTTTCCAAAAGTCTAATTGTTTTCTTGTTTGCAGTAAGATAAAGGAAGTGACAAAGACAATACATGGTACATGGATAGTGGATGTTCCCGGCACATGAATAGTAACAAAGGCTATTTTGAAAAGATTATCAAGACGAAAGGAGGAAAGGTAACTTTCGGAGATAATGCTCAGGGAGAAATTGTTGGTATAGGTAATATTGTTCTTCTTGGTAAAACATTGATTTCAAATATTTTATTTGTTAAAGCTCTTAAGCACAACCTCATTATCATAATTCAATTCTGTGATGAGGGTTACCATGAGAATTTTAGGAATGATAAATGCTTAGTTCACAATTCCAAGGAAGAATTTATTCTCTCAGCCAATAGGCAAGAGAATGTTTATAATTTAAACATAGAAGACCTTAGGAGCCAAGACCTACCTTGACTTAGTGAAATGGAAGATCATTCGTGGTTATGACATAGAATATTAGGTCACTATAACCTTAGAAACTTATGTAATCTATCTAAGAAGAAACTAGTTAAGGATCTACCGAAGCATAGATTTGATTCTTCTAAAGTTCTTGATCCTTGTCAATATGGCAAGAAACATAAATCTAGTTTTAAATCAATCAGTGAAGTATCAACAACTGATGCATTATAGTTAGTGCACATGGATATTTTTGGTCCAACACAAACTTGAACCATTGGAGGAAAATACTATGTGTTTGTTTTAGTTGATGATAACACTAGATTTACATGGGTTTATTTTCTAGCAAAGAAGTCTGAATCTTTCTCTTATTTCAAAAGGTTTAGATCCCAAGTTAAAAATGAGAAAAATCTTCCATTGAAAATTATTCATAGTGATCATGGAGGAGAATTTCAAAATTCTAATTTAGAAACCTTTTGTAGTAGAAGAGGTATTACTCACAACTTTTAAGCACATAGAAATCCTCAACAAAAAGGTATAGTTGAAAGAAGAAATAGAATTATTCAAGAAATAACTAGAACTATGATGAGTGAATATTCTATAGCTAGATATTTCTGGGCTGAAGCTGTAAGTACAACTTTTTATACTATAAATCGAGTTTTGATTAGTCATTTTCTTAATAAAACTTTTTTTTGAGTTATGGAATGGTAGAAAACCTAGAAATTCCTACTTTATGGTTTTTGGATGCAAGGTATTCATCTTTAATACTAAAGATAATCTACACAAATTTTCACCAAAATCTGATGAAGGAATTTTCCTAGGCTACTCCACAACTTCTAAGGCTTATAGTGTTTTCAATAAAAACAATTGTACTGTTGAGGAAACAGTGCATGTAAAATTTGATGAATCTGATCCTTTTATTTTTAAACCACCCCAACCAATATCCTCAGATGTGTTTTCAAAAACTGATTATCAACCTTTAATAGAAGATCTTTTTGATAAGGAAAATGATCAAGAAGATATTTCTGAAACATTTACCCCGGATGACTTTCTTCCCTATGTTGATGAACAGGTTTTACATAACCCAAATCAGGTGTTTCTTAAGAATCATCCTAGTGATAATATCATTGGTGAAGTAAATCAACCTATAAGGACTAGAAGTTCCTTGAGAAATGAAGTAGAACATCTATCATTCCTTTCCCAATTAGAACCAAAAAGTACTGATGAATATTTAGATGATGATGATTGGATCAAAGTCATGCAAGATGAACTAAATGAATTTGAAAGGTATAAAGGCTAGACTTTGGTTGAAAGACCTAAGGAAACTTCTGTTATTGGAGTAAATTGGGTTTTCAGAAACAAATCTGATGAAAATGGAGTCATTTTAAGAAATAAAGCTAGATTAGTTGCTAAAGGCTATAATCAGCAAGAGGGAATAAACTATGAAGAAACCTATGCTCCAGTATCCAGACTTGAATCTATTCGTATTCTACTTGCCTTTGCAGCATTATCCAATTTTAAACTTTTTCAAATGGATGAAAAATGTGCTTTCCTTAATGGTTATGTACAAGAGGATGAATTTGTTGAACAAACTCCTGGATTTTAAGACACAAAACATACTGATCATGTTTTTAGACTTACAAAAGAATTGTATGGCCTTAAACAAGACCCACGAGCCTGTTATGATAGACTTATAGGATTTTTGATTCAAAATAACTATTTTAATAGAAATTTAGATCCAACCATTTTTATAAATAAAGATAAGAAAAATGTTTTGATTGTTAAAATTTATGTTGATGACATCATATTTGGTTCAACTCAACAATCTTTAACTGATTCTTTTGCAAGTCTAATGAAATCTGAGTTTGAAATGAGTATTATGGGTGAGTTAACATTTTTCCTTGGTTTTCAAATTTCTCAAAAACCAAAAGGAACCTTTATATCTCAACATATGTATATTAAAGATCTTCTTAAAAAGTATGGGTATGACAACACTAAGAGTATAAGTACTCCCATCGGTACCTCAAACTCTTTAGATCTTGATGAAGCTTAGAAACCAGTAGATCAAAAATCTTTTAGAGGTATGATAGGAAGCCTACTATACTTGATAGCTAGTCAAACAGACTTGATGTTTTCAGTATTCTTATGTTCGAGATATCAATCCAATATTATGGAATCTCATTTAAAGGCGGTAAAAATAATTTTTCGCTACTTAAAGGGAACCATGGATCTAGGATTATTTTATACTTATGGAAATGATTTTGTTTTAAAATGATTTTTGGATGTTGACTTTGGTAGATGTAGAATGGATAGAAATAGTACATCCGGAACTTGTCATTTCATAGAAGATTCATTAGTTTCTTGGTCCTACAAGAAGCAACATTCTGTAGCACTTTCCACTTCTGAAGCAGAATATGTAGCAGCTGGAAGTTGTTGTGCTCAAGTATTGTGGATACAACACACACTCACAGACTATGGCTTGAGTTTTACTGAGACTCAAATTTTCTGTGATAACAAAAGTTACATTTCCCTCAGTAAGAACCCTGAACATCACTCTCATGCAAAACACCTAGATTTTAGGCATCACCTTCTTAGGGATCACACACTTAAAGGATATATCATTCTTCAGTTTATCAGAATGCAAGATCAAATTGCTGATATTTTCAAGAAATCCTTACCCTCCGATAGATTTGAATACATTAAACAGAGATTAGGAATGATAACCGTAAGGTAGTCCTTCTTCATTAACTTCCTGTTGAACAAATATACTTACAGTAATAAACTCCTTTTCATAGGGGGAGTACATTTGTGTGCTAGTTTAAGAAAAAAAATTTGTTGATAGTTTTTTTTCTTTTGTAACTAAATTTTTTGGTAACAAGTTTTTGGAAATTCTCGGAATGGATATTTCCAGAATGGAATCTTTCATATTGATATTTTTGTACTGGAACTTTCGTAAGGAGATTTTCATACTGTAACTTTCATAATGAGATTTTCGTACTGTAAATTTCATAATGAGATTTTCGTACTATAAATTTCGTAATGAGATTTTCATACTGGAATTTTCATAATGAGATTTTCGTACTGAGACTTTCGTAATTAGATTTTTGTAATAGAATTTCGTAATGATTTTTTTTTCATAATGAGTTTTTTTTTTCGTTTTTAAATTCATTTTTCAAGAACAATATTACCAATTACGAACAATCTTTCTAGACAATCCGAAAGGTATGATTTGCTTACTTAAGTTTTCATAATCATATTTTGCTTGCTGGTATTTTCCTATTTTTTTTAAAAAAATAATTCGGATTCTAGTTTTCCTTAAATCCGAATGTTTTTCTAAAAAACTCAAAATGTCGGAGTCATGTTTTCCTTGCAGGAATGTACTCAACTGTCAGATCAGAAAAAAAAGTTTTTCAACCGTTATATGGCTTTTGAAATACCAAAGGTCACATCCATTGCTTATATAAAGGGGACCCCAAGACTTATCCCACATCGGTTTTTCAAAGCTTTTGAGTCTGGAAGCCATACTGCTCTTCATAAGACCGGTTCTGATCTTTGCAAAGCAGTTCCAAATCCTTCAGAACTCTTCACTCTGAAGTTCTGTTGAAGCTACATCTCAAGATATGTCAACTTCAAAACCAATCTATAAGTGGTTAGTCTTCAGGTAAATGTTAGTTAATCTGGATTTATTCGTGTTTGATTCTATTATAACCAAAAATATCAGATTGTATGGTTGGGAAGATGTATGATTGTATAAGTCAGAGAAACAGGATCCGGTTTACACCGACTTGCTGATTGAGTTCTATGAGTCTGTTTCCTTCCAGATGGAAGATGGAAGAGACTAGATTTCATTTAAGTATTATGGGAAGACTTACAAGTTATCTTACACCAAGTCCGTGAGCTTGGTTGGCTTATCCTATGAAGGGGAATCTGAGTTTTTTTCACATAAGGTTCCAGATGAGAAAGCAAGATTCAACAATGTGAAGGATTTAAAATTCCTTGGGTTTAAGGATGCTACAACTACCAATATTGATCATCTCACTCTAAACAGTAAGATTCTACAGATATGGGTACAAGGTTTTCTCATAACAAGAAGAGGAGACAAGGATAATTTGAAGAAAAGTGATATCTATGTCTTAGATTTCTTGGTAAATCTAAGAAAGATAAATTTGATGAGGCATGTATTGATTACGATGAAGAATATTAAAGAAGGGAACCCGAGAGCTCAAATAATTATGTACCATGCTTACTATCTAAGATGATAGTTCGGCGCAAATAATCCTTCAAGGTTGCATGAAAATCAAAATTATGGAATTGTAAGCTTATGCAGGTTAGTGATGATACCCTGAAGAGGATGAAGATGGGTTTTTCCAGTGAATCCAGATAATTTTACCCCCTATCTGTGGAAGAAGTTGAGGCAGCTCAGAAAGATGCACAGACTTCAGAACCATCCAAAAAGGCAAGGAATAAGAGAAAGATTAAGGAAGTGGTTGCTGATAAAGAAAATCACAAGTCTAAGGAAACTCAGTCTGCTCCCCCCAAACCGAAGAAGCAGAAATCATATACAGAGGAAGTGGCAGCCATGTGGAGGGAAGATAAGGAAAATAGGGAAGAAGGGGATCCATAGTTCGGATTGGACCCTGTAGAGGCTAAGGCCCTAAAATAGAGAGCTGCAGATGAGTTCGAAAAGCAGGAAAATGAAAATAAGATGAAAAAGAAGTTGTTTGAAGATGAGCAGGTGCAATATCTTTTGAGAGAAACTGAGATAGCTTCTGAAATGCTTCCCATTCCAGAAACTTTTGGTACTGAACCTTTACTAGAGACTCCCGCCAAGAAGTTATTTTCTCGTGAAAAATCCAAGGGTAAAGAGATGGTTGTTAAAGAAGAAATAACAGTTGGGGAACAAGTAGAAGAATAAGTTGAAGATGAAGAAGAAGAAGAAGAAGAGGGAAGTGATGATATGGATGCCTTGATCAAGAAAGTTGAAGATTATAAAGAGAAGGTAGAATCCACAAAAATAGACACTCCGAGAAAGGGAGAATAAGCTGAGAAAGATGAGGTTGAGGAAGAACAACAATAATTTTTTTTGAGGAGGAAAGATCCTATGAGAAGGATTTTCAAGAGGAGGGACAAGAAAAGGAGAAAATTGATAAAGATCAGATTATTCAACTTTCGGAATCCGAGAAAGTATCTACTGCTAAGGAACACATTCCAAGGAATGATAAAGGGAAGCAAGTTCTATTAGAGACAACAATAAAAGATATTATAAGGAATAAAGTAGTTGGTGGTACCTCTAAAAGGATGTTGGTGTAAGATGAAGATGAACAATCTCCAAGCAATGTTTCTGATTAGAAGTCATCAGCAAAAATTCATGATTTTATTGTTGAGTCATTGAAAAAGCTGGTGGACATCATTCCAATCTTTCCCACCATTGACACTAGATGTCAAATGCTTCATCTAAGCCAAAACCAAAAATCAGAGTCACTATCCATGCTAATGGATAAGTGTGTGAAGATCGAAGCTGAACAAAAAAAATTTCCTTATCGACTATCAAGTAAATAGAATGTCTGTCAGTAAGGTAACAAAGTGGTCTAAGAGATTTGATTAAGACTTAGTGAAGTTTGAAAATTTTCAGGCTGAATTTCAAAATGATTTTGACATGGAGAAGAAAAAGTTTAACGATCTTCATAAAAAGCTGACCCAAGAGAAAAATTCTCGTAATCAACAGGTCAGGGACCTGAATGGGAAGCTCAATTGAGTTTCTTAGAATTGAAAAATTGAATGAGATTTCCAGATTGAGTTTAAGGAAAAGTTGGAAAAGCAAGATGATTTAATAAAGGTGAAAAAAGAAGTCATGGAGGCTCAGGCCGAAGTTTTGAAAGTGCAAGGGGAAAGGATCTCAGCTTTGGAGAAGGAAGCTGAGGATGACCAAAGGGATTTTAAGAAACTCAAAACCTTATTAAGGAAGCTGATCCCGAAGGAAAAGGAAGACACATAAACCCACTCCGATCTTTGGTTGTATTTGTCTTTCCTTGTAAATTTTTTGACAACTCTAATGAAATGTTGTTTCGATTGTTGTATATTGTAGTGTTTTTACTAATCTTTCAGGTACTATATTTTCCATTCCCATACATTCTTTTTGAAAATCCCAAAGGGGTAGAAGGAAAAATAACTACTTAAAAAGGGAGAAAGACTTAAAATGAAGAAGAATATTTCTATGTGAAATGTTCTTAAAGTAAGGGGGAGTTTTTCATTTCGAAGTTTTTCATTTCCATGATAATGAAAACTCCACTCCAGAAATCCAGAATACAATCCTTAGAGTTTCATTGACAAAGGGGGAGTTAGTTGTATTCACTTTCATCCATGAACAAAGGGAGATAAGTTTAAATTTCAAATTATAATGAAAAATTTCAAATTCATTATATTCTTTTTTGTAAGGATGTTTGTGATTTCCAAAAAGGGGGATATTGTTGAGTCAATAAGGTTTTCCTTATGACTTTTCCAGTGCTTCTTTTAGGGAAAATCACAAACACCTTATACATAAGCAAATCGATATTTTACCTCCATAAGGAAAATTTTACTCTTTATGGAAATTTACCCTAACCTAGATTTTCTTTTACATAACAATATTTTTATTAAGTATAAAAACCGGATTCATACCCAAAACCCCAAAATCATATAATGTCAAGAAGTGGAGTATTCTGTTTTTAGATCTGAATTCTGGATGTGAACTGTAATAAAGTTCCACTCCAAATTCTGGATGAGGACTGTAATCAAGTTCCACTCTGATTTCTGGATACAAACTTTCAGGAGTTCGACTATGAACTCTTATAAAGTTCAACTTCGAACTTTTAGGAGTTCGACTCCGAACTCTTATGAAGTTCGACTCAGAACTTTCATGATTTTGACTCCGAACTCTTATGAAGTTAGACTCCAAACTTTCATGAGTTTAAATCCAAACTCTTATGAAATTCGTCTCTGAAATTTCATGAGTTTGACTCCGAACTCTTATAAAGTTTGACTCCAAACATTAATGAGTTTGACTCCAAACTCTTATGGTGTTAGACTCTGAAATTTCAGGGGTTCGACTCCATACTCTTATGAAGTTCGACTCCAAAATTTTACTAGTTCAACTTTGAACTCTGCAAGTTCAGATTCTGAACTGCGGTGAAGCCAGACTCCAAATTTCCTTAGAAATTCAGACTCCAGACTTCTACAGACTTTAGGTTCTGAATTCCTATAAAACAGAATCCGAATTTTTTTTTTATTATTTACTCCGAATTTTATTTTTGGTTAGACTCCGAACTCTTAGTTACATACATTCCGAATTCTATTTTTACTTATGCTTACACTTGTTTCATTGTAAAATGACGGCGTGCTTTTAGTTACACATGTTTTGTTATAAAACAATGTCATCCATTATGTTTCTAATTAACCATTGGTTTAGTGACATGTGTACAAGTCCCTATGATATTCAAGGAAAATATGACCGTTGGAGGAGGGAGCCGACCATTGGAAAACTTTCTTATAAATAGGAGCTCATTTGAAAATGCTCAAAAAAGAAGTTGATCACTCTAGAGACCACACACTGTTAAGGTGATTTCTAGAGAGAGAAGATTTTCATTGTTTGTACGTACTGAACCGCTCGTTCATATTTCTTCGTGCGACTCCAAATGTTGGTGATTACATTCGAGGGCTTCCGGGGATAGGAAGATAGAGGTGCCAACTACCTTGAAGTTCGAGGGCTTCCTGGATGAGGAAGACAGAGGTTACAACTACCTTGAAGTTGAGGGATTTTGGGGATAGCTAGACAGAGACTCTGATCATTGTATCGAGGGCTTACCCTAGTGTGGGTAAGACAGACTTGCTTGAAAGTATAAATCATGGGACCTTTATCCAAGGTTGTTGGATAACCTTCTCTTTGGGTTAAAAGAGTTATTATTTGTTACCTGTAGTTGTACTACTTGTTTTTCCGCTGCATATTGTATTGTAAGGAAAGTATAATCTTCTTATATTTCCTTACACCTGTATAGTGATTCATTTAGATTCTTTACACTTTAAGGTAGAATCTCATATTGTAAACTTTGGTTAAGTCTCAATTTCCGGATCCGTATTTCTGGAAACTATTTTCGGAATCACTTTTCAGATTTAAGCCAGTGCATAGAACTAGTAGTTTGTAACTTCATACCTTGTTCCAAATCTCAAATTGGTGTTAGAGGTGTTGTGAATTTTCTTAGTTTAACTTTGTTAATCTTATATCATTCCTTGTTTAAGGAAAATTTTAAAGTATACAATTCACCCCCTATTGAAAATTGAGCATCCACATCATTATTTCGATCCTACAATTTGGATACCACCCGGGAATATATTCTATCTATACATAGTTGATCAAATATCTATGAAGATAATTTTTTATGGGAAATAGTGATTGGGTTTTGAGACATGATATTCCTCAACATGTCCCAATGTAATAGGATCAATAGATTTTGGGATAATGTAAAGATAATTATCATGAACATCAAAACATTATAGATTCTTGTTTGGGGTGGAGCTATGTATAATTGACTATGACTTCCACAAACCATGTATCATGTACATGGCGTATCCCATGTATCCCTTTTGAGGAAGTACATACAAGAGCTCTCACATTTATTGAACATAGTGGTGGTATAACAGGAAAATGATTTCTCTAATGGGAAGTAGCTAGAGATGATTTTGGGATGTAGAGACAAGGCTATATGCCACAAGACCACTAACCCTGTCAATGTCTTATGGAGAAACCATAAAGAGGTGTCCTGGGAAATACAGTAATAAATGAAGGGAATATACCCTCATCTATTTTTATCATAGTTTGTAAAAATAATACAAGGATAAAATTACATAATGTGTAAAATGTAATGATCCAAAATTTTATCAATGTAGTTTTCTCATAATAGTTATTTCATTAAACACATGAATCACATAGATAACCAAATAAAATAATTATTATCATAAATGATGAATAGAAAATTAATTATAAAATAAACCAATAAGGATAAAAATATTACAGTAGGGCAAAAAAAAATTATGATAAAATTAATTTTAATATTTTGATTTAATTGCACCACTATAATGACTTCACTCATGAATGAAGCTATAAAAATAAAAAATTATGCTAATAATGAAATATTTATTTTAAGTAGAATTTATATTACATTAATATAAAGGTGAAGTGAATAATTAATTAATGAAATAAAAGTTATATATAGAGATTGATGTAATTATTCCATTGGAATTATAATCTGACCATTAGGAATAGTGATCTAGTTTTTAGAATAGTTACCACACTTATTAATGTATTAAATAAGAACTAGGTATCATATAAATAAGTAAATGATATATATTTATATTGGTATAAGTAAATAAATTTTTGAAAAGTTATTAAATATGTGTTTTTTATAAAATGTATATGTTTGTGGACAATTAATAAATTAATATTATGATATAAAAGATCTTACTTTCAAAAAAGATATTCATAATTTAATATTACTTTCAATTATTATTGTAAGATGGTTTTATATAGGAATAATTGATTTTTCCAAAGATTTAAAATTTGATTATAATATCAAAATCAATATTTTTATATAAATTAAAATATTAATTAAATAATTTATTTACCACATTCATAAAACTATTCTCATAAAATGGATTCAATTTTTAAATCTACCCATTAATAAATTGTGAGGTTTATTTTTTGGGATTTTTCTAAAATAGTTGAATTTTTGTTGAATAATTAAATACAATAATCTGTAGTATTTTACATTAAGATACAAATACATGAATATTTGAGTCATTTATTATATATGAACCAATGATCTCAAACCCTCCTTAAATATTTAATGTATTTATTCATATAAATCAATACAATTAATATTCTTGGGCGAAAAAATAAACAAATGAATATAAGGAAAAACCTCTGTCTCCTACGCCTATAAATACCAACATCCACCAACCCTTAACCTCACACATTTCATGACTTGTTACATGTTAGTATTATACCCAATTTCCTTCCCAATCCACATCTCCACACCCAAAACATTATGGTAACAAAAAAAATATTTTTCTGTTATATATGGTGTCCTTTATGAAGGTGATATTCAATATGTATAATTCTCAATCAAACAATTTAGATTATTTTCTTAATAGAACATCCCACACCATATCCACCCATAAAATCCTAATAAATGTAGTGAAATATATATAATGGAATTTTATATCTCTAATGGAATATCTTCCTTCCAACTATCTTTTTATCTCCACTTATTCAATGAAATGAAACTGTTTTCCATATTATTAAACTTAATATTCATCATGGATAAGGATACATTGTTTTTTATTATTGTATTCAGGGATGGTGATTAAAAAAACTTTATGGTTAATATATATATATATCATTACTTATTCCATGCTATGGAAGAAATAAATAATCAAAATAAATAATTAAATGAATTAAGTTCATGATGGTCGAAAAAATCGATATAAATAAACTGAACAATTAAAATTTTTTGTATCAAACAAGTCAACATATTACTAGAAAAAAATGATATATGGGACCATTGAAATTTTTTTAAGTTAATTAATACATTATAATTTATCTTTTAGATAATTATTATTATTTGAAAAGAACTTCTATAAATATATCATAGTAAACAGACTATGAAACCACGAAAATGAACGCTCCATGAATGATGAAATTGAAATTTACAACTAATTTATATGACCATAAATTAACATAATAAAATTATAATATATCAAATTATTATATAGTAGGATTAAATTGCGTAATTAGTAAATGTAATATGATTATCCAAAACATCAATTGAATCTAATGAACACATTCTCACATAAGGTAATTGATCACTCCGACCCTCTAATTTTTCCTTTGGGTTACGATTTATTTCTCATTACCATATTGTATTTCTTGATTATGAATATATAAATATCAAAATTTTCTTGTATATTTTCCCAAACTATATATATAATTCAATTCACATTTCTTGGAAGGTGGAATACATGTTTTATAAGTTCCCCTTCTTAGTTTCACTCGATAAGTGTAATGACACAACCCAAGTGCCGCATATCATTACCCCAAGCCAATTCGCCATGTAACCTCAAGAACATATCCTAATAAACTAGTGTCTATTGGCTAGTAGAAAGGGTCTGATAAGTGTATTATGGGGATACTATACCCAAATTTAACAATGTAGTAGACTAGTGTAAATAAATAACAATAGGATGGGCATATATAACCAATTACAATATCAATATTTCATGATAATCAATTTATGAAATAAAAAATTCAAATGAAACAGAATTCCTATCATAAAAATTTTAAATCAAGGGTCTAAAATGAAACTCAAAATAAAGACACAAAAAACTCCCAATCGACACATAAACCACATCTGGTTCCCTCAACAATGCTCAGTCTTGACACTATCATCTAACATATGAACCTTTCCATTAACTTTTCCAACATCCATGAAATCTATTTGGGTGCCAATAAAGTAAAAAATATAGGGTGAGAGTACAATTCCATAGGCCACAACCAATGGTTTTTAAAATAATTCCAATAAAAAACAAGTGTATGTAGAAGTATAATAAAATAATTACAATTCATAATTAAATAGTTATCACATTATCAATTAATCTTTATGAAGAGTAATATAATAACATGTTCATCCGGAAACCTGTTCCTCAATAGCTACTCTAGCCCACATAGGGTTTGAACCATGTTACATATTCAATTGAAAATTCATTAATAAAATACGTCATTATTTAACCATTAGTTTTTAATTTTTTTTATTATGGCCACATAGAACTATTATCAAATGCCAATGTTTTGAAAAACAATTCCATGTCTAGTAACCTAATTCTCAATCATATATATTTATCATTGGTATATAATTTCATTTATATAACCCCAAATATTAATCATCCATATACATCATTGTTGAAGAATGCCATGTTTAATACCCCAAATCTCAATCATGCAAATATATCATTAGTGTAGAACACCAGGTTTAGAACCCCAAATACAAAACATGTGAATATATATTTAGTATAAATCACTATTTCAAACAACCCAATTCCCAACCATACAGTAGTTATATCATTAGTGTAGAATTCCTTCTCTAACACCCAATTTACCAACTATTCATATGCATCATTGTTTTAGAATTACATGCCTCACACCCGAAATCTCAAACATTCATTTATATTATTATTTAATGGGAAATATATCACCATGTATAATTTACTTTTTCACAAACTTAATTAAAAAAAACTTAATCCTTTTATCATTATTATCCACCAATATTTCTATTAATCTATTCATAAATAAATTAATCCTAGTACATTAGTTAAATCAATAATTAATTAACAACAACATTTTTTATCAAGAAATTAAAAAAATATTTCAACATTTCAAAATAAAATAACTAATATAAAAATTAATTAATTTTAATTACATTTCAAATATTTGAAAATTAATTCAAAAATTAATTATCATAAATTCACAATCATTACATTGATAATTAATTCACTAAATAATTATCCATTAATAACATTTAATTACTCAATTCAACCTTCTCAATTCTAAATTAAATAATTCACAGAATTTCTTATCAATTAAAAAATACATTGACCTCATTATTAATAATATAATTAATTATCTTGTTCAGGAATACTCAAATATCAATATTTCACCATTATCAAAATTAATTAACTTATAACCATAAATAAATTAGTTACAGATTTCAATTTCCAAACTACATAAGGAATTCTACAACATGCACATACAAAGTCAAAATCTGGATATTGTAATTTGGAAATTTGACCACATAACATGATTCATTGATGAATGGCCCCCATTAAAATCCCTAAAAATGAGTGTCACAATAATGATGATCAAATCCATATATATTTCCTAAATCCAGATATAAAATATCATGATATCTATGATCTAGATATAGATCCACCAGCCAAAAACAAGATTTATCAAATATAGATCAAGATCTTATTAAAATATAATTATGTGTCCTCTATTATAATGAGAGAGAATAGGAGGATTAATGTGAAAGAAATGGAATATGATCCACTTATCAAGAGAGGAGATAATATTTGATCCAGGCATCAGATCATCATGAATAGAAATTTGGTGGCCCTAGAATTCATTCATAGAGCTGAAAAATGATAAGGGAATACCTAGAGTTTAATGTGGTCTACTTGGGGAGAATTATGGGGTTTATGAAAATTTTAAAATAATTTTTGGTGTAATTGTATTCTCATGTGTGGTTTCCCATCCTAGGGCTCACAATTTTTACAAACCATGATGCATTTATTTTAGGGGTGAATGATTAGTCCTATGTTGTTGCATGGTTTCAAAAACCATGTACTATCCATGTGAATCCCATCATCATGGATTGTCATGATTTCCTAGATTGGGCACATTATTTTCCTTAATCATGCACCAATCATGAAAAACCCCTCTTTCTTCAATTTTTCCCAATTTTCACCCAAACACACCACAAGGTAAAACCCAACTGAAAAGTGATAAAAACATGGAAAAATAATACATGAAATAATGTTTTAGTCATCTTTATAAATGAATTAGATATTACAGTATCCTAAAATTATAATAGATCAATCTAAAACATCACTCCAAACCTTCCATGGGATTCTGAGCAGAAGAGATCCAGCCACTATGCTCGCATATCTACTTCCCTTTTAAATGGATCTTCTTGTACATGACAAAGTGGAAACATTACAGGAACTATCATCAGAGTATTTCCTCAAACACTTTATCAATGTGATCTAACATAGGTATTAGATACCATATTGTAAATCCTCGACCCAATTTCCACACACTAGTTCCCAATCCAATTCACCACATGACTTCAAGTGCAACTCCCTGTATTCCAGAGGCTACCGACTAGTAGTGAGGGTCTAATAAGTTGATCATGGGGATAACATACCATATATTATTATAGTAATAAAACATTGTAAATAAGAAACAATAAAAGTATTTGAAGATAATTAATGTATTAAATACAACATACAAATAATGTAGAAATTAGGTTATGCCAATTTATTTGTTAGGTTTCTAAAATGACAATCTATTTAATGAAACTAAAAACTCCCAATAAGTTCCTTAACCACATATTGTTTCCGCGGCCATGCTCTATCCCAAATCTTCCATCAAACATGGGGCCATTTCCGTTTACTTATCCCATATCTATGAAATCTCATCACGTACCGATTAGGAAGCCCAAATATGGTTTTTTCACAACTCAGAAGGAAATCACCAATAGTTTCTATATAAAATCCTATAAAAATAGGTTTATGTAGTAGTAAGGAAAAAAATTTCAATGTATAATTAAATAGTTATCACATTATCTATTTATATTTATTAATCCTTGTAGTTCACTAGGTTATTGAGGACACACATACTTCCATACCAACTCCGACCCACATCGAGTATGAACCATGATAAATTCTAAATTCACAATTCATATAAAAAATTGGGATTTCATTAAACAATTTTTCTTTACTTCATTCATTATGGAAACTTGTAACCATTTTCCAATGATAATGTTTTCTATAAAAACACCATATCTAGTGCTCCCAATTCTCAACCATACATAATTAACATTAGAATTGAAATTAATGTCTAGCACCAAAATATCAATCATTGATATATATAATTGTTTCATAATTAAATGTCTAACACCCCAGATTTCTGTCATCCATATACATCATTGGTGTAGAACACCATGTCTAACACACCAAATCTGAATCATACACACATATATTTTGTGTAGATCACTATTTCTAACACCCAAATTCTCAACCATACATATAGATCTGTCATTGGAATAGGAATCCGTGTCTAGAACCCCATCTCTCAGCTATGTATTTGAATCATTAGTGTATTATTATTTGTCAAACACCCGAAATCTCTACTATTGATTTATATCATTTTTTACTTATCTTATATCTTTATGTCTAATATACCACTTCATAATCATGATTAAACAATATTAATCCTCTTGTCACAAATAAAAGACACCACTTACATTAATTAAATAATAAGTTAATTAATCTTAGTACATTAATTAATTTGAAAATTAGATAAATAATTATATTCCATTAATCAGTTTAATAATAAATTAACCATTTCATAATTGCTAAATACAATAATAAATTCACAAATTATTTATTTTTAATTACAATTTAACAATTTGATAATTAAATAAATAATTAATTATCCCAATTTCCTAATCACATCATTGATAATTAATTCAGCAATTAATTATCATTATTTCACATTTAATTTCTAAATTAAAAATTCTCAATTCCATTATAATTAATATCCACAATTAATTATTAAATCACAAATCACATGATCTCATAATTAATTCTTCAATTAGTTATCATGTTCAACAATCACCAAATTTTACAGTTTTAAAATTATCTAAATTAATTAATTTACATCATTGATTAATTCAATTTGGGATTTCAATTTCTAAAAGGATACAGAAATTCTAATACATGCATATATGGAATAAATATCATGAAAATTAGATTTTTAATGTAATCCACCTACCTCGATGAAATGATGAACAAGAGCCCAATAAAAATCCTCATAACTGAGCAAAATAACAACATACATGAGTTCTGGTTCTATTAACCTTTATATATATTTATGAAATTAATGTTATATTAAATATAGATAAATATCCACTATCCTATGTCATGAATTATAAAATTAATAGAGATATATATATATTGAAAAAACTATTGATTTCATCCGCCAAAAGAAATAGATAACATTAGACGCTGAACTTGAAATCAATGAGATATGATCCACATATAGGGAGGGGAGAAGATATTCACTCCATAGATTAGATCTTGAATAATGGATAAATAATGTTCTTGGACTTCATCCTATGAGATCAGAAATCCTTAAAGACCACCTATAGTTGAATGGGGTTGACCTGTGGTTATTTAGGGATTTTAAGAAAATTTCAGAATAATTGTCGAGTAATTTAATTCCCTCAGATGGTTTCCTAGGAAGTGGGGCAAAAATTTCTCAAATTGTGTTCCAAACATGAAAATTATATTTTATAGGTTCATTGTTACTCTTATGAGTGATTATAGTTTTCAAAACAATGCACCATCGTTATGAATCTCTTCTTCTTTAGTTCGCACAATTAGCTAGTTTGGGTGCATAGTTTTCCCTAATTTTTACCAATTGTGAAGAAGCCCATATTCTTCAATTTCTCTCAATTTTGACACCGACACACCATAATGTACAACACCAATGAAAATTTCTCAACAAAATGAAAAAATAATACACAAAATCAGGTCGGATTCAACTTCAGTAAATATTGGTATCATAAAATAAATATGGCCATTTAAATAGAACTTCTCTGTTTCTTAACCTTTTTCATGTGCATGTATAAATTATTTTAGTACACCTATATTTTCCAAATATATAATTTTTTTTCATGAAAGAATTATTTTATTTCAATTATGATTTCACAAAAACAACTATATGTTATCCAATTTAATGAATCTTCAATATGCTCTCTTAAAACGCATTAATGTGACACATTTCTATAGTTTCCTAAATACTCCATTTCATGTAATTAATATGGCTGGGAATAATTATTCATGATATATTCTTATTTTATCTTCATTATTGGCCTAAAATGATTTAATTACTTCTTTCATGGATACCATTTGGACATCCCAATTCATTATTCCATATGACATGATTTGGAAACCCATTTCTTTCCATGTGTTACACTTATGATTATTCATTATGATTTATTTATTTATGTTGAACACATATTAAAGAACATGTTATGTTGGTTGTTGCTATATATTTATCAAATTAATTGGGTGATGTCGACTCTCATGAGACTTCATGTAAGGGATTAGGTAGTCAACCTAATTGATTATAGGACCTTGTCCACTATGTGAGATATTCTTGGAACATAGCATTGAATCAAGTTCATATCAAGTGTTATATTGTGGACACATTACTATTTTTAATGGTCTTATGATTTCATGTTCTTTATGTCATTCAACCATATGTTTTTTTTGTAAGGAATTACTTCTATGTTTTCATGTTATGCTTTACAACTCATATGATATTCTCTGTTCCCATGTTTATTCCCTTAATGAGTTTTTAGCTCAACCGTTTAGATTATGTATTCTCAAAGATATCCTATTTATTTATAAGACTATACAATGAGTTAGAAAATCATTATAGAGAGTAATAAATATAATTTTTATTATATTATAATGTTTTCTAATTATGTACCTAGTCTTATAAAGACAATATACTTCTAAATCCATAGTTTATAGTTCATGTATAATTATTCTTAGTATCATGTAATAATATGTGTAAACTTATTGGATTGCTATTTCACTGCAATTTTTATAAGATTTGATCATGGTTTCTAACATTGGATTAAATTTTTTCCAGAAGTTTCCATTATTGGTCCACAATTAATTGATTTTTTATCTTTAAAATTTTCAATTTTTTACATTATTCAAAATATTTGGATGTACCTTAAATTTGTATAGTATTTCATTTTTATGATTTTTATGGAAATAAATTGGGGTTTTTTAGTATTATGATACTTTTATCCCTGTATATATATTATATTTTTTATATTTTTTATGTAATTAATTTATTCAATAATCATGTCACTTTCATTTGGATTTCAAATGATAAAATTATTTATATAATAATTTATGTTCATCTATTTAAATTTATAATGATCTTTTACAACCAAAATATGTTATAATCAAATTATTTGTATTGTCTGAAATGAAAACGGTTTAATTTTGATTATTTTTTAACAATCCTTATAGATGTGTGTATATTTTCATAAAAAATTATATGTTTTATTTTCATTAAATTAAAATAATGATATATTTAATATTTTAAAATAAAATATATTTTCCTTTAAATTTTCACATAAAACGTTAGTTATTTATATATAAATTTCAATATAATTTAATAAAATAATTTTTAATTTTCAAATAGGAAAAAAATTTAATCATTCTATAAAAATAATTATTTTTGATTAAATATGGATATTATATTATTAATAATTTTACCATAAATATAATTTTTTTGATGAAATTAATATTATATTTCAAATCATCACACTGAATATGTAATAAGATGTATTTCATAGGATTCTTTGAAAAATTATTCTTATTGATGAATAGTTATAATAATGTTTTTACATAGATAATTACTTTAATTTCATCATCAAGATATAAGGATGAATTAAAATTTTTTGAATCCTTTTCACAAAAAATATGTATTTAATGAGCGAAATAATTTAATCAAGAGTAATAAATTATTTACATAAAACAATTTTTAACACTTTGGAAAAGAACTATAATATATTAAAAAAGAAAAACATGATTTGGATCTTTTTGTATAATTATTATTCTCAAAATTTCATCCACTATTATATTTTGGATTAAAGGTAAAATAAGCCATTATATTTTCATCTAAAATACTTAATATTCATAATATTAATTTACTTAATGATAAAATAATTAAATAATCAATATTGTATTATAAAACACTCATATCCTACTCTAATAAATACCACCCATCATCCCCTCACCTCTTATACCACTATAGTGTTATCTGATCAATAGTAAATTTCCATAATCCTTCCCCAACATTCTAATCTAGGGAACAATGGTCATAGTCTTTTTGAAAACCAAAATTTTGAGGCTTAACTTTATCAGTGATGGAGTCATCCCAATATGTAATGTAATAACTCTTGATCAAACTCTCATATCTATTTCATTGTATCATATTTATTAAAACCTTAAAATATATTCTATTCAAGCTAATATAATGGAATATGTGTCAATAGTGTATCAAAATATTATTTTTTATTGAAAAAATTGTTAGAAAAATCTCTTATGGTAAATTTGATGCTTTTAATGGTTGATTATGTTTATGGAAAAAGAAGTTGAAATAATTAGTTTTGGTTCACAAGAATGATTGTTGACATGGGATGTGGAAAATTATCCAGGTCAAAAGAATAGATTCTATGGAAGTGGTAATTCTTTTTTGTATAAGGTGGCATCATTTAACAATGATTTATAAATTAATAGGGTCTATATTTTTTAGGATTTTCCAAGATTCAAGAAGGTTGTATTTATAGGGATTCCTAATAATAATATTTCAAATGATTGAAATATAAAAGGTTTGGTGTTTCGAAATTTTGATGTATTTTTTGATGGTTTTGTGTTTCTGGATTGTCGGGATGATTTTGAAAAATGTTTGAGGGAAAAAGAAATATAGAATGATATGGGATTTTGTGAAGCATGAAGAATAAAAAACATTCTTGAATTTTTCACAATGGTGACTAATTTTACTAAAAATAATTAAGACCTTTGTGGGCTGTACATGATGTGGTTGACTAGTTTTCAACTAGTATGAAACATATATAAATCGTTTTCGACCCCCTCATTTGGTGATATATTTTCTTAACAAAAATCCAAAGGATCCTAAATTCTCAAACATGGTTCATGAAGTATTTTTTTGCATTATGGTTTTATTTTGATTATCTATTTTAAAGGGAAATGGATTTTTTTGAAGGCTATGTATTCATTGAAAATATTGTAAAAATTGATAATGTTTTGATCATAATGAATTAGTGAGCTTCAAGAATTATTTGGGTTTCATGAATGTAGAATGTTTCTAGGTAAATTTTGTTTTTCCATAATGGGTAAAAGCAGTTTTCATGAAAATAAAACATTCATGAACTAGAAGGGAATTCTTGATTAATCTATGGTAAAGTGGTATTAATATTTTGTAGAAAATTATAACCTAATGATGAACTAATTGAGATGTAATAAATATTGATTCAGGTAATCAATAGAAGTTTCTTCTGATGAATTAGTGACAAAAATTCATTTTAGAGAGTAAAGGGATTTCAAATCATGATTGGTTGTGAACCATGACAGATATTGAGTCTACTATGAAATTTTGTAATAGTAGTGTGAATTAGTGGTTTTGGTACATAGGAAACACTACTATAAATTGAATTCATAACAATAGACATATATATTTTTTTTTGAAAAATCCATTGGAATATATCACACATACCCATAATGTTTTTAATATTTCTGGTATAGGTACCTCATACAAACCATATACCAAATGTTTTTTGAAAAATGTGGGAATATGTGCTATATATATGCATGTTTATAAAAATATCGTGGGTATAGTTTCCCCAAAAAAACACTATACCACTAGTTTTTTCAATTCCTTGATCTTAGGTTCCTTGTATACCCATTATTTTGGAATGAAATTTGGTATAGGTTCCAATTTCAAAAACCATTCTCTTAGTTTCTCCAAAAATAATTCATAGTTATAAATCAATACCAATGGTAAAAAATCTATTTCTATAGGCTCCTAATAATAAACATATTCCAATTCATTAAAAAAATATTGGTATTGGTCCCAAAAATCAAAGTACCTAGACCAATAATTCTGAAAACCATTGTAATAGGTTTATACCATCGATTTTGAGAACTTTTGGTAATGATACCCAGATTGTATATTAATTCTACAGTCGAATATATTTGAAAAAATAAAAATAAAAATTAATTATAAATATATACATATACACTTATAAAAATATCCATATATATTACCAAATATAATTATAACATTTTGGTCAGGTATTTGATATATAAGTGGGAGATGGTGGGTACAAACCTTGACTGACTCTATTATTTTAATTAACTAAAACAAATGATTTGGGAAAATTGTTGGTATAGGTCTATACCAAGAGAAAACGGACCAATGGCTCCCCAAACAATTTTTATAGGCTATAAGAACTGTTTTAGGACCTATAGCAATGGTTCCAGACCATTGGTATATTCTATTTTTCTAATTGTGCACATATCCATTTTATGCTCATTGGATATATCCCAATGTCAGTGAATGAAGGAAATTTATTGTGTCATTCATTATGTAATTTAGGTTTATATATTAATACTAGAAGGAGTGATAATATTATTTATTAATGGATAAACAATAACTAATGGGGTAGTTGTTTTTATCTATCATACTTTGATTCACCATTATTTCGGGGAATTTGACCCAGAGGGGCTTATAATCGATATCATAGAGAAATTTTAATATTTATATATGTCACCTAGTGGTATCAATGGTGGCTCTTAATCATAATGATAATCTGATATTTGAGGTATCAAAATTCAATTAATGAATAATCAGAGGTAGAACTACTTCTTCTCATTAGGAATGGAGGTCATTAAAGTTGAGTAGCATGGAATTTCAAATTTTTTGGGTAGTGGAGATTTATCAGAAGAAAACTCAAGGTAATTTTATATTGATTCAAGAGTTATCAATAAAAAAATGGTAGAATTTTCAGACACAATCTACACAAATGTGATTCTATGTAATTCGACACACACCATATGGGAGAAACTCTTAAATATCTATGTATGTGATTAAAAATTCACTTAAAAAAATAAATGGTTTTTTGGATCAAATTAGATAAATTTATATTTCTCCCCAATGAATATATATTTATTATTTTACATTATTAATGTTTTTTTCGAAGAATTGGATGCTCTTATAAAAACAGTAGATGTTATAACGATCTTAACTCACATCATGAGAAGACTTCCACCACAACTCAATATGAAGGTATTTGTACTGTATGATAATGATGATGTGGTTATGACAATATATATCATTCAAAATAATCATTCCTAATAACTGTTTAGAAATAATTATAATGTGCCTATAAAGAAAAGTTAATCCCAAAGATGTGGAATTTAAGGCCATAAAAAACATCACTACTGATGAAGTCTAGGAAGAAGAAGCGATAAATGAGTTCATTTTTTTCTATACCTCAAATATACAAATTTGATGATGAATATTAAATAGAAAACTCCCACTCCCATTATTTCAATATGAAAAGGTTATAAATCATGAAAAATGTACCACAATATAGTTCAAGAGGATGAGGAGGATAAAGTTGAAATTCTTTTAATGAAGTATTCAGCATGTGTGAATGGTAAGAAAAATTTTAAGATACATTTTTTCATACTAAATTATCTTGTTTCTCAAAAAAATAATATTTCATGAAAATAATAGGATGAACATCTAGATAACTACAGTGATCAGGAAGAAAATTCAATGGTGTTAGTTTTTGGTAGCTCTTAGACAATGTAATAATGGGACAATGATGATGAAAAAATTGATGGAAGAGTTGATATCCAATATGAATTAGATTCTTATCATTAAAAAATTTATATTAGGAGAGCTAATCTAAAGAAAGAATATATAATGGTTCATGAATTAAAATATTATATGCAACACCAAAAAGAATATAAGTTTCAGTTAAAGGTGAAAAATCAGAAGGCATATGTCTTGAATACCATATCACTCAGAAATTTTTATTGTGTACAATATCAGTGTTTCATAATATAAAATATTAATCAATGGTTTGAATAAAATTAAAAAATATCAAATAAAAAATAATGTACAACCTGAAGTTGAAATTTTTTACCCATGGATCAAATTATAAGTTTATCAGAAAAATGAAACTTCTACTAAGAATTTGGGAAATAAAATTACTCATTTGATAGAAAATATAGAAGTGGAGAATATTGGTATATAAAAATATAGGAAAATGTAATTTCAAAATTACAAGGATGGAATACAGATATATTTCAAACACAAATATGTAGAAACTATTTTCAATCCTAAAGATCCCACTATAATGTAGAAAATTGACTTCGGTAAAAACAAGAATGAAAAAACTCTTTGAACCAAAGGAAGCCTATTCCTAAAGTAATGTATAGGAATATAGCTCATATCAAGTGTTATTGATATATAATGATGTTAGATTATAAATGTTTTTCCATATCTAAAAGGTACCAAATGGTAAATTACAAATAATGTAAGTCACACAATGTTCAATATTTAAAGAATGGTTTTGATGGTATCATTTTATTGTTTAGATAATTTAGAAACATTTCTTGTAGTTTCCAATCAAAAATACTGATGAATGTGCTAATGTAGACTTAATGTTGTCATATTTAGTCGATCAATGAATGAAAAATGATTTAATATAAAAAATTTATGTTTAGCCAAACAAGATGAAGATAATCTAGCATACTCTGAGAAGGATTAACCACATTCGATATGAAGTCAATGAAATTGATTAAAATTAATGTAGATCAATATAAATTGCTTCACAAATTTTTAAAAAAACATCAAATTGAGTTTGTGTATGGATCCTTGATTTTTAGTTATATTACCATATGGTATGAAATAAGGATCTTTTAAAATAAATCAAATATGATAATGAGGGTGGTGTTTAATATGTAAAAAATGAATGCTAGGAGATTGTTAGCTTGGGAAATGAAAACTTTGGGGGAAATGATATGATAATTAATGATGTATTGGTTTTCAAAGGTCTCAGTCATATCTTACTAGCCATTGGAAAACTATGTGTGTTGGTTCATGCTATAAGATTTATTAAGAAGTTTTGGATCATCAATAGAATGTATACTAAATAAATATGCTAGTAAAGAACGTAAAGGGGAATGTATGCATTTTCAGTGTTGAAGAAGATAAGTAATTTCTGTCTATAGTTGAATAAAATAGGCTGTGGAATAATTTCTTGTCTATGTATTCCACTATCCTAGGAAGATCCTGTCCAATGAGATACAACTCAGGATATTCCATAGATATCATATGGTGGTACTCAACTTTTTTATGATTTTCAAGATGGAATGATTATCAATAATAAATATAAGGCAGAAGAAGAAATGTATAGTATAGTTCTTGAATTATAGAAATAAGATGTATGTAGACATATGTCATAAATATTAATTGGTGATACATGGTGCTATATTATTTTAATGGTTTATTTTAATAGGATATAATTGGTATTTATTTTTTCCCACAAGTCTGATCTACTCAATTTCATAAAAAACATCAGAGTGAAGCTGATAGGATTATTTGTTAAGAGATTATTATGTTTCAAACTAATACTAGTATGGAATTGACAATCATCTAAGTGGATTAATATTATGGGAATCATGGGATAAGGAATTCTATTTCAGTGGTGATAACTCCTCAATGAAATGGAGTTGTTGAGTGGATAAATTGATTCATTAACAACACATCGAAAAAAATTCTTATTGATATAGAAAAATGATTGAAATTATTTATGAAGTCATTCTTGACATTGGTATAAAGATCTAGTAGGTAATTCTTATACCAAAAACAAAAAAACCAACATCATAAGAGATATGGTACAAAAAGAAGAAAACATTGAATTACTTTAAAATCATTGGAAGTGAGTATTTTTTTCTAAAAATGGTGAAACAAAAAAAATGGAATCTGATAGATACAAGAGTATATTCCTTAGACATTCAAGAAAATATAAAATAATATAAATGATTAACCAATAGGATGGGAAATGAATTTTAAATTAGCGATGTCACAATTTTATAAAATCAAAAGAATCATTATCAACATAACCAGTAGTTCCCTGATGATAGTGATGAGGATTTAAGAAACATAGCTGGAGTAGATGTGGAAAATATTGATTCAAAATAAGATATTGACGATGATATAAAGTGAGACATATGTATATATTCACATAAGTCAAAAATTTGGAAATGAATTTCCAGACAAAACATCAATGGTGAATAAATAGATCATGTTAAAACACATAGACTAAAATCCTTATAGGATGAATCCTACTAGTATCTGGTATATTCAAATTGTTTTGAATAAAAAATTGTAGATGAAAATGTTTTTTGGATATTATTGAAGAGATTGAACATATTGTGAAGAGTCATATGTGGGAGGTTATTTCAAAACTGATATATAGTAATTTCATAGGTACCAAGTTGGTCTTTTTGAGAACACTAAATAATAATGGATTTCTAACATGGAATAAAGTTTGAATACAATGATATGTATACTCCAATATTGATGGAATCAATAATTATGGGATATTTTCACCACCTTCATGGATTAGTAATAATTTTCACTTCTAAACCATAAAAAAGCAGTGAATGTTCCAATTTATTCAGATATATTTCAAGAAATTGTTTCTAAATGTGATTCTAGAATAAGAAGTGTATATAGAGTATAAGGATGGTTTTATCATTCAGGAATATTAGAATGATGTTTTTATACTGATGAAGACACAATATGGGTTGATGTATGCACTGAGATCACAGTATTCAAGACTTGATCAATTTTTTTTCGAAGCATGGTTTTCAGTGTGGGGGAGTTGATTTTAATCACTATTTAAAAAATGATGTAATCAAAGGATGATGTTGGTGGTTTATGTTGAAAACATAATATTTGGTTGATCAAATGAATTAAAATGAAAAAATTCTCAAAATTTATGACAATTATGTTTGAAATTTCAATGATTGGTGAAATGACAATTTTTCTTGGTTTATAAATGACATAAGTAAGGAATCAAATATTCATTTCTCTATAAAAATATTCAAAGCAGTTTTTCGAATGATTTGGGATAGAAAAATTCGATGATATGAGGAATATATTGGCTACCCAAATAAAATAATCATGATATGATGAAAAAAGTGGCTAATTTCATTAAATACAGACATTTCATTGACAGTATATTGTATATTACAGTGACGAAACCAAGTATTATTTTTCACATATACCTAGAATCAAAATATCCAATTAATGACAAAAATATTTAAATTACCTATAGTAATAAAAATAATTTAGTATATCATATTAAGAGTGTATTTAGTTTATATATAGAATGAAAAATTTCATCCAGAGTTATTTGGAAATAAAGAATCATATTAGTCCAATTCCATAGATGATATAAATTTAATTCTAGGTGGTGCATTCAATAATTAAGAATTATGTATTTATTATCTAGGAAATAGGAAAGATTCTAAATTTTTATCACAAAAAAAGTTGAATATATTCTGGAAAATCCATCTTGAATATAGTTATTGTGGATGAATAATCATTTTGATCTTATGGGAGTTATAGTGATGTTTTTCATTAAAATACATTGTGATATTTTATGTATTATAAATATCATCAAATATCTAGTCTATCACTCACATATTAAGAATATTGAAATTAGGTATAATTATACCATAGATAAGGTTGATCATGGGATTTTTATGTTGGATTATATACCCACATAAATATCAGTTACATACATTCAAACATTGGTCCTACCGAATGTGGTATTTGATTGGCATCGACTGGCTCATAGATTACATTCGACTCTATAAACATGAAAATGTGTGGATTTCAGACCCCCTCTCCCATTGTTATAGTATTTATTCCATTGTTTTGATATTTTTCATTAAATTGTTATATCCAAAATAGGGTGACATTTTGATTCATTAACAGGGTGGTTATATTTATCAAGATCGATAGAGAAGCTGATAGGGAGATCAACAAAGTTGGGGGGTTTTAAATCTGATGATTCTAATGATGATTAATTAAAGGTCATATATCATGATAGATGAGGTTTATGATGACATTAGTTGACTATTTTATATGTGAAGTGATCTATTGATGAAATTTCTATGCGACACTTATTTATAAATATGATAATGGATAAAGTAGTCAAATAATGTGTATTGGTGAAATAATTCATCACTATATGTAATCACAAGAAGATGATTTAGGTTAAAAATGGAAGAAACATTAAATTTGTATCAAAATGTGAAGAGTTTCAAAAAACTGGAATGGGATTTTGTTGGAAAAAATCCCTAAAGGTATCATTTCTTTCATTTCTAATTAATTGTATATTTTTTGACAAAACATGTTGATATATTCGTTTATGGAGTTCTAACATGGTTTTTAACATGTTATATCGAGAATGACCCATGAAGAAATGAATATATTTTCTTGAATTAATATTTTTTTAGGAAAATGTTGATTCATTTCAAAAAAAATTATAATGGATTTAGGTTCACAAAAAATGGATGTGTAAATAAAATAAATAATGTTATGTGATTATGAGAAGCTTCAAAAGTATAAAATTTCCACGAATGAATCATAAATGTATGAAATTTCATGAACAATAAAAATACAATTGCAATGAGGCCTTGAAGAGGTTGCACTGTTTGAATAGGGGAGGAAACATATATATATATTGTTTCACCCCATTTATTAGTTATATAATGTCATAAATAAAACACAAAGGCCCGATAATTCATGAATATAGACTTTATATGACTATCATTATGTGAAAGATTTCATAATACCATCAATTTTATAAAGATAAGTGTTTTACTAAAAATATGTGGATACAATACATTTTTTAGAATCACTAATTTTGTGAGATTCATGAATGTAGTGATATTTGCAAATATAGGGGTTTTTTAAAGAAGAAGGTTTCTATGAATAGTTGTGATGTTTCATAAATGTTTCAATATGATTTTCACGAAATTAAATATAATAGAAAGCAGAAGGGATTTCCCAATAAATAATTAGTAAATTAGTATCCCAAAATTTTCTAAAATTATAACTTCATAATCACCCAATTAATTTTTAAAACATACTGATTCATTTGATAAAAATAATTTTCTTCTCAAGAAGGAGGGATAACTTGTCAGGTGAGAGCGTAGCGGAATTTTAAATTATTATTTGTTTTTAACTATAAGGGACAATGATTTTGCATTGATATTTGTAAGTATAGGGTTATTTAGGAATTTTTTAAATAAGTACACTTACATTTTATAATTTTTAGACATTTTCCATTTTAGGTTAACCATGTAAAATTGTGGTTTCATGTGCATTCATTCCTGTCTTATTATACATTTCAATGGGAAATGGGGTGATGGATGTTTTTTAATGATGTAACAATGCATGAAAGGAATTTTTCATCATTAAAATAGTGATTACACCCCCTTAGGATATTTAACCTATTTGGGATAACAACTATTATATACATTGAACCAATCTATTATAAAATGAAAAAACACCTCTATAGTGTTCGGTTCACCACATCCATGGATGATGTATTTCATTTTCCTTAATTGAATTAAATGGTAGGTTTTGAAAATGTATATATTAAATGAGTATAATATTCATTACATATATAAGATTATAAAATGTTCAATTAGAAATTATATTGGTGATATTAACAATTGAAGAATATACTCATTTCAACCACCTATAAATATAACTTTGAGGAATTTTTCATATGTTTAGTTATCTGTAGTTTCCATGAAAATATAATACAATAAATTGGGTGAGAATCTTGGTGAAATTTTTATAAATAAATCATTTTAAATTATCCCATTACATTTTTTACAATGAAGAACCACTTTATAAGATCCCACCCATTCATGTTTGCAAAAAAAAAAAATAATAAAACATAGAAAATTGGAAATTTTATATGTTTTATCACCAATTTTAAATACTAGTACATTCTTTTACAATTATTTGTTGAAAAATATATAATTATAACTATCTTATTATAGTGATTAAAAGTACTTACTAGTAATTAAAAAGAATATATCATGAGATGAAATCCTGCAGTCTCTTTTTCTCATTGGCACAATAGAGTATGCCGATACTATTGAAATTATTTAATATAATTTTTTTTCTTTATACTTATTATATTACTTAAGGAGTAATAAAAATTAAATTTTCTATTATTTTTATATAAATTTAACTTTATTTTGGATGTAGTGAGTTAAAAAAAATAGTATTTACATTTCTTCTCATAGAATCCTGAATGAATGATTTAAATAATTTAATCTAAAATATAAATATTATAAAATATCATTATTAATGTTATTCAATTCAAAAACATTAATTTATATCTCAATGACTCCTGGAACAAATATTCCACACAATATATTCAAAAAAATATCATGAAATCAAAATCTATTTACCTTATAACGACACTTTGATCTTCTACAAGATCCGATGTCATAAATCTCACATCTCATTTCTCAGTATCAAATTTTATTAATTACAACAACATCATATTAAATGAAAATATATTAAAATCACTTTTTGTTTTCAAAATTATAGAAAATAAAATTAGATTCATATTAAATATATTTCAATAGATTATTCCATATAATATTTTATCCGTAGACCCCTTTATGTGAATATCCGTTATGAATCCCGTTATGTTGTCACCCTTACATAGAACCCCATTTTTAAATATCCTAATTCAAGTTCAATATTTCAATCCCCTTACATAATGATAGGTTTTAGGATCCATTTACCTATATTTTTATTTTTGAAAACAATTTATGTAATATTTCAAAAACTTTTTAATCCCCAATCTAGGATATGTACACTCCCTTTTTAAAAAAATACATGTTTTTAATTATAGGAAATAATCTCTAGTGATACTTTTACACATACAATATACACTAAAACATCATTCAATGAATTTGTGAAATGTGGAGGGATTCTAATTTTCTCTCAAATGAAACAAACATAATATCCAATCATTCATATTACTCAAACTCCAAGTCAAACTATTTTTGCAACGTACTCAAAACCCTAAATAATAGAAATTTAATTCACTATCACCACATCAATATTTCATATAATTATTAAATTAGGTTAAAAATAATGATATATTCTTCATCATTTATATGGTCACATAATTATTTTCTAATTTAATTTAAAAATATTTCTTTTTCTTCAATTGGAATGATAAATACTCTATAACTTTACAATTCCTATCATTATGTAATTATTTGATGACACAATTGATGATCATTCATACTGAGATATACATTATGAAAAAATGATTGAACAAAAAAAAACTCACCAATGATGGAAAAATAGGAAAAACTTTAATAATATATAACTATTAATGGTCCTTTAAAAATATCTATATAGAAAAAATTCATTTGAAGGAGGTATTTAATGAACATTTTTTTACATGGGATGTTATAGAGATGTACCCCTCATGTTAGGGCCTAAGGTAGTGGATCTCTCAAGATACACAGATTTTATTTTCCTTATGATTTCTCGATCTACCTACCATTTTTCCAAATTATTCTAATTTACATCTTCTTAATTTCAAATATATATGTATAAGGTATATACTAGGTTTATTTTTCCATTAGTATAAGAGGGTATTCATTTTTCTCATAGTACCTTCTAATTTTTTCATAAAAGATACCTAGATTATGGAACCATCCAATACATTATTAATTTCCATGTGTTAATCCAAATAATTTTTACCATTTAACGATTTCAATGAAAATAATAACTATTTCAAGGAAATTCATTCTTTTTTATTAATAGGTTAAATAATATAACCATATTTTTTCCTCCCTCAGAGGTTCATTAATTATAACATAAAGTATCTTTTAATAAGTTCAAATTAAAACCTATATCTATACTATTTTCATTTGTGGTTTTTAAAATAAAGAATCACATATATGATTTATTACACATGATTCAACAATAAACATCTATAATATATTTAATTGCTCTTCTCTCGAGAATCATTATGATTTATCATTTAGTTATGTTTTATGATAATATTTTTTAGCCCATTTAATTTTAATGACTTTCTCTTATATTTATGAGTAATTTTTGAATTACTAAAGTGGAACACATATGTATGTACATATAAAATGTGATTAGTGGGCCTATAAATATACATCTCCATGATGCATGTGGTAGTTATTTCATCTCATGATATAAAATGTATGGTTCATGATGTGTAATACTAACAAATTATGTAAAATTGTCTAGGAAGTAAGCCTTTACGTATACTTACGAATATAGTTTGCATTTTTTATAAATTTTTATACATCCAAAAGACATTGAGTACTGCTTAAGTATTCAGTGACTTTTTGGGATAATCAATTCTTATTATATCAATTTATTCCTCTTGATTAATATGTTTTATTTCATTATGAGGTTTGTTTCTTTAGGATAGTTTATTTTTTACACTTTTTTTGTATGACCCCATGGTATCCTTTGTAGTAATTAACAATCAATTATATGTGGGAGAAACTTATAATGAGAAAAGAAATTTTTAATATTTTATAATATTTTGATATATTACGTCTCAAATATCAATGAGACACAAAGACTCAATATTTATGTTTTATGTTTAATTTAATATTATTTTAATTGTCATGTAACAATATGTATAAAAGAATCACTTTAATATATCATCCATGTTGTAGAAATTGTCTCATTATTCTTGTTGGGTGTGTCTTATATAACCCTTTTCTTTTTCTCACAATCCATGGATAACTATATATCTATTATTATTTGTTTCATTATCATTTGTGTCCATCATTATTGAATAAAATATGAGTAATCGTTATTTAGTGAAAACAATCATCATCACATTAAAAATGATTATAATGAATTTTATGGATATTTTTTCAAGATCCAAAATTCATTTCGGTAAAAATATTTCCTTCCATCATTTATTTTACCACTATTTAAATCGTAAACCACTTGATATAGTCCTTATATAGTCATCATTAATTGAAATATCATTTAAATAATCAATATAAATGTTTTTAAATAATCTACAACAGAAATAATGACCAATAAATATTTTTATTATTATTTTATAAACCAATATTGGTAGCATGAGTATATTGATTCTTTTTTACTAGATAATGATAATTTTGAGAACTATTTTTGGGAAAATAAAATTTATTTCTCATATATATCATTGATTAAATTGTTAATTTTTCTGAATTTTCATTAATAAATGAATTTTATGAATATAAATTGAAATCAGCGATATCTATTCAATCTAAATTTTCATATAATTAAATATCTATAAAAAAATTTATATTATTTTAATCCAATTATATTTTAATAAATTAATGTTATAAAGGATTTCTATAAAACTAAACGATGTAGTTTATCAAAAATACATTAATCATGTACATTCATAACATATCTTCTTTTCTCATCTTTAACCTATGATTCACCTGACCAACTTACATATATATATTTATAAAATTAAATTATATCTCAATAAAAATTAGATTCAAATATCTATTTTTACATTTAATAGATTTTATGATACTTTCATAGTTCATTAACATTTTCTCATCTTGATCATCTTGGAAAATAGAAATTTCATTTTTAAAATTTTCATGACCTTTTATATTTTTTTCCTTGACCTCTAAAAGATAATTTTTTATAACCATAGTGGAACTTTTTCTACAATGTAATTTTTCAACTACTTAGAATATTTTTATTTTATAAAAATCTCATAAAATTCATCTAATCACTATTTTGTCTATGGAGTAATTTTTTAAAACAATAATTTTATTTGACCCAATCCTTTCGTAACAAGGATTATAAATTTTCTATTCCGGAACATCTTCGAAAATGTTATCTAAAAGGTTTCATCATCATTATTTTTCTATTTATTACCATATTTTTTCCACTGATAACATACAATATGATTTTGAAAATTTTTAAGGATAATGTTTTAAAATAATACACTATTCCAATTTAAATGTCACCAAGTGATTAAATAACAACATTCAATTTCTATAATAAATATTATACTTCTGTAGGATAATTATTGTTGTATAATAAAGAATCAAAACAACATTAAATACCATAAACATCTATTGAGTACAATTTATAAGAATTTATTTATGAGGGAATTATAATATTATTTAGTAATATTTACCTAATTTTTATCAATGTTATTGAAAAACATCAAAATAATTATTTACATGACACATCAAATCAAGATCAAATATTATCTTCATTTATGAAAATTATATATAAATATGAAATGATATTATATCTAATAAGGGTTGGAACTAACTTTGAAACAACTTATAAATTCAATTATCATTTCCACAACATTAAGAGATGGTGTTAATTAGTGTCAAAATAATTTAATAAAAAATCCCTCCCTTAATCACCCGTTAGAATATTCATACCATTAAATTTTTTAGGTTTAATGAATCTTATTATGAATTCAAATGACACCACACAATAATAAAATTAGTAAAAGAAGAGTCTAACCACAGAGAATGTTTAAAATTATCTCAAATGATGAGGGTCATTTTGTCCCTTTTGTGTTTTAATAATCATAAAGCCATATAGATTCAATAATATAATCAAGAGAATATATATACATACAATATTAATCATTACCTCAATGTAATTTGTTAAAACACTTATGTTTTATTCTAAAATGTATTTATACTAACTCCCATAAAATAATGATGATACATTAATAAATACTAATGAAAAAACTCTCCTTCTATATAAAACAATTTCACTGCATCGAATGATAAGGACTTCATCATAAAAAATTTACTTTTACTTCTGATATGTTTTTTTGTCAACTAGAGCTTGTATGTCATCCTAATTCTCACCATCATAATATTAGAGTGATAAGTTCATTAATCTAAAATGTAATTTATTGTTTTAATCTTCTTCCTTATAATTAATTATGACATTAGATAATATAAATTACATATATATAATCAAATAGTATATTCTCAGTATGTTTTATCCTTATTCTTCTTAAAAAGTATCATGTAATAAGAATATTATTGGCAGGTCCTCTTTTCTTCAATTATAATTTCCCTTTCTATATTTCCATCCATCATTGATGTAAATAAATTATTATATAATAAACTCATTGTAATCCCTATTTGAATCAATTTATTACATTGATTAAAATAATCATTATAAACTACTGTGTCAATTTATTCTCATATAAAAACTTCTTCAAATAAATTTTGATTTATTTTATCATAACTGAATCACTATTAATTTCCAAAATTAAACAGTGGATACAACAATTAATGAATGGTATTATAGAATATCAACATCACTAAATAATTATTTATCACATGTGTTTCCCTAAAAAAATAGAAAATATTATTTTAATTCCCTCAATCCATTTAATGGATTTTCTATAAGTACCTAGAATACTGTCATTAGAAATATAAATGAGTATCATTATTGAATATCCCTATTTTTATCATCATAAATGGTTTGGAATATTGGTATTTGAAATACCATAAAATATCATTTAATTATCTTTTCATTAATTACTATTTAATTAATACATATTATCTTTAAGGCTTCATATATACATTTTCCATGATGGCATACATGTTCACATACATATATATTATCATGGTATGACAGATATATTCATCATGTCAGGTAAGCCTAATTTTTTATTATGTATTACAAGGGTGTGGTGTGGGACCATTTATTGTGACAAAACATGTTATTCTATTTCAATATCATATGATGCATAAATTTCATTGATTATCATTATGTTGGAACACCAACCTATAACATTCAAATCCTTACATTTCTTGTAATGGATCACTCTTTAATGAATTAGAGTCACATTATTCATAGATCTACATTCCACCAATTATTTTTACATAAAATGTTTTGAAGGATGGTATTATTTTCTATGTTAAATTTACATATCAAATTTCAAAAACCCTACATAAATTATAATTTACTAATATATTAATTATAATTAAATCCATTAATATTATCATAATAAATATTTTTCATCCTCCCATAGTATTAATACTATATATACTTATTTTAATAGTTATAATTTCATTCTTATAATCCATGATTTATTCTATTTGAATTGAATTTTTATCATTTATTAACTTAGCTTATCTTGGCATGCCTTAATGATAAATTCATATATCTCAACTTATATGAAATGTAATTAAATCGTAAATCAGTATCTTTTATGGTTAATCTTTCATATCCTTAAATCTTATAGAATTATATAATAGATGTCACATTAGATGTATCTTAATATAAAAGTGTTTTTTAATCTTCAAAAAGTAATCTAGAATAGATTCATAATTTATGAAGATAATATGACATTGTTTTATTATATCATGATTTATCTTTTTCTAGATCTATATATTACAAAATTATTTTTTTCTCAGTTTTAAACACGAATGTTGAAAATCATATAGTTAATTTATCAACTGAAATAAATCAATTATAATTTTATACACTATTTTAATAATTATAATATTATTCTATCAATTACCTTGGAAATTTAGATTTAATATTACAAATCATTCGAAAAATTTAATTTTTCTAATGTGTTGAAATGAAATTCAAGGTTTATATATCATTATCATCACATTTTTATTCATCAATATCTAAAAATATATTATTTTCAATACATATCTTCAGAGTTCCCATTTCATACCTAAAATATGTGTCGATATTAATTAATCTCCTAACAAATTTTAGGAAATAAAGATATTATCAAAATTTAAATAAAACTCTAAAAATAATATCATAATATATTTATATTATATGATATATTTCCAAAGTATTAAAGTTGACATCCAAGGCTCAAATTCACCCTCTCCATGTTTCACTAAATATACTCAATAACGAGGCCTTAATTAATGGACAAATAAATGTATCACTTATAATAAATAAATTTTACCACATGTATTCAACAATGTGAATATTTATTTCACATCAATAAATATTAATTCCATTTAATAATATAGATACAATTCCCATTATTCCTTGAATCCTTAGTCTTCTTCAAACACTTTCATAATTTTAAGTTTTCAGGGTGCCAATTACTAATTAATCACAATTTTTCATGAAAACATTAAAGGTTCTAGAAAAAAATCATTGGATAGATGTTATATATATATAACAGTTACACATACCCTTCTAACTAGATTCATAAAAATTTGATCTCCAGAATTCCTCTCCATCAACATATTTAACAATTATATGTTAAATTTTTTAAATCCATTATGTTTTGAATGAAGAATACAAACCTCAATGAAATGCTATCAGATCATCACCATAATAAATTAATGAGAAATAATAAACCCAAAATCTTAAGAAACATAATCAAAAATATTGTTAAACACATTACATAATCCTAGACAACGAATTATATCCCATTATACCTATTATGTATTTTCTCTAATATATCCACCCTATTAAATAATATACCATTCACTCTCCCTTCACATTACTCTAATAATTTTATATACAAAGGTTACTATTATCATCTTATGGTCATCCTGTGACTCTTGTAAGTAACCTCTCTATTGATACAATACTAGATTCAACAATCCCTAATTCCCATGTTTATGATCTCAAAATTTTCTAATAGATAATAATAATCGTAAAATAACATAAATGGTCTATAATGATTTTCCATGACCATATCAAAAGATACAACTTATGTAGTGGAATAAATTTTTAAAATAATCACAATAATATTCTATTAAAAAATCCAATGACGGTCTACTGATTGAGTTTTTAATCCATTTATTTACCCTTGGATGAATTTTTGTTTTGATATTTATAAACATCATTTAATATATCAAGTTCATATTAATCCCCATCTTATGGTCATTTATCCTAGATAACTCACTCATTAAAATAAAAATTCGGCACACAAAATTGTAGTCCCTATATTTTCCAATGATCTGATTAAAATTCTATATTATCAAAAATATTAAAACTATGTTACATAAGTCATCACATATTATATATAATCCATATTCCCCTAAAAAATCCAAAGGAAAGTTGAATAATGTATTTGTGGTGTGATCATAATTTAAAATGAAACAATTATAAAATTTATCATGGACCTAATAGGTTGTTTTAAATTTCAATATCCCATTAAGACATTCTAACTATAACGTAGATCAATCACAATTTTTTATAGTCACAAAAATTTCACAAAAATATTGCAGTTATATTTAGAGGAATAAATTATTTTGGGGAACAAAATAATTTATGGTAGTGACCCTTATTTAATATTGTTTCTTCCATAAATTCATTATATTATTTGTTATCTAATATATTTTCCATCATCAATGATTTTACATAACAATTTATAAAAAATGTATAAGAAATTATCAAAATTATATAATATTTAGTTAAAAAACCCTCCTTGAAAAAAATAATTAAAAATATTAGAATAAATATATAAATAACTCAAAAAATTCTTCTAATCCACCAATGGGAATGATATAAAAATTTAAATTTTGATGAACCTATAAATTTGAACAATGTTGTATGAAAATTGAGTATTAAACATGGTGGTGAATTAATTATAATAAAGGGAAAGTTAATGAATTAATTTTATCGTATTCTATCAACGTCTCCCATTATAATGAAAAAACCCTCACATTATTGTGTGATTAAAATATGATCTACTAAAATAACACTAATATCCCTATATATAAAATTTAAAAATAAGCGGAATAAGAGGTATAAAATATTGTGTAGATAAGATATCTATCATTTTTTATAATAATTGACAATTCACATCAATACCATCTTGATTAGTGAAGATAAAGTGGAAAACTCAATGGAGGGAATTCACCCCCCCATTTTGTCATTATATAGATGAAACCCCCATAATTAGATTATAAAAATATCACTCATTATTAATGAAATTAATGCCATATTATATACCTCTTGGCCTTGTCTATAGAACTACTATTGTAGGAAAAACATGTTTCTGCTGTGTTAATGTATCATTGGTTTATTACCAATAGGTTCAAAGACTCACTAATAGTGGTATATTCCTGATTCCAACCCAACCATTAATTCTTTTGTACCCCACAGATCACCCAATATGTATTCAATAGTTTAAATATTCTTTAATTTACCAATTTTTCAAAAAATATTATTTTACTTATTTTCAAACAACATTTTAAATGAAAAAACAATATTTTAAAATTAATAGGACACTAAAATCTCTTTCTATATCATTCAATTCAAAATTTATTTAATTTCTCTTATATTAAAATCCTCTATTAACTTTAAATTTACCTTAATCTATTTATATATCACACTAAATGTGACTACAAACTCAAAAACATAACTTTTCATAAACATGAAAATTATATTCTTCTATTACCTCAATATTGTGGTGATAACTATGATATGATGATGCATTATTAAATCTGGTTCTCTCATTCTTATATTTAAATATTCATTATAAATTAGTTGAAAAACATAATTTTCCATGATGTTCACATGCTATATTTTTTTAATTCAAATTATTTTTTCCTCATAAAAGGCATCCATTCAATATTTATTTCTATCATGATAGTTCAAATATAGAAAAACTCAAGATTGTACCAACACTATATCATTGATATCATGAACTCAAAGGCTAATGAAACACAGTTCTTACAAAATTTGTCTCCTCAATGATGATGTCTCAATGATAGAGAAAAATATGTTATAAATTATAACAAACGTATTACTCCAGTTATAGATTTCATTTATTTTCACCAAAACACAATTAATTTATATTTACACATATAGTTCTCTTAATTTAACTAATTAATATTACATGGTCATTAAACATGAATATTTTTTTTGAAGACTAAATCTATTGAATACTTTATTTTAATCTATATTTTATCATCCATTCTAAAATGTTGATAATCCAACATTTTGTGTTCCCAAATCATTCATTCATCGATTAATAAATTATATTACTCCATATAGACATTACAAACCCACACCCACACCATGGAATTAGAAAATAAATTTTATTCCTTGTTTATAATAAAATAAATCACTCTTCACATCTTATTACATGATTATAAGCATGGAAAACTGTTATAATAATACAAGGATATAGATGTATAGTTTATTTGGATTATTGGATAATTAATTTTAACAACGTAAAAATTAAATTACAACATAAAAATATAAAATCCATAACATTATAAAATATCCTATTAATATTCATCTTCCATAGAAGATATCCCAGGGAATGTATATAAAAAAATGGTGAGTTATAAATGAACATATGGGAATTGTTAGACTAAGAACGATATATATATATATGAGGTAGAATGTTACAAATAAGCTATGAAGGAACCCTATTTTCCTCATAATTTTTTTATTTCCCCTCCCTAGTGGCTACCCATGTTTCAGAAGGGGTCATCAAACTAATGATTGTCCCTAGATTCCAAGACATGTTATTTCATAGTTCATTATTCTGATTTCACATCTTATTATAGGAATTATAACATAATGATTGTTTTTCACAAACTAAGAGCCTATATGTACAGTGTATTTAGATAATAATATATTTAAATATAAAAACTATAAGTATAATTTACATCATAATTATTAAAATTCCATTAGATAATTAGATATTTACAGTTGGGCCGCACAAGAACCATATTTTCCCCACAAGCACATGCTATAATAACCATGGGGCCTAGAAATGTGCCTGAATGGGTCCTCAAAACAATAATTTTACCAAAATTACTATATAAGATCCGTTTGTGTTCTTTTAACCCACCCAAAAAAACTATAGGAAACATCAAAGGATGTGACCCATTTATTTCACTGCCCCATGACTATCCTATTTATCATTGGATTTATAATTACTTTTGCTTGAACAAAGAATTATTTTCCTATTTAAAATTTTTATTTACACTTAGCTTTTTAATTATTGAACTTTTTGGGGATTTACATTCACCCACTCCCCCCTTTGGAGCATAAAATCCTTGTTGTGAACCCCATATCTCCACACAAATAGTGACAACATACATTCATATTGGTTCCTCCTCAAGTACCAACATTACAAATGGGTCTTGAAGGCACCTCAAATTTCCAAAAACACATTTTATCTCATATCTTGGTTCCACCAATGTGCCTAAATGGTTCATCAATCTAATTATATCCCCCATAGTAGTATACATTTTTTAATGTTCTTTTTTAACACTCACACTCACACTATGAAACATCCCATGAGTTCACCCATTCTAATTATTACACCATTTATATCCTAAATAAATTTGTATTTATAATTATCATGGATCCCAAAAATAATGGTACACCTTTTTAGACATGTGTAATAAGATTTAGACTTTTATCCCAAGAACATTTATGGCTGTTAAACAAAATGTATATCAAAGTTGCATAAAAGAGAATATTAACATGGAATCATGGTATGAAAGAGATTGTACCATGTGTTAATGGTTTCAAAAAAATGTGGCAACATCATAAAATATGATATCATATGAATAATTCAAGTCTTTCCTGTATGAAAACATAACATAATATCTTTGAAAAATTTCATATGGTTAATAAATGTATATCAGGATATAATAACAATACCCAATTAATTATAATGATATGAGGGTATTAACATAATATGGATAAATTTATTTTATCTAAATGGATAATTCAAGATATGACGTAATTTGATTACTCACCAATAGATATTATAGGATTAATATAATAATCAATGAGTTTGTATAATATAAAATTCATGAAACTTTCAATATTTGAAACCCATGAGAAAGAACATGTGATTAATACATGGTATTAACCAATAAATTAAATTAAATTTATATGAATACCCTTCAAGGATAAGATGATTGGGTATCAACAGTTAATGTTGGTTTAATGAAAAATCAATGAATTATTTCAGCAGCGTAATAGTTTTTAATAATTGATATATAAATGAGGTTAGTAATGGAAAAATAATATCATCCATTGATAAAATATTATTGGTATTTTAATTGAATGACTGTTATTTTATTAAAACCTAGTAACATGATAACTATAAATTATAATAACATGTTATTGAGTAAATTAAAAATGGAAAATATTCCATTACACACAAATATGCCTTCTAAATGTTCTGAAGAGCTCATTGGAACAATAAAAACCCCATATAAATTATCTAGAGAATGAAAACGAGGGGAAAAAAATACTCAATGGATTGTGAGTTTATGATAAGGGGAGAATGATCTATTTTTTTTAAAAAAAAGTGGGGGAATTTTTTAAAAATTTCTAAAATTATTCCATATACATTATGATTATAAAAAATCATAAGCAATTTTCATTATCATGGGGTTTCCCAAGGGTTTTACTAAGGAGGAGTATTAATCATTTTTCAATTGGTCTATAAGCCAAAAACCCATTAACATGTGTTATTTTGGTGGTGAAAAAAAAAATTATTCACACAGAAATTCATTTAAAATCATGAAATCTAGTTTAGTATTTAGATGATAAATTATTTATATTTTACTTCAATTATATTATATTAAAAAACATTATTTTTAAAATGAAACAACATTTTCATTCATTCAAGAATTTGTAGAATTTATTATATATCATTGAAATAAATATTATTTCATAATACATAATTTATATTTATATTATATTTTAATTTTTTATCAATAATTTTACATTCATTGAAAATTATGGAAACATATAACTAGAACTTTTTAAAATATTGATTGAAAATCCAAAAATCCAATTTGAAAAATAATTTTTTGTATATGAGGTTTCATTTTTTTATATGAAATAAAATTTTTATGAAAAATACCATTTTTACAGTTAAATATAATTAATAACCCATTAAAATACATAATATAATTACCTGAAAATATTTTATTATAAATATAAAATTTTAATATCCTTTTTTATGAAAATAATAGTTTATTTAAAATTTCATTATTTATCAAAAAAAATTATTTCAATAAAAATATAAAATTTTTATTCCAAAATTATTATTATGGTTTATTTGTATAAAAAATATTTTTATCATAATAATAATCTATTAATTATAAGTTTACATTTTACATTAGTGTGATAGGTTGAATTAAAATATTATTTTGTTTGATGCTATATATATATTTTCTAATTCGTTGAGAAAATTTTACTAAATTAATGTTTAAAAAAATTTCATCAAGCATCCCTAAGAGAATCCCTAATGATAAGGTGTGAAGAGATGACCCTTTCATGGGGTGGTTCATAGAACATAAAATTTATGATGGTCACAGTAAAACTTTTCTTCCCATTTAAATGATTCCTCTGATGTAACAATTCTTGAATCTTTATTTGAGATTGTCCTAGTGTATATGAATTGATATTAAATCCCTCCCAAAATTTGACAAATGGACATTATGAGGCATGATAAAACATGTTGGATCAACCATTTTTAATATCTTCATTAAATATATCTCAAAACTACCCTTAATATATACTAATCTCAATAGTATATTTATAGTACTAATAATTAAAATGGAAAAAATTATACACTATCATATTTATGAATGATCAAATAATTATCATGTAATGGTTTCATCCTAATGATAAATTTTTACACACTATATATGGTCCTTTATTTTAATTAATCATTACTCATATCTTCAATTTAAATGGATATATACTTCCCTTGAAAATACCTATCATGTGTGCAAATAATATATTTATTTTTACCATTTTCAAAGAATGGATGATCATCAGGGGTGAATATGATCCTATGGAGTTTACCATAGTGTGTGATTTTTTATATTACAAATATCTTCCAATATAATTCCATGATGTAATAGAAAAAATTACATCATGACATTTAATGTTCTAATGAAATGTAATAATCCTTTAATATCCATAAATTATGAAGTATAACAAAATATACATGGTGTAAAATGAGTTCTCTCACATATAAATTTAATTTCCAGAACATTATAATCATTCCTCATTAATATGTTTCACCCTAAGAGCATCATTTAATTCAATATGTTGAATAGTATTATGACATTTGTTTCATCATGTGTTCTGGACCCCTTGTTGATTTCTCATACCATTTATTTTTCTAAATAAAAATAACCTGGTCAGTTTTCTTATTTTGTCAAACATTGCCTCTATGGCATAAGATCTTCACTAAAAAATCCTATGAATAGAGTTAGTTCTCCAACATTACCACCTCTGGATTCAATATTAATGATGAATTTAGTATGTACTTCTCCAAGAGGGATAAATAGAAAAAATATTTTATACATGAAATGTTTTTTTGGACTTCTAGTAAAAATGTGACCAATGTGAATTTATACTCTTCAGAGCATCATATGGAAAAAAAATATTTTCCCAATAGAGTTGATCCATTTTTATATAATATAGGGATATGAAGATAAAAAAAAGTTATGAATCATTTTTAAAGAATCATATTGAACATATAAAATAATGTCTCATAGAAGATGGTGGGTCATAGACATGATTCTTGTTTTTTATCATAACAAAAAAGTGTTCTAGTAAATTTTTTATGTTCCTGACTCTTATGACTTAATATTTGGAATTTCATTATAGAAGATCTAACATTTAAAATCACACATTATTTTAACATGTTCTTCAATATATATATATATTTTATTAAATAATGGTTTTTCATGAATAATTATTATGGAAAAAATAATCATATAAAAATTATAAATTCATATCATATAAGGAATGAAATAAATACCCTAATATGTGAATATGTAGGATTAAATATTATTTATCCGTGCCAATTTTCATGTTAGGCTATCTAACTATAAATCATTAAATTTAAAAATAATTATTTTATATCTATCATAATTTTCTATAATGATCAAGTGAATTATATAAGGAAAATCACTCAACATTGTCTACCCTATAGCATATGTTGTCCTCTTTATCTTGCACTACCTATATATCACATTAATACTCAACATTACTTTATAGTTAAATTAACCTTATGTGTAACACCCCTATAATTTATTATATATTTTATTTAAATATATATAATTTCTATGAAATAATTTTCTATGCAAAACAATAATTTTAAATTCACCATGATATTGTTTAATTACCATTCATTGATATCACCTACAAGGTTGATATGAGGCTTCAAAACGGACAATATAAATTATGAATTTTTTACGAAAATATATATAGTTTTCATTTGTTATAAATTGGATATAAATGAAAATAAAATCAATGGATTGTATATGTGGTGTAATTATAGAAAACAGATTATATTAAATGAATACATTATTATATTAGTAAATTAAATTAATCATAGTTTATAAATTTTTTTAGGAAAATTACATATTATATATACAATAAAATGTTTTATTATACAACTAATTCTGTTTCTGATGATTGGAATAATAATAAATGTAGTATTATGGTTAACTACAGAATTTTTTTAAAAATAATTACTATTTTGGAATTTACTTTCAAATATATTTCCCCCAAATAGAGAAATATAATCATGAGAAATATATTCTATATTTGGAAACAAAAGGATTAAATTTTAAAAATAAGCCCCTTTGCCCCAAATAAGAACATTATACATGGTAATTTTTTTTCACTTGTGTAAGGATAAAAAATATAAAATAGGACAACTTCATTGGGATAAAGCTTTATAATTTATATAACACTTCCATTTATCCTAACATGTGATATAATTTTTGTGATAATAATCCGAGTTTATAATGTAAGGTAATGATTTTCCATTTTTCCTTGATTGTGACCTATACGTTGATTTATGAAATAGATACAAAGAAATATCATAATCATGAATTTAATATCTCTAATATTATATCAAAATTAAAAAATAGGATATTTTTATTTTTATTTTTTTATTGAAATTTGAATTCATTTTTTCTATGAATATTTAATTTAATTTTTTGTGAATGAATAATGAAAAAGTTTACCAAGGAATAGAATATTACATTTCCATGTTGTAGAAAAATATAATTTAGTATTTTTAAAATATTAAAATTAATAAAATATATAAAAATTTTCTTCAATAATATGAATGTGATAATATTGAAAATAAAAACCGTTTTCAGCTTATGGACCACTTTCCATTTTATTAAAACATTAAGGTCCCATAAATAGTAAAAAAAATTATATTTTAGTATTTTTCATAGTGGATAATGAATTTTTTTAAAAATAAGTTTTATGGGTAAAAATATCATCTAAACTTCTATAAATATTATTGTGTGACCTTATTTATAGAAAAACCCCATCCAATATTCAAAATATATGAATTTTTAAGTCATTGGATCCTAAACTCTTCTCTTATTCACAATGATAAATCACTCAATCTAGGCCAAGACCTTTGAAAATAAAATAATATAATCCATACCCGTAACCTATACCTTTTGGTTTTGATAAAATCAATCCCTTAAATGATTTATGTGTATAGTAAATGAGGTCTCTCAATGTAGAGTTGTAAATCATAACAAACTAATTTCAATTTTTTTCTTATTTTATCTCTATAAAATCAATGTTATCCATTCAAATATATTGAATTTAGTATCTTAAATATAAATAATTTTAAATATTATAGTTTAAAAACAATTATAAACATACTCTGCATCTAATTGGAATTGAAAGTATCACTTGTGTGTAACTGTGGAAAACCACCTCCAATAAGTACAGTATAACGTTATTCATTACCACTTGACATTGATGGTGTTAATGAAAGATTGTTGGAATATATCAGATATTTATATTATTATAATAATTATAGATTTGTTAATTATTATATAAATATCTTTTCTTCCATCAATCAAAAAGCACAATCTTCACTCATACGTTTGTATGGACTTCCTTCTACCAAAAGTGATGCCTTTCATTTTCTATCACCGGTTTATATGAATTGTTTATAATTTATATAAAATGATTAAAAAAGACACTCAGGAAATATTTAACATTCTATAGTAATTGTAACTATTATCAGAGACTGAGGAATATGCCAGGTAAACTGAAACACTCTTGAAAAAAGAAATTTGCACCCAAAAAGATTATATTAATTAAGAATTATTCATAAATTGGTGATAAGATGATATAAGTAAATAATATACAATATGATATAAATTTATATTTTATGGATTATATTTATAAAAAAAATCTATATTTACTATTTTGGTGTTTTGAATATGAATGATGCATGACATATCTTGAGGTAAGGGATTTATGTCCGAAAATCATTTTTATAGAGAATCTTTATGCTTTAATATCCATTGAAAAATATAATGATAACTTATTATAAAAAATTTATTTTATGTCCTTATTTTTATGTCTATATTTTTAAATTTTAGTGTCATTTTACACTCTTTATTAGTCTAAATATTTCAAAAAAAACCTAATGAGATATCATATTTATTTTCCTATTTTTTGTGAGAACACTTATTCATCCATATCTATGTTTTATTAAATGTTTTAAATAATTATTTATCTTATTAAGAAATTATTTATTATTGTCAATTTTACAAATTATATATATATTTAAAAAATATTTAAATTTAAATTTTGTTGTTTTCTAGATGAGATAATTTTTATTAAAATTGTGATTTGAATTTTGTTCAAATGATTATGTCACGAATAGAATTTATGGTCGTCTTGTCTTCTTAATAGTTTAAATCTCCCATTATAACGTTTTCATTTTCTTTGAAATTAAAATATTTCACACAATATATTGGATATTTTCAGATTTTATATATTTTATTCAAAATAAATTTTTTATTTTCTCAATAAATATTTTAATGATATTTTAAAAAATTATTTCACCTATGATAACATCATGTGATGTAAAATATGATTTACTATGAATATAATGCAATTATAAAATAATTATTATTTCAGTTTATTTTTTATTATTTTTAGAATGATATTATTACGAATCCCATTAATTTCTCATAGGGTATTATAAAATAGAAATTGTGAAATATTTATAAATCCTATTTACTTTTTATAGTATATTATTTAATTATGTAATGAATGTTTTATGAAAAAATGGAACACATATGTTTTTTTCCATTATTTGATGGGATGTTATTTTAAATCTATCCTATCAATAATGTAAATTCTTATATTTTAAGAGATAATAACAGGAAATGAGTTGATGTGATCGATCCACTAGGGGAAATATGCAGGTATGCCTGAAAAAGTATTAAATGGGAACTATGTAATGATTCTTGATGTGTTGTGATATAGGAAATATGTGTTGATAAACGATATACTACGATATACTACTATTAGAAGTAATCATTGTAATATGATATGGTTTATATTACTACAATGGTTCCACATTATTATTAAATGGTCTAATGATTATGATTTCATATAATAGGTCATGATAAGTTTATGATGATTTACCAATCGTATGATTCATCTATTTTTAAATTAAAGTGGTTTATTCCATGAACCTTGTTTATGATCTATGACATATTGGGTATGAACATCATGTGTTATATTTATGATGTGATTATCTTTTTCCAAAACAATTCCATCATATGATAATTGGATGATAACTCCATGGTTTACCCATTATGAGAATTCAAACTCATCCTTTCTTATGTTTCTATTCCCCGCATTTGTGATGAATATTTTAAAATAGGGTTTTCAAAGAATAATACATTGTTAAGAGAAACTTATGAGATGCTATGACTATTATACCAAAATATGACTTATGCAATATGAATGTATAATAATACATTTATGGTTCTTGGATGTATAATGTAATTTCATGTATTTATAATTCAACAAAAAGGTTATAATAATTAAATAATTAATTCATAGGTCTTTTAAACTAGTATAATAATTGGTTTTTGTAAATCATTAGAGATTAGAAGTAGAGAAATATTGTGTAAACCCTAAGGATAATCTTAAGTGTAGTATAACATATTATTATTATTATTATTATTATAAGTTCTATATTATGTTGTTTTCCAATTATTAAATCCTTGTCCTGATACTACAAGTGCATTTGGTTTTGTTAGAGTGGAATCCAGGGGTAATAATCTAAAAAATAGTATTGTTATTATATCTCAGCCATATTTTTGGATCATGGTGAATTAAACATTAATACACAATAGATTTGAAACAATAGGTGTGCAATTTATGGTTAATTAACATCTTCTTTTTAAACCACTATTAATGATTTGATTAAGTAATGAGAAAATATGGACTAGGATAAACCAATGGTCTCAATGATACAAAAGAAGGCGACATGATAAAAAACACCTATAAATTTTTTTTCCAGAATTTTATGATTAATAATAATGATTATTATATATATAAAGACATTATGATATTTACTTTTACTCAATGGATTGAACTAGAATAATCTTTCAAAAAATGAATATAATGGGGGAATGAAATCACTACAGCCTTGTGAAATATAATGATATTGAAAAAATAATATAATATTATGTTTTATTTTGATTCCTTATTATGTTATGAACCATATTGTTTTTTTAATGATCAAAATAGGTGAAAACGTAACTGTTACTCCATCATGAGGAAAATATACCTCCTTTTGGGGGGATCGTCTAATTCACTAGTGGTGATGTAATGGATCCATGTAACTAATAAAATATTGTATAATTTGAAGTTCTCAATACATTAATATGATGTCACTGAAATTTAAAATTTTTAGTTTTAATAATGAAAAAATGGGAAAATAATTTAAAATAAATTTCATTGGGAATAAAAAGATTCCCACGAACAGTTAGTGTTTAAGACGATATTTTACAGTTATAACTTCCTTATTATTCTATGAAAAAAATAGATAAAAATACCATAATCTTATTAAGAAGATTCATGAATCAATTAGAACCAAAGAAGAAAATTTTATAATTTTATAATTGTATATATTATTCATTTATCATCCTTAGAAAAAAAATTTATTGATTATTTTTTTGATAAAAACAAAATATATAAAATATGTTAGATATAATAATATTTACTAGCTTTGAAATTTTTTTTATGTTCTCTAATGGTATAAATAGAAATATAATATTTCTATCATTACCATGATTTTGTTACGACAATGAAGAAAATGTATCATTAAAACTGGAATAAGAAAAATGATGGAAATAAATTATAGTCCCCTCCATGGAAGAAATGTTGGAAGAAAAAAAAACAAGAATTTCATGAAAGGAATTGGGAGATGAATTAAATATATAAGGTCAGGTCGTAAAGATTAAAAATAATAAATAGTGTTTAAAACTATGTTTTATACAATAGAGTAATGTAATATAAAAAATAATTCACTATTGTAATTTTAATTAAACAAATATTTCAATATATATGTTATAATTAAAAAATACATAGTGTTTTTGAATTATACAAGTAAATTAATGAACATGAGGGAATATGAAGATTATTGGCATTAATAAACTCTTATACTTAATGAAATAGGGAAATCTCAGATGGCCTAGACCGCCAAAGTGGGCTTTGGGAATAATATTGTGAAAGGTAAACTTGTAATTCACTATTGAACAACTGATGCCTAATACGATTTGGCACCTACTCACTCTTCTCTATCCATGGGTATAACATTACCACCTAAATGATTGGATATTGGGTTATGTTTGAGAAATACTATTGATATGATGATTGCATACAATGTATATAATTCCTCTTTGACGGATGCTTATGGAAATGTCATTCCTAAAAATCTATTGATTCTATCTCTAGTTGAATTTGATGTAATTATAGGAATAGATTCGAATTATTTTTAAATATACTATATTAATTTTTATAGTGAGGAAGTCACATTTCATATTCATAGTGAACATATTTTTATTTATCATTTTCAGTGTAGATAAAATCATCAAATAGAAATTAATACTATATTATGGGTTTTTATTCCAATCGATGAACAATATATATCTTAGATAGTTTGGAATGAACTAAAAATTTAGGATATACATATATTGTGATATTTTATTGATGAATTTCATGAATAGTTTAAATATATTCATCTAAATTATGATAATGGGGTTTCAATAGAAATTGTGCTTGGTTCTACACATATCGCAACATCGTCATATAGAAATTCCTCAATTTTTATTTATGAAATTAAGAAGAAACTAATAAAAAAACATTATATCTTTTTCATATTCCCAAGTTTGTTTCTTTTGGTTAAATGTGTTCCTTATGTTAGGAAGAATAATGGGTTAATCGTTCTCTTTATTTATTATTAAAACATAAAAATATCTATAAAAATAACATGTATGTTCTACAACATATCAATGATTATTTTTATATATTATTAGGATCTTAATTATTTCCAAATATTAAACTATGTTCTAGATATCATCAATTGAGTTCTTAGAAGGATGATACAACCAAAATAGAATTAATATGATTTAAAAGAATTATAAACTAATAGTTATTCCATTTGGAATTACTAATGACCTTGATATATTCATGAATATAATTAATAGAGTATTTAAACATTAACATGATCAGTTTAATATAGTATTTATATATGAAATTACTATGTAATCAATGAAAAAGGAAAAACCTGATTATCATTTGTGAATTTTGTAGAAGACCCTAAGGAATGAGAAGTTGTATACATTATTTACAAAGTGTCTATTTTGGCTGAAGAAATAATCATTCATGGGTAATGTAATCTTATGTGAGGCTATATTGTTGGATCCATTATAGATTTATTTTATTGGGAAATGGAAAAGTACATATAATACAATGAATTAGAGTAGGGTAATGTACTTGTTGATAAATAATTTTTGATAAAAAATGAAGTTGCTGAAGGGATGGTTAGTCACTAAACCATGCTCACATAACACTATAGTGGGGAACTATTTTTTATTTACTTTTATGCATCAAAAAACCTAATTACACATGTCCTCATTCAAAATGATCTGATGATATCATATTCCTCTCTGTATTTGAAAATACTTGACAATATTTATGTGAATAATGATTTGGAGCGGGGAGCAATAAGTTTTTAATCCTTGATATGGATGAATTATCAAGTTGGTGAAAGGTATGACCTACATATATATAATAAAATCTTTAAGTATGTTTTCTAGTAAGTAGATTAAATTATGTTCAAGTTAAAATATTTGGAGCTGAGTAATGATTATTAATTATTGATTAATTAAAACCCCTATAAGGAAAATGACCTCTCTAATTATTTGATTCCAATATAGAATTCTAGTTTTTCGATGATGAGTACTGAAATAGACCCAATGCCCATTGATTTGTGACAAGGGACAAATAATATATTTTATCAATGAATTTTTAACAATCCATCCATGTAATGATTAATTAAGCATATAAGTATTGAGTGGTGGGATTAAATAAGGTGTGAAATTTCTTTTAGTTCCATCGTGATCATGATTGAATTTTCTATTATGATTCCATCCATGATAGACCACTTGGGTTGGTGCGAATTAATTTTTTCTTTTAAAAATTTCTCCTTTTATCAAATTGATCCCCAGGAACATGTTAATGTTCTATATCCTCATCATTTTATCTATCAATAACAATATATGTGTATTTGTAATAAAATATAAGGGGAAGAGAATTATATTAACAAGGTTCTTCATAAAATATTAATACTTGATACAAAGGTAAGACACCCAAATACAAAATATTAACTACCATAAAATTTATTACATTAACTGAAAATACTTGTCTGATCAAAACATAGTCTAACAATGTTTCAACACTTCAATATCCATGTAAAAGGCTTCTTCACTCAATTTGGTTTTATCCACAAATGTAAAGACCATAAAAAATTAGGATGATAGCCTTCATCCACAATCATACATGATCGTATTTTTTCCTATAAAATTCATCAATCACTTTAGTAGTTATATTTAGAAATTATTTTCCCCATTAATCTCATTTTATATGCGGAATTATATAATTCCCCAAATATAAAAATAGTATATTGTGTATCCTTCAGAACTCCAAACATCTTCTCCATTTTTTTCGTCAAAAAATTGGTGCAAAAGATTCCCACAGATAATATTACAATATAAAAAAGATTTCCCCTTCACTATTTTTCTAAAATATTCATCACCTACAAATATCATTTATATTAAAAATAAAAAAATAAGTAATAGGATCCTCATTATTATTGTAAATATTTTCATTCAACTTGGAAACACTATGATTATATCAAGTATTTACATTAATCATTTTATGTGTTCAATTAGTTCCCAAAAAGTCCATTGATGTATAATTGGAAATAATTTATGGTGAATCTATAAGAAAAATTTCAAAAATAAATTCTCATTCATATGACCAACTCACTCAGGTCCACTCATCTTTCCTCACATATCTAACAATAACTATATAGTGGGGATTTTTATTTTCTACATAAATCATGAACATGTAAAGTGATATTATTCCTTGAAATATAGTATTAATTGAATTATAAAAATTATATCATTAAAATATTATTATGGGTTTTATTTCATTCTCAATGACCCATAAAAATTACTTAATATTTATATATTAATAATTCTTTATAATATAATATAATCTCTCAAGTAACACCATGGGTATTATTTATTTCTTATTACCCCATATTAAATGTACAAGGATTTTGTGTATTCTTATTTATAATATATGTATCTATTAAATGAACCAAAATCAAAATTGTTTCATCAGGCACTCATTAATGATATAAATTAATGCATCAAACCTATAGAATAGATTCATTATTTATTGTATTTCATCAATGATTCGTAAATACAAACATGCATTGATTTTTTATTCTTTATTTATAGATTATTTATTAACCAATGTTATAAATGAATTTGGAAATTCGAGTGGATTAAATATTTAATTATTTGAGAACCCATTCCATATTAAAAAACACATGGATTACCTTCCTCAATTAAAATAATGATTGATTTGGGAAATCATAATTATATTGTATAAACACCCTCAACTCATAATGCATATAAACATAAAAATTATATATTCCAATGTTATGGGATATCATCCTTGTTTATTGATCTACTAATACATTTTTCTTAAAATAATAAATATATTCTCAAGCATGAAATTAAATCTCCAATTATACATAATTAAATAGACTACACTCATCCCCTTTACTCATAAAAGAACTTATACCCCATTTTTCATAACACACATATCCATCTTCATTCATGGTATTTTATGGAATTGAATATTAAGGTAATGATACAGTTACTATGTAATTCATATAATATCTCACAACTCATATGGTCTTACCAACATAACAAAATTTATTAACATAAGGTGAGTCTGATTTATAGAATCCATGCTATCACAATGAGTATTTTCTTAAAAAAAATCTACATTGTGTTGTCACTAAACTTATATTTGAGGCGCCATTTTAGGATTGACCTAGAATAGTAACATATTTGATTCGTAACTTGTAGTCACATAAATAATGCATTCAGTATCTTTAAGGAATAGTCAATCTATATGATAAAGTAAATCCACGAGTACACTTACATAGGATCGAAGTACTCACATAGATATGTATTGTGATAAAATATATGATCTATGATTTATTGAAAGTCAAATAATTTTTTCATCAAAAGGTTGGTTTTGTATATTATTTTTTAAAATTATTCCATAGTTTTCTTAGAATATTGATATCCCCACTAAATCTTAGTAAATTCCTGGTTCCATTAATAATAATCTTTGTATAATTATCTGCTCAAGATGGAATCAGGGTCAAAACTCTACCACACTTCACTCACACATTTGTGGTGCACACCTACATACCCATGTGCACCACCTCTTCACATACCTATGGATGTTATGAACCCACCATGACCATGTGAACTCAATATAGGTGTTATGCATTATATAACATAGGATAACATCCATGGAGGATTCTCAAGATTTATAACCATTTTGGTTGTGGTGCCTCCTATGATAAGGTTGACTAAGTCATCCATTCTAGTTTTTATGGTTTACTAATTGTTTTCTAAATCATATAAAATAAGAATTATGTTAATTATCCTTAATGTAAATATCCATCCATAAGATCAAAATTAATTAACCTAGTTAATTTATCACTACATGGTCTTCAAATAACTGTATGTGTTCATTCACTACATTTCCCAAGCAACTAAATACTATCAGTGTCTTCAACAAAATCCTCTTCCAATAATCGATTTTTATGGACCTTAAAAAAATTTAATTTCACATTAAATGATTTAACATGATATTTTATTATTTAATATATTCTATCAATTAACTAAATATTTTAAACAATGAATAGCCCCTATTGAAATTTCCACATATCCTAAACAATAATAAAGAAGAAATAAGAATTATGTTAATTATCTTTATTGTAAATTTGCATCCATAAGATCTACTTTAATTAACCTAGTTAATTTATCACTACATGGAATTAAAATAATAGGATGTGTTCATTCACCACATTTTTCAAGCAACTAAATCCTTTCACGGTGTTCAGAAAACACTTCTTCCAATAATAGGTTTATTTACGACCCGTAAAAAATAGTTAATTTCAAATTAAATGATTGAATATGACATTTCATTCCTTAATATATTCTATCACTTATCTAAATATTTTATACAATGTATAAACCCTAGTGAAATTTCCACATATTCTAAAGAATAATAAAGGAGAAATAATAATGATATGTAAAAATATAATTTCTCAATAATGAAATCCAAAGACATTAAATGAATAAATATAAATTCTCTAAGAAAAAAAATTTCATGTTAAATAACACAACCACATGGACTAAATGACAAAAAATATGATACTTGGGAGAAAAAATCAAGCCCTTTATATTTTAATTACAATATAACTTCATATTTTTTAAAATCAATATATGTGCCCAAAAATTATCCACTATATTTAAAATTTAATGAAAATGGTAATGTTGGGGTATTCACATATCTTCTTGTAACTTTCACTGATATCATGATTTTCATCCCCTTTTGTATTAAAATAACGAACCCCATGGTTCTCATAGAAAATATTCATTGTTGGTATAATCTATTTAAATGTGGGATAAAATTTTGTAAAAAAGTTAGACTCAACAAAGGATTTATTTTTCGTCCATTAACTACCATTCATGTGATATAAGGATCAAAATTTCACAATTCAAATATTCGTAATCTATGGAAAAAATCGTTTAAATGAAACATACATCCAACACTTATCTGAAAAAAATCATTAAAATAATTTATCTATAATTCAATAAACTCACACATTTAATAATGAGATTAACCAATGAGAAGTCACAGAATTTTTTTTGAAACAAACAAGATAGTTTATTAAATTTTTTATTGTAATAACACATTTCTCATGTTCTAATTTTTTTCTAGAATCTGTAGATTGACTAGGATTATGGAACGACATATTATTCTAAAATGATGGTCACCCTTAATGGATTTACTCATCTTATTCGATTTTCATTATATATTATAGACCATATTATGAAAAATATATTTATGTTGTCTATTATTGGAGGCCTAAAACATCGACATCAATTTCGTACCTCATGGAAAAAATATATAGAAAAATATAGAAAAAGTAGAGAACTCTAGTTTTCATATAAATGGAATTCATAATAATAATTTCCCTTCAATATGGGAAAAATTTTTCTTTTAATTTACCTGGAGGATGATTTCTTTGGACACATATTCCAATTTTGAGTCTCACCTATTTGATTATATTATTCCATCCTTGAAATTCTTCATTATGTAGAATTCCTCCTTCCATCTCTATCTTCTAGGTATTCATGCATCAAATTGAGGTTAAATACTCACAAGCATTCACCTCACCATGTGAAATTAACTTCTATATATTAATCTCAAAATAATTTTAAGATTACTCTAATTATTTATCCAATATAAATTATTTTGGAGAAACATCTATGAACTCTTTCATGACATTATCAGTATTTTAATAATATTAACATGATTTACAATTGGTTTTATATTTTTAACCCATCTCTTTAATAGAATATGTAAATTCTAAATGTATCCCATTCATTAATTCCTTAGCATTTTATCATTAAAAATATCATTCCTCTAAAATAGATTCCAGAATACGAAATTTGATTTGTGCATATAATTTTGGTTTATATATGATTATATATTACTTTCTCTGTTATTTTTTCCTCAGGTTATCAATTAATCTCTAAGTTGGTTCTTCCCTAATTCCTAGTGATTAAATATTAATCATTAAAAATATGAATTTTTACTTGATTATCATAACACTTTTAAAAACGATTAGACAATATTCTTCAAAATTGGTTCAAAAAAATATGTATTTTTGTTCCTTCTTTATTATTGAGTTGATTATTATCTTTATTGTGGATTGTAGTCTCTTTAAAATATTTATCCATTACATTTTTATGGAATGTTGTCTCACAATTTTCTTCACACATCCTTATATGATGATTTTTTATGGGCTTCACAGTTAGGAATAATTTATATATCATGAAAATTAAATGTAAAAAATTTACCATATTTTTGGAAGAAATAATCTCACTGGTTAGATAATATTTTATATTAACTTATATTTATTTATTAAAATATTATCTATAATATTTCAACTCATTATAAAGTATTAAAAATTTATCATTTAATTCAGAAAATCATTATTTTTTTGATTCATATTCAATTCAGGATCGCAAACCATCATTTCATTACCTATATTAACTAATTTACTATACTTAACCTCATCATTATATGATTATTTATTCTTAAATATCTATTACCCCTCATTATTACTCTTTTTATTTCCCTTATCAATGTTCTTATTTTAATTATTGAGGTTTTTATCATTATAATGATGATTTATGATATGTATTTATTCTCCCAATTTGGTTTTTTCATCCATCAACATGATCAATACTTCTTGAGTAATTTGTTCTCTAGATTACATTATCAATGAATTCATATCCATCATACATATAGAAATTTTATGATGATCCTTTCTATTATCTAGAAATTAAATTCATTTACCCCCAAAAGAGGTTCTTAGTCTTGTTTTTACCCACTTCATGACAGTGATGTCTCTTATTATCTGATTTTGATTTTGATTATTCAACCATTCGAAAATATTTTTTTAATTGATTTGAGTAATCAAAATGTTTACAATTTATATGTTGCTTACTTTTCCCTTCCTCTTTTTCTTTTTCAATCCTATTGATATAATGGAAATAATTAGACTCAATTGATTATCATCCCCATAAAAATTTGAATAACCTTATTTACTAATATCATATACAATAAAATTCCCATTTATTATTTTATCATAATATATTTTTAAAAAAATTCTTCTTGAATTCTGGAATTTCCAACATCTTGTTTTTTCTGAAAATTGATTACAGTTATTCAAGATGAAATTAATTATCTTTCTTCCAGAAATGTGATTTTTTAATTAAAATGATATTGGAAATTCCATGACCATTTTTTTGACAATGATTGTTTCATCCCACATATCACCAAATTATTAGTTGTTGTTTAATATAACATTAAATATTATTAAATAGTATTGAATGATTTCATAAAAATTATATATAATATAAAAAATAGATCATCCAAACATTCAAATTGACATTATTGAATTTGAAATTACACTCATTTATAATTATCTATTTTACCCAAATCACCTTAATAGTCTAGTGAACCATTATGTATGGGTAGGCCATCACTGCTAAAGATAAATTGAATTCAAGTCATTTTCAACTGAATCATTATTTCTCTTATAATATTAATTAATCGAAAAATTATTAATAATTGGTGGAAACCCTACTATAGTAGTATCTATAAATTCTACGAAATGTTATTTGAGTTGGATTAACAAAAAATTCCTCTAACTATGATAATTCATCACATCGAATGTTGGAACACCTTTTCTATTGAATGAATCATAATTATTAAATTTCTCAAAATCCTTTTTTCAAATTTATATATGTCCTCTATAAAATACCAATTAATGTTCCCCAATAAGAATTATCCATTAATAAGGTGTTTAACATGTGGTTTCATTTTATGATTTACCTATTTTAAAATTTCATTCCATGAAACATGTTAATGTTATCAATTCTCTTATTTTAATCCCTCAATACCACTTCATGTGAAGTTATAATGACTAAAAGTGAAAGAAATGTTATTTAAATGGTTTGTTATAAAATGATATTTCATACTACATTTGTTCAAATCAAAACATATAATCTTCACTCCCAACCAACTAATTAAATGTATAAAATCCCAGATTGATTAATATAGAGTCCTAATGTGCTTCTTAAATTGAATAATTGTCATAAATAATTTATCACTTCTTAATAGTTTATCCATAACTGGATTTATCCTCTACGATTTGGATTAATTTTTTTCTCAATGAACCTATTAGATCTGGTATTCCTACGTAAAATTCCTTATGGTATTAAATAAAAACATGTATAATGTATGTTGTCTAGAAACACTTCTAAAAAAATTATGATCATAATATATGAGTTGATTTATAATTAAGTGTGTATCCATCAAGAACTCTTAGATTACCCACTTTTTTATGCCTCTATGCATTGGTGTATAATATTCTCCTATATTATCATTTAACATGAAAAATTCTTCAACTAAAATATTTATATAAAACCATCATCACCATAATATAATGTTAATATTATTAAAAATAATACCAAGATAATAATGATCATTAATATCAATATAATTGTCTACGAATTTGGAAACACCTCGATAATAAAATGATTTTACATTAAATTTTTTGGATGTAATAAATTTCACAAATATAACATCAATTATTCTTAGCATTATTTCATATAGAATAAACCAAAATAATTCCTGAACTAAATTCTTGATAAATTACTAAACTTGATTGGGCCTCTTCCACCTTCTTCACATGATTACATAATTATATTTTGTGGCACATTGTTTTCTTTATAAATAAAAACATAAATCATTATGTCATTTAATGAAATCATGGAATAACTATATCATCAGAAATATTTCATTAAGTCAATATTATTGATACCATTTCATGATTAATCCCTAAAATTACTATCCTTTAATTATAAAATATATAATCGTAAAAACCTTCTATAATTCACCATTAATACCATAATCAATAAATCATGCATAATGACCCTTATTAAATAGTAAATAAATTGGAGCATACTTTTTTATTCTATATTAAATTAATTAAAAAACCCCACTCATAAAATTCAGTCATAAACTAAATCATAAATCATAGATAGGCATAGAACATCAATGATGAAATAATTTTTATACTACTTCGACATTGATTCTCAAATAACTATATGTTTATGTTGATAATTAATTATTAACACCATATAAATATACTAATTTATTAGATTAATAATGGATGGTGAGATTGATGAACTATTGATGTCCGAAAACCCAATAAATATCAAACAACACACAACCTTCCTTTCTAAATGAAATTCATAAGTGATTCAACAATTATTATCCATACTATATGAACACATATGGCTCATGATGAATCCATGAATTGAAATCCTCATTTTGAATGGTATTGAAAATACTGAAAGAAACATCACATACTAAAATATATGTGTTAAAATCATAACTCCATTTATTATGTATAGAATATATTCATTATTAATGTTTTATTAATCCTTATACACACATACCCTTTAATCAAGGAAGAATGTGTACACTATTTTTCATATCACATTGCTACAAATCTAGGAACATTTGACTCCTAGAGAAAATTATTGAGTTATAGAAACATTCACTATGTTCATTATGATGCATCTCATTAGTATTGTGGTTTTAATGGAAATACCACGATCAATGAAAATATGTTTTGGCCAATTTGTTTCCTTAATTAGGATAATAAGACTACACGATGATAGAAAACCCATTCATGAGGTCCATTATGAACTTATATTCTATCCCCCACATCATTAAGATGTATTTAATTTGAGTATGTTTTGGAGGTGAACCTTTATATCATGATCGATCTACTATAAGAAGTTTAATCATGATAACATTTATTCTCGATCAACGTGTTATAATGTGGAAAGAAGTGAAGAAAAATACACATTCATCTTGGTTCGAAAATAATGAAGGATTTTACTGGATTTTTGATGTTATAACAATGGTTTTGAAAATATAATACAACGTTTTGAAAATATTGAGCCCCACATCAAATCATATTCCAACAACAAATAATGTAATAATTCACCCCACATTATGAGCTACCTGATATTGCTAAGGGATCAGCTGTAATTCCCCGACCCCAGTTACCCAGAGTTGGGGCATTATTTTAACACATTGGCATGATTAAAAGGAATCAAGTCCAGAAGGACCGATCAGTTTAACATTATTGTAAAATACATTACATACATGAATGTTACATTAGTCTTTATAATATACAACACAACATAAATAATCCTTTATGAATTCCATTATTCGATTAGCATAACCCTATATATCAATCTCAATAAAATACTTGGAATCCTAGGAAAAATAAAACATAGAAAGGGGTGAGCTCAGATGCTCATCAAGGATAACAATATAATGGAATCTTTCCTAAATAAGCTTAAACATTTAAGACAATGTATAAGACTAAAACAAATACCTTTTAAACTTGATATTTAGCAGAATTAGGCAAAGATAAAATCAAATAATGCCATTTTCATTTTCACATAGATATTATACAAGTCAAATAATCACATGCAATATCAATATCCACTTTTATAATGATGGAATGCATAATGCTAGACATCATAACCACATAGTCAAAGCCTTGTGCCATGACTAAAAATAAGATTTTTTCATGGCCTTGTGCCCAGAAACTAGTTTGTCTCATGAGACCTACTAATGCATCGAGGAGCTATAGCAGGCTCCACCCGTCACATACTAAGTCCTATTCATTCTTTATATGAAAAGGTTTAAACAGAACATAATCATTCGTATTAAAACATGAATATGAAATGTCAATACTTTATCCATAAACCATGAATGGAATAAAAAAAACACATCCACAGTAAAACATATCGGAAAACCATCAATACAATATGGATTATTTGTATCATAATAAATCAACTTCAAACAAGTTTAAAATCCATTAATGGAATTGGACATAGATGAATTTTTTTTGTAAAACTCATTGAGAGAAATATCACTTTTTATGAAAACATTTAAAAGTCACATAATTTCTAAAGAAAGAAATTTAAAGACATTTTTGAATCAATATTTCCCAAACCACATTGAATCTTTTGAAAGGAATTAACATTTTAAAACTTTCATGCCCATTTAAATAAATCCTTAAAACCATTACGAAAACATGAACATTAATGAGAGTGGATTAGAAGAATAAATCCTTAAAACATTTAAATGATGTTTTAGTAAAAAGTCCTATTTAAATGATCCATGTGAAAGTAATTTTATGAAACATGGACAAGGATAATAAATATGTCCCAGAAGTAACATAAAAACAACCACAAATAATAAAGAGATTGTGAAATTAACCCTTTCCTTGAACTTTTTTTAGTCGAGGGTACGTTTAAACTTCTGTATGAAGACCATTTTATGTTATTAAATTATTCCAGAACCATAAAAATATTTATGATACCACACATGATTTACTTATTACTTTATACAAACCATTTTTTTTTAATTTCCATGTTAAATTAACATTTCGGGTTATAATCGCTATCATTATCATACATGTTATAACCAGTCACTCTTGATTGTATCACAAAGATCTATATTTAAATCCTTCCTGAATATAAAAAATGATTTATATATCATATATATTTAGAATATAAATATTTATAATAGACATATATATGAAATTTAAGACAATGTTTATGGATATGGTAGTCCTTACGTACGTTTAAACGCAGTTTCCGTTTTCATATCTTATTAAACGGAACTAAGTGAATAAGATATATGTAAGTAAACACACACAGACACACAAAAATATATATATCTCTAGTAGAATTATTATTTCATATATTAAATACTTATTAATGATATATATTTTATAATCATCATTCAATGGTGAACGTGGAAATGAATCTCATCACGTCGTGGAGACAGTAATCGGTACGTACACACGAGCGACAATATCATTATATTGAATGAAAAATAAAAAAAAATTGGATGGTATATAATATATACAGAATAATTTACATGTTATAATTATTATTTACATTAGTTATACTCATTATGATACCCATCCAAATAATTAAGTGTTTGAATAACAAACTACACCACGACGTGGAGACAGTAATCCGTACGTACGTACGTATGGTGACAATGTCATTTATAGGATGGATAGAATAAGGAATATGGTTGTGAAATTTCTATAATAACATAAAAGTATATAGAATATATTTTAGTTATTATTTTAGAGTGGAAACAATAAATAAATAGGAAGTGGAAGAAGAAAAGAACTTGAAAGATGTGATGAAATATTTACCTCTTTTTGGGTTCTTCCATTTTATTTGATCAAAAGTGCTCCGTAAATTGGCTTTATGACCAATGTAAGGCCTTTAGGATGAAGGGAGGAAAGTTGGGAGGATATTTGGGTATGTTTTGGCCGTGTCAAATAGATTTGGAGGTGTGAAATTAATATAAGGGGAAGTGCCCTTTTATAAGAGAGGTGAGGGTCACATTATGAAAAGTTTGAAATATTATTTTATAATAAAATATTTTTCATATTCTAATGGATAGAAAATGAATTATTGAAAGTATAAGGTGGGTATGGGTTGAAAAACTCTCAACAAATAGGTTTTATACCTGTTTAGTTTACCATTTTAAACATAACTTTTAGATTTAACTCTTAGTTAAATAGATTAACTTTTACCGTGTCTTCTTGTATTCTTACACTATATGGTTAGTAAGCTTACTCAATACTTCCAATAGAACCTCAAGTGGTTCATTAATGACATATATAATATTATTTCAGCCTTTTTTCTGAACCTAATATTTTGAGTAATATTATATCAACCAATAATATAGTATTTGTATTAAAAACTATTTTATGTCAATTTTGACATTATTTGGTATTTGTTTTTTTGTAAAAAACATAACATCATGATTAATTAAAAAATTTGATTAAATCAACCATAACATGTCATATTGACCTGTAAAATTTGTGGAATTCATCATAATTCTGAAATTACATTTAGTTGGGTGTTTATAATATCAATTATTTAAATCTTTTATTAATATGGTAATTATTGCATGATCATTCTGTCATAAATAAATTTAATTATTTAATGTCTAAAATTTATAAATAAAATACCATTATGTAGGAAATATTATTATATTTATAATTTATATTTATATTCTAATTTATCTTATGTACAACCATATATTAGAAGTATTTTAGTTATAAAAACTTGAATTTTAACACTTTTAACTCTTCTTTAAATGAAATAATAATAAATGTCCTAATGTAATCCAAGTGGACCTAAAGTATCATATTTTATTCATAAGGTTTTTTTCTTGAATATTACATATCCAATAAAATTAGGACATGTGTTAGGTTAATTATAAAATAATTTTTACCCTTAATTACCCTATTTACTTTTAACCATGGTAAATAAAAGTCAATTATTACTATTCACCAAAAATTATTTTCATCTTATTGGACCAAATTTTACATACTGAGGTTAACCGTGTGTCTCAGATTTCTTAAATTCAACCCACATAAGTGGTAAAATTATGTTTTATGAAAATTTTCAAATGCTCCTAGGAGGTGGGTAAAAGACGGTAAAAATGTCAATTTTTTTAATATATTTATACTTATTATAAAATTACTCCAATGAATTATATTGAGATTATATAGGTATTATGTATGTATTTTTACCTAAATTAACTTTAAATAAAATAAATAATATTTTAAACAAAAAGTCAGTTTTAACCAATATCTGAGTGTTTTTCACTATTCATCAAAAATTTAATGTTTTTAGAAAAATAAAAAAATTTCACCATAAGATAATTCTGACATTTTGAATTCAAAAATGAAATATATTTTAACAAATAAAAAAATAGAATTTTCATTTATTAATTTAAATTTAATTCCTATTATCAAAAACAAAAAACGTGTTTTTAAGAAATAATAACTAACAAAAGATTGATACTTATTTTTGTTCTATTTCAAAGTGAAATTATTTACAATTAATAAAATTGAATTAAATGGTAAAAATATAATCAATTTATACTTCCAAACTATTAAAATCTATAATTTAACACTACAAATTATTATGATTAAAAAATTTGTTTTCAGTTAAAATATAGCATTATTCACTATTCACCCAAATATGAAAGTTATTTGAAAAACACCAAAAATTTATTTCAACTAATTTATTGTGTCTCGATTCTAAAGAAGTTGTTTATTTTTTCATATTTAATATATAAAAGTTTCAAATATTGGATTTAAAAAAAGTTCACAATTAAAAGGCTGTAAAATTGCATTTTTTTAAAAAATTACTTCTTTTATTTAAAAGTTTGTATTTTTTTCTCCATTATGTTTAAAAAACTCATAATATAGATTCTAAAATTATAAGGATTATATAAAATTCATAATTTAGTTAATACTATCTATATCCTCTTTTGAACGGCTAGTTTGGTAAGTTGTGGTGCGCTTAAACTCAGTGTTACATGTAGTGAAAGTTATTGAATTACTTGGAAGAAATAATGTACTATGAAATCTTGGGGTGGTACATCAGTGCCTGGTTAGGAAAAACATAAACATATACAGAGATAACAAAATTGCATAATTACATAACCATAAGCTTCACCAAGGCATAACCTTTTGGGAACTATGCACCCACAATTCTATTCTATGGTCTTGGTGAGTAATATAAATCCTTACCGTAATACAGATAAACATTCTCGTTTCTTGGGCTGGTTCCCCCATGAGCATGATCTAGCATTCACAATTTATTTAACAGGATATGCCCTTATGTTTTGTATGATTAAAAAATAATAATTTATTAACACTAAAAAAAATATCACGGTTAAATATCTCAAATATAAATTTTAATTCTTAAATTATACACATCCTCCCCCATTTTATTTCTTTTTCATGGTAGTAAAATAACTGGATGCACTACATCACACCATTTCATCATCAAAAATAAATATATACAAGTTCTTTAAGAAAAACCTAATACAATTAATGGGATATTAAATTTAATTCAAGAAAATAGAACTTTCCATCAAATAATGGAATATTTCATAGCCATTTTTAAAATATTTCTCCCATAATTTAAATTTAATAAATAGTGTTTATTATCTAATATAAATTGTAGCATGTCATTTAAATTAATAATATTTCAAAACGAATCATATATATGTATATAATTCAACAAGAATGGCATGAAATTCCATTAAATGAATCCATAATAATTTTATATGAATCACCACATCATATTCACTCTCCTACACAAATTGACTCAATAATTACAGATTAAACTCATGGGATAAAAACTAAAACACTTTATATTTTTTTTAAAAAAATTTATATATTTTTAATTTTATTATGTGTACTAGGAAACATTCATTATTAATAAAATTCAATTGAAAATGGAAATTATTTGTTATTATAATATATTCTTCTACCTCTCAAATTAATTCAACATTACCTTTCGTATTTATGATTAATGGTCGATACCACATGGTTCCCCTATAAAAAATCTCATAAATGATATAATATATGCCTAAGTGGACTAAGATGATGAAGGAAAAAATAGATATAGACTTTTTGTTGTCTATGATTTCCAGTAAATACCATTCCTTTAATATAATGATATTAATTTCTTTTTTCTCAAATTGGGGGAGAATAAAACTATTTTCCCTCAAAAGAAACAGTTAACCAACCAATATATGGAACAAAAATCAAACAAATTTTTTCAAGTCTGGTAAATACCACTTTTTCTCAGGATTATCGTCATCTGACACTATCGCAATTTTAACACCAAAATGTTTTTTATGAAGAATTTTTATATAATATTTTTTATTCTTCAGTAGCATGTGTTCCACGAAAATTGTGATTTTAAACGGATCACGATATTCCTTTATTATAAAAAATACCATTATATATTATCTATTAGGTTAATATGAATAAATATAACTAACATATGAAAATCCATTATGAATTCATTAGCTTTCAATTATTTATGAAACATAAAAATAAATAAGATATTTTTATTTTTGACTAAATTAAATTTGGTAATAAATTTAATAGGATATATAAGTTTTATATAAATAATATAATAATTTTTATAATCATCCAATGGATATTTTCTTTATAGGGTATGAATAAAACCCTATTTGATGTATTATCCCCTATTTTATTAAAGTTAAATATTACACTATTGAATGGAGAACCCCTTTTAAATTAATATTTTTACACATTAATAATTTATATACAATAAAAAAATAATTTTAGTTTTATCAGGGAAATTAAAATTTACTTTGGAAGATTTTCTGATATTTTTATGATAACATTCATTTATTGATGAACTGTAAAAGTAGGAAAAAAATTTAAATAAAGATAAATTTTTTCATTGAAAGAATTTATATGTATAAATAATATTATTTAGTGGTTTAAAATTATAAATATAATATATATTTAATATTTAATATAATATATGTCATTAGAATTAGTTATACCTTACATTCAGTTAAAAATATATTTCAACATTTGCAATATTTTATCTATTAAAACTGGTTTTCTCATTTCAACAACGATAATAATTTTAAATTAATTACTCTAACATATATGTTTTTAATATTGAAAAATTTATTCTATTTTTTTAATCTGTAAGTCCAAATTATTCTAATCAGCTAATTTTATTTTTGGGTGTAATGAAAGGTAACTTTCGTAATTATTTGTATTACCATGTTTAAATATAAATCTGGTAATTAAAGGTAAAAATAATGATATAAAACTACATTTACACCTGTAAAAATCCTATTGGATGACTATATTATATTCTAACCATCTAATTTTCTAAATTATATCACATGATGGACACTTACCTTTGAATATATCATGAGTCTAATAAAAACTATCGAATGTGAAAAAATGTCAGAACCTCATTTTATATAAGTATATTACTTTTTATTTATGAATAAATAGAAGATAATATATACTATAGATAATATTTTAAATTATAAAATAATTCCCTACATCAATGAAATTTATTTATAATTTTTAGAGATTAAATAATTACCATTCATAATGACACGATAATGATGTAAAAATTATTATTTTAATAGAAATATCAAATAAATGCTTTTAAAAATAGTAAATTAGATACCATATTAACTAATTAATGTGATATAATAATTTTATATGTTATAATGACATGTTATGAGTGTATTAAATATTGTTTTTGAATTTATCTTATGCGTGTAATTTATTTATAGTCAATTAAATGAATAAGTTCCAAATTGACACTGTTGATATTTTATAAAAATAACATTTTCATAAATTATTTAAAAATATTTTGAAATTTTTTTATAGATAATTATAAGGTCTAAAATGTCATAAGATATCCATATATAGTTAATTAACACTATATAAGTAAATATTTATAACTATGAAATATTTAGAATATTAATATCACAAAAAAAAATTTAATAGAATAACAAGATATAAATTAAAAATATATTGCTTAAATTGACAAAAGAAATTGTACAAAATTTATTGGTAGATGATATTACAAAGAAATATCATCCCATTTTCCAAACTGGTATATTTTTGAGGGTTTTTGGTTGGGTTTGATTTTATTATAAATTATTATTGAAAAAGTTTCCAAAAGTGATCCTCACCTCAATTTTAAAAGGGAACCTCCTCCCTCATATATTCACTTCATTTTTAGACATAATGTTTAGAAATCCACTTTCCTTTTTCCTTCTCAAAATTATTAATATCATTATATATGTTCTTGTTATCATCAATAAATAACTCAAGTGCACTATGAATGGATTTAGAGGAAGCACGTTGTGGAAGAGGCAATATATTCTACCGATTCTTTCAAGCTTATTTCTTCTTCTACTTACTATTCATGAGTTGTTTCATAGTAGTATTATAACACCAAAATCACTCATATACTGATATTTTACTATAAAAATGAAATATCCATATTCCACCTTCTATTCATCCTATAAAAAATGATATCATTACATGCGCGTATGTACAACTTACCGTCTCCACATCATGGTGTAATATACTTTTCAGCTCCACCATACCTGGATAGGAATAATGATATAAATAATAAATATATATAATTATTATATCCTTTTAACAAATCTGAAATATTATACACCATACTCTTCAATACCATTCAACAATTTTGGGAATGATATCACCGTTCCTGCGTATGTACGACCCACTGTAACTACGATGTTATGTGATTCATTATACATGATATTCATTAAAACATCATTATATACATGAAGTGAATGAATAAATATGACATATATTAAACTAATATAATTCATTATATGATTTAATTATAACCTAATAAGTGGAACATGAACTTATCCGACAAATCTTTTATAAGAACATAAAGTAGATAATATCTGAATAACAAGTGATAGTGAAGTGTTAGTAATTAATGGATGATAATATAATAATATATGTTATCATAAAATTGATTATGATTCTACAATAAGTCAATAAAAATATTTAAATTATTATAGATGAGGTTCATATACATAGGAAGGATATCAGACCTAAGGTAAGGGATTATTTTTCAATCTCAATTTTATCTGAGATTGTCTATAATTATGTATTTAATGGTGTATATTTATTATATAGATCCATGTTTCCATATTTTGTAATAATATTTCAATTATTATAAAAAATTAATTTAATTATACCCTTCAATAAATTATTATTAATAATAGGGAAAGGAATATTTTTTCATTATTCCATTTGAGGTACCTTTCGAACAATCTGGAAAAAGTACAATGAGAATGTTTTTTTAATTTCTACAAAATGAATTGATATTTATGGTTTCATGGAACCTTATTTCCATGAATCTTCCTATAAATTATTTCAATATTATTTTCATCTAAATTTTCATCTTTTAAAATTCCGTGTTATTTTGAGAACAAAAAATGTTTTCGAAGAAGAATGGATGTTTTCCTCCAAAATAAAGTTCAAGTGTTTCATCAAAATTAATTTCCATCTAAGATGACATAAAGTTATGTTTCTATCCCTATTATTACATTTATTTTATTGGTTTATTGAATTAATTATTTTTATAAAATACAATTATTTTATATGGATTTTAATGGAATCAGGTTTAAGAAATCCATTTTATTTCATAGGGTATGCTATGATAAATGATTTATGTTTTTTTGGAACATGTACGAATGGTTTCAATATAAGATTGATGGGGCCTATATCTCCATCCAATACATTAGGTAAATATATATATCTAATTATATAGACATAAATGGAATAAAAATTATGTCTGGTTTAGTAATATATGGTTTGAATGAGTAGAGAACTGGGTTCAATCGAAGATTTTTTCTGCTACGGTGGTCTTCAAAGTGAGCCTCAACTAATACGAAATGATCTTATATTCTTATGTTTGTATGCCATGAAATTTCATGTCTTATTTTGTGACTATTAAAATTACATTTATCATTTATGACTTATCCAATGACCTGATATTCTGATCTTTTATTTACAGGATAAGACTTTCAAATGTTATATTCTTATAATTGTGACGTCATTGATATTTCCATTTTTTCCATTACTGAGAATTTGATCTCACCCTTTCATATGTTTCTTTTCCCCAGGTCATGAAGAAGGGTATTAAGTATGATATGAAAAAATGGAGTCTAGTTTTGATGAAATATGAAGGATGCAAAGTATATGTTTTAAGAAACAATTGTATATATTTTCCAGTTTATAAAGACATTAAAACTATATGGTCCAGAAGTTGGTTTTGTTATGTTATTTAATACATATTCTTCAATTTTGACATAATATCTGCATGTAATGTATTCACAATTATAGTTGTTATCAAAGAAATGGAAAATTTATCCATTAGAATCTATGATGGGGGAACCATGGAAAGAACCCTAAGGATATGTCTATGTATAGGTTACAATACTATCATAATGTTTTAGATATGTTCATGATTACCCTAGGATAAAACCAGAAGTGTCCTAAATTGAAATTTTATTATTGAATTATGTGTTTTTTGCGTTATGATTATTGTATCTTACACAATGATTCATGGTTTATTCCTTGTATAGAACCCTATGGAAGTAAGTTAATGTTAAATGTGATGGAAAATCAAATGATTTTCCCAATGATCATCCAAATGTTATGGGATTTTAAATGAAATTTTCATAGCTATGCTGACACAACATTCTCAGGATATGAATCTGGATGGACATCCAAATGAGAAAACGAGGGAGAAACATTCTATTAAATCCTCCATGAGGTGGTGTCACCCTTCATTCAGATGGTCTTATCATCCATTGATGGATTAATAATGGACCATTACCAAAAAATAGATATTTTCAGTTCTACAATGTTCTGAACATGAAAAATTCATCTTAGCAGTCTATTCCCTGGAAGGAAAATCTTATTAATGGTTTAATATTATCAATAATATGAGGTAACTAGATGAATTTGATTACATATAATGGGATGAGTTCAAGAAATTATTTTTAATTAAGTACATTCATTGTATCAATTTAAAAATGATATCGAAGGAGATCCTTGAACATAATCAAATTCATGATGAATCCATTGGAAATATGAATAAAATTTTACAAGAATTTCAAGTTATGCATCATGAATTATTATCCTACCTGAGTGTCAAATAAATAAATTCTTTAGTGCATTAAAACCAAGTCTCTGAAGAGAATTTACCATAAAGGACTTAAATAAATATGAGGTAATTTTTCAATGTTCTGTCATGTTTGATATGGATATTTGAGTAACCAATTATTCATATGCGTTTGATAAGAAGAGAAAAATGGAATTCAAAAGAGATTTTAAAAACCACACTAAAAATTAGATGATTTTCCATTATACTCAAAGCGTGTAATGAAATATGTATGGAATTGATTTAAATGGACTAGTAAATGTTTTAAGTGTGGAAAAGAAGGTAATCATGAAGTTAAATGATGAATTGATGGAAAAAGATATCTAATGATGTGAATAATGAAAAGGCTACGCAAAATGAACCTGCAACAATTCAATGTTACAAGTGCAATAAATGGGGTACTATTCCAATCCATGCCCTAATCCATTGGTTATTTATGATGATAAATGTCAACAAACACTTCATTCTAAAGGAAATGGAAAGTCACAAAAATATACTATTGGTGACATGGATTTTGATAATGAAGTAGTGAAGGGTACATTTACCATCCACTATAAAGTAGAAAATGTTTTATTTGATTTTGGATCCTCCCACTCTTTTATTTCTGAAGAATTGTGTAAGTGTATTTCCACTGTACCTCAAAAATTAGAAGTTGAGTTAGCACTGAAAACTACTAATGGAACAATTATTGCATAAAAATATTAAAATTATTCTTTGGTAGAATTTTGTGGGAAAGTGATTCCTAAAAATATTGTGATCCTTTTTATAGTGGAATTTGAAGTGATTCTTGGACTTGATTGGCATTCTCTATATGGATCTCCTATCAATTTCCAAGGAAGAGAAGTCACAATTCATATTCTAGGTCATCCTGTGATCATTTATCAATACAATGATGAATATAACCTTCTATTAGAAATTTATTCCATCCGATGGGTCCTGATTCCAATAAATGAAGGTTATTTTTCTCAAATGGTTAGGGACATGCCCACGATTAATAATACACCCATTGTATGGGAATTTGATGATGTCTTTCTGGAGGAATTGTTAGGATATCGACCAAATATTGGAGTTAATCTTTCAATATAACTCATTCCAGGTTCTATGCATATTTCAAATACACCATATAGAATGACCCCAATTGAGTTGTAGGAACTTATGAAGCCACTCCAAGAGAATCTTGGGAAGGAATTCATACACCCTAGTGTTTCACCATGGGGAGCACATGTACTATTTTTTATGAAGAATGATGGACCAATGAGACTCTACATTGATTATTGAGATCTTAATAAGATGACTTTTAAGAATAAATACATTCTTCTCTAAATTAATGAATTATATAACCAACTATGTGGAGCTCATAATTTTTCCAAGATTGATCTTCATTTAGGTAATCATCAAATGAGTTTAAAAAAGTGGATATATCAAAGACCAAATTCTATAAAAGGAATAAACACTATGAATTAATTTTGATGCATTTTGGTCATACTAATTCTCCTTCTATATTAATGGATCTAATGAATCTAGTCTTTAGAGACTCCCATGATTAGTTTGTGGTATCCTTTTTGGATGATATTCTGTTCTATTAAAATATAAAGGAATAACATGATGATCACATAATAATTTTACTAATGACCCTAATTAAGGGTAATATTTATGAAAAATTTAGCATGGGTGAATTTTTTATTCACAAAGATTCATTCTTGAGTCATATAATCACAAGAGATAGGATATTTGTGAATTCAGTAAAAATAGAGGTTATTGGAAGATGGCTGATACTAGAAATGAGAACTGAGATCTAATGTTTTCTGGGTTTTGATGGATATTATAGATGTTTTGTGAATTATTGTTCACTATTATCTAATCTAATCACTATGTTTATTCAGAATGGATTTAGGTTCATTTTTACGGAGGAATGTGTAGATAATTTCAAAAATCAAAAAAAAAATATCCAGTGAACCTGTGCTAACACTTCCCTATAGTAGAGAATGAGGAGTGATATATAGTGATGCATCAAATAAGGGGAAGGGATTTGTTCTCATGAAAAATGATACGGTGATAGATTATGCCCCACATCCGTTGAAAATCCCTGAGAAAAGTTACTCAAATCATAAATTGGAGTTAGTTCTTGTAATCATTGCCTTGAAAATATGGAGACATTATCTAAAGGGTGAAAGTTGTGATATTTATACTGATTAGAAAAATTGTAGTTATATTTTCACACAAAAGGAGATGAATATGAACCAATGAAGATGGTTGGAGTTTATTAAATATTACGACTGCATAATACATTACCGCCCTGGGAATGTGAACAAGGTGGCAGATGCATTGAGTCGAAAAGACCATTCTTGGTTATCCATGATAGGGATTATGAATGATCCAATTTTTATGGGTTTTTAAAAGATGGATATGGAAATTTTAATGGATGGGGAGAAATATTATCTTTCTAAACTTAATGTTCATCAATAGATACAAGTGAAGATTAATGAAGTGCATAAGGAATATATAGTGTAACAAAATAATGTGAGAAATGTTCTAGAATTCAACCTTCATTGTGATGAAATAATAAGGTTCAGGAACCGAGTTTGTATTCACCCCATACCAGAATTAAAGGAGCTACTCGATGAGTTTCATAGTTCCTCATTATAAATTCACAAAGGAAGCACAATGATTTATAGGGACCTGAAAAAGTAATTTTGGTGGGATGTAATGAAAAGGGATGACACCTACTATGTCTCTCTATGCATGGTTTGTTAGAAATATAAGTCTAAGAGATAGAAGTCTAAGGAGATGTTGAAACCATTACCCATACCGTAATGGAAATGGAAAAATATCACTATGGACTTTTTCACCTGAAATCCCAAAACATTCAAATGAAATAATGGTATCTAGGTAATAGTTGATCACCATACATTGTCTCCACACATCATTTCTACTAGAGAGGATATCTCTCTTGATCATTATTCTAGGATAAATGTATAGGAAGGTGTAAGATTACATGGAGTACCACATTCCATTATATCTGATCAAGATTTCAGGTTTACCTCTAAGTTATAGAAATAAATTCATCATGATTTGGATACAAAGTTATGTTTCACTACTTTTTATCATCCTTAGAAATACAGTTAGTTTGAGAGGAAAATTCAATCTTTGGAAGACTCGTTGAGTGAATTATCTATAGATTTTAAAGGTGGCTGGGATAAAAACCTACCATTGGTAGAATTTTCATACAATAATAGCATTCACTCTTCTATTAAGATGGATAATTATGAATCCCTCTATGAAATGAAGTGCAGAACTACAACTAGTTGGGATGATGTTGGGGAAAGAAAGGTATTAAGACCAAATATTGTCATTGAAATGGTAGAAAAGGTCATATATATTTAACAAAGCATAAGTGAATCACAGAGTAGACAAAAAAGTTATACTAAAAAATAGAGAAAAGAACTAGAGTTTTTAGTGGTTGATAAGTAGTTCTTATGATTATCTCCCTGGAACAGAGTAATGAGTTTTGGAAATAAGGGAAAGGTGATACCTAGGAATATCCATCTATTTGAAATTCTGGATCATGCTAGGAATGTAGCTTAATGATTGGCACTTCCACCTAATTTCTCTCATGTTCAAGAGGTGTTCCATGTATCTCTCCTAAGAATGTACATACCTAATCCATCACATGTACTATGCTCATAATTTTTACCGTTGGATCAAGAAATATCTTATGATGAACAACCGATAGAGATCAGGATAATAGTGAAAAAGTTATATGAAACAAGACCACTCATTTGGTAAACGTTTTGTGGCGGAACCACCAATTTGAATAAGATACATGGGAACTTGATGATACGATGAGAGAGGTGTTTCGTTATTTGTTTATTTCCATGCGACGACTTTTGAGGATGGAATTCAGTTTAAGGGGGGTAGAATGTATCACCCAGATGTTTTTATGAAACAAATTCTTTAAATACTTTTTATTCTTCTATAGCTTTAATTTTAGGTAATAGTGAGTTTAAATGAACCACGAGATGCACATTGTATAAAAATTACCATCATATCCTAGTCTTTATGTTAGCGGGACTAATTATAACTAACATATGAAAATTTATTAGGATTTCACTGGCTAAGAATTATTTATAAAAAATATAAATCAATTTTATACTTTTATTTTTTAGCGAATTACTTATGGTAATGAAATTGATTTGTTATTTATGTTATATATAATTAATAAAATATTTTTTATATTCATACAATGGATATTTAGGTCATATGGTATAAATAAAACCCTATTTGGTGTATAAAACCCAATTTTTTAAAAGTTTAATTTTACACCTTAGAATAGATAACCTATTTTAAATTATGATTTTGAAACATTAATAATTTTTATATGACAAAATATACATGTTATTTTTAATTAGGATATAAAAATTTACTTTGGATGAATTTCTGATATTTTTCAGATTACATTCATGTTTTGATGAATAGTAAAAACATGCTAAATTTTAATTGAAAATAACTTTTTTAATTGAAATAATTTATTTGATGAAATTATATTATTGAATGGTTCAAAGTATAAATATAATATATTATTTATTTTAATATAATGTAGGTCATTTTAATCAATTTTACATTAAATTCAGATGTAAAAAAATTCAGTCTTTTGCAATATTTTAACTTTTAAAACATGTTTTCTCATATAAAAAAATGGGATTAATTTTAAAATAATTACTTCAAATAATATGTTTTGATTTTTTAAAAATGGATTCCATATTTAAAATTTTTAGGTCCAAATCATATTAATATGCTACTTCTATTTTTGGGCTTTATGAAGAGTAACTTTGGTAATTATTTTTATTCTCATGGTTAAAGGTAAATTAGGTAATTAAAGGTTAACATAATATTATATAATTACCATAAAACCTGTAAAAATCATATTGGATTACACATTCTTACCCTTATCATCTATTGTGCAAAATTTAATCAGTTAATGGCCACTTACCTACGAATATGAATTGATTGTAATAAAAACTAATGAATGTGAAAAAATATCATAATCTCATTTTATAAAAGTATATTGATTTTAATATATGAATAACTAAGAGATAAATCAGTTATAGATTTTCTACAGAAATCTAATATAATTACATACATCATAGAAATTTATATATAATTTTCAATGATTAAATAATTACCATCAATGATGACACAATAATGATGTAAAAATTATTTTATTAATAGAAATATCAAATAAAATGTTTTAAAATTATTAAAAGAAATATCATATTAACTAAATAGTGTGACCCAAATATTTTATAGATTACAATGACATCTTATGAGTTTATTAAATATTCTGGTTCGATTTCATCTTCTATATGGGTTTGATTTAATGTCAAATAAATGAATACAATCAAAATTGAAACTATTGATGTTTTATAAAAACAAATACTATTAAATTAATTAAAAATCATATAAAAATTACAAAGTGATAATTATAATGTAAAAAATGTCATAAAATATCCATTTATGGTCAACTAACACCATATAAACAAATATTTATGACTGTTAAATATTTATAATGGTATTAACACAATTAAAATTAAATATAATTACTAAGTGTTAATTAAAATGATATCGTTTAAATTGACTAAATAACTTGTCCAAAATATATTGGATAATGATATTACAACCCTATATCATCTCATATTATAAGTTGGGATATTTTGGAGGTTTTTTTGTATAGTTTCATTTTATTTTAAATTATTATTTATGGAGTTTCCAAAAGTTCCCCTCACCAAAATTATAAAATGGAACCTCTTCCCTCACACCTTCACATCATTTTGAGCCTTAAAGCTTTTTAGGAAGCACGTCGAGGAAGAGGTAATCTCTTCTATCAATTATTTCAAACTTCTTTCTTATTCATCATCCACTTAATTAGTTGTTTCATTATAAAGTAATAACATAATTATCACTCATATATGTATATTTTATTATAAATATGAAACAAGCATATTTCACATTCTATCCATCCTTTGAAAATTGAAATCACCACGCGTTCGTATGTACGTCTTATCATCTCCACACCGTGGTGTAATTTTTTTTTTCACCACCACCTTATGTAGACGTCTATAATGATTTAAATAATAACTATATGTGATTATTATAAAATTTTAATAATTATTAAATATTAAACACTGTACAGTTACATTCCATTCAATAATTTTTGGAATGATATCATTGCTTGTGTGTACGTACGACCTACCATCTCCGCGATGTGATGTGATTCATTCTACATAATATTAATTAAATAATGATTATATACATGAACTGAATGAATAAATATGATATATATTATACTAATTTCGTTCTTTAATTATTTAACAATATCCTATGAAGTGGAATATCATCTTATCTGACAAATGTTGCAAAAGAACATAAAGAGGTGAATATATGAATAACGAGTGACAACGAAATGTTACAAATAAACGAATGATAATATAATCATATATGATATCATAAAAATTATTATTATTCTGGAATAATTCAATAACATCATTAATGTCATTATAAATGATTTTTAGATACATATAAAGGATATCTGATCAAAGGTAAGTGATAATTTTACAATCACCTTTTAATACATGATTGTCTATACATAAGTATTTTGTATTGTATATTTATCAACCACATACATTTTTCTTAATTATGTAATATTATTTCAATATTTCTGTAATTATTAAATGTTAATTTTACCTTTTGGTCAATTTTTATTAAATAGTATAAATATAATCTTCTATTTTTGTTTGATTTGAGGTACTGTTTTAGTTTTCTAGAAAAAGTATGGGCAGAATGTTTTTTTAACTTTTAAGGATTGAATGTCCTTTTATGGTATCATAAATACTTATTTCAATGAAGATTTTTATATATGATTTGATGATTATTTTCAACTACATTATTTTCTTTTATAATAGAGGAAATATTGCGAAAAGAAATAATTTTTGAAAAAGAAAGGATATTTTTCCCATGATTTAAGTTGAAGTGTTTTATCAAAATTATTTTCCATCTATGATAACACATGGTTATGTTTATATACCTTTTATTAATTATATTTGATTGTGTTTATACTGGGATTTTTTTATGAAATCCATTTATTTTATATAGATTATGATGTAATGATATTTAAGCAACCCATTTTATTTTATTGGTTATGTAGTGATAAATGATTTTTGTTTTTGTGGCACAGGTAATAATGGTTTCCTTAGGAGATGGGTGCGACCAATATCTCCCTAAAATATAATCTGTAATGATTTATATTTTACATGATAGACATGAATATAATGGAATGTAAGTGTGGTTTAGTAATACAGGGCTAGAATGAGGATTGAACTTGGTTTGGTAATGGCCACTGTCCACTTTGACGGTCTTGGAAATGAGCCTTGCCTAATAAGAAATTATTTTCTATACTTATGTGTGTATGAAAAAATATCATGTATTATATTGTGACTATTTGGATTTCATTTAAATTTTATGATTTATCCCATTACATGATATTCTAATATTTTATATATAGGATATGATTTTCAAATGTTATCTTCTTATGATTATGATATGAAGGATATTTCCCTTATTTACCATTACTGAGCATATTAGTTCACCCATTCATATGTTACTTTTCCCTAGGTCATAAAGAAGGGTATTGAGTAAGATATGTCAAAAGGAGTCTAGTTTTGATGAAATAAGCGGGAGAAAATGTATATGTTTTAAGAACAAGATGATTATATTTCATGTTTCTATAGATACTAAACCCATATGGTACATTCATGGTTTTTGTTATGATATGTAATAAATATTATTCAATTTTGATATAAAATATATATGTAATGTATGGGTTGTTATGGCCATATTTAATAAATCAATAAATATATATTATTATAAGTGTGATTATAATAACCCACAACTCTATATCTATAATATATATAGAATAAATAGATTAAATGGATTTCAATGAGAAATTTTCTTCAGAAAAGTATCTTTATTATGTGGTATGGAATCCTCCTTAGTTATTTTAAATTTATTTACTAGAATTCAGGAGTAAAAATTTCATCATTCAATCCTACAGTGGAAACATCAGACCTCATCCTAAATAAACTACTTGATTTATCCCAACATATGAAATAATATGTAACTAGATGGACTCAATAATTATATGAAATAATATTCATACCAATAGTTTCCTTTTAATATGCACAAATATTTTCATTCAATGATAACATCAGAATATTTTTTGGGACTCTTCATTATGTTCTTAGTCTAATCTATTTGATTATCTTTTTCCATCCCAATAAATTTTTCTACTTGTGGAACACCTTTTTTGTCTTAGTGTTCTTTATTTTTAGGTCTCCAATTAAGGGCATATTCTCCTCAAAATTCAATTCATTCCCTAAATCAAATTTCATTCCATTATTTTAATAATGTTTTTAAACTAATAATATATTTGAAAGATATTTTTGGTTTTTTATCGAACAACTATGTACATTATCAAGAAATTATCAGTATTCATGGAATTATCACCTGACTAGAGTTTTTTTTAAGTCAACACTTTTACTGAATATGTAGCTTCACGTTCTCTCTTTTCCATTAATAAATTGACATGCGACCTTCCTAAATACATCTTGTACAATCTTATTCTAGGATATGGAAATTTTTATTTTTAGATATTTTTAGAAGAATTTTAGTGACTTGTTATTTTACCTATGACTTTTTTATAAAATTATCATTAGATATCTTCTATTATATTCTCTTTTTTCTGGTAAAAAAATTAGTACAATTAGAATTGGAATTGATTCCATGCATACCAACATAGAACAAAATTTTGATGGTTTATTCTTCAATATTGGTTCTCAAAGAATATGTAATTTCATCTTTGTTATCATTTTACTTAATAAAACTACCATTTTATTGGATTTAAAGCCTCATAAGAATATTCATATCTTCTACTGATTTAGTTATTTTAATTATTATTTATTATTCCCAACCATTCATAGGGTTATGTTTATGAAATACCCTATTAGATATAACATATCTTTCTTGAAAGTTAAATGTTATTATTTTAAATAATTTTTGGAACCCTTCATCCCAACATCAAGAAATTATTATCCACCAACATTTACTGATTTATTGAAGACCAATCTGGATTTTTTCCAACCAAAGTTGAAGTGTGACACAAACGGAATGAGTTTCTATCAACACTTGTTTTTTTAATTTAGCTTCATTACATGATCACTTAATATATTTTAAATATCAATATAAATTAATTTATATTACTTGATCTGGTTATCATAATATACTTCATCCATTATTGACTATCCTTATATGCAACCATAATTATATTTTCAATCCCCTTATTTTCCTTTTATTTCATTAGATATTAAAATTTTCTCATGTATATTAAAAATTTCCCTTTAATCTTCCACCCATTCTTTCCTTTTTTTCTCCATCATTACATCAGCTTGAAGATTTAGAGTCATTATTTATCCAATCAAATAACCCAAATTTGTCATCCAATGTACAAAATAATGACGAATCCCCCTTTTTCATTCTCATTTAAACATTATTCCTTCTAATAAAGTGATTAATCTACTTGTTTAACAATTATTTTTTGTGTGTTCACTCATTATCTGATTCTTATTCTTGTTCTTCCACTATCTTCGTGGAATATTTATACCAAATTTTTCATGTAACCAAATTTTTATCAATTTTTATTATTCGTAATCATTTAAATATAAATATAAATTTTAATATTTTTTATATTAGGTAAACAATTATATTTAATTCTTAATCATCCATATCACACACTGAATCATCTAATTATGTGTTCTTTTCATCTTTATCCTTCCATTTTCATATTGTATCAATGGCCATTATAATTTTTTTTCTAATTCAATTATATAATATCACTCATCTAATTATATATGAGAATTTTATATATTTAATCAATGGAAAAATAATCTCTTTTTTCCTTATATGAAATTTATTATTTATAACTATCATTAAAATTATCTTTAATTTTATTACTTTTAGAGAGTGACCCATCTTCCAACCAAATCCACTAATTTGATTGACCATCTCATTCAATCATGTTTACTATTCAAAATTATTTTCTTCATCAGCCTCTCAGATTTTCTAATAATATATCCTTTAAGTTTGTAGTTTGGATTCCATGTCATTGAAACCACCAACATAACAAATTTAAAGGTTTTCCGAAAACTACTTGGCATCCTAGAGACCCACGAAAAATGTGTATTCATTATTTGAGTGATACTTAATGAAATAATTTTGATCCTTTTTGTTAAACTACATATAAATGTTTTCTTCTTTTATCCTAGAATATTTATTTGTTATAGATGAGTAAAAAACAATTTTACAATTGCACACTTCAATGTCTAGTTATAAGAGGCTGGGTAACATATTATACCTTTGAATATGATAATTACTCCCTTAAAATGTAGGAAAAACTAGACTATTGATTGAGTTAAGAACCTCTATTATAAAAAATTCACCATCAGTCAGAGGAGGTAACTTCACATTGAGGAAAATTTATGTCACCCATGAAAAATGTTCCAAAAAGAGGGAGTTGAATTAGTGGTCTATTTAACAAAATTCACACTCTTTAAAATTCAACATCCCATACTTTTTCATGTAGTAAATCGACCTAATATTATCTATCAATATACTATTATTTGTAGTTGTATTAATAGAGATATGCGTGGAAAATATTTAGATGTTTCAGAATTTAATCCTACCACTTTTTATATCTATTAGACCCACTAAAAAATAACATTAATAACCATTTTAATGGGTTATAATGTTCAATTTTGTTATTCTATGGCGGGGGGGGGGGGGGGGGGGTGGGGTATTAATGATTCTATGGTCACTTAACATGGGTATAATTATAAGATTTATTTTTTAATGTGACTAAAACTCCATAGTTGATGTGAAATTATATTCATGACCTTGAAATGGTCCCATTTATCTATTATGTGTTCTGAAATAAAGATTAGTCTTTTATTTAAAAAGTTAATGTTATGTGGTTATCTATTTTAGGTTTTATTACCAATAGTCATGAGGTAGATTCATTTTATTTAATTAAATGATAACTGAAACATTTTTTAACTGATAATAACTAATAACATAATTATTGAAATCATATTTATCCATAATATTATTATTATAAACATCGATGATGTCAATAGAGAAAAAAGTGAGTTTTCCATAGAGGAGGTAAACCAGCCATAATGCGAACATTGTATTCATTTAAAAATCAAATTAATGGATTGTGGAAAATGGATATTAATGTAAAAAAAATCTAGTAAATTTATGATAATTGGGAAATTATTTAATTTTTGATCAGGGAGTGGAGGTGAATGGGTGGTGAGGTGTGATACTTATAAGGGGAGTATATAGGGGTTGTTTAATATTATATTCATTTGTTAATTATTATTTTCTTAACAATATCTAAAATATTTAATCTTTTAAATATAAATATTAATTTTTTATCATAGTTTGATATAGTTTTGTATTACATCATCCATAACTAAAAAATCACATATTTTTATTATATTTTTAAAAACCGCATTTCATAGTATTTCATTATCAACATAAAATCCAACTATTCTCCAAAAGTAAAAATAATTGAACCAATTTGTTTTTCTTATGTGTACTTGAAAAGTGGAATCCAATTTATAAAAAATAATTATATAAATATGACAAATTTAATTCTTAAATAAAATCTTCATTTATTTTAAAAATAAAACATTTTAAATTACAATCAATTTCTGGGCCATTATAACATTTTCATATGGTCTAAAACAATTATCATATCGTATTTATTAAAAAATTAATTTTAAAAGTCAATTTCATGAATATAAAATTTTATTTAAATGAATATTTTTATGATAATGTGGTAATTATATGATTTAGGTTTTATAAAAAACACAATTTTTTAGTTGAAAACATTTCATTACTTTTACCAATGTTTTAATATATATTATTTTCATTTTATAAGACGTTAAATTTTTTTTACATATATAAATGAGGATAATATTATATTTATCACATTACTATCATTAATGGCCAAATTACTATTAAAATAAAGTAGATACTACTCTAAAGGCCAGATTACTATATGAATAGTCATATTTGTAATGGTCATATGGGTTCCCTAAATTCAATAAATACCTCAAATTTCATTAATTATTCATTAAATTTCATTTCATGTAATGGATATATATTTTCATTTTATAAAATTTTATTTAATCACTAATATTATACTTCATGTGTAAAATGTTGTTCATTTATGAGATAATCCTAGAGGATCTGGCAGATCCATTTTTTCCAATTAATCTTATCCCATTTTAGATTTTTTATCATTATTATAATTTAAATTAATATAGACATTTTTTTCTCTAATGATAATTTTAAAATTAATATAATAAAGGGTTTTGTGTTACATCATATAGTGAATCTCCTTTATACAACAATATAATGAAAAAAATAATAATAAAAGGAACATTCCAATGATATAATATCTGTCATTGCATTCTTCCTAACTTATGAAACTTCAAACAATATATTTTATTACTTAATAAGTTGATAAATATTAGGTTACTTCATCTTTTTAGATTCCTATAGTTCACATGTCACCCCCTAATATGTATCAATTACCCATTGTATATTGTCTATGTGAGTTTTCTTCTTCCTTAAAACATTATCTATATGGTCAAATGAATTCACTGTAAACTCATATAAGAGTGAAACTTTTATAGATGTACTAACTATGAATTTAGTATAATTGAGGAATCATAAATGTACATACTCAAGAGTGATACATTTAATAATTAATGATATTTAGATAGAGGTGTTTGGAGTTATAGTTGATATGCGAAGTCTCTAATGACATTAAGAATTTCAATGGGGAGGACATAGCTTACCATTCTTCATAAATATCATGAATTTTTTCAAATTAGATATACACTGAAATTCAATATCTCTAGAAAAAAACTCTAGGTCCTTTATACCATTAAAGAAATGTCTATTCTATCATATTTGAATATCCATTATTTGAATTTTAATAGTATTGACTATTTATACCATCATCTTGAACATTTCTTGTCCCAACAACTTTTTTTCACCAACATTATCCCATCATGATGATGTTCTAATTCTCTTACAATAATTGTATTTATTTGTATCCATTAGGATGATTAAGTGAATACTATATATGAATTAGAACTCAATCGTAATTTTTTTCAAATACCATTCATCATTGATGATTATCAGTAATTCTCTCAACATTTCATTTAATGTTTGGATATTCAACTATGTTTGGCCACTAGTTTGGAGGAGATAATCCATAATGTATTTAAATTTAGTTCTTAGAGTGTCTTAAATTGGAGTCTAAAAAATATATGTAAATCTTGGATCTTTTCCAAATAACATCTATTATGGTATTCTACATAGCCTCACCTTCTTCATTGATGTATATCATTCCAGGTTGATCTAGTGAGACATAATCACTTATAGAAATTATGTTAGAATTCATTATATGAAAATCCCCCACAACCCATGAAAAAATATTCCCTATGTATTTCATCATAATACCAGTGAAAATTTCCACAGTGATGGTTTCCCATATCCCTGTAGGTTTGGGAAATTATTGAATCACCCCCATATAAATTTTCATCTAATTTGTCACATGATAGTATACTAAAATCATTGAGGAATATTTCAAGATATCCATTCTAATAATTTTCTAATGATAGTTCTCATGGATATATCATTACATATTCATGCTCCCGAAGTGGTTGTATAAAATCAATATATGTGTAATATTCATTAAATTTATATTTATCTCAGTATTAAGTGGTTCACATTGTTATGAACCAAATATTACAACTCATTCATCATTAGTTTTTTACAACACGAATTTAAATTTTATTATAGCATCCTACTTCTTCATTATTTTATAAATAGCTTAGAAAATTTACATTATCTTCTCTATATGGTATTATAAGGACCCAACCTTAAAACATTAAATAATCTAGAATTAAAAGAATAATTCACATTGAGTATATATTCAGGTTTTGTGTTTCAGAGAGTTAGACCATAACTATTACATTTCATCTCAATATTTACAAAGTATACACTTCAACTAAGTTTCAATTTTTTCATAAAATATAAACAATTTGAAAAAAATGTGTCATGTCTAGTTCCATTATTTATACATAATTAATTTTCATTGATCCCATACTTGACCCTATTCATATTTATGTCCAATGGAAAACATTTCCAAACATGGGATGAGCATAAAAAGCTATGTAAGGGATACCGAAATAAGGAAAAGTGTTAGTTTTTCAAAACCACAAGTAAACCATGAATACTTTATCATAAGTAATAATTTTTACCTTTATGATGTATTAAATAATCATCATTGAATAAAAGAGCATTACTTACCCTTTTCTAACCAAAAAATTATCAGAAAACCCATATAAAGAACACATAACATATAAGGGTAACATGGGAAATAAAAATTCTTAAGTGGAATAATCATACAATCGACTTCCACAAATATCACTAAATAGAATAGCCATAAAACTGACTTCTATACCCAATGCATTGGTGGTTATAACATAACCTCCGGTCCGGGTTTATCACAGCACCACCCGTCATTTGTTTTATCACGTAACCACCAGTCAAATGTCTAAGTACGGTCATAAAACATAGAATAATGAAAGTATAAACATTTCAATAATACTATTTAATTTGAAATCAAAATAAATTATTTTATGATATTGAAATAATCAATCCATTTTAAAAAATCATTTTCAATAAAAAAATACATAAATATGTTATATGGTATATATTTTCCTTTTAAAAATATTATGGCTTGTTAAGGAAGCCAAAGATCAAATAAGACCCACAGAGGTGGAATGGTCATTGTCATCGCTTATGTTAAAAAAACATTCCTTTTTTCATTTAGTAAAATGATTCTTTGATAAAGATTCCCTTTGAATGAAATGAAAGGTCAAAGGTGTTAATAAAGCATATAAAAGAATGTCATGTATAAAACAAAATACACCTAAATGAAAGGAGATTTAGATGAAGTCCCATACATAGATCATTTTTTAAATAAAATACATCTATTATGTGTATTAAATTTTATTAAATATAAAAAACATATAAATACAAGATAAAATATAAAACAAAATTTCCCATATATTCCTAGCATGACATAAACAAGAAGTAGAACATCATCTCAAAGAAAGGAATTTGGGTCAAAAAGTTCCCTTACCTCATGTGTGACTTGACTGCTTGTTCTTTAATCTCCTGAATAATAAACTTAATTGAATTTATACTTCCTTGAGAACATTTTTCAATATTTTTATTCCTTTTATATCACTTATTACAATGTTATAAACATTATATAATCATTTAAGTTAATATCGGTCATTTTGTCGATATTTGGAACTGAGTAAAAAATGAACACTTAATAATTACATGTTTTCCATGTGGTCAATAGTCCATTATATCAAAAATGATGTTAATGATTTATATATCATATATATCCATTATATATATAGGTGTTTATAATATTACATAACATATAGAGGTAGGAAATGAAATGAACCGTTCATGGAGATGGTAAACCGTACGTATTCTTGAACACTACTTTCATTTATATTTCATATTTTAATAGAATTAAAAAATAATTATTCATATTAATATTATAATTACAATATAATATAATATATTTTATCATCAACTCCATCCTTTATACGTCCCACATATGACATGAATGAGTCATATCACTTTGAGGGGGTGGTAGTCCGCACTTCCTCAAATAAAATTATCATGTTTACCCATAATGGAAACCATAAAGGAATGCTATAAATGAAAAATATAGAAGAATAAAAAAACAAAAAAATAATATATATCATATATAAATACAGTTCCATCTTAATGGACACCATGAGAGGCAGTATGAGTTATTTGAACAATCATCGTTTCGTGAGGCGTTAGTTTTTCATCCACAGAAACAGTATGTTCTTCATCCATTAGATGGAGGTGTGTGTAAGTTTAGTTCAAATACATCCAATAAAAACATAATATTATAATGAGTATACTTGTTTTGTTTTTAAATAATGGAATAAACATATTTTATGGTTTGGAGATGTAAAATTAAATAAAACAATTTAAGAAAAACTGTTACCTTTAATTCGGGTAAACCCCTTAGGTTTGAACCAAAATGAGTTCTGGAAGTGCCTTTTTCATAAGGTATGGATTCTACGTGGAATAGTGGTATATGTCGAGCTTATTTTTCAATGGTTTTGATTAGCTAAGGGGCTTGAGAGGTGTGAGGAATGAGTTATAAGTGGTGTCCTTTTATAATTGGGAGGAGGGGCTCTTTTGGAATGTGTGAAAATATTATTTTATTATAAACATATATTTGGATTAAAAATGTCCAAAACTCATTAAATAAAAATATACTATGACTAATAGTCGAAATAAATTCATCCATTAAGAATTTTTCATGTGTTGGATATTGTTTTAATATTTATAATCCTATTTATTTAAATCATTTATTGATGGGCTAAATACTTCATCATTATTATGTCATAAATAATTTAATTTATGTGATGTCTAAAAATTATAAACAAAATACCATAATGTAGGAAATCATTGTATATTTCCAATCAATATTTATTTTTGAAAATATGACTTACATAATCTCATTTGAAATTGATTTACTAAAAGATATATGTTAATGTCATTTTTTCCTTTACTTTAATTTAATTAAAATAACGTTTCATTATCCCTCATAAGTGCCTTAATGGGGTCCAAAAATCGATCCAAGGATGTCCATGGTCATCCATTACTCATCCAATAAGGTTATTATAGGTTTTAAAGTAATGTTGTATTATTATAATATTTGTTTTAACATGAATTGCCCTATTTACCTTTAACCGCAGTAAATAAAAGTCAAAAGTTACTATTCAACACAAATTATTTTTATCTTATTGAACCTCATTTAACTATGTAATAAAAAAATGTATTTCGGATTTTAGAAAATCAATTCACAGAAGTGGTAAAATTTCATTCAAATGATAAAGTCAGTTTTTTAACTACTATTAAGTGGTTTCACTATTCATAAAAAATTGATGTATATTAGAAAATACCAAACATTCAGCCTAAGCTATATTTTATATTCCAAATTCAAAAATGATTCTTATTTTACCAAATTAAAAACATAGATGATTCAATAATTAATTTAAAATTAATTTCCATTGTAAAAAAAATAACGTATTTTTAAGAAACAATAACTATCAAAAGATTGATACATTTTTATATCCGATATCAAAGTGAAATTAATTACAATGAAGAAAATTAGATTAAATGGTAAAAATATAATTTAGTTACACTTTAATACAAATTAAAAAGATAATATAACCATATAAAAAATTATATTAAAAGGTAGTTTTGAATTAAAATACAGTTTTTTTCACTATTCCTTTAGAAAATGAATTTTATCAGATTAATTACAAAAAATTGTCCCAAAGTTAATTCTGATGCACCCAGTCTAAAGAAGAATTTTATTTTGACAAATAGTACATATTAAATTAAAAAAACTATATTTAAAGAGGGTTTCCCAATAAAAGTCTATAAAGAAACCCTTTAAAGATTGTTAGAGTATTTATGCCTAAAATTAGATTCAATCACATTTTAAGCTTCTAACTTTTATTGGATAAATGTAAATACATTTATCAAACATGTATAATAATATTGAAGTTAGTTCCATTTATCCTTGCCATTACAATGACTAGGTGTCAATTTTCATTTAAAATAATAATATTATATTATTAGGGTGCAATGTAAGATTTCAAAGAAACTCATTGCCGCGTATCCGGTAAACCATCGAACATGGAATACCCTTTTAAAGTAAAATTAATATTAAATTAGCCAATATTAATAAATTTCAAAATATAAAATTTCTTTATTTACATGGGATGTTATATCCTTCCCCCTTCTAGAAATTTCTTCCTCAAAATTTTTATTCACTTATCCAATAAGTTGGGGTATTTATCCCTCATAACATTTTAAGATTATAGCATTTCCTCTTCAATCATATGGGTTTTCCACAAAACCTTTACCATATGGATAACCATATTCTGCAACACTTTATCTTTTTAGTCATGAATCTGGACTGGTTGTTCCTCATAAGAGAGATTGTCTTCCATATGAACTACCTCTGGGCTCAAAACATGAGATATATCTAACATATACATTCTCAACATTTAAACATGAAAAACATTGTGAACTTAGGATAAACATGGTGGTAAATCCACTCTATATGCAACTGATCCAATATTCTCAAGGATTTCATAAGGTCCAATGAAAATCAGACTCAGCATTCCCTTCTTACCAAAACACATCACACTTTCCTTGGAAAAACTTTGAGAAAGACATGATCACCAACCTCAAAATAAAGATCCTTCCTCCAATTATCTGCATAACTTTTCTTACTACTCTAAGATATTCTCATGTTATTATAAATCAAATGAACCTTTTTTATCATATCTTCTACCAGTTCTAGTCCCATCAGCTTCCTTTCACCTACTTCATCCCAAAAATCTAGAGTTCAACAACACTTTATATATAATGCCTCAAATAGAGCCATCTCTATACTACAATGAAAACTATTATTATATGAAATTTCAACCATACATAGATGTTGGTCCCAACATCCCTAGTAATCTAGTGAACAAGAACATATCATATCTTCTAAGGTATGATTTGTTTGTTCTGACTGCCCATCTGATTGAGGATGAAAAGATAAAATAAAATATAATTAAATACCCAATGACTTCTGAAGGACTTTCCCAAAGTTAGAAATAAACCTAGGTTCTTGGTCAGATATTATGGAGTGGGTAACTCCATACAACCTTACTATCTCTTTATCATTCAACTGAGAAAGTTGATCTGGAGACAAAGTATCTCGAATGGGAAGGAAATGAGTAGATTTAGTCAATCAATCAACAATAACCCAAATTGCATTATTACCTCGAGATGCCTTTGGTAAACCCACAACGAAGTAAAAGAAATGTTTTTCCCATTTCCACTCTGGAACCGGTAAAGACTGAAGCATCCCTTTCAGTAACTGCCTCTCTACTTTAACCAACAAACAAGTCAAACACTTCATAGTTAAATCAGCAATATCTATTTTCATTCCCTCCCACGAGTAATACTCCCTATGATCTCTGTACATTTTAGTACTACAAGGATGAACTGGAAACATGGAACTATAAGCTTCACATAAGAACTCATTCATCAACTGTGAATCAAAAGGCACACATAATCTTTTCCCAAACCTCAAAACCCAATCATTATCAATGTTAAATTTAGGCAACATACCCTTCTAAACCAACTCTACCTTTTTCTGTTACTCACTATCTTCTTTCTGTGCATGCTTAATGATGTCAAATAGAGATGATTCCACTGACAACTAAAACAAAATATATCAATTTCCTAAACCAAAAACTTCTATTAGTATGTTCATAAAATCAATACCAATGGATCTCATTCCAAACGTTTCATGGACAATGAGGCATTACTTTTTCGACTCAAAGAATAATCCTCATTATTTTCTTTTCCCGGATGGTAATGGATGGTGCAATCATATTCCTTGATTAATTCTAGCCATCTCCTCTATCTCATGTTTAATTCTTTCTGAGTGAATATATACTTCAAATTTTGTGATCAACATATATTTCACATTTTACTCCACACAGATGATGCCTCTAAATTTTAAATGGAAAGCAACAATAGCTAATTCCAAATAATGTGTAGGGTAATTTAACTCATGAGGTTTAAACTATCGTGATGTATAACCAATTACTTGATCATTCTGCATAAGGACATAACAATGTCCTTTAATGAAGCATCATTGTAGATAAAAAAACTCAACATTTCTGGAAGTCAATGCCAAGACTGGATCATTCAACAATCTTCTTCACAATTCCTAAAAGCAATCATCAAATTATTCTGTCCTAATGAACATAACACCTTTTTGAGCTAACATAGTCCATGGACTAGATATTCATGAAACATTCTCAACAATCCTTTCGTAATAACCTGACAAACCAAGAAAACCGTGGATCTCAGTTATATTTGTGGGTCTTGGCCATTAATTAACAACATTTGATTTAGATGGATCATCTTTTATGCCATTTTTGGAAAACATGTGACCACAGAATAAAATTTGTTATAACCAAAACTCACTCTTGCTGAATTTCCAAAATAGTTTATTTTATTTTAAGGTTTTCAAGACAACCCTTAAATGACTTTCATGCTCTTCTTCACTTTCATAATAAACCAAATTATCATCAATAAACACATCCACCATTTATCATCTCAATCAAAGGATACATCACTATAATAAACTATTCAATTAAAATTTTGACCGTATCAGGTTACGGATTGGGAAGGTTGTCTTACTTCATGATGTCGTCCCAACATAGATGCCCTATTTCCTCTATAGAAAACCATTCTGAACACAGAAATATCTTAGGTGAAGAAACATAGTAATTTTTGAATTCTATATCATTCCTATCATACCATAAATTAATTTAGGGTCATTAGTTTAACAATATTCTGACTCCTAAAATTTTATAAACCTTCCTCTTATACCAACTATAAGGACCCTTCCTTAATATAATAAATAATACTGAATTAAATCAATAATTTAAATTGGGGATCTTTTCAGGTTTAGTGTTTTAGAGAGTTAGGCCATTACTATTACATTTCATCTCAATAATTACAATGTATACACTTCAACTTAGTTTCCATTTTTTTATAAAATATAAACACTTTGAAAAAACGTTTCATGTCTAGTTCCATGTTTTATACATCATGACTTTTCCTTGATCACATCCTTGACCCTATTCATCTTTATGTCCTGTGAAACATGTTTCAAAACATGGGATGAGCATAAAAAAGCTCAGTAATGTATAAAAAAATAAGGAAAACTGTTTGTTTTTCAAAACAACAAGTAACCCATGAATGCTTTATCATAAGTAATACATATCACCTTTATGAAGTAGTAAATAATCTTCACTGAGTATAGATCATTTCTTACCCTTTTGTAACCAAAGGATTTCCATAAAACCCATATAATGAACACATAACATATAAAGTTTACTTGGGACATAAACATTCTAAAGTGGAATAACCATACGGTCGAGTTCCATACATATCACTAAATGAAATATCAATACAAAGGACTTCCATACCCAATGCATTAGAGGTTATAGCGTAACCACCCATCCTAGTTTATCACTCCACCACCCATCATCTAGTTTATAACGTAACCACCTATCAAATGTCCAAGTACCATCATAACACATAAAATATTGCAAATATAGACATTTCACTAATAAAATTTCATTTTCAATCAAAAAAAATAATTTAAAGATATTAAAATAATCATTACATTTTAAAAACTTATTTTTAATACCAAAATATGTAAAAAGGTTATATTGTATTTATTTTTCTTTTAAAAAAATTACGTCTTGTTAAGGAAGCTAGGGATCAAATAATAATTGTGGGGGCGGAAAAATAATTGTCACCGCTTACGGTAAAAAGAAACATTCCCTCTTTTCATTTAGTAAAATTATTCATAGAAAAAGAATCCATTGGAATGAAATGAAAATTCAAAGGTGTTTATAAAGCCTAAAAAAGAATGTCGTGTATAAAACAAAATATACCCTAATGAAAGGAGATTGAGATGAAGTCCTTTAGAAAGATAATTTTGTAAATAAAATAGATCTATTATGTGTATTGACTATTATTACACATAAAGAATGTAGAAAAACAAGATAATATATCAAAATTAATTTCACAAATAATCCTATCATGACATAAACAAGAATTAGAAGATAAACCCAATGAATGGAATTTGGGTTAAGAAGTTCCCTTACCTCCTCTCCAACTTGACCATTCGTTCATTGATATCCTAAATAATACACTAAAGTTAATTTCTATCCACTTAAGAACCTTTTTCATGTTTATTATTTCGTTTATATAACTTATTACCATGTTATAAACATTATATAATCATTTATGTTAATAACAGTCGTTTTGTCGATATTTGGTACGTGAGTCAAAAATGAACACCATATAATTACAAGTTGTCGATGCGGTCAGTATTCCATGATCAAAATAAAGATATTAATGATTTAGATATCATATATATCATATATATCCAGTATATATATGTGTTTCTAATATTACATAACATTTGGATGTATGAAATGAAATGCACCGTTCATGGAGAAGGTAAGTTGTACGTATGCATGAACACTACTTTCATTTATATTTCGCATTTTAATGGAATTAAAACATAATGATACATAGTTATATTATAATTCCAGTATAATATAATATATAATATCATTAACTCGATCCTTTATATGTTCCATATATGGAATGAACAAGTCACATCACTTTGAGGGGGCGCCAGTCCGCACTTTCTCAAATGAAATCAACTTGTTTTCCCATAATGGAAACCATAAAGTTATACTATAAATGAAAAATATAGAAGCATAAATAAAACATAAACATAGTATATATCATATATAAATATATTTCCATCTTAATGGAAACCATGAGAGGCGGTAGGAGATATTTGAATAATCATCCTTTCATGAGGCGTTAGTTTTCCATCCACAGAAATAGTATGTTCTTCACCAATTCATTGGAGGCATGAGTATGTTTAGATGGAATAATTATCATAACAACATCCTAGTATATTGGGGATTCTTTTTTTGTTATAAAATAATGGAATAAAAAGAGTATAAGGGTTTGATAAGTAAAATAATATAAAAGAATTTAAGAGAAATTGTTACCTTTAATTCGGGTAACTCCCTTTGGTTTGAACCAAAAGGACTTCCTGAAGTTCATTATTCCTAAGGTAAGGATTCTATATGGAAGAGAGGGATATTGAGAGCTTAATTGGGAAGGTTTTAAATGAGCCACATGGATTGAGAGGATTTATGAATGGTTTAGAAGTGGTGTCCTTTTATCAGAGGGAGGAGGGACTCTTTAGGAAAGGGTCAAATTATTATTTTAATTTAAACATATAATCAATTTAAAAAGGTCCAAAACTCATTAATGTGAAATATAAGATGAATCATGGTCGAAATAAAATCATCCAATAAAAATTGGACCGGTTTGGGATATTTTTTTAGTATTTATAATGTTATTTATTTAAATCATTTATTGATGAGGTAAATACTACATCATTATTGTTTCACAAATAATTTAATTTATTTGATTTGTAAAAATTATTAAAAAAATACTATAATGTAGGAAATATACTTAGAGTCCCAATTAATACTTATTTTTGAATATATGACGTACATAACCTCATGTAAAAATTTATTTACTAAATGATATTTTTTATGTCATTTTTTCCATTACTTTATGTTAATTAAAATAATGTGTTATTATCACTCAAAAGTGGCTCCATGGGGTACCCAAATCAACCCAAGGATTTCCATGGTCGGCTATTACTCATCCAATAATGATAGGAATAGTTTTAAGTTAATTTTGTATTATTATAATATTCGTTTTAACTTGATTTACCCTATTTGCCTTTAATAGTGATAAATAAAAGTCAAAAGTTACTATTCACCACAAATTATTTTCATCTTATTGAACCAAATTTTACTTACTAATAATATCCATGTATGTCAGATTTTCTAAAATCAGTTCACAGAAGTGGTAAAATTACATTTAGATGAAAAAGTCAGTTTTTAAATACTACAAAGTGGTTCCATTACTCATAAAAAATTGAAGTTTTTCAGAAAAATACAAAAAATACAGCCTAAGATATATTTGATATTCCAAATTCAAAAATGATGTCTATTATTCCAAAATAAAAACATACAAGTTTCTTTAGTTAATTTAAAATTAATTCCAGTTGTAAAAACAAATAACATGTTACTATGAAACAATAACTATCAAAAGATTGACACTTGTTAATGTCCAATTTCAAAGTGAAATTAATTCCAATTACCATCATTGTTTTAAATGGTAAAATTATAATTTAATTACACTTTAAAACCAATTAAAAAGATAATCTATCCATATAAATAAATTAGATTAAATGTTAGTTTTGAAATAATGTACAATATTTTTCACAATTCACTTAAAAGATAAATTTTATCAGAAAAATATGAAAAATTTACCCAAAGTAAATTTGGATGTCTTTAATCTAAATAAGAATTTTAGTTTCATAAATATAAAATATAAATGTAAAGAAAACTAGATTTAAATAGCGTTTTCCATTAAAAGGCGATAAATATTCCCTTTAAAGAATGTTAGAGTATGTACGCATAAAAATAGATTAATTCACATTTTAAGCCTCTAACTTATATTGGATAAATGTTAAAACATCTGAAAAACATGTATTATCATATTTTAGTTAGTTCTATTTATTCCTACCAATACAATAACTATAAATTAACTACCAAATTAAATAATAATATTATATTATTAGTGTACAATGTATGATTTAAAAGAAACTCATTGTTGCGTATCGGGTAAGCCATCAAACATGGCATCCCCTTTTAATGTAAAATTAATATTTAATTAGAAAATTTTAATAAAAATGAAAATATAATATATTTTTATTTACTTGGGATATTACAGGTACAGTTGATAAATCAATAAATTAATGATGAGGATCCATCATTTATATCTATAATCACCATCCATTCACTGTCTAATGGGATAAGATCCTTCTGAATTATTATCATTGACAAGGTTTCAAGATCCTTTATACTTATATCATCTTTTAATTTGTTGTCTTTCCCACTATAGTAGTGGATATTTGAGTCATGGTCTTTGGGAATCTCTAACCAACATATCAAACCCATACTATTATATTTCTATGTGTATATATAAATAAGGAACATCTGATCATTTTATATTTCACTCATCTCCCCAGAGAGTTTCTGACACCATATTTTCAATGAGAATATCTCTTCAACCATCCCCAAATCATGTGTTGGATAGTTATACTGATGAACACTCAATTTCCTTTAGGCTAAATGTCAAGAAATCACCCAATGGGTATATACTAGACATCGATGTGTTGAGTTTCACTACCCCAACACTATCAATAATAGGACATGGGGTGGAGCCTAGTGTCGAGTCGATAGATCATACATATCGAAGTCCATAACCTATGGAACCTTTACCCATGCACACACATTTATCTCCATGAAAAAGTGTAGAGATAACAAGACAACTAATACCAAAAATGTATTCATAAATATATCCTATAATTTGAGTACAACTACTCTACTAAGAGAATATAAATGAAAAAAATAAAATCCCACCAAAAAATTGAAAATTAATCTGTCCATTTTAAATAGAGGCGACTATTATAAAATGTAACCATTGTTACCCCCATGATTTTATCTATTTTTCTATACATCACCTACTCTAGGTCATCCAATAATCTATCAAAATACCTTTTATCTGTAGCATTGAATACATATATGGGAATATCCCATGTAGTGATGAGTATAAAAATAAATATTTGGTGCCCCCAAAATGAATAATTAATTTGAGAAAATGAATGGTATTAGTCTTCCCAACCCCATGTTATAGGAAAACCTAGGTGAGAGGGTACTAGAAGTTGTATCTCATTATTTCCTTAGTTATACATTACTTTTCATCTCATACCCACATATATTTCCAGTCATAATATACTATTAGGACTCCAATAATGAACAAAAAATATTTTTATCAAATAGTAACTCCCATGATCTAAACCATACCTCATGCCATACGATTATATTTAAGGGTATGATGTATCAGTTGACCAAGAGAACTAACTCCACATGCCCTACCATCCCAGATTGGAATCAACTAAGAGATATCACTCATCATGTGTAGCATTGGAAAGCCTTGTGGAAATCATCTAATATATCACACTCATATGTTATCACTATACCAATAGAAAATCCCAGCCATCCATGATGGAATATATATGAGGAAAAATGTTCCTCAGGAATCTCCATGATGGAAGTCACACCGGAACAAATAGTATCATGATATTTAATATGGGGATCTCACCCCTATCTCATGCGGGAATCCATAAACCCTATTGAATGCCAGATGACTTCAATACATAGAAAATGGATAACATTCATGACTATCAAGGGAAAAAATAGAACATGATATAAAAATCTATAGATTATAATCATTACGTTGGGGATCAATCCTAGGATAGCTAGGGGACAACTAATACCATATAGAGACTCCAAATGATGATGCATAGGGGTTCACACCCAGGTCGACTAGGAGATGTTGTAAAACCCAATTATGAAATAACTACCTTTGAAGGATATTATATGGTAATATTCCTCTATCACAACCAAAATATCTTTCCCCATAGGGGATCATATGAAAGATGATACCCCAAACCCAAATGAAACTACAACTACATATGGGATCATATAGATAGTGAAATAAAAAAACCCTAATGGGGAAAACTTATATCTAGGGGATATTAACATATATATGGTGATGATGATACCACAAACACAACCTACGAATTACGATATGATTGAGGATCCCACCCTAGAATACCATTGGTATACATAAACAATTTCTACGACCATCCTGTAATGGGGATGAAAATATTGTACTGAGAAAGTAATTCCACATTTCACCATTCTATAAATAGAATAATGTAACCCATTAAATAGATATAGGTCCACATGAAACTAAAATAATCATCTTACTATCTTCACCTAACATCACATTTCTAAATCCAAAATCATGTCTAATATGAGGTTCTATGAGGAAAACTACTCAGGATAGGCTACTTGTGGGACTCCGTCTATGTCCTGATAACATATATGTATGAGTGAAAATATCTTATAAGAGTACACTATGTGACCCATAGTTAATGAAATTTCTATCAGAACCATCCCCTATATGTTTCCCCTATCATAACTAAGATTATATAAGAATAATTCATGTAATGTAACCCATGTCTCATGGTGTGTGACCTCAACCAAACACTTGGGCATGTCCTCATATGTATAAGGAATGGATGACAATGAATCTATAAATGATGTGTTCCAATAGTTCATGTTTTGTTCCACATTCAAAAATCCAATCTTGTGACCTTGACCATGCTTGATTATGTCAACATGTGACTATATCAATCCGTTAGGTATAGACACATTACCATGTCCCATTACATGTTAAGTAATGCTATGTCCTAAGCCATACAACCTCATATCAGTGCACAGTATATTCCCCTTGTACAATAGGATTAGTCCCCAAAATATAATCCTTCCAATATATAAATAACTCATTTTATGTTATGCTAGAATACATATTGATTGGTATATATATTTGAACTAAAAAAACATTTTTACCACCAAAAGCCACCATTTTAATCCTAAAACACAAAAATCTACCTTAGGGGATCTTTAACAGTAGTAATAGGGGAATAAAACAATAAAGTAATTTATAAATTAAAATAATTAATTAATTCACAAAAATACTCATATGTCATGGTGAAACAATCAATATTCAATTCTAACACAATGATCAGAATTAGGTGCACCCTGATACTCTGATTATCGATATAATAAATAAGTTTTAGCGGTGCATGATCTCCCTCAGATCCACCTCAATTCATCTATCATTCAAGGTATAAACCACACCCCTTCCATATACATGTGGAACATAATGGGCAAGGATGTATTATAAAATTATTTTTAAATAAACTAATATATCATCAACATGACTACCAAATCTCTCCCTCAACAAGGCACATGACGCCAGAAAATCATGTATCATGTCAATGGAAAATACGTGTTCTAAAATCAACCATGGAATCATATTTCTAATCCTAGACTCCAATTATGAGTTAATACACATTTCCAAAGATATTGTCTGTGTTTTTTATATATTATATTAATTATAACCACCCTGAGGATCTCAAATCCTCGTAATTCTCACCTGATTGAGGAAATTCAATGAAAATATTCATATAAATATTATAGAGTCTTACTGTAAAAACCCATATTCATTAATATATCCTTTATATCAGTTTTTTCTTTCCAAAATGTTAAATACTAATCATATATGGGGAATTAGTCCCTCTATTATGTCATCCATTCCATTGAACTCACTAGAGGGTTCTTATATTTTCAAAAAAAAATCCTTATGGGAATCCCAAGGATAAAAAGTTCCCTCTTTGTCATGGTAAAAACACCATAGAGTTCCTAAAAAGTCTACCACATTGTTATCATCCAGAAAAAATAGGACAAAATCATGCTACAAATCATGAATAGATCTCCTATAACATTATAGGTGGAAAACACTAACCACTTAGTCCAAATATGATCGTAGGGGATAGATTAACACTAACTCACCAACCTAATGTTGAAACTAACATAACCTTTTATTCCTAATCTACCCCATGATGAACTGCAAACTTAATATAAATCACTAAAACTTACTATATTCACATAAATGAATCCTCATAATAGCACCGACCTGTATATTGACTAACAACATGGGCCTCTAGAACATAGAAGAAAAGGATTCAACACTAATGGTGGAGTGAAAATACCCCATTGAAACATTAAAACATAAAGATTATTCTCCCAATAACAAACATTTATATATACATAGAACAACCACCACTCCCAAGGGTTTAACATTGGTGGTAAATAACCTCCTTAGCACCGTGTATCACAGTGTAACTGGTGTCATATTAAATCCCTAGATGGTTGATGTACTTCCCACCATTAGAAATATCCTCCCTAAAATATATGTATTTGAATTTTGGGCACAATATTCCTCCCAAACAAAGGTACCATTTTGTGCTTCCCTACCACTATAAAAATATAATTTGTAGGAACTAACAACTAGAGACATGAAATTTCCACTATCATGAAAACAATATTTAAAAAGATATAAACTAATCCATTTTATCTCCCATAAAGAGTAGAAAAAAAATCCTATATGTTAGCCTCATTAGTTATGGACATACTCTTAGGAGTCTCTTGGGCTTGCATGGACCCAACCTCTACCTGGTCCATTATCAACCCATGTCATAGATGGCATGTCACATGTTCCATAACCCTGCAACCCGAACATGTCTCTATGAGATCTCCCCAAGAAACACATTATCTAAAATCATGAATATAATTCATTGTTAGGTTTCTCAAATTAATCTCAAACACCAAAACCATAATGGTACCAAGGAAGAAGAATCGCGTAATCCAATAGACAAGGGATAAAGAACCTTCTCCATGAGTCTCTTTTATATAATTTAATTGAAAATAGGCATGAAATTATTGAAACATGGGTCATAAAAATCCATCCATCTATGATCCTCTAACTGAAATATTTCATATGAATCTTCATGGGAGTCAACATGCATGATAATGTAAACATTAAGGTAGTCCCGAGGATCTAGTATATAAATAAGGATATCAACCACTGCAGATATATACTAGTCTTGTACTCTAGAAAAAATTCAAAACAAAACAACTACTAGAGGGAACTGATAACTCATAGAACCACCACTCCAAGGGTTATACTACCCATTGTTAGAATTAGGTTGTATCAACCCATGATTGAGCTTATCCAGTAGGGTTGAGTTTAATCCTTCTAAAAAGGATGAATTCTCTATACCACAACTGATAACACATCCTCCCCCACTAGAGTAAAACATTTGATCAAGGAATCTATGAATCCAAGCCATTGTAACGGAAGAAAAATAGGGTCTCACCTACATTAAAAAATATTTAATTTGAAGATCTCCCCTCTTGATTTAGGGCACACTACTTATATCACCCCTAGATTTTATGGAACATTTGGTTTCTCCAATAAATGAAAATTTCAATTTTTTTGAGAAATGCACTGATTCAAACATTCTTTTCAAAAATAATCGGCAAGGCGAAAAATACATCGAACATCAAATTTTTATATGACACAAACAACACCAACTTGGTGTATGTTAATTGCAGCACTGACTTGGCGTATGTTATGAAAAAAATAATGTTTCTACAAATCATCATTTTACTATTATAATTATTTAAATGAGATAATTATAACCACACAGTTAAAGATAGTTATATGAATAGTAATAACTAATTTTCAAATGGCATTTAATATTATCTTATGTAAATAAAATATATTGATAATGAAATATATAATTTGCAGTTAGGTCCTTATATGTTTAAAAATAAAATTTTCTATAATGAACAGAATTTAATGACCTTCTATGAAACATATTAAAACTATTTATCAAAAAATTTAGAAATTTAATATGATAAAATAGACTTTATTTTTTAATTTTTAATCTCAAAAATGGATTAGGGTGAATTAATGCGATTTTTCAGAGAAACATCAATTTCATCTAATTTATATATAAAAAATTATATTTTAATTCGGTTTCAAATTGTAATTAGATCATATTTTTTTAAATAAACCCAATTTGGGACATTGGAACCAATTTATAATTGAAATTATATATAAAAACATAGCATATATTGGAATGTTTTTACATTAAAAACATTCATTGTCGACCCTACTAGGAGATTAATTTTAAATTAACTCATGTGACTTTTATTATTTGAAATTACTAAAATGTATTCCATATTTTGAATCAGAATAATATATAATATCATATATGATCAAAATTTTTTTTGACCATAAATATTATTAAATGTGATTAAAATTATTTAGAATAATTAAGCGAAATAATATGTTAACCAAATACAAAACCATAAATTTAAGAACCTGGACAACGTATTCACTAGTATGAAACCCATAGTATATACATTATTCATCCATAAACCTTCCATTATTGAGTTTTGGAGGTTTTTGGGATTTTTTTGTAAAATATCTTGTAAATCTGACCATTTATCAAAAATTCCATGTGTGTCCTTTCACTAATGTAAAAAAGGAATACAACTATACCAATTCTTTAAACCTCTCAAACCAAAAAGTTTAGGATATTATCTTCCAAATAAATATCCCAATATCCAAAACTTTCTCCTATGATACCCCAATTGGGCATAAATCAATCCAATATTTTCTTTTGAACAATCCAAATTACATTACCCGATTATGATGTAACATCTTATCTCAAGCTTCATTCATTTATTTACAATCTCCACCACCTCCAAACTACTTATTCCATGATAATATAAAAAATAACTATAAAAAATATACTAAAATGATGTTATTATAGGGATTCTACATAAACATACCCACCCTTTTATCCATTGGTTAAGAAACATATTTTTTTATGTGTACGATGTACTACCACTTCACTAAATGATGATTGTTCCTTTTTCCTTTATAACCTCTCATGTTGAAAATTTATATGTAAAATATATATATATATATGTGTGTGTCATATATTATATTTATTATGTCTTTAATAATCATTATTACTTTTAGAACTCATATATTTTCAATTTTTATTAGGTTTAATTATGAAATTTATTTAGAGGAAGTGTAGACTATTGCCCCCTCAATGAGGTGTGATTTATTCACACACTACAGGGAATGAATTTAGGATGGGTTTAGTGAAATTATATGATATATATATCATTATAATTATAATATAATGATATTATATACATATATACATATCCATATTTTTCTTCCTTTTATTCAATACGATAATAAAAATGAAAGGCAAGGTTTATGTGTACACACAACTTACCGTCTTTTTGGGTGGTTTACACAATTTAATAGTTATATATTCAATAGATTGTTATAATAAAAATATAATTAATATTAATTATATTAATATCATGTATTACTTTCTGGAATTATGATATTAGTATAAGTACCAATATTCTAAAAAATTAAGACACATGCGAAGAATAAAGTGAATATTACCTTAAGTTAAACCATAAATTCAGTTTTTTAACATGTGAGTAATATAAATTCAAAATAAACCCATATATGTTATTATATATAATAAAATTAATTTTTAAAATATTTATTTAATTTTATATTTATTATACATGTGGTTTGAGGGACTACGATGAGAGTTAAGACACATGTTATGGAAATCTCCCCACACTTTTATTTCCATGAGATACTTGCGCTCATAAAAAATAAATTATTTTTCAGAGTGTATGTACTAAAAATTAATGTATTATATTTCTATTATAATTAAATTTATGGGTATTAAGATATAAAATTTAGGATCTTTATTTTATTTCGTTTATGTCTCAAAATACACTAAATCGTTAAAATAGTTTTGTCTCTATTTTCCTCCATTGAGACCTATGTTTTTTATGCCCCTAAATTAATGTATAGATGTATTTAAATAAATTATACATGTCAAATCATTAATATCCTTTCTTTATGGTATTTTTAGATGCATGTAAATTAATTTTGTACATAGGGATTATTATCTTAGTTTGACAAGTGCTAATAGTTTAGGGAACAATCTCATCGCTTTTCAAGATTGTTTATGATTATGATTCAATTAATGAAATATCATAATCCATATATCATTAACACTCATTAATTTTCTTATCATCCATTTAGTCAATATATCCTAATGTATTGTTACTATTTTCCCACAATTTTAAACTTAAGATGTTGTTTTTAAGTAAAATCTGAAAATCTCTCTCTTCTTCATAAATCAATTGTTTTCAAAAACAGAATGTTTTAAATCCTTTAAAAAAAAAATTCATAATATTTTTGAATCCCATTTAAAATGAGAATGGATATTAATTTTGTTTATAGTTTTCAATTATTCATATACAGGTTTTCAAATATATTTTTATTGTAAAGGGTTTTCAAAAGGTTTTATGTTTTAATTTTTTTTGAATGTGGAAGGAATATTTTCCTCAAGATATGATTTTAAAACATCTTTCAAAACTATTTACAATATATGATAACAACCATTCATGTTACCCATGAGTTTTGGTGAAATAAATCAATTTTTACATTCATAATCATTCTCTTAATGAATAATTATTTTATGACATAATTTTTATTAAACCCGATTCAATTTCACAGGTTATATGTTTTTGAAACCCACTTCATTTCACGGATTATGTTTATGATTCATTGATTTGGAAAACAATATTTTCCACAATTTAAGATATGATTACGCATTTATAATAACCAATTTTTGTCATGGGTTATGATATTATAATATTTTATATTTTGAACATGTATGTATCATTTCATTGTGAGATTGGTGAGACATATATCTCCCTCCAATGCATTTGGTTATCATTTATATCTAATGAGATAGAGTAAGATGGAATTGGTAATGAACCTTGACTTTTAATATGGACATGGGAGTGAACCATGAGTACATAGATGGTATGAGGATTGAAATCATTTGACTAATATGGCTATGGGAGTAAACCATGACTACCACGATGGTGTGGGAAGTGATCCCATAATACCAATATGATTTTGGAAGAGATTAATATAGTACCATTGAAGTCATATTATATACTTCTGTGTCTGCCAAAAATCTATGTTTTATTCCAATGTTATCATTCATTGATTTTATTCATTATTTCCTTATTATTAATTTCTTATGAACTACCAAGCATTATTCTATGATGCTTGTATATGATCTTCGATTTTAAGGGTATGATCTTCCATTTTCTTTGTTATGTTCTCATACCTTTATTCTCATGATAATGCTTAAAAATCTCCCTTGTTTAACCTTACTAAGAAACTATATTGACCCCTTTTTATGTTTCTGTCCCCATGTTAGGATGATATGTATTATTTTTTATATTTCAATAAGGGCTATTTGTCTCTAAGAAATAAGTGTGAGATAATTTGGCACATTTATGTTAGCATTTTTATGCTTCCATGTTTCCAAAGGAACTAGACTAATATGGTCCTTTGACCTCTATTTGTGTAATGTTGTAAGTATTCCCCAAAAGTTATGTAATTTTAATTTATGAAAATTTAGAATTGTTATATTATTGATTGATGTAAATGACCTCTGATCCTATCATCGATAGCATATTGGTATATAATTTTGGGAAAATGTCTCCACTAGTATCAATAGGCTGTGAAAAATGGATATAATCTTGGAAAAGTGGATTATGTCCTTATGTAACATCATATCATAACTCCATGTCAAATATTGTAACCAAAACCCTTATAAAGTCACTAGGAATGAAATCTGTTTCCCTAAATCACATCTATTGAATTTCCAATTATTCTTTTACATTCGGGGTCTTTTCATCCAATTTAAGACAATTAGAAATAAACTACATTGTTAATGGAACAAAAGCTCCAAACCATGAAACTATACTCTTTGGGAGGAATTTAATCACACACACACAATTGTTCACGTCACTAAAATGTTTCATGGAGGGGACGAATCCCCTATTTTTGGTGAGTCTAACTCCATGTCAAAAACCACCCCCACATGTTACTACTGATTCCCTACTTCACCCTAGATAATCCATTATCAATATGTGAATGGAAAATGAACACATAACATATAAAGTTTACTTGGGACATAAACATTCTAAAGTGGAATAACCATACGGTCGAGTTCCATACATATCACTAAATGGAATATCAATACAAAGGACTTCCATACCCAATGCATTAGAGGTTATAACGTAACCACTCATCCTAGTTTATCACGCCACCACCCATCATCTAGTTTATCACGTAACCACCTGTCAAATGTCCAATTACCATCATAACACATAAAATATTGCAAATATAGACATTTCACTAATAAAATTTCATTTTCACCCACAAGAAATAATTTAAAGATATTAAAATAATCAATACATTTTAAAAAATTATTTTTAATACCAAAATACGCAAAAAGGGTATATGGTATTTATTTTTCTTTTAAAAAAATTACGGCTTGTTAAGGAAGATAGGGATCAAATAATAATTGTGGTGGCGGAAAAATCATTGTCACCGCTTACGGTAAAAAGAAAAATTCCCTTTTTTCATTTAGTAAAATTATTCATAGAAAAATAATCCATTGGAATGAAATGAAAAGTCAAAGGTGTTTATAAAGCCTAAAAAAGAATGTCATGTATAAAACAAAATATACCCTAATGAAAGGAGATTGAGATGAAGTCCTTTAGAAAGATAATTATGTAAATAAAATAGATCTATTATGTGTATTTACTATTATTACAAATAAATAATGTAAAAAAACAAGATAATATATCAAAATTAAATTCACAAATAATCCTATCATGACATAAAAAAGAATTAGAAGATAAACCCAATGAATGGAATTTGGGTTAAGAAGTTCCCTTACCTCCTCTCCAACTTGACCATTCGTTCATTGATATCCTAAATAATACACTAAAGTTAATTTCTATCCACTTAAGAACCTTTTTCATGTTTATTATTCCATTTATATAACTTATTACCATGTTATAAACATTATATAATCATTTATGTTAATAACAGTCATTTTTTCGATATTTGGTACTTGAGTCAAAAATGAACACCATATAATTACAAGTTGTCCATGTGGTAAATATTCCATGATCAAAATAAAGATATTAATGATTTAGATATCATATATATCATATATATCCAGTATATATATGTTTTTATAATATTACATAACATTTGGATGTATGAAATGAAATGCACCGTTCATGGAGAAGGTAAGTTGTACGTATGCATGAACACTACTTTCATTTATATTTCGTATTTTAATGGAATTAAAACATAATGATACATAGTTATATTATAATTCCAGTATAATATAATATATATTATCATTAACTCCATCCTTTATATGTTCCGTATATGGAATGAACGAGTCACATCACTTTGAGGGGGCGCCAGTCCGCACTTTCTCAAATGAAATCATCTTGTTTTCCCATAATGGAAACCATAATGTTATAGTATAAATGAAAAATATAGAAGCATAAATAAAACATAAACATAGTATATATCATATATAAATATATTTCCATCTTAATGGAAACCATGAGAGGCGGTAGGAGATATTTGAATAATCATCCTTTCATGAGGCGTTAGTTTGCCATCTGGAGAAATAGTATGTTCTTCACCAATTCGATGGAGGCGTGAGTATGTTTAGCTGGAATAATTATCATAACAATATACTAGTATATTGGGGATACTTTGTTTGTTATAAAATAATGGAATAAAAAGAGTATAAGGGTTTGATAAGTAAAATAATATAAAAGAATTTAAGAGAAATTGTTACCTTTAATTCAGGTAACTCCCTTTTGTTTGAACCAAAAGGACTTCTTGAAGTTCATTATTCCTAAGGTAAGGATTCTATATGGAATAGAGTGATATTGAGAGCTTAATTGGGCAGGTGTTGAATGAGCCACACAGATTGAGAGGATTGATGAATGGTTTATAAGTGGTGTCCTTTTATCAGAGGGAGGAGGGACTCTTTAGGAAAGTGTCAAATTATTATTTTAATTTAAACATATCATCAATTTCAAAAGGAGAAAAACTCATTAATGTGAAATATATGATGAATCATGGTCGAAATAAAATCATCCAATAAAAATTGGACCGGTTTAGGACATTATTTTAGTATTTATAATGTTATTTATTCCAATCATTTATTGATGAGGTAAATACTACATCACTATTGTGTCACAAATAATTTAATTTATTTGATTTGTAAAAATTATTAAAAAAATAATATAATGTAGGAAATCTTCTTAGCATCCCAATTAATACTTATTTTTGAATATATGACGTACATAACCTAATGTAAAAATTGATTTACTAAATGATATTTGTTTATGTTATTTCTTCCTTTACTTTATGTTAATTAAAATAATGTGTTATTATCACTCAAAAGTGGCTCCATGGGGTACCCAAATCAACCCAAGCATTTACATGGTCGGCCATTACTCATCCAATAATGATAAGAATAGTTTAAGGTAATTTTGTATTATTATAATATTCTTTTTAACTTGAATTACCCTATTTACCTTTAATAGCGATAAATAAAAGTCAAAAGTTACTATTCACCACAAATTATTTTCATCTTATTGAACCAAATTTTACTTACTAATAATAACCATGTATGTCAGATTTTCTAAAATCAGTTCACAGAAGCGGTAAAATTACATTTAGATGAAAAAGTCAGTTTTTAAATACTACAAAGTGGTTCCATTACTCATAAAAAATTGAAGTTTTTCAGAAAAATACAAAAAATACAGCCTGAGATATATTTGATATTCCAAATTCAAAAATGATGTCTATTATTCAAAAATAAAAACATATAAGTTTCTTTAGTTAATTTAAAATTAATTCCAGTTGTAAAAAACAAATAACATGTTACTATGAAACAATAACTATCAAAAGATTGACACTGGTTTATGTCCAATTTCAAAGTGAAATTAATTCCAATTACCATCATTGGTTTAAATGGTAAAAATATTATTTAATTACACTTTAAAAACAATTAAAAAGATAATCTATCCATATAAATAAATTAGATTAAATGTTAGTTTCGAAATAATGTACAATATTTTTCACAATTCACTTAAAAGATAAATTTTATCAGAAAAATACAAAAAATTTACCCAAAGTAAATTTGGATTTATTGAATCTAAATAAGAATTTTAGTTTCATAAATATAAAATATAAATGTAAACAAAACTATATTTAAATAGGGTTTTCCATTAAAAGGTGATAAATATTCCCTTTAAAGAATGTTAGAGTATGTACACTTAAAAATAGATTAATTCACATTTTAAGCCTCTAACTTATATTGGATAAATGTAAGAACATCTAAAAAACATGTATTATCATATTTTAGTTAGTTCTATCTATTCCTACCAATACAATTGTTATAAATTAACAACCAAATTAAATAATAATATTATATTATTAGTGTACAATGTATGATTTAAAATTAACTCATTGTTGCGTATCGGGTAAGCCATCAAACATGGCATCCCCTTTTAATGTAAAATTAATATTTAATTAGAAAATGTTAATAAAAATGAAAATATAATATATTTTTATTTACTTGGGATATTACAGGTACATTTGATAAATCAATAAACTAATGATGAGGATCCATCATTTATATCTATAATCACCATCCATTCATTGTCTAATGGGATAAGATCCTTCTGAATTATTATCATTGACAAGGTTTCAAGATCCTTTCTACTTATATCATCTTTTAATTTATTGTATTTCCCACTATAGTAGTGGATATTTGAGTCATGGTCTTTGGGAATCTCTAACCAACATATCCAACCCATACTATTATATTTCTATGTGAATATATAAATAAGGAACATCTGATCATTTTATATTCTACTCATCTCCCCAGAGAGTTTGTGACAACATATTTTCAATGAGAATATCTCTTCAACCATCCCCAAATCATGTGTTGGATAGTTATACTGATGAACACTCAATTTCCTTTAGGATAAATGTCAGGAAATCGCCCAATGGGTATATACTAGACATCGATGTGTTGAGTGTCACTACCCAAACACAATCAATAATAGGACATGGGGTGGAGCCTAGTGTCGAGTCGACAGATCATACATATCGAAGTCCATAACCTATGGAACCTTTACCCATGCACACACATTTATCTCCATGAAAAAGTGTAGAGATAACAAGACAACTAATACCAAAAATGTATTCATAAATATATCCTATAATTTGAGTACAACTACTCTACTAAGAGAATAAAAAAGAAAAAAATAAAATCCCACCAAAAAATTGAAAATTAATCTGTCCATTTTAAATAGAAGCGACTATTATAAAATGTAACCATTTTTACCCCCTGATTTTATCTATTTTTCTGTACATCACCTACTCTAGGTCATCCAATAATCTATCAAAATACCTTTTATCTGTAGCATTGAATTTATATATGGGAATATCCTATGTAGTGATGAGTATAAAAATAAATATTTGGTGCCCCCAAAATGAATAATTAATTTGAGAAAATGAAAGGTATTAGTCTTCCCAACCCCATGCTAGAGGTAAACCTAGGTGAGAGGGTACTAGAAGTTGTATCTCATTATTTCCTTAGTTATACGTTACTTTTCATCTCATACCCACATATCATTCCAGTCATAAAATACTATTAGGACTCCAATAATGAAAAAAAATATTTTTATCAAATAGTACCTCCCGTGATCTAAACCATACCTCATGCCATACGATTATATTTAATGGTATGATGTATCAGTTGACCAAGAGAACTAACTCCACATGCCCTACCATCCCAGATTGGAATCAACTAAGAGATATCACTCATCATGTGTAGCATTGGAAAGCCTTGTCGAAATCATCTAATATATCACACTCATATGTTATCACTATAACAATAGAAAATCCCAGCCATCCATGATGGAATATATATGAGGAAAAATGTTCCTCAGGAATCTCCATGATGGAAGTCACACCGGAACAAATAGTATCATGATATTTAATATGGGGATCTCACCCCTGTCTCATGGGGGAATCCATAAACCCTATTGAATGCCAGATGACCCCAATACAAAGAAAATGGATAACATTCATGACTATCAAGGGAAAAAATAGAACATGATATAAAAATCTATAGATTATAATCATTACATTGGGGATCAATCCCAGGATAGCTAGGGTACAACTAATACCCTATAGAGACTCCAAATGATGATGCATAGGGGTTCACACCCAGGTCGACTAGGAGATGTTGTAAAACCCAATTATGAAATAACTACCTTTGAAGGATATTATACGGTAATATTCCTCTATCACAACCAAAATATCTGTCCCCATAGGGGATCATATAAAATATGATACCCCAAACCCGAATGAAACTACAACTACATATGGGATCATATAGATAGTGAAATAAAAAAACCCTAATGGGGAAAACATATATCCAGGGGATATTAGCATGTATATGGTGATGATGATACCACAAACACAACCTACGAATTACGATATGATTGGGTATCCCACCCTAGAATACCATTGGTATAGATAAACAATTTCTACGACCATCCTGTAATGGGGATGAAAATATGGTACTGAGAATGTAATTCCACATTTCATCATTCTATAAATAAAATAATGTAACCCATTCAATAGATATAGGTCCACATGAATCTAAAATAATCATCTTAATATCTTCACCTCACATCACATTTCTAAATCCAAAATCATGTCTAATATTAGGTTCTATGAGGAAAACTACTCGAGATAGGCTACTTGTGGGCCTCCGTCTATTTCCTGATAACAGATATGTATGAGTGAAAATAACTTATAAGAGTACACTATGTGACCCATAGTTAATGAAATTTCTATCAGAACCATCCCCTATATGTTTCCACTATCATAACTAATATTATATAAGAATAATTCATGTAATGTACCCCATGTCTCATGGTGTGTGACCTCACCCAAACACTTAGGCATGTCCTCATATGTATAAGGAATGGATGACAATGAATCTATAAATGATGTGTTCCAATAGTTCATGTTTTGTTCCACATTCAAAAATCCAATCTTGTGTCCTTGACCATGCTTGATTATGTCAACATGTGACTATATCAATCCGTTAGGTATAGACACATTACCATGTCCCATTACATGTTAAGTAATGCTATGTCCTAAGCCATACAACCTCATATCAGTGCACAGTATATTCCCCTTGTACAATAGGATTAGTCCCCAAAATATAATCCTTCCAATATATAAATAACTCATGTTATGTTATGCTAGAATACATATTGATTGGTATATATGTTTGAACTAAAAAATAATTTTTACCACCAAAAGCCACCATTTTAATCCTAAAACACAAAAATCTACCTCAGGGGATCTTTAACAGTAGTAATAGGGGAATAAAACAATAAAGTAATTTATAAATTAAAATAATTAAATAATTCACAAAAATACTCATATGTCATGGTGAAACAATCAATATTCAATTCTAACAAAATGATCAGAAGTAGGTGCACCCTGATACTGTGATTATCGATATAATAAATAAGTTTTAGCGGTGCATGATCTCCCTCAGATCCACCTCAATTCATCTATAATTCAAGGTATAAACCACACCCCTTCCATATACATGTGGAACATAATGGGTAAGGATGTATTATAAAATTATTTTTAAATAAACTAATATATCATCAACATGACTACCAACTCTCTCCCTCAACAAGGCACATGACACCAAAAAATCATGTATCATGTCAATGGAAAATACATGTTCTAAAATCAGCCATGGAATCATATTTCTAATCCTAGACTCCAATTATGAGTTAATACACATTTCCAAAGATATTGTCTGTGTTTTTTATATATTATATTAATTATAACCACCCTGAGGATCTCAAATCCTCATAATTCTCATCTGATTGAGGAAATTCAATGAAAATATTCATATAAATATTATAGAGTCTTACTGGAAAAACCCATATTCATTAATATATTTTTTATATTAGTTTTTTCATTCCAAAAAGTTATATACTAATCATATAGGGGGAATTAATCTCTCTATTTTGTCATCCATTCCATTGAACTCATTAGAGGGTTCTTATATTTTTAAAAAAAAATTTCTTATGGGAATCCAAAGGATAAAAATTTCCCTCTTTGTCATGGTAAAAACACCATAGAGTTCCTAAAAAGTCTACCACATTGTTATCATCCAGGAAAAAATAGGACAAAATCATGCTAAAAATCATGAATAGATCTCCTATAACATTATAGGTGGAAAACACTAACCACCTAGTCCAAATATGATCGTAGGGGATAGATTAACACTAACTCACCAACCTAATGTTGAAACTAACATAACCTTTTAGTCCTAATCTACCCCAGGATGAACTGAACACATAATATAAATCACTAGAACTTACTATATTCACATAAATGAATCCTCATAATAGCGCTGAACTGTATATTGACTAACAACATGGGCCTCTAGAACATAGAAGAAAAGGATTCAACACTAATGGTGGAGTGAAAATACCCCATTGAAACATTAAAACATAAAGATTATTCTCCCAATAACAAACATTTATATATACATAGAACAACCACCCCTCCCTAGGGTTTAACATTGGTGGTAAATAACCTCCTTAGCACCATGTATCACAGTGTGACTGGTGTCATATTAAATCCCTAGATGGTTGATGTACTTCCCACCATTAGAAATATCCTCCCTAAAATACAAGTATTTGAATTTTGGGCACAATATTCCTCGCAAACAATGGTACCATTTTGTGCTTCCCTACCACTATAAAAAATTTAATTTTTACGAACTAATAACTAGAGACATGAAATTTCCACTATCATGAAAACAATAATTAAAAAGATATAAACTAATCCATTTTATCTCCCATAAAGATTAGAAGAAAATCCTATATGTTAGCCTCATTAGTTATGGACATACTCTTAGGAGTCTCTTGGGCTTGCATGGACCCAACCTCTACCTAGTCCATTATCAACCCATGTCATAGATGGCATGTCACATGTTCCATAACCCTGCAACCCGAACATGTCTCTATAAGATCTCCCCAAGAATCGAATTATCTAAAATCATGAATATAATTCATTGTTAGGTTTCTCAAATTAATCCCTAACACCAAAACCATAATGGTACCAAGGAAGAAGAATCACGTAATCCAATAGATAAGGGATAAAGAACCTTCTCCATGAGTCTCTTTTATATAATTCAATTGAAAATAGGCATGAAATTATTGAAACATGGGTCATAAAAATCCATCTATCTATGATCCTCTAACTGAAATATTTAATATGAATCTTCATGGGAGTCAACATGCATGATAATGTAAACATTAAGGTAGTCCCAAGGATCTAGTATATAAATAAAGCTATCAACCACTACGGATATATACTAGTCTTGTAATCTAGAAAAAATTCAAAACAAAACAACTACTAGAGGGAACTGATAACTGATAGAACCACCACTCCAAGGGTTATACTACCCATTGTTAGAATTAGGTTTTATCATCCCATGATTGAGCTTATCCAGTAGGGTTGAGGTTAATCCCTTTAAAAAGGATGAATTTTCTATACCAAAACTGATAACACATCCTCCCCTACTAGAGTAAAACATTTGATCAAGGAATCTATAAATCCAAGCCATTGTAAAGGAAGAAAAATAGGGTCTCACCTACATTAAAAAATATTTAATGTGAAGATCTCCCCTCTTGATTTAGGGCACACTACTTATATCACCCCTAGATTTTATGGAACATTTGGTATCTCCAATAAATTAAAATTTCATTTTTTTTGAGAAATGCACTGATTCAAACATTCTTTTCAAAAATAATCGGCAAGGCAAAAAATACACAGAACATCAAATTTTTATATGATACAAACAACACCAACTTGGTGTATGTTAATTGCAGCATTGACTTGGCGTATGTTATGTAAAAAAATAATGTTTCTACAAATCATCATTTTACTATTATAATTATTTAAATGGGATAATTATAACCACGCAGTTAAAGATAGTTATATGAATAGTAATAACTAATTTTCTAATGACATCTAATATTATCTTATGTAAATAAAATATATTGATAATGAAATATATAACTTTCAGTTATGTCCTTATATGATTAAAAATAAAATTTTCTATAATGAACAGAATTTAATGACCTTCTATGAAACATATTAAAACTATTTATCGAAAAATTTAGAAATTTAATACGATAAAATAGACTTCATTTTTTAATTTTTAATCTCAAAAATGTATTAGGGTGAATTAATGTGATTTTTCAGAGAAACATCAATTTCATATAATTTATATATAAAAAATTATATTTTAATTCGGTTTCAAATTGAAATTAGATCATATTTTTTTAGATAAACCCAATTTGGGACATTGGAACAAATTTATAATTGAAATTATATATAAAACCATAGCATATATTGGAATGTTTTTACATTAAAAACATTCATTGTCGACCCTACTAGGAGATTAATTTTAAATTAACTCATGTGACTTATATTATTTGAAATTACTAAAATGTATTCCATATTTTGAATCAGAATAATATATAATATCATATATGATCCAAATTTTTTTTGACCATAAATATTATTAAATGTGATTAAAATTATTTAAAATAATTAAGCGAAATAATATTTTAACAAAATACAAAACCATAAATTTAAGAACATGGACAGCTTATTCACTGGTATGAAACCCATTGGATGTACATTATTCATCCATAAACCTTCCATTATTGAGTTTTTGAGGTTTTTGGGATTTTTTTTGTAAAATATCTTGCAAATCTGACCATTTATCAAAAATTCCATGTGTGTCCTTTCACTAATGTAAAAAAGGAATCCAACTCTACCAATTCTTTAAACCTCTCAAACCAATAGTTTTAGGATATTATCTTCCAAATAAATATCCCAATATCTAAAAAATTCTCCTATGATACCCCAATTGGGCATAAATCAATCCAATAATTTCTTTTGAACAATCCAAATTACATTACCCGATTATGATGTAACATCTTATCTCAAGCTCTATTCATTTATTTACAATCTCCCCCACCTCCAAACTCCTTATTGCATGATAATATAAAAAATAACTATAAAAAATATACTAAAATGATGTTATTATAGGGATTCTACATAAACATACCCACCCTTTTATCCACTGGTTAAAAAACATATTTTTTTATGTGTACGATGTATTACCACTTCACTAAATGATGATTGTTCCTTTTTCCTTTATAACCTCTCCTGTTGAAACTTTATATGTAAAATATGTATATATATATATGTGTCATATATTATATTTATTATGTCTTTAATAATCATTATTACTTTTAGAAGTCATATATTTTCAATTTTTATTAGGTTTAATAATGAATTTTTTTTGAGGAAGTGTAGACTATTTCCCCCTCAATGAGGTGTGATTTATTCACACACTACAGGGAATGAATTTAGGATGGGTTTAATGAAATTATATGATATATATATCATTATAATTATAATATAATGATATTATATACATATATACATATCCATATTTCTCTTCCTTTCATTCAATACGATAATAAAAATGAAAGGCAAGGTTTATGTGTACACACAACTTACCATCTTTTTGGGTGGTTTACACAATTTAATAGTTATATATTCAATAGATTGTTATTATAAATATATAATGAATATTAATTATATTAATATCATGTATTACTTTCTGGAATTATGATATTAGTATAAGTACCAATATACTAAAAAATTAAGACACATGCGAAGAACAAAGCGAATATTACCTAAAGTTAAACCATAAATTCAGTTTTTTAACATGTGAGTAATATAAATTCAAAATAAACCCATATATGTTGTTAGATATAATAAAAATAATTTTTAAAATATTTATTTAATTTTATATTTATTATACATGTGGTTTGAGGGACTACGAAGAGAGTTAAGACACATGTTATGGGAATCTCCCCACACTTTTATTTCCATGAGATACTTGCGCTCATAAAAAATAAATTATTTTTCAGAGTGTATGTACTAAAAATTAATGTATTATATTTCTATTATAATTAAATTTATGTGTATTAAGATATAAAATTTATGATCTTTATTTTATTTCGTTTATGTCTCAAAATACACTAAATCATTAAAATAGTTTTGTCTCTATTTTCCTCCATTGAGACCTATGTTTTGTTATGCCCCTAAATTAATTTATAGATGTATTTAAATAAATTATACATGTCAAATCGTTAATATCATTTTTTATGGTATTTTTAGATTCATGTAAATTAATTTTGTACGTAGTGATTATTATCCTAGTTTGACAAGTGCTAATAGTTTAGGGAACAATCTCATTGCTTTTCAAGATTGTTTATGATTATGATTCAATTAATGAAATATCATAATCCATATATCATTAAAACTCATGAATTTTCTTATCCTCCAGTTAGTCAATATATCCTAATGTATTGTTACTATTTTCCCACAATTTTAAACTTATGATGTTGTTTTTAAGTAAAATCTGAAAATCTCTCTCTTCTTCATAAATCAATTGTTTTCAAAAACAGAATGTTTTAAATCATTTAAAAAAAAATTTCATAAGATTTTTGAATCCCATTTAAAATGAAAATGGATATTAATTTTGTTTATAGTTTTCAATTATTCATATACAGGTTTTAAAATATATTTTTATTGTAAAGGGTTTTCAAAAGGTTTTATGTTTTAATTTTTTTTTAATGTGGAAAGAATATTTTCCTCAAGATATGATTTTAAAACATCTTTCAAAACTATTTACAATATATGATAACAACCATTCATGTTACCCATGAGTTTTGGTGAAATAATTCAATTTTTACATTCATAATCATTCTCTTAATGAATAATTATTTTATGACATAATTTTTATTAAACCCGATTCAATTTCACAGGTTATATGTTTTTGAAACCCACTTCATTTCACGGATTATATTTATGATTCATTGATTTGGAAAACAATATTTTCCACAAGTTATGATATGATTACACATTTATAATAACCAATTTTTTTCATGGGTTATGATATTATAATATTTTATATTTTGAACATGTATGTATCATTTCATTGTGAGATTGGTGAGACGTATATCTCCCTCCAATGCATTTGGTAACCATTTATATCTAATGATATAGAGTAAGATGGAATTTGTAATGAACCTTGACTTTTAATATGGACATGGGAGTGAACCATGAGTACATAGATGGTATGAGGATTGAAATAATTTGGCTAATATGGCTATGAGAGTAAACCATGACTACCAAGATGGTGTGGGAAGTGATCTCATACTACCAATATGATCTTGGAAGAGATTAATATAGTACTATTGAAGTCATATTATATACTTCTGTGTCTGCCAAAAATCTATGTTTTATTCCAATGTTATCATTCATTGATTTTATTCATTATTTCCTTATTATTAATTTCTTATGAACTACCAAGCATTATTCTGTGATGCTTGTATATGATCTTCGATTTTAAGGGTATGATCTTCTATTTTCCTTGTTATGTTCTCATACCTTTATTCTCATGATAATGCTTACAAATCTCCCTTGTTTACCCGTACTAAGAAACTATATTGACCCCTTTTTATGTTTCCGTCCCCATGTTATGATGATATGAATTATTTTTTATAATTCAATAAGGGCTATTTGTCTCAAAGAAATAAGTGTGAGATAATTTGGCACATTTATGTTAGCATTTTTATGCTTCCATGTTTCCAAAGGCACTAGACTAATATGGTCCATTGACCTCTATTTGTGTAATGTTGTAAGTATTCTACAAAAGTTATGTAATTTTAATTTATGAAAATTTAGAATTGTTATATTATTGATTGATGTAAATGACCTCTGATCCTATCATCGATAGCATATTGGTATACGAGTTTGGGAAAATGTCTCCACTAGTATCAATAGGCTGTGAAAAATGGATATACTCTTGGAAAAGTGGATCATGTCCTTATGTAACATCATATCATAACTCCATGTCAAATATTGTAACCAAAACCCTTATAAAGTCACTAGGAATGAAATCTGTTTCCCTAAATCAAATATATTGAATTTCCAATTATTCTTTTACATTCGGGGTCTTCTCTTCCAATTTAAGGCAATTAGAAATAAACTACTTTGTTAATGGAACAAAAGCTCCAAACCATGAAACTATACTCTTTGGGAGGAATTTAATCACACACACACAATTGTTCACGTCACTAAAATGTTTCATGGAGGGGACGAATCCCCTATTTTTGGTGAGTCTAAGTCCATGTCAAAAACCACCCCCACATGTTACTACTGATTCCCTACTTCACCCTAGATAATCCATTATCAATATGTGAATGGAAAATGAACACATAACATATAAAGTTTACTTGGGACATAAACATTCTAAAGTGGAATAACCATATGGTCGAGTTCCATACATATCACTAAATCGAATATCAATACAAAGGAATTCCATACCCAATGCATTAGAGGTTATAACGTAACCACCCATCCTAGTTTATCACACCACCACCCATCATCTAGTTTATCACGTAACCACCTGTCAAATGTCCAAGTACCATCATAACACATAAAATATTGCAAATATAGACATTTCACTAATAAAATTTCATTTTCAATCACAAGAAATAATTTAAAGATATTAAAATAATCAATACATTTTAAAAAATTATTTTTAATACCGAAATACGTAAAAAGGGTATATGGTATTTATTTTTCTTTTAAAAAAATTACGGCTTGTGAAGGAAGCTAGGGATCAAATAATAATTGTGGTGGCGGAAAAATCATTGTCACTGCTTCAGGTAAAAATAAACATTCCCTTTTTTCATTTAGTAAAATTCTTCATAGAAAAAGAATCCATTGGAATGAAATGAAAAGTGAAAGGTGTTTATAAAGCCTAAAAAAGAATGTCGTGTATAAAATAAAATATACCCTAATGAAAGGAGATTGAGATGAAGTCCTTTAGAAAGATAATTTTGTAAATAAAATAGATCTATTATGTGTATTGACTATTATTACACATAAAGAATGTAAAAAAACAAGATAATATATCAAAATTAATTCACAAATAATCCTATCATGACATAAACAAGAATTAGAAGACAGACCCAATGAATGGAATTTGGGTTAAGAAGTTCCCTTACCTCCTCTCCAACTTGACCATTCGTTCATTGATATCCTAAATAATACACTAAAGTTAATTTCTATCCACTTAAGAACCTTTTTAATGTTTATTATTCCATTTATATAACTTATTACGATGTTATAAACATTATATAATCATTTATGTTAATAACAGTCGTTTTGTCGATATTTGGTACTTGAGTCAAAAATGAACACCATATAATTACAAGTTGTCCATGTGGTCAATATTCCATGATCAAAATAAAGATATTAATGATTTAGATATCATATATATCATATATATCCAGTGTATATATGTGTTTATAATATTACATAACATTTGGATGTATGAAATGAAATGCACCGTTCATGGAGAAGGTAAGTTGTACGTATGCATGAACACTACTTTCATTTATATTTCGTATTTTAATGAAATTAAAACATAATGATACATAGTTATATTATAATTCCAGTATAATATAATATATAATATCATTAACTCCATCCTTTATATGTTCCATATATGGAATGGACGAGTCACATCACTTTGAGGGGACGCCAGTCCGCACTTTCTCAAATGAAATCATCTTGTTTTCCCATAATGGAAACCATAAAGTTATACTATAAATGAAAAATATAGAAGCATAAATAAAACATAAACATAGTATATATCATATATAAATATATTTCCATCTTAATGGAAACCATGAGAGGCGGTAGGATATATTTGAATAATCATCCTTTCATGAGGCGTTAGTTTTCCATCCACAGAAATAGTATGTTCTTCACCAATTCGATGGAGGCGTGAGTATGTTTAGCTGGAATAATTATCATAACAACATCCTAGTATATTGGGGATACTTTTTTTTGTTATAAAATAATGGAATAAAAATAGTATAAGGGTTTGATAAGTAAAATAATATAATAGAATTTAAGAGAAATTGTTACCTTTAATTCAGGTAACTCCCTTTGGTTTGAACCAAAAGGACTTCTTGAAGTTCATTATTCCAAAGGTAAGGATTATATATGAAAGAGAGTGATATTGAGAGCTTAATTGGGTAGGTGTTGAATGAGCCACATGGATTGAGTGGATTGATGAATGGTTTAGAAGTGGTGTCCTTTTATCAGAGGGAGGAGGGACTCTTTAGGAAAGTGTCAAATTATTATTTTAATTTAAACATATCATCAATTTCAAAAAGGTCCAAAACTCATTAATGTGAAATATAAGATGACTCATGGTCGAAATAAAATCATCCAAGAAAAATTGGACCGGTTTGGGATATTGTTTTTGTATTTATAATGTTATTTATTTAAATCATTTATTGATGAGGTAAATACTACATCATTATTGTGTCACAAATAATTTAATTTATTTGATTTGTAAAAATTATTAAAAAAATACTGTAATGTAGGAAATCTACTTAGAGTCCCAATTAATACTTATTTTTGAATATATGACGTACATAACCTCATGTAAAAATTGATTTACTACATGATATTTGTTTATGTCATTTTTTCCTTTTCTTTATGTTAATTAAAATAATGTGTTATTATCACTCAAAAGTGGCTCCATGGGGTACCCAAATCAACCCAAGGATTCCCATGGTCGGCCATTACTCATCCAATAATGATAGGAATAGTTTTAAGGCAATTTTGTATTATTATAATATTCTTTTTAACTTGAATTACCCTATTTACCTTTAATAGCGATAAATAAAAGTCAAAAGTTACTATTCACCACAAATTATTTTCATCTTATTGAACCAAATTTTACTTAATAATAATAACCATGTATGTCAGATTTTTTAAAATCAGTTCACAGAAGTGGTAAAATTTCATTTAGATGAAAAAGTCAGTTTTTAAATACTACAAAGTGGTTCCATTACTCATAAAAAATTGAAGTTTTTCAGAAAAATACAAAAAATACAGCCTGAGATATATTTGATATTCCAAATTCCAAAATGATGTCTATTATTCCAAAATCAAAACATATAAGTTTCTTTAGTTAATTGAAAATTAATTCCAGTTGTAAAAACAAATAACATGTTACTATGAAACGATAACTATCAAAAGATTGACACTTGTTTATGTCCAATTTCAAAGTGAAATTAATTCCAATTACCATCATTGGTTTAAATGGTAAAAATATAATTTAATTAAACTTTAAAACCAATTAAAAAGGTAATCTATCCATATAAATAAATTACATTAAATGTTAGTTTCAAAATAAAGTACAATATTTTTCACAATTCACTTAAAAGATAAATTTTATCATAAAAATATGAAAAATTTACCAAACGTAAATTTGGATTTCTTGAATCAAAATAAGAATTTTAGTTTCATAAATATAAAATATAAATGTAAACAAAACTAGATTTAAATAGGGTTTTCCATTAAAAGGCGATAAATATTCCCTTTAAAGAATGTTAGAGTATGTACGCTTAAAAATAGATTAATTCACATTTTAAGCCTCTAACTTATATTGGATAAATGTAAAAACATCTAAAAAACATGTATTATCATTTTTTAGTTAGTTATATTTATTCCTACCAATACAATAGCTATAAATTAACAACCAAATTAAATAATAATATTATATTATTAGTGTACAATGTATGATTTAAAAGAAACTCATTGTTTCGTATCGGGTAAGCCATCAAACATGGAATCCCCTTTTAATGTAAAATTAATATTTAATTAGAAAATGTTAATAAAATTGAAAATATAATATATTTTTATTTACTTGGGATATTACATGTACAGTTGATAAATCAATAAATTAATGATGAGGATCCATTATTTATATCTATAATCACCATCCATTCATTATCTAATGGGATAAGATCCTTCTGAATTATTATCATTGACAAGGTTTCAAGATCCTTTCTACTTATATCATGTTTTAATTTATTGTATTTCCCACTATAGTAGTGGATATTTGAGTCATGGTCTTTGGGAATCTCTAACCAACATATCCAACCCATACTATTATATTTCTATGTGAATATATAAATAAGGAACATCTGATCATTTTATATTTCACTCATCTCCCTAGAGAGTTTGTGACACCATATTTTCAATGAGAATATCTCTTCAACCATCCCCAAATCATGTGTTGGATAGTTATACTGATGAACAATCAATTTCCTTTAGGCTAAATGTCAGGAAATCACCTAATGGGTATATACTAGACATCGATGTGTTGAGTGTCACTACCCTAACACTATCAATAATAGGACGTGGGGTGGAGCCTAGTGTCGAGTCAGCAGATCATACATATCGAAGTCCATAACCTATGGAACCTTTTCCCATGAACACACATTTATCTCCATGAAAAAGTGTAGAGATAACAAGACAACTAATACAAAAAATGTATTCATAAATATATCCTATAATTTGAGTACAACTACTCTACTAAGAGAATAAAAATGAAAAAAATAAAATCCCACCAAAAAATTGAAAATTAAACCATCCATTTTAAATAGAGGCGACTATTATAAAATGTAACCATTGTTACCCCCTTGATTTTATCTATTTTTCTATACATCACCTACTCTAGGTCATCCAATAATATATCAAAATACCTTTTATCTGTAGCATTGAATACATATATGGGAATATCCCATGTAGTGATGAGTATAAAAAAAAATATTTGGTGCCCCCAAAATAAATAATTAATTTGAGAAAATGAAAGGTATTAGTCTTCCCAACCCCATGCTAGAGGAAAACCTAGGTGAGAGGGTACTAGAAGTTGTATCTCATTATTTACTTATTTATACATTACTTTTCATCTCATTCCCACATATCTTTCCAGTCATAAAATACTATTAGGACTCCAATAATGAACAAAAAATATTTTTATCAAATAGTAACTCCCATGATCTAAACCATACCTCATGCCATACGATTATATTTAAGGGTATGATGTATCAGTCGACCAAGAGAACTAACTCCACATGCCCTACCATCCCAGATTGGAATCAACTAAGAGATATCACTCATCATGTGTAGCATTGGAAAGCCTTGTGGAAATCATCTAATATATCACACTCATATGTTATCACTATACCAATAGAAAATCCCAGCCATCCAGGATGGAATATATATGAGGAAAAATGTTCCTCAGGAATATCCATGATGGAAGTCACACCGGAACAAATAGTATCATGATATTTAATAAGGGGATCTCACCCCTGTCTCATGGGGGAATCCATAAACCCTATTGAATGCCAAATGACCCCAATACATAGAAAATGGATAACATTCATGACTATCGAGGGAAAAAATAGAACATGATATAAAAATCTATAGATTATAATGATTACATTGGGGATCAATCCCAGGATAGCTAGGGGACAACTAATACCCTATAGAGACTCCAAATGATGATGCATAGGGGTTCAACCCAGGTCGACTAGGAGATGTTGTAAAACCCAATTATGAAATAACTACCTTTGAAGGATATTATATGGTAATATTCCTCTATCACAACCAAAATATCTATCCCCATAGGGGATCATATAAAAGATGATACCCCAAACCCAAATGAAACTACAACTACATATGGGATCATATAGATAGTGAAATAAAAAAACCCTAATGGGGAAAACTTATATCTAGGGGATATTAACATTTATATGGTGATGATGATACCACAAACACAACCTACGAATTACGATATGATTGGGGATCCCACCCAAGAATACCATTAGTATACATAAACAATTTCTACGACCATCCTGTAATGGGGATGAAAATATTGTACTGAGAATGTAATTCCACATTTCACCATTCTATAAATAGAATAATGTAACCCATTCAATAGATATAGGTCCACATGAAACTGAAATAATCATCTTACTATCTTCACCTCACATCACATTTCTAAATCCAAAATCATGTCTAATATGAGGTTCTATGAGGAAAAATTCTCGGGATAGGCTACTTGTGGGCCTCCGTCTATGTCCTGATAACATATATGTATGAGTGAAAATATCTTCTAAGAGTATACTATGTGACCCATAGTTAATGAAATTTCTATCAGAACCATCCCCTATATGTTTCCCCTATCATAACTAAGATTATATAAGAATAATTCATGTAATGTACCCCATGTCTCATGGTGTGTGACCTCACCCAAACACTTGGGCATGTCCTCATATGTATAAGGAATGGATGACAATGAATCTATAAATGATGTGTTCCAATAGTTCATGTTTTGTTCCACATTCAAAAATCCAATCTTGTGTCCTTGACCATGCTTGATTATGTCAACATGTGACTATATCAATCCGTTAGGTATAGACAAATTACCATGTCCCATTACATGTTAAGTAATGCTATGTCCTAAGCCATACAATCTCATATCAGTGCACAATATATTCCCCTTGTACAATAGTATTAGTCCCCAAAATATAATCCTTCCAATATATAAATAACTCATGTTATGTTATGCTAGAATACATATTGATTGGTATATATGTTTGAACTAAAAAAACATTTTTTACCACCAAAAGCCACCATTTTAATCCTAAAACACAAAAATCTACCTCAGGGGATCTTTAATAGTAGTAACATGGGAATAAAACAATAAAGTAATTTATAAATTAAAATAAATAAATAATTCAAAAAAATACTCATATGTCATGGTGAAACAATAAATATTCAATTCTAACACAATGATCAGAAGTAGGTGCACCCTGATATTGTGATTATTGATATAATAAATAAGTCTTAGCGGTGCATGATCTCCCTCAGATCCACCTCAATTCATCTATCATTCAAGGTATAAACCACACCCCTTCCATATACATGTGGAACATAATGGGTAAGGATGTATTATAAAATTATTTTTAAATAAACTAATATATCATCAACATGACTACCAACTCTCTCCCTCAACAAGGCACATGACCCCAAAAAATCAAGTATCATGTCAATGGAAAATACGTGTTCTAAAATCAACCATGGAATCATATTTCTAATCCTAGACTCCAATTATGAGTTAATACACATTTCCAAAGATATTGTCTGTGTTTTTTATATATTATATTAATTATAACCACCCTAAGGATCTCAAATCCTCGTAATTCTCATCTGATTGAGGAAATTCAATGAAAATATTCATATAAATATTATAGAGTCTTACTGGAAAAACCCATATTCATTAATATATCCTTTATATCAGTTTTTTCATTCCAAAAAGTTAAATACTAATCATATAGGGGGAATTAATCTTTCTATTTTGTCATCCATTCCATTGAACTCACTAGAGGGATCTTATATTTTAAAAAAAAAAATTCTTATGGGAATCCCAAGGATAAAAAGTTCCCTCTTTGTCATGGTAAAAACACCATAGAGTTCCTAAAAAGTCTACCACATTGTTATCATCCAAGAAAAAATAGGACAAAATCATGCTACAAATCATGAATAGATCTCCTATAACATTATAGGTGGAAAACACTAACCACCTAGTCCAAATATGATCGTAGGGGATAGATTAACACTAACTCACCAACCTAATGTTGAAACTAACATAAAATTTTAGTCCTAATCTACCCCAGGATGAACTGCACACTTAAATATAAATCACTAGAACTTACTATATTCACATAAATGAATCCTCATAATAGCACTGACCTGTATATTGACTAACAACATGGGCCTCTAGAACATAGAAGAAAAGGATTCAACACTAATGGTGGAGTGAAAATACCCCATTGAAACATTAAAACATAAAGATTATTCTCCCAATAAAAAACATGTATATATACATAGAACAACCACCCCTCCCAAGGGTTTAACATTGGTGGTAAATAACCTCCATTGCACCATGTATCATAGTGTGACTGGTGTCATATTAAATCCCTAGATGGTTGATGTACTTCCCACCATTAGAAATATCCTCCCTAAAATATAAGTATTTGAATTTTGGGCACAATATTCCTCGCAAACAAAGGTACCATTTTGTGCTTCCCTACCACTATAAAAAATCTAATTTGTACGAACTAACAACTAGAGACATGAAATTTCCACTATCATGAAAACAATAATTAAAAAGATATAAAATAATCCATTTTATCTCCCATAAAGAGTAGAAAAAAATCTGATAAGTTAGCCTCATTAGTTATGGACATACTCTTAGGAGTCTCTTGGGCTTGCATGGACCCAACCTCTACCGGGTCCATTATCAACCCATTTTATAGATGGCATGTCACATGTTCCATAACCCTGTAACCCAGACACGTCTCTATAAGATCTCCCCAAGAATCGCATTATCTAAAATCATGAATATAATTCATTGTTAGGTTTCTCAAATTAATCTCTAACACCAAAACCATAATGGTACCAAGGAAGAAGAATCACGTAATCCAATAGATAAGGGATAAAGAACCATCTCCATGAGTCTCTTTTATATAATTCAATTGAAAATAGGCATAAAATTATTGAAACATGGGTCATAAAAATCCATCCATCTATGATCCTCTAACTGAAATATTTCATATGAATCTTCATGGGAGTCAACATGCATGATAATGTAAACATTAAGGTAGTCCCTAGGATCTAGTATATAAATAAGGCTATCAACCACTGCGGATAAATACTAGTCTTGTACTCTAGAAAAAATTCAAAACAAAACAACTACTAGAGGGAACTGATAACTCATAGAACCACCACTCCAAGGGTTATACTACCCATTGTTAGAATTAGGTTGTATCATCCCATGATTGAGCTTATCCAGTAGGGTTGAGGTTAATCCCTCTAAAAAGGATGAATTCTCTATACCACAACTGATAACACATCCTCCCCCACTAGAGTAAAACATTTGATCAAGGAATCTATGAATCCAAGCCATTGTAGAAGAAGAAAAATAGGGTCTCACCGACATTAAAAAATATTTAATGTGATGATCTCCCCTCTTTATTTAGGGCACACTACTTATATCACCCATAGATTTTATGGAACATTTGGTTTCTCCAATAAATTAAAATTTCATTTTTTTTGAGAAATGCACTGATTCAAACATTCTTCTCAAAAATAATCGGCAAGGCAAAAAATACACAGAACATCAAATTTTTATATGATACAAACAACACCAACTTGGTGTATGTTAATTTCAGCACTGAATTGGCGTATGTTATGTAAAAAAATAATGTTTCTACAAATCATCATTTTACTATTAAAATTATTTAAATGAGATAATTATAACCACGCAGTTAAAGATAGTTATATGAATAGTAATAACTAATTTTCAAATGGCATCTAATATTATCTTATGTAAATAAAATATATTGATAATGAAATATATAATTTTCAGTTATGTCCTTATATATTTAAAAATAAAATTTTCTATAATGAACAGAATTTAATGACCTTCTATGAAACATATTAAAACTATTTATCAAAAAATTTAGAAATTTAATATGATAAAATAGACTTCATTTTTTAATTTTTAATCTCAAAAATGGATTAGGATTATTTAATGCGATTTTTCAGAGAAACATCAATTTCATCTAATTTATATATTAAAAATTATATTTTAATTCGGTTTCAAATTGTAATTAGATCATATTTTTTTTAAATAAACCCAATTTGGGACATTGGAACCAATTTATAATTGAAATTATATATTAAAGCATAGCATATATTGGAATGTTTTTACATTAAAAGAAATCATTGTCGACCCTACTAGGAGATTAATTTTAAATTAACTCATGTGACTTTTATTATTTGAAATTACTAAAATGTATTCCATATTTTGAATCAAAATAATATATAATATCCTATATGATCAAAAATGTTTTTGACCATAAATATTATGAAATGTGATTAAAATTATTTAGAATAATTAAGCGAAATAATATGTTAACAAAATACAAAACCATAAATTTAAGAACCTGGACAACTTATTCACTAGTATGAAACCCATTGGATGTACATTATTCATCCATAAAACTTCCATTATTGTGTTTTGGAGGTTTTTGGGATTTTTGTTATGTAAAATATCTTGTAAATCTGACCATTTATCAAAAATTCCATGTGTGTCCTTTCACTAATGTAAAAAAGGAATCCAACTCTACCAATTCTTTAAACCTCTCAAACCAATAAGTTTAGGATATTATCTTCCAAATAAATATCCCAATATCCAAAAAATTCTCCTATGATACCCCAATTGGGCATAAATCAGTCCAATAATTTCTTTTGAACAATCCAAATTACATTACCCGATTATGATGTAACATCTTATCTCAAGCTCCATTAATTTATTTACAATCTCCACCACCTCCAAACTCCTTATTCCATGATAATATAAAAAATAAATATAAAAAATATACTAAAATGATGTTATTATAGGGATTCTACATAAACATACCCACCCTTTTATCCACTGGTTAACAAACATATTTTTTTATGTGTACGATGTACTACCACTTCACTAAATGATGATTGTTCATTTTTCCTTTACAACCTCTCGTGTTGAAAATTTATATGTAAAATTTGTATATATATATATGTCATATATTATATTTATTATGTCTTTAATAATCATAATTAATTTTAGAACTCATATATTTTCAATTTTTATTAGGTTTAATTATGAAATTTTTTTAGAGGAAGTGTAGACTATTTCCCCCTCAATGAGGTGTGATTTATTTACACACTACAGGGAATGAATTTAGGATGGGTTTAGTGAAATTATATGATATATATATCATTATAATTATAATATAATGATATTATATACATATATACATATCCATATTTGTCTTCCTTTTATTCAATACGATAATAAAAATGAAAGGCAAGGTTTATGTGTACACAAAACTTACCGTCTTTTTGGGTGGTTTACACAATTTAATAGTTATATATTCAATAGATTGTTATAATAAAAATATAATGAATATTAATTAAATTAATATCATGTATTACTTTGTGGAATTATGATATTAGTATAAGTACCAATATTCTAAAAAATTAAGGCACATGCGAAGAACAGAGCGAATATTACCTAAAGTTAAACCATAAATTCAGTTTTTTAACATGTGAGTAATATAAATTAAAAATAAACCCATATATGTTGTTAGATATAATAAAATTAATTTTTCAAATATTTATTTAATTTTATATTTATTATACATTTGGTTTGAGGGACTACGAAGAGAGTTAAGACACATGTTATGGGAATCTCCCCACACTTTTATTTCCATGAGATACTTGTGCTCATAAAAAATAAATTATTTTTCAGAGTGTATGTACTAAAAATTAATGTATTATATTTATATTATAATTAAATTTAAGGGTATTAAGATATAAAATTTATGATCTTTAATTTATTTCATTTATGTCTCAAAATACACTAAATCGTTAAAATAGTTTTGTCTCTATTTTCCTCCATTGAGACCTATGTTTTGTTATGCCCCTAAATTAATGTATAGATGTATTTAAATAAATTATACATGTCAAATCATTAATATCCTTTCTTTATGGTATTTTTAGATTCATGTAAATTAATTTTGTACATAGTGATTATTATCCTAGTTTGACAAGTGCTAATAGTTTAGGGAACAATCTCATCGCTTTTCAAGATTGTTTATGATTATGATTCAATTAATGAAATATCATAATCCATATATCATTAACACTCGTGAATTTTCTTATCCTCCAGTTAGTCAATATATCCTAATGTATTTTTACTATTTTCCCACAATTTTAAACTTAAGATGTTGTTTTTAAGTAAAATCTGAAAATCTCTCTCTTCTTCATAAATCAATTGTTTTCAAAAACAAAATGTTTTAAATCATTTTAAAAAATGTTTTCATAAGATTTTTGAATCCCATTTAAAATGAAAATGGATATTAATTTTGTTTATAGTTTTCAATTATTCATATACAGGTTTTCAAATATATTTTTATTGTAAAGGGTTTTCAAAAGGTTTTATGTTTTAATTTTTTTTTGAATGTGGAACGAATATTTTCCTCAAGATATGATTTTAAAACATCTTTCAAAACTATTTACAATATATGATAACAACCATTCATGTTACCCATGAGTTTTGGTGAAATAATTCAATTTTTACATTCAGAATCATTCTCTTAATGAATAATTATTTTATGACATAATTTTTATTAAACCCGATTCAATTTCACAGGTTATATGTTTTTGAAACCCACTTCATTTCACGGATTATGTTTATGATTCATTGATTTGGAAAACAATATTTTCCACATGTTATGATATGATTACACATTTATAATAACCAATTTTTGTCATGGGTTATGATATTATAATATTTTATATTTTGAACATGTATGTATCATTTCATTGTGAGATTGGTGAGACATATATCTCCCTCCAATGCATTTGGTAATCATTTATATCTAATGAGATAAATTAAGATGGAATTGGTAATGAACCTTGACTTTTAATATAGACATGGGAGTGAACCATGAGTACATAGATGGTATGAGGATTGAAATCATTTGGCTAATATGGCTATGGGAGTAAACCATGACTACCAAGATGGTGTGGGAAGTGATCCCATACTACCAATATGATCTTGGAAGAGATTAATATAGTACTATTGAAGTCATATTATATACTTATGTGTCTGCCAAAAATCTATGTTTTATTCCAATGTTATCATTCATTGATTTTATTCATTATTTCCTTATTATTAATTTCTTATGAACTACCAAGAATTATTCTATGATGCTTGTATATTATCTTCGATTTTAAGGGTATGAGCTTCCATTTTCCTTGTTATGTTCTCATACCTTTATTCTCATGATAATGCTTACAAATATCCCTTGTTTACCCTTACTAGGAAACTATATTGACCCCTTTTTATGTTTTCGTCCCCATGTTATGATGATATGTATTATTTTTTATATTTCAATAAGGGCTATTTGTCTCTAAGTAATAAGTGTGAGATAATTTGGCACATTTATGTTAGCATTTTTATGCTTCCATGTTTCCAAAGGCATTAGACTAATATGGTCCTTTGACCTCTATTTGTGTAATGTTGTAAGTATTCTCCAAAAGTTATGTAATTTTAATTTATCAGAATTTAGAATTGTTATATTATTGATTGATGTAAATGACCTCTGATCCTATCATCGATAGCATATTGGTATATGAGTTTGGGAAAATGTCTCCACTAGTATCAATAGGCTGTGAAAAATGGATATACTCTTGGAAAAGTGGATCATGTCCTTATGTAACATCATATCATAACTCCATGTCAAATATTGTAACCAAAACCCTTATAAAGTCACTAGGAATGAAATCTGTTTCCCTAAATCACATATATTGAATTTCCAATTATTCTTTTACATTCGGGGTATTCTCTTCCAATTTAAGACAATTAGAAATAAACTACTTTGTTAATTGAACAAAAGCTCCAAACCATGAAACTATACTCTTTGGGAGGAATTTAATCACACAAACACAATTGTTCACGTCACTAAAATGTTTCATGGAGGGGGCGAATCCCCTATTTTTGGTGAGTCTAAGTCCATGTCAAAAACCACCCCCACATGTTATTACTGATTCCCTACTTCACCCTAGATAATACATTATCAATATGTGAATGGAAAATGATATCTCCCAACTATGTATACAAATTCATTTGAAAAAGTAGAATGGATACTGATCATATCTATAAAAGTACTTATTGAATCATGGTCCTAGAATTCTTCATCCAATAGAAACATCACATCTCTCATAGATGATTAAAATCAATTTTCGATCCTTCTTTCATAGAACCTTCATAATATGATCATTTTATGATGCAACTCACACACAAGAATCCTTAATTATTTTATCACAAATGTAATTTTTGGGTCTCATCTTTTATGCTCTTAGATCTAATTGTATGATTCTTCTCTGCTAGAAATATCTACACCACCAAGGCCCACTAATGCATTTCAACATAAGTTGGAATGCATAGAGAAACCACTAAAGCACCGATATCATAGTTGAATACATGCTTAATGGAATATTCTAAGAAAGAAGTTTATTAAACCGAAATTGAAGAGTATCGTTAATAGTCTACAAACCTCAATTAATATTGTTCCATATTCATGAAACCTTATTGATGTTAGATATGCTCCAAAATATGCATAGTTACAAACATGTATTGATAAATATCATACCTAAATATCCATAAAAATTCTTAATAATTTAGAATTATATCATACTCAATATCCATCACCAAAATCCTCCATCACCCTGTTAGTTCCTTGGAAATATCATCTAATAATAACACCATCAGATCATGATGTTTTCTCATAATGCGGAATCCACATGCGATAGCCTCATGGTATTCATATGCTTACCTTGGGTCTTTCTCACCCCGATTGCTGGGATGTATCCACCAATGGAAATCATGGATTTCCCTCTATTGGAATTCATCCTCATCCAAATAAACCAACAAAAACTACTTTTGGATAGGTGGTTTCCATACTAGAAAGCCACCCATAAGTACCACATCCTAGGTGGAAACATGCACTAAAGTCTCATTATATGGTTGATCATCATCAATAACACAGCGGGGATCTTTGGTTAGCTATCACTGTGGAGGAATTTAAAAATTGGATCAACAATCACTATGGATACTTAGTATATTAGGGGAGCTGACTAAATAAGTACATGGAAACGAATAAACCGGTCATATATGATACATTACCTTTGTTACCCCTCAAAAACTACCTATTTTTTCTTATGTAATAATTAGGATATTAGTGTACCAATTAATGTATACACAATTTGATACACAGACACTAGAATATATATCCAAAATCCATAACATGATACACTTTTACATCATTGTTATAAACACCTAACCGAGCTCTCAACAATACAACTCTCATCTCTAGTCCTAAGGTTGAACTTGGTGTAGTACTAAAATCTAATTAATCATACCAATAGGGACTTATTTGATGTTATGGGCCATATGGGAATACCACATAATCACCTACAATAGACAAGGGGTTAGAAACTAGTGTTTACTAGATCTATCACACACATGTAATACCTTAACCTATCAGACCCATTTCCACACACACACACATAGATATCTGTGAAACAATCAAGAGTTAATTGAAAAATCATAATAATATTTTACGTATACAACTATCCCACAATTATATTATATAAATATTATGGAGTTAATAAAAAACAAAATAATATACCACCCAAAAAATATACAACCCACATAGATAAAAGGGGGAATCTATCAAATGAAACCACTGATACGAACCTCGGTCGATCTAGAAGGCTATGATCCACCTTCTATAGGTCCACCAAGGACACAATAAAAAGGCCCATAAGTTTTATAAAAAATGTCATTTATGGGAAGGACCTATAAACGATTATTTTTAATAATTCAGAATAAGCATCCCAAAACAAAAAATAAAAGGAAGAGACTAACTGTAAACACTATAATAAACCCTATGTTCAAGGAGAACCCATGATAGAGATATGGAGTAAAAAACAATATATCAAACTTTTCTTATTTATACATAACTACTCATCTCATTTCCACATCATGGGAAACTTAGATAACATTGCATGAAATCCCATAATTGGCCAAATATACTCCTCTCAGTCTCCAAGTCACATTGTCTAAACCATTAAACCTAAAAAATAATTATCCTATATTATATAATGTATTTCTTTTATAGGTTAACTCACTCCAAAAGACATTACATCCTAGAAAATACTCATATGGGAGATCCATCTCATCTAGTATAGAACTTTCGTTCCTAATGGAAATAATATGAGGCATCACTCTCAGCGAGTATCGTTGATCCAAAGGATGGTCATCACAATCCATAATGGTGTACATATGGTAAGACATTATTATTCGGTGACTCTATGAATGAAGTCTGTATGGAACCAATTCGATCATGTTTCTCAGATTGGGAATCTCATCCATTTCTCATGGGGACTCCATAAAACATATAGGAACATAGAATATCTAAAGAAATAGATTGGGAATCACAAATGGGAATGTTGAGGGCACCTAGATCATAATTTGGAACACTATAGGTCCTAACGTTCAGAGAGGGGATCATACACACAATTTCTAGGGACACCATAAATAGTGATGAGGCATAGAACTACCTTAAAACTAGTTCTTCTGTCAGATACTGAAAATACCAATATAGAAATAACTTCCTTATAGGGGATCATATAAAAGAAAATATTTAATACCCTAATGAAACACCCCATATTATATGGTATCCAATTAATGATGTTACTATGACCCTACATAATATACATCTATATAGGGGAACATGTAGAAATTTATTCCTCAATATCTAATGGGAAAACCTTCTAGACAGGGAATCTCTACCATATATATGTTCATAATGACACCTATAACTCTACCTCGGTAAGATGATATGATAGAGGATATCTCCACAACCTTCCATAGGGATATACAATCTCTATGTGAGTTCATAATTTTGAGGATATATCAATAATATATTATGGATTTGATGTCAAACTATATAATCATATGTATGGAATATGGGAACACAATCAACCATCACTGCTTGACACAATTCTAAAAGAAGTTTCCTTCTAGAATCACCTAGTAAAACATCTCTACAACTAAAACCAAGGCCACTAACATGTTATTCATCAATAAATACCTAGAAAGGGATACTCATGGGCCTCCATCCAAATACTAATAATGGATGCACACACGGGGTATGTCTGTCAGTGGAATACATGGCATGTACCCATAGTAAATGGTATTTCCCTTGAAACGAACCCGTGGTCATTTCCATTCGTAGTGCATTGTGTGTATAAGGAGAGTAAACTTCATATACCCCATGTAATAAAGAATGTGACCATGTCTAAACAGCTATGAGAATCCTCACACTCAGATATCCTATAAGCTCATGTATTCATTCTTAAAATATATCTGCAATACATTTATTGTTCACTTTTGGTACGACTAAGGATATAGCATTTTATGTCAACCTATGAAAGTGTCATTTAGTTTTGTAATCCCACATAACCATGTTCTTTTGCATAAATTGTTAGGAAATGTCCCTTATAGATAGTGATAGGATCACTACATAGAGTGTCCCCTAATTACATTTCATACAGTCAAAAAAAATAATCTATTGCAAATATATTGAACACATGGAATTTTCTCCTTTATTATACAACATGTGATGAGGATTTCAAAACAAGAAATACCTCTAGCCCTCCTAAAACCCCCAATATCATCCTAAAACCCATATATCTACCACCTAGGGAATCTATAACAGCCATAATTGGGATAAAAGAACATAAAATTAATAGGAATCATATATTATGACCTAATTAAATGAAATGTTTCTACCTCATGGGAAACTTTTATTATTTGGGTGCAACATGACACCTAGATGGTGGTTCACCTTGATCTGGTGACTATCTGTATCAAAAGGGGTTTCAACGGAGACTCCACTAGATTATTCCACCTAGGTTCATCTATATTGAATGGTGAAATCATCCCCCTTCCACCATCATGTCGAACTTAATGGGAACTTATATGTTAGATTATTTATTTTATGATAAACTAATTAATCACTAATACACCATCCAGCAGTCACACCCAATTGGGAACCTTATTTCTACAAACCATACATCACATCTAAGGTAAAACCCACATTAAAAACTCAACCATGATATTATATATTTGATTTAATACTCCCATCGATATTTAATTAACATTTATTGAAAAAACATAATTTTTGATATAAAAAATTTATTTTAAATTTATTGTAGTTCTTTTGGAACTGAATATTCTACCGACTTAGTTTGGAGCCACAAAATGATTTCAAAAAATATTCCAATGTCTTATTGGGGGAAAACAAGTAATTACACCTAGGATATCTCTTTATCAATATATATTATTACATAGATAAAGACATTCTTTAATGAAAAAATTTATTCTCAGAATTATTTCCCACTTCTATGTGGCACAGGTACTAGTTAAATGGGAAAACTATTGTTCAGTTTTTTGAATCATTTCAAATTCATTAGTTTTGAAAAACATAGCCCCTATAATCCCTAGATGTTAGTGGGTTTTAAAACCACAACAAGTATCTCACCAATAATTGGAAATACTAATATTGTCAAATGAAATTACTAATGACCACTAATGATGTTATTCTTAGACAATAATCCATTTCCCTTATCATAAAAGAGCCTATATATTTCTTATTTATAGTGATAAAATTCCCAATGAATGATAGTTTCACTATGTAGAACACACATATAATATTATTTTAAATCATCTCATACTTTTTCATTGTATTTAACATAATATTGAAATTTTACTGATGATCCTACCTATTCGTAGAGAATATGATAATAGAATCTGTAAAGACCTCAATAAATTTTTCAAGGAAATATCTTAAATCTCTATTCATTAAGTCCATAATTATAGTTAGTGAATTAATTATTATATGTGAATCATTATGATCTCATAGTTCAATAAATTATTTGAAAGAATACATTCATGATATCATCCTTCTCTACCTTTTACTAGTGATTTCTCAAAAAATGGTCCACCATGGAGTAATACATGGCCCTATGATATTGATTAAACAAATCCAATATCTATGTTAATGTATAATTTTAATTTTTCGTTATTTTTTTCAATTCAAGACAATCAATACAGATACACATTGATGGATTCTTCTTTGTGATAAAATTACTAGCACAACTCATGGAAAAGTACTAAATAATATAAAACTCTTCACCAAATTCAATTATTACTAAATTCTTAGTGCCTCCATATCAGTGGTTTATATGGAATATAGAGTCCTAGATATGGGAATTGATCTAATAAAAGGTTTAATTGAAAACTCTATCCATCAATCAATTAGAATATTTGAAAACTGTTGGTAGAATAAATACAGATAATACCTAATAATAGGAATGAATTCAAGTAAGATTATCTCCTTAAATTAAATATTTTGAGCTATAATCTATCTCTCCTAAGGAAATAACATCTACACAAGATAAGGATATTTCAATGTGGATTCATCATATTCTATCCACTTATGAATAGTATGAGTATGGATCCAGATATTTAGAATGGTCCCCATATCATAGAAATTGATATTTTATTTATATAATGATATCATTTGATGCCCGATATATCATCCAAATTCTTTAAAGGATGTCCGATGGGGTTTTCAAAGAGACTGATTCCACAAAAATTGACCAGTTAAGAGTAATATTCTTTGGATAAAATAATTGAAAATATTTTTATTTTAACAGATAGCTCAACCGCCATGTTTTTTGGAGGGATTTTTTAATTCTAAAAATAATAAAACATGTGAAATAATTAATAGCACTAGTATCAAAAAATTATTTTTAATATTATTTGACAAATAATGTCCATAATATTCACTACATCCTTTTTGGTATCGACCTCAATAGTAGTGTTATAATAGTACCTTCATTTATATCTGTAGATAGTGTATGTTCTCATTTATTGTATCTAAAAACACTTCAACTATTTAATTGGAATAAATAATTACTATGTTCATTGCATTATATTTATTTTACAAAACTCTAAATTTAGAAAGAATACTTATGCTCTTATTCTACTTTAGTGGTATTCTTCATTTCCCATCAATACTAATTATCATGATTCCCCCTATTTTCAATATTTAAAGAACCTCTTAGTTCCCTTTGAGAGAGTATCTAGGATTCTTTTTCACGCATTTTTGAAATGTGGGATTTTTGGTTTTCAATCCTCCCTAAAATCTATCATTATATCCACCTATGTTAAATTAGGTTTTCATATTATTTTCTCCTAGAACCCATGAAAACTATAAGTACCCAATATCTATATTAACCTTGAGGGAATAAGGGAAATTATCTAAAATTATTTTAAAGTCCCAAATTTAAAATAAAAAATTATACTAAGCTTCACTCCTCTTGAGAATTAGTAGATCATAATTTTGATGCTAATGACAATGATAGAGTCCTATAATTTCATCCCTATGAGAGTTTCCATATATTTCATAATAAGGGAAAAAAAATTTACATCATATTGGGGAACTCCTCCATTTTAATTCAGGGTGTTCTAAAAAATATCTATCAAAATCTAATTTTTTATCTTTCAATTTTTGAGGATTCAAAACTCATTACAAATATTATTAATGATCAGTTTCCGCCAATAATTGATGTATAATTAATGATGACAGATAACCAACATGAATTTATCATATTTTGAATATTGGAGGAATGAGAAAATCTTATAAATTCAGTTAATCAATTTTTCCAAAGTTGAAGGATCAGATGATCCACTAAAGATATGTGGCCTTTGTCACATTATAGAATCGAATGATATTTCCACCTTCATATGATAAATAGGGTTCCTAACATGATTCAAGTATTTATTTATATAAAGTGTTAGATAGCGTATTAACACGATGATATAAATATCCTATTATAACATATGTTTAGGTATATCATTATGTAAATCATCTTATTTTGTATCACATTGGTTGTTGTAATGGTTCCTCCAATTTACAGTCATTAACTCAAAGAATGGAAATCTCACATGAGAAGATATCTACTAAAAAAATATAAAAGGGAAACATTGAAAATAGATGGAGTAATATATAAATGAAATTTATATCATATATTATGAATATTTTTTTTAATCTATGTTATCCTTTGTAAATTTCCAACTATGTTTTCTAACATAACATTGTATTAAATTAATTCATAATGGTTTCTAATGAGTCTTGGAATTTTTCAATGTATCTAAATGGATAGTGTGAATCGTAGTATACAAAAGGGCTCACTATAGTGAAATTTTTGATAATAAAATCACTTCTCAATGTATCATTTTCAAGGTTATTATATCAATGTAAAATTTTTTTACAACCAAAAATATTTGTAGAATCCAACAAGTGATGTAATTTTTTCTGAACCACTAACTCTACAAATCACTAAAATTCCATGATACTCTTTTATAGTGAGACATAACTCTAGGGTTATCAAAATAGTATTATATTCCCAATCCCTAAAGATCTGTGGATCATTCTATGATAATTAATATAGTTACCCAATCATTTTACACATATTATTACATGTTTTTTTACATGAATACACAATAAATAAAACCAATGGATCCAAAATACAAATTTAATTAGAGGACCTATTTTCGAGTAAATAAATGTGAAACTGAAATAAAATTACATAATTTTAATATATTTAATCAGTTCATTAGTCCTTATGATTTCCTAATACATAATTTGAAAACCTAAGAGATACCAAAATCCCAGGGTCTGGGCTAAAACTCCATGTTAAGGGAAAAACAAGACTAGAAATCCTAACATCATAGTCATATATAACTACATAATAACATAAATGAGTAATCTCTAGAATAATAACAGTGTAGAATAAGATAATGGGAATGGAATCAAAAAATAATTGGAAATTTGAAATTACATATAACGTGACATGGTCATATATTAGGTCTAACTTCTAGGAAAACAAAACATTGTTCACGAAGTCCTATATTGGATTAGTTTTACTCCATAATCGTATACATAATGTATCATGAGCCAAAAAGGCACCTAATAAACTACAGTAAAATTTAAGAACATCATACTTAACACATAAATATTTATGTGTTCCAAAAATGAAAATTATTAATACAGTATAATAATAAGAATTAATCATTGATGGAAATGGGTTGCATAATCATTCCACATATAATAATAAAATGATATTTCATAATGATAGTATTTTAGGAATAAACATAATGAATATATTACCCAATCCATGAATAAATAATAAGACAAGGATTTTATATAGATGAATATATGCCAAATTTAGAAACACTCCATGAAATTAATGAAACATATAAATTGAGATAGATAGAGTATGTTCATAACCCAATGAAAGTGGGTGGATCAAAGAGGTACCTTACCTTATATTCCAAAATCATTCAATACATTCACAAAACATACTCAATAATAAAATCTGGTTAATAAATTACATAATTTATTACCATCCAAATATATATTTTGTTTAATATAATTTTATTCTGATTATTTATGACTACTTCAAGGGGATATAATTTTCAATTTCATTGATTTGGGGTTTTCATTTTATGGTTACTTGGTCAAAAAAATTGTGAATAATTTTGAAGTTTGTAAACAATGGAAAAAAATAATAGTGAGAGGAAATGGTATTAATATAAATCTATATATTTAGAAAGTCCTATGTATCTATATGTGTAATTATGTAAAGATAAATCATTTTTTATAAACATTAATGTTTGTTGGTTAGTTACTATAGTCCATTTTACAAACCACCGTGATCTAGATTATTTTAATTTGATAAAATTATTAATTAACAATAATGAACATTGAATAATTAATAACATAATTATTATAATTAAATTAAAACATAATATTATTTTTACAACCATCCTTTATGGTTGTGGAAAAAAAAGAACGTTTTTTTCTAGGAGGCAGGGGAACCAACCATGGTGTTAATAAATTTTTTATTTAAGAATAATATGATGGGATTATAGAAGATGGATATTCAATTTGAACAAAAAATTACAATATATTTATGAAACTGGATTTATTATGTCATCTTTAGTGTTGTGAGGAGAAAGGGTATTGAGTTGTGGTATTCGTAATGGGAGGAGAGTTTAATTTTTAAATATTAGAATCATTATGTTATTATATTATCTTTGAATGTTAAATGGTATTGATTGTTGTTACTGTATATAGTAAGTAGTTTATGTGAGTTTAAACTTGTGGGTTCTTACATTAGAAATTACTTAATAATATCATTATTTATCTTAAAATGATATATAGATTATTTTGATGTATTTATCATAAAAAATTTCACTATTTTTGAAATATAACATAAAATCACCCAATTTTTTTTAAGGTGTATATTAAAATAATGAAATATTTTTTTTGAAATATTTTGTTTATAAATAAGATTAATCTCATATTGAGATCGCGTATACATTTATTTAAAAAAATAAAATTTAATACTAAATTAAATTTTTAAACACATAGATAATTTACTCTATGCCTCACAATATAATCATATCACTGTAATAAAACTGAATAGTTCTTTATATCAACATTTCATGAAAATAATATTTCATTTCAATAATTATATTTATTGTAAAGGTGTAATTGATGCATTTATGTTTAAAAAATTAATTTATCAATTTAAAATGTTTTATTTACATATTCCATTACATAAATATATCAAATTTTTATATTATAAGATAATTAACTATAATTTTACACTTCCATAGTTGAGGATACTATTTAACAGTATGACCACTATTCCTAATGGCATGATTACTATTTTCATGGTTAGATTTTTAATGGTCAAATGGGATCACTATGTTGTATAACTACTTCATTTTGAATTTATTATCTATTAACATCCATTTTCTATCATGGTTATATATAATAATTTTTAAAAAATCATTTTTCATTACTCATTTTTTCTTCATTAACACAATGTTGTTCGTTCGTGTGATTATTATAAGGGATGAAGTAGATAAAAAATGTTCTATTACAGTAATATTATATTTTATTTTTTCAATTATAATTGTAAGTTTTATTCAATAAATGTGATTTTCAATTAATATTATAAAATAATATTTGTCTCATCATCTGGTTCTTGTTCATTATACTGTATTATAAAATTTTACACAATTATTAGAAGGAAATATCCATTGATAAAAATATTGATGCCAACAATTTCAGATATCTAATTGAATGTTGTGAAAACTACCCCAGGCCAATATATTCCCAACTTGGCCTTGTATATCATTCCCTATTTCTGTTGTCATCCATGTTTAATATACACATCCATGGGGCCACGGTTTAATGTAAGGGAAATGTTCACCTCAGGTGTAAATATAATACATCATGCCTACCTTATTTTCCTATTCATCATGGGGTTATCCATATGTTCCATTATTTATATATTCTAATTTGGCTACTAAAATTTCAACATGTTAATCTCCCATTTCTATTTATAATGAATTGTAAAATATATTTTTCAAAACATCAATAATTTATATGTTATTTTTATAAAATCACATAGCATTTTTAAAATGGAAATAAATTTATAGCAGATTATTAAATCAAAGAAATTACCAAATTCCAATTTCCCATAATTATTTTGCCACATTATAATAGAAAAAAACCATTATTTTAGGGAATGGTGAAAAGGAATAAAACTAACTAATTATTCCCAATGTTTCAATATTTTTACTAAATATGAAAAAATACCATTTTATTGAAAGAAAATGTTCACGCTTTAGTGATGTCAAAAAATATTTTGTCCATAAAGATTAATATATTGAGTATACTCATATGGAACATAAGGTAAAAGATATAAATGACAATGATTTAATATTTGGAGGTTTATAGTTAAGTTTATAGAATCCTCCCACAAAAAAAATCAAGCATTGGTGCAAGGGAAAAGTAATCATTTTTAGAATATAGATGAATGACCATAATTTTGATATATATCCAAATCATAGTGGTTGAGATTGAGATGATGATGATACCTGCAATAAAAATTTACCAACTTATTCGGCTTCCATATGTCCTTCCATCACATAAATGGAGGATAAATAATGGAGGGGTAAAGGATATAATTCAATGAATAAATATCGGAAGAGGATAGATCTAACACACTGATATAGGAAATACAAAGGCTTGAAATATTTGTGAAATAATAAAATAAGGTTATGGATGAAATTAAAAAGTTACACTATTTTTTGAGGGGTGTATTGTTTGGCTATGTAGTTTTCAAAACCATTCACTAACCATGGAATTTTCTCTATATATGAACACACAATTTTTTCTGGTTAGACAACACATGAAGAAAAATCAAGTGAATGGTGTGTCTAATATTTTCTGGCATTCTATAGTTTAATAGCACCAACCCATGGTTTTACATACCATTCTCACCCATTTTCAAACTCCATGGTTATGGTGAACAATTAAGTAAAATTACTCTCTAACCATGATCCCTATTATGCATTCCAAAATCATGAAATTTTGAGGCTTGATCATCTAAATCACTCTCAATATATCCCATAATACCTTAGACACTCATCGATGATACATGTATGTGGGTTCTGTCAAAATTTAATTGAATTGGATCCTCAGTAGAAGGTATGGGTTTTAGAAAATTCTATTGGACCATTAAAATAGTATTTTTATTTTTTCCACTGCCAAAACGATTCTATAATTTATTTTTGGTTTATCAACAAATATTATAAAACATATTGATTTTGAAAATAGAAATTTGAATAGTCGCGTTCCATAACACTCACTATTCTATTGATATTTTCCGTAATTCCATATTATAAATCCTAAAATATATGTGGTCAACAAAATTTTTCACATGAAATAGATTTTTGTTTTTGGGATGGTTCACTGTTATATTAATTTTCTGAACTCACATATAATTAAAAATATAACGTCTTCACATTAACCCAAATCATAGTGGGTTACACCACAATATTATTTCATATATGGGGATAACCTCCCTCCACCTTTTTTATGAGATATTATACTATTATTCATCTATTAATTATTCAATTATTTATAATCTTAGAAATCATATATTGGATATTAAATCAATGAAAGATGATTCTTTGGATTATAACCAAGTATAAAATGTTTACAGGTATATCCAATTAACAATTAATTGATTTTTTTACTTCATTTTTATTTAATTACAATGTTACCATTTCTAAATATTTGATTCCCTATCCTATACTGATAAAACTGATTATCAATTTTGGAATAGAGTGTTCTAATTGATGGGTATTATTTTATAATCATCTCTTTGAAACAACATTTTCATGTTGTGATTGATCTAGAAAACAATAAATCCATCCATTTAAAATTATGAACCGTTAGATAAAATGAAAATAAATGTATATTTATTTATTCATTGGTTTGAACCATATTTTTAAAATATCATAAAATATTTGGGAACTGAGCGGGTTGTAAAAAGAAACATTATGTTACATGCTACAATATTATCGAGAGTTTTGGATAATTTGATGCAGGCCCGACTTTATCAAAAGAATTCATTAAATAATTAGTTAAAACATGATACATAGTATATAACCTTTAATCAAGGGTTTTAAATAATCTAACAATGTTATATAAAATCAGTCTATTGGGACTCTATCAATAACATTACCCTGTTTAGCATTATCATTAGTGATAGATTTTTCTACCACCACTGGTCTGATTCATTGAAGAATGTGGTTCTAGATCTCATCATAAGAATTTAATAATTTATATATTTAAAATTTACTTGATTCATTGGAAAGGGTGTTTCATAATCATATAACCATATGTATAAAATCACAAGAGAACTTCTGCATCTAATAAAGAAAAAAATAAATAAATATTTGTAATCTAAGAAAAAAATTATAAAATTTGTACATAGTTTTATTTATATGGTATCTCTAGTAATGCATCCCAAAACATGTTTCAACCGTGGGAATCATATATTAATAATTAAAATAGTCATAATTTAAAAATCATGTTCACATCATTTTAAATTCTAAAAATAATAACATATTTTATGAAAGCATAATATCATAGGAATTCCATAAGGTCGAGTATAGTAGGTAATTTATAGTAAATTATTAAAAATAAGAAATTAAATTTAAAAAAAATATATTTAAATAAATAAAATAATGTAATTATGATTGTAAATTTAAACCTAATTATTAAAAATTGAGTTGGTTAAAAAATTTCAACACATGGATTTAAATAAATTTTACGATTTAATTCTATTTTGGATAAAATTTATTTGGTAGTTTTGATATTGCATACGTTTACATGATCATCAATTGTTCAATTTTAATTAGTAGTGTAATATTTTTTTCATTACCCACAAAAAATGAATAAAATTAATATATTATTTGTTAGATAATAATATTAAAAAAACAATTAATATGTTCATATATAATATATATCTATAAAATCATTTCTCCTCTATTTTTGATTATGTCTCTCAATGAATGAATGCGAAAAGAGATATGAAATTTTAACAAAAAAGATTATAAATTAAAATACACAATCAAAGATAATTACTATCTTATTACTATTAATTTATCATCACTTAAGAGACTATTCAAGGATGATATAATTAGAATCCATTACCTACGGTGAGTTAAACATAAGAGATGGTAGAATATTGGGAATGAAAGGGAGAAACATTGAAATAATTATTGTTATTTAGTTATACTAAACTATTATTAAAAAAAATCAATCTCCATAATCCAGATAAATATTCTCTACATTATTGTTCTTTTAGACTAGTGAATGTCGTCTAAAGTATCTGTCTCTCCTAAAAGAATAAAACATATGTATATTAAAAATGATAACATATATAACTACCTATGTTTGCACATTTTGGAATTATATATTCTCATTGATATATCACATCATATATTTTCCTCTCAATGGGACTAGCCAGGAAACATGAGGATGGTTTTTGTGCTATGGATTATTATCCACTTCTCCATAATTTAAATCCCCAATGTTCATATTACAATCATCAATAATTCATCCATGGTTTAAAATTTCTAATCACCACTTCAACATTATTATGATATAATTTGTAGTTTGGATGTTTTGTTAGAATACGGTGCACCACTGGTTAGCTACCCCTTTCACAATTATCAAATAAGAGATGTTTATAGTAGGAAAGGTATTTTTATTTATTTATGTTATTAATAGATGGCCATATATTTTTTATAGAACTCAATGTCAAGGTATAGAATATTCATTAATTAATATTTAAATTTAATATTATGATGGTACATTACAGTTTAACAGTAGCAGTTACACCGTTGTTTCATCTTAGTATATAATTTCGACATATATTTAACTCTAAAACACAATGATTACTTTTGTTAAATTTTGAATTACCAATTTTTATAAAATCATAATTAATGTTCTGTAAATTATATCATATATTCATTCAAAAAAATCCATAAAAGAATAATCAATAGATAGTTTTTAATCTGAAGGTAATTAAATGATCATTTAAAGTATAATTCATAATTTTTTTGTATGCATGTAGAGTATGAAATAGAAATATAAAAACGATATATCTTACACCAATCATACTATAAAGTTCTTATGATAAAACCTTTCTGGGTAAAGCGTAACCACATTTAGATAAGATTGTATAACAGGATAGAAATTTATATATTTCATATTGGAATGTATTAACTCTAGATATATAGTTTCACTACATTATTAATTTCCAGCCTATCATATCAGTAAATATTCACTAATATTAGGATGTGAGTGTGACCAACAAAAAATCAACCTCTACCCATTATAAAGTAGAGCTCCCAACATTGACTAATCATGTTATTGAAAAAGTTATAAATCCTCCCATACTGGTATATTATTATTAGAAAGGTGTTGGTCGATTAAAAAACCTAGAGATTACAAGTCATAACCATAGATTATATGATAATAGAACAACATTACCCCAATTATAGGATAAAAACATAGATTTATTTAATGAATATGTGGTTATAAAAAACAATAGTTAAGTAGATTGTTACCATACATGTTATGTTATGGATTCATAAACAAACAAAGGATGAAAATATGTAGATATAAATAAATGTCATGTCATAAAAGATATTTAAATTAGTTATTTAGTTTTTTTATTTAGTGGATATTAATAATCATAAATAGTTTTGATCCTAATGTACATATTCATAAATTGTTTTTCAAAATAATATATGATTATAAATAAGTATTTGATATTGATGTAAATTTATAACAATGATATATATGATCCCTAAAAGGATGATCAATATTTAACATCATTATTTAAGTTATTCAATGGTGGGTCAAGGGTGAAACCATGTTTTTATATATAATCCATCAAACATTATCACTATAATGAACCTATGAATGTATGGTAAGGTAAGAAAATTTATTTTTTTAAAAAAATTGATAAAAAATAATAAATATAGTATTTTGGTCACAAGATAATGTTGGTGTCGACCAAGGTGTATTATAATTTTTCATATACATGTTTAAAACCCATGATTTGATATCCCCATTACATAATCATATTCTTGTTTCTATTATTATGAGTTAAAAACCATTATCAGTAATAAAAGAATAATGAGCGTGTCCCCAATGTATTTCATCTTACCAATATAATTAAAATGTCATGGTATTGAGTATTGTTTCACCACGATCAATGTATAAATGTATTTTATTTATACCATCCAATGAAACATGAAATATTTATACTGTAATAATCAATGTTATGTTTTATCCCTGCATAAAATGAATCAAAACCTCAATGAACATCAACATTTGTATTTTTTATTTTCATTCAGGAATAATAAGGTCCATAATGATGAAATATTGAATCACCAAGCTCATATTATAGTGATTTAGTGAACCAAATCCATAAAAATGATTATTTACCATTATTATCATCAGTATTATTATACACATGTCGAACAAATTTTTTTGAAGCTGTCAATATTGAATTTTGTTTGTCCTCTGAATATTTTTTCATTCAATTTCATCCAAATAATCATTAATCAACCTCAAACTAATGAAATACTATTTTATTATAAAATAAAATATAAAATCAAAATAATTAATCATGAATTTTTCATCATCTGGGGAAATTATATACATCATCCTAATGTTTATGTAATCTAAATTCTGCACCATTGGATATAATGATGTTTTTAGGATTTCTCAAAAATATGGTGTAATGATAAATATTATGTTAATGATTTCTATGTTATGATTATCTTATGGATCACACTATATCAATTCAAATATTTGGTTTGTTCAATCACTAAGGATCATTTATCTGTTTTATATGTATGGGTTCCAGAATCTCCAAACCATTAATTTTAAAAACATGTGTGGGAATAATTTAAGATCATCATTATAATTCATCTTCCAAAATATCATATATACCCTTTTAGAAAAAATCATCATCTCTATATCTCCATGACTATAAACTACTCAATGAATAGAATCCCACCATTGATGAGTATCTTGCATGTTACTCTCTAATGTTTTTTAAAAATTAATTGAAATTAATAAAGAAAATAATCAAATTAAAATACATGGTTTATTATTCAAAATTTGATCCTTATTACACTCCTAGAAGCTGTAATTAATATTTTATTATGTAGTTTTTTAATATATATAAAAACTATTTATTTATTGAGACATACATTAATGAATTCTCTATAAGGACAACATTCCCATTAATGTAGTGTTATTCACTATCTTTATTATTTACAATTAATGATTCATTGGATTTATTGAATAGTTGATTTATATTTTCTTATCACAACCAAATCAACAATGGGTTTAATTCATCAACACCTAGGATCTCATGTTGTGAAATAGTCTATAATATTTTTACTATGGATTTTGGTACTAAAATATACTCTTCTTTAATGTTTCCTCTTGTGACTATGTTTTACTTATTCATATTCCAAGAAACAAACATCACTCTAATAAATTGTTTACCTTCATATTAATTCCATAAGTAACCAAAACCAGATGACCAATACACATCAGAATATAAATAAAGATCAAATTATGTGTCTCCCTCAATCCCAATGACCATATTATGAAATACATTCTAAAAATTCATGATTTTTCTCACTTTTACTAGGTGTGAAACATTATGACTAATTTAGAATCATTCAGGATGATTATCAGAAACCATTATATTCAATACAGATATTATCCTCTACTATGATGTTCTTGTTATCCAAAAATAATTTATTTATTCATTCATGGATATCATGGTCCTAATTATGATAAGACTTGATAGCATTATTTGTTCTTACATTATCTACATATTAAAAAAATCAAGGTAATAAAATTATTATTTGCAAAAGATTCATGAATTAAAGGATAAAAAAATATTTCTTTTCATTGATCATTATGATATCAATGTATTTTACTATTTATAAAATAATGGTTAAATATGTTTTCCCTTTATCAAAGGATAATGTTTTTATCTACATACATAATATCACTATGTAAAAATTTTTCTATAGATCATAACATTATATTTTAGTCTATCGTGCCATTCATGAAATTAATATAGTTGACACATCTATAAAAAAATTAAGTGCATTGATTGGGAATCCAATTGTTATAATATATAATTTTTTCTATTTTAAGACATATAAATACTTATCTATAATTGTTAATCCATTTATCCTTCAATATAAAACTTTATATCATGTTCAATAATTTACCACATTTACTACAAATCCATTTTAAATGATTTATAATTTCATTTAGAATATATTGACTAAATTGTTTTTATAATTTTCTGTATTGAGACTATAGAAAATCCTCATTAAAATAAATAAATTTATTTTTTTGTTCTTGTTATACAAGATGATATTTATTTAAGGCTACTCCTCCCTTCTCATGGAATGCATTTCTAAACACGCACTTCATTCGAATTGAATTCATAACATTATAATGTAAAATTATGACCAAAATACCATTCTTAGGAATTTTATTAATGTCTTCTTCCACCATATCAATCCAGTACTCATGCTTCAATTATTTTGTTTACAATTATTTTCCAAACTACTAATTTTATATTAGAATAACCAAATACTTTTCTATAAAATATTAAACATGTTACTTTATCCATTGATATTTTAATTATCAAACATTTTTATTTATATTGAAGGTTTAGTTAATCCTTGACTCAGACACTCTTCATCACTTGACATATTATAATTATTTTTATAATTATGAAAATTTCTTATTAAACCAAAATCAGACGTATGTGGTCCAACACTTTCTCCTTTTACTTCATCAAAATATTCATAATTAAAAATGATTTATCAAATTTATTTTAATTATTGAAAAACATCATGTTAATTTTTTCAATTATGTTCTTTGGAATAATATTTTAACACTAGTATCTGAAAACACATTTTTCATGGACAAATACACCCAATAACTCTTGAATTAAATAGGTTTAAATATCATATTTTTACTTTTAAATAAATTTGCAAATAAAAATTCTGATCATCCATTCTCAATTCTTTTCAAAATACATATCATAATATGTATTGACCATATTCAGTTAGAGGAGTCAAAAAAAATATTCAAATAGAAATCCACTATTGTGCATTTTTATGAAAAATATATTCACATAACATTATTAGATAAAAAGATTTTGACATATAAACATAACATATTTTTTTTATGATCTAATTTATTAGGCTTTATAAGGAAATAAATAATAGTGTCTAATTACATGATTGTAAAATTCATTCAACACTAAATTATTGTATTCAAAACCATTTTAGAACTAAAATCTTCTGATATTAAATAAAATAATGTATTGAAGTCATCATTAAATTATACTAACCCACTATTTGTCTTATGATTTACTAAAAATACAATAAATATATTTCAAATGATTAAATTTTATTTATAATATAAATATATAGATATAAGTTTTTATTATTTGATTCTCATAAGACTACACATATCAAAATGTATTAATGAAATAGGAAATTTTTTTCTGATTTCAATGATATTCTGTCTCTTTCTTTCTATCAAATTTTTTTAACAAACATATATTATATATCACATATCAAAAATGTTAATCAATAAAATTATATTTCAATAATATTTTTTTGTTTCACTTTTAATTTTACAAGAATTGATATTTTTTCAATTTTAAAGATCATTCTATTTAATATTTATTATTCGAAATTATTTTGATATTTGGAAATATATAATAGCGTAAAATTATAAAATATTTGTTAATGATTATTTTTCCATCCGTAAAATTCAGTAGTATGTTTCTTAACTCATTAGAGATGTGAATAATATTAGATTTAAAATTATTTTGTGAACATTTTCACAATATAACCATCTCATATTAACTGTTTCATTATATTTTATCTTCATATCTCATATATATTAACATTTCATATCTTTTATGATTTATTTTTTACCAATAATGTGTTACTAGAAACTACTATCCTGGATCCATTATTTTCAACCTTTCAAAAATTAGTATGCAACCTCTACTAAAATTAATTTCACATATATTTAACTCAATTTGATTCATTTAATGTTAACCATATATTTACTTATTCCACTAGTATTTTTAGAAGAATAATATAAATTTTCATGCGTTGTAAATACCTCTAAAATTTTTTCTCAAAATAATCCATTGAATATTACAGTTTGATAATTATTCTTTTTATTATCAGAAAATGGTTCTCTTAGAATCCTATTGAAACATAATAAATTGATGGACTATCATCAATTAAGTGAATTCGTTATTTTAATATCATATTCCTAATTTTTTTATTCACAAAAAATCACAATAACATATACCATCTGAAGTAAATACCCAGGATTGGAAATTATCAATCTAAATTTTTTTAGTGAATAATAAAAGGGTTTTTAAATTATTTATTGAAAAAAAATATTTTTATTACTAGGAATATATTTCTATATATTATATTTTGGTTGAAAATTTTATAAAAAAATATGTTTCATCAATGCCTCATCGATTTTCTATTTTTCGACTCTAACAGTTGAGATAATAATGGTTGTTTCTTCCTTATTAGGTGAAATGGTAACCTTTATACCTTTTAGAAACTGTTATAATGATTTTTTTAAATAATTATATCACAAAATAATATATCAAGGAATAATATGAAAATATTCAAGTTTCATAATGGAATAAACAACCATCTCAACTGATTTATAGGATTGACTAATATTCATGATATACTATTGAAAATCATGCTTAAAAAATGATTTCATCCTTTTTCCAATTTAAACAATATTTTATTCTTATAAAACTACTTAAATATTCATAAAAAAAAATCAATAAAAAATATTAGTTATATTATATATTACTTTATGTATTTCAATGAGAAAATTATTCTTTATTATAAAATAATTTCCTATCTTTGAAATTTTTATAGAAATTGATTCATCAAAATATTTAATCAATGAATAATTCTCATTCTTTAATTATTTATTTTAAATTTCATGATGTTTTCGTTAATAAAACAAACCATGAAATCCCAAATTAATTAATAACCCTTCAGCTTCATGTCATGTATGATTTATTTTCCACTACTACAATATTGTTTATTTCATTAGAGATTTTTAGACTTCTTTAATATACTAATAAATGATAGAGATACTTAAATCTCTAAGACCTCTTCCCCTCAATCTATTTTATTATACCATGATGTCATATGCAGTTTAGACTTAAAAATTTTCTATATTCATGAACATGAAGTTCATTATAATATGATTAATTTTATTCCACTTTTATCTCTATAACTATTATTTATCCATTTTTCATCTATAAGAGTAATCATTGTTATTATCTCCATCTTCCTTATAGTGGAATGATATTAATTTTGTTTAATATTACTATAGATGAAACACAAAAATGGATTCTTGATTTTGTATTTTCATTATCATAATTTAATACATTTTGAATATATTTATATTAATTCATCTGAATTCTTGGATTTATCCATTGTTTTCTCTCTCTTATAAGTCCATTTAGATTAAATTGATATTAAAGAGTTTGACACTTTTAAGGTAGTCTAAATTTTATATTTTTCATTACCCTTCAATGTATAACCCCTCCACATATTATTGAAATTAAAGATATCATTTTCCTTTTTAATTGTATTCTCATCCATGTATTATTAACACCCTAAAATTTTATGAAATAATTTTTAAAAATAAATATAATTTCATTGATAACATGTGTTAAATTCGACACCATGTTTAAACAAACCACAATGTAATATTATAACTTTATTATTTTTGATATTAGTAACTAGTTGTTAAATTAGACTGTATGAACAATATTATCTAAATAAAAAATATGTTTATATTTAAATCATGATATAATTTTTTTGATAAATTCATAGAAAATAATAACTAGTTTTTTCGTAAAGTCATTTTACTCTTCAAAAACTACATTTTTTTTATAGAAATGATTTTTTTATTTATATGTGAAAATAATATAATTATTTTTAGTAACTTCTATAAATTTATGTTTACAAAGTATAAATAATTTTCAAAGTCATAATATTTAAATTATATTTGGTTGAATTTTTAAAAATATATGGAAAATAATTATTTTGTAATGAATAGTGAAACATTCATATTTTATTATTTGTGTATGTATAATGATGAATTCCAATAAAAAACAGTTTCATCGTAAAATTAGTATCTTTATATTTTATATAATCTTATTAATTTTAATGGAATTATTTTTTTTTAATTTGGTATAAAACATTTTAATATGTAAAATGTAGTATTATAGAAAACAATTTTTAGGCTCAAAATATGTTTTTAATATTATAATTTTCATTGTTTATTATCGGAGAAATATTTTAATATTATTCATATATTATATACTGATTAATTTTTTTTAACATCCATCAAATATTATTCCATAAACTCTATAATAATAAATCTCTTTTTATGTATAAGCTTGTATTTTTTTCTAAAAAGTGGTTTTCATCGTATTTTTCACTATTATTTTAAATATAGTTTACAAAATTTATAGTAATTCGATTTGATAATATATATTACTTATTTGAAATCATCATGTCAAAAATTTTTAAATGGGATCCTCTTATTTTTTATCTGTATGAATATTAAAAATAGTAAAATATTTAATCACTTTAAAAGGATAATAAGCTTAATCTTGGATTAATCTAAATGTTAATTCCCTAGGTTACCATAATAAATATATTTGATGATTTTAATTCAGCCATTATCACCCTAGGATTTAATTTTAGTTGTTTAATGGAAACCACTGGAAAATAATGACATATATAAATATTAAATAAATGATAAATCAAAAATTATACTCCATTAGATTTAAATATATGTTATCTTTTCACACATGGAAAAAATAAGTTTATTAAATAATATAAGTATAAATTTTTAGATTAATGAAATTATTTTAAATATATAAATTCATTTCAAATTTTAACTCTATATAAAATGACCATATATTCTTAAGAAACAATGATAAAATATTTCGTCAACTAAAATAAACAATGAATGATTTTAAAAATATTAAATGTTTTATAATTTCAGTGAATTAATTTTTATAATTAATTTTATTGATTAATATTACATATTATATTCATTTTGAATTAATATATTATAATTCCACTAGTGTGTTCATGTATTTAGTTTCAAATTTAATGAATAGTGTTAAAAATGACATTAATGATATTTTATCAGAAATATTATATTATTAATGGTATCAAATTATTAAAAATATTAGAATATGTAAAAATAGTAAAATATGTTTTTCAAAATAAGACATGGAACATTTATGGGTTGTCTATAATTTAATAACATCAATAAAAAATGTAAATGGTAATTTTTTTAATATTATATTAATTCTCAAAACGGTTAATTAAGGGATTAAAAAATAAAAATTTAAAAAATTATTAAATTATGCCAAAATTTGTTTTATGATATTATTATATATCATACCCATATTTTAATATAATATTTATTATTTCATCCATTTAGGCATCAATAATAATTTATATTAAATTAATATTTTACAAAATTCAAACGGTGCCCTTACAATCAAGTAAAAAAGGGAACTCCTCATTTCTATTTTTTATATCATGTTTTTACTTGTATAATGATGAAAATATATCCATTTATTTAATATAATCCCCAAGAAATACTCCATACATCTTTTCTTCTTAGATATCCAATCGTAGATAACAAAAGGGGAGATCTAAATGAGTCATTTAAATTATGAGGTATTCAGTTTAACTAATCCCATTATTTTTAATTATTATATATAATTATATAAATATATTATATTCATTATAAAATTAAAACATTTGAATCATAAAATTGTCAAATTTTATAATAATTATTATTAAACCAACTTTATTTTACCATTTCCATCAAATGGGATGTTAAAATACTGCTCTTAAATACCTATAACATACCCCATCCACATAGAGATAAAATTCATTTCTCATCACAATATATTAAATCTGTATATTATTATAGGTTTATTGTTTATATATGATAATTATGAGATATTTATAATTCTATAATGATAATATCAGATCTATATTCTATCCTCCCAAACCATTGTAAAATGAAAATTTGATCATGCATACTTGTGGAATACCACCTCAACTAAGGCATATGACACAATTTTCATATATATTTTTAATGGATATTGAGATGGATGGATTCAGTGAATATATATGAATATGAAATAATAAATAATAAATAGTGGTTATTGAATATTTATTTTCCTTTCATTCTTTCTTTCAAAAAAATGAAAACATCATTCAAGCATATAAATGGCCTACCATCTCCATTAATTAAAAAATGAACTATTCTATCTCTTTAATTTAGGAATGAATAAAAATATTTAAATAATAAACATGAATTATATTAATACTATTTATAACATTATAATTATTCTCGAACCATTATCAATATACAAGGACATAAATTACAAAACCATAACATACTTTAAAAATGAATCATATATCACCATGAATACTAATTTTAATAAATAATATGTTAACAAGTAGGTGATAAAAGTTTGTAAATAAATATTTTATGGAATTATATATATAAATATTTTTATTAAGTATATTTATAATAAATATATATTCCACTTTTTTTAGATTCAAGCTCTTATGAAGCAAGTCTGTCAAAAGAGCAGGGATTTTTGTTTAACATTTATTTCCTTGAAACACAAGCCGTATTAATTAATTATTTGTTTTATGTGGTGTATATACATCAAATTAATGTGTATTATTAATAATATTATGAAATTTATTGGTATTTATATAACTATATAGGTTTATTTCATTCATGGATCTTATGATTCAAAAGATACAGATGTGGTAAGGGTATTGCATTACAATCTAACCTTTTATCTTTATTGAAAATCATATTGTTTCAGAAGATGAAATTTTTTTATATAACTCTAATGAAACAAAATATTTCACCACTAAATTGGTTATTTCATTAGAATATGAGTATTGTTTCTCATTTTACTTATCTTAATTACTCAATATTCAGAAGCTATGTTTCTAATAAAAAACAACATTATTTATTTCTTCGGTAAAAAAAAATTTCATCCAAACAAGGATTTAAAAAATATAATAATGAAGGATTTTCATAATGTTTTAGGACTGATTAATGTAATTTTTAACCATCATGGATGTCCTACAATATGGTTTAAAAATAATATTATTTTCATTTTCTGAATGATCAACTTTAGATATTGCATCAAAACTATAAATGGAATGTATTAATGTAACCTATATGGAAAGAATGAAATTTTACACCATCTTAAATCCTAATACAAATTACTTTATTTATAAACTAGATTAAATTCCAATGATTTTTTATTTATTTTGATTGATGAGCATTATTTTTTAGAAATAGAGATTCAAACTGAATTTATATGAAGTGAAATACATCAATGTGCTATTGTTAGACTTGGTTTAAGGGCTCAGGGGTGACTCAGTTGCTTTAGAATGTTTTGGGAGAGTCAAAACCTAGAAACTAAAAATTAGATCAGACTGATAGGTGAGGATTGTTTTTCAGAAGCCATGTCATCCTCTAGTTGAACCAATGATAATTATGCGGGTGAGAATATGTGGTCCACAGTAGAAGTGCATGGTTTCCCAAACTCTACTCCTTGACAATGTTATTAGATTCAATTAGGAAGTGGGTCATCACTATTGATAATAGGGTTAGAATAGGTATAGTGAAAACTCTTGTGGAGAACCATACGATGTAGGGTTCCTAAGTAGTGGGATCTACATGGTTTGGGCACATATTGGAAAATCGGGAGTGCAAACCATGCTTCCCAGTTTTGTGGGCGAAACATAAATTTTCTTTTAATAGTACTTAAAACCCCATTTTATTTTCATCCTTATTCCTTATAATCCATCATATGAGGCTACATCTCATATGGGGTTCTCTTCCAAGGCATAACCTAGGGTTTCATTGATATCACTCTTTTGGAGTAGGATCTGAGCATTGTCTATCTCTGTGGATTCCTCTCCATGGACTGTACACACATCTTGAAAATTTCAATATTTATATTCATCTTGACCATTTTATAATGATGTGATATATTTTTCCATATTTTTTGGGAGGATCTCAATTTCTTATATTTCCTCTAAACCAGACCAAATAAAATTTTGATAGTAGATGATTACATCATCTGAAGAACAATGTAGGTGTTCTAGTTTCATTCATAATTTTTTTCTTTTCTTTTGGGGAAACATTGTTCCACTCACCAGCATCTTATAATTACTACACTATTTTTTCATATTAATTGAACTGAATATGTGACCATGTCTATTATTATCCTATTGAGCATTGAATCACTACATTGGGTGATTACTTAATCTTTAGCCACTCTTATGGGTCATCTTCCTAAGTTAGGGAAAAATAACCATGATCCTATAATTTTAGACACCCCATTGGGTGTGTTAAACCACAATAATATACCAATAGTATTTAATTTAGTTAATATGGAATGTTGACCATGATTAAGTCCCAGTTGTTTAAAACCCTTACTTTATTCCATGGATAAACTCTTTAAATGAATTTTTTTGACTAAATCGGTTAAATGACAACAATGATTCACCATTTTAATACTTCTAATTCCATATATCTTATGTTACATTATTAAACACTTATGTGTTGTGCGTCATGCCTTGATTATGAATTTTATCGAACTCCTTGTTTATACGACATGCTATTTACGTTATGTCTCATGATTAAACTGAGCTATGTAAATTGAATGTGCTGAATTGATGAATAAAAATGTCACGATTTCTAAGAAAACCCATCAATGATGTGTGATTTATTAAATTTGATGAGGCCAGATGTGGATGTCTTCTTTCCTAGTGCTTGTGTTTTTGATAAATGTGGTGTTTTTATTTCCTCTTTGTATATCTTTTGGATTGGAATAAATGATTTTATATAATTAATATCTAGTAATATATTACATGCCTTGTTGATGTGTGACAATTTTTACATTACCTTGACTACTTGCATTCTAGGAGAGCTCATGGGTTTCTATTTAAAGAAATCATTGATGGAATCACCATTCATGGATTTGTAAGACTTTACGTACTGGGAGTGATCCATTAGAATTTCTTGGAAGGGATCTCTAGGAGGTTTATTTATACTCATGGGTGACACTATTTCCTCATGGGAGAAACCATGGATGGACTCAATGGAAATATGGTTATTCGAATCGACGATTGATACCCAATTTCCTTTGTTAAATACATTATATATACTTATAGGTGTTGTACCACGAGTGATTAGAGAAACACCATTATTGTTAACCTCAAACAGACTCGCTGATATTGGGTGTATATAGGGATCCTTAAGTGACCCTTGGGATTATATTGTGGATCAACTTAGATTTTCTCATGACTCTATTATTTTATATAATGGATCCCATGCAAGGATAAATTTTCATTAGTTATTATTATAATTGTTGTTATGATTACAAAGTTGTGTCAAAATGATTGAATGATGCCCTTGACATGTGACCGCAAACTATAAGAATAATCCTGAGTTCGACCCAAATTTGTTGTGTCATATATATAATTCAATGTATATACCATATTACCTCTATATATTCTCCCAGTTGAGAAAAATGAACTCGGAAAATTTATGTTTAATCAGATGAGTATCCATTAAATAACCTATCCTAATGTGTTATTTAATTATTTACATTATTATATATATTTACCAATGGTGGCACATTTTCCGGTTATTAGTGCATGAACTATATTGATATAGACACCATTGGTAGTGTTCTACTTGGATTTTATCTCAATCCCTTCACAAGACACTATTTAATTTGGATACACAGAAAAAATTTCATATTTTTAGTTCCATGTATTTATTTATTGTGTTGTTTTGTGTATATTGGAGCTAGGGAGAATTGTGAATACCTAGTACATAGAATGATAATTGAGTTATACATTGTTATTTTTATTTTTATTAAATTTTTCTACTTGTATTTTATATCACCTTATAACATGCATGAATCATCATATATATTTTAATTATTTTATTTAATTATTTTCGATTAGATGATAATATTATTATGTTTCTTTATCCTTATTTTTTCATGGATTCCTCAGTGGTCTAGTATTCATTCTTCAGTTATAACTCTCTTATACTATGTTCTTGAGGGTATGATCTTCCCACTATTTCAGCATTAAAACCTATCTTCTAATCATTATCATATGGAGTATGGGTATGTGTACATGATATCATGTGATCATCAGTTTGGCTACCAATTTAGTGGTTTGATGGGTTGGGAAGTTTCAATGTGTTATTAGATCTTTCATTTTCCATGTCATAATGTTTTTGGATTTTATACAGGAGGCTATGATTGTGTTAGAACCTGGTAAATTGTGCTATCTGGGAGTAATCAACCCATGTATGGGGAATGGTGCAAGTGGATAGGGATGGTATTGTTATTCATGTCATTTTCAATTACAGTTGATTATGATTTCACCTTTAATTAATAGTGTATTTTCCACTACATAATGATTTCTAGGATTTATCACTTACCCTTGGCCATGTATTAAAAGGAGGAACTATTGCATGAATCATCAGAAGCACATTGGAATTAAAAATCTATTCATATACAATGAAATGCAGTTTTCATTATTACAATATTTTGAATTGTCGATGTTCATTTCAAGTTTAGTTATGATTCCTTTCATAGTCCATGTTATAAATTTAAATGACATGATTATTTTTCACCTTCTTAGCTATTTTATTAGTATTCATTCATAATTTATTTTATTATTCTTTTTATACATTCCATGATTGAGTGTTTCCTTATAATATGGTATTATTCGATATTTATTTTCCATTTTTATGATTATTTATCATGCTTACTGATTCATTTTTCATTCCTTATTTCTAATAGTGTTTGAGTGAGTAATTAATGTTCTTTCTTCTAATGGAAATTCATATTTGTTTTTTTAGAATTGGAGGAAATAAATTTCTATGATTGGGTGAGGCTTAAATATCAATTTTTAATGTTAATGGGTGCCTTAAAAATTATAAACTGATTAACCATATAATCAAACTATTATAGACAAGTCATTTAAAAATTATGGATTTTTCATAATTGTTATGGTTGTTAAAATTTTTATAATTTGGGATTACATGGATGTGGTTATATGGGAGAAGCCTCCAACATGTAAAGAGAAAAAGTTCTTAATAATTGGAGCAGTGGTAACACCTAAAATCTAAACCACCTAATACTGTACAATTTATTAGATAATTATGGGTAATATAAATAATTTTTATCTTTAAAAGAGTCGACATATTTATTATGGATTGAAAAATTTTATTGGGCCAAATGAACCATGTGACTAAATTTATAAATGCCCAACTAACTCAAGTAGGTCATTTTCAGCATGGTATATAAGAAGAGTACTTCTAAGGGTTTTTTTTTGAAATTTTCATTTTTAAAATGTTTAGTTTTCTTTTAATTGAACCCAAAATAGCTTAATGAAACCCTCATAGGTTGATTTGTTGGAATGCCTTAAATCCAAACTCCAATGGGTTTTTTTATTCTTTTTTCTGGGGGAATTTTTATATTCGTATGGATTCCCAACTAGTATTTATTTAATTCAATGTGGAATCCTTTTTACCATACCAATTTATTTAACGAAAGAACATAAATATAATTTTTCGATGTAATTTGAATGTGAGGATTTCTAAATAAGAGGTGGATGATTCAAAAATTTGGGTTTAAGAATGGGAATGACCTGATTGTAATTATTTATCCATAAATTAATAATTCATAAAAGGATGTTTGATATAACTTTCTTGTTCTACCTTTAGGTTTTATTTGGATGATTTTACCTTATGATTGGTGTTATTTTTTATTTAACACTAATCCATGATGTTTTAATGAATTAAATGTGTTCTAGTTTTATACCATAAATTTGGATCTTAAAGTGTGTAGTTAGATTTAACCCTTTTATGAGGATAGTTTAATATTTCTTAACTATTTTCATGTAGATTGAACAAGAGATTTAACTGTAATCGATTTATTTTATATGTCGAACCTAAATTTTTTGTCTGTTAATCCCAATAACTCATCGTAGGTGTAACCAAATTTTGGGTCAATGCATTAGACATTAGTATGTGGACAGATAATTTGTAGGTAGTTCCCTCATAACTCCAAATTGAAAAATAATTTCTAGTGAAAATTTTCATGTGCATGAAACTATTTAGGTTATGTTTTCTCTTAATGAATCTTATTTTACTAATTGGTACTCAGGTGGACGGGTGGTCATTCTTTGCATTGATCCATCTGTTTTAGAATAATAATTTTCTATGATTGTTTTCAATAGTATAGGCATTCCTAGGTAATGGTTGGATGCTTCATTGTTCATGTGACACTTCTTTTACTTCATTTTCAGTGTTTGATGACTCAGGTGGTAGTTGGGTTATTCTATAGCCTTTTTGATTACTGTATTTCCGGGCGTTTTGTTCTTATAGGACCTGAAATACTCTAATGAAAAAGGATTATAGGCCAATATATATTATTAGGGGTGTTCCTTTTTTTCAATTCATCACAGGTTTGTATGTGAAATTGTACAAGATATATATCATGATGTTAAATCATGCAAAAATCTATTAAAATTTTTTGTTATTTGTTTACAACATGATCTATTCTCTTTATTTCAGAGGTAATCCCAAGGTTAGAGTAACCTATATCAACATGTTTTGAGTTTTCCATGTGTTCGGGATGAATTATTATTGAGGATCAGGTGTTGACACACCAATCGAGTTAATTTGGATTTTATGCCTAATGTATTGTTTCCTAGAACACATGTGAAAGGAATTGTGAGGTATTCCAAGTGTACACCCTTGGAGGATATTGACTATAAACCTTCTGAGAAACTATTATATATCATGTTCTTATATAAAAATTCATGACGTGTTATATTAGTTACTATTTTAAGTGGGTGGTGACTTAGACACGCCTTTAGTGGGGATGGACATGTCGAACCTAAGAAATTGTTCCTTCTAGGTGGAAGTGACAGCCATGAACCTTTTGCTGATGTTTGATCATGATTGAAATGGACATTCAGTGGAAAACTCACATCTTCAGTTGGTGCCAACATTATATCACAATGATGTTGTTTTCGTGTAACAATAATGTGTCTATAATTGTATCCATGATCTTTTGAGAAATTTGGCATGGGGTAGCTTGATTATCCTCCTCATAATGTTGTTACTTACAAATGGTTTCAAACCTAACCAAGAACTTATTTTAGGATTTCATGGGAGTGTCTTATTTTCATTTGAGACCGCTCATATCAACATAGTGTAAACATGGAAAATGAAAATCATTATTTTTATATTCAATTTTTCTAGGTAAACTAAGATAGAATCAGTTTTACACCACCAAATATTTAAAATACATTGGAAATGAGTAGTGTTCTCTATTAGAGTGTGTTTTGAAATTCAGGTTCACTTTAGAGGCCCATTTTTTATTGATTGACACCTAGTTTACCTAATAGGAATGATATGGATGGACTCCTGGACACCAACTATTTCCCTTTTTAAATGATCTACAAGAGGATGCCACATAGGGATCAGTAATTTTTCTACTGTTTGGAAGTTTTTCTTGGTATAGATATCTCTCTTTTGGAAATGAAATTATAGTTAGACTTGTAATTTCATCTTGAATTCCTATTGATGAACCCATGTATAACCTGAAATACAATCGTTCATGGATGAGTCATTTAAAAAATGATATAGATCAAATTTTGTACGACCGTGTACATGCACATAATCATTCTAGGAACGGCCATTGATTTTGGAGTTTTTTCTTGAGATGACAGTGAAATATGGTTAGAATATTCGGTGAGTATGCTCGTAGAAATCTCAAGGTTCTCCATCTGAGAGACACCGTATTGGGTTTTGGTGTACACTAGTGGTCTAGTCCAGGTGATTTGAGGGAAGTGAATCAGTGACATCTTTACATGTTATCCCTCTCTATTTTAACATATGCAGTGGGAAAGGAACCTTTCATTAGCATGTTTTCAGGTTGAAGTAGTGTTGTGGCCGTCAAAAAATATATTTCGTAAATTTTTTTCTCAATTATGACTCAAAGGTCAATTTTGAGTTGACTGAATATTAAAGAAATAAATCATGCTTAAAGAACTATTTGAGCCCTAAGGAGATGCATAAATTCTTAGTTCCATCAGTGGAATGTTATCTAATGGTTTGGTATTACAAAATACCAATCCTAGAGGAAAATTATTTGATCATTTGATCATTTCATGGGTCATACATACCTGGTTAGGTTCTATCTCAGTGTCTTTGTTCATAGAAACAAGTGTGCTCTTGAGCTTCTAGGTATTGTACACTATATTCTAAAGTGACACTCAATGGTGAATTAGGTGTTTGGAAATGGAGAACATCTAGTTGAATGATAATATTGAACTCAATAGATTGGGTTTTATTTCCTTTTTTACCCAAATTTTATCCAAGTTGAGATGTTCTATAGTGTGGACTGTATAGCATCCCCTGCTTTTGAGATAGATGAAAATAAAAATAAATTTTAATTTCGTTATTTCACAGGTGATAAATTTTATATATTGTTATTTAGAATTAATTTAGAAGAGTTGTAACACCTCAATGTGTTGATCTTAAACATTTTTGATGGTTCAAGGGGTTCCTCAGGTGCACTGTTGGGTTTTGGCATTGTCATTACTCAAAAACTAAACACTTTATAAGTATAATAGGGGAACACAATTTGTCTAAAATTTTATGACCCTCCAGAAGCGACCATGTTACTTGTACCTGTGAGCAGATGTGGTGAAGATGGGATAAACATGGGTTCCCAATCCATGCACCTGTCTCTAATTCTTTGTTTCCCTTCGGTAGTGGGCATGCACTTCTCAGCACATGGTTTACATACAATTAGATAATACCACGTAAGATAAATGTGTGTGGTAGGGTTCCTATGTAATGGGATCCGCAGAGTTGGTGCACGGTTTGGCCAACCCAATGAGAAAACTATGTAAAACATTTTTTAGGTTGAAATTACCTTTCTATCCTTATAAAACCAATAAAAGCCTTTTTTATTATTCTTTCTTTATTGTCCTAAATCTTTCATAGCTCCCCCTCTAGTGGGTTTCTCTTCCATTGCCTTACATAGGATTTGATCTACCAATGCCATCTTTATTCGATTTTGAGCACCACTAGTCTATTTGTATTCCTATCCCTAATGTATAAATTCCTCTACACCATTATAAATGGATCATACTCTCCACCATGTTAACAAGGTGTGAGATCAGTTTCCATATTTTTAGGTAGGTTCTCAAGTTCTTCACTTTTTTTAAAACCAGACCAAATCAATACATGATAGTGGATGAGTAGATTATCCTGAGCCTGAGGAAGGTATTCATGCTTCATTACCAATGTTTTATTATATACTCTTGGTTCTACATTGTGTCACGCACTAAAAACTTCATGAGGTTACACTATTTTTTTCAAATAAATTTAATTGAATATGATACCATGTCGAGTATGATACTAGTGAGTGGATAATCACCTCCTTGGGTGATGACATCGACAATAGCCACTCTGAAAAGTACGATTCCAATTTTGGGGACTAATACAATTGATCTTTTATTTTTTAAACAATCATTTAGGTTTTTTACAAATTATTGGCATGAAAATAATAATGAATTTAGTTAATATGGAAAGCTGACCATGAGTTAAGAACCCTTAGTTATGATCCTTTCTTTAGTCCATAATAGAACTATTTAAATGAAATTATTTGAATTAAATTGGTTGATCGATAATAAATCTTTACCATTTTCCCAATTCTTGTGCCATATATCTTATGTATTATTTTTGAATGCTTTTGTTTTTTCCCCATTCCTTACTTATGACATTCCCTACACTATTTATTCTTGTTACATGCTATATAATGTTTTCCTCATGATTAAACTGATGTATTTAAATTTAATGAAATCAATTTTTGAATAATAATTCCATGTTTTCTTATAAAATACCTCTAATTTTTGTATTGTATTTAATTGGATATGGACATTGGTGTATTCCTTATAGCCTAGTGCATGAGTTTGTCCCCAATTCCATGTACGTATTTTGTTATTCAATAATTTTAGGTTTTAATAATATATTGTATAACCTGATTATCTAGTAATATATGGCATTACTTATTGGTGGGTTACATTTCTTGTTATACATTGGCTTCTTGTGGGTTAATAGAGAACTAAAATCCTAATTTAATGATTTCATTGGTGGATTCATCATGCTTGTCATTTTATGACTGTGTCGGGAGTGATCCATTGGTTTTCTTTGGACATGCTCTCCATGTGGTTTATTTATACTCATGTGTGGCACTAGTTCCATAGGGAAGAATCTATAGACTGACTCATTGGTAAAATGGTAATCCCTTGACTTGGTTAATACCTAGTCCCCTATGTCAGATAATTGTTATGGAAACAAAGTTATTATATAACTAGTTTTAAGAGGGATTCCATTAGGGATCTATTTGGATGGAATTTTAGGTATAGGTTATATTTTGGGCTCCTATTGTGACCCTTGGGATTCTATTACAGATCTCCATGGACAAAATCATGATTCTGTAACTATATTTGATGGATCCCTTCCATGGATAACTTGTGGTGAGTTATTTTTATCATCATTGATGTCAATACAACGTGGTGTCAAAATGATTAAATGATACCCTAGGGGTGTGATCTCATAGCCAAGGAAAATAATTCGGGATGGACCACTTCCATATATTCATATCTATAATTCAATGTGTATAACATATTGACCCTACATATTCTTCAAGTTAATACATTTTTCCTTCGCCGAAGTAGGTAGTATTGGTAAGGTATCCATGTAGGAACCTATACATAAGTTTTATATCCACATTTATCTTCATCCTTTAATGAACCTATGATGAAACATTATCCATTTTTTAATTCTTAAACTAGAATAATCTAGACATTATTAGTGGTGGTCTACTTGGATTTTACCTCTCACCATACTTGTGCCACCACTGTAACGGGGTACCTAAGAAGACATTCATGTTTATAGGTCCTTAGAATGATTTCTTGTGATGTGTTGTGTACTTAAGAGAAAGGGAGAAAAGGACTAATATATTACTCAAGATGATCATGGATTTAGCCATTGAGATCATATTTTTATGGTATTGTACTCTTAGTATATTACATAACCTTATGACATGAATTTATCATCATTTTTATTTTTCTAAGACTATTATATTTTATTTAATTTTATGATATTATTAATTTGTTTCATTTTATTTCTTATTGAACAACTTATTTGAGTTCAGATATTGATTTTATATTATACCACTATTCTAAATTGACCTTGAGGGTGTAATATATGCACCATATGATCATTTTCCCTCAATTATAGCCATAATCCAATAGAATTTGTTCATCTGATTTTGAGGTCATCTGAAAACTAGTCACGATACTAGTTTAGTTGTCAGTAAGGTCAAGACGTTACAAATGAATCCAATGAAAATTCATTAAACTTTTCTCTGGATATTTAGAAAAACTAATTCCATAATATTTTAGATTATTTTAGATTATAAATAGATTATTTTAAAATGGCATTTTCATGTTAATAAACATATGTTTCAAGTGATATTTCAATGTCATTTTTCATCTAATATGGCATCATTTGAAGTTACATAAATGTTACTAGTGTTATGATCTATTGATACAATCATTTTTCTATCTCAATATGGCTTCTCTTTTGGATGTAAATATTTTTATGAAACACTTTATTTTTTAACTAATTATTCTTTCAGGAAATTATTAAATGATTATGAATCATGCTATTTTCCATAGTTTATATTACGATGAAATCAATATGAGACTAATTTATTTTCAATGGATTAGATATAAATAATGTTTTCTATTATTTTGGTATACATATAAATGATTATAATTATGTGGTTGGAAGGACCTATATATTCCTCTAGTGAAATGTGAAATTTCTTATATCTCATGAGATAAATATGGGAAATAATTCTCTATTCTTGATCCATTATAAGAAATGGGATAATGTGATTGATCTATTATAGTAAAAAGTTGTTAAGTCCTAATAAATTATGATTTTATTGTCTTGATAGTTAACAATGAAATAAGAAATAGTTTTTATATATATTATTTTTCCACAAATGTATGACATTAAATTAATATTTATTAATGATTTATGTTCTTTTCTAAATCTTATAATTTTTTTAAATGATAATTCATTATTCCACAAGTAAAGTTTCTGATCCTTAAGAGATTCTAATTGAAATTTTCATGTATTGTCATGATATCATCCCATAATAATTATATTATCCTTCCATATGATCATCAAAGGATATATCCCATGGTTTCACTTATGATTCATCTAATATCACCCTTCTATTGGTATCAATTCCCCAAAATATGAAAAAATGAACTATGTAATATATTTACAAGTAGTGTGTTTGTAATGATGAACTTAGAAAAAGATGATGCAGATCTTTTATAAAAAGTTTATTTATTTTTCAATTTGCCTAATGAAGTAAACCAATACTATTCTATCATATAATGTTATGTTATGTAAGGAGTATCCCTCTATTATGATGTGATATTTTTTATTAATGGTATGGGTCTATATATTTTGTGTTATTGAATGTTTTATTTACCCTTCAGAAACTATGATGATAAATATTTTTTGAGAACCCTTCAAAAAAGGAAATTTGAAGGATAACAAACTAATGTATTTTTAATTAAAATAAATCTATATGGATTATCCCATGTATTCATATATTTAAAAAGTTTCATTATTTTTAAATTATATAAATGATTTATTCATCACTATGACTATTATTTCTTTCACATTCAATTTTTTTAGTAAATGATTTGAACTAGGTGGATTCATGTTAACAATAATGTGAAATAGAATCACTATGATCAATAGAAAGTAAATGAAACAAGAGTTGGAATGTTAAACCATGTTATTATGCCTAATAATATATCCCATTGTTTAATAAAAACCCCAAACAGAATTGAGGTTCCTATCACACCTAATATGTCGATGATTCAGTTTTAGGAAAACCATAGATTAAATAATTTTCATATTTACAAACATTGAGAACATTAGAGGAAGGAACCTATCGAATTTCATAGATGAATGGGATGATGTTTATAGTTTTTGAAAGAGGAAAAAAAATTAAATAATTGCTAAGGAATAATATAGATTTCTATGTAGAAAAAATGAATCCCATTAAAAGGATCCATTTATATTTAAATATAAAATATGTGGGGAATATAGTAATTATTTCTACCAACAACCTAATCTAATTGTTATCTCTTAAATGTAGGAAGGGACTATGTAATCCAATATTGGAACTGAATGGATTGTAGTCTTTTATTATTAGTATTCATAAACTATATGAATGAAATTTTGGTTATTTAAATCAAAAAAAATTTAAGTATTGTGTTAATTTTTGAAAACATATATGTCTTAATATATGATTAACATGAGTGATATGGAAACCATCATGGGATTATGAGTTTACGATTGATAATATATTCAATGTCTTATACCCCCTTTTTTGTTTTAATATACATTATTTTATAAAACCTACTGATATTTTATTATATGGTTTATTATGGTATGGTAAATATTACTCTAAGTTTTAACATATAATATTATTTGAGGAATATTCTCTTCGCCCATATTTTTGTGGTATTTTTATCCATTATGTAATATATTTTGATTGAGGATTATGGTTATTTTTATGGATATATATCATATTTGTTGGATGTTTTAATAATTATATTTACATATTTCTATACAATAGATAGGCGGTGACATATAACAATGTTGTGGGGAATGGCCCCCCAACTAAAGAGTCATAATGGTGTAATGCCTACAAAATGGACTCTAGGATGTCTTGGTTATTATGAAATACCTATTTTATTGATCTTATAGTAAAATACTATAATGATTTTTGGATGATATTTTTTGTAATATAGACAACCAAGAGATTGAATGATGGTCTTATTATTAATGTTATTTTGTGATAATATCACTTTTTTTAAAACCTTATATGATTAAGGTAAAATTAGGAATTACACAATTTAATTTAAAGAATAAATAATAGATTATATTTTGGTAGAGTAAATGATTTTATAGTGGGTTTATAGTGACTTGGGAGATTATATGAGTGGGTAATATACATTTTGTGAATGATTCATTAAGAAATAATGATGTTTTTTCAGATCAATTTTAAATTTATCATCCAATAATATATGATAGAGTCATTTTAATCTATGCGAATCAATATTCATAATTAATATTTTGATGAATATTATGGTTAGTAATATGATGAATTATCTTTTCTGAAACATTCTATTACTATTGAATAATTTATGGATAATGTTTAATTTCATCATATGACGGTTTATTCAGTTATCATGTAATAAAAATTTTTTTTGGATAACATATAATTTCATGAGTAAGATATTGTTTTAATTATTGAAAATATCTTTTACATTAGTTAATGATATATTTGATTCTACTATATAGAAAAACCCATATTTAATGATCATAATTTGTAGAAAATTCGACTTGGGGTTGAAATAGTTTAATGGATGATATTTTAAAATGATAGTAATTTTATTTCATTTTTTTCTACTATAGATGGTAACGAAATTCTTAATCCCTAGGAAAGCGATGTCAATAAAAAAATTATTTAATATAATCATTAATTCAGAAGAACATATAGTCTTTTAATTACTCGATGATTCAAGGATTTTCGGTTTTTAACATTCTCATATATATGTTCTCTATTATTATTTATTATTACTTGGGTGATATTACATGAAAATAATTTCAATTAATAGTAATTTTAACATATTTATAATCAAATATATCATTTTTTCTAGATAAAACTATATTTCCCTTTCCATTTTTTCAATAGATGTTTTATCATATAATTAAATAATGTTCCTTTTCCACAAAATGGAATTTAAAATGTTAAATCATTTTTAACAAGAATGAGTAAAAATTTCATGGATAAATTTAATTCAAGAATGGATCTTCTAACACACCGAGATTTTAGAAAAAATATTTTTTGAAATTAATTTAATTTATTCAATAAAATTTGTTATATGAAACACCATGTTTAAATTAACTAGGATATAGTATTAAATTACTAATATTTGTGACAGTTATAATCAGGTCATTAAATTAGTATGTAAAAATATGATTATTTTCATTATGAATTATATATAAATATCCTACACAATATAAATGTATTGATAAATTATTATTTCATCAATACTCAAATTATGGTAATTTCATTTTATACGTCATGAAATCCATTATCTTAAAAAAAATAATTTTATTTTATTTAGTCACAAAAAATTGTGATTAATTTCTATAATATTTAATTTTTTTACAAAAAGAAAATCATTTTGTAATTAAATATATAAAAATTATTACATGATTAATTTTTGTTAATTTTTTTGGAAAATTTGGTTATCCTGTGAATAATGATAAATAATGATATTATTCAAAATGGTATGTTTAATTTTTCATTTTATATAGATATTTTCAAGGTTAAATTGTGTTATTATATTTTCAATAATCCATCAATATTCTTTATCATGATTTTTATTTTTTATTTTAGTATATAAAATGAACTTTTATATGTAAAAAGTCAATTTCTGGAAAAATTTATTTTATGTGAAAAATATTTTTTTATAAAAATAAAATAAAAATATCACTATTCACAAACTGTTTTACGAAAAATTATAAATTATATAATTGAGGATTTTTTTTAAAATTCATCAAGTATTTTTACAGTATTCAAATAAGGATAAATATATTTTTATGCTTAGAAGTATTATTTTTCAATAAACTAGTCTTCATCATGATTTATGGACTTATATTAAAACATATTTCTTCCACATACACGTATTTTATTTTATAAAGTGGATTAAAAAATTTTGTTCTCAAGGTTCAAATTTCGTAAATATGTCTCATTTCATTTAGTTAAATATGACTAGTAATCATAGTAAATTTTTTCACATCGGTAACACATAAATCTGATTAATAAAGTATAAAATTAAGTTATAAAGACACATATTTTAATTATAGTTCATCTTTGATTATTCATCCCATGTCACCTTAGGTTCAAAATTTAGTTTCTTAATAGACCCTTTTCAATGAAAAGTTACTATATAGTATTTACTGAAATAAATATTACAAAATATAACCTTATTTGTTAAAAATATCTCTTTTGGGTCCACATGGGGAAGAATGTATGTTATGAATAAATATATGTGTCTATATGTAGATTAATGAAAAAATATTATGAAATATATTTTTTGTAATTTTTAATAATTAGGTAATGACCTTAAATTCTTACGCATCATTGAGGAAGTATATCTACAATAAATAAATAAATATATGTATGTATGTAATTATTTTAAAAATATATAATGTAATATATTTTGTTTTTTTGAATGTATGAAACATAATATATAGATCACTATTAACTATTAGTGTGGTTTTAATGATTTATATTTATGTTCCCTAATTTTAATTATCTATTTAATGTCAAGTAAAATCAACAGTGTTAAAATGAAAATAACGATATTTTAAAAAAATATCATTTTATATAATAATATATAATTAAAAAATATATATTATACCAAATTAATATTATATGGTTATAAATATTAACATGGCCTATTTTTGGGTGACATGAAATATTTTTAGTAACATTATTGTCACTACAGTGGTAATAAAAATTAATATTATAATAATTTCCATTCTGGTTAACAAAATGATTAAACCAAAATTTAATGAAAGAATGTTAATTCAAAATTTTAAATTATAATAATATTATATTACTTAAAATAATTATCATTATATATATATATATATTCAATTTGGATCCATTTTTATATGAAATTTAATTTATATTAACTTCATATTTTAATAAATTCCAAGGGTTTCCCTATCACTAAATTTAAAATAGGTCCTATTATTTTTCTTTTTCACACAACATAGATCCTTTTAGTTCAACTAATTTATACTATGTTCACTTATAAAATACTATTTGTGCATTATAGTTGTTTTTTTATTCCCAAAATTCCAACCCAAGATCCGTAAATTGGACATCTAATAGAGTTTTTTCAATGAAGAGGGAATAGCCTTAACCTATCAATTTAATATTTATTATTTTTTACATCGTATAAATATGATTTTTCCTACACAATGTAAAATAATTTGTGTGTAAAATATTCTTAAAATTTATTATTTTTATTAATCCTCATTTATGAACCCTGTTTTGATCAAATGGGTGTGTGAATATCGCTCATGCGTACATAGAACTTAATGTATCTACATATAAATAGAAATAATTTATCATCACCAAATTTAATAGGTGGTTATTAAGATGTGGTTAATTTAAATATTTGATATATTTTATAAAATTATACTTATCGAATTATAATATAATATCTACCTTCATACAATCTTGGCTGTTGGGAAATGATAATGTCGATCATGCATATGTGTAGACTACCACCTTTACGAAGAGAGGTGACTCATTGTTCAATTTTAATTTTCAAGGATGGAAATATATATGTGATTAAAAAAATATTATATATTTGTAATAATATTATTATGGATAACGTTGTATTTATTTGGCTTTATTTCTCTCATTTAATTGAAAAACGAATAGGAAATTCATGCATTTGTACGACCTGACATCTCTATGAACGGTTTACTTTATATATATATATATCTGTATTTAATGACTATATAAATTTATTTAATGAATATATCTTATATTAATATCATTATTAACATTCTGGATATTGTGTATCCATCATATGAATACAAGGACCAAAACTATTGAACAACAACATACATGACGAACAAAACAAATACCGCATTAAACCACGATATAAATAATTAATTTTTTAAAAACTATTAATAAATCTATTTTAGTAAATCATTCATTTTTGTTTATATATTGAAATTTTTCTCTAATATATGTATAAAAAATTTATAATTGTTACAATGGATGTTCCCACATGTATGAAGGAAGTTGTGCCTAAGAAAAGTCATTTTCATCTCACTTTAATTTCATTTAGAATCATTCCATTTTCAAAATATGATTACTTAATGTGTTTCATATACATCCCATTTATTTATTTCATAATAACTCTTCATAAATTTAATGGGATTTAAATATTCATCAATTATTATTTATTTCATGGGTATTATGATTCAAAATATAGTAAAGTGGAAAGTATTTTATGTAACGATCTCATTATTAAGAAGGATTTTTTATTATTTTGTTTTTGATGATTAAATATTATTATCCAACTCTCAAAAAACTCCTGAAATTTATCCTAATATATTTAGTTCTTTATTATACATGTCTCTTTCCATTTTACTCATCTTAATAATTCTTGATACCTAAATTTTTTAAAGAAATTTTACATTCATTCTCTCTTAAGTTGAATTATTTCATGTTCTAAAAAAATGTTTCAAATACGGTTTTAATATTATTATATAATTATTCATGTTCATTTTTACCCATGTATTATTTTTTTGAAAAGGGTTACAAATAAATATTCATGTATTTTTCCAAATGTGGAATTATTTTATTTTTTTACAAAAGTGTAATATAATGTTTTTATTTTAGTTTATACTGAATGAGGGGAATATACTACCACCAAAAACATAGAATTATTTTAATATTCGATTATTTGTTTTAATAATTTTTTAAAAATAAAAAATATTTATAGTATTTTTTGGTATTTTTAAATTTTAAAAAAGTGACTACAAAATGGAATTGTTATTTTCATCATGATATGTTCCACAGGACCTCTAAAAACCATTTTCAATGTTAATTCTTATTCTTTGATGTCACTTAAGCCATACCGGGGTCATGAACAAATTAAACCATAGTTATTATTTCTATAGAAGTTTTATTTATATGATGATAATTTTTGTTAACTTTTCATTATTAATCTCTTATACTATGATGAAATATTGATATTTTCATGAAACATATCTTGTGTGAATGTGTCTTTATATGATGAATTATTTATGAAATACATTTCCTTTTATAGGTTCTATGATTAATAAGATGTTAAAATCATCTAGAACACATAAGTATGAATGTGATCATGTGGTGGGTGTTATGTATATCACCCTCCAATGCATTGGGAAATGTTTTATATGTCCTAAAACATTTATTGAAAATAATATAATATTATTGAAATTTTTTGGGAATCAATTCGATGAACACGATCTAATATGGGAAACTATTGTTGATGCCTAATGTAGTATAATTTCAATAGATTCATCATTAAAATTAATATATGAAAAAAAATTATATTAATAATGGTTCCGCTCTTCTATGACATGAAATTGAGATTTATGATTTATTTATGATGTTTTTTCGCATTTAAAAACCCTTTAATATAAATTAATATGTATTTATAGAATGACTCTTGATTATGATCCTAGATAGATTTGGAATGAACGTTGTATTTTATTGTCTCAATATCATAAAATTATTCTTATGTTACACATTCATGTGATCAATGATTAATATATAATACTTTTCTACTTAATGTGAATATGATATCACCCTTTCTTATTTTTTCCTTTCCCAAGGTTATAAAAAATTATCTAAGTATGATATTTCAAAAAAGGGTCCAATATATGAAGAAATCAATGGGAGATGGTACAGATCAATTACGAGAGAGTTTTGTATTTTCCAATGACTCTAAAGGAACAAGACCAATATAAATTTTTCACGTATCATTATGTTATGTAATTTTTATTCAAATATTATGATGTCATGTCATTGAATGAAAAATATGAGTCTCAATAATATTTATTCCCTAATTCTATGATTTTGGTTTTAAATTTCATTTTTATAGATATGAATATATATTTATAATAATATAATTCTCTAGAAAATCAAATTAGATTCATATTATGTTCATATTTTCACTAACTCATATATATAAATCATCCAACAAATATTTTTTCCAATTTTTATTTCCATAAATTGACCTCAATATGTTTGTTAACATGGATCATAGTCACTCTCCATGATATCCAATACCATTATCAATATACCATTCCCTATTTGAGTAAAATGACAAATGTCAGTAGATTCAAAGATATTTATGATGATCATGTGTTGTACACACACCCATCAGCAATAAAAATTTAATTTCTTGTATTGAATTTGGTGCTACAAATTTTTAACATAAATAACATTATCAATGTTTTTAAGAATATACATACCAAGTGACATATTATATGGAATCATCATATAACTTGTGATGACTTATCTGGTGCGTAGTAAATATATTTCATGAAACAACATAACTTAATATAACATTCCCTGACTCTTCTTTGATATGCACAACTACTATCATTAAGTTTTAGTATATTATATCCAAAAACAACCAGCCTTTAATAATTTTTTTTCATTCATTTTAATTCATGGATTCACAAATAATAAAATGTCTTTATGAATGATATATAGATATTTAATTCAAAAAAATATGAGATTTATGTGATTCACACACTCTTTGTATTGAGTAGATAATTCTTGATATCTAATATATGTGATTTTATATTCCATGTTTATATTATATTATTAAAAAGAATAGATTTTTATGAGGGGTAATACATTCCTAGTCACCAATAATTTATGTTATCAGGATGAGTGATATAATGATTTCTAATATTAAACTTCCTTCATTATCTGCCTCCATAGTGTAATAATGTTTCCACTATCATTCATCATCTCATTTGTAGAAAAGTTCCATCTAAATTTTTCCCAAAACAATATGATTATTTATCTAAAATTATTGTAATATTCCACCATGGGATGAAAAATATATATGTAATTATTAAATAAATTATGAATACTGGAATTAGAATTCGAGTGGTATACTTGGTCATGGAATTTTCTAAAAATAATTGTTTGATATCTTCCTTATATCGTTGTATATTTGTGGCTATATTACTCCCCCAAACTTATCATCACCATCTCTATCATATAAATAAATTTATTAGTCCGTAATTTTTTAATACTCTATGAATATAAATGTGATCTTGTGTTGAATTTTTAACATTCATAATTACATATAATGATTTATCATTTTACCATAGAATGCACCATATGATATTTCTACACAACTACAAGTGATTGTTCTTTATTTCACCATTAAATACCCTTAAACCATGGAAATTTTCAGCATGGAAATTTTTAATGATATCCATAACATAAATGAGTTAATTATTGGTATATTGTATATTTGTTTTTTCACCCACTAGGATTTAAATTCAATATCGCCTATATATTTTTATTTCCAATTATTATCTACATTATTTATTTCACTCATATTGCCCATGAAATATATTGGCTATCACAATGGCATGCTATGTGTCTTCATTGTATTTCATCATTCTATTTCATATATTATATATTAAATTGACCCAAAATATATATATGAACCTGAGGTAAATAAATACAACATGATACCCACAACAAATTTATGGATGAATCATCCCTAGAGACAATAAAAACCATGATCCCATGGTGGAAGCTTTCCAAATAGTATACCATTTTATACAGTGATATTTCTGACATTTATCAAATAAAAAATATAAATATAAATATAATATTTAAAATTTGTCAAATAATAACTTCTCATATATCCTCTGTTGTGAGTTCACTTCATAATATCTCTTTAATATCCATGACTCATCCTTATCCCAAATAACCAAGGGATATTCAATAAACATGAGTTATACAATAGAATCATAGTATAAAAATTCATCCAATATAGTGTTATAGAATAATGTAATTAGTTCAAAATGAAACTAAAATAAGAATAAATAATCATATTATAGGTTATTAGTGCACCCAAACTAGTTGTAACCAATGTAATCATAGGTTTAAAATGCTCCCTATCTAGATGAACTCATTTGAAATAATATAATGTTATTATATCGAATATGGAGAATAATTATAGAATCAATGATTATTGGATAACCAAAAATTGTATTTATCTCAACAACTTTAGAGGAATAAACATATTAATATATCTGTTGATTCATAAATAATTATACCTGTTTTTCTAAATCTAACCCATGAAATATTTATCAAATAATATAAATATTAAAATTTCTAGATAAATAAATAAATCAAGGTAAAATTAAATTCCAACCGTTGAACATAGATAATTATATATTTGATATATATATATATATAATATTTGCAAATATTCCCTTATAATGTTTAAAAATAATTTTGTCCCATGAGTCATAATAAATGATACAACAATGTAGGGTTTGGTCCTCCAGTGTTTATACCATCATTCTCTCCGGTAACTTGTCTATTCCTAAGGGCCTTTATTCATAAATAATTATAATTATATAGATAATCTCAAATATTACTTGTAATACACTAACCATCATAACAATATAACCTCAGTAGGCCATCACTAGTAATAATACGAGGAAATCCTTAGTATATATCATTTTATCTCTATACATATTGGAAGTAATCTCTCACGTGTTGATAACACATTTAAGGATTATCCATAAAAAACTCAACGTAGAGAACCCGATAGAAATGTACACACTAGGGTTCCAACCTATAAATATACCCCCGATAGATTTTACCTTTTCCTTGTTTTATTCTTTATAAGGACTCACATAACAAATTTAGTCCCATAAAATAAATTCTACTCCTTATAAAATTGATCCAAAAAGTAGTGGTTGATATTTCCCATCACATGACTTATATTAGACACTTATTTAATCAATGAATATTATATAATGGAGAAATCATACAAGGTAACATCTATAATAACTCATGATTATCAATATCTATCCATTATTCAATAATTCTACCCAAAAGTAATTTTTTATACATTATCTTTTTGTATGAATATGTAGTGCATAATTTTTATATATAAACAATTAGAATTAATTTTTTCTCACATAATAGAGAGCTAAAATTTAAAATATAATTTCACTATTAATTATCACATTACACTATAAAGTAATATAAATTTTAGAATATTCTAGGAATGATATTTGAATAATAATTATGAAAATTATAATATGAATGTAATAACATGTAAAAAAAATTGAATTATTCAAATATTACTGATTTCATCCTCCCATGATGATATGACTCCCATGTATTATGATAAGAAAAACTAATAAAATTGAAAGTATAATTCAAATTTTTTGGAAGGAAATAATTTATGGAGACATGTTTTTGATAGATTCTTTTGAGGATATTTTTATATGTAGTAAATTAGTATATTATATGACAACATATATATATGAATGAGGTATTTATTTCCCTTATGTTAATGTTATTGATGTGTTAAAATATATTAGAACGTGGCTTCATGGGGAGAGCTAATAACCTGAACAATATAATCAGTAAATTTTACCATTATAATTAAATCATGGATATAGCGTGTATATATTTGTGTTATCATTGTAAAATTTATGTGAATAATTTGAATTTATAACACCATGTAGTAACATTCATATATATGAGGATAATTATTCTAATAATTAAAAGTATTTATCATCAATATGGTTTAACCTCCACCAATATGAATCTAAACATCAATAAGTGTGTTTTGAATAGAATTATTTATTAGAGAACATTATGTTCATATATTTCACTATGAGAACCAAAAATGATAAATTGCATCCTATATATTTCACCATTTCAAATCTCAAAACTCATTTCATTTATGGATTCCATGAGGGGTCATGTAATTTTTATTTTTTATCAATATGTAATTATTATTTTTATAAAAGTTTATAATTTTTTTTTTCAAAAACAGAATTGTGCAACATAATAATGAAATTTAAAAAATTTATTAATATTAATAAATTAGTATATGTATAATTAAATAGTGAATCAAATTTTTATAATTTAGGAATGATAATAAATGAACACCCACCGTTGGAAATATATATTGTCTTAATTGAAAAATACATTTAATATATAATATATTCAATTAATGATTAAATTTCACATATTTGGAGTTAAATTTAATAAAATGTTTTCATATTTGGAATGAAAATGTTCAATTTTTGAAAATAGTTAAATATTTAATTCTTTCAAAACCATTTATTGGGTAAAATTATTAATTAATAGAAAACATTATAAATATTAAATGAGACGATTTAGAATACTTTAAATTCATAGTTATCTATTCTAAAAGATTATATTTTCTTAAAGAATCCAATTTGAATAATTTAAAAAATATTAAACTACATTACTCACCAAAATAACTTTTTATTTCAGTACTTCCATTCACTTCTCTCATGTTTCAAAAGATATGTCCATTAATATCATTAATAAAAGGGGTCAATCTCAACCAATTCCAAAATACAATGTTGAATTATATTTGACCCATATTCATTCCAAATTACATACCACTATATAATTAATTTCATTTTGATGACTGTTTGCATATGATTCATTCTCCATGACATCAAAACCCAGAAGGTTGTCATGTAAAGATTCACATCTTCCATATAGGGTGTTATAGAAGTTCCAAATGATAGGAATGTAATTATAAGGGTATTATTATATTAGTGTAACATACAAGGGTCATAATATATCCAAATTATATATATTATTCCATAATTTTTATATAACATGCTATGAAAACATATTACGTCGTTTCTCTTGAATTTCAATCATTGACCATTACCCCAAATATTATACCACCACCCAATCCTTAATATATTTCAAATTAAAATTTCTAAAAGAGTTTCTATTTAATATCAATTATTTTTTAATTATATATGTAATATATTCCACTAGAGATATATTAAATTCATTCCAATATAATAACACTCTTACTTCACTACCTTCCAATCTATAAATACAACAAAAATTTTATCATTTTATTTTATTTTTTTATTTATCAACTTAGTTTGAGATTTATAAAGATAAATTATCATCCCCTATTTAAAAGATAATTCTTTCCAATTTCAATGTTAGTCATATATATTTCATTAATTTGTGAGAGACTATGGTTAGAAATTCATAGAACATAAAAATCAGGGTTGAATCTGTGATAAATTATTCAAAAAATGTTATTCTTCCTTTCAAAAAAAACATGCCTACTTTTTTAAATATCATTAATCAAACAAATAATCAATGAAAATAATGATATGAATGGTATATAGTTATAAAATATAAATTAATATATTCAATATTGATTAATTAGTTTCTATTACTCATTAAATAACATGGTTATTTCATTAATGTCTAGTTATGGTTCTATCATGTTGAAAATACATTTTATTATCATTAATGAAATATTTGACAGTACTGGAGGACAAAAATAGGATGATAAAGGTATAAAAATACATCACACCAATGATAAAATAAATAATGTGCCGTAGGTAAATATGTAATATTTTTTTACCTTTCAAGGTCACATCCAATCCAAAAATGTTTATTCAGTAGTTTTTCTCTAAATAATACTGAGATTGGATAAGTATTCATCCATACATTACACTCAACATGATCATAAACCATGGAATACATAAATAATATTAGAAACATATAATATATAGGTATATTGTATATCTCCATTTCCTCAACAGTTATTTAAGTTATTCCATGTATTTGGAATTTCGTAACATTTATATTTATTGAATATCCCCAAAATACATGGTTATAGGATCCAAGAGATAGATTAAAATACCCTTGTAAATCATTAATGCATACAAAAATGATAATATATTAAAATTTTAATATTTTATAGACTCTAAAAATTCAAGGAAGAAAATAATTCCATATAATGAGTTTTTTGACCCCTGATTCGAAATTAATGGATTAAATCATGAAATTATATCCATATAATCCTTAACAATATCCAGAAACTTATGTATATTAAAAATATATTAGAGTACAATTATTTTTGTTAAAATTAAACTATTTTTCAATGTGATTCCGATTAAAATATATGGTATTCAGAAAAATGTGTTCAATAATAATTTTAATGTGATTATTCAACCATTATTTCTAATAATTATATCAGTTTACTATTAATGAATGTTTAGTTTCCATGAAATTATCTCAAAAACTATAATATAAAATCTTATAAAAAACACGTAGTTGTGAGCCATTAAAATTACTTCAAACTGCATTAACTAAAACATGAAATTTTGGTACAACATATACATTGAATTGAATTCATAATTTCATCATCTTATCTTAATTTTCTAGGTAATGTATAATATTTTATGATTATCATGTATATAAAAGTATATAATTTATATACAATTCATAACATTACATTTTTATTTTGATTTTATCTTATCCAACATATCATTGTTCCCATTTTCACTCATGTAAAATTCATTGATCCTTTTTTGATAAATGTTATAATCCATAATAAAAATAATTTTTCATAATGATTTTTTCTAGATAATGTCAAACTAAAATATTGATTTCAAATACATATTTAGATTTTTTATTTCATGAACCATATCATACTTGTATTATATCCCACATGAATATTATCATTCAATAGGACATCATCAAAAAATATTTATCATTGAGATATCGTATGTTTGATTATAATTTCTGTTAGCCATTCATGAACTCCACAATACTAGTGTATTCCATATCCATCATAATCCATTAAATTTTGGAAATAAAAAAACATTATTATATGATCCTTTATAATTAATTAATAAATAAAATAGTGACCAATATTTTATATATTTAATGAATAATAATACCATAGGAAAATATTTAGTGAATTTGATGTAATAAATATTGTATAGAATATATAATCATGGGAATTTCAAAATTTTATTGAGAGAAGATCTTAGACATTGTTGTGTGTAACCATCTACTAAAAAATCAATTATTTCTTATTCTAAAACTAATAAGATACTCCCAAATATATTCATAAGTGGAAATACAATAATTTTACATCTCTTGACTCGGGGGATATTTCACGTGTCATAAGAATAAGGATCTAATGGCCTCACAATACCTCCCAATGAATCTTGGGATCCCAATTAGTAATATTTATTGGAGGTAATGTTACATTTATAAAATATCATTCTTGGTTAATATATATTGTCATATCCTCTACTCCACCAACAAATTAACATTAACAACAAACAAATCATTAGAATTCAAAAAAAAGTAGAATTAATATCAATCATCATTCTAATAGATGATAATATATTAGGGGATTCTATAAAGGTTTCATTTCATTTATAAAAATATTTATAGAATGTTCTAATAAGGCCATAAGATTTAAATCTAATAATTTCTTTTGAAAGACCCTTGAGAACCATTTCCACACCAATGTCAATGGAAAACCTCTATAAATGTATAGGAAAATCCTTAATGTATCAATTTGGACAATTCCATGATGAATTTCTATTTTTAAGGCCATATTGTAAATAATTTATTTTCAATAAAAGTTCATTTAACTTTATATAAAACCAATCATATAATAAAAACATTATCAATATTTCATTGGTATCATCCAACCATAGTGTTATAACTGAAAATTTGCCTAAAACATAAATCACACAATAAAAATATAATTCATCCCCAGATCAATAAATAAAAATCAATTATAAATAAAAATCTATGTCATGAAATGCCTCAAGATTTTAATTAAAATCAGGTATAACAATATAGAATAATAACATAAATTAATAAATGAATTCCATAAGAGATTCATTTATTAAATTTAATAAATAGCTATAAATAATAATTATTCTAACAACCAAAACATGGGTGCATATATTTTGTCAAATCTCTATTTTTAATCATCATAATATTGAAAAACAACAATATTTTTCATGAAATCATACACTAAAAAACCACGAAATAATGAAATTTCATGAAGTGGAAAATTTATGCAACTCCATACACCAAAACATGATAAAATGAAATGAAACTCTTGAATTCCAAAATAACGGAATGTATACAAGACCTACAAACCATGACTTCAATAATCAAAACACATTATTTTCAAGACTCTCTATATTGTTTTTCTAATAAAGGAACAATGTGTGAGGAATAAGGAGAAGAAAAAAATAATGATGAGTAGATGAGAAATTAAGCCTACCACAAAGAAATATTTAATGTAATTGAGAAGATATTCCTCAAAATTTGAGGATAATCTTAGGAGGTGTTACTAGGTCTCCCACCATGATTTGTGTTCGTGTGGGGAGAATGGTGGGAAATGAGGTTCTAAATTTGAGAGGTCATAATATGAAACTCTACTTTTTAATAATCATGGATGAAATATGGTTTGGATAAATAATATTATTTACATTGTACCAAATTATATCCACTCATAAGAAACACCTATGAACCTACACATTCTGGTTACAAATTCAGGATATATATTCCCCAACAATTCAGAATGTGTCTATAAAAAATTATAGGTATCTCTCATACGTCTTCTAGTGTTTTGACCATTTCTATATAAACCATGCACAAAGTAGAATTTTCATAGAATGAATCACACAATTAATTTTTATTTCATATAGTTTTTATCAAAAATTTCACTAATTGGGTATAGAAACAATCCATGGAAGATAATGAACTAGAAATAATAAAATATAAGGGTCATCACATTATTTATTTTAATTCATGCACATAAATTTTTCATCAGAAGGAAAATATATCCATGGCTCCTATTTTTCACAAAATACTTAAAACAATTATAATCCAATAAAAATATTAACAACTAAATAATATTATAACAAAAAATAACTTTCTGTGACAATTATTTACATACATAACACCTTATTCTACCAAATATTCACTGAATCCTAAAATATATTGAATATTATGGAAAAAAATAGTATCAAAAAATATTTTTTTCTAGGATTTTAATGATAAAACATATCTTTTTCCCTAAATACTTCCCTTACATAATAATCATATATAGTTTCCTTAAATAACAATAGTTGTGTTGAGTTTTTTTGAATCCTAATTATGAATTTTTAGAAATATAAAACTAACAAAACTTAAATCATGCAGGAGTTATGTTTCTTAAAGAAAACAAGTGAGGTCCTAGTAAGATAAAAAATTTATTAATCCATATTATACACATAAAATAATCATGAAACATAAAAAAAATTGGACGAAATCCAAATAAATACCTATTATTAATAGGTAATCCTTCATTGAGTCATTCGATATAATATTACAATAAAGGGGAACTTGATCACTAGAGTAAAAAATGTACACGTTCAGTAAATTTATACCATATAGAAGAACCATGAACCCCTCCACCTTTATCAAGATGAATTCCATCAGATGTAAATATTTAATGAACATGGTCTTAAAGAAATCATGAACCATCCCAACATGAAACAATGATGTAATGACAATCTTTTATTGATCATGACTAGGACCATCAAAAAACCCAAGAAAACTATCACCCTATGACCTTCAGGATATAACTTAATCCTCTAAAGTCCCCCCAAAACCCTCTTAATATCCTTAATGTATGATATAATATATAATACACATAGATCAAAATATAACGATAAATATATCATGAGTTTGGGTAGAATAGTTAACATTAAGAGCACCACTCCAACCCAGAGTTAATTGTCCCCTCTGATTAATATGAAATTTCAAAAGAGGGTTATTCCATATAAAAATAAATTCATATAAACTTTCATTTTTTATTCATATAAGAATAATACCCCATAAGAAATAAATCCCAACCCCAAACAATAACCCTGATAATATAACTAAGATCACTAAAAATTATTATGGAGAAAATAAAATCCATCAGAAGAATTTTTTGTTCGGTATTGAAATCAAAATAATTCATTTGGATAATATCATAAACACTTGTATAAATTTAAAAATATAATTTAAAAATTTAAATTATTTAAAAACATTACACACCCATCATATAAATCAATTTTGATCCCTTGATAAATAACATAATCCAATTTTTTTAGATATCTTTATTTTCATTTAGAAACAACCAATACCATAATAAAATGAAAATTTTATTTAAAAAAATTATGGAAATAAATTCTGTTTACAATGATAAAAAATTTAAATCATTTTAATTAATCATAAATTACATTTACATAATACCCTAAGCTATTCAAAACCAAATTGAAATAAAAACTAAATATTTTATGGGAGATACTCATATGAAATGATTGGAAACATAGATTGGTGAACAACACAAAAGCCATGATATTCTCAATATAATTAAAATAGAACCAACCACATTAGATCTATAATGATTTATATAATTTCCTAGATAAATATTATCTACATTTTCTTCCATCCGTTTCATCCCCAAAACAAAGAAAAATATAATGTATCCTAGAAAATGTTGATACAAAATGATATACCATAGATATAAATGAAAAATAACTACATGGAAGATAACTACAGACAAAAATAAAAACTCAAAACCCATTATCTTAATTTAAAATTAAGGCTTTGAATGTGAAAGCCTGACAACAGCATCCCTACACTATCCAATTAAGTTATGATTGTTAAATATCTAATCTTCCGCACTCACATAAAAAATATAAGGACTCATAAGATCATAGAACATAGAAAAACCTTGAATGTGTAAATTTTTTATTCCAATACAACTATAATAAATCCTTTATCTGAGAACATAAGATAGCCCATCACAGAAATTATGTGTGTTCCTGATTACCGTGAGGAGGAAACTACTGTCACGTCAATGATTTATATACATGAGGAATTATATTTCTCAATGAAAAAATATGAATAGAGGATTCACATGGATTTTAGAAATGAAAACACTTTAAATCAAATCCTGATGGGATGTAAAAATATTGTGATATATAATGATAAAAAAGAAGGAAAATAACAAAATAAGGAGTAAAAATCCAAATTAAATATAAAACAATAATATAATAAATACAATATCATTAAAAATAATTTTTATCATGTAAAAAACATAAATGAAACAAAATGAAAACCATAAATAACTAACATAATATATACCAGGACTCCAACATTTAAAACATCATAAAAACACTCTCCCCATGAATGAGCATGAATTATAATATATACTTAAAAACTAGCTCAAATATATTGAAACAAAGTGGAATTTGTACAGTGTGACAATAACAACCCAGTATTATGTAATTATAGTGTACATGAATTTACATTACCAGAAACGCATTTAATTTCATTTTAAAAATATGTGTATAGAAAATGATTTTATCATTTAAGAAAATAGATATTATATATTCCTGAAAAATTGTTTTTTAGGAGCCTATTCTGGATTTTACGAAGACAAAATTTTAAAAATTTAATTAAAATAGTCCGTTTTAAAATAAATCCTTCTAAAAATCATTATTAAATTACCAAAACAAAACATAAAATCTAAATATGAAATCAACCAATAATTTAACATCAATAGTTTAAATGCATAGAATCAATAAAAATATAAATTTAGCAATGTTGAAAATGACATACAATGAATATAATGATACTACAGAAAAAATAATGAAGGGTTATGTCTGGTAAATATTTAGAATATTATTGTTACCCATAGAATATATCATTATGTAACAATTATATCATGGAAATTTATTTTAAATTAGTATAGTAAATATGACATAATAATATACATATTTATTGGAAATTCCGAAATATCCAATAAATAAATCGTAGACCTAATAATGTGGGAGAATCTATCGGCCAATCGATGCATTCCTAATCCATAACAACCAATTCTCCCTCATCTAGTCCCACTAGTGTCACTCCCTAATGTATGAATCCCAAAAACATGAGGGCGCACTTCATCTAATTTAGACTAGATAGAAACCGACTCTCAATTCCCCACTAAGTCACCTAGGATCCACAATAGTAATTATGATTTGAGGTCAGGTGACTTTTATAAAATATCAAGAGAAATAAATATATTGAGTCACATAATAATCATCACCTTATTTTAAGCACTAATTAAAATCACCTATTTTCATTCCATAAAAAAAAATAATCTTAATCAATACTCAATCTCACACACTCAATGATATTAGGCTTTTCTATTAATGGTATAAGGTATAAAGTGAAATTTAATTAAAAGATGAATAATATTTATCATTATTGAAATCTATTATCCCTTTAAAAATATCTAAATGTTATTTCAAACCTAATGAATCTTTAGAACCTCATTTAATGAACCAAATAAGAAATAAACATTAATTTTCAAAAAAAATAATTTGAATTTATTTTTGAAAAGAATATTTAAAAAAAAAATTCACACAACTCTAATTAATTTTATATAAAATATATATTTGAATAAAAACACCATAAATGTGGAATACATGTCAGATAATAAGTAATAAATCTCATAAAGGGGCTGAAACACCGATTTAAAATTTAAAATATAGTACTTTACTAGATAAATCCATCAAAACCCATAATTAGTAGATATCTAATCCAAATAATACCTCATGTGTATATTTTAAAGCACACGTACACATATAAAAGTGAAAGTTCTAATTATTTGACTAAATTACATAAAAAATAAATTAATAAAATATCTCAAATAACTATAATAATATGAACCATACCTTTCATACATAAATACAAAATCTTATTACAAGAATATTAATTACAATAAATTATGATCCAAGCTATAATTCTATTGGTTTACTGTATTTTAAGACTATATACATACTCTCCTTGTTACTTTATATATCTTTAAAAAATACCCTAATGATCTACCCAAATACTACTATAATTAGACATACCCAACATGAAACCATTCTCTATTACCTAGGGAATCAAAAGATATGATATTTTGAGCTTTGATGATCAGTAAGGGTAAACAAGGGAGATATTAAGAATCATTTCAAAATATCAAGAGTTTAAAAGGTTTGATTACAAGATCATTTATCAATAAAAATAATATGCATCCATTGTTACATGATAACAATTATTCATGGAATAAAAAATGGGATTTCATAAGAAATGAACCGTAAAGGGGTCAAAGAACATTTTCCTACACAATAAGAAATTAATAAATGTTAATGTCATCAATGATTGGAAACAATTGTTGAATAATCAAAATCATAAATATCTTATATGACCATTTCCCACTAATATATTCATTATAATTTAGATTTGGGATAACCACTTTTGTTATTGTAGTGGGATTGGGATAATCTTACATGTACCATCCTTCAAGATTTGGATAACCTCTCAGGTACCCTCATTCAGGTTTTAGATAACCTCCCATTTACCTTTTTCAAGTATTTTGATAATATCCCTCGTAAAACAAAAAGAGAATTAGTTAACATATCATGTATCATTTTATCTCATCAAACATTAAACTTTTCCCAAATCATATGAGTGATATATAACTATATTCCTCTATATTAAATAATAATAAATGCATTCCTATATATGAAAAATCTTTTTAAATTCTTTTAGAATAACTAAACCAACGGGAAATAAAATGGATTTCAATGATAAATCATCATTATAACCATAAACCATATTTAAAATGAATAAATATAGCCCCATTGGATTCTATCTTTATTAAATTATAATTATCTTCAAATTATGTTATCATATATGAATGATTCCTTATAAAGATCAAGAAAAAATTCCTTTAGTAAAAATGATATTCTTCTTTTAAAATAAAATTTTAATATCTATATATATATTCCAAATATGAATGTATATAATTTATTTGAAATGAAATATTGAAAATATAAAATTAAAAATTACCTTATTTAATGATCATGATTATTTGAAATTATATACATAACATTTAGGTTAAACAAGATTCCATTCATATATTTAATCAAATATTGAACGTACCTCATTATAAAAATGAAAAGAAGATTCCTTGTAATAAATTTTTTAAAAAATAAAAAATATATAAAAGACTAAAAAATCCTATATGAATAGTGAAATAATTTTTGAAATAATTTTCAGAAAACATGAACAAGGATGAAAATGTATCTTCAAATAAAAATTTAAAACATTACTTTTTCTATTAAAACAATTTTTTTCTCTAGAATAGAAAAAAGGAAAATGAAATTAAAAAATGTAATCTATATAAATAACTAGAGGAGATTAAATTCCATTATATTATATCATGATATTTCATCATTATAAAATTAATCAAAAAAATACTGATACATGATGAGGTTATAACTAAAATCTCATACCTAAAGGACCACTATCATCGAAGGCACTATAACCTCATGTATATAAAATATTAGTTTATTAGAATTATTTAAAGGAGCAACATATATTATTATATAATCATATATGGTCAAAATAATACTTTTTTACACACATTTATTAATAATTATTTATAAAAATTGTCATTTTCTGTGATTTAGCTATTTCATTTTTCATTAGAATTTCAATTTAGTAGTTTTGGTCCTTCTAGTTTTACCAAGGTTAAATAATCTCTAAAATTACAAAATAGTATAAATATCAAATATATTAATTATATATATATATATATATATATATTCATCCATTAAATATGAGGATAGAAAAATGAATTACATCATTCATGGAGACGGTACGACGTATGTACATATGAATGATATTTTCACTTTTTGAAGGATGGAATGAAATAATTTTAATTAAAAATTCACCATTCTATAATTAATATGATGTCATTAATTTCATATATTTTCATTATATATATCATTTTTACCATCAATTTAATTTAAATTGGAAAAATAAATCACACTATTTCATGGAGTTGGTAGTCCAATCGTACTCACGATGGATGTTATCATTTTCAAAAGGATGGTAAGGTTAGAAGGTATAAATGATTTTATAATTAAAAATTCTCAATACTTTTATAAATATTTTTTATAAACTTAGAATCCATCATAATAAAAATTTCAAAATGATGGATATGGAATATAATTAGTACTAATATCTATATACAATAGTTTACATGTACGCACACGAAATACATTCACTCCTAATTTGATTTAATATAGGGTTGATATTGGTGGTTCCATAATATTAACAATAATTTCAGTATTTCAATGATATTTAAGGTATTATTTTAGGATTAATACAAGAAATCTAGAATATTTATAATAAGAAATAAATTTAATGAGGCCTATTAATATGATTAAATATTCTTTAGTAGTGCTATATTAAATAATTTCTTAAGGGACATAGGAAAGGTCATTAGTAATAAATAGAACCATTATTTCATGAATATATAATTTAAAATTTAATATGGCATGGGTCGATCACGATAAGTGGCTATATGTGGTGTAATCAAAATAAATATTGGGTTTCCATTTAAATTGGAGGGAATAAAACACTTGGAATAACAAATAAAAGATTAAATTTTATGTAATATATTCTCAAGATAAATGAATATTAATTGAAAGATATTAAAATAATAAAATGATATGGATTAAATATCTTAAAAAATGAAATATAAATATGTTATTATTTATTTAATGTTGTATCGCTTGGGTAAAACCCTTTGTTAACCAATTTTTCTAATTCAATTTTTAATATTAATGATATAATATTTTCCATATAATGTAATAATTGATTCAAAAATTTAAGTTGTATTATATTTTTAACTATTTATAATCCTAGTTATACTCTTTAATTATATATATTAATTTTAAATAATTTAATAAAATATTTTTATCTAAAAATACCATTAATCCTATTTTAAGATCTAATCAAATAATTTGACATTAAAAACAAAGAGATTATATTTGAATGTGAATAAATACCATTCATAAATACTTAAAATGATAGATTCATTTATAAAACTCAGGTAACAAAATAACTCATCCAAATTGTATTTCTGAAAATAATTTTAATATCATTAATTTGATTTTTAATTTTTGGAATATATATTCTATAACTGTTTCATAAGAATATAATGTAAATATTTATTCAACAAAAATATTAAAGAATCATTATTATAAAATATATTTAATTTTTTTTCATAGAATCTGTTCTTTAGTAAGAGGAAAATATACCCTTATTAAAATAATATAATGTTACAATAAACTATCGCGTGGTTTTTTAGAATCATCATTGTATAAAAAAGAAAAAATATCTCAAGGAACATTTTGGAGTCAGGTCAAACATATGGATGTCACCCATTTTTTTCCATGCAATCAACAAGAAAATATTCTTCCTAAAATACTGGAGTAATAATGTAATTCTAGGAAGAAAAAAATTCCCAGAAGCCAATACATATACCTATGGGTTTCTAGGACAAATGAATTATTCCATTTCTAATAGCTTTCACCACAATGGTTGAGTAACAATCCTGAAATGTATTGGACCATCCTCATTATTTTGATACTTAAACTACATTTATAATCCTAATAATTTCATTATCAAAATAATTATAGAAGCTACAAGTTCTATAGAGACAACTTCTTTTAATACCTATTTGGTCTCTAGAGATAGAACCAAATCCAAAGGGACCTCAATTACCTCATGAAGAACCATCCATGTTTCATATAATCCATTTGAAAAATGGATCTATCCATAAGACATCCAGGTTTCTACATGGAGGAAAATAATTACATATAGTTCCGAAACATTTAAGGAAAAACATGTAAAGAGTTACCATATTTATAATTTTTAATAGAGTTAACCCCTGTTACTTCTCTAATGATGTGTTCTAAATATGACAAAAGTAATAATAGAATGTCATTATGAGTAAAGTGATTATGATTGATCCCTGATAAATGAAGAACTTCATCGAAGGTTCCATGCATCAAATTCTGAATTTTCCTCAATGACTAAAACAGTATACTAGTAACCAGATAATCTTTGATTGAGAAATATTTAGGTAGTTGAACCTGAAACAAATATGTAATAGAAGTCTATAGGGAAATATTCCTCACATAGCTAAGTAAGAGATGATCAAATTATTCCCTATGCTGAATTCAAATAATACATATATAGAAAATATTAATCCTAACAATTTTTTGGAAATCATTAAGTGGATGTTTTTGATAAAACACTCTCCTAGAATGAGTAAATCTATGTTGTAGAATCAAATAATATTTCAGGATTTTTTTCAATTTTTTATTGTTTTCAAGATTTTTAACATGATATAAGTCCATTGATGATGGAATTCCACTGATAACATGCTCCAAAATAATAATTTCATCTCCACCAGTGTTGAAAAAAATTTGTTAAAAAAAGTTTTTAATCATGGAACATTATTTATTCTTATCAAAATTAAAGAAAATATAATAGATAAATGTTTTTAAAAGTTGATTCAATATATAATTTATTAAATTCACTAAAATAAATCACTGAAATTTATTACTTCTACTTGTTATGATAAAACACATTTCAATAATTAAATAGTTTTTTTAAAATATCCCTTATATTTTTAAATGTTCTTTTATTTTCAATTATAATAAATTTATGACCAATTAAAAAATTTATTAAATGTTTAAAAAATATATTTTTCATGATTTATTTATTCATATTCATATCTAGCAATAAAAATTCTTGGTGATAACAGACACATTAAATATTAAAATCCTAATAGTATAATGAAGTTTATCTAAACTTACTGATGCATGTAAATAATGTTATCAAAGAAATAATTTTTTTTAGATAAAATTATAATAAATTATTATGGTGTTACATGTAATTCTCTATTTTTATAAAAAAATATTTCTTGGTATTTTATGAAATCATTCAATGTAACAACATATAACTCTAAAACAATAATATTTTTAAATGATAGTTTTCTTTAAAAAATTAATGAATGTTTGGTATGTCTAAAAAAGAAAATTATATAAAAAACGTATAAGAAAAAATAACAATATAAAAATATAATAATTAATATAAGGAGATAATGACTTTAAAAAGGATCCACATCCTCGACCATCATGATTCAAAACACCATAGCACCAACCATAACCCTGGGTTCTAAAATGAATATATCAAGGGGAGAGGAAGATGAAAAATAAAAAAATTAGTAAGAGAATAGAAAACAAGAACAATAAATCAATGAAATAGTATGAAAATAAAATAAAGAGAAAAAAATTAGAGGAGATAAGGGAGATTGATTTGTGAATCACTTTTATGTCATAGTCGATTAGGGTGATGGTGATACCAAACTTGGGGTTTCATTTGGAAGGGTAGAAGATGAATCTCACCAGTTTAAGATATTCAACAGTCCATGTAGCTTACCAAATCATGTTCCTACTATGTATCCCTCCTTACACACACCTTCTTAAATATATGGTTTGTCCACAGTATTATTTCAACCATTCACCCTCCATAAATACTAACTCGACTCAAAACTATAGATCACTTGGATGTTTGTTTCATGATTATTATAATCTATGTGAAAGATGTAAGATGGAACCCTTTTACCCTAAATAAATCATATAGTTTCCTCTAATATCACATTTTTTAGAGCTAAGAATGTGATACACATGATAAATTTTTTTTCCCAAAAAACATAAAATAACTAGATAGATTTATTTGTATGTGTGAACACATGGCTTCCCTTTCAGTGGGTTCACTAAACATGTTACATATGAATTTTTTTCTATAAATTTAATTTTGATATGAAACTTCTAAAAATAAATATTAGTAGAAAAATATTCATAATGTAACCAAATAATTTTTAAAATAAGGATTTGGGTTGAATGTGAAGTATTGAAAATGAAAAAAATAATGTGTATTAGTAAGAAATCCAAAAATCTCATTAATCATCACATTGATAAAAAATCATAAATTCATCAATAAATTAAAAACATCATTCGTAGATACCATAAATCTCAATCTTCATGAAATTCATGGAAAAATAAATACACCCCTTTAGACTGTTTGGAAATCCATAAACCTAATAAATCAAACTATTATTAGAGAAACACCATGAAGAGGAAATGTTCAAATAAAATAATTTAAATTTTATAAATACCTCATTGAACTACTATGTATAATTATAATTGTATAAAATACCAAAATATAACATATTTGTATTCAGAATGTATTGTAATTTCTTGATGTTTAATATAAATTTAATTGCATATGGAACACATTAATATTACGTCGATTGTATGTTTTAATTTTTAGAGTCTTTAGTTTGTAATGACCATACGTCAATTGTTTTTTCAAATGTTATATAATATTATTTAAGATTAAAATATGATATAAAACATAACAATTTATGTGTAAAATCAATTTAATGTCTCACAAAACTAAGGTCGATGGGATTTAAATATGGAATTAAGTAAATTTATTATTTTCACAAAAATAGGTAAGTCGCACCACATGTTCAAGCACACCACATGACTTATTCTTTACATTGTCAGATATCTATAGTATATACATTGGGAAATCATCTATACTTATATAATATATTAATTATTTTCATGGAATGTAGAATGGATTACATTTTTTACTTCATGTTACACAGATTCAAACATATACATATTATAGATTAATTAAATACGGTGTATTGATTACTTGGTAATTATGAACCCTATGTTTTTCACAATAAAAACTCAAATATGACATAACCTATAAGAGAATAATACCATGTGTGGTCTAGAGTATGTGAATCCTGGCTGGTCTACACATGGTGGATTTAAAGCACATAATGTTTATTTGTTACACATTTATCCAAAATCAATTTCAGTTTCCTGGTATAATAAAAATAGATAAATTAGTAGTGAAAAAATGAGTACATAATATGAAAACTTTTATTATCATACTAGAATTATTAACACCTTCAGATGGGTTCTTAAAATATGTTCATTGTTAATTGTTTACTTTTCTTGGTTATTTGAGTGAGAAAAAATGAGAAAGAATAAGTTATTTTTACAACACATCATAAACGAATTAAAAGACAAACATAATTATATATTTTCCATGAGAAATGATCATCAATGAAATTAATAATTATAAAATATTTCATTAACTCTTTAAAATTTATTTTTGGTTTTAAGAATATTGGATATTCTTATGGGGGATGATCATAATATAATAGATTATCAGATTTGAGCGATCTATTGTATAGTGCCTAAGATTAAAATTTCTTAAACAATGAAAATTTTCCAAATAATATTTACTTATATGGTTTTCAAAACCAAGAGATTATATTTCTTATGTTAAATTTATAATTTTTTGAAATATATTAGATGAAAAATACCATGATCATGATATCTTTCATTGATAATGATTTTCTTCTAATAATATCATTTTTTTTCACCTATCATGTCTCTTATAGGATTTTTGTGTTTAATACCTTTAGTTTTTATCCAAACATGCTCTTATGATATCCAAAAAAAATTATGTTGTGCTTTGTTCTATAGTGGAAAATTTATTTCCTTGTAGTGTTCGTTTAGATCAATGTGATGATTCCATCAAGATTAAAGAATCATCCATACATTATCATTGTAAAGATAATTAATTGGGAAGAATAATCCATATATCATTCTTTAATCGTGAAAAAGAGATCCGTTTTTTTAGAGAATAACTAATCTTTATGTGGGAAAATCTCAACACAATATATATAGTTTTCTATTTATTGACATATTTTTAGCATTGAAATATTATTTCATTTCTCAATAGACCATAAATATTATATTAAAACATTATGACACAATTAAATGTAATTTTATATTAATATTATTTTCTCATGGCATGTAATAACTAATGAAATGATATATTTTAATTTATAAGATTTAGAATTAATATATATCATTGTAAAAAATAAAAGTCTGATAGTCCTCTTAAACAAACATAAAATACTGAAATAAATATATCATCATTAAATAAGTAAAATTTATATATTTTTATGTCAAAATAATTACCTTAATAATTATCTTTTTTTAATTTACAAGTAATGAAATATTGTATAAATATATTCCTTTTTTATGAGAATAATATTTCTTCTACTAATAAAATTAAAATATAATTTAATTATGATCAACCGAAACAAATTGATTTTCACACTTGGTGATTCATTTTCATTGGAATTAGGTGGGATTTTCTAATGTCCATAATTATTTCATAGTAAGGGGTTAAGGCACCCTATAGTAAATAATTAATGTCACAATGCCAAACTATATAAAAGTGATCAACATGTATTATTATCCCTTTTTCACAATATATCATCAATAAGTTTTAACACCCATGTCATTAACCTATATTTTAGAAACTACTTTCATGGAATATCTACAATAAACAAATCATTACATCATTTAAATGGAATATAATTATAATGATTAATTTGAATAAAATGGTTGAGATATCAACATGAATAAATATGGATGGGGAAAATTACTACCATGACTTATCAATTAATAATATGTTATTTGTGATGCACCTGGATTTTCTAGGAATTAGTTTCATTGTTGTTTATGTCTGTAAATCCAATATTTGGAGTCCTGAAATACATTAATATTAATATTAATATTAAGGAGCATCACACAATCTATATAATACAAACAACTAATTAAAAATAAATAGGTAGTGTTCCTAGTCATTTTCTTCTTTACATATTCTCTTGTTGAAGAGACTACCAACACCTAACTTGTAATGACCATGATGTTATCAAGGAAATCTTCCTTCTTATAATTATGTAATGTAGTTTAGAACACATAAATCATATAGATAATAAAATGAAAACATTATTATCATAAATTAATAATGATAATTTCATATTCAAATAATCCCAATATAATTCCATATACAACAGAGGGTCAATAAATATGAAACTTATATTATAAAGTAATTAATATATGGATCTACTCAATCCATGAGAATTAAAACACTAACATTGAAATATGTAAAAATAATTCAAAAAGATAATATGAAAGTATATATATCATTGGGAGAAAATATATTTGATTGATGATTGGAATAAGTTGTATTTATAGGAAGGAGTAAACTATTATGACCATTAGAAATCTAAAAGATATAATAGTAACAAAGCCTTTGGATTAGTAATGTGACCATTAAGAATATTATTCTGATCATTAAAATATTTAAATCCCCTATTAAAGTACAAATTATATTTAGAAATCTTAAAAAATAAAATATGATATATTTATTTCATGATATAAGTAAATAAATTATAAATTAAGTGATATTATTTTTATGAATCATAATTTTTTATTTGTAAATTTTTTAATAAACAAATATATTTTATTTTATTTCCCATAAAATATATTAGTAAAATAATATATTTAATTATCATAATTATAAGATATTTTTACGTGAACTTATTTTAATTGTGAAAGTTTTATATATTCAGTTATAATAATAAAATCAATATTTGTCAATAAAATGGTCATTTTAATTATGAATTAAAATTCACATATTTTTAAAGAAAATTTATAAAAAGTATACATTTTTTAAATCTAAATGTCAAAAAATATATATATGTTAAATTTTTTGGATTTTTCTAAAAAAGTTGATTTATTTAATAGTGAAATACATTATTTTACAGTATTTCACAATTAAATAAAAATACACAATTTGTTGAGTCATGGATGATGTAATAACAAATTAGATCGAACATAAATGAACTAATTACTAAATTTAGTCACAATAATAAACTTAATTTTAGTCTTGAGACAAAATAATAAACAAATAAATAAAATAATAATAAAAAACTCCACTTTCCTCCATTTATAAATACCACCCACCACCACCCCTTATCCTTACACCTTTGAAGATTTGGATGATGATAATATTTTACGTTCTTCCCATCCTATTCCCCTCCCCCACATCCTACTTTTTTTGGTCTATGAAAAAGACTAATAATTATTTTTTTAGTAACAATAATAAACTTTATTTATAGTCCGGAGTCAAATAATAAACCGATAAATAAAATAATCAAAAACACAAATCTCCTCCCCATATAAATACCACCCCTTATTATCAAACCTTATATTAATTGGATTTTTCTAATATTCTACCTAATTCCCTTCCCAAACCCCTTCCTAACATTGTATGTCACGAACCCCTCCCCACAAGATGTACCCATCTAAGGCCGATAATGTGAGAAGGGAGATTATGACCTTGAGTCCCACCTCCAATAGGCCCTGGGTTGGTGACTAGCACCGAGGGTACAATAAACAAACAAATGGGAGGTCTTACCCTCTTAGAGAACACATTAATAAGTGAGAGATTAGATATACACCAAAAAACTCCAACACAGACTCTAATATAAAAGAAATCCCAAGTGCACATATGCAATGTCATGAAAAACTACTAAAACTGAAAGTGAAAACTGTAAGTACCAATGGAATGTAAAAAAACAGCAGCAACAAGCCCGAGCATCTTGTCTAACCCAAGAAAGTAGAAACTAGATGGATCTCCATCTTGATCCATGTGACCTGAAAATCAGTATATATATATAGGGTGAGTATAATAGTATACGCAGTAGGATCCTCCCTTGATCCTCTTGTGCAAAAGCAAAGAAATCATGCTAAAGAACAATGAACAAAAAGTGAAAAAAAATCATCACATAAATAGTTATATTATGTTCCCTGCCTCACCACGGCTATTCTCACCAAGTAATGAATTTATGATTATATAATATAATAAAGAATATCAAGGGTACCCCACTACTACTTCCCCACTGGATTACCTCTTTTCCCCAATGTCATACATCCTAAACATCTCTCTCAAAAAAGGCTTTCCCACAGACACATGGGTGAAGCACCAAATCATGCACCTCATGCAACAAAACCGCCACACCCACATAAGAAAAGTAACCAGGTAGTTTTTAGGATCCACCACAGCCCACATAACGTGTATCATATGTTGGCAAATAAACCTCAATCCATTATATCCCATACTCTGACTAAGGATCCTCAAGCCATCATATCCTATACATGATACCCCAAGAGTAGTCCATAGGAAACTATATCTAGAATATATGTGTTTGAATAACAATAGGCCATTATAGCCCTCTACACACATAAATGGGGAAAACTAACTATAGTGACTACCAGCACAAGAAACCACCAATAGAAGAGAGTGGTGCCAAAGGGTGTAGTCATCCATCCATCCTCCCACCAGAATTTTGGGGAAAACACCCCCAGGGCATAGAATCCATGGGGCGTGAGTTTCCCCAAATGACGGGGTGGAGTATCATAATGATACAGAAAAAGTATAGAATATAATATACCTCACAACCACACTATGGGAAAAACCTAGTCTTAGATTAAACTGCAGCAACTGTATCTCAGACTCCTGGCTTCCACTTCTAAGACTATGTATCCTATAACAAAACAACCATTTCATGATATTTAATAAATTACTTCATTAAATTTTTATCAGTTTCACATTACATTAATTAATTATTTAAACATAAATTAACAATGAATAATTTCCGCATTATATTTCAATAGAATCACCCTCAAAGTTCACTATTCTTTCAAATGAAAACCTCATCATTGTGCCCCCACAATCTCCAAACCCATGGGTTATCATATTTTATTTAATTATTTATTTACAGCATTACATTTACATATTCACGGCATTATAGGAAAAAATTCAATGCTACTAAACACAAGGGCTCCACAAGTTGAGTAGATGAACTTCCCCTTGAGTCTTTTCCACATATAAAAATATCGTAGACTCATTATCCCTTGATAAGATAAACATATAAATCATGTGGCATACCCCATGAGTATTTTCCGCTTTCTAAAGATGGGTAAGCAAGACCGTATTCCTTGAGTAGTGGAGAATGTAAAGAAGTTAAATAACCAATAAGAATAAGAATGCATCCAAACATTCACATACAACCCATTTCATCATCCCTACTCTCCTCCCTGACACCCATATGCACAAAATGATGCATTTCACCACTCTAGGTATCAACTACTGCCACAACCAGTTGGCCTCTCTGCCCCCACATATCATAGCAGCCATCTAGACTCACATCCCAACACAAGCAGCTGGAAAAAAACATCTTATCAATTGGGATCTTGTCCCTTAAAGAAGAAATATAGTAACTCAAAACCCTACAAAGAATTATATTTTATCAAACAAACCATTCATTAATCCAACTCGAATGAACCTATTCATTATTCATAGGTTACATCATCAATAAACCAAAACACTAAGCCTTCAAAAATTGATAAAACATGCTTTCTACATCAATTTTATTTACATCAAATTACAAAGACAACCATCAGATTCATTCACTTTCCTCTTTATCTTTTTCCAATCTCATAACAATTAACTCCGAATATATGTTCTTTACCAATGTCCATCATGAAAAAAATGATAAACAATGAAATCCTAGATATCGCACTATCTCTCCAAACAATAGGCAATAACATACGATCAATATCAATTTATTTATCCAGTTCAAATATTTAATGTGTCAATTACATTGTGATCCAGTGCCTAAAATATGCCAACTCTATAGTTTCACGTAAAATATAATAGAAGAAGAGAATCACCAACCTCAAACGGTTCATGACGTTCTTTAAAAAGAACGATCCACACAGGGGGTTAAGATTTCCTCCCCCGCGACAGCTGTATCCACCCGTGGATGCAGCGTCACCACCACATCGGCCAACACCCAAGAAAAGACCATTAGGAACATGGGGATAGAATTCCATAAATGGGAAAGGAGAAAAATACGGAGATGAACCCAAAATAATGATGATAGATCATACCATATATCAATGATTGATCGATACTGCTTGGTTGCATTAAAACAGAGGGGAACCAATTGAAGGAGGAATGTTTGATTGCACAAATCCTATAGGATGGAATGAATGGTTTGAGCGTCTCATAGCCGAGAATAAGGAGGATGAAATAGTTAGGAAGATATCTTTACCCATTACAAGATTTTATAGGAATGTGGTTTAAGATACATTGGATTTTCCATTAAATGTGGATCACATTAAACCATGCAGTTTGACCAAGTAAAAGCATCCCGAGCCTATGAAAAAAATAATATAGGATTTATGGCCTTTGAATCGGCGTTAGAGTCTTTAAAATGAGGCTTTAAATGCATTTTATGTCAAAGGAATTATCAAAGGGGAGAAATTGTAGGGAGATGGAAAAATTGTTCATAAACACGAAATTTGGAGAAAGAAATAGATGCTACTATTGGACCTCACCATTCTGGAAACACAATTCATGAACTAAAAATTTAGCAAAGGAAATAGAGGCTACCATTTCACCTCACCGTTCTGGAAACACAGTTCATGAAATCCAAATTTGGCAATAGAAATAAAGGCCAAAGTTAAGCCTCAACGTTCTGGACAAACTATTCATGAACTCCAAATTTTGCAAAGTAGCGGCTACCATTGAACCTCAGCATTCTAAAAACATTGTTCACATAAGCATAACGATGACATTTTTAACATAAGGTTGTCATTACACTGTTCACATAAGGCTACCAATGACACTATTCACATAAGGTCACCGTTGCACTGTTAACATAAGGCTACCGATGACACTGTTCACATATGGGTACTGTTGCAATGTTCACATAAGGCTACCGATGACACTGTTCATATAAGGTTACCATTGCACTATTCTCATAAAGCTACCAATGACACTGTTCGCATAAGGTTACTGTAGAACTGTTCACATAAGGCTATGAATGACACTCTTTACGTAAGGTTACCATTGCACTCTTCACAGAAGCCTACTGATGACACTATTCACATAATGCTACAATTACACTATTCACAAAAGGCTACCGATGACACTGTTCACATAAGGTTATCATTGCACTATTCACATAAGGCTACCGATGATACTGTTTACAATATTTTACCGTTGCACTGTTAACATAATGCTGTAGATGACACTGTTCACATAAGGTTACCATTGCACTATTCACATAAGGCTACCAATGACACTGTTCACATAAGGTTATGATTATACTGTTCACATAAGGATACCAATGACAATGTTCACATAAGGTTACCAATTCACTATTCATATAAGGCTACTTATGATACTATTCACATAATTTTACTATTTCACTATTTAAAAAACCGGAAATTTGGAAATGTGTTTGGGATATGTCACCTTGACCTCCCGGAAAACCTCAAACACCTAATTTTCATAATGGAATGGACCAGAGTGGTCTGAGACATTATAGGAGATACCTCTCAAAACATTCTAGTCATCTAGAATTCAAAACAAACCTAAAATGAAATAGAAAAAAATTCCAAACAACCACCCATCGATATATATCTCAAAATAGAGCAAGCCAAAAGAAGAAATCCAAAAGCCATCTCTTATACATGAATGGTCTACAACCATAAAGAGAACATTGTTACATGGAAAGATTAAAACATCAAACAACGTTTGGAGCTGAGCACATATTATGTGACTCATGTTTCCAAGTACTCTAATCCAATCAATTGTGTCGTCATAAGACATGAACCAAGGGGATATAACACCCACACAAAACCTTCTCTTTGCAGTCTTGGATCTCTACCGGCCTCTCCTCCAAGGTAGCATCATCTTTAATATCGATATCACTACAATTGATGACATGTGAGTCTCCATGAAGATAATTAAGGAGTTGTGATACATAGAAAACATCATGTATCCAGATTATCTTTAGGGAAAGTGCTATCTGATACATCACAACTCTAACACGAGCCAAAACATTGAAAAAACCAACCAACCGGGGGGGGGATTTTACCCCCAGGAACTAATATTTTCTACCCATGATGGGGAATAACCTTTAGAAACAGGTGATCCCCAACCTCAAACTCTAGGGGTCTCCTCTGTTTAACGACATATGATTTAGGATCATCCTACACCATCTTTTTTTCATACAAATCACCTAAATCATCTTAGTTGTATTCTGCACTAGTTGTGGTCCGAGAATTGCTCATTCTCCAACCCTAGTCCAGAACAATGGAGAACAGGAAGGCCATCCATTCAAAGATTTAAATGGCTCTATACCGATGGTGGAGTGAAAACTATTGTTGTATGAAAACTCCACAAAGGGTAAGTTCCTCATCAACAGACCTCCAAAATATAGGACACAAGAGTGTAACATTTCTTCAAGAGTTTTAATGGTTTAATCTATCTGATCATCTATTTGCAGATTAAGAGAAATGCTAAGGAATATCTGAGAACTGAAAGAATGTTTGAGACCTCTCCATAACCTAGAAGTAAAACAAGGATCTTGATAAAAAATGATCATCCTTGGGACCCCATGATGTCTCACAACCTCCTCCAGATACTTTCCCGAAAAAAACATACACTGATCTTGACTCCTTGATCTCTATGATGTGGACTGATTTGTTAAAAAATCCACTACAACCCAATTAGAGTCATGTATTCCTTGAGATCTAGGTAAACAAGTAACCATGTCTATTGATATGTCCTACCACTTCCACTGAAAAATATATAATGTCTGGATAAAACCACCCAGAACATGGTGTTTAGCCTTCACCTTCTGGAAAACCAAACATTGAGACAAAAACTCCACAACTGCATGCTTTACCCCAAGCCACCAAAACTTACTCCTTAAGGATCAATACATCTCTGTCACACCATGATGCACCTCTAAAGGTGAACTATGGAACTTTCTAAGAACTTTAACACACCTCTCCAATTGAACAAATAGCATTCCATGATACAATACTCAGTGTTGTTCATCATTAGACAAAAAATCAGGGGACTCCCCACAAACAACTCGGTCTCTATAGACCTCCACCTCTAGATCCTTCAACTGGGACTCTTCCAGAAGCTTCCCCAGAGATGACTACACTATCATCTAAAAAACCCCATCCCCCATCTTCTCCCATGTCTAGATGTAATGCTGACAGTTCTCCCATAACTCTCTAGGAATCACCAGATTCACGCACTACATCACCACGTGAATTTTTTCTCATTGCATCAGCTACAACATTCCCCTTTGCATGGGTATATGATATTTCAAAATAATATTCCACTTAGAACTCAATCCACCGATGTTGTCGAATGCTTATGTCATGTTGGGAGAAAACATACATCTGTCTTATACGATCAATGAAAACCACAATGCGCTTTCCATTGAGTAAATTTCTACACAATATTAGATAAAACTCCACGCCTACCGACACATGATCATGGGTGGAAAATTTATGTTCATAAAGACACAACTTCAAAGAACCCTAATAATCAACTGATCTCTACTGCATCAGAACACATCCTAACCCCAAATGTGAAGCATCACAAATAACATCAAATTGAACTCCCATAACTAGAAGGCAATGAACTGGAGCACTTATTATCTTCTCCATTAAGATAATCTAAAGCCACCTAGAACTTATGAGACCATATAAATTCCTGATCCTTCCTGGTCAAAGATGTGAGAGGAGTTGCAACTCGAGAGAAATCAGATATGAACTTCCTATAGTATCCTTCGATTCCATGAAATGCCACACCTCTGACACTATCTTATGGGATACCCAAGACAAAACTACTTCTATCTTCAATATATCTACAACTAATTTATTCACGGACTCAACATTCAACATGAAACAGACTTCTTGAGCCCAAAACTCACACTTTGTCAAATTCCAAAAAAGTAGATGTTGATGATGAACTCCCAAAACAGTGCATAGATGATTTGTATGCTCCTCCTTAGACATGGTGTAGAAAAGGATTTCATCGATGAAAACCACCACAAACATGTCAATGAACTCACGGAACACAGTGTTCATCAATCCCATGAACACAACTAGATCATTTGTCATGTCGAACAGCATCACAACAAGCTCATAATGCCCATGAAGACAACAGAAAGCAGTCTTCAGGATATCCTCATCCTTCACACGCATATGATGAAATCACAACCGCAAGTCAATATTTGAGAACAGACATGCACCCTTCATTTGGTCAAATAAATCCTCAATTCATGGAAGAGGATATCAATTTTCATTTTCATGTTGTTTAAGCGACAATAATCAATACACGGCACAAAACTGCCATCGTCCTTCTTCACGAAAAAAACCGGTGCACGCCACGGTGACGCACTCGGCCGAACAAAAACACATTGTAACTAAACATAAAGTAATATACGTTTCTCTCGTAACATAGGAGGGGCCATAATATATATGTACATAGAGATTGGAGATGATCTTGGATGTATCTCAATCCCAAACACGATCTCTCGTTGAGGGGGTAATGCTACAACCTCTTCTGTGAAGTCATCCGGGTACTCTTCTTCGACACTAGGACATTCCAACTACTGAACCTATAATGAACTCAACATTAGCTCACCCATCATGGATGAAAGGGATGGAACACACCTCTGTCCCAACAGAGGGTCTCGCACACCAACGAACACCAATGAATCTCCATTTGCATCGAAGATCACACCCTGCCTCCTGATGTAATCCATGATATCCTTCACCGAATATATACAAACCATGAAAAAGATCACAGCATATGGTTGTATTAGTAAACATATAAATTCTCCCCAAGAGTGGTGCTTCCCAAAAAATAGTTCACAACCTCTACATACTTCAAACAGGTCAGTTTATCCTCCAACTAGAATAGTCAATTCCATGGGCACTAGATGCCTCTCTTCCTAAAGTTACAAAGCATGGAAAATGGTTGGTGATATTATGGTGTGTGAGGATCCTGAATCAAAAAAGGAAATCCCAAAAGTAGAAAAAAAGAGAAGGGTACCTCGAATGATGTTTGGAGTTCTGGGAACTGGAAATGCTAAAGCATGATGCTGACCATGACCTCCTCCACGACCTCTCTGAACCTGATGAAAACCTCCACCATGGCCACACTATGATTTCTAAGAATGGGGAGTGTCACGAGGTTGTCCTCTTCCTGCCTCATCAACCCTCTACTAGTCCAAAGCTAGTCCAACCTACTACGGCTACCTCAGTTGGAACTGCCTCAACAGAGGAACCTGAAATGGAACACCTTGTGCATGATTTATGCTATGAGAGGTTGGTCACACTCGATACTGATGACCTCAAGAAACACATGAACAACAAGTTCCTGGTCCCTTGGAATAGGCCTGAGAGCTGGTTCCTCTATAGAAATGAGATTTGGAGGGCTGGGACCTACCCCAGGTTGAACGGAAACTCTTCTACCCAGATAACCAGGAACCCAGGACCACAACTCTACTTCTTGAGGAATCATGAAGAATCCCCTCTGGTGATGATCTAGATCTAGCCAATTTCCTCTCAATGTCCACTTCCCTCACCAACACCTTATGATATGACTTCACCATTAATGGGTGACTTAGTGATGGGTCTCTAGACGTAAAGCCTCCTCAAAATCCCACGCCCGGGCCTCCTCATCTGGTATCAAGTCCGAAGCATATCGTAAAAGGTTCTGGAAATGGATACCAAACCCTCAAACACTAGAGCTCCCCTGTAGATTCATAAGAATCTCTTGGCGACTAGACGCCTTCGTATTCGAGGAAAGAAACTCGACTCTAAACATGTCTGGCGACTCCTCCCTTGAGATCTCCGACTCCTCGTGATCCCCATGGAACAAGAACCACCACTACCTCACTACTCCACAAAGCATCATCACAACCAAGGACACCTAGTGCTCCTTCCAATCATATATTGCACTGAAGCATATATTGACCTCCTCCAATCAGTCTTTCGTGACTTCATGTAAAACAAAACCCTTGTACTTCTACATACTCTAGTGCTGAAAATATCAGAGTGTCCCCCTCCAAGTGTCATCATCATCAACCTCTACCCAGTGGAGATTTGCTGGCACAACCTTCTAGATATATTCTATGAGATCCTGATGAAGATTTCGACATTGATCCCTACCTAAAAAATAACAAAAAGTTATAGCTCCTAAACCTGTAATATTGAAGATTCAAGCTTAATTAATTAATTTTTTCATTTATTCTTTTTAGGTTAACATATCCAAAGGTCTACCCATTCAAAGATAGGCATAAAAAAATTATGAATGAACCATTATGAGGTATCTACCCTGAGACAAGTATCACCTTCTTCAGTAGACATTATAATCTTTATGGACCGTGTATCAGATCATATGGGGACCAAAACGCCTATGTCTCAGACGGTCTCCAATCATTGCATCACTTGATAAACATTACTAACACTGTTTCCCTACCAACCAATTCATCCTCACCTAGGTCTAACACCAACCACCATCCTATCCCTCCACCAGACCTCTGATACCACTCTTTCATGACCCCCTCCCCGCATGGTGTACCACTCCTAGTCCAGAAATGTGAGAAGGGAGATAACAACCCTTGATTTCCACCTCCAGAAGGGCTCAAGTTAGCGACTAGCACCAAGGGTATAGAAAACACGCAAATGTGAGGTATTACCCTCCAAGAGAACACATGCGAAAGAGAGAGATAAGATATACACCATCCAACTGAAACATAGACTGCAATATAAATTAAATCCCAAGTGAACATATGTAATGTCATGCAAAACCACTACATCTGAATGTGAAAACAGGAGTTACTAAGGGAAAGTAAAAAACAACAGCAACCCCAAGCTCGAATAGCTCCGTCAACCCAAGATAGTTGAAACCAGCTGGATCTCCAACCTTCCCTAAGTGAGCTGAATAATATTTTATATATACATTGGGTGAGTATAAATGTATACTCAGTAGGATCCTCCCCAGAGCCTCTCATGAAAATGTAAAGAATGAATTCTAAATCACATTGAAAAACAATTGAAAATAACTCCCCACATAAACAAGTATACTATGTTCACAGGCTCATCATGGTTACTCTCACAAAGTAATTCATATAAAGGATTATTATACAACAAAGAATATAAAGGGTACCCCACTACTACTTCCCCATTGGATTGTCACTTTTCCCCAACATCGCACGTCTTAAGAATCTCTCTCTAAAATGCTTACTGCATACACTTTGATGAAGCACCACATCATGCACCTCATGCAACAAAACTACAACATCCACATAATCAATGTAACCGTGTATTTCTTGGGAGCCACCAAAGCTCTCATAATGTGTGTCATAAGTCGGGTATTAAACCTCAAGCCCTTATAGCATATACACATAGTAAAGATCCTCAATCCATCCTAGCCTATACATGTTACACCTATAGTAATGCATAGAAAAAAATTATCCAGAATATATGTGTGTGAATAACCATAGGCCATTATATCCCTATATACACATATATGGGGAAAACTAAATGATGAGCCCACCAGCCCAGGTAACTACCAAGAGATTAGAGCGGGGCCAAAGGGGTATTCATCCATCCATCCTTTCACCAGAATGTTTTGGAAAACACCCCCAGGGCTCAGAATACCAGAGGTGTCAGTTGCCCTAACTGACAGGGTGGAGTAGGGTAATGAAACACAAAAATTAGAGAATATATTATAGCTCCCAACCACACTATGGGAATAACCTTGTCTTAGAATCAACTCTACCTAATGTCTCTCAGACTCCCAGAATCCACTTTTAAGACTATGTATCCTATAAGAACACAACTATTTAAAGATATTTCACACATTACATCATTCCTTTTTATCTGTGTCATTTTACATTAACTGATTCTTTAAAAATTAATCAAACATCAATAATTTCCACATTTTCTTTCATTTTCATCACACCCAGTGGTCACTGTTCCTTAAAATTAGAACCTCATAGTTGTGCCCCAATAAGCTCTAACCCCAAGGGTTAGCATCATTTTTTCAATTATTTATTTACAACATTACTTTTTCATATTCCCAAGAATTCTATAAAAACTTTCTATGCTACTAAACACAAGGGGGATCAACATAGTGAGTAGATTAACCACCCCTCAAGTATTTTACTCCTATAACTAGAGTGTAGACCCATCCTCACATGAGAAGCTGAACACAGAAAGAACGTGTCATACCCCGCGCGTCATTGACCTTTCGGATGAATGGTAAAAAAGTGAAACTTCCTTGAGTAGTGGGGAATGCAAAGAAGATAATCAACCAATAAGAATCAGCAAGCATCCAAACATTCACATCCATCTTGTTTCATCATCCCTGGTGTCCTCCTTGACACCAACAATCATAATCATAAGCATATCTCCACTATAGGTGTCATCTTTTTCCACAAATAGTTGGCCTCCCTACCCCCACATATCACAAAAGACATCCATGCTCACATTACAATACAGGAAACCTGAAAAAAAACATCATATAAATTGGTCTCTTGGCCCTTAATAATGATTGAGGGTAACTCAGAACCCTGCAAGGAATTTTATTTTATAAAAAAACCAGTTATTTAATCCATCTTGAATTAACCTATTTATTATTCGTAGGTTCCAAATTCGGAAACCTCAATATTAAGCTTTCACAAATTGATTAAACATGATTACTGTATCAATCTGATTAACATTAAATTACAACAACAACCATCAGATTCATTCACATTCCTAATTATATTTAGCCAAACGATTATCAATTAATTCCAGCTTTATGTTCTTTACCAATTTCCATCTTGAATGAAATTCTAATCAAAGAAAGCATAGATATCAAACAATCTAGCAAAACAAAAGGAAATATGAGATGATCGTTATCAATTTTTTATTTGGTTCAAATATTAAATATGTTAATTACATTATGATATAGTGGCCAAAAAATGCTTACTCTATAGTTTCACATAAACAAAATGATAAGCAACAAATCCCCTACCTCAAACGATTCTTGACGTTCTTTAAATAGAACGAGCCACACAACTTGAAACAATTTCCTCCCTGTGACAACTCTATCCACCCGAGGATGTAGAGAAACCACCACATTGGCCAACACCCAAGAAAATACCATTAGGAACATGGGGATATAATTCCATAGAAGGGAAATGTAAAACAAAAAAGATGAACCCAAAATAATGACAATAGATCATAACTTATATCGAAGATTGATAGATACTTCTTGGTTGCATTGAAACAGAGCGGAACAAATACAAGGAGGAAAGTTTGAGTACGCAAATACTACAATATTGAATGAATGGTTTTATCATTTCACAACTGAGAACTAGTAGGAAGAACTAGGGGGGAATATATCTCGTCCATTTATAATTTTTAACAGAGTAGTGGTTTAAGATAACCTGGATTTTCCTTTAAAAGTAGATCCCCTTAAACCACATGGTTTTAACATGTAAATGAATTCTGATCCATAAGAAAAAATTAATATAGGTGTTATGGAATTTGAGTCGGCCTTATGTCCATAAAATGAGGCTTTAAATGCATTTTAAGTCAAAGTAAACGTCAAGGGGTGAAACTGTTGGATACTAGAAACACTGTTCAAGAACTCGAAATTTTGAAAAAGAAATAAAGGCTACTATTAGACATCACCGTTCTGGAAGTATTGTTCTTGATCTCAAAATATGGAGAAGGAAATATAGGCTACCATTGAACCTCACAGATCTAGAAACACTATTCAAATAATCCTATCGATAACACTGTTCACAAGAGGTTACCAATGCACTGTTTTCATAAGGGTACCGTGGACACTGTTTACATAAAGTTACCATTGTGCTGTTCCCATAAGGTTACCGATGACACTGTTCAAATAAGGGTACCGTTGCACTATTCACATAAGTCTACCGATGATGCTGTTCAAATAAGGTTACCATTGTAGTGTTCAAATAAGTTTATCGATGACACTGTTCCCATAAGGTTACCGTTTCACTTTTCACATAAGGATGCAGATGACACAGTTCACATAAGGTTACCATTGCAACATTCACCTAAGGATACTGATGACACTGTTCTCATAAGGTTACCATTGAACATTTCACATAAACCTACCAATGAAACTATTCACATAAGGTTATAGTTGCACTGTTCACATAAGGCAACCAATGACACTATTCACATAAGGTTACCATTGCACTATTCACATAAGGTTAGCGATGTCACTGTTCACATAAGGTTACCATTTCACTATTTACAAAACCAAAAATTTGGAAAAGTTTTGGGGATATGTCTCCTTGACCTCCAGGAAAACCTTAGACACCATAATTTTGCAATGGAATGGACTAGAGAGGTCTGGGAAATTATATTGTAGTCTTTCTTCTAATTAATCTTTTCTCCACTATCCCAAGAGACAATATATCTCTAGTATCATATGTATAATATAATTTTAATGTTTTGATGAAATATGGGACATCAAATATATCATATTCCCCTATTATCATAAACATGAGAACATTTTCCCCGATATATTGATTGACTACCTTCATGGATGATGACATTTAATTTTCCATTACTACCTTCAAACATGGTCATAGAATCATTATAATAGTTAAAATAGATTTCTAAAAGAATATTACAACATTATTCATATAATGAAACTAATATATATATATATATATATATCTAATATAAAATAATAAAACAAATGTCGTTTGTGGGGATCCAAAACAACAATAAAAACAAACTAAAGTTTCTATCATTAAATTGTTTTCAAATGAATTCATCTTATATTAGAAAATAATATGATACATGGGACCATTTTAATTATCGGAAGTATATTGATATTATATTATTCCACTTCTAGAGTTTTAATTACTTTTTTCAAGAACTACCATAATTATACTCATGGGAACTGATAAAAAATCATTAATAAAACTCTCCCAGTACAATGAAATTAAACATTATAACTCATAAAAATGACCATAAATGAACATTGTTAAATTATTAAAAAATATTTTTTGAAGAGGACCTTGATTAAATTATTAATCAATATAATTTTATTACTGAAGACATTATGTGCAATTTCTGAACACATTTGTAAATATGGTAGGGGATCTCTCAAGACATCCATTTTTCATTTGGGTTATAATTTCCCTATCATTAACATAATAAATTTCTTATTATACTTATATAGTTATATAAAATTATTTTATATGTCACAAACAAGTGTATATTATTATGTTAATCATTCTATGATGTGGAAATAAAAGTTTTATAATGTTCCTTTATAAATTACTCAGGATAAGAAAGCATGATTAAGGAGACCTCCTCTATTTTATACCCATTTTAAGTACCCTAAAAAATATATTTTAAACGAAAATTAATTTTAAAAAATAACTCATTTTATCATGAAAAAATATCTTAGTTTTTTAGGGATCTATACATAAATTAATCATGGTTCCTCTTTAAAGAAAATTTATAATTTTCCCACAAACATCACTAATGTGACTTGTCTATAAAGTTTCGTAGACACATTTTTTACATATTTTCACATTATTTGGAAATTATTTATGATGATATATTTATATTTTACCTTATCAATTTTCAATTATTCTTTAAATCCATTATTTAGAAATCATTGTTATCATATTTCCTTCAGTGATTCCTTATGAAATGATTTTGATAAAATTTTAATTCCTTAGGTAACCCTTATATATATTCAATATTTTTATTCTTTATGAGGTGAAAATATTAATGAACATGTTATTATGAGTTCTCACATATATTTCTCCAATGAATTCTATAATTTTTAGTCCCATGAGATGCCATGTTAGGGAATTGGGTGTATTTCTAATCCATTGTGGAACTTTTTCCACCATATGATATAGTCTTGGAAATTATCCTTGAATCATGTCTATTCAATGTTAGATGTTTCTTCCACATTCCTATTTTTCCATGATCATAATATTCCATGTTCTATATTTTACGATTCAATGTGTTTATTCATGTTATATTACATTTTTGTTCATTCAATTATGCCCTTTAACTCATGCGATATTCTTTATTATTATGTTTACTCCCTTTCAAGGGTTTTTGTCTCATACATTTTTTATATGTATTCCCCAATTTAACTTATATAGGTGTATGACATCAATGAATGTTAGGAGATCCTTATGGAATATTCATAAAAACATTCTTTATTCTATTTTCCTTTTTTAATTTCTATACATAGTCTTACTATTAAACTATAATTTATGATCCTTAGTTTGTAGTTTATGGGTAATTATGCTTAAAATAATTTAATAATATGTGTAAAAGTATATGATCTTTATTTTTTATATCATATAAATTGAAGGTATCTGATCCTTGGGAACTCTCACGTGTTATAATTTTATGAAGTATGGCTCGTTACCCAAGGGATTCATGTGGAAATGGATACCACTGTGGATTTTGGTGTGTCCTTTCGAGGATGTTTAGCCACTTGTGGAGGTATTTGGTAGGTATAAAATATAGACCACTTTAAATAATTCCAAAAAATGTTGTTCGAATCAAATAACAGACTAGTTATTTTTGGAGATTTGGATTATAACACGTTTTTAAGAACCCTATGAAAAATCATATAACAATTGATAACCAAGATAGAAACATAGGAAATCAAATTTTAGTATATAATTTTATCCTTATGAGTTCATAGTTTCCTTTTTATATGTTAATTAACTATGTATTCCTGACCCACTAATTGTGTTTTATTTTTTAGATAATGGGGGTATATATGAGAACTCAGGTCAAAAATCAATGTGTTCCTAAATGTGATGGTTTCCCAAATGAAATGATAAATATTATGGGAATGGGACATAAAAACATTATGATATTACTAACTTAATTGGTTCAAGATATGTATAATAATGTGAATTATGTGGAAAAACCTCCATATACTAAAAAATATGACGTTGTTGTTGAATGCTTTATGTGAAAAATGCATCACATATTTAGTGGATCTTCTCATCCCCTCATCTTAGAACAATGGATTATCTCCCTTAAGATGTTTTGAATTTTATTACAATGATAAAAAGAAGAGAAAGTCATGTTAGTGGTCCATCATTTTTATGGTAATGTATATTTGTTATAGAAACTGATAAGGATGAAAAATTCTAATGAGGAATGGGTTTAATGGAATGTGATCCATTCAAGAAAATATTTTTCAATAAATATTTTCCCCTAATAATCTATCTTAAAATAGATATGGAGTTCTTTAGTCTGAATAAATATGATGTTGGGTATATCAATGAATATGAAGAAAAAACCGTAAGGATTTTATTGTATTCTTCATGCATTTTCATCAACACTAAAATTCATGTTTATCTATTCATTAATGTATTGAACAAAGTTTATCAAAATCTTTATAAATTTCTAACATAAAATGTTATGAGTATATTTTTCTATGTTCACTTGATATTGAGTTAGAGATCATTGATTTCCATTTGTTTCATGGGACTAGGTGTAAGAAACATGATATTGAATTATATTTAGGAGGTCCAACAATTAAATATTACAGAGGAAAGAAAACACAGCATCCCACCTGTCAAGTGTGTGGGAATATGCATTCTGGAAACTGCCTATGGGGAACCAAATGATTAATCATGGCTCGAAGAGAGGGGAACCAGGATAAAGAATGCCAAAGTGAAATGAAGAACCTAATAATGATGAAGTGGAAATAAGGTTCATATCAACACTATGCATATTTTTTATTGCTTTAACAGCACATAAAGTAGGGATTATGTTATTCAATTCCCAAAGACAAGGGTTGTCAGAGGTAATCAACAACAAGAACCCCCAAGGCTGGAAGCAAGGGAATATTCTATCACTATTAATGATGTGGAACCTGAGCATGATCTATTAATAGGTATTATATTTAATCATTCAATAATAGATATAATTCTTTTTGATTTTGGTTCTATTCATTTTGTCATATCATTAATGACTAGTATAACTTTTCAAACATTGTAGAGAATTATGATGTTTGAGTTATCATTGAGGTTAAGAAATAAGGAAATTATTTTTTCTAAATTATATAAATCATTCCTAGTTAATTTTAATGGAATACACATCCCCTAAAATATCATATTACATCCTTTATTAATGGTTGATACTATATTTTTCATGGATGGGTTATCTTTATATAAATCCAACATCAACTGTCATGATATAGAAATCACTAATCACTTCTTGATGAATCCTCCAAATTTGTACAAGTTTAATAAGAATGATGAATATACTTCTAAATATTTATCTCAATTTAGGATATTATTTCCCTATGATCAATCATATCATGATCAATTGATTGAGACAATGAAGAGGATCATGCCTGGAGACATGCCTATTTTGAGGGACTACGCTAATGTATTCCCTAAATAATTTATTGAACTTCCGCCAGTCCAAGGTATTGATTTCTCAATAGATATTATTCCTAGATCTCTACCTATATCAAAGACTCATTACAAAATGGTTAACATCTAGATGTAGGATAAAAACAAGGAGTTACAAGAGTATCTGGAAAAGCATTTTATATGATTAAGTGTGTCACTATGGGGTAGTCCGTCCCTTTTTCAAGAAGACGAATGGGTCAATGAACCTCTAAACTGATTCATATAAGCTAAGAACCACAATAATGGAAAAGTATACCATATAATATATATATATATATATTATTTCATCATTCATCTACATGGAGCCAAATTTTTCTCTGTGTTGGACCATTAGATGGGATATCAAAAATTAATGTTGAGGAAGGAGGATATTCCAAAGCCATAAATTTTAATGTGGTATGTATACTATTTGTTCATATTGATTACCTAATGTGTCACTAGTGCTCCATAAATCATTATTGAATTAATGAATATCTTCCTCAGAGACTTCCTCAAGATAATTTCTATAGTCATTGTATATTATATTCTGATATACTCTTAGAAAAAGGAGGACCATGAGGAAAATTTGAATACTATGTTGAAGATGCTATGATGGGATAGATTATATTCAATGTATAGTATTTTTGAGTGTTGTATAGAGGATGTTTCTTTCTTGGGAAATGTTATCAGGAGAAAAATTATATTTTTAGACTGTTATTAAAAAATGGAAACTAATTAAGGACCTCGACCAATATCTGCGATGGAGATCCATAGTTTCCATTGTCTAGATGGATAATATTGATGATTTTTAGGAAACTATCATGATATTTAAACCCATAAACTCAGATGAATTGATAGGGAGTATTGGTTTTATAGAAAATTGAATAGGAAGCCCGATTCAATGAGTTGAAAAATAAGCATATCATTACACTAGTACTCAAACTACCATAAAGTGGGGAACTCTTTATGGTATATAAAAACACTTAAAAAATTTATTATGATATTTACTGGTGAAAAATGAAAAATTAATATCCCACACCTCAACAGATTTGAATGTTCATGATCAAAACAATCCCACAAAAGATCTGTATTTTTTGGATCTTATCTTTTTGTAGAAAATCTTTCATATTTATCTCTATGGGGGTGACTTGAGAAATATAGAATAATAATAGGAGCCTAAAATATTGATTCCCATAGAATTATCTTAATATATACCAATGAAGATAGTTAGGTCTTGTCATGGTTGATGACGGCTCAATCCACTACCGTCATAATAATGAAAATAATGTGGAAAATGATATATGTAGAAAAGATCATTTAACATTATCAATGATGGGAATTGAAAATTATTTAATCTTATAATACTTTCTAAGGATGTACAACATAATAATTAAGAAGGAACATAATCAATAATTTCTCAAATTAATTCACAACTATCCATTATAGAGAATATAAATTATTCTCAAATAGATGATGTGGAAACTCAGAAAATAGAGGATGCTATTGAAAATGTGAAATACATATAGGTAAAATTTGATGAGGAATGAGTTTTATGATTTGACTCATGACTATTTGTACCATACAATAGGGATATATAGAATGATCTTCTAAATTATGCACATTTCTCAACATTCTCTATTCACCTAGGAAACATGAAGATATATCAAGATCTCTAAGTGAACTATTGATGGGAAAATATTATGAATGGGATTATTGAACCTACATCAATGTGGATGGAATTTCATTATGTGATATCTTAAATGAAGATGTTTAAGGGGATTATGAAACCATTACCCATACCAACAGTGAAATATGAAAACCTCACCATGGAATTTTTCACATGAAATCTAAAGATATATAGACGAAATAATTCCATATGGGATGTTATAGATTGTATTATAAAGACATCCCAATTTTTATTGATTCAATAAGACTACTCAAATTAAAAAAATTCATGGATATAAATCAGAAAAGTTTTGAGGATTCATGAAGTACCACTATCGATTGTATATGACCAATATATGATATTCACCTCCATGATCTGGAAAAGTGTTCAACATTATATAAAAAATTATTTGAACTTCAGTACATTTTAACAACCTCAAAATTATATCCACACTGAGTGGAATATTTAAAATTTGGAAGATTCATTGAAATATTGTTTAATGTACTATAAAGGGTGATTGTACCAACATCTACCTCTGGAAATGTTCTTTTACAAAAATATTTTTTAGTCAAGAATCCAAATAGCTCAACATGAATCCTTTTATGGGAAAAATGAATAACACCTACATGATTGGATAATTTTATTTATCATATGCTAATTAGACCTGAAATGGTTGATGAAATGGTATAAACATTGAATATCATTCAGCATAACATCATGGAAGACCAAAGTCGATAAAGGATATTTATAGATAATAATCGATGACACATACGTTATCATATTGATGAAAAATTATTAATCTTAATATATTCATGGAAGAGATTTATGAGATTTGGGAATAAAAGAAAGCTATGTCCAGCATACATAAGCCCCTCCGGGATTCTAGATTGGGTCAGAGTTGTAGCCTATTGATTACAACTCCAGCCAACCATGTCGCAAGTCATTATGTATTCTACTTATAACTCTTGATAAAATAAATTACAGATCCATCACATGTATTAAATTAATAAGCATTACACCCGGATAATTATTTCTCTAATAAGGACTAGTCGGTAAATTTCAGGCACCGTAGAGATAGTTCTTTATGAAATAAGAAAACTCACCTGGTCAATGTACAAGGGAATAACCACAAATATTAAAAGGTTTCATTGGAATTGGTGTAAGCTATGAAAGGGAAGTAACTTCACCTGTAATCACATTAGTATGTAAAAATAAAATTCAATGGTGAAATTTGGCAAGATGGGATAGTGTAATGACCACTAATTTTATCAATGAAATTTCCATTCTTATAATTATGTCATGTAGTATAAAACAAATATATCACATATGGAACACAATAAAAAAATTATCCTCTTAAATTAATAATAATAATTTATTCAGAAAATATACCATTAAATATAACAAATATTATAGCAGGTAAATAAATAAATATTTAAGATGATAACAATAGGAAAAATTGGATATTATTGATCTAATAGACTGACCTCATTCATGGAATAATCTGTAAGACTAAAACCATTTTATGATATTAAATTATATATAACCCTGGAAGAAAATATAATTGACTAATATAGGGAATAAGAGGTATGTATATGACGTAATATACCATTATTTCTATTAGAATTCTGATTGTTGGAATGGTAACATGGCCATTAGAATGGTAATTTGACCGTTAGGAATAGTAATCTATCCTTTAGAATACTAACATCCTCTATTAATATATAAATAAAATTTATGTATCTTATCGATGATGATATGATAAATTTACATCATAGAATATGTAAATAAATGATAAATTAATTTTAGGTATTTTTGTGATTCGTAAATATTTTTTTACACATTTATAATAAATATATTATTATTTTAAAGTGAGATTATTTATATAAAATAGATTAATAAAATTAATTTTTTTCTGTCATAATTATTATCTAATATTATGAGACACTAATTAATATTACAATTTTCCATTAAAACAATTATAATATTTAAATCTATATTTTTTGAATAATTGTGTATTTTTATTTTAAAATAATTTTCCCAAATTTTTAATAAAAATCATAAAATGGAGTCTATTCATTAAATCTAAATGTTGAAAAATAGTTGGGGTGGAGTTTTGAGATTTTTCTAAAATATTTTAATTTTAGGTGAATAGTGAAATACAATATTTTATGATATTTAATATTTTAACCCAAACACCAGAATTTTTGAGTCATCGAAAATATAACAACACATTTGTCAGATTGAACATGAACGCTTAACAATATTTATGGACAATAATCAACACTAATGATTTTCTTGATGCAAAATAATAAATAGATGAATAAAATAATAAAAAACACCACACTCCTCCCCTTATAAATTGAACCCCTCACCACCCCTTCTCCTCATGCCTTTTATTATTTAGGGAATTATAATATTCTTAAAAATTCCCTTAACAATCCTTTCCCAACATAATAGTGTTTTTGGACTCACTGAAAGACCAATCCCTAGTGTGTTAAGTGGGATATCAGAGAGATGACATTCAAGAGGTAAAATCCTCTGCCTTTCCATTTTAAAATATTTCATTCTTCTATGTTATCATTTCCCCCACTATCCAAAGTGACATAGTAATGAGATTTACATACATATATTTTAAGGGTATTTTGTTAATAGAGTATCCATCATCAAATATCTTTTCATCCACATTTATCATAAAAACTAAAACATCATCTGTGATACGTCAATTCACCACCTTTAGGGATGAAAATATTTTGACTTCCATTATTGCCTTCAAGGCTGGTCATAAAACAATTATATTCAAAAATAATATTTTAAAACTTATATAATATTTATTTTCATGTCTTAGATGAAATATATATACAGAATATTAAATGATAAAACAAAATTGGTCCCATAAAATCAATAACCATTAAAGTATTCAAAATGATTATCATTCACATTTTTTCAAATGGATAATTGTCATTTAAAAAAAATTGTTTTTGGAACCATTTAAAATGATGGATGTATAATAATACCATGTTATTCCACTTCTTGACTTCTCATTCTAGTCAAAAATGAATCTCGTAATTTTACTCAAGGGCAATGATCATAAAATCATTCCGGAACAATGAAATTAAACATTATAACTCATCAAAATGATCATAAATGTTTTTAATGAAATTATCATAAATATATTGTCTTTTTAAGTGGTTATTTATTAAATTATTTATTAATATAATTTTATTATCAATTAAATTATGTGGAAGTTCATGAGACATTCAGAAATAAGTTATGGTATCTCTCCAAACCTCAATTTTTCCCTTTGGGCTACACTTTCCCTCTCATTACCACAACATATTTATATATTATTCTTTTATAATTATCCTAAATTATGTTTATATGTTCCAAAAATGTGTATATATATCAATTAATAATTATGTTATGGGGAAATACATGTTTTATAATCTTCCCTCTTTGATTCCTCTCGATAAGAAAGCCCCATTAAAGAGAAAACCTTTATGTCTTACCCATCTCACATAAACTCTAATATATTTTAATCCACCAAAATTTTAATAAAAAAACTCATATAATCATTAAATTAAATCATAATTCATTTCCAGTTCGATACATATAATTATGATTTTTTAATCTTTAAATACTCTATTTTTTCCCATAAACAACACTAAATTGGAACATTTCTAATGTTTCTGAAACATAGTTTTTACATGTTTTAATTAATATTGGACAACTTTTATCATTATATATGACTATTATCCCTTATTAATGTTCATGTATGATTTTAATCCATTCATTCAAGAACATCATTAGGATAATCTCTTTGGTTATGCATTATGAAATTATTATGATACCAATTTCCCTCCATAGGTAACACTTATGTCTATTCCTTATGTACGATTATTTATGTGGAACACGTATTCATGAACTTGTAATGAGGGTTAAACCTTGATAGAGCTCAAAATTTATTGGGTTATCTTTTATATCATTAGAATTCATGTCTGAGATTAGGGAGTAAGCTTAATTCATTATGGTAATTTTTCCACAATGTGATATAGTCTTCACATTTATCCTCGACTCAAGTTTAAGTAAAGATATATATTTCTTCCGCATACCTTTTTTTCATGATCACAAGATACTATGTTCATTATTTTATGATTCCATATGTTTAGCCTTTTTATATTTCTTTTTTTATGAATCCATGTTATGCTGTCGAACTCCTGTGTTACGCTTCATTCAGATATTTATTCTCTTAATATGCTTTTTGATCATCCCATATATCTATGTAATCTATACTTAATCCTATTTAGATATAGGATATCCATGTTAGTTATGAGATCATATTTTATGTTTTATGTAAAAGTGTTTAATTTTTTCCCAGTGTATAAATTTCTTATTAAATAGTCTTCGATAAAAACTAGATTTCACGATACTTGGTTCCCTTTTAACAGATATTTATGCTTAAAATCTTGTAATAATATGTGTAAATGGATAGTTTTACTATATAAATTCTTGTGATAAATTATAATATTCTTATAAATAATCAAAAATATTGATCAAGATGTTATTTTACTCTTCATTGAAAATTATCTGACTACAGAATAACATTTAAGAATATCACCATTGAATTTTCTAATTCTCATTATAGTGTGGAAAAAATATACCCTATAAAATATGATGGATACTCTATGAAATATCAAAATTAAATACATATATAACTATAACTGATATTTAATAATATATTTCTATTAATATTTACTTATATGAATATACATGAAATCCTATATTTACATAGTTGTTTCTAGGACACCAACTCCAATATAATGTGAATGATGAAAAGGGAAAGGAGAATGCAATAATTGTTTATACTTATCTTATGGACAAAAATGAGAATGAAATTAGATAATGTATTGTTGATTTAATTTAATTAGGAATAGATATTGTAAATTTTTAATGCATATAAATAATTATAGGAAAGGTAAAGTGATATTTTGACTTGAAATGTCACTCAAAATAAATGTGATTGGATCTTCAATCAGTTTAAAATAAAAATAAAATCTATGAGTTCTTTATTTTTTTATGGAATGAAGAAAGATCACTATGTTTCTCAAATATTTTTTATGAAGTAAAATATATTCATAGAATAAATTATTTTGTTTTTTAAAGTCTTAAGGAATAGAATGTTATAACCCATAAATAATGAACATAAGGAAATATATCTTTGGTTAGCGATGCACTGGGGTCATGGTATCTATGAATGATGGAATTGAACCCATTATAGAATATTTAATTGGACATATTTTCTTTAAAAATAAAAAAATTTGAAAAATAGATGACGTATCCATGATTTTTTTTGAATGAAAGGAATATGCGACTGATTTTTTTTTGATATTGTAGAAACGAGATATTCAAAACACAGTACAAAAGAGGGTTGAGAGAAATTCAATTCATCTAATATAAATTTTTCATTCTAACATATGTTAGCCCATGAGAAATAAATCATCAATTATATGTATGTAAATTATTCAATTTATTTATTATTTCATTCATATTACATGTATTATATTTTTGTAACACAAATTTGTGGATAAAAATGGAATAAGAGTTTTATGATTGTTGATAAAAATGAATTGGGATGCTCCATAATGAAGATTCAAAATAGTAATGGTAAAAAATGAAAAAATGAAAAAATGGAGTGTTTAGTGGAAATATATAAAAGCAAGGAATTGTCGATTGATGTATTGATACATACAAATGAAAACAAATATTTTCTAAATGAAAAAATTGATGATTGGTCAATGTGTCTTGAAATATAGTAATTTAAGAAGATAATTCCTACTTATTTTAGATTCATGTTATTTAAGATGTAGTTAACATTATGAATCATTATTCACATAGTCCATACTCTAATATGACTCCTCATGAGATATATTACACAAATACCATGTGTCTGAAATACATAATGTTCTTTTCATCCCTCTTATATTCAATGTCAAAGGTAAGAATAGTGGAATATTTGATCAAATAGATGTTAATGGTATCTTATTTGGTTACCCACCTAATGGTAGAATATATGGGGGTTATAAGATGGAAACCAACAATACTTACGACTATACATACATGATAGTTTTAGATAAATATGATAGATAAGTTCCACGGTCAGTAATAAATATAAGTGGAAGAGATGATAAATTCGATTATAGTAAACAACATGTCAATGTTACTAGAATAAGATATGAAATAAAATATATATAGGGAGAATTTATTAACTATATAATTTCATGGGATTAGTAATAATTACATTCATCTCAACCGAACATGGGGTTGTAAGTGGAGGAAGAAATTTTGATTTGATATTTGGGAAACTAGTTTAAACCTGTAATAACATTGAGTAATGATTCACATAAATCGTTATTTTCAGTGTTTGATCCAAGATATGATGAAGTATCTCATACTCAAAAATAATGGGATGATACGATAAATGTATAATTTTATCAAATTGATAAAAATGAGAAATTATAACATGGACCCACACATGTAAAACGTGATGGGAACAAATTTTTTTATCCTGAACATGTTAAATAAAATTGGTGAAGTGATAAGAAAAATGTGAAGACTAGATTGTAAAAGATAATCTTTGGTTGAATGTATTGGTTTTGATGATTTTTTTTCTAGAATAAAGACTTGAAACCATAATAATATTCCATTCTATACCTAGATGAAGTATTTTATATTGAATGACCATATTGATTAATGATTGTTCCAAACAAGGAAATTAATTCACAATAATGAATAACTTTTACAGAATGAAAAAATTCATAATAGCATAATATTATACACTAGACACATTCTAGAAAAGATGAAATTCATAAAATTAATATTTGATAAAATCCTACACCTAAATAAAAATAGATATAGTTATATAATTGTGATTATTTTTTGTTTATGATATAGTATTCATATTGAAAAATGAATCTGTGTGAAATATTACTGAGGTTATGAAGAAGTTATTAGAAATTTCTATGCCAGAGAGATGAAACAAATTCTAGTACTAAAAATATCTCAAAAGAAATATTATATTTTCCTCTCTTAAGAGACATATAAAAATGTAATAATGAATAATTTTAGTATGGGAGATTCAAAGATTTCTATCACACCCATTTTAGTGGGGAAATTGTTATCAAAACCAGGGAGTAGAAATTATTTTTATCCTGCTAAAATTAGAAAAATTATTTCAATCTTGGAATATATAACGAATTAAAATCTAGAACTAGTGTACACTATTATAAATTTCCTAGGTTATTAAATTGGAAAAAGGAGTGTTATCATTCGAATAAAAATATATGTTTCAAATATATTAAAGTAATAACTGATTTTTTGTCGAAATACAATATTATAGAATTGATTGACTAGTTTTGTTAGAGATTTATAGATTATGAAGGTTATTATAAACGTAGAGGACCCACATTTGGAGGAGTATTCCTTTTGGGAGAAATATTTTTGAGTTGGAATATAGAGAAGAAAAATTCAGTGACTCTCGTCATTGTAGAAGATATGTACGTGACTTCCTCTAAACATGTAAGAGAGTTAGTTTGGATAGATGCATTAATGGAAGATTTTTCAATTGATGTGAAACATACCCTTCTCTTAGGTTTTCATAATTAAAGTTCTATATATATTACTATGAATCCATAAAAACATTATATATATGGGAAAATTGACTTTAAATATCACTTTATTAATGATAATGTGGAATTAAATAAACCATACATTGATTTTATTCCAATAAAAGACCAAATTTTGGATATTTCCACTCTTCCATAGTCAATGGAAATATTTTAGATGTTCAGTCCTATTATGGTCCTTCAACTACAATCCCTTTCAGTCTATTCTATGTGATATGTACCACACCTCTCATATTTTATAAGGATATTTCTTCTAAAGGGGGATAAAATATATAACATAAATCAATCAAAATATATGTTCATAAACTATCATGTGATTGAATATATTTAAGAAATGTTTTTAATAGGGGTAAGAAGTGATGTCATCATGTCTCAGATATTTTCATAGTATGTTAATGTGGTCATATGAACTAATTTTTACATGTTTCAATTATTGAGATATGGTAAATGATAAAATTCAATATTATTTTGAATCCCTAATTTATGAAGAACATGGAGTTTTTTATTAATAATTATTATTTCCAAAATTGATTTCTCTTATGTAATATTATAATTTTAGGATATTGATCCATTTTTTGAGTTTCAATATTTTGATGAATTATGTTCCTTATTAAGAATAAAATAAAAAGTGAGGGATTATTGACATTGAGAACATTTGATGTATTGTCTTATGAAGAATAATATTATGTATGAATAATTTTTTCATAATTGTTTTCATTTGTTTTAAATTCATAAATCACATGATAATGTAGATCAGATAGAGTTGAATGTATCAATTAAAATGGAATGAGGTTATCAGACAGATACAATTATAACAAGGAAACCCAACATAGTCTAGTGGGATAAAATGTCTAGGAAATTAAATCAAGTGATGCTTTACTGATATTTAATGTACCAAATCTCATTCCCACATCAAATGTTTTTTTAATATTTTTAAAGTTAAATGAATGAATTTGTTTTTGTGATGTGGCTGAGAGAGTCCAATCATAAAATAGTATCATGATAAAGTTGTCATACTATGTTTAGAAGACCTATATGGTCGAAAAAAATTCTCAATTGATTCAACCAAATGATGACTGTGTGAAGTTGAATTGGATATATTATCCTGATCAAGGGGATCTGAATGATTACTCTTATTGTGTTCATCATACCTATGATTATAATTAATCAACAATAGATAGTAGCCTACAACAAAATTTATCATAGAGATATATTGGATGAGGTAACACAAAATTCTCTATAAAAAGATATCATGAAAATCCTACATGATTCACAAAGGTAGAAGTTCTATTTATAGAGTATTTCCATAAAAATATTTTTAAATTATGTTGTATTGGATAAATATTAAAATAATTTAAATTTTATTGTAAATTAATTCATTTTTAAAATTTTGATCTATAAATTAGGCACATAAATAAATAAAGTATGAATAATGATTCTATCCATGGTTTATGTATATTATTAAGAAATATTTTTCATCAATTTTTTAGGAATATTCTTGTCAATTCACGTGATTAAATATGTGGAACTAACGGTTGTTTTGATCGGGATGTTTAATGTGTGAGTAGGATGGTTGAGTTTGATGTTCTATCATTGATAATATTTTTTTAGTGTAATTCTAACAAAACATAGAGGGGAAGAGAAATTGTGTGCGTTTCTTTCATTGGGGTAGTTTCTTATGGGTGGATCACTGAAGAATTTAGGTCCTGAAGGAAGATCATAATAATTATTTTGTACTAACAAATCATATATAATAGTACCATATAAAGTGATACTAGCAAGATATTTTCAATAAATTGGTATCATATTAATATATTAATTAAGTGACCAGATGAACATGATATCAAACCCTGAACACTAGATTGAGAGTCTCGTACATATTATACATTAGAAAAATGTTTGAAAAAATAAATTTCAAGAGATATTCTTTCTTGATGATTTAAAATAAATTGAGGAGGATGAAGAAGGTCATGCAGAAATTGATGTGTGAATAATATTCAATAATCCAAATGAAAACACATAAAAACATTTTAGTAAAGTTTATTTAATTGTTGAGAAAAAATATATATTGTATAATCTATGTCAGCGTTCTCTACACAATTAAAGGTGTAGAGATCTAAGAAAGTGATGATTGTTCATTACATGGTATAGACCAAAAAAAATTATTTTCCAGTGTTTGGGTTAAATTACTTATTTTCAGGAAAATTAAAATTACTATATATTCATATTGATTCGCTAAATAATTAAATAATTATGTTACATTTTGTGTACTTATTTTGTTTCAATCAAATTCAGTTCTCAATATCCATAGGAAAAGGTTGTTCTTAAATATGAAAAACCAGTATAACATTGATTCTCCCCTCTATATGATATCACATAGATCCTAATTGGAATTTTCAATTGAACTGATTAGTGATATCATTTAATGTCTTCAAAGAACAATATAAGGAATGGATCAATCAACTATATATATATGGAATCAGGGTACCTATTTTTACTAATAAGTGGAACAAATAAGGATAACCAGATGTAATATATTGTTCCTATAATCCTGACTAGCTTCATGGAATGGTGGATCAGAATGATTCATTAATGATGAAATACATGTATGATCCAATCAAAATACCATAGGGTAATAGGTAGAAAAAAAATTGGATTCCTTATTAATGAAGGTTCCATGTGGGAAGAAGGTCAATCACCAAAACTAATAAGTAGTGAAAGGATTCTTTCAGAAAAATAGTTTATTTGATTATATATTTTAAACCATAATGATGATGGATTTAATTCAATTAATTTTAAAATTATCCATTATCTAATATGTAGTTGTTTATTATGTTTACAAGAAGACTGATTTCATAAGGTAGAACTTATTAAAGTGATCTACATAAAGCATTCTATGTGTTTTCTGGTTTCATGGTAAGAAACAAATAGGTGTGAAATAAAAAATTACTTACATAGACTAAAATATTATCCCATATAGTTATATAAGAGTATTTATTCTTTTATATTGATTTATAAGTACGAGTGAACATACAACAACCCATGTATATATGTACAATGATTTTCGGATAAACACATATTTCCTCCCTTAATTTATATTGATGACATGTTAGTTATTGGGAATGATGAAGAAATGTCCACTATGTGGAGGAATAATTTTTTCCATGTATATTATTGTGAATGGGTTGGGTAAATATAAATGACTTTTTGGGTGAAATTCAATGTAGACATGAAGATAAGTAATTTTGGATATCATATTATTTGTATGTTGAACATGTTCTGTAACATTTATACATGTATTGATCAAGGCCAGTGAAAATTAACCGTTCAAACCACTAATTTTTTGAATATTTTAATTATGTTATAAAATGAATAAATCAAGGAGTTATAGATGATACAATATTTGTAACACTACATGTTCTTAAAAAATAAATTAAAATTCATCAAACATTGTTTTATGTAGATATTAATAACTAGCTTTTAAACATAATTTTTCACCTTCTATGTTTTTAATTTAAAAAAACATTCATCTAGAATTGTGATCGGTAAGTTTTTTGGAGTCTAATCGGAAAAATTTTAATTTTGGGTCAATAGTAACCTACCCTTATGAATAGTAATATGACCATAATTAATAGTAATTTGTTTTTTTATTATTTTTTCTTATGTTTTTAAGATAATGATATGTCGATTAATTTTTCAAGGTGTTAAAAAAGAGTTATATATTTTAAACAGTTATTTTTGAATAAATTATTATTTATTTTAAATTAAATAAATAATATTTTGAAAATTAATTTCAAAAAATGGATATCATTTTGGAATTCTACACATTAAAAATTCTTAGGATGAATTTTTCAGATTTTTATGAAACAATTTAATTTTCGATGTATAGTAAAAATAGAGTTTTGAGTTTTTTGAATGAGTAATGAAATCAATAATGACATAATAATGATGTAATATTTCTAGTAATATTATGTACAGTAAAATATGATATTATGTCTCCCAGGTGGCTAATACAATGGAAAAATACCATGGGCAAGCCCAAGGTTTTTCAAATGCCACTAATGAGGTGTCCCTTAGAAATTAATTAAATATTACCTCACTTTTTTTTAAATACCAACCCATTAGTTAATTTAATTAATTCCAAATTCCACCACAACAAAGTTCTAGTCAGATTATCTTAAAAATAGTCCTATAATGGTGTCCTCAATCCCCCAAGGTCCTAACCTTCATGACTTTGGATATACTATACAAGGCAAGATAATTATCAACTTCTTTCTTTTTTCCATTCAATTTCTTTTTTATGTGGTATAAATGTAATGTTTTCATACCATGTTATTATTTACTTTTTATACTAGATATATACATTATTATTATTAATTTATCGATGGGTGACCCATGCCTCCTCTCTTTTTAATGTTTTCTAAAACCATGTTGCATAGCCCTTAGGCTGCCAAATATTCGTAAGGGATTTCTGAACAATTATTTTATTTCGAGTTCCTTTGTTTTGAAAATAATTTTTCATATACCCTTATAATAGGGACATAAGAAATCCAGTATCGTACATATTATGGATTTAATCATGTTTATGGAATATTCACTATTATACTTCATCTCCTCTCCCACTTATTTATGAAATTAAAACACCATTCGTGATGTGTCGATTTGCAGACCTATTGGACTATGTGATATAAATTTATTTTAATACCATCATTACTGATCATGAAACCATTTTTATTCTTGAAAAAGATTATAATTTATGCATTATATATTATATATTTTTATAGAATATTTTTTACATATGATATTAATTTATAAAAGAAAATGAGTTAACTATGATCGAAGAATTTCCTGAATTACCTAAACTGATATAAAAAATGATTTAGCTGATGAATCACCCTACATTAAAAATTAAAAATGATAAATGGTATAATTTATGGTTATATAAATATGTTAATACCATTCCATTACAATTCTATAGTCCCACTTTCAATCGACAAAAATATCCATCATGAACCGATCATGGAAACCATGTAAAGAAGACACCCAAGGCTAAGCCAATAACAAAATATTACTAGTAAATGTGACTAATGATGTTTCTAAATAATCAAATAAGGTTTAATAAACTATAATTTGTTTTATTAAGATATTAATAACAATATATTTACCATTTTATAGGAGGTTTTAACACATTTGATGTAAGAAGAACCTAAGGTAAGGGAAATCTTATCCCAATTTACATTCTTTGGGTTTGACATCATCTTTATTCATTATATGGTATTATGATTATTGGTGTGATGAATTTTTGTTTCACTATGTTTATTTACACTGTATACACATCTCGATTTTATTTTATTAATTTTAAATACAATTTTATTTTAATGGACCTTCCTCTAAAAGTACTTTTAAAACTCTCTTTAATAAATCTCAAAAGGATTGTATATTATGTTTATGGAATGAGTTTTTTTTCTTGAATTCATGTTTCTTTATTACCATGATATGATCCGTGGAAATTATTTATGTTGGTTTGATACCATTATTGCAAAATATATGTTTTTCTGAGCTCATTATGTTTGTTTTAACACATTATAGTTGAAGATATGATAGATGAGCTCCATTATTTCTCTCCAATGCATTGGCTACTCTGGAGAATGAAGTTTACCAAAATTTTATTCAATGTGTTGGGGAGAATGTAAGATTGATATAGAAAATATGTCCCAATGAAACTACATGATGTTTCAATGCATATGATTTTTTATGATTATGGGTTTTATTGGTTTTTATGTTATCACTCATTTAGAAATTTCATTTATTATATCCCTTACTGTGTTTTATAATCATCCCATGTTTTTAAAATGTTTTCATTGGATATAAATATGGGTTTGAGAAATAAGGGTGTCATGATGTTGGAAATGAAGTGTTTTCAAATAAATCATGTTTTATGTTTTATATTTGGATAAATGGATAATGTTTTTAGTAGTATCCTATTTGTATGAATGTGGTATGATTTTTATGTAAGATATCCCAATTCCTTAAAACTATAAACCAAAAAAGATCCTCAATGTGCAATAAAGTATGTTCTTGTCTAAAATTAATGACTAAGTAACATTTTATGGTCGATTACTTATAGTTGGTATCATTGGATAGTTTAGATAACTTTAGGGGTTATGATGATGTTAAAAGAGTGCCATAGATGATTTTTTACTCTATAGTAATTTGAAATGTTATCGCATTTAAGGATTACTATACTGCTTCATCTATGTTACGTCTATTCAGAATGTTATTCCACTTAAGAAATAGGGAAGCTGAAGTAGGAAGGCACTAAGAGGATGATGTTTGTATGAATCTGTAGCCTGGAATGGTGGGAATCGGAATCAAGAAGTTTGTGAAAGCAATGGATCAGTTGAATAAAGAAATAAACATGGGTTCTATCCAAGCTAGAGAGGAACCTGATCAACCACAATTAAAAATGTCTTCCTTGCAGTATTTTATGAGGTATCATCCTTCGTCATTCAGTGGAACCACATATTTAGTTATATAAGAAGGATTGATCAATGCTCTAGAAAATAAATTTGATGTTATGGGATGTTCAGAACGTTATAAGGTAATACGATCTAATTATCTTTTGGACGGTGAAGTTAATCCATGGTGATATTTGGTTAAAAATACAAGATGAAGAGTTGATCTTGACAGAATGGAAATGGATAATTTTAAGATTCTTTTTATAGAAATATATTTTCCCCAAAACTATTCGACTCAGAATGGTGAAGAAAATCATCGAACTAAAGCAGAAAGATGATGATTTAGTGGTAGGATATGAAGATAATTTTACAAGAGTTTCCATCTACGTACCATATTTTACTCTAATTTTTTATAGTAAGATAAAAATATTTTATTCTAGTTTGAAACCATTTTTTGGATGATCACTGGCTTCCTGAGAGTTTAAAAGCAATGAGAAACTTGTTTGTTGTTTTGAAAAAGTATAGATGGATTTACCTGACACGTATGTTCCTCATTATGAAAAAAATAAGAAGAGGTCATGTTGGAAGGATTTGGGTAATATTTCATCAAACAAATCTAGAGGTGAGAAAAATAAATTTCAATTCGTATGAAAAGTATGGTAAAAAGGAATTTTTTTGAATGTCTGGTAAAATTAGCGAAATGCTACCAATGTGTATTGTTTGGACACATGTATTTTGAGTGTAATGAAAATTATTAAAAAATTAATGAGAATATGATTGTGAGATTATTTATTTTATGGAATTGATTCATTCTATTAATGTTTGTCTGAAGCTAGTTACTCAAGTAGGGAATCCACAATATTTATAGAATAAGGGTTTGGAAAAATCATTCTAAACCACTTAAGCATATATTTATCTATCAAATGAGGTGGTACCATGTACATTTATTATTTTGATAGGTTTTTCAAATGTTTTTTTTTTGATTCAAGGTCAACACATTCCATATTTTCTGTAAAAGTTTCTGTAAAATTGGGAATTCCACATCATGAAATGAAACTAGATATCATGGTAAAAACGCCTGGAGGAGATATTATGGAAAAATTAAATTTTAATAATATTCTTATCCTTTAATGTTGAAAGATTTTACCTGCGAACCATGTTGTTTTTCCTCTAAAATATTTTGATGTTATCCTGGGTATGGAATGGCTTTCTTTTTAACATGATAAGATAGATTACAGAGAAAAATAATTTTTTATTAAAAAATAATTTCGTTTTGTGTATAAGAATGATCCCATACCATTGATAACATATGAGGAAGCTATGAAACTGATAAAGGATGGAAATGGAATTTATATTGCTCATACTTTTGAAGATAATGGATCTATCCAGATGAATGATGTTATGTGGTATATGAATTCCATAATGATTTTCCTAGTGTTATTCCTAATTGAGAGGTTGAGTTTTATACTGACTTTGTTCCTAATGTTAAATAAATTTATAAACCCCCTTATCAAATGTCTCAAATAGAACTACTATAATTAAAAAAGTTGTTGAAGTTATTTTAAGAAAAATGCTTCATCAGACCAAGGACATCAACATGAGGTGCTCTTGTCTTGTTTGTTAAGAAGAAAGATGGTTCAATGAGACTTTTCATTGATTATAGAGCCCTGAAAAAAAACTAATATTAAAAACAAGTATCATTTTCCTCATATCAATGATTTTTTTATCAACTCTAGGGAGCATAGTATTTTTCGAAGGTTTACCTGAGGTCGGGGTACCATCAGTTTAAAGTAAAGGATGATGGCATCCCAAATATTTTGTTATGTTCTAGATATGGTGATTATCAATTTATAGTTATTCCTTTTCTGTTAAATAATTCACCAGTTGTATTCATGGATCTTAGGAATTGAATATTTCTTGAGTTCTTGGATAATTTTTTGGTTGGGTTCATTGATAACATTCTGTTATATTCTTGAAATAATGAAGAGTATGAAAAATATATAAGGATTGTTTTTCAAACCATTAAATAAATGAAATTGTATAGAATGTTCATAATTTTTTTTACAATAGATTTATTATCTAGGGAAAATTTTAAATAAGGTTGGTATAATACTTTATCTTTCCAAAACATAAATGGATGATGAATGGACAAGTCCTAAAAATGTTACGGAGATTCGATTTTTCATGGATTAGTAGGTTATTACTAGTAGTTTGTTAAAATGATATCATGGATATCTATCCCTCTAACTAAGTTAACAAAAAATGGGGTAAAATATGTTTTCATGGAAGAATGTGATGTTTGTTTTCAAGAACTGAAGAAGAGATTGGTGATTTCTATAGTTTTATACTTGCCTTAGGGAAATGGAGAGTTTTTCATCTGTAGTGATACATAATTGAAGGGACATGGTTTTGTTTAAATTTAGAATGATTAGTTCATTGTGTATTCCTCAATAAAGTTAAAACCTCATGAGTTAAATTATCCCACACATTATTTGGAATTGGAATCCATGGTTTTCATTTGAAAATTCAGAGGTACCATTTGTACAGAGCCAAATTTGGAATATACACTAACCATAAATGTCTTAAGAATATATTCACTCAGAAGGAATTAAACATGAGTCATAGAATATGGATTGAACTGATAATTGATAATTGTTGCATGATCAATTACCATATAAGAAAAGAAAAAAAATGGAAGATGCCTTGATTCGAAATAATCACGCATCATTAAATATGTTACGTTTCGAACATGATCCCCTGATTAATGATTTTATAAAATTAGGCATAGAAGTTATTGGTGCAAGGAATACATCTTTTTTGTTTCACGTTTCAGGGAAAACATCATTTTCAGAGAGAATTAAAAAAGTTCATAAGGAAGACTATGAGTTATAGAAAAAGGTAGAATTGGTAGAAAAGGGTATGTTGCTAGAATATAACATTGATATAGACTGTGTTTTAAAATTTGAAAAGAGGATGTGTTTGGTTTGTGATACCCAGTTGGAGAAAGATTTTTTGTGTGAAGCTCATAATTCTCTATTTTCAGTTCATCCTGGAAGTAATAACATGTGTTGAGACCATTGGGAGTAATACTGGTGGGAGGGAATAAAAATGGATATTGCAGAATTTACTATGAAATGTTGGACACGTCGATAGGTTAATGCAGAGCAGCGATTATTGTAGGGGATGCTTCATCCATTTCCATTTATATAGTGGAAATAGGAGAATATATCCATGGACTTCATGGTGGGACTGCGTAAGACATCTCTAGGTAATAATGTGATTTGGGGTATTATGGATCATCTGACTAAATCTCCAAATTTCCATTATATTCGAGATACAATGTCCTTGGATCATAATTCTCAACTATACCTAAAATATGTTGTTAGGTAACATGGATTTCCTCTTTCCATTGTATCTTATTGTGATCCCATGTTCACTTCTAATTTTTGGTAGGGCCTTCAGAAGTCATTTGGAAGAGAACTAAATTTCAGTGCATCTTTTCATCCTCAATCAAATGGGCAGTTAGAATGAATGATTCAAACATTAGCGGATATGCTTCGAACTTGTAAATTAGACATACAGGGTAATTGGGATCAAAATCCTTCTTTAGTTGAGTTTTCTTATAAACTATTTTTAATTATTGTATATAGATGGAACACTTTGAGGCATTGTATGGGAAGTGATGTCAAACTGCATTTTTTTGGGATAAAGTAAGGGAAAGCTTGTCTATGAGACTAGAGTAAGTAGATGAAATGGTTGAGAATGTTAGGATGATTCAGAAGCACATGAGGACAACTCATAGTTTGTTGGAACATTTTCAAGATAATAAAATGATGGACTTTTACTTCGAGGAAGGTGACTATGTCTTCCTTAATATTCATCCTCAGAAAAGTGTGATGTGTTTTGGTAATAAAGGAAAGAAAAGTCTATGGTTCATTGTTGTTTTTTAAAATCCTAGATAAAATGGACCAGTTTCATAACAAGTTTCTTTTCCTCTTAATTTATCTCAGATACACAATTCTTTTCAAGTCTCGATGTAGAGAAATTTTGTTCCAGATTCATCTCTTTTGCTGAGCCAACAAGAAGTTCAGCTAGAAGAGAACACTTCTCATAAAGTTAAACCAGTACAGATTTTTGATCATAGGGAATACTTATTGTGGAATAAGTTAATCCACCAGGTAAAGGTTTTGTGGCAAAGAAACATGGTTAAGGAAGAAACATGGGAGCATGAAAATGATATGAGGGAATGGTGCCCTCACTTGTTTAATTTGTAAATAAAATTTTGAGGACACAATTTCAAGAAGGTGGGGATAATATAACTCCAGAAGGATTTAAAAAATAAATTTAAATTCATGAAATGTTGTTTTATGTAGATATTTCTAACAATCCTTTAAGCATAATTTGTCTGCTACTATGTTTTGAATTTCAAAAAATATTTATCTTCAATAGTAATGGTAAGTTATTTGAAGTTTAATGGAACCAAATTGATTTGTTGGTTAATATTAGCCTACCATTATGATTAATAATACGACCCTAATTAATGTTAAATTTTATTATTATTTTATTTTCTTAAGGTTATAAAATAATGAGATGCTGATTAATTTTTCAAGGTGTTAAAAAAGAATTATATAATTAAAATTGTTATTTTGGAATATAAAATGATTTTATTTAAAAATTAAATTAATAATATTGAGAAAATTATTTCAAAAAATGGAGTCCATTTATGAATTCTACATGTCAAAAAATTGTTATGGAGAATTTTTGGGATTTTTCTGAAATAATTATTTTTTTGGGGAAGAGTAAAAAATATAGTTTTGAGTTTTCTGTAACTTTAATGACATCATTAATGATGAAAAAATGATTTAATAATTCTGGTACACATTTGTAATGTAAAATAAGATATGAGGTGTCCCACATGGGAAATACCATCGTAAAATATCATGGGTAATCCCATGGTTTTGAAAATACCACAAATGAGGTGTCCCTTGGAAATTAATAAAATATTCTCTCATGTTTGCTATAAATACAAACCCATTACTTCAGTATATTCACACCAAATTTCTAATAAATGAATCTATAATATTATTTTCTCCATATTTTTCCTCCAAATGTGTCTTTAATCCCCCGATGTCTCATCCTTCAAGTCATAAGAGTAATTCTATAAGGAATGATAATTATCAACTTCATTCTTTTTTAATTCGAGTTCTCTTTTAGGTGGTGTAACATTAAAATTTCTATAATAAGTTCTTATTTTCGATTTATTTTAGATATATTCTGAATTATAATTATTTTATATATGGGAGAACCCTACCCAATTCTTTTTAATGTTTTCTAAAACCATGTTACATAGCTATTAGGATGTCTGATTTTCATAGGGGATTTATCAACTATAATGTTATTTCGAGTTACTTTATTTTCATATTATTTCCTCATCTCCCCTCATCCAATAGGAATGAATGATCCATCATCTTATGTATTTTTATTTCATCATTTTTATTTAATATTCACTACTATAGCTCTTTTCCTCTACCACTTATTCAAAAACATTGTCTGTGATGTGTCGATTTAATGACCTCATGGACAATGTGATATCAATTTATTTTAGTTCCATAATGACTAGTCCTGAAACCATTTTTATGGTTCAAAAAGATAATAATTCGTATATTATATATTATATAAGGTTTTGGAATCTTTTTCTGCACATGTGTTTTATTTATAAAACAAAATTAGTTCATTACGATTGAAGAATCTCCAAAATCACCAAAACAAATATCAATAAAGTTTTTACATATTAATCTTCCACATTTAAGAATTAAAAAATAATAAATGGTATAATTAATCATTATGGAAATATTTAAATACTATTTCATTCCAATTTTGGTGTTCCACTTCCAGTAGACATGAATATCGCTCATAAACTGATCATGGAAACCATGTAAAGAACACCCCTGAGGCAATGTAAATAAAAATATTACTAATAAATGTGTAGAATGATGTTGTAAAATGATAATATAAGGTGTTATAAACATTATTATATTTCATTAATATATTAATAATATTCCTTTAAACATTATACATGAGGTTTTAACACATTTGATGTAACAATAACCCGAGGTAAGGTAATTCTTAACCCAATTTCCAATATTTGGGTTAACCTTGTTCTTTATTCATTATGTAGTATTCATAATATTGGTGTGATGATTTTTTTTTCACTATTTGTATTTTATTTGTTTAAAAATATCCATTCCATTCTATTAATCATCACTCCATTTATATTTTAAAGGAATTTCCATTAAAAATTCTTTTTATACAGTCATTAATAAATCTAAAAAGGAAGGGTTTTTATGTGTATGGCATGAGTGGTTTCTCCTGATTTCAGGATGTATTATTACCGTGATAAGTTCATTGGATATTATTTATGTCAGTTTAATCCCATTATAGATCAAGATTTGTTGGTTTGATCTCATTATATCTCAGGATATATTGGGTTGATCCCATTATAGTTCAATATATGACGGGTGTGCCCATTTATAGCTCTCCAATGCATTGAGTGCTCTAGAGATGGAATTTGACCAAATGGTTATTCTATTTGTAAGGTTTAATAGAAGGGTGATATGGTAAATAAGTCCCTATGAAACTACATGATGTTTCTATGCATAAGAGTTTTTATGATTATGGGTTTTATTGGTTTTTATATTATCACATGATTAATGATTTTGTTTTTTTCCCGTATTATGTTTTATTCTTCTCGTATGTTTTTAAAAATTCTTTGATATGATATAAGGATGGTAAAGTGACAGAAGTGAGACTTGATATTTGATTTGGATTGTTCTCATTGAAATCATGTGCTAATTTTTAATTTTTTATATTTTGAAAAATAGATAATGTTTTTAGTAGTATCCTATTTGTATGAATGTGGTATGTTTTGTATGTAAGATATCCTAATTCCTTAAAAATCATCACCTGAAGATATACTCAACGTTTAATAATGTATGTTCTTGTCTAAAATTCATTATTAGGTAATGTTTTAAGGTCATTTCCTTATAATATTCCTCAAATGTTGAAGCACAATCAGGTAAAAATGAGGATATTCCTTTCATATATAGTAGTATTTGTGTTCTGGATTCTCAATAATTAAATGAATAACTATTGGGATGGAATCAAATAAATTTTTATATATATTATTGTTATGCATACTATATGTTTGTGATATAGGGGGAGTTAAAACACTATATGTTTCTCATATAGATATAAATATGGTTTTGGTTGTGATAACTTGACATCCATAGTATGATGCATTTATACATTTTACAGAATGATTTATATACTATTATTAAATCATATAGAAATTTATGAGTTCATTCAACATTTAATATAGTTAAGGAATATTGACATTATGGATCTGTAAACTATTTATGGGATTATCAAATTAATAGGTATGGTAAAATTATTATTTTTACTTATATGAATTCATTTTTCTTGAGTCATTTCGGAAAACATTTCATAATATTTTCATTGTTTATACTGTTCATTGATTATTTGAATTCATATGGGAGAAATAAAGCTCAACCATAATTTTCTTTTACTAATTGTTACATGGGAAGTGAGATTGTATCCTTCTGTTCATATTCGTTTGGTGGGATAGAGAATATATTCAATCATCTTGGATGTGTTCAAAATATCTCCAATAACTCCCATATTAAAAAAATATAATCATTGGTATTTCATTATCAGTAGGACTAGATGTGAATGGATTAAATTTTATAAAAATTTAATTGGATTTACCACAAGACCATATTTATTTGTTACACAATAGTCTTATTAATGATCCATTATTTAGAGAATTGAGATAGAAAAAAAAGACTAAGGGGCGTGTCTAAAAAATATATAAAATTAACCAGAGTTGTTAATAAAGAGATATCCTAAGGATTTTTCCATTATATAAGTTCATAATAATATTAATATTCTTATAGTGTTGTTATTTCTTCAATGTTAAAAATAATACATCATATCTTCTTTTATAGAGACGTTATGTGAATAATTAAAATGAAATATCAAATGAGATGAGAATTTTGTCTCAATGTCCTCTATGGTAGGCTAGGTATTTTGAAAACTAAATTATTAATGGGTTCGTGTTTCATACAATTAATAATGAAGAAGGATGGAAAAATAAAAATTTTGGTGTATTTACACTTAGAGAGGTGTTTTTTATAGAAAGGTGGTATATATATTAAAATTATACAATCAAGTCCATGTTTAAATTTTCTTTTAAAAATTTCGGTGAGTCAACGTAGATTGGGGTATAATGAAAAATTATTTACATTTTACTTCATTAAACATATATTGATTGATCCATATTGGTGAGTGTGAAAATCTTGATATAAAAATAATGGCTTAAACTAAAGAATATATTTTATATTCAGGATGAAGTATTTGAATATTATAGTATTTTCGAACACATTAAACAAAATATAATTTTAGCATATGGTTGATGAATCTAATTTTTTACTATGTAAAATTGTTCCTCATCAACCATATAACATTCAATATTTATTCCATAAAATATCAAAGTTAGTAATAATAAGGAAAATGAAGATGGATATAATTGAATGTATAAATATGCAATGAAACAATAATACCATGTACAATAATAAATCACATAGACATGGTTCTATTTTTTATTTTTTATTTATATAATTTATTAATTATTCTTTTTTTGAAAAATTATTTATAATCTAATACATTTTGAATGATATAATTAAAATAAAACAAAATTAAACATCATAGATGATCAACATCTAATAAGACCCCACCTCTACCATCACCTTAAGTGAATACAAGTAAATACACTATACTAAATTCATTTATAGTGCCACCATCTTCCTATAATGTTATTTGATCCTCACTCTCTCATGCACCTCCAATAATGGAGTTTTTGGTCACTTTTTTTATACAGACAGTATTTCCGAGTTACCAGTACTGGTATGTGTGTGACCATATATATATATTAACTATTTATATAATTTATTAAATAGATTAATGAGATAATATTGCATACATAAAAATGAATATATCATACACATGAGATCTAAAGGTGATTAAAATTATCATTCTATTAGATGATTTTGCGGGGCTAACTTGTGATGATTCTAAAATGTTATGATATAATTTATAGAATAATAGTTGAAAAATGGTGAACCTTTAAATCAAATATAATAATTAGAGTCATATTTACATATTTTAGATGAATAGTTTTAGTGAAACTAAACAAAGTAAATTATAATTTAATATTAATTTATTATTAATTTGAGAAGCGTGAGTAAAATTATCAATATTATTATAAATTAGTATGTTTTTTATTTCCCTATTTTTTTATTTTCATTTCCCCGACAAAATTTCACCCATGGAAAAAAATATTAGAAATTAATTGAGGGAAATTATATCGATATTATGGAATGGGATTAATAAATATTTTATATGCACTCGCCTTATGTATGGAAATATTCTTGAAGGTTTATCTCATTAGTATTGTATGTATTTTTTTGAAATTAAAAGGGATAAATTTCATGATTTGTCTTCATATTTTATAGTATATGAATTACCTTATAATAAAAAAATCTATGTTATTATTATTATTATTTTCCCTATGAATAATATAAAAAATTCAATTATGGATGAAAAATAACCCTTTCTTGAGATCACTAGGCTGTATAGTTTTTCCAAAAAATTTAAATTTTTGTAATTTCTTAGTTATTGTAATTATAATTTACCTTATAATGATGGGAAATCAAGAAGAGAAATAATTTGAATTATTTATAATATGTATGAGTATAAAATATGTCAAACCATCATTTCATCTTATCAAAATGACTCAATGAGTATTTTTAATGATTTCAGTATATTTGAAAACCTAAAACATGTGGTAAAAACCAAGAAGATGAATTGAAATTAAAATAAAATCATCCAAAAATAACTATATTGAGATTATAAAACTCAAAAACAAAAAAACATTAATCTTTGATTCATTTGGTTGAGGATGTCTAAGAATTAATAATGTGTGTTTTAAAACCTTAAAACAACCATGAGACAATCAAAATAATAAAAATAACCATAGATTAACTTGAAATCAGTGGAAAACTGTTGCTAAAACAATTGTGATTTTTATAATAATATTACTATAAATTCAATATACATTGTGCATTAAATGATTTAATATGTACTTTATGATGATAATAATGTTTTTTAAAATGTGTGACAGGGTGACCATGTTATGAAAAAACAACATAATGGAATGAAATCATTGGAAAAAATTATAATTATTTTTGAAATTTAGTATTCCATCATTGTAGACCAAATAGTAGTTTTGTACATCCATTTGTAGAGTAATTAAGATTTCATACAAGGAGATAAATATGATTAATGATCAAAGTGAGATTGAATTAATAAAATATATAAATAATGATATTATAAAATGGTCTTACCATCATGTATATACATAATTATAATCACAATATTATTATGTTTTTTATTTTTTCAATGCTAAAAGTAATAAATTATTATATTTTCATGGATAATAAATGATTCTAAATGAGATAAAATATCAATTGATTTCATATTTTTGGATCAATATCCATTAAAGTTATTATATTAATTATTATAAATTTAATTAAATTATCATGTAAAAAAATAAGAATGATGATGGTTTAGAAACTAAAAAATGAGGTGTATGTATAGTTTCAAATATGGGATACTATAGCAAGAATTTTGATATCATTGAATTAAATTATAAATGGAAATTATCCATTATATTATAAAATGGAAGGTTTCCAACATTAATAGGGTGATAATGAAATAATAATTACTTTTTAATTCAATCAAATTATCTCACTTGATCTATACTGGTGAATATGAAGATAATGTTCTATTCATCTTGTATTCACAATAGAAGTTGGTATATTAGGATAATGATGATGTAAATTAATTCTTTTTGTAAATAATTCTTAAACAGAGACGTTTCTAATATAGGGGATGAAGATAAATGATAATTTGAGTTGATTAACTTCATTAACCACAATACATAAATTAGACTCTTCCCAAAAATATTCATATGATATGACATTATGATAAGGGTGAAAATAAAGATCCCAATTTGTAATAGAGTTTGATAACTATGAAGACAATAATAATGAATATAATTTAATGGATAGATTTGTAATAAAATTATTATAATTTCATTTTTGTAACTATTTCTTAAATTTATTTATTTTTATTTTTTTTAATTTGGAAAATATTTTAATTCTTATTTTTATGAATTAAACATATTCTAATTTATTATAAATAATGGAATTCAATGAATAATAAATTTTAAGATCATATTCAGTCAATATCCTAGAGAACACCAGCACTACTATCACTATTAGTGGATCCATGTGATTCATTTGTACCCAATACTTTTAGTGAGACATCTTCTTCCATATAGGTTTTTGGTATCTCACCATCCTATTCACCAAATAATGTAGAGAAATTCATTAATCTTCTTTACTGAGGATATCATAATGTTGTCAATACTGTTATTTATTCTAGTATAAAAACAAATATATTTTTATTTATAGTTTAAATCAATTTTCATGTAGCTAAAGATAAAAAAAAATATAAATATATCAACACATAAGAACTATAATATTTATAATTATTAATGTTTTTCCCTATATTTTTCTACACAATACAATGAATCTTGAATTTTTAGAGATTAATTTTATCACAAGGTCATATATTTTTTCAAAAAACTAGTTTAATCTTCGTTATATTTTAATAATTATTATTTTGGGTCATCTTTTCATAATATTTTTACTATCTTATGTTTATACATTTTCAATAAATGGTCATGATTTAGTTCACCTTTTTGGATGAATAGAGATGTGTCTTAATAGTCATTGGAAACCAGATAACATTTTGATAAATGAAGCTACAAGAGAAAATATAGTGAACAATTTTTATTAAAAAAATTTGTTATATTTTTTTAATAATTTATAAAATCATTATTAATATTATTATATTAATAGTTTAAAATTAGTGAACCATGAAATATGAAACCTATACAATAATCATTAGTTTCCTCAAATAGTAATGTTGCAATAATTTAATAGATAGATATTCCCATGGATGTAAGAGTAATAGGTTCTGGGTCTACTGAATCAGTAGTGCTTATTTGGTCATTACTAGCCATTATTAATGAACCATATTATAGTGGTTCAACATTATTAACTAATGAAGAAGTCCATATAAAATTTCAAGACTTATAGAAAATTTTAAAGATCATGACTAATATTTCTAAACACCTGAAAAATGGTAGTGAGTAATGTAAAATGTATACATTTCTATATTCTATATGATGGTGGGAATGATCCCTAAAATAATTTCTAGTCATATAGATAATAATAAAATGGTAACCAGTAAAATAAATCCTTGATATTTCAAAACAATTAATTTTTTTATGATAATATTGTTTCATGTTGGGGTTATTTTTGTTAGGGGACACATGGGATATGTTAGTTGAGTGTTATTTTTTAATAATGGGAGTGTCTATTAATAAAATCATATGAAAAATTTTAGTAAATTATTTTTGATGTGTGATATTAAAATATATTCTAAACTAGTATGTCATATTCTTAGAATGACTAAATAATATAATTTTTAGGAAACACATGTCTTTCATAGTGAGAGTTTGGGGGTTCAATAACAATAAAATGGCTTTGTATTTCCATGAAATCATTAAAAAATCAAAGTAGTATTTTTTTTCAACAGAATAATTAACACCACATTAATCATGTAAGCAGTTTTCTAAGGTTGTTAATAAATATATTTCTAGGTTTTAAAACTACAAAACATGTGTCAAATGGTTAAAACTATACCAAAAAATATCATATTATAATAAAATCATAGGAAAATTTTATATGAATCATTTTTATTTATATATGTATATATCATATCGATCTGCAGTGCTGTGTGATCAAAATGACAGAATAAATTGTTTTGAAATGTATTGAAGATTTTTTTAAAAAGTGTTTGGGGGTTGAAAACTAGGTAAAAAAATTATACTACTAGGAAATAATATTACTATATATGTTTTTTAAAATTAAGTAAGTTATTCAAGATTAATTAGAGTGGCATTTTTTATGTCCATAATAATAAATTTATATTTGGAAAATAGTAAAACATGTGTACGATAGTCAAAAAGACTGTGACCAGCCTTGTATTGGAGTGAAATCATAGTAAAATAATTTTTGAAATAATATTATTTTATATACTATAAGTAAAATAAATCTAATATGTGAGGTTCTGATAATGACTTATTAATGAGTATTAAAAGATATCAAATTTATTAAAAACATGAATTCAATTATAAAACATAACACATTCTAGTGTTTTAATACTCTAAAAAACGCAAGTTTAGTAAACAAAAATTGGAAAATGCCATAATATGATGTGAAATCATGGTAAAACTATCATTGAATTATTTTTAATTTATAATTACTATATAGTCATAAAAAAACTTGTCAAATATATGAAATTACTAAATATGTATCTTTTAGTGATGTTGATGTATTTAAAATGGATATGCTATGGGAAAACCCCAAGGAAACAGCCTTATATTTCCATAAAAAACTATGGTTATGATGTAGAATTATTTTTGAGATGTTGGAACTGAAAACACCATACATTGTGCGAAATAATTCTTATGATGGTCAAGAATACATTCCATTATATTTTAAAACTAAAAACATGTGTGATATTATCAAAACCACAGAAAACATTTATAAATTTACATAAATAATTAAAGAAACATAAATAAATAATTTTTTATTTTTATGAGTAGAAAAAATTTCAATCTATTGTGTTGTTTGAAAAAGGGAAAAAATAATCAACTTTTAATTATATGAGGGTCATTAAAAACATGAGTTATGGGCTCAATGCCAAGAAAATAACATCAGATTTCCTTTTAATCATAAGAAAATGGTCATATGTAGTTTTATAAATCTACAAAATTCCATCATCTTAATTCAAGTCATAATATTCTCTATATTTTTGTAAAAACATTTTTTTGTTGTTTTATATTCCTAAAACATTCATCAATCTGTCAAAACCATAGAAAGAAACATTATATTTGCATGAAATTGACAAGAAATTAATTTTTTAATTGTATGTGTAAACAACATATGAATATGACATGTGGTGTTCTAAAAATTAAAAATTAAGTAGTTTTGAATTATAAAAAAGATTTGAAAATTTGTATTTTATGGCTAACCATGAGAAATTTTTATTTTCAGACAATCATAGGAAAATGAAAATTGGACGATTTTTGAAATGTCATAATGAAGTAAAAATTATTATAATTTTGTTTTCACTATGTTTTAGGGAATTTTTTCAAAATAGTAAAACATTTGTGTAGAAGTAAAAATAATTGAAAACAGCTATAGAATGATGTGAAATCATGGGAATTCTATTTATGATAATTTCGTGATGTGTTAGAGAATATGATATGATAACATGGTGTATATTCTTCTCAGAATAACAATATAAGAAATTTTTAAAGATATAAAATTATTTAAAAACCTGAATAATAGGGTTAAAAAAACATACTCATATTATAGGGAATTCATTGGAAAATAACTTTAGAGATATTCTTGATATGTTTGAACTAAATTCATATTTAATTATTTGAAAACTGTTTGTTTAGTAATATCAAGAATGATAAATTTTAGAATAAATACATCTTCAATGTTTATAGACATATAAATTTCAATTTCCAAGAGTATAATTATATATTAAATAAGAAATTTTATGTTTTATAGTGATTTCAGTTACATTGGGGGATTAATTTTTAAAATATTATTTATACCATCATTCAATCAATGTTATATGAATTGATTTTGTTGGTATTTATTTCATAAATGGAAGGCTGGGGAATATTTTACTTTTAGAAAATAACTAAATGATGTTTTTTATACTAAAAAACCTATTTTAATACAATAATTATAAAATCAATATGAAAAAGTCAATAAAAAATGACACATGTAAAAAAATTTCTGATTTGAAATAGAATAATATTATATGACTGTAAAAGTTGATGAATATATTAAAAAACTAATGATTTATGGTTTAAGTATTGCGGAAGTGAAAAAATATTTTATATTTATATATGAATGGATATACACAACATTTAAGAATAAACTATAGTAATGAATAATATTCTTTAAAAGTGGTATGGCTAAAATTATTTATTGAAACCATAAATAGACTACCCCATATTTATGATGGTTTAATATATTAGTTCCTTGATTTTAATGGTAGAAAAGATACCAAAACTACAATGACGTATGAAATGTATACATAAAGAGTAAATCATTTTTATCAATGTTCTATGTATAACCCAATCAAACATCCCTAAGAACCGTATTGTTATAATTTACATGTATAAGGGACACATAAAAAATTAATTTAATAACTTATTTGGTATATTTAACATCATTCATTATATAAGGTACCCTTATAGACACATCACACTTTGTTCCCTCCTTTTGAACCTATGGGAAATTAAAACATATGTATGAGTGATCTCAAATGACTAGTTTGGGTAAACATGGTATATATAAATCACAATAGAGCATAAGATACAAATAAGCATATAATAACATAATAAAAAGGATTTAAACCATGATATACAATGATTATAATGTATAATATAAATGTATAACTAGAAACATAATCACTAATAACATCTAATTAACAATCATAATTGAAGAGTCATCAAATTTTCATTCGGTGTCATAAGTATAATAATTCATAATATTGTGAGAATACTTATTCACAGTCATATCCATTCATATCATTGAGAGAATAACTATAATCCATCATACTAAAACATTAAAATGTGATCATATCCATTCATAATGACTCTACATATAATCTTCTAAGAATATCTTGAATCAATCATACACATGAATCACAATGTCAAAAAATCTAATCAAGATCATGTCCGAACTTGTAAACATTAACTCATCAAATATCAATATCAAATTAATAAATTAAATGGGTGGTTATATAATAGAACCAACCATCACATAATCATTATCTATTCATATATACTTCACGTTCCCATAAAATATTTTATCATTTATTCACTGATTAACCCTTGAAAATAAAAATGTGTTTCATCAAATTCTCAACATCATATTCAATAACTATCCAATAAAATAATAAATATTTTTTTCTTTTAATGTGTATATAGTTATTCAATGGTAATATAAAATATTCTTCTCATATATTTAAAAACAATTAAAATATCACTAGAATATTTCTACAAAGAATACCCTTTTTATTTTTAAATCAACTAATTAAATTATAATCATTTCTAAAATATTTGTGAAAGAAGTAGTTTGAAAAAAATCGTGTAATATTTTAAATGTTGATTCTAAATAATGGGTTTTCAGGGTAGCGGGAGATGATGTCTATTAGGTGTTTGTTGAAATAATTATTTTATAACTCAGTTGGTAAAATGTACCTCATTCAGAAAATGAAAAAAATTATTTTGTAAACAATTGGTAAAAATTATAATATGTGTATAAATGACATTAAATAATCATTATAGAATAGAAAAAATAAATTATGAAAAAAAATCAATGAAAATCTGTATATATAATAAAACTATTCAAAACAAAATATTAAAAAAAATTGTATTCCTAAAAAATATTTTCTTGATCATTTTCTATATAGAATGTATGAAGAACTATAATGAAAATTGAAAATTCACAATCTCAAAATGTCATTAGATTATTTCATAATTATTTTTCCTCATGTAAAGTCATTCTTTTAAAACATTAAAATATATTATATAATAAATATAGATTTACTTGTGTCATATTATTAAACCATTTTCATATATAACATACAATTTATCATTATTTTATAATTAATAAATATCCATTTATTAAAAATTTCTTCATTGAAATGAACATTCTAGTGAAAATGGTCTATTTCCATGCCTGTTTTGGTTTGTTGGTTTTTTATTTAATTATATATAAAATTGTAATTATAAAATATATATATTCGTATTATTCATCTTATACTATTTTATTATTAATATTATAATTTTTTGATAAAAAATCAAATCACATTGTAGAGGCGGTAGTCCACTTGTATGCATGGGAAACATTATAATTTTTTAATTCAAAGAAAATTATATATATATAATATCTAATAACACCAAAAATGTATTTATTCCTCAAATATATTATATAAACATTGAGTCATCCTTAAATGACCCATTAAATATATTATATATAATAAGACTGTTTTCACCTAACTCCTAAATTAGTGGTTGTGAATTGAACTCACTATATTAAGAAAATTATATAATTTAAAAATTTATTAATTAAATTCATTAGTTATTAAATTATTTGAAATATAAATAACTTTTATGTGAATTGACAAGATGTTTTTTCTGGAAAATGGTATTATATTTTCTAAAGAGTGGTTTTTTCACATTTTCCACAATCAGGTTAAAATTATTTTTTACCACATTTATGTGGTTTATTTGTTACATTTAACTACGTTTTTTATATCATCATTTGAAAATTATTTTATAGTTAAATTTTTAACATTACTAAAAAGATTATCTTTTCTCGAAATAATTAATAATACATATTTATATTGAAATCGTTATTTTCATTTATATAATTTACAAATTAAAATTATATTATAATGTTTTTAGAAGGTAAAATAATTTCAATTATAATATATTTAATAAAATTTGGTATTTTTTAATCAATTTTATGCTAAAGTTTGTTATAAAATTGATTTATACATGTAAAATCATTTATTCACAAAAAAATTTCTCATCTGTGGGTTTACATTAAAATTAAATTATATTAATATTATGAAATGAATTTATTAAAATAAATTAAATACACAAAATAAAAATAATTAATATTATATAATAATTTAAACTATTTTTTCAAAAATATTTGTAAAAACATTGAAAATTAATTACTTTAGTTAAGGTTAAAACTGGTTTATCGATGTTGAAACTAAAATGATTGGTGAGGGAATAATAGTAGTAACTTTTCCCATTCATATTTTACTCGAATTTATTGACATTATATCATATAAGGTTATTTATGTATACATTATGGATCCTTTCATAATGTTTAAAATATGGGTACAACGTATTCATTTAAAAAATACAAAGTGTGTCCATTCCCCAATTATTAAAGGACACCCACTCTCCACTCCACTTAACAACTCCCAAAGAAATATGGGTAATCCATTTCCAACCAAAATTCATTCCTTATATAACTATCAACATATTAAGGGAATTTATTAGATCAGAAAACCATTCTTTAAAGGATTTAGGTATTGACCTATTGAGATTTCGTAAAGAAGATGTATAGTTCTTTACCATAAATTTTTTTAAATCATCATATAAATCCATAAAATATTCATCAAATATAATAAAATAATAATAACCATATATCCGATACACTAATTTGATATTAATACAATTTCTTAACTTATATCTTTCTCCACTTCCATCTAATGGGAAATGAAACTGTGAATCAAGTATATAGCAGGCTACCACCTCACAAACTAATGCTATTAATTTTTCATTACTGCCTATCATGGATGGATATAATGACTTAATTAAGGGTTATATATTATATATATTAACAAAATATATTTATTCAATTCTTACAACACATATACCTTCTTACCTTAAAAACTGTTGGAAAATGATAATGTCCCTCGTGCTTTAATGTGAACTACTTCCTTCACAAAGAAATGTGATTGACATTTCATTTAATTTCCACATGGATGGTAATAAAAAAGATATTTAGTTAAATTATTTAATTTATTTGGTATAATTATTGTTCTTTATAGGTGAATATTAATTTACGTTTATTTATTTTCATCCATCAACAAAATGAAAACAATTTCCATGCATACGTTTGGGCTATCGTCTCCATGAAAGGTTTATCTCCATTTTCCATCACTAATTTTTTTGTTAGGATATAAATAATTTCATAATTAATATTTATTATTAATATTATGGTAATATTTTTTGATATGATGGAACCATAATCAATGTTAAAGGACTGAAAATACCATACCAAAAAATACATGAAAAATGTAGTACTTATTGGATGAATGAGTGACTATAGTAAAGAGTTGTTAATAAATTTGTGATAAAAGATTATAAGTATATATAATTTGGGGTTTTATATAAGATTATTGATCCAAAATAGATTTATATTATATCTATATTTATTATAGATGAGATTCAAACAAGTATATATGAAATAATACCTTATGTAAGGGTTCCTCATCACAATTTTAATTCTTTGAGGCATATCCATATTCACCAATTCTATATTTTATGTGGTTTATATACATAAAAAATGATATATTATATCTTGAATATTTATAATTTAGTTCAATTTAAATTTGATTTCATGTTATTTCATTCAATGGGGCTATGATACAAATGTTACCATAACTATAACAATTTACATCAAAATCTCATAATTATTCAGTAATGTTTATATTTATATATCAACTAGGGAAATTATTTATAAATATATTAAATATTATCTCTTATCCATTGGTAATTCATGAACTTTTAATCTAACATTTATATTTTCCTCTCATTGGAACATAAAATTTTTGATAAATAATTTTAACAACATTTGACTTTATATCACCTTTTTCTCGAGAATCCTTTTTCTTCTAAATTCATGTTTTCTAAAAAAAATCCAATAATTTATTTAACAATATGAAAATGATTTCATAAATTCGTTTTTAAACATGTTTTAATTTCTAGAAATATTTTATAATGAATATTATTTTCAGTTTCCAAATTAAGTATATTTATTATTTTACAAAAAATTTAAAGAAATAATTTTTTAATATGTATGAAATATATAGATTGGTTAATATTCATGAAATATAATTTAATTAAACATTAATTCATAATTTTAGAATTTAATGATAAAATAAAAATATTTCCACATTTTTTTGACATCATTGTTTTAATAAATAGTTGTTTTCAAAGTGGATTGGTTGTTTTCATCAATAATGTTTTATTGATATATTTATATAATTATTATTCACCAAAAATAAAAATAATATTAACTTTATAATCTATCAGGGAAAAGTTTTAATAATTCAATCCTTAATATTTATTTGGAAGGGTTATGATCTGTTTGATTGAGATTTTACTATTAGTTTCCATTCGTTATATTACTATGAAACGTTTTTTATTATGTTTATTGATTGTTGTTGTATTAACATTCACCAATCTATTATATAATTAAGAATTTTGTCATTGATTCTTTTTTACCCCATTCATATGATGAATTAATTTTTCATAGAACGTGATTTCCAGTGCCTTTTTTATCCCATCAATATATAGGAAAGTATTATGAGGCATCGATGCTTGAGTATTAGTTCATGACCATACCCATTTATATAATAGGTCATATAATTAATCTTTTATTGTATGTTAATAATGATTATAATTATTAATTACCACATTATATGATTAGTTATTGATTTCCATGTGATTGTTTAGTTATTTAGAATTTTTAGGTATATGTTTCAAGATCATGTGATTATTTATATGTCATTATCATTTATTCATTCTATATTTTTTTTCATCTTCACATAATTGATTAAATTTAATGTTTTTAAGTTATTTATCTTTCAATTATGATTTTTCCTTATTTTTTCATGACATACTTTTTTGTATGCATACCCTCGTTGAGAATTAGAGATGACCCCTTTATTTGTTTCCATTATGTAGGAAACCTAGAAGTATATCATGATAGATATGAAGGGATATTCTAATGGGAATTGTTTTTTCATCAAAAAAAATTTTATTCCATATTTATGATTTCAATTTTAATATGATATTGATGAATATATATAGATTTAAAAGATTACTGATCTATTTAGTCCCTCATGATATGATTCATTATATCTAGTTCCAATGTTATAAAGTCACTACTATCCTAGTATACTTTTGTTGGATTCATTATAGTTGATATTAATATAATTTTAGTAGAATATATGGGAACTAGATATTATAAAACATATATTTTTGGACATAACTCTATGATTAAAATTAAGGATATGACATAGAATATGATATCATCCAAATGTGGTGGTAAGTTGGATACAATGTGGTTTTGATATCAATACATCATTTCCTAGATACATTTGGTTGGTGTGGATATGGAATACTTGTTTCTAGGGGTAATAACTATAAATTTTTTTATTAGTAATTTATTCAATCATTACATAGTGCACAATAACGGGCCATTGCAGGTTGACACTCCATGGGGATATTCTTAGGATAATTCACATTATTTTTCGAAAAAATATAAAAGATTTGAAAATATTCATATAATTTTAAAACATTAATAAATAATCCATATTTATTATAATTATGTTAGTTATGAATAAATGTTTGATTTTATATAATGTGTTTCACTTATTTCTCAATTATAAAATACATTTCTTAATGTTATGATATAATATTTTGTATTCCATTTTTTAAAAATAGAACCCATTCAATGGAATTTATGACCTAGGTTAAAATTCCGGTGTCTTAGAGTCCAAAATGGTAAAATGATTTATAATTCCAATAATTGATTTTTTTATAATTATGGTAATTATTTGTCACAATATAATTTTCTTTAGATATTGGATAGAACATAGTGGAATGGTGGTAGTGCTGAATATGATTTAAAATGTAGTGATTCTATGAAACCAAAGTGCATGATGACATATTTTTACGTTATTTTAATTATTAATACTAAATTATTTTAATTAATGATTTATAACCTATAGCTTAACTAACTACAATAATCACCAAGGAAGAGAATGGTGCAGTCTAATAAGTGTTTGTGTGGTAGAGGCCTTTGAGGAACGAAAGAAATATTTCCTTTATCTATGGAATGTTTAATGAGATGACCAGAAGAATGTCTAAAAAGAATAGGAAAATATTTTATGTGTGGAAAATTATGGTGTTTAACAATTAATTATAGACTAAAATTTTAGAGTTTGATGGAGGAAATAAATTTCAACTTAGAGATCCATTTATAGTTTATTCTCCTTAATGTGGGAAACCTGTGCCTTATCAATTTCATTTCCCATATTTAATGGTTTAATAATTTATCATAGAATAATGTATGTTTAATAATAAGGTTTTATGTATTTATTTTTATGGATTACATAATTATATTTTATATGTATTTTTATCAAATGGTTTATCATTATAAGAATAGTGAAACATCTAATGACTGTAAAATTTTGAAGCATATATAACTAAATCATAGATTAAAATAATAGATGTGAATAACATAATGGTTTTATTATTTGAAGTATGATCATATGTTTAATGTCTTACACACCCATTCTGAGGTCTTAGGTAATGGGATTTTCATATGATTAATGAAATTTTGGTAAATAGTTATGATAAACTAACACTTCGGATTAGTTTTGGTTTCACTGAAAATTTCATTTCTAGAAAAATTCCATTATATTTTTTGGGAAATTATTTTAATGCCATATATATTCTTTAGGGTTAATATTATCATTGATGTTATTGAAATAATAGTCAACTAGGACTATATTATATTTGGAAAACAATTTGTATAAAAAACCGTACTTGTTACAATTTGATTTAATGATTAATGTTATTTTTGAGGAAATTAATCATATTTCATGTAACTTTATTGTAATTATAATGATATATTTTTTAGATAAAGGACAAATATAATTCTAGGAGAAACCCCGACATAGTTGGAATGGTTTCGAGGCAAGAACCCACAACCAAAGGGTGACAGGGGTGTAGTTCCTACCACTTTCCTACCCTCCGTCTAGTTATGTTTGGAATCATTAAAGCATATATAGTTTAAATGAAAAATATTAAGAAGATTTTTTGGATCATATTATAGGGTCAAATATATTTTTATCTCTACGTGTTTAATGATGTTTGAAGAGGAATATTATTTGATAGAGGTATATAAATAATGTTTCAATTTAAAATGAAGGATTAATTGGGATGAATTAGACTGTGTTTTTGGATATATAATATAAATGGTATGAAATATTTTTTTTGTTTAAATAATTCATTAATGTTGAGGATAATGTTGTAATTTTGGATATAAGGATAGTTTTTTATGTGATGATCTATGTAAATCATTTAATTCATTATTAAATTAATGAGATTAATGTATAAAGATCTACTCATTTTCATTATTATATTAAAATTTCTAACCATTTTGATTATATTAAAGCTATTATGATTATCATGTATTTATATTTAGGATTATGTGATCCATTATAGTTTTTTAGTTATTTATACATGAAACATTTATCTTTAGTAATTATTATTTAGAGAAAAATGTAATGACCCGGAATTATCAAGGAATTTTTTTCTTGATTCTTTAGGATTTTTTCGAGTCTATGGCTTCTGACGGTTCCTGATTCCGAGGCCCGGTGTACCCGGAATAAATTTCTGAGGTTTTGTTCGGGTACGTTCAGTAAACGTACGTGCGAGTTTTATTATCTTTTGAACCGGTGATCAGAATAGAAATCTAAGGACACCGATGAACTCGAAGTGGCGGTTTTCACTTAAGGGTACCTTTACCGTCGTTTCGTTTTGTCGTATGTGGTAATTAAAATTTGTGGATACATTAAGAATAAAAAAAATTGATGAGTTACGATTTTATTTTATATGGAAGTTGTTTCTTCCAAAAAGAAGTTAAAGGTGGGGCCCACACCCCACCTAACTTCATGTGGGAGATAACTAAGGGTGTTAGGGGCCCACACAAGCCCCCACTTTATCACCTCCCCTCAACTCCCCTCAACTCCCTTAAACTCCACCATTAATGAGTTGAATTAATTCAACTTTAATTCAAATCCTTTTGAATTCATCTCTCCACATTTAATTTATTTATTGTTACTTTTTTGAGGATTTTTATATTCTTGCTAACCCATCAAGAATTAATTAAGTAAATCACTTAATTAATTGTTTGTGTAGCTATATCATTATATCTTTGGGAAGCCATTTTATTTCATTGGCTTGGAAAATCTTTTGTGGAGATAGCCTTTGGAGATTTGGAGTAGAGTTTCATCACTCTTCGAAGAAGAACGACGCCCTCTTCGACGAAGGAGGCCAATTCCTCAATGTATGGTTCCCAACTACGGGCCTTCCAAGATCTTCGATGAAGAACAATCCGTCAATGGATATCATATTACGACTAGTCTCCGACGCTCAAGCTCGGATATGAAGTGTGAGGCGGACGCAATGATCAACATCAACTCCATCCAATTTCCGCAATGTTGTCAATAATAAATGAATTGAGGTAGGTCTTTTTTATATTTTCGAATGTGTGACTCATACCCTCAAGAAAGGGAGCTCCTTTATGATGAATTATGATTTGATCCTCTAACGCAGATGGAACGGGCTAACGAACAAGCCCGGACCCTCTGTAGATTTTTTTTCTGAGCGTATATTGAAAGGCGATGATGAAACGGGAACGTAATGGCGATTTTAAGACATCGTAGTGAAGAGTAGGTCTGGGGAGAGCCACAGGTGTAGACGGTGGGCGAATCAGACCACCGGAGCGCGCCCGGTGGTCCGTGAAAGGAGGCATCGACGCACCACCGGAGTAGACTACCGCGACTGAGCCGCTGCGGCGGAAGGAACCCAGAACGAAAGACTTGTTCCAGTTGTGAAGTGGCACGACATTAAACCATGACAGCTGGGGGTGGGCGCATCCCCCCCCCCCCACGCTCGGCCAGCTGGCCGAGCCATCACACCCCCCTCGGCCGGGCTGGGGCGGGCCACGTGGGCCGGGCAGGACCACGCCGAACGGGCCGCGCTGGTGGGGCTGGGCCACACCAGCTGGGCCGGTTCGCACCCAACCATGCCGGACCCAGACCCGGGTCGGGTCGACCTGGTTCGGGCCGACCCATGGTGGGTTGGTCCGGGTCAGACTGGGCCCAGACCCCAGCTTTTCAGACCGTTTTTGGTTAAACGACCATATCATGAGCTACGAACCTCCGATCGATGCACTGTCAGTTGCGTATGAATCGTTGGATCGAGACGGTCCTATTTTTATATTACAATCATTTTTTTTGTAGACGTTTGGGTATGGCGGGGTTGGTTCAAACCCAGAACCAACCAGGCCCTCGGAGCAGAAACACTTATAACATAAGGACCGGACGTCCGATTGACTTGTCGTCATCTATGTTGGATTAATATTGATGATATGGTTCTTTTGGAATTCTCTTCACTAGATTTGGATGTGGTTTGAGCATGGCCAGGTTGGATTGTACCTAAAATCTTACTGGGCCCCTAGAACGTAAATGCTAATAACTCACAGACCGGGTGTCTGATTGACGCGCTGTCTATTGCATTGAGACCCCTATGACGATGCAGTACTTTTAGATACATACAATTGAGAGTACATGACACATGGAGTATCTACTTGTAACTTGTAGATATGATCCTCTCAGAGATGAGCATATATAGTTTGGAGACCTTGTAGTTGGCTGAGAACTGATGACTGCTTATCTGATTCGTTTCAGAGTGACTTGACTATCCCAGTGGGGAGCACTACTGTTTTGGGGTGGAAGACCCGTGGTGGAGGAGTGCTACTATGTTTGGGTTGCAGAATCATAGTACTCGACATGAGGAGTACCTCTATAGGCTATTAGGGGGTGTACTACTATGTTGGGGTGGCAGACCCATGGTGGGGATCACTACTATGTTGGGGCGACATAACCGCGGTACTTGACATGAGGAGTACCTCAGTAGCCTAAGGTTAGTGAGTAGCACCTCAGATTCGCGACAAGACTACTATGATTGATAGAGGAAAAGTTATCCAGCAGCCATGCTTTCAGCATCGTGAATGAAAATCATGGATTGAGCTGAGTCAATGATCTTTGTGTTTTCCTCATGATTGAGATGGGTTACTTGATAACATTGGTATATGTATTGGCATATACCTAAGTTATGGTATTCTGTTGAGATCTTTCTCTATGATTTATCCTTGTTAGATTTTGTGAGACATGGAGGGTCTCGGGGTCCCAACTGAGTATCGTTATACTCACCCCTGCACGGACTATGCCTGCACCTCATTGTGTTGGATACAGATGATGGACAACATAGACCGAGGTAGAGTATAAGAGGATTGGACGGTACCCGGAGGTGGACACTCGGTGTGATGGAACATAGAGCAGACTGATAGACACAAAGTTCTTAGGAGGAAATCTGTACCTACCCATCAGATAGGAACCCGGAGATCGATCTAGGAGATGATTCAGCATTTAGCTGTTATCTTTTCATTTTTACTTTCTTTCAGTTGTAGCTGTACCTTTTTGTTGGGCTTGTATTTCCATCCCCTTTGTACTTTCAGCAAACTTGTTATACTGATTTGCTTAGTGTTTTCTTCTGATTGTTCTCTGGTTGTTTGAGTATAAGTTTTATAAAGGCAATGCCTTCTTATTTATAGGTATTTACACCTTTGGTGCTAGTCGTCAACCCCTGGCCTATGGAAGGAGGGCATGGGGTAGTTACAACACGGGCCCATGGGGACGGGTTGTGACAAATTGGTATCTGAGGAGTCAGTTCTACCACACAAAATAGAACTCTGATATCTTCTTTCTATGAAGAAATAGTGTTAAGGGTACCGAGTGTGGTTTTAAGTTCAGGGAGTCCAGTGTTTGTGCTGCGGCTTATGAATCCATACACCAGAACCCTGACATCTGATTTCTGACTCAGTGCACGAAAACACTGATTGTGTGTGTGTTTTCAAAAATTTTCATTAAGTTTTCTCAACCAGGTCAGCTCACCAGGTTTAAATCATTTGACTATGTTGCATCTGTTCAGGATGTCTCCACGCAGACAGTTAGTTGGAGTTCCGATAGAGTACACGATGACGGCCCACCGAGCGACAAGGCTCCAGTGTAAGGCCCTCTTGCTATGTTGTCACCTTCGGGTGGTGTACCAGCAGCACCACCTCCCGTTAGGCCGCCGATTCCACCAGCTGTAATAGAGGATGGTGCATGCCGATAGAGTGCATTTCACGAGTTCCGGCAGCAGTGGCCTTCGAGTTTACGAGGCGAGGCAGATTCCCAGGAAGCAGTGAAGTGGCTGGGGGCGATTGATAGAGTTCTACACCTAGATTAGACACTAGAAGAGCATATGGTGATCTTAGCTACTGGTGTTTCCCAGTGAGTGACCATGAGGTCGGTCTTCATAGTGATGAGGCTTCGGTATGTGGAATGTTTCCTGAGATAGTACCTTCGGGTAGTGTTCCATCTATATCATTGCCTGTTGGTTAGTAGTTCCAACCGGCAGTACCGGTAGATGACACATGTTGGCATAGTTCCTAACACTTGTTTCAACATCTGATACCCCTTAGGTTCCGAGGAGAGCCCGACTCACAGGCGGCTGAGGACTGGCTTGAGGGGGTGGCTGAGAGTTTTCTAGATCTTATACAGCTTCAGCAGGATGACATGTCGGTAGCTGAGTATTCATCGAGGCATACCGATCATTCCTGGTACTCGATGAATATGATACGATCTGTGCTTTAGAGTTCGGACCGCTGAGTAAGGTGTGTTTAAAGATATCTGAGCCAACACCTTTCCTCTATGAAATACAACTTATGCTAGGGTGATAGAGAGATCCTTTATGGTTGAATGTTCATTGGCTGAGCTGTTACATCCTGTGAATGTTAGAAGTGGGAAAACAGGAAACTGGAGCCTATCTCAGAGACATGGGCGTGTAAAATGTCTCATGAAGAAGAAGTGTTTGGGATAGATCAATATTTTAAGTAGCAGACGTGGAAGAAGAGCTACGAGGGTAGCATGTGGTGATGTACATTTTGACATGATACAACCACCTACCTTTGTAGTCCCCTCCAGGCTCATGGAGCAAGAGGGCAGGGGAAGAGAGTAGCTGCATGCGGTCAATGAGTGTGACCCCAGTCTCTATGAATTATTCGAGGTATGTGCCACGTCCACTACTAGCTATCATAATGACAGAAATTGATACAAAACATTCTTTTCTTTCCACGAATCTTGTCCCAGACCTAGAGTTTCCAGTTAAGACGTCGACTTGACATTCAAGTATGGAGATACATTTTCGAGGAGACTCGATAATCAAACTTACGCCGATGGTGTGATTTGACCCTTGAGGAGATAGTTTCGGTTGGAACCTCTTGGTGGTAGTGTCGAGGCCTTACGAAGATAGTTTGGGTATGGACTGGTCAACCACAGTTCATACAAAGATAGAATGTCTTAGGAAAAAAGTTTGTGGTTTAACTACAACGTTAGGATGGGTTTTCCTCAGTCGGCAAAAAGGAAACCCTAGGCAGCACAAGATGTAATCATGAATAAGTGGGTGTAGTCTATCACTTATGAGTCGGCCAGGCTTAGATTTGTTCCAGAATTCTCAAGAGTTTCTGCACAACTTTTAGCATTGATGATGAAGGGGAAACCCTTCGTGTGGTTAGAGATATTCCAGCAGAGCTTTTCAGGAGCTGAGGCAGAGGTTGACCGGTACGCCCATTTTGTGGCTACCGAAGAAGGTGCAGATCATCTAGTAGTGGATGAAGACAAAACATAATAGACATAAGACCTATGCTGATAGAAGATAGAGTCCATTGGAGTTCGAGGATGGAGATCATGTTTTCATACGGGTCTCACCTCGACGAGGTCTACAGAGATTTAGCCAAGATGACAAGATATTTCCACGCTTCATCAGACCATTCTAGGTCCTCAACATGGTTGGTGAGGTGGCTTACTGCCTGGCTCTTCCACCTTAGTTGCACTGGTTGCCCGACGTCATCCATGTATCTCAACTGAGGAGATACGTGCACGACCCATCACACATCATCGGTCATAGAGAGCTAGATATCGATGACGGGGCGACTTTCATGGAGGATCTGGTAGAGATTGAGGATCGCCAGAAGCAGGTCATGCATGGATGGTTGATTCCTCTGGTGGAAGTTCATTGGCAGCACATGAACCTCTAGGAGAGAACATGGGAGCGGGAGGCTCAGATGCATGCTCAATAGCCCTCTTTTATTTTCCTATTTTTTGTTGTGGCTTTACGAGGACGTAAGTCCATGAGGTGGGAGTAATATAAATACCAATAAGTTTTATGGAATTGTTTTTCTTGATTCTTATGAATTTTATGAGTCTTTGGCTTCTAACAGCGCCTGATTCCATGGACTGGTGTTCCAGGAATCAATTATGGAAGTTTTTTTCGGGTAACTTCAATAAATAAATGTGCGGGTTTTACTATATTTTGAACCAGTGCTCAGAATTGAAATCTGAGGAAACCTATGATCTCCCAGTGCCGGTTTTCGCTTAAGGGGACCTTTACCGCAATTGTGTTTTTTCGTATGTGGTAATTAAAATTTGTCGATACATTAAGAATAAAATAATACTGTTGAGTTAAAATTTTATTTTATGTGGAAGTTGTTTCCTCCAAAAGGAAGTTAGAGGTGGGACCCACACCCCACCGAACTTCCCATGGGAGATAACAAAGGGTTGAGAGGCCCACACGTGCCCCCAACTTATCACCTCCCCTCCACTCCCCTCAACTCCCTCAAACTCCACCAATAATGAGGTGAATTTATTCAACTATATTTCAAAATCTTCTAAATTAATCTCTCCACATTTAATTTATGTATTGTCACTTTTATGAGGCATTTTATATTCTTTCCTATCCATGGAGAATTAATTATGTAAATCACTTAATTAATTATTTGTGTGGAAATATCATTATATCTTCGGGAATTAATTTTATTTCATTGGCATGGAAAATCATTGGTGGGGAGTGCCTTTGGAGATTTGGAGGAGAGTTTCAACATTCTTCAACAAATATCGACGCCCTCTTCAATGAATAATGCCTATTCCACAATGTATGGTTCTCCAACAATGGGACTTCCAGGATCTTCGATGAAGAACAATCCATCAACAAAGATCGGATTCCGACGATTCTCTGACGCTCAGGCTCGGATATGAAGTGTGAGGCAGACACAATGATCAACGTCAACTCTAATCCCTTTCTGCGACATCATCAATAAACAACAAATTGTGGTAGAGGCTGTTTTGTATATTTTTGTATGTGTGACTTGTACCCTCATGCAAGGGCATTCCTTTATGATGAATTGTGATTTGACCCTCTAATGCGGAGGGCAAAGGCTAACGAACAATCTCAGACCCTCCACCTATAGTTTTTAAGTGCGCTGATTGACGGGTGACAATGAAATGGGACTGCAATGAAAATTTAAAGTAGTTGAAGTTAAGATCAGGTCTTGAGAGAGCTGCAGGCGCAGACGGTGGGCGAATCGGACCACCGGAGCGCGTCCGGTGGTCCGCGGAAGGCGCCACCGGCGCACTGCAAGAGCAGACCATTGCGGGAGAGGTGCGATGGTAGAAGGAACCCGAAACGATAGAGCCATTCTGGTGGTAAAGCGGCACGACATTAAGTCGTGCCAGATGGGGGAGGCCGCATCCCCCCACGCTCGGCCAGTTGGCCGAGCCAGCACACCCCCCCCTGGCCGGGCCGGACAATGCCGGCCACGCCGCGCTGCGCAGGCTGGGCCGGGCCACACTAGTTGGGCCGGGTCACGCCCAACCGGGCCGGACCCGGACCCGGTTCGAGCCGACCTAGAGGGGGTTGGTCCGGCTCGAACCGGACCTAGACCCCCCTTTTTTAGACTGTTTTCGGGTAAACAACCATATCTTGAGCTATAGACATCCGATCGATGCACCATTAGTTGCGTAGGAATTCATGGATCGAGATGGTCGTTTAGGTATATTACACTCAAGGTTTCAGTGAATTTTGGGTATGGATGGGTTGGTTCGAACCCGAATCCAATCAGGCCCTCGAAGTAGAAACACTTATAACTTAAGGACCAGACATCCTAGTGGCGTGTCGTCAACTATGTTGGATTCCTTTTGATGAGACGGTTCTATTGGCATACTCTTCACAGGATTATGATGTGGTTTGAGCATGGCCGAGATGGATTGTACCCGAAATCCAACCGGGCCCCTCGAACGGAAATGCTAATAACTCACAGACCGGGCATCCGATTAAGACGTCATCTATTGCGTTGAGACCCCTATGACGAGGCTGTACATTGAGATACTTCCATGTGAGATTACGTTACACTTGGAGTATCGACATGTAGCTGATAGAGCGGATCCTCTAAGATACATTCATATAGAGTATTAAGACCTTGATGTTGGCTGAGACCTAATGACTACTTGTCCGATTCATTTTGGAGTGACTTGACTAGCCCAGTAGGGAGCACTACTATGTTGGGGTGACAGACCCATGGGGGATGAGTGCTACTGTGTTGGGGTGGAAGACCCATGCTACTCAACCGGAGGAGTACCTATGTAGGCTATTAGGGGTTGCGCTACTGTGTTGTGGCGGTATACCCATGGCGGGGATCACTACTATGTTGGGGAGACATACCCACGGTATTCAACAGGAGGAGTACCTCAGCAGTATATGGTTAGTGAGTATCAACTCGGAGTCGCGACAGGAATAATGTGCTCGACAGAGGAGGAGTTCTCCGGCAGCTGTGCTTTCGGCATCATTAATGAAAATCTGGTTTTGAGCTGAATCAATGACCTTTGTGTTTTCCTCATGATTGAGACGGGTTACTTGATAACTTAGGTATATGAATGGTCATATACCTTAGTAAAGGTTATCTGTTGAGATCTTTCTTTGTAATTTATCCTTGTTAGATATCATCAGACCTTGAGGGTCTCGGGGTTCTTACTAAGTATCGTTATACTCACCCCTGCATAGGCTATTCTTGCACCTCATTGTGTGGGATGAAGATGATGGACAGTGCTGATCGAGGTAGAGTGTATGAGGACTGGACGGTACCTAGACGTTTTCACTCGGCGTGACAACACACGGAGAAAAAAGATAGACACAAGGTGCTGAGGAGGATATCTTTACCTACCCTTCAGGTTGGAACCCAAAGGAAGATCCAGAAGCTGCTTCACTATTCAGCTGTTGTAATTTCAGTTGTACTTTCTTTCAGTTATAGCTGTACCTTTCTATTCGACTTGTATTTCCAGCCCCTTTTAACTTTCAGCACACTTGTTATACTGCTTTATTTTGTGATTGATTCCACTTGTTCACTAGTTGTGTGAGTTTACATTTTATAAAGGCAATGCTTTCCCAGTTACAGGGATTTACGCCTTTGGTGCTAGTCACTAGCCCCTTGCCTATGGAAGGCGGGATTGGGGTAGTTACGACATGGACCCCGGGGGATGGGTCGTGAAAAAATGGTATCAGAGGAGCCGGTTCTACCACATAACATAGAACTATGATATTTTCTTTCTGTGAAACAATAATGTTAAGGGTACCAATTGTGGTTTTCAGTTCAGGAGGTCCAGTATTGGTGCGGCAGCCGGCGTATCCATACACCAGAACCCTGACATCTGATTTTCGACTCTGTGAACGAAAACACTGATTGCGTGCGTGTTTTCAAAAGTTTTCTTTATGACAAACCCCACCTCAACGTCCTTCCATTCGAGGTACGCCGCATGCACCAAGACGGGACTCGAGGCCCCTTCAAATCGTCTCACTCGGATTCCATTGTCTGTACACGACTGTCAGTCCGCAGGATCACACATGCGACAAACCCCATCTCATTGTCATCGTTTTTAGGGGGCACTACCTCGGGCAAGACAAGCCCCAAGCACGGGAAGTCAACTCAACCAGGTTAGCTCACCAAGTTTAAATCGTTTTACAGTGTCGCATCGGTTCAGGATGTCTCCATGCAGGCAGTCAGTTGGAGTTTCGATAGAGTATACGATGACGGCCCACTGAGTGAAGAGGCTCCAGTGTAGGGCCCTGTTGACATGTTGGCACCTTCAGGTGGTGTACCAGCAGCAACACCACCCATTAGAGAGCATATCCCGCCATAATTACTAGTGCATGGTGCACGCCGATAGAGCACATTGCACGAGTTCTAGTAGAAGAGGCCTCCGAGGTTACTAGGTGAGGCAGATTCCCATGCAGTAGTGGAGTGGATGGAGGCGATTTCTATAGTTCTGGACCTAGTTTAGTCACAAGTAGAGCAGATGGTGATCTTAGCTACTTGTGTTTCCTAGTGAGTGACCATGAGGTTGGTCTGTATAGTGATGAGGCTTCAGTACATGGAACGATGCCTGGATAGTGCCTTCAGGTAGTGTGCTAGATATATCACTACCTGTTGGTTAGCAGTTCCCACCGGTGGTACTGGTAGATGACACATGTATGCATAGTTCCTTAAACTTTTTTCAGCATCTGATACCCCTCAGGTTCTGAGGAGATCCCGACTCGCAGGCAGATAAGGACTGGCTTGAGGAGGTGGGTGAGAGTTTTTTAGAGCTTATACAGCTTCGGCAGGATGACATGTCTGTAGATGAGTATTCATCGAGGCATACCGATCATTCATGTTACTCGATGAATATGATACGATCAGTGACTTAGGGTTCAGACCTATGAGCTAGGTGTGTTTAAGGATATCCAATACAACACTTTTCCTCTATGTAATCATACTTATACTAGGGTGATAAAGAGAACCTTTGTGGTTAAATGTTCATTGGATGAGTTTTTATAGCCAGTGAATGTTAGCAATGGTAAAACAGAAAACTGATGCTAGTCTCAGAGACTTGGGTGTGTAAAATGTTTCCAGAAGACTAAGTGTTAATGAAAGATGAATCTGCAGAGCAGCATACATGGAAGAAGAGCTAGTAGGGTAGCATGTGGTGATGTACATTTCAATGTGATAAAACCACCTACCTTTGTAGTCCCCGCCAGGCTCATGGAGCAGGAGGGCAGGGGAAGAGAGTAGCTGCATGCAGTCATTGAGTGTGACCCAGGGCTCTAGGAATTATTCAAGGTACGGTCTGTATCCACTACTAGCTTCTATAACAATAAACATTGATAAGAAACATTCCTTCCTTCCACGAAACTTTTCCCAGACCTAGAGTTTCTGGTTAAATGGCTAACATGACCCTCAAGTCTAGAGATAACTTTCGGAGGAGAATCGATAATCACACTTACACCGATGGTGCGATCTGAACCTTAAGGCGAGAGTTTTGGTTGGAACCTCTTGGTGGTAGCATCGAGGCCTTATGACGTTATTTTGGGTATGGACTGGGAAACCATAGTTCATACACAGATTGACTTTATTCAGAAAAAAGGTTGTGGTTTACCTACACTGTTGGGATGGGTATACCTTGGTCAGTGAAAAAGAAATCATAGGCAGCATAGGATGGACTCATGCTTAAGTGGGTGCAGTCAATCACTCATGAGTCGGCCAGACATAGATTTGTGCAAGACTTCTACAGAGTTGTTGCACCACTTTTAGCATTGTTGAAGAAGGGGAAATACATCGTGTGGTCAGAGAGATGCCAATAGAGCTTTTCAGGAGCTGAGACAGAGGTTGACTAGTGCGCCCATTTTGAGGCTATCGGAGAAGGTGCAGATCATCCAGGAGTGGATGAAGACTACACAGTGCAGACAGAAGACCTATGCCGATAGGAGATAGAGACCACCCTAGTTTGAGGATGGTGATCAAGTTTTCTTATGGGTCTCACCTCGAAGAGGTCTATTAAGATATAGCCAAGACGACAAGATATCTCTGCACCTCATCAGACCATTCCAACTCCTCGGCAGGGTAGGTGAGGTGGCTTACTGCCTGCCACTTCTGCCTCAGTTGCGTCGCGTGCACGACGTCTTCCACGTATCTCGGTTGAGGAGATACGTGCATGACCCATCACACATCATCAATCATAGAGAGCAAGATATCGATGAAAGGGCGAATTTCACGGAGGATCCGGTAGAGATTTAGGATCAATAGGAGTGTGTCCTATGTGGACGGTCGATTCCTCTGGTGCGTGTTCGTTGGCAGCACAGGAACCTCCAGGAGAGAACATGAGATCGGGAGGCTCAGATGCATGCTCAGTACCCCTATTTTGTTTCCCTAGTGTATTTTGTGGCTTTATGGGGACGTAAAGATCTGAGACGGGAGTAATGTAATGAACTGGAATTTTAGAGGAAACGTTTTTCTTCATTATTTGGAATTTTACGAGTCTATGGATTCTGACGACGCCTTATTCCAAGGCCCAGTTTTCCCGTAATCAATTTCTGAAATTTTGTTAGGGTACGTTTAGTAAACGTACATGTGGTTTTTACTATCTTTTGAACCAGTGCTCAGAATTGAAATCCGAGGACACCGATGAAACCGCAGCGTCAGTTTTCTCTTAAGGGGAACTTTACCGTAGTTGTGTTTTTTCGTATGTGGTAATTTAAATTTGGGGATACATTAAGAATAAAATAAAATTGTTGAGTTAAAATTTTAGTGTATATGGAAGTTGTTTCCCCCTAAAGGAATTGGAGGTGGGGCCCACACCCCACCTAACATCCCATGGGAGATAAATATGGGTGGAGGGCCCACACGAGCCCCCAACTTATCACCTCCCCTAAACTCTTGTCAACTACCTTAAACTCCACAATTAATGAGGTGATTTAATTCATCTTTAATTAAAATACTTTTGAATTCATCTCTCCACATTTAATTTATGCATTGTCTCATTTATGAGGCTTTTGATATTCCTTCCAAACAAAGGAGAATTAATTAAGTAAATCACTTAATTAATTGTTTGTGTGGAATTATCAATATATCTTTGGGAAGCCATTTTATTTCATTGGATTGGAAAATCATTGGTGGGGAGAGCCTTTGGAGATTTGTAGGAGAGTCTCATCATTCTTTGACGAAGAATGATACCCTATTCGACGAAGAATGCCAATTCCGCGAAGTACGGTTCTCCAACGATGGGCCTTCCAAGATCATCAACGAAGAACAATCCATAAACTGAGATCGGATTCTGACGAGTCTCCGACGCTCAATCATAGATATGAAGTGTGAGGCAAGCACAATGATCAACGTCAACTCCATCCTCTTTCCACGACGTCGTCAATAAAAAAAAATTGTGGTAGGGGGTTTTTCTGTATATTTTTGTATGTGTGACTTATACCATCATGCAAGGGCGTTACTTTATGGGGAATTATGATTTGGGCCTCTAATGTAGAGGGCACAGGCTAACGAATAAGCCTGGAACCTCCGAAGATTGTTTGTCTGTGGACGGATTGATGGTCGATGATGAAACGGGACCGCAATGGCAATTTAAAGCCGTCACAGTGAAGAGAAGGTCCCGGGTGAGCCGAAGTTGCAAACGGTGGGTTTATCGGACAACTGGAGCATGTCTGGTGGTCCGCGGAAGGCGTCATCGGCGCAACAAGCCGGCCCGACGACGCGCCGCCGGAGCAGACCACCACGGCTGAGCTGCGGTAGCAGAAGGAACCCTGAATGGCAGAGTCATTCCATTAGTTAAGTGGTGAAACATTAAGTCGTGCCAGGTAGGGGAAGTCGTGTCCCCCACGCTCGGCCAGCTGGTCGAGCGAGCACACCCCCTCCCCCCCCCCCGGCCAGGCCGGGGCGGGCCACGTGGGTCGGGCTATGTCGACTAGGCTGGGCCGCGCTGGTAGGGCCGGGCTACACCAATCGGGCCAGGTCGCACCCAACCGGGCCGGACCCGGACACGGTTCGGTCCGACCCAGGGTGGGTTGGACTGGGTCGGACCGGGCCCAGACCCCCCCTTTTTTGAACCATTTTCAGTTAAATGACCATATCCTGAGCTACAGACCTCTGATCGAAGCACAATTATATGCATAGGAATCCTTGGATCGATATGTTCGTTTTGGTATATTACACTCAAGGTTTCGGTGATGTTTTGGTATAGCCGTGTTGGTTCAAACCCAAAACCAACCGGGCCCTCAGAGCGGAAATGCTTATAACTTATGGACCAGACGTCTGAGTGACGTGTCGTTGACTATGTTGGATTCCTCTTGATGATACGGTTCATTTGGAATAATATTCATAGGATTCAGATGTGGTTTGAGCATGGCCGGGTTGGATTGTACCTGAAATCCAATCGGGCCTCTTGAACGGAAATGCTAATAACTCACAGACCGGGCGTCCGATTGACGTGTCCTCTATTGTGTTCAGACCCCTATAATGAGGCGGTCCTTTTATATACATCCAAGTGAGATTACGTGACACTTTTAGTATCAACCTATATCTCGTGTTGTGTATCCTTTTGGAGAAGAGCATACAGAGTTCAGAGACCTTGTAGTTGGCTGACACCTGATTACTGCTTGTCCGATTCGTTTCGGAGTGACATGACTAGCCCAGTGGGGAGCACTAATATGTTGGGGTGGAAAACCCACGGTGGAGGAGCGCTACTATGTTTGGGTGGCATACCTGCGGAACACGATAGGAGGATTACCTATGTAGGCTATTAGGGGGTGCCCTACTATGTTGGGGCGGCTGACCCATGGCGGGGATCACTACTGTGTTGGGGTGACATACCCGCGGTACTCGATAAGAGGAGTACCTCAGTAGTATAAGGTTAGTGAGTAGCCCCTCAGAGTCATGATAGGACTACTGTTATCGATTGAGGAGGAGTTCTGCAGTATCCGTGCTTTTGGCATCATGAATGAAAATCATGGTTTGAGCTGAGTAAATGACCTTTGTGTTTTCCTCATGATTGAGATGGGTTACTTGATAACTTAGGTATATGTATGGGAATGTACCTAAGTAAAGGTTATCTGTTGAGATCTTTCTTTTGGATTTATCCTTGTTGGATTTTTTGAGACCATGATTGTCTCGGGGTCCCTACTGAGTACCGTTGTACTAACCCCTGCACGGGCTATGCCCGCACCTCATTGTGTTGGATGCAGACGACGAACATCGCTGACCAAGGTAGAGTGTACGAGGACTGGATGGTACTCGGAGGTGGACACTCGGCATGACAACACACAGAGCAGACTGATAGATGTGGAGTGTTGAGGAGGACATTTGTACCTACCCTTTAGGAAGGAACCCAGAGGACGATCCAGAAGCTATTTCACCATTTAGCTGTTGTCTTTTCCATTGTACTTTCTTTCAGTTGTAGCTGTACCTTTCTGTTGGGATTGTATTTCTGGCCCCTTTGTAATTTTAGCACACTTGTTATACTTATTTACTTTGTGTTTTCTTCGGCTTGTTCTCTGGTTGTGTGAGTTTATGTTTTATAAAGTCAATTCCTTCCCAGTTATAGGGATTTACGCCTTTGGTTCTAGTTTCCAGCCCCTGGCCTATGGAAGACGGGCTTGGGGTAGTTACGACACGGGCCCCGGGGGATGGGTTGTGACAAAAAATATGAGATTGTGGTAGAAATATGTTAATAGAATAAATTATATGCATCTTTATAGAATATTTTCCTATTTTATTAATATATAGGTTAAGGAATTCCATTAATTTAGGGAAAAAGTATGTGGAAAATTATCTTATAACCTTCATTTCTGATGAAATTATGGAATTTTTCACATCTCTTAGGTTTATGGTTTTTTGGTTGTTTATATTCTTGTGATCATTCAATTTATTTTGATCAATGATATATTTCAGTATCCATCAATATTTTTGCATAACACTTTTCTTCCATTTGTATATATTCACCTCCCACGAATGTTATCCTATTTCAAAAACTTGTTTTGTGTTATTCAAGTTATAAATCATATGTATCTTTCTCTATTATTAAGGAAATGTTTTATTACTTGATTTTATGAATTGGTATTTCAAGAATGGTATTTTAAAATGTCCAACCCTTATTTTCGCATAAATTTTTTAAATTTTTTCGATGGAATTTATTATAGGAGGGTATAATGTGACACCCATAATTTTTAAATGAAAATCCTTCCATTTGATAGTATATATGACATGTTACCCAGGATTAACAGCCCATGAAATGAATTATTTAAATATGACCATCATAACCATAGAATTAAATTATATTATTTGAAAAAAACTAAATATATTAAGAAAATTATATAGTTCACTCATGTATAAATTAAATCCATTATTTATTGAATTATTAAAAATAAAAATAAGAAAAATTTTACAAAAAATAAATGTTTTTTCTAGAAAACTTATCTTTTTATAAAATTGGTTTCTACCCGTTTTTAATATCGATGTTAAAATAAATTTTAACCAATTTTAGAAAATTAATAATTCAAATTAACATTAATTTGGGAAATTAACATGTTAAAATTACCTATGATTGGATTATTTATAATTTTCTAAAAAGATTAATTTTTTATGGATACTATAAAACATTGATTTATTATTTAATACATCATTTTTGAATAAAGAATTTCAATGAATAAATATTCTTCAAATATTTTATAAATGTAAAATTAGTTAAATTATATTATTATTTATCAAATTTAGGATTTTTTAATTAAGTATATGTTAATTGTTTTATGAACTTTTATAATATATTGGAAATATTTTCTTATGAAAACCTTTTTTCATAGCATAAGTGCAATTAATTTTAATTTAAATTCTGAAACATATTTGAATTTGATTACATAAAATGGATTTTATATTAATAATAAAAATTTCTAAAATTATATAATTTTTCTAGATAAAATTATTCACATTAATAATTAATAAAGGAGTAAAATTTAATTAACATGGATATGTTTTAAATGGTTTTACTGAGTTGTTTTAATTAATAAATAGGCGATAATTTGAACTGGAAAATTGTGAAATTCCTAGATTATTTTTATATTCCTTTCATATATCAAATTAGATTATATAATTATATGTTTTGAGCCTTATAAATTCAATAAAACGTGTTTATTAATTTTTTTTCCAAATATATTTAGTGTTTCCTCTCCCCCACTTATAAAAGGCCACCACATCTCCTCCTTTATTCACAATCCCAATGCCATTTTATTTTTAAAATACTATACCAAATACATTCTTTATATCCCCCTTCCATTAATCCTAGAGTCCATTTTTATTTTATATAAACATTTTTATATGGATTTAGATATAATCCAAATGCGATGTTCCAAAGAAGATATATAGTTCATAACCATGTATTTTCGTTTTAATCTCTCTTCTTACACCATTAAATATTAAACAATTATGATAAAAATAATAAAAAAAATATATACAATTATTTTGGCTATATTATTCTAATTTAGTATCTTCTATCTATCTCCAATTACCAAAAATGGGAAACGATGTTAATGATCTTGTGTATGGAGGACTAGCGTCCCACGAATCAATGCAATTTGTTTTGGATCACCGACTCTCATGTATATATTTAATGAAGTATTAAATATATATATATATATATATATATGAATTTTTTGAAATAAATATTGTTTTTGAATTTTAATAACACATATACCTTCTTATCATAATAATTGTTTAAAAATAATAGTGTTGCTCATGCGTACATGTGGACTACCACCTCCACAAATCAATGTGATTTGTTTTTCATCTTATGTTGACATGAATGTTAATAATGATGCATTTTATGAAAATATATCATATATATTATATTATAATGATTCTATAAATTTTATTTACAATATTCCATTATTTTTTTCATCTTTCAAATAAATTAACACATAGTTCATGTTTATGTATGACCTACCATTTCAATGAAAGGTTTAACTCATTTTTCTCTCTCAAATTTTTATGGAAATTAAAAACCTCTGATATAATTAATATATATAATAATAATTTCAAGGTTTAAATAATATATATTTTGGAACCATGATCAATGTACAAGGATAAAAACAATTACGCCAAAACATACTGGAAAATTGATGCAGTTATTTCCAAAAATAAATTTTTAACAATTAATTATCAATTAAATAGTGACAAAAGATAATAATAGAATAATATTTGTTATGATATATATATTTATTTATTTATGTTTCCAAAATTTATTTATAATAAATATATATCTTTTCTATAGAATCTTAAAACACATTTGAAGAAAATCAGATGTTAGTTAACCCTTCCCTGTCTCACTTTTACCTCATTGAGGAAATAAATATTTTCTAAATATTTTTTGGTTTGTAAATTTCAGATTTTATATATTAAATCAGGAATATATTTATCTTTACTGAATTTAAATTTCAAATTAACTTATTTATGTAATAGTTTTTATTATTCAAAATTTACCAAAATGGTAAGGGTATATTTCACAGTCTCTTCATTATTTGATATTTTTAATGTTCATGTTTTCTCTTGAGAAATTGTTTCTATATTAAACCAAATAAACCTTTTAATCCTAAATTTATTCAATATATTTTATTATTATATTTCTATTTTAGTGTATTTGGAACAACATATTAGTTATAAAATGTTTTTATGAAAATTTTACTTTGTATCTTCTTTTTTGAAAAATATTATTTATTCCATATTCATTTTTTCTAAAGATATTTTCAAACAGATTTTTAACAATCTAACAATTTTATATTAATGATATTTTTACCCAAAATTTAAAATTTCTAGATTTTCTTAAATTATTCTTCTTTTCTTCTTCGTAATGAGGTATTTTAATCTGGTACAAAAATTGAGAACTAATTATTTTTGAAACTGGACCGACCTGTATAAAATTTCCCCCAATTATAACCACTATTTTCTTTAATATTACATCATATATTTCCATGTTTAATTTCAATGAAATTTATTTTGAAAGTGTTTTCTGAAATTTTAGTTTTAAAATATGTTATATCAAAGTGGAAGGTTTGTTTTCCAAGAATATTTCTTCAATTATATCATTATTAAATTACTATTCCTCAAAGAATACAAAATTTATAATATCATACTCTATTGGGGATATATTATAATGATACAATATTAATTATTTATCTTTATGGTTTATGATTTGTTTAACTGGTGATGTACTATTTTGTTATAATTCCTCCCATTACAATGGATGAATTATGATTATATTTATTAACTATAAAAATTATTAAAATTTCATATTAAAATTTTTAATACGGATGAATATATTGATTATGTTCCACCTATTTAATATGAGGAATGAATTTTAATTAGTAGGTTGATAGTGGGGGCCGCTACAATCAATTGATTCATCAGAACTTCCCATGATAAGAACTCGATTGAGTGTTTGGCTAAGGCCTTAAAAATTCTTCTTATATTTCATATAATGGGGACATGATGGTATGTTTATGATGTATTAATGTATAGATTAACACATTTAGAGATTAGGTATTGTCATACATGTGATTAATTTATTTTTTTCAGTCTCAATGGATATGTTTCTAGCCAAGGTTATTATTTATATTTAATTACCAATTATACCATCCATCTTATTCTACATTTTTATGTTATTGATTAAATATAATTTCTTTAAGTTATTACACTTTTCATATTTATTATGAATTATTTATTCACTGTATCTTCTTATGGATGAATACCCTTAATATTTATTATCAATCAAAACATTTTTTTATTTTCATTCCACATAATATGAGGAAGTAAATTATCCTTGATATGCATGTATATTATAAAGTTAATAATGGTTATCTCAATGAAAATTCAATGATGTATTTATGTTTTTGAATGTAACTATTTATTAAATTAGGTATCTAGTTTTTCAAGACTACTAATATATTTAGTCTTTTTGGATTTGATTCTTTATACGTAATTCCAATTTATTAATGTTACCACAAAATATAGGGTACTTGGGTCGCGATATTTGCATGAATGATGGTTGAACCATCATTATAACAGAATTTTTGGATATTTATGACTCTTGGGGTTTCATTTTAGTATAGTTAAAATAAATTTAAAATATTATTACGATGATATAAAATTGATAGAAATCGATTAAAAACTATAGCTTTTATTTTGGCAACGTCATTATATTTATTTCTAAAGACATCATAAGATGTAATTTTGGCCAAATATTGATATCTAGGATATGAAAAAATATTTTAGGAAAGTATTTATATTTATTATGTTTTATTGATGTTGTTATAATGTGTATAGAAGAGATGATTGGGGGTATCCTTTTATTTGTGATGATGATGATGCACGGGGAGTGTTAAATTATATGTAATTACACATTAAGATATTTTTATATCAATTAATATTTGTCAATTAGATATTAATTTTAGTTAATATAGGACACTATGTCTGATAGTGTACCCCAAACACAATAATGGGTTTCTCTAAAATATTACATTGTACCCAAGACTGGGTTATACCAAAAAATATTACATTATTATTATTATTATTTTAAATTGTATTTAATTCCTAGACATTTTTTGTAATGAAGTAATATAACTAACTATTTATGATTAAACATGTTTTTGAAATGTTTTTATATCAATCCAATAAATTATTGAGGCTTAAAATTATAATAAATTCAAATTTATGCATAAAATACTATAATATTTTTAAAAGGTATTTTTATCATCTTTTGATAGAAAAAACATTTTAAATATAGTTTTTTACATTATTATATGTTCTATTTTACAAAAATTGTATACATCATTAGAGGTGGTAAATAAAAATTTACAATGGTTGAAATTTTGGTAATTTTCTGATAAAATTAATCTTTTAATGAACAGTAAAGAATACTCCAATTTAATTCAAAAATTTCTTTTCATCTAATATGTTTGTATTGTTAAATTATCAATTGAATTTTTTAATGTATACATATATTAATTTACTATTATTTAATAAAATTATATTTGTTGAATGTAATTTCACATTGAAATTTTATATAAAACAAATCATTCTTTTGAAGGTTTTACCTAAAAACTGGTTTTCTTACTCCGTCGACATGATACATTTTGTAATAAATATATACCCATTATGTGATTTGAATATGGTAAAATTGATTCCATAATCTAAATCTTGAGGTCCAATTTACGTAAATATTTCCCTTTTATTTTTGGACATTATGAATAGTAAAATTAGTAATTACTTAAATTTACCATGATTAAAGGGTAAATTTGGAAAATAAGGGTTAAAATAATATTATAATAATATGAAATAGCCATAAAACTTGTTATAATCATATTAGATGAGATATTTTTGGCCAATTAAACCCTTGAGATTAAAATATTTCCTTTAGAATATACTTGGATGTGATTATGACACCAATAACATTTAATTTGAAGAAAAGGAAAATTTGTTATATACATATATCTCTTTACTAAATTTTTTAATATGGGTTTATATAATTTATTTATTTGACTATAATTATTCATTAGATATATTAAAATATTTCCTACATCATGGTAATTTATAAATAATTTTTTATACATTAAATAATTAAATTAAATAGTGACCCAATGATGAGGTAGTGTTTTCTTTATTTGTGAAGGGTTCCAAAAAAACTTATATAATAAAAATTTAAATAAAAATTATCTGAAATAATTAATGTCATAAATGATTTTTTATGGTGAATATGACATGTTTTCAGAAAATTAAATTATTTTTTTGAACTTAACTATTTGTTTATATATCATTTAAATAAAATAAAATTAATAGTGTAAAAATTGATATATTTAATGTTTTATAAAAATATTAATTTATAAGTTATTTAAAAATCCTCAAAAAAATAAAATGATAATGTTATTATCATGAGGTCTAAAATTTCCTTATTTTTTCAATTTTGGGAAATTTTCCCCATATAAGTAAAATTTATAGTCTCTTAATATTTAAAATGTTGTTTCCATAATTAAAATATTTTGAGAATAATTAAGGAAAAATTGAAAAGATAATGTTACAAATAAAATCAATAAATGTCTAAAAATTATTGCATGAGATAATTTCAAAATATCTTCATCTTATATTTTAGATATCTCTAGTTGGTATCATTTTTATTTGAAAAATAATTTATATTAATTTATTATTTTATGTGTTTATAAGGGTTCCCATCCCCTCTCCTTTAAAAATGTACCCCTTATTCTCTAATAATAACACTTACACACCATTTGGTTCAGCAAATATCTAAAAAAATCTGTATTAAAAACCCTCCAAACATTCATGAGGCATTATTTTAGGTTTAAAACCCATCTTTGTAGGGTTGTAAAGGTGTTCTTCAAAGGTTGTTAAGAGAAGAAGATTTTTTGTTTTTTAAGACCTTCTAAGTTATTTTTTCATCCACATCATTTAAATATTATTATTCCAATATGAAATAATGAATCTCGTATCAAAATTATATTCAAATTTATGTTTTCAAATTTCTTCTCCTAAATCCATCTCTACACCCATCAAATGGGCAAGGAATTAATCCTTCATGCGTATGTGTGAAATATCACCTCCACAAACCGATATGATTATTTTTTCATTACCTTATCTCCAAATAAGTAATAATTAAATAATTACTATTAATATGTGATTGTCTTTCCATATTTATCATTTTAAAAGAACAATATTTCAATTATTTTCTTACCATCCATGCACATAAAAACAATAACATCGTTCATGAGGAACCTGTGAACTATCACCTCACTAAAGCAATGTGAATCATTTTTATTCACCATATCACATGTATGATATATATATAAGTATATTTAAATTATTTTTATGATTATAATAATATTATTATAATTATGGAAGGATAAAATAATATCTACCTTATTTCCATAATGATCAATAAAAAATGAATAGGTTATTCATGCGTAGGTACGACCTACTGTCTCTATGAATATAACATTGATCAATTTTTATAACCATAATTAATTTATTGACATACAATGTATGAATATTTTTTAAAAGTGATTATTATGATTTTAATACTATTTTTGAGATGATGGAATTATGGCCATGTGGACTACTAACATCAAAATCAAGTTCATTTTTGACATAAGTACCGAATATCTACATAACATTTTAAATCAACTTAAATAATTATATAATTTTTATAACATTGTAATAAATGATAAAAATAAATAATAAACATTAAACAATTTATCAATAAAAAATAAATTATTTAAATTCTATTATACCGAAATATAATTATTTTATGTGTTGAGTCAGACACATGGTAAGGGTCTTCTTCTCAATCTCCTTTTATTGAGGAATAATTTGATAATATACACCTCATTCATTTATACACAGTTCAATCAACCCATTTGACTTTTACTTTTTTTCCATAGTTTTCAATAATAATCATTTTTATATGAATAATTTTACTAAACAAATTTTTTTAACAAATGTTGCGATAATGACCTTTCCACCTCCGATACAATTTTGGGGTTTTGGATTCCTCTACATGACATAATTATTTTAAATTAAATCTAAATACCATATTCCCATATTAAGTATTTTTTAATAAAATATGGGTTTGAGAATGGATTGATTATATAAATATATTAAAATAATATCTTATGATTTCCATATGGTAATGTTATTTTCATTTTATGCATGTTTTATGATTTATGATTATGTTATGGTTCTTGGGCATTTCTTATGTAAACAAGTGGCACTATGACAAACTGAGGGTAGGGGATTTTATGATATCTCTACAATGTATTTGGTAATGAGACCAAATTAAACAATAAGGTTTCTCTTAAGTGTTTTAGGAAATACACTGTAATGGGTATTCCAAACATAACCAATAATTTTACTCCCTATGTTGATATGAATCATAAAATGCATGTATGATATGAATGCGACAAGTTACCTTTATGATTAATGATTTCTATAATGTTTTTCAGAATAATTAGGATTTCATTTATTAATAAATATTCTTGTACTAACCTTTTATTTTCATATATTATATCCCATTCTTATATTTTAATGCTCATGCAATGTTTTTAAAATGTTTTCACATGGTATAAGGATAGTTAAGGGAAATAAAGAAGTCAAGAATATTTTTATCACGAAAATTATATCATGTTTCCTTTTAAAATATTTGTATCATAGATGGAATGGATACTTTTTAGTGGTGTCGACATTGGATATCTTATAGTTATTATGTATCTGTTATATCCAAATTCAGTATGACTATAATCCTGAAAGCATCCCAACATGAACTCTTAACATAACACATGATTATGAAATTTTTATAATTGGGTCATTATAGTGGGTATCAGACAATGGTTTGATATAATTAAGGAGTAGGACTTTGTTAATAGAATATCAAAAAACTGGTTTTAAATTATGGTCAAATTGAAATGATATATAATATTAATATTAACAAATTGCTTCATCTATGATATGTGTGTTCAGAATAGATTTCACAGAGGAGACAAGTTATATTTTCATGGGATCCATCTAGAGGAAAACAACCTTCCAAATTAGAAACCTTTGATGGTTAGAATTTGAACTGAATATTTTGTCACAGTGATGAAATTTTTGACTCAACATAATAATGGTGGTAGTATCCATAGATGATATTAGCCAGATCAACCATAAAAGAACATGCTAGTAGTGGAGCATTTCATTTGGAAACGTCCTCCATAAATTATAGGACCATCTGACATTGTTCTAGTAGATGGATGGATTAAAAAATTGAAGAATATATTTCAATTCATGGAATTTTCAGAAAATTAAAATTTTATTCTTTCTATTTACCACATTAGAGTTGAGGCTGATTATTAGTCATCAATAGTTTGGAATATCAGGGATAATGATGAGCATCATTCTCTAGATTGAGATGAATTAAAAGTCATGTTTCATGAGAAATATCTTCCAAAGGTGGTTCTACATAGCATGGAAAAACAATTCATGGATTTGAGGTAGGAGGATGAATTAGTGGATGTATAAGAAGAAAAATTCACTCTACTGGAATGTTATTCTCCCAATATCAACCTTTATCATGATAGTAAAATAAATCATTTTTACTCAAGATTAAATCAACTGTATTACTGGGAATTGGCTCCTTGTGTGTTCAAAAGTTTTGAAAAAATTGTTTTATTTGCAAAGAAGGTGGTAATGGTGTTTGATAATGATCATGTTTTCTTTGAAAAATAGTAGAATAAGAGGTAGAGGTGGTAGGAAAATTGAATATTTCATAAAAAAAGTATAATGGTAAGAATATTATGTTTACAGTTTGCTAAAATTATTGTCAAAATCACATTGGGGAATGCCTTTTTAACTCTGGTAAGTGATTTTGATGTGGTAAAATGGGATATATAGCTCGTAATTGCACTAAAAAAATCAGGGTAGTGGTAGGACAAAATATATTTTACAGTTAGAATTTTTTTACGTGAAATGAGTAGGGACATTATGAAAAATAGTTTCAAAAGAAGAACTCAAATGATGGGAAGTAGCTAGACTATATACATTAAGGTGTGGTGAAATCCTATAAAATACATCCATTTAGGTTGGTCCATAAAATGAAGTTGTAATAGGTTCATTGTTTGTTTGTTGAGATTATGACAATGTGTTGTTTTATTCAATATCCATACATTATTTTATTTATATGAAATGTTCTAGTAAATTGGGAACTCCACCTCAATAAATGAATCCAAATATATTTGTAAAAACGCTAGGGGGAAATATTGAGACAAAAAGTAACTTTAAGAATCATCTTTTCTTTGTCATTAGATTGAATTTATCTACAAACATTATTTTTTTTGCCTCACGTAGAGTTTGATTTTGTTTTGTGTATGGATTGGAATTCTATTTTCTAGGGTAATATTGATTGTAGTGATAAAGAAGTTTCATTTCATAAAGAGTTTTAGTTCTTGTATAACAATGAACCCTTACCTATAAAAATCCATCAATAAGATAAGAAGATTCTAAAAGAGGGAATTGAATTCAAATTGAAAAATTGTTTGAAAAAAATGAATTTTTCAAATTGATTATGTTCTAGTGGTAAATGATTATCTTGATGTTTTTGATGAAGAGTTTCCTAGTATTGTTCCCAATCGGGATGTTGAATTTATTATTAACTTTGTTCCTGATGATTGGACAATTTCAAAACCCCCTTATCGAAAGTATCAAATTGAATGTTTAGAGTTAAATGATAAAATGTATGATTTAATAGATAAATTATTCAATTGACCTTGAACATCTCTATGGTGTTCTCATGTCTTATTTTTTAAATAGAACAATGGTTCCATGATAATTTTCATTGATTATAGAGCCTTGAATAATATCACTATTAATAAGAATTTTTATTTTCCTCATATCAATGATTTTTTTGATCATAATCATAGAGCACAATATTTCGATGGTTGACTTTAGTTCTAGGTTACATTAGTTGAATATAAAGAAAAAAGACATTATGAATAATGTATTTCATTCTAGATATGGCCATTATGAATTTTTTTCTTTTTGGGTTATCTAATTCTCCTTCTGTATTCATAGATCTTAGGAATAGAATATTCAATCAGTTATTGGATATGTTTTTTATTGATTTTAATGAGGATATTTTTTATATTATAAAATAATATAGTGGCATAAAAGTTATTTATATAATTTCGTTCAAATTATAATAGAAAAATACTGAATGAGATATTTAGAATGTGGGAGTTTTGGTTAAAACAATATTCTTTCATTTGTCACATTTTTTCTAATGACAGAATAAATACTGATACTGCTAAAACAATAAATGTTGAAAATGGCCAAGACCCAAAAATATATCAGAGATTCATAGTTTTCATGGTTTAGTAGGTTATTTCTATAGGTTAATTTAATGTTTTTCATGGTTATCTAGACCACTGACCTTGTTAACTCATAAATGATTTAACTATCTGAAAAACTATTGTGAGTATTTTTTTAGGAATTTAATATAAAATTGGTGAATGTTCAGGTTTGGATACTATCATTCATAAATGGTGAATTTTTTATCATTAATAATGCTTCATTGAAATGAAATTTTTGTGTTGTAATAAAAAATATTCATGTAATTTCTAATTCATCATGTCAGTTGATAACTCATGATATAAATTACGCTACACATGATTTAGAAATAGCTATTATTGTTTTTTTCTTTAAAAATTTGGATCCATAATCTATGTAGAGTAAAATGGGATGTATATAAATACCAAAAAAGTTTTAACTATATATTCAATCAAATTGAGTTGAACATGAGATAGAGAATATACTTGGATCTAGTAAAAAGAATATGATTTCATGATTCATTAGCATAATTGTAAAGTAAATAAATGGTTGATGCATTATGTCATAAAGTTAATGCTACATTAACCATGTTACATTGCAACATGACCCTTTGATTAATGATTTGATGGAATTTGGAATTAATATTGTTATTGCATGAAATTAAAATTTTGTGTTTCAGGTTGTAGTGAAATTATCTCTATTAGATAGAATTAACCAAGAACAGAAGGAGGAGAATTTGTTATAGAAAAAGGTACAACTGGTTTAATAAGGCATGTTACATGAATTTAACATTGATAAACACTATAATTTTAGGTTTGGAAAGAAATTATCTGTGACTTACGATTCACGGTTTAAGAATGTGTTTTTATGTGAATAAAATAGATCCTTGTTATTAGTTCATTCTTTCCATACTAGGATGTATATAGATCTTCGGGTGTTTTAATGGTCGATGGAATGAAAAGAGATATTGTTGACTTTAAAATGAGGTGTTTGACTTGTCAATTGGTTAAAGAAGAGAGGAATTTAACAAAATGGATGCTTCAGAATTTTCAAGTATCATATTTAAAATAGGAAAATATATATAAGGATTTTGTAGATGGACCACCAAATACTAGTTGAGGTAACACTATAATAAGGGTTATTATTGATCAATATACTTCATATGGTCATTTGCATACAATTCATGATACTCTATCCCTAGATGAACTTTATTGGTTGTATCATAAAGAGATAGTTATGTTACTTGGAGTTCCTCTCTTTATTGTATCATATCTTGATCACAGGTTCACTTCAAACTTTTGTAAAATCCTTCATAATTAATTGGGTAATGAATTGAATTTTACTACATTTTTTCATCCTCAATCATATGGGTTGTCATCAAGGACAATTCAGACCTTGGAGGATATTCTATGTGGTTGTTTAATGGATTTACAGGGATTTTAAGATAAAAAAATTTATTTGGTTATATTTTCTTATAATTACATTTTCAATAACAGTATACAGTTAGATACATTTGAAATATTACTTGGATAGTGTATTTCAACTCTAGCTTTTAGGGTTGTTGTAGGTGAAAAGTTTTTGATGCGAACAGAATTGGTAGAAGAGATGGAAGGAAAAGTTCAGTTGATTTGGATACACATGAGGACAGCTTGAAGAAGGAATAAAATTTACCTAAATTTTTTACCATGTTACAAAGTGTTTTTAATGATTCAATGTTGAGAATGTATTTTTTAGATCCATCTCATTTATTTAGTTCAGATGTAGTTCTGTTTGAAGAGAAAATTTCATATATGGAATAGCCAGTCCAGATTCATGATCACATAGAGTAAGTGTTGTAGAATAAGGTGATTAATTAGGTTAATTATTTTTGGAGAACCCATATGGTTTAAGAGGAAACATAATAATCTAAAAATTATTCAAAGTAGAAATACCCCAACAAATTTGATATATGAAAAATACAGGGATGCATTTTCCAAATGGAGGAAGGATGTAACATCCAAGGTAATTATTGATTATGTAATTTTCATATCTATTAATATTTATGAATTTGATATTAATTTTACATAAAAGGGGTAACTATGTCTGATAGCATACCCCACAGGCAACAAAAGGTTTCTCTGAAATCTTATGTTGCACACAATATTGAGTTATACCAAAAACTGATACATTATTAATAATATTATTATAAATGATAGTTAACGCATAGTCATTGTACTAGCGGGAATGAAATGAACTAAATATATTACGTATACACATATTTTGTAAATGTTTTTTCATTCATAAAACAAATTTTAGATGCTTAAAATGAGAATAAATCCAATTTTAATCATAAATACTCTAATATTTTTATAAGGTAGTTTTACAACCTTTTGATGAAGAACCCTTTTTATATATAATTTGATTCACTATTATATATTATATTTAATAAAATGAAATTCTTATTTGGAAAAGGGAAATCAAAATTTACTTTTTCTTTTTGAAATTACTGTATTTTTCTGATAAAATTTATATTTCAATGAATAATGAAAAATATTGCATTGTAATTCAAAAATATCTTTTCATATAACTTATTTTTATTTTAAAATTATCATTTCAATTGATTAGGAAGAATATTTAGATTATTTTTTTTATCATTTAATACAATTATTATTACAGGAATTAATTTCACATTGAATTTTAATATAACCACATGTCAATATTTTAATGGTTTTATATAAAAATCATTTTCTCTATCTCTGTCAATAGGATAAATTTTTTAATTAATTTTTTTCCAATTTTTTGAAATGAATATGGGAAAATGGATTCCATAATTTGAATAATATAATCCAAATTATTTTAATTGGATCTTTTTATTTTTGTAAATTATGAATATTGACATTACTAATTTTTTTACCAAGGCTAATGTGTAAATTAGGAAAATACATGTAAAATTAATATTTTAATAATAATAACAACTCTAATAATTGTCCTAATACTTTGGGTGAGATATGGATGACCAAGAAAACCCTTGGGACAAAAATTTATCCTATGTATGCCATTTGGGTGTTATTACGAAACTCATATATTTTAATTTAAAGTAAAAGAAAATACGTTATAAGCATATAACTTTTTACTAAAACAATTTTAATATGGGATTATGTAAGTGATATAAATTAACATAAATAGTCGTTAAGAATATAAAAATATTTCCTACATCATTTTAATCTCTTTATAAATTTTTAGACATTAAATAATTAAATTTAGTTATGACACACCAATGATAGGGTGATTTCATTATAAATTATGGAATCAAATAAATGATATTATAAATGTGATAATAAATAGTATTTGAAATAATTTATTCTAACCACAATTTTTATAGGTGAATATGACATTTAAATATATTATACAATGGTTTTTTCGAAGTTATCACTCTGTTTATATTCTTTTCAAATTAACTAAAATGAATACTATAAAAATTGACATAATTGATGTTTTATAAATATATTAAATTATTAAAATATTAAAATATATTAAAATTAATTTACAATAAAAAAATGATTATTAATATTTAAAAAAGAAAAATTAGTGTCCAATTATTGGAAATTTACACCATAGAAGTAAAATTTATAGTCTCCTAATATTTAAAATGTTATTAGCAAAATTGAAATCAAAAAAGAATAATTAAGGTCAAAAAAAAAGTTTAGGTTTAAAATAAAATCAACACATGTCTCAAAATTATTGTATGGGGGGATTTCGAACTATAATAATCTTATATTATATATATCTCATGTTTGAATCATTTTTATTGAAAAATAACTTTATAATAATTTAATATTTTAAGAGTTTCCTAGGGTGCACCTCCCCTCTCCTATAAAATAGTACATTCTTGTCTCTAATAATAACTCATCCAATAAATTTTTTTCATACAATATCTTCCCAAACCCCTTCATTGAATACCTTACCACTTTATTGAGGCCTTAGTGTCTCTAGAACACCCTTATTTTTAGAGATGTTAAGTTGTTTTTCAAAAGGTTGTCAATTGAATAAAAGGTATCATTTTTTAAGAGTTTCTATTTTATTTCATCATCCACATTCTTAAATATACCTCTTAAATGATCAAACAAAAAACCTAGTATCCTCAATATATTGATATGATACTACGTTGACATAAACCCCTAAATCCATATCTAATTCCTTCAACTGGGAATGTAATTAATCATTCATGCATACATGTGAATTATCAACTCACCAAACCAATTTAGATCATTTTCTATTATCATCTATCATGATCAGTTATAATTGTAGATTATATAATAATATTTTAAATTAATTAAATATTTTACTCATAAAATAATAATATTTCAATAATTTTTTTACCTTTCATGAAAATAAAAATAATTACTTCATTTATGCCTACGTGTGAACTATCAGCTCAATGAAGCGATGTGAATCGTTTTTATTCACCACATAACATGTATGATATTTATATAAGTATATAGAAATGATTATTATGATTATGAAATCTTATTATAATTTTCTAATGTTAAAATAAAAATTACCTTATTTCGACAATGATCATTGAAAAAAGAAAATGTTTCTCATGTGTATATACGACGTATTGTCTCCAGGAATATAATGATGTTCGTTTTTCATAACCATAATTATGGGTTTGATATAAATCGAATCATTAATGTATAAAATTGATTATCATTTCATGATTACTATTCTAGGGATGAGGCACTTATGACCACATGGACTACTGACATGAAAACCATGATAATTTTTGATGCATGTACATAATATCAACAAAAAATATAATATGAACTTAAATAATTATTTAATTATTGTAACATAGTAATAAGAGATAAAAATTGATAAAAAAACATATACAAATTTATCAAGAATGTTGAAATAAATCTATATTTGTTATTTAGGAATTTTTATAATTTTTGTAATGATTCGGACTCACGGTAAGGTACTTCATATAAATCTTCTTTTATTAAGGATGATTTTATGAATATACAACTCCTTCTTTTGTACAGCATATAATAAACCCCATGGACTTTTAATTTCATTCAAAAAATTTAAAAAGGAATCTTTTATATACAAATTTTTTCACTAAATCATAATTTGAAATGTTTTGTGTTGGGAAAAAACCCCTCAAGGTAACATTACAGAAATTTGGGTTGATTGTGTTTGTTGACAAAACAGGTTTCCATGGTGAATTTTCGAGTTCCAGAGAATTTTTTGACAATCCATGTTGACAAATTATGATGACAAAGGAATGGACGATCTGGAGGAGATACAAAAGAGCAGTACAAGGTGGCACCGTATCCCAGTGTTTGCCAAATTTTTGGGGTCCAAAATTTGGAGTTTGGTGAGCATCGTGAAAATAGTATTTCCATGAAGATCATATTTTTATATGGAAAATGCATGAGTTTAGCGAATATGGGATGCTTGGATTGGATTTCGCGAAGGACAGAAAAATGGAGGTGGTGATGCTTCGCGATTTCATCAATGTTTCGAGAACGACAGAGTTGAAGCGCATCGCGGAAGTGAAGAGATTTGTGAGGGAGCTTCGTGAAGAAGGCGCAAAATAATGTTGACGTTGATGATTCACGATTACGACGAGCTCCACGATTGGAAAATTGACGTGGTGCTTCGTGATTTAGACAGACTTCTGGAGGATACTTCGGGGCTTCGCGATTTGAGATGACATCGCGTTGACTTCGCGCGGAAGGGGCGGGTCGGTGGAATAGCCTATAAATAGAGGCCGACTCCCTCTAGAGAAGTAGAGATAATTTTTAGAGAAAATAATTTGCTCTCGGTTCGCGAAGGATGTTTGCGAAGGTAGTGTGCTTCGCAAAAGTGGAGCTTCAAAACGGCTATTCTAGATCCCTGAAAGATGTGTGGTCCGCATTGGCTCAGTGAGCGTCATGAGGGGAGTCGCTTTGAGACGACTTGAGCTTCACGAAGGCCTCTGTATTGCGAAGGCTTGAGCATTCCGATGGTCTGAGCTATGAGAAATTGTGAGCTTCGTGAAAAGGAAGGTGCTTCGTGAAGGCTTGTCTGAGCTTCGTGGAATTGGGAGTCTCGTGAAGTAGGGTGGTTTGCGAAGGTGTTTCCAAAGGAATTTCCCAGTGGTTAAGAGGCAAAGTTGTATTCATCAGTGGATGAAAGTTAGACTATAACAGGGCATTCATCAATAGTTTAGGATGCATGTATTCATGTAAATGAAGAGATGTACAGGTCTATAAACTATGAGCGGATTCCCTTCCAGAGTAGTGAGCTTAAGAAAAGGAAGAAGGTGATCCTCTCCACCAGCAGTGAGCCAGAGAGAGAAATAGGGAGTGACCCTTTGGAAAGCAGTGAGCTGACCCTAAACCATGCAAAGGCAGTGAGCCTGGGATAGAGTGACTGTACCCGAACATTATAATCCACAACTAGTGAAGTATAATGGAATTTGGTACGACCGAAAAGCTGCCGGCATATGCTCCTTGGACATAGCCCTTAGCGGTGAACCATGTAAAATTTCTGTGTCTTATGCTTGCTTTACATTATGTTTATATTGTGCAACATGAGAGAGAGAGAAGAGTTTTTTTCTTAATAGCGAAACAAGATCAGAACAAACATTAATTTTAAATTAGTCATACCCTGATTCACCCCCCCTCTCAGGGTATTAGGCCTTGTGGACCTAACATTTCTTTTAACATATCCATCAAAAAAACATTTCCTCCTCTGTGATATTTTTTTGGTATTTGGATTCCTCTACAAGTCATAATGATTTTATAATAAATGTAAATACCATATTATCTTTTTAGGTATTTTGTTATTTAAATTGGTTTTGAGAATGGATTAATTATATTCAAATCATGAAATTATATATTAGGATTTCAATTTGAAAGATTTAGTTTTAATATATGCATGTTTTATGTGTTATAATTATGTTATGGTTCATGGGAATAGCTTGTGTATTATGGAGTTTCCATGATAAACTGAGGGCGAGTGACCCTGTGATAGATCTACAATTCATTGGTTAAAGAAATAGTGTTAAATAATAAGGAATCTACTAAGATTATTAAGGAATATATTGTGATGGGTATTCAAAATGTAACCATAATGGTTACTCCATATGTAGATATGAAAAATACAACGTATGATATAGATTCCATAAGATAACCTTATGGTTCATGATTTCTACGAATTTTTTCAAGATTCTTATTATTTCATGGGATTTAAATATTCATTATCTATCATTTTCATTAATTATTTTCTATCTGTTGCTGATATTTTTTTATCATCCCATGTTTTTAAAATTTTTTCACTGGGAATAAGGATGGATAAGGGAAAAAAAGATTGCAATAAGATTTTCATCGAGAAAAATAAATTATGTTTAATTTTAAAAGTTTTATATTGTGGAGTAATTTATACTGTTAAATTGGTATCCACATTGTCTAAATTTAATTTATTATTTTTTTCCTAATTCCATACAACATAAAAACTGAAGAGATCTTCAATTTTAATTCTATACATAACTCAATATTAAGAAATGTTTAAAGCTGGGGCCTTATATGGACTATCTCAAATGATAAAAATATATTAACTAATTATTTAATCCAAATCGATCCAAAATGAGTCATATTTGAATATAATATGAGATAGGGTAAAAATACGACCATACAATGTGATTTAGATGGGTTTCTAGGTTGTTTGATCCCTTAATATTATTGTTTTATCCTTTTTAACATGTTTTAACTTATAGTTTCATAACCCAAAATTTACCGAAGTTAATATTTAAAATGGCCAAAATTGAATGTGAAATAATTAAAAAAATTTGAATTTATGATTCCAAATATGTTTTAAATTTTATATAATTAATATTTTATTGTTAGAATAAATTAATATTGAATAAAAATTCCATAAAAAGAAATGAAAATAAATTTTCATGGAAATTTATTTTTGGGTATAAAAATAATTTTGGCCTAAATTAAGAATAATTAAAAATTCCATGAAAATATTGATTTTATGTTGAATAAAAATAAACTAATTAAACATTATAATCAATTCAAAATAATTTTATATATTTAATATACTTCACTGGAAATATATTTTTCTATAAAATCTGTATTTTTCAAAACTATCTGAAAAAAATAATATTTTTTAAAAATTCAAAATATTTCAGTTTATTATATTTTTTATATAAATATCTAAAAAATGATATTTTTTAATTAAATAATGTTTATAATTAAGGGAAAAATTAATTATAAAATCATCAGACAAAATTCAATAAAATCCATAGCTAAAGAAAACATATCTGCATGTTTAAAATGTCTTCAATGAAAGTTCAATACAAATTTATTACGCATAAATCAATTAATTAATATTATATAACACTTTTTTAAATACAAGTTTCTTAATTTTGTTTTTCCTATTTGGGTATCAAATTTATTGGATACATTATAATGTAATACATTATCATAGTTCATTTAGAGATGGGGTTGTGTGTAAGAAAAGCTATCAAATACTTTATGATTATTTCAATGGATAAAATATATAAGAAAAATATCACGCTTTTCTAAAAACCCCCGTTAATTTTAATATAGAATATTAATAATCCAAAATACAGGTAGATATATATTTCTAATAGTTTTAGATATAAAACTAAATTAGAAATAATCACTTACCTTTTAACTTATTGGAAGGAAACAACCCCCCCCCCCACCAATTTGAATGGTATTGTGTAGTGAAATAAAAAATAAGGAAGGATATATAATATTTATATTACTAATATCATTTATTAAAATTCTCAGTCCTCTAAAATGGATAACAATAAACAATATGATGGGATAATATATATTTATAAGTGTGATAGAATGGATTTAAAATCAAAGAACACATTTTGAATTGAGAGAACATTCATGAACAAGTGAAATTTGATTAGGATTTCTTAAGGACATAGTTATTTTTTGATGATATAATATTTTGGACAACCCAATGGTGTTATTTATAAACTATAAGGACTTTAGATATATTATAGATTTATTTTGGTGTCATGGTTTTAAAGTGGGACAGATTTCATGCATCTCTATCCAAAATAAATAAATATTTTACTAGCTTATCTCAACACCATCATATTGCAGGTATCCTTCATCAGATATCTGATGGAATTGATACTACATTCTATATTTATGTATACCCCACTGGTGATCCAATATAATTTTCTATATTTGTTAAACTCTATAATGTAGCTGGTGGAACTCCTATATGAATTGAAATTATGTCTAATTGGCACTAATTTAATGATTCTCTTCATTGATGAGACAGTGCAGCCTAAAGCCCATCAAAATCAATTTCATACTTCTAAAAATCATATAAATCCTTTTATTTGATCTAAAAAATCTATCCATGATTCAAAATATATATTAAATGATATCATGATACATTAAAAATATGTTCTCATGGTCCATCCCATAATCAAGATCCCATCATTTTATTCTTAATGTCAAATGTAGGGAATATATAATAAATAAATTCTAACCAATAAAAATGAAATCATTTGACACATTAATGAGTTTTTTATCGTTAAAATTAATGAATGGGAAAAAGATTCTTCACCTTTTTTATGATCACAAGTACATGAATAAAAATAAAAAAATTATAACATGTTACATTTTATAAAAATATATTCACCCATCAGTAAAATAATTACATTTGTCACTAATATGAGAATATCATTTATCTTGAATTACAGTTATTTATATCCCTTTTATATTATCAAAAATAATTCATAAATGTTATTAGAGAATATAGAAAAATTATATTTAATTAAAATGAAATATAAGTTCATCATAATTAATGATTTTAGAGAGATTCAAATTTTTTTTAAATTTTAAATTAAAAATGACTTTTTATAAAATATGGTTCAGAATGAATTTTATTAAATCTAAATATAAACAAAAAAATCATTTTATTGAAATATTTTAAGGAGATAAAAACATTCCAATTTTGTTTTTTAAAAAACAACTATTAAAATAATTTTAAAATTATTTATAAATAGGGGTCTCTACAATATTATCATTTAAGAATTCAAATGATATTATCCCCCTAAAATACCTCATTCTATATTTGAGGATCCATTATACAAATATAATTAATAAATATGGTAAAAATATTTAATAATAAATTAAAGTAAAATTATTAAATTGGATATTCTGAAAAGAAACCAAAATTAACATAAAATTAATTTCGATCATTAATATTTATTAAATATTTTATTAATAAACCATTTAAAATTAATTTTTTTGTGCAAACCATGTGTGATGAAAAAATACCCTTACTCATTCCCATGGTGAATATCATATTAAAAATATCACCATCCATATCTAAGGTAATATCCTCTTGTAGAATCTAAGCTATAACCCCATCCTTGTATTTATATCTAGAAACAATGTTTTTTGTGAGGTATCAAACTACTTGGACATTACCAAAATTATAGAAGTATTGAAATAATATTTTTTAATGAATGAAAATACATTATTTTGAAAAAAACATTAAACCATTAATTAATACAATTTTTTATTTTTTATTTTTTAAAAAAATTATCAATTGTTTCATGTTTATGATATAAGTTTCCAATGTTAATTATACCCAACTATCATTTTATACTATCACAGTGATGAATAAAAATGGACTAGTAAATATATTTATATGTTAGGGATTTTTGAAATAAAATCAATAAAAATATAACATTTTTGGAAGCGATAAAAAATAAAGTGGTATCAAATATAAGGATCATAGTGTGATAATGTTGAATATGATTTTTAGATATTCTTATAATAGTATTGTTACCACAATAGAATGGTATGTGGTCATATGTAATCCAAAAATATATGATATTCGGTTTCATCCATATATTTTTGGTGACTCATCTCCCAATGGTTATATATCTCACATCAGTTGTATTCAGAGTACTAGAGAATTGTTTTAAATAATTCTTCATGTAATGGATTTTTATAGAAGTTCTAAACCCCCACTATTACTTTTATAACATAGTTGGAATCATCAAAATGAATTATAATAAAAACATGTAAATTTAAAAGAGGATCCCATTGGATAATATATTCCTGGTTTTCTAGATACTTTAAAATAACTAAAAATTATTTTTAGAGATTTCATATAAATTTCCATAATATTTTATTTAAAATGGTCATGAGGTAATACAATAAACATGATTATTGGAACCTCAATGACATTGTGTTTTTCATAATCCCTAATAATGTCAATATGCAGATTATACTCTTTCATGCCACTTAATATCTCTACGTAAATCAATTGGGTGATACAGGAAAATATACTTAAATAATTCAATAATATATATCCAAGAATAAATATGTTTACAACGGTATTTTTAAATATATTTTTGGATAACACTTGGTCTTGTAGTGATTTGTGGATGACAGATGTTCGACACACCGAAGTCGACACAACGAAGTCGACACTCTACAGACGACACACAGAAGATTGACAGAACGAATTCGACACACCGAAGTTGACACACTGAAGTCGACACAACAAAGTTGACACATCGAAGTTGGACACACCAATGTTGAAAAACCAAAGTCGACATACCAAAGTCAACACACCGAATATTGACATACCGAAGTCGAAACAATGATATCAACACACCGAAATTTGACTGATCGAAGTCGATACCCCGAAGTCGACACACCGAAGACAACACACAGATGTCTGACAGACCGAAGACGACACACCGAAGTTGACATGGAGAAGTCGACACACCGAAGTTGACATGGAGAAGTCGACACACCGAAGTTGACATACCGAAGTCAACACACCAAAAATGATAGACCAATGTCAACACACCAATGATGATAGACTGATGTTACCAAACCAAAGACAACAGACTGAAAATGACTCACTGATTGTCATAAATAACAATTTCTATTTTATTAATTCAAATTTATTTCTAACAATTATATTTGGACAAAATAATGTTTCTGAAATTATATAATGTTGTCTCTAGGACTATATGTAGATACTGTGAGGTGCATGCACGTGCAGATATCATTATTCCAAGTGGAACCTGGAGTATAAAAGGACACCAACATTCACTTTAAACACACTGTCAAGAACACACTAAAATACAGATCGTGCGAATACACAATGAGATGAACAAAATCTCGACGTCACAAGAAGATTCTAATAAGGAATATTCTACTGAAGCCCACAGTACAATGAGGCATTAAAGAGAAAAACTTTTTCACACCTGGACGCTGGATTACTGAAACTACGACACTCTTTTTTGAAGCCATCTTCCAGAAGAGGACTTGAATTTATTTTTCTGAACATCCAATGAGTCCATAGATCTACTGCACATCACACATATATTTCTAAACTCCACTCTTCCTTATTAAACTCTGTTGTGATCTTATAGTTACTATTTGATCAGTGTGTATATCTGTTTTTTATCAAAAAATCTTTCTCCAATGCATAACTGAAGGATAAAAAAATATCGTCACTCTCAATACCTTCTTACACTTGTATCCCACATAGAATTGTGGAAGAGATCTTGTGTGATCTGTTTGTTAGTTTTTTCCATGAACAACTATGTTAGAGGTCAATTGTAACCTAGATAGCCTAGGTTTGATTTTGAACCTAGATCCAGGGTGTGGATAAAATGATTACTAATATAAATTTCATGGTGGCGGGTGACCACCAAGTGGAGAGGACTAAGTCTCAGATTGAGACTGAACCTCATGTTTTATCCGCTGTGTTGTTTATCTTATATTTTTCTATCTCTTATGTATTTCTGCAATTAAGATAAACTGAACATTTATAGTTAGTTTAGAAAGTTATTACATCTATTTTGAATCAGTAGGTTAGTTTCGAAAGTTTTACGAATTTTTAGAATGGTAAAACTGAGAACTAATCAATATTCTAATAGCCAAATTTAACCTTATATACTTTTATAAATTCACTACAAACAGACATTGTGTTTATTTTCATATAGGGATATTATTTTCAAACGAACCCCTTTTTAACAGAAATTTTTATTGACACTCAATTCACCCCCCTCTGGAGTCATCTACTCCGACCAACATTTGGTATCAGCAGCTTTTGAAATTTATTATCCATTTTTTTAAATTGTGTCAACTGGGATTATAGTTGTGTTTCAAATATCATAAAATTTATATTATTTTTTAATTTTTATCTCTTTGAAATTCCGTTACAACCTTTATCATGGAAAATATATTATAAGGGGATGCTACCAATATACAACCTTTATTTAAGGGAACTAACTATGCTCAGTGGAGGCATAAAATGAAAATACATCTTTAAAGTATGGGATTTTAAATTTGGACTACTATTGAATGTAAATATGATTTTACAGAAACAACTAGAAACACTTGGAATGAACCTACAAAAACGTCCTATAACAATAATTATAAAGCAATGAATGTTTTGTACTGTGTACTAGGAGTTGAAGAGTTTAACTGTACTTTTGCTTGTAAATCTTCACATGAAATTTGCGACAATCTCTCTATTTATCATGACTTATCATATAATGTTAAAGAAATGAAATTAAATACTTATTCTCTTAAATATGAAAATATAAATATGAAACCTGATGAGTCGATTTCTGATATGTATCTTTGGTTCAATGAAATTGTGAATACCATGATTTCTTTAAGAAGATATGTGACTACCAAAGAGCAGATCATGCGGATTTTTCAATGCTTACTAGAATGATGGTGTGGAAGGTCTGTGTCAATTAGAGAATCTTGCGATATTTATAAACTTTCAGGGAAGGAATTGATTGAAAATTAATGATGTATGAAGAAGAATTGAATGTAAATCAAGTGGAGGATGAACTAAAACGAAATTCTGTATCATTAAAGGCAATTGAATCCAAAGGTAAGGAAAAATAGAATGCTCAAGTTGCTGTCTAAAGCTCAATCAGTGATGAAGTCTCTTTAGATAGTTATGTAGAAATGACCCAGTCAGCTAGATGATTCACGTAATTCTATAAGAAAAATAATTTCTTCAAAAAAACCCAGTTAGAAAGGAAAGTATGATAACAAGGGAAATTGGAAAAGGGATTGTAAGAGAAGTGATAAATCAGAATAGATAATATGTTATGAATGTAAAAGGAAATGACATGTCATGGTTGACTTCCCAAAGATGAAATATAGGAAAAAGTATGAAGATGAGGATATAAGGTATAAGAAAAAAATGAAGGCTACATGGAGTGCCTCCGAGGACAACTCAAGTGAATCTGGCACTTCTCAAAATGAGAATGATATGGCCAATATTTTTTCTTGAAAAACAAAACTGATGTAACCTTAGACTCTCCTACACAAAATTATTATTATTCTGAAAGTTATTCTAGAAATATGAAAAATGATGAATTATTAGAATATTTCATCATGTTAGAAGAAACCTGTAATGGGTTATAAGATAAGTATAAAACTTTGAATAAATAGTCTACTCCTACTATATATTCTTGATCGGAACTTACAACATAAAAGGATAAAAATGCACAACTGCTAAAAGAGAACAATGAGTTAAAAATGTCTACCAAACTACTAAAGAAAGACTTAGAAATGATTACTAATGGATAAATACTCTTGATCAAATTCTTGGTAAACAAATAGCTCCGAATTATACTTCTGGGATATGATATCAACCAGGTAAAAGGAATATATCTAAATCTCATTTTGTACCCAAATTTGGAAAATCTACTACCTTTTTCAATAATCATAATTTTACAGAAAGTTCTAGTTCAACATATTCTTTTACCATATTTAATTATTCAAGACCAAACTATGTTTAGTTTTCAAATATTCTATGTTCTTCATATAGAAAACCCTATAAGATTGTTGTGGGTTCCTGAAGATTATATTACTAATGTATGTGGACCAATACAAATATGGGTACCAAAGTCGTTTCATGGATAAATTGTTTTGTAGGTATACTACCTAAAGTGTTCCTGTAAAAAGATGTGGTACTTGGACAGTGGATGTCTAAGACATATGACAGGGTATTTTTCAATCATTAAAGAATTATCAAGATCAATGGACTCCATTTCACATTTGGTGATAATGGTAAGGTAAAAATCATCATCCTAGGCTAGATTGGTAACCCTATCTCTATTTTAATTTCTAAAGTATTATATGTTGATGGACTGATGTATAACCTGCTCAGCATATCTCAACTATGTGTTGATGGATTCAATGATAAATTCATTAATGATTCATGTCATGGTTTTTATGCCAAGAATAATTTATTATTTACTACTTTTATAAATGATAATGTATATGCTATAAATCTTGGAAAACTAGCCTGACTGAATGTATCTTGTCTAAATGACTTTCACAAAGAGTCTTCGCTCTGGCATAGTATACTAGGAAATTGTAATATACATTCTCTTAGGAAGTTAAATATAAAAGGATTAGATAGAGACATACCCAAATTAGTGTTACCAGACAGTAAAGTATGTAATCATTGTCAAAATGGAAAGCAACATAAAATCTCTTTCAAACCAAAGAAATAAGTAACTACTTCTCAACCTCCCGAGTTTGTTCACTTAGACTTGTTTGGTCCATCTAGAATTTTAAGTCTCAATGGGAAGCATTATGTTTATGTTCTTTCAGATGATTTTTCTAGGTATACATGGACCTTTTTCCTGGCTCACAAAAGTGAGGCTTGTTCTCACATTACCAAGTATGCTAGGACTATATAAAATCAAAGATGATTTGTGATTAAATCCTTAAGAAGTGATGATGGTCGTGAGTTAGAGAATCATGATTTTGAAGCCTGCTGCTCAAAAAATGGTTGTAATCATAACATCTCTACACCTAGAACACCTCAATATAATGTTGTGGTAGAACGAAGAAATATAACCTTACATGAAATTTCCCGAATTATGATCAATGAATATGATTTACCCATTTATTTCTGGGTTGAAGCTGTTAATACATCTTCATATCTAATTAATGGAGTCTTAATTAGAACCATTGTAAAGAAAACTCCTAATGAGTTCTGAAATAATTGGAAACCCAAATTAGGTTATTTTAAAGTGTTTGGATGTAATGTTTAATCTCTGAATACTAAATATAATTTAGAAAAGTTTTCTTCCAAAATGTATGAAGGAATATTTCATGGATACTATACATCATGAAAAGACTATATAGTCTATAATAAGAAAAACAAATGTGTGGAGGTATCTATACACATAAAATTTGATGAAGAAGATCCTCATGAACCCAGGACCTCACTAGAAAATATTTAAGAGGATATGTCCAATATGGACATTATTGTTAAAATTGAAAATCATAATTTGAAGGAATCTGTAAAAACATCTTGTTCTGGAAATTCTCCAACTCTAAACCATAGTGATCCTAAAAAACAAGATATATCAAGTCCTACTTCCTATAGACCAACTAGAACCCTTAAAAATCAACTCATAAATGCTATTTTTGGAGATTTAGATATAGGAATAGAAACCAGAGCTTCCTTGAGAATCCAAGATGAACATCAAGCTTTCCTGTCACTACATGAACCTAAAAATATCTATGATGTAATCAGTGATGAATTTTGGGTAATGGCCATTCATGAAGAACATAACTAGTTTGATGAAAATAATGTTTGAAAACTTGTAGATAGACCTAAGGATACTTTTACCATAGGAACGAAATGGGTTTTTAGAAATAAGGTAGATGCAGTAAGAAATATAGATATAAATAAATCTAGACTAGTTTCACAAGGATATAATCATAATGATGGAATTGATTATGATGAGACTTTTCCATCAGTAGCAAGACATGAGGCAATTAGGATCTTACATACCTATGCAGCACACATGGATTTTAAACATTATCAAATGGATGTCCAAAGTGCATTCCTAAATTGATATATAATTGGGGAAGTGTTTTGAACATCCCCCCACCCCGGTTTTATAAATCCACATTTTCACAATCATGTGTTCAAATTATAGAAAGCTTTATATGGTTTGAATCAAGCTCCACGATATTTGTATAAAAGGTTATGTAATTATATTTTTTCGAAAGTTTTTACAAAAGGATGTTCAGATACTTCATTATTTATAAAAATAGTTTCGAAATAAGTTTTAATAGCTCAAATATATATAGATGATATTATATTCGGATCTTCTAAAAATTTATTTTGTAAGGATTTCTCAAACATAATGCAAAGTGAGTTTGAAATGAGTTTAATGGGTGAGCTATAATATTTTCTTGGATTTCAAATATTTCAAAATAATAAAGGTGTTATCATAAATCAAAGTAAGTTGATGAAAGATCTTTTGAAAAGATATGGCTTTGATAGCATTAAGAGCATTGAAACTCCTTTGAGTTCTACATGTAAGATATATCTTGATGAAAATGGAAAATTAGTTGATCAATATTCTTAAGAGGAATGATAGGGAGATTGCTCTACGTAATAGCTAGTAGGCCAGATATTATGTTATGGGAGTGTATGTGTGTGAGATTACAAGAAAACCCAAAGGAGTTACATCTAAATAGTAATAAAATAATTTTCAAATACCTCAAGTATACAACTAACTTTGGATTGCTCTATCAAAAAGGACATCCTTTTGATTTAGATAGCTACTCAGATGCTGATTTTGGTGGATGTAAGTTAGATAGAATGCGTACCTTTGGAAAATTTCACTTTTTGGGAAAGACCATAATATCTTGATGTAGTAAAAAAGGAAAACTCAATTGCATTATCAACAGATGATGTAGAGCACATTTCTGCTGGTATCTTTTTTGTACAAATTTTGTGGATGAAACATACCTTATTATAATATGGATTCAATTCAGAAAAATCCCCATAAACTGTTACAACACAACTGCTATTAACATTCCTAAAAATCCAATATCTCATTCTAGAACAAATCATATTGATGTAAGACATCACTTTTTGAGAGATCCTTATCAAAAAGTTGATATAACTCTTGAGTTAATCGAGATTAAACATCAACTTGCTAATATATTCACTAAACCCTTAAATTCTGAGATATTGAATTATATAAGACATGGACTAGGAATGATAAATCATGAGATGATATCCTGAAACTAATCCTTGAAACCGATCTAATGAAAATGATCCTTGAAACTAATCTCTTGAAACAGATCATTGAAACCAATCTCAATAAATCGATCCTTGAAATCAATATCATGAAACCAATCCCTGAAACCGATCTCATGAAAACGATCCATGAAATCAATCTCATGAAACCGATCCATGAAACTGAATTCATAAAACATATCCTTGATACTAATCTCATGATACTAATCCTTGAAACTGATCTCATGAAACTGATCCTTGAAACTGATCTCATGAAAATGATCTCATGAAACCGATCTTTATTAAACAATTCTTCTTAACACTGATCTTCATGAAACCTATCTTCTTGAAACTGATCTTCCTGAAACTGATTCATTAACACCGCTGTATTTAAGGATTTTTGTGTAATTCTATCTATTTTAAATAAAATTATGTTGTTTAACTCTCGTTTTGCCGCATTTAAATTTTCTTTTTTATGATTTACAATCCTTAAATGATATATATATATTTCAATCTATCCCAACCTTTAACATTCTCCTCTACTGTAAATCCTTCCAACTTTAGTCACTCTTCCTCTTGGAATCTTGACCTCTCAACAATGTTGGAATCTGAATTCTGGGGATGGAAAGGACCAATCATGCAATAGAAGAACTGAGCAAATATCCTACTGCAAAGTGTCCGAAAGGTGAGTCCAGTGGAAATACAAAACCGAGCTTCGAAAGATGAGTGGTTATGACTGAAAAAGAGGTGTTTGCTGAGTGGCTTCTATTAAGCAAGTATTTTTTTGATGAAAGTACTGGAATCTCAAGGATGGCTCAGTTGGATATCTAATTATGAAATATCTTATAATCCTTAGCTATTTCATGAATTCTATCAACATTTAAGTATGTCACTAGATGAATCTAATGCAAGAAAGATGAAGTCTCTGGTAAAGGGAAAGGAAGTAGAATTTTCATCTAAGGAATGGGATGAATACTTAGAAATTCCTCATGAAGGTATCTATAATAACAATTCTGGTAATATTACACCTTCAACTAATTTTTTCTCTTATGAAGATGCTCTAAAGGAGATGACTGGAAATTGAAAATCTTGGAGGACTGTAGCAAATGAATTTGAAGGAGAAGTAAGGATGATCATTAAGTTCATACAACATAAAACCTACCCAGGGAAGGGAGATTTCTCTACTATGATGTATCAAGATGTTTTCTTGACCTTTTTTTTTGAAACAATGAATAAAAGTGAACCTGTGTATGTATATAAAGGTGAATATCTCAGATTGGATTAATCCATCCAAGAAGGAAACCTACTTATACTATTCGAGGATGATTTATGCTATGTTGAAATGGATAGGTTTTGTGGGAGATGATAATGAATTGAAAAATTCTTGTAGTGGTTTTTGTCTTCAAAAGGACATTTGTAAGAAGATGAAAATCTTCTGGAACCCGTGGAAGAGATGTTGGGTAGGAGATAAGGAGAGGCTATAAGAGTTTTTCCATCCAGTTGACCACCCTTCTAGACCAAAGGATCGAGCTGATCCATGTATCAAACAAGGAGTGGTTCTAGTTTATTCTGATGAGGAAGCTAAGCCTGAAGTTCCAAGGGAAAAAGGATCTCATTATGATGATAGGAATGATCCTGATATTGTTGAATGTCCCAATGATTTGTCTTATGGACCTACCATTCCACCTTCAGACTTTCCCTCAAGATAACCTTTATTAGATGATGAGGATGAGGAAGAAACTGAAGTAACCAGAGTTGAAGGCTATGTCAGTAAATTAGATAAGGACTAAGATGATGATGATGAAGATGATGGTGATGATGGGGGAAATGATGAGAATGTGGGTGACTCTCTAAAAATGGCGCAACAAGTGGTTGAAAGATCCAGTGAGGAATCTTTACATGGGGTTTGTCATGGTGTTGAGCATGTTGGACAACTGGATGTTAGTCAAAGAGGTGCTGAGCATGAGGACATACCAACCCATCCTAATGATGAAAATCAAGATATCATTTAGGAGTTGAATGATCTTATGGTTGCTAGCCAAGAGGAAGAATATTAAGTTACAGTGCCTCAGATTAAGGAAGTGGCTCATAATGTTGAAGTAGTTGTAGCCCAAGAAAAACCTGATGTTTGGTTGGTTAATGTTCCCAGACAAGCTGTTACGGATAGAGACCAGGATAAACAAGTTAATGATAATGATTTTGTTCCTATACCTCAAAGAAGAAGGATTAAAAGTGATACTGTTGAGCCAAGAGACTGGACCTATACTAGAGAGTGGAATAATGATCTAAGACACATTCCTTTTGGTTTAGAGTTTGTCTCGGAGGAGGAAAGGGTTCCTTACCCTCCTGCTCCACAAGTCCAAACATAACCAGAACCAGTTGCACCTTTTCCACCAGTTGCAACTCCAGTAGTAGAACAAGTATTGTAGGTAGTTCCCAATGACTATGTAACTATGGATGATTTAGATCATTTCAAAAATGTGATATGTGAGTCTGTGATATCCTTAGTTGGATCCAAAAGTGAAGCCTCCACCTCCATAGGTATCGCAGATGCTGATGCAGCAAAGATTTCATGAATGATGATCGAAGAGATTCAACCAAGTCTCAATACTAAAGAAGAAACCATTATTAGACCCAACACCTTGCTACGAGAATAAGTAAGAAAGTTTAGAAATGAATTTAATTCCTTAACCACTAACTTCAAGACCACCATTAGTGGTGTTATGAAAGTTATTTTCAACATGGTAACACATCTACTTAGTGTAGACATGAATAAGTTGAATAAAGATCTTGGGAAAATATTGACTAAACCATCCATTTCGAGGAGTGGGAGAAGTGTTGTCGCTGATTGCGAATCTCTCAAGGTTGTGATAAGAGAGGAACTTCAAAAACTTCAGAGTGTTTCAGACAAAGAAACAACATCAAAATATAGATCTTGTGTATAATATGGTCAGGCGGTGTGCAAATGAAGCCTCTACAGCTCAGAGATAGATTCCGGAAAAGGTGGATTAGTATTTTACTAAGATTTATACACAGCATGATCTCATCAATAGCTTCAAGTTTCTCATAGAAAATCTTAGAATTCCTCCAGTCACAGAAGCATTCAAGAATCAGGTCACTCATTTGAAGGATTTTACCGCTTTGCTAAGCAAATTTTTTGAAAATACAGATGATGTAGAGAAAGACATGCAATATGGTGGTGAAATCTTTAATGATTTCATCCACCTGCTCAAAACATATCTACAAGATCAGGCTGAGGCTATTGTGGTCCCTCTAGCTACTTTAATTGATAATACCTCTCAACCTACTGCTCCGCTGACTATCTCTCAGGCCCTTTCCCAGATTCGACCAATCATCATAGGGTAAACTCCAAGTCATGTGTTGTTAGAAAGGAAACCTACCCTTATAGATACTATTCCAACAGGTGTTTCCCTGCCCGGTGTCATCTTCAGACCACCTATTTCCTCTACCTCAAAGAAACCTTTTGCTTCTCCATTGGATCCATCAAACAGAGGAGAATCTCCTCAGCATCCAAACACTTAGTGATGGATTGTTTGTTTTTTATATGGATTTGGTCTTTTTGTTTTTATTGTCCTTTTATACCTCTTAATGGAAATATTTATGGTGTCTTTCATTTATGTTATTTCTCATTTTTTTTGCTAATCCCAAAAGGGGAAAAAAATGAGGCATACATTATTTCTCTAGGAGGGATATTGATTTTCAGGTTTAGAACACAATACATGTACTCACCTTAATCATTTTAGTGAGGGTGATCTTTATTTTAAAATTTTAACCAAGGAAATAATTTTGTTTTATTGGATATTTTAATTTAGTGAAGTATGCTATGTCAAGGTATCTTTATTCTATATATCTCCATGTATGCCATAATTTTTTATTATCAAAAAGGGGGATATTTTTGGATCCTCATTGATATTGTAGTTTTCAAAATCACAAATAATGAAAATATTCAGATTATACTCTTTCATGCCATTTAATATCACTACATATATCAATTGTCTCATACAGAATAATATAGTTAAATAATTCAATAATCTATATTCATGAAACAATATTTTTACAAGTGTATTTTTTACATGTATTTTTGGATAACACTTAGTCGTGTAATGATTCATGTAAGACAGTTGTTCGACACACCGAAGTCAACACAACCAAGTCTGCACACCGTAGTTGAAAAACCAAAGATCGACAGACAGATGTCGACACACTGAAGTCGACACACCGAAGTCTACGAACTGAAGTCGACACACCGAAGTTGACGCACCGAAGTCGACACATAGAAGTTTGACACACCAAAGTCGACACACCATTTTCGACACACCGATGTTGACACTATGATGTTTGAAAGACCATAGTCGACACACCGAAGTTGATAGACCGAAGTCAACACATCAAAAATGACAGACAAATGTCCACACATCAAAATCAACAGACTGACGTTACCAGACCAAAGAAAACAAAACGAATATCACTCACTAAAAGACATAAATAACTGTTTCGATTTTATTAATTGAAATTTATTTCTAATGGCCATATTTAGAAAAATTAATGTTTCTGATATTATTTAATGTTTTCTGTAGGACTATCCATAGACAGTACGAGGTACATGCATGTGCAAATATCTTTATGCCTAGTGAACCTTTGAGTATAAAATTAATTCAAATTTTACTTCAAATAGAACGCCAAGACCATGCTGAAATATAGATCGTGTGAATACAAAAAGATGGGAACAATAGATTGACATAACATGAAATTTCTAACATGAAACATTCTACAGAAGCTAATAGTAAATCGAGACTTTAAATAATATGACTTTTTCACATCTGGAAGCTAGATTATTGAAACTGTGACACTCTTTTCTGAAGCCAACTTCTAGAAGGGGACTCAAATTTTCTTTTCACTACATCCAATGAGTCCAGAGCTCTACTGCACATCACACATAGATTTATAAACTCCACTCTTCCTTATGAAACATTGTTGTCATCTTGTAGTAACTATTTGAGCAGTGTGTATATCTGTTTTGTTTCACACACACTGTATCCTAAGCATAACTGATGGATAAAAAAATATCCTCACATTAAATCCCATCTTACCCTTGTATCGCACATAGATCTATGAATGTTATCATGTGTGATCTGTTTGTTAGTTTTTCCCATAGAGAACTATGGTAGAGGTCAAGTGTGACCTAGACAACCTATGTGTTTTTGTGAACCTCGATCCAAGGTGTTGATCATAAGATTATTAATATAAACTTCTTGGTGGCGTATAATCCCAAATTGGAGAGGATTAAGTCTCAGCATGAGACTAAACCTCTTGTTTTATCCATTGTGTTATTTATCTTATATTTTTTTATCTGTATTGCATTTCCGGCATTAAGAAAAAATGATCTTTGATAGTTAGTTTAGTAGGTTTTTACATCATTTTTGAATCAGTAGGTTTGTTTCAAAAGTTTTACTAATCATTATATTTGTAAAACTGAGAACTAATCAATCTTATGAGAACCAAATTTAACATTAAAGACTATTATAAATTCACTAAGAACTAAATTTTTGTTTATTTTAATTGGGGGATATTTTTTTGTAAAGAAACCATTTTTAACAAAAATTTTATAGATACTCAATTCACCCCCCCTCTTGAGTCATCTAATCTGACCAACAATTATATTCATCATGATTTATGTCATGTGAGAAGGAAAACAATCATAATAATATTACTAATTTTTTAATAAGTTTACTATATTCATCCAATGTTAGAATATAAGCAGTAATCATTAGTGTACTATGTATTATAACATAATCCATGAAATAATTTATTAGAATATCAAAAAAAAATTTAATTTTTGTTTGGGTAGAATCATTATAAATCAATTAAATTGTAATAATGAGGACGAATTGTTGTTCTAAAATAAAACTAATTTAAAATTTTTTATTCATTAATTTATAAAATTCATGTCAAAGTGATTCCTTATTTATTTCAAAAATAAACTCATCAAAATAAATATTAGCAATTAATAAGTCATATGAAAAATAATATTAATGGAAGAGTGGAGTTTTCTTCCCCATTGGATGAAAATTTTAAATAAGTAATTTAGTATACCATTCATGCAACTAAATAGGAGTGTACATTAAACCATAAACTGAATATTTATACCTGAAATAAGAATTTGGAAATTTATGATTTTCTTTATGGAGTTATTGATCCACAAAATTATTTTATATAATCAAACTATTTATAATATTACATTAGAATATATTAGAAAAAGAATCAAATTTATGTTTGTATCAAATGATAGTGATTTTATAATGGATTATAGTAGAGAAATGATTGAATGTTATTAAGAATAATTTATAACTTTTATATTATTATAGCCTTTATTTATAGATCTAGTCATTTTATAGGCAATATTTCATGGACCATTATTTATTTTTAAAACACACTTTATACAAGTAATTGGATTATTATTATGGTGTTCTATGAGGGTTAAAACAACATTCCTTTGAAATTTTTGTAACACATCATTCGTGAAATATATCTACTTATCTTAATTAGTACGGTCATCAGGGGTCGGAGTTTCATGGAGAAATAAAAAAGTATTTTTTCATCATTATTTAACACCAACAGTCTAGATTCACATCAAAATAGTAATTCACTAATAAAAATTTTATAAGGATTTCCTTTTTATATTACAGTTTAATTTTTTAACATAGTATATATAGGTTTTTATCATATTCAAAAAATTTAAAATATTTAGGTTTATGAAAGGTAGAACAATCTTGGTCAACATCATCATCCATTTGAGGATAAGGTTTATAATTATGTTTATAATATTATATGTTAATTGAATCTTATAATTTATTGGTACTATTATTCAAGGCTTAGTATGATTTTCTTTTATTTTAATTAAATAATAAAGTTACAATCATTCGATTTAGGGTAACAAATCATAGACTAACCTTGGTGTTAAGGATAAGTCATTTTCAACTAAATATATTAATGTATCCTACTTTATTAATTTTCATTTCCATATATCATAAGGCTTTTTATAAATATGTGCATTATAAGAACATGGATAATGATATACAAACTAATGTTGAACCCCTATGCCGAAAAGTATTAATGTTTTTTAATATCACTCAACATAGTCCTAGAAATTTCATAGAGGTTCTTATTTCATCCTTAAACAACCCCATTTTGTTAATATGTTATATGAGAAGAGTAGGAATGATAATAACCTTGTGAGTAAAAAAGATCATTAGAGTGCCTTTTATCAAATTATATACCATTTTGACCAAAAAGGGATAATATATCATAGCAATTTACAATTTCTAATTTTATGTAAAATTTGAAAATTGACATTATAAGCCTTATATTCATTAGGAAATAATAAATCCCTTATATATCTAGTATAAGCATTAATAATTAGAATAGTGTAAGTTTGAAATCCAATAATAAGAACCTAAATTAGTAAAAAATGATTATGGTGAACAAGTTATAAGGACTCGGAGGATAAAAATTAATTTTTAGATTATAAGAAAAATTTTAATTATTTTTTATATGATGGTAAGTTTCCAAAACTATTTTTTATTTGAAAAATTAAATTATGGTAAATATCATACTAGTTAGTTATAGTTGAAATTAACAAGATATTTCGTTTTATAATGGCCAATCTGATGATGAAAAATCCAATATTTACTATCTTGTGAACATAAACAGTAAACATTTTGACTTACAGTATACTGTAAATATATAATATAATCAATTTTAAAATTATATGGGACAAATAATATTTTTACTTTTTGAAATAAAAAATTTAATCATTAAATTTTAAAAATCAATTATAAAACACATATGTACTAATTTAATATTAATTTGTGTATTCTGATTTATAATGTTTACAAATAAAATATATTTTATTAATTTAGAGTTTGAAAAAACAATAATACCAATATTTGTGATTTTAGTTTTTGAATCATCATCAAATGTGACATGTCCTCATTTGATTTTTTTTAATTAATGAACTCAAAAGGATCAAAAAAAATATTTACCAACAAACCAAAATCGAAATACCTAGTAGATTATCATGTTTTTTTCCAGAGAGTCTTTTTAAAAAATATGAAAATTATAATGCATTTGGTAGCCATTTCCTAGGTCCAACTATTTTATCCAATAATGACATCATAATCCAAACCTATTTACAAAATGTTTTTACAATCAGAAATATAAAATGAGAGATGAATTGATTATTACCTACAATGTCTAGAATTATTATATTTTTATTCCTAATTAAGATACTTTAATATCATCAAATAATTATATATAAATATATATTGTATTTACCTATTCAAAATAATATTTTATGTATTTTTTTGAAATACAATATTAATTTGAAAAAACCATTTTTATAATTAATAATAATTACACATTGAGACCCCAAAATCATATTTAAATATTGATCACAATTCATTAATTAAGAAAGATTTTTTTATAATCATAAAGTTTAGATTCCATATTTTATATAATTAATTGTTCATTTAATTTTAAAACAAAAACATATTTTTCATTCCTTATTTGATAGATTAAAAAGAAGAATGATTGTAAATGTTTTAAATTTAAATATATTTTGATCCATGTTCACTAAAACCATTTTGATGTTGTTCTATAGAATAAATTAAATAATTATAAATTAATTAATATATTGACTAAGTGTAATATAATAATGTAGAAAATGAAAAAAAATCACAACTACATAACTATCCCTCATATGTTAAGTACTGAACACATTAATTTATTTTTTATTTTGATGTATGATATTCCTTTGATGCACTACAAGTTGAATCTTTTAGTTTTCTTTTACATTGGTTATTATCTTTATAATTTTTCCCATTTCAATTTTCAATATAGAATAATTTGATCACACTTTTTGAAACTAAATAAAGTAACTTATATTGACTGATTTTCCTGTTTGTAATGGTGAAAATATATTTTATTTTTTATGAACTTTCTCATCTTAATTTTATGATATGAAAATTTAGTGTAAATTATAGAGGTACTTCATATAATTATTTGAAGGAAACTATATTTTTAGTATCATTGACCCATTTTTCTTCATTTTCAACTTAACATTTTATAGTTATCTCAAATGTATAGGGAGATATGATGAGATCACAAAAAATAATGACCATTATAATGAGTTTGGGGATGGAATAAGTGTTAATTTGTTTCAGTGTGAAACTCCATTTTTTTGATATGGATGGATAATTAATAATGTATATGACATAAATGTCATGACCAATGAAATATTTTTTTGAGGAATGTTGATAAAAAACACCAAACTAACGAGATGATTTTTTCATATAAAATATATATTCATTTAAGAATATGAATAATTATTATCTATACCTTGAGATTATTCTTCATTTATGAAGTTTATCTTTATAAACTAATCATTATTGAATCATTGGATTGTGAGGAAACAAAATATATATCCTTTAGGGGTGATCAACATGTCCACTAATGTTCTCCTAAATGAAAAGATATATATATGGGTGTTATCATGACTAATTAACCATCATGAATTTTTATCCTTTGAATTCATCACATTCCATCGGGCATGAATGTATTTATCTTTTTCATCTCTTTATTACGAGCATTATAGGAGGAGGAGATTCATTAGAGGAATATTGTTTTTCCAAAAACTAACATCCTATAAAATTTGATAGTAACATACATATAGACTTTGGGTTAGATTTTAATATTGTATAAATTTCAAATGATCCTCATAAAAAATATTAGACCTCGAGAATCCCTTAGGGATGACATTAAATGATAATATTATTTTATTCAATGTCATATCCTAGCTGGTGAATTTATAAATATAATTTTACAGACATGAAAATTAATATTTATCAACATACGTAAATATTTATCACTCTTACTCCTCATCATTTATTGAATACCAATATTAATAATTTTTTTAAATTATTATTCAATAAATAAATAAATTTTCATTACATAGACTAATGAATAAATATTTACCTAATATTTACATACCTAAATAAATTTTTAAAAAAGAAATATTTGTTTATTCTATTGTAAATATCATGAGATAAAAATATTATATATTCTTGTAATTAAAAAATTAACTTTGAAATAAATTTTTTAAATATTTATTATAATTTAATAAATACTGAATAAATATTATAAATAATTTTGTAGAATTATATGAATTATAATTTAAAGATTAAAATAATATATGACTAAAATTCGATGAATAATTTTATGTGTGACCCCCTATGACACTTCTTGATTGATGTTAGGTAGAATATCCTAAATTTGAAGTTATTTTTCAAGAAATGGTTAATAGAAACAATAGATCAAGAATATATGTCGCAATAAAAAATTTGAATTATAAATATCAAATATAACCCCTTTTCATGATATATATTCATGAAGGATTCATGCATGTTCCATCAACCTGAATGCTTGTCATATATTTCATTGATTATCTGGATTGAACATGTCTATATAATCATGGCCATGTGTTTTTTAAAAATTCTATTCCAATCAAAGGGATAATATATATACATCTAGGATGTTTTATTAGATAAACCATCCATGAATTAATAATTATTAACATTTCATTAATATTTCCCCAAATGTGACTGACATGATCACAATAATATATTTTCCTAGTTTATAGAAATACAATAAATTTTGTTATTCATGACATGAATTAATAATAATTTTATTTATTAAGTTCCATTACATGTTCTCATATAAATCAATATTCATTTACCCATAATAATGTGGAACTTCTAATAGTAATTATCTTTAGATAATCTCCCATCTTAAAGACTACCATGAGCAAACATTATGAAATAAAGCCACGTCTAATTTTCCGTACCCACACCTGATAGTCGACAAACTATATTACTCATCATATAATGGTATTTATCTATATAAAATGGTTTGATCAGTTCATAAAATAATTTCAAGGTTATAATCAAAATAGGGAACTTCTATGCCCTTTTCAATGAGGTTTATACACTGAATTTTTTTACATTAATGTCACATGGAGTTAAGAATTATATGTCATAATTTATTTATTTCAATATTCAATTTTTAAATATAACTTCAATATAGATAAAAATAGTTATTTCTAGAAATGAAACTATAAAAACGCTTACTTTTAATAGAGATAAATTCAAATGACGTTCTGTACTATAGCACTAATAAGAAGATAATGATTTTACTGAGATAAGACATCAGATACTGGGTATAAATAATTCTATTCAATGGAAACTCTCATAATATTAGGTTTTCAAAAGTTTCTATGTGTAATTAAATAACTGGTATTGGAGAATTACAATAAACATTATAATTATTTTGTGGATCATTCACTACATTGAACATGACATGAACGACATGCCAAATAAATTTTTTACTATGAATATTGATAAATAGAATAAATAGAACATATAAATGAAATTTTAATATTAAATTTATTATAAATTTACTTATTATCATAAGAATGTTATACTTTTATTAGGATCATTATTCAATAAAAATGTTCATATTCTCAAAAACCCTTTGTAGGTACCTTCATGGAGCATGTATAATATATGTATAGAATCCCTCTAGTGGTGATCAAAACATAATCATTTAATAATTAGGTGATTTCAATTGTGTTCTGTGTAATAAAATGTAAAAAAAATAATCATTCATTATTCAACATGATAACTTTAATATTCTTCAAAATTATAGGATTTTATATCATTATTGTTAGTGTGAGAATATGAATTTGAGAGTGGTTTTCAATGTACGCAATGATTCTCAATTCTATATTAACATTACACAATTGACATTTCCATATATTTATAGAGATAAGGTTTAGGTTATAATAATATTAAATTTTAGACAATACATTAAAAAATATTATTATCCCTAACAAACGACATGCCTTATAAAATTAATACTATTATTACTTCAGCGAACCTATAAACATACACTATAAAAAATATTATTTTTTGACCATGTAAATTAATATTTGTAACAGGACATAGTCTTCGTCAATTTTAAAACCTTGTAATTTATTAAAAACTATAATAAATATTTTATTAAATATTTTTTACATGAATAAAATTATTCATTGTCATTATGAATAATATTAAATCTATTAATTAAATTTAAATACAATTTAGTTGAGATTAATGGAATCACAAAGTGTGTTTACATTAAGGACTATGTCTAGTTGGAATTATTCAGGCTGGCTTAAAGTCCAATATTACTCTCTAGAAATGGGTCAAGGCACTCACAAGAATGAATATAATATTAAATTTAAAAAAACATATGAACAATTTTTGAGTAGTATAATTATATTTTCTAAATATCTCTTAACACATGTTTTGTATATTTTTCACCAATAAATATGATCAATATATCATTCATTGACTATATGTAATAAACATTTCCTTTAAACATGAATAAGGATTAAAAGTTTATGGTTTTATTATAATAAAAGATTTGAGATATCATCATTCATAAATATGGAGGATACAAAACTTTCCTCCACATATTCATTAATGAAACATCACTCGTCATGTACCCAATATACCAAACATCTCCATAAACAATATCTTCATGGTTTACTCAATAAATTAAAGTGAACGAGTCATAATATTCATTAAAAATAATCATAAATTATAAATACAATTACTTACACATAAAAATCGGAAAACCCAATATAGCCAAATCATGGTGAATTCAAATTGGTGGGTATATTTTTATAATATCTCATCCAAGATATTTCTGTGAATGTAATTTATGGGAAGAAGTATAACCTTCTTATTAGTACTCACACCTAATATTAATATTGTATGTGTCCAATTATAGAACAATATCATACCATAAAACTATAATTAATAATATCATAATAGTTTTTCTTGTTTCCCAATATATTGGGGTACTTCTATAACCCTATAAATATGATAGTTACTCTATTACATTGTTATATTAAAGTCATATATAAAAATAAAAATCATGAAATATGATATTTTATAAATATTAAAATCATTGAATAAACTTGTTATAAAAGTAAAATTAGTTTGTCCAAGGATACCAAATCAAAAAACCAAATAAATGGTCTAGAGCCAACTACCTATGACATTTATTCCTCTAAACAACAAATGATTGTTATGTTTCTAATTAATCAAGGCTTTAGTCATGGTTTCTTCAATATTGTCTTACATTGAAATATTTCTCACTATGACTTCACCTCTCTCATAAAAATCCTTAAATTGTGATATTTATAATGTATATTAATTATTCACTAATGTATCATTTTCTCTTTTTAATGGGTCCCACAACAATATTGTCATAATAAAGTGTGATATGATCATTTATACTGTGTAAAATGTCAAGCTCTAGGATGAAGTTTCATATCCGAACTACTTATTTAGATGAATCAGAAGAAACAATATATTTGTATCTTTCAATAGTATCTCTAAACACAACCTAAATTTAGCTCTTCTATCTAAGAAAACATTTATAACATGTGAATATATATCCCATTTTTTATTTCAAATCATATTATTTTGGTTGGAGACTAGTATATGTGTATCCTTTGATGATATATTTCATTATCCCCTTTATGGACTAGGAACATATCTTTAGTATACATTAGATAATTAAGGATATTATTGACTTGAATTGAATGTTGGTAAAATGGGTTTCCATTATATCTTCATACCATACATAAGGAATATGTGTCATATAGTCTTGAACATAGCATAACATATATGACTGACCAAATCATTGAACTGCATGGAATCCTTTTAATCCTTTGTCTTTCCACATATGTTAGAGGAAATATTTTCCTAGAGTGATTAATACCATGTGACACTAGTAATAATACCATCTTGCATTGTTGTATAAAAATATATTTAGAAACTTTTCAGTATACATACCATGACATAGGTTAAGAAGCCTTTAGGATCATAAATATGGATCTTTATCCCAAGAATGATTAAATTGTATCCTTAAACGTTTATGAAGACAAACTTATTCAACAACCCCTTAAGAAAAAATAATATTTTTATTCCATTTCGAATAAGTATTATGTCAATGGAATATACTATTATTAAAATGACCTCAATCCTAATAAATAATTTATTGATACGAGGTTCATATTCATTATATATGAAACCAAAATCCATTATGGATTCACAAAATCAAACTTTCCATGACATACATTCTTGTGTTAATCTATAAATTTATTTTTCAAATTTAAATACATTATTGGAATCCTTTTCTGTCACACACCCTTAGGGATGTGTGATATAGTGTATGTAACATGCTTGGGTTATCCTAACATGTCACTTATTCTAGCTTGACCGAAGGCCTCAAGCAAGCCTCCTAATTTTCCAAAGGTACCCAAATTGTAGTCAAGATCTATAATATTATGTGGGGATCCTATTCTATATTGATAGATTTAAATAATAGAATAAATTATTATACTCAAAATCATCATATACTATAAAATAATAATTATAATAAATGTCTAACTTAGAAGCTATCTTAAGAAATGAAATGTGGTATACATGCCCACAAAAAAAATTAGGAAAAGGTGAAATAGACCGTCTCCCACTGGGATTACCAGATATAAAAAATCACTGAAATTTTATACATATAGATATAAATCTATCTCTAATCCAATCCAAATACCCAATCAATATATTCTCAAGCTACTTTCTCTAGATCCTAGGAGTCGAGATAATAATCTCCTCTCGATCCAGTAACACATAGCCTTTACCACAACCTTCATGAAACTCATTCTATGACTAGAATGAATAGATTATGTCTTCACACACAATAAGGTATATATATTGGGGTGAGAATTATTTATTAGGATTCCACCCACAATGACTGATCTATAATCTAAATTCATAATAATTTCATACACATCTGATATGCACTTACTATACAAAAACTAATAATAGCTAGTATAAAAGAAAAAATACATTAACATTAAGGAAGAAAACATCCAAATAATGGTTCTAGACATGTAGCCAAGTTAAATATTCCCCCTCTATGTCCCCCACTAGAGGATTTAAATCATGTGGATCACTCACTAATATAATATCTAGTTCATCTTCCAGCAATTCATAGGTGATCCAAGACATATAAACAAAAAATTGATGGAATTATAGAGCCAATGGTGTAACCATAGGTGTATAAACCAACAATGGACATCTAAATTCTTGTGGGACTCTAATATCAAGATATGAAATGGTGAATGGAAAAAACATGGTTGAAACAATTACAAAACCTGTTATTCTAAAATAAATTGCATAATAGAATTGGGACCCATCAATCAACACCAAGAGGAAAATTTCTCGAATGATCAATTTATAACATATTTCATGGTGTCAATGTTGTTGGGATTAAATCTAAATCCATCGAACTAACTGCTATCTAGGGAATAGCACCCAACTAGAGGGATACACTCATCAAATTTCTCCATTATATCCATAATCTCCACAATACATATCCTTACACTAGAGGAATGAACAAGAACATAATCAATTCCAATGATTGATTGAAAATATATCAACGTTATCCTCCTCATATCAATGTACCCAGGCCAAAAAACATCAAAAATCATTTCCAACATCAAACCAGACATTTTATGAAGCAACTCAAGAACCCACTATCCAAAAAGTTGAAATGGAAGCACTGATACACATTCATCCAATATATAATATGGAATATCTCTGTTACCCTGATCTCATTTTCAAATAAATAGTAACCAAAGTCTCTAAACAACCCACCTTAGGGCTCCCATGGTTCTCAAGGACACAATATAATGTGTCATAAAACAAGGGAAACCACATCCATAATAAATATCTATGACCAAATTAATCAAAACATATCCACAGTCAGTGAAAGGGAAACAATAATAGATGGAAACCCTATGAGGGGAACATCTAGAGAATCCAGGAATATTGGCATGATCAGTATTAGAGGTATCCACAAGTGGCCCTCAACGGATTCAAACTGATAATCAATAAAAAATGCACCACAAAGGAATAAAATGAAAATAATTCCTACTAATGCCTTGAAAGTGGTTCTTTTGACCACATAAAAAGATGTCTATGACAAGGAATACACAAAACAAAAAATACCTTGGTCCATGCCCATCAGACAAACCATTCGAAGGTACCGTCTCACCCATAAGGAAATTATTTTGAGCCCCTCGAATTCATATCAACTACTCAATAGATCCAATCTGCAATCTCTATTCCCCAACATCAACCTAGACCAAATGATCCAACAAAACTAACCCTCTAACCCAAAATACAAACCTTAACCACTCTATCCTAAATAATCTAATCCAAAAAAATAAAGGATAACACAAAATATTCTTAGTGATACTAATCAATCCTAACATCCTAGATCTATCATGAAAACCCAAAAAAAAACTGGCTATGAATATTAAATCCTTGCAAATTAATGGGGGATCAACCCCCACATGGGTCTCACAGCTCACAACCCCGCCCACTAGAAGATTTTAAATGTAAACATCAAAGGAATCCTTCATCTAAACACTCTCAAATTAAAATAAACCATCCGGATATCTTCTAAATTTATTAATAATACCAACAACATTATATATGTGGGAAAATACATATCATGGGATAACCACAAGTTTAATTCTAACCCTAGGGTAAAAAAATAGGATGAATGGATCAAGGGAGAGAAAGTAGATGTAATTAAAATTGGGGTACACAATATATAATAAACAAATTCCACCCTGTTAAAGTGACCATGTCCACACTATGACTCATTATCCAAAGTACATGGAATGTTCCTCCACAAAAAAATTGTGTAACCCCACATTGCTACATACATATAAAGCTCTTCCATCTCTATTTGTACACTGCATGATTATATGTTGTTTACTACACATGTACATGGGTTCTAAACCACATAGAGATCCCAAAAATGTACCTAGCTTTATACCCCCACACAGGGTCTTTCCTCGAATCGTGCACATCCAAATTCCATATACACACATATTATTTGGATTTGTAACTCACATGGCCATATTTACCTAGCATGGGGATTCTCATCATGCCCACGACCATACCTCAACTCACCACTAGACAATGTGTACCCCTATTATATGGAATATAGTCCAAAAAACACATCATCTGTAGAAAGGAAGAACACATGACCGGTTTTCTATGAACTACATGACATGACACGGGTTTACCAGAATGGAATTCCCCCAAAATTGCCCACCCCATAACTTTTGTTCTCCATACATCAGTGATCAAACCCTATGGGGTCCCTGATAAACCATAAATGGTTTTAATTACTTAAAAAAATATTTTTGGGGAATATCATCATATGAAGTTAAACATGTCTACCACTATGGGGAAACTACAGATTCTTTACATCAGAATACTGACAGACACCAACCAAGCCATGATATACCTCTAGACATGCTACATTAGCATCACCTCTTCCTCACACAACATATTATCTACATTTCTCTCTCTCTCTACTGAATACCCTAATGGTTAATCCAATGGGGTTAATGAAAAAACCCAATGGGGATGAGATAAAGGTGAAAATAAAAAGGGATAGAAAAAGAAAAATAAATGAAAGGGGGTTCATCCCCACCATTGGATCTCATGATGATTATACTATTGTACTAGGAGAAAATCCACATTTTTATCATAAACATGATGATTTAAATTCAATATTAAACTCAATTTAAAATATATCATTGACAGAATATATTTGAATAAATTAATAGTAAATAAATTAAATGGAAAATATTCTAAAAAAATTTCAATGGATTTTATTTCCACCAATGTCCTATACTTGGGTGACCAAAATATTATTTCGACCAAAAAGTTTGTCAAAAAAACTATTTATGATCATATCATAGATAAATTACTATTTTACCCCTTAAATATTTCTTGGTACTAGAATTTAAATTTATTATTATTTTCACAAATCATGATGATGCATGTCATCACATATTGACAAAAGAATTAATTATGTATTAATAAATTATAATTTTACATTTATTTCCCAAATATAATAATCATGATAAGTTTAAATGGAAATTTAAATTCTTATACATTTCAATAATTGAACTATTGGAAAATATACTTTTTAATCAATTCCTTGATGTTATTTAAACTCTTTTTCAACAAGTCATTCTATATACGTACATACTTTCCCAACCATGGCTAGTTTCTTCTAGAATACACATTTATAGTCGATATTCATTAAAAAAACTATATGTTCTATGAAATTCAAGGCATGGTTTTTGTATGTGGAATCCATTTCTTAAATCCATGATTATTTCCACTTGGACACATCTATGCCACATACTACATCCATATAAGTTATATGATCATTATTAAAAATTAATAATGTGTCAAAAAAATTATTTACTAGAAAACCATACCATTATAGTTCATTAAAAGCTCTTATTCTCATACATAGTACATGTGTCTCTAGAAAAACATCATTAATGTGGATTTTTGGGATCTATTCAAGTGCTCACTCTTATGTATCTTGAGACTAGGATTCAAAAATATCTATTTCAATCCAACATTTCTACTTAGATAAATGATCCTTTTAATTGGTTTTGGGACTTCCATCAACCACAAATCTTTTTCTTGAAGGATTGTATATGCAGTATCCCATTGTTTCCTTGGGACATCATATAATGATACACTTTATTCCATTGGTTGAATCTGTTTCCAAAAGATGTCTTGAAAAATAATTTACATCCCCACAAAATTTGGTATTATAATGAGGGTTTCATTCCCCTCCAAAATTTTCATTGAATTCCATCTTCTTATTTATTTTCACATTGTGTTATATGTATTCTAATTTTTCCAACAAGTATCCCCAAAACAATAATGTGGGGCTCGCATGACTCATCATTAATATCATTATGTATAATAAGGTATGAATTCTCATTTTTCTTAATTGTAACATTGAGGTTTATATGGATGAATGAGTTGATATAGAATCCCAAACTCCCATAAATAATCTTTAAGGTCATCAGTAAGGTATTTTACACCATGTTCTGAGAGGAGTTTCTTACAATATTAACCAATATGGTTCTAAAATTCAGTAATGTTTTCATTGAATTTAATAAATAAATTTGACGTATAAAACAGAAAATAGCCACACCCATATAAAATAAAATTATCAGTAAAATGTTTTAAGAATTATTACCCACCAAATTCTTCAACTTTAAATAGACCACACACATGAGTATAATCTAATGCACTAATCTTCTTATCCACCTTCACATTTTCCCCTAAATGGGTATTTGACCATTTTAACCATAAAAAATTCATTAAATACACCAAGTGGTATAATTTTAAATGAATATAAATATACATATATTTTTAATTTTTTTTTCAAATGATTTTTTATAGGATATGGTGATTTTTTTCAAAGATGTTTGTGGTATGAATCATGTGATACCGTTTAATTATCGAGTTCCATAACATGGTTCGTGTAAAATGACACATAAAAACCATTAAATAAATGTTTCAAACATGAAGCATGTTATCCTTATAAAAGAATCAACATTAATTTACAAATTTGAAAACAAATCCATTCATATCAAGATTGGATACATAGAAAATATTTATTATAACAGAAAGAACAAAATAATAACATTTTAAAACAAAGCATGTTCCAGTGATAAAAGTGATCTAGTTTCCCTAATATAATCAATAGAATGTTTATATCTATTAGATATTTATAGATCATCCAACCCTCAACAAATTAATTTTAATCTACATGGTTACAATATTATAATACATATAGGGAACTGAAGGCTATATTTAATACTAAATTTTTATAAATAAATAAATATAACTCCTTGAAAAATGCACTTGAAGATTCCACTATTTTATTTTGTAGGATTCCATTTTTCATTTAGTCTAACTTATTCCCAAATTATACACAAAAATGATACAACTTCTTCTTGTTTCTCTTAAATATTCTCTTTTTTGAAGGGATAAGCAAATAATCCATTGTTTTAGAGCTATTTTATTGATTTTTTTAATCACCATAAGGATGTAAGGATTTTTTGCCTCCTTTTCCTTGTATAGTTGGAGATGATGAGTTATATTATCTATCAGATACTACTAAATGTTTTCAAAATTCATACTAATGAAAAAGATATACATGAATTGAGGAATTTATTTGATAATGTGATTGGTGTCCAGTTCATCAAATAGGATAAACCCTATAACTAAAAGGAGTTGACATTAGCTAATGTGTTTGACAATGTGAGTCAAAATTGGAAAAACTTCACTATGATTTCTCTAAAAAGTGCCTTGTAAATATAAAATTATTCTTGACGTTTTCTCTCCTAGAATTAATCTATGAGATACTCAATTATGATATAAGAATCCAAGACTTCATAAAACATTATCATTTCATCGGAAATTGAATATATAATTAAACATTGAATTTTTACCACATCATTCAAGTGATTTTCTTAGTCATTGATATCTTCATTACTTACCTCTATATTAGGTTGATTAGGAAGTGGGGATTTTAGTATATGAGATTTCATTCAGAGAGAATAAAAATGGATGGAATCTGAACCATTCGTTGACGTGACACCCTATGAGAATATGGTATTTCTCCAATATAAATCATAGGTAAAAATGGAAAACAAGCATACCATTATTTTTAAAATTATAATATTTAATATTGTCAGTATTTTATTTTATTTCAATTTATGTGAGGCATAAATAAGTTAATATTATTATACCACCCACTATTTTTTCATGTCTTTATAAATAGAAACATTGAACTTAATGTGTTTGATCTTATAAGAAATTATTGTTGAAATGATCTATATTTCCCTTCTATGTGAACATGACTTTTTCCCAGAAAATCCTGAGAAGTTATTTAGGTAGGAGGTATTTTCTAATTCTCTATTTTCATCTCATTGAACCATTGAGTGGATCCCCCAATCCACAAATCCTAAAAATAATATCATCAAAATATTACTCTAAATATGTATTGAATACAAATTTTCTATTAAATTAAAAATAATTTTGTTCAAGGCAACCTATTATCATATTTAATATTTCTTTATAATTAAACAAACTTTCATTTTGGAAGAAAAAAAATTATTTATGGCTTCCTCTTAATTCAGATGGATAAAGTCTTTCTGAAAAAATATATAATAAGTTTTTTTATTTTTCATAAAATTATCCTTTTTAATCCATTATAATAATTCTTATTATTAAGTGTATTTCACATATTTAATCACCCTTTTTTTGATAAAACAATTACCTATAAGAAATTTATTTAAATTCCATCTTTATAATTAAATCTATTTATATATGTGGTCACAGTATTACAACGATAAAATAAATGTTGCATGCGAAGGAAATAAATAAACAAATAAATGACATTACAATGAGATTATCAAATAGTTGAATTATTGATGAACCTATAAATAATCCTATGTCATTAGGGAATACTCTTTATTTCGAACATAGAATGAGTTATATTTGTTCAACTATCCACTTCTGTATATTCTAGGTTGTTGTCATCGTGAATCCATCTTGGACCACCTCCACATTCTATGTGATACTCCATTTATTATAAATATTCATAACCCACACATAGGTGAGGGGTAAAAAAATTTTGGTTAAGGGGAATTTTATAAATAACATTTGACACATAGGTCCTACATGATAATAGAGATAGGGATGAATTTAATGGAATCTTAGTAAATTAAATAATTTATTAATTTTAATCCCATACAATTAATTAGATTAAATAATTATGATACATACATAGGTCTTAGTGAGGATCATGATTAGCCCCAAATGCTACAGTTATTAAAAATTACACTATCAAATATTTATTTTATTTACTGTTTATTATTAATTTAAACACATATTAATCAACTACCATTCATCTTAATTATCATCCAAATTCCATATATATATCCATCATCCAAGATTTTATTTCTATAAAATGGAACAAAATTAATAACATTTTATTATAATAAATTATTTAATATTTATAAAAATTAAAACATGTATTAATTCTTTTTCACATCAGGTGCTAATAAATATTGTACTTTTTCTTCAAAAATTAAAATTTTAATCCAAAATATTTATGTACCTTATTGGGAAAGTACAATGCATTTAATTATTATCTACATGTCATGTGCCTTTATTTTTTTACCTAGGATATATACTTGGGGATTTAGCATGTACCTACATTGGACTAAATGTCATACATTATCCATCAACACACTAAGTGTCACCCTTGTTGTGTGTCTACATATCCCACTAAAGGACTCAATGTGTTCTTCATATATGGCACCACATGATGTGTGTGCAATCTAGACATACTCTATTTCACTATCCATGTGTATTATTGAATATATGAATGGATATACATGTATTAAGATCCAATTAAATTATTACCTAGATGTCATATATTTTGGATACCTGTTGTGTATGTGATTTTTTCTCTAGGATATTAGTATCATGTTATTTTAACTATTTTTTTAACAAACTTATTTGAGTGAATTTATCCTCTAATATACGTAGACTACATGGAATTTATTCCTATTACAAACCATGTATTATGAAATTCCATTTTCCATTTTTTTCTAATAAACACATGGTGTACAGAAAAATGCACCACATGTGATTTCTACATCATATATCATGTATCTCACAATATGGATAGATGTAGTGCACATAGGTACATGGAGCATACTCTATTAAAGTATCATGAAACCTAGTTATTCCGATCATAATTCTTTTCACTTCCCAATTAAATCTCTAGTTATTATTCGTTAGTTCTTAGTTCATTATGAAAATGAAGGGTTGTATGATGATTAATATGTACAAAGCATAATAATTAATAATGGACCCTAAAATGAATAATATTTAAATGAAATGTGAAACCTCTATTTTTCATGTAGAAAAAAAATTAAAAAAATACAATAAATTTTAAACACAATCTCCCATTTAAACAACTTTTAGGTTTTGGTTGTAGAACTAGAGTTTAGATGTTTTAATAATTAATTTTTTTTCATGATTTGGTGTATCATTCTCAACATTGTACACGACGTGTTCACCATAAAAAACAAACTTTTTCCACTTAATATTAACATATAAAAAACCTATAGTCAAGAGAAAATTATTTCACAATAAGTTTACAATCAATATATTTATGATAATAATAATGTTATACCTATTCATGGTAACATTCATGAATGTAGATATTAATTATCTCCAAAATCCATATTTGGATTAACTTCATTGATATTCAATAATTAATGTGTAGAGTCCCTCCTGGGGTAATCCAAGAATTCACCTTAGATATCCAAGCATTGATAATTCTAAGTGTTAGGGATTTGAATCAATCATAATTCATTAGTCTACTTGATAACATTAGGATATTTCTGGATTGAAGAAGTTATTCTCATTATTTATAGGAAAAGAGGAATTTGAGAGACATTTCCATTATCAGCAATGATTATCAATTCTATATTAACCCTATATAATAGTTATAGCCATCTATTTATAGTGGTATAGATTTAGGTAAATTATTTTTGAATTTCATACAATCCTTTTAAAAAAATATTTTTATCATTAAAATACACCATTCCTTATAATACTTATAATATTATTATTATATTGCACGTGAAAACTTGTTAATTCATAATTCTAAATTTACCATCATATAAATTGATATTTATTAAAAAATTGGGACTTGGTCTATTATAACTCATTAATATTCATTGAACACTCAAAATATATATTAAATTAAATATTCATTCATAAATAAATAATTCTAATTGATAAATCAAGAATAAAATTATACCTTAGTATTTAAAATAACATTTCTTTCATTAATTTAAATAAAATTTAATTTTATAAAGATCAATATAAATAATTATTGTGTGGACCTCAAGGTTTCTTTCTTATTGTTATTGGGATTCCTTCTAAGATTTCAACATTAATTCCTAGATATGGGTCATGAAACCAAAGATAAATAACATCATGTTACAATATCAAAAAAACAAAATACGAATTCTATTTATGTTATGAAATAAATTTGTCATAATATATAATAAAGAATGATTCTAAATAGTGTCACTAACCAAAATTCTAGATACTTAATTAATTTAATAATTTAAGTAAACATGTCGTTTCATGATGGACATGAAATTTTTTGTTTTGGTTCCATTCTAATCAAGGGGATTAAATATCAAAATTTATCATGATGGAATGAAAAAAATCCTTTCTCAATATATCCATTAATAACACAACAATAAAGACAAAACCAACATACGAAACATCGCCATGAATGGTATCATCATAGAATTTGAAATAAATATTTTTTTAATAATTATATGAATTAATAATAATCTTAATTTCAATGTACTTTTACATATTCTCATAGATATTAATATCTAATGACAAAAAAACATGATGAAATTTTACTGGTGAGTTGGTTCTCATAATATCATATCTCTGATATTTCCAAGTATAAAAAATATGAGAGGATGTCTCATTTAATTATGAGAAATCACTCCCAAAATAAATATTCAATGTTACCCACAATATATCATAATATGAATATAGAATTATTTCTATGAATATCATCCATTAATTTCATGGTTCTCCACAAATAAATGAAATATTACAACCTTATCAATACTACAGACTATCTTTGACATTATTAAATAACAATATTTAAGAATAATGTCAAATATAATATAATATGTTTTAATAATGTTAAAATAGTCAAATATAAATTAATATAATGTAAGAAGCTTTAATCCTAGGTCACTATGTCCAATTTTCACCTATCATAGAATATTATCTCCAGAGCTGATATTATTGAATGAAGTTCTTCATCCATTGAGGTAACCATGGATCCTTTGTAATAGAAACTTGTTTGTTATTATCACAATAGAGTGTGATAGGGTTCTTACATGTAAGAACAACATAAATAATTTAGATGAAGTTTTTAATCAGAACAAATTATTATGTTTTCTTAAATAACACAATAAACTCCAATTCTATAGTAATATTGATGAACAAAATATTCATTGAGAACTTCTATCTCACATCACCTCTATTGATAGTGATGAAAAATCCTAACTATGACATCATATCATCTTTATGTATTCTGAAACTAAAATATATTGAATGCCTAATTATTAATTCTCAGTATCTTCCATAGTCCAAGAACATATCTTTTGGATGATTCATTTTTTTAAGTATAATATTGAATACCATCCAATGACTGTCACATGTCCTAGCTTCATATATTTTTACCATGATTATATGTGGGAGACATCTAGCCTTGTACATATAAATGAATATATGATTATCCAAATAGGTTATTCTTATGAATTCCATGACATACTATGTCATTCAACTTGTATCAAAGGATATATCTTCATTAAAAGATCAATCCTATGTGGAACTAGTAATTTTCCCCTATTAGATTTGTACCTATTAAATCTAGTATAATCTTGTTAATGTGTGTACATTGGGTTTTCCCAAGAAACCCATTAGATATATCAAGATTGATCTTCATCCAATGAATGTATAGTCCTTCAACTAATTAGTTCATGTAGAATATTGTATTCCCCTAGTATTTAGTGAATTTTAATATTGTAATTTCTTTTCTAATGAGTATTATGTCGTCAATATAAACTATCAAAAGAATAAACATGACCCCCCTAAACCTATTAAACTCTATAGGCTTTCCTTCCTTATTTATGAAACCAAACTCTTTTATAGCTTCATCAAACTGAATTATCGTTGATGTAGATTCTTATATTATTCCATAAATGGATCTCTTTAACTTGTACACATTTTTTTAGTCCATTAATGTTAAAATTACTTTAGGTTTTTTCATAAAAACATCTTCCTAAATGATTTCATTAGGGAAATTTTTTTTGATATCTATATACGAAATCTCTATATCATAATATTTTTATATAGAAATTTAATTCATAATAAATTTAGAATTTCATTTGTGGAAAATCTTTTTTTGAACACTATTTATTGACATTATCTAAATTATTTTACAACCAATAATGTCTTATATATATTAACTTTTCCATCCATGTCAAGATGTTTCATGAATACGAATTTACAATGGCTGGGATTTATATCCACTAGAGGATCTATGAAACTGAAAACATGGTTATCATGTATGGAATCCATTTCATAATTCATAGTTACATTACTTTTTGTAGATTCTATGAAACGTACAACTTTTTTTAGGCTATAATATCATTTATATCAACAAATAAAAATTCACCAGCATCAATGACTAGTAGACCTTATTGTTCTTGTGATATGACCACCATCTTATAGCTACATAGATTATGTGTCCCAGGAATATCCTCTTTTGAATGGATTTGGGGAAAATGTTTCTCTATTATATTTTATTTATCTTTATTTTTGAGTAAATTTAAGTTTATCTAACTCCCCCTATATCATTCTGAGATTTGAACCATATTATGAAGTTGAGATGTCTACTTAGAAAAAAAAATTATATTAAGTATCTTATAGGTAATATACTTGTGATTCTTTAGGACACCCTATACAGATATACAGTGATCTTCAAGTTAAATAATGTTACATGAAATATACTTAACATATAATTCAATACCCCACACTTGTAAAAGAAAATCATGGTTTTATTTCCAACACATTGTTTATATGGAGTATCAATTGCATCTTTGTATGGTACATGGTTTAGTATTTTTTTGTTTTTTACTATAAATCATATCCCCAAAATAATAATGGAAGACTCACATGATTAATTATTGATCTCACCATGTATAACATGTTGTGGTTCCATATTACACATACACCATTCCATTATAGTGTATTGGGAGTATTGAATTTCAATAAAATCTCAAACTCCCATAAATAATCAATGAATTCATAAATAGGATATTTTATGCTATAATATTAGTGGAGTTTCATAGTCTTCATACCTAGTAGTTTGTTACCCTATTTATTATATTCTATGAATCTAACAAAATAATCATACATATGCCTCATTATGTAGACATTTAAATATTTACTAAATTCTTATATTTTTTTAATAATGAAACCCCACACCTAATATCTACTAGAGATGGTTCCTAGATATTTGTAATTATAAACATAATAATATCAGTGGAACATTATCTTTTTCCATTGAATAGGTATGTTTCCATTTTTTTCATATTAAACATCATTACATAAACCGACTAGTTTTAGTTCAAATGAATCCAAATATAAAATGTATATAATATTCTCTAATTATTTTCATATACATGACCATGATAGTGATTCCATAGTTGGGTGTGGTATAAATATTTTTAATTATCTTCATTATCAATTTGTATTACATGGTTCATGTAATCTATAACTTAAAATTCATTATCTAAATATGTTTTACCAAAAAAAATAAATTCTTTACATACGAACCAACACTTTTTTAAAATTATAAAATAAATCCATATATACCTAGTTAAAAATATAATGTTTTCATAAATAACGTATCATAATAAAAAAAATTATTACCAATATCACTCAAGTCAAGAACGTGATGTGGTAGTCCTCAATAGCCACAACAAAAAGCATGGATCGATTTCCTACTCATAAATTTACCTCACCATAATAAATCATAAAAAATATAACTGGTCCCTATTTAGGAAAAAATGTGAGAACCATAGATTATATTTTATAGAAATTTCTTTGAAACATATTGATTATACTCAATAATAATCTAACATAAATGACCCCTTAACTTTTAGATTGTGGTCAGTTATTAATCAAATGGACTGGTTTCAAAAAATATCATAGATATGTAATTTGGTGTTATTTTTTATTATGAGGGGGTCAAATATGGTTGTACAATAATATATGGCTTCACAATTTTATTTCAAAAAGGCCATATGGCTCTCAAATCCCTGATGGTGTTTCATAACAAATGGAACATATAAAATAACATAGGTTTAGTGGGTGGGAGGATAGGCTCATCACACCCCATTCTAGAGAAATTTTAACCTACATCCAGAATCTCTTAAATATTTATGATATGTTCATGAATCCTTTACAAGCCCTAAAATAATACTGGTTACCCTGTAGAATTATTGGGTTCCACATCCATGTACATGAAATAAATCTTAACATCATTTTTATGTATTGGAGGATCTCCATATCCATGCTCATTATTAGTTATAAATTAATGGAGGGTTATATTAAAATTCTATATGACTAGGAACACTACATTTTTATTTCAACTAGGGAGTTTAATGGATCTTCATTATTTTTACTGAGCATCCCAGAGGAATCATAAAATTCATATGATGGATAGTAATTAACAATAATTTGGTTAATTTATCAATATAGTGGAATATAATATAATTATTAAATGATATATATTGGACAGATTGAATGTGGGGAATATAGAGATGGCTCGTGACGATGGTGTTAGGTGTATCATATTCATATGAGGAATTAGAGACTTTATTATTCAGCTTATGATTTTTATGTCATAAAATGTGTGATGATAGAGGATTGAAGGTGGACTTATTAATGTATAGACCTCCTATGATTCTTTGTAGAGAATATGTAATTTAAAATAAGTAGATAAAGGGAACAATATCAAACATAATAGGAGTCCCACATTGGGATATTTACATCATACAAATAAAATAGTCATTATCTATCTGTCAACTCATGTGTACCTTTCATGGTTTGATAAACATGTGGTAGGAGATGATTGGGAACATTTTCATGATCTCTGAGGATTGAACAATGTGGGGTATATTCATTGATGATACTTAGATGTTTTTGTTAGGGAACTTGTAGAGATTTTTTCCACACATAGAGAAGATATGGAACATTGGTATGGTCTTGAGGCCCTAAGAACACTTCCTAAATATCATTCCTACAATAGATATTCATGTCCTTAGAGTGTATTTTATGGTTCCTTACCCATTGATGAATGAATAAGGGTGACCACACCCAAATAAATTATTTCCTTAGGGTTTAAAAGATATTGGACCTTACACCAATGCTATATTACCATATTTGGAGATATCAGTATCCTGTCATTTAAGTGATCATTGTAGGCCTCTAATCCCATGTGGGTTATGCATTTTTTAGGAAACAGTACACAATAGTTGATCAAACAAGTTAAATGAGTACAATGTTGAGATTTTATTGTGGTTAAAGATAGAGGCTTCATAGAGGTTATATAGTGGAGGCTGAAATAAAGGTTCTTAGCCTTAATTCCATATGGATCTAGGGAATATGTCAATGTATGGCTCACTAACAAGGCCATAATTTCTAAATATTCTTTCTCAATGCATCTGATGATATATGGTCATATATTTATTGTCTTCCTAACATGTATGATGACTATTTCAATATCTTGATTATCTATTTAGGGAGAAATTTCTTGATCACTAAACTGATCAGGTGGATAGTGTGATGTTATCGTGTGAACAATGTCTTCATTTCAAAAGGGTATCATATGATCTTTCATATTTATCTAAAGGAATTCACATGATCTGGTCAATACGTCCAAAGGGTCCTGTGTGATCTAGAAAACATTAAATAAGTTATTTTAATTATTTGTAATCTAATGTTGTAGACTGTGTAATATAATAATGTGATCAATGATACCATGTCCAAAGTGTGTCACATGATCTGGATAACATGTCTAGAGGACCTTACAATATTTGGAAAGCTTTTCCATTATAATATGCATGATCGTAATGAAATTTACATAGGTCACTGCATGATCAATGAATTGATCAAGAAATTTGCATGTCCCCTTCAAATGAAAAAATTAATATCCAACTTGACAAGATGATTCAATCATTTACATCTTTTTATCGCAGGTGTAGCTTTGTTATTTATCAGGTATTTGACCACTAAGAGACACCAATGGTCCTTCACATGATCTAAACTATGTTCCATATTTCCCTCACAATATTAATGAATGGATCATGTGATGTTAATTATCCAAACACATAATATATTGAGTCCCTAACATGTTTTATTAGGTGGAAGCCTCTATAAGTCTGATGACCCTATGCATGATCACCATCCATTGAGTGTTCCTTTCCTCCTCTCACTCTCTCATATTTATATACTACTAACTATTCGATCATACTTTTGACTATTCAAAAATGGAGGTAGATTTATAGGTATCTCTTGTTATTATCAACATCTCTTTTTGTGGTTCCAAACTCTCATATCTATGTTTCTGATGGTGGAAGAGGTTTCTTTTCATAAGTCAGAATATACCACATGCTTCACATGCTCCGATTGTACATCATAGATGACATAATCCCTGACTGTATGTTTACTCCATCATTAAAAGCATTATTTTATAAGAGAATGGTTAATCGTAATCAAATAATCCATTTGGAATGTCAAAATTCCCTCACGTGATTGGATAGCCATATGAACCAGCCTTAATATGATCAGGTGGTCATGTCTAACATATTTCACATGACGAATGAAGGTTCCAAGATATATTCAATGGACCATGTGATTAGTTGATGAGGATCCCAATAATCCATGATGACATCACCAAGTATTTTCAACAAAAATAGTGTATATCTTCTTTTTTTGAGCTTCCAAATTCTATATCATTTAAACATGTAAAGAAATTGATTCATGGAATGAATTTGTATGAAGGCCTATAGTTTAATTGAAAGGAATATTCAAATGCCCTATATATGATCTTGATGGGTTTTTAAGAATCCTTCCCATAATCCACTAGTCTTTTAGATGGTTTTATCATGATTAATTAATTGATCATGATAACCTCATGAATCCTTCAAAAGATAACCAACATAAATTTTATTCAAGTAAATTTCTCAACTTTTCCATGACATCATCATCTAATTTCAATAATGATTTTCCTTACTTTTTTGAAAGACATATCATTTAAACTAAAGGAAATTACCATGTCCCATTTCATGATCTATCGATGTTGTAAAGGGGCCATCATTTGGTCTTATTATCTTACCAACATTCATATCATGATCTTGCAAAATATCATATGTTGTGTTTGGTCCCTTCGCAAGATACTTCAATGATCATAAAATCCACATGGTAAAATTTTACATATTCTTTTTATGGGAAAATAATTATTCAGTTTTTTGGTATTTTAAAATACCTATGTTAATCAATGCAACATTCGAAGGCCTCAATAAATTTCCCCTTAAAATGTGATGTCTGATAGAATAGGGGCTTGGTTCCTAGGAGGTGAATGCCCAACTGAGTCTATTAGGATTATATTGGACTATTCTCTAGGAAAATATTTTATTCCTCATAAATGTTTTACTCACACAAGGTGGAATATAAATAGAAGTGAATGGGACCCTTTAATTTATCAATTCTCAAACCACTAGAGATATATGATTTCTCCCCCTTCTTGTGAGCAGTTTTCCAAATCTCATAACATGGTCAATTTAAGTGAATCTATCATGTATTCCACTCACAGTATCACTCAATGTGGTTACATAACATGAGAGATTAATTTGATATCATCACAATATCTCTCTTGTAAGAATATAATCAATGGTAAATTACTATATCTATAATGTACATCATTATCTTTTGGATTTCTTCATATGATCAATTAAAAATTCACATGAAGCACAAATTCCACAAAATTACTTTTCCAAATACAGTGCGACTGCAATACATATAATGGGTCCTGTGATCAGTAGACTAATTGTGTGGTTTTCATGGCCTTCCAATGGTCACATGACTCATATTATCATATATGGATCACACAATCATAATACCCATTATGTTTCACGCATACCATGGGATGTTTCCCAAGAATCACAATAATTATTTATCAATATTACAACTTATGAAAACTCATTGTACTCGTATGAAATTCTCTTCATATGATTTCTTAACTACATGGATTCATTCTAACATGCTTCATAACACGTTTTTGTCAAGATGACCATGACAATAAATGTCACGACCCATCTGCCAAGGCCCGTATCGTGACTACCCCAAACCTTCCTTCCATAGACTAGGGGCAGGCGACTAGCACCAAAAGGAGTAAATCCCAAAACTGTGAAGGCGTTTCCTTTATAAAAAGAAAAACACACAACAGAGTACACAAATGGATGTAAAACACTAAGTAAAACTGTATAAAAAAGAGAGTTCTGAATGCAAAGGGGCCAGAAATACAAGCCCAATAGTAAAGTACAATACTACAGAAATTCTAGTAAAACAGATGTAAATAAGTAGAGCAGCTACTAGGTTGTCCTCTAGGGTTCCTACCTGAAGGGTATGTACAGACGACCTCCTCGGCACTACACATCCATCCGTCCACTCTGAGTACCATCATGCTGAGTGGTCTACCTCCGGGTACCGTCAATTCCTCCTACTCTCTGCCTCGATTAGTGTTTTCCATCATCTGCAACCAACATAATGTGGTGCGGGCACAACCCATGCAAGGGTGAGTATAACGATACTCAGTAGGGACATCGAGACCCTCAAGGTCTCACAAAATCCAACAAGAAAAACCCAAAAGTATGAAATCAATAGATAACACTTACAAAGTTATATTCCCATACATATACATAATTTATCTAGTAACCCATATCAATCATGAGGAACACTCAAAATTCATTGACTCAGCTCAAAACCAGAATGTTATTCTAGGGTGGTAACATGTTACACTCCTAGTAAAACAGTCAAAAACTCAGGTGCTAGTGTCCTACTCCTCCATAGAGTACTATGGGACTACCTTATCACACAAAGGATCTTCGCACTGTCCTGGACTATTGTGGTTCTCCTCCTATCGAGTACCGTGGGTTTTCCGCATCACACAGAGGCACTACCCACCAAGGGTCTCCCACGTCACACAGAGGCGCTCCCCCTTATATCATCCTGAGGTACTCCTCCTATTGAGTACTTTGGGTCTCTTGTGTCACACAGAGTCACTCCCCACTATGGGTCTGCCATGTTACACATAGGTGCTTCCCACTGGGATAGTTGAAACACTCTGATTCGAAAGGTCAGCAGTCATCAGGACTTAGCCAGCTACTAGGTCTTCGTACTCTGCTCGCTTGTCTCTGGGAGGATCCGCTCCACAAGCTACTGGTTGATACACCAACTATAATGAAGTCCCATTTATAAGTATCTCAAAGTTTGGTCTCGTCATAGGGGTCTCAACGCAATAGATGGTGCGCCAATCAGATGCCCGGTCTGTGAGTTATTGGCATTTTCGTTCCCAGGGCACAATTGGTTTTTAGGTTCAAAACAACCTGAAAATATCTCAACTATGTCCAAACCTTAAGTGTGGTATTCCAAAAGGACCTTCTTGCTCTAATATTTCTGTCACCACAGACGGTTCATCGATCGGACACTCGTAGCCCCAAATATGGGCGAAAAGGTGCAAACATGCCGAAGCGGGTCCGGGTCTGGTCCGACCCAGTCAGACTGACCCCGACCAGAGTCTGACCCATTCCACGTGTCCCAACCAGCCCAAGGGAATCTCTTGGCCGACTGGCCCACATGGCCAGGCCAACCATCCCATGTAACAGGGTCGGCTGGCCCCCGTGGCCTAGTCGATCGGCTCGCGAGGCCCGAACGACCATGGGGGGGGGGTGTCGCACCCCTACTTCTGAACTGAACCGGTGCTAGGTGCCGGTTCAGATTTCCACGGGACCCGAGGGGTCCCGTCCTGTCCGGAAGGCCGCTCCGCCTGCCGGTTCCACACCTCTGGCGGCTGGCCCAACGCAGGCCCCCCTGGCACCTCCGCCGCGGCGCGATGACGTGGTGGTTCTGCTGCCCTTTGTGTGACGCGATGGTTCCGCACCCCGTCCACCACGGACCGGCCTAGTCGCGGCCCTCGGCTGCCCTCCGTGTGGTGGGATTGTGCCACGTGCCTCCCCCACAGCCCACCCTGACCGTGACTCTCCTTCTACGTGGCACAATGGTGTTTCTCCCTCTTGGCGACTCGGTGTCTTTGCTCCGCTGGTTTCTTTGTGGTCGGCCCGTCACCGGCCATCGTTGCTTCACTGTGTTCCATTCCTCCAGTGGCATCGTTGCACCGCCGACATCATCAACAAATGGGAAAAACAAGGATGTAGGGTCGGGAAATGTTCGTGCAATCCAAGCCCACCTCGTTAAGGTGATGTAAATCAGTTATTCAGATTCCATAATTCAAACGATGATGAATGGGTAAAAAACAATTCAAATCCCCCACCTCACTGGTTGATTGTTGACGGTGGAGAGGAGGAATGGAAGACGTCGATTCGTTGACGCCGGGAAGCATCTGGGGTAGGATACAGAGGAAGAAGTGTTGTCAGCTGCTTCTCTGTTTGCTCGATCAAAGATCTATAAAGAATTTCGTCATTCTTCAGTGGTGAGTGGCATTCTTCATTGGAAGGATGAGGTTATCCATGTTATTTCAATCCCTCTCTCAAACTCCACCAAAGGAAATGAAAACCCAAAATAATAGACTAAATATTACTTTAATGCTTCTAAAGAATTCAAATAGATTCAAAAGGAGTTTAATTAAATGAAAGAGTTCAATTCATTGTGAGGGTTGGGAAAAAATTATTTAGAGGAATTTTAAGGGTTTTCTCCACTTCAATTGGGGGTTCCAAGAGTTACAAGCCTAGGTGGCCCCCACCTTAATTATCCTCCTAAGGGAGGTTATACTCAGGTGGGGCCCACCACCATAATCTCCCATGGGAGGTTAGGGTGTGGTGACCGCCACCCCCAACCTCCACTTGAATGTTTTAGCCACCATGAAATAAAAATATGTTTTCTTCTTATTTTAATTTAATTTGTATAAAAACCCCCAAATCTAACTTTCATTCTTGTTAAAATACTACTGTGGAGAAAGTCTCACTAAGAAATCACTGAAACTGCGAGTTCAATGGTGCCCTCTGATTTTAATTCCGAGCACCAGTTTAGATGTTATAAAATCATCCTCGTATGTTTACTAAACGTACCTGATGAAAAATTCAGAAATTGATTCTGGGAAAATAGGGCCTCAGAATCAAGCACCGTATATTTTCACGGAGTCCTAAAAATCCCATGAATTTATGAAAAATAATTTCCACAGAATTTTTAATTATTTAAATTCTCCCCACCTTAGGGATTTACGTCCCTATAAGATACAACTCAAACTAATGGAACAAATGAGGTTACTGAGCACACATCTGAGCCTCCCGCTCCCATGTGATATCATGGAGGTTCTTGTACTACCAGCGAACATGCACCAGAGGTATCGACCATCCACAAAGGAAACGCTCTTGTCGATCCTCAATCTCCACTGGATCCTCCGTGAACGTTGAACCATCATCGACGTCCAGCTATCCATGGTCGATGATGTGGGAAAGGTCATGCACAAATCTCTTCAAGTGTGATACGTGAAAGATATCATGAACCCGGTGCAAATAAGGTGGATGAACCAGACGGTAATACACCTCTCCTACTCTGCTGAGGACCTGGAAAGTTTTGATGAATCACATAGATAACTTTCCACCTCGGACAAATCTCCTTATACCTCATCGAGATGAGACTCGTAGGAAGACGTGGTCACCATTCTCGAACTCCAGAGGTCTCCGTCTCCTATCCGCATATGACATCTTCCAGCTCTGTGCAGTCTTCATCCAGTCCTGGATGATCTGCACCTTCTTCGTGGTAGACAGTACCATTTATTGTCCCACTACTTCTTACTCCACTGGGCCTATCCAACACAATGGTGATCTGCATAGTCGACCATAAAAGGCCTCATAAGGTGCCCTACTAACGGTGGAGTTGTAGCTATTGTTGTAGGAAAACTCTACCAGAAGTAATTGATCTTCCCAGCTGCGACAAAAGTCTAGGACACATGCATGGAGCATGTCCATGAGGGTCTGAATGGTCTGCTTAGTCTGACCGTCTATATGAGGATGGAAGGAGGTTCTCAAGAGAAGATGTGTCCTGAAAGACTCCTGAAATCCCTTCCATTGCCGGGAAGTATACCATGCATCATGGTCGAAGACAATAGAAGAAGGTAATCCATGTAAATTCCCAATCATCTGCACATAGAGGCGTCCCATGTTCTATAATGAGCCCTACTCTCTAATCGATAGGATGTTGGTCGACATGGTGAGTCAGTCTATGATCACCCATATAGAATCATGAATCTCAGATGTACGTGGAAGACCCATCACAAAGTCAATGGATATCCCATCTCACATCCACTCTGGGACCTCTAAGGGATGAACCAAGCCTGTTGGTACCTGGTTCACTACCTTCACTTGCTGAAAAGTGAGGCATCATGAGACAAAATCAGCTACTACCTTCTTCATTCCTGGCCACCATGGCTATTGTCGAAGGACTTGATACATATTCTCCACTCATGGATGTACAAATAGAGGGAAAGTGTGGAACTCCCTCAACACATCCGCCTAAAGTGCTACTTGTACCATGGTATATCCTCTGATGAGTATGACGTGATCCCCACCTTTAGAAAATCCATCAGGTGCCTATCCTATGGATAACTGAACACGTCGTGTCTCACAGTCAGTGTCTCCACTATGTACCTCCCTGACTCAATGAAGGAGTGGAGGAGTGACTGTTAGAGACTTTTAGATATGCAACTCTATCCCTATCCAGAAATGATATCTGTAAGGTAGCCAGCTGCTCTGTCACATCTCCTAGAAGTTGTATACCAGATCTCCAGCTAAGTGCATCCACAACAACGTTCCCCTTCCAAAGAGTATAGACCATCTCAAAGTCATAGTCCTGGAGGAACTCAATAAAACACCTTTGTCTCAGGTTCAGGTCCTTCTAAGATAAGATATACCTTAGACTCTTGTGATTATAGTAGACTGAGAAATGCTTGCCCATCAGATAGTACCTCCACATCTTCATGGAAAAGACCACTGCTGCTAACTCCAGTTCATGGGTAGCATAGTTCTGCTCTTGCTGTCTTAGCTTCCAAGAACCAAATGTGATCATTGATATTTCCTGCATCAAGACACCCCTGAGTCCAGTCCCTGACACATCGTAGTAGACTACATACCCTATCCCTTCCTCTGGAAGCCTCAAGATGGGGACACTAGTCATCCACTGTCTCATCTCATGAAAGCTCTGCTAGTATATCTCTGACCACACGAAGGGTTTCCCCTTCTTTGTCAAGGCTCCGGAGAAGTCTGGAACGAATCTCCAGTAGTTTCCAGCCAAGCCCAGGAAACTCCATACCTCTGTCACAATCCTGGGTGGATCCCAAGAAAGTACCACCTCAATCATAGATGTATTTACTGTAACTCCAGCTTCCGAGATGAAATGTCCCAAGAAGTGAACCTCTCGAATCCAAAACTAGCACATCGAGACCATATCATAAAGCTGGTACTCTCAGGGTGTGTCCAGTACTACCTGCAGATGGTAGGCATGCTCCTCCACAGTAGTCGAGTAAATCAGAATGTCGTCTATGTAGACTAAAACAAACTGATCGAGTTACGAATGGAATATCCTGTTCACGAGACACATTAAAACAACTGGAGCATTGGTTATGCCGAAGGGCATAACCATGAACTCATAGTGGACGAACCGACATCTGAAGGCCATCTTCTTCACATCCTCATCTCAAATTCTGAGGTGGTGATATCTTGATCTAAGATCTATCTTCAGGACCCATCTTTCACCCTTGATATGATCACAGAAGTCATCAATCCTCGATAGTGGGTACTTTTTCTTCATGGTCACCTGGTTCAGGCGACGACAATCGACACAAAGCCTCAAGATTCCATCCGCCCACTTGGTGAACAGAATCTAGGCTACCTAGGGAGAAACACTTGGCTGGATGAATCCCTTCCCCTGCATGTCCTCCAGCTGTAGTTTTAGCTCACGAAGTTCAGCGGGAGACATCCGATATACTGTAGTAGATATCAGTTCCGTCCCGGGGTGCAAGTTAATGTAGATGTCCACCTCTCTACTAGGAGGTAGTCCTATAACATCTTTGGGGAAAACATCCGCATACTAGTCCACCACTACTGGATAATTATGACTCTCCACGTCAACTAATTTGAGGGTAAGACATTCTAAATGATGAGTGACCGGATGCACACTCCTCTGAGTAAGTTCTTCATGTGCTGCAAATGTTCCCTTCTCTCCAGTGAAGTTAAACTTGGTCCCATCAGTGCGGACACACTGTATTTTTTTCCTAATACAGTCATTCTGAGCATGGACTGTAGATAATAAATCCATATCCAATATTACGTCGTAAGGCTTTGAAGCCCCTAAAAGGAGATCCTAGCCGAAACTCTCACCTCCTAGAGTAAGATCACACTGCCGACAATAGTGCGTAATCATCGAGTCTGCTCCCGTATAAGTCTCTATCTATAAGGATCGATCCAACGGCTCTATCGTAATATTTGTGCTCTAAACGAGGGCAGTGGAAATGAAAGAGTGACTGGCAGCAGGTTCTAAAAGAACTACATAAAAGGTAGAGTAGACACAGATAGTTCCTCGAATCATCTCCGGAGCATCGTGGTCGTATGCCTCAGCTTCCTGAAGCTGAGATCTCCCATGTCCACCTGCTCCCTGTGGTCAAGGTGGCCCTCTTAGAGGTGGTGGAAGTAGCACCTCGTATCGTCGAGAACTACTAGATACTCGACTAGCTCCTCTTCCATGTCCACGTGTGCCCTGCGGACCGCCTCGATTGAACCTCTCCCTCTACCTAGGAGGTCCCCCAACTATCTGATGATCGTCTGAACGGAGGGTCGGACAGTCATGAGCCATGTGACCCTACCCGCTGCATGAGTAGTGTTGTCTACTCCTAGAATATATGTCACGTCCACGGGTGCCCCGCACAACAGATCCTGAGTTTTGTGATGATCCACCTATGGGTCTGGTCCTCTTGGACCTCTGCGTTATCTGTCTACTTCCAGCTGTAGAAGACTCTACTTCATGTCGACTAGTAGTGGGTCTCACTACCAGATACTGTTTAGTAAGGAAACCTTCAACTAGGAGGGATCTCTCTAACACCCCTTCCTGAGTCAGGATGTTGAGGGAGAACATCGAGGCTCTGATGTCTCTCATGAACCCCTGCTCCATGGTCTGGGCCCTGATGAATGGGTCCCATACCATATAAGTGGAGTAACGTAAGAGGTTGGTGAACCTCGCTGAGTACAATGCCACCATCATGCTACCCTACCGTAGATGCAGTAGCTATTGTATCTGCACTGCTTGAAGTGTGGCTAGACCAAACTCCACCCGGAACAGGCTCTCGATGATTGTCCAGAGTAGTGTCACCTCGTTGTGGACCTGAAGCATCAGGATCCACCATCTGTCTGCTGGTGTCTAAAGGAGACTCGTAGAAAGGATCACCATGATGTCTGTTGGTGTCCCTACCTGCCTGAAGACTCTCACCACAACCTCCAGCCAATCCTCAGCTACCTGTGGGTCCGTCTCTCCCTGGAACTTGGGTGGCCTCTGGTGCTGGTACTCATGAAACGTGCTCAAGAAACATTCATCGTCTACTGTAGGGGATGGTGGCATCAGTGGCCCAACAGGAAGTGGTATCGCTGGTGCCTCTACTGGTAAAAGGCCCTGCACCGAGGCCTCGTTGCTCGGTGGGCTGTCAGAGCGTACGACTCTCAGGGATCTACGGCGAGGCATATTGATAGAAAACGTTGTGACATGGTCAAAAGATTATACCTATTGAGCTAACCTGGTTGAGTTGACTCAAGAAAAATTTTAAATACACACACACAATCAGTATTTTTGTGCACTAAGTCGTAAATCAGTAGTCAGGATCCTGGTGTATGGATATGTCGGCTGCCCACACCAAAACTGGACTCCCTAAATTGAAAACCATAGTTTGTTCCTGTAACACTATTTCTTCATAGAAAATAATGAGCAGAGTCCGAAGTTATACAGTATAACTGAATCATATGATACTAATTTTCCACTACCCGTCCCCTGGGGCCCGTATCGTTACTACCCCAAGCCTACCTTCCATAGTCCAGGGGATGGCGACTTGCACTAAAGGAATAAATCCGTAAACTGGGAAGGCATTTCCTTTATAAAAAGAAAAACACAAAACAGAGTATGCAACTGAAAGTAAAACACTATGTAAAAATATACACAAAGAGAGTGATGAATGTAAATGGTCAGGAAATACAAGACCAACAGTAAAGTACAATACAACTGAAATTCTAGTACAACAGAAGTAAAGAATTAGAGTATCTACTAGGTCATCCTACGGGGTTCCTACCTGAAGGGTAGGTACAGATGGCCTCCTCAGCACTACACATCCGTTCGTCCACTCCGAGAAGAGTCACACCAAGTGGTCCACCTCCAGATACCTTCCAGTCCTGCTACCCTCTGCCTCGATCAGCGCTCTCCATCGTCTGCAACAAACACATCGAAGTGCAGGCATTGCCCATGCATGGGGGGTATAATGATAACCAGTACAGACCTCTAGACCCTCAAGGTCTCACAAAATCCAATAAGGACAACCACAATGTATGAAATCAATGGTTGAACCTTATGTAGGTATATTCCCATAAATATACCTAATTTATCTAGTAACCAATCACAATCATGATGAAAACTCAAAATTCATTGACTTAGCTCAAAACAATGATTGTATTCTAAGGTGGAAACATGTAACACTCCCAGTAAAACTGTCAAAAACTTAGCTGTTGGTGGACTCCTCATCTATAGAGTATTGTGGGCATGTCGCATCACAAAGAGGTACTTTTTGACTTTTCCGACAAAAGTACGAAGAATGTTTTTTTTAACTTAAACGGCACGAATGGATTTTTATGGTTTTATAAATCCTTATTTTCATGAAGCTTCCACCAAAAGATTTCATGACTATTTTTAATAAAATCTCTTTCTTTTAAAATTGCATGATGTTTTGTGAAAAGAAATTGATTTTGAAGAAGAAAGGATATTTTCCTCAATAATTCATTTCAAGTGTTTTATCAAAATTATTTTCCATCTAAGATAATAAAGGGTTCTGTTTCTGTCCATATTTTTACATTGATTTGACTATGTTGTGATGGAATTATGTTTATGAATTCCATTATCTTATATGAATGGTTTTATGATGTCATGTTGTTTAAGAATCCCATTTTTATTACATGGGTTATACTATGATGTATGGTTTATGATTTTGTGGGACACATAAGAATGGTATCATTATGAGATGGGTGGGACCTATATCTCCCTCTAATGCATTGGGTAAAGATTTTATATCTCATGAGATAGACATGGCTGGAATGGTAGGTTATACCGGTTCAGTGAAACAGGACTGAAACGAGGGTTACTCGATTCAGAAAGGGACTTTGTCCACTATGATAGTCTTGGAAATTAGTCTTGACTAACAAGAAATGATTCTCTATGATTATGTGTGAATGCCACAAAGTTTCATGTTTTAAGTTATGATTATTGTGATTACATTTCACTGCCATGATTTATCCCATGTTATGAATTTATGCTCACTTTTGCAGGTTAAGATTTCCAAAATGTTATGTTCTTATGAATACGATGTGATTGATATTACTTTTGTTTACCCTTACTGAGCATTTGAGCTCACCCTTTTATGTTTTCTTTTCCCCAGGATATAAAGAAAAGTTATAGGTAACAAAATGGAAGATCTTTATGGGAGATATTGAAGAACTTTCACCATGATTAGAAGATTACGTTCCGAGTTTCCAAAGACACTAAACTATTACGATCCTTTAGTGTGTGTTTTTGTTATGTACTAAGTATTCCGAAAAAGTAATGTAAAGTCCATGTAAGTCAGGCTTCAGGTCTCTACAGTTGGTATCAGAGGAAAGGTTTAGTCAACCTTTGGAAACTAGGATGCGAAAACGTTAGTGAGATCCCTAGAGATATTTCTAAGGTTTGTCTAGGGATGTTTCTAAGGTTAAGTATACGTATAGGTTATAGTAATATAATTACGCTAACGATCATAGAATTAAACCAAAGATGTTAGATATTCAAGGTACTCCCCCTTTATTATGTTGTTTTCCCTAGCATGATTTTTGCCTCTCACACTATTCTTTTTGGGTTTTAGACGATGGCTGGAACCCGAAGGAACCGTGTTGATCAATGCAATGGAAAATGAAATGATTGTCCCCCTGAGCAACCAAACGATATGGGAGCTGGAATGCAAAATCTTGTAGCCATGCTCACACAACTTTCTCAAGCTATGAATCATGCAGGACTTCCAAACGAGCAAAGGAAGGAGAAACATTCTGTTGAATCCTTCATGAGGCAGCGACCGCCTTCTTTCAGTGGGTCTACTAATCCATTAGTTGCTGAACAATGGATTAGTACTACTGAAAAGATATTTTCAGTTCTTCAATGTTCTGAGCATGATAAAGTCATCTTAGCAGTATATCGTTTGGAATGTGAAGCTGATCAATGGTGGAATCTTATCAAGAATACGAGGCAAAGAGATGAAATTGAGTCCATGGAATGGGACGAGTTCAAGAACTTGTTTCTCAGTAAGTACTTCCCTCGTATTCTTCGAACGAAGATGGAAAAGGAGTTTCTTGAGCTGAAACAGAAGGATGATGAATCTGTTGGTATATACGAAGCGAATTTTACAAGACTTGCAAGGTATGCATCTGGCATTATCATCCAACCTGAAAGTAAAGTTGATCGATTTTTCAGTGGCTTAAAACCAAGTCTTCGAAGGGCATTAGCTATAAGAGACTTCAGTAGCTATGAAGAAATTGTGCGTTGTGCTATCAAGGTGGAAATTGAAGTTGGTGTTACATATCCATCTCATGGTTTTGACAAGAAACGAAAGATGGAGTTCAAGGAGAAATCTCAGAATAATGGTGAAAAGAATATGAATGTTTCCTTATGCACAAAGTGTGGAAAGAATCATGGTGGAGATTGTCTTAAAGGGACTAGAAAATGTTTTAAGTTTGGAAAAAAAGGTCATCGAGCAGCTGAGTGTCGAAGTAATGGAAAAAGGGGTTATAATGATGTGAATAAAGCAAACACTGCAGAGAACTCACCACCAACACTTCAATGTTTCATGTGCAAGGAGATGGGACATTATGCCAATAAATGCCCTAATCCAAGGGTTAGTGACGATCAACATGAGCAACCACTTAAGACAAAGGACAAAGGGATGTCACATGCGATCTCTATTGGCAATGTTGAATATGACAATGATGTGGTGGAATGATTAAGTGATTATGTAATGGGAATCCAAAATAATGTTGTATCATATAGTATTGGAATATTTATGTATTGGTCTAATGTGGTATTCAAAGTAATTGAGATATTATGCGCATAATGAAGGGAAAACGAGAAAATGAAATGTTAAACAGTATTAATGAGCTCATGATTGATATAAGGACTAAGTGATATCATGGTGTTAGTATATAGAATTTTGAGGATTTTGGTATGTGGAAAGAGTCAACTTTTAATAGAATTCGTGTTTTAAATAAGGTTCAATGGTTATTCAAGAGAGTACAATATTAAGGCCTTTGAATGTTTGGAATGTGACCAACAAGATATATCTTATGATATATGGGGATCAACGATGATATTAAATCTCTGGTAATCGTTTTCACTATGTTATGAGAATGGACTGCAGTATTATGGATAAGCCTAAAGATTGGAATGGATTATGTTGGACAGAAGTTAGTATTGTTTAAGGATAGAAGTTTTTTCGATATTATTGATGGGATGTTATAGTAATATAGTTTTATAAAAAGGACAACCTGCAGGACGGGCGACAGCCCATCGCTTCGGACAAGGCTGTGGGAATCGAACCCACAACCGAAGTGCGACTGGCCTTTATCGCCTACCACTGACATACATGAAGTCCCTGTTTAGTAGAAACTAGTGTTATTATATTAAGCAGTATGATATATGAAGTATAAGCCCATTTTAGGAACCATATGTGATTAATCTCACTATAGATCGACTTATGTATATTATTTTTGCTAACCTTTTGTTTGAGACAGATGGAATGACCTGTCATACTAACACTTCACAAATAACAAATTCAACTTCATTTTTTTTAAGAGATGAAGTGGAAATTGTTCAAGGCATGAACAACAGTGAGATTGTACCAAAATAAAGAAATTATTTATTCTGATTCAAATTTTCAACTTTAGGGAAATGATCTTGAAAACCAAAAATGTTGTCCTAGTGATCTTATACCTGATGAATCGGATGGTACCTTAGATCGTCACAAATTTATGGATTTGTGATTGTTGGCTTTTCCATAGCCATGTTCTCTACCACTCTCCATCAGAACATGATGGTCAGATTTCTCTTCCATATCCATATTTTCACCGATGTGGAAACCCAGTGATTAGTTTATTTGGGTAATCGTTAAATTTCATACTTTAGTTTTTAAAGCCAAGTTTTGGTATTCCTTTTTACGATGTGGGTTTCTATCAATGAAATTTTCAAATAGTAAACAATTTATTACCCCGACGAATTTCGAGGGCGAAATTCATTTTAAGGGGGGTAGAATGTAACAGCCCGAGATTTTATGAAAAATATTCTTTTTTATTTCACTAATGTCTTGTGTTGTATGCTACACCAAAAGGAGCTTGCACAACACGCATCCTTGACTTGCCTTGCATTACACTCAATCACAACCTTCCTCGATAGCGTGTGTAGTACGCAATACTGAGTTTCACTAAACAACGATATTCTATTAAAATATTATTAAAACTAGCCGTTATGAATAGTAATAACCACTTTTTGAAATTCTGTAAATCTTATTTTTCAAAATGAACTTCATTTTTGGATTCGGATTATCGAATTTAGCCTAAGGTAAAATTTTGGTACTTTTCGGATAACTTTCATATTCTGATGAATAGTGAAAATTACTAAATTATAATTAAAAACAACTTTTTTAATCGAAATAATTAACAGTGATAAATTATTAATTTGAGTATTTTTAAAGTATATTTAGAATATATTTTTACAATTTAATACAATGTTGGTCATTGGATGTAATTTCACATTTAAACCAGACATAAACAAGTGTCAATCTTTTGAAAGATATTGTTTCTTAAAAACACGCTATTTGTTTTAACAGCGGGATTTAATTATAAATTTAATTAATGAAAATTCTATGTTATGAATTTGGTAAAATAGAGTTCATTTTTGAATTCGGAATATGAAATATAGCTTAGGATGAAATTTTGGCATTGTTCTGAAAAACATCAATTTTTGATGAATAGTGAAACTACTAAGTGGTAGTTAAAAAACTAAATTTTTCAAAAAATTTAATTTTACCGCTTCTGTGAATGGAATTTAAAAAATCCGAGAGACACGGTTGATGTCAGTAAGTAAAATGTGGTTCAATGAGATGAAAATAATTTTTGGTGAATAGTAACTTTTTACTTTTATTTACCACGGTTAAAAGTAAATAGGGTAATTAAGGGTAAAAATGATATTATTATTACCCTAACACATGTCCTAATTATATTGGACAAGTGTAATTCGACCAAAAACAAGCTTATGGATAACATATGACCATTTAGGCCCACTTGGATTAGATTAGGACATTTATTATTATTTAATTCAAAGAAGAGTTAAAAGAGTTAAAATCGAAGTTTATTTACTAAAACATTTTTAATATAGGGTTGTACATAATATAAATTCGATTGTAAATATTAATTAGAAAGCTAAGAAGATTTCCTACATGATGGTATTTTATTTGTAATTTTTAGACATCAAATAATTTAATTTATTTATGACACAAAGATGATGCATAAATTATCTTATTAATGAAATATTGACATAATTGATATTATAAATACCAAAATAAATGTAATTCGAGACTTTTTATGAATTACACTAATTTTCTAGGTTACTATGATATATTAGTGTTGATTTAATCAACTTGGGTCGAACATATAATTCTGTTATGACTTTCACAAAAATCATATATCAAATAGTGTCAAAAGTGACACAAAATAGTTTTTAAATCAAATATTATATTACTAATTGTTATTTTATTCCTAAAAATCTAAGGTTCGGCCAAATTACTTAGATAAGGATATATATATTAATAATAAACAATTTGGGGTTCGTTTGGCATGTTATTGTAAGTGTATTAACCATATAGTGAAAGAAAAAAAAAAGACATGGTAAAAGTTAAATTATTTAACTTAGAGTTAAATATAATTGATATGGTTACAATAATACCCTAAACTTGTCTAAATCCTATTGGTTGATAGGATTTCGACCCATCCCCACTTTAGCTTCGAAATAAGACCCATTGGAACCATTATAAACCGATTTTGACTTTAATATAAAATAATATTTTGAGATATTCCTAAGGTGCCCCTCTCCTCCCTTATAAAAGGGCACCTCCTACCCCTCCTCCTCACACCAATTTGAGCACTCATGCTCGGCCAAACCCTTCCAAAATCTCTTATCCACTTCCCTAGAAACATCCTAGAGGTTCTGGTTTTCCTCAAAGACCAATTTTAGTGCCCTAAGAGGAGGTCTCAAAGAGGCGCTTCAAAGAAGAGGTAATTACCATTACCAATTCTTTCATCTTTATTTCTTCTTCCACTTCTTCTTCTTAGGTTGTTTCATTATGAAGTAATAACATCAGTATCACTCATATACTGATATGTTATTATAAGTATGAAACAACCCTATTTCACCATCTATCCATCCTACGGATAATTAAATCACCGCGCGTGCGTACGTACGGAATACCGTCTCCACGCCGTGGTGTAATCTATTTTCCACCACCACCTTACATGGATGGGTATAATGGTGTAAAGAATAACTATACATAGTTATTAAAACATCATATTTATTCTGATATATTGTATAATCCAATCCAATTCAATTCAATATTTATGGAAATGATATCATCGCTCGTGCGTACGTACGGACTACCGTCTCCACGACGCGATGAGATTCATTCTCCATGTTAACCATTTAAGAATGATTATAAAATATATATAAGAAATAATAATGAAATATATGACATTATAAAGCTACTGTATTTATGTATATATATATATGTATGTCATCTACTTACTTCCATTCAAGACAATAAGGAAAGGAAAATAGCGTTCTTGCGTACGTATGGACTACCGTCTCCATGAACGGTGTTTTTCATTTCATTTATCTATCTATTATATATATATATATATACTGAATATATATGAAATATAAATCATATTTTATATTCTGGAAGTAAGTAAAACATGATATGAGTAATAATAATGTCAAGAACAACAAGTCAAAACACCTACGATAAATGAAACGATTTTTCCCAAAACGCTTCTTTAACATGGAATTTACAAAAGAACGGGTAATATAATGTCATAAGTGAACCATATATGATATCATAACAATGAAAATGATTCTGTAATAAGTCAATGACATTATTTAAATCATTATACAGGAGGTTAGGACACATACGAAGCAAATCGGACCTAAGGTAAGGGAAATATCACAATCTCATTTTTATCCGAGATTGTTTATTCATAAGTATTTACTGGGGTGTATTTTATCATCCAAATCCATGTTACCTCAATATGTAATATTATTTCCATCCTTCTAAAATATTTTAAATCCATTTTTACCCTTCGGTGAGTTTTTAGTAAAATAAATGAAAGGAATCTTTTGTCGTTTTTCGTACGAGGTACTTTTTGACTTTTCCGACAAAAGTACGAAGAATGTTTTTTTTAACTTAAACGGCACGAATGGATTTTTATGGTTTTATAAAGCCTTATTTTCATGAAGCTTCCACCAAAAGATTTCATGACTATTTTTAATAAAATCTCTTTCTTTTAAAATTGCATGATGTTTTGTGAAAAGAAATTGATTTTGAAGAAGAAAGGATATTTTCCTCAAGAATTCATTTCAAGTGTTTTATCAAAATTATTTTCCATCTAAGATAATAAAGGGTTCTGTTTCTATCGATATTTTTACATTGATTTGAATATGTTGTGATGGAATTATGTTTATGAATTCCTTTATCTTATATGAATGGTTTTATGATGTCATGTTGTTTAAGAATCCCATTTTTATTACATGGGTTATACTATGATGTATGGTTTATGATTTTGTGGCACACATAAGAATGGTATCATTATGAGATGGGTGGGTCCTATATCTCCCTCCAATGCATTGGGTAAAGATTTTATATCTCATGAGATAGACATGGCTGGAATGGTATGTTATACCGGTTCAGTGAAACAGGACTGAAACGAGGGTTACTCGATTCAGAAAGGGACTTTGTCCACTAAGATAGTCTTGGCAATTAGTCTTGACTAACAAGAAATGATTCTCTATGATTATGTGTGAATGCCACAAAGTTTCATGTTTTAAGTTATGATTATTGTGATTACATTTCACTGCCATGATTTATCCCATGTTATGAATTTATGCTCACTTTTGCAGGTTAAGATTTCCAAAATGTTATGTTCTTATGAATACGATGTGATTGATATTTCTTTTGTTTACCCTTACTGAGCACTTGAGCTCACCCTTTTATGTTTTCTTTTCCCCAGGATATAAAGAAAAGTTTTAGGTAAAAATATGGAAGATCTTTATGGGAGATATTGAAGAACTTTCACCACGATTAGAAGATTACGTTCCGAGTTTCCAAAGACACTAAACTATTACGATCCTTTAGTGTGTGTTTTTGTTATGTACTATGTATTCCGCAAACGTAATGTAAAGTCCATGTAAGTCAGGCTTCAGGTCTCTATATTCACCCAAAATCATATAGGTATTACTTTGAATTATTAATTTCATATTAAAAATTTACTATTGGGAAGAACCAATAGTATTTGTGATCGATGTCAATGAGATTCAAAGTGGAGGGTATCAACTCTAGTAACTGGTTGGCATTAAATCAGAAATCGAAGGATTGATTTTGATTTAGGGAGATTGTAACATTCAAGGATGGTTTTATCACCCTATAATATTTCCAACATGTTTTAAACCAATTTTTAAATAAAATGAAATGGAAATGTGATCCTTAGTTACAGAATAATTTTATGGAATGATATTTTCAATTTGAATAACTCATGTAATGCAGTTTAATGTCATGCAACAAGGATGTGGTCATGTGGTTTAACAACATGTAGCTAGTATGTAGTCCCCTTCTATTGAATTGAAATGTTTCTAAACCTTACTAGTAAAAATGACATTACAAGTCCTATACTATCACATGATTCAAGATCAAAATTATAAATAACAGGAGGATGGGATGTTGATTATACTACACTATATTGAATAATATGGACCATGCGGGGAATGAAAATATTGTTAAGGTATAATCGAATCTCTACATAGATTTGACTCTCATGGAGTATGATGGTTTGGGGTTATAAAAACCCATGGCTAGGTAAAATGAGAAACTAAACATCATTATTTATCATGTGGTAATATTAATGAAGCCACATATATTTCTTATATATATTACTCATGCATAGGTTTGACTTTTACAAAATGGTGGGTCTATTTTTTTGGTTATATATTTTTGTTGGACCCAGAAATTTTGATCTAGGAATAACTACATATCCTATGGAAACCTGAATGAAGACATTGGTAGTTATCATGTATGATATCATTGTGGATCTGAATCTCAAATTGGGATGGGAAATTTTTTATTTTTCTTTGGCATGAATACTGAAAATAGAATTAGAGGATCCTATAATAACTACATATCCCATATGAAAATTAATCAAGTCACACATATTATTTATTGTAAAGGATACCTTGTACAGACTAGCCATGAGTGCCAGTGATGGGAAATATTTGTTTTGATATTTTCCAATGATAGGAGGATCCTTTAATACACCAATCTAGATCACACCCATAAAAAAATTGGAGTCACATTGTTGTATAGATTTAACTTATCTATTTCAATAACTAGAATCCCATTTAAGGAATTGGGACATGATTATTTTGAATATTTTAGCCAGGCCCCTGATTATAGAACCCAGATGTCGCTAAATATCATTGGACAAATGGAATAAATCCAATCATATTTCTTTTGAATTTTTTTAAACATATGCATCTCATGTGTGAAACTATTGGAATATTATTGGTATATTTTAGATGGGATAAGTATCAGTGGAATTTTGTGTCACTTTTTACCATAATTAATTAGGAAACAATAAACATGTATTTCTTATATATGTATCTCCAGGTATAGGCCAGACAAATACATGTGGAGGAGTATTTTTATCTACATTCTTTGACCCATTTTTCATTCTTTTCTAAGGCCATATGAGGTACCCATCTCTAAGAAGATTAATTATTTTTATAATGGACCCTATGTTACCCATTTTAATGGAATTTGAATAGGGAATAGGATCAGGTAGTTTAACATCATGCGGTAGAGATTTGGTTTTTATATTTTATAGCCACATAGATTTTACTAAAATGAGGTGGATATGTGTTTACATAAACATAAAAGAGACAACCAATTCACAAAAATAGTCCTTAGGGGAAAATTTATAGAGAAACTAATCATATGAATTACTAGACATGTGGATGTACTCTAGGAAAAAAGGCATAGGTTTCACTACATATCAGATGTAGAAAAGGAGTCAAGACATAAATAGTTCCCGAATGTGGCATGGTAGATGAACAACATCCAAATAGAGGAATCATCTATACTAAATTCCTAAGGTATCAGGTATTTTCACTTCATCTGATAGGGATGAAAACAATATATTTTAATGGCAATGGATTATGAAATATGTCATTTCAATTTAAAAACATGTGGTAAGGGCATCACATGAAATTTTAACGTCATGTGATTAGGACAAGGTTCCCTTATGTGAAAATAATGAAACTTATTTCCTGTAAAGACTTGAATTAGTTGGAGGTGAAATGTGTTCACAAAAATTTTTTTCCATTGAGTACGCTTTATTTCAACAGATCATATGTATGTTATAATTCCCATCTAATTTGAGTTCCATATTTAGAGGTTTCTTACCAAGTTTCATTTTTTTTCTATGTTATGACACCAATTATCCTAGAGGAATGAGATAAAGAGACCATTTTTATTAAAGGGTCATGCAATTTTATTTTTTATGTTTTTATAGGTTTTGAGGTGTGTAAAACCATTTCTCATCAATCCTTTCTAACTCATCCAGGCTCTTCAATGAGTTATCATAATCAAATATTTTAACAAAAATATCTAATAGAAGAGAGGGTACCTAAAATTATATGCGTTGTAATACCTATATATTGTAAACTAGTGAATATGGGGTGATCTATGTGGTAGTGTGGGTCATGGTGCGATTGAACCATATTGAATGTTGGAGTTTATATAGTTAAGATTTATTGTTTTTTCCACCATATTTTAGATGATTTTTTAAAATTTTTTGTTAAAAGACACTCTATATCCATTTATCAGTATATAAAAATAAATTGTTTTATTGTACATGATGTTATACTACTAGTATAACCTCATTAATTTTGAAGAATGAATGTTGGATTTATTGTCCGTCATTATTATGTGAGAAACACAAAATTTTGTATTGATGTAGGATTTTATGAAGTTGGAAACACTCTTTATTTATACTTTGTTGATTGGTATATATTTTTCCCATTTTGAAAATAATTTATAGGATTCCAGGATATACTTGAACATATTAGCTGTAATTGGTGGAAATGTCACCCCAATGTTCACTCCCTACATGAAAAATGGCTCAGCATTTTAGCTGTTCGAAACAACTAAGGATGTCGGTGGATTAATTTTTTATTTATTCTAAATGCATGAAACATCTTATTTTTCATGAACCAACCCAGGTCGACCCAGAACCGGTCACCCGAGCTAGTCCGCGACATGACCTAATGGGTGTTCCCGATCCCCATGGGATTGAAACTAGTGTCAGACATCAAAATTTAACTGTTGGGAATTATTTCTCCCAAAATATATAAAGTAGAAGAAAAAATACAGATCAGTGTAGAATAATTAAACCAAATAAAAAGGATAAAATGGAACAAAAGAAATTAAAACATACCAAACTCGATGCCCGAACTAACTCCATGTGACCCCGTGGGTCACTATCCGACACAACGATCAAACATCACCCAAGGTGAGTGCTCTCAAGCTGTAGCCTGCACAAACACTAAAACAGAAAAGAATTATAGGCATGAGTATTAAAACTCAGTAGGCTATCCCAATATATATTCCAAATGCACTACCTTTAAATAAAAAATTTACTAATTTCAGGTTTGAACTAAATTATGTAAAATATTAGTTTCCACACAAACATTCATTTCTAAAGAATGTATCAATAAATTTCCCTTGTTAAAAAAAGTTTAATATTTTAAAGGAATAAGTACATTTCATTTTAAAACATTATCTTCGAACAATTTAGGAATCCAAAAAACAGTTATTAACCAAAAATGAAAACCACAAAACACGCAACACACACGAAGGGAAATGGAAAAAGTTGCACATAGGGGCCAGCTACCGAACTAGAAACCTCAATTTTCCACCGCATACAAATAAACACTAAAGAAAACATTGGTCGAACCTAGGAGCTCATGAACAATACTGAATGTAATATACATGTGACTCATCCTGAAGGCATTCCCTAACTCGAGGATGTCAAAACTCCCTAATGCACTGTATAACACTTCATGGCTTAACCGAGGGGCCCAATCCCCACAGAATCAATAAATCAGTATTACCCTACTATACGACCACTAGCCAATGTGTAATCTAAACTAGTGAAACAATAGTTCTCAGAAGATTCACTCACTATGCCAGGTTCCCATGTTAACACACATAATAAAAGGGAATGGGGTGAGTCCGCAAAGTCAATCAAGTAGCATAAATATCACACACAACTCACGCAATCAACGTACACCAAAGATCACCCCTAGGTCACCCCAAAGAGTGTTTTCCAAAATAATTTATTTTTATTAATGTATAAAATGGGCCTTCACCAATTTTAAATAACAATGACATTTCTCATGAAAACCCAAAACACTCATTCACGCTTCAGAAGAATTCATTTATCATATAAAGAAAAACTACATTTGATATACATTGAATTATTTTTAAAAGCTAAATGTGCATTTTTTCACGACTGAGTGTCTGTTCATCAATAAAATTTTTCAAGTGTTGTTTATAAAATAAACATCACTTTTTACACCAAATAATCATTTATGAATTAATTATCTTATTTTATATCCCATTTATTAAAATTAATAAAAACATCAAACAATTGATAAAATCCAAATTTAATGATGAGTGTAGTGGGGGGCTTACCTAAACTTGAAATCCAAGCATTATGACGCAACATGCCTCGAGCAGGGCGCGCAAGCACGTGCGAGCTGACGACCGCAATTTCACAGAAAACCCTTCCAACACATTGCAGCAGTCGAAAAATGACTAAAACACAAAAAAACTAATTTAAAATAATCCAAATGAACAAATAGATTAAAACCCTCCTTGACACCAGTGCAGATGAAAAGAAACGAACCCAAAACTTGTGGTAAAACCAAACACGCCCCATAAATAATGGCGGACAGTCCGAAGCGATCTAAATCGCTTCGCATTCAGCGGCGACAGATAGAACGCAGTCCGACGTGACTCAAGACACACTTCATGAATCCGGTGAGGGGATTTGCAGCCACGTCGGAGAAAAATCGAGGAGTTGTGTGATGAGATTCGAATTCGTCAATACTGGCCCCCGGACATGGGGGTTGGGTTCTCCAAAAGCAGGCCATGAAGGGGCTGATTGGCTATCCACCGAGGGAGAAGAGGGGGTGCATGGTCTGGATCGGAGTAGGGGATTGCGTATGGCGCGCAATGGGGAGGCTGTGCAGGGCGTGTGACATAGGCATCCAACCCAGAGGAGGGGCAGCCAAGATAAGTCCAGATTGGGGAAGAGGAGGGGAGAAAGTAGGAGGGCATGACCAAGGAAAGGATGTGGGCTGCATGCACGCAGGATGAGGGCTGCATGAGGGGCGCGGGGCACGGCGGCGGCTGCTAGGTTGTCAGTAGGCCGAGATGCAGGAGGGGTGAGGCGAGGTAGGAGCAGGATTCGCCCGTGGACAAGGGTGGCCAGGTGCTGCGGTGGTGCAGCAGAAAGGTGCTGGCAGAGGGCGAGCCAGATGCGTAGTCGAGTGGAGACCTAAGGAAGACTAGGGGGCATGTGTAGAAAAGGAGAAGAGGGGAAAAACATGTGAATAAAAATGAGAGAATAAAGAATAAGTAAAGAGAGAAAAATAAGGGATAGGAAAATAAAAATAAAAATAAAAAAGTAAATAAATAGATATATTAATATTATAATTATTATTATTAATACACAATAAAAATACAATAATATTAATAATAATAAAAATACAATAATATTAATAATAATAAAAAAACTATAATAATAATAATAATAATAATAATCCATTAATAATATTAATAATACAATAACAAAAACAAAAATAATAATATTTATATTTATAATAATAAAAAAATTATAAATTCTTGTGGTTATTATTATTAGACAATTTATAAAAATTATTTTTAATTTTATTAACCTACTTTATTCATTTATTATTATTATTTTCAATTTAATTTATTATTCTAATTTTATTATTTATTTAAATGGTTGGGAAACCGCGCGCTCACCAGGTCCGAATGCACAATCGCTACTAGTGGTGTGGTGACCACACACCGGACCGGACCGAATGCACGGTGACTGCTAGCAGTGCAGTGACTGTGCACTAGCCCGAGACCCACCGAAAACATCAACATTTCAAAAATTTCAAACCTGGACCCAAACCCAACTCCACCCAAAGGCATGGGACAAAGAAAAGAAGAAAACGATAGGCATTCGTGGTCAGGGTGTGAAAATTTTCCCCACCACGGACACTTTCTTCCCACAGAATTTCACCAATCCAACAGTTGACACAAATTGATTTCATTACCAGACAAAATCATATAGAACCGAGAGCCTCAGGTTGACCATTCACCACAAACGTCACACACGACCAAAATTAAAAAATTCCACTACCTGAGATTGAGGGGAGAACATGAGAGAATTCTCCCCACCAAAATAATTAACTAATATAGAAAACCTTAAAATCTGAACAAACCACCCCCAGGGGGGAACACGGAAACTCCCAAAACAGACTCATTCATTTTCCCCACATGTAATGAACAACACACCTGAGACTTGACGAAAAGATTGCTTTAGAACAATCCAGTAACTTGAGGATGAGAAATTAACTGAACTCCTCCCATCAATTTCAGGAAACGAACAACTCCATAATGAACATACCAAAGACCAACTCAAAATTAGAACATGCCTGTTTATTCATGGGCCCACACCATTCAAAGAAACCGAACAACTTAAAAACCACAATTAGAGCATATAAGACTTCTTGGACTACGATAGAACAAGTTCATCACACCACCATAATGAGGATGATTTTACAAAAAAGAAGAGAGTAGAATAAGGAAAATTTGGATATTCCCATCCCAAAGATGAAAAAATTATACAGAATGAGGTCCCACACACCCTCATCAAGTCCCGACTGTGTGCGAGCTTCACCACGAGACCTGGGGCTGGGGCCCAAATAGCTGATGCGTCTCCTGCCTCACAATTAGGCATTTTCATCTTTTGGTCTCTAACTCTATCCGCTCAATGATTCAAACAACCACGATGGTCGTACATTTTCAAAGGGATGAAAGATGATGACCTAGAATTTCTGGACAGGCCATACTGGTGGTGCATAAGAGAGTAGTCCGACGAACTAGGAGCCGGTACCAATGAGGATGGTTTATTGGAGATAGGTTCCATCATCTCGCACTTCTTTCCATAGGGGGAACCTTTGAAGAAGTCGACCAACATTAATCACATCGAAAAATCTATCGATGATGAGACATCTCATCTTTACTAGTCTAGAACTGAACCCCCAAATGTGTCTAGGGAGTTATGAACCTTAACAACCCTGGGTTTTCCCAACAACCAGAAGACACACTATCTTTCAGAATAAGACAACTACCTCTATCAGACATCGATTACCTCAAAAAGAAAGCAACTCACAAAAGGAACTGAGAACTGAGCATAACTCATTAACAACTTTTATAGGCTTTATGGGTGGCATACTCATGACAACACGAAAAACACCAATAAAATAGGCATCAAGCCAAAACACAATCAAAGCAATAACACAAGCCAAGGAAAATTATCCCATAATCCAAACATATACACTACAAGGAGAAATCACTTTTCCAAAATTTTTATTTCTTTAAAATTTTAAAAACTCACCTATTAAACCTTATGAACCGTCACATGTGCGTTTATTAAATCCCACTCACATCATCTGTGAACATGTGCCCCCACAAAGTTTCCATACATACCCACGCACATGTGACCCACCATAAGTAGTGCAAATGTTCAAAAACTTATTTTCCTTACCAAATCCAAACACATACCATGTTTTTCCAAACCAATACACCTTCTCTTGAAAAATCCACTTTAGTAATTTTAAAAATAATTTGGAAGAAAAACTTTTCCATTTCAAAACCAATTTCACTTTAACTCACACTCAAATAAATCGAGATTAAAATAGAACACAAGCAATAATAACCCTCTGGAATGAGGAACTAGTGCATATGCTTGACCTAGTGACATGGAGGTGAGCCATGACTTAAGTAAAACATAACACTAAGGGGACCTTGAGCCAAACACTTGGACTTCACCTGGGTCAGCACCCCATCTGTGGCCACAAAGTGAACTGATTCTCCCCCATTGTCATCCCTTAATCCAAAACAACCAAAGGTAAAATATTCAAATCCCATAATAACCCTGCTTACTCAGGTCTCATCACGAACAGTGGTGATTAGGCACTGAACCATAACCTACCTACTACGCCCTGATAGTCCTAATCTCCATCTACCAGATACCCCAAATAACCAAGGGCTCTTTGAAAAGAGAGGTCTGCTAAGACCCGACTTCATCTGATACCATTTTGTAACAAACCAACCTGGGTCAACCCAGAACCAATCAACCGAGCTGGTCCGTGACATGACCCGAAGGGAATTCCTAATCCCTACGGGATGGAAACTAGTGTCGAGCTTTAAATTTTAACCGTTGGGAACCATTTTGCAAAAATAAATAAAGAAGAAGACATAATACAGAGTATCACAGAATAATTAAACCAAATAAAAATGCTAAACGGGAAAAAAATAAAATAAAACTAACCAAAATTGACTCCCAAACTAACTCCATGTGACCCAGCAGGTCACTCTCTGACACAACGATCAAGTGTTTCCCAAGGCGAGCGCACTCAAGCTGTAGCCTGCAAAAACACTAAAACAGAAAAGACCTATAAGAATGAGTATTAAAACTCAGTAGGCTAGCCCAATATCTATTCCCAATGCACTACCATTAAATATTGAATTTACCAATTTCAGGTTTGAAATAAATTATATAAAATATTAGTTTTCATACACACTTCCATTTCTAAAACAAGTATCTGTCCATTGCCCTTGTTAAAAAAAGATTAATATTTGAAAGGAATAGGTACATTTCATTTTAAAACATTTTTCGAGAACAATTTAGGAATCCAAACTTCAATTATTAGTCAAAAATGAAAACCACACACCACCCAACACACACTAAGGGAAATGGAAAAAGTGGTACATAGGAGATAGCTACCGAACTAGACATCTCTATCATCCTCCACATACAAATAAACACTAAGGAAAACATGGTTCAAACCTACAAGTTCATGAACAATGAAGAATGTACTATACATGTGACTCATCCTGAAGGCATGCCCTAACTCTATATAGACATAATGCTCTGATGATCAGTATATCCCTTCATGGCCTAACCGAGGGGCCCAATCCCCATAGCAGCAATAATTCAGTATTCCCCTACTATGGGGCCACTAGCTAGTATGTAATCTAAACTTGTGCATCAATCATTCTCGGAAGATTCACTCACTATTCCATGTTCCCATGTCAACACGCATAATAAAAGTGAATGGGGTGAGTCAGGAATGTCAATCAAGTTTCACAGATATCACAGACAAATCACACAACCAACGTACAGAAAAGACCACCCATGGGTCACCCCAAACAGAGTTTTCAAAAATAATTTATTATTATTAAAGTGTCAAATGGGCCTTCACCAATTTTTATAAAAACCTCAATTCTCAAGAAATCCCAAAACACTCATTCACGCTTCAGAAGAAATCATTTATCATTTAAACCAAAACTAAATTTGAAATTATATGATTTATGTTTAAAGGCCAAATGGGAATTCTTTAACGACTGCATGTCCATTCATCAATAATATGTTTCATGTGTCGTGTATAAAATAAATGACTCTTTTTACACAAAATAATAATTTATGAATTAATTATCTTATATCATTTCCCATTTAATAAAATTAATAAAAATAACTTGAAATTAATAAAATATAAATTTAATGATGAGTGCAGTGGGTGACCTACCTCAACTTTCAATCCAATCACGATGATGCAATACTCCTCGAGCGGGGCATGCAAGAACGTGCGAGATGACGACCGCAATTTCACGGAAAAACCTACCAACACATTGCAGCAACCGAAAAATGACTAAAACACTGAAACACCGACTAAAAATAATCCAAATGAATAAACAGTGTAAAAACCACCTTGACACCGGTGAAATCGAAACAAAAAAAACCCAAAATAGGCGGTAAAACCAAACGTACCATGTAAATAACGGCGGACAGTCTGAATCGATCCGAATAGCTTCGCCTTCGGTGGCAGCGGATGGAACGCGGTATAATGTGACTTGAGACACCCTTCATGAACCCAGCAAGGGGATTCAAGGCCACATCGGAGCAACGCGGAGGCGATACGCAATGAGATTCAGATTCTTCAATACTGGTCGTCAGAGAGGTGGGTCAGGTTCTCTAAAAGGAGGGCGGGAAGGGGGAAGATGGGCTGTCCACTCAGGGAGAAGGAGGGGCCACAGGGGCTGGATCGCAGTAGGGGGTTGTGGAGTGCATGCAATGGGGTGGCTATGCGGGGCGCGTGATAGAGGAATTCAACCTGAATGAGGGGACGGGCGGGATGAGGCTGGATCGGGGAAAAAGAGGAGAGAAAGAAGGTGGGTGTGTCCTGGGAAGGGAGGCGGGCTGCATGCGCGCGGGAGGAGGGATGTATGAGGGGCGCGGGGCACAATGGTGGTTGCTGGGCATTCGGCAGGCTGGGATGTGGTAGAGGCGTGGCGAGGTTAGAGTAGAAGCTGGCCGCAGACAAGGTTGGCTAGGCGCTGCAGTGGTGCGGTGGAGGGGTGTCGGCAGAGGGCGAGCCGGACGGGTAGCCGAGGGGTGACTTGGGGAAGACCAGGGGTCACGCGCAGAACAGGGGGACAAGGGGACAAACATGTGAAAAAAATATGAGAAGAAAGAATAAGGAATGAAAGAAAAATAATGGAGAGAAAAAAAAGTAAATAAATAGAAATAATAATAATAATATTATTATTATTACAAAATAATAACACAATAATAACAATAATAATACAAAATTGATAATAATAATCATAATAATCCAATAATAATAATAATAATACAAAAAAACAACAATAATAATAATAATAATAATAATGAAAATATTATAAATTATTTTTAATACTATTATTAAACATTTTATTAAAATTATTTTTAATTTAATTAAACTATTTTATTTATTTATTATTATTTTTCAAAATACATTATTCTTTTAGTTTTATTATTTATCTAAATGGTTGGGCAACCGCGCGCTCACCAGGTTCGAACACACTATCAATATTAGTAGTGCGGTGACCATGCGCCGCCCTGGACTGAATGCCCAGTGACCACTAGCAGTGCATTTACTGTGCACTAGCCCGAGACCCATAAAAAACATCAATGTTTCACAAATTTCAAATCATGACCCAAACCCTACACTTCCCAAAGGCGTGAGACTGAGAAAAGAATAAAGCAATAAGAATCTGTGGTCAGGGTGTGACAATTAATGTAACAACTAGGTCCCAATGACAACATTGGAACCCCACCTTAACATGGTTGTTGGGTCCTAGCCCACTAGGTACCACTAGTTTCCTCGCAGACACGTGGTCCCCACCTTGGGGCCCACCCACCTTCCTGAACAGGTCATATGACTAATGATATTTCCCATGTGCCAACACAAGTCCTTTCCCATGTGCTTTGTCCTCACTCACACACACCCTGAGAAACTACCCAGAATGTCACCCATCCATATCAGAACTCCAGTCCAAGCATGCTTAACTGTGCAGTTATAACCTCATAGGCTCCTGAAAAGGAAGGTGCAACTTGTTGACACGATTCATATCATTTAGTTATTTAAACCTTTATTATTTATGGGTGTTATAATCTCCCCCCCTTAGAGCACAACGTCCTTGTTGTGGGCCCTAAATCTCAACCCAGGTAGTACACCGCACTTAAGGCTGGGTTCCTCCTCTGATTCCAAAAGTAACAACTGGGTCCTAGTGACAGCACAACCACCCCACCTTAACATGGTCGTCATGTCCTATCCCACCAAATACCACCAATTGCCCTCAGACACGTGGTCCCCACCATGGTGCCCACCCACATGCCTAAACAGGTCATCTGTCTAATGATAGTCCTTACGTGCCAACACATGCCCTTTCCCGTGTGCTTTTTCCTCACTCACACACACCGTAAGAAAATTCCTAGATTATCACCCATCCAGATCACCACTCCATATCAATCATGCTTAATTGTGGAGTTATAACCATGTAGGATCCCAAAAAGGAAGGTTCACCTTGTTGACATGAGTCATATCATTTAGTCATTTAACCCTTTATCATTCATGGGTATTACAATATTTAAATCCATACAGTCATTTATTGTTTTTTATAGAAGTATCCCCACTTATTAATTTTATGGGAAAGCATATTTCCAACTTTTGGACACTATAGGTGCCTGCATAAACATCATTCATAATGGAAGGATATTCTTCCTATATAATGTAAAATATGAGGACACTTTCAAAGCTCCATTTGTTGAGGATTTACTACTCATTTGGTCTATCTTTAAGAGTGTATTTTTCTACCCAATTCTTGATTTTCTACCGTTTGGCTTAGTTTGGAGGGAACACCCTATTTTGGAGGTAATCTATTATGTTATTCATCCATCTGGATGTTGGCACCTGATCATCATGCATTGGATTATAATTAAATATATTTATCTCCAACATGTCATATATAATTATAGGTGACACTACCATTTGGTTTATCATGTGTAATACTATCTAATTCTGATTGGGGTTATCCAATAAAATGGGTGAATTTTCCATTACTTCAAAAAATAATTCTATTATTGGAAGAGCTGAAAAAGAATTGAATAAAAAATAGGTAATTCCCTAATAAGACCTATTATATATCCATGAAGAGGAGATAATTACTCAATTTTGATTGAATATTATAGATTCATTTTACTGATCATTAGTTCCAAGTAACATGATATGATATATGAAGTTACACAGATAGCTTTAGACCAACAATAAAGTCATGGTATTTCACCACATTACTTTTGCAACCTTCGAATAATGAGGAGTAGTGGAAAATCGTTTTGTCTATTGAAATTAAGAAAATAACTAGTTTGGCCTGACTGAGCTTTCTATTTTCCATATTCATAACAGTTATGCTACAGGAGTCCCCATTAAAATAATGAATCGATTCTTTGGAGGTGTTATGGGAATGGAAAACTCCTTCATCTAGAATATTGGTATCTTCTAGTGTTATTTCATGGGTGGGATTCACCATGAGTATGACAATAAGAAATTTCTCTTTTACTGGATTCTATGTTATGAATTTGATATTGAATTACTATAGGATAAGTTCCCATGATGGAAAATGCTCATCCAAAATAATTTGGTTAAGGATATATTTTGTCAGGTTTTTGAGAGAAATGAAGTGAAGTTCATCATTTTAATTAACCGACTCAGGTATCCCTCAAACCAAGCACTCATCCTGATCCATTTCCTACCCAAGTGTGTACCCGATCCCCACGGGCTGGGGAAAAGAACCATGGAATCGAATAAAAAATCATAGGAAATTATTTTTCCCAACATGAACAACCACATGGAATACATATATAAATAAATAATGAAATAGTTGAAGACCAAAAAATATATATTCCATAATAGTGAGAAAGGAAATGAAAACAAATTTTTTTTGAGTAATCAGAAACACCAAAGGACAAGTCCAACTGAAATGGATAAAAACCATCAACTACACCAAGTGATGGAATGGATGAACCCCTATATTATCAACACCAGTTACCAAAATCACCTGACTCGATACCTCATCACCTCACTAGGGTGCCTTGTTTTTCCTTACACTAGAAAATATACAATGGTCTATGCACCACAGAAGAGGTTTGAATGTTGTGAGCTAATAGGCTCAGTAGGATCTCACCCAAGTGTTATATAACAAGTATCTATATAAAAATTATAATATGAATATCCAAAAAAAATAATTGGAATGAGAAGTAATAAAGTAGTTTTATATAAAACATGGTAAACAATTCCCTTTTCTGTGGTTCTAAACAAACAGAAGGTACATAAATTTAAAATCACAATTTATATATCAGAGTTCACAACCATAATCATGTATATAATGGATAACTAAAAAATAAATTTAATAAAAAATATAATCACATGTATCACAAAACCAAGGAATATTACTAGTCCAAGAAACAAACTACTCATACCAAAATAATAAATTTTGTAAATCAGTTCCTAGAATAACGAGATGTGGAAGCAGAGGAATATCCCATGAATAAACACCCCAATAATGTAAATATCAGTACCCAAGAAGAATGTTCTTTTTAAAAAGATGATATATTAATGAAAAATATCATTGAAAATCATAGAACAATGGATGATGGACTGAAGGTAAACATTCCACATATGTATCCAAGGTAACCCACGTGATCATTTTCATAAACCAATTTCAATGTTTCAAATGTACAAATTTTCTTTTTAATTTATCAAAATATAAGGAAAACCAATATCTCTTTGAAAAATTATTTTCAAGACACATAAAAAATCATGTCAATTAAATAAATCATTTTATAAGGAAATAGAAATATGGATTCTTATCATAGGTCAGATATAGGACCACCCTCCTCAAAACTCAGGTTGTAGATGTCAGCAATGGGATCAACAAACAATGAAAATATAAAGATGACAAAAGTAGTCCCAATATTTCTATCTATCCCACATTATTGATCAAAATTCAAACACAAGGGGTCAATGGAAAGGAATAAACTAACATTCCTCAAGAAACAATCCCCACCACAACATTAATTATAATGGAAAAGGACTCTGGAACAAGATCACACAATAGATCTAGAAGAAACCAAGATTAAAAAACATATTAACCAAATGGATCCAAATAGAGCACCAAGTGGTGATTTTTTATCAAATGAAATAGACATAAAGACAAAACAATTACCTGAAGAGACTCCCCATAATGGAAACGATTATAAAATGTCGAACAAATCGATATTGAAGTGGTTAGGTCTCTCATAATTTCCTAGGAATATCCTTGAATAAAGATAAACAATGATCTAATGAGATAACTTAACCAAAAAAACTGAATATCTATTTTAAAAACTAGACTCAAGTAGTTACACGACCTATAATTACCACATCCAACATATATCAAAAACCTCTATGCCTCAGATTAGAAATATATTTCATAAAACATTAATGACATGAAACCACCTATCACAATTTGTATCAGTTCCTCACATGATCCTTCTCATGACCTGTACCTAGAAACCATTACACATCCTATAACACTGTTACACAACATTTAATCCTCCTTCATCTTAGACAAAATTCTGGTTACAAATAAAAGTGAAACAAAATTAGATCTTCACTATTACAAGAATACATCGAATTTCTTATCAGGATTATAACAAAAAATGAAAAAGGGGAAACCAGAACAAGGTTAAAGGTGTACCTGATGGATTAGTAACGTGATGTTACAAACTCCCCACTATATAAACATTCTATCATTGGGAAATCTTGTGGATGATGTAATCCGTAGAAACAGATGAGGCTATTTCTCATTCATTAATGACCCATGTTCCCAAGTCTACTAGAATATGATCTAAGTGTTCATATCACTCTAACAAAGAAAATTGACATCCCATGTAAGGCATTCACATGAGAGTCAATGATGTCAACTGGTTTCACTAGAATAGAATCATCTAGTTGTAGCTCAATTTCATTCCAACTCATAACATGATAAGTATCAGGGTGATACTTCCTTAGTCGAGATATAAAGAAAACAACATTTATGAATGCCAAATTAATCCGAAATTTTGGTTGATAAGAAAAATTTCCATACTCCTCATGACCACAAATGGTCCAACAAATCTCGGATCCATTATTCCATATCTTCCAAGATAATGACAACCCAAATTTTTAGAAACATTGATTAATACCCAGTAACCTATGGAAAACTCCAATGGATAACGTCGCTAATCTACATAGTATTTATATTGACTCTGGGATGTTACTAGATTTCATCATAAATCATGAATCTTCACTGATGTATATTCAACCAAAATGTCCAAAAAATTCCACTTCAACCACCTCTTCCCAACTAAGTGGTAATCTACATAAGAATCTATAAAACAACTCAAAGGATGACACTATGATCAATGAATGATAACTATTTTGTTAAAAAACAAAACTAGTCCAATATGGATATCTCATGATTCACTAAAATCCATGACACAGGTACATAACATATCCTCTAGGATCTGAATCGCACACTCTGTTTGAGTGTCCGTCTACCGATGGTAAAATATTCTCAACATGACCTAATTTACCATTTCCTCTTGAAGACTCCTAGAAAACCATGAGAAAAACCTAGGATACCTCTTTAAAAAAATGGAAAAAGGACTACAATGCAACCTCACAATCTCTTGTACAAATATCATACCCAGATCATCAACCTTAGTGGTGTCTTTGATCGTAATGAAATGAACATACTTCATCAACAGATCTAAAACCACCCAGATAATATTATTCCACCAGGGTTTCCATTGTAATCATAAAACTATATCCATGGATACCTCATGACATTTACAAATTGGAACCAAAAGAGGTTGATAAAAACCATAGGGTTTCAAGCACTCTTCCTCTATCCGTTGGAAGGTATAACTGTGGGACACATAATCTATAATGTCAAACTTCCGACCCAGCTACCACAATCCATGTCTCATAACATATTAAATCTTTGTACCTCTAGGATGAATGTAATGAAGTGAGATATGACCATCAAAATAGACTAGAATTAATGCAGATACTATGAGGAGAACTATATTCTCGATGTAAATCAGACTATCTAACGAAAGAGACCAACCATAAATAGTATCCCCATCATAAAGTATTTCTAGAGTCTTCTGAAATTCATCATCCTATAGTTGACTCCACAAATTAGTCTCCATGGGAGATGATGATAACTGAACACAGGTCAAAACCATACATGTAACATTCTTCTAAGTGACCTAGTGAAACTAAGTGAAGAAAACCATAATGATCCACTCCTACTTCGATTCTACAATATCTTGCAATGCTATATTCCTACTAAGAGAGTCTCCAACAACATTTCCCTTTCCCAGGGTGTAAGAAATATCGAATCCAAACATCTGAATGTATTCTACCCATCATCTATGTCTGAGATTCATTTCCTTCAAGGAAAATATATTTCTTATACTCTTATGATCTGAGTAGACTATAAATACCTCCCCAATGATATAATTCCTCCAATATTTATGTTCATGAATCACTACAGCAAGATCTAAATCATTAGTGGTGAAATTATTCCCATGTGGTCAAAGCTAACGAGAGTTGTATGATAACACATGGTCACCCCACCTAAAAAAAATCCAAAAATAGTAATAGATGCATCAGAAAGTACCATGTACCCCTTACCGGGATCAGGTAAGATCAGCATATGATCTGATGCCATAAATTTTTCTAGTTCATAGAATTAATTCATGCACTTAGTGTACAATGTGAATTTCACGGCCTTTTTGGTAAAAGTAGTTAAAGTTGACTCCATCTTAAGTAAATCCTTGATGAAACATATATTTAATCTGGAAAAGAATTTTCCTATCTCAATGAAATTCTGGGGTCCTTCCATGAGAAAACATCCATTAATTTCACTAGGCCAAATGATCAGCCATGATCATAAATTCTATGCCCCATGAAGATCAAATTATGAATCCAAAAAATATATTTTAAAAGCTTCCCATACAAGTGGTGACTTCACAAAATATCCAAAACCTAACACAGATGGTACTTGTTCTCATGCTTGGATATCGAATAATCTAGATTATCATCCATGAACACTACCACAAATGTCTTTTGATATTGATGAAATATAAGAGTCATTTAAGCCATAAAAACATTATGTGAAATATTCATAACAAAAGGAATCACAAGATATTCATAATTTCCATACTTTATAATTAAGGTTGTCTTCAGTATATCAGACTCTTGAACTCCGAGATGATGATAACCAAACAAAAAAATAAATCATTTGAAACCACTATTCCCCCATTAGCTGGTACAAAATATCATCCACACATGGTAAGGTATATTATTACTTACCTATTACCTATTTCAACTTATGATAGTTCAGAGATAACTGAATTGTACCATATTATTTCATATAAAATAGAATATGGGATGTCCAAGGTGAAACACTAGGCAAATGAAACCCTTTTCTAATAGGTCATCCAACTAAATCATGAGATATTTTACCTCATCTAGCTCCAAATGGTTAAAAGGTATCAATATAATCTACATACCTAGAAACAAAACAACCATAAAATCTACCTCTCTCTCAAGAGGAAGACATGATAAATCTTCTCAGAAAATGTTAGTTATGTCTCAAACAACTATATAAAGATCATCATTAGAAGAAATGTCATTGGGCACAAATGAAGTAATAAATAAACTCCTGATCTATGGGTGGGAAGATCTTTCATGATCAAACCTCAGGTCCAATTCCCCCTTGAGACACATGATAGATTATATTGGAAGTATAAAAAAACACGATGAAGATGATAGTCAACCTCATCTCGATGAGAGAAATCCAATCCATATTGATAATGACATCAAACTAATCCATAATAAGAATGGGAAAATCCCAGACAACCATGTATCATATATCATTAGTGAATTAGAAGGACACTGGAACCCCTACTATTTCCTCTTTACATGATTTTTTCTAAATCCATTGTTAAGGTTATGAGTTCTATTTTATTTTTAATAATATGAAAAAAATATGTAGATATGAATGAGTGGGATGCACCAATATGAAACAATGAAATTTATAATAAATATTCAATAAGGATATCACCTCTCACTATTTCAGGACCAACATCAACTTCCATTGGGTACTCATCAACTACATGTAAATGATTCACTACTAAAACCTATGTCTAGAGCCCTATAGTCATTAAATATTATAACTACAGAACAGTTTCCAATAATAAGGCATAGTCATAGTAGGAAATAATTGTTTTATATTTCCAACATATCTACATCTATTTCATGTGAGCATGGACATAGGACAATAACATCTTGTTTGTCCTCCCTTGACACATTTATAGCAAGTCATAGGCACACTGTGACCTTTAACAAACCTCATAGTGGAGGCTCCCTACGGAGTCCCACCCCCGCCACTTCGTAGATGTTCATTTCACGTCCTCCTCTTCCCATGCATTCCACAGAATCTATCACTAGATGGAAGAGAATATGTGGAAATTCCAATATTTCTTGTCATATTTATCAATTCAATTATATATATATCTACTATCTTCACATTGGAAGCAAGATTCAATATAAACAACTGTGATTTTATATTAGTTCACAAACTATGAAGTTAATTTTGTACATTTACTTGGTCATTCTTTGCCACATCTGAAGCCAAATATACAAGATCATATAATGAGTTGGTGTATGCCAACGCCGAACATTTTCCCTACTACAAAAAATATAACTCCAGAGTTGTTTCCAACATTAGAGACTCTGGAAAAATGATAAAAGAATAGGGTTGTTAAACCCTTCCAACTCAGGTCCATGGGTATGTATTCATAGACCATGGAATCAAACTATCACATGATGGACCCCACAATCCTAAACACTAAAAACATCACACTTATTTTCTCAAATTTCTCTTGGAAGATGAATATTTTAATGATTCAGTCAACCCATTCCTTTGCCTCTTGGGGTTCAGTATCTTTTTTATTGGATGGTGGCTTCTTGTACGATAAATCCAGTGATGGTTGTCCCTCTCCACCAACTCCTGGTATAACCTCAACCACTAGGTTTTGAACTCGTTGAACATCTTTATCAATAGTGAGGACAACTCATAAGACAATAATGATGATATTTTGTTCTATGTATTGACTCCATTGTAGAGAATCAACTGCCCCTTCTTAAGGAACCCATGGATGGAATTTTGATGGCATACTGCCACACAATAAAACATAACAATTATCAGACAATGGAAAAAAATATTATTTGAAAATATAATACCCATAAGAAAAAAAACAAATATTAAAAAACCAGCACTATAAACACATATCCCAAAATCCCATAAATACACGAGTCTTTTCATGAAAAGTGTTGGCCAGAAAGTTATCACAACCAACATATCATGTCCCAACAATCCAATCTCTTGTTTAACAAACATCCCCAGGAAAGGACCAATTGAGGATATACATCCTTTAATACCAAAAATTAATGAACCAACTCATGCTTCCCTCAATCCCAACACCCGAAATGATCTTCCACATACCCGAAGACTGCTTCCGATCCCCATGGGTTGGAGACAAGAACCCATGCATATCTCAACAATGAGATGGAACTATTTCACCCAAACTAAATAGCCACATGTTATTTATATAATTCAAGAAAGAAACCACATAAGACTACTTAATATATATTCTATAATATTTAGAAGGATAGAGATAACAAAAAATATTAAAGTAGTGAAAACTCCAAAGGATGATTCCATATGCAATGGATGAAAACCAATATCCACTACAATTTTTGACATTCCAAACCCCCACCACCTCACCACAAGCTACCCAACTCAAATGACTCGATACATCTCCACCTCATAATGGTGCTTTGGAATTCCCTACATGGAAGACATAAAAAGGTCTACATAGCCCCAAAGAGATGCATAGGTTGTGAGCAAACATGCTCAGTAAGATCCCACCCTAGTGTCCAGAAAAGACTCTATATGAAAGTTCATATATTCTTATTTTAAACAAAAACATAGCATTATATGACTTAATGATGTTTTATAAAAAACATTGTAAACATTTAACATTTACATAGTTCTAAAAAAAGTATGTACATCAATTTAATTTCTTATTTTACATATCATTTTTAACAGTCATAATCATGTATATCAACAATAAAATAGAAATCAATGAAATATGATATAGAAACATAGGTATCACAACACCATGAAATAAAACATATCCAGCACACATACTACTCATACCATAATGATCAATTGAAAAAATCATTTCCTTGAACAATGGTCCTAGGAAGCAGAGGAATACCCAATGAGTATACCACCTAACAATGTCAATATCAGTCCCCTAGTACAAAAATCCTAATAAAAAGTGGAATTCCATAGGACAAGCCTCCATGATTATGAAAAAACAATGGATGGTGGCCTCAAGCTAAACCTTCAACCAAAGTAACAATGGTAAACCATGAGCTCATTTTCACAAACCAATTTCAATGTTTCAAAAGTATCTATTTACTTTTCATTTATTAAAATCCGTAGAAAACCCATTTCATAATAAAAACAATTTTTCAAAATAGAGAAAAACTTATTCCAATTCGATAAATCAATTAACAAAGTTAGAGAAATCTGGACTATAATCATAGGCTATAGATGAAACCGTAAACCTCAAAACTTGGGTCATACATGCCTGCAACAATATCCACTAACAATGAAAACCCAAATACAAAAATTATGTCCCTAGAATCCAATTCATATTACATGACTATACCAAATCTTAGAACAAGGGGTGGGAGGAAATGAAGAAAACATGGTACGTCAAGAAAAAGAACCCACCACACCATGACCGATGTAAGAAAAATACATTATAGTAAGATCACAAAATGGATCTAGAAGAAACTAATAAGAAGAACCATCTTAACAGAGAGGATCTAAAAATGCCACGCAAAGGTGATTTCGTGATCAATGGTAATAAATAAATGGAAATAAAACATTCCGGGAGATTGTCCCTACAACCAATGTGATAATAAAATGTTAAATAGAATGATCTAGAAGGAGCATGGTCACTAAAAAATTCCTATAAATAGTCTTGGGTCAAGAGAAACAAAGAGGCAAAGATTGATCCACACAAAAATAGCTAATATCTTTTTTAAATACTAGACACAGGCCGTTACATGACATGTAACATGGGTTCACAATGTGTAACTTCCATGTCCCACATAAACTAGAAACCCTGTCTCCTTAGATTAAAAATGTGTTAAATAAAACATTCATTATGTGAATCCATCATTCATGATATATATCACTTCAAAGAATCATCCCTCTCATGAAATGTACTCAGCAACCATTACACTTCGTGTAACCCTGTTACATGGCATGTAATCCTTCTTCAGCATGTATAAAGCACAGGTTAGATTTGCAAGTCCAAAAAATCTTTGATGTCACCATTATAGTAATTCTCTCAATTCCTTCTCGGCTATATACTAATAATGAAAAAGGGGAAATGTAAATGATTTTAATGGAATAGCTGATGGATCGGTAACGACATATTATAATGATGTATTAAATAATGTCTTAAGGTTTTCACTATGAAAATGGCTAGGGGGAAATCAGTTTTGATGTGATAATTTCATGTCTCAGTACCTATAAATTTTTCAGATGATATAGTAAGGGATGATTTTTTTACCATATAATTTTGTTGTGCGAAAACCCCAAGATATCATTCCATTTTGGATACAGACAAGATATGTTTCTTTCCTTATACCAGTGGAATCAAGAACAATGGGTGTATTAGATACTACGTGATATTCTAAAATAATTCTTAGTTTTACACATTCCATAGGAAAGTGATTCCTGTTTTCATCATCATAATGAATTGGAGTCATATTCCATCCACTTTTGAATAATACTCCTAATGTATGTGAGGTTCCCTTGTATCCCACTCAATTATTTTAGATTCTGATGGGGTTAAATTTACATAGTTTAACAATTATTTCCCAGATAAACTTCGATTCCACAATTTCATATCACAATTTCATGGAATACAACTGATTTTATCCTATAGGGACACTTTTGGGGTATCTATCCTCAAACTCTAATATCACAATTTATGGATGAATATCTAAAGATAAGTGAGGTGATCAAAATTCTATTGAGACATCACAACCTGGTCATCAACATATAACACTTCAAACACCCCTAAAATTGTTTTTAATATATCATACATGGATTTCTAATAGGTATCACCAATGATATTCAAGCCAATGGGAATGAACTAGTAAAAAATATTCATTCCGTTGTTATGAGAACAATTTCTTTTTCATATTTAGGGTTTATATTGATCATATTTTACCCTAAATACCCATCAATAAATGAATGGTATGGAATCAAGTAATTTCATCAAACAAAATCTCTTTGATAAGTAATTTGAAATCATATAGGGAATTTATATAGATATCCCTAAAGTTAATTCAAACCTTGATCTTGCAATTATTACTTTTAAAAGGAACAATACTCGAAACCCTTTTTTATGTTTTAACTCTGGAATAAAGTCATATTTTACCAAATTATAAACATTGTAATCAACAATTATGTCATGGATGGGATGAATTATCCTAATTGCCTATTTGAATCCTCAATGATAAGATGGAAAGCATGGCTAGCGAGTGGGTACATTAGAATCTAGTCTAAGAAATTCATTATTGTTACAAGAGAACACATGTCGATTCTAATTTTAAATGGAAATATACTTCTCTTACTATTCTAAAGGCATGGAGGTACTGATCAATGCATATCTAGGGTTCCTTCCTATTCTCAAATTTACTTTCATGAGTTCAAAAATAGTGGTATATATGACTTCCAAAAATATTGTAATAGAGTCCTTGAGGTCCTTTTCTTTATATTTTGTTTAAATATTGATTTAAGGGCCTTGAAATAGTTGATGAAGTGGATAAATAACCATTTTCATTGATGGATGTGATGATGTGGGGAATATCATTAAAATTCTAAAATATTATAGTTACATTATAGATATATCCACTTTCCCAACAATTATAAATAGTGTATGGAGACTTATAGAAATATTGATTATAAAGGGATGTATGTACAATATTTAAAAACTCGAATGATTGATAATGGGAGTTTTTTGGTTTAGATGTGATGTCCCAACCTTCCTCTAGTAGTCCCACATCAGATGATGTGAACATTACCACATGAAAATGATTTAATGATGTATATTATTCATGAAATATTTCTAGAGATAGATATACTATATTGATAAGTTTTACGAGTAAAACATAATCACCAATGATAAAAATACACGTATTTTTAAGGGTGATATCCAAGTTTATAGGTTTGATGATCAAAATGTATTCATCCATCACTAGTTTCATTCCTTATAACATGTAGAAACCTACCATATGGTATCATGATTCATTGTGTTCAATGGGAGAATTATCTCCATTTAATATGTTGATCTTTTCGTTGTTGGTATATTTCAATCATTGGTGAAGTGTTGACAGAACCCCTATGTGGATAGTAATACAAGGTCTCTCTGGTATGAAATTTTATTTTCTGGCTTTTAGTATAACCATAAATTCAAAATAACATGTTAACTCCCCAAACTGATATTTGATATTAAACTAACCAAGGGGTTTCTACTCACATTATTCATACCCTTGAATGGATAACTACCTTGGAGACAAATCACCTGAGTTGTACCCAAAACATCAACGGGTCCAAAATTATATGTGATTGATCCCAAGAAAATTATCAATACAAGGGAATATCTATAAGTCCTTTATAATTGTTTCTTTATTAACTTCTAAAAGAAATATGGAATCAAAAATCAAGATATTTGATAAGGATACTTCCAATTACATTAAAAATAATATTTATGGTCCAGTGGCTGATGCTTCCTATCACAAGAATACTCACTAGTGTACAAATCTGGGGATATAGTTCCAGAGTTCAGGAGACCTGATTAATGATAAATTGATGATGTAATATATATTTTTGTTGTATGGTTCGTTCTTTTCTTCCCCTATACCTCGGTTGATCGAACAGTTGAACACATGCTAATCTGTTGTTTAGAATAATGGGGTTCAAGAGATAATTTGAAGAATTTTAAGTACCTCCATCCTCCCATTGAGCCTGAAAATGTTCTATTCCCTGGGTTCTATATTGATATATGAGTTCACCAAGGATGTGGAAATGATATTGGAATCAACCCTAATCTTCTCATCATCTTATCGCTTATCCTTTGTGGCATCAACCTTTAGTTCCATTGTATGTTGTGGGGAACATTTATTTCTAGGAACACTCGTCAAAGAAGAATCATTCATCTAAGTGGATAACATTACGGGATTTGTAAATTTGATCCTCATCCAATTAAGTTATTTGGGGGGGGGGATCCATGTATTATGGATTTTGGAGGATTGAAATATAAAATAGCCATCCTTTTATTTGGATAAAACTCTTCCACTTATGGATACTCAATTTCTTTATAACAATGTATTCCTCTAAGGGGAAGATTTATTATTGTCTCCATCGATACCAAAATTTTGATCAGTTTGTGGAGTTGTACTCTAAGGTTGTAAATAACTAGTTCAAAATTATTTTAAGCCATCAATATTTTAAATTCTATTCAAAAATTTCTAGGAATTCTTTCTAATAAACCTCTTATTCTAATTGAGTGGTTATTACACAAGTTACTTTCACCACAGCTTTACCCAATATCACCTATCAATAATCAATCATTCCCTATATGAAATATTTGAATAAAAAGCATTATTGTATGGTTTGATCTAGTCTTAATTAAAATATGAAATAGTTAGGGTGGTCATTGAGGCTAACCTCATAATGTATTATTGGCTTTTTTTGGGAGACCATTTAACAGTTAATTGAGTAAATAACCACATACTGATTAATTTTAGAAGGAGTATGATTTATTCATTACTTCCCTAAATCATGGGAGGCCTTTATCTCTTTTTCCTTTGTATGATTGTGTTTTTGCTACTATTGTTGTGTAGTAATAGGTTTTGGTTGATGTGGGGCCTACATGGGTTCTCCAATGGGCACTGATAGTGGATTAATTGTGACATTGATTGTTTTGTATTTATTAGATCTCATCCCTTATTCCATTTGAGTAAGCAAGGGTTTGGTCGTGATTCACCAAATGGAATATTCATAACGTGGTTCTATATGTTCAAATTCTCATAATAATTCTAGGTACTTCATTTGGATCTATAGAACATAGAGTCCTAAAAGGATGTTTTTTCTACAAATCCCATACAATTTTTCATACTAGAGCGGGATATTGAGTGAGTATTTGAGAAATCAGTGTGATTATAATGTTTTAGAACCTATCTATTTGATGGAGTTTACAATTTTTTAGACTGGAGATCATCTTTTTTCTTTATCATGGAGAAAAATTTAATGAAGAACTAAAAATTAACATCTTCCCAACCTTTCACATAACCCATTTGGAGGATTCTCTACCAAAAAATGATGGACCCACAATGTTATGTATAATTAATCTATTATTATTCAATTCGTGCTGGTCTTGATGACCCATTATATAGATAAATTTGGATATGAATTATTTATGATGTTTTTTAGGGACCATGTTCCATCAAAGGTTAATAAAGTATGGTTTCCAAATATGGGGAATGTAAGGTTCTATCAACTTATTCGAGTACTGATTACTCTAATGGTGGATGGGGGCATGTTACCCGTCTATGGAATTAATTTGAGTAGATAATTCCTCAATAGTATTAAGTTTCAGCACAGGTAATTTTTCCTAGACAATCTCCAGAGCATAGATAGAGGGTGATGTTTATAATTATTTTCTAGTATTCATATTTAGTGTGATTTCAATTACTATTAGGTCTTGATGGTTTCCCCAATGAGAAGAATATTTTTATATAATAGATGAAATACATTGTTTCATCAATTATCATTCTCATGTATACCATATATTAATATCTAGAACCTGGATGATTTTTTATATCAACACTATTAGGTGGAATAGCTTCATGTTGATAATATTGGGAAGGATCATGCATTTATTCATGAACGATGTATCTAGTGGGATAATTTCTTGTACTTGATTCCAAATTATACCATTTGAGGTTGCATATCATACTGACATATTATGTCGTTTGGTCCTCTATAGATTGAATATTATTCTTTCTTAGGGTAAAATGTGATTTATACCTACCTTTATATTTAACCATGATTTAAATTCATCAAGGAGGTGCAAAATCATCATTCAAAGGTGTTAGGTTTTAGTTCCTCATAAGATTCCATATAGAAGTGGCCTCAACATGTGCATTTGTATCATCATCCTCTCAAGGTATTTCCAATGTCTCAGGCATCTTGACACCTACATCATGTTCTTTATAATCATCGTGGTCGATGGTGATAAAATTTACTAAGGCATAATGAGTGAAAATAGTCACCCCATCGCTAACCAAAGAAAAGGTCTAGTATGTACCTCTTGTTTTCACATTGATATTTTATTTATATTCATGCCTGTTGTGCTTGGCCTTGTTGTGTTTTCATGAGTTACAAAACATTTTGGGATTGACTATTCTCTGTATATGTTCCCCTTTCTCTATTTTATGAATAGTGATGTTGAGGGTGTACCCAATATTTATTGTCGAGTGAGCATTGTGTGTTAGGGGTGAGTTACATGGCATGCTGAATGATTAGAAGTTTATTAATTGATAGATAAATCCTAGATGATTGAAGACAGATATCCATGGAAGAGATATTATAAATTCCCCAAGCACTATGGGATGGGGTTTTTTAGTGTTTCTTCTAGAATTTAATATCCCTATTGTTGAATAATTGTTTATTCTTATAATGATAGTACATATAAAAATTAAACCTGAGTAGTGGAATGGTAATGATTTGGGACACCTCCATTTCTGACAGGACCCTCATGGGATTTAATGATCATTTGGTGGAGGTTGTGGTAAAAATTCCCCCAACCATGTGGGCTGGGTCTACTCCCAAATTGATGATATGTAGGCTTCCATTGTGATCCCTTTTTTTCTGGTGTAATTTCACTCACACATTTGTTTGGTGTTGTTCCTTATCATCATAGGAATCAACCACTATGTAGAGTTTTCAATGAATTTGATACCTCAACTTAATATCATGAGGAATGTTTCCCCAGTCAATAAGCCTACCTTAGTAGTATATTAAGATACATATTCCTCCACTCATGTTACTTTAGTGTTTTGGTGAAAGATGATTTTTTTGAATCTAAAATCTTGTATGTTCATTGTGTGGCATCATGATCCATGTTTCTAGTATGATGTTTCATGATGTCATGGATTATGAGATTTTCTACCCTAGGGAAGGGGTCATGTGAAAGGATCCACAATTTCGCCAACTGTGGATACAAATTTCTAGCATGTTATTGGAAAATAATCATCAGATATTTGTAATGTAGTGATGGGAATAACTCTAAAGAATATTATTGATCCACTATTATCTCGAGACTCTATCCATAGAATAGGATTCCAGGTCCATATGATAGCATAGTTAATTAAAGATTAATATTTTATATTAAATCTTATACTATGATAGGTGTTTACAATTTCAATATCCTTGGGAATTCCTAAAATTTGTTGTGTAAATAAGCCATGAACTCTTCTATTGTATCATCTCGGACATCGTAGTCGAATGAAATAATGGTCCCAAAGATGATTTTAATGTTATATATAAGTTGTTCCTTCTATATATACCTAATTTCTTATCCTTTATCAGAGGTATATTCTTTCACATGGTGTGACCACAAGTATCATTTCCATGGGTCACATACTAACTGTGGTGAGGTGTAATTGGAATTTGTTGGGGATCTATATATGGTAAACCCAGAATTTTTGAGCAACAATCTATATGAATTTGTCTTGAAATTGGGATTATTTCCATTCTTGGGTTAGATATCACCATTATGAGGTCTTAGACGTCATATATCAAGGGTAGGGTCTATAAGATCTATCCCATTGCTACAATTAGGAGGACTATCTCTAAAATTTCACATTTGGATTTAGAATAATAGTTTATAGGCTATTGTGATATTTCATATTAGAATTGTATATCCTCAATAACACTAGTATTAAGAAGTGTTGGGAATGGACCTCATCATGTGTAATTTCCGAAGTATATTGACCAACTGTTAGGTTTGAGAAAGAATATTATCAGATTATGGGACAGTTATTAGAGTACGAAAATGAAAGTCCATTGAGGTAGGGATATGATCCTACTAGTATAAAGTTTTTGGAATATTCTAGTTTTCTTATTTTTTTTAGAAGTATGATCATTCTTTTGGATAATTCTTAGAGTCTAAAATTCCACCTTGGATGAAGTGGAGGTATAATCCGGATGAAATTTTTCATCCTTATCTTGAATATTCAAGTTAACCTATAAAATTAGAGGAGTATGAGCCTCTTCATTTATATCCTCTAAAGGATAATTCTAAATTATTTCATCATAGGGAGTAGGGATATGAATATTTATTCTATAAGATTATAGAAACAACTATGTATCTTGTTTTGGGGATATGGGATTACTCTAAAGAGATTACCAACTATGGTTGATGAACCCCAATTGGATTGATGATATGGTCCATGTCCTAAGACTTTAGAGTATTTCACCATCATTATTTAGCAAGAATATTTTCTTATAATGAGGTTACTTCTAAAGAAGGTTGAAAATTGACATTATGAATTAGGATATGAGCCTAATGATGTGCCTCTCCCTTTACTAGAATGTGTAGATAATCCTACTTGGTGGGAAAAAGAATGTGGGATTTCTCTGAAGAGGTCATATATTCATGTAGGTCATATTATATGCTTCAAAAGAAAATAGGATAGAAAAAATAACTTGTACCTTTATATTTCTCAAAAATATTTTATAAAATGTCCTCCATCATTACCATGATTTAGTGGACCTTTGGAACGATGCATGTAAGTACATATGCCATCATGTTCTACGTATCGATGAAATATAAAAAATATAATGTATGAAAGTGGGGTTATGTTCCCACACCCATCCTCATTTTACCACTACAGTATACTAATGGTATTCATTCTTCTGGGTGAGTATATGTGTATCCCCAATAAATTCTTCCCATATATGTGACAAATCAAGGTTCTGGTGGGCATGAAAATGAGCCTACCGTCTAGTAACTACTAAGATAGGAAAATGGTATTTACTAATGGGACTAAGGATACTTGGCCACTCCCCATATTACATTGCGTTTAATTAATATTTAGATCTTCTTGGATCCATGATATGTTCAACTATGGTAGTGAAAATTCATGTATTTCCCTAAACAGGTGACTCATTGGAATTAGCACAATGATGGTGACAGTGGCTGTTAACAAGATCTCTCATGGATTGTTCCTGAACTATAATTGATCCTAGTTGACTCATTGATCCATCTTACTATGGTATGGTCAGTGTAGATCGTCTTTATTTAGTGATAAGGACCTAAATCTGTTAATAATTGTAAAAGACATCATTAGTTACATCATAGGACCACTTTAATGGAGTTGGATTGTAAGATATAGCACATAGTGGCCCCTACATTCGACCTCATGAGTCGATATTGTACATTGATGATGGTAATCACATAACATATAATTGGGTACCTAATGTCTAAGGCATTGAGTGGGTAACATTATAGCATTGTATGCAGGAATCATTGGTGAAGTTATTGTTTTAGAACATTTTTATAATGATTGAATGTGTGTAGATATTGGTATTTCTCATGATAATAGTTTCTATAATCACATTGAAAACAATAATAAAGGTAATTGACTTGTATAACATTGTACCTATGAATCATTCTTAATCAGATATGTGTGTGTTATAGATATGTTTCTCTTAATTTTGGCTAGGCTATTTTTTCGTGTAATATGCATAACAAAACACATTTTCATCTAGTGACCAAAATTATTTTTCATTTACTCTATTTCAACTCGGGATCACTATTTTTGTTTCAAAAAATGGATCCATCTTCTTTGTGAATGTTTATTGCCGGAAGGTCCATTATATTTTTACAATCAAATGTAATTTTTTCCTTTTCAATTTTTATTATATCCAATAGATCCTACACCATTGATGAATTATAGACCTTCATTCTAATGGAAATCATTCATTGGTGTTTTATTCCCAATGACACTTAATTACTCACATTGGTCGAGAGAATAAGAGGTTGGTATAATCACACCCTTTTGGGGGTAATTATTCTATAATATAGGACCGTATTATTGATTTAATATATGTTCATTAATATCTATGAAGCCTTGATACTAGACTAGTTACCCTAACAAAAATATTGTGTTCTGTATGACTCTATATGCATGAAATAATAACATCATCCATATATAAAAGAGGTTCTCTATCTCACTACTCAAAATTTTTAATTAAATAATGGATGATAATATTTTATCATAGTAAAACTGGGAACTCTAGATTTTTCTTCCATTCATGTAACTGATTGATTATTCTTTGTTGGGATTGAACCTCTTGGAGGAAACCTATGTATCTGATGATAGAATATAATCAAAACCCTCATAGTTCATTATCCATAATTTACTGTTTAATATAATGTGGAGAGAAAATATATGGACTCATTTCAATTAATTGGATATGGATCTTAGTCCAATGGATGGAATCTAATGTAACATAGGTATAAAAGTAATTAGAGTCTTTACAGTTGAGTTTATTATTCCAATATTCTAAAAGTTGAGAAAATAGAGGCTTTGAGATGTAATTATGAATGTATGGCTACCATAAGATTCATTGATAGAAATATGGGCTTTTGAATCAGGCGAGGAATTGATCAAACTCACACCTAAAAGGAGGAACATATTGTGGAATTTTCATCAGGGTAATGATACAATAATTGTATATCTCTAAGCCCACAAGAACCATGCCTGATGCTGGAAACAAGGGGTGGTGAAATATTTGGAACATTTTCATGATAGAAATGGATTTAACCATGTAGATCCTATACACAAAGGATTCCTTGATGTTTTCATTAGGGTCCTTTTGAAGAGTATGACCTCACATGGAGGAGATATAGTGCATTTGTATCGTTCTCATGGACTAAGAAGGTGTCTAGGATATCCTACTTATAATAGTAATCAATGTCTTCTTAGTTTAGTTTTATGTTTCCTCTCCCACTGATGAAAGATGAAGGGTGACTATACAAAAAGGAATTATTACCCCTAGGTTTATGAGATCTAGGTACATACACCAAAAGTGGATGCCCATATTTTAATAAATTTTTATCATGATGTTTAAGTGATCATTCTGTATATATAATCCCATATAAGTCCATCTCTACATGGGATACAAGAGTTAGTAGATGACAAATAATTTCACATGAATATATGTTTGGGACCATATGAGTCTTATAAACTATGTTTTTACTACGTTTTTAAGGGTATGATTATAAAAATTCGTTTATACATACCTATATATGGATCATGGGAATATTTCAAGTTACGCCAACCTGATAAGGTCATCATGTCTGAAGATGTCTGCATGACGTGTCTGAGGATGTTTAATCATGTCTTGATTATCCGCCATACATTTATGGGGACTATAATGTGATCCATATGACTAATCTAGTGAGACATTGGATTATCTATGATCTAATCACACATGGAACATTATTTAGTCCATCAATAAATGTTTTTATTTCTAAATAGAATCATATTATCTGGGTGATTTTTATTGAGGACATCGCATGATATTAATGACATGTCCAAAGGGTTTCACCTAATATGGAGGAATTATCTAGAGGATATGGAATTATCATTCAATTGATTTCAGGGAGGATATGATATCTTGATGTGAGCTGGTATTTCAAGTCCATATTATATAACATGATCTGAATAACATGTATGGTGGAATTTGCGTGATCAATATTATTTTTACAATGGACTTTTCTTGATCCACCTGTCATTTCAAATGTGATTCACATGATCCATGGACTGATCATGCTTATAACATGATCCATTTTTCATGAAAAATATTGTATATAAATTCACATGAAGTATCCATAATTTAATTATTTTTATGATATGAATGGGATTTTTTAAGAAATTCAACACTTAGATCCACTAAAGTACATTCACGTGATCTGTCTATTTTTAGATTTACTTCACTTTTTCTATTAAAATATGACATGATGTGCATGATCCTACTACATAATATTTTTATCCCCTCATGTGGCTTATTATGTAGTAGAATCATGTGAATAGGTCTCCCATTTTATGATCACCTACCTTTGAGTGTTCTAAATAATTTCTTCTTGTCTCCATTCCATGACCTCATCTCTTTTTTCATCTATATAGGGGTGGTTTTATTGTAATTTTTTCCTTTATAGATAACAATTTTCGTGATTCCAAAGTCTTTTATCTAGGATTATGTTGACAGTGGAGTTCTCTTTTCACATGTCAGAACATATCCCCAAAATCAGGTGATCTGACAATATTCTATAGACGACATCATAAGTGACCGCATGATTGGTCCATCATTACCATCTTGATAGATTAATAGTATGCTTAAGATTACTCTTAGGATCCATTTCGAGTTTTTTAATTCGCATTTAATGATTAGAAATACACATTGATCCGCCTTCATGTGATCATTCAGGCATGTCAAATGGGTTATTGATTAACAATTATGGTGTTGTATGATGTTCAAAGGGACATGTGATCAGCTGTTAATGATCTAGTAAATCAATGATGATTTCTCATAGACTTCACATAGAAAATAGAATATGTCTCATTCTATAGAATATTCCATCTATTATATATTTTTATGATTTATAGATTTTATGAATGTCATCCCATTTACAAATAAATTTTCCATGTTTAAAAGGACAATAGAAAGGTACTTGGAATGATCTGGAGAAATTTTTAGGTGACAATCTTAACATACAACAATGTTTCATAAGTCTTCCACATGACAAATGAACTAATATGTAAAACCACGCAGCTACTTATATGAAAGTCAATGTAACATTTCTTCAAATTAAAGAATAAAATTTTCTATCTTTTCATCTAGTGAATGTAGTGATGATTGTGTGAACATTTATGAAGACATATCATGATTATCCAAGGCCCTTCACATTATCGAGAGGATTTTCCATAGACCTTAATTTGATCTTATAGTCCTTCCTAGTATCCTACATGTGATCTATCAATAGATCACATGTTCTTCATGAGCCCTTTATGATATTACCTTAAAGACATATGATCCATGTATTTGTATTTTTCTTATTCTTTTTGGGAAAAATTATTATTATTTAGGTTATTTCATTATCCGCAAATTCAGCGATGGTCCACCAGTGGGTGTCGAAAGTAAAATTTTTTCACCTGAAAATTAGAAAAAACCATCTTCCATTTAATATAATTTCATAAACATCTTCATAAAATGGAATTTATAATTTTATTAAGACGTTCAATTATCCCTGGATCTATTCTCATAAACATTATTTTTTTCAATATAAGGATAGAAGCATTTTTAGGCCTTATATAGATGTTTTCATAGTGAAGTTGAGAGAGAAGATCCAGGATAGAAATATTTTTTTATATTGAAATTGGAAAAAAAATTAGAAGCTCTAGGGCATGATGAAATAATTATATTTTTCTTCTTTTCTTCAAGTAGCCTAAATCCTAGAAACTATATGCAATCAAGGTAAAAAATGTTGGCTAGAAATCGTATAGCTAGAGAACATTGTATATAATTTCACATGAATAGATACATGGATGTCTCAATAAGTCCATGTATTTCTGTCTCCTGATATAGATCATTGAGATGTTAAGTCATGATATATGCATCCTTTATTTTTTCCAACTTTCATAGTTTTCTGGAAATGGATGAAAACATTAAACACCAAACATAAACTAGATTGTTAAGGATTTCTCATAGATAGTGAACTCCTCATCACATTACATATTTGTCGGTGAATTGAGGAATTATTATTCAATAACATAAGGTTTCTATTCATAGGGGAACACTGTTTGTAGGTGAATAAACTATTTCAAAATGGGACTTTAATTATGGTATTGTCAATAAATATAATAGGACACATGTATTTGATGGTTGATGGAATTTTTATTATTTATGATAATAGATAATATTATTTTAAATTCTTATGATTATAATTTATATAACATAGAATAATAATAATTTTAATATATTCAATCTTCCACTATCATATCACATCCCAACATTCTACACCATTGATGTGGAATGACCCATGGATCAATATTTCCCTCCCTACATTCCAAAAAATAAAATTAAAAATTATTAGAAGATTTTTATTTTTGTGGTCAAACCATATGTGGGATTTAGGATCCATATTAACTTGATTACACTCCCCAATACATAAATCAAACCACATATTTCATCAACACTTGAATAAAAAATTTTATTTAATATTTTATGGATATTAAATTAATAAATATTTTGGTTATCTTGACCCATCTTCTTTTTTAATACTCCCTAATAATTAAAAGTGACCATTATTGTGGTTTGAACTGAATCATTAAAAATGGTTTTTTTTAATTTAGATAATATAAGGCATAATGGCATAGTATGAACTTGATGTATTTATCTTATATACAAAAATTTCATTTTTTTTAAATTTTTTACTTGCCCTGACAATATTAAGTTGATTTTACTTAAGTGATTAACAATTTATTTATAATAAATTTAAACCTAATCCTCTAATATTAATTTTATATTTTAATATTTAATAATTTATTTATATTATAGTAGTCATGCATCCTTAAAATAAATCATTCATATATAGAAAATAAATAATAAATAAATGACCTAATCATGTTCTTATTTACGGTTGATTTATTACATAGAAAACAAATTGTCCTATAACATTACATAAAAACTCATTGTTTTATTCTTTTAATGATTTAATGTATTCCACATATCCACTAATGTATAACATATGGTGGTTTCATCTTGGATCTTTATTGAACTTCCACCACCTCAGATTTTCCTTTAATGGAAACCATATTCATTTAAAAATAGATTTTATCATATATGTTTTATAACTCACACTCCAGTGCGGGTAACCAAAGGATTGGTTTATCATAATTACATAAATCATACATGGACAAAATGGTATTAGATAATAAATATAGGATGGATGCCACACCTTCCATAAAAATTAATTTAATAATAATTAATTGAAAACCAATGAAATTAATTTATTAAAATGAATCCAACACATTCATATGTCTGGCCAAATCACATGATAAGTTACACACATGAATCAATTATGAATTTAAAGTAACTAGCTAACATTAATTTAAACTCTTTATTTAATAAGATAAAATGAACATGAATTAATCTGAGTAATTATATAATTAATAAATTTAATCCATTTCTATTATTCAGTCCAAATGTCTGTTAGATTATCATACCATTAGATTTTAAATAAAATAATATATTTTATTTTATTTAAAATTTAATTATGTGGTACACACTTTAGTTCTTGGAAGAAATTATAGGAATAGCTATCCTAACTATATTTTATGGTCATTGTTGTATAACATGCACTCACATGACATATTTCATACACTCCAGGTGTCGTAATTTCAAAATGGTTTATATCATATTAATAACTCATTAAACACAGGAAAATAATGTTTCCTCTATAATGTATAGAATATAGAGTGTTTAGTATACAAAGAACATGCATGGTTTTCCATTTTGAATATTATCCATAGTTAATTATGTATTTTATATAATATCAAACTTTACGATTAGCATGTACTATAAATATAATGATTCACAGAACTCATGTTTATGAGGATTAATGGGGGTAAACATAAATTTAATATTTCAATATAAATATGTAATGTACATGGAGTAGACTATATTTTTCTTTGCTAAATTTTTTTATTTTAATCCTAAGGACTCAATCATAACATTTCACAACCATTTATGTGGTACACAGTGTGTCTACAGGACACATGACATATACTACTAGCTTCAAGTCTTCTAACCTGTATGCATCATTTATTAGATAAACACAGTGTATTAATTTGGTGACATGTATTGACTTGGTGTTTTCAATCACAAATACTCATGAACATCACCATGTCTAGGATATTTACATTACTTTAGTAAAATTACACATTGTGTAGTTTGGAAAAACAATTTTCCACCTTGGTCGGACTACAAGAGGAATATTTAATTCACGTGTTGTGTATTCCTCACACAATTACCCAGATTGTACAAAATATTCATGGTGAAATGAACAATGATACCTGCAATGTTATAAAAGAGACATTACATAGTATACAATGTTATTTATAATACATTTGTGCAACCAATGGATGGTGTTTTTAAATTTGACTATAAATAATTATTTATCAATCATTGTAATTTTAGTGAGGAACAAAGAAAATGATGAAAAAATATCAATGATAGGATAATGAATGAATGAAACATGAAATGACAATTTTATTTTATATGTTTAATGATCAACAACAATATATATATATATATTAATGTTATCCATATGATACCACATGATGGTTCCTGATGAAAATGAAGAACTTATTGGGCCATTAGAAAATTTGACTTTCATAATATTTGATACGTCATTCAAAATGTACATGATGTTGACATCTTGACCAATATGAATTTGAATAAATAATTATGAAATATAAAATGATACAAAAATGGGAGGTTATTTTCACAATAATTTTATAATAGAGTATGTTATAGTAGAAGGATTAAATAGATCATGAGATTAATCACCATTTGGGATTTTAATCCTTATCACTCAATCAATGAAACATTTTTTTTCTAAGGACCGAAAATTGATCTCCTATACCGGTTACCCAAACGTTCTCCTTCGATTTCAAAATAGCATCAATAAATCATTGGGGGTGAGTATGGATGAATAACTATCTTTTGTTACTCACTTTTAATTACTTCATGTTTATTTATGGGTGAGAGAATATATCTTTTTCTTATTATTCATAAGTTGATGAAATGAGAGGGAGGATCTTGAGAGGAATATGTTTTTCATGATGATTAACATCTTATTAATTTTTATATAAGTCTATATATTGGCTGATGGTTACTGTTTAATATTAATTTTATTTCATAATGAATATTTAATAATTTATTAAACCATTAAAAACCCAATGTTGTGTAATAAAAAAATATTATTATTTATTAAACAGAATGTTATAATTAAAGTGATAATACAAATTATTTTATGGATATAAAAATCAATATTTATCATTAGACGTATACTTGATCTATTAATCCTCCTTAAAATTTATCTAATAAATGAATAAATTTTGTTTTTAAATTTTTATTCATTCAATAAATCAATGTTGTCATAACAAACTAGAAAATAACTATTCATTTAAAATTCAAATTACTAAATAAATAAATTATTTAATAAATGAATAATTCATTATTACAACATGAAATAAAATAGATAATAAATGTTATATATTATCATAATTAATCAATTACATTGATAATGGATATTTATTTAATATATCTGTTCATTTAGTAAAACATAAATAAATATTAAATCATGATCTGGAGAAAATTATTTATTCCAAATGTTTAATATCAATAATATTTAACTAATATCAAATAATTTTTTTTGTGTTTCCTTCTAGGTATCTTCCACATTGGAATTAGGTGGGCTTTTTTAATGACAAAGATTACAATCTAGTAACATGTCGATAATTCCACATCGGAAGAAAATTTCTCTAAAAAATAGATATGAATTCTTTCTATGTAATATAATTAATTTTTCATGATATAGCATCAAGAAGAATTCATATTTTTATCATTATCCTTAATTCTTGACATGTATTTCTAAAATTATTTTGAATGAAAATTAAATATCAACAAGGATTTGGAACTTATTTTGAAAATTTCATTCAATAAAAAGGGACAAGATATCAAAATTTATAAATATTGAATGGAAAAAACCTTCCATGGAATATTCATTAATGATATATCATTTTTGATTCACCTGAGGAACCCAAGTTCACTACAACAAAATTCAAAAAATGTTTATGACCCTAAATCAATTTTTACACGTCATTACATGAACTAATAATAGTTTAAATGTCTATGGACTATTACATAAACTAATTGATATGAATATCCAATGGACTATAAAAGTGTGGAATTCCATCTGGTGAGTAAGTTATAAAAATAAACCATATTATTATTACCTAGTGTGAACGTTAGGAGAAAATGCCTTATCATTTTATGAATAGTCAAACTTGATAGTCAATATACAATGTTCACACACCAATTAATATTATCTAACCCTTTGATGATTTTTGGGAATATTTTCAAGGATTTACCATCTTCTCATAATTGTGGGGGTTGCTACTCCCTTTTCAATGAGTAGATATTCTGGGGAATTATACCTTTAAATTCATAGATAATTAGGAATGGGAAGTAATGATATATTTTAATCAATATTCAACTATTTTAATGAAAATTCAATACAAAGTAAAATATATTTGTTCTTGGACACTAACTACAACACTTTATGGCTTTCTCTTCATGGATATCATTGTTATTGGGTTCCTAATTTCATGGAATTACTTGAGGTATTTTCTTGATTAATGAGTCTATATAAAGTGTATCTCAAAGTTCCTTTGGACCATTGAAAATTTATATGAACATTGATGTCATTACAGTAATTTATTCATTATGATGCATAGAATAGCCCCCAAATAATTATCTAAATATATCATGAATAATATTAATGAATTTATTTGTTCCTTAAATAGTTTCTTCATTGAGTTTAAATATTTCATGATTAATTTTGTTTGTATAAATTTCATTAAAATATTGTTTTTCTAAACCATAATGCAGGTAATTCATTTCATTACAAATAATTTAAAAACTAGAACTAACATCAAGTGCAATCATTTCTTTTTTTTCCGTAGTATGAGGGCAACCATTATTGAATATCTTGCATGCGTGATAAAAAATGATCCTAAACATGTATAAAAATGTGTCTTCTAATGACATAAATTTGTACTATTAATATTCGAGAAAGAACGAAAGACTATCCTTTGTATGCACCATGGGAGTAAGAATCCATTTAAATAGAAGTGTAACCAGATAAATTGGTTAAATATTTTAAAAACAATTATTCATTGAGAATATTAAATTCAATAATTAATTAAATTTATATAAAATAATTAAATTTGTATATCATAACAAATTTATTTTCGAGTGAGATAATTTTAATGAGGGACTGATTTATCATTTCTAAAAAAATTACCAAAGTAATGTTTTATTGAATAAAACATCATTTTAGAAAATTTATGGTAATTTTTTTTATGAATATAAATAAGAACAATTTATATAAGTAAATTAATAGAAAAATAAAAATAGAGAAACAATATATGATTATAAAAGTGTAATAATATAAGAAAAAGGGAGCCAAAAAATTAATGATTGAGTATAGAATAAGTGAAATTAATATACAAATTAATTTATAAAAGTATTTGTTTTGTGATATTTAAGAGTAAATGTGAGAAATAATAAAATAACATAATTAAAACTATTTGATTGTAGTGTTTTTCTAATGTTATTTGATGAACCCCTATGTCTCATATTCCAATTTCTTTTGGTAATATTTTATTATTCTCATTGATTTAATGGATTTGAATGGACTGAAACCACATTGATTTATAATGTTTTAGAACATTAATCTAGAATAAAATTGACCATATCTTTTTAATAGTTGTAGATAAAAACCTGAGAGATAATTAATACCTAACCTTTTATTATCTCTATAATGAAAAACAAATCCCTCTTTCAAAATGTTAATGAAAACAGGAATATGATAAGGATGAAAGGATGAGTTGATTATGATAAGAAATCTTGTTTGGGACCCTATCATTTTATTAAATATATAACATTATTATCATGGCTAAAATGAGAGATATGTGGATTAGGGATGAAATATTATAATTTTTTTAAAATAAACCTTTGGAATTGATATCACATCTAAGAACACGAGAATTTGATAATTGTAGAACATGGATGTAGTGAATGTTTGATAATCTAGGTTTTCAATCCCTCAAGGAATCTATTTGTAATTTATAATTTATAAATTTATAATTTATTTTACATTTTTGTATTCTTCTAATTATTTTGATTATATTACCAAAATCAATGATTAATGATTTTGGTAAAAACTATTTTGGATAAAACTATAATCCATCCCAAGTAAATTTTTGGAAAGGTAAATTATTAGGTTACAAAAATATTAGTTCTAATAATATTAAGAGTAGTATATGGTGAATTTTCATTAACAAAATTTTAATTATTAGGTGTTGTTGATTTTTTATTCCAGGGTTGGGATAATTGAAAAGAGAATTAAAATACAAATAAATATTTAATATTAATTATTAAATTAATATTATAAAAAGTATATTGTAAAATAAATATTTTTGGATAAAATTAAATTCCATCAAAATATTTTTAACAATTTTATGTCTTATTTGATATTTAATTTTTTGAATATTGTAAAATCATCCTTCCATTAAAAAATTGAAATGTAGTTTGTTTTGAACCTTCATTTAAATGTTTTCCATACACAGAAAAATATGAATTCATTAAAACCCCCTCTCATATTTAAAATACCTCAGTGTTTATGGATACCATTTGGTCTAATACTAGGAACACTAGTTGAGATGTATTTTGGAATTTTTCATTAAAATTCCCTAATCGAACATCATTAAATGAAATTTTCATAGTCTTTCCCAATTTTATATAAAGTATTATCATGATCGGTGGTCCTTACTCTATCAATATCCACCAATTAAAAATAATAACCCTATCAATGTTTATTCTTTAGTAATATAGACTGGTAATAGATAATCAACCCATCTTTCCCACAACCTCCAATAATAGTAAGTTTACTTATTAAACTTTGTTGCTAATTAACATGAAAAATATTTAAAGGAATAATATGATATGGGAATACTATAATACCTCAACTATTTTCCTAATAAGATTAAAATTTATATGAATGACCTTGGGAACTATAAACCCCTCACCAAATAATTCAATCCCATCACATTACATAGCTTTGACATGAAAAATTATGTTGATTTTTCTTCCTTTCTAACTTCTAACACAAACCATTATATTATAAAATCATATATTTATTTCATATAATTATAAAACTCAATTTTATACATGTTTTTTATTCCAATAAATGGGAGTAGATACATTTGGGGTAAATATAACATTTGAATTTCTTATTGAATGTAACAGTACCATGGGTTTTGATTAGAGAGACCATTCACTTTCTAATCTATGGGATCCACATCCTAATATTTTCTAGGTACAATGGGAGTTTTAAAATGAACATGATTTCATTTTCCATGTATCCAAGATGATATTTAGTGGTGGAAAGGTGGATTATGGTATATCAAGGGTTGCTGGGATTCATTGGCGTACAAATGATGAATCCTGTTAGTGTAGAAGAAGGGAATGGCATGGAGGTGGGGTAAAATCTTGATACAATTATCTATATGGTAAAATTACTATCAACATGAAGAGTAGAGGTATGAAATAAAAGAAATACACATGAAATAAGTTTCACCTCCTACATCACTTCTAAGTTGCTTCTAGAATTTCACGGAAACACCCACATAATGTGGTATAATGGACATATTAAAACTCTCTTTCCTATCAATTTCACAACAAGTCAAAAAATACCTAGAATACCACAAGTTAGGTGGTATTATACAACGATATTCATGAGTTCTCCTTTTATTGGGAGTCATATTGTATTTTGAGGAATATATGGTTATGTAGGATGATTTTGGACAATTTGAAAGATTATGGATAAGATGGGATCTCATTTAATTCATCCCATCATCCATGACATATTTGTTTCTATATTTTGTTATTCAACCTCTAATAAAATCAGATTTTGGGTTATTTTAATTGTTGAAATTTAATTTTTTTGTTAAATATTCTTTTTTCGATCATGCATGTTTCTATTCAATGTTTACATTAATGGGTTTATATTATTTTTCTTTATTTTCATTCATCAATACATTAATTATATATTGTTATTTATTCACAATATTTCTTTTTCATTTTTATTATTATAAATTATGTTTATTGATTTTTTATATTGTATATATATATTCTTTTGGACTAGGTGAAATGAACAGATAAAAAGGGTGAGCACAAATTATTAGTAAGGGGTATCATACATTATATGATATCATCAAATAAACAAAGTATTAATAATATTGTAGGAATCAATGTTTTTCAATTAATTGCATATAAATATTTATATAAGAGTACAATATATCCATCAGTAACACAAAATTATAAATGAAGAAAAATATTTGACTTCTGGGTAAAGGAATGGAAAATTACAGACACAATAAACTTATTATCAATGTGTTGTGACATAAACTATTAAATAATTGTGATGAAGTACCCCCAAATTCATTGGCTAGATATCTTATGTGGTTTATCAATGGATCGAGGTATATTTTTAGACTCATATCACACTATAATACCAATACATTCATTATATAAAAATAAAAAATAAATAATCAACATACCTTATAAATCAATGTATAAACATCCATATTAGTAAACTATCATACTGAATTTGAAAACTATTTATGGTACATTATCAACAAAACATATCAGTAAATATTCAACATTGTAGAAAAAAACCTATGGATTGATAATGTTAGTTCAGTCAATAAATTATATATCATCCATGTTATACATCCCCAATTAGAATTAAATATAATAATATTTTTACTCCACAAATATTAATGAGTATATAGATAATTCAACACATGAAATGATATATAATAAATCCATTATAAAAAATAACCTGATCATCAAGGAAAAAACTTATAATGAATTTTTTTTTGGAGAGTGATTGGGGTTATATATTATTTTATGTCATTAGACTGAGAATGAATTCATGTTTGAAATTTGAGGTTAAAACAATAAATTATTATGATATAAAATAATACAAAAAATTAATCCTAAATAATGTAATTGAAGTGAAATAATTAATTTCAATAATTTAAATGAAAATGGAAGTGAAAAATTAAAAATAAATTATGTAAATCTATTGTAACATATTTTAAAAAAACATACATAAAATTCACTATTGAAATCCATTTCATGAGGTGTTAAGGAGTCTTTCAAAAAAATATTTTTAAAATAATTTAATGTAATGGTATTCTGAAAAATAAAATATGAAAAATTAATAAAATGTGGAAAAGAGATAAAAATATAAATATGTGAAAAAATCGATTTTGGAAATTTCGACTAAAACGATATCCATTTCTTTTGGTATAAAAAATTTATTAAATTATTGAAATATTATTTTCAATATTAAATCATGAGATCTACTAATAGAATCATAATAATAACTAATGAACATAAAAAAGGGAAATATATCAAGTGCTAAATTTCAAAAATCATTATTTCACACTTTTTAATGAGTTTTAAAAGTCACTTACATGGAAAATGTTAAAAATATTAATATTTTAATAATTTTCAAAAGTAAAGAGTTCGTTGAAATTTACATTTATCATTAATTTGTGTATAAGTAAGATCATTCTTGAATCAAAATATTAAAAATGGATATGGGAGAGAAATGTTCCTGAAAAAAAGGTGAAATAATGTTGGATTTTCTTATAAACATTATTTAGATGGATACGAGTAAAAATGAGGGGGGAAATGGAATTAGTACTTGGATACCCATGAAATTTATAAACTAGAATAATTTATATGATGTTTTTGTATAAATATCATATAATTCACTAGAATCTAACAATTAGTTTCTATCCCTTATTGATGAGGAATCATAAAAGATGTTTGTGTAATTTTTAAAAATAAATTATCAAATTATGGATTACAGCAAGATGTTCCACTTCAGTGTGCATTGTGAAACTATAAGGAAACAGATGTCCCAACAAATACATAGTAGAGTAGTGTACACATCTGAGGATTTTTATTTTAATTATTAGATTCAGGGCATCCAACATGAGAAGATGGTCCCAAAAATTCCATAAAATAATAATGTTGAAGAATGGATGGAAAAACAATAATAATGAAATTTAGGAGCATGATGAGTTAGTATAATCATCCTAATATATTATAGGGATAATATTTTTTTCGTGTTTCCTTATCCTCATATAACCATCAATCCCAGTAAATTTTAAGACTATACATAAGATATGGTCTAGTCAACATCCCTCTTGCTCTCATTTATGAATATTTAAATTTATAGAATTTTCCTATGTATCCAAAGAACTATGGAAAAATAATTATTTGAGATATGATCTGTGAAACATCATCAACTTTAGAAATTAGAAGTTCAAATACATAATTTTGAATCCAAATGAGAATAAATTTATTAGATGAAGAGATGTTTTATTTAATTATACTCCAAGGATAGAGGTAATTTAAAATCAAATAATGTATTAATGAATAAGTGTTTATGGATCAAATTGTGATCCAATTAATACACAAGTACCTCAAACCACTAAATAAGAGGCGATTCTTGAATACCCATCAGTAGAGAAACAACCATCAGTATAAGATTATATTGAGTAGGGGGTCTCAACCCTTAGTATAAGAAGGGAAAATGTATTCGAATCCATTTGATGGTGCACTTGTGACACCCCATCGTGTCAATATTCAGTTTCCTTCAATTATACACTACTTTATTTTGAGGAAATTTATTTTTTGGAGAAATTTTTTCTATTAACATAAAAAATATATAATTTTTTCTCAATTTCATGGTTTCCAACTGATCAGCACATTGTTTGGGAAACCATGAAGAAAATTTTTAAATCAGAAATTTATTTTACACACAATATTATTATTCTATTGAGTAAACAATAGAAATATATCATGGTTACCTTTATTGTGGTGACTATATGGTTTATCTTTTTCATGCATGGTTTGGTTTGTATGGGTAGTTCATGGTTTATTGTAAACATTGTGATGTTTAATTGAAAATGTAAAATCACCTTTTTTAAGTTACGTGTGACAAAAAATGTTATATCTAGTTGAAATATTGTGTTAAGAATTTTGTAGTGTATTATTTTTCAAATTTTCCATTTTTTAAGGATAATAACAATACCTCTTCTTTGGACATCCTCCTAAGGTATATATCAAATGTAATATTATTATATTAATATGATCAAGATAGGAACTCATAGATATGGACGTGTTAGGATAAAATGTTGGTATCGATAGCATTATCGTAGAGGATCCATAAGTATGAATAAAAAGGGATAAGGGGAATCATTTTAAAACTGAGGGATAGAATAAAGTTGTAATTTTTCAAATGAATTAAATATATAAGTGTCATATTAAATCCACTTGGTTCCCAAATGACTCATCATCAATGATGGGATTATTTTGAGTCAAAAAAGGAAAATTAAATTGGATTAAGACTTTTTTTAGGTCATTTATTTACTTATAATTTTAGTTTTAACCATTTTAGCTTTTTTTTACTCTAACTGTGCTAACAATCTTTTTATCCAAGTCGCATTACATAATGACGAAAAATAAAATTGTTTTAATTATCAAATTTAGACAAGATTATTCCAAATATTATTTAAATTTCATAAAATTTAATTTTTATATTTTCCATAAATTAATTTTAAAACCCCCAAAAAAACACGAGGAAAAATTATATTCCATTAAAAATGTTATATTAAGTTTAAAAAAAATTTATACAAAAACTGTACATAATTATAATCCCAATAACATTAATTAGATTATCATTTATCAAAATAAAATATTCAAATTTTAGTATCAATTTAGAAAAATATAGAAAATTTTAAATACTATAATGGAAAAAAAAATTTCTATTAATTTTTTTTAGTTATTCATTGGAAAACTAATATTTCAAAAAAAATAACCAAAATATTACTCAGATAAGATATTGATATGGTAATTTATAAAATGATTTATCTTTATTAAATTTAACTTTAAATGGTTTTATATGTATAAGAGGAGTTTAGTTACCATGAGATGGGGGTGAATCAGCGTATGGATACTTTTCAATCTATTCCCACCCGAGTGGATCTTGATATTTTAAATACAGGAGACACCATGATTTTATCAATTTGATATGATTTTCTTTTACCAATATATCATTTATAAACTAATTCCCTCGTGATTTTATTTATCCATTTTTTCGAATGATGATGCATGGGTTTTAGTGAAAATATCCATAATGACCCATGGTTTTTTACTTTGGTCTCCAAAAAGGTCTACTAAATGGAGAATTCTAAAAAAAATGTATTGGTGCACCAAATTAATTAATCTCAATTATTGTTTATTTATGGTAGGAAACAGTTTTGAATGATCATTTCCTATTACAATATTCTTGGAAACACCTTCCAAGTATCACCACCTATTGGATTATGATAGGTCACTCCTTCTATGTCTCACTACCTTTTAATGATTCGGGGTATATTCACTATCTCACTAAGATGAAATCCCACAATACCTTTCTATTCAAAAACTACATCCAATGGAAAAAAGATTGGATAATTGGATAAGAACATTTTCACCTTGTTGACATATATTCACATTTAATTTGATGGGTTACTTTAAATATAAAGTTTCTCCTTAACTAGAATACTGTTAATATCTCCTAACGTGTAAGATTTACTAGAGAGGTCCGGGAATATAAATTTTTCATTTCATGGTGAATTATAGAGTAACATTGTTCAATAGACAGAAGTGCATTCCTATTATTATTCCTCAGAAAATATTTCACATGATGCCATATATTTTTCATTATAGAATAATTCCAAAACATCCATCCATAATAATACTTAAATGTCTTTAATTTTCTCGATGACAAAACACCACCCTTGTACTTCACTCTATTTCAATGTAGGAAAAAATTTCTACTATAATTGAAATATTTCAATATAATTCAACCATCATCCTTTTTTTATATATATATCAAGTAGTTCAGAGTACCCATCTATCAAGATATAATTCATGTGATTCATATCTTCTAAATTTATATATTCATTATGACATTATTAGTAACTACCATATAATATACCATAAAAAAATATTAATATCTTCATGACTCTCAGGATATTTTCTAATAACATATCATCATTATATATTTTCATATCTATAAAATATAACTACTCTAGAATATATCCATCTTTAAATTATGTATTACTATAAAATATGGAAAACTGAATGTGAACCTCTATATTTTTAAGAGTCCTTAATCTATCGTAAATAATCAATTTGTTTTAAGAAATATATAATATTATAATTGAATATTATTAATTATCATGATAACTACCCCTAATAATTTATTCATCTTCCTACATGAATATAAATATCCATAAATATGGATACCTTATTTTCATAGCGCCATGATTGTAGTCTTCTTACTTTAATATTTATAACAAATGGAAATAAAAACGTCTATATAATGAAATAGACCTTCAATTTATGAATTTCCACACACTTTCATGAATTTTTTGAGAGTTAAGAACTCCCATGAAATCTTATCTAGTATTCACACATATCTACTACAGTGAAACCAATACCTCCAGGGTCTAACCAATAAACCATTGTGGTTCAGTTCATATTCCAAAGTGGATCACTATCCCACTTACCAAAACCACTAAATACTATATGATAGGTTCTAATCTATGGTGTAGGAATCTTGAAAATTGTATAATATCATATATCACCACCTAAATTTTTTTGTTTATCCATTTGATACATGTTCAAAACCCCATTATTTAGTAATACGGTTGTTCCTTATAGTCCATCCATCGTCATATACCAATTTCAGACATCTTCTATGGTTTAACCCTTATCTCCATGGCCTAAAAAATCTCTTAGCATTACAAAATTTCGAATTCTCATACTGTTATGATCTTCTTCACAATAAAATTTTTATTTTACCCTTTTTTGGGCTATAGAAACTCTATTATAGCATTATGTTGGTATGATTTTATCATTAGGTGAGTAATTGAAGACCAACTATATCATTTCCTCAGTCACCCAGATACCATTATGCAATGTCATTTCTTGGCATATATTATTACATAGCCTCATATGGATCCATATTCATGTATCCTTATGTAGGGTTTTCTAAATACACTTACTCATCCTCTCATGTCTTACCCATACACGGGTAGTTGAATAAAAAGTATACCTTTACATATTTGGAATGTTACCCCAATTCAAGGCATTATTTGCCTCACACAATCTTACAAATTCTTCATGTACATATATATATTCTTTAATGACCATTATTTATTAAACATTATACCATTATGCAATAAATGATTACACATATGAAAAATACATATGTGTTTTCTACTATTGTGTTACTACCATCTTCCATAAAAATAAATACATTACAAAAAAATACAAATCATGTTATTAACATATATACTCTTAAATCATAGTGGTTCAAAAATATCAGATATAGATTTAGTGTACAATATATCTTTTACATTTTAGGTAAAAATTTGACCTTGAAACCAAGTGAAAAAAAATTATTTTCACTTATCACCATTATTTTAAATATGAGACAAATGGGTATTCTATGTGATTCTACATCCCATGGGTATCTAAATAAAATAGGAAAATCATCATTGATGTAAGAAATTTCTCTTCCTATAACAATATCATCTTTGTACCCTTCTCTAATACCAAAAAATATTCTCGTTAAATTTCAAAATCAATAATCATTAACATTTCAATCCATTGATTTAATTTTTTTTAACATTAATAAATATATTTCAAAATAAATCTACTTATAAAAATCAACAAATAAAAAATGAGATTTCAAACAATATTATAAACACACAAAACATATCCTAAGTGTATGAAATACATGTCTTATCTATCACCTACAAGGTTATCCATATAACCCACAAGTACAAATAAATTCAATGAATACATTGAATTAAAATTTAGTAACATGTATTATTTTCCTAACACATTAAAAAAATGTAACCAATAAACATTAAGTAACACTGATTATATATAAGTTGTTTAGTGGGGTTAATTTTTTCAAAATTATGTAGATATTTGATTTTTTAAATATATGTTCAAAGAGAAGTGGTTTGGATTTATATCATTCCCTATTTATACTATTGAATAATTAATCTAATTTATCTATATTCTTCCTCTATTCAAATGAAATCCGACTGATTACATTTATCTATTTTTTTCGGTTTACATAGTGAAATAAAATGATCACTAAGTCTGCTATTATTTTTGCCAAGTAATCATATATCTATTAGAATCCATGGATTTACCCACTACGTCCCATCACATGTGATTATTTGGTTCTTAGGGGATTGATTATGAAATAAAGATAATGATTTTAGATGAAATTAATATTTAATTCTTTAAGAAATATCTAAATCATTATACCATTAAAATCTATATAGGAAATAATATGATAAATAATAGTAATTATTATAAATCATTTACTAGGGAATGGTGGAGTAATATATGTCATGGCCACAAATGGTCTTACATTACATAATTGTAGTATTAAATAAAATTTTCAATAAATTATGGGTGAAAAGGTTGAAACAAAATCATGATGGTGTGATTATGTAAAATGAACTCCATTTTATCTAGAGTATGAGTCCCATCAACATATTGAAAATGTGATCCAATAAGAGAATAGAACTCTAATATATGTAGAATTATTTATAAATTCACTAATTTTTCTGCACCTGTATCCTCAACCACTTTCAGGAAAATTTACAAAATAATAATTTACATAGCTTTGATTTGATTATTATGGTCTTAATGTGTTCCGAAATTAGTATTATGTACCACTATATAGAGTAATTCATTGTGGAAGTACCCTTATATAACGGTTTAAGCCATAGTGATACCATAACATGAGAATGAACGCATAAGAGGACCCTAACATACATGGTATCCCACAGGTTTGATAACACATGTCACGGGTATTGTCAGGAAAAAAAATAAAATATAAATGATATAATAATGGGATGCGGTTTTATCCCTAGAAAAGATGGTGGTATCAATTTTTTTATATCTTATTTAATGGGATTAAATTATCAGAACTGTTTGATTAAATTGATTATTTTTCATATCATGTTAAATAAAAACGGCCTATCATTAGATCATTCCCTCATTATACAATTAACATTAATAGTTAAATTAGTTAGATATATCTTCTAGATTTTACATTTAATTATTTTACTCTCCTTCTCAATTTTGAACACACAATCCCTGAAGACATAAATCAATACATTTGATAGTAATTATTGGGATAATATGACAGTGGTATGTGATTTATAATTGCCATGTAAGGAAAGGATAGTTGATACAAGGATCATTTTATATCTTCTTCAAAACTAAAAAAAAGATAAGAATAATACTTGGGATATAATATGATTAAACGAATAGTAGGGAACAATTTTAATAATGAATCAATTGGTGAATAGTAGAATAATCAATTTTATGATTCAATTGTGAGCATTCACTATTTGTTCATTATAGATTATGTACTAATAGTTATATTATGAGTATATATAAAATTATGGGATAATAAAATGAGATGAACACTTATTGAATTTTATTATATATAGTGAGTTAAATTGATAAGTTTATATCTCCTTTAATTGGATATAATTATAAGAAATAGTGGATTTAACTAATTTGTTTTCATATTAGTTTAAAGGGTAGTAGGTTTGACATTGTTCATAACTTGTTCTCTAGTGGATTATTATTATTGAAATTATTCCCTAATCTTACTCTAATTAAATGATATCTCATTTATTACATTTATTTTTGTTGTTTTGGTTTTCATAGTGAAATAAATTTACCACCATATCCCTTATATATTCATGTCTTTGTAATCAAATATCTCCAACCTCCCATGTATTATGAATCTAATAAGTTTATATCACATGATGTGAATTATGTCTGAGTCGATTTTGTGTCCAATCATTATAGTGAGATTATAATAAATTTAAAGTGAAATAAATTACAAATATCTAGCTATTTAAACCCTTATAATACAATGATAAATTATCTAGATAATTATTATTAATTACTAGAATTTATCAATAGTGGAATGGGGAATTCTCCTTGGGATGACCACAAATGGTCTAGTTTTCTATAATTAGATTAGTATAGCCAAATATTATGATCATATGTAAGGAAAAGAAGTAGAGACATATCTATCAAGGGTTAATAGAAAATACCTTTGGAGTGAGTGAGCATAAAATTCCCCTGATTGTGGTGATAACTAATCTATTAAAATAATAATTCTCAAAAAATCCTTGGCGTGCATCAAAAAATATCTATGTGGGTGTCATGGGAATATTCAACTTTATTCATGACCATTGGATCATGTTCCATTATTCTATATATTACTTCGCTGTGATGAGATTTAAACATTTTAATTCAAATTCATTATAACATTACATTCCTTATGATGTATTTGATATACCATTATATAATATTTGAATCCTGGGAGATTCCCTAAAAACAGAAACCATCCATAGGGGTTTACAAAAGGTTCCATATTAAGTTTATTTTAACTTTTCATGAACGGAAAGCAGCATATCTACCATGATGAGAGCTGTAAAATGTGTAAGGTCGCATTACGTAACTAATAGGATACTAAAATTACCATTATGTAGGTGTAACATAAAAATGATGTACCCATCCAAAATTGAACCATTAAGAATGTGTATCTATTAAAAAAATTATCTAGCATCATTAAATTTTTTTCAACAAAATTTGTTCTTAGACCTGGAGTGAATTGTCAATTGAACCTGAAGCTAGTGTTTTGCAGGTTTGAACACCCCATGTACTTCCTCACTCAAACTAGAAAACAATACTACATATTTACAAAATTGGTTATCCTACAATTAGCATCTATAGCTTCATTAAAATTGAGCATCAAAATCAACTATATTTCCAAAATATTGCTTACTTTTTTCTTTGATGGTTTGAACTCTTCAATTGGATGTGTTATGATAAATTCAATTAGGCTACTAATCATATTTCAAAAGGCCAACATTGTCCATAATCATCTATCTTTTTTTGGAATTTAGTTTATTTTCAACTAAGACGATTGAGTTCTCTATCCTCAAGGATAATGATGCAATTTGGAATCATGGATTATATTTAATGGTGTTCTTTGGAGAATAAAATATCCGTTGAATTCCAAAATCAGATTCACCAACCTCAGTTTTTTCTTGTTCATTTGAAATAAAGTGGAATGTTTGAATTCGATGGATATTTTCCTCCATTATACCTCAGACGACCTTTATTGATTACCCAATCATAGTATGGAACATTCAAAAAATATGGATTGTACAACTATATTATTGTGGGTGGTGGTAAATGAAGGGAATTATGGTAGTTTTACCATGGGTGTGGGTGTATGGTAGAAGATTAGAATAACAATAGTGGAAATTTGTAGTAGCATAGGGAACCTATTATGGTTGAAATATACTATTTTAGTGGGATTATGGTATGAGACGTCCCCTTATATTGGTGGACATATAATATTTTTATTTGTAACAGTGATTTTTATCACAAATGACTGAAGTTAAATAGGAACCGTTTCATCAGGGTATGAAGATTTCTTATTAGTTGTAGGATCCATGAAGCCTGGCCATAGAAGTATCATTGGTGGTAGTATACATTTATATATAAGAATTATCTCTAGTAACACTTGAAATGGGTTATAAAAATGCACACCGAGGATTATTACATGTGTTTAATTTTATATTCAATAATTAAATTAATTATGTAGTGTATTACCCATATTATAATTTGGGAATGGTATTTCCATTCGACATATGAATAGATTATTCATTGTGAATATAAGATTTAGATGACTGTAAAGACACCAATGTATTGTGTGACATTGAAGTATCCCACAAAACTAAAACATTTTGTGACGCTGATGACTAGGAAAAAATTACAACTCTGGTGAATGTCACTCATATTTACATTCCCTATAAAGACATGGTATTACATAGTCATGATTCCCCAAAAACATGCTCCAATGAATATCCATTATTCATCCTTCCAGTGAAATTTGGTTACTCTGGTGTCTCTAAGTCTGAATCACCGACACATTTTTTATGTAAAACTAGAAAAAATGGTAAAAGATGTTGGAATATATTATCAATATATCATAGAGTTTTTACTATTATTACTTCTAAAATATATACCGACTATATCAGTGAAAATTAAATTTTCCATTTCAGGAAACTAAATGTTCCCCTATTAAAATTACCATATTAATATATATACTATTTTATTTCAATGTTTTATGTCTATATTTTTTCAACTCTAAAGTCAACTATTTAGTTTTAGAAACTACTACAACACGTGTAATTAGAGGACAATGAAACTATTTTAATATTTTATGAATGAATGTTCTATTAGAAGTTACACTAGTGGATTAGTTGAAACCCTCATTATAGACTCTCCAAGAATTTATATTTAATATTCCACTATTAGTTCCATTTTATGTTCATTGGGAATGTCCTAAAATATAATTCACTCTAGAACATCCATAGAATATTCCACTGGAAATTTCAGTGGAGATTCCAGTGCAATGTTCATACCTATTCCATTGGATCTTCAAGTGTAACATATATTACTATTCTTACCATTTTTTCCACTGAAACCAATTGTGTAATATGTATAATAAGTAAAAAAGAAATGATTTTTATTACAGTGTAATGCTTGTAGTATTGAAGGTGGAAGTTTTCTATCATTTCCCCATGGTAACATCCAATAAATGTCCCACTGAATTTTCCAGTGGGGATTCAAATAGAACAACTAGTGGACATTCCTCTTGAACATATAATGTATCTTACACCTAATATTCCACTAAAATATCCACTATAACATCCACATGAACATTGGGATTTCTAGTATAAGATATTCTATGAGTTTAATTAGATGGTCCATGGAATATTTTGTTGGATATTTGACTGGATATTCTTTGGGACGTTCTAGTCCTTTTATAGAATTTTATATTTCAAAGAGACCCCTATTATGACTTGAACTATTATAGTAACTTGTGATGTCTAGGAAATATTATTTTCATTATTGTAGTGATATTTTTATAGAAATCATGTGGAAATTATTTTTTCATTTCCCCAATTGAAATTATAGTAGATATTCCACTAGAACTTCTAATTGAACTTCCAGTCCTATTGTACATTATGTTATGTGTGAAACCTATATTATAATACTTTTAACCCAAAATAACATAAAATCTATATTACAATACTTTTTTTTGATTCAAAAGGTATTTTTTCTATTATTTCCTCACTGAAACATCCATTTTCGATTCCACTAGAAATTATAGTTGTTATTCCATTGGTATATCTAGTGGAACTTCTTGTTCTATTCTAACATAGAATATAACTAAATAATATACATTAATTTAATAAAACCCGAAAAACCTATTTTCTATATTTCTGGGAATTTTTTATAGGATTCATGATTGAATTGTTTTTTTATTTCCCCATTAGATTTTCCAGGGAATATTACACTAGATATTAAGCCATAGATTCCATTAGAACATCCACCTGAACATGTAGGTGAACTTTTATTCTAATTGTAAATTCGATGATTCCAACTAAAATTTTATAACTTCAATTTTCATGTGGATATTTTGGGACAAATATTATATTTTTAAATACATGTTTACATGAAATACCATCACATTCGAAATACGTTAATAAAATATCCCTATGGGAGACAACTTTTGGAATATGTTTTAGGCTCTTATGTCCAATACTATATCAGTATGAGAGTGTAAGATATATAAAAACTCAATTTTTTATATACATAATAGATATTATTCCTAAAAAATAGTTTCTTTATTTCTGGTTTGGAATGAAAATTCATTGAAATTGGTGCACAAAGGATATTCAAGTTGACTAATCTCAAAAACAGAAATTCTATAATACTATTCATTCATGATGACTAACAAAATATTATATATATAGATATTTGTAAAGGTTATTAGATTATAGATTAATAAGGTAATAAAAATATATCTCTTGGAATCTAGAATGGGATATTAAGTAGATGAATACATTGACATAAAAAAAATTTATATTTATACACAGATGCTAATATGCTTTTCTCTAAAACAGTTTATTAATTGAGTTGGGGTTTCATCAATTATGTGCATATTTTTTATAGAAATAAGAATACTAAAGTGGTCTCATGTAATACACCAATAATTGATTTGTTTTATAAATGAATTTCAAATGCATTTTTCACTGATTATAGGGGATATTGTCCCATTACTGGTATGGATACAAATTTATTTTCACTTCTATATAAAATGAGACTTTGTAGAAGTGTTATTATTGTAGTATTTGTATTATTAAAGTTGGTTCCTTAGAATAAAATTCTATTTACATTATGATAACATGTATTCATAGTTTTGAATATTAATAATGTCATTATAAAATAATGATTGTTCTTCTACAAAATATATTATGTGATAATGTAATGTGAGTAGTTTCCTTTCAAAATGGTCAGAGTAGTACCCCGCTATGATGAGAAACCAGATGTACTAAGAAACTGTTAATAAATATATATTTTATAACTAGATGATAACATTTTAGGGACACAAATGAAAGAGGCTATCCAGGATAGAGACTCATAGGACATTGAGGCACTCTCTCTTAGTGTACACCTGTGTAGGATATTATGAGAATGAGACCCACCAGTAGCAAATTAACATTTATATGTGTCTTTGGATGTTCTTATCTTTAGACAAGTGTATTGATCCATAGACCATAATATTATGATTTATTGATTATTATGAGTTGTGTACATATATATATTGATGAAAAATATGGCAACATATGTTCATGGTGAGTTGGGATTTGTAGGGTGCATCATGAGTAATATTTCATTAATGAATAATGTTAGAAATTATATGACCATTCTATTATTTAATGAATGTTAATATCTCAGAAACATTGACTGAACTGATATAATGAAAATAAATAAATTTTCATGTGTTTCTATGAGAAATTTTGATTTTTGGAAATTCAATGAAAGGTAAATAAATCACATTGGTTGATGGAACTAGCATGAAACCTCCATGATTGGAGATATCATGATTATGGGATTATATTGAACAACTATCATCTGTATGAGGAATTATGTCATTTTGGAAAAAAATTATTTCTCTATGGGTGTCTTGTCATATTTCATGATGATATCCTTATAATTTAGGCCGCTTCACCAAAATCCCACCGAGAAAGAGGCATAATGTGTCACACACTAAGTATATCCAAGATCTCGTTTATATATTATATTATTATTTATTATTTAACATGTTGAATAAATATTTTCCATACATGTGGTTTAATAATTTTTTATGTCTGTTTGATCACATATATTATGTAACCAGTTATTCAAGATTATAGGATGTTAGTGGAATATTTTATTAATATGTGATTTTTATTTAGTAAATATAATTTTAATTTATATATTTTACAATAATGAAATGATATTTATTGATTAAATAAATTATCATTGTTAATGTCCGAATAAAATATTGTGGAGGAATGGAAGACCTTGTTCTTAGGTCAGGTGAGAAATAATATATTTTTTATATTATTTGATTAAATATTATTTAAATTAATTATCCAGTAAAGTGAATGTCAACTATATAAGAATATTATTATTATTTTAGACATGGGTTTCCATAAGGGATTAGAAAAATTGTAACGGTAACTTGTGAAAATATTTATTTCTAATCCCTAAAAGTATATAAACTCAATTAAACTATTTTTATAGGATATCCAATTAATTTTTTTTGGGCATTATGACAAACAGAGAGAATCCTATCATTGCCTAAAAATATCACTCTGTATGAAATATATCAAGAATTGGTAGTGAAAAGCCTCCAGCATCCACTCTGAAATACAGAGATACAAAGTTGAGTTCTTCAAAAATGATTCTCGTGACGATAAAAGGTGAACAACTCAAGCGATATGATCTGTCATGATGGCACCCAAGCATTCGTATGGCGATGTTTAATGATTTTTGGAACATTTATAGACAACCACTAGATGGAATATGATCTAGATTTATTCAATATAGTGATTTTATAATGAATATTTGTTTCCAAATTCAAGGACACATAAATAATTCATCCAAGATAATTCTTTTATTGATTAAATTAATTATAAATAATATGTGATGATACTCTCTTCAATTTTTTCATTTTAACCATTTTCTATTTTCTTTGATAAAGTTTCATTGATCATAACATTTATTGTCATGTAGATCGTGTATTGATCATCAATCCTGAAAAAAAGTAATGTTTTCATGACCCATCATAGGATAACGTTGCTCCCAGAACCTCAAAGTAATTTGAACAAAGAAGACTATAGAAGGGTAAAGAAAAAGTTGGAAAACCACCTTTCATGAATTGGTTCTTAGAATATTTTGATGATTCCATCATGAAAATAGTGATTTAATAAGTTGTAGCTAGTGGTGTGTTCCATCTGATTACAATGTTAATTTTATGATTTTATCAACACATTATTATATAAAATGAAATATTACAGATGAGGAATCATAAAGATCATACTGAGGATACAACATCCACTAACAGATTTTATGGTGGATAGAAGAATATTGTGGATGAAAATTATTTAACAAAAGTTATAGAAGATGAAAATCCAAAATTGATAAGAAAACCATAGGTTGTTGAATCATATGTGATGAAAAAAGATAAAAAAATTAAACAATTAAAGATATATCTACGTGACAACCCCATGAAAGATGAAAGTAGAATAGATTCTATCATTTCTAGATAACAAGTGACCTGTTTTGTATTGAAAATAAACTAGGCAATTTATCCCAATGAAACTGGGATTCAGGAGGAGGCATAAATCCTAGAAATCCCATCTAAATTTATCACACATCCCCTGAAAATAATCCATGACTAAGAGGAGTAATAACAGAAACAAGATGCTTCTAAAAAACTACACCTATACCATACAAAAGCAATGCCCAAGGAAATGTAGAACACTTAGATAAACCTATTGAAAAAATTTAACCTCTCTTAGATGACATCCAAATGAATAGTCATAAGAACATACTATTTGGACTATTTAAATTGTTATTAATTTAATATAATTGACAGAAAAATAAAAGAATGTTTATTAAGAATATGATTATGATATAATAACTATAAAAGAGGAAAAATAATAGTTCACTCAAAATAAGTTGAGTATTTAACTGAGGATTAAAAAACCATAATAATTTTGACTATTTCATGGAAATAAGAATAGATATGGTCTATCTATAGACTCAAAAAAAGACATTGAGCACAATGAAATGAGTTGGGAGTTGAGAATGCATTGTAGGATTTTAGGATCAAATGGAATGGCTACAATTAATTTGAATTTTTCTGTTAGTCCCCTTAGAAATTAATTATTTCTTATAAAAATAAATTATTATTATATATGAATATTACATTGAATCTAAATTAAAATTATATTTCATATCAATTGATTTTATGTTCACTCTTTTCAATTGAAAATTGATGAGTAGTAGGGTGAGTATTTAAGTTAACCCAGATTATTGTAAAATAATATTGAATTAATGTCACATCTTCCACTCATTTTCAATGTTTTTAGCTAATAGATTCATTTTGGATAATTGTAAAAAGAATATTTTTAATGGGGAATAAAACTAGAATATTCTTAGATAAACTGATAACTATTACATGTGCTGCCATTACGAGTATATTATTTATAACATTCTCTTATTAGAAAATTAAATTGTTCATAGTTACCCTAAATTTATTGATATTAACAATGAATAATTTCTAGGAAAATTAAAATGTTTATAATGGTGTTGATAGAAAAAATGCATCTAGATTCACTATAATATAATTTGAAATGTTTGATCCCCTAAAAAACCTCTTATATAAATTATTAGTTTCTCATTATTAATAAGTATAGAAAATATTTTACCCACTACCAATCGATGCATCTTCAGTTTGGTGGCAGTGGAAATGAAATTTATAATAAGGATTCATCAGTAATGTCATATATACTTTACATATATATAAAGTTAATTTTAATATAAACCAAACTTTGAAAATGAATTGTTTTGAACTATCCATACGTGTATAAATAATTTATTGAATTAATCATCAAGAAATGGATCCATGATTACTTGGAAAAGGATAATATAATGTTCATTTTGGAAGATAATCTTAAATTGGGGGACACAATTTTATAATGTGCAATAATATTTTTATATATTATAGAGAAGTTTATCATAGATCAGTAATATAAGAAAAATCTTGTCTAAGAAGAATTTGATGACCTATGGCTTTATATAGTGAATGACTTCCTTACCAACCCTAATAATTGTTGGGCATAAATGTTTTTTGTAATAATTCGTTTCATTATGTTTTCACTACTAAATTCATCCATATAAACAATCAAGGGTCCCAATTTTATTGTTAGGACATGAAAGTGGAATATAATATGTTATCTAATTATTGAATTTGTTTAATTATTTTTTATTGTAGTAGTTTTTTTGAGCATCAAATGGGATAAAAGGATTCTTCCAACATAATGAAAGTTTTCTAACATACCTGTATATCCACATTCACCTTCATAATAGATCATTTTTTCTATTTTTGTCAATATTTTTCAAACATCATTAGAACTTGATGCAAGTATAATTGGCCTCAAATCCCAAATATGGTGTATTAAAAATAAAAATAGTTTCTAGATATCTAAAAAAAATTTACACTACTCACCCATAAAACTAATGTTCCTTGAAAATATGTCCCAATCCATTAAATTTCAAAATAGCTGGTAAATTCGTTAGCAAATGTCTTATAATTCAGAGCATCATGGTCATGTTGTGAAGGAAGCAGAATTCAAACCAAACAAATAACTTTCATCCAACGTATACTATGATTTTCTCACCCATCCTCCAAATCAATATATGTATACCTACAAGTATGATGTTTAATATAGTTTAATGGGTATTCCTAAAAAGTGAAAAAAATATTGAATATTGGAAAGAATGATGATGATGAATAAAATAGTTTTTTTAATGCAAAAAAAAATCCAGAACTGTTTGATTTGAAATTACATATGTTAAAAAAATTAAAATACAACATTACGATAAGAATAATACTCTTATAAATGAAATTCATCATTAAATGAGTCTTTCTATCATCAAATAAAGGAACATGATCTTATTTTTATTCAATTTATTGTAAATTTGATCACCATTTTATAAAAATATTTTGATTCAATCACACCCTATCCTATTGTTTACTTTTAAAAGGATATTTCAAAAAATATCATCATGACTATTATGATCAAAATCACGATTCATTGACGTATTCATGGAATTCATAAATTTTTCAAAACTAATAAAATTTTGGAACACTATGTCATAACCTATATTTGTCTCACAAATGATGGTAATAAAATTAATTCTTATTCATGATAACTACATTGAAATTTTTAATATGATTTAATTTATATCATAATTTAAATCAATAAAATGTCCTTTAAAAATGTAATATTTTTAGAGAGTCTGGGCTGTATACCCAAATATAAATTTTCTGGTGTTGATCTCACATAAATAAGTTCAAAAGATTTTAAATCATGATAATAATGATAAAAAAAACTAAAATTTAGGACATCAATGTTGAAAAAAAATTAAGATCCGGAATTCTTCATTAAGGTATGTGATATTTTATGCTTCGTTTTCAGACACTTATTTTGATTAGATAAGTATTTACTAAGTACGTTAGAAGAATCAGAGTGTTTGGGGGTTTTGGGGCTTCAAATATGGGGAAAAGGTATCTTTCTAGGAATGTTGCATTGTTTCCGCATGGTTAGAGAAAATAGTGCAATGCATCCTTGGTAACTGTGTAAACATGGAGGGAGTTTATCGCATGGTTGGCACACGATTAAGATTAATGTGCAGAATAAAGAGATAACCATTTGACCTAACTTTTCATTTACATTAGAATGTGAATGGATTGCGCATGGTTTATAATACCATGCAGGTAAACCGTGCATCCAAGTAGAGTTGGGAAATTTACTAAAATTCCATAATAGGATTTCAAACCCAACTTATGGTTTTCCTCTATTTTATCTCCTTCCACCATAGTGACATGCATCGATGGCCCAGGCTTCTCAGGGGTGGTTCTTCATCTATTATTGGTAATTTTGAGAATCTTTGGTTGCGGATTGAATCCTCAAGTATGTCTAATTCTCTTCTTGCCTCTCTTTTCTGGATTAGGGTTTCTAGTTTATCACATATTCATCCAAAGAACTAAAATCCAATTTTTCTAGTAAAACAATGTTTGGGAATATAAGGGATGTTTGAATCAGGATCCAAGTCCAACATTAAAAGTTCTATCATCATCAAATTCGAGTTATGTGGTATTCAAGTATTAGAGAATATTTTTATATTTTTAATTTTTTAATGGATGCTTGTTTTATTCATTATCATTAATTATGTTCTTATTTCCTCAATAGGGTGTGTGAAAAATGGTGTCTACATGACCAACTTAACTCCTCATGATCCCCAGGGGATTCATATAGGATGGATTAACCATTTTAGACCCACCCATTGGGTGTTCCAATAATCATAAACCAATAGATTTGTAGGGTTAAGAAAAGGGTTGTCGAGTGTTACCGTGAATACCATGAAGAACATGTATAATTGTTGATTGAATTGAAAATGGAATAATGAAAGTTGTATATATGTTGATAAGTGCATAAGGTATTGTTTTTATTTGGCACAATAATGGGTAAAATTGGTTATATGAGATTCTGTTGAATGTCTAATGAATTTGGTTAGAAATGCCGAAGAGGGTTAATGCATGTGAAATATTGAAATTGTAATTGGGTTGTAGAATGGGAAAATGGTAATCATGTTAAATGACATATAATGTGGGAATATATGATTATGTTTAATTTATTAATACATGTTAATTATGGGGTATAACTAAAGAGTTTAATGAAATAAGGTGGTTGTCTTTTGAAAGAAACAAATTGTTCTTTAAAAGTATAAGTGGGTAAATACTTCTGAAATGGTGAATTGGATAAATTGCAAAATTTATGGAAATTTTGGAATATGTTTAATGTGTTAAGGCATTGTAATGTTAATTGTGGTAAATTGTATTTTAAATTTTAAAGGTAAATTTATTAATGGGTAATGGAATAGTATTTTTTTTAAAGTTGATTGTTATGTATTGTTATTCCAATTGACATTGGTTATACTTTTTTTGTGTTCTGGAATGGTTATGGTGATTAGATAAATAAGCATGTTCACACGTATTGGTAAAGTGGGGTATGGATATGAGGTTTTATGCCCATAGGTTTAGTTAAACCGAGGCTCTACACTCTACCCAAAAATTTCAGGTTAGGTAATGTGACATTGGATCAATTCCCTTAATGGTTTCATTCCAACCAGACCGATGATTCAATGTGAGGATAATGTGTTGATTTGATATGATTATCCCTAGATAGGTTTGAAATTGATTTACTATATTTTGCATAGAAATTTATATCCTTAGGCACATTTGTATATGATTTATGCGCATTACCCATAAAACATGTGTCAAAATTGGAATATGTAATGGAGTCGGTATGAGTAGTGAAATTGGGGAAATTACTAGAAAATTAGTAAATCAACCTTGTTTGGTAATGAAAACTGAACTACCCATTGCTTATTTACCCATTATTTAGAACATTCATTAACTATATATTAATATAGATATTTTCTAGGCACTGTTGGTGGTGGAATACTTAGTTATTTAATTACACCCAGTTTGGGCTGTCATTGGGTACCGATCAGATTTCATTATTTCATGTCAGGTCAAGGGAAAGGGCCTGTGCGAGGATGTTGAGTTAAGAAAGGGTTATCAATGGATGTGGTTCTAAAATTGGATTCAGGACCCATTTTTGTTATTTAGCTATTTTTCAATATTTTTGGATTTATTCACTTCGGAACTATTAGCATGTCATGACATAGATATTTTAAAATTGTTGTTTTTACCAGTTATGGGAAATGTTTGTCTTGCATTCTTATTGGTTGTTTAATATTATTTATACTGTTTATATTGTGTTCTTTTATGTCTTACTTGGGGGAAGAGGGTATAGTCTCCCCATATGACTCATTATACCCTCACTGTTAGATGGAAACTCTAGTGTATAGGGAGGCGTGCATGAGGTCATGTGATGACTCGGCTTGGGGAACCTGTTTAGTGGCTCCCATGTTGGGTATTTTACAATGTGGTATCAAATTAGTTTTCATTATCATTAATTTTCCTTACTATTTTGGGATGGTATATCGGAGGTTAGTAATTGTCAATCCTTGTAAATGAGCTCATCCTTGGGAGTAGTGTAATGACTAGGAAATTCCATATAATTTTTTTATATTATTTGGGATTAATAAGAGTCTTTGAAAATTAACAGTGCCTGATTTTGAGGCCTAGTGTGCCCATAACGGATTTTTGAACCTTTTTAAGGTACGTTTAGTAAATGTGTGTGTGGAATTTTTTATATTTTGAACTAGTGGATGGATTAAAAATCAGAGGGAACAGTTGAATCTGCAGTGCCAAGATTTGATTAAGGGAGGATTCACTTCGATGACAGTAGGTTGGGAGAAAAATATAGTTTTATAGACTTTTTGAGAAAAATAAAATATTGTAAAATTTTTATTTTATTTTTATACCATCTTTTGAGCAGCAGTGGAAGATCCACTGGGTTGTTGATCCATTTAATGGTTTTTCTATTTTGTTTTATAACAACACCGTTGAGAGTTAAGAGGTTCTTTAATTAAAACTCATTAATGAACCTGATTAATTCTTACGATGTTTTAATCGCCCATTCCCTATTTTTAAATGAATCTCAGGCTTGGATTTTTGTCACGGATGTAAGGAACCTCTGATAAAGTACTTCGGCATCTTCCACTAATGAAGAATGGAGGCTTGGAAGGAAATGTTGCAGGAATGAATCCAGAAGTGACGAATGCTAACGGCTTCATCAGGTGTGGATTCTCCTTCCACAACAATTCTGTCTCTTTTAAATCAGAGATAGGGGATGTTATTAGATTCATGTAATCTATTTATTTATTTCCTCATTCTTGAAAAGCATGACGAATGTAGATCAACCAAAATGAGTTGATCAACGATTTGTTTAAAATTATGTACTGTTATTGTGGGAGATTTGAATTGGTTTTAATAATTATTTATATGATATTTTTATTTAATTCACTCTTGATATGATGCTAACGCAGAGGGCACGATCCAATCGAACAATTCTTGGAACCACCACTATTTTATTTTTTGTCTTGTTCCTTAGGGATGGATTTTGAACATGATGGAAACTTAAATTCGGGAGCCACACAATGATGGTAGAATCCCAGGAATCCCATAGGTGCGAACGAAAGGGAAATGGGCCACCAGAGCTCGTCCGGAGGCCATCAAATGTCCCGCTAGTGGGAGACAGTGGCACCCATCTCTCGCCGGATGTGGATGGAGGTGGAACCCGTAGGCAATGCGGTGGTCAGAAGAGGTGTCCAAATCTCAATCGGCCGTGTAAGTGGAAGGCAGCGCAACACCGTGCTCCGAGATGGAGAGTTGCGGCTTCAAAACCACGGCGGAGGGGACACATGCCCCGCGGGTCCCTCTAATAAGAGGGAGGCACCACGTGGCACTGCAAGTTTATTTTGCGGAATTGAATTTCATTCGGGAAGGGGGAGGACACCCGGATGGCGGACTATGCCAGCCAGCTGGTCGGGTCGCCCGGTGGGCCACGCCCAACGAAGGTGGGCCAGGCCAGTCTGTCGCCCAATGGGCCCAGCCCACTCTGGCCAGCCCAGCCGGTTCTGGCCTGGCTGGGTCTGACCCAGACTTGGTTGGGTTAGCACAGTTAAGGGTGGGTCGGGCTAGACTCAGTCTCTTTTTGGACCAGATATTCTTAAAATACTATATCTCACAAACCATACATTTGTTTGATGAATAGTGTAGGTAGATAGAATCCTTGGAACAAGATGGTCCTTTTGAGATACTCCACATGAGTTTTGAGGAATTTTGGAGTATGACCTGGTTGGATCGAACCCAAATTCAACCGGACCCTCTTTACTAAAATACTAATAAAGAAAAAACCTCACATCTGAATTGGTGTTTCGTATGTCGTGTTGGGACCCTTACGAAAGGACGGTTATTTGGGTTACTCCTCTGTGAAACTTAGAGGTAGTCAGGGAATGACAATATCTTGAGTTATAAATTCTGTGAAATTAAAGAACACCCAATGTGGGGAATCTTGTGGCTAGCTATTAGCATTATAGTGAACCTGTGTGGATCATTATGATAGAGAATTTGTGTGGATCGACATCATAGATCCCCTGTGTGGATCAACATCATAGCGGATCAATCTAGATAAACATCCTAGTGACCCTATGTGGATCATAATTATAGAGAAGTTGTGTGGATCATCATCATAGAAACCTTGTGTGGATCAACATCATGGCAACCCTATATCAATCAGAATCATAGAGAACCCATGTTAATCAGCATAATAGTGAGCCTATGTGGATCAACATCACAGCGACCCTTTGTTGATATCATCATAGAGACCCAGTGTGGATCAGCATCATATCGACCCGGTGTGGATCATCATCATATCTACCATGTGTGGATCAACATCATAATGACCATGTGGGGATTAAAATCATAGTGAACCTATATGGAGCAGCATTTTAGCGATCCTGTGTGAATTATTAGTGCGCGACCCGATGAGGAACAACTTTAAAGAGTCATGTCATTGATCAGTGACATATGACTGTATTTAGATCGACAATGGAAAAACCCATTCGTGGTTCAATTTTCGACACATCCTAATAGAATAAAATGATATATCTTAATACCAATCATCCTTATTATTAAACTCTGTGTTGTATACCTAGTTTGAGTTGAGTCTTTTTCTTTGTGCTTCGTGATAGAGAATATGCTTTGTCTATTTCCTTTGTGGAATTATGAGAGACCATTGGTGGTCTTTGGGTACCTATTGAGTATTGTTATACTCACCCATGTTGGGATTCTCCAACAACCTGTTGTGTATGGTGCTGACGACAAGAAGCTTGGATAATTCTTTAGAATCCATAACCAGGCGGTATACATTGGTTACTTGTTGATGTGGAGAGCAGTGAAGATGAGTTGTCAATAACCATTAGGTAGGACCCTTGGTAGAAGATCTTAGGATTTGTTTTCTATTGTAGATATATCATTAAATTGGGCATTTATTCTGGTCACTTTTCTTTTAGTACACACTTTTACTACTTTAGTTTTACTTCACAGTTCTATCTTGTTGTGTTCTTAGACTGTGTTTTTTTACAGGATTGAGTAAATGCCTTCCCATTTATTGGAATTCCATATATTTATATTTTCCAACCCTAGGCATATAGAAGGTGGGATTGGGGTATCCACTACACAGTCCTCAAGGTATGGGTCGTGAAAATGTTATATCAGAGGATTCGGTTCTACCGAATAACTAGGACTCTGATTTTTTTCAATATAGCAATAGTGTTATGTGTTTTGTGTGTGGTTTTTAGTTCAGGAAGCCCATTAATGGTACGATAGCTGTCATTTCCATACCTCAAGACCCTGATTTCTAATCTCCGACATGGTTCACAAAAACACTGATTGTGTATGTTTCAGAAATGTTTTACTTTTTATCTCAATGATTCATCCCACTAGGTCTAACATATTGATTTTGTCATGCCTATTTCATTTGAGCAATCCACCATGTAGACATCCATAGAGGATTGAATAGAGTTTTCATGATGATCACTCACCTAGCGATGAGGCTTTAGTGTAGGGCCCTCTTACAACGATAGCACCTTCGAGTAGTGCACCATCAGCACCACTAAATGTTGGGAAGCAGTTACAACTAGCCCCATTAGCGAACGGTGCATGCCAACATAGTGAATAGAATGAGTTCTAGTAGTAGAGGCCCTTGAGGTTTTCAGGCATGATAGATCCCTAGGCAGCAGAGGACTGGATGGGGATTGTTGATAGAGTTTTCTGCCTAGTTGGGACACTATAAGAGTATAAAGTGATCTTAGCTACAAGCCTCATCCATGGTAGGATATGGAGATGGTGGAGCCTGATTCTCCAGTTACACAATGAGGATACCCTCACATAGATGGACTTATAGGTCCTCATTAGGGAGGAGTTCTTTCAGAGCCTCTACACCCATTTCGTATTCAAGATCTCTTACACTTATTGTAGGGATTCCTGATAGTATCCCAGCACTCGGAGAGATTCACTGGCCTCTTGCACTGGTCCATCGACAAGGTACAAGACTCTTTCTTCAGGGCTTGGACCTTCGAGGAGGATCTCCAGTGGGAGATAATATTATGGATCATATCACTCAACATTCTGACGCAGTCTGGAGTACTCGAATGAGCATTGTTATTGGAGAACTTCATAGTAGATCATGAACTGATGGTGAAAGCTACCATCAGACAACATGTTGTTGATTCATCATATAAGGTAGTAGGAATATGATTCAGATGTCAAAGAGGGACAAAACATCTGAAGGATGGCCCAAGGATGTAGGGTTGGAGGTGCAGAGCTCACAAGGTAGATCGGGCCAGCAGAGGAGCAGACAATGCTTCAAATTCAGTGGCCAGGGTCTCATGGCTTTCGACTACCCAACCCACCGTATTGACGATCAGTAGATGGTTGAGGGACCACCGAGGTAGAGGAAGATATTCATTTGAGGAGGTCCAAAGGGAGGAATACATAGTATAGAAGTATGTTGTGTGGTAGGTGGTGGGTGGTGGGTGGTGGGTGGCTATTTGAGGTTTTACTACCACCACCTCCATGTGGACCACCCCGACCTCATGGAGAAGGAGGACATAGACAAGCTCAAATTTTAGTAGCTCAGTCCAATGACCATGGTTCTATATAGATGATTTGAGTTACGATATATGTTTATTTCACTATATCTATAGTACTTATATACACAGTTTCTAGTCACTCGTTCATTACCATGAATCTCGTTCGAAGCATGAAGATTTTGGTAGAGCCATTGGATCAATCATTATGAATACAGACTCCTACTGCATAGAATTTGATGATTACACACTGGTTTTGGTAGTGTGATCTTCCTCTAAGAGATGAAATCTTTGGCTGGGATCTCTTAGTAGCAGCATCGAGGTCTTAATATTTCATCTTGGGAATTGACAGGGAATCCAATGTCTATGCTCATTTTGACTATTTTAGGTTCAAATTACGGTGTTTTTTCAAGGATGGGATCAATTTTTCCTTCACCAGGGAGACTGTATCCTTTGCAGCTCGGGATGGACCATCATGGTGAAGGGTGCACCCGATCACTCATGAGTAAGATAATATAACCCTTGGAGGAGTTGATATGAGGATTCCATGTTATCATATAGTTGTGGACCAGTAGGCTGATGTCTTTCCGGATGATGTTCCTGGACTACCTCCTCGTAGAGAGGTAGACTTCTACATTGAATTGTATCCCGGGACAAGACCAGTACCTACACCAACATATCTGACGACCCTTGTGGAGTTTCGTGAGTTGCTGACACAGTTGGAGGACTGACACAGGAAGGGGCTTATAAGGCCCAGTGTTTCCCCATGGGCATCCCCAATATTGGTTTCCATGAAGGAAGATGGGAGTCTGAGGCTTTGATTATACAATCAAGAACCTATACTAGGTGACCATAAATAAAAATTATCCACTCCTTATGATTGATTATCTCTTCAACCAGATGAAGGGAACTCGATGATTTTCTAAAATAGTCCTCAGATCATTATATCATCATATCAGGGTATAGGACAAGGACGTACTAAAGATGACATTCATATGTCAATATGGCCATTATGAGTTCTTGGTAATGAACCTTGGCATGAACAATGATCCAACATTGTTCATGGGTCTCATTAACAGGATCTTGTAGCCTTACCTTGATCGCATTATGGGGGTTTTCATTGACAACATCTTGATATACTTAGCATTAGAGGAGTAGCATGACACACACCTGTAGATAGTTCTGAATACACTTTGAGAGCCCCAGCTTTATGGAAAGATCTCTAAGGGCCAGTTCTAGATACCAAATGTCCATCTCCTGGGGAATGTTATCTTAGAGGATGGATTTGTAGTTGATTTAGAAATGATAGTGGTAGATCTTGCTTGGGATCCACCTAGGAGTGTGACCGAGGTGCGGAGTTTCCTAGGACTGGCTGGGTACAACAAGAGATTCTTACACAACTTTTCCAGAGTTGCGACACCCTTATCAGATTTAACAAAAAAGGGAAATCCATTCGTGTGAATGGAGAGATGTCAACATAGCATTCAGGAGCTGAGGCAGAGACTTAAGAGTTCCCCCATCATTAGGAAACCAATAGAGTGTGTTGGCTACATAGTTTACTGAGATGCATCAGGGACTGAACTGGGTTGTGTCCTGATGTAGGAGTGGGCGGTGATCCCATACGGCTCACGAAAACTGAGATATCTCAATCAAAACTATGCTACCCATGACCTAGAGTTAGAAGAATTAGTTATTCCACTAAATAGTTTGAAGAACTACATTATGGATGAATAATTTTTAGTCTACTCTAATCACAATAGTCTCATGTATATCTTTTCACAGAAGGACCTGAACCTAAGAAAGTGATAATGGATAGAGTTCTTTCAGGACTTTTACTTTGAGATATTCTATACTCTTGGGAAGGGGAACATGGTGGTAGACACACTCAGCAATAGGTTTAGTCTACAGTTACTGAGTGAGGTGACGGAGTAGCTAGACGTGTTGTTGTTAACCTTCGAGGATAGTGAGGGAGAAGTATACCTCCATTCTATGATAGTTACTCTCCCACTCCATCAGCGAGTCAGGGAGGAACAACATGGGGTCATTGACTACAAGGCCCGACGTGCATAGGCATCCTCAGGACATGATTCTGATAGATTTTCTGAAGGTGGGGAGCACATCATACTCTTTAGATGATGAACTATTGTACCAGGGAAACTACAAGATTAGGTGTTTAGGTTTTTCCATACATCTTCTTGGGCGGTACATCCTAGTGTGGAAGAGAAATTACTCTGACCTCCGGCATTAGTACTGGTGTTCATGGATGAAGAAATTTGTGGCAGGGTTCTTTTCTCGATGTCTCACTTCATAGCAGGTGAAGGATAAGTAACTGGTACTTACAAGCTCAGCTCAACCACTTGATGTTCTGGAGTGGAAGTGGGGTTCTACCTCCATGGACTTTGTGATACGGCTACCACATATGTCTAGGGTCCACAATTCTATCTGGGTGATCGTTGACTAACAAACCATGTCGTACCACTTCCTACCCATTTGTGTGAAGGGATAAATAGAGATATTGGGACTTCTCTATGTACAAGAGATTGTACGACTTCTAGAGGTTCCATTAACAATTATCTTATATTGAGACTCTCATTTTACATCATGTTTGTAGACAGGATTACATTTGGAATTATGGAATTAGATACATTTGAGCACTTCCTTTCACCCTCAGATAGATGGTCATATGGAGAAGACTACTTAGACACTCAGGGACATGTTTCTTTCTTGTTTCCTTGATTTTTTCCACAGTTGGGAGGACCACTTGCCACTGGTGGAGTTTTCTTAAATCAAAATATATCCCTCCACCATTGGAATGGATCCATTTGTGGCCTTGTATGAGAGGCCTTGCAGGTCACCACAATGCTGCAATGACCCATGGGAGTCAGCACATATGGATCTAGAGTTGGTATATGCTACCACGAAGAAGGTGTAGATCGTCCAATAGAGGACAGAGACTGCAGAGATCTGATAGAAGGCTTATGCTGACAACATACAGAGACCCTAGGATTTTGAGGTGGTAGATCAGCTTTTCCTACACGTCTCGCCCCGAGGTGGATAAAGAGGTATGTCTGGGAGAAAGATATTTCCTTGGTTCGTTAGACCTTTCAAAATCCTCAGCATAGTAGCAGAGGTGGCGTACCATATAGCTATTCCCCCACAGATGCACCAGGTGCATAATTTTTCCATGTGTCACGGATGAGGAGGTGCATGAATGATAAATTTCAAATTATCAACTAGGGCGATTTATAAATTGACGATGGGGTGTTTTTGATGGAATTCTCAGTGGAGATAGAGGATTGGCAGGAGAAGTACCTTCATTGGTGGTGGATTCCTCTAGTTTGAGTTCACTGGCATAACGAGATCCTCTTTCAGGGAACCTAGGAGTTAGAGGCTCGGATACATGCCCAGTACCCCCATTTGTTTCCCTAGATTTTTTGTACCTTTCTGGGACATAAATCCCTAAGGTAGGTAGAATGTATCAACCTTGAAATTAAATATATTTTTTATAAATTATTTAGGATTATTATGAGTCTTTGAAAATTGACTGTGCTTGTTTCTGAGGCTCAGTGCGCCCATAATTTATTTTTGAACATTTTTTAAGGTAGGTTCAGTAAATGTGTGGGCACCGTATTCTATCTTTTGAACCAGTGATGGGATTAAAAATACAAGGGAACTGTAGAATCCACGGTTCTCAAATTCACATAAGAGGGGCTTAACATCGACTGTAGTAGGTTGGTTGAAAATGATAGTTTTATGTAATTTTTGAAGAATAATAAAATATCATAAGAATGCTATATTATTTTTCTAATAATGCTTTATCGGTGGTGGTGGGACAGCTTGGTTGTCCTGCCATTTAATGGTTTCAATCTTCTGTTTTGTAGCCACACCATTGAGAGTTAAGAGGTTCATTAATTAAAGAACATTAATGAACCTCATTAATTCTTATGATGTGTTAATATCCCATTACCTATTTTTAAATGATGCTCGGGCTTAGGTTTTTGACATGGAAGTGGGGAAACTCTGATAAAGTGCCGCAATGTCTTCCACCAACAATGAATGGAGGCTTGGATGAAAAATGTTGGAGTAATCAATCAGGAAGTGAGTAATGTCGATGACTTTATCAAGGGTGGATTCTTCTTCCACATTCGTGACATCTCTGTTGAATATGAAGTATGGGTTGTTATTAAATTCAAGTAATATCTAGATTCTTTTCCTAATTATTTAAAAACATGATGAATCGTGATCAACCCAAATGAATCGATCTGTGATTTGTATGAAATTACGGATGGTTGTTGGGGGAGGTTTTAACGGGGTTTAATCGTTATTTATGAAATTCTTTTATTTAATACCATATTGATATGATGCTAATGCGGAGGGTGTGGGGAAATAGAACAATACCATAACTTTGTACAATTTCTTTTTTTGTCTCATTCGTTGGGGACAGATTTTAATCTTGACGGTAACTTGAATCAAGGAGCCACGTAGTGATGGAAGAATCTAGGAAGGTGAATAGGTGCATCAGAAGGGAAAAAAGTCCACCAGAGCTCACCCAAGGGCCCATGAAAGTCCCGCTGGTGCGGTACCAGTGCGGCGGCATGGGAGACCTATGGCGGCTGGCGAAGGTGGCGGTTGGATCTCACCAGCTGCAGATGGATGTGGTGCTCATAGGTGCCATAGTGTTTGTCCGGGGTGGCCGACCCTCGACGGGTTAGGTCGGCAGAAGGAGGTGCACCGTCACACGCCGCAGTAAAGAGCCATGACATCAAAGTCGTGGCTGTAACACCCCAAGATTTCATAGTACATTATTTATTCAATGTAATATAATAAATAGCATTATAATTAACACTGAGTTGTAGCACACCATGACTTTGTTGGAACCATGGTCATCTATGCATGAATTGGAGTAGGGTTTGTGTTCGTTGTCAATACTCATATGAAGTTCTGAATGTGTGCCAGAAAAGTACTCATACATGTCACGAAGATTACAGTATTGAAGGTGGCACCATTTTCCAATGTTTGGTGAATTTTTGGACCTAGAAATCGACAAGTGGTGAAAAGTGTTTTTGGAAAAGATACCCACGCGCCGTGTAAGTTAAGGAGAGATAACATGCATGCTTGGTGTTTTCCCAGATTAGATCATGGAAAATGGAAAAGGGATAAGGGTCTCGCAAGTATTGGGTAGGTCACGCAAGTGACCTGCGCACCGATAAGGGACTTCCACGCCGGTGCCTAGGATGTTTGGAAACGTTCACACCTATTGTTCCTCATGATCAGAATATCAAAATATGGAAAAGTAAAGAGGGTCGCGCAAGTATTGGTTTGTTCACGCAAGTGAGTTACGCGACAGAGGCTAGGGTGGTAGGAGCTGCGTGCTGAGACCTACGTGCAGTGAGGATACTTGCTTGCCACCACGCAGGGGGTCCAGTTTGCCTATAAATAGAGGAAAACCACCCCTCATTTTTAATGAATTTCAAGACATAGAGATTTTTCGAGCTCCCGTCGCACAAGTATTTGAGTCGCACAAGTGGTTGTTGGGCCGCGCATGTAGAGGCTGTGCGACACCTGTTGGCTGCACGGCCAAGGCAGTTTGGGTGAGAACGGAATTAAGTCGCGCAAGTTTGAAGTTGAAGTAGGCGGTGTCATGCAGGTGGTTGGTTGATACCTGCGCGCCTATTTGACCTTGTGCACCGAATTTTTTCTGCGTAGGAGACCAGCACACTAGGCAGTAAAGAAGCATGCCAGTGTTTTTGAACCACGTGAAAGTTAGGAGATTTCCCGGTACCCTTGAGGGGAAGTTAGATTTGACTACAAGAATGAGTTGGACTTCAACAGAGAATTTACACGCAACAGAGGATGTATTCATTAGCGATGATGATGAGACCTTCAAGTCTATAAAGTGATTGTGACTTCACCAAGGGTAGTGATCCAGGTGGAGTCAACGGGGGTGACTCGAGGGAAACAATGAGCTATCCCTGAATCATTGTAAAGGCAGTGGGCCTAGGACATAGTGACTATGCCTGAACCTTTGTAATGCACATCTTGTGAAGTTTAGTTGAATTTGGTACGACTGGAAACCTATTGGGGTAAAATCCTTGGATGTAGCCCTTAGTGGTGAACCAAGTAAAAAGTGATGTGTCGTCTCTCTGCATGTGAATGTTTGCTTTCTGTTCATATCCATCATACAGTTTTAACAAGTTCCTACCAACGTGGGAACAAGATCCATCACATTAAAAGAAACATTTGACGCCCAGATTCACCCCTCCCCTCTCAGGGTGTCTCGGGGTCCTACAAGTGGTAGTAGAGGAGTAAATGTTGCTGGTATTGAATATGTCCTTTGACGTCATGGAGAATGCAGTCAATGTTAGGGGAGTCCCTCTCTTCGATGGAATTAATTTCCAGATCATGAAAAATAGAATGAGATCTCATTTATGATCTATAGGAATGGAAGTCCCCTTTACTACTGTGCAAGGAATACATGTTACAAATCCAACAGGTCTAGCTATGACTGATACAGATAGGAAACTTCTTGATGCAGATGCTAATGCTCAGAATGCTATCACTGTAGCTCATTCTAATCAAATTTATCTAAAGGTGATGAGTTTCACCTCTGCAACGTCTATGTGGGATAAACTTGAAAATATCAATGAAGGAGACAAAAAATTGAAAGAGGAAAAACTTTGAGTTCTGCACAACAGGTTTGATGATCTAAAGATGCTTCTTGATGAGAATGTATATTCATTCTTTAACCTAATCGTTGAAGTAGTTGGAGAAATTCAAGGGTTTGGAGAGGAAATCAAAGACATTGATATGGTAAATAAAATCATATGAAGACTTCCTCCTATGTACCATGAAAAGGTATCAGCCCTTGAAGAAACATATCTATCTAAACTATCTCTGGATGATCTGCTATGTAGTCTAGTGGCATATGAGATGAGACTCAAACCCAAAGAAGCTATGACTCGTGTCAGCAAGGAAATGGCATTCAAATCCATGGAGTAACTGAAAATTTCTGAAGATAGTGGTGATGAATATGATGAGTAAAAAGAAGTTATTTCTCTTATTTCTTGGAGGATGAAGAAGGGAAAAGGTAAATTTAAAGGTAAGTTACCTCTGGCATGATTTCGTTGTGGAAGAGTTGGTAAATTGCCTCTCAGTGCCAAAGAAAGTTCAATGATGAAGAAAGTGAAGCAGAAGACATTCAGAAGCATCGGAAAAGTTTTTTCATAAAGGGTTACTTAAAATCTAGAAAGAAGATACAGAAAGAGATTTTTTTCTGTGAAGAGGAAGAGGATGATATTGTATTCTTTGAAGAAGAAGAACCTGAATTTAAAACTGAAAAACATGCTTCCATTATGGCTACAGTTTAGATGTTAGAACCCTATATTGACAAAGACAAAGACAATAATATGACTCATAATTGTGATCCCATGTTTAAAATTAAGGATGCCTTTTCAAAGCATGAGAACAAATGAATAAAATATAGTAAGTGGAATGAAATGGTGTAAGAATCATCAGAACATGTGGATGAGCTTGAAACTTAAATTGAATGACTAGCTGAACTAGTGAGAGTTCATTCTTCAATCCCTGAAAGAACATAAGAAATTGCAGAATTGAAGCATATAATTGAGGAAAAAGAAAAGGTCATAAATGACCTTACATCCACACTAGAAGTGAATTCCCAGACTGTTGAGGGTCTTGAGGAAGAAGTTGTGATTCTTATAAGAAAACTGGAGTGTCGATCAACCACATATGAGGGTAATAATAAAATTCATTTTAGAAGATTCTCAGATGCAGAGTTATTGGAAAGAGCCAAGAGTTGTTCAGATGGGGTTGGAAAAATCTTGGGAGATCAAAGTCCCGCTTTCATGGGAAAGAGTGGAATTGGATGTGAAGTTGAGACTTCAACTACTGGAAGTTGAGAGAGCCAAAATAAAGACAAGATAAAAGTCGGACATGTTGAAATGTTTCCTGATGTGATGAAAAATGAACCCTCAATCCAGACTAAAAGAAGAACTACAAATTATTCTCAAACATTTAGAAATGACAGGCAGTCCAACTATTCTCCCAATGTAGAAAGCATGAAGAGAAATTCAAGTGAAAAGACATTTCCTCTCATGATGTGTCAGTTATATGGCTATCTGGGCCATACCATGACATATTGCAAAGAGGCATGGAGCTACATGAATGGGGAAGATCTAGGACATCAACAAGGGAGACCGAATTCATATCCTCCATCTTATAGAAGAAATATTTTCTATGGATACTATTTTCATTAATCTAATTTTGGACATAAAACTATGAATTTCAGGCAGAGATTCAATAGGAGAGATTCATACAACTCTCAGAGAAAGGTAAATATCCACCCTCCTGATGGTGTTGTTCTCACATATAGTTTCTCACCTTTAGAAGATAATTATGGGTATGAAGAATCAGATTTTGTGGAGGAAAGTTTTATAAGGCCATAAACATCCTTTACTCGATCCAGCATTTCATGGAAAGAAAAGAAGAAGATCAAGAAATTCAATATTGCAGAAGTAGCCCTAAAAGCTACAAAGAGCAGCAGCACCTAGATTCATGATAGTGGATGCTCTTCCTATATGACAGGAAATGAAGACCTTTTGAAGAGCAGTAGAAATATAGTTGATGGAATAGTGAGGATTTGTAATGATGGTGCTTTGAAGATTAAAGGCAGTGGGAATACCTCTCTCGCCAATGGAGAGCTAAAGAAGACTGAAGTTCTTTATGTGGATGGTCTTCATCACAATATCCTTAGTGTGAGTTAACTCTGTGACTCAAAGCTCATATTAAATTTCAATCAAAAAGGATGCACTATAAATGGAAAAACAGGTAATTATCTTATGAAAGGCTGTAGAACAGATGGAAACTTATATCAGGTCGACAGCAAAGTGAACTTATTCTATTTTTCTGTTGAAGAAGAAAAAAAATTGTGACATCGAAGGCTAGGTCACATTAACCAACAATACATGGAAAATATATCTAACCTGAATATAGTCAATGATATCCCCATTCTGCAACGTGAATGGGAAAAATCTTGTGACGCTTGCATTCGTGGGAAGTTGGTCTGTAGTTCATATCAGCCAAAGAAGAAAAGGGCATCACATCTTCTTGATCTCATTCATACAGACGTATGTGGACCGGTAAATGTTACTGGAACTCATAGAGAAAGGTACTTCATCCATTACATCGATAATTACAGTAGAATGGCATGTGTAATGGTTATACATAGGAAACGACAAGTGCATGACTGCATGAAAACGTAACTTCAAATCGCATAGAATGATACCGGACAAAAAATAAAAGTGTTGTGATCATACATTGGAGGGGAATACACATCTATTGAATTTAAAAACTACCTGGAGAAACATGGGATACAACATGAGGTAGCTTCCGTGATAACTCCACTGGAAAATGGAGTTTTTGAGCGCAGAAATCGACAGGTTAACAATGTGGCTAGGAATATGCTGTTTTAGAGCAGAATCTCTCTCCATTACTGGAAGGGAGATGTTGAAGCTGTAGTGCACATTCATAATCGAACAAAGATTTATGTGGGAGAAACGAAGACACCATATGAATTGTGTCATGGAAGGAATCCTTTGTTGAAATAATTTCATGTTTTTCGAAGAAAATGTTTCATCCAGAATAAAGAAGGAAATCAATGGATATTTAGTGACAATTCCGATGAAGGAATTTTTCTTGGGTATCCAATGAACAACAAAGCCTACAAGTGTTTCAACAAGCAATTAAGAAGGACCGTGGAATGTAGTGATGTTAAGATAATTGAAGAGAAAACAAAAAATGCTTCAAGGACGTCATATGCTGATGTAATAGAAAGTGAGGACGAAAGTGAACGTGGAGAAAATACAACTACAAAAATAGAGGAATCTGTACAAAACACTTAGTAGTCACATCATGATGTTGACTCAGAAGAAGAATCTGAAGAAGAAACTATGGCTGGAGAAAATGTGACTGAACCGCACATGATAAATGGTAGAGCTGAGATTGATCCATCTAACATAATTTGGGATAGTAATTCCCCCACTCAAACAAGGAGGATGAGAAATAACACGCAATCTTTGTTTCTGTCAGTTGTGGAGCTATCCTCATTTGAAGAAGCATCAAAGGATGAATCATGGGTGAATGCCATGAATGAAGAGTTAGATTAGATTGACAAGAATTAGACATGGGATCTTATCCAAAGACATGAAGTTCACAATGTGATCGGTAAAAAATTGATCTTCAAGAACAAGTTTGATGAGAATGGAAGTGTTATGAGAAACAAGTCATGACTGGTTTGTAAGGGATATTCTCAGATTGAAGGTGTTGATGTTGAAGAAACCACTACTCTAGTGGCTAGACTAGATTCAATCATGATGTTCCTTGCCATGACACTCCAAAGAGGATATAAATAATATCAAATGGATGTCAAGATAGCATTAGGAAATGGTGTATTCGAAGAAGAATTCTAAATTGAACAACTAGAGGGTTTTGTTCTTGGTATTGATGAAACAAAGGTATGCAAACTGAAGAAAGCTCTATATGGTTTGAAGAAGGCATGAAGGGTGTGGTACTCCTGTCTGGATTCTTATCTAAGGAAGCTAGATTTCAAAAGAGGAGGAGTATATCACTGTCTATATGTGAAGAATTATCCAAAAGATCAATTCATGGTTCTAATCTATGTTGATGAAATCATATTTGGTGTCATGAGGAAGAAATATGTGGATGAATTTTCCAACCATATGAAATCCAATTTTTAAATGTCTATGATTGGGGAACTCAGCTATTTCATAGGGCTACAGGTGATTCAAAATAAGTATTACACTTTCATTTCTCGGGAAAACTATGCAAGAGATCTGTTGAAGAAGTTTAAAATGGAAGACTCCAAACCAATGTCAACTCTGATTGCAGTTGGCACTAAACATGGAATGAATGAGGATGGGGCCTCTGTTGATCCCACCATGTAGAGGAGGATCATTGGGAGCCTACTGTACCTGATAGCGACACGACCATATATTGTCTTTGCTGCATGTCTTGCGACCCACTTTCAGAGTAATCTAAAGGAGGAACATATGGCGGCCGTAAAAAGAATCATGAGGTACATTCAAGGTACACATTAGATTGTGATATATTTTTCTGTAGGATAGAACAGTGAATTATCAGTGTTTTCTTATGTGAACTGGGCTGGTGACGTAGTAGACAGAATGTCCACCAGTACTGGATCCTTCTATATTGGGCAGAAATGTGTTGACTAGTTGAGCAAGAAACAAGAAAGTACTTCTCTTAGTACTGCGGAAGCTGTGAATATATCTGACACAAAGTCATACACTCAACTTCTATGGATGAAGCAACAACTAACACATATTGGTGATGCGGTGAATCAACCAATGGTAATTTACTGTGATAACAAGAGTGCAATTGATCTCATGAATAATCATGTTCAGTATTCTCATACAAAACATATTGAAATCAGGTATCACTTTATCAAAGAAAAATTTGGGCATGGGGTGATTAAAATGGGACTTGTGGGAACTGATGAGCAAGTGGCTGATATACTGACCAAGCCACTGTCAGCGGATGTGTTTGAGAAGCATCGGTTGAACCTCTGTGTTCAGCCACCTCCCAGTGCATAAGGAGGTTTCGCAATACCCCTCTCCCTGATTATGATAACTGTTTTTTATCTGTTTATAGATGTGATGCAGGTTTGTGGGGGAGATATTATCTAGGGGGAGTATGGTTTGAGCTAAACATTGAACAAATTACCGGTCTTTAGGTTTATTTTCAATGGGGGAGAAAGGAATAAATTTAGGCGTGGTCATGTAATGCTCCTGTGACACGATGTGAATTCAGTTTCAGTGATAGGATGAGAAGGATGAGATGGAATACCACGGTCATGTAATGATTCTTGGGTGTCTATGAGAATTCCAAAACACTAGAACCCAATTCAAGCATCTTCTCTTGTATTCTAAACTGAGCATTTCTTTGGTAGACTTAGAGTGTTGTCTGAGTTGATTCATGCATTTTTTGGTTTACATATGTATGGGGATCTATTCAGTTTATTTTGTGATTTCCAACAAACCCAAATGGGGAGATTGTTGGAACCATGTTCATCTATGAATGAATTGGAGTATGGATTGTGTTTGTTTTCAATCCTCATAGGATGTTTATAATGTTTTCCAGCAAAGTTCTCATATAGGTCAAGCAAATTACAGTACTAAAGGGGGCACCATTTTCCAGTGTTTGCCAAATTTTTGGGCCAGGAAATTGACAAATGGAGAAAAGTTTTTTTGGAAAGGATACATGTGCACCATGTACATGAGGGAGAGAGAACATGAACGCCTAGTGTTTTTTAAGATTAGAACATAGAAAAATGGAAAAGACATAAGGGTCGCAGACGTATTGGTTGGGTCACGCAAGTGAAATGCGCGGCGAGAAGGGACTTGTGCGACGATGCCTAGGATGTTTGGAAACATGCGCGCCTATTGTTCTTCACGACTAGAATGTCAAAATATGGAAAAGGAAAGAGGTTCGCGCAAGTATTCGTTTGGTCACACAAGTGAGTTACGTGATAGAGGCTAGGGTGGTAGGAGCTGTGCACCGAGACCTACGTGTCCTGAAGATACTTGCATGCCACTGCGTAGGGGGTCCAGTTTGCCTATAAATAGAGGACCATCCCCCTCATTTGTAACGAAGTTCAAGAATTCGGGATTATTTGAGCTCCCGTCATGCAAGTAGTTGAGTCGTGAAAGTGGTAGTTCGGCCGTGCAGGTAGAGGTTGTGCGCCGGTTTTTGGTTGCATGCCCATGGAAGTTTTAGTGAGAATGGAATTATGTCGTTCAGTTTTGAAGTTGAAGTAGGCGGTGTCGCGTAGGTGGTTGGTTGATACATGCATTCCTGTTTGAACATGCACGCCGAATTTGTGACGCGCATCAGACCTGCGCGCTAGGCAGTAATGAAGCGTGCCAATGTTTTTGAGATGTGTGAAATAGGGAGATTCCCCGGTACCCTTGAAGAGAAGTGAGATTTGACTATAGACAAGATTTGGACTTCAACATAGCATCTGCACGCAACAGATAATGTATTCTATAGCAATTATGAAGAGACCTTCACGCCTATAAACTGAGAGTGACTTCACCAAGGGTAGTGAGCCAGGGGGAGTCAACGGGAGTGACCGGATGGAAGCAGTGAGCTATCCCTGAATCTTTGTAAAGGTAATGAGTCTTGGACAGAGTAATTGTGCCCGAACCTTTGTAATCCACAGCTAGTGAAGTTTAGTGGAATTTGGTACGATCGAAAACCTGTCGGTGTATGCTGCTTGGACGTAGTCCTTAGTGGGGAACCAAGTAAAAAGTGTGGTGTCATCACTTTTCATGTGAATGTTTTCTTTATGTTAATATCCATCATACAGGTTTAACAAGTTGCTTCCAATGTGGGAACAAGATCCATCACTTTAAATGAAAAAGTTGACACCCTGATTACCCCTCCACTCTCAGGGTGTCACAGGGTCTTACAGACTTACCAAACTAGCCGTTCAAAAGTGCTTATGAATAGTTTTAACTGAATTTTGAAGTTTATATAATCCTTATAATTTTAGAATCAATATTATGAGTTTCTTAGACATAATTTAAGAACAATTTCATTTTTTCAGATAAAAGAAGTATTTTTCAAAAAATGCAATTTTACTACCTTTTAATGGAGTACATTTTTTAAATACAAAATTTGAGTATTTTTTATATTCAATTTTAAAAAATAAATGTTTTCTTTACAATCGGGGCATATGAATTTAGTTTTAATAAATTTTTGGTGTTTTTCTGATAACTTTCATATTTGGGTGAAAAGTGAAACATACTATATTTTAACTTAAAACAACATTTTTAATAAAAATAATTGATAGTGTTAATTTACAAATTTAATTGTTTTGGAAGTATAAATAGATTATATTTTTACCATTTAATCCAATTCTAGTCATTGTACATAATTTCACACTTATACTAGACATATGCAAGTGTCAATCTTTTGATATTTATTATTTCATAAAAATGTGCTTTTTGTTTTGAAAACGAGAATTAATTTTAAATTAATTTATGTCCACTTATGTGTTTTGAATTTTGAAAAATGGATTCCATATTTAGAATCAGGAGGTCCAAATTGTGTATATAGGTAACTTTTATTTTTAGGCATTAGGAATATTTACTTCAGTAAATATTTTATTTACCGTGGTTAAAAGGATAAATCCATAAACTAAGGTTAAAAAATAATATTTTAATTATAAAAAATTACCTTAACACATATCCTAACCTTATTTTATGAGTCATGGCCAAAAATGGTAATCCATGGGTTGGTTTTGGGACCCCATGGATCCACGTGGAAGTGATAATGACATTATATATTAAATAATTTAATGTAGAGAAAAAAATAAAAAAATAAAAAATATTTCAGTAAGAATTTTTTTATATGAGGTTATATAATTGATCTATTCTACTATAAATAGTCATTAGAAAGCTAAAAAAATTCCTACCTCAGGATATTTTATTTATAATTTTTAAACCTAAAATAAATATATTAATTTATGACACAATGATGATGGAGTATTTTCCTCATCAATGAAAGAATCAAATAAATGGTATTATAGATGTTAAAATAAATATAATGTGAATTTTTTTATGCCATCCACAAATTTTATTGGTTATGGTGACATGTCAGGATTGATTAGATGAATTTTTTTCAAAGTAATAATGCTTTTATGAATTTAGAAAAAAGTAAATACCAAATAGTGTCAAAATTGACATAAAAGAGTTTGTTAAAAAAAAATTATATTCTTAATTGATATTATATTGCTAAAAATATAATTTCTAGACAAAGGACATATATAAGGATATTTTTATCATTAATGAACCACTTGGGGGTCTCCTGGAAGTATATAGTATGTTTATTAATCATATAATATAAAAATACAAACAGACTTGGTAAATGTCAAACTATTTAACTAAGAGTTAAATCTAAATGATAAGGTTAATATAGGGACCCAACTAGTCTAAAACCTATTGGTTGATTTTTTTTATACCCATCCCCACCATATCATTTAAATAATAAATTTTAGTGCCATTAGAAGCATATAATTATTTTATTATAAAATAATATTTGTAGCTTTTCCTAAGGTGCCCCTCACCCCTCTTATAAAAGGGCACTCCCCTTCACTCTAATTCACACCTTCAATGCCAATTGGATCTTCCAAACCCTACCCAAATTACCTCTAAACTATCCTTACTTCATCCTAGAGTTCTTCCTTTAGTCATAAATCCAACTTAAGGTTCCCTTTTTCTCAAATCAATATGAAGAACCCGAAGAAGAGGTAAATATTTCATAACCTCTTTCAAGTTCCTTTTTTTTTCTTCCACTAACTATTTATTTGTTGTTTCTATTATAAAATAATAATTCCAGTATCTTATATATACTGTGATGTTATTATAAATATGGTACAACCATATTCATTATTCTATCCATCCTTTTAATGACATGTCACCATACGTACGTACGTACGACTTACCGTCTCCACATCATGGTGTAATTGTAATTCAATAAATTATTATTTGGATGGGTATAATAATGATGTGTAGTTGATGTAATTAATAAATATAACATGATAATGATTATGTATATATGATATAACATCCAATTCCACACCTTTAAGTAAATGATATTTCCCCTCGTGCGTACGTACGGATTACCGTCTCCACGACGCGATGAGATTCATTTCCAAGTTCACCATTCATCGACGTTTATAAAAATATATATAAGTGTGTAATATATGAAATAATAATTCTAATGGACATATATATATATATATATATGTATTTATGTACTTACATATATCTTATTCATTTACTTCCGTTCAATAAGATATGAATACAGAAACAACATTTATGCGTACGTACGGACTACCGTCTCCAGAAATGGTGTTCTCCATTTTATATATATCTATTATAAATATTTATATTCTAAATATATATAATATATAAATCATGTTTTATATTCTCGAAGTATTTAAATCATGATCTAAGTGATTCAATCAAGATTAACAATTTAAAACACGTACGATAAAGAAAACAATTATTACCCAAAATGTTAATTTAACATGGAAATTATTATTAAATGGGTAGTATAAAGTCATAAATGAAACATGTATGATATCATAAATATTAATATGGTTCTTGAATTATTTAATAACATACTACGGTCTTCATACAAGAGGATAAACGTACCCTCAACTAAAGGAAATTGCAAGTTAAGGGTTAATTTCACAATCTCTTATTATCCAAGGTTTTTTTACATAAGTATATACTGGGAAATATTTATTATCCATGTCTATGTTTCATGAAAGAGTTTTCAAAAGGGATTATTTTAGTGGAATTTTTTTTACTAAAACATCATTTTAAATGTTTTAAATATTTATTACTCTAAATCATTGTCATTAATGGCCATGTTTTTAAAAAGGTTTTTAAGGATTTATCTATATGGAAATTAATTTTTTTAACATTTTAATTCCATTAAAAAGTTTCCACGTGGTATGAGAAAATTTTATTCAAAATTATCTTTAAATTTATTCCTTTCTAAATTGTGTGACTTTTAAATATTTTCATGTAAAAGGAATATTTCTCTCAAATAGTCTTACAAATAATTTTCATCTATGTCAACATACATTGAGGGATTTTAAACTTGTTTGAAGCTGATTTATTATGATACAAGTCCTCCATATTTTATTGAAGGTTTTGTGATATATTTGATTGTGGATGTGTTATTATTATAACATTCATGGTTTAGGGATAAATTATTTACATTTCATATGATAATACGAATGTTTATGTTATGTTTAAAACTTTTCATATGAGGAATACATTAGACTTAGTAAGTGATGGGTGGAGCCCGCTATAGCTCCTCGATGCATCGGTAGGTCTCACGAGACACACTAGTGTCTTGGTACAAGGCCTTGAGAAAAATCATATTTGTAGTCTTGGAACAAGGCCTTCACTATGTGGTTATGAATGTCTGGCATTATGCATTCCATCTTTATGAAAGTGGATATTGATATTGCATGAGATTATTGGACTAGTAGAATATCTATGTGAGTAAATTAATGGATTTAATTTGATTTATATTTTCTATATTATGATGATGTTTATGTTGAAAATTCTTTTTTTAGTATTATTCATTTCCTTAAATGATTTTGCTAATTTATGAATGTATCCGCTAAATTATTTACCCGTACTGAGCATCTGAGCTCACCCCTTTCTTATTTTTTATTTTCCCAGGATCCCAAGAAGTGTTGTATGTTTGACATGCAGGGTTAAGATAAGGGAAAAATGGCATTCTCCAAGGTTTTTGGTTCTTTGTATGTTAGAAAGTGTAATTTAATGTTAATGTATCCAATCTATTTTCCAACACTACTAAACTGATCAGTCTGTTGGGACTTGATTCCTTGTAATCATGCCAATGTATTAAAATAATGCACAGACTCTGGGTAACTGGGGTTCGGGCATTACAGTTGGTATCAGAAGGAGGTTAGCAATATCCTTTGAAACTAGATTTAGATAAAATATGATTAGAGAACATTACCTTAAGATAGAATTTGAGGATTAGTATAGAATAACTTCCTAGAATTTTGGTATAATAGGGATTTTGTGAGTTTTCCAAGCAATACATCCCTGTCTGGATACGAGCTGGAAGAGGCAGCTCTGGCACAAATGTACCTAGGGGTAAAACCCAAAAACACCGCTTTGAGCTAGACTTGAACAGGAACTGGTGCACGACAACGGGCCTTGATGGAATTTTGTTTACGACACTCCCAGGGGATATTCTTAGGATAATTCTAATTTCCTTTACAAACCATTATGAAGAGTTTATGAGTATATACTTCTCTGAGAAAACATTTTTTATGATTATGGATTATATCCATAAATTGTTCAATCTAGGGTAGTTATTTTACATGTTGGGACTTATTCATTGAAATTAATAAACAGACCTAGTGTATGCCTTTGGATATAAATGGTGCCCAGTAGAAGGAATATGAACTCCAGTAATACATATGATCCAAAGAGTAAGAAGGATCATATCATTTATGGTATTAATCCAACATTTAGAAGGGAAATTTTCTCCGATGTATTCTCAACATATTAAGAAATAGTATCAGGTGTTAATAAGATAAGTAAATATTTTTCTGAGTCCTATGAACTTGAAGGGAAGCAATAAAACAAAAGGATGAAAGATATAATGATGGTTAAAGGGAGGACGGAAAAGAATTATTTTCTCATATGTGATAAATGTGGAAATAATCACCTTGGTAAATTCTTGAAGGTAATGAGAGTTTGTTATATTTGTAGAGAATAAGGGAACCAATTATGTGATTTAAAGGGTAATAAAAGGATTAAATGTAAAATGATTCAACTTCAGGGTGTTGGGACACTATGTGAATCAATGTCTCAGTCATCAGAATATACCACATATGATGCTATTGGATAATAATCAAGGTATGATACTACCTCATATGAAGAGTAATGACTACTGTTCTTATTTTGTTATTATAGAATTATTTCATTTAAGTTTTGTATCAGTAATATACTGGTGATATGAATTATAGAGATAAATAAGTATTGCAATAAAGTACAATTTTATAGAGGATTTGAGATTATATGGTTCTAAGAAAAGGGAATTAATAGTAAGATACACATTTTTGAATATACAAGGTTGATGGAAAAGTAATCCTTAATATGGTCCTAATAAGGAGGTAGTGATTTTGTAATAAGAGATGGATGATTTGGATAAATTATATTGGATATTCTCGACTACTGTGAAATTGGTTAATGATTTCTATATTCTATCATTGTTGGAGTTTACAACATTTTTGGGTAGAATGAGGATATCCAGTATTCTATAATGAATAAAGGAGTGTGACTGTAATCGATACAGTTTTATGGTAATTAATGATGTTGCAGTGTTTTAAAAGAATACATGATCAAGATGTTCAAATGTTATTACCTGGAAAAAAGGATATTCACTGTGGTTAACTTCTTTATAAATTTTTTACTGAGAGTTTTGATAAAATTATTTTGGATAACTCTAATGGTTGGAAGGGATTATGTTTGAGATTGGATTCTATTGTTATGTTTATTTTTGGATTTTTATAAAATGGACATCCCAGAGGTTGGGCGATAACTAGTCGTGCCCGGAAAGTCCGTGAGACTTGAACCCACAACCCAAGGGTGACAAGGGTGTATTACCTACCACTAGCCCACAGGATGTCCTAGATTTCATAATGTAGTTTTTTTAATGTTCTGGTAGATGAATTATAATTTCATTTTTTAAACCCTATACAAATTGGATAAATAGAATATTTTTTTAATGTTCTATTATCTTTTAGAGTGAAAGATGAGTTTTTCGATGAAATTAGTTAAAGGATAGAACTCTACTTGTAAAGTATATTTTTTTCGTCTCTTATTCTATGAATAAATTAATTATTAAACATTATGTAAAGGATCTTAAAACTAAAAATGTGTTATCCTAATACCTTATGTTTTGTTGAACATATGATGTTTTAAATCCTAATAGATTGATGGCTTTGAGGCCCTCAATTCTACAATTGTTTGTGACTGATGACCACAATCACTCCCTATAAATATTTATGTTTTCCTCCAATTATATGTCTCTAATTTCCACCAATGCTCTCCTAATCGAGATCATAATTTGTTGGTGACCCATTCATTTCCCTTTTCCTCTTACTAAGACTACATTTTATTACTTAATTTCTGATGTGGGTTTTCCAAATGGTATTTTGTATTTTCAACATTTTATATTCAAAAAAAAATTTCAAATTGCGAGTACACAATTTATTTAAGGAGGAAAATGTAATACCCCATGATTACATACTACGTTATTTCTTAAATGTAATTCAATAACATGCACTACATGCAACACCGAGTTCTAGTGCACCATGATTTACCAAACTAGCCGTTCAAAAGCAGTTATGAATAGTATTAATAGAATATTGAACTTTATATAATCCTTATAATTTTAGAATCAATATTGTGGGTTTCTTAGTCAAAATGTTATAAGAAATTCATTTTTTCAGATAAAAGAAATATTTTTCAAAAAATGCAATTTTACCACCTTTTAAAGGGGAACCTATTTTAAATACAATATTTGAAACTTTAATATATTAAATTTGAAAAAATAAACTTCATATTTAGAATTGAGAAATAATAATTTAGTTTCTATAAATTTTTTGTGTTTCTTTGATAACATTCATATTTGGGTGAATAGTGAAAAATACTATATTTTAATTGAAAACAACTTTTTTAATCAAAATAATTTATTGCGATAAATTACTAATTTTAATGATTTGGAAGTATAAATAGATTATATTTTTAATATTTAATCTAATGATAGTCATTGTAAATAATTTCACATTTAAACTACATATAAGAAAGTGTCAATCTTTTGATAGTTATTATTTCTTAAAAAACAAACTTTTTTGTTTTGACATCGGGAATTAATTTTAAAGTAATTTCTTCCACTTATGTGTTTTGAATTTTGAAAAATGGATTCTATATTTGGAATCAGTAGGTCCCAAATTTGTAAATAGGTAACTTTTATTTTTAAACATTAGGAATATTTACGTCAGTAAATATATTTTTTACCGTGGTTAAAAGGGTAAATCCACTAAATATGGTTAGAAAATAATATTATAATAATAAACAATTACCTTAACACTTGTCCTAACCTTATTTAATGAGTCATTTACGACCATGTTAATACTTTGGTCTATTTTGGGACCCCATGTAGCCACTTGGATATGATAATGACATTATATATTAAATAATTTAAAGTAGAGACAAAAATAACAAAAGCAAGTATCTTTTAGTAAACCAAATTTTTATATGAGGTTATATAATTGATCTATTCGACTATAAATAGTCATTAGAAAGATAAAAATACTTCCTACCTCATGATATTTTATTTATAATTTTAATACATAAAATAAATATATTTATTTATGACACAATGATGATACAGTATTTTCCTCATTGCTGAAAGAATCAAGTAAATGGTATTATAGTTGTTAAAATAAATATAATTTGAAAGTTTTTATGGTATACACGAATTTTATAGGTTAATGTGACATGTTAGGATTGATTAGATTATTTTTTTCTAATTAATAATTCTGTTCTGAATTTAGAAACAACAAAATACCAAATAGTTTTAAATGTGACATAAAAGTGTTTTTAAAACAAATATTATATTATTAATTGATATTCTATTCCTAAAAATATAATGTTCAGACAAATGACTTATATAATGATAGGTTTATCATTAATGGACCACTTTGGGGTCTCATGGAAGTATATAGTAAGTTTTTTAATCATATAAAATAAAAATACAAAGAGACATGGTAAATGTCAAACTATTTAACTAAGAGTTAAATCTAAATGATAAGGTTAATATTGGGACCCTAAAATATCAAAAACCTATTGGTTGAGTGGTTTTCTACCCATACTCACCATATCCTTTAAATAATACATTGTGGAGCCATTAGAATCCTAAAATGATTTTATTATAAAATAATATTTCTAGCTTTAGTTAGAAATCCAACCTAAGGATCCCTTTTGATCAAATCAACAGGAAGAACCCAAAGAAGAGGTAAATATTTCAATACCTATGTCACGTTATTTTCTTCTCTACATACAATTTCTTTGTTGTTTCTATTCTAAAACAATAACTCCAGTATATTATATATACTGTGATTTTATTATAAATATGGTACAACCATATTCATTTTTCTATCCATCCTATGAATGACATGTCACCATCCGTGCGTACGTACGGCTTACCGTCTCCATGTCGTGGTGTAATTGTTATTCAATACATTATTATTTGAAAGGGTATAATAATTATGTGTAATTGATGTAAATAATAAATATAACATGATAATTATTCTTATATATGATATACAATCCAATTCCACACCTTTATTTAAATGATATTGACCCTCATGAGTACGTACGGATTACTATCTCCACGATGCGATGAGATTAATTTCCAAGTTCACCATTCAATGAAAATTATAAAAATATATATAAGTATGTAATATAATAAATTACAATGCTACTGGACAGATATATATATATATATATTTATGTACTTACATATATCTCATTCACTTACTTCCGTTCAATACGATACAAAAACGGAAACAATGTTTATGCATACGTACGGACTACCGTCTCCATAAATGGTGTTTTCCATTTTATATATAAGCTTATTATACATATTTATATTATAAATATATATGATATATAAATCATTTTTTAAATTCTGGAAGTATTTAAATCATGATATAATTGATAGAATCAAGAGTTACAAGTTAAGACACGTACGATAAAGAAAGCGACTATTACCAAAAATGTTGATTTAACATGGAAATTATTATTAAATGGGTAGTATAAAGTCATAAATGAAACATGTATGATATAATAAATATTAATATGGTTATGGAATAATTTAATAACATACTACGGTCTTCGTACAGGAGGTTAAGAGTACCCTCGGCTAATGGAAAGTGCAAGGTAAGGGTTAATTTCAAAATATCTTTATTATCCAAGGTTTTTTTTACGTAAGTATCTGCTGGGAAATATTTATTATCCATGTCCATGTTTCATGAAAGAGTTTTCAAAATGGATTCTTTTAAATGATTTTTTACTAAAACATCGTTTTGAATGTTTTAAATATTTATTCATCTATATCATTCTCAATAATGTCCATGTTTTTAAAATGGTTTTGACGGATTTATCTATATATACATCCATGTTATTAAAATGTTAATTCCATTCAAATGTTTCAAAGTGGTATGGGACACTTTTTTTCAAAAATGTCTTGAAATTTCTTCCTTTCTAAATTGTGTGACTTTTAAATGTTTTCATGAAAAATGTATATTTCTCTCAGAGCTTTACAAATCATTCTCATCTATATCAACATTCTTTGATGGATTTTTAACTTGTTTGAAGATGATTTATTATGACACAAATCTTCCATACTTTATTGAAGGTTTTGTGATATTTTTGACTATGAATGTGTTATTTTTATACCATTTGTGGTTTAGGGATAATGTATTGACATTTCATTTGATAATAAAAATGTTTATGTTATGTTTAAACCTTTTCATATGAGGAATTCATTGGACTTAGTAAGTGAAGGGTGGAGATTTATATAACTCCTAGATGAATAAGTAGGTCACGTGAGACAAACTTTTGTCTTGTAACAAGGTTTTGACAAAAATATTAATTGTAGTCTAGGCAGAAGGCCTTGACTATGTGGTTATGAAAGTCTATTATTATACATTTCACCGTTATGATAGTGGATATTGATATTGCATGTGATTATTCGACTAGTAGAATATCTATGTGAGTAAGTGAATGGAATTATGTTGATTTATATTTTCCATATTATGATGAAGTATATGTTGAAAAGCATTTTGTTTTAATATTATACATTTCCTTAAAGGATTATTCTTATTTATGAAATTTTCAGGTAAATTATTTACCCTTACTGAGCATCTGAGATCACCCCTTTCTTATGTTTTATTTTCCCAGGATCCCAAGAAGTGTTGTATGTTTGAGATACAGGGTTAAGATAAGGGAAAAATAGAATTCTAAAAGGATTTTTTTGTGTTGTTTGTTATAAAGTGTAATGTAATGTTTATGTATGCAATCTATTTTCCAAGACTGCTAAACTGATCGGTCTTTCAGGGCTTGATTCCTGGTAATCATGCTAATGAATTTAATTAATGCACCAACTCTGGGAAACTAGGGTTGGGGAATTACAGTGACAGAGTGTACATGCTACCTGCGGGACCCGCTGATATGAGGGAGGAGCCATGTGGCAATGGCGGTTTATTAACCCAAAAGGAAAAGTTGGTCAAGAAGGGGGGCGGCTTCCCGGCTGGCAGACCGTGCCAGCCACTAGTCAGGGTCACCCGGGGGGCCACGCCTAGCCATGGCGGGTTGGGCTGGTCTATGGCCCAGCTCCCCGAACCAACTTGGGCTAGCCTAACTAGTTCGATCTTGGCTTGGTCTGACCCAGGTAAGTCCCTAACCGGGTCAGGTCAGCCCTGGTCAGGGTGGGTTGGGTTGGGCCAGACCCGGACACTTTTTGTCTCAGATAAGATTAAAAGTTTGTAACTCACAAACCATACATTCGTTGGATGAACCATCAGCGGTGCTATAATCCTTGTAACAATATGGTCCTTTGGAGATACTTCACCAGAGTTTTTCAAAATGGTGGAGTATAGACATCTTCGAATGAACCCAATTCCAACTAGTCCCTCAATACTAAAATGCTTATGCCACACTAACCAGGCATCCGATTGATGCGCCGTGTGTCACATTGGGTCCCTTATGGCATGGCGGTCCGTTGGGTAAATCCTTTATAGAACTTCGTAGATGTAGAGGAAAAATTGATATCTTGAGGAGCAGATTCTGCGAACCACACGTGCACCGAGTGCGTGGAATCCTATGGATTGGTGTCAGAATTATAGTGACCCTATGTGGATAAAAATTATAGAGACCCTATGTGGATCAGCATCATAGAGGCCCTGTGTGGAATAATATTATAGTGGCCATTTTTTTATCAACATCATAGTGACCTTGTTTGTATCTGAATTATAGCGACCCTATGTGGATCGGCATCATAGATACCCTATGTGGATCAACATTATAACAGCACTGTGTGGATCAGAATCATATCAACCCTATATGGATCAACATGATAGAGACCTTGCGTGGATCAGCATCATAGAAACCCTATATGGATCAACATTTTAGAGACCCTATGTGGATCTACATCATAACAACCCTGTGTGGGTCAGTATCATAGGGACCCTATGTGGATCAGTATTCTAGCGATCCTGTGTGGATCATAAGTACACGACCCTACAAGGACCAACCATAGAGTAGTCCTTCGTTAATCATAGACATACATTCCTGTGTGGATCGAAAATGGAACAAATCCTTTGTGGTTCACTTGTGGAAACTTATTATTGGAAAAAAATAATTTATATTAAGACTAATCATCCTTATTCTTGAACTCTGAGTTGTATAACTTCTTTGACGTGAGTATTTTTCATTGTTTGTTGTTATTGAGATCAAGGTTTTTGGTTCTCCTATTTGGAATTCTGAGAGACCTTCGGGGGTCTCGAGATCCCTACTGGGTATTGTTATACTGGCCACTACACGGGCTTCTCCCAAACCTTGTTGTGTCTTATTAAGATGATAAATATATTGGTTGAGACTTTAAGAGCTAGGACTGGGAAGTACATGAAGGTGAATTTTTGATATGGAGAGATGTGGAGAAGAGTTGTACCTACCCTTCAGTTATGATCCATGGTGGATTATCTTAGGAGATTTTTTATTTGGTAGTGTTGTCATTTAGTTGTGCTAGTATTCCAGACCCTTTAATTTTAGTACAATCTTTTAATACTATAGTTTTAATCCGTGGTTGCATCTTATTCTGTTCTTGGACTGCATATTTATACAGGTTTGTAGCAATGCATTCCCATTTTAGTTAAATTCACTATGATTCTAGTCACCATCCCCTTGCCTATAGAAGGTGGGGCTTGGGGTAGTCACAGCAGGAGCCCCGAGGGACGGGTCATGACAAGTAGGTTACCCTTGTATGGGGGAAAACCCAAGTTACCTAGTGTGGGAATTATTGATTTTTATGTTTTTTCCTATATTTAAATTATATTTATCCATTGGGTGATGCACATTTTATGTGATTTCACTAATTTATGATATTTTTCTCATGTCTGGAATGGCATGAGGTTGTGTATTCATGCATCATTTTAGGATCCAAAGGTTATATAGGGCTTGTATCATGATAGGAACACACAAGATGGGTGTGTGGGGAATTGAAAGTATAATTCATTTTACTTCCTTTAATAATTTGATGTAAAATGGTGTTTAATATTGGTAATTCAAGTTGGAAAATAAAAAATATTGTAAATTTATTTATTAACAAAATTGTGTATAAAGAAACATTATTGTCGGTTTAAACTATTGGTTTGTGATAAATTGTTAATATTGAATGGTTTCCAAAAAGAGAATTATTTTCATAAGTGACAATGAAATAGTTAGAGAATTTTGATTAATGTGAATTGTAAATGAGTTAAAATAATGGTTATAACATGTTTAGAAATGAGAAATTTTACTAGGAGAAACGATTCATGTTGTAAAGGAGGAAATGGTCTAAAAAATGTATGATGAATGATTTGTGATTAATTAATTTGTTTTTCTCCTTATTTATTGTGACCCATGGAAATAATGGTTGACAGAAATGGTAGAGAGGTTAACAGATCTGATAGAACGGTGTAAATGGAGTGGGTTAAGTTTGGGAGGTAGTGCATTCTCATGTTGTGGTCTTTACCAATTGACAGTCCTTTGAGATACTTGGTGGTGAATAAATTTAGGGAATATAAATCTGGTTGTGTAGGTATTTGAGAAATTTTGGTAAGTTTAATGTTCAAATCATGAACCTTTGGGTGTTCCATATAGTTTCTTTAGTTAGTTGGAGGACTTGATGTCTTGAGGTGTTGTTTGATAATGTGAGATTAGTAATCCTTGTGGGTTGTAATTTTGTGTGTTGTGTGATGGACATATGAATGAGTGAGTTGGTTGTAATGTGATTTGAGATTTGTGTTCTTGTGTGTTTGGTCACCCATGTGGGTTGAGACCTAGCGAGTTGTATCTCAGACCATAGATTAGGGTTTGGATTATGTTTTTGATGTATGTGTATGATTACCATTGATGAAGAACCTAGGTAAAATTGTCACCTGGTGAGCTAGGAACATTATGTTTCATAATTGGGGTGATAGTGATGATTGAAAACATTTATTCGTTTGTAGCTCGATGCGTGTGTGAATCAATGGATTTTATACATTGAGACTCTAGTTTAGGGAACTAGTATCACTCAACTTTTATGGTGACCTATGAGATAGGTCAGAAGAGGTTTCTATTACGCTTGGTTGTCTATCATATGGGAATATGTTGGAACATGATGGTGGGAGTTTGATGATATTGTCTAGTGAGGTTTTTCTTAGGGGGGATAAATGGGAAGGTTGATGATTTTGTGATGTGACATGAGTTATGGTAATACATTTCTATTTTTAGGGAGATCATGGGTGACCCCATGGGAGTCCAACTAGTGATGTCGATTCTTTGGGATATATGGCATGGAAAATGTTTCAAAGGTGAAATCAATGCATACTAGTACCTTTATGCTTTGGTAAACAAGATTACACGGATGTCAGACCAATTACTTTATAAAATGGTCAATGGAGACCTCGATGTGGTTTTAAGGGAAAATGGAAAAGGTTGAATGAATGGATTTTAAATACTCATGTTGTAATATAACACCAAAGGTGAGGGTGGTCACTTGGAAGGGCTTGTTAAATTAATTGTATGGTTTTTCAGTTAGATGTTGATATTTCTTTAGGGACGATGAGGCTTACTAACCAAAAAGAATCATTATGTTGGTATGCTAGAATTAGGATACACAATGGTGGTGGTTGGATTGAGGAAACTAAAGTTGGTATGAGGTTGTATGATGGAAACTATGAAACCCTAAGGGAACCAAGGGTTCAAGATGTGGGTACACACTAGAAGGGAATGATTTCAAAAGCGAGAATCTTCAATCATACCATGTGAAACTAAAACAAGAAGAAGGGTCAAGTGATAAACCATTGGGTTTATCGGCATGGAAAAAAATAGTGTTACACTATTAATTTTCAACGATATACCAGAAGAACTCAATAATTGTGGTGGATTTCATACGATGGAAAATGTTGGTCATGAAAGACTGGCGGGTGCTCATGGAGGGGTGGCGAGCCTTGTTTTGAGATCACACCGAGTGGTGATGGTAATGTGTTGATAGGAAATGTGCATCACAGAAACCTAAGATCCTAAATAGATAATGGTGCTCGATCACAGAAGGTTATTTCAAAAATATATATGTTGTTGGTGGTTTTCTTCGAAAACTTCTTATCTTATCATAGCTAGTGACGGTCATGTCCAACCACTTAACATCATTCCAAGTACATTGAAAAGATCTGGATTAATTCCTAGAAACATGAATGTGTTTTTTACGATGAGGTAAATATTAAATTTATATATCACAGAGATGGTATATGTGATTTAGGATGGTGGTATGTACACCATTGAAAATTTTTGGGTGAGGATCACAGAATGGATAGACTGTCGGTAAATTCTATAATTGTCGTTCTCCTATACTAGTAATGATCATTGGGAGAGGTTTGTTTTATTGATCAGGAAAATTTATATGGTCACGCCCATGTTTTGTTTTTTAGTTTATAATCTAATAGTGAACCGTACTGGTTGGAGTTCCTAGTTGAAAGTGATGGTAACGACACTCCTAAGGTGGGGAGTGATGATTTGGTCCTTAATGTGGGGAGGATAACATTTAGTGAATGATGTGGCACTAGGATTCCAATGAGGAACATTCTAGGTGCACATTGGGTCACATAGAGGGGCCATATGGGCATTGATTAGGGTTATTGTTTGAGTCAAACTTTTCCATTGGGCTCAGTGTTGTTATAATTTATTTTTATATGATTGTGTTAACACATCAAAGAGGGTGGTGAGATTTAACATCAATTTGTGGTAGTGTTGGTTGGGTTATATTACTCCAATGGAGATAAAAATTAGACTCAGATAAGTTTATGTCAGTGGTAAAGAATTCCATGATTTTCAAAGGCACATTTTCCATGTGATGAAGTGTCAAATAATTAGTGACGCTAAGAATTCCAGGATGAGTTAATCAGGGAACTCGACTCGACTCATTGCCACAGTCAGATCTAGATAGTGGTAAATCACCATTGGTGAATTCATTATGAGGTGCGATGTGTTTTAATGTTTGAAATAGGATATTTTTTGATCATATATTTCTTAGGTTATTGTATGAATGTTAGGGGTGTTTTAGTAGGGGATGGTGGTTTTAACGTTAGTGCCTAATACAAGGTTGGAAGGTAGTGGTGTCAGGATGAAGGGATACTATTGTAGGATAGGGAAAGACCTCAGTGAATGAGTCAGGTGCGATGTGAAATTTGAGTTGATATTATGGTGGTATTTCGTTAATATTTGAGAGATCCATGGTGGATAAATGTATGGTTTGTGATTTGGTCAGATTTTTGGGATGGAAGACCTCTAGTTGTCCCAGATTGGGTATGTCAGACCTTATTATGTGCTGTGGCATGGGTTTAATTTGACATGTACCTGGGTGTTTTGGTTGGGATTGGATGTATAGTTGCGTAATTGAACCATAGAGATATTTTTTTGGAGCGATCATGTGCTTTCAAATATGGGATACTGGGATTGGTCACCATTACTATTTTATAAATAAATTAAAATGTTTCCAAGTGATTCAAGTAAGAATTTTCAAAGTGAATCGAACCAGTGGGGTTCTAAATTTTCATCCATGGTGGTTTGACGGGGTGTGAAAATTTTACATGTGTTTTGAGTTAGGAACTGTTTCATGCTATTTGTATATTATGTTGTAGTGTATGTGTACAGTTGAAGTTGATGTATCATAGGGGATTATCTGCTTCATGTTGTGGGTTGTGGTGAGGAAGTCTTGCCAGTCAAAACCATGTCATGGTTGTCATATCATGATAGAATTGTAGCATTTAATGTTAAACTTAGGGGAAAGGGAAATTGATATATCGGCTTAATGGCATGACCACTTTTTTAGATGTAGAGTGATCCTCAGGGAGAGTGGCTCAAGGATGAGCTATTATAAGGTGGGAGGTTGTAAGATCCCAAATTCATCATGGAGGTATGTTATTGTTTTAGATTCATTTTAAGTCTTTTATTTTTATTATGAAAGTATTTCCTATTCCCATGAGAGGTCATAGGGGTGTTACAGGGGATTCAGGAAATGAAAGATGTGGAAAAGGTATCTTTTGGTCATGTTTAATGGTTGCACATGGTTAGGGAAAATCTTGTAGAGCATCTTAGGTAACTATGTAGCATTGGAAAGATGCTATCCCATGTTTGGAACGTGATTAAGATGACAATGAATAATTCAAATGAAAACATTCATCCAACATTTTCTAATATAGTAGCATGAAGATCGTTAGCACATGGTTTTGAAAACCATGCGGGAAACTGTGAGGCCCAGTAAAGTTGTGAAATTTACAAAAATGTAATTATGGGACTTTAAACCCCAACTCATGGCTATCCTCCATTAATTCACTAAAAAATAGTGATGTTCATGGATGACCCAAGTATCCCAAGGGTGATTATCCTTCGATTCTTGGTCATTTGGAGTGTCTTTGGTTGCTGATCAAAGCCTCTTCTATGTCCAATTCTCCTATTGCTTCTCTTTATCAGATTAAGGTTTTTAGTTTCCCCTATTTTACTCTAAAGCACTAAAACAAAAGTTTTCCAGTGAAACCAAGGATGGGGATTCAAGGGGTGTTTGAATCTATATATAAGGCCTCTGTTAATAGAACACTCATTGTCGTATTCGAGGTACATGGCCCAAAATTTGTATCCCATAAATTTTTTATTTTAGTTCTGTGCATGGAATCTTGGGTTAATTTTTATCCTTAATTGTGTTATTGGTTCCACTATTAGGATGGTGAATAAGGATGTCTAGGTGACCAATTTAACCCCTATTTATCCCCAGGGTACATGTAGTTGTTGAATTATACATTTTAAGGCAACCCATGGGGTGTACTGATAATGACGATCCTAGAGAGTGATATGTTTAAGTGAAAGGTTGTAAAGTGATAATGTGAATCCAATGAAGAACATTGGTAGTGGTTTATAGTGTTGAAAATAGAATAATGATAGTTTTACATAGGTTTATAAGGTAATAATGGATTACATGTAATGACAAAAAAATGGGTAAGATGGGTCCTATGAGATTATGTCGAATGATGAACTAATTTGTCTAGAAATGACTAAAAAGAATAGTGCATTTGAAATGGTGAAGTTGTAATTTGGTAATATAATGGGACATTGGGAAACATGTTAAATGATATGTATTAACTGAATATACGATTATGTTTAATGGGTTAATACATGTGAATTATGAGAAATACCTATAGGGGTGAATGAAACAATGAGGTTATGCTATGATACAAATTAATTGTACTTGAAAATAACAGGTGGGTAAGTACTTCGGAAATGGTAAATGGGATAAATTGGATAATTTATGGGAATGTTTTAATATGGTTAATGGTTTATGGAAATGTAATGGAAATTTTGTTAAACGGTAGTTGAAATGTTAATGGTAAATTTATTAATAAGTTATGGAATAGTATTCACTAATTGGTTGATAGTTACATGTTGTTAATCCTATTGATGTTGGTTACACTAGATTGTGTTGTTGTATGGATAAGGTGATTGGATAAAGAAACATGTGCATGTTTCTGGGTAGAATGGGTATCGACATGAGTTTCTGTGACCACATATTGAGTTAGACTAAGGCTTTACACTCAAACCCAAAATGCACAAGTTAGGTAATGGGATGGAGGTTCTATTCTGCTAACTGTTTCATTCAACTCAGATAGAGGCATTTAGTTGAGGATAATGTATTGATGTGATATATTTATCCCTAGAGAGGTGCTGAATTATCTTACACCCTTATACATAGTGATTGATTTCCATAACAAAATGTGTACATTATTTATATGATTAACCCATAGAACAAATGATTAAAATGGATATAGTAATGAAGACAATATGAGTAGTGAAATTGGGGAATATACAGGAAATGTAAGAAAATGACCCTTTTAGGTAATGAAAACTGAACTGTACCTTAATTATTTACCATTTATTTTTTTACTTTCAAGAACTATGTATTATACTATATATTTTTTTGACACCAATAGTTGTGGCCTACTGTGTTTTGTACTCAAACCCTACTTGAGCAGTCGTTCGGTACCTGAGAATATTTTGTTGTTGCAGGCTAGGTCATGTAAAAATGCCTAGTACAAGGTTGTTTACTTGGGATTAGGTTAGGCAAGATTGAGAATCCAAACATATATTTAGGACACATTTTAGGTATTTATCCATTTGTCAAAATTTTTTGTTTTATTAACTTGGCCATTTTTAGCATGTTATGACATGTATAACATTAAATTGCGGTTTGTAATATTTTTGGGAGGTGTCTTTCACGCATTATTATGGGTCATTTCACACAATCTCGATTGTTTATATTGTGTTCTACTGGGGCTTACTCTATTAAAGAGGGTATAGTATTCCCATGTGACTCATTAGACCCATTCTGCTTGTCCGAAACCTCTGGCATATGGAGAGCTTTACTTGAGATCAAGTGACGACTCAGTTCAGGGCCCCTGTTTAATAGAAATCGTGTAAATGACATTACAAAAATTCCATAGAATCTTTAAAGGACGCAAAAATATTTATCTTCACATCCTATTATTCAAATAAAATAAATAAATTGAACTCTAATTTAAATACCTAAAATCATAAAATAAGAACCAATAATTTTATATTCATAATGACATGAATCATATAACGTAGGTTAATATCTTGTAGAATCCTAGAACACCAATTCACTGTATGGGTAATTATTATATTGAATCTTCTACCATATTCCAAATTTAAAATTTTTTCTTGATATTGATATTGTCCAATAATCTCTCAAATTGATTAATGAAATCAGAAATACTTAATTGTGATAAATTTAATATTTAATTTTTCCATTAAAACATTGTCTTTATTTAGTGTCACAAATACCAACTATTAAATAATCATTAAAAAATCAATTCATACACATTCCCCTCAATACAAATACAGCATTTAGACACTGTCATTTCCCATTCCCATATTATACTTTTAGGGAATCCCATAATCAAAATGATGTGCATATTGGTACTGGTTCATAATATTCTTAAATATTATTAGAAAACTAGATTTGTTTTTCATACATATACCATAATTTGTATTGAAATTTGACATCAAATTCCAAATACAAAAGAATTGTTGAGTTCCCACTGATACCTTACTAATGGATTTTCCAATTACCACATCTTAATCAGTAATTATTGTTTAAGATAACATCATGTGATGAACATATAAATATTTTAGAAAAAACCATGTATTTTTTAGGCACCAAGGCTTATCATACATATATTTTACATCATTTGTTCAAGAATATATTTTAAATTACACAAATACACAGTTGAGTACAATAATAGTTTTTTGAAAATGGAAATATAGAAATACAAAGAATATTCCAATGGTAAACTACACCATCACCCACTATGATATTAAAAACTACCACCATTACATGAAATATCAAAAATAATACATTTCATCATTACCTGGGGAATGAAAACATAATCATGGGTGAGATTATATGCTCAATATGATAAAAAAGGGTGATATGTAAGAATAAAAAGAACATAAGGGTATGAGAACATGATCTTAACATTTTAAAAACATACCATGTATATCAAAGATCATAATACTAAGCCATGTAATAAAAATCGTACTTCATAAGGAATGTATCATAATAGAATCAAATAATATGAATAATATGATAATAACATCTTTATAATAAATACATTTATGACATACGCATAATTAATGAATGTTATTTCCACAATAGTCGAGGCTCATTTTCAAGGCTATCATATTAGAGTGGGTTCAATCAACAAACCAACATACTAGTCCGGGTTCACTCCCATGATAATAGTATATAAAAAAGTCCCTTACCTATTTCACTCCCCATTCAAGTCATGTTTCTCTTATGAGATGAAACTCTTTACCCAATGAATTGGAGGCATATTTAGGTCCCACCCATATCATAATGAAATCCATATTTATGTCACCCATTCAATCATAAAAAATTCATAATATCATAAATCATTATGTGAAAATGGTTTCATAATAATTTAATCATATCATATCCTATTGAAAAGTGGGTGGTTTCATAATAATTTTATCATTTCATCATAGCGTAATCTGTGAAAAAGAAGAATGTTTCACAAGAATTTGATCATTGTATAACCCATGGATAAGACACAAGTTTTTCAAATATCAGGACATTACAAAAATAAACCACTAATAGAAAGAGTAATAATGTTATAATTGGATAATATCCCCAGTAAAGAATAGTTAACTACAATGAATGTCATCTTAGATGGAACATGATTTTTTATCGATATTTTAATACATTTATTTTCAAATATAAGATTCCCCCTTCAAAAAAATATACAAAATATAAAAATTTCAAATAATTTTTCATGGAAAATTTAACATTAGAACGTCTCAATTAATCATTAAATATTACATTGGTCATGAAGATAGGATTTTTTAGTCATGTTGTATATTTTAAAACAAATATTCCTTACACATTTAATGTAAAATACGAATAGGAATTTTTTGAGAAATGACATAAATATTCATTTCAAATCATTTCAATAAAAATTAAAACATAAGTAAAAAATTATTTTGAATATAATAGTATTATAACAAAAATTCATGATAACATTTTTTATAAAACATGGTTATGGGTGAAAATGTATTTCTAATTAAAGGCAGAAATAAATTATTCTTTTCAAAAAAATGTTCTCTCAATTATTTAATTTACTAGAGTGTGGAAATGTTGTACTATTAGTTGATAATATAATGATTTAGTATATAAAAATAAAATAAATTAGTTTCATGGGATATAGTTCAGGGTATCAAATCACTAGAAGTAAATCATAAATAATATTGATAAAGAATTAGACTGTAACAAAAAATCATTAAAACTTTGGTTATAATGAATCGTAAGTCCCATGAAGTAATAAAATAAAATGTAACTCTAAAAATCATAAGGAAAATTATATACATTAAATTACAAGTATAATGGGACGTATATAAACCTATTTAAATAATATAGGTACCAAATGTAATGTACATCTCATAGAAGACAAATTGAGACAAAAAAATCACATAATGCTTTTGTAATCATTTTAATTAAAACACCCAAAAAAGAATAATATAAAATTATATATTAAATTTAAAAAAATAATGGTATTAATGATTAAAAATTATAAATGGTTACTAAATTCACCTATAATGTTAATTGAGTGGTGAATTATCATGTGTCTCCAAGAAATAAAACACAGACTAGAAATCTCTATCTTTTAGTCTTGACATCCTTTATTCATGTTAAAAAATCCAATATAATAAATATCTATTTATTATAAATCTAGTGTATACATATAAATAAATATGTATGTATGTATATTTTATACAATATATGATGTTCTTGTGACATTCTATAACCCATTAATTAAAAATTCCAATTTAATGTTACACTTCAAGTAATAACCGTTTTGTTTCTCATATATGTTTTTATTTGTTATTTTTTGTCCACATATTTTGATTAGTATTTTGTAATATATATAATTTTAACCATGATATATATATAAAATTTAATAATTATATAATAATTAAGTGTAGTCCCTAAAATTTAGTAATTGAAAATGAAATACAATTTTCATGGTAATGGTAGGTTGTACGTAGGCATGATCACTATTTCTATTTTCTTATTGGATTGAAGGAAATAAAGGTAAAGGGTCGATTATAATTATAAATTTATTTTTATATCAAATGTGTCACATTTTTATGTTAGTTCCATCCTTATTACCATGAATGTAATGTTTGAATGAATCTTATCACTTCACGATGCAGTAGTCTGCCAAACACAAGGGTGTCATTATCATATTCTCAAAAAATGGAATGTAAAAAGTTATATGTTATGTAATAATTATAAAATAATAATAATATCATAAATAAAATTTATATAGAATAAATCAATAATTATGTTCATCCTTCAGAGATGGTAATAGAAAAAAATAATAAATTGTTTCCTATGTTAGTAGCCCGCCGTACATAAGAAAGATGTTTTTGTAACCCATTTGATGGATGTGGATATGGTTTTAATAAATTAACATATCATAAAAAATTATAATTATATTTATCATACAAATTATATCATATTAAAATTCTATAATAATATTTTAATGGGGTGGAGGAAGGAATAGAATATAAATTTTTTTTGATGAACATCACCTCTTCTTCGGGTATCCTCCTTAGTTTTGCACCAAAATCCTTCCCTATATTTTTGTCAAAGCAATGAACTCTAGGAATATAGGAGGGACATTTGGAAGTAATTTGGGTAGGTATTTTATTAACCAAAAATGTTTCATTGTGTGTATAATTTTTGAGAGAGGGTTCCCTTTAAATAATTATATTAATAATATATTGTTCTATTGTCTAGACTCATTTTTGTGTGTAATGTCTGCTAAACCAGTGTTGTGTGTAATGTAAGATTTATAGATATTTAAATTATACATCAAAATAGTAATTCATAAAAACTCAAGGTGGTACATTCTAACCATCATAAAATGAATTTTACCATCAAAATTATTCACTATAATAATAGAAAATTTGGATACTTCTACCTTATCTTGTCTTCATGCTCCAACATTGCATCCTTAAACTAGTGGATTCACGACAAAAAAAACACCAAATGAGAGGTCGTGTTTCATAGAACAATCTCAGTATGATCCAAAATCTAAACTGGTTGTTCCTCATAATAAATATATTTATCCATTGGAATGACCTCTGAGTTCAATTTATGTGAACAGATAGGTATTTAATTCCTCATCTGAGATATATGGTCCACATCATGGACTAAAGAGAGGATGGGTGTAAGTTCCAACCAATAGGCGTCCATCCTGATAAGATCAAAAATTTAAAATGGACTAATATACCATGGTATTATTATCAAATTCTTAACAAATATCAAAAAAATATTCCTAGGGGGAATTAATAGAAACAATTTATTAGTAAAATCAAATCCTAGATCATGCTGATGGTTATTAGAATAACATTTCTACCAACTCTTAGCTACAATGATGAGATTTTGAATGGATTTAACCTTATATAACATTTCTTTAGCTATATCAGGTCCCAAAATATTTCACTATTCAACATTTGTGCTACACATTGGAGCTCATTATTTCTTTCCATATATATATGGATTCGTAAGGAGTCATTTTAATTCTTCAGTGAAAGCAATTTATTTAAGAAAAAGCATATTGATGAATGTGTTGATCCTGATGACCTTTTAAATCTAAAAGACAAGATATCGACATATCTAATAGGGGATTAATTTTTCTCTCAAAAAACTTATTGGTTTAAGGTTGATATATAGTTTTCACACTCCAATTTGAATCCCGATCTTGAAAAAAACTTCTCCAAAAGTTTTTGGAAAACCTCATATCCTAATTAGACATAATTGAATGTTCTAATCTATACAAACATAGAAATTACATAATATAAATCCTAGAAATATTATCAAGGGATAATTCTTCTATAATAGTGATGGAGTGTGATAAATTAGAAATGTGATTTACTACAACCTATAAAACATTATGCCCTTTATAAATTTTGGGGAGTCTAATGAAAAAAATTTATTATGTTATTATACCATTTTCATTCTAGTATGGGTAATAGATGTAACCTCACATTATACTTTTTTTCAATCATCCTTAATGAAAAATATTTTTTTTCAAACCAAAATTCAATTAAATTTTTATTCTCCTAATAAAGTACCATAGTGGAACAACCATGGGTCAATCTAATGGATTCCTCTAACATACCCTATAATTTTATTGTCACTGTAATAATTATAACAAATATAATTATAAAATATCTAAACTAAAATGGGTTGTTTGAAAATATGAATGGAATATAAATAAAATATATAAGGATATTGATAAAATGAATTTATTAGAATAATTAATTAATGTAAATTGTCGTACGAGGTTCTGATGATTGAAATAAATTTTCAAAATAATATCAATATTTAATTAAATTAAGTGATAAATACTTATCAAACCTTACCTTCTCATTTGAAAGGTCACCATCACACACCAAAACCTCCATATAAATGGATATTTTCTCAAAACATTTAGCTAAGATGCCTATTTTTTTGACCATCACAATCTATATCAAGCTCCACTGTATTCATGATAAATATAGTTAAGGGAATAAAAAATGATAAATGATAAGAAGAATAAAATGGAAGAGAAAATGGGTTGAAAATTCAATGTAATCATTTTAACCTCCACTGTGATGACCCTAATTGAATCAAGTGAAATAAAATTAATGATTATTTACTCATTCAAACCACCCTTCCCTCCACTAAAATATTTTCAATGTTAATTCTCTATTTTTAGTGTTGTTGAAAAGGGAAATACGGTAGGAGAACAAATAAAATAAATTAAATTAGGGGAAAATATTTTAATAATAGAGAAAAACTAATATGTATTCTTATTCCATTAATTTTATTTTATGTGTAAGAAAATATATATTTTAATTATAATGAAATATTACTTCAATAAAACACCACCTTAGTTCCATTAAAATAAATATAAATTATTATTGTAGTACTGGTCACAATTTGTTGAAAAATAAGTGAGAAATTTTGGCTCCAATCCTATATTCCAAAACATTGGGATATTCTTTACACATTAAACGGATGAAATTTTCAATTATGCCCCCTTGAATGTTGTTCCCCATTTTCTCCCATGTGCAACCAAAAATTTGAGATTTATTAGAAACCATATAAATCTGTTATGGTAAAATTACTCTATAAAATTAATCTAATCATGTGATTATACGTAATCACATAAAAATTACTATGCCATAATGACTTTGAAGAATAGATAAATTACCATAAAATTAAACTCTTGTGGGATTTAAAACAATTAATTATTGTATAAAAATATAAAAATATTACCATAATCACTCCCCCATACATTACCATTTCACACTCAAAAAATCATTATATATCCAAATCAAATTCCACATAACAACCAAAAACGAGAAATCATCCATGATATTTTCCAGAAAAAGTTCCATCAAGTATCTTCTATGAAAACAAATTCCCTTTAATTTTGTTTCCACACATTTAAACTAATTTATCCTCATAATTCCATCCATGACCCAATCACAACCTACCGCGCATTGAATTTTATATCACTCTTCACTAAAGATAAATTGAATCTATAATTATTATCATATTTGAAAAAAGAATGTATCACCCAATACTTAAGATAATTACAATCTCTTCATATCTTGAATCATGAACATATTTACAATCCCAATTCCTTTTTATATCTCAATTTATTTCCTTTTGGTTGGTAGGAAAATGATTGAAAAACAAAATTCTGAAATGAGGTTGTTAGACTCTTAAGTACAATTATACGAATATTCCTGTGTGAGATCAAGATAAAACTCACTAAATTACCATTAATATTTTTAAATAAAACACCAAAACTTTTTTATGACATGGGGAATGATACAAGAAGTAATAACAATGAATGTTATCTTTCATGTTCTCCAATTGTTTCTATTTTTTATTTTTTTTATGATCTGGAAAGGTACAACATAATTTTTTTGTTTTTTATCTTAATTTTTCTCATGGTGGATGAGAATGATGTGAAATAAAATTAATTAATTGTAATTCATAAAAATATTTTTTATATATAAATCAGTCATTAATAAAATTAAAAAATAATAATTTAAGCTCATCTCTATTTTTTTATTATTATTATTCCAATCCATTTTTAAGGAGGGCCAGATGAAACAAACAAATCACAATAAAATGATTACTCAATTTCAATTTTGACATTCCAAACTTGCGATAATTTTGAAATAAAACTCTCTCTAATCCCAAATGAAACACATCCCATGGAATAAATTGTAAAGGCCTTTCCCCGACATCCAATCATGATATATCTATGAGAAAAACCAAAGATTATGGGTAGATGTGGAAAAACCAACTCCCTATGTGGATTGATCCTATATATAAATTCATGGAATCTAAGGCCCAATGAATGATATAAGTAATTGTAGGTTTTTAGTAAAAATGAGGTTATACAAATAAGTGCCACAATCATGTAAAAAACATTCAATGAAATCAAAATCATTGGAAGAGGTAAGTCAAAAGTTCTGGTTCTCACACAAATCCAATATTCTCCCAGGAAAGTGTGGGTATTATTAATAATATGTCAAATTGATTTTGAATACTTCATAGGACTAGAAAAATAATTTGAGAAAGTATTAAAAAAGAATGGATTTTAATATTTTGTGAAATTAATAAAAAATCAAGAAAATGAAATTCCTAGTAAATGTTTCTGACAGTAATGATATATTAAAATCCATTTTTCAAAATCTCATTTAAATCATATCAAAATAAATTGATTTGTAAAAAATGAAAATAATATTCATTTTAGATTAATTTCCTTAAAAATTTGAGAAATATTATCACATAAAAAACAAACAGTAAGGTTGACACTACCCTACACATAGATTAAAATACCCATCATTTTAGCATGACAAAAATATGTGTAGGAAAACAAAATAGAAGGAAATATGAAATGTGGATTTATTTATATGTGTAAGGCTTGAATTCATATCATTGGTGATACCACATTAAACATAATAAAAATAATATATATCATTTAAAAAATAATGAAAAAGAATGATACAGGGGAAATAAAAGGGATAATTCTTAGTTTGACCCCCAAGCAAGTGCTCTAATTTTAATTCCCATATATAGGAAGTTATAGTGGTTTATCCCCAGTCTGATGTTGGATATTATTTCATACATATAAAAAATAATAATTTCTACCCACATTAATGAGTATATTCTTTGAGTGTGAACGCCCAATGAAATGAAAAATAGACACAAATTCCATAATATCTGAACGAAAAAAAATTTGGTGCAAAGGGGGAGGAAAATGAATAAAGGTGTGCTTCCTATTTTTCTCAAATGGAGGACTGGTGTCCACTTTTTATAATATTAGAAGAATAATAAGTGAATTTTCATTCAGTTTAGTTTCAATAAAATGATTCCTCAATTAATTCTTATATTGGGTCATCATCCTCATATTCATCAGTGTATAACTCGACTAGATCCTCCATTCTATCCACCAGACATCACAATTTCTCATATTCTTCAAATAGGACCAGATGTAATGGTATGTAATCTACAATATTCAAATATGGTATATTGAATTTTAATTCATAATTAATAATATTTGAATGAAAATATTTTTTAAACACAAATCTACCTCCAAATTATTAGCAGTAGAGTTTCTCACATTATCAAGGAAGATTTGAATTCATTTCTTGGAGATGGTAGTGGTTATTCAAGTGTTGATTCAACTGAAACAATTAATTCTAGAAATGTAGTTGTAATTTGATCTTAATTATCCTCATCTTCAGCAGCAATCAATTAAACTTGTTTCATTTATTTTTCTAGAATTTTGAAATTAGATGGAATTGTCAGTGAATTTTGTTCCATATAGCTCTATAATGTTTCTTCACTATTATAAAATTCATTACTATTAAATGCGTATAAAAAATCACTAAATTAATCCATTTCCTAAAGAAATAATGATATCCAAAAGACTCTTTTTTTATTTTTTTATTTTTTTTATTTTTGGGTTTTCCGAAAAAAAGAGTGTGTTCATTCTCTTGGTAGCCCCAATAATGGTGAAAAATAGATTAAGAGGTTTCTTTTGAAACAAATAAAAGAATTTGATACTCATTTAGTAATATACTATATTACTGTATCATAGGATCGATCTCATGGAGGCCGCTTACACTCACAGTTTTTCTATTATCACTATTATAAATCAAACTATTATAAAACTAAATCAAATAAAAATATTTAATGGTTTGAAAAGTTTAATGAAATATACATAATATAAATATAAATGAAACAAAAAAATTGGATTCTTATAGAATAAAAAATGAAACAAAATGTTCTTATTATAAAATCCATTTTTTTACAAAACTTTTCATTAGATTTTACAAATAGAGGATCTTTAATGTCTATTTTCATGGAAATAAGGAACATTATTTATGAAAAAAAATAAAAAAATTATTCTAATCCATGTGTAAGGTTTCATCATTAGTTCATCCTATGTTTAGTTTGGTCATCTCATAACATGGAGACAAACATCCAAGGAATGGGTGAGCAGAAGGCCCAGTAAATAAAGCGAGGTAATCAGTTTACTTGTGACGTCAATAAGAACTTATTGGAAAACATAATGTCATGATAAATATAAGAATAAGTATATCATAAACAAAATATCATGAATCTAACATGAATATTTGGCTACAATATTTAAATTATACACTAATGAACTTATCGCCATGGTTCATCCCCACGGTGTCATTAAAATTACCAGGGTTATTCACAATGATATCGTGAATCTTTTCATCTCTAGAGACTAAAAGCTTTACCAAATGCATTAGAGTGCTATCAAGGAACACCCTTAATATTTCTTTATATTCATTTGATCCACATATATCATAATAATACATTTCATTAATAACCCAAATAGGATAAAAGAAATTGGTTTGGTGTCAAAATCATGACGTTTAAAAAGTACTTGAAAACAAGATCTTTATGTCATTTATAACCCATGCAAAAGGAATGAGGGTTTCATTTATATCAAATGCAGAGTCCAATATATCATCATTATGTCTTTAAGAAGACCCCTTGAAAAGATATAGGTCTGTGTATTCACATAAATTAAAGAGTATAATTTCTTAAGAAAAAGATAGAGAGATTTTGAGATGAAATTTCTGCAGCATAACAGCTATATAACATGGTTTTAGAAATCATTAAAAAGGGATTGGATAAGGGTCAAAAACACATAAATAACACATAATAGAGTATAGGATTTGAATACAATATAAATAATATCATTTTATAACTGTTTTAATGACATACAACATGAAAAGGAATCTTGATTGATAAGAGAAGATGCAATTTCATTTACGAAAATCCGACAGCCCAATAACATCACATAAAAAACAAGAAAAAATTTTGATTAGAGTTTAAAGGGTCACTCATCATATGAAAATAAACTGGACAGAAATAATGATATATATTAACATACCCCACATAATATAATGGAAACTGCAAGATATAACATAATGGAGGTCATGACATAAAAGAGGATGATGAAAGGTTCCCTTACCTAGAAGCGTAATTTCAAAATATTAAAGGTTGGGTCCATGGGGGTTTTAGGGAACATTGAGAGGACTAATTGAGAAGTAAAAGGACCAGAGAAAATTTGAGGATGAATTTTCAATGAATTGAATGAAGTAATGGGTTGGTATTTATTGCAAATGTAAAGGAATACTTTATTAATTTCCAAAGGACACATCATCGGTGGTATTTGAAAACCCATGGGATTGCCCACGGTATTTTACCATGGTATTGGCCACATGGGACACCTCAAAATAAATATTACTATTCGCAAGTTGACCAAAAATTAAAATCATCATTACATCACTAATGATGTCATTAAGTACATCGAAACTCAAAAATTTATTTTTTCTATTCACCGAAAGTTCAACTATTTCAGAAATATCCCAAAAAATAACCCTAACCATTTTGTGATGTGTAGAAGAAAAAAGCGAACTCCATTTTATAAAAATTAATTTCATTTTAATTAAATACAATAAATAAACTACTAATACATGAGTAATAATCTCTAAAACATTCATTTACGTATACTATGATATAATTATATAACATTACCGCTTAAGGAGACTAAAACATATTTATACCTACTTAGCTGATGTTACAATGCCATTGGTAAAATTACCATTCATAAGGGTAAAATTACTATTCCAGAGGTTAAACTTACTATTCACCAAAAAATATTTTTGACCTTATTGAACCACATTTTTTACACTAATTACAACCATGTATGTCTGATTTTCAAAAATCATTTCACATAAAAATTTAATTAATAATAAATTTTTTTCATAATATATATATAACACTATTTATAAAATACTATTCATTAGAAAACACTACTCATAAAACACAATTCATCAAATTGAAACATTTTAGAAAATGTCCAAAAATTCGTCCAAGGTTAATTTTGATATTTGAAATTCAAAAAACAAGTTTATTTTACCATAATTGTCTCTATGTATGAGAATTATTTGAAGATAACAATTTTTACTTGTAAAATAAATTTATAAAATTTGTCTTAATTAAATATATACATTTTTAAGGAAATTTATTCCAAAATTGGAATGTTGAAATAATAATTTTATTTATATAAAGGAATTTAAAAAAGTATCTAAGTCCTCATTACACTGCCCCTTAAAAATATTCATAGGACCTAAGTGTATGGTGTGTAATGGTGATATAATCTTAGGGTAGTTCAGAAAACATTTCCCGAGTGGTGATTTCAATTTTCTTGAACTTATCTCGTAGGAGATTACATTCAAGCTTCACATTTTAAAGATCAGCTTTTCCTTTTTCTTGAGCAAAGCCCATAGATGCTACCTCCTTCCCAAGCTCTGATAGATGGGCTTTGTACGACCTGAGTCTACTAGTTGATTACACAAACTCCACTTTCTATATTAAGAAACGATTATCATTTTTATTTATAAACAATAATCATAATTTTTATAGTATATTTTCCAATGGTCTTGCTAACCAATTGTCATATAATAGTCGAAACCCAACGATCTCATTTTAATTATACCCACTTAAATACATAAAGGATATTGGTTTATTGAGTATTAAATAAATTAACACAAAGCTTTAGGAAAATAATTTTGTTCAAAACTTTGGGTAGTTACATTCTTCCTTATTACGTAATTTCATACCCAATATTTTAAATCATACCCTAAGAAGTGAAAATGTGAGGGTACTTCTACCGCATTTACTCCACTTGTTCCCAAGTTACTTCTTCACATTTTTGGTTTCTCCAAAACACCTTAATAAGGCGGGTAGTCTTTTTTCATCAAATGTTATCCCTACGATCCAAGATCTCCACCAGCTTCTCCTCATAATAGAGAACTTGTTCCAATTGTACCACCTATGGATTTAGTACATGTGAAGGATCTGGAATGTACTTTCTCAACAGGGATACCTAAAAGACATCATGAAATTGTTCTAAATTTATAGGAAGTTCAAGACATTAGGCCACAACTCCAACCCAATTAAGGATTTAATAGGGACCAATATACCATGGTATGAGATTCCATTTCTTCCCATACCTCATTACACTCTTCCAAGGTGAAATTCTAATAAAGACATATTCGCCAATATGAAACTCCATGTCCCTTCATCGGTTTTTGGCGTAGCTCTTTTTCTGACTCTGAGAAACCGTAATTTGTTTCTGGATGGAATGGACTTTTTATATCATCTCATTCATATGATCATCCCCAAGAAGCATTCTATCACCTGATTCATCCCAAAAACTAATAGTTCTTTATTGCTTCCCATATAGAGATTCATAGGGTTCCATTTTAATCCTCTAGTGTAATCTATTATTATAAGAGAACTCAAATATGGGGATTTGTTGATACCACCCATTTTTAAATTCCCTTGAGCATGTTCTCAGCATGTCCTTGAGTGTATGAATAGTCCTTATAGATTGTCCATAATTTTTTGTGAGATAGGCCGTAATGAAATTCAATTATGTGGTCAGACAATATTGGGGAATTCTCCAAAATTTTAATGTGAACCTTGTAACATGATCAGATATGATTGAAAGTAGAACTCAATAAAGAATTACCACTTCCTTCACATAAATCCTAAAATTTTGATCATGAGATAAATATTCCCTATGAGAGATAAAATGGGCAGTCTTGGTGAGATTATCCACAATAACCCACATCACACGGTTTCCTTTGGAAGTTCTTGTGTGACCAGTGACAAAGTCCACAGTGATATTGTCCCACGTCCATGATTGTATGGGTAGTGGACGCAATACCCCTTTAGGATGTTGTCCCTCTTCCTTCACTTACTGACATACCAAGTAGCTTGAAGTGTAGTAAAAAATCTCCCATTTCATATTATCCCAACAATAATGATCATGAAGGTCCCTATACATTTTATTGATTCCAGGATGTATAGATAAAGCAGAGCTATTCCATTCATCCATCAGCTCCCTCTCTATTTCCAAAAAAGAAGGAACACCGAGTCTTGTAAAAAATTTCAGTACACCTTCTTGATCAATATTGAACTCAGGAAACATCCCATCCTTTTCAGCCTCAAATATCTTCTGCACCAAAGGATCTTCATTCTGATCTTTCATGATTTTTTATAGTAATGACAGTTGAGAAATAATTTGGGTTTGGGTAGATGATGTCCTTTCCAATATTATTTTCTTGTATATCTTTACTAGATCATTGATCAAAGGATCTCATTGAATCTAAATCATGGAAAAAACAATTGGGTCTTTCCTTCTTAATGCTTCAGAGACATATTTTTCTCTTCTGGAATGATAATGAATGGATCAATCATAGTCATTATGAAGATCCAACCGTCTCCCTTATCTCATGTTCAATTACTTTTCTATGAAAATATATTTCAAACTTTTATGGTCATTGTATATATCACATTTCTCCCTATAAAGATAGCACCTCCATATGTTTAGAGAAAAAAACAACAGCAGGTATCTCATTATCATGGGTAGAATAGTTATGCTCATGAATATTAAACTGTCATGATCCATAATAAATGACATTGTCAATTTCTGTGAGGACACACCCAATAACATTTAGAGATGCATCTCTCAAAATAAAAAACCTTCTCCACTTGAGGGAAATGTTAGCATGGGTGTAGTAACCAATTTACTCTTCAAATCTTGGAAACATTCCTCACACCCCATTTTCTAGATGATCTTTACCCCATTTAGAGTCAACACGGTTAATGTATTAGAAAGTAGTGAAAATTTTATCACAAACCTCATATAATATCCCACCAATTAAAGGAAACTACGAATCTCAGTTATTGTTGTAGGATGAGTCCACTCCTCTACAAATTTTGTCTTTGCTGGGTCCAATGTGATTCAATCCTTTCTTATAATGTGTCCAATGAAAGATAATTATTGTAACCAAAATTAAAATTTTCTAAAATTTCCAAAAAACCTCTCTTTACATAGTGTATTCAAAATAACCCTTATATGATTCTCATGCTCATTTATATTTTTGGAATATATCAGAATATCATCAATAAAAACTACCACAATTTTATCAAGGAAGTCCTTAAAGATAGTATTCATCAAATGCATAAAAATAGTAGGTGAATTATTCAGTCTGATGTGCATAAAAACATTCTCATAATGTCAATATCATGGTCGGAAGGTATTTTTTGGAATATCTTCTTTATTCACCCTCAATTGATGATAACTAGATCAACGATCAATCATAGGGAATAATTGAACCCCATGATGTTGGTCAAATAAGACATCAATTCTTGAAATAGGGTATTTGTTCGTTATTGTGATTCCATTATATTCCTTATAATCAATTAATAACTGCATTGATCCATCATTCTTCTTCACAAAGAGAACAGGTGCTTCCAAAGGATACACACTCGTCAGGATAAACCCCTTCTCAAAAAGATATTGGAATTGTTTCTTTAATTACTCGATCTCCACATTTTCCATCCTAAATGTAGCCTTTAATATCATATGAGATCCTAGTATGAGTTAAATGGATAAATCTACCACTCTTTCAGGGGGAGGTCCAGGTAAATCCTTAGGAAATACATCAATGTATTCTAGAACAATGGGGACATTTTATATCCATAAACTCTCATGTCCTTCTTCTTATTCACCGATCAAATCCATAAATAAGGATATACAATGTTCTTATCGATATAGAATAGGTTGAAATATCTCTCCTTGGAATAGAACTGTAGGTTTTCCATTCAAGACTACTGATATTTCTTTGCTTCTACATTTGATCATAGCATTATAATTTGAGAGCCAGTACATCCCTAATAAAATTCTTAATACCATCGTGGTAATGACTACTATATTTTCGATAATATTGTTCCCAATAAAGTAAAAAAATATAGTTTCTATTAACTGATGATTCATGGATAATCCCACCAGGAGTTTTGACTGATGACTCTAATTTTAGAAAATCGGGGGATGATTCTAAATTATAGGCAAACATGGAAGAAATAATGGAATGCATAGAACCAAAATCAAAGAAATTACTCTCTATATTTGATAGAACAATAAGACTACCATCCACCAAATCATTCTGATCTTCAACATATTATTTCATGATAGAAAAAACATGACCTCGCTTCTTTGGCCTTTGCTAAGGCTAATGGTGGTTCCCCTCCATTGCCCTTAGATTTGGACAGTGATTGGAAAAGTTTACATGTTGTCCACACACATATAATTGGACATCAGGTAGGTACGGTACCATATTCCCAAGTTCATTAGTGTTCAGAAGATGATTCTTCACTTCAATATGAAAATTCCGTGCTATATGGACATCTCTTCCACACTTGTACCACTTCCCACTCTCGATCACGCAGTTCCCTGAATTCATCTTCCCACAATTATTATATGTGGGACGTTGCACTTTCTTTCCACCTCTTCGCACATCAAAATGACACCGTAAGCATGAATCCATCAATCATTTCTTGAAATTGGATTTATAAGACCATTGTGTCTCACAAAACTCTAGTTCAACTTTCATCGCACTCCACATGATCTCTTCATAGCTATCATAGTGTCAGTTGGCTATATTCTTCTACAGATAAAGCCTCAGTCCACCGAAAAAATATATCAAACTAACCATTTGGATACATGAAAAGGATAGTAGTGTAACGTGAAATCCTTGTGAATTTCATCTCATAGATTCCAAAAGATTCATTCTCCTTCTGTTTCAGCTCGAGAAACTCCTACTCCATTCTTGTTCTCATGTAACGAAAGAAATACTTACTGCTGAAAACCCTTCTGAACTCTTCCCACCCTATAGCTTCAACCCCCACTCTTGGCCTCATGTTTTTAATTATTTCATACCACTGATCAGCTTCTCCCTCTAAGTGATAAACATCCATGGTGACCTTCTCTTGTTCTGAACAGTGAAACATAAAAAATATCTTCTCTATAGAGTTGATCTACTGTTTAGAAATCAGTGGGTCAGTCAATCCACTGAAGTTTGGTAGTCATTGAGGCATAAACAATGAAACTGAATGTTGTTCCCTTTATGGTGAGATTGGTCTCTCATCTTGATTGAATTTATTTCCCATAACATGGTCTAGTTGGATCTGCATTTTTATGAAAGTTTTTATTCCATCTTTAATCGGAGGGTCGTCAGTTCATGGTCCATTATAGTCACCCTTCACATGGTTTCTCCTATAGCCCATCATTTTCTAAAATAAAAAAAACCTTAGTTAGAATCTTATTTCATTTACTAATACTCGCACTATAATTTATTTCATTTCTTAAAACATCATGCTAAAACAACTAAATTTTTCTATAAAGCCTTCATAAGGATTCATAAAAAACTTATGATTAACCAAACATATCACCCAGGATTGTCAAACCAGGAGTGCAGAAATGCCCCTTGTCATGTACCAGGATACCCGGGCCAAGACTGAAACTCCTATCCGGTATTTTCACTCGTAAGTACATTGGTGTGAGATCCATATCCAGTTGTTCGTATCCAGATATGGAGTTATTTGTTCAGAAACCACTTACTTAATATTGCACCAAAATAACAGGAATTTTTCTTTTATTTAAACATTTCTATAAGGATATATATAAGTTTTTATAGCGTAAATTTAATAAATAACTAAACTATCCTTTGATACCAACTATAAGATCCCGTTTTTTTTATTAAATGAATTTTCATTATATTTTACAAGTAAGGGATATTTAAAGTCTAGTGTCTTGAAAATTAGGATCAATATACTATAAAATCACATAAAATATTATTCTAATCCACTTGTAAGGATTAATGATAAGTTCATCCTATGTACATATACTTAATCTCATAACTTGGAGACATACATCAAAGGAAATGGTGACGATAAGGGCCAGTGATGAATTCAAGGTAATTAGTTTACTTGTGATGTCAATAAGAACTTGTTGGTAAACATAAAGACATGAGAAATGAATGGAAAGGAATATAATAATAAAAAAAACATGAATCATAACTTGAATATGTGGCTAAAAATTGAAATTTAGACATTGGTGATCATATCACCAAGGTTCATCCCCACGGTGTCATAACAATTACTTGGGTTATTCACTGAGGTATCGTGAAACTATTCATCTCTAGAGATCAAATTATTTACCCAATGCATTGGAGCGCAATCAGGGCACACCCTTAATATGTCTTTATTTTTATGTTATCCATATAGATCATAATCATACATTTCAAAATAACCCAAATATAATAAAATAAATCGGTTACATGTCAAAATCATGTCGTTTAAAAAGTTCTTAAAAACAAGATCATTATATCAATTATAACCAATGGAAAGGAATGAGGGTTTCATTTATTTCATATCCAGAATCAAATAAATAATATTTTTTGTCTTTATGAGTACCCCTATAAATGAAATAGGTATGGGTATTAAAAGAAATGAAATAGGATAATTTCTTCAGAAAATAGAGAGAATTTGAGACATAATTTCTACAGCTTAACGACTATATAACATGGTTTTAGAAAACATTAAAAAGATAGGGGAAGAAGGTTACCCACTCATGAATAACTCATAATATAATATAGAGACAAAATAAAATGTAAATATTAAAATTTTATAGATGATTTAATGACATACAACATGAAAATAAAATTTCAATGAAAAGAGAAGATGTTATTTCTTTAATGAAAATCCAACAGCCTAACAGTGTCACTTAAAATTCCCGAAAATATGTTAATGAGAATGAAAAGGGTCTCTCATCATTTGGTCATAAAATGTAAATAAATAATGATATATAAGGACATACCCTGCATAATAGAATGGAATCTAGGAGACATAACATAAGGGAATTCAAGACTTAAATGAGCAGGGTAAAAGGATCCCTTGCCTTGAAGTGTAACTTCAAATACTCAAAGGTTGGGACATTGGGGGGACTGAGGGAACCTAGGGAGAACTAATTGGGAGTTAAAAGGACCAAATATAAGTTTTAGATCAATTTTTAATGTAATGAAAGAAGGAATTGGTTAGTATTTATAGGAAAAGTGGGGGAATGTTTTATTAATTTCAAACAGACACCTCATCGGTGGTATTTGCAAAACAATGGGCATTCCTAGGGTATTTTCCCCAGGTGATGGACACCTGGGACACCTCATAAAATATATTACTATTAAAAATTATAAAATAACTATTAAATCATGATTACTTCATTAATGATGTCATTATGTACATCATAACTCAAATCTGTATTTTTACTATTCACTGAAAATTCATCTACTTTAGAAAAATCCCAAAAATTCACTCTAACTATTTTTCAAAGTGTAGAATCCAAAAGTGAACTCCATTTTATAAACATTAGTTTTATTTTAATTAAATTAAATAAATAAAATACTAATAATTGACTAAGAATTTCTAAAACATTCATTTACTAATATAATGATATAATAATATCACATTAACACTTTAGGTGACTAAAACATATTTATACCTCCTTAGGTGATATAACTATGAAACTGGTAAAATTACCATTCATAGGGGTAAAATTGATATTACAAGGTTTAAAGTTACTCTTCACCAAATAATTATTTTGATCTTATTGAACTACATTTTTCACACTAATTAAAACCCTGTATGTCCGATTTTCGAAAATCATTTCACAGAAAAAGTTATTTAATAATAACTTTTTATACTATTCATAAAAATACTATTCAAGAAATACTATTCATAAAAAACTATTCATAAAACACAATTCATAAAATTGAATCTTTTTAAAAAATTTCCAAAAATTCATCCTAGTTTAATTTTGATATTTGAAATTTAAAAAAGATGTTTATTCTACAATAATATGTCTCTATGTATGAAAAATATTTGAAAAGTACAATTTTTACTTATAAAATAAATTTATCAAATTTTTCTTATTTAATCATATACTTTATTAAGGAATGCTATCTGAAAACTTAAATGATAAAAAAATTTATTTATATCAAGTAATTACAAAAATTATCTAAGAACTCGTTATATAGCCCCATATAACACCTACATAGGACCTAAGAGTAAGGTGTGAAATGGTGAAACAATCATGGGGTATTTCATACAACATTTCCTGAGTGGTGTTTTATATCATCCTGTATCCTGTATGCGACTTCGTTTGAGCTTCATATATTGATGCTCGGCTTGGGCTTGGTACAGAGCAAAGCCCAGAGATACTACCTCCTCCCCAAGCTTGGACCGATGGGATTTGTATGGACAAAGTCTACGGGATGAGGACATCAACTCCCATTTTTGTATTAAGTAACCACTCTCATTTATATTCATAAATAGTAATCATATTCTTAAGAGTATTGTTTCAGACCATCATATAGGCCCACAATCATATAACAATCGAATCCCAACAGCCTCATTTTAATTATACTCACTTCATTACATAAAGGATATAGTTTTGATGAGTATAAAATAAAATAACACAGAAATTTAAGAAACTAATATTATTCAAATGTTTGGTTCATTACATTTTTGTTGTTATGGTGATTCAAATCACTATATAAAATAATATAAATATTCAACTCAATGAGGTGATCAAGACAAGTCACAACCCACCTTCTAGTTTAAAAGGTAATACCCCAATACTTAGACCTATATATATACGGAAATATTCTTCAAAATTTCATTGAGGATACCTCCTATCTCACCATAATAATCTATGTCATGCTCCTCGGTATTCATGACATGAATTGCGTAGGGAAGAAATAATTGTAAACTAGAAAAAATCTTATGGAACAAAAAACATGTTACCTGATCACCATTATCATTATAACCACCATAAAAATTACAAAAATTGAATAAATTTATATAAAATTAATGAATATTAAAATCATTAAACCTATCATTCCATCTCGTGAACAAACACTTAGGTTAGTTCTAAATTTTCAGTAGAGTTGATAATTGAAATACACTGGGATAACAAATAAAATAATGGAAGTGGAAGTATAAGTTTTTAAAAATACTGATAAACTAATATATATTTAAATTGTAATGATATGATATAGAAAAAAACCTCCTTATCCAAATGATAAATGGATATCTGATGTAATTGGAGTGGGGTGACAATTTATAGTTAAAGAAGTGTGAAATTTTTTATCTAATTCATTTCAACGAATGAATGTCAATTTTATATATATTAACTGGAATAATTTTCTAATTTGGTATTATTTATATTTTTTCCTCAATATCTTGTATGTTAAGCCATAAAATTTGAGCTTTATATTCCACCGTGTTAAGGATATATAGCAGAAGTACACCGTAAAATTAATCTAGCTAGGTGACACTTCATATTCCCGTAATGAAAGTTCCTTTGACATAATGACCTTGATATAGTGTGAATATAGTGGTCCCAAAATTAATTTATTTATTACCCTATATTTTATCTTGACCAATGTTTTATTTTGACTCCAATATGCTGGACATTTTTGTTATATAATCCCATCTTTAGAAGTGTCCAAATCAATTTACAATTTTTGAGGCTTGAATTGAGTGCTAGTTCGGACACCAAAATGATGTATATTGATTTGGAACCAGAATAATAAGATTAATAGAACGATTTATTTAATATGAAAAAATGGAATTAAATAACTTCAATTAGAATAGAAAATTTTATTTTTGAAATACATAAATAAATTAAAATATTTAAAATAAAAAATATAGTTTTCCAATTAAGCTCAAAATACCATTTAAAACTAAAAATGTGAAAATTTACCATAAAATCACACTATAGTGGGTTTTAATACATTTCATTATATTATAAAATATATGAAAATATTAGCTTCATCACTCTCTCAGACTTACCAATAGCACTCATTATCAATCATAACATATTCTAATAAAAATCCACATAACAATTAGAAAAGAAAACAAATTTGGGGTCTTTACCAAAAAAACATCCTTCATATTATATGAAATGAAATTACCTTTAATTTTAATTCCATGAATTTAAATTCTTTCATCCATAGAAATCCATTCATGGATCAATAAAAACCAACCTCTTATTGAATTTTATTTCACTGATTACTCTAGAGAAATTGAATGTGGAGTTTTTCTCAGAGTTGGAAAATGAATATATCACCACAGGATTATGAAAATTATCATATCTCCAATGAATCAAACATGAATAAAATTTTTAATAATGTGTTATTTCTATAGGTTAATTTTGTGGATTAATGATTTTGCAAAAAATATAGAAATATTTATGGCTGAAAAGAGGATCTTAGACTCTTAAGTACAATCACATGAATATTCATGTGAAACCCTATGATGAGTCTAACTCTTCCCCCTTGAAAATCTGAAAAAAGTTCCAAATTTTTATGAAATTTTTATATCATCAATGTTCTCCCCCTATTCTCATTTTTCATGCTCTAGAATGGCACAACATTATTTTTTTCATTTTTTCTAATTTTTTTCATACAGAAAAGATAGAAATAGAATATAATGAATGATTTAAAATTAATTCCCTTGAATTTTTAGAGTTAAATTATTCATAAAATAAATAAAAACTATAAATTCAACTACATATACAATTTTTCCATTTCTCTCACTGTTTTGTAGGATAATCAAATTAAATAAATAAGGAAAAAGTAAATGATGAATGATGCCCAATTTTAAAATTCTTCACAACCCAAAATGTTGAACCAAACCTCTCACCACCAAAAAATGATACCAAACACAAATATCATATAATAATGGTTCTTCCCCGCACTCAATCATGAAACACAATAAATACAAAGAGTTTTGGTGGGTAAGGAGAAATCACCTTGTAATGTGGCATAAACCAATAAAGGAATTCACTGCATATAAGGGATAAAGAATGATAGATATAATGGTAGGTCATGATAAAAACAATTTCTAGGAATACGGGTTCATAAATCAAATAAAAAACAATCCATGACCTCTAAATCATTGAAAAAGGAAAATCACATGTTCTGGTTATCACACAAAATAGAAGCTTCTCCCATGAAAGTGTGGGTATTAGGAAAAATATTTCATAATATATTAGAAAACCTCACAATGATGGAAAATTATTTTTAGTCATTATTTCATGGTAATAAATTTCAAAACAATTTCAATGTCATAAAATTGCTTGGAAATACAATTCCATGAAAATTTTTATTATATAAACAATCATTTAAAATCCATTTTTTCAAAAATGAAATCAGTAATCTCAAAATAAATTGATGTGTGAAAAATTTAGGATAATATTTATTTCATATAAAATGAACTAAAGATATTAATAAAAATAAATTGCATAAAAACCATTTGGAAGGATGAAACTACCTAAGCATAATTTTAAATTTCCCATATTTCATCTCAATGAAAAATAAAAATAAGGGAATAAAAACTAAATAGAAGGAATGATACAATATGAATTTATATTTTAGTCATATCCTTATATTATGATCATGTATACTACAAAATTAAAATGAATTGAAATAAATTATAAAACATAAGAAAAATAATGAAAAAGAAATAGAGAGAGGAAATAAAATGGTAATACTTGTTTTGACACCCAAGCAGGTGCTTGGATTTTTCTACCCCTAGACAAGATGTTATAGTGGTTTGGCCTCAATATGAAAGTGGACATGTTTTATGTCATAGAAACCACAAAATATTATTTCTCATAATATCCATGATAATATTTTTGGAGTTAGTAACCCCAATTAAAAAAAATTATCCCCAACCCCCATAATATATGAATGATAAAATATGAGGTGCACAAGGGGAGGGAAAAGGATAAAGGGGTGATCACTGTTTATCTTATCTAGAGGACTTGTGTCCACTAGTGGTGAATGTAGTATAATAATATGTTGCATGTCTTCTAGTTTTGGTTAGAAAAATTATTCCTCAATGATTTTTTATTTGGATCTATTATCCTCTTATGAACCAATTTATAACTTGAATGGATCCTCCATTATCTCCTCAAAACATGAATCATCATCTTCTTCAACCAGGGAATGCTATAATGGAACTAAATATACAATATCAACATAAGGAAGATTATTTTTCAATTGATAATTAATATTAATTGAATGAAAATATTCTTTGAAATTAAATCTCCCTCAAAATGTTCGTCTTTATAATTTATTTCCTTCATCAGGGAAGCAAGGAATTCATTTTTAGAGAGGGAAGTGTATATTCATGTATTATTACACCCCTAAAAATAAATTACTTTAATGTATGTGTAATGGTAATTTAATCATCCTCTAATATTATTTTTTTAATATCCATCATTGTAATAATTACTTCTTCATCTTTGGCAGCCAATGATGAAACTAGAATGATTGATTTTTCAAGAAGTTTGAAATTATCCTGAATTATCAATGAATTTGGTTCAATTTTAATCTTAAATGTTTCTTACCAAATAAAAAAATTAGTACTAGATCATTCATACGGAATATAAATAATTTATACCATGACCTTAAGAAATCACTATATATATTGAAACTCTTTTTTTATTTTATAAATTATTTATTTTTCTAATTTTTTTAGGAAAATGTTTATGGGTGATCTAACCCTCATCGAAGATGATGAAAAATTGAAAAATTATTTTTTGTGAATGACTATTCAATTAATTTCTCATTTTCTAAATAATATACCATAGTGGACCGACTTAGGGTCGATCTCATGGGGGCCTGTTACTCACACTATCTTTCTAGCATCACTATTATAAATCATACTAATATATATGACTAAATTAACAAAACAAAAATTCGGGGTTTGAAAATATTAATGAAATATAAATATTATATATATTAATTCAATGGGAAAATAGAATATTTTGTAAATAACAAATTAAAATCCTCATAGGATGTTACAGTGATTTAAATCGTTGTTAAAAATAATATTAATATTCAACTAAATTAGGTAACCACGTCTATTAAAATTATTCAAACATCCATTCCCTCCCTCAAATATATTCTGAGTATGTGCTCAATTTTTAGTAGCGTTAAAATGTGAAATACAATTGGAGAACATATAAAATAAATGAAATTGGAGATGATTATGAGAATAATAAATATAAACTAACATATATTTAAATTACAAATAAAAATACAAAAACAAACTCCCATATCCCCGTGAAAATGGATCTCCTTTGAATTTGGATCATAGGTGACAATTTTTAGTAAATGGTGTGAGAAATTTTCGATCCAATTCAATATGATGGATGCCTGAAAAACATTGACATAATATATGCCTGAATTTGGGGATTGATTCTTATTAAATGTTGGTACTCCATATCTTCGACATTTAATGACACCATTTTATCTTTATTGGTCACCAATTTAAGGATTATTTGTATAAATACTCTATAAAATTAATCTATCCAAGTTATTGTTCATATTCCCATATAGTAATATCCCATTACATAATGTCTTAAATTAATAGAAAATCATGTGGGTCCATAGTTAATGATGTTTTTACCCTATATTTTCTCTATGTATATTTGTAATTTTATATATTCTGTGCTTTACCTATTATATTTATTAGCTCATCATTTTAATATTAAAAAACTATGTGTTTTTTAGGCCTAGATTATGATCTAGTATTGGGCCTCAGAAAAATCCATTTTTCTTTAGGTCCAAAATAATGAAACGAGGCTCAATATGTATTTAAAAATATAAAAAGGAATTTAACTATTTGATTTTTTTATAAAAAAATTCGTTGAGAAACATAAATAAAATAATTTTTTTGAAATAAAAAATATGCCATTTTCTAATGAATCTAAAAATACAACTAAAACATAAAAATGATGTAATTTCTCAAAAAATTACATTGTGTTGGGATTTAATGCATTGGTATAAAGAATAAAATATGTAAAAATATTTTATTCATCACATAACATTCTAACATACCAAGCATTGAGTTACAAACATTGTGATATCTCTCATCATGACACCCCTTCGAATCAACATACATCTTCATATATTCCATGTAAATAGATAATAGGAAACTATAAGATTATTCGATCAACACCTTCATAAATTATGGTATGGATAAAATACATACATGGTTAATAAACATTATAATTCTATCTTAATTGTTGTTAAACATAAGAAAATTTATAACCTTCTTTTTCATCTCTACATATTCCTCCTACACATATTAGATCTTTAAATTGATTGATGGTTGAACATTAAATTGAAAAATATATGTTTTTTTCCATTCCTAATGGATTTATAAATCTATCCATTGAAAATAAATAAATATTGGATCTTTTTTAATCCTCATCATGGATAGTCGAGGATGGTCCTTTTCTCACAAATCATCAGTCACCTTGTATTCTTTCATTGTTGGTATATTATTTAGAAGACATAATCACTATTCAGCTCTAAACATATTCCTTTTCATTTACATAGCTCCTTCTATGTGAATATATTATATATATATATATATTTTATAATTTTATCTATAAATATAATACATCTAAATCATTAATTAAAACAATAAAACTGTAAAATCCAATTTTTGATTTGGGTGATTTTTCACATGAGACTTTAATTTCAATGAGGCTTGTGATATAAACATTACATTCATCATAATAACACATACCAATCCCATAATTTATGTGTCACTATATATTTTAAGACCTTCTCCACTATAGGGGTAATGCATGCATATGTTTACTTACTATCCTTCTCTTCAGTTCCATAAACATTTCTTCGCATTAATGTGTCCATATAAACTTTTCACTTTTTACAGTTTACATGGTAATAGGATTAGATTGTCATTATATATTATCTTCAATCCATTGATAATATCTAGCTAAACCGATAAAAATATGATCATAGTAATCATGGTTGGTATGGTCCATCAATAAATACCCCCCTCATTGATGAATCTACTAATATACCCTCACGTGATAATATATGAGCAAAAAATGAAACCTTTTATAGAATAAATTCACACATTGTAAATTTTTCTTGTACATTCCCTTTCTATAATGTCTTTTGTAAAATTATATAGTGTTCTTCATTCTCTAAATTCCAATTTTGTTAGATAATAATATCTTCTAAAAATCATACCGCAAAATGATCATGTTAATCTCTGAATAATGTATCCTTTAAATCCATGAAAATAGCAGCTACATTAGTATGACCAAATGGAATCACTATATACTCATAGTTTAAATAACTTTTATTTAATTATGCCTTTGTAATATCCACCTTTTTTTCCCACAAATGATGATATCAATAATGAAGGTCAATATTGGAAAAGTATTGAGCTCTATGCAGTTGTTCATCCAAGCCATCAATACAGGGAAGAGGATACTTTTTCTTAATTGTGATATTGTTCAGATCCTGATAATTAATATCAAGTCTCATTGATCCATATATATTTTTAACAAAATTAACTATTGTATGATATCGTGATACACTTTTCTGAATGAGTCCCTTGCCAAGCATTCCATGGATTTACTTCTTCAATTAGTTCAACTAAATTTATGATACTTTATAGAGAGTCTATGAAATTTTTGTAGTACCCAGTATGAGTAATATTTATAATGAAAGTTCATGTTTTGGAGTAAATTCTATGATACTCATTGGGGATACATCAACATATTTCTTCACAATAGGAATATCATGGAATTCATGTTTCTCCCTGAACATTTGATATAAACATCCCTTATGAATTGGAATTAAGACCCATATAATGGATGTGATCGCCATCATTTGTATTCCTCATCACATTTATAAAAAATCATAGTCTTGATTGAAATATAAAATGTGACATCCCATAATAGAAAATTGATGCGATATTTACATAGATAAATCCAATATAGGACCAATATAACATTAGATTAAATTATTACACTAATTACAAGATTTTTAGGAAGAATATTTCAACCAACATCAACCAGATAGTAAGTATAATCTTGGGATTTGAACATTATACATTTAAGGGTATTCACTACTAATTCCTCATTTAATAATTTGGGTGGAATATGGATTCCCTTGTAAAATTCTTTAGATATGAAATAATTTTCACTTCCATTGTCAAATAATAAATCTGTAGTTATTATGTTTTTGTAAAGTGTACATATCACCATGTTATTATCAAACACCTCATCAGATGTAGTGACAACGTGACATTTCCATTTACCTCATGTATTATGAGTTGGAAGACATCAACTATCATCATTATCCTATTAATGTGGTAACTGGTTAACATAATTACCATACTCCTTTAATTTTAAACAGTAAAGTGTGGTTGGATCATTCTGTTGTTATTTCTCTCTATTTTCATAATTATCTAACTTATTCCCACAAATTTGGCAATCAAATGCACAATGACCATCCCATTAACACATAAAATATTTACTTGTACCAATAATACAATTTCCTCCCTGATTTTTCCTATACATTGAACATAAAATAATTATCATCTTCTACTTTCCATGGTTATTAGATTTCACTTTGAAATGAATATTTATATTCTTATCAAAACCATGAAATTTATTGGTAAATTAGACCTCTATTTCTACCATGATAGTACATCAAAAATCAAATTCATATCTATTGAAGTCTCTTATTTATAATTCCCTGAAGATATTTTTTTTAATCTACTGAAGAATCAATCAATCTTCTTTTTGTGTCGGATAATAGTACTAGAAGAGTACTACCCATGTAATCTAAAATTTTCCTCATAGGTACAAATTGATTAATAATCCTTTTTCATTATCTCAAGGAACACATTAGCCATATTTTTATTTTTAATATGAGGAAATTACTTATTAAAGAATAGTTTCTTGAACTTGTCATAATAGATAGAGTCAAATTCATCTTGTTTCCTCATATTCTTTGTAATATTAGAACATTGATTTTCATCACCTTCTATATAGTTTATGGAAAAAAATTCTCTTCCATGTTCCAAACAATGGATAATAGGAAATATATTTTTAGTGAAACTAATCCATTTTTTAGAAACTAGTAGATTAAATGAAACAATATAAGATTTTGGATGTTTCCACATGAAGTAATCAATAAAATAATTTTATTCTAATCAATTGGATGTCCATCATGATTCATAGCTTGATAATGTTATGTGAGAATATAAACAATATTTTTCATTCCAGATCCCATAACTTTTTGATGATCATGATGAAAATCATTTCATTTTCTATCACACTAATCTCTAACTGGTTTTTTTCAGCATCCATCCTTAGACTAAAACCAATAAATAGTATATGAATCAATAATAATGATGGGGAACCAGATAATTAAGAAAAATAACTTACATTATGTCTATATCATGAAAAAATATATAATTTAATCCACAATAAATTTATCCTTGTACATTCATGGTTAAAAACTATTTAAATCATTCGTGATGATTTATAATGAGTTTGTGAGTTTAGAAATAATATAATCTCGGTATGTCAAACTATGTGTGAGAAAAATCCCAATTTCATGAACTATGAGAATATTGAGTCCAGCTCAAAACTCTATTTTCATATTTATAACACTTAGTGACCTCTGTTCTAGATCCACATCCAATTGTAGTATCCAAAAATGGATGTAATTTCATGGAAACTAGTTTCTAAATCCATTACCTAAATTACAAAACATTTCACTATACTTTGACTCATCCTTAGACTTATACATTGACACGTCCATAGGGATATCACTAATGTTTTCTCATTCTAGTTTATAATCATTAACTAAACCTATATTTTTATTCCAACTACAGTGACATGTGATTTTCCTACATACATATTACATCAATTTTTATGAATATTTTTTACATTACACAAACACACTCATAAGGATTGTTATATTAGAGTCTCTAGTAATTTGGAAACACAAACTATGGGTCTATATGTGAAATACATCATCTCCTATAATTAGTTTCAATAAAAATTTACTTTTTATAAATATTATATTTAATACATTTCTTAATAACACAGGGAATATAAACATATGAAAGGGTAATCTCAAATTATTATTAAGGGTAAACATGTGATATATGTAAGTATAACATGACCAAAAGAATATGTTATCATTGGAGTAAAATTTGAAATCCATTATCTGTATATCAAATATCATAATCTTGAGTCATGGATTATAAAATGGAATCTCAAGAGAAATGGATCATAAGAGAATAAATTATCATGATCTATGAGAGCATAACATTTGAAAAAGAAATAGATTTTTGGCATACATAAAAGAATAGAAAATAATTTCTTATTAGTCTAGGCACAATGACCAAGATCTCATTGAGTAATGGATTTACTCCAAAAACTATCATAGTATCAATGGTTCACTACCAATATAAAAATAATGGAAAATGAACCTTACTAAATTAGTTTCACTACTCATTCTAGCCATGTTTATCTCATGAGATTTAAATCATTAATTCATTGGAGGGTAATATATATCCCACTCATATCATAATAAAAAAATTATTTATGCATGAAAAAAATACCATAAAACATTCATCGTATCATGTCCCATGAAATGAGATGGGTCTCATAAACATTTCATGATAACATAACATGTATAAAAGAGATAGGTTTCATAATCATTTTATCATTTTATCCTATCATAACTCTTGGAAAAGATGTGGGATTCATAATAATTAAATCATGGTATAACCTATGGAAGAGAATTGTTTATCATAAAAACAATACCATGATAAACATATAACATTTAGGAAAATAATAAGACTGGTATAATTGGATCAGATCAAAAGTATGGCATAGGTAGAATTAATAGATGTTGTCTAAGAAGGGAAATTGTTTTGATCGATCATTAAAAATTGTTTTTGAGGAAGATAACTATTACACATTAAATTTTCTTAAGAAATTATTATTTTTAAATCAATTTAAATTTAATATAACCTTAATTATTTATAATGGAATATCCAAATAAAATAATGGACATAATTTTTGGAGGTTTCAGTCATAAAAAATATTCCTTTCTCATTTTTATTAAAAGAAAAACTGGCATTGTTTGTAAAATGACACTAAGATTCAATTAAAAATATTTTTTAATAATTCAAACATGGGTAAAAATTACATTCAACAATCATTGGATAAAAATAAAAAATTAAAACATTTTTGGAAAACATTTTTTATAAAGAAAATTATTTTCTGACTGAAGAGTAAAATAATGTCGTATTTTTTGAAAAATAATTTATCAATTATATTAAGTACTAAAGAGATGGAAAATGGTATTGTTACATTAAAATATCATTAATAAAATTTTGAGTATAAAATTTAATAGTATCATTATATTTGGATCACAACATCTGATGATTAGAATCATAATCATAAATAAACCCGATAAACGATGAGATCGTTACAAAAAAAACATTACCACATTTGTAACATTTAGTCATAATCCCAATGAAGTAATAACCTAAAATGGGGCATAAAATATCACAAGGATAAAAAAATACATTATATAAGATGAAAAATGGCTTTTATATACACACTGTGAAATAATATAGGTGCATAACATAATGTACATATCAAAGAATATAAATTGAGACAAAAATCACTTGAATCATTAATAATATTTTGAATCATAATACTAAATAAATAAGAAAATAAAATAAAATATATAATTCATTCAATTTAATTTATTCATAAAATAACATGTCAAATGTGCATCATATACACCTCATAAAAGAAACAAGTTGTGAATTTCCATACGTCTCCCAGAAATAAAAGATATAATATAAATCCCTTCCCTTATTTCATCACTTCAATTGAACAAGTTAAAACCTCCTTTATAATAAATAGAATAATATTATAAGATTACTACATATATATATATTCATACCATATGTTATTTTTTTACCATTTATTAGCCAATTATTTTCTATTCCATGTTAACATTAGGTTTTTGAAAAAAAAAACCCTACTTTGTTTTTAATATATTATATCAATTGTTTTTTTGGTCCTGTTAATTTGATCATGAAAAAAGCACTTAAATTATTTTATCCATTATATAAATATCATATATATTCAGAGTATTTTTATTAATTTAATAAATAAAAATCATGGATGAAAAATTAAATACATTTGTTCATGGAAATGCTAGGCCATACGAACACATGAAAAGTATTTCTATTTTGTTATTGAATTGAAAAAAATAATGTTAAATGATATATGATCAAAATAGAATCATTATTATTTAATATATATCACATATTATTCTTCAACACATCCTTATTACCTTCTATGTAATGCATGAACAAATCACCTTGATTGGAAAGATGGTATTCTTCCGTCCACAGGAGTGATGTAATAATATTCCAAAAACATGAAAGTAAGAGGATAAATGTGATATAATTATTACATAAGATTATTATATCATAAATATCATATATTTATAGTAAATCAATCAATATTACTTCTTTAAGATGTGGTATGAAAAAACAATGACATCGGTTTGAGTGGCGGTATTCTTCAATACTCATGAATAATGATTCCATAACACATTTTATGAAAGTGGAGATGGTTGTAATTCATTATGTTAGCAAAACTAAATATCATTATATTTAATATAATGAGGTTATTATATCATAATGGTAAAATTAGTATATATGAAGGTTTATGAATAAATAAAACAAAAATGTTCTTTGATGATTGTTACATCTTCCTTGGGTATCCTCCATTGAATTTCAATAACATGCTTCACTGGTTGGATTTATATCCAAAGGATTAAAATATGATAGTTTGTTTCTAATAGATTTGGGTTGATATTAGAAAAAAATTATTGATGGTGTGGAGAAGAGATGATATTTTTTTTCCTTAATAAGTAAGGTGAGTGGAATAATTGTTATCTTTTGAAAGAAATTATTTCACCAACACATTTTTCATGTCACAAGGATCCAATATTGGACTATTACTTAGAATAAAAGATATAATGTTGAAATATTTCAATAAAATTGGTGTTGTAAAATTTATTAGTTATCCTTAACAATTACCTTTATAGTTTTACCCCTGGTAAAACATTTTTATGTTAACTGTAATAATTATTCTTTTATTGTTTTCACTATTCATTTTTGTCAAATAAATTAGTTGAATTTATTTTATAATATAAATTATTATGATTAAAAATATGGAATACATTTTTACAAATTCCACTAACATAAGTATCAAGTTTAATTTAAAATAAATCACATATACACGATGAGAAAGTGGGGTTATAAAGATAAAATGTGGAATAGTTAAAAAATTTTCTATATCAAAATTCAATAAAAAATTGATTCTAATAAACTAATTTGGATTAATGGATGTATAATTGAAAATAGTTTTATTTAATAACAAAATAAAATATAATTTCACATTATAAATTAATAATTTTAACAACTCATCAAATAATCAAACTCTTCATAAAAATCCAAAGACAAATCCCCCTATGATAATTTTGACGTGATTATTTTAAACGAAATATTTTTTTTATAAATTATTTTTCAAAATATTTTGAAGACATATTCTAATAATGTTGAAAAATAAAAATAAAGACTCTATTGATAATTAAATACTTTTTATCAGTGGATTTAATTTATGTAAAACCATTATAATTAATATTTAAAAAGTATTTATTACAACTAATATCTCTTGGATTAATTGATAGGTTATAATGGCGATGTCAAAATTAATAAATTAATAATTTGTCACGGTCTTGTAAAAATATAGTCTTTCCTATTACAAATGGTAAATTAGTGTTGCATCTAATAAAAGAAATATTTGAAATTTAAAATATTGAACAATAATTATTTATAAAATATCAGGTTCTTAAAAAAAATTAAACCTCATATTCATCATATAAAGAAATATTCTACAAAACAACAATCTCTTGTTGATCATTCACCCCCACCGTGACACCTTAGGGCTTTTACTCTTTATTTTTTATGAATGTTTGGTAATAAATCATTGAATCTACATATTAACTAAAAATATGAATTCAATTTTGGATCAACCCAATTTTTTTATAATTTTCCCAATCAAGTAAAATGTAATATTATAGGAAAATTTTGTATTTTCTTGACTTTGACTTTCCCTATACCCTAAAATGCTTCATACATCACCACAAACAAATTCACTATCCGGTTAGGGACATGAAAAATTAAACTGATCGACACACATGTATAAAAGAAGACTTCTACAACCATGAATATTTGTTACCAATGTGAATGAATCATTTGGTTTAATACCTACTAAACCATTCGAATCAAACCAAATTACTTTTTCTTCTATTATATTCCATTGGAACTTCAACAAATAAACTTATTTACAATTACGAAAATGTTGGTTATTCCCATAAAAAATACATTACATGAATATTTTCTGAAAGGCATTAAACTGGCCACCATTCATGTATGGAAACCTATACGTGTCTCTTCATGAAAAAATTTCACAATGTTATTGTTTCCGACGCTTTCGCCGGGGCGTGCGCGCATCCGTCCGTCAGGGGGGGGGGGGGGGGGCGCGGCTTTGTTGCCCCGCATTCCCGCTTTCCAAAGGCGGGCGGCATTCGTTCCTTGTTCAGGTACGTCTGCTCCTTGATCGAAACGGGATGATGGGATGTCGGTTCTTCATCCTGTGGATTCCTCCTCAGAACTCGTCACCTAGTCCGGGTCTCCCTCATAGATTTAATACGTAGTTCGTGAAACTCTTCCCAGTGCCATGTTTCCATGGACGCCGGTTAATTACGCTGCTCCTGTCGGGACATTCCAGAGGGTCCAGTCAGGGCAACAACCTTCGGTCAGGGGAGTAGTCACGTTGAGGCATCAGTAGCGTGTCTGGATGCTGGGGGACCTGGCATGTCTGTCTGTTATCCTTGATCACAAGGCTTCTCGAGGGCGTGGAAGCCCGAGGCATCCCACATCGAGCGTGGGGAATTACATGTCATAGACACGTATCTGAGGTTTTCCTCATCTTCCCGTGTTCAACACAGGGTATGCCGCGAGTTTAACATCCAGCGGAGACGGATGAGAGTGAAATGGGACCATCGCAGGGGGCGACAGTGAAGTTGGGCTTGAGCCTTGAAGAGGCTTCCTACGTATCCCTGTGGCAGGGTATCAAAGTTCGCGTAGTTCGGGATGGTGCCAGTAAACCGATGTGAAGCTGGACCTTGGTCCGACGGGCATCGTCAGCGTACCGACGTGAATATGGACCTTGGTCCAAGGGGAGTTGGGCTTGAACCTCTGGGAGGATTCCTACGTACCATGCCTTGACATGGATCAAAGTCCTCATAGTTCAAATGGTGGGTCGCAATGGCTTACCACCGGGCCAAAGTGTAGTTTAAGGTCATGTTGGACGAAGATGGGACCCGGTGTGAAGAAAACGACGGGTGGGTGTGTCGATGAACCGATGTGAAAGTAAACCTTGGTCCACTATTGGTGGTGGGATTGAACCTCATAAAGGCTTCCTACGTACCATTCCTTGACACGGATCAAAGACCTCATAGTTCAGAGAATACAGTTTAACGTCATGCGGGACGATAGTGAACCCTGACGTGAATAAACGACGGGTGGGCTTGAACCTCGTGGAGGCTTCCTACGTACCATGCCTTGACATGGATCAAAGACCTCGTAGTTCAGGTGGGCTTCGCCGGTAAACCGACGTGAAATCAGACCTTGGTCCACTGTTGGTGGGCTTGAACCTCGTGGAGGCTTCCTACGTACCATGCCTTGACATGGATCAAAGACATCGTAGTTCAGGTGGTCACAACGGCTTACTGCTGGACTGGAATGGGACCCGACGTGAATGAGCGACGGGTGGGCTTGAACCTCGTGGTGGCTTCCTACGTACCATGCCTTGACATGGATCAAAGGCCTCATAGTTCAAATGGCTTTCGCCGGTAAACCAACGTGAAAGCAGACCTTGGTCCACTGTTGGTGGGCTTGAACCTCGTGGAGGCTTCCTACGTACCATGCCTTGACATGGATCAAAGACCTCGTAGTTCAGGTGGTCACAACGGCTTACCGCTGGACTGGAATGGGACCCGACGTGAATGAGAGACGGGTGGGCTTGAACCTCGTGGAGGCTTCCTTCGTACCATGCCTTGACATGGATGAAAGGCCTCGTAGTTCAAATGGTTTTCGCCGGTAAACCGACGTGAAAGCAGACCTTGGTCCACTGTTGGTGGGCTTGAACCTCGTGGAGGCTTCCTACGTACCATGCCTTGACATGGATCAAAGACCTCGTAGTTCAGGTGGTCACAACGGCTTACCGCTGGACTGGAATGGGACCCGACGTGAATGAGCGACGGGTGGGCTTGAACCTCATGGAGGCTTCCTACGTACCATGCCTTGACATGGATCAAAGACCTCGTAGCTCAGGTGGTCACAACGGCTTACCGCTGGACTGGAATGGGACCCGACGTGAATGAGCGACGGGTGGGCTTGAACCTCGTGGAGGCTTCCTACGTACCATGCCTTGACATGGATCAAAGGCCTCGTATTTCAAATGGTTTTCGCCGGTAAACCGACGTGAAAGCAGACCTTGGTCCACTGTTGGTGGGCTTGAACCTCGTGGAGGCTTCCTACGTACCACGCCTTGACATGGATCAAAGACCTCGTAGTTCAAATGCTGAATGTCAGGGTCGGTGCTCACTCTAAGCCCACGTGAGTCATGCTCGATGTGAGAAACAAGAGGTTGCATGGACCTGACGATCACGTCGCGAAGGGTGCGTCCGTGAGAAGCGAAGAGGGGCTTACGCGTTGGGCGGCCCATGGTGTTGGGACTTACTCCAGGATGGAGGCCCAGAGGGGGGTACCTCGTTCCCTATCACGTCCTCCACCGACCATGGTAGTGGGGAAGTACCGAGATGCACGGGTGCAATCATCCGTACCAAAGGTTAGGGGTTTACGCTCTGAGGCGACCCTTCCCCTGCGAACATACGCCACTCCAACAAGGAGGATCTCATTCTATGTGTGGAAGAGTTCCATTCCCGTGGAGACGAGTGGTTTAATGAATGTTCGAGATGGGGGGACCTTTCGTGAGGGAGACGAGGTTGGGTCACAGTTTAACGTCATGTGTTGAGGACGTGGTGCTTGGAAGTTTAACGTCCTGCAGCTCGGACGAGGTGGGTTCACTCCACACCCCTAGGGCTTACATAACTGGTACCCTCTGGTCCTTGGGGAAGGGAAGGTGTCGGTAAGGCCATGGTAAAGGGGGGTCGTGGGAGGAACCATCGAGGGGTCCACGTTAGCGTGGCTATGCGAAGAAGCAATAGCCGTTAGCGTGCCTATGCGAAGAAGCATTAGGCGAAGCAACGCTACGGGAGGTGTTGTCCATGGGAATTTGAAATCACATCGTGCAAACCTGGAGGGTCGCGCGGAAAGAGGGATCGCTAAGCAGAAGAGTGTGCTCTGCGAAGTGGGGTTCCTTGGCCTTAGCATGGGGAATTGGTGGAAGTGGGGGGTGCTTCGCGAAGTGGAACAGTGTTCGCGGAGCACTGCCTCGCGAAGAAGGAGTGGTTCGCGAAGCAGGGTCCTGCCAAGCAATGTGCTTCGTGATGCATAGTTATCCTGCCTTGGCATAGGGATTACTAGCATGGGTTGGGTGTTTCGCGAAGCACGAGTGCTCCGCGGCTGCCCGGGTTCCCTTGGGAATCCCCTTCCTTTGAGAACGCCCTTGAGCTTCGCGAAGGGCATCCCTCTCGGAAGAGGGGCTCAAAACGAAACAAATCAGAGTCGTCTCGCGAAGTAGAAATACCTCGCGGAGCTCATGATTCCCGGGGCAAAGCGTGCTTCTCAATTCGGAGGAGGAGAAGCCGAAAGGTCGGATCGTCCCTCCTGTGGACTCAGAGGGAGTCGAGTATTTATAGGGAAGGGGAGCCGCGAAGCAGGGCTCGCGCGCCGCCTTCGGGGCTTCGCGGCGGCTCGCGAACGTCAAACCGGTTCGCGGAGGATTACCGCCTCTAGTGCTTCGCGGCGGCTCGCGAACGTCAAATGGGTTCGCGGAGGATTGCCGCCTCAGGAGCTTCGCGGGGCCGCCAAGGTTGGGACGCTTCGCGGCGGGGCTTCGCGGCTGTGCTTCGCGGCTGTGCTTCGCGATCCAGCGCGCTGGCTATCTTTTTCGTCCCTTCCTTTCGGGCCACATTTTTGGCGCCAACAAATGCCCCCCCCTCAGACTTGGAGCCGCGGAGGGCGAAGGGTCGAAGTCAGAGGGACAATCGCCAAAACTTTTGGTGGTTCGCGATGCTGCATCGCGAAGGGGGACCCGCGCTGCTCGCTGGGGCCGCGGATCCGGACGCGCCGCGATGCTTCGCGCGGGTGAGGCGCGCCGCGATGCTCCGGGGTCGTCGCCTATAAATAGGGGGTCCGCGTTCTTTTGTCTTTACGCGCCTTCCTTGTCCTTTTGTGATCTCGATTTCGCGACGCTCCGCATACTCCGCGACAGCACTCCGTGAATCGAGCTTCGCGGCGAACCGCGAGTCCCCGACTCCGCGTCCGCGCTAAGCGAACCTCTGTCTGCCTTGGCCAGACTTTGCGGCTTGGTCTCGCGACCGATCATCGCGATCCGGCTTCGCGGTCGAGCTTCGCGGCCAAGCTTCGCGATCCGTCCGAAAGAATTCTTTTCTGAGGGCCAAAATTAAAATGGCCCATCAAGAAGCTGCCTTGGGGGTCCTTGCAGACGCTGCTCGTTGAGATGAGATGGCCAACCGTCCGGGTTTGGGGGAGATGATTCGGAGCCACTCGGACCATACTTCTCTGACAGATCTGCTGTCGGAAGGTCAGAAGGATTACCTGCAGTGCAAGAAACTGCCGTTGTACGGCTTCGGGCTGAGGGATGATGTCTTCATCCCTGAGGCAAGAAGGGATGAACCAGCTTGCTGGTTCAGGGCGGCCGATGGTCATGCACGGGATGATTTCACACCCGTTACCGCTGATTGCCTCTACAATCATGTGAATGACATTGATGGGGGGCCACTGCAACCGGAGTCGTCCCCTCCTCTCTACCGTACTATGCTGAAGGCGGCTCTGCTGGATCCGAAGAAGGGATAGTCCGATGAGTGGGACCAGCGCCAGGGCGGCAATTTTACCGACGACTGGGCCTGGGCCTACTGGGTAGGAGCCTCGTGCGAGGAGTTCGAGGCCGAGCTAAGGAGAGTGGGATTGTATGAGGCAGCATGGGCCTCCCAGTTCCACATTTACCAGCCAAAGCAGCTGATGCCGGAACTGCTGAGTAGATGGTCGTCCAGGACCAACACTTTTCACCTGCATCACGGGGAGGTGGGCATCAGCCTGTGGGATGTCCACCAGATTTCCGGGGTCCCGATCTTGGGGGCCATGTATGACGAGTTCCTCTCCATTGCCAGCGTGTGGGGAGATGCTGAGCAAATGCCACGGCTGGCGTCAGCGCTGATGGCGCTTGTCCCTGGAGAGGACAAGGAGGCAGTGAGGGACGTCCACTTCAAGAGGTGGTTCAAATGCTTCCTGAACTTTCCAGAGAATCGAGAGTTCCCTCCAAGGCCTCGAACTTGTCCGAGGTCAGCCCAGCGGGGCAAGGGGCACTCGTATTGGCGGGTTTTGGAGGACAACCAATGGAAGACTTGGGGTTTCAGCGTCAGCACCGAACAACAGCCAATAGTCAGGCTGGCGGCGTTCATCGCGGCTCTCATCTGTGGGTGGATCCTACCGGTGAGAGATACAAGCATGGGGGTATGACCCAGCTCGTTCATCATGGCATCGATGTTGGCCATGGGGCAGTGGATCAACCTGGGGATCCCGATGCTCGCCAAACTATACAGAATGATGCGGCGCATTAGCGAGGCCAAGAAGCTGCCAAGAATATGCGGGCCCTTCCACCTCCTGTATGGGTGGATCGCGGCGCATATCAGGGGGATTTACGAGTATCCAAACCCCATTTCGCCGCCGGGATCAGACTTTCTCCCTTCCATTCTGAACGCAGTTGGGAGCTTCCCATTGAAACTGGTCGTTCCGATGGTGCTGAATAGGGTGTGGAGGGCGGACGAGTTCAACTTTCATCCCTTTCCACTGCCGACGGGGAGGCTTACTGATGATGGACGGGGAACGGAAGAGCATCGAGCTTACCTCCTGGCCTTCTGAGGTGGGGTTTTGGTGGTTCGGATAGATCGGGAGCCAATCTGTGAACCGTACACCCCGCACCGTTTTGCGAGGCAGTTCCGGTGCCTCCAGCGGCTGACCCCGCAGGTATACTGGGAGGTGCGTCACGAGGAGCACCCGTGTGTGATGAGGCAGCTATGGCTCATGTTCACACGTGAGGATGGAAATATGTAGATCACATTGCCTCCATCCACCGCCGCCTTCGGCTTAGTGAAGGAGTACGCCATCAGCTGGGAGGCCGCTTATCCCGGGGAGATGCTGAAGCAGCCAACGATCCGGGTTGGTGACGGTGGGCCTCCTTTATCTCGAGGTCGGGGTCGGAGGGCAGCTAGGGCCGCCCGCGGCAGCGGGGCTGCCATGGCAGAGAGACTCACACCGGCCGAGGGTATGGCAGCAGCGGCGGATCCGGTGGTTCTGGGAGAGTAGGGTCATCCGGAGGGGCGGCCACCGAGCGGATTCCGTCAGATATCCGCTCAGGCTCCGGGGAAGCGGCTGTGTCACATCGACATGGAAGAAGATGCTGTCTTTCTGGAAGCTTGGGACATTTGGGATGTCAACCGGCAATTCCTCAGCCCACCTGAGATGTGGGCCCACCTGAATCGCCTCGGGATGGAACTGCCGGGCGTAGGCCCAGTCCGGGATGGATTCATGGTGTCTCCGGCGGAGGCGGAGCAATACTTGAACGAGCTAGAGGATTACATCCACTCCAGTGGTGTCCCTCGCCCAATGACAGACCGGGTGAGGGTACTGTTGAATCAGACGGTCCCTCCACAGCTATCGGCTGCCAATCTGAGGGAGCGCTTCCCCTTTCCGGAGGAATCAGGGGACTCTTCTCGGGAGGATGAGGCTGGAGGAGGGAGCCCGCTGGAGGAGGGCGAGGTCGGAGACCGAATCTCAGAATCCGACGACTTCGCGGAGGCTCTCGAGGTAGCATTCCGAACTTCTCTTCTTACGATCTGTTCTTGAATCCCTATGGACTTCTCACCAATGTTCGAGCCATGAAGGAGGAACTTGTCCGTAGGCCTCGTTCTCGCTCCTTAACGGGTGATGATGCGGGACCTTCAGAACCCGCGCCTATGGCTGCGTCCAGTTCTGCGTCTGGTGGGACCGGGGGGTCTGAGGCGGCTCCTCTGGACTCTCCAGGCCTTCCAACAGTATACGGGGGGCCTCGTCTCGGGGTCCCATCAGTACCGGCCCAGGACCAGCGCTCGGAAGTCTGTCTTCGTAAGTCTCCTCCACCGGTCTCCTCGTTGCCACACGTGGGCCATGCCAACTAACGTTTATGTCTCTTTCTGTCGTACAGTTCTCCGACTGGCATGGGCTGCTGCAGCGAGGCTGGTCGGGATGTCTGGCAGCGTCCCTCCCAGGGGAATGCCGGTGATGGTGACGATAATCCCTTCACCTCCTCAAGCTGCGGCGCACACCATCACTGGCGGGACCACCAGCAGGGCCGTACCTGAAGTCATCGAGGTGGACTCTGAAGAAGAGGATCAGCCGGTCGGTCCCAGTCCCGTCCTGCCTGCGTCGGTGTTAGGTATCGTACCAGACTCAACACCAGATGCAGATCACGCTGAGGAATTCCTGTAGGCATATCCTGCGTACGAGCCTGCCGACCGTGTGGATTGGGACGAAACGGCCTCTGATGAGGAAGACAGCAGCATAGTCTGCCGCCGGTCGTGGAAGCTGATCACGCGCTTTATCAGGGACACTCCCCTAGCGCAATGGCTGGCCGAAATGGATAGGCTCCGCTCGCGGTTGCGCGAACTGTGTGCCGGGGGAGTGGATGCCCAACGCCCTCACGCGCTCATCCGAGACCTCATGGCTGAGAAGATCTGGGAGCATGATCGTGGGCTGAGCGTGGGATGGCAGCGAAGGAAGGCGACCAGCATTAGGAATCTCCAGGAGGCTGAAGGTGAGGTCCAACAGATGCAGATCCGGGCCAACGAGCTTTCAGCCACTCTCGATGCACAGTCTGAGCTGGTCTTACGATTGAAGGCCCAGATGGCAGAGGCTGAGGAGCATATGGGGCAGACCTCTGGAAGGATGGCTGTCTTCTAGGCCGAGGTGGAAAGGGCCAGGGCCAGGGTTGACGGATTACGCCCCGCCGCTGCTGAAGAGGAGTGGGAGTTGAATCAGCGGCAACAGGCTCTGGACGCCGCAAGTCAACGGGTGGCGGAGCTGCAACGCTCTTTTGACAGAGTCAACCCGTCCATGGGGGAAGTCAGCCCCCGAGTATTGTAGCGATCCCGAAAGAAACTTTTATTAACACTTTTGTGCTCCAACTCTTTCTTTCTCCTTTGTTTTGAGTTCCGTAGCACGCACGATTTCCACTGTTGAATTGCCTTGTTGCATCCTTGCAATGTTTGCGGGACGTTTGACGACAATTCCCTCAAACCAGTCCAGATTCCCGAAAGATGGGGAAGGCTTGATCGGAGGAGGAACTTCCAGGATAGCCGAATTACCTTTTCTCCAACGTGCTCTTATGCACGAACGGGGCAACACCAGGGGTGCTGAAATCGGTTCAAACAGATGAAAATGGGAAGTGTGAATCACAATGCCCATATTCGGAACACTCTGGGGATGGCGTGACAATAATGGACAACCGCTAACCGTGGCAGACAAACGGTATCCTTACTGCGTTAGCCTGAAATGGGGACAACAAATGAGCATCGACCGCTGACCATATTCGCAACGCGGGATTTTATCAATTTGTTGTCGATCAATCTTTCAGGGCGTTGGCCCAGGACAGTTGGTGGACCATAGGTCAGACATCCATACTGTTAGGGGGTCCCTCCATACATGACCAGTCTTCCGGAACGTTGGTCCAGGACGGTAGGTGAGCCGATGCGGCATAAGACCAAGCCGTTAGGGGGTTCCTTCAGACATGAAAGAGGACGAGGGTCCGAATAAGGGACACGCAAAGCGTGGAACATGGAGTGGTGGTTTGTTCAAACATAATCCAACACCTCGGTAGTTGCACCACCGTGGAGGGAGTATGCCAGATGGGCACATCGACCTGATCACGGATCATTCTTTCTTCCAGACAGGGCCTCCTGCGAGGGCTGGAAATGGGGAGGAACAAGATTTCGTGATTCCAGGGTCTAAACCCTAGGAGAAATGCCTGGGCGTCTCTAAGTATCCCACGTGATGATGGGAATCAAGCCACACGTAGTTCTGGAAGCGCAGTTTAACGTCATACTGGACGAGGAGCAGCCTGACCGTGTTGGTACACATCCAGCCAAAACTACTAAGCCCACGTGAGTCGTGCTCGGTGTGGGAAACAAGCAGTAGTGGTGGGAATTTCCCGACGCAGAGAGGGGCAGGTTAAGGCAAAGGGATGCTCGGTGACTAACATCCCAATGACACTAACATGATCATTCAGCGCACCTAGATGCGCGAAGAGAAAGAGCCGAGTATGGTGGAGCTCCACTTGAACATGAGGGAGTGGAAATGTGTGAATCATGATGCTCGATATTCGGATCACGATGGTGGCGGCGTGGCGATGGAGGACTACTGCTGACCATATTCGCAACACAGCATCCTATCGCGTTAGCCTGAAATGGGGACAAACAAATGAGGGTCGACCGTTGACCATGTTCGAAACACGGGACCATGTCACAAATGTTGTCAAATATCCGTAGGGACGTTGGCCCGAAACGATTGAAGGGCCCTTAGGTCCAGCATTCATGGAGAGCCCTTAAGCTTAGTATCCACGTCGTCCGAGGGTCCTTTTGGGATGTGGAAGAGGATGAGGATCCAAATAGCGAGCTCACGAAGCTTGGTCATGAGATGAGGGGAATGTCCCTGTGAAAATTCCATGCTTCGGGCTTTTTTTCAAAACACATCTGAATACGGCAATGAAATGTATTAGAGAGAGGGAGCAGATTCCTTTCCCTTGGGGTGATCTTAGTTTAGGGTCATAGAACTCGGACCATGAAAAGTTAGACTGGGCCCGCGGGGAAGTGCCCGGGCGCTCCTACGTATCTCATAGGGATGAGAATCAAGCCATACGTAGTTCTGGAAGGTGGCACGGTAAGGTACCAGTGCCTGGGGAAAAGGGAAGTGCGGGCATAGCCCTTGCACTAAAGAAGCAGAATTTGATGTATCTTGTTTTTTCTTTAAGGATAATGGTTTTTTTTTGTGAAGCGACTGGCCTAGATCAGTAGGTCGTGATGTCGCCACAAGAATCATGTCGTGATGGGCGTTGACAAATGGCATGGCGCGTGACCAATACCCAACGTGATTTCCTCTACAGCGAGGTCACCACAATGCGGTTCCGTTTTTCGTTGTGTGGCCAGGACGATAATGTCACAGTTTAGGGTCGTTTGATAGGACCAAGCATGCATTTTATCGTCATGCAGCGCAGACGTAGCAGAGACGATGCTAGGCGGGAAATGTGCGCAGTGTTATAAAACACAATTGACGAAGACATGATCCCACATCAGATTGTACGCCATTTGGAGGGGGAAACCATAGGTCGAGGGGCCTACACAGAGGTGAAACAGGGAGAGAGACTGGCTTCCTGAATGGGTTGTACCCGGAGACATGGCGTCTGGGCGGTCCTACGTATCCCATGAGGATGGGAATCAAGTTGAATGTAGTCCCGAATGGATCTTAGTTTATGGTCTTAGAGCTCAGACCATGGGAGTCCCAAAGGACGCCATATTGCAGCTTTGTCCCCCTAGCATGCAAAGGCGCACTGAGGGATAGCGCCAAAAGTGTCGAGATTCCTCCTAGACATGATGGGGTGGAAAATGATGTGAATCGTGCAACCAACATTCAAGGACTGAAGGGGCTGGTGTGACGACAGGGGATTACTGCTGACCATGTTTGCAACACAGCATCCTGTCGCGTTAGCCTGAAATGAGGACTAACAAAACGAGCATCGACCGCTGACCATATTCGCAACGCGGGATTTTATCAATTTGTTGTCCGAAACCCTGGGGGGCATTGCCCGTATCGGTAGGAGAGCCCTTGGGCATTGTATCCAGGCTGTTCTTGGGGGTCCCTCCGGGTGTGAAAGATTATGGAAGTCCGAATAGAGGGGAACACGAATCTTGACAAGTGGAAGGAACTTGATCAAGTTGAATCTGACACTCTTGGTGCTAGACTAGAGTGCTCTTAATACATGGGTGAACCACTGCAGGGAGCCAAGGGACTCAACCTTGAGGGTGATCGAGAGATGGCAGATTCCCAAGGGAAGGGGGCATGGTGCCCAAAACCTTGTATCATACCTACACCCCCCCCCCCCGCTGGAGAGGGATGGACCAAGTGACCTAGGTGACCGGGAAATCAGGAGATCTCCCAGAGGTGGGGCTGGACCTGAATCTTAGACATTCAGGTGGTCCTACGTATCCCATTAGGATGGGAATCAAGCCACACGTAGTTCAGAAGGGTGCATTTTAACATCATGCATGACAGGGAATAAGAGGACTGAACCTCATAATGGGGCATGTGTGGTGCAGCTATTGTAAACCCGACGTGAATGAGGACGTAGTCCTACACTGCGCCACGCAGCCCTGTGATCAGGGTCCTAAAGGTAGGATTAGAGAAGTAAATTTGCTGAACTCAAGCTGGGTTCGAAGACAAGGGGTCTTGAATGTAGTTCCAGATGAGAGTCTTAGTTTATGGTCTTTAGAGCTCGGACCGTGGGTGGTGACAACTCCCGAGTAAGCACAGAAGTCAACCCAATCCCTAAGCCCACGTGAGATAAACTCGGTGTGGGAAACAAGGGGGGATCCTCATCGCAATACATGGGGCGTCCACCAATGGGGAGTCAGCAGAGAGTTTCGAAGGACACCTTTGATGTAGCTTGTTCCTCGAACGCGCAGACGTGCACGGGGGAAAAGTACCAAGAGTCCCGAGACTCTACTTGGACATGATGAAGTGATGAAGGGTGTGAATTTTGTACCCGGCATTTGGGCTTAATGGGTTGGTGTGATGACAGAGGAAAACTGTTATCCATGACAGAAACACAGTGTCTGTATCGCGTTAGCCTGAGGTGGGAACAACAAACGAGCATCGATCGCTGACCAAATTCGCAACGTGGGATTTTATCGATTTGTTGTCCGAAACCCTAGGGGGAGTTGGCCCATATCGGTAGGATAGCCTTGGGCATTGTATCCAGGCCATTCTTGGGGGTCCCTCCGGGTGTGAAAAGGTGATGAAAGCCCTGACACGGGGATACGCAAAGCCTGGAAAGCGGATGCGGACGTGTCCGAGTAAAGCTTGGCATTCCAGGTAATAAACCAGAGTACTCTTAAGCACATTGGTGAACCGCCGAAGAAGAGGGATCGACGAAACAACTCAGTAAGGGGTGGGAGCATGGCATGGTCATCACGAGACGGTCGTGAATGAGGACATAATCCCACACTGCACCATATGATCCCCTCATGGAGGAAGGATGGGCCAAGGGTCAAGGATGGGATGAGGATTCCCAAGAGATGGGGCTGGACCCGAAACCTAGACATTCAGGTGATCCTACGTATCCCATTAGGATGGGAATCAAGCCACACGTAGTTCTTGAAATGCAGTTTAACGTCATACTGGACGAAGAGGGGAGTAATATACCCCTAAACAAGGGAGGTGTATGGCATGGTAAAGAAGCCGTCGTGAATAAAGACGTAGTCCTACGTCACACCATACGATCCTATAAGATAGGTCCGGGGTCGCTGCCCGGAAAGGCCAAGGGGCCTGGGGCTGAGCCTTGGTCAGGAAGGCCTGGCTGGTTTGTAGTTTAACGTCTTATATGAGGACGGGGGGTCGGGGACCCGAGGAGGCCAAGGGGCCTGAGTCTGGGCCTCGTAAAGGGAGTTTCACGGCATGGTACATGATCCCGAAATGAATGAGGACGTAGTCCCACACCACACCGTACACCCTTATGAGGAATCCTGGGCCGTGGCCCGGAGAAAAGGGGAAGTTATCTGTCAGAAAGGTATGACTGGTTTGTAGTTTAACGTCTTACATGAGGATGAGGGGCCAGGGGCCCAAGGAGGCCAAAGGGCATGAGGCTGAGCCTCGTAAAGGGAGGACGTACGGCATGGTACATGATCCCGACGTGAATGAGGACGTAGTCCCACATCACACCGTACACCCTTATGAGGAATCCTGGGCCGTGGCCCGGATCGCCAGCACCACCTGGGGGAAGTTTGTCACCTTGGGATGGGGCAGAGTGGATCACTGTTCTTGATGCCTGGGGCATCTCGGGGTGGACCCGAAGATCCAGGACACTGTTGACCATGTTCGAAACACAGTGTTCCTATGGTGACCCGCATGGGGGCAACAAATGAGCATCGACCGCTGACCAAATTCGCATCGCGGGACTTGTGTTGACTTGTTGCTTAAGAAAACCCTCGGGGGCGTTGGCCCGTATCGGTAGGAGATCCCTTGGGCATTGTATCCATGCCGTTATCGGGGGTCCCTCCGGGTGTGAAAAGGTGACAGAATCCCAGTCAAGGAGTGGGTGAAGCTCAGTTGCGTTCACCCACGAAAGGGGCAAACACCTCCAGGGGGAATGTGCAGCCGGGTCGAGGCTTGCTCGGCGTGGGTCGGGGCAAAAGTGTGCACCCTGCCATGTCTTGACCCGAAGGGAAGATTTTGGCTTTTGGGCTGGGCCAACGAATGAAATGTCCGGGCGTTCCTACGTATCTCATAAGGATGAGAATCAAGCCATACGTAGTTCTTGAAGGCCATGCAGTTTAGCGTCATGCGGTGAGGACGCGGGTGGGTAGAAGAACGGAAGTGGGCGCATGGTGCGACCTTTACAATCTTTGCGCGAGTGGGGTTGCATGAGCGGGGCCAAGAAAGCCTACCCCCTGCTACACAAAGATCCTCCAAGGAGACTATCCCCAGGGGGAATAGCGGATGAGAAAAGCTTGAGGCTGTGATCAAGACGAGGCGTCCGAGCGTTCCTACGTATCCCATGAAGATGGGAATCAAGCCATACGTAGTTCTTGGCATGTAGTTTAACGTCATGCGGGACGATGAGAAGCACCTCCTTTGGGGATATGTACGGTACGACAAGTAGTCCGACGTGAACGGGGACATAGTCCCACACCATGCCGTACAATCCCGCAAGAGGGTAAGTCGGGGAAAGGCCAAGGGGGGGCCCAAGGCCAAGCCGCAGTGGAGACGGGGCCAGGGGCCCAAGGAGGCCAAGAGGCCTGAGGCTGGGCCTCGGTCAGGAAGACCTGACTGGCTTGCAGTTTAACGTCTTGCAGTGATGACGGAGAGGCAGTTTAAGGTCATGCGGTACCAAGTCGCAGTTTAAAGTCATGCAGGACCCTCTCGCAGTTTAGGGTCGTGCAGGACCACTGCAGTTTAATGTCGTGCGGGACCCTCTCGTAGTTTAGGGTCGTGCAGGACCACTTCTTGCCCTAGGAAAAGTATCGCTTGAGGAATTTGGCATTGGTGGGAGGGGTTACACGCTCTCCATCCATGGTCACCAAGGAGTATGCTCCGTTGGGGTAAACCTTATGGATGATGTAAGGCCCTTCCCGTTTGGGTTCTTACTTGGGTGGTTTCCTACCGGGGATCATTGGCGCTCGAAGGGCCAGTACCAGGTCACCCTGTAGAAAAGAGCGGATACGAACCTTCTTGTCAAAAGCTCTCGCTATCTTGTCCTGATGCCTTTCCAGATTGTGCAGGGCACGGAGCCGGTTCTCGTCCAGTGCCTCTAATTCAGCTTGACGGATCTCGGCTACCTCATCTGGTGTCTGGTGATCATAAACTGCAGTGCGTAGCGACGGCAGCTGGATCTCAATGGGTAGGACGGCCTCAGCTCCATACACCAGGGAATATGGGGTCACCTGGGTAGAGTTACGAGTTGTCGTCCGGTAAGCCCAGAGGGCGTTGGGGAGCTTGTCCAGCCAACTCTTCTTGTTCTGACCAACCATCTTCTGCCGAATGTTAGAGAGGGTCTTGTTGACCGCCTCGATCTGCCCATTCGCCTGCGCGTGGTTGCGGGAGGTATGGATCGACCGGATGTCGTACTTAGCGTACAATTTCTTCAATTCAGCTTCTCGGAAGTTGGTGCCATTATCGGTGAGGACAGCGTGAGGGACTCCAAACCGGTGGATAATGTTGGAGCTCACAAAGTCAACGATGGAACGGGCCTTGACCTCTTTGAGAGGAACTGCTTCTGCCCACTTGGAGAAGAAATCTGTAGCAGTCAGGATGAACCTACACTGGCGAGCTGTTGCCGGCGGATACGGTCCCACTACATCGAGTCCCCATACCGCAAATGGCCAAGAGTACTTGGTGGGGTGGAGGGGTTCTGGCGGCCGATGCAAGAAGTTGGCGTGTACTTGGCACGCGTGGCATCTCTTGGTGTATCCAATACAATCGTGGATCATGGAGGGCCATAAGTATCCTATCCTCCGGATTTGCCGGGATAGCTTCGGCCCAGCTTGATGGGCGCCACAGGAACCGGCGTGAACCTCTTGCATAACTTGAGGTATCTCTACTCCTTGGATGCAACGGAGGAGGACACCATCGAAGCTCCGCTTATAGAGGATCTGCTCAAGACTGGGGCCGCTCTGGAGGGTGAATTGTAGCGCGCGGCGTCGTATTCGCTCGCGTTCAGCCCGGTCGTCCGGGAGCCGACCATTTTGGAGATACTCGACAAAAGGTGCTCTCCAGTCGGGGGTGGTTTCAACCACTGCGTCTGACGAACCCGGGACTCCCGATATGGAGGGTCCGATGGTGAGATGACTTACCCACAGGCTATCACGGTCCTCTTGGGTGACGGGAGCAATGACTCTCCGATGGGCCACGTGTATGACCAAATCATCTTGCTCGGGTTCTGCGAGCGACGCGGCTAAGCCAGCCAGGGCGTCCGCTTGTCTGTTCTGCGATCTTGGGACATGGGTAACCTTTGGCCGAGGAGAGAACTGGGCCATTAGGAGGAGGGTGTACTCCAGTAATGGTGCAAGCTCTGGCTTCCTGACGATGTAGTCACCATTAACCTATTTGATCACCAGCTCGGAATCTCCCTTCACATGTAGATGGGGAACATGGATCTCAAGGGCCAACTCGAGGCCGGTGATGAGAGCCTGGTACTCTGCCTCGTTGTTCATACAACCTTCTGACAGTAGGAACGAGTACGGAAGGACGGCTTGTGCCGGGGTAATGAAAACAATACCCAGACCCACTCTATTGAGCTTGGGGTCGTTGAGCCTTCTACCGGTGGGGCTCCGGGAGGCACCGTTGAAATGCATTTTCCAACATGGGGCAGCATGATCGACTGAGAGGATCGTCTCGTCGGGAAAATCCAGGTCCAGGGATTGATCCGCGGAGGTTGGATGGGCAGCTAAAAAGTCTGCCAATGCTTGTCCCTTAATGGCCTTCTGAGGCACGAACCTGATATCAAATTGCTGGAGAATCACCGCCCACCGTGCTAGTCGACCAGTCAGCATGGGGAGGTTCAGGATGTACTTCATCGGATCTACCCGAGAGATCAATTGTACCTCGTGGTGTTGCAGGTAGTGCCACAACTTCTGCATAGCGAAGACGAGCGCAAGGCAGCTCTTTTCGATGGGGGAGTATCTGACCTCCTTATCGAGAAGCATGCGGCTGAGATAGTAGAGACTATTCTCAGTGCCCTCGTTATTCTTCTGGGCGAGCAGCGTACCGAGGGATCTCTCTAGGGTGGTCACATAAAGGACCAGCGGCTTTCCGGAGACGGGTGGCATCAAGACCGGAGGTTGGAGCAGATACCTCTTGATTTCCTCGAAGGCGGACCGACACTCCTCATCCCATTCGTAGGCAGCATCTTTCTTCATGATCCAGGAAAAGGGCTTACATTTGCCGGCAAGATTCGCAATGAATCGGCGTATATAGTCTAAGTGGCCTTGCAGGCCTCGTAGCTCTCGAATGTTGCTCGGGGGAGGCATTTGGCTGATGGCCTTGATCTTCTCAGGGTCGATCTCGATACCTCAGTATCTGACAACGAATCCCAGAAACTTCCTGGAGGTGACTCCGAAGGCACACTTCAGCGGGTTCATCTTCAGGTGACGGGAACGGAGGAAACCGAACACTTTCTCAAGGTCTTTGAGATGGTCCTGGCGCTGGCGCGATTTGACTACAAGGTCATCCACGTAGCATTCCACCAATGTCCCGAGGATCGGTTTGAATATGTGATGCATGGCCCTCTGATAAGTGGCACCTACATTTTTCAAACCGAATGGAATTACCCGGTAGCAAAAGGTACCCTGGGGAGCCCTGAAGGCAGTGGACTTCTCGTCTTCGGGGGCCATCCAGATCTGGTTATACCCGGAATACCCGTCCATGAAAGAGAGGGCTTGGAACCCGGCCGTGGCGTCAATCAATAGCTCTGTCACTGGGAGTGGGAAGTCATCCTTTGGGCAGTGGCGATTGAGATCGCGGAAGTCGATGCAGACTCTGATCTTCCCATTCTTCTTCCTGACCGGCACAATGTTGGCTAGCCATTTGGGGTACTGGACCTCCTTAATGAAGTTGGCTTTGATAATCTTGTCAACTTCGGCCTCGACCATAGTACCATGAGAAGGGTGCATTTTCCTGGGAGGCTGCTTGAACCCACGATGTTTTGCCGGGAGACCCAGACGGTGGATGGCCACTTGGGGATCCAGCCCTGGCATCTCATCATAACTCCAGGAAAACACATCGCGGTGCTGTTTGAGGAAGTCTACATACCTCTGCCGCTCCTCGAGGGACATGGCCACACTGATCAATGTGGGTCTTGGATCTGCCTCGCTACCAAGGTTCACCTGTACCAGTTCATCAACCGTGGTAGAGACGCCTTCTTCAAAGGCTGGGGGAGCATCCTCCAAGTCTTCCTTCCCAGCCGTGGGGGAACTTCCCACGACGGAAGATACTTCTGGGTTCTCAAAACCCGAGGGGCAGCTGGTGCCGGCTTGGGCAGTAGCGGTCATCATATCAGGAGACCCACTTGTCGTTGAGACCATAGCAATGAATGCATTTGATCCGATCCCAACTGGCCTTCGCCCTAAGGGGCCACGCTTGATGATATCAAAGTAGTGGTGACGTTTCGGCCTGAGTCGGTTAATTCCAGCCCGGAAAAAGAGACACGTATGGCGCACCGCCGTTGCCATCAGCTTGACGTCCCGGTACCATACAGGGGTAGGAGGTTCCGGGATGACCCAAGCCTGGTTGATGTAGGAGTACGAGGTGATTTTCCGCCGTCACTTGGACATGGGAACATTCCTTCCTTGCGTACCCGAAACAACAAAAAATTGTCCCATATCGGGGGTCGTGGCCTCCAACCGGTGGATCGGGAGGATGTAGGCGTCATCCATGCTTGCCCAGGGATCACTTGTGATCGGGGCGGGCTCATCCTCGCTTACCAGGATTTGCTTGTCCTTACTTTTGTAATAACCCGCATCCAGATAGCGGGCCTCACAAGAAGCCAAAGGGGACACGTCTCCTTGGAGCACGCCTACTCGACCGTTGAGCGAGTACTTAAGGCACTGGTGATACGACGAGGGAACCGCTGCATGCAGATGGAGCCATGGCCTGCCCATCAATGCGTTGTAGGCGGTGTCCTGAGAAACAACCATGAACTCGGTGCTGGCAATTAAGCCACCGAACTGGGTCTTCAGACGGATCTTGCCGACCGGGGTTTGCTCTGTCCTGTCGTACCCCTAGATCCTGAGGTCAGAGGGAGTCAAATCACCTTCGGACAGAACCAGCTTTCGCAGCGTCCGGGTCGGAATTAGATTGATTCCAGAACTCGTGTCAACGAGGCATCGGCGGACTTCCACACCGTTGAAGTGGCCAGTGATATACAGTGGGAGAATGTGCCCCTGTATAGGAGGGTCCTCATCTTCGCCGGAGAACAAGATAACCACCTGACATTCGGCGTCTTCAATCGTCTCGGTATGGAAGGCTTCCGCAGCTGCCACTTCTGTCTCGAACTGGAGGGGGCTCCTTAGGGCCTCGGCAAGTGCCTCACGCATTTCAGATGACAGGCGAAGGGCCTCGAGGATGGAAATCCTTGCCGGGATGCCGGACAGATGCTTCAGAACATCGTACTTTCGTGCCAAACGCGAACCTCTGCTTACAGGAGGTCGTTCGGCATTTGGATGCACAGCGGGTCCAGTTGGCTGAACTGGCAAGTAACTAGTACTGGGCGCATCTTGCTGCCTACAAGTAGAAGCCTGAAGAGTAGTCGCCGGGCTAGGATCGGACAGCAGAGGCTGGCCTGTCGCCAGGCAAGACTGGCTGTGATATGAACGAGGCGACTCTCCCTGATCCAGCAACACGAACGGCGGTGGAGGTAGAGTCGAGGGTGCCGGATGGGTCTGCGCGTGCTGAGATCTGCACTAAGCCTACTGCAGGGTCTCGGTAGCGTGCACGGCTTGGCCGCAAATGCCGGCTGACGTACCTCGATGACCGGCGCGATTGCGATTCCGTCGACGTTGACGTCGGCTAGAAACGTTGGGGAGGTCTGCCTGGGGTTCCCCCTTGTCGGGGGTCATATAGGGCTTTACCAGCTCCACGGTGTTGACCGAAGCGTACCCTTGACTGTCGCTCGAAGAGTAATCCACCGCTGGGCGGATTCTGGGAGGAATACCCATTTCGGGAGGCATAAAGTCGCCGAGAGTGCGGGATGACGACGACACTGGCGGTGCACGTTGCTTCTTCTAACGTCGCCGCTGCTTGCCCTTATGGGCAGAGGTCGACTGTGAAGACGATGTTGAGGCACCAGCTACTTCCTCTGAAGGTTCCGACTGCTTCAGGCGTGCCCGGATGATACCCTGGGCACGGACGGCGATTTTTCGAGCCATCCTGTTGTTTTATTTCTGGGACCCGCGGCTAGGGACCTGCTGCCACTCACCTTCGTCGTCGCGGCCGATTTCTGATCCCGCAAAGACGCCTGCCACTTGCGCTGGCGCTGGGCCCAACTTAACTATGTTGTTGTTGACCTGGTCCTGAAGCCAGTCTTTAAACACATAGCATCGCTTGAGGGTGTGCCCCAGGATTCGATGATAAGGGCAGTAGTTGGGGTGATCGGTGAGATGCGCCTCTGCCGGCCTCCTGCACTCAGGCAGACGCACGATCCCTAGCTCTAGAGAACTTCGGAAGTAGCCAAGGACCTGATTTTCGTTGAACGAATAGGTATGGTACTTTCTTTCCGGGTAAGGAGCCCTGGGGGCCTGGTCCTGTCGAGGGACCGGAGGGGCTTGCCGAGGAGGCGGCGCCTGGTTGTCTCGCCTAGGTGGCGGTGGCGCATTGCGTGGGGGAACCTGTCGGTTCTGAGGCGGTCGCTGCTGGGAAGGAGCCTGTGCTTGAGGCGGAGGACCTCTGCGGGGTTGCGGGGGTGGTGCCGCTGGTAGCAATTCCAGCTGCCTCAGGGCTTCTATTTGATCCACCGCGGTGGGTTCAGCCCTGGCGGCCCTCCTGGCTGGGATTACAGGGGGCAGCAAACGTGCCTGACTAGCCTGTTGCAGGGCCTCCTCGAGGCGCTGGGCCTTATCCGAGAAATCTCTGAACCCTCCAGGGTAGTTCTGGGTAATCAAGGAGGGTACCAGATCTATCTTGACGTTCCCCACACACATCGTCAGTAATTGCTCCTGAGTCAGTGGCATATCGAGGGAATACGTAAGTCCTTTCCACCGGGCGATGAAGTCTGCAACCCGCTCATCAGGCCTCTGTTTGCACTTGAAGAGGTCCGCAATGCTGGTTTTTCGCGTGGTGGAGCTGAACTGGTATAAGAACTGCCGGCGAAGATCCTCCCAACCGGTCACTGATCCGATGGGGAGCTGGCTGTACCAGACGAATGTCGGACCTTCCAATGTCTGTACAAAACACCAGAGCTTAGCGGCTTCTTGGTGAGCCGGGGTCCCCAGCATGGGGCCACACCTGGAAGAGAAATGAGACAAGTGCTGGGGTGGGTCCCCTATCCCGTTAAACGGCGAGAAAGTGGGGTTCCCAAAACCCGTAGGCGCGGGCATATCATCCACCCACGCGGGATAAGGCTTGCCATCCGGTGGGACCGCCACCTGCCGTGTTTCCAACGCCTCGAGGCAGGCTGTGAGTGCCGCAATATGGTCCTCCGGGTGGGGGTCCCTGTCTTGACGAGGATCCCTAACCACAAGCACATTGCCAGGTTCTTCAACACGGTAGACGGCTTCGGCCGCTCGCGGGTCAACTGGCTGGATGACCAGCTGGGCGACTGGGGGAACCCGGGTTGGATTCTTCAGATTGCCCCGTCGCTCAGGGGGGTTTGGCGAGACGTATCGCGCCCTCTTGCCGTATGTTCCGGCTTCCTCCCTATCCGCGACAGTAGCATGATCAGGGTTGCCCGGAGGCATCTCACCGGGGGGAAATTGTTCCTGCCCCTGCTGCCCCGGCCTGGGATTACCATAGTCGGGTCGCCGCTCTGCGGCGCGCTCAGCCAATAGTTCGTCAACCAGCCTCTTCTGCTCAGCAAGCTGCTGGCGCAACGTGGCCTTCTCAGGATCCTCGTCTGTTTTCTGCACAGAGGCGGACGGGTCGGAGTGCTTGACTATTCCGACATGCTCCTTACCCTTGATAGTGCTTCGACCAAGTGCCAGTGACTCGGTGGGTACGGGGAGGCCTAGAAGGTTCCTCTGCTGACGGGTGACTCTCCCTGATGGGTCGAGTAGTGGCGGTACGCCCTCGGATGGTAAGTCCCCATCAAGGAACTCAAGCTCATCTTCCTTATCCACAACGTCGGCCATGTGGACTGTGACCCCTCTTGAGGGAATATCCTCGATGTCGCATAGCGAATCAGGCTATCGTCGGATAGGGTCGAAGAGGAGAGCGGCATAGCGTCCCCAGCCACGGACTTGCACATGGGGGGTGGCTTCCCTGACGATCTTGCGGAGTGCCTTGAAACTCTGAACGCATTTTCGTTGGAGGGCACTCTGGTGACCGGGCTACTCGGGGTGCTGGGCCACAAGGAGCGCCGCTGCGTCTATCAGGTGGCACTATTTGCCAATCTCCTCGAAGTGCTCTCGACTCCGGGGGTACACTACCCGTTCCCAGCGGAGGCGGAAGTGCGTCGCCCACAGGGTTCGACAAAAGCACCCCACTTCTTCAGGGGTAAGCGACTCGGGTACGCGGAAATTCAGTGCCGCCGTGGGCCAGAACTTCTCTGGGAAGTAGTCCGCCGCAAGAATACTCCAGAAGCTCCTGGGTTCGTCCTCGGGGTTCGGCCCTACATTTCCCCACTCATCAACCGGGGGCGGCTGAGGGACCGGTAGCGGTACCGAGGCGGACCTCTGGTATAGCAAACTCGGCGGTGGAGAATACGGTGCACGAGCAGACTGGCCACCGAATTCTGGGCCTTCCTCTGAAGAGCGAGGTGACCTGACCACAATGTCACGATAGGACGGGCTAACAGCCACTGCTTCGGGTACGGGAATTGCCGTTACCGGTGTCCGGTCATGTCGTGGCTCTACCACCGTTGACCTCCAAAACAGCTCCTCGTGATCCCGAGTAGAGGTAGAGGGCGCTTCGGGTGACGATGGCGGTGACCGCGCGGTCGAAACCTGCGAAGTTCTCAGAATCTCTTCCTCCTGGATGTACCTGCGGAGAGAGACGAGAATCCGGTGGACCTCAAATTCTGGGAGAACGAGGCTGACGCGTCTGGTTCCTGCCCCAGTCCTTGATACGGAGGAGCTGGGAGAAGGTTCCATCGCTGAATCGCATTCCGCTTCCGAATCGGAGAAGCGGGCAGGTTTGATCTCCCCCTGGGCCTTCCTAGGATTCTGTTTGTGGCGGCAACGACCCGCTCTTCTGCCCCTGGGTGGCTCTTCGGGACAGGGTTGACCCCTATCAGGCAGCCTTGGGGCGGCGCTGGCGCCGTGGCGGAGAGGGCTCCCACTTGAGACAGTCGGGGTGTGAGGGGCACCAGGGAAAATGTCGAAGGGTACATGGGGAGGACCTCCATGAACAGTACCCATATGGGCGGGGCCTCTGTTGGAACTGGCAGGAGCATGGGGAAGACCTCCATGGTCGATGCGAGTGGAGCGAGGCTGACCTTCACTCCTTGAGTTGTTGGGGCGAGGACCTTCGCCAGTTGCAGAGAGGACGTAGGGAGGGCCCCCACGTTGGAGAAGGACCGGATGGACGGTGCCTTCAGAAGGATGGACCCCATACCCTGTACAGCGGGCGCGGGAAATGTCTCCGCGCTGAGCATCACTGCCGCGGGGCAGGACTTCCTGCAGGATGGGGGCAGCACGAGGCATGCCTCCATGACGAACGTTGGAGCGGGGAAGGCCCACACTCTGTGGAGTAGTGGTACGGGGAGGACCTCCGTACGGGGTGGCATCACCGCGGGTTAGCTCGCGGCGATCACTACTTGGGCCTGAAACCCGGAGAGTCAACCCAGCCTGCCCGCGGGGCGGTTGGGGTCTCGATCCTAGTTGGGCGAAAGGGTGCCCCTGCTCAATGTACGCGGGGGCTTCATAATGGATGTCGGCGGTGGCTCGGGCCACTGTAGCTGTCGATGTGGACGCGCCTAGGCGAGCGTCCTCAGCCCGGGCCCGACGCTGACGTCGGGTCAGGCGGGCCGGTGCAGGTGGTGCGGGGACGTAGTCTGCCTGCTCTTCCTGCGGGGCCGGACGGCGGTGCTGATGTGGCCGGACGGGAGCTCTCACCTGGGGGCCCTGGGTTGGGGCCCTGAGCGGGCTGAGCCGGACCACGCCTACCTCTTCAGCGTAAGGCGAAGAGTCGTCAAGGCGTTCCGGGGATAGGCTCCCGAAACGGTTAAATGTCGAGGTGGGGAGCAGAGGCTCCCTGCGCGGCCTGTTAGAGCGGCGTTGACGGCGGGGCCTGGAGGCCTCCAGGTTCAAGCGGGCCATATCCCTAGTCGGGATGACCCCTTCCTCCTCGTACCTGCGCACGAGGTTGTTGATCACCCTTCGTTGGATGACCTCTGATGGGGAAAGGGGACGTGGACATCCCGTATTCCATGATGTGGCAGCCGTCGTGGCGGTGGTGGCTCCATGTGGAGTGGCCGTCGTGGTGTTTCCCCTACCCCTACGCGGGCGAGGAGCGGATGGTGACCGCATCTCTGAAGTAGCAACCTGTTTCCTGGCAAGAGAAGGGATCAATTCATCAGTACTGAGAGGAAAAGGATTGACGGCCAGTGCCCCAGCGCTCTTCCATCCCCCATGTCTGTGAGAAGGATCCACGCCAACACGCTGCAGAGCGGAGTGCCCCACGTTCTACTACCCCGACCGCCGGTGAGTTTCACGACAGGCCCGCCATTTGCTTGGCGGGGCCAGGCAACAGATATCTGAATCCGGTGACACGTCAATCTACTGGTGTCTCGAATGCTACTAATCTCCATGCTGAGGAGAAGAATTTCACGTCGGGTTCACCATTTCTTTTTCCGACGCTTTCTCCGGGGCGCGCGCGCATCCGTCCGTCAGGGGGGGACGCGCGGCTTTGTTGCCCCGCATTCTCGCTTTCCAAAGGCGGGCAGCATTCGTTCCTTGTTCAGGTACGTCTGCTCCTTGATCAAAACGGGATGATGGGATGTCGGTTCTTCCTCCTGTGGATTCCTCCTCAGAACTCGTCACCTAGTCCGGGTCTCCCTCATAGATTTAATACGTAGTTCGTGAAACTCTTCCCAGTGCCATGTTTCCATGGACGCCGGTTAATTACGCTGCTCCTGTCGGGACATTCCAAAGGGTCCAGTCAGGGCAACAACCTTCGGTTAGGGGAGTAGTCACGTTGAGGCATCAGTAGCGTGTCTGGATGCTGGGGGACCTGGCATGTCTGTCTGTTATCCTTGATCACAAGGCTTCTCGAGGGCGTGGAAGCCCGAGGCATCCCACATCGAGCACGGGGAATTACATGTCATAGACACGTATCTGAGGTTTTCCTCAGCTTCCTGTGTTCAACACAGGGTATGCCGCGAGTTTAACATCCAGCGGAGACGGATGAGAGTGAAATGGGACCATCGCAGGGGGCGACAGTGAAGTTGGGCTTGAGCCTTGAAGAGGCTTCCTACGTATCCCTGTGGCAGGGAATCAAAGTCCGCGTAGTTTGGGATGGTGCCGGTAAACCGACGTGAAGCTGGACCTTGGTCCGACGGGCATCGTCAGCGTACCGACGTGAAGATGGACCTTGGTCCGAGGGGAGTTGGGCTTGAACCTCTGGGAGGATTCCTACGTACCATGCCTTGACATAGATCAAAGTCCTCGTAGTTCAAATGGTGGGTCGCAATGGCTTACCACCAGACCAAAGTGTAGTTTAACGTCATGCTGGATGAAGATCGGACCCGGCGTGAAGAAAACGACGGGTGGGTGTGTCGATGAACCGATGTGAAAGTAGACCATGGTCCACTATTGGTGGTGGGCTTGAACCTCATAAAGGCTTCCTACGTAACATGCCTTGACAGGGATCCAAGACCTCGTAGTTCAGAGAATACAGTTTAACGTCATGCGGGACGATAGTGAACCCTGACGTGAATAAACGACGGGTGGGCTAGAACCTCGTGGAGGCTTCCTACGTACCATGCCTTGACAAGGATCAAAGACCTCGTAGTTCAGGTGGGCTTCGCCGGTAAACCGACGTGAAAGAAGACCTTGGTCCACTGTTGGTGGGCTTGAACCTCGTGGAGGCTTCCTACGTACCATTCCTTGACATGGATCAAAGACCTCGTAGTTCAGGTGGTCACAACGGCTTACCGCTGGACTGGAATGGGACCCGACGTGAATGAGCGACGGGTGGGCTTGAACCTCGTGGAGGCTTCCTACATACCATGCCTTGACATGGATCAAAGGCCTCGTAGTTCAAATGGTTTTCGCCGGTAAACCGACGTGAAAGCAGACCTTGGTCCCATGTTGGTGGGCTTGAACCTCGTGGAGGCTTCCTACGTACCATGCCTTGACATGGATCAAAGACCTCGTAGTTCAGGTGGTCACAACGGCTTACCGCTGGACTGGAATGGGACCCGACGTGAATGAGCGACGGGTGGGCTTGAACCTCGTGGAGGCTTCCTACGTACCATGCCTTGACATGGATCAAAGACCTCGTAGTTCAGGTGGTCACAACGGCTTACCGCTGGACTGGAATGGGCCCCGACGTGAATGAGCGACGGGTGGGCTTGAACCTCGTGGAGGCTTCCTACTTACCATGCCTTGACATGGATCAAAGGCCTCGTTGTTCAAATGGTTTTCTCCGGTAAACCGACGTGAAAGCAGACCTTGGTCCACTGTTGGTGGGCTTGAACCTCGTGGAGGCTTCCTACGTACCACGCCTTGACATGGATCAAAGACCTCATAGTTCAAATGGTGAATGTCAGGGTCGGTGCTCACTCTAAGCCCATGTGAGTCATGCTCGGTGTGAGAAACCAGAGGTTGCATGGACCTGACGATCACGTCGCGAAGGGTGCGTCCGTGAGAAGCGAAGAGGGGCTTACGCATTGGGCGGCCCATGGTGTTGGTACTAACTCCAGGATGGAGGCCCAGAGGGGGGGTACCTCGTTCCCTATCACGTCCTCCACCGACCTTGGTAGTGGGGAAGTACCGAGATGCACGGGTGAAATCATCCGTACCAAAGGTTAGGGGTTTATGCTCTGAGGCGACCCTTCCCCTGCGAACATACGCCACTCCGACAAGGAGGATCTCATTCCATGTGTGGAAGAGTTCCATTCCCGTGGAGACGAGTGGTGTAATGAATGTTTGAGCTGGGGGGACCTTTCGTGAGGGAGACGAGGTTGGGTCACAGTTTAACGTTATGTGTTGAGGACGTGGTGCTTGGCAGTTTAACGTCCTGCACCTCGGACGAGGTGGGTTCACTCCACACCCCTAGGGCTTACAGAACCGGTACCCTCTGGTCCTTGGGGAAGGGAAGGTGTCGGTAAGGCCATGGTAAGGGGGGGTCGTGGGAGGAATCATCGGGGGGTCCACGTTAGTGTGGCTATGCGAAGAAGAAATAGTCGTTAGCGTGCCTATGCGAAGAAGCATTATGCGAAGCAACGCTACGGGAGGTGTTGTCCATGGGACTTTGAAATCACATCGTGCAAACCTGGAGGGTCGCACAGAAAGAGGAATCGCTAAGAAGAGGAGTGTGCTCTGCGAAGTGGGGTGCCTAGGCCTTAGCATGGGGCATTGGTGGAAGTGGGGGGTGCTTCGCAAAGTGGAACAGTGTTCGCGGAGCACTGCCTCGCGAAGAAGGAGTGGTTTGCGAAGCAGGGTCCTGCCAAGAAATGTGCTTCGCGATGCATAGTTATCCTGCCTTGGCATAGGGATTACTAGCATGGGTTGGGTGTTTCGAGAAGCACGAGTGCTCCGCGGCTGCCCGGGTTCCCTTGGGAATCCCCTTCCTTTGCGAACTCCCTTGAGCTTTGCGAAGGGCATCCCTCTCGGAAGAGGGGCTCAAAACGAAACAAATCAGAGTCGTCTCGCGAAGTAGAAATATCTCGCGGATTTCATGATTCCCGGGGCAAAGCGTGATTCGCGATTCGGGATAGGAGAAGCCGAAAGGTCGGATCGTACCTCCTGTGGACTCAGGGGGAGTCGAGTATTTATAGGGAAGGGGCGCCGCGAAGCAGGGCTCGCGCGCCGCCTTCGGGGCTTCGCGGCGGGTCGCGGACGTCAAACCGGTTCGCGGAGGATTACCGCCTCCGGCGCTTCGCGGCGGCTCACGAACGTCAAACGGGTTCGCGGAGGATTACCGCCTCAGGAGCTTCGCGGGGCCGCCAAGGTTGGGGCGCTTCGCGGCAGGGCTTCGTGGCTGTGCTTCGCGACTGTGCTTCGCGATCCAGCGCGCCGGCTGTCTTTTTCATCCCTTCCTTTCGGGCCACATTTTTGGCGCCAACAGTTATCAAATTTTTTATCTTTCATATTACCTTATTTACTACAAAAATAAAGGTTTTATGTGGAAAATTATTTACATATTCTCCTTTTATTGGAGTAATGTGAGCATACATTGAACCCATTTACTCCCCCAAAAGTAACTTTGAATCATTGTGAATCTTCTATTGATGTCAACATCTTACCTACTACTATTTTACTCGATGATGCAACATCAACATCATCATCATTGTAATTACCCGTAACATAGAAACTATTGTTCTAGGGAAAGTATAAAAATTCCCATATAAAACATTTTAAAATAATTATTAAAAAATGTTTGGAATATCATTTATCAGTCCATATTTTGAAATTTCAAAGGAAAATCCATTGAATGTTACCCTATAACTTCATGTCAATGTTATAGGAAATATCTTGACAGTGTTCTAGTGGAAGCTCTAGTGGAAGTTCCACAATACAATAAATGTATTTATTTATAAAACAATATAATATATTAATAAAAATAAAATTCTAATTAATATATTTTTTAAAAAGTTCAATTATTGAAAATATATAACATTTGTTACGTAATTTTTTTAAAAAGAAATTAAATTCCCCTTTTACGATGCCATAAAATATATTAATAAATCTGTAAATTTAATTTATATATTTATGAAATTATATATTTTAAAATATATAAAATATATATCTATTGATGAAATAATAATTGAAACTAAATTTATTATATTTTTAAATATAATATATATTTTATATTTTATAAAAAAAATAAAAAAAAATTTATTAAGTGTTCTACTGGATGTTTCAGGGGAGGTTTTTGTTGGTGTTCCATGATAAAAAAAATTTATTTATAAAAAATTACAATATGTTAATATAAATTTAACAATAAAAAATATATTTACAGATAAATGAAATTTTAGAAAATATGTATTGCATTTGTCAACTAATATTTTTAAAAAATATATAATTTTCTGGTTGAAAATTTATGTAATCTTTCCGGGGAAATTTCAGTGGATATTTCAGTGGAAGTTCCAGAATACAAAAAAATTATAATTATTTAACTCTATAATGTATTAATTAAAATATAATTTTAATAATTTTTTTTATTATATTTTATTATGCAAAATATATATTACATATATTATATAATTTTGTTAAATAATTTAAATTACCGTATATAAATGTGTATAATATATGAATAAAATTGTAAATAAAATTCAAATAATCATGGAAATAAATATTTATAAATATATACATTAGAAATATATTTGTTAAAAATTAACTAAATTTATAATAAATTAAATTAAAATATATTTATAACATTTTTTTTACCAAAAAAATAATCAATAAAAATTATAAATCCATATTGTTTTAGTCAATGTTCTGGTGGATCATCCAATGGATGTTCTAGTGGATGTTCCACTATACAAGAATAATATATATTTATAAATATAATGAAAATTTTAATAAAAATGAGATTTTAATAAATTTATTTATATTAAATGCATTTATATAATATGTTTATTACATTTGAAACATAATTTTTATAAAAATGACATAATTTTACATTTACAAATGTTTAAACTATACGAACGAAAATGTTAATTAAATTTATAAATTTATGAAAATTTAAAATAAAAACACTTTTAACATATATTGAATATATTTTTTATAAAAAAATAAATAATATATGTAAATTCATCATGTGTGGAAACAGGTATTCGAATGGTCCTTCATGTGGATGTTAGAGTTGGAATAAAATACATTGTAACATTCACTAGAACATCCAATAAAAATTCATCACATCAATTAAATTCATTATATATTATTGTGTATAATATATTTCTTATTCAACAAAAAATATAAAATTTAAAAACAAAAAATATTAATCCATTATACATTCTTATATAGACATTATAATAAGAAACAAAATATGTCAAAATGCATTATGTTGCATGGTACTACCACTAACAAAAGTGAAACTTTTTGAAAATGAAATGCACATCGAATACAATCCATTGGAAATTGAAATTGGCCTCTGACAATACCTGGTGAAATTATCCCATAGAGACTCCTTCGATTAACCCACTGCTAAACCCTATTAGAATCTCCGAGAAATTTTCTTTACAACCATCAAAACTAATCACCAATAAAAATCTAAGAAACTAGCCTTCGATGACTCCACTAATCTGTGTGTATAATAACCCATCTAAAATAACACGAATAAATATCATTACATGAAATTTCATTTCACATGATTCATTCATGATAAGATGAAAATTCTCCCTATTTACCACTAAATCCAGATTATGCCATTTGTATAAATAAATATGTTTCAACATCCCATAACATCACTAGAAGATCATATATAATAGGGAACTAGAGATGATAATATGTAGAATGTTTCATTAATGGTGGTAGTCATTTTATTGTAGTGGTAGTATTTCAGTTGTATATGTCATTTTATTTTGATTTAAGTAGTGGAATGCGAGTGTTCTAGTGGTAGAATTTTTTTAACAAACTTTACTAGCAAATAGAGAAGGCTTGACACCTCAAAACATTCAGAATGAAATATATTTTTAACTATAATAAGTAATCAAATTAATTAAATATTTTTAAAAAATATATATCTATAATTGAATTAATTTTTCATAATTTCATTCCAATTGATTTTTATCATCCTTTTAAGATAAAAATCATTCAACACAATTATTATTTTTTCTGAAAACATGAAAAATATTTTGGGTAAACTTTATGTGTCCATATTTATATTACAAATTTTTCAAAAAAAAATTCAATTCATAAATTTTTAATAAATATCAAAAAAATATATATATAATTGAAACTCAATAATAAATCCACTAAAAATTGAAATTCCAGATTGTGTGAAACAATCACACATCTAATGTAAAGTGAAATTAAATTTAATTCTGTTTAAATATTAATGTGTGGATGAATAATTATAATTATCAAAATTATTAAATAACAACATACAATTTTTTGATTTAATTAATAATTTTTTAAATTATTCAAAAATTCAAATTAGATGCCAAATTTACCTAGTATTTTAATTAAACGAGGGGCTATATTTAATGAAAAACCGGAAAAAAATATTTTTGAATTTTCAATGCACATCATTACTATACAATTAAACATTATCATTCTTTGTGAATTTTATCATTAAATTTTAAAAAAATTATTGTCCTGCCTAAAATCAAATATATAATTCAGAAATTGAGGAAAAATAATTTTTTCGAAAAATGGTAACACCTCCTATGTGACTTTCACATAATTCATTATTTCAATTTAGATTCTAATTCTTATTTGAAGTGTGATTTTGAAATATTTAAGAGGAATTAAGATTTTAACAACATGAACACACATTATTCTTTATTTATTATGCTTCATAAATAAAAAATAATCCTCAATCATCATAGATATTTCTTAAATGACATTTTTATAATTCAAATACCCCCTCCACCATGGTTCAATATTCCCCCCACCTGAATAAGTTCAATTTTTACATATGAGCACATTATATTTTTTTTTGATTTTCTTAGACTTTTATATGGGATGCATATGTTGAATAACTTATTGAACTTTTTATAGTGGCCGTAGAGTCACAAACATAGTCCCATTAACATGGAGATTCATTATGACAACCAAATTTCATATTTCACTACATGTAAAATGGTATTATATTAATGTCTTTTATCTAGGCTCTATAAGGAGTTATTCAGTCCCAAATGAAAGGTAACATGAGATTTATATGGAAATTAAACTTGGCATATGTTATAATTTTTATGCCACAAAGACTTTTTGGTTTTCACCCCATTTAGTTAGTCATCAAGAAGAAATTAAAAATAAAATATGATATGTTCACAATATATTTATTCACATTTAGATATAAATAATAAATTTAATCCTCCCATCAATCTTGGTAATTTAATTATTCAGGATAACATTAAAGATAAATTTTCCAATCACTTTTGTTTATTTGTTTACACTCCAAAAAATATAAAAATAAAAAAACATACTAAAATAATGTAAATATTCACAATGAAATATTGTATGTTATTTTATTTTAAAATATATATTTTCCCATGATACCTTATCCCTCACCACCACATATGTTATGGAAACCATTTTATTTACATTAACCATTAATTGTTTTTCAAAAATGTAAGAATTGAAAATGAGTGCCCAAATAAATATAGAGAAAAGTGGCTACCAGGGATTCTTTAATTTGAAGGTAGTAAGAAGTATTTTAGGATAATTCAACACTTCTTACCAAGGATCTTCAAAAAACTACTTCATATTCTTCACATTAACATTCAAGGGGTTTTGCGAATCTTATCATTTTATTTAAATTCCCCATTGGGAAAATATTTTCCACTATAAGATATATAGTAAACTTGGAATTTATTTTACAATGTATTATACTTCTTCTAAAAGTTTCAAACAACACAAAATCTCCACATTGAAAGTCTCTCCTCTTTATAGGTTTTCCATGAAAAAATGTGACCTTTATTATATACTAATGTTATTTGGTTATTGGTTTTTATAGCTCCGTATTCATCAAATTCAACTTAATTATGGTCTCTCTATATCTTTGGATAACTTATTTTGAAGCCCATTAGGTTTTTTTCTATAACTCAGCAGACAATTAATTATTTCATTCATCTTGTAATGTTATGGTAGGGGTGTTAGTAGTAACTTTGAGTGAATTACGTGAGAATACCTCACTAATATACACAAGAATTATAATATTCATAATAATTCATATATTCAATTTTTTATATATATAAAATTATCACAAATTTCAAGATATTCTAAATAATTTTTTAATAAGTTTTGTTCATCCAAAATTAAAATATCTTCTTCCAAAAATCAATGAAACTAAAAACGATTCAAAGTAAAATATGGTTGTTTCTAAATAATGTATTTAATTGTGTCATGATGATTAATAAAATTATTCTTCGCCAAAGGTCGTGTAATGTTTTCCTTCATTTAAATATATTATTGTTTTGGAGTTCGTGAGGATTGGACAACCTAAGATTATGGGGGAATGATTCATACCTTTTTCCTCCTCTATGTTCAAAATGTTGGAATTTTAAGGGAACCGAATACCATAAAAAATAGTGAAAAATTATTTTAGAACTCATAATTAGTATGAAATTTCTAGGTTGTCAAGATGAACAACCACTTGGGTGTGTTTGAATTCTCCAATATATAGTGATGAAGAAACTGAGTGAGACATTACATTAATTAGTTCTCTTAAATCACATAATGCATATGAAAAATTAATCTCTCATTTAGTAAAAGGGAGAAAAATAGATACATGGATCATGAAATTTATGGGGGATTTATGGTGTAAAATAAAATATTTAATTTTTATTTTTATTGAATTCTCATTACCTTAAAATATCCTCCTTCTAATTCATATTTCATTGATAATTCTTGCATACCATGGGATCTAGATGATGGACTATAATAGTAGTATATTGATTTATAATTTATTAACTCTTGACTAAACCCTTTCTATAAATATTTTTCATTAGTTTTATTACGTTTTTTATACTTACAGTTATGGTAGGTTGGGTATGAAGTTGATCTTCCATGTTTTCTTTCACTTTATCCTTCATCTATGGTGGTGTTTTCTCAATTGCATCATATTCTATTATGAGGGTAAATAATTCAAGATTATTGGTATTATACCTCAATATTAATCTAGGAATGGTGATTATTCATTGATGTGCATCCCTTTTACACTTATTAATGTAGGAATAGATTAGTCAGGAAGCTTAACTAAGAGTTTATTCCATATTTCACTGATTGAGGTTAAGATATAACTATTTTATGTCATAATTTATTTCTTTAGGTAATCTACTTTGGTTTCAAGATCATACAATGGTTGATAACTTATATATGGTTCATAGATTCATCTCTGAAAGTATGGTGTCTTTAAATTTTTTTGGAATCAATTCTTTATGTGTGGTCTCCAAAGTTCCTGGTCCCTAACTCCATATTTAGTGATCGAGCCCTCTATACATAAATGGTTGTAGATTAGGTATTGAAAAAACGTAATTTGGTACATGGATTCATTGTTTTATTGAACATGAGGTCACCCATCAATATATTGGTCCAGGGATTGAATGTGTTGGAATAGCCTAGTGGTACGGTCTATGAATTCTATTTAACATTGATTAGTATATGTTTCCCATAATTGAGGATTTATTATGTATTTTTTCAAAAAAAAAAAATTCATCCATTCACCTCATGTACATACCTTGTGTTAGTTATCATAAAAAATATGGAGTGTTCTCGGAAATTTATACAGTCATTTCCCATACCTCAGTAAAAAATTCATCAATAAATTCCCTTATAGGGAAAGAATCCAAATGGTTCTGGTTTCTATCCATTAATCATTTTTTAAATAATTCCATGAAATGATGTTATTAACAGGGATAATGTGGGATGTTGTTTTTATTCCTTTGAAAGACTCCTAACACTCCTCTAGGGTCTCTATAATTGATTACTTGATTACATTAAGATATTTCCTTATATATAAACACATTTAGGTAGATAAATAGTTATAGAGGAATGATAGGGTTTGTTCATCCTAGGTAGTGATCTCTCTAGGTTGGATATTATACAAACACTACTTGTATATTATTTTATGGGATATGGGAAATGATTTATGGCTAATATGATCATCGGTGGTGCCTATAGGTTTGAATCTATTATAAACATATACAAATTCATGTAGATGTATGTTAGAAATTTCTCATAAATTACCATGAAACATAGGTGACTAACATTGCATTCATGTTTTAATCTCACAATATTATTTATTATTCATTTTCAAATGGAATTTGTTTTTGTTGAAATTACTTGCATACAGTTCTCATAATATTCTATTAATATGTTCTTCTTTTTCTACCATTTTTTAATTACTAAGTTGACTTTAGGGGAAGGAGAATAAGGGTTTGAGAAATCTATCAATAGGATTGAGAAAATATCTATTTACACTACCTCTGTGACTCTCAATGGCCTTAGTCTCACTCAACCATGTATAAAATCCAATTAGTTGATATTAATTTGATTTGGTCATTTGTTGAATACATTTTAAAAAAATGGTAAAATTAAAAACATGGGATTCCCCGAAAAATATCTGGTTTGATACACACTTTTCATGCGATGGTCAACAAAAAAATATATGAACATAAGAAAAATGTAATAGTAGTAGTAGGAATTGGGATATTCTCTCTAGAAGAAAATGTTTTGAATTATTTAATAACTATTTTAATATGATTAAATTGTGGGAAATAGTGGATGTAATTAATTTTTTTCAGTATCAATTTAATGATAAGTGTTCATACCATAGACAAATCCCTTGTACTCTTATTGAATGATTATTCAAATTTTTCCCTACTATTCTTCTAATTAAATGAAATATCTATTATTAAAATTATCCATTTTTTTAGTTTAGAAGAAAAATGAAAATTATCAATTTATTCCTTATCATTTCCTAGACTTGTAATCATATATCTCTGATCACACTTATATTATAACACTACATATAATATGATATGGTAATTTTGGTCTATGTATTTTTTATCTTATATTTAATGGATTCAAGTATTTGATATTAAAAGTGAATGATATGATAATTATCAAACTGATTAATCCATTAATATCCAAAAAATTACATAATAGGAGAATTAATAGTAATGATAAAAATCATCAATATGGGAATCAAGGATCTATCCATTGCATTACCAAAAATTCCTATTATTCCATCAATGGAGTATTAAATCCATATAAAATTAATGGAAAATAAGTAACAGTAGAATTAATGATTGATTTTAGAATACATCTTTTATATTAGTGAGAGTTTGTGTTCCCTCTGCATAGTTGAAGGTTCGCTTCTAAAAAATGAACACCTATATTTCATTACCATGCATCAAAGATTCATCACATAATATCTACATGTATATTCATATTCACTCATGAACATTGGATCTTGTTCCATTTCTATATCATTGACTTTATGAATAATATATTGATGCATTTTAATTCACATTACATATACCATTATGTATATTCAAATATTAAATATGTACCCTTACATAACCATTGAATCCTTAGTGATACATTGACATAATAAATAATGAATTGTGATATTCATTTGTTTTATATCATATTAAATTCAAATATTATAAATTTTACAATCTTTTCTTCATTCCATTAAAATGTATCCTATAATTTTTTTAAACTATGGTATTATTATTTTTCTTATTTTATATTGTTGAGACTCTCCTTTCATGTGGGCGTACTTCTTTGAGAGATATCCTTTTGGCCGACATGTTTCCATTACGTCCCTAGAAAACTTTGGTAATCCATTATATGAATGGATACTTGGCCATTTTTTCACTGATATTCCCATTTCATCTTCACCACACATGTGTCATGTTACATGATTTCTCGGGTGATCCTCTATTTCAACGGGGTGTGTGTGGTGTATACTGGTTAGTTGTGAGGTTTCATCATGTAGATAGTGTAAGGGGAAATTGACTCCTCCCAATGACATTGTCTATTTGGGGGATTCATACCTGATTTTGGCTCATCAACATGTCCTTTGGGACTCCCATCTCTAGTTCCCAAAACTCAGCTATATTCCTTCTAATCTCCGATGGTGAACCTCTATGCCTGCAAAACTCCATGTGTAACTACTAGTGTATAGATCCAGGTGGATCTTTTATAATAGTTATCCGAATACAAGGACATGTACATGTGTAGGATGACCTTTCCCTAGGTTTTTTCATGTTATGGGATCCTCATATAGCATCAATTATTAGGAAAAGGAATATGAATGCATAAATAGATTGGGTTGGCCAGACATGTTAGTGTTTGAAACTATATGTTCTTCATCGCATTAGTGCTAAATTTAATTTGTAGAAATTGTATCATCTACATGGATATTGATGTTTCTTCGTCTATGTACTATAAATATTCTTCATTTTTGGAGCTTAATAAAATGTGTGTCTTTTTGGTGGTTTTCTTCTTGTACATGTATATACCCATGGTACAAAAGCATGTTAAATCATTTTGTTCATTACCATTTTCATATAATATTTGGATACATATATTCAGTGTCCATCAATCAATTACTTTCATCATTACATTGAAATATCTTGTTTGGTTATATTGTTTTTTGGTTTTTCTACAACTGTTTATATCACCCCAAAATCTCACATTGTGTTATTAGAGTCTCTGTGGATTACATTTAGTATAGAATTAGTTTTTCCTATGCTATTTATTTATAGTTCTAATTTATGGTTTATTTTTGCATTATAATATCACTCTTAAATCATCACTTCATTTATTAATTTCAATTATTCAAATTCTCTATCCCATCTATATTTCAATGAACTTCATATCTCTTTGGATAGAACATTTTTTTCAAAATAAATTGGTTGGATTTTTTGGGGTGTATATTTAAGTTTGTTCACAAGAACAAATCATCTACTTTGTGGGTAATAATGTCAACAATAAGATATGATATTAAGGAACTTGATGGTGGAAATGAATTTAATATGTGGAAAATTTTGTTCAGATTCCTTCTTGTAATGTGGGGCCTAATTTATTCCATTTTTGGGCCTAATGAACATGTTATTACATTGAAGTTGTTTCCCCAGATATATTAGTTAAATCACATAGCTCCCTTTTTATTTAATTAGGGGATAATGTCCTTAGATAACTATCATATGAGTCTAATACTACTGGAGTTTGTATTAAACATGAAAATGTGTACATTACATTTTAGTTAATTGGTAGGATTTACAAAAATACATTTCATGATTCACTTTTATATGAAACATTTTAGTTTAATTAAATATTATATAGTTGAGTCCAATAATGACATGATACATTTAGCAAACATTAATATTTCATTTTTTGAATAGGATTAAGAAATTGTTCTACTGATCTCCATAGATAATTCATACAACACACTTTTTTATAGAATGTTATATATATGAGACACTTGAACCCTAAATGATGATAAATTAGACCATCATTTTGAGGAATTACATTAAGAACCTATAATCAAATTTAAGGTCGAGAGCTTGTTCTCTATTGGTAGACCTCAAAATAAGACTAAAAGGAAACAATTTTATAAATATAAGAGTAAATGAAATAAGAAACCCATGTATATGTATATTTATTGTGATAAAAAGGACACGAGTTTTCATTGTGGATAACGTGGCACATTAAACCCAAGTGTAAGAAACTCAAACAAGGGTTATATTCTAAACAACCAACTAATCAATCTCTTCTTGTAGACTCTACCTATGACATTGTTGAGGTCCTTAATGTGTCCACCCATATACTCAATCATGATTAGGTTCTTGATTTGGGTTGGTGATTTCATATTTCTTCTTTTAGAGATATCTTTCTAGAATTGGTTGATAGGGTATATGGAGATTTCATATTAGGTAATAACAACAGGTTTAAGGTTGAGTATAGAGGTTCTATTTTTATTTAACTTCATTAACATACTATCATTACATTATTTGATGTTATGTGGGATCCCAACTACCAAAGAAACATGGTTTCATGAGGGGTCCTAGACCAAAAGGTCTTTTCCTTCTACTCTAAAACAGTTTGTATTAAAATATCTAAAGGATGTAGAATCATTCTAATGGTATATTTAATAAATGGGTTGTATGTATTGAATTGAAATACCCATTAAAGGTAATTAGGCATTTTCTATTCAACCAATAATAATAATATTATGCTTTGGAATAATATAATGGGGGCATGTTAGCTCTAAAGGACTTGAGGAACTCATAAATAAAGTGTTTTACAGTGACATCACACTAGGAAGTCTTATATTTTTAAGAGATGCGTGATAACAAAGGCCACCAGGGTTAGATTTGGAATATCTAGTTTCAAAGCCTCTAGTCCATTAGAATATTTCCACATTCATATGTTGGTTCTATCTAGGAATTTTTCCCATGGTGGATGTTCTTAAATTGTTTCCATCATAGTTCTTTTAAGGTTGGGGCCGAAGCCTCATTTATTATTAAAGGAAAGCAAATACCTCTTTTACTGGGTAGAGGGAGACCCATTAAATAGCCTTAAGGCCCAGTGGGCATTTAGCCCATTACATGGCCTGTAGGCCATCTTTTTACCATCATAGATGAATCTTCTAAGAAATCATGAATTTACATTCCAAAATACAATTATTATGTTTTCAAAACTATTAAAAAAAGGAAAATTTTAGTTGAAATCCCAATTAGGATGAAAGTTAAAACTCTTAGAACAAAATGTGGGATTCAATACCTATTCCTTATGTTCATGATGTTTTTCAAATATTATGGTGTTTAATAATATATAATGGTTTGGAAGACATACCAATATAATGTATTTTCATAAATAATGAATAGTATTGTTCTATCAAGATTTTGGAGCCTGCTTGCAAGCTCAGGCCTCCCCATATCCTTATGGGTAGAGGCCGAAAATTGTGTTGTATACATAATTAATAAATGTCCATCCCCTAATAATAAATATAAAAAACTTGAATAATTGTGTAACGGTAATACCCCTTACTATAACTAATTAAGAGTCTTTTTTGTACAGCCTATGGTCAAGTTATGAATGAAAATTTAGAACTGAGAGATCTAAAGTGTATCCTTTTTGGTAACACTAAGGATGTTATGTGGTATACACTATGGGGATAAAATATAATACCAAAATTTCATAATAATATATATATTGTATTTCATGAGTCTTTTTATTTTAGATCCATTATTTCCACATCTAGTAGTAGTGATTTTGCCCTCCAATAGGCTGATGAAACTGTGATTCCATCCGAGTTTTGGGTCATGTCATGCCTTATCGCCATGATGAACATCCTACTATACTGGTTTAATACTATTATTATTCACATTTAGACTCAATTTTTGGGCTTTAAACCCATAATAGACACTACTAACTATCTTTAGATAGAGAAAGGATTGTTCTAAGACCACCTATTCAGTTTAGTTGGTACGATTTGGCATCTTATGCCTCTCATGTAGCCGAGGATCTTAGAGATGATGATCCAAAACCCTATATAAAATCCATAAATGAAAAATACCTAATGATGAGGGCCCATTCCATTAATTGAAAAATGTAATATATAAAAATGATCTACACATAAACTATTGTTATTAAACCAACTAATGAAACAATAATTGATTCAATGTCGATATTTAATAAAAAATATGATAACATCGTCGGAGATAAAATCATGTAAAAACCAATGATAATAGATATGGGTTTCCATCAAATATAGGGAATTTATAACAATGAAAATTTTACTTTATTGTTAATTATTTTTCTATAAGGAAGATACTTTCCTTTTCACCATAAAATGTTTTAAACATTCATCTTTTAAAATGTGTAAACTTTTTTTTCACATGGTGATTTTAAAATAGAAATTCATATTAAACATATTGATGGTTATCCTAATTATGTCTAATTGAATAAAGTATGACTTTAAAATAACTATTTTTATAGCTAGAAACAAGACACTGGGATGGGGTACTTATAATTAAATTTATTGTTATTAGTTAACCAATTAATTAAGTATCGATATGATGTATGTTTTTACTTTAAATAAACAAAAAATGTCTTGATTTATTAGAGGATTTATATTGATGAATTTTTATTTCGTTGAAAAACTATAAATGTCATTTATAGTGTTAAATTATAATTAAAAATCATGTTTGAAATGAAATACTTACATAAAACTAAGAAAACCATAGGTATTAAGATATTTAACAACATACCAAAAATTAATTTTTTTCTCTCAACATGATTATGTTATAAAAATACATAATAGATTTATGCTTGAATCTATAAAACAAGTAAATATAACTATTGGAAAACATGTTATATTTTCAATAACATTGGGACCCATAGTTTATGATGATTATCTCTTTAAGTTTAAAAAACCTTAATTTAATATTGTGGGCAGTTTCATGAATTTTTAGAATTCTACACACCCAGATATTGTCTATGTAATCATCACATTAAATTGATTCATCACAACACATAGAAAGATGCATTAGAATCCCATTATGTGGATTTTAAGCTTCATGAAATGTAGCTCTAATATTTATTTTTTATTGTACAAACATGGATATTAAATAAATCATTTCTAGTTTTGATGATGATAACTATGATACAAACATTGACACTCATAAGTATTTTACTAGGTAAGTTTTTATTTCATTTTGTGGTACTATATAATTTAAATACAAAATCAAAACCATGGTTTCACATTCAACCTTGTAATATTATTATATTTTCATTACTGAGATAGTTAAAGAAGCTTTATGGATGAATGGTTTTTCATCTAAACATAGATTTTATAAAAAAATTCATTGTTTATTCTGATATCCAATCAAGAATTCACATATCTATAAATATTGTATTCTATTGTAAATATAATCACATATATGATAGGTTGAATTTTATTACTGATGTTTTTTAATTGGGAACCATGTGTATCTATATGATACCCACATACATCAACATGGAAGATAGTTTGACTAAAACTATGGTGTTTTTTAAATTCTAGTTTTTTAGATAGATTGAATTTGGATTCAATTAAATAACCTTATGTGTAGGAACATTGAAAATTTAAAATGTAAATGATAGAGATTGGTTAATTGGGGTATTCATTTATTTCATTTCATATTGAAATGAAATTTTTTAAATTCCCCCAATTATATTATTTTACCATGTCATACAACTATTTCCCATGAAAAAATCATTTATTGTGAATTTGTTTTTTATTCTATAATTATTCTTTTAGACCTCTCTTTTCATGTCTGCCTCCTTATTTGGGCCATGTCCTTTAGGTCGGAATTTTTCCCTTACATCCCTTTGACATTGTGGCAGTCTATTCGATGAATGGATCACTGACCATTGATACGGTGAGCCGCCTGATAGATCATCACTTGAAAATTTTCTAGTTAAAATATTTTTCAGGTGTTATTCTATTTTTGGGGCGGGTGTGTGGTGCACCCTAGTTGGTTGTTTCATTTTTTCATGCATGCGGTGTCTGGGGGAATTGATACACCTTGTGCCTCTGTCACATTAGTGTAATGTAAACACTCGTAAATTTAAAGGAAATATTTTTTCTTAATTCTTTAAAATTTTACGAGTTTGTAGTTTCCCACGACACCTGATTCCGAGGCCCAGTGTGCTCGTAATCAATTTCTGATGTTTTGTTCAGGTACATTTAGTAAACATAAGTGCGGGTTTTACAATCTTTTGAACCATTACTCGGAATTGAAAACTGAGGACACCAATGAACTCACAGCACCGATATTCTCTTAAGGGGATCTTTACCGTTGTTGCGTTTTATGTGGGTTGAGAGTTAATTTTAGGGGATTTATAATAAAATAAATAAAATTGTAGCACACAATTTTATTTAAAGAAGTTGGTTAATTCCGAAAATGGGAATTTATAGGTGGGTCCCACACCCACATATCCTCACATGAGAGGAATTAGTGTGGTGGGGCCCACACAAGCCCTAATCCTTTTATCTTCCTTTAACACCCAATTAAAACTCCCCTTTATTTAATTTTTGACAACCCACTGTAAACCTTTGGACTTCCAGTTAAATGTGGAGCCTCTCCATCTATCATCCATTAATGATGCCAACTCTGATTCATTAATTAATTCAAATTACATTTTTAATTAATTTGAATGTACATGGAAATGTTATATTATGGGAGGGCCTTTTTATTATTTTGGTTGGAAAATATTTGGGGGAGAACTCTTGAGAAATAAAATAATAGGGTTCTTCTTTCGACAAAGAATTGCCGAAGAACGAAGATCATCTCCTTCAATATTCGGCCAAGCCAAAGGGGAAGGAGCCACCTGCAAGGAACGCCGACGACATGCCATCCTCGGATCCTTTTTCCTCGACCTCCATGAGTTGACACCGCCTCCCTGTGACTCCTTCTACGAGCGAACCTTAATTCTAGGTAGGGGTTTGTACAATGTGAAGTGATTATTTTGTACCCCGTTCTTCATTGAGAATCATAGTTTGTCATCGGCCAATTGATACTGCCTAACGCAGAGGACGTGGGCCGAAAAAACACAGCTCGATGACCCTATGATGTTTCTTGTTTTGGATCGCAATATGTGCATGATGGAAGAGGAGAAAATGGGATCAGGCGGCGACCGCGCGCCGGCCGCGTGCGGAAGAACCGCGTCCCGCAGCTGTGGGCCGCTCGGCCAAGGAAGAACCGACCGGCCATAGCCAGTGAGACCAAATAGACTGTGGCACCATGAGGGCACCGTGCTACGGAGGACCGCGGACCGCGTTCCATGGGCCGCTCGACGGATGAACCGGCCAGCAGGCATCCGGCTCAGCTGGGAAGACTCGCGGCGCCAAGAGGGTGCCGTGCTGAAGGAATCGAGGCCTGCCCGAGTGGGCCGCTCGAGCCCGGAAGACCGACCAAATTCGGCCGGCCGGACAGGAGGGCAGAGCCTCTTGGTGCCACTGATTAGGGAGAATGGGGGGCCGCGCCCCCCCGCATCACCTGACCATCGAGTTGATCCACTCGGCCAGCCGGGCTGTGTCGCGGCCAGCAGGGCCATGCCGCGCCGCGCCGCGCCCTCATGGGTCGGGCCACGCACTCTTGGGTCGGGCCGCACCATATCGGGTTGGGCTGCACCATATCGGGCCGGGCCGTACCCCACTGGGCTGGGTTGCGTGCATCATCGGGCCGGTCCAACCCTCTGCCGAGTCGGACCCACCGAACCAGGTCGGGCCGACCCGCCAGCCCACTGGGCTTGACGGGCGGGGCTCGTTTCAGTTAAATTTGAATAACTTCACGACTATGCGTCCGATCGATGCACTGTCTACGGCACTGGGACCCTTACGATGAGGTGTCCCTTTTGAGATACTCTAAGTTTGTTTTGGACGACTTTGGAAAAACAGCCGGGTTGGTTCAAAACTGAAACCAATCGGTCCCTTTGGTCGGAAACTCTTATAACTTAAGGACCCGATGTCTGATTGATGTGACGTCAACTACATTGGTTTCCATTGGATAAGATGGTTCTTTTGGAATACTCCACGTGGTATTCTGATGAGATTGGAGTATGGCCAGTTTGGTTTTAGCTTGAAAACCAACCGGCCCCCTGGAACAGAAAAGCCAATAACTCACAGATCAGGTGTTTGATTGACGCGTCGTCTGTTGCATTGAGACACATATGACGAGGCAGTCCTTTATGATAATTTTACGTGAGACTTTGTGAAAATTGTATTATCATCCCGAGGCTCGTGGAGAAAACCCTCCCGGTGACGAGGGAGCAGATTATAGAGACCTAGTACCTGGCTGAGACTTGATGACTACTGATCGATCGACTCGGAGTGATTCAGATGGCCCTGTGGAGAGCGCATGGTTATAGCAGCAGACCCATGGTAGAGGAGCTCTTGGTACTTGTGGAATACCCACGGTACTCGACAGAAGGAGTACCTCCGTAGGCTATGAGGGGGAGCGCTTGGTTGTAGCGGCAGACCCATGGTGGGAAGCGCTTGGTTGTAGCAGTAGGCCCACAGTACTCGAGAGGTGGAGTACTTCAGCAGTCCAAGGTTAGTGGGAAACGCTTGGTTGTAGCGGTAGGCCAACTATAATCGAAAGAGGAGGAGTTCTCCTGCTGCCGTGGTTTCGAGATCATGAATAAAAATCGTAGTTTGAGCTGAGTCAATGACCATTGTGTTCTCCTCATGATTGAGATGGGCTACTTGATAACTTAGGTGTATGTATGGGCATATACCTATGTAATGGTTATCCATTTATTTCATAAATTATGGATTATATTTTCGGGATTTATTGAGACCTTGAGGGTCTTGGGGTCCCTACTGAGTATCTTTGTAATCACCCCTACACGGTCTTTGCCCGCACCTCGTTGTGTTGGATGCAGATGACAGATAGCACTCACAAAGGCCGAGAGCACCAGGACTGGATGGTACCTGGAGGTGGACACTCGGCATGATAGCACACGGATAGGACCGATAGACGTGGAGTGACAAGGAGGACATCTGTACGTACCCTTTAGGTAGGAAACCGGAGGACGATCCCGGAGGACGATCCAGGATCTGTTTTCACCTGACAGCTGTTTGTCTTTTTCAGTTGTACATTCTTCAGTTGTAGTTGTACCTTTTTGTTGGGCTTGTATTTCCGGACCATTTGTATTTTCAGCACACTTGTTATATAGCTTTTCTTAGTGTTTTCATCCTCTTGTACTCTGGTAGTGTGTGTTACATTATATAAATGAAATTCCTTCCCAGGTTTTGTGGAATTATGCCTTTGGTGCTAGTCGCCAGCCCCTGGCCTAGGGAAGGCGGGCTTGGGATAGTCACAATACAGGCCCCGGGGAATGGGTCTTGACAAATTGGTATCAGAGGAGTCGATTCTACCGCATAACTTATGACTCTTATATTTCTTTTTTTGAAGCAATAGTGTTATGGGTACTAAGTTTGGTTTTCAGTTTAGGGAGTCCAGTGTTGGTGCGGGAAGCCGACGTATCCATACACCAGGACCCTGTCTTCTGACTTCTAAATCAGTGAATGAAAACACTGATTGTGTGTGTGTTTTCAATAAGTTTTTCATTATGTCAGCTCAATCCAAGTCAGCTTACTAGGTATATTCTTTTGACTGTGTCATATCTGTTCTTTCAGGATGCCTCCCCGCAGACGACTAGCTAGATCCCCAGAGTTGTACGTACTGATAGCCCGACAAGTGACAAGGCCTCAGTATCGGTCCCTATTCCTTTTGAGACACCTGCGGAGGCACTAGCGGTGCTACCACCTGTTGGGCCACCAATGCCACCAGCCCCAGCAGCAGGTGTTGCATGCCTCTTGATTGCACTGCATGAGTTCCAGTGCCCGAGGCCACCCAGGTTCTGGGGAGAGACGGACCCACAGGTGTATGAGGATTGGCTGGAGGTTGTGGTGATAGTCCTCGGGCTATTAGGGACACCAACAGACTTTATGGTGATCCTTGGTGCCAGTCTCCTTCATGATGAAGTAGGTAAATGGTGGAACCTGATGCTTCAGGTCCACGACGAGGCGACACTTCTCTGGGCAGACTTCGAGTGCTTTTTCCAGGCAGATTTTATAATGACCCACACTTATTACATACATAATCATGAATTTATTCAAGAAAACACTTCCTTTTACATTGATTATCTTTTCATGTTTATAGCTTTAGAGAATTAAGACAAAACATTCATAACATTACACATTGTTACATAGTGGATACCATAAAATCAGTTTCCATTTTCCTCAGAAAATAAAACATTAAAACTTAAAACAAGACTCCTTGACAATTCATCAACATTTAACATGTCTTACTTCCTTGTTTTACTCATCCATTAACCTGTGAAAATCATTGGTATGTGCATAAAAGCTCAGTATGGTATGAAAAAGAAGGAAAATCCCATTAGTCCATGAATACTCATAACGTAAGAAAACATTTTCAAAAGACATGATTTCCACCCATAAATACTTACTTCGTGTAACATGAGAATTACACAAGATCCACACAAACATAAATATAATCATAGAGGTATCTTGGGGCATTAAAAACATAATCATGTAACAATATTGGCTACCTTAGAATTTGTAACCCTCATGGCTACCTTACTTTGTGTAACCATCGCAGTTACACTTGGAGTAACCATACGGCCGACCTCCAACTTACTCATACCCAATGCATTAGAGGGAAATATAGTTCCCACCCTTCATCGTAAACAATTCCCAATAACCAAAACATAATCATAAAACATAAATAATATCTTAAAAACATTGCTTTTGATTATCGTAAAACAGAATTTTAAAAGAGGCGTTTAGAAGAAAAGTCTCTTATATACATCATTTACTTGAAGTGAGACTTAATAGAGTCAATGGAATATGTATATAATCAATAAAATACTTATAATGAAACATAATATAAACAGAACCCATCACAAAAACAATTTAAATAGCACATAAATAATAAATTAGAAGGTTAACCCAAAGAAGGGAAATCGGGTTAAGAATTCCCTTACCTTAAGCATGTCATACTTAAAACATGTTAAAAACTATTGTATAATGGTTAAAACAGTGTTATTAGTATTTTACAGAAACATTTTCATGTTTATAACATCTTATATGGTCATTTAATAACCTCATTTCACCCCTTAATTGTTAGTATTTTGTAACTTTCATTATTATGGGTGAGTTCTTTTGTGATTTCCATGATCGGTTCATGATGAATCATTCTTGTTGATTGGAAGTGAAACTCCAGAATTGGAATGGAGTAGTATTTAAATATTTCTAGTACCGTAATTTATACAATTTATCACTTTTATTCTTTATATGATAATGACTTATAAGTTAAAACATTAATGATGTTTGTTTAGATCATTTTAGTGGTTCTTTGATAATAACAACATCATTTTGTCTTTCAAATTAGAACCATGAGTAGAAAAGAATTCCAGAACCATATATGGGTCATAAAACATATATTATAACCTGGATAAACCATATAAATGGTTTCATGAGCTGGATTGAATGAATTAATGGAAATTGAAAATACATCGTCCACGATGTCGGTAATTCGACACAAATGGACAATGTTTTTTGATTCATTAAATAAGTGGAAGAGGAGAAGTATACTGATGAGGAATTTTCCATAATAATGAGAATATAATGAAAATACATGATTCTGGAGATTTCATGCCTCTTGGATAAGAGGGAGTGAGGAATGAAGAAAAACGAATCATGAAACAAATTAAAATCTTGAGAAATTTCTCACGAAAATTCGGCAGCCTAACGGCGTCTCTTAAAATTTCATAAAAAAATGATTGATGAGAGGAATGGAATATATCATCATTCATACAAGATATGGACAGTAAGGGGGGAATATTTAATGAAATATCTCAACACACGAAAAAGGGAATGGAATAGAATAACAAAAAATGAAAGAAAAGAAAGAAAATAAAAGAGGTTGTTTACCTCTTGATCTCTTCTCCTTGAGATCCTTCTTAAGGGCTTGGATTTTGGTCTTTTGGTGAGACCAGAAGCTCTAGGATGTGGGGAAGAAGATTGGGGAGGGAATTTTTCAAAAATTAGAAAATTATCAAGGCTTGAGAGCTGTGGGAGGAAGAGGGGATTGAGGGTGGTATTTATAGTGGAGGAGGGGAGGCATTTTAGATTATTTTAATCATTATTATAATATTTTTATCAATACTATGAATAATCTCAAATCAAGTGGCCCTAAATAGTGATAATATCATGTGAGTTCTAAAAACGTGGCCTTGCATCACTTATGATGTCATAAATTGTGCATTTTTACTGATAAATTGGTTATACGGTATTTTATCGTATTTCACTATTCACCGAAAATTCAAGAGTTTCAGAAAAATACCAAAAATTTACCCCAACCATTTTTCGATATGTAGAACTCAAAAATGAACTCCATTTTTCAAAAATAGTTTTGTAAATATTATTAATTTTATTTTTAAATAAGGTCACAGTTAATTAGAAAAATAACAATATTGATGTGCAATTAGTTTTATTTGACATTGGAAAATTAATTAAGATCCCATTATCCTATTGCCTTGGGAAAATAAAATAATAATATTATTTACTATCTATGAGGTCATATTAGTATTCATATTACTATTCATATTACTATTCATAAGGGTATGTTACAATTCACCAAAAAAAAGTTTGTTTCATCAGTCTCTAAATAACATACTGAACATAATTGTAGATGAGCGTTTCATGAAATTCAAAACATAGAAGAAATAAAATTATGTTTCAAGGATACTTATAAATATATAACTTAACAAAAATTTCAAGCATTTTCAATTTATTTTTAGAAAACCTTAGGATGTTACATTATCCCCACCTTCTTGAAATTGCATCCTCGCAATTTTACTTACTTATTAATCAACTGAGGGTATTTTTCCCTCATAGAATTTTCAGACTCCCATGTTGCGTCTTCAACCATGTGGTTTCTCCACAAAACCTTTACATGGTGGATTACCTTATTCCGCAATACCTATTTTCTTCGATCAAGAATCTGAACTGGTTTTTCTTCCTATGAAAGGTTCTCTTCCAACTGAACTGTTTCTGGCCTCAAGACATGTGATGAATCTGAAACATACATTCTCAACATCGAAACATGAAAAACATTACGTACTGGAAACAAGCTCGGAGGAAAAGCTACGCGGTATGCAACGGTTCCAACTTTATCCAAGATTTCAAAAGGACCGATGAACCGTGGACTTAGTTTCCCTTTCTTACCGAAACACATCACACTTTTCCAAGGAGATATTTTAAGGAAAACATGGTCACCTACCTCAAAAGAGAATTATTTCCTTCTATTATCTGCATAACTTTTCTGCCCACTCTAACCTGTCCTCATGTGTTGTTGGATCATCCTCACTTTCTCAGCAATTTCTTCTACTAATTCTGGCCCCATCAAATTTCTTTCACCGACTTCATCCCAAAACATAGGAGTCTGACACCGCTTTCCATACAAGGCCTCAAATGGTGCCATCTGAATACTGGAATGGAAACTGTTATGATAAGAAAACTCAACTAATGAAAGATGATGATCCCAACTTCCCTGATAGTCCATTAAACAAGCTCGAAGAATATCCTCCAAATTTTTAATCGTTCGTTCTGACTGCCCATCTGATTGAGGATGAAAAGCTATACTGAAATTCAACTCTGTCCCCAATGACTTCTGAATTCCGTTCCAAAATTTAGAAGTGAACATGGGATCTCGGTCAGACACAATGTAAAGAGGAACTCCATGTAACCTGAAAATCATCTTGTGGTACAATCGATAAAGCTGACCCAATGTCATTGTATCTCGAATAGAAAGAAAATGCGCAGACCTTGTTAGCCGATCAACAATAACCCAAATCTCATTGTTACCTCAAGAAGTCTTTGGTAGTCCCACCACAAAATCCATGGATATATTCTCCCATTTCCACTCTGGCACTGGAAAATACTGAAGCATCCCCTTCAGTAACTTCCACACTGCATTAACCTGCTGACATGTCAAACATTTCATTGTAAAATCAGAAATATCTCCTTTCATTCCATCCCACCAATAATACTCTTGAAGGTCTCTGTACATATTAGTACTTCCAGGATGAACAGAAAATGGAGAACTATGAGCTTCACACAACAATTCTTTCTTCAACTGGGAATCCCAAGGCACACACAACCTTTTTCCAAATCTGAAAACACAATATTTATCAAGATTAAATTCTGTAAACTTACCCAAATTAACCAATTCTTCCTTTTTCTGTAGCTCATGTTCTTCCCTCTAGCTTTCATAATTTTGTCTGACAACGAAGACTGCACTGAAACTTGAAATAAAAGAGAGGTATTCCCTGCACCAACAACTTCCAATCCAAAATTCATCAAATCATTAATCAAGGGATCATGTTCCAAACGTATCATGGTTAAGGATGCATGATGTTTCCGACTTAAGGCATCCGCTACTTTGTTTTCTTTTCCAGGATGGTAATTGATCGTGCAGTCATAATACTTTATCAGTTCTATCCATCTTCTCTGCCTCATGTTTAATTCCTTCTGAGTGAATATATACTTTAGACTTTTATTGTCAGTATATATTTGGCATTTTGTTCCGTATAGATGATTCCTCCAAATTTTCAAAGAAAAAATCACAGCTTCCAATTCCTAATCATGTGTGGGATAATTTAGCTCATGAGGTTTAAGTTGTCTCGAAGCATAGGCAATTACCTGATCATTCTACATCAAAACACAACCAAGTCCCTTCAAATAAGCATCACTGTAGATGAATAACTCACCATTCCGGCATGGTAAGGCCAAAACTGGAGCATTCCCCAATTTCTTCTTTAGTTCCTGAAAAAAAACATCACATTCCCTTGTCCAAACAAATTTAACCCCTTTCCGTGTTAACTTAGTTATCGGTCTAGATAACTGTGCAATGTTCTTATCAAACCGTTAGTAATAACTTTCTAAGGCTTGAAAACTATGAATCTATGTAACATTTGTGGGTCTTGGCCATTCATCAACTACTTTTGTTTTTGCGGGATCAACTGTTATTCCATCATTATTTACAATGGGCCCAAGAAAATAATTCCATTGCAACCAAAAATCACACTTGCTGAATTTTCCATATAGTTTCTTTTCTTTTAATGTTTGTAAAACAACCCTTAGATGTTTTTCATGCTCCTCTTTATTTTTAGAAAAAACCAGAATGTCATCAATAAATACAACCACAAACTTATCCCAGAACTCATGAAATACTCTATTCATAAGATTCATGAATACAGTAGGTGCATTAGTTAACCCAAATGGAATAACAACAAATTCATAATGCACATATCTATTACGAAAGGCTGTTTTCGGGATTTCATCCTCCTTCACCTTCAGCTGATGGTATCCAGATCTCAAGTCAATCTTGGAAAAGTACTGATCTCCCTAGAGCTGGTCAAAAAAGTCATCAATATGAGGCAAATGATACTTGTTCTTAACAGTGATGTTATTCAAGGATCTATAATCAATGAAAAGTCTCATGGAACCAACTTTCTTTTTAACAAAAAAATAGGGGCTCTCCATGGTGATGTTCTGGGATGAATGAAGCCTTTGAGAAGAAAATACTGCAACTGATTCTTCAATTCAAATAGTTCTATTGGAGCCATACGATATGGGGTTTTGAAATTGGATTAGCATCAGAAATTAAGTCAATTATGAATTCAACTTCTCGTTCAGGTATGACACTGGGTAACTTCTCAGGAAAAGCATCAAGGTATTCATTTACCCCTGGAACATCATTATTTTGAATAGTTCCCTTGTTTTCAACAATATGAGCAAGATAACTTTCATTTCAATCTTTCAGTAGTTTCTCATCTTCCTGATATGTTATAAATTTTATGGGTTCATTCTTATATACAAAATAAAACTCTTTCTGAAAAACAACTTCTTTAGCACTACAGTCAATCTTAGCATGATAATCAGAAAGCCAGTCCATCCCCAGAATAACATCAAACTCGACTAAGGGTAAAACAACAAGGTTTGTAGGTAAAGTCTTTCTACATACCACAATATAAATATTCATATAATTCCTCTTTTCTATAACATTTCCCCCCTGGTGTTTTAACAACAAGTTCGGGTCTCATTTGTTGAGGTGATATTTCCAATTTACTAGAAAATTTCTCAGAGATGAAGGAATGTGTAGACCCCGTATCAAACAAAACTTTAGAAAAATATGAGTGAACAAACAAAGTACATGATACAACTTCATTGGATGGCCCAAAACCTACTAACATAGTCGCAAAGGATCTCACTACACCTTTCTACTTGTATTTTGGATTCTTTGCATCATTTGGATCCCTCTTTGGATAGGCACTTGCATAGTGACCCATCTCACCACATTTAAAACACTTTACAGTTTGCTTATCAGGATTATTCTTTGGATCATTTTCATTGCAATCTCAGGCCATATATCCAAACTTACCACATTTAAAACACTTCCTAGTTTTGATAAGACATTCCCCAGGGTTCTTCTTGCCACACTTTTCACAAATTGGAAACTGGATTTTCTTACCATCAGATTTATTTGGTTGATTCATACCCATTGATTTCCAATTGGACCTCTTCTTCTCTTTGTTTCCAAAATGCTTGTGATTGTCAACAAACTCCATCTCTACCCTCTCAGCACATTGGACAAGTTTCTCATAACTTTTGAATTCACGGGAGGCCAACGCCCTTCGATACCTTGGCTTCAATCCTGAGTAAAAGCAGTTTATTTTTCTATCGAGATCCAGAATAATATTTGGTGCATACCTCGCCAGTCAGGTGAAGTTCGCCTCATACATAGCCACTGAATCTTCCTCTTTTTGTTTCAATTCAAGGAATTGCTTCTCCAATCTAAGTTGCACCACCTTAGGAAAATATTTTTCAACAAAAACACTTTTAAATTCATCCCACACCAAGGCATCCAAATCCTCTCTACCCCTGATATTCCATACCATTGACCACAACTGATCAGATACCCCTTCAAAATGATAAATGGCAAGACTTACCTTTTGATTTTCCGAACATCCCATAACATAAAATATCTTTTCAAGGGATTTAATAAATCCTTCTACTGCCAATGGGTCAAAAGATCCACTGAATGCAGGATGATGTTGTCTCATAAAATGTTCCACCACTGTCATTTTACGTTGGGGTACCTCTATTTGTTCTCTTGCATGGATTCCACAAGAATTTATTTCATGCGTTAACTGAGCCATTACTATCACAAACTGCTCGGTTCCAATCCCTACCATTCCGGGATGTAGATCAGGAAGGATGTCATTTTGTCGGTTCCTCTCCTCTTCAGCATCCATGTTCCTTATGAGGACAACCATTATAAACAATAATTTCATAGATGAAGCTACATGGAAATCTTTAAATGCTATAACAAATTAAACATTGAGTGAAAATCATTTATGGTATTCTATTAGCATCACCCTAATCCCTAAAGTTATCTAAACCATCCTCAGATACCAACTATAATGACCCGCACTTATTACATACATAATCTTGAATTTATTCAAGAAACCACTTCCTTTTACATTGAGGATCTTTTCAAGTTTAGAGCTTTAGATAATTAAGACAAAACATTCCTAACATTACACATTGTTACATAGTGGATACCATAAAATCAGTTTCCATTTTTATCAGAATATAAAACATTAAAACTTAAAACAAGTCTCCTTGAAAATTCTTCAACATTTAACATGTCTTGCTTCCCTGTATTACTCATCCATTAACTTGTGAAAAATCATTTATAATCTTTGGATGAGCACAAAAGCTCAGTAAGGTATGAAAAAGAATGAAAAATCACATTAGTCCATGAATACTCAAAACGTATGAAAAAAATTTCAAAAGACACGCTTTCCACCCATAAATACTTACTTAGTGTAACATGATAATTACAAAAGATCCACACAAACATAAATATAATCATAGAGGTATCTTGGGGCATTACTTAAATAATCTTGTAACCATCTTGGCTACCTTAAAATTTGTAACCCTCACGGCTACCTTACATTGTGTAACCATCGTAGTTACACTTGGAGTAACCATACGGACAACCTCCAACATACTCATAACCAATGCATTGGAGGGAAATATAGGTCCCTACCTTCATCATAAACAATTCCCAATAACCAAAACATAATCATATGCCATACATAATATCTTAAAAACATTTCTTTTGATTATCGTAAAACAGAATTTTAAAAGAGAGTTTAGAAGAGAAGTCTCTTATATACATCATATACATGAAGTGAGACTTAATAAAGTGGATGGAATATGTATATACTCTGTAAATACACATAATGAAACATAATATAAACAGAACCCATCACAAAAACAATTTATATATCACATAAATAATAAATTAGAAGGTTAACCCAAAGAATGTAAATCGGGTTAAGAATTCCCTTACCTTAAGCTTGTCTTACTTCAATCTTGTTAAAACCTCATGTATAATGGTTAAAAGAGTGTTGTTAGTATTTTATAGAAATATTTTCATGTTTATAACATCTAATATTGTCATTTCATAACCACATTTCACCCCTTAATTGTAAGTATTTTGTTCCTTGCATTATTTTGGGTGAGTTCTTTTGTGATTTCCACGATCGGTTCATGATGAATCGTTCTTGTTGATTGGAAGTGAAACTCAAAAATTGGAATGGATTATTATTTAAATATTTCCAGTACCATAATTTATACCATTTATCATTTTTATGCTTTATATGAGAATGACTAATAAGTTAAAACATTAATGATGTTCGTTTAGATCATTTTAGTGGTTCTTTGATAATAACAACGTCATTTTGTCTTTTAAATTAGAACCATGAGTACAAAATAATTCCAGAACCATATATGGGTTATAAAACATATATTATAACCTGGTTCAACCATATAAATAGTTTTATGACCAGACATGAATGAATTAATGGAAATTGAAAATACATCGTCCACGATGTCGGTAATTCAACACAAATGGACAATTTTTTTTTGATTCTTTAAATAAGTGGAAGATGAGAAGAATACTGATGAGTAATTTTCCATAATCATGAAAAAATAATTAATATACATGATTCTGGAGATTTCATGCCTCTTGGATTATAGGGAGTGAGGAAAGAATAAAAACAAATCATGAAATAAAAGAAAATCTTGAGAAATTTCTCACTAAAATTCGGCAGCCTAACGACGTCTCAAAAAATTTCATAAAAACATGATTGATGAGAGGAATGGAATATATAATCATTCATACAAGATATGGACAGTAAGGGGGAATATTTAATGATATATACCAACACATGACAAAGTGAATGGAAGAGAATAACAAAAAATGATAGAAAAGAAAGAAAATAAAAGAGGTTGTTTACCTCTTGATCCCTTCTCCTTGAGATCCTTCTTAAGGGATTTGATTTTGGTCTTTTTGTGAGACCAGCTGCTCTAGGACATGAGGAAGACGATTGGGGAGGGAATTTTGCAGAAATTAGACAATGCTCAAGGCTTGAGAGGTGTGGGAGGAAGAGGGGAGTGAGGGTGGTATTTATAGTGGAGGAGGGGAGGTATTTTAGATTATTTTAATCATTATTATAATATTTTAATCAAGACTATGAATAATCTAAAATCAAGTGGCCCTAAATAGTGATAATATCATATGAGTTCTAAGAAAGTGGCCTTGAATCACTTATGATGTCATAAATAGTGCATTTTTACTGATAAATTTATTATACAGTATTTTATCGTATTTCACTATTCACCGAAAATTCAAGAGTTTCAAAAAAATACCAAAAATTTACCCCAAACATTTTTCAACATGTAGAATACAAAAATGAATGCAATTTTTCAAAAATAATTTTATAAATATTATTAATTTAATTTTTAAATAAGGTCACAGTTAATTCGAAAAATAACAATATTGAAGTGCAATTAGTTTTATGTTACATTGGAAAATTAATTAAGATCCCATTATCCTATTGCCTTGGGAAAATAAAATAATATTATTTTTTACTATTCATGAAGTCATATTACTATTCATATTACTATTCATAAGGGTATGTTACTATTAACCAAAAAACAAGTTTGTTTCATTAGACTCTAAATAACATACTGAACACAATTCTAGATGAGAGTTTCTTGAAATTCAAAACATAGAAGAAATAAAATTATGATTCAAGTATACTTATAAATATATAGCTTAAACAAAATTTCAATCATTTTCAATTTATTTTTAGAAACCCTTGGGATGTTACAGAGTTTGTCCTATCCAACCTTTGAGTGGTGCAGATACAGGAACTACTTCATCTGCAGCAGGGAAACATGAGTATAACTCAGTACTCAGTGAGGCTCACTGACCTCTCGCGCTACTCTATACATATGGTATGATGCCCGTTCTCAAGGGCCCGAACCTTCGATCAGGGGATCAGGAGAAAGATTAGAGCATCATTTGTCTCCCACATCATCCTGACGTAGACGCGGGTGTTGTAATGAGCCCTCCTAGTGGAGAGTTCCCTTGTTGAGCAGTCTCCAACAGTGGGACCCACCACCAGCCGACATGCAGCAGAGTCTTCTTTAGCTGGCAATAGACAGATGACGCAGGGATCCAAGAGGACCAGACCCATAGGTGGTTGACCACATGACTCAGGATCGTGTGTGCGAGGCACCCGGGGTGGAGAATGACTTACCAGGAGCCGAAAATGTTACTCTTGTGGCAGGCTTGGTCACATGGCATGTGACTGTCCGACCCGCCATACAGACAATAAGAAGACAGATGAGGGACCTCCCAGGCATATGTAGAGGTTCGATCGCGGCACACCGCAAGGAGCAGGAGACCGAGGAAGAGTAGTTGTCCATGCAGCTTGTGGTGGACGACGCTTCGAGGTGTTTCCACCACCACCACCAAGAGTTCCACCCCGACCACAGGGAACGGGTGGAAAAGGGAGAGAACAACATTAGGAAGCTGAAGCATATGACTATCGAGCTCTAAAAGCAGGAGGACAAGTGCGGGACTAGTTCCAGGAATGGAGGCCTTTGTTCTTTATTCTTCTAGTTTCCTTGATGTTGTTGTTTGTGGTTCTTATGCGTCTTTGTACTTTGAGCTGCAGTAATAAAAGACACTTTTTTTTATGATGTTTTCTTTCCTTCCTTTTGTGTGTTTAATATTAAGAGGTTCTAGTTAAAACTGTTTACATGACCCTCACTTTCGATATTTCTAATGGATGAGACCCAGTGACCACACACTGATGCTGATAGAGTGACTCAACCCTTGGAGGTGAGATTAATGGTTGGATCTCTTGGTAGTAGTGTCAAGGCCTTACGACATCATCCCCGACATGAATTTGTACCGTTCATGTTAGGATTGGATGTATTATTCAAAGGATGTGGTTCATCTCGGGGATGAGACTGAAATTCTCTTTTCGGCAGAGGAGAAATCATAACAGCTATTGTAAATCACAGACAAAGAATGGTGTAGTCGAGTTCTTACAATTGGCTAGTCTCAGCCATAGTTCTTTGAGTGAACGGTTTATAGTTTACACTAATCTCAATAGTCACAGGTGTATCTTCTCTCAAAAGGACCTGAACCTGAGATAGAGGTGAAGGCTTGAGTTCCTCCAGGACTATGACTTCGAGATACTCTATACTCCTAGGAAAGATAACGTGGTAGCGGATTCTCTCAGTAGGAGTTCGGGCATTCAGATTCTAGGAGAGGTGACAGAGTAGTTGGCTGAATTACTGATATCCTTTGTGGATAGGGATGGTGAATCCTATTTGTAGTCACTCCTCCAATTCATCAGAAGATTAGGCGAGGTGTCTTACCGCCTGGCCCTTCCACCTCAGTTGCACCGGGTGCACGACGTCATCCACGTATCTCAGCTGAGGAGATGCGTGCACGACCCATCCCACATCATCGATCACAGGGAGACTTTCACGGAGGTTCCAATGGAGATCGAGGATCAACAGGATCTGGTCATGTGTGGACGTTTGATTCCTCTGGTGCGTGTTGGTTGGCAGCACGGGAACCTCCATGAGGGCACATGGGAGTAGAAGGCTCAGATGCCTATTCAGTACCCCCATTAGTTTCCCTATTGTGTGTTATAGCTTTACGGGGATATAAATCCCTATGTTGGGAGTAATGTAAAGACCTAGAAATTACAAGGATTTTTTTTCTTAATTATTTGGAATTTTACGAGTCTGCGGTTTCTGACGGCACCTGATTCTGAGGCCCGGTGTGCACAGAATCAATTTCTAATGTTTTGTTCAGGTACATTCAGTAAAAGTACTTGTGGGTTTTTTATATTTTAAACCGGTGCTCAGAATTGAACACCGAGGACACCGATGAACTCACAGCTCTAGTATTCGCTTAAGGGGATGGAGCCACCTGCAAGGAATGCCGACAACATGCCATCCTTGGCTCCTTCTTCCTCGACGTCAAAGAGTTGATGTCTCCTCCCCACAACTCTGTCTATGATCGAACCTTAATTTGAGGTAGGGGTTTGTACAATGTGAAGTGAATATTTTGTACCTCATTCATTTTTGATAATCATTGTTTGTCATCTGCCAATTGATACCGCCTAACATGGAGGGCGCAGGCCAAACGAACATGGACAGACGACCCTTTTATGTTTCCTGTTTTGGTTCACAATAAATGCATGTTGGAAGAGGCAACGATGGGAGAAGGCGATGGTCGCGCGCTGGCCACGTGCGAAAGAACCGCGGCCTGAAACTGCGGGCCGCTCAGCCAAGGTAGAACCGGCCGGCCATAGCCGGCCGGCCCGAAGAGATCTTAACACCCTGAGGGTGCAGCGCTGCGGAGGACCATGGCCCCCGTTCTGCGGGCTGCTCGGCAGACAAACCGACCGGGCTGGGAAGACCCGCGGAGCCAGGAGGGCGTCGCGCTGAAGGAACTGTGGCCCGCTCGAGCTGGCCACTAGCACCTGGAAGACCCGCCGCCTTTGGTCGGCCGGATAGGTGGGCGACACCGCTCAGTGCCGCCGTTTTGGGAGACCGGGTGGTCCCCCCCCCCCCCCCCCCCCGCCGTATTGCTCGGCCACCGGGACTTGCCCCTCGGGACGGGCCATGTCATCTTGGGTCGGCCGCGCCCTCTAGGGTCGGGCCGTGCTATCTGGGGCTGAGCCACACCCTCTATGGTCGGGTCGTGCCCTCTCTGGCCGGGATGCACCTGCTCAGGCCATTCCGCGCACCACCGGGCAAGGTCGGGCGCTTCACCGGGCCGGTATGACCCTCTGCCGGGTAGGGCTGACTCGCCAGCCCACTGGGCTTGACGGGCCGAGCCCGTTTCTCTTAAATGTGAATAACTTCACAACCATGCATCTGATCAACGCACCTTCAACGACACTGGGAAACGTATGACAAGGCAGACCTTTTTCAATACACTAATTGAGTTTTGGACAACTTTGAAAAAACGTTCGGGTTGGTTCGAAACTGAAACCAACTGGGCCCTAAGAGTGGAAACGCTTATAACTTAAGGACCAGACGTCCGATTGACATGCCATCAACTATGTTGGTTTCCTCTTGATGAGACAGTTATTTTGGCATACTCCATGTGGGATTCAGATCTTATTGGAGTATGGTCAGTTTGGTTTTATCTTAATAACCAACCCGGCCCCTGGAATGGATAAGCCAATAACTCATAGACCAGGCATCGGATTGACGCGACGTCTGTTGCGTTGAGACCCCTATGAAGAGGAGGTCCTTTGGGATACATCTTCATGACACTTAGTGACACATGGAGTATCATCTTGAGGCTCTGGTAGTGTGTGTTACGTTTTATAAAGGCAATGACTTCCCAGTTTTTAGATAATTAATCCTTTGGTGCTAGTCGCCAGCCCCTGGCCTATGGAAGGCGGGCATAGGGTAGTCACGATACAGGCCCAGGGGGATGGGTCATGAGATGGAATCATTCTGAATTCTGGCGCCTCTACTGGATCTCTGGATCCCCCCACTTTAGATCCCAAAACCCTATCCAGATGCTATTGGATCACTACTAGGGTACCTTCTCACCTTCCAAACATTGTGATACACTACTGGTGTACAGATCCTGGTGGAGTTTTGATGAAAATTCTCCTTACAATAGGATGAGTACTTGGGGAGGACGCTCCATTTCCTGGTGTTTTGGATGTAATTTTATCTTTTTATAGCTTAGACTTTTGGGAACAATTTGATGAAGGCATGGAGATATCATGATGTCTAGACATGTGATTGTTTGACACAATATGTTCTTCAAAATTAAATTTGAGAATCTCATTTGTAGAAGTTGTCTCGTATGTGTTGTGGTTGTTGTTTCATCATTTATAAACTGTAAATATGATTTCATTTTTTATCATAATAATATTTCTATGGTTAGTGGGGTTGTTGTCATGCACATAGGTCCCACGGGAAAAAAGATGGTTAAAACTTCACATTCATTGATTTATTCTTATAATGCTTTTCTATTTGTATTATATTTCCTTCAATCTAAAATTTTCTTCATCACCTTGAAATGATCCAATTTAATCCTAACATTTTTTTATTTTTATATCACTATTTGGATTTCCAATCAACCTCACAAAAAATTCTCTCAGGTACCCAAAGGTATCCATTTTTATATGTGTTTTACATTTACATGATTAATGAGCCACACGACTACACTGAAATGAGCCGTGAAATTTATAAGTAAACATTGTGTGAAGTGTGGAATGGGTCTAACATAAGGCATTCAATATTTCAAAAAAAATTGAAATTGTATAAATTAACAGAAGAGAGAGGATAAAAAGAATGTGAAAACATTTACAAAAAATGTAAGAACAGTGTGTAAAATGCTAGAAAGTAAAAGATAACATGTGTATTTACATGGTTTGGACCTGTTTGGTCCCACCCCAAGGAAATAAAACCACCAAAAACATTATTATTATTATGTAGAAGAAACAATGAATAGAGGAAATAGAAGATTGAATTTAGAAACTACGCATATAGATCATCGAAACGATCCATGACTAAGGCCCTTTACACTCCTAGAGTCAAATTGAACTCGAGTTGAGAATAGTAGTATACACCTCCATGAAGTATGGACTCATGTACACAACACTGACACCCAGACTAAAATGAAAACAAAAAAAATTCAACGAACCAACAAAATAGGAAAAGAACAGTATCATGAATCTGGATCTTGGAAGTGTTGATGAAACAAACTGTACTTCCATGGTTGTAGATCCTCGACACAGTCAACATAGACCTCATGATTAGTCAGCCCACCAATAGAGGGGTTCAACAGGATAGGGGGCGTAATGATGTTTGAGTGGATGAAATACTCTACATATTGAAGAAGAAGGAATTCCACTGAATCGTGATCTAAATCCACAACACCTAAATAAGTGAGGTGGGGAAATAAAGGCAATCAGTCAGTGAGGAAATAGTTGAAGTCAAGAGTGATATTCGTGGTGGATAGGTGGATGGTGGAGGGTGTGTGGAATAATACTAAAGATCATTCTAGTACAATGGATTGCATGAATCCCAGTCCACATATTATAATAAGAGTGGATGGGGGAAGCACAACAAATCATGGGGAAAAAGAAGCATAAACCGGAGTCGTATGGTCAACCCCAATCAACGGAATAGATAGCACCCAAAATCAATCGGATAGAAAATATCATGACCATATGTCCAGACACCAAACAGAAACCCAATAGCTAGGCCCAAGCGCCAGCCTACCATCAAGCCTGCAAAAATATATCTAACACAAAAATCCCAAACAAGATGCATAATAATAATATAAAAAAGCAAGGAAATTTTAAAAAAATGGATTTCAAATTTGAAAAAAGAAATAGAAAAACTATAAATTTTTTAATTCAAAATAAATTATGGTGTTCCTTCGAGGCCTAACATTCCTACCAGCAGGTTTAGCTAATAATTTTTTAATAGAAAAAATAAGCCTCTATCTACAGAATCGATCTTTCATGGATCGTCTTAGTGTGTTCTAATGTGGTGCATCAAATGATCATACACACTGTTATTTTAATATCATATTAACAAAAAACATACTTAGTAATAAAACAAACAATTTATCAGCATTAAATTGAAAAAATTACCATTATTTCATTCATCTTCATCGATTCCCTTAAATCTTATAAATAGAGACACCTACAAAAAAACAAACCATCCTTATGTGTGAAAAAATTATAAAAAATGAAAAAGGAGTAATTATTAAAACCAGTACAAGTAATAAAAAGACGGTAAAAACACACCACAACCATAACCAAGAAGTTGACAGGAGAAAGAAAGTATCTATCTAAACTTGAACGGATCCTTCCAGCCTAAAAAACCCATTCTAACTGTTTCCCTGACAATAATATGAGGGTCAGTCCAAGGAACGTAATAAAGTGAAAAAAACTATAAAATATACCTTTTTCAATATAAAAGGGTTTCTAAAAAGTCATAGAACATCCATAGTGCCACAACTGGGGAAAACCAAATTTTTTTGTCATACCATCCTTATTGGTAGCATTGGGACAATACCTTTTAATAAGGTTAGTTTTACCACAATAAATACACTATATGTTCATAGTCTGATTCTTAACCATCCATTACATACCATTGTTTCTATCCAGACTCATAACACTCAACATTTACGGTTCATTATTTACCCAATCATTTTCATCCTTAAAACAATTTTTTTACATATCGAGAAATAAAACTGTTTCATTAAACTCTTCTAACATTATAGAAATCATGGCCAAACATCATAAAATCATTTAAATAAATAAAACAATAATATGGAAAAATTAAAATACCTAATGCTTCATCTTCATCTTAAACTTATAAATCTACATATACTACTTCAAGAAGCACTTTTTCAAACTCATCAATATGAAAAAAATAGATGATCAGGGATTCATCATGAAATTAAACTCTCAATTACTAGTAAGGGAGACAATGAAATGTTTTAGTCATATAAATATGTTCATGTTTTAACTATATGTATTTATCATCTGATTAATTCCCAAATTCTCAAATAATCTTGTCTCTTATGGTTAAAATCAACTTCTTGTGAGAAATTTCTGAAATGGTAGGGTCAATATCACCATAAATTGTGGGGACAAACCATTGAAAAAGATAGTGACTACATGTTTTATATAACTTTACAAGTCATCCATGGGTCCATTCCAAACTAATAGAGAACACATTTTTATGATCCACATACAAAATTCATTTTCACCATTGAACATATCGACTTCAAATTTGTCAAAAATCACATAAACTATTAGAGGAATTGATACCACATGTGATGATTGGAATGGATCTGATTTAAGGTTTTCCAACATTATAAATAATCTGAAAGGAAATCAAATAAATGAAGAGAAGAAATATGTTTGAATGCATGAGAAAATAGATACAATACGATGAAAGAATAGCCAGTGAAATGTAGGAAATTAAAATATAACATGAGTATTTACATGGTCTAGAAAGGTTTTCTCAATCTCCATGATAATAATACAACCAAAATCATTATTATTATTCAAATTAAATAATGAACATAAAACCAATATGTTGAAATGGAGAAAATATGCATCTAGACCATTGAAACTATTCATGATTGTGGCCCTTGACACTACAAGATTAACATTGATTTTGAGCCATAAATGCTAGCATACCCCATCATGTAAGAGAAACTAACATAGGAAACTGCAACCACAAATCCAAAATGATAATAATAAAATAACATGTAGGACAAAAATAAAAACAAATAGTATCATGAATCCGTATCCTAGAAGTATTATGAAATAAACACCACTGGTGTGGTTGTAGATTGTCTACATTCTCATCATAGTGATCATGAGGACCAAGATCTCCACCATAGGGGGTAATCGAGATGGGGTTGTGATGGAGTGGTAGTGGAAGAAATAATCTCTAGAATAAAGAAGAAGGAACAACGAACCATGAGAAAAATCCAGGATAGGTGCTATTAAAAGTTAAAATTGAGCAGGATAGGAGGACGGTGGAGGCAATGTGGAATAATCTAGAAGATTAGGCTTGTATAATAGATCCGGAGAATCCAAATCCACGTAGAACCATAGGATTTTATGCCTTTAATGAATAAAAGATCACATGAAAACAAAAAAATACCAACGTGAGTAACCATAGCCATGTGATCGACCACAATCGACAGTCAGGAGTTTTTCGGGGCTACTCTCAATTCGAGAGAAATAAAGAGGAGGATCTCCATGATCAGCTACATCACACAGTATCAATCGTTGATGGCAGAAGTCATGGTGGATGCACAAAACCTGATAGTAGGAGAAAAATAAAAGGAAGACAAACCACCCCCAACCACTGGAGAACATCTGTTTTTTTCTTCCAATATTTTAAAGGTACCAAAACCAGTGAGTGTGTAATATTGGTGATCCTTTGAATATATCTGAAGACAGTGATAATAGAGATTTATTATCTTTCTCCCATGGTGGTAGGCTTTATGCTGAACCACATTAATAATTTTTGTTCTTCGTTTTACTCCTATTTTGTGGGATTTTTGGTTCCACTCACATCTGCTGCGCTACAACAAGTGGTATCAGAGGGAGCCAGAGAGATTAGTGTTCAAAATGGAGAGGTGATGATGAGATTTCCAATGATTGGAAAATTTAAAGTGTTCTACAAATTTGTCTGAGGCTAGTTTAATTTATAATATGACGAGATGATTCCAACAGTGCAAACAGAATTGAAAATGATGTTGAAATGAAGGAGATAAGCTCATTCATATTTTGTTCAAAACCAGGGGTGAACAGAAACCCCAGGCCGGAGAAGACATTATTGATCATGACACTGATGAAAATTACAGCAATATTCTAGAAACTGCTCTGGTGTGCCATGTCAGCGCCATGTTATCACCACGTCAGCAGGAAATCTGGACCATTGATCATCTCCTGGTGATATGTCGGCCAATATGTGTCCAATTTCGATGATACTTTAGTCAATTTCAACTATTTCAACCATTTCAGCCGTATTTGTACATTTATTTTCAAAATTCACACTCAATCCAATGTTTTTAGAAGGGTGTGACATCAATATTGGTGATTTCATTTTCGACAATGAAGATGGCTCCTTGCGGAGCACTACCAATGTTGTAGATCGAGAAGTTAGATGGTCAAAACAATATTATCTTGTGGCAAAACATAGTGAATGATATTCTTGTGTAGCAGGGAATGATCAGACTATTGATCGAAGAAAATCCAGAGGCAACAAGTAATGATGATAAAGAAGAGCTTTAGATGAAAGTCATAATCACAATTCAACTGTGTCTAGAGATTGAGGTAAAGTACTCGGTGTTGGATGAGACCTCACCGAAGGATATTTGGATGAAGTTAAAGAAAAGGTATATGAAAAAGTAACTCACCAAAAAATTATTACTAAAGAAGAAATTATACCAGTTGGGAATGGATGAGGGGAATAATTTTTTGGATCAAACCAATGAATTTAACAGGATCTTGAAATAATTATTGGGGATCAGTTTGATGGTTATCGAGGAAGACAAAGGACATTTTATTTTTTTCATCACTAACAAGTTCATTTGATAGACATGTGACTTCATTTCGCATGGTAAAGGGAAAACTGAGGTTTCACGAGGTGATTGCATCGATTCAAGATTTGGAGGAATTCCGAAGACCTGTAAAGCATTTAGGTGAGAAAATCACGGTGATGGGAGATGATCATTGTGGGAGGAGCGGATATTGGAAGTTGGGAGGTAAAGAATGGTGACCAAATTCAAGGGGACCTGATCCTAGTGAAATCATGTGTTCCAAGTGCAAGAAAAAGGGTCACTATATATGTTACTGAGGAGAGAAAAAATGGTATGTTGTTGATAAAGAGAAATATAAAGAGAATGATGCACTCATCACAGAATTATCGGTAGATGATGAAGTTTGTATGAGAATAGGAAGATTTTACTCCGATGGGATAGTTGAATGGGGAGAAGTGTAGTGTCATTACTACAAATGATATGGGCACATTAATTAGGAATGTAAATTGATAAAAAGGAATAATGAGTGGGATCCAAATCAAAAGTAATATGATTGGGTTCTAGATTTATTTGAGATTGACACGCATATGCATGACCAAAGGTGTGTTCCATACCTTTCAATAGGTGTGAGATTCAGTGAGAATTGGCGATGGGTCAACATGCGTGGTTCTGGTAGTTGTTATAGTGAAATTGAAGTCTCCCAATGGAGGAGTACATAAACTGGATGAAGTGAAACTTATCCCGAGGATGAGATAGAACATGATATCATTAAGTAGGCTTGATGCGAGAGGATACACAATCTCCATTGTAGGAGGATTGTTGGAAGTCTCACACAGGGATGCAATAATGCTTACTATGAAGGTATCCTAAGGATTGTATCATTTTAAGGTGACCAAAGTCTACTCGAGATCGATTGAAGACATTGTAAGTGACACATCATACCGCATAATGAATCATGTTTGATTTTCCGCTGATGTTTTCAACACTTGCAAGAAGTCTACATGACTAGTTTATACCCCAAATTTGTTGTGAGGGGGTGAATTTTGGGGTCCACTCCAAATCTGTGAGAAATCAATGGGAGGAGTCTTCTTGATCGGCCATATCATATAGTAGTAGTAGTAGTGGGTGATAGTCGACATGGTGGACGTGCACCACCCGACGACAGGAGAAAAATCAGGGGTAGACGAACCACCCCAACCACTGAAACATTGCTAGTTTTTACTTCATATATTTTAATGGGACCAAATACTATGAGTGTGTAATATTGGTGATCCTTCGAATTTATCTAGAGATAGTAATAATAGAGAGTGCTCATGTTTCTCCCATGGATGTAGGCAGTAAGCTGAACCATGTTGAAATTTTTTGTTCTTCATTTTACATCATTTGGGTGTGATTTGTGGTGCCACACACCTATGCTCCACCACAAAAAATATTTCACTTGAAATTGGGCTGACAGAATATCCCACACCCATATGTTTAGAATCCAAACAAAAACCCAACATCCATTCCCAAACTTTGGCCTAGTTAGCAAGTTCGAACGAAACCACCTGACAAGAAACAAACCCAAACATAATGCATAATAAGAATAATATTTTTCATGGAAATTAAAATAAATGATTTTAAATTTGAAATAAAAAATAATAGTCTTCATAATTGATGATATGATGGAATCTCTCTTACACATGCATTCCATTATATAACTTTACCCTGGTATTATTTTACCAAAATATTATGGGGTCAGTCATCCTCATTTTTGCCAATGGTATTTTATTCTTCACTTAGTGTGAATTCTATATCGAACCTAAATCTGTGGCATTGGATGTTCTATGAACCTGTATCATTCTTCACCCATACTAGTAAATAAGTCCATGTAATTAAAAATTTGGGTTTTCTTTCATAGAATTTCCAGGGATTCATTATGTAACTGCAAGCATCAACATCATCCTCTTTCCAAACTCGATCATAATTCAGTCCTCAATGAGTCATAATCCATAAATTGATGTGCTAAATTCTGTTCATTCAGGATTATAATTATATTTAAATAAGGAATTTAAGGACAAATTCAAAAAAAATTATAGGTCATTAGTGAATACTGTATTTTGTGGATCTACTAGACTATGAACGATATTCATCTATATGTTTGTGAGTTTCAATCCTACATGGGCTTTTGACTCTGATTCACCTACCCTATATTAAAATTCTTTGGATGGAATAGAGTGGAATGGTCATCTTTGGTGGATATTTTCCTCCACCATTCCATACATCGTCATCATAGATTTCTCAATATTAGTGAGGAAGCTTAAAAATCTGGGTAGCATGGTTGGGTGGTATTTGGGGTTGGCGATTGAATAAGGGAATTTTGTAAGTGGTACCATGGGTATTAGGGTAGAAGAATGGGCACACTGATAGCAGATAACAGTGGTAGTAGTGGTAGTGTGGCAGTAGAAAGAGGTACCTCCCATGGTGGAAGAACATGGTAGTAGTGGTTTTTTGGTAGTAGACCTCCATTCTTATGGTATAGAATGTGTTTCACTTATGATAGATTTGATCTTTCTCACAAATTATAGTAGTTAAATAAGAAAGGTAGCTTGTATTCCTGGTGGTAAAATTTGAAATATGATGGTAAGGATTGCTCGTTATAGTGGTATGAATGGATGTAGAAAACATTGACCATGATGGTAGTAGGAATTTTCTTCCGATGGAAAACCACACCTTCGATGATAGTAATTGACCCGAATTGGGCTGGCGATAGAATTTTTTCACTAACAACCTATACTATAGTAGCAGCCTCAAAACCTAAATAAATTAACAAAAAATGTTTTATTAAGAAAATTAAGTATTCAAATGAATTACATAATTACTAAATCAACTGAAATTCATAATTTATTTACTTTTTCAGAAAAATTTCTACAAAGTTAAATTCAAATTCATTTATAAATAAAAAAATCAATTAAAATCTTATTATTATAAAAAATAAAATTATTTTCTAAGGTGAAAATTAATTATAATGATATAAATTTCATAATACATTATTTTCAATTTACTGGTTTTTAATTAATTAAAGAAAAATGAATAAGTGAATTTAAACTCATGAATTATTTCTCTAACCATTTTAATTATAGATTGAATCAAAGAATCACATATCAAAATTTAATCAAAATTAGTATCCGTATTTTTTGGAAAACAATGTATGGCATTGTTATTATAATTCCAAATATTAATAAATGACTAAAAATGTTTTGTGATAACTGAAAATTATGTTCATAAATAATGATGTAACACCCCGACACCAGATGACCAGATTCGGTGACTTAAATTTTTACATTGGGATAATTACAATGAATCAAATCCCGAGGAACCATAAAGTATAGTGGTTTTGGAATACCAGATTACATACATGATACAAATTTTACATTGAGAATAAAAAAACATCATACATAGAAATTAGTGTTCTAACCATCCTTGAAACTCATTAGGAGAATTTGTCTTCATACCCTAAGGAAAGGAAAAAAATAAGGATGAGATTTAATTCATAGTATTGGTAAAGTACAGAGGATATAATAATGAATCAATTAGAATAATCAATATGGTAAGGTAAATAACTGAGAGACGATGTTACTTTATTAATAACCCAAAAATAAAATGTATCAATAGATTTTATCATATGAAAATCCCACGGATGGTAATAACAATAATTTAAATGTCAATGAATGAAATTCTAAATTCATGGTCGTCATGTCGCAGGAACATGAAAAACTATATTGTTAAGAACATTCACTAGATGGTTTAAAACTACAGATAGAATCCTGTTCAATTTGACAAATTGATTTGTCTCATGAGAAACTATTGATGCATCAATGGGATCTATAATGTCTGAGAACTATATATCACTATCATTCAATATAATTTATCATATATTGAATAATCAAATTAATTAATGATCAGTATTCCTTATTGAATATCTATATTGAGTGAAGAATTATGATTCATAAATATTTACCAACATAATAACATAATTGTAAAAGTAAACATCATAGGTAAAAATGGTTTATAGATTATGAAATTATCATATCCCTAATAAAATATATGGATACTTTGGGGATGTTTAACATTCAATGATGACTAAAAAATAAATATTTCAAGAGGAAGTTAATGAAAAAAATGAGTTATGGAAGTCATTATCGATACTAACCAAGGTCAAATTAATTGTAAGACATCTAGTGAATGAATAAAGATGATATAAAGGATAAATATATCCACTAGAATGATAATAAGGGTTTTTCCCTTGATGAAATAAAAATATCTTTAAAAATATTCTCGAGTAAAATATATTTCAACATTCAAAGTGTCTCATACTTCATTGAAATGTTGGAATTATAATCCCCATGAAGTAGTAACATTGATTAAAAAATATAATATCCTTATAAAAATGATAACAGGGATATATCATTTCATTGTAATAGTATTTACATCTCATCAAGTATGATAGGTGTATAATCTAACAAATTTCTCAATGAGAGAAAATTGTGACAAAAACCATTACTGCTTTGGTAAAATTGAAACCATGACCCCATGAGTAATATTCATAAAATGAAAAATTTATATACCATAAAGATAACATAATTCACTATATAATATTTAAAAATTGTCTACATATACGCCACGAAAAACTTGTATTTGTTGAATGTTACATTTATCTAATAGATGTCGAAAGTGAGATGATAATCCATTACCATGCCTTCATTTTTTGGTGAATGACCATTAAATCCATGTATAATGGTATAAAAAATGATATTAACTCTAAAAAATCCTAATCATATTTAAAATATCATATATGAACTTTTTATAGTATCATATTACTCATTTTACTATAATCATTCATTAGTTTCACTGTTTCAGGTGTTAACTAAATAGTTTTTTAGGATATTTTTACTTGTCATTTTTCATTCTGATTAAACAGATCACGATTTCATCATATCAAAAAAAAATAATGATAAAAATATCACATATATTAAGTATATATTAATTTAGAGTAACCATTAAATTTTTTGAGATATAAATAAAATGCACCACTCATGGAGACGGTAGGTCATACATACGATTGAACGTTGTTTTCAATTTATTATTATATTAAAAGAATGAAAATAAAATTATATATTTGTACATTATAATTCTAGTAAAATATTTAGTTCATATAAATTATATATGTTTATTAAAATCATCCTTAATAAATTCCATGTATCAGTTGAATGAATCACATCGCTTTGAGGAGGTGGTAGTCCACATGTCCACAAATGATATTATGTTATTTCCACAAAATGGAAGGCATGGATTTATGTGTAATATAATAATTATAAAAGAATAATTAAATTATATATATCATATATATCATATATAAATTATATATCCATCATTACTTCCAACAGTTAAATTCGTAAATACAATAAAGAATGAAATTTTTTCATGTGGTAGTAGTACGCCATACACACGAACGATTATTGTGTAACAAATTTGCTGGAAAGGTGTGAAATTGTTTTTCAAAACATTATGATAATAAAATATAATTATATATATAATAATTATGTTATTAAATAGGAATTATATAATAATAATATTATTGGTGGTGAGTGAAATAAAAACAAACAGCTCGTTGAAGAACGTTATATCTTCTTCGGGTAACTCCTTCGTGTTTATATGAAAAGTCGTCATTGGTTTTATTTATTCAAATAGAAAGAATTATAGTAAGATTGGATGGATTCTGGGCTCATATTGTTTAAATGTTTTTATTATCCTATTGGATTTATAGGTGTGAATAAGTTGGATGGGTGAGTGCTTTTTTTTATAATGGAGGTGCAATAACATTCATGTAAATTTAAAATGTTGAACACTAAGAGATGTCTCCCTTACTAAGTATGCCTAAAATAAAAAACCATATTAGGTAAAAGTGATTATATGTTAACTAAATCTCCATAAAATAGTATTTAGACTCATTTAGGGTCATTTTTTCTTTTACGTTTACGGTTTAGTCCACTATTAAGCTAGTTTTTGACTTAATCATTATAATTATTTTTTGTTTCATTAAGTTTTACGTTTGATAAAAAATAATGTTGAGCTTATAATAATTTTTAAATTATTAATATTCTATATATTTAATCAAAATTTTCAAATTCCAATAACTAATGTGGATGAAATTAATTTTAAATTGATATCGTATATGGGATGAAAAAGCTTGTCCGTTGTGGGAACATGTTCAAATGATTGAGTTGTTTTTGTAAAAAATATCTTTTTGGAATTGACTTATATGGACTAAATTGGATTAATTGAGGTATAATATATCTAATTAAACATTTAATCAAATTTTAATTATAATTTATCACTATAATATACATTTTTGAAAAAGAATTTTTCAATTAAAATTTAGTATTTTCACTCTTCATCAAAATATGACAGCTTTCAAAAAATTTCCAAAAATCCACCCTAATATAATTTTGATATTCATATTTCAAAAATTATGTTTAATTTGAATAATAGAATTTATAAAAGTTCCAAAAATATTAAAACTTTTATGCCATTAAAGGACAGCAAAATTACTTTTTTAGAAAAATAAAATTTGTAAGCATAAAAATGTATTTTTTTCTTATCTTATGACTATAATGTATAATTTATGAATGTAAAAAATATTTTATTTAATATATATATATATTTCATTAATTAAATTCACTAATAGTAATTAATTGAATTTATTAAGACAAAATACCATTGGAAGTGTAAAAATAATGCATTATAAACACATTTCATATATTTTAAATTGGGTTTGATATTTATTTCTGTATAATTATTAACTAATGTAATAAAAAAATATTTCCATAAGTTATTAAAACCTATTCATAACCACCAATTTAATATCTATGTTATATATTATTATATTAAATATAAATATTTCAATAATATATTGTTGTTCGGTAAACCCCAGTCTTCCATGTCCCACAAACTATCAAGAAAAACATTATTTTGTGTAAAAAAATCAAACTCATTGTTTAATTCATTAAAAACTATATAATATATTTATTTTTAAAAATAAATATATCATAATCTCTTTGGAATTTAGAATCATTTCTATGGTTAGTGTTATGTCTCCTACATGATATTAAATACAATATTCTTACTTTAGGGTTTTTGAGTGTTACATCTCCACACGTTAATTTTACTGTGTCCTCCCAATTTTAATCCTAAACTCACTAACTGAAGGGTTGGTATTTTAAAATACTATCATTTAAATTCCCACATCATTAATAGGGTTACTAAAATATATTATTAATAAGAAGGAAAGGGAAATAGGAAAGTCACCACAAAACTAGGATTTTGAAAAAGATAACATTAGATAAATCATGGAAATGGAAGAGAAATATAACTATCATGTTCGGATTGGGATTGATAGATAAAAGTTTCGTTAATGTGTTGTTGAAAAAAAAAATAATAACATAGAGGTGTGAGTAAAGTTCATCGATAACATGAAAATTGATGAGAATTGGACAACATTCTTATTTTAAGACCCTTTTCCTAGAGTTGAGAAACTCCTTCACACTCTGAAAATATACATTAATATATGATTTTATAAACACAATATGATCATTTTATTTCACCTTTAACAATTTCTATATCATCCATTAACATATGATTCATCACAGAGTGGTGTAATAAAATATTCTCTAAAACCTTATCCAAAACTCAAGAGAAACCATTACATAAATGTTCAACCATATGAACCACCAAAAAAATATGATCCAAAAAATTTGAATCATCATTAATAAATATAGTAGTATCAAATTTAATTTATCGATATAAATCAATTCATTATCCATGTAACATTATCTCAACATATGGAACATATTATGAATTAACTTTTACTCCCTCAGATATTTTCCAAAATGTTGAATGTGCTACTGAATCACTTTTCATTATACAATTCAACATATGATCTTGAATCTTTAATGAAAAATTACACACTTACAATCCATATATATTTCATAAATCATAAGATGATAAAATCATCAATAAAATATATTTACAACATATTTAATAAATCCAAAAACATAATCAAATTAATCATTCCACTTTTATTCTATCAATAACATATGATTGAACATGAACACTTATCTTCTTCAGAGGTATAATCTATTGACACATGTGGAATTAGTTAGCATAATTCCCCCCTCATTATTGTATTAACACTAAATAATAGTGTTTTTCCTTCATCCCTTTGCATTCTTTTTCCCGGTGACCATTTTGTCCACACATATAACAAACTCCCAATCCATTCAAGATTTTTTAAGGGTTACTATTTCAATAGTTATCACATTCTTGAAAATAATATTTTTCTTTTTGTCCCTTTATCTATAATTTTATTTTATTTCATTTTATTATCCTTATTAACTTTTAATCCCTAAGTCATTTAGAATTAATTCTCTGTAATGATAGCACATTAAACTAAATCATCATATTAAGAAAATTTTTGAGACACTATCACCCTTCGGATACTTGGAATAATCCATTTTAATGAAATGGTCAATAATTAATTCCATTTAACATATTAATTATTTAGCATAACATAAAATACTTTTAATGTAATATTCATAATCACCAACACATTATTCATCCTTTTTATTTAAACTTAGGAAATTTTGATTCATCTAATTCTGTTGCTCATGAGGGTAATATTTTACAAAGAACGTATCTCGAGAAGTTTCTAATACAATGAGTTTTATTTCCTAATCCTTTTTATTATTCCTGGTAAGCAAACAATATTAATCCACATTTCGATTGATAAAATACATTATATGGGTATACCTTTCTTTTTTACCACCTTCCAATTTAATAAATATCATCTACAAAGACTTAATCCATTATAAAAATTCCATTGGATAAGCAGTCCCACTAAATTATATGGGGATCCATTGCATAATGTGAATCAACATAGGAAACTCTCTATGAAGAATAGTTTCCTCCATTCCATCAAGTTATGTGTCATGAATTGATTAAGATTTCCTAATATATCCAAAACATACTTAGTTCCAATAACATTTATATTCATTTCTTCAGTAGTTCATCCTCAACATTGTCCATGAGTATTTATACACATCTTTCTTCAAGGTTTCATTTATAAATAATGAAATATAATCGATTTTCTCTTAATATTATCTACATTATATAATTAAAAATATTGAAAAATTCATTACATAAATTTAAAAATTTATGTATATCTAATCTCATAATATTAAAAAATTTCAATTTTCTAATATATTTACCTAGAAATCCATCATAATTATTTTTAAAGAAAATGGGGATTATCATAAGTATATATCATGGAATGTGAAACCTGGTACATCGTATGTCCCATTGTTATTTACAAGTTTATGGTTAATTCAAAACCAATTCTACTTTTCAGAGTTTTTACCACTATGTACATTAATTTTAGAACCTCATCCACTATTAGTATCCAGTCAAGTATATATTGCGAGGAACACCCACATAATCACTACCTTAGAAAAAAAATTAGGAGGTTATTATATAATAATTACAAAATTATACCTTAGGGTTGTATTCCCTAATATATTTTTTCCAAAATCTAATTTTATTGGTTTATTCTAAAAATCATCTGATAAAAACTATAACACCCCAACCCGAAATGACCAAAGTTAGTACCATACTTTATTACATTGGAATCATTATAAAGAATCAGATCCTGAAGGACAAAAATGTTTAGCAGTTTTGGAGAACAATATTTTATAAAAACAAAACTTTTACCTTGAATATAATGAACATATAGCATAACAAAATAAAACTCTCATCATCCATGAAACCCATTCAACAAATTTATAATCATTACTTGGGGAACATATACAAAATAAGGGTTAGAAAAAATTCTTAGTAATGGTAAATTATAGTGGAATATATAATGAATAAATGAGAATAATTAATATTGAAATGTAAATAACTAATAAAATATACAATTTATTAAATAAAATTATAATGTAATGAATCCAATGAATTTATCAAGACCATTCTCATGAAAATTTAAAACAATAGGTAGAAACCCTTTTAAATTGTCTGATTGATTTTTCTCATGAGAACCTGTTAATGCATCTAGGGACTATATAATGTCTGGGTCCCACCCATCACAAACATTGAAAATAATTCCTAATATATCGAAGTATATATTTAATTATTGAGCAATATGTATTATTGAATATAAATATTGAGTAAAGGATATAGATTTGTCAATATATGCCAAGATAATCAAATAACTTCCAAATAAATCCCCATATTTTGAAATGGAATATAGTTTATGAGACAATCTTAACCCTGAAAAATTATATAGATATTTAGGGTAAATTTATCATTCAATGGTCACTACAATGTCAATAATTTATTGGGATATTAATGAAGGTATAATGATTCTAGGAAGTTAATATAAATAATATCCTTGGTCAAATAAATAATAAGAAATATAGATGAATAATTAAAATGGTATCATATAAAATATACCCATCTGAGTATAGAAAATGTTTTTTCCATTGAAGAAACAAAACTATCATTACATACATTCTTGAGGAAAATATCTTTAAACATTAAAAGTGTCACATTCCACTCTGAAACGTTTGAATCATAAAACCCATAATGAAATTAAATTAATTTTTATATATAATATCATGAAAATAATTATATTCATGATATATAAGTATAAAATGTTATTATATAAACCACATAAAATAAGATACGTGTGTAACATAACAAATTTATCAAAGAAAGAAAATAATGACAAAAACCGATTACCACATGGGTAAAACTGAAACTGTTACCCCATGAGTAATAGTCCTCAAATGAAACATTAAAAAAAAACAAATATAAAACAATTAATATAATAATATATCAATAGTGTTTGTTTATTGTCAACATAAAATATGTAAGTGGTTTATATGAATTTTATCTCACTTATGTAAAAAGTGAGATAAAAATCCCTTACATTGTGTTTCCTTTTGGCTGAAGATACATGATCCTCATGTATAATGGTTTTATAAATGTTATTAACTAAAAAAATAACTATTATCATATTTATAATATAATATAAAACTTCTTATAATATATTATTATCCGTTTGTTAACAATATTTTATTATATTCAATATTTTGGTGTTAACTAGCTAGGTTTTAGTATGTTTTGTCTTTTTATTTCTTATTCCTACTACATAGATAATGATTTAATAATAAAAAATGTAAATCAGGATTTAAATATCTTATATATTCTGTATATATGTATCTATTGCAATACATAAATTTAGGAGGGAAAAATAAATGGATCTTTTATTGAGATGATTGGTCATACGTACGCATGAACATTATTTTCATTTTAATGTCATATTAAACTAATGAAAAGTAAATTATATATATATATATATTCTAACTTTATTATAATATATATTTAATATATATAATATTTTTTATTAAAACCATCATTAATAAATTCCATGTAATTTTTGAACTAATCACATCACATGGAGGAGGCAGTAGTCCACACGTTCATAAACGATGTTATCATATTTCAATAAAATGTAATGCAATGAGATGTGTATTATATAATAAATAAATAATAATTACGAAATTATAAATATTATATATAAAATATATAAATGATAAATGCGTAAATATTTTTAAACTTCAATGGTGTTAATTGAATAATAAATGATATCGGTTCATGAGACAGTTGTCTGCCATACACATGAATTATGATTTCGTATCCCATTTGATGGAAGTATTTGGAAGTGTAGGTTGTAACCATAAGATACAAAATTCTTAGTAAATTTAGGGTAAGTTTGTTATTATATAATAAATATCTAAGAATAATTGATGTTTTTTAGAATAAAATAAAATAAAAGATCTCAATGAAGAATGATAACTCTTCATAAGGTACCTCTTTTTTGTTTATACCAAAATTCTTCCTTGGTTATATTTTTTACTAATGTGGGAATTATTGGATAAGGGTTGTGATGTTGGGATACAGTTTTTGAGGTTTTTATAATATTCAAATTACTTTAGATGTTTGAATGACTCAGATGGGTGAGTAGATTTTTATAGATATAGGACGAGTGGAATTCTTAATAATATAAAAATGTAAACACTATTGAGAGTTATCTATTACATCATACAACTAAAATAATGAACCAATATATAGAAAAGGGAAAATATGGTCTAAATATGGAAATTCAATAGTTTTCTCATATTTTTCAAGATCATTTTTCCATTATGTTTAGTATTATTCCCTTGTTAATCTAGTTTTTATCTTAATTACTTTATTTAATTTTAGTTTCTTTCAATTATCTTTTTGGTAAAAAAACTATTTAGGCCTTATTATACATTGTAAATCATTATTATTAAACATATTAAATCAATTTTTAATAATTGTAATTAGAGAAGTGGTATAAACTAATTTAAAATTAATCTTAGAGATGGGATTATAAAGCATATTTTTAAAGTGAAAATGTTCAAAAAGATGAAATGTTTTTATATCCAATATCAATATGAAATTGAATCCAATTATCTAAATTGGATTATGTAATCCAATATTTTTCTAATTTTAAATTGAAACCATTTTAAATTATAATATATCACCATAAATTTATAGACAAAAAATGTTTTTAACTAAAATATGGTATTTTTCATTATTCCTCTAAATAAAAAATTCTCAAAACAACACCAAAAAATCACTGTATTTTAATTTTGAAATTTATAATGAAAAAAAAATATATTTAAAAATAAAATATATAAAAATTCCAAAATTTATTTTTAAAATAGGTGTTCCCTTAAAAGGCAGTAATATTTCCTTTTTGAGAAAAATGCATTTTTAAACATAAGACTAGATATATTCCTATATTATGACTATCAGATCTATTGGATGAATGTAAAAAAATTATTATGCCCTATATAAAATATATATATATATTATTAATATAATTCATTTATAGTAATTAATTTAATTGGTTAAAAAAAATTTGGAAGAAAAAAAATAATTCTATATAAAATGATTTATTATTTTTTCAATTGGTTTTCAAATTCATTTATACATAATTGTTTTCCAGTGAATTCAAAAATATATTTCCATAAGTTATTTAATCCTGTTAAAAACGTCTAGTTTAATTGAATAGATATATATTATTAATTTAAATAATAATATTTCATTAATATTATATCGTTTGGTAAAACTCGGTCTTGTGTGTAACGCAAACTATCAATTAAAGTTTTTCTTGCCTGTAATACCGACTAAACTAGTTTTTCATGCACTAAAAGCTAAAAAATATATTTATATAAAAAGTTAAATGTATCATAAATTTTCGGGATGTTATATTTCTTTATACACTTTGGGTTGTTTTTCATAAAATCTATTAAATACACCATTCTTATTTTATGATTTCGGGGTATTACAGAAGCATTAAAAAAATTTAACTTATGTTTTAATTAAATCAATGGGAATTATAAATTAATAATATAAAATATAAAATAAAATTTTCATCACACATCAAAATAAATTTTTCATTATAGGTTAAACTACTTTAGTATCATCATAAGGATAATTAAATATTCCTTACATGTAATTTTAGAAAATACTTATATGTTTTCCCCATGTTATACATTAGGTTTTTCAAGGTCTATCTCACTATATTATTTTATTCAATAAACAAAATAAATCCTAAAATAGACTGACATCATTATGAAACAATTTGTCTCATCTTTAAAACTGGATGATATCCTTTGGATGTTTAACATCAACTCCACCTTGATTTAATAATTTTTTTATTTCAAATGATTATCAAGGTTTTTTTTCTTTTTGAATACCTCTTTTTGTTCAGTATTATTTTAAAATAAAATAAATAAAAAAACTAATTAAAAATGTTAGAATAACATCAAATATGCTCATGATTTATCCTCACTATAGAAAAATCCAATTCACTTCTTTTAGTGGACTAATTCTACAAAACCCATGGCCTATAAATTGTTTATTCCAAAACATGTTTATCTAATTGAAACATATCTCTTTAAATATGACCTAAAGTAATATATTTTATTTAAATAAGTCATTTTATTAACAAATTTATTTATATAATTACAAAAGTTCATCCTACATTAGGCTTCACACCAGACTAAACGTGAAAGGCTTAAACTAATACCTTCTTCATATAATTTCTAGCTAAAATTAAAAGCAGTATCATTTAAATTTTTTTGAAAAATATTACCCAATGTATTGTGTCTCCCATTTAGTCTTAATACTATCAAAAAAGTTATAACATTTATTTCATATAGTTAGAGGGGTACCTTGAACTTCCTCAGGTTGAGGATAAGGTTGAGTCACTATTGACCATTATTCTACATTCTCATTCACATTAGAACTAATCTGCAAATCTCAACATTATTTTTTGTATTCCAAACAAGTTTTATAATTATTGAGTTTTTTCTCATTAATACAACTTGTTCTTTATTGGTCCAAATAACTATAAAAATATCACATCTAAAAATTGGTGGATTTTTCTTTCTCCATATCAGATTACTGCCTTAACATTCACTAAATGAATTATCAACATTTTCAATGAATGAAATTCCTTTGTATGTACCTTTATCGTGGATTTTTTATCCAAAATTAAATGATATGTTTTCTTTCTTATGATCCATTTTCATATCTATTCAAGATGTATATGGTTTAGATATAGTTTTGGATCTTTTCTCCGCCCCAATTCCAGAAAATTAGACTTCTTTACATAATTGAGGAAATCTATTTCTCAAGGAATCCATTTCCCCATTTCATTTATACTAAAATTTTCCACAATATACAAGTTAAAAAAGGTTATAATTATTGGTATTATAAACATACATCCATTCTTGGTAATGGTGAATCAGTATTTTAAGATTTCCACTACATTTATAGAATTGGATATATACCTATGTCTGAACAAAAAAACAAAAGTTATGTCCATCTATCCCTTAAAAGTACAAATTTTACCATGAATAATATAAGTCATTATACCATTTTTACCTTTTATGGGGTACATCATATTTCAATTATATAACCTTTATAAGTAACTATTTTTAATGAAATATTTGTAATAGTTATATTTTCATTCATTGGATTTGTTATTTCATATCCAATAACCTTTTCATGTTTCTCCCTAAAGATAGAATACTTATTTTTGGTTTTACCATCACCATATGTATGGTGATCAAATAAAAAAATTATATCATTCATGAGACTGTGATTACACTTGGTACCTAGTTGGTTATTGGAAGAAACTACTATTTCTTCCAACCACTAGATCTTCTGACTCCGTGATTCAATTTTAGTATTAATTTATTCCATTATATTCTTCCCACTAGACATATCCTCTTCCACTTCCAAGTTAATATTATCCATCATGTTCTCTTGATGCACTATTAAATACTTCATCTGATAAAATGAGACTTTAAATAATTCATTTTATTACTGAATCCATCAACTCTAATTAACCATTTTATCCATATTACTGAATCACTCATTCTTTTTATACGTAATATCATGAAACTCTCCAATGTTTATGATATTTTATTTTTAATGAACATTATGTTTTTCCAATTCTATGGATATAATATTTAATTCTTCTACATTAAATTAATTATTGTCAATGAGGTTTATCTAAATGTCATCAAGTATTTTGTTTAGGGTTTTTATATCTTCATCCTCATTTTCCAACACATTAATCATAATGTCTCGTGCATTATTTTCCTCTTTATGTCTCTATATTAATTCCATCAATTACTAGTCCACTTGTTTTGATAAATGGTTTTTTCACTTTTGATAATCTATGGGATTACCTAATATTAGGTTGTCTAAATATCACAAGGTAAATTTGTATCCACACTCTTACATAGAGTCATATTAAATGAGTGAATATATTAACAATCAAAGTTATTAATACCTCTCTTCTACATATTTTTGGAAGCATCAAAATTAATCTCTGTCTTCCCAAAAACTATTGGAAAAAGTTGTGTTGAAATTGATTTTTTCTTCTTCATTGTTTTTTTGTATTTTTATATCTCATAGTACAACATAGGGCCAAATAAAAACTACCAATTTCCATAAACAGATGAAAGAAATTAGTGGAAAAATGTCCAATAAAGGAACCTTCTATCTCATACAAATTACTTTGTAGGGGAGGGTAATAATTAATCTGGGCTAGGGGTTAATTTGTGCATGTATATATATTTTAATAACATAGTTTCCCAGTAGATCATGAACTCTTAATTATATTGGATGCATTTTTTTATTTGATTACCATTGAATTAACAATAATTTATATGTTATTTTCACCTAGACTATATTTATTAAATATATTTTATTAGGTTACACATAAATTAAATCAACCAAACAAAATGAAATGGGGGTTTTACATAGTTCTCTATAATGAGATATTCCAAGGAGCAAGCTAATGACATTTTTTTGATGCCCCAAAGATACTCATATAACTACTTGTTCATTTGGATATGTTACACATTCTACGTATCATTTACAATTGATTTAGGCAACACAAATTCTTTTAATGATCTAATCCTATTGGTTAAGGCTAGTTAACTACTATAAAGAATCACTACCATATCAATTTTTTGGTTAAATGAATTATATTTGTGTGATTACTTCTTTTAAAACATCACTTTTTAGTCACTAAATCAAGTTGGAAACAAGATTATCTCACATGAAAAGAACTATATCACATTATTGATGTAGATAAACCAGTTACGGGATAGGTTACATTAAATATCTAGTTTCTCCTTCACATTTCTATAGTGAATATCACATAGAGAAAATTAATTTTATTACAGGTCATGGAATCACATTACTTTAATTCTTGAAGTATTAGGGAATCCCATTATTCACCAGATAATAGAGAAATCATCATCCGATTTTATTGGAAAATCCTTCCATGTATGCCAAATATACTTCTTTAAAGAATAATTCGGGAACACCGTTCAAGAATAATACCGGAATGGGTTCACTTTTCTAGATATAGAAAATCCCCCTTACTCTTAAATTTGATGTATTGAAACAAAAATCATTCTTCTATAATTCTTATAATTCATTGGAATAATCTCACTTAAATTTTCTACATATATTTGAAATGGTGTTGATTTTTCTTCATCCATAAAGATAAATATCATGTGATAAAAATGATATAATTTCATAAATTTATTATCAAGTGTACTGTAACATTCATTTTTATGTTTCATAAAAGAATATTAAATTACACATGAGTCTAGGGAAATTTTCTAATCAACACAATGGCATGGGATTCATTCATATGTTTAGAATATAACTGCCCAAGAATATCACTATAGTTGTGACATGTATTTTACAAAAAATTAGAAGAACAAATTTTAACAATAATAATTTCTAGATTCATAAATGTATCTTAAATTATACATGGCTATAAAGATGGATATTATCATGTAGTATGGATATTAATTCTCATTATATCATCCATGTTTGACATATGTATGTCACGAACCAACCCCGGTCGACCCTGAACCGGTCACCTGAGCTGGTCCAAGACATGGCTTGGAGGGCATTCCCGATCCCCACGGGCTGGCAACAAGTGTTGTGAATGAAAAATAACATATGGGAATGATTTGGAGCATAGTAGAAACACATGTAAATAAACAATATAATGAAAATAAAATAGAAACTAGTAGTGAATATAGAAAAATAAGAAACTGCACATACCTCTATTTGACCTATTATGTCACCACCCATCTCATAACCAAGACCGCTCAAAGAGAAATGTAAAATGTGGAGAACCTGAAAATGAAAAGTCAGAGTATGCATGAGCATTGATATGATTATTAGAAATGTCAAAATAAACAACAATTGAGGCCCCACATCTAAAATTAATTCCATTCATGCCAATTTTAAAATAGGATATATTTAAATATGATTTTCCATTCCTTTAACGAAACAAGTAACAAGATTTTACATTTAATAAAACCACCTTTTTCCATTTAATTTTTTTAAATAAATTACCAAAATATATATTATCGTAATGAATTCATTCAGGAACCGAATAGTACAAAAAACATGTTCTATATTATAAAAAAATTGAAAGTGTCATGAGATCATATAAGGAAATGTTCCACAAAAGAATGTAAGAACATACAAGTATGAAACCTTAGTAATTCCCTGAACATCCCTAGAGTGATCCCTGGATGTACTCAGTTCAGAACCACCTTCCGGTGTATGGTGAAGCCCCTAAGTCAATATCCAACTGGCTACCCTAACATGGCCTCACTAGTTTCACATCCCGCCAAGCTGAACAGAAAATCTTGGGGGTATCGACTCGTGTAATAGGGGTTGATAAGAAACCGTCACTCGACCATCTAAAAGATGCCCCAAAACCCATGGTGGTTGTAATATTGTGTAAGTAGGGGGGGCCCGCATGCGTGACTCATATTACTTATCATCACAGCACATTCCTACCACTAACACGGACACCGTATACGATAACCTATAAAGGTATATCCCTCTAATAGAGGTGACCACTAGATATATATATATATGTAGATTTTTATGTATGTATATATGTATGTATAAACATGTGCATGTCATATCACCCATGGTTCAAACCGGGAAATCACATCACACGATCTTTTAAACCATTTCACAGATCACTTTATGTTTCCAACCGGATATTCACACATTCAAAGTAATATTAGATGAAAACTATTCCATTAATACCATCATTACAATATACCATAAAAATATTCCAAACAAAATTTATTTCACAAATCCATTTCCAATTTCGGGTTAAAAATACACAATATACATAAAAGGTGCCAAATGGGCCTTTGTTTCATTGAATTTCCAAACCATGCTTCTAGATTCCAAACACGTTAGGTTTTATACAAAAAATTTAACCGTATCCTTTTAGATTCAAACGACACACTTCAAAACAAGGGAAATTTTAGTAAATTATTTTAATATACTATGACATAATCATAATTTTATGAAATTTTTAAACAAGCTTAGAAAAGTTATAAAAATTATTGGGAAACCAATCTCTACAAGGCGAAATCCATTTCACCAAAAACATGCACATATCTACAAATAAAATATCACAGGAATATGTAAACAATGTTTTTAAAAATTCAGAGGAATCATGGAGTTAAAATTAAAGGCACAGACACGAAGGACCTACTAAAAAAAGAAAGTGGATCAAGCTGAGGAACTACAACTCATGATGCATTTGATGAAAACCACCCACACCCACACACACATACATTCTCATACATATATTTGTATACCCTTAATCCAATGTATATATTCTTTGTTCCATGAGGAAATATGTGAAAGGATGATATATATACATGCACACATACGTACCTATGTATGTGTGGGTTCACACCACCAAGGAGCCACCAAATGAATAATTAATTAACCTATAAAGAGAAACATAATTTAGAAACAATGAAACATTCAATAAACCATGGTTTTAAGAAAACACTTTATTACTGGTGTTGTTTTCATTCGAGGGAACATCCTTGTGTGCCCCTAGTGCACCTAGTGCACCCACAGATGTGCCAACTTCCAAGGGAACACCCAACCACCAAAAGGACACCCAATTCTATTTTTACAAAACCACAACATTCTTTAAAACCACAACCAACTACTCACAACATTTATTGAACACAAAACATTCCCCATAAAACCATAGAACCCATTTCCAAAACATTTTATACATTAATCCAGTCATAGAAATACTAAACCAAACATTCCAAACCATGTTCAAAAATAGAGAATTGTAGTCACACAATAATTAATGCTAAACATTTCATGAAAACCATCATTTTCCACAAACCAAACCATTTCAATTTTACAGACACCAAAACCAAATGATAACACTTTTCACACCATTTAATTAACTCATGAAAGTAAATTGGCACATTGAACAAAAAAACACATTATAAATTCGACTTTTTTTAAGGGCCAACCCCTTCCAAATCAACACAAAATTATGTTCCCCTTTTAATATATTTTTCTCATCCTTTACTCACATCACATGACACATTTAGAGGTGCACAACCAAAACAAATATCTCAAAAAGATTCATTTACCATTGAAAACCCATTATTTAACACATTTGCACCTCAGGTTTCATTGAAAACACAATCCCCACCCTTCTCATGAACATAAAAGTACCTAAAAACACTACAATGAAACAAGTACAAATAAATACCACTTTCATTTGAAAAACTCATTTTCACCACATATGCTTTCCAAACCACCACAAGATCAATTTTTAACAATTTTTAAAAATTTATAAACACCATCATGGGCTAATTAAATTTAATATAAAGTTGTACATCAAGAATAGGAATTAATTGAACACATGAAAGAATCCTTGGTGTGTGAAGGAAAGGGAAATAATGGTAGAGAATACCTCAGATGTGTGCAAACATGAAGATGCTTCAATAGAAGGGGGAAAAGACATCGTAAACCCTCCACACAATCAATAAACCAAATGAAACACATCACACATAAACTCTACCTATGGAAGGACCCTAAATCAAGGGGATAATGATCAAGTGAGTACCGAAGGGGAGGAAAAATGGGTCATGGGGTTGTTGGAGGGTCACCGGCCAGAGGAGGTACTGCCGAAGGATCCGCTGGGAGGAGGTGCAACGACACGTGCTTGAAGGGTAGAAGAGGGCAGTGGTGGGGACTGGTCTTGGGGGGGGGGATTGTGATGGGGCCATGGTACACCGAAATGGAAAAAAAGGGAGAGGGGAGCTCATGGTGTCATGCTGTGGGGGAAAAGGATGGGTTCCTCATGACACTAGAAGGAGGAAAGAGGGGAGGTGACAAACTCCATAGGGAAGAAGAAGGGGAACCATGGCATGCCAAGGGATTATTCTAGGGTTTTTTGCATTTTAAAATGATAATAATAATAATAAATGAAATAATCATAATAAAAATTACCATAAAAAATATGATAATAATAAAAATTAATAACAATAAAAAAACAACAAAAATAATAATAATAATATAAAAATTTGATAACAATAAAAATAATAATTATAGAAATAATAATAATAATATGAAATTTTAATAACAACAAAAATAATATTTAAAAAATAAAAAATGAAATATAATAATAACAATAATAATAATTAGAATAATAATGAATAATGGAATGACACATGGGCTGACTGTGTGGCTACCAATAATCGTACGGTGACTGAACTGCCTAAAATCGAGTAAAATTGTTTAATGACAAACTTTTTAAATCGGGAACCATCCGGGCCCTTGCCAAGAAAACCCAAATCCAAGAAATATTAAATTAAAAATAAATTTAAAAGTCATGTATGACAATTCTCTCTACTACAGACACCTTCTACCACCATAAAGTCACTATGTCGAATAATAGCAAAATAAGAATCCATGCCCTATTGAAACAAAATGAAACCACAACACAAGAGAATGGGAGAACTCTAGAGGGTTCTACCCACCACAAGAACTCAACTAGTGATGATATATGACACCCAAACATACCACCCTGAGAAGGGGGGTTGGTGGCAGAACTTCCAACCGATCCAAACTAACTTCTATAGCATGAGTGAACAACACCTCTAGTGAAACATGGAAGTCTTGACCCAAAACAAAAACCCCGAATACTAGAGAAATAATCTTAGCAGAAAAAACCCAAATAGGGAACCTGAGCTAAACCACATACATATATTCATGCGCCGGAACAAACCTCTCCAATTGAACACAACTAAACCATGATTAACCCATACAAGGGCCAAACACACTTTTACAAAAAACTCATGATTTTGAAAACCACGTCCACAAAATCTTGACTTCTTAGATTATAATAGGAAGATTCCATCATAACATCACAACAAAACAATGAACGTACAACGTCAAAACATTAACTTCATAAAAACAAGAATATAAAGACATTAAATGTTTCACTACCAACACTGAACACAAAACCTGAACCGAGGCTTCAAACCCACAAAAACTATTGACTTCGGGGGAGCTTCACCCCATAACCTATGGATGGGGCTTTGATGAATGAAGTATCTCCTACCTCACGGTCAAGGATTGGAATTTTTCAGTCATATAATCTTCATTAGGATATTCTCCCCGCAAAACTTATCTACATGGCCAAAACACCCACAATGATAGAACACTTTCATAGGGGTGAGACATGGTGGCATTGTGTTCCCTTAACGTCCACAATGATGACACACCACTAAACGGTCCGAAGAACTGGAAGGAAGAACCACTATAGAAGAGTCTATATTAAAATGTCACTCTCGCACACCCTTCTCTCTATATGGGGATCCTTCGTGACAAACCAGATACTATGGATTTACAATCATCTGTGCTCTGAAGACCATATCAGCTAAGAATGCCTCATCCACTAGCTTCTCAAAATGATGGTCCCTGGAATGGAGGAATCACTCCATGATCTCTGTAAGAAGACACAAGATGAATAGAGATGTCTCCATAAAATCATGACTCTACCTCTGAAAAAAGTACCCAAGTTCCTTGAAATTGTCAACATATGACTCCACCATCCATTGGACTAATTGAATGCGCAAGATCTCTTACATTTTCATCATATTCACCTCTTAAGGTAAAATCCATTTGACAAAGACAAATTAAAATACATATAACATAATCCCAACATGTAGTGATGGAGGGGCGAACAACACCCATCTGTACATAGATAGACCATTAAAAAGACCCAATACATTACACACTCTGAAAGCTTCAGGGGTTCCCAATAACCTGAAGACACATTCAACCACTTCAATCCATTTTATATCATCTAACAGACCTTGATCACCATGAAGGATAGGAAATGTCTATGAAGAACTAAAAACTGGCCAGGTATTATCAAAATATCTGGGGACCTTTCGGGGTGGAATTTTCGGAAAAACACATAAAACCCCAAGACGAAACAGATATAAAATCATTGTAAAATTAAAAGTAACATCCTAAGAAAAAACAAATGGAACAAAAAAAAATCATTCATAAACACAACCCAAAATTCCCTTTTCATTTTAGATTTCAAAGAATCATTTTTTCAAGGCCACTTTCTGAATACCAATCCAACTTTTCAAACCAATCTCAATTTCCAGAAGCATTTCACTTTTTAGAAATTACTTTATAAAAATATGGTCAAGCCTTTAATTCCATATAAACACCAAAGTAATCCCATGAACCATTTCACATGTCTTCATCTACATTCATCCATTTGTACCGACACGCACTTCCCAGGAATCCCCTCACATGTGAAAACATTCATAAAGAGTACCTGAGGTTGCACCCAAACCATTTCCCTACCAATTTTTAAAAAAATCAGTTTTTTAGACCAAGAGCTTTTGTTTTTTAAAACCCATTTCATGTATTTAAAACCATTTAACAGAAATTATTAACAATTAATAAATACCCTTTTTCATTTTCCAAATATCATTTACACCAACTAGGACCAAGACGAAACTCAACATGCATCAAACTACTAGAGTGAGGGACTAGAAGTCGTGCTTAACCTAGCAGCAATATAGTGGGTCATGCCCCAACCGACCATCAACAATATGCAGGAACATAAACTGTGTACTCAGAATCCAAATGGGTCACTACTCCATGTGAAATAATGATGTAACAATAGCTTGCCTCTGATGTCATCCCTCAATCAAGAACAAATCAGATCTAGATAAGGACTCAATTCCCAAACTAACCCAAGAGACAAGAGGTTAAGAATTGGAGAGGGTTCACAAAGTCCTTCACATACCTACCTATTGAGTCACTAAAGTCCTAATATCTATCTATAGGACATCCCAAATAACAAGGGCCTCCTATGATACAATTTTTTCATGATCCAACCAGGGTCGAACCTGAATGGGTCACCCGAATTGGTCCACAGTAAGGCCCAAAGGCCATTCCCGATCCCCACGAGCTGGAAACCTATACCGAGCATCAAAACTATCATGTGGGAACTATTTTTTCCATTGATTAAATTTATGTAAATATTCTAAAAACTAATAATAAATTGTAAACTAGTAAGAAAACGGGAAACCGAATAAACTACACATACCCCTACATGACCTACTCGGTGACCACCTAACTCAGAACCAAGATCGCTCCATCAACAATGTGAAACATGGAGAAACTAAAAATAAAATGATAGAGTATGTGTGAGCACTGAGATGCTCAATAGGAATGCCAAAATAACCGATTCTTGATTCCCCACCTCTAAAATTAAGCCCATTCTAGCTGATTTTAAAAGAAGAAATATAAAAGTCTGTGTTTCCATTCCATTAATAAAATAGGTAACAAGATTTTACTTTTAAGACCCCCACACCCCCCTTCCATTTAATTTTTGTAAATAAATTACAATGATATATGTCATTGAAACGAGTTCATTTTGGAATTGACTAGTATCCCAAATAGGTTCTATATTATAAAAAAATTAAAACTGTCATGAGATAAAATAAGAAAAATTTTCATAAAATAAAGCAGGAACATACAAGTATACAACTATGGAAATTTCCTAAACATCCCTTGATATATCCTTGGATATACATGGTTTGGAACCACCTACCAGCATTTGGTGAAGCCCCTACGTCAATAAACAACAAACTTCCCTAACCTGGCCTCACTAGTGGAACAACCCACCGGGCCTAATAGAAAATACCAGGGATATCAACCCCCCCAATTGGGGTTCATCAGCAACCATCAATTGACCCTCTAAAAGATGCTCAGAAACCAATGGTGGTAGTAATAATTTTTATGTAAGAGTCCCTCCCACACGTGACTCTTCTTACCCGTCGTCACCGCACATGCCTAACCAAAACAAGGACACCCTATATGATAACACATAAAGGGATATACCTCCTATAAAGGTTCCCAATAGAGACATAAATATATATGTATATATACATGTGAATGTCAAATCAACCAAGGTTTCAACCAAGACATCATTTCACACAATCTTTTATACTATTTCACAAATCACATTAAGTTTCCAATCAGGTGTTCACACATACCAAGTAACATAAGGTTACAATTAGGCCTTCCTTACTATCATTAAAATATACAATAAACTTATTCCAAACCAGATTAATTTCAAAAATACATTTCCAATTATGGGTTGAAAACACACAACAAACTTAAAAAGTTCCAAATGTGCCTTCATGTCATTGAATTATCAAACCATGCTTCAAGGTGCCAAACAATTCAGGTATTAAATAGAACATTTAACTATATCCTTTTAGTTTAACAAGATACACATCACAAATAGGGAACTATTCGTAAACTATATTAAAATACTGAGACACCATCACAATTAAAGAAATTTGTAAACTAGCTTAGAGAAGATATAAACATTAATGGGAAACCAATCTCGCAGAGGATTAATCCATTTGACCAAACAGATGCACTTATCTAAATATAAAAAATAATATTAATATGTTGATACACTTTTCAAAAATTCTGAGCAATCATCGAATTCAAATTAAAGACACTAGCACAAAGGACCTACCGTATAAAGGAAGCGGATCATGCTGAGGAACTCCAACTCTTGACGCTTTTGAAAAAAACCACCCACACCATCAAAAACATACATTCTAATATATATATATATACCCCTAATAAAATGTACATATTCCCACATGAAATTAGGGAATATGAGTGGGGAAGATATATATATATATATATATATATACATGTACACATACGTACCTACGTGTGTGCGTGCGTGCACCACCACGGAGCCACCAAAGCATTAATTAATTATTCTATAAAGACCAATATCATTTAGAAACAATGTACCTATCAAGAAACAATGGTTCTAAGAAAACACTATTTTAATGGATTTATTTTCATTCGAGGGAACATCCTTGTGTGCACCTAGAGCACCCACGGACGTGCTAACTTCCAATGGAACACCCAACCACCAAAAGGACACCCAAAAGTATTTTCAAAAAACCACTAATTTATTTATAAACACAACCAACTACTCACAAGAGTTAAAGAAAATAATCCACATCTCTTGAAGCCATTTAATCCCTTTCCAAAACTTTTTACACATTAAACAAGTCATAGCATTACTAAACCAGACACACCAAACCATGTTCACAAATAGACAACTAGCGTCACACCATAATGAATGCAAATCAAATCTGGAAAACTATAATTTTCCACAAAACAACCCATTTCCATTTTACACACACCAAAAACACTAGAAAACACCTTTCACCCCAATTATGTAACTCAGTACTCTCAAATGGCACATTATCTGAAAAACACATAATAAGTTCAACAATTTTTTTTCATGCGCCAACCCCTTAAAAATCAACACACAAGTAACTTACATTTTTAACACATGTTTATCATCATTTCCAAACATGACACGACACATTTAGTGGTGCACAACAAAAAAATATATCTAAAAAACAATTCATTTCCCATAGAAAACCGATTCTTTAACACATTCACACCTCAAGTTTCATCGAAAACACAATTCCCTCCATTTTAATAACCATAAAACACCCTGAAAAAAACACCACAATGAAACACATTCAAATAATAACCATTTCCATTTGAAAAACTCATTTTCACGACATACTCATGTCAAACCACCACATGATCTATTTTTAACAAATCCCAAAAAAATAAAACACCATCATGGAATAATTAAATATATTATAAATCTATGAATCATTTTAAGGAATTAATTGAACACATGAAAGCATAAATGGAGTTTCCCAGAACGGGAAAGGATGAAATATCCTACCTCATATGTGTGAAAATGTGGTGACGCTTCAATAGACGAGGGAACAAGACATCATGGACCCTCCACGCACCCTAAAACCTAAAGGAAACACATCACAAATACACCCTACCCATTCCAGAACATTAAATCACAGGTAAAAGGAGAATCTGAGTACCCGAGGGGAGGACATAAGTGGCCATAGGTCGGTCGGAGGGTCACCGGCCAGAAAAGGTCTGATCGAAGAAGACGACACCGGGTGGAGGTGTGGTAGCTCACGCTTGAAGGGCAGGGGAGGGCTGTGATGGGGCCCGGGCACACATAGGGGGAAAGAGGCAAGGGTGTCATGGTCTTGGTGTGTAGAACTAGAAAACAAAAAAGTAGGGGAGCTCACCGTGTTGCACCATGGGGGAAGAAGATGGTTGCCTTGAACTATTGGAAGGAGGAAAAATGGGAGGTTCTTCATGCGGTGGGAGAGAAAAAGGCGAACCCTAGGGTGATGAGGGATTGGACTTGCGTTTCATTTTTTTTCATATAATTTTATTAACACTATAATAATAATAATAATAAATCCAAAATATTAATAATTCAAATAAACATAATAAAGATAACGATAATAGAAATTAATATCAATAAAAAATAACAATAATAGCAATAATTTCAAAATGCGATAACAATAAAAATAATTACTATTGAAATAACAATAATAATAATAATAATAATATCAAAATTTAATAACAACAAAAATATTAATATTAATAATAATACAACAATAATGATAATAATAATATGAAGAATAATGATAAATTCCTCAACACCTTGGCTAACGGCGTGGCTACCGTAAACCGTGTGGTGACTGCACACTGCTCCGAAATCCAGTAAAATTATTAAAGGACAAACATTTTAAACTGGGACCCAGCCCATCCCTTGGGGTGATAACCAAGAGACAGGAAATAATAAAATTAAAATTAATTAAAAAGTCAGGTTGTGACAATGTGTCTACCTACATGAATTTACACATATATGAATATAGAAAACAATATTTTCATAGAACAACAATCATGGTCATTAGAAATTAAATCATTTTGAACCATGATCCTAAAATAAATGATCTCATGTAGTTGACCCTCCATTTATTAATAACCACAAAATATCATATATTTTTTATAGTAAGCAAATATAATGAAATCCCCTCATGTATTCAATAATAGATACTATGGCATAACCAGTACACATAGGATGCAACCAAAAAACTCTTATAGTGCTGTACATCTTTTAATCTGCAGTACAATCCGATAGTTTTGAACCACAAACCACAATGCCATAGATTCTCCTCCATAGAGCATACATATATATAGTGGAAGAATACTTAATATAAAACTCACTTATATATTGAGATTATCCATTAGCTACCATGATAGATGCCCATTCTACTATGATGTGGATATTTATTTACAGTGAAATAACAACCACAAACTCATTTCAAACAAATTCCACATTGAAAACCTTGGAACCACAATTTGTGAACACTATATAAATCTCAAAATCACATGGTCTCGTCATTATATAATCATCTATTTCATATAATTTTATTCTTATACATTCATATACTATGTGAGCATGTTTATTTCTATATAGATGCATGAGTTTTCCCCTTCGTTGGTAGTGGAAGATGCGGCAAACCATTAAACTGGTCTCCCAGATACCATTATATTTCCATCCAACCTAAAATATACCCCTAAATTGCATTTTATGTATAATTAAATAGATATCATTATAAAATAACCCTTATGTAGGGTCTCCCAGATACCATTACGCAGCCTCATACATTGTACCCTTACATGGGTAAGGGAAAACGAATGCTCCCTATATAAATTTTTTATTATACCATTATTCTGAGGATGAATACCCTTATGCAATCATCAATATGAATCATTTATATATATGAAACCTTCATTTACAATTACACACTGAGAATTTATCCTTACACAAGGAATGAATACCCTTATAGAACTATACAGATGTGTTTTCAACTATTACAAGAACATCCATGGGGATTTAGATTATATCACTATTAAATATGAAAATAATATTATTATAAAATCCACTCAAAACTCAAATGGATTCAAAAAAGTCGATTTAATTAATTATAATACCTAGTGTAAAATTCAATATAACCCATTTTTGAAGAAACCAATTTTTTAATTATAAAATGACTTCATAGAAAATTATGTTCATATTTATTATGATTTAATAAATAATATTTTGGTATATTATACTTTTATACATTTCTTGATAATGTGTTTATTCCTCTTCATACATAGAATTTAATTTTGAGGTTATAATGGAATATTATATCATAGTTCAATTATACTCATGGTTTCATATAAAATAATCTATCAAATACAATAAGGTGCTTTAAATGGAAAAATATATATATTAAATCATGGGGTTTTTCACTACCCCCCCCCCCCATAAAATCATTTTAACCTAAAACTGAAATCACCCTGATAAAAAAATGAGGATAAACTATCTAATAACATCTTCTGGTACCCACATAGTTCTATCAAATATATGGTTTCACCACAAAAAAAATGAATATGTAAGTGGTATCATTCTATAATAAATTCCCTCCATGATCTATATTATCTACCACATATTCCTCATAAGTTAGATAATGTCCCTATTACACATCCACTAAGTTAAGTACTTGTAAAGGATTAGGTATGTTCTTTTTTATGTGATATACAATGAATACATCCTGAACTAGATACATATTCGATGGAATCAGCATTAGATAAACAATCATCATTATATGATATATAATTTTAAATGGGATGATATATATGGGTCTCATATTTCCATTATTTAGATGTATCATAACATTTATTTAAAGAGGTATTTTTTGGATACCATGTCACCACCATAAAAATCTATATCTCACCAATGATTTACAATGTAACATTTATATCGAACCTAAGATACCATGATGTGTTGGTAAGTGGATCTAAAATTCTATCAAAATTACAAATCCATTTTGTGTCTGAATATAATAAATTCCTAAAATTTCATCCATCACATTGGAGTTATGAACTTCGTACTACTAAGGTATTCAAAAGGATCCATTTGAATGCTCATAAGAAAACTGTTCTTGAATGAAAATTTATCCAAATGAAGGAGTCAATCACAACCACATTTAAAATTTATATAACAAGTACTATGTATATATTATAGGGTTGGAATTGTCCTTTTAGATTTAGTATTTGTATGTAGATGATATATTATGAGAATGTATTGCTTCATATTCAATGTCATTTATAGTATACTCTACAACATTGAGGTAAGCCTTATATTTTAATAATATATAATAGAATGTGTTTATATATAGAATTTTACCACTTACATGATTCATATCCTAAAAATATAATCAAGATAGAAATATTCTCATATTATAATGAAATTTGAGAACCTCAAAAGGATCAACTACAATCCAAATTACATTTTCCCCATTACATTTTTTTTAATATTGTGATGATGAACTCCATAGGGATGATTTCCCATTTCAATTCTAGTATGGGTAATAGTTGTGATGTCCCATTAATATTTTGTAACTTTATATGAACTTATTTACACACTAGATATCATGATATATATTCTAAAATAACATATTTAATGATGTCCCTCAAGAAATAATCTTACAGATCTCTATTAAAAATTATAAATTTCATGTGAATAAAGAATGATGAACTATGAGATAAATAAAAATATTTATTCTTTAGATTAGGATTTAATAGTATAAATACAATTTTCTATAGGAATATAATTCATTGTATAGTCATTTTTGATCTCAGTAACATTAGTCACCATATTTTGTAGTTTGACATCTAAAATTTTTACCTCTTTATTACTCACATGGATGGATGGTTTGACATTCATATGAGAAAAATAAGATCATTCTTCCAATATTATTATTTATAGATCCATTTATATATATCTAAAAGTATTTAATCTCATACAATACTCATCACGGATGTACTAGTATGGTCTATCCAACTCTTAGAATCGACCACCATCTTCACCTTCCCATGGTGGTAGATTATTGAGCATGAATAATAATTAATCCTTTCCAACCATATCCATTAGTTCATATTCAACTCTTTTTGGTAATATATACTTGATGAGATTTTGATATATATATAACACCTTTATCTATAAATATAATCCATCCTCAATTTTAAATAAAAAATTATTTCTTATACACTTAAATAAAGATTTGGGTAATTTTATCAGAATATTCAATTGACACGAAGAATATTCTATAAACATGTAATTTTTCATGATGATGTATCACAGCCCCTTATTTGATTTATCACTGTAGATAAAAAAATAATATCTACTACAAGGTAGTGTGTTCATAGGTGCACTAACCTAATTTTATTTTTGCTCCCTTATATTTTCCTCACATTCATATATCCAATGGGACTTGTATCACTTCAATTTCATCATGGTTATTAGATTAAAGATACATGAATATTTATTAAAAATTAATAAATAATATCCATGATGTATAGGAAATCTGTGGATTTCATTCATAGTGGTAGGTATGGACTCTTGTTTGATGACATTAATCGTTGGATGATTTAGTAATATACACTCACATGATATTATATTAATGATAGAGAAAATATTTTCAATTAATTTATATTTAATATCATTGTTTTAAACCGAAAAAAGTGTTCCTCTTAGATGAATTGTTTAATTTTTATGATACTGGTGTTTTTTTGAGCTGAATAGTAAAAATTGGCCATTTGGGATTTTCAACAGTTTGAAATTATTTCTGTAGTTTGGACATAACATTAACTACACTGATCCAAATTGAAAAAGTTAATCTTTTCCAGATTCTAAGAATCTAGGGCTTCATTTAATATTTTTAGACTAAAAGCTGAATCGTCCATATGGAAGCTCAAAAAGAGCTCACAAGTGGTTGAAGGAAAATTGTTTGTAGTTCTGCCTAGTTTTGGTGTGGGCTTCATAACTCATTAATGGTGGGCCCAAATGTTGTGATATTTGGTGGGTGGACGAGAAAGGAGTTTTGGAGAATCTTTAATGAAAGAAGGGCCACGTGAATTGGCAGTTTAATGGGATATTTAATTACCATAATCCGGAAGTTTTCGATTTGGCGTGTCTGACTGGATAGAATAAATGCTCAGAGTAAAACAGTTATAACTCACGGAATACATATCCATATCCACTGATATTTTTAGGGGACACAGAAAAGATAATTATGAACAACATTAATGAAGGGGGGAACGCCTGAAGAGGTCATTTATGGGGTATAAAGCACACACACTTTCTAAGGTCGAATTATTCCTATAAAAGGAGGACCTCACCTCCTTCCCAAATCATCCCATTCTCCACCGCAATCCTTCCAGGACAGCAAGATGGAGAACATTTCATAAATAACTTTATTTTTCATAGTTTTGTAATGCCTTCTTCTTCCCCATTCATCTCGATTACACTTACCATGGTGGGGTAAACATTTGGAGTGATTGGGGAAGGGTTGGTTTTTTACATTGTAATGCTTGAATTCTTGGACATAATTGAATACAATTTTTTCTTCTTCAAAGTTGGTTTCAAATTCTTATAACAGATTTTAAAAATCAAGTGTGATGTTTCTTGAATATTAATTTCGTTACTGATTTTTCTTTGGTAAAATAATCATAATCTCCCCCCACTAATTTTTGGTTTATATATGATGGAATTGTAAAGACCCGTAAAATTCAAGGAATTTTTTTTCTCTTAATTGTATTTGGAATTTTACAAGAACACAGTTTCTGACAGCACCTGATTCCAGGGCCCGGTGTACCCAGAATCTTTTTCCAAAGTTTGGCTCGGGTACGTTCAGTGAACGAACGAGAGTGTTTTTCTAACTTTTGAAGTGGTTCTCGGAATCGAATTCCGAGGACACCGATAGAATCGCAGCGCCGGTATTTTCTTAGAAACGCCTCTTCTGGAGTTGCGTTTGCTCGGGTGTGGTTTTTAATTTTTGGGGTTAAGTTAAGAAAATAAAATAAAGTGGTGCGATAACTTTATTTTATTTCACTTAAAGCCACTTAAAGCCACATAAGCTAAGTTGAAGTGAATAGGGTGGAACCCAAAATATCCTAACCTCTTGGTAGGATATTAGTGAGGAGGGGCCTGCACGAGCCCCACCATTTCTTTTCCTCTAAATAACCCACCCACGAAAACCCCCTTTTTAATGAAAGTCAACCAGTGCGTTTTCTTAAACTCTTAACGCCCCTATTAATTGCACAGTTAATACGATACCATTAATTCACCGAATTAATGGTTCATTTCTTAACATGTTTTTCAAATTGTTGGCATGTAATAAAATAAGGCCAACGCATGTCTTTCTTGGGTGTGGCTTGTTAAAGGGATTTGGAGAAACTCTATCTTCATCCTCCTTCACGAAGAATGAGAAGAACGCGAAGAAAACGAAAATTTGAAGAACGTCGGCCTTCGAAGAAATGCGACGAAGAACACCAAACCCTCGGAGATCGACGACGCGACGCCGTGTACCGCGACGCCGACGACTCTCTTTCTGTGACGTTCTTCCGTGACGTTCCTTCCCCGCGGCAATCTTTGATCAACAACTGATTGAGGTAGGGGATTGCGGTTCTTTAGTTTTTCGTTGTGAATTATTTTATCCTCAACATGGATTTAATTGGTGCAATTAAATCTGTGTGTTTTTAAGCCTCGGAAATCGTCGACGCGATGCCGTGTACAGCAACGACAGCGACGCCCCTTCCGCGACGCGACGATCCTCTTCTTCCGCGACGGTCAATTCTGCGAAAAACTCACGTTCAACATCTACGACGAGGTAGGGGTTGATTCTTTTAAATATTTGTGATTTATACCCACGGCGTATGATTAAAATTTTTGTGAGACTTTTAAAACCGCTAACGTGGTTGGTGCGGACTAATGAACAAGTCTGAACCCACTGCCCCATTTCGTTCTTGGTGTGCGAAACGGCGGACGTCGACAAAGCAGGCTGCACGGGTGATACGGGGTCCTCTAAGTGAAGGACGGACCCTGGGAGAACCTTTGGCGAAGACGGCGAGAATTTGCGACCACTGGAACACGTCCGGTGGTCCGCGGAGTGACTCGCCGGGGCGCCGCGCCGGCACAACGGCGCCGACGGCGAAAGGCGACGCCGGTGGCGAAATGCGGCGCCGCCTGGCGTGCCGCCGTGGAGAACCGCAGCGGCTGAAGCCACGGCGGCAGCAACGCGGTCCCGTGACCGCACGAAACCGGAGGAGCACAGGACGCGGCGGCCCGGCCGCGTCCGCTGGCAAGGGCGGCCCCACGCGGGGTCGCGGTTCCCTCATGCGAGGGCAGCACGCCCCCCGCCCGCTCGGCCGTAGTTGGCCGAGCCGACCCACCTGGCTACCGGCCCTCTCCTGCACCGGCCGGGCCGGGTTGCGCCGAGGCCAAGCCGGGCCGGTTCGGACCCAAACCCGGGTCGGTTCGACCCAGTTCGGGCCGACCCAGGGGGTTGGGCCGGTTCGGTCCGGGCCCAGACCCCCCGTTTTCGGACCTTTTCTGTCTTTTGCTCATAACCTGAGGTACGGGCCTCCGATCGATGCACCGTCAATGAAGATGTGATTCTTGGATCGAGACGGTCGTTTTTGTATATCGCACTCAAGGTTTTGGAGTACTTTGGGTTCGGCCGGGTTGGTTCGTATACGAAACCAACCGGGCCCTAGGAGCGGAAACGGTCGTAACTTGAGCTCTGGACATCTGATTGATGTTCCGTGGACTTTGTTGGATTTCTCTATGTGAGACGGATCTTTTGGCTTACTCCGCCCGAGGTTTGGATGCCAGTGGAGTACAGTCGGGTTGGTTTTGCCTTAAAAAAAACCAACTCGGCCCCTGGAGTGAAAAATCCAATAACTCTCAGACCGGGTGTCCGATTGATGCGCCGTCTGTGACGTTGAGTTCCTATTGATGATACAGAACTTTTGGATAAATAAACTATGGACTATGTGTCAGTTGATGTATCAGCCTCTCGGATCGTGGAGCGGACCCTCCCGAACGAGCTTGTTGTGTGCGGGAACCCTAGAGCTGGCTACGTCTGCGACGACAATGAAGATAGTACGGGAATCCATCGTGTGTTCGGTAGGGACCACTATGGTACTTTTTGGGATACATCAACACCAGAGTATAAGTCAGTTGATGCATCGACCTCTTGGCTCGTGGAGTGGACCCTCCCAGAACAAGCATGCTGTGTACGGAAACCCTAGGGCGGGTTGAGACTTGACGACTGCTGATTGAACAACTCGGTGTGTTACGGATAGCTTAGTGGGAAGCTCTTGGTTGTAGTAGAAGACCCACGGTGGAGGAGCGATTGGTTGTAGCGGCAGGCCCGCGGTACTCAACAGAAGGAGTACCTCTTGAGGCTATGAGGGGGAGCACTTGGTTGTAGCAATAGACACACGACAGAGGAAAGCTTGGTTGTACCAGCAGACCTCCGACGGAAGAGCTCTTGGTTGTAGCAGCACGGGGGAGCGCTTGGTTGTAGCAGTAAACCCATGGAGGAAGAGCACTTGGTTGTATCAGTACGGGGGAGCGCTTGGTTGTAGAAGTAGACCCACGGCGGAGGAGCGCTTGGTTGTAGCGGCAGACCCATGGTACTCAACATAAGGAGTACCTCTGGAGGCTATGAGGGGGATCGCTTGGTTTTAGCGGCAGACCCACGACGGATGAGTGCTTGGTTGTAGTGGCAGACCTCTGACGGAATAGCACTTGGTTGTAGCAGCACGGGGGAGCGCTTGGTTGTAGAAGCAGACCCCTGGCAGAAGAGCGCTTGGTTTTAGCGGAAGACCCATGGTGGGAAGAGCTTTGTTGTAGCAGCAGGCCCAAAGCACTCGATAGGAGGAGTACTCTAGCAGTCTAAGGTTAGAGGGAAGTGCTTGGTTGTAGCGTCATACCCACTATACTTGAGGGAGAAGGAGTTTCCCAACAGCTATGGTTTTAACTTCATGATCGATCATGTGTGGGTCATTCCGGGGGTTAGTACCTACCGATACTTTGTGGGTCCGACGGCTTAGATGAATCAGTGGCTACATCCGATCATCTCTATCGTCTTACGAAATAGTATACCTGTGTGTGATGAATCCTGTTTTTCTTTCCTATGGGGATTGTGTTGTGCTATCCTATGTGGATTTACGTGTGGACTGGGTTGTACTTGGGCTCGGATGTTGGAGCTGAACGAGAATTGATGACTTAGGTATATGTATGGGCATATACCTAAGAAGTGTCAGATGTTACTTTCTGATTGTATATTTCCTTTGTGGATTATCCTTTGTAGATTCTAGGAGACCTTCGGGGGTCTCAGGGTCCCTACTGTGTAGCTTATACTCACCCCTTCACGGGCTATGCCCACACTATGTTGTGTTGGTTGCAGACGAAGCACAACGCTGATCGTGGTTGAGGCTTGTGGAGAAGGACAGTACCTGGAGGTGGACCACTGGGCGGGATGTACTCGGAGCGGTCGGTTGGACCCAAGGAGCAGTGGAGGCTATCTGTACCCACGCTTCAGGTGGGATTTCCATTGGACAGCTCGATGTTTCGGCTTTACTTTTCAGTTGCTATTTTCTCTTTCCAGTTGTACTTTACATTCAGTTTGGGTTTGTATACTGGCTCATTTCCTTTTCCGCACTCATTGTTGTACTCAGTTTTTACTTAGTGTTTACTTCTTCTTGCTTGCTCTGTGGTGTTTGTTTACTTTACAAAGGCAATTCCTTCCCTTTTTACTGGGATTTACGCCTTGGTTCTAGTTGCCATCCCCTGGCCTGTGGAAGGCGGGATTGGGGTAGTCACGGCACGGGCCCCGAGGATGGGTCATGTCAAATTGGTATCATAGGAGTTCGGTTCTACCACATAACTTGGGACTCTGATATTTTTCTATGTGAATCATTAATTTTAAATGTATTGGGTGTGGTTATCAGTTCAGGTATTCCAGTGTTGGTGCGGCGGCCGACATATCTGTACACCAGGACCCTGAATTCTGATTTCCGACTTAATACACGAAAACATTGATTGCATGTGTGTTTCAAGTTTTCTTTCTGATTACTTTGTGTCAGCTGACCAGGTATATTGTTCTGATCGTGGCGCACCTGTCACTTTTTAGGATGGCCCCACGATGGCAGCCAGCTAGGGTTCCGAGAGTTCTGCATGATGACAGACCACCGAGCGACGAGGCCTCAGTACAGGGCCCTTTGACAGCAGAGGCACCGGTGGTACCTCTACCTGTCAAGCCACCAATGCTTCCAGCCCCAGCCGCTGACGATGCATGTCGCCTTAGTGCACTGCATGAGTTCCAGCGCCATTTAACGCCTAGGTTCCACGGGGAGACAGACCCCCAGGCAGGCGAGGACTGACTGGAGGCAGTGGTGAGAGTTTTCAGGTTAGTGAGGACACCAGCAGACCTCATGGTGATACTCGTAGTGAGCCTACTGCACACGGCAGCGGGCCGATGGTGAAGCTTGATGCTCTAGGTGCACGATGAGGCATCTCTCCTCTGGACGGACTTTGAGAGCCTCTTCCGCTCGTAGTTTTTCCCATCCACCCTCCGTGCGGTGCGCATCCAGGAGATTCTACAGCTGCGGCAGAGCAGCATGATAGTAGCCCAGTAAGCGGAAAGGTTTACTGATCTCTCACGCTATTCCATGGACATGTACGAGACCCTTTCTTTTGGGCCCGAACCTTCGAGCAGGGGATCAGGCGAGAGATCAGAGCTTTAGTTGTTCCTTGCAGCATTCCGACATAGACAGCGGTGTTGGAGCGAGCCCTCTTTGTGGAGAGTTTCCTTGCTGAGCAGTCTCCAGCAGCAGGACCCACCAGTAGCCGGCATACGGAAGAGTCTTCTGTAGCGGGCAGTAGATAGATGACGCAGGGGTCCAAGAGGACTAGACCTACAGGTGGTCGACTGCGTGACACAGGATCGTTTTTGCGAGGCACCTGGGTGGACAACGACTTACCATGAGCGGACAGTGTTACTCATGCGGTGGGGTTGGTCACATCGCTCGTGACTGTCCGACCCACCATTCGGATGACCAGTAGATGAATGAGTGACCTCCCAGGCAGAGGCAGAGGTTTGATCGAGGTGGACCACATGGAGCAGGAGACCGTGGCATGGGAGATGGCCATGTAGCTTGAGGTGGACGACGCTTCGAGGTGTTTCCACCACCACCACCAGGAGGTCCACCCCGACCGCAGGGAGATGGTGGACATGGAGAGCTCAGCTTCAGGCAGCTAAGGCCTACGATCATGGAGCTCCGGGAGCATATGGATAAGAGCATGACTAGCTCTAGACCTAGAGAATTTTGTTTATGCTGCTTCCAGCGTTGTTGATGTTTGTTTGTAGATGTTTTGTGTCTCTGTACTTTGAGCTGCAGTAATAAAAGACACCTTTCTTTTGGTTTTTACCTTCCTGTCCTCTCTTTGTGTTGTTACTAAGAGGTTCCGGTTTAAAAATCATTGACTAGACACTCACTTTGAGATACCTACTGGAGGAGACCCAGTGACCACACACTGATGCCGATAGTGTGACTCAACCCTTGGAGGTGAGGGTAATGGTTGGATCACTTGGTAGTAGCATCGAGGCCTTATGACATCATCCATGGTATGGGTTAGTATCATCCATGACGAGATTGACTGTATTAGGCAAAGAACGTGGTTCATCCAGGGGATGAGACCATATTTCACTTCTCGGCAAAGAAGAAATCTCAGCAACTCGTGTAGGACCAGAAAGGTCCAAGGAAACCAAGAGCGGATGAGGACAGCTCAGAGCCGGCAAAAGTCTTGTGCTGATAGAAGGCGGAGGCCACTAGAGTTTGAGGATGGTGACCACGTTTCCTTACGGGTCACCTCTCGACGTGGGTTATGGGGATGTGGCCGCGGCGACAAGTTATCATCGAGGTTTAACGGACCTTTCTAGGTCATCGTGAGGGTAGGCAAGGTGGTTTACCTCTTGACCCACCCACCTCAGTTGCACCAGATGCACGACGACTTTCATGTATCTCAACTTCGGAGATACGAGCTCGACCCGATGCATATCATTGACCATGGGGAGCTGTACGTTGATGATGGGGCGACTTTTGTGGAGGTCCTGGTGGAGATCGAGGATCGATAGGAGTGGGTCCTACGTGGACGGTCGATTCCTCTAGTCCACATCAGTTAGTAGCATGGGAACCTCCCGGAGAGCACTTGGGAGTGGGAGGCTCAGATGTGTGCTCAGTACCCACTTTTGTTTCCCTAGTTTTTGATATATCTTTATGGGGACGTAAAGTCCTGATGTGGGAGTGATGTAAAGACCCATAAAATTCAAGGAAATTTTTTTTTCTTAATTCTCTTTGGAATTTTACAAGATCGCAGATTTTGACGGCACCTGATTCCGAGGCCCGGTGTGCCCAAAATCATTTTCCGAAGTTTAGCTCGGGTACGTTCAGTGAACGAACGAGTAGGTTTTTCTAAATTTTTAACCCGTGCTCGGAATCGAATTCTGAGGGCACTGATAGAATCACAGTGCCGATATTTGCTTAGAAACGCCTCTTCCGGAGTTGTGTTTGCTCGGGCGTGGTTTTTAATTTATGGGGTTAAGTTAAGAAAATAAAATAAAGTGGTGCAACAAATTTATTTTATTTCACATAAAGCCACTTAAATCCACTTAAGCTAAGTTGAAGCGGATAGGGTGGAACCCAAAATATCCTACCCTCTTGGTAGGATATTTGTGAGGTGGGGCCTGCACGAGCCCCGCCGATTCTTTTCCTCTAATTAAAGCACCCACCAAAACCCCCTTTTAAATGAAAGTCAACCGGTGCGTTTTCTTAAACTCTTAACGCCCCTATTAATTGGACAGTTAAGAAATTACCATTAATTCACCGAATTAATGGTTCGTTTCTTAACTTGTTGGTAAAATTGTTGGCATGTAATAAAATAAGACCAACACATGTCTTTCTTGGGTGTGGCTTGTTGAGAGGATTTGGAGAAACTCCATCTTCATCCTCCTCCACGAAGAATGCAAAGAACACGAAGAACGTGAAGAACGCGAAGAATTCTGGCCTTCGACGAAAGGCGACGAAGAACGCTGAACCCTCAGAGATCGACGACGCGACTCCGTGTACCGCGACGCCAACAACTCTCTTTCCACGACGTTCTTTCCCCGCAACAATATTCGATCAACAAATGATTGAGGCAAGGGATTGCAGTTCTTTAATTTTTCTTTGTGAATTCTTTTATCCTCAACATGGATTTAATTGGTACAATTAAATCTGTGTGTTTTTAACCCTTGGAGATCGTCAACGCGACGCCATGTACCGCAACGACAACGATGCCCCTTCCGCGACGCGACGATCCTCTTCTTCTGCGACGGTCAATTCTGTGAAGAACTCACGTTCAACGTCTGCGACGAGGTAGGGGTAGATTCTTTTAAATCTTTGTGATTTATACCAGTGGAGTACGATTAAAATTGTTGTGAGACTTTTAAAACCGCTAACGCGGTGGGTGGGGACTAATGAATAAGTCTAAAATCACCGCACACTTTCGTTCTTGGTGTGTGAAATGGTGGACGTCGACAAAGCAGGCCACTCGGGTGACGCTGGGTCCTCGCAGTGAAGGACGGACCCCAGGAGGACCTTTGGCGAAGACAGCGTGAATTTCTGACCACCGGAACTCGTCCGGTGGTCCGCGGAGTGACCCGCCGGCGCGCCGCCGTGGAGAACATTCGCGGCTGAAGTCGCGGCGGCAGCAGCGCGGTCCCGCGACCGCGCAGGACCATAGGATCACGGGACACGGCGGCCCTGCCGCGTCCACTGGCAAGTGCGGCCCCATGCGGGGCCGCGGTTCCCTCACGTGGGGGCAGCACGCCCCCCACTCTGCTCGGTCGTAGCTGGCCGAGCCGACCCACCTGGTGACCGGGCCGCGCCCGCGCCGGCCGGGCAGGGTTGTGCCCATGCCAGGCCAGGCCACCCAGGCCGGGCCAAGCCGAGCCGGCCGGGTCGGACCAGGTCCCGGGTCGGGTCGCCCTGGTTCGGGCCGAACCAGGGGGGGTTGGGCCAAGTCGGTCCGGGCCCAGACATCCCGTTTTCGAACCTTTTCGGTCTTTTTCTCATAACTTGAGTTACGGGACTCCGATCGACGCACCGTCAGTGGAGATGTGATCCTTGGAACGAAGCGGTCATTTCGGTATATCTCACTCAAGGTTTCGGATTACTTTGTGTTTAGCCAGGTTGGTTCGTATACGAAACCAACCGGGCCCTCGGAGCGGAAACGCTCGTAACTTGAGCTACGGACATCTGATTGACGTGTCGTCAACTTTGTTAGACTTCTATAAGTGAGACGGATCTTTTGGCTTACTCTGCCTGAGGTTTTGATGTAGGTGGAGTATGGTCAGGTTGGTTTTTTCTTAAAAAAACCAACCGGGCCCCTGGAGCGAAAAAGCCAAAAACTCTCAGACCGGACGTCCGATTGACGCGCCGTCTGCGACGTTGAGTTCCTCTTGACGATACGGAACTTTTGGATACATCAACTCTGGAATATGTGTCAGTTGATGTATCTACCTCTCGGCTCAGGGAGCGGACCCTCCCGAACGAGCTTGCTGTGTGCGGGAACCCTAGAGCTGGCTGCATCTGCGACGATAATGAAGACCGTACGGGAATCCTCCGTGGGTTCGGTAGTGACCACTGCGGTACTTTTTGGGATACATCAACTCCGGACTACATGTCAGTTGATGCATCAACCTCTTGGCTCATGGAGTGGACCCTCCCGGAACGAGCATGCTTTGTGCGGAAACCCTAGAGCCGGTTGAGACTTGACGACTGCTGATCGAACGACTCGGTGTGTTACGGATAGCCCAGTGGGAAGCGCTTGGATTTAGCAGTAGACCCACGGCAGAGGAGCTCTTGGTTTTAGAGGTAGACCCGCGGTACTCAACATAAGGAGTACCTCTGGAGGCTATGAGGGGGAGCGCTTGGTTGTAGCGGCAGACCTCTGACGGAAGAGCGCTTGGTTGTAGCAGCACGGGGGAGCGCTTGGTTGTAGCAGGAGACCCACGGCGGAAGAGCACTTGGTTGTAGCAGCACGGGGGAGCGCTTGGTTGTAGCAGCAGACCCACGGTGGAGGAGCGCTTGGTTGTAGCGGCAGACCCGCGGTACTCAACAGAAGGAGTACCTCTGGAGGCTATGAGGGGGAGCGCTTGGTTGTAGCGGCAGACCCAGGACGGAGGAGCGCTTGGTTGTAGCGGAAAACCTCCGACGGAAGAGTGCTTGGTTTTAGCAGAATGGGGGAGCGCTTGGTTGTAGCAGCAGACCCACGACAGAGGAGCGCTTGGTTGTAGCGGTAGACCAATGGTGGGAAGCGCTTGGTTGTTGCAGCAGGCCCACAACACTCGATAGGTGGAGTACTACAGCAGTCCAAGGTTAGAGGGAAGTGCTTGGTTGTATCGGCATACCCACTGTACTTGATGGAGAAGGACTTTCCCAATAGCTATGGTTTTAACTTCATGATCGATCCTGTGTGGGTCATTGCGGGGGTTAGTACCTACCGATACTTTGTGGGTCCAACGACTTAGATGAATCAGTGGCTACATCTGATCATCTCTATCGTCTTACGAAATAGTATACATGTGTGAGCTGAGTCCTGTTTTTCATTCCTATGTGGATTGTGTTGTGCTATCCTGTATGGATTTACGTGTGGACTGAGTTGTACTTGGGCTCAGATGTTAGAGTCGAACGAGAATTGATGACTTAGGTATATGTATGGGCATATACCTAAGCAGTGTTGGATGTTACTTCGTGATTGTATCTTTCCTTTGTGGATTATCCTTTGTAGATTCTAGGAGACCTTCGGGGGTCTCGGGGTCCCTACTGAGTAGCTTATACTCACCCCTGCACGGGCTATTCCTGCACTATGTTGTGTTGGTTGCAGACAAAGGACAGCGCTGATCGTGGTTGAGGCTTGTAGAGCAGGACGGTACCTGGAGGTGGACCACTGGGTGGGACGTACTCGGAGCGGTCGGCTGGACCCGAGGAGCAGTAGAGGCTATTTGTACCCACCCTTCAGGTGGGATTTCCAGTGGACAGCTCGACGTTGCGGCTTTACTTTTCATTTACTGTTTTCCCTTTCCAGTTGTACTTTACTTTCAGTCTGGGTTGTATACTAGCCCACTTGCTTTTCCGCACTCACTGTTGTACTCAGTGTTTACTTAGTGTTTACTTCTTCTTGCTTGCTCTGTGGTGTTTGTTTACATTAAAAAGGCAATTCCTTCCCTTTTTACCGGGATTTACTCCTTGGTCCAAGTCACCAACCCCTGGGCTATGGAAGGCAGGCATGGGGTAGTCACGTCACGGGCCCCGAGGATGGGTCGTGATAGGAATAAACCAGGAATTAGTGGCGAGTTACTTGAAGATCGTCAGAATGTGTAAAACGTGTAGTGAATGTTCTTGATTGTTTGGGATAAACAAAACCCGATCGGGTATTGCCCATTTCAATTAAGGATATTCAATACAAATATTTTACACATGGAAGGAGAGTTGAGCAAACCAAAATCTTGGTAAGGTTTTCTCTCACAATAATAAATTCACCAATGAAGTGAGAGGAAACAATTGTGGAAACTCACATTAATCATCTAAGAAGAAGAGGTTTGAATTAAATTTAACAAAGATAGCATTATAATTAGGAATCCGACCCTGACATAATCACCCTTTTAATTTCATAGTTTTTCAATCATTTTAATTTCAAATTTTCTTTTCAAAAGCACAACATTTTTACCCTCTTTTTAAAGTGACAACCCGTTTTGTGTGCACTCCTCTTCGGGAGACATCCTAGGTAAACCAAATTACTACATTTTAACTTAAGAAATAATTGTTTTTCCACACCCTACGACAGGCGTGCGTCAAACATGGTGCCGTTTCCGGGGAGGCAGTGCCTCATAAACCTTAAAAAAATATTTTTTAACTTCTTTCTTTTGAATGACCCGTAGTTCAAACAACAATTTAATAAAATTTTATCCCAAAATTGAGAAAACAATAACCCAATTGAGAAAGAAAAATTTGAAATTATATTTTGAAGAAATTAAACTTACAGATTCAAGTGACACATCTAATGATCACTCTGAACCTCCAATGGCTGACAATCCCAACCAAACATTACGCGATCTTTCGTCCCCACAATTCGCTAACCAACGAAATCAAATAGCTATTCCTGTATTAGAAAATGATTTTGAATTGCGCATTAAGATGATTCAAATTATTCCTAAACTTGACGATCTTGCAAGTGAAGACCCCAACAGGCCTATCCATGAATTTACAAATGTGTGCTCTAGCTGCAGACCCCGAGGTGTTGCAGAAGAACAGGTAATGTGGAGGGCATTTCCCTTCTTACTCGAGGGAGCAACAAAAGAATGGTTGTATAGTCTACAACTAAGAGGATCCAAGACTGGGAAGATCTTCAATGATGCTTCATGCAAAGGTTTTTTCCCACATCCAGGAGCATAGCTATCCGAAAAGATATCTATGTCATTCGCCAATCAACCGGTGAAACACTAGACGAATACTGGGAACGATTCAAGAAGCTCTGTTCCAGTTGTCCACACCATAATGTGGAAGAACACCATTTCATTGTTTTCTTCTATCAAGGATTGCTTGACAATGATCGAAACTTGTTAGATGCATCATCTAGAGGGGCCTTGATTGACAAGTCACCAACGGGTTCCAGAGGATTGATTGAAACGATTGCACAAAACTCACAGCAGTTTGGAACTAGAGGTACAATCACCAGAGGAATCCATCAGGTAATAACATCTGATTTAGTTTATTTAATTAGGAATGAAATGGGTGAACTCACCAGGTTGGTACAAAAAATAGCTGTGAACCATGTGAAGGAACAACAAGGGCCGAATCTAGTATGTGGTTTATGCTATTATAATTCACATTTCATTCATCAATGTTCTGATGTGCAGGGGACAAAAAGTTGTGCTGCAGCCTATCACAAAGGCAATACCAATATCAAGCCCAACCAGGGTATGGGTTTCAACAGAACCAAGCCAGAGCACCTTTTCAGCCGCAATATCAGAATCGAATAGCATTCCAACAACCTTATAAGCAGCCCTTCCAACAACAACAACCTTTCCAACCACCACCTTTCCAGTTGAAGAATTATGAGAAACCATCCACAAGTGCACCGACAAATGAAGATCAACAGCTTAAGACAAGAGTTGCAGGATTAGAAGTTAAAATGGACAAGCTAGCTGATCAATTCACAAGCATTATGGATGCTCTCACCAAGAACCTGGGTAAACATCCCTCACAAAAAATTCCCAACCCAAAGGAGAATGTTAGTGAAACACCACCCGAAGCAGGAAGGAGCTCACACCACCAGAAAAAAATGAGGGGGATGATTCTGGGGAATCTTCTGAAGCTCGTCCTGTCCAAAAAAAAGATGGAGTCAACAAAAAAGGAGAAATAACATGGTTTTGGAAGGAAAGAACAGAAACACCTCTTCAAAAACAACATAGGGAGAAAAGGGATATCCCATCACCATTCCCATCAGCATTGGTTGAGTCAAAGATGGTGGAAGAACAACGACTTCAATGTGAAATTCAAGAAACATTCCGAAAATTTGAGATTAACATCCCACTACTATATGCAATCAAACAAATCCTCAAATATGAAAAATTTCTGAAGGAGATGTGTACTAAAAGAATGTGGCTGGATGGAAATGAAAGAATCAACTTAGGAAGAAGCGTCTCAACATTGATAACACCACCGATACCACAAAAATGTCAAGATCCAGGGACGTTCTCTATTCCATGCACTATCGGTTCTTTAAATTTTACTAATGCATTATGTGATCTTGTATCTTCGATTAATGTGATGCCTATCTAAGTGTTTTCAACATTGCAGATTGGAGAACTAAAACCAACTCGGGTGGTGGTACAATTAGCAAATAGATCCACTGTTTTCCCAGCTAGAGTCGTTGAAGATGTACTTGTAGGAGTCAAAGGATTAATCTTTCCAGCATACTTTTACGTCCATACCATGGAGGAAGACCGAGCACCAGCTCAATCTCCCATCATCCTAGGGAGACCATTCCTGAAAACAGCAATGAAGATCATCAACGTGCATGAAGGAACAATCACCATGGATTTTGGAGAGAGCACGATTCACATCATGATTTTTGAGTCCATGAGGCACCCATCGGACGATCACTCCCTCTTTTCACTCTCCCATGAATTTGGTGAAGAACAAATTGAAGAATCAGGTTTGTAATATGAATTCATATACTTTGGAGAGACTTATTCCCTTGGAAATATCATTTAACATGTGGATGATGAAGATGTTGGAGATTCAGACTTCATGTGGGAGGAAGAGGAGGTCCAAAATTTGGAAGTGGGAAACATCAATTTAGTCTCATCCCTTGAGCATCCCTCTGATCTGGAACTCAAACCACTCCCCCCTAATTTGAAATATGCATAACTTAGGGAGGGAGAAAAACTACCAGTGATGATTTCTAATAATCTCTCTAAAATCCAAGAAAAATCATTTCCTGAGATTTTGAGAGAGAATGTCTAGGCAATAGGATGGAGCTTAGGTGATATCCTTGGAATAAAACCAAAAATATGATCACATAGAATTTTTCAAGAGGAAGATTCAAAACCTGTTAGACAACGCCAAAGGAGACTGCATCCCACCTTGATGGAAGTTGTGAAGAAGGATATCGAGAAGCTTTTGGAAGCTGGGATTGTTTATCCCATTTCAGATTCGCAGTGGGTCAGCCCTATTCATGTCGTTTCAAAAAAACTATCCTGAACACTGTGAGGAATGAAAAGAATGTGTTAATCCCAATGAGAATTCAAAATAGATGGAGAGTGTGCATTGATTTTAGGAAATTGAACCAGGTCACTCGAAAATATAATTTCCCCATCCCCTTCATTGAACACATGTTAGAAAGATTAGCATGGAGAACTCATTATTGCATTTTGGATGGATTTTCAGGTTACTTTCAGGTACCCATTACCCCTGAGGATCAAGAGAAGACGATATTTACATTCCCTTTTTTTCCTTTTTCATATAAAAAAATGCCATTTGGATTATGTAATTCCCCAGTTACATTTCAGAGGTGCATGGGGAGTATATTTTCTGATCACATTGAATGTTGCTTGGAAGTTTTCTTAGATGATTTCATAGTTTTTTGAGATTATTTTGATCATTGTTTGAAAAATCAGGAAAATGTTTTGAAAACATGCATTGAAAAAAATCTTTTTTTAAATTTTGAAAAGTGTCATTTCATGGTTCAAAGATGAATTTTACTTGGTCATGTAATTTCTCAAAATGGAATTGAAGTGGATAAATCAAAAATTGAAGTGATAAATTCATTTCCTCAACCAACTTGTGTGAAACATGTTAGATCATTTTTAGGACATGCAGGATTCTACAGGAGGTTTATCAAAGATTTCAGTAATATTTCTATCCCTCTCTATAGATTACTTTTGAAAGATGCTGATTTTGATTTTAATGTTGCATGTAGGTAATCCTTTTATGAGTAGAATAAGAGATTGATTTCACCACCCGTGATGCAGCCTCCAAATTGGGAAGAACCATTTGAACTACTTTATGATGCCTCCAACCATGCAGTTGGAGCACTCCTTTCTCAGCAAATTGAGGGAAGACCACAAGTCATTTCATATGCCTCGAAAACATTAGATGCAGCCCAATTCAATTACACAACAACAGAAAAAGAGTTCATTGCATTTGTTTTTTCTTAAAAAGATTTAGATAATATCTTCTTGGAACTAAAATCACCGTGTTTTGTTATCATGAAGCTTTGAGGTACTTGATGATGAAAGATGATGCTAAACCAAGGTTAGTGAGAGGATGATAATGCTTTAGGAGTTAAATATAGAAATCAAGGATAAGAAGGGATCTAAGAACCAAGTGGCTGATCACTTAAGTAGACTGCCAAGCACTGATAAAATTGAAGTTCCGGAAAGAGACCCACAGAATGATAAAATTCCAGGAGAGCAGCTGTACTTGATTGAAGGAGAAGTGCCTTGGTATGCTGACATAGTAAATTTTCGGGTATCATCTGATGTCCCATCTCATTTAAATTCTCAGCAAATTCAAAAACTGAAAGCTGAATCTAGGTATTTCATTTGGGATGATCCATTCCTTTGGAAGATTTGAAATGATCAAGTAATAAGAACATGTTTACCTGAATGTGAAGTTAAATCTGTCTTTCATTTTTGTCACACATTATCTTGTGGAGGCCATTTTGGACCTCAATGGATAGCAAGGAATGTTTTTTAATCTGGAATTTATTGGCCCACCTTTTTTAAAGCTGCTGATGAATTTTGCAAAATTTGTTAAAAATGTCAGTTTTCAGGAAATATTTCAAAGAGATAAGAAATGTACCAAACCCCATAGAATTTTTGTGACATTCTTGAAGTTTAGGGGATAGATTTTGTGGTACCTTTCTTGATGTCATTTTTAAATTCTTATATCTTGCTTGCAGTTTTTTATGTTTCCAAATGGGTGGAAGCAAAATCTACAAGGACTGACGATGCTAAAGTTGTTTGTGATTTTTTCAGGTCTAACATATTTTCTAGGTTTGGAGTGCCTAGAGAAATCATCAGTGATCAGGGGAATCACTTCTGAAATTGGAAAATGGAGAATTTGCTAAAGAAGTATGGGGTGCATCATAAAACATCAACTCCCTATAATCCATGGAATAATGGGAAAGATGAAGTTTCCAACAGAGAAATCAAAGGAATTTTGGAAAAGACTGTTAATCCAAATAAGAAGGATTAGAGCCAAAGGATGGAAGATACTTTATGGGCTTAGAGGACAGCCTATAAGCCCCTGATTGTAATGAGTCCATATAGGTTGATTTATGGGAAAAGATGTCACCTACCTGTGGAACTGGAGCATAAGGCGTATTGGGCTGTGAGGAAGTTGAATCTGGATCCTGGATGTGCTGGGAAACAAATAAGGTTTCAGTTATAGGAGATGGAGGAAATTAGAAGAGAAGCATTTGAAAATTCCACGATTTACTAAGAGAGAACAAGAGTGGCCCATAACAAGCTTATCCAACACAAATAATTCCATCCTGGAGATAAAGTGTTGCTATTCAATTCCAAACTCAAGCTGATTCTAGGTAAACATCATTCCAGATGGGAGGTTCCATTTATAGTTACTCATGTATATCCTTTCGGTGTTGTGCAGATTGTGAAGGATGGAGAGCATGATCCATTCACTGTGAATGGGCATAGGTTGAAGAAATTCCTTGGGCCGCTGCCATCAAAGCCAGAGGAGGATATCTCGCTCCTACAACCTATCTATCAATAAGATCCATTAGGTTGTACCTCTCCTTCGCACTTTCTTGATGTTGTGATTCATTTTAAAATTTTCTTACATGTTAAATCCACTTGAATGCATTGAGGACACTGCATCATTTCTGTGTGGGGGAGGGAACCTTTTTAGTATAGGATTTTCATTTGATGTTTCTTTAAAAACAATTGTGGGTTTTTAAAATTTTTTGTTTATTTTTCAATTTTTGGTGGGTTTTTGAAAATTTTGAGTTGAAATGATTATCAATACCATTTTGAAAACCCATTTCAATGAGTGAACCAATCTATTTCATAAAACTGAGCTTAAATGAATGCTGAAAGAGAATTTTTTTCAAGTTTAAATATTTTGGAATTTCATGAAATGTACACTGATTTTTCAATCTCATGCCATACTTCATTGTCTATATCTTTGAAATCACTTTCCTGTGAGGCTTCCAAAACATTTTTATCATATTCTTTTTATTAGCCTCATTTCTTGAGAGAACCAGACCATGCTTGCTTAAACCAGAATTTGATTTATTTCTTTCAAAACATGAGGGTTTGGGGTATGTGTGTTTTAAATGATTGAGGAATTTATGTGGTTTGAATCCCCCTTTTCAAAATAATCCATTTCATTATGGCCCACCTTCACATTTATCCTTCATTGTAGCCCCTACTAGCCATGAATTTCCTATTAGGTTAGCCACATTACAAGCCAATTTTCCCTATCCTACCTTCTCTTGAAGTGAAATTGCATGATCTAGTTGAACTTAAGTGTGGGGGAAGATGTCATGTGGTATACTACCTCATTTTGTGATACATTGGGTGGAAAATAAATTGTGGAAGAGATGAGTGTGATGCTGAAAAATTATTCTGTTTAAAGCTATTCCTTTTCTAGAGCTTTAATGATAAGAGAAATTGTGCCTTTCTGGAGCTTCCAATGTAAAAAAGAAATTTGTGCCTAGCTGGAGCTTTCAAAAAAATCATGTTTGAAAAGATTGAATTTTTTTCTTCTGAGGTGATTGAATGATGATGGAGCCTATTTTCTACAAAGGGGAAGTGAAGAAGACCATATTTGAGTGAAAATTAGAATCTTGCAATTTTGCTTCAATAAGAGCCAAGCCCTTCTTTTTCAGCCTCAAAATTTTTAATATCTAAATCCTATCAACCGGAAGCCAAAGAACAACCCTGAAAAGTCCTCATGACAAACACATGTCCTTGACTCAAATCGGGTGGAGAATTATGAATTTATCAAGCCTGTGGTGACTCTTTTGTGAGTTTGGTTGAGAAAAGCCTTGTTCAGCATTTACATTTGTGAGATGAGAGAAAATTCATGTGAGGTAGGTGTTTTGTGTGCATGAGATAATAAATGAAGTGGAAATATATTAAAATCTGAAATGGAGAACTTGAAATAATTGTTTTTTATGAGGCATGATATCTTTTTGTTTCTTGAAATTGATATGGTAGATCTCATTGATATGTGTTTTGGATTTGATTTGATTTGATTTTTACTTGTCCAGGAGTCCATGTGCTAAGTGTGGGGGAATTGATATAGAAAATATTTTCAATTAATTTATATTTAATATAATTGTTTTAAACCCACAAAAGTGTTCCTCTAAGATGAATTGTTTCATTTTTATGATATTGGTGTTATTTTGAGCTGAATAGTAAAAATTGGCCATTTTGGATTTTTAACAGTTTTAAAATATTTCTGTAGTTTGGCCATAACATTATCTACACTATTACAAATTTAAAAATTATTTATTTTCTAGATTCTATACATCCAGGGATGCATTTACTATTTTTGGACTAAAAGATGAATCGGCCATATGAAATCTCAAAAGAAGCTTAAAATGGGAGAAAGAAAACTCTTTGCAGTTCTGCCTAGTTTTGGTGTGGGCTTCATAACTCATTCATAGTGGGCCCAAATTTTCTGATATTCGGTGGATGGATGTGAAAGGGGTTTTGGAGAATCTTTAGTGAAGGAAGGGCGCGTGAATTGGCGATTTAATGGGACTTTTAATCACCCTAATCAAGAGGTTTACTATTTGGAGAGTCTGATTGGATAGAATAAATGCTCAGAGTAAAACGGATATAACTCTCGGAATACGTGTCCATATCCACTGATATTTTGAGGTGAAACGTCCAAGATAATTATGAACAACATGCATGAAGGGTGGAACGCGTGAAGAGGTCATTTATGTGGTCTACAACACACAAACATTCTGGGGTTGAATTCTACGTATAAAAGGAGGCCCTCACCTCCTTCCCAAATCATCCTATTCTCCACCCCATTCCTTCTGGGACAACAAGAAGTATAAAATTTAAGATTTATCTTTTATTTATTTTCTTTTTCATAGTTTTGTAATGCCTTCTTCTTCCCCATTCATCTCGATTACCCATACCATGGTGGGGTAAACATTTGGACTGATTGGGGAAGGGTTGGTTTTCTACATTGTAATGCTTGAGTTCTTTGATGCAATTGAATAAATTTATTTATTCTTCAATGTTGTTTTCAATTTCTTATAGAGGATTTTATAATCAAGTGTGATCGATTTTGAATATTAATTCCGTTACTGATTTTTTCCTTTGTAAAATAATCATTATCTCCCTCCACTAATTTCTGGTTTATATACGATTGAATAAACCAGGAATTAGTGGTGAAGTACTCTACGATCGTCAGTACATGTAAAAGGTGTAGTGAATGTTATTGATTGTTTGAGATAAACAAATCCCGATCGGGTATTGCCCATTTAAATTAATGATATTCAATACAAATATTTTACACATGGAAGGAGAGTTGATCAAACCAAGATCTCGGTAAGGTTTTCTCTCACAATAATAATTTCACCAAGGAAGTGAGAGGAAACGATTGTGGAAACTCACTTTAATCAACTTAGAAGAAGATGTTTGAATTAAATTGAACACAGATAGAATTATAATTATGAAACTGACCCGACCTAATCACCATTTTAATTTCATAGTTTTTCAATCATTTGAATTTAAAATTTCCTTTCAAAAGAACAACATTTTTACCCCCGTTTTAAAGTGACAACCCGTTTTGTGTGCACTCCTTTTCGAGAGACATCCTAGGTCAGCCACATTACTACATTTTAACTTAGGAAATAATTTTTTTTCTACAACCTATGACAGATGTGCGTCAATTACCTAATGATGAATCCTGTGGTAAAAAAATTTAAAACTTATTATTTTTGGAATACAAAATCTCATTCCATAGGGAATTCAATATAGTCATAAAATAGTCATCACGATCTTCGAACCTCATTGAATATATAAGAATATCATCTATAAAAAATTAAAATATTGACCAAGATAATCACTAAAGTCTATATTTTTTACGTCAATAAATACAGTGGGAATACCGGTAAGTCTAAATTGTGTTCTAATAAATTCATAATGAAATTAACACATAGGGACGGTTCTCTCCTATTTATATTCCTTATTAAACCTCAATTGATTATATAAATTATGAAGGTTAATATTTAAAATTTTTTGAGGTCTTCATAATTAATAAAAATAGTCCTAAATACAGGGTAAATGATACTTTTTATTGATAGTGATGTTCATAAGTTCACAATAATCAATTAAAAATATTATCAATCCAACTTAAAATTTAACAAAAACAATGGGTACACCCCATAGTGACACACTATGGATTATGCATCCCTTATTAAGATTCACCTAGATATTCCTATTAGATTCCTACAACTCAATAGGGGTCATTCGTAATGTATTCCATGTAATAGGTGTACCACCATGAATAAGATTTATTAAAAACTAAAATGTACAATTCATGGGAATAATGTTCAATTCTTGAATAAATATATATGAATAACATTAAACAATATGCATATTATCAATGATGTGTTTCTCCCCAAAAATTATGGATATATATCGCTTATGAATAGGTATTAAAACCCATATAATCGATGTAATTACAAATGTAAATTCATGTTCATCCTCACACTAATATAATTATTAGGTTAATTATCAATATCAAAACCAGCATCCCTCCATTGGAAATTTATATTGGATTTCTAAATATAAATACAATATATGCCTAGAGTCACATCATAATCAATTAGATATAGAATCATAATAAGTTCTTCAAGAACATTTACATAAACATCAATCATTGACGATCCATATACATGATACGTGATAATAAAGCCCTTGGGTTATTTACCTCGAACTTAGCATCTAATAATTAAGGTGGTGATGTGATACTATTGAAAACAATCTCTCGATTACAAAAGGTTGGTATAGAAAAAAATAGATAATCCATTTATAGACCTAGAGATGATGATAAATGTTCTTTTTATAACCTCATTATCTTGACCTTCTATAGATATAATACAAAATCCAATTCCATTATCATTTTTTTATTGGGGGTTATTAAGGAATTCCATAATTATTAGCTCTTGTTGTAGGGATGTAATTTTTATAATTCCTAATCATTCTACATAATAAAAATTGAACATTATTCGATGAATCCTTCTTATCCTCTATATTATATTCTGAACGCATCATCCCTATAAAAAACTCGTATATCAAAATCTAGCCTTTCTAAAATTGAAATATTTCCTTGTTCCATTCATGAAACATTCATAGTGCATTTCCCAAAATATTTATCATTTAATATATTCGAATTTGTTTATTCTATTGGATTTACCATTTTATTTTAAATGAATCTTCTTATTTTACTTATTTTCCATTGAACAATAATATAATTACAGTTATATCTCTACAATTTTAATTCATGGAACATTGAATGATTCCAAAATATTTCAAATGTCTCTTTTGGATACTATCTTTTGAAGGCATTGTTTCATGTCACTAAATTGTCAATCAATTTTCATCTCTTGGTCAATTATAAATCTTGAAGAATATAATGAAATTTTTAAAAAAATTACCCATATATATATATCAAGGGAATTATCATTCATGTAAATAAATTATTTTTCTTTCCTCTTGTGCTTAATAACTATCCACTAGTAATCTAATTTACCTTCCCAGTGGTAGAATACCGAGACTACATCACATGGTCTGTGAATTGAAGAATTGAAAATATATTTTCCATTTCATTGATCTATTACACAAAAACTAATGGATTGTAAGGCTAATATATTGATGTTTTTCATTGTCACATAAGAGTCTCAATATCATGTTTCTCCATCCATGGTGCATTTATAATTTGAAAATTATTTTCCTTTTTTATAATAGATTGCGAGAGTTATGTGATAATATTCACAAGATATTTCCTCCTAGATCCAAATACCTTAGGTTTCTCTTGAGTATGATAATTGATTTTCATATCATAGTCATTGTAATAATGATTCATTATGGTTAAAACCTTTTAATAAAATAATGAGAGATAAAATAGTTATTGAGAAACAAAAAATGGAGTGGAAATCAAAATAAAATAAATCTTTAGATATCTAAATTTATGATGCCTTATTATAAACCTATGTAACTTTAGGTTCATCCTATATATATTTGGGTTCCTAAAACATCTTGACCCTCCTCATTAGATTGAGAAGGTAGAAGGATATTAAATGGCATTAAGAAACATTCCCATGATGAAAAAGTCTAGCAATAAATTCAAAGGGCTTCAATACAATTAGGTGATGATATTACCTATGAAAGTAAAACAACCATAAAAACATTCCATAATTAAAAAAACACTAAATGATGCATGATAACTATGAAACACAACTTCAGTAATACCAAAAGTCAAAAGATCCACCATACCAAGAATAATACTAAATTAAAACAACTACATAGATGAAGGAAAATCCCAAAAGACACAATGACTCCAAATACCCCAAATCAAAACCTCCCATCATGATCCAATATCCAACTCATTTCAAATCCCAATTATCATGAAGAAACACTAGTGAATTTTCACACATTCCATTTACAGGTAAATTGATAAATTATTTCTACAAATGTACTGAGGTTCCCATGTTGTGGGTGAGTAATGTTACTAATCAGGTCTTCACCTGATTACATTCCTACTCATGCCACAAGGATATAACCTGTTATAACATTGATAGAAAATAATTTATATAAAAAAACATTATAAAACCACTTAGTAGTTCACATAAAAGATGAACTTTTTCATACAATTAAATCTTTCATCAAATATAGTTTCAAGAAAAACAATAAAAAAATACTTCAATCAATTTCACATTCCTTTTTACTGTACCAATGTTTGGATTCATATACATAGCCACACATGCAAGATTCTTTGACAGTTCCATACTAATGGTTGGTTCCCCAAGCATACATTAAGTAATACCAATGTTCCCAATCACATTATTACCCAATGACACACTCCCATTGTCTAGGATCATACCCCTTTGTACCCAAATGCTATACACCCTTTATTCAGGGTCACATCAAAAGAATGAACTCACACCAACCATGTATTACAAAAACAAATTAAACCCATTATAGTAAAATAAAAAATTTATTTAAAACATTTCCACGAAACCTTTTTCCATGAATCAAAAAAACAACCATAATAAAGTCATCATTTTAAAATAATTCAACATATCACCAATTCAACAATTACAAAAAATCCAAAAAACATCATGACAGAAGGTGTCTACCTTTTTTTCACATCATTTTCACAATCAGTTTCAATCCACTCTAGAAATTTAAAACAATGCATTAAATTTAAAATAAGAAGAGTTGAAAGAGAATAAAAATATATTAGACACTATGGTGAAAATGAATAATCACATTAATTATTAAAAAAACAGGTTTGGGTCTCCAAAAAAAGCATTAGATCCCATTCCATTCCAAAAAGACAACTAAATATCAACATTATTGTCCTCAAATATCATATATATATCCAAAAAGTACTAGATAAATTAATAATTTCAGTTAATAATAGTAAATATATAAAAAAATGAAAAATGAAGACATACCACATGATCCAACATTCAACGAACTTGTATTTTCAAAAAGATAACTCTCAAATCAAACAGGAATGTCCCTACAAACTTTGGTAGAAAGAAAAACTGACATAGTGTTGAAATTGTTCAAAAAATAGTGTTTTCTAAGTGAAAAAAGAGTTAGATAAACTTATTAATTATCTACATGTTTAACCATTCATGGTTTCATTGGTTGATGAGGGAAAACGTGTGCCAACCATGCACCAGCCACTGCCTCAAGAAGATCCTAACACTATTTCCCAACACTGTTAGAAAAACTATGTGCCAAAAATGAAAATTATCTATGTCCCACATTGAATGGTTAATAATAGGTGTATTAAAGGTTTTTCTAAACCATGGTTCAAACCATGCAGCTTCCCATATTCTTGAGTTTCACCTTGCACAACTTCCTATAGGATTTTTATGGATTCTATTTACATGATAAAATAACTCACCTCTATTAAGTCCTCTAAAACATTCCAAGTCTATTTCTTAACCTCTCAAAAATCACTCAAACACATTAAATATATAAAATATGTCATTATAGGGTCACATACATGAAAATGGGGGTGCTAAATTCTCCCCAACATTAGACATTTTGTCTCTAGAAAGTAGAAAACCTGAATTTCATTAAAGAATATGTGCAATTTCTCAAACATTTCTTTCCCTCATTTCCATGTTTTTTAATGAATATAACCATGTTTCAATAAATGTGTAATATAAAAAAAATCCTTGAATGACTATCTATTTCTGATCCTCTATTCATATCGGTATATGAACTAATGAAGTGTTTGGATCTTGGTCAATGTGATCCTATCAAATCACATTCTCAGAATCAGGATGAAACATTTTCAACTTAGATAAAAGAAATACATTATGCACTAAACTAAACCATTGTGGTAATGAAATATGATATTCTACCTTAATGGACCATTCTTTTATCTCAAAATGGAATATGTGTTGAGAAGATAACATGACCTTTATCCCAAAATGACAACGCCAAGACATTAAGAGATTTTCCAGGACACATGTTCATTCACCTTCTATAAAAATGGTCATAAAAATGATCCTCATATAATTTCTAATGAATCTGAGCTATCTCTATCAATTTACTAAACAACTTAATAATCTATTTCATTCATGGACATGAATTGACACAACAAGTGAAGTATCGCCTATTTCAATACAACAATGTGGGGAATGAAAATTATTCCCATATAATGCATCAAAAGGATACATATGTATCATGGACTAATATCTATTGTTATATGAGAAATCCTCAAATATTACATTCTCTTACCATGATCCACCACAATCCATGCACAATCTTGAAGCATGTTTTACAATATTTGTATCATCCTTTTCGATTTCCCATCCATCTTAAGATTATAATCTATCCTTGTGGTCAACTGAGACACAAGGTCTTGCTGTAAGGATTTCTAGAGTTGAGAAGAAAACCTTGTATCTCTATTTAGTACATTCTAAACTTGTATTCCATTCCTCTACACCACTTCTAGGATATATATTTTAGACATGTCCTCCACAATTTGAGATTCATGAATATGGATGAAACGGGCCAACTTGTTAAGAGGATCCACTATCACCTATATGGAATCATGTTTCCAAAATATTCGTAGTAGAACTATAATAATGTCTAATTCCATATTATCCAATTTCCAAATTTGAATAGGTAAATACTACAACATACAATTAGTTGTTGATGATTTTCCTTAATATGATGACAATTTAAGCATCTTAAGATAATCTTATCCACTTTGATTTTCATACCTACCCACCATAACTATGATTAAAATTCATTATACAAAACCTAAATTCTATGATGAAAAAACCATATGGAATGGAGGTAAAGATGATTTATTTATTCTTGAGAAGACATAGGTACGACCATCATATTTTGAAACTGCAAAAAAATTCCCATCCAACTCCCATCCCCCAATGGATTCCCCACTATTTAATTTTGAATTCATACTAAAACATTATTCATTGGATGTCTATGGATATTTAACTACAACAAATATATAAATAAAAAATGAAACATCATAGAAAACTGCAACACTACCATCGTCTTCACATTCCAAGTGCAAGTCAGTTATCTCCGACATCATCTACCACTGTTCTAAAGCCTCCTTTTCCAACTGAGCACATAAAATTCTCCTTACTACATCATCCACAGAATTTCCATTACCCAGTGAATACATAAATTCAAATTCAAATATTTAGAGATACTCCATATATCATCGTTGTCTTAGGTTAAATCATCATTGTGAGAAAATGTATTTCATGATATAATGATTCATACAGACCATAAATTTCCCCCAAGTGTGGTAATTACACCACGCCATCAAAGTATGGACTAAAAATCAAAGTCTAATTCATATTTTGGGTAGTTCAAATCATGAAACCATAATTTACATGAGCCACAATCAGTAAAATTATCTCCATGTATAAGAATAGATATCAAACTAGATCATTATTCATTATAATATTCTTTGCATCATTTTCATCATTTTGGAAAAATGAAGATTTGTGATGATGTATGAAAAACAATAAGCTCCGTAAAATAATTTATAATTTAATCGTTCTATTGAAATGGAACATTTTTACTTGTTATATTTTTTCTTAGATAATATTTTAAATAAAATTTGATAAAAAACCATCAGTAATAACTAGCCTGACTATGGAAACTGCGTATCTAAAAGGCATTTTCATTGGGATTCTAAGAGATAAAAACATTTATATTTTTTCGATCCATAGAATAAGCACTTTCATATATTAATTGGAAAAGTAAATACAATTTATGTATAAAAAATGAAACATTGATCATTTAGAATACATACAATGATCTCGTATTTCTACCAACACTATCACCAAATATTCCTCATGCTCATCACTTGTCCATTAATACACCAATATTTACTCCAAAAACACTACCACAAAATAATTGAGTTACCATTAAATATCTTAATCATCAATGAAATAAATACAATTATTTTATTCATAAGACCAAAATTCATAACAAGATAATCATAATGAACATATCTACTTCTAAAAGCTGTCTTAGGAATATTCTATTTTTTGAACCTGTAATTGGATATATCTTGATAACCAGTCAATTTTATAGAAAAATTCAGCTCCCAAACTTTGTTCAAATAGATCATCAATACATGGAATTGTATTCCGATTCAATATCTACCAAATAGTTCCATCCTCTTTTTTAACAAACAAAACTGGCACTTCCCAAGAAGTCCTGCAAGGGAAAATGAACCCTTTTCTTTCCATCTCTTCCAAATACGCATTAAGTTTCCATAATTTAGTTGGTTCCATCTGCTATGATGGAATGGAAATAGTACTTGTCCCTATAATGATATCAATTGTAAGATATACTTCACTTATAGGTGGAAACCCTATGATTTTTTTGGGAAACCCGTCGAGAAACTGGTATACAACTGCTATAAAATTGTTGTTCCTGATCTCTTCCACTGATGTCATAGTCAAAGATTCATAATGATATGAGACATTTCCATCAAATGGTGCCAACAATCCCAATTCAGCAACCTTTTCATTCCATTCTCTTATAAAAATATTATCAAGGCGATCATCAATAATAAAATTGACCATTCAAGTATAAAAATTGATGTGGTCCTTGCAAATTTTCTACCAATCTATACCCTGGATTATATCATAGACATCTACCTCAAGCAGAGAGAAATCCCATGAAAAACTGGCTCCATTAATAGTCATTCAACAAGCACTACACGTTAGGATTTGACATTATTTTTTTCCAATAGAATTTTGATGTTTCAAAACAGAGGGTATCATCTCAACATTTGACACCCATAGATCAGCAAAACAAGAGGAAATTAAGATTGGGATGAAACAATATAAAAAAAATCAAGCTTAATGGTTGAATTCAAAAAAATCATATCCTTCACCATCGATGGTCTGGACTATCCATCCACAATAACATTCTAAGTATCATATAACTACATACTTGTTACACTTTTTTCTTAATTACCCTCTTTAAATTACTCTTGTTTATGAGTCATGGTATTCATAGAATCACCATGGACAAATCAGATCTATTGATGAGAGGTATTCTTCTACCCTCCTCTTATCAATGCATATGAATTCTGTAAAATGCGGGCATTGTCTTAGACACCTGACCTTGGATAACTACAAAAATAACATTGATGATGCTCCATATAGTTCTAATTGTGGCGTACCCAATGAGGTACCATACACTCTATCATCATGTGATCAAAATATACACATTAAAAAATAAAAAAAATTCTATCTAGCCTTCTAGGAAGTATCATAGATCCAACTATTAGTTTATGAGTCATTCAACAACCCTGAAAATTGGTGTCACTCATCCACTTATTCCCAGCATAAGAGATATCAATATTTCATGTAGGATTCAACATACATCCACCAAACGAAGCTCCTATGATGTACCTTCCTACCAATATTTCACTATTAACCATTTCCTTATAATTCATTATATAATGTGTGGAAATCATTGAGAAAATATGTATCTTAATTGTCAAATAAAAAATTCAAGTCTTCAAGGACCCACTGGCTGAAAAATTTGGTGAAAAGTATACTAAATTCATCAATTTAAAACCATATTATTTCACCATAAGGTTCTCCTGATTCAATCTAAAAATGAATGTTGTTATAGAAATCCTAAACATATGGGGATTCATTTTTTGAACTATTTTTTGAAATCCTCACATACAATTCCTTGGTCCAATTTAGCCTGAAGTGATATATCCAAACACTATCATACATGATCCTATGCAATATACATTTCTAACATGAATTTCAGATCTTGTTGTGTTCCTCGGAAATTAAATATTATAATCACTCCATTCATCCATACCTGTACCCTATCTAGTTCCATTTCGCCCCAAAATGTTGGTGGATTATACTTTTGGAATTAAACAAAATGATCCACTTTACTTGGTTCATCCCTTCAGTTCCCTCTATCCACAACATGAAAAACATGGACTATAATTTGAACCAGTTTTCAATTAACTTGTTGCTCAGGTTTAACCACATACTTATTAGCCTCTTCTAGTTTATTTATTCTACATGTACCAATTTTCATTTTCAATTAATATAAAATCGTCCTAAGTCTCACTCTGAAGAAAATAAATTCTTAAAAATATCATATTCTACCACATCATAAAAAGGGTTTCCAAAAATTCCACATTTTCTTTGTTCATATTTTTTAAATTCCACCATGGTTATGAAATCTATACAATATTCTAAATATCACTAACATGTCATTTCAAAATGACACATTTGAAACTAGATTCAACAATTTTAAAAAATGAACATTTTTTAAATGAATCATAAATCATTTTTGAAAATAAAATATGCATCCTAGAAAGTATTCATTTCTATGAATTAATTTCATTATCATCTCATTTTTGAAACCCATGATAATGTGATTAATTTCCTATACGTCCCTCCAAAACACCTATGTACCCAAATTGCTGGTAACACAATGATCAACATAAATAGGTTAGCTACCTATTTTTTTATCCATATATTAAATCCTGAAAATCCATCTCCTATCTACTAACCCAACTGAAGGACTAAACCTGAATTAGTTTTTACAATAATTCTGTCCAACTAATACGACATGTTTCAAAATGAAAGCTGGACAAAAAAATACTGATATCATTTTCATTTCATGGACGATACCAGGGGTTTCCACTTGTTACAAACAGATATTTAGACTGAGTATAATGAAACCACTTGTATCATCTTTACCATAATCATTGTATTGATAAGGTGAAAGGGCATTAATTGGCCTTAAGATACATCCCCAATATAACAAATCTAGATATAAATACCGGGTGCCTTAATAAAACTCAGGGAAAATTTTCCATTTGAAATTAAAACAACAAAAAATAACATGCCATAATTAAAAAACCTATAAATGATTAAAAATATTTATATGATACATACTGAGTAATACCATAATTCAAAAATGATAATATACCAATCATATGATAAGATCCAAGCAACTAATCAATGAATGAAAAATCATACAAGACTCAAAGACTATGAAGAAACCAACTCAAAAACCCCCAACAAGCTCCAAGATCTAAATACACATCAATACCCAATTATCAAGAATAACCATTAAATAATTTTGATGGTTTCCCTTTACCTGTGTCACAATAAACAATATTTGAAAATGCACTATGGTATCTATGTGAAGGGTGAGTAATAAAACTCTGTAGGTTTTCTCCAAATGAATTTCGTACTCACACCACAAGGATAGAACAAGTTAGAACATTCATATAATGAAATTTATATAGTACACTTTAATAAATTTTAAAATTTCACATCAAGTCCAAGAATATTCATACCAAAATATATTTCAACTAAAATTATTTTCTTGAAAATCAATCAATCAAGTAGTCAAAAATTACACATTCCATTCTAGTATAACCATTATTTTATTCATAAACACACCCACAATTGCATGATTCATTGATAGTTATACACTCATTATTGGTTCCTAATCCATCAATTGATTCATGAAAATGTGCCAAATCTATTTTTTCCTTAATAACATATTCCCCTTATCCAGTTTCACATCCCTTTGAACCCTAATGGTACACACCCATTATTCAGGGTCTTGTTAAAAGAATGAACAATGACAAACAATGTATTCAAAAACCATTTCAATCAATTCAAATAAAACAATATTTTAATTTTAATCATCTCTGAGAAACCCTTATAAATGAATAAAATAATAACCACATTAAAATCATCATTTTAAAACCATTATCCAAAGCACTAATTCGACAATTCCACAGATTCTACAAACAATAATTAAAGAGTGTTTCTAAAATGATTTTCACACCATTTTCATTATAAATTTCAATAAACTCAAAAAATTTGGAACAATGACCTTATGTTATAATAATATGAGTTGAGATTAAATCCACCTTCCTTAGAAACTATGGAAATAATTACGAATGACACGAAATATTCAACAAAACTAGGTTAAATCGCCAAAACCCCACCTTAGATATCATTTCCTACTAATAGAATATCCAACTATCAACATGATTTTCACCAGCTATAATATATCTATACCCAGTGGACTAGATCTATTAATTCAATCATTGGAGTAAGTTTATATCGAAGGAAAAAATTATGAACAGATACATACCACACAATCGGGCCTTCAATGCACCATGAATTTCAAACGGATCAACCTTGGATTGAACAGGAATGTCACCATAGCATTTGGCTGGAAGAAAAACAATCATAGTGTCAGAATTGAGGAAACATGAAATTCTTATTGGTGAAAATGAGTGAGATTTTCCTTTTTTGGATAAAACATTTAAACCATGCAAGGTTGGGTTGCACAATTAGGAAAAATTTGTTCCGATTGTGGATTGACCACAACCTGGAGAAGCACCATGCATGGTTTCACTACATGGTTGGATAAATTATGCACCAACCATACAAAATCCCTCTATCCCAATTTTCACAGTTACTCGTTGGTGTCTGAATAGATTGGCTAAACAATGTGCCTAATCGTGCACCTACCCAGAATCCCATATTTCTCCTTAAACATTTTTCTGTTGTTGTTGAACAGTTTCTACTAACCATTCTCAAACGTTTCACCTATAGAAAGGCCTTAATAACTTCCCAAATTTCCTCAAAACCCTCATATACTTCATCACAACACATTACATACTTTAAATACATAAATAATTGGTTACTTTATTGATACTAGAGGTGGTACGGTTCACCATAGATTTTATTAGATTATATCATTATATTTTCCATAAAATACTATCTAAAAATAACTAGACCCTACTTTGATCCCAAATATAGAGACCCAAACATAACATAAAAAGATAAGAAATATTTTTCAATAATGTTCAATATATCTCACAAATAAATACACAGGAGAACCATAATGGTCTATTAGATTTATATATTAGATATAAATATATCTTATTAATATAAAATATTCATCATCTCTAACATTATTCAATATATATGGTTTCTATCTAAACACATCATATTATGTACCCTCTTTATAACCTTGGGAAAATTATACCATATGAAGCAGTGAGTTATAATTCCCAATAAGGGTAAAAATTGGAGATATAAATGATAAATGAGTATAAGTTGATCATCAGCTTATTATTTTTGAGTCAATAAGGTTTTCCTTATAAATTTTCCATTCCTTCATACTTGGGGGAGATTGGTGAGTCATTAAGGTTTTCCTTATGAATTTACCATTTATTCTTGTTTTGAAAGACACAAACACCTTATCTCAAGGAAAAACTATATTTACCCTATGTTTTACTTCTATAAGGAAAAATTTCCATCCCCATGGAAATTTATCCTTACCATGTTTATTGTTAATATCATAATTTTTTCAAAGTGTAAAATTCTGTTTGAAACAAAAATCTCAGAATCCTATAATTACCTATATATAAAGCATTATTTTTTAGGATCCGAATTCTCAAAATTCTAGTAATGAACTCTTCTGAGATCTGACTCCGAATTTTTAATACGAATTCTAGTTACGGACTCTTCTGAGTTCTGACTCTGAATTCTAAATCAGAATTCTGGTCACGAACACTTCAGAGTCATGAATCTGAATTCTGAATACGAATTATCGATATGAACTCTTCAGAGTTCTGAGTCTGAATTCTTAATACGAATTCATGATACAAATTTTGCTGAGTTCTGACTCCGAATTCTGAATACAAATTCTAGATATGAATTTCATTGAGTTTTGACTCTGAATTCGGGATACAAATTCTGAATATGAATTCTGGATATGAACTTCTCTGAGTTCTGACTTTGAATTATGATTATGAAATCTGGTTATGAACTACTCTGAGTTCTGACTCCGAGTTCTCTGAATACATACTCCGAACTGTTATGAGTTCTGACTCTTAATTATCATGAACTCCGACTCCGAAATTTTTATGTTCAGATTTCGAATTTCCATGAAATTCTGACTCCAGAATTCTATAGAATTCAGGTTCTGAATTCCAAGAAAACAGAATCTAAATATCCTTGTATTATAGACTCCGAATTCAATTTTTTGATAGACTCTGAACATTCATATTTACTCACATTTCGAATATTAGATTTTATTTATTCTCACACTTGTTTTGTTATAAAATGATTTCTTGCATTCAGTTATCCAATAACCGTTTCTTGAGTGACACGTGTACAAGTCCCTCCGAAATTCAAGGAAAATATGATCATTGGAGGAGGGAGCTGACCGTTGGAGTGGAGCGTATAAATAGGATATCATTTTAAGGAGATCATGACGTTTAGAAATTTTGAAGCATAGAACTTTCAGAAGAGATTTCTAGAGAGTGAGGCTCTTATAAAATCTCATGCTTCGTGCAGAATGTTTGAATGGCTTGTTCAACCTTTGAATTATAAAGATTTTATTTGTGTGACTCTGATTATTATTGTGTACAATCGAGGGATTTTGGGGATATGAAGAAAGAGGTGGTGACTACCTTAAAGTTGAGGGCTTGTGGGGATATTAAGACTGACTCTGATCTTCGTATCAAGGGCTTACCATGGTGTGGGTAAGACAAAATTTCTTTAGAGTATAAATCAAGTGTCCTCTATCCAAGGTTGTTAGATACCCTTCTCTTTGGGATATAAGAGTTACTACTTGTTACTTGTAGTTTTCTATTTTTTCTGTTGTACTTTTAGTTGTTGAGGAAATTGTAAAATTCTTATACTTCCTTATACGTGTACTCTGATTATATAGGATTCTATACACTTTAATGTATAATATTAGTTTTTGTAAACATTGGTTATGTTTCATTTTTGAAATCATTTTTCCGGAATCAAGCATGTTTTTAGAGCTTAGAGACTTTGTGAATTTTGGTTATGCAAAAATTTCCTTAGGGATTATTGAATGTGTACTATTCACCCCCCTCTTGTATTTGAGCATCTTATGTTTACATATTTGATCATAAATTTGGTATTATAGAGTATATCATACTCACATACCATCTCAACATTTGGTATCAGAGGAGGTGAACTTTGAATTAATCTGACGATTGGAGTCAAGAGAGAATTCTCAGAATTCGACTTCCAGATTCACACTTTTTAGGAATCAGTTTTTCTTACTCGTATAGTTCAGATTAATTTTTTCTTAGAGATACTCATGTTTTATATTTTCCTTGATTATGAATATTTTCCTTGTTTTGAAATTTTTCTATTAAAATGTTTTTTGTAAAAAAAACCATCTTTACGATGGAAGGAATCTGTGTTGGTTCTATAGACAATCTCAATCCAACTAGACCACCTATCTTTGATGGAAATGATTATGAATATTAGAGAGATCACATGAAGACTTTCATTATCAATTATGGAGTTGATAATTTTGTTATGCTTACTGGAGGATATAAAATTCTTGACAAAGAAGTCAGTACCTTTTCCAATCAAGAAAAAGTATGAATATCAACTAAATTATAAGGTACACGATACTTTGCTTTGTTCCATTACTAGAAACATATATAACCGAATTTCATCTTGTGAAGCAGAAAATTCTATATGGAAGAAACTTGAAGTTACTCACAATGGATCTTCCATAGTAATTTAAACTAGAAGAGCCATGCTCAGAGCTGAATATCATGGTTTCTTCATTCTTTATGGAGAACCCATAAGTAAGGTGCAACAAAGATCCATAACTATTGTGAATAGTTTACAATCCATGGGTGATAAAGGATTAGATTATGAAGATCTTATTGACAAGATCATAGAAATAATGACGAATGAGTGGGAATCCAAAAGGACTACTATTGATGACAACAGAAATGTCACTCAGATCTCCTTAGATGAATTGTTTGGAACTCTTCTTCACCATGAGACTATAATTAAGAGACATTCTCATAACTTAAAAAAGAATAATGGAAATGGAAGTGTTGATTTTACTACAAATTCTACTAATATAAAATCCAAGACCCCTGAGAGAGTTACTAGATCCACATCAAAGAAAGTTGTTATCCAATCCAAATCTAGTGGAAGGGAATACTCAGAAAATGAATTTAAAAATCTTGCTCGAAAGATGAAAAAGACAGCTGGACAGAGGAACAATCAATCCAGATATAATAAAAGGGAAAGGAAAGATAAGAAAGATTCAGAAGTCACATGTTACGAATGCAAGAGAGGTGGAAACATAAGACCTGATTGTACTATGCATAAATGAAAAGAAAGAAATGAAAGGCATTTTGAGAGAAATAGAAAGAAGTATTACAAGGCTACGCCTAATAATGTCATGAAAGAAAATGACTCCTGGAGTGCCGGTGGTGGAGACTCCTCAGAAGAATCTTCAGATTATGAATCTTCTAGGCAAAAGAATCTTGGTATAATAGCCAAACTACGTATTAAAAATCATTACTTAATGGATAAGGTATATAATGCTGAATCAATGAACAATGTTTCTTTGAATGCTAATGATAGTAAATATTATATCTCTTTGGATGAAGAATCTTCTTCTGATGAAGATAATACTTTACCTTCCACTGAAGAAGTTTCTACGTTTTCCAAACTTCTTGAGATTGAGAATTCCAATCTCATGAAAAAACATGATTAGGAAAATTCTATTAATACTATTCTTACTAAGGAAATATCAGATCTTTCTAAAGATCTTGATAAGAAAAATGTTGATTTTGAAATTATTTCAAAAAATCATTAGGATGTAATTTCTAAGAAGAATAAACTTTCTAATGATATAGAAAATGTAATTTATATGAAATTTTTTTTCGAGCATAGCTCTAGTTCAAAATCAAATGTTTTTAATACAAGAACATGGTTATCAAACTCAAATCCAAAATATTTTCCTTGAAGAAGTGTTTTTCAAACTTTAACTTAGGTAAAGAAAATTTTGATAAAATGTATTCTCCAATCCGACATTTAAGGAATAGTTCTAGTTTTGTTTATACAGGTTATAAACCAATTTTTCGCAACAATTACTTTGTTCCTCAAAGTGCTCCATTCTATACTAAGTGTTAGTGTGGTGGAAATTGGGAAAAGAACTGTTCTCTAAACAAAACCCAGTCTTTAGGATTCCATAAAGCCTATTTTTCTAAGAAGATGTAGGTGCCTAAAAGTTTGCTTTCTGAAATTTCTGGATCTAAGAATGTTTGGATTCTAATAGTCTAACTATTTTTTTAGGAAAATAGAGAAAATACCAACAGAAATACGTGGTACATGGATAGTTGATGTTCCCGACATATGACGGGTAACAAAAACTATTTTGAATATATTATCAAGATGAAAGGAGGAAATGTAACTATCGGAGATAATGCTCAGGGAGAAATTATTGGTATAAGAAACATTGTTCTTATTGGAAAAACATTGATTTCAAATGTTTTATTTGTGAAGGGTTTTAATAACAACCTAATTAGCATAATCCAATTATGTGATGAAGGCTACCTTGTGAATTTTAGGAATGACAAGTTCCTAGTACACAATTCCAAGGAAGAGTTTATTCTTTCTGCCCATAGGAAAGAGAATGTTTACACACTAAACATAGAAGACCTTAATAGCCAAGACTTACCCTACCTTAGTGTAATGTAAGATCATTCTTGGTTATGGCATAGAAGATTAGGTCACTGTAACCTTAGGAACTTATGAAAACTTTCTAAGAAAATATTAGTTAAGGAACTACCAGTGCATAGATTTGAATCTTCAAAAGTGTGTGACCCTTGTCAGTATGGCAAGAAACATAAATCAAGTTTTAAATTTTTCAGTGAAGTCTCATATACTGATGCATTACAACTAGGGCATATGGATCATTTTGGTCCAACACAAACTAGAAGCATTTGAGGCAAGTACAATTTATTTTTCTTAGTTGATGATTACACTAGATTTACTTGGGTCTATTTTATAGCAAAGAAGTCTGAAGCAATCTATTATTTAAAATGTTATAGAGCCTAAGTTAAAAATGAAAAAAGTCATCCATTGAAAACTATTCATAGTGATCATGGAGGTGAATTTCAAAATTCTGATTTTGATACTTTTTGTAGTAAAAAATGCATTACTCATAAATTCTCAGCACCCAGAACACCTCAAAAAAATAGTGATGTTAAAAGAAGAAATAGAATTCTCCAAGAGATAAGTAGATCCATGTTGTGTGAGTATTCTGTAGCTAAACATTTTTGGGCTGAAGCTGTAAGTACTACTTGTTATACTATAAATTGATTTTTGATTAGACCTTGTCTTAATAAAACTCTTTATGAGTTATGGAATGGTAGAAAAACATCACTTTCCTACTTTATGGTTTTTGGTTGCAAGGTATTAATTATGAATACTAAAGATAATCTATATAAATTCACACCAATATATGATGAAGGAATTTTCTTACGCTACTCCACAACTTTTAAGGCATATAGAGTTTTCACTAAAAACACTTGCACTATTGAAGAGACAGTACATATCAAATTTGATGAAACTATTCCTTTTGTTTTTAAACAACCCCAACATACATCCTCAGATGTGTTTTCAAAAACTGATTATCAACCTTTTATAGAAGATCCTTCTGGAAAAAAAATGTTCAATAAGATACTACTGAAATATTTACCCCAGAGGATTTCCTACCCTATGTTGATGAATAGGTTTTACAAAACCCAAATCAGTCATTTCTCAAGAATCATCCCAGTGATAGCATCATTGGTGATGTAAATCAACCTGTAAGGACTAGAGGTTCCTTAATAAATGAAGTAGAATATATAGCATTCCATTCTCAATTAGAACCAATAATCACTGATGAAGCTTTAGGTGATGATGATTGGATTAAAGCCATGCAAGATGAACTAAAGGAATTCGAAAGGAATAAATTCTGGACCTTGGTTGAAAGACCTAAGGAAACATCTATTATTGGAGTAAAATGGGTCTTCAGAAATAAGTGTGATGAAAATGGAGCAATTGTAATAAATAAAGCTAGATTTTTTGCTAAAGGCTATAATCAACAAGAAGGAATACACCATGAAGAAACCTATGATCCAATAGCTAGACATGAATCTATTAGTATTTTACTTGACTTTGCAGCATTCTTCAATTTCAAACTTTTTCAAATGGATGTGAAATGTGATTTCCTTAATGGTTATGTTCAAGAGGAAGTTTTTTTGAACAAACTCTTGTATTTGAAGATACAAAACATCCCGATCATGTTTTTATACTTACCAGAGCTCTGTATGGACATAAAAAAGCCCCTCGATCTTGGTATGAAAGACTTACAGGATTTTTGATTCAAAATAACTATGTCAAGGGAAATGAAGATCCAATCCTTTTTATAAATAAATATAAGAAAAATGTTTTCATTGTTGAAATTTATATTCATGACATTATATTTGGTTCAACTCAGAAATTTTTAACTGATTTCATTGAAGTTCTAATGAAATCTGAGTTTGAAATGAGTATGATGGGTGAGTTAACATTTTTCCTTGGTTTTGAAATTTTTCAAAAACCAGAAAGAATCTATATATCCCAACATAAGTATATTTAATATCTTCTTAAAAAGTATGGATATGAAAACACTAAGAGTATAAGTACTCCCATTGGTACCTCAAACATAGTTGATCTTGATGAATTTGGGAAACCAGTAGATCAAACAACTTTTAGAGGTATGATTGAAAGCTTACATTACTTGATAGCTAGTCATCCAGACTTATTGTTTTCAGTATTCTTATGTGCAAGATATCAATACAATCCTAAGGAATCTCACTTAAAGGTAGTAAAAAATCTCTACTTAAAGGGAACCATGGATTTAGGACTCTTTTATACTTATGGAAATCATTTCTTTTTAAAAAAAATTCATATGATGACTTTGGTGGATGTAGAATGGATAGAAAGAGTACATCCAGAACATGTCATATCTTAGGAGATTAATTTGTTTCTTGGTATTTCAAGAAGAAACACTCATTATCACTTTCCACTACTGAATCTGAATTTGTAGCAGCTGGAATTTGCTGTTCTCAAGTGTTGTGGATGCAACACACACTCATAGACTATGGTATGAGTTTTACCAAAACAAAAATTCTGTGTGATAATACAAGTCCCATTTCCCTTAGTAAAAAACTTTCACATCAATCTCGTGAGAAGCACATAGATTTTAGGCATCACTTTCTTATGGATCACACACAAAAAATAGATATCATTCTTCAATTTATCAGAACGGAAGATCAACTTGCTGATATTTTCACAAAATCCTTACCCTCCGATAGATTTGAATACATTAAACAGAAGTTTAGAATGATATCTATAAGGTAATACTACTCAATAACTTCTTATTGAAACCAATCTCTTTACAGTAATAAACTCTTTTTCATAGTGGGAGTACATTTGTTAATAAAGTTTTTCATATTTTTCATAATGATGTTTTTTATATTTTTCATAATGTTGTTTTTCATATTTTTCGTAATGTAGTTTTTTATATTTTTTGTAATGATAGTTTTTCATATTTTTCTTAAAGAAGTTTTTCATATTTTTCATAATTCAGTTTTTCATATTTTTCGTAATGCAGTTTTTCATATTTTTCGTAATGATAGTTTTTCATATTATTCTTAATGCAGTTTTTTATATTTTTTGTAATGAAGTTTTTCATATTTTTCGTAATGCAGTTTTTCATATTTTTTGTAATGATAGTTTTTCATATTTTATGTAATGATAGTTTTTAATATTTTTCATAATAAAGCTTTTCATACTTAAGATTTTCGTAATGAAGATTTTCTTAATGAATATTTTCGTAATGAAGATCTACACCCTCATTTTTTTCATAATCAAAATTTTTTTCTGGAATCTAGAAACCATCGAGGAGAATTTTTCTCAAGAGGAATAATTCTCCTCAGAATCTGAAATGAATGATTTTTCTTTAGTTTTCAAAGTTACCTTTTCCTTTCTGGTAGTTTCTTTTGTTTTTAAAATTTATCGAATTCTAGTTTCCTTATATCCGAATGTTTTCTTTTAAAAAACCTCAAAAGATTGGATCCTACCAAATTTTTCTTTAGGATATTATTTTAACCATCAGATCAGATCAGAAGATTTCTCATCCATTAGATTCAGATGGGAAGTTAAACCGTCGCTTCAACACATATAAAAAGGGGACCCCCGATGGTTTTCCCACGTCGGTTTTCAGAGATTTTTCATGTAGAAGCTCTTTCCAACTTCAAAAGCCTGTTCCCAATTTTCAAAGATATCACAAGTCCGAATGTCTGATGAAATTCCTTCTCAAGAAAAGTCTTCTATCAAGACGATTTCAGTGTGGAAAATTTACAGGGAGAGGTTGGTATATCCAAACTTCTACAGATAAGTATGACTCTAAAATCTCAAATAATATCAGGCTTAATGGGTGGGAGAGTATATCCATTTCAACAACAGGAGCTCAGGATGTTTTGTATCCAGATCTACTTATAGAATTCTATGAATCAGTTTTCTTTTTCAAAGAAGATGGTAGAGAAAAATTTTCCATTAAGAGTTATAGGAAAACTTATAAACTCTCTTACACCAAGGATGCTAGATTTGTGGGGCTATCATATAAAAGGGAAGTAGGTTTTTTCCCCACATGTTGCTAGATGTTCAAGGTAGTTTCGTAAAGTTGAAGGCTATGGAATGCCTTGGACTTACTGATGTCAAGACCGCCAAAATTTCCCACCTGTCTACCAACAATCAGATCCTATTGTTATGGGTTCAAGGTCTTATCGTACCGAGAAAGTGTGACAATGACACTATAAAGAAAAGTGATATATTTATCATAGAATTTTTTTAAAATCTTAGGAAAATCAATCTAATGAATCATATTCTTATTATGATAGAGAATATCAAGAATGGGAATCTGAGAGCACAAATAATCATGTATCCTGTTCTACTCTCCAAATTGATAGTTTGGTGCCTCGAATATTTCAAGATCCACTATAGTTCCAAGATAAGGAATTTAAAAGTAATGCTAATCAATGATGATATCCTCAAGAGGATGAATGTAGGTTTTTTTAAAGAGTCATGTCTGTTTTGTGATCTACCTGAGGATGAGGCAGAAGTCATTCTGAAAAATGTTGAAGAAGTTGAACTATCGAAGAAGGTCGGAAAGAAGAGGAAACTAAAAGATGTAGAAGAAACGGAGAAAACCCCTAATGCCAAAGAATCTCAATACACACCTTCAAATCCAAGAAATCAAAAATCCTATCTAGATGAAGTGGATTACAAATAGATGGAGGACAAAAAGAATCGGATGCCAGGGGAACCACAATTTGGCCTAGACCATGCAAGGGATAAAGAATTGAAATAAAATGCTTCTGAAGTGCTTGAGAATCAATCCAAAGTGAAGAAGCAAAAGAAGAAGATGTTGGATGTAGATATTGTGAAATCTCTTTTGAAGGCTACTGATGTTCCATTTGATAACATTCTCGAACCGAAAACTGTCATAGTTGGACCATTACTTGAGACATCAGGAAAAAATTTTATGACTCCGGAAAAAGTAGAAGAAAAGGATTCTGAATAGATAAAAGTTGTGGAAGATTTGCAAGAAAATGAGGAAAGAAGTAATCACACTGATGATCTGATTAAGAATGTTGATGATTATCATGAGAAGGAAAGTGCTTCTGAAAAATACTCAATCTGGACTTCTCATACCGGATCATCAAAACAAGCTACTCCTGGAATATATGAGAAGGGTGAAGAGGAAGTAAACAAGTCATATAAGGATGATATTTATAATCATGACTTCATTTTTACTGAATACATTGAAGTAGAAGCTAAAAAATGGGAAATTGATGAAGATAATATTGTACAGTTATTTGGGAGTATTCATGAATCTTTTGATGAAGAAGTTATTCCGAGAACCAATAATGGGAAATAATTGGTTGTTGATACCACAACCAATGATATTTTGAAGAAGAAGGAAGCTGGAGGATAATCTAGGTGGAAGCTGGTAGAGCTATGGGAAGAACCATCTCCATGAATAATGTCAAATTCAGAGTACTCATCTTTCGAACATGATTTTTTCATTCATTCCCTGAAAAATCTAGTGGAAACCATTCCGATCTTTCACGCAATTAACTCTAGATTCCTGTTTTTATAGCATAGCATGAATTAAAAATCAGACTTTGTATCCATAGTGATGGATAGGTGTGTATAGATTTAGGACGAACACAAGAATTTACTTATCAACTGTGAATCCCACTGAAAATAATGTAAGAAAATGACCAGTTGGTAAATGAAAATCGTTGAAGACTTCAGATAGCTTGATCAATTTCAAGAAGATTTCAAGGAATCCTTTGATACTGATGACACCAAAATCAAGGATCTTACAAACATCATTCAGGAAAAGATAAATCTTGAACCAAATTCTCGGATTTAGGATTTCAAAGATCTTAATGGGAAGTTGAATTTTGTTTTCCAAAGTTGGAAAATAGAAAGGGATCTCCGGATCGAGTTAGAAGAAAAGATAGTGAGGCAAGATGAATTGTCGAAGGCTCAGGTAGAGGCCCTGAAGGCACCAGATGATGGGATCACTGTCTTAGAAAAGTAAGCAGAGGAGGAACACTAAGAATTAATGAATATGAAAACCATCGTGAAGAAGCTAATACCCAAGGAAAAAGAAGAAAAATATACTCAAATCGCATCTTTTGTGGTATCTGTTTTTCCCTTGTATGAATACTTCCACTCACAAGGAAATTGTAGATGTTTGTTTTTTTGGATGTTTGTACTAATATTTCAAGTCCCATATTTTTTTCATTCCCATAAACACTTTTTGAAAATCACAAAGCGGGAGAAGGAAAAATAATTCTATGTAAAAGAAAAAATATCCCTATGTAAGGGGGATTTTATCAAAGGGGGAGTTCTCATAACGAATATTTCCTTATTCAAGATAAAATGAAAACTCTCATTGTGGAAATCTAGAATACGATCTATAGAGTTCCAAAGCCTAAGGTGGAGTTAGTTGTATTCATCTATACTAATGAGAAATGGGAGATGAGATTTTTTTCAAGGTCTATAAAATTTTTCTAAGTCATTATATTCTTTTTCATAAGGATGTTTGTGCTTTCCAAAAGGGGAGAGATTGTTGAGTCAATAAGGTCTTCCTTATGACTTTTCCATTCCGTCATAATTGAGGGAGAATGGTGAGTCAATAAGGTTTTCCTTATGACTTTACAATTCCTTTTTCTTTTGAAAATCACAAACACCGTATCTCAAGGCAAAACCCTTTTTACCCTATGTTTTACATCAATAAGGAAAAATTTCCTTCCCCAAGGAAATTTATCCTTACCATTTTTAATATTCATATCATAATTTTTTCTATGTGTAAAATTCGGTTTGAAACCAAAACCTCGGAATCCTACACTTACCTAGATATGAAGCATTCTTTTTAGGATCTGAATTCTCAGAATTCTTGTTAAGAACTCTTCTGAGTTCTAATTACGAATTTTTAATACAAATTATGTTCATGATCTCTTCTGAGTTCTGACTCCAAATTCTGAATCAGAATTCTGGTCACGAAATCTTCAGAGTTCTGACTCCGAATTCGGAATACGAATTCTAGATACGATCTCTTCAAAGTTCTGACTCTGAATTATGAATATGAATTCTGGATATAAATTTCTCTTAGTTCTGACTCTAAATTCAAAATATGAATTCTAGATATGAACTTCTCTGAGTTCTGACTCCGAATTCTGAATACGATTTCCGGTTAGGAACTTCTCTAAATTATGACTCTGATTTGTGATTATGAATTCTATTTAAGAACTACTCTGAGTTCTGACACTGAATTCTATTAATATAGACTCCAAAATCTTATGAGTTCTGACTCTGAATTCTCATGAACTAAGACTCTGAACTTTGTATGTTTAGAATCTGAATTTCCTTGAAATTCAGACTCTGGAATTCTATAGAATTTAGTTTTTTAATTCCTAGAAAACAGAATCCGAATATCCTTGTATTATAGATATTGAATTCAATTTTTGGATAGACTCCAAAATTTCACATTTACTCACATTATGAATATTAGATTTTATTTATGCCCACACTTGTTTTTTTTAAATGATGTCATGATTTTAGTTATCAACTAACCATTTTTTGAGTAGCATGTGTATAAGTCCCTCTGAAATTCAAGGAAAATATGACCATTGAAGGAGGGAGCCAACCGTTGGAGTTATGCCTATAAATATGAGCTCATTTGAAAGAGCTCGGGAATTTTGGAATTTTTGAAGCTCAGAACATTTAGAAGTGATTTCTAGAGAGAGAGGATCTTCTAAACTCTCAAGCTTCATGCTGATTTGCTTTGTGTGACTCCGATTGTTGTTGTGTACAATCGAGGGAATCTAGGGATAGGAAGACAGCGGTGCTGAATACCTTAAAGATGAGGGCTTGTGGGGATAGTAAGACAGACTCTGATCTTCGTATCAAGGGCTTACCCTGGTGTGGGTAAGATAGACTTTTTTGAATGTATAAATCAAGGGAACTTTTTCCAAGGTTGTTGGATACCCTTCTCTTTGGGTTAAGAGAGTTACCACTTGTTACTTGTAGTTTTCTATTTTTTCCACTGTACTTTTAGTTGTTGAGGAAAGTATAATCTTCTTTTGTATTCTGATTATATAAAATTATAAATGATTTAAGGAAAGAATCTTAGTTGTCGTAAACATAGGTTAAGTCTCATTTCCGGAGTCAGGGATGTTTTTAGAGCTTAGAGGTGTTGTGAATTATGGTTCTGCAAAAATTTCCTTTGTGATTTTAAGTGTACAATTCGCCCCCCTCTTGTATTTGAGCATCTCATGTTTACATATTCGATCTACATTTGGTATTATAGTGTATATAATAATAAAATACCATATCATCAATTATAACATAAGAAAAATATTCCTACATTGTGAAACATAGATCATAAACACTAAAAACAAGCCACACCTAGAATTATGATTAACAAGAATATAAAATCAGTAATCATCACTAAAGATTATTTATATAGAAATGTTGCATCCTATGTATAATAAACCACAAAATTGTGAAAATATATATCATAAATCATCTACACTCATAATATTTTGATCATTGGTATAATTTATTATACTCAACAATTAAAATTTGTATATATCCATCTGCATCTAGGTTCATACATAATCTTGTGAACATATCTAGAAATAATCATACTCATATATAAAAGATTATTCAAATCTGTTCATAGTCATATCCACACATATCATTATCATCTAACGAGATATAAATATCAAATTACCCAATTCAATTAAGGTCTATGATAGTTCCAATCATCACATTATCATAATATATTCATATGTATGGAACATGTCTGAGAAAACATTTATCATTTTATTCAAAACATAACCAATGGAAAATAAAACTGGTTTTGTCAATATTTTATCTAATGTTGAATAAAAATATAATAAACGAATATTGATGGTATCAATTGATCATTAACCCATTGAATCATAATTTAAATCAAAATATTTTTTCATAGATTTATATAATATTCAAATTATTTTGGAATTTTCTTATGGAAAATACTCATCTCATTTTTAGACCACATACTTAAAATCATAAAATCTATAGAATATTATGAACAAATGTTTCGTTCAAAATAATAATATATTATTTTAATGAAATAATCAATGAAACGAGTGTTCATGAAGGTAGAATAATCAATTCATGTAATATATGTTAAAATAATTATTATGATAACACCTTTGGTAAAATGTACCTTATTCATAAAAAGAAAATAACATTCTCATAAAACATGTTTATTAAAATTATAATATGGATAAAAATGAATTAAATAAATCATATTTGAATATTAAAAATCATTATATAAGTCATTTGAACACAAACATGGTTATGGAAAATAATGTTATTTAATTAGAGGTAAAATAAAGTCTTTATTTCATAAAAACATTTTCTCAATATTTTTTGTAATAAAAATACTGAAAACGGTAACATAACATTAAAATTTCATTAATTACAATTTATTTAGAATTTAAATGTGTTTTAAAAGATATGTTTTGTTTAATTTCACTAAATAGAAATGTTAAAATAGAAATCCAGAATGAAATGAGTTTTTATCATAATTATCAGAAAAAATGTCCTTTATTTCTTCTTACATCAACAAATATATTTTTTCCTTACATCTTTCTTTGATTTCATTTCCTCATGGGTCCATGAATAACCCCTTGAGGGCTTCCCAATGCCATCACCAAATATTTTATAGATATGGGGATAAATAGAGTGGTATAGTTAGACAAGGTGGTACCGTTGCGAAGCCATCAATGTGTTGGTTTGACCTGTGGTACTCGTGGACTGTGAAATAGAACAAATATTTGATTGTCTCCACCAAAAGGAAGGTGGTATTTAATGATTTAACTAAAACCCCATTTATATTTATTCTGTATCTAAATCTAAGATTGGATTATAAATTCAATTTACCCATAAAGTTAAGATCTGTAGTTTTGAGGGTACAAATGCTGGTTTACGATGATCTGGAGGTTTTCTCTTTTGGAAACCCTGACAACAAGATGTGTAGTCTAGGTTTACATGTCATGTGTTATTTATATTTAGGGAATGTGATTTTTTGAGAGTACAAAACATGTATGTAGTCATACACATAGTGTATTGGAACTCATCCGTGTAGACGAGTTCCCAACTAGTAGAACCCATGTAGGGACACATATTCATGTAGTGTACAAGACCATACCCCATGTGGGTGGAATGCTATGTAGAAGTACCTGTAAAGGTCAAGTATTTAGGCTGTCTAGTTGAGGAACACAAAAATATACCCCATGTAGGGAACACGATGTGTTCCATCCACACATGTCATATACCTGGGGAGTTTACATGCATAGGCTGCTGGAAGTGTATTCCCATGTGTAGATCTAAGGGCTCATACAATGTATCATCTCTCAATGTTTTGTACACCTCCCTTGGTACCCTATGAGGGTATTTTTTTTATTTTGTAAGCCATTATTGTAATAGGACATGCGATTAGACCAATCTATGTATTGTTTCACATAGATCGTGATGGTGAAACCCTTAGAGTGTTTTTAGGATAACAAAGTGGTGTTTTTGGGGATTCTGTCTAAATGGATATTTTATTCTTCTAGTAATCGAAATCAATAATCTCATTAGAGAGATACATGACCATTAATTTTAGGTTCGGTGTTTAGATAATCCCATTCTGAGTCCATAATCTGAGATGATCTAGGAGATATCTCATGTTCCATTTTCTATTGAGGACATCCCCCTTCTGAGATGTGCCTTTCTTGGCCCGTGAGACCATGAGGATAGTTTCATATGAGGATTCCCAGAGTGATTATTTTTCTTATATGTTGATTTAGGTAGTCCCTTTTAGGATCCATGTTTCTATGTTACGTTCTGTGGATCCAATGCAGGATTCCTGTAATGTTGTTTTCTTTAGGGGCCCATCGGGTGCCCGTTTATTAACCGAAATTGAGATTTATGTCTTTTTTGGGTATATATGGTAGTGGGTGTAACCTTAGCACATGTGCTGAACATATGAGACCATGTGGTGGTGGAAGTATTGTTGGGATTGGTTTCATGGACAACCACACTCCCTAGTTTTTCATTGCATGTTTATTGTTGATATAGTGATGGCCACAAGAGATGTTTCATGGTTTATGGTTGTTCAATAAAATGTGAGGTGTATTTCTTCATTTTGGGATGAACAAACATTCTTACTTGGATCCTTATTGCTTGTGGGGATGGAAATATATTCTTTCCAAGGATCTTTATTCTGATCCAGGTTATTTATAATATTTATTGGTATTCTCAGAGGTACTACCTACGACTAGGCTATTGAGCCTGGATGTACAGATATATATATTGTTCCATATATTCTATTGGGATATTTATAGGTGCTTCTTGGTATCATGTTGTTGATTCTTATTATTAATTTTCATGCCTTGAGTTGTAATACGATTCCCAGTAATAGGAATTCCATTAACAGAATAATATGTGTGTTATCTATGGTGGTGGTGATTACGCACTCCTCAAACATTGATATGTGATGTGGATGATTACACTATCCATGAAATGTGGAATGTGGAGTATTATTACTCTCTCCTCGACCAATGACTTGTATCTCGTTAGTAACCCTTGGAATCCCTATCGTATGGATGAATTGAATGTGCTAAAAGGTTGGTTGACATGGTAGTGATCTCCTTTGATTGAGTACGATCCTTGGGTCTTGATTCTATGGGATGCCTTCATCCTCACAACCACTTGGAACTGACATAATTAGACTCATGTAGGACATTTTTCGTAGACAAACTCAAAGCTTTCCAACTTGTTCCTTTACAAATTTTATAGAGAGAGACTTCGGGGTCCCTATGAGGATTCCTGGGATGAGTTCCTTAGACCCAGTATTTCGTGGTCTGATACATGATTATATAATTCAACAATGATGTATGTTACTTGTGATTACATGGTAGATGATGATGTGGATTCTTTGGATGAGTTCCTTAGATCTGGCCTTTTTGGATCGACACGTGATTACATGGAGTAGGCTAGTGTGGGTGCCTTCGGTGAGTTCCTTGGATCTGACCCTTGGGGGTTGATACTTGATTACTCATCGTAGTGCATGTTTTGTTTTAGTGACCTTTTACAGGATTGATAGTCTGTATATGGTATCCATTTTTTATAGGATTGATCATCGGTATATGGTATCCTTGTTTAGTGATTGGAGGTGAGAAGAGGTGATCCTAGGTAAAAGATGAGTATCCCCCAACGGTGATGAAGCTTTCGTAGTGGTTTTTCGGCATTGGCCCAAGTAGGTATATTTCAATTTGGATTATGGACCTAGAGATCAATTAAATGTTTTATGGCTCGAGTGGCATAATTTACATCTCAATTCCATTTCATATGATGTCCAGGTGATCAGGATTATAGATGTAGAGACCCGAAGCATGACGTACATTGACATTACATTACATTTTCAGAATACATAGTACATAACAAAAACACACACACAAGGATCGTAATAGTTTAGTGTCTTTGGAAACTTGGAATATAATCTTCTAATCCTGGTGAAAGATCTTAAAAATCTCCCATAAATATCTTCTTTTTTTTAAATACCTAAAACCATTCCTTATATCCTGGGGAAAAGAAAACATGAAAGGGTGAGCTCAAATGCTCAGTAAGGGTAAACAAAATAAATGTCAATCACATCGTATACACAAGCACATAACTTTTGGAAATCCTAACCTGCAAAAGAGATCATAATTTCATAACATGGGATAAATCATGGCAGTGAAATGTAATCACAATAATCATAACATAAAACATGAAACTTTGTGGCATACACATGTAATCATATAGAATCATTTCTTGTTAGTCAAGACTCATTGCCAAGACTATCTTAGTGGACAAAGTCCCTTTCTGAACCGAGTCACCCTCGTTTCAGTCCTGTTTCACTGAACCGGTATAACCTACCGTTCTAGCCATGTCTATCTCATGAGATATAAAATCTTTACCCAATTCATTGGAGGGAGATATAGGTCCCACCCATCTCTTAATGATACCATTCTTATGTGTGCCACAAAATCAGAAATCATACATCATTGCATAACCCATGTAATACAAATGGGAATCTTAAACATCATGACATCATAAAACAATTCATATAAGATAAAGGAATTCATAAAAATAATTCCATCACAATATAATCATATCAATGTAATAATAGGGATAAAAACAAAACCCTTTATTATCTTAGATGGAAAATAATTTTTGATAAAAGTCTTGAATTCCATTCTTGAGGAAAATATCCTTTCTGTTTCAAAAACAATTTTCCTTTCTTAACATGTCGTAAAATTATAAACTAAAAGAAGTTGATTAAAAATAAACTTGAAAACTTGTAAAGGAAGCTTCTTGGAAATAATGTTTTAAAAATACATTCCTGCCGTATAAGTTAAAAAAAAATTCTTCTCGTACTTTTGTCAGAAAAGTCAAAAAAGTACCTCGTACGAAAAACGACAAAAGATTCCATTCATATATTTTACTAAAAACTCACCGAAGGGTAAAATGGGATTTAAAAAATTGTAGGTGCATGGAAATAATATTACATAATGAGGATACATTGATTTTGATGATAAAATACACCCCCGTAAATACTAAATTATAAACAATCTCGGATAAAAATGAGATTGTGATATTTCCCTTACCTTAGGTCCAACTTGCTTTGTAAGTGTCCGAACCTCCTGTATAATGATTTAAATAATGTTATTGACTTAATACAGAATCATACTTATTTTTATGATATCATATATGTTCATATTCTTAGCTTCTTAGTAGTAATATTTCATTGCTACTTGTTATCCGGGTGTTTATAACTTTTTGTTCTTATGCCTTTTTTGTCAAATAAATTCTTATTATTATCTTTAGGTTATAGATACCTAATTTCCAGAATTGTATTAGTGTAATATATATCATATTCATTCATTCAATTCATTTATATACTCATTATGAAATGAAGATCATGTAGAACGAGTCGCATCACATCGTGGAGAGAGTATATCGTACGTACACACGAGTGATGATATCGTTCTTATGATCGTGGAATTGTATTGGAGTATATGTATACTGTTTCATAATCAATATCAATTTATAATAGTTATATATTGTCATTATTCACACCATTATACCCATCCAAGTAAGGTGGTGGTGGACAATAGATTACACCACGGCGTGGAGACAGTATTCCGTACGTACGCACGCGCGGTGATTTCTTTTTCCGTAGGATGGATAGATGGTGAAATAGGGTTGTTTCATACTTATAATAACATATCATTATATGAGTGATGCTGATGTTATTACTTCATAATGAAACAACTACAGAAGAAGAAGTGGAATAAGAAATAAAGATGAAAAAATCGGTAACGAAAATTACCTCTTCTTTGAAGCGCCTCTTTGAGACCTCCTCTTAGGGCACTAAAATTGGTCTCTGAGGAAGACCAGAACCTCTAGAATTTTGATAGGTAAGTGGAGAAGAGAATTTGGAAGGGTTTGGCCGAGCTTGAAGGCTCAAAGTGGTGTGAGGAAGAGAGGGAGGAGGTGCCCTTTTATATGGGAGGAGAGGGGTAACTTTGGAATAACTAAAACTATTATTTTATTATAAAGTCAAATTCGGTTATAAATAGATCCAAATTGATTTATTTCGAGGCTAAGGTGGGTATGGGTCGAAAGACTTTCATACAATAGAATTTAGACAAGTTTAGGTTCATTTTTTAACCTTATCATTTAGATTTAACTCTAAGTTAAATAATTTAACTTTTACCGTGTCTTTTTTTTTCTTACACTATATGGTTAATAAACTTACCATAACAAGCCAAACGAACCCCAAATTGTTTATTATTAATATATATAACCTTATCTAAGTCATTTGGGCGAACCTTAGATTTTTAGGAATAAAAGAACAATTAATAATATAATATTTGTTTTGAAAACTAATTTATGTCAATTTTGACACTATTTGGTACATGATTTTTATGAAATTCATAACAGAATGATACGTTAGAACCAAGTTACGTAAATCAACAATAACATGTCATATTAACCTATAAATTTAGTTTAAGTCATAAAAAGTTTCAAATTACATTTATTTGGGCATTTATGACATCAATTATATCAATAAAACAATTACTGCATCATCATTGTGTCATATTAAATGACAATTATTTAATCCCTAAGAATTCTAAATAAATTCTTATGATGTAGATAATTGTATTAGCTTTCTGGAGAATAATCATGTTCGAAGTTTCATGAAGTTTATCACTAGATTAAAATTATTATACTTATATGATTTAAGAAAGTGAAATGTTGTCACATTCTTTGGTTTTAATAATAATTAAATTATTTTCATTGACAAAATTTAATTAAATGAATCTAATCCGACCCTTAGGTGATATGGGTCGACTTTTAGTCATCCAATAGGATTTTGAAATTTTTTAGGGTAATTTTATAATATTATATTTACACTTAATTACACGATTTACCTTTAACTATGGTAAATAAAATTTACCGTAGTTACTATTCATAATTCCCAAAAATAAAAAGTAGCTTATTAACATAATTTGGATCCACTGATTCCAAATATGGAATCTATTTTTCCAAATTCAATACACAAAATTTTTACAAATTAAATTAAAATTAAACTCGTTGTCGAAAGAAAACGGGTTTTTCTTTAAAACATTGCAAAAGATTGAATTGATTTAACCTACGAATTCAAGGTAAAATCAATGCTAATGACATATATTATATTAAATGGTAAAAATATATTCTATTTATACTTTAAAACCATTCAATATTATAATTTAACCACATAATATATTGTGATGAAAAAAGTTGTTTTTAATTAAAATATAGCGTGCTTTTACTATTCATTAAAATATGAAAGTTATCGGAAAAATTTCAAAACTTTATCTAATGTAAATTATTATATCATGATTCAAAAGATGAATTTTATTTTGTCAAATTAAACTTATAAACATGTCAAAAACTAGATTTAAAGTGGGTGCCCCATCAAAAGGCGGTAAAACTGCATTTTTTGAAAAATACTTATTTTACCCGAAAAAATTATTTTATTTTATACCATGTTCTAGAAAATGTGTAAGATGAATAATAATGTTATAAAATTCAAAATTTAGTTAATACTATTCATAACGGCTAGTTCATGACAATATTATATTAATATATCGTTGTTTATTAAAACCCGGTATTGCGTACAACACACGCTATCGAGGAAGGTCGTGATTGTGTGTAATGCAAGCCAAGTCAGGGTTGCGTGTTGCGCAAGAATCCTTCGTTGTATCGTATAACAGAATCCAACCATATATTATTTATACATTGAATATATATATATATATACTCAATGTTGCGTAGAATAACTATTATCAAAATTGTGTGTAACACGATCCAAGAATAGTGTTGCGTATACTGCAAGCTAATATGGTGTTGCGTATAGCGCAAGGTAATCTTGGTGTAGCACAAGACATTAATGAAATTAAAAGAATATTTTTCATAAAATCTTGTGGTGTTACATTCTACCCCCCTTTAAATGAATTTTGCCCTCGAAATTCGTCAAGGTTATAAATGGTTTACTATTCGAAAGTTTCTTTAATAGAAACCCACATCGTAAAAAGGAATACCAAAACCAATCTTTAAAAACAAAATTATGAAACGTCAAGGTTACCCAAATAAACTAATTACTGGGTTTCCTCATAGGTGAAAATATGGATATGGAAGAGAAATCTAATCATCATGTTCTGGTGGAGAGTGGTAGAGAACATGGCTATGGAAAAGCCAGTAATCACAAAGCCATAAATTTGTGATGATCTAAGGTACCATATGATTCATCAGATATAGGAGCACTAGGACAACATTTTTGGTTTTCAAGATCGTTTCCCTAAAGTTAATGAATTAAAAGAAATACTTACATGATTTTGGTACAATTTCACTATTGTTCGTGCTTTGAACAATTTCCATCTATGGTGAGGTTAATCGTATACGATTCCAAAATTGAACTTATACATCATATATCATACCGCCTAATAAAATAAAACTAGTTTCTACTAACCAGGGACTTTCTGTTGGCCAGTGGTAGGCGACAAAGGCCAGTCGCACTTCAGTTGTGGGTTCGATTCCCACAGCCTTGTCCGATGCGATGGGTTGTCGGTCGTCCTGCAGGTTGTCCTTTTTCTAAAACTATATTACTATAACATCCAATCAATAATATCGAAAAACAAACAATAATAACTTATGTCCAACATAATCCATTCCAATCTTTAGGCTTATCCATAATACAGCAGTCCACTCTCAGAGATTTAATACCATTGTTGATCCCCATATATCATAAGATATATCTTGTTGGTCACATTCCAAACATTAAAAGGCCTTAATATTGTACTCTATTGAATACCCATTGAACCTTATTGAAAACATGAATGTTGTTTCAAGTTAACTCTTTCCACATCCCAAAATCCTCAAAATTCTATATACTCAAACCATGATATCACTTAGTCCTTATATCAATCATGAGCTCATGAATACTGTCAAACATTTCATTTTCTCATTATCCCTTCATTATGCACATATCATCTACTTTCCAAAATATTTGAATCACCTTTCATGGTTACCGGTACCTTAAAATTATTGAAAACCACAATAGACCAATACATAAATATTTCAATACACCATAAAAGTACCTCAACAACATTATTCTTGAATACCAATGCATAAACACTTCAGTCCATCCACTTCAATGATTGTCCCAGAATAAGTCCTTCCTTGATTTAAAAGTAACTTTTTAGGTCAGGGCATTGAGTTGGGTAATGCCCATGTTCTCCGCAAATAAGACATTGAACTCCATAACAGTTTGTCACTCTATGACCCTTTTCTCCACACAGATAACATCATTCCCTCCATTTGAGGTATTCCTCAAGGTTCTTCTTCCCTTATTTAGAAATCTCAATCTTCCTTTCTTTATGCTCCTCAACATGCGAACATGAATAATAGTTTATCTTCCTCTTCTTTGATGAAATTGGAATACTACTAAATTTCACCTTGTTAATCATATATCACGATGACTGATTCAGCATAATCACAATATCTTTCACTCTAGGAATTACACAATTTTGTTGCTCATAGTCACCAATTTTTCCATTGGATTCAATGTTAACCTAATTCCTTCTGGTTCCCTCCATTAACTAAAACACAAAAAGAATCTTGTGAGTGGAAAAAATAATGCTAGGGAAAACAGCATAATAAAGGGGGAGTACCCTCAATATCTAACATCTTAGGTTAAATTCTAATATCGTTAGCGCAATTCTTGGACTATAACCTATACATATACTTAACCTTAGAGACATCCCTAGACATACCATAGAAATATATCTAGGGATCTCACTAACATTTTCACATCCTAGTTTCCAAAGGTTGACTAAACCTTTCCTGTGATACCAACTGTAGAGACCCGCAGCTTGACGTACATTGACATTACATTACATTTGCGGAATACTTAGTACATAACAAAAACACACACACAAGGATCGTAATAGTTTAGTGTCATTAGAAACTCGGAATATGATCTTCTAATCCTGGTAAAAGATCTTCAAAATCTCCCATAAAGATCTTCTATTTTTAAAAATACCTAAAACCTTTCCTTATATCCTGGGGAAAAGAAAACATGAAAGGGTGAGCTCAAATTCTAAGTAAGGGTAAACAAAAGAAATATCAATCACATCGTATACACAAGCACATAACTTTTGGAAAGCTTAACCTGCAAAAGAGATCATAATTTAATAACATAGGATAAATCATGACAGTGAAATGTAATCACAATAATCATAACATAAAACATGAAACTTTGTGGCATACACACATAATCATAGAGAATCATTTTTTGTTAGTCAAGACTCATTGCCAAGACTATCTTAGTGGACAAAGTCCCTTTCTGAACCGAGTCACCCTCGTTTCAGTCCTGTTTCACTGAACCGGTATAACCTACCGTTCCAGCCATGTCTATCTCATGAAATATAAAATCTTTAACCAATGCATTGGAGGGTGATATAGGTCCCACCCATCTCATAATGATACCATTCTTATGTGTTCCACAAAATTAGAAATCATACATCATTGCATAACCCATGTAATACAAATGGGAATCTTAAACATCATGACATCATAAAACAATTCATATAAGATAAAGGAATTCATAAAAATAATTCCATCACAACATAATAAAATAAATGTAATAATAGGGATAAAAACATAACCCTTTATTATCTTAGATGGAAAATAATATTTGATAAAAGTCTTGAACTCCATTCTTGAGGAAAATATCCTTTCTGCTTCAAAAACACTTTTCCTTTCTTAACATGTCGTAAAATTATAAACTAAAAGAAGTTGATTAAAAATAAACTTGAAAAATTGTAAAGGAAGCTTCTTGGATATAATGTTTTAAAAATCCATTCATGTCGTATAAGTTAAAAAAACATTCTTCTCGTACTTTTGTCGAAAAAGTCAAAAAAGTACCTCGTACGAAAAACGACAAAAGATTCCTTTCATATCTTTTACTAAAAACTCACCGAAGGGTAAAATGGGATTTAAACAATTGTAGGTGCATGGAAATAATATTACATATCTAGGAAACAAATATTTGGATGATAAAATAAACCCCAGTAAATACTAAATTATAAACAATCTCGGATAAAAATGAGATTGTGATATTTCCCATACCTTAGGTCCGACTTGCTTTGTAAGTGTACGAACCTCCTGTATAATTATTTAAATAATGTTATTGACTTAATCCAGAATCATACTTATTTTTATGATATCATATATGGTCATATTCTTAGCTTCTTAGTAGTAATATTTCATTGCTACTTGTTATTCGGGTGTTTATAACTTTTTGTTCTTATGCGTGTTTTGTCGAATAAATTCTTATTCTTCTCTTTATTTTATAGATAACTCATTTCCATAATGGTATTAGTGTAATATATATCATATTCATTCATTCAATTCATTTATATAATCATTATGAAATGAAGATCATGTAGAACAAGTCACATCACATCGTGGAGACGGTATTCCGTACGTACACACGAGTGATGATATCGTTCCTATGATCGTGGAATTATATTGGAGTATATGTATACTATTTCATAATCAATATCACTTTATAATAGTCATATATTGTCATTATTTACACCATTATACCCATCCAAGTAAGGTGGTGGTGGAAAATAGATTACACCACGGCGTGGAGACGGTATTCCGTACGTACGCACGCGCAGTGATTTCTTTTTCCGTAGGATGGATAGATGGTGAAATAGGGTTGTTTCATACTTATAATAACATATCAGTATATGAGTGATACTGATTTTATTACTTCATAATGAAACAACTAAAGAAGAATAAGTGGAAGAAGAAATAAAGATGAAAGAATCGGTAACGGAAATTACCTCTTCTTTGAAGCGCCTCTTTGAGACCTCCTCTTAGGGCACTAAAATTGGTCTTTGAGGAATACCAGAACCTCTAGGATGTTGATAGGTAAGTGGAGAAGAGAATTTGTCAGGGGTTGGCTGAGCATGAAGGCTCAAAGTGGTGTGAGGAAGAGAGGGAGGAGGTGCCCTTTTATAAGGGAGGAGAGGGGTAACTTTGGAATAACAAAAACTATTATTTTATTATAAAGTCATATTCGTTTATAAATAGCTCCAAATTGATTTATTTATAGGATAAGGTGGGGATGGGTCGAAATAATCTCATCCAATTGAATTTAGACAAGTTTAGGTTCCTATTTTAACCATATCATTTAGATTTAACTCTAAGTTAAATAATTTAACTTTTACCGTGTCTTTTTGTTTTCTTACACTATATGGTTAATAAACTTTACATAACAAGACAAAAGAACCCCAAATTGTTTATTATTAATATATATAACATTATCTAAGTCATTTGTCCGAACCATAGATTTTTAGGAATAAAAGAACAATTAATAATATAATATTTGTTTTAAAAACTAATTTATGTCAATTTTGACAATATTTGGTACATTATTTTTATGATATTCATAACATAATGATAAGTCTGAACCAAGTTACTTAAATCAACAATAACATGTCATATTTACCTCTAAAATTAGTGTAAGTCATAAAAAGTTTCAAATTACATTTATTTGGGCATTTATAACATCAATTATATCAATAAGACAATTACTGCATCATCATTGTGTCATAATAAATCATAATTATTTAATCCCTAAAAATTATAAATAAATTCTTATGATGTAGATAATTGTATTATATTTCTAGAGACTATTCATATAGCATCCCACCTTTTCATCACATAAACTTTCATTACATTTTACAAAACCGAGGATCTTTAAGGTTTAGTGTCTTGGAAACCAGGAACATAATAAATGAAAGAAAAAAAACATTCTTCTTAAACACTTGAAAGGCTTCTCCTCAAGTTCATCCTAGGTTCATTACTGCATCTCATAACCTGGGAACACACATCAAAATAAAGGGTGAGCAGAAGGCCCAATAAGGGAAACAAGAGGAACATTTTACATGTCAGCTTGATATACTTCAATAATGACATGAAAAGAACTTTAAGGCATGAGAAATAAATCATGAGGCATTTCATAATAAAAACAACATTTTTCATAACTTGAATATGTGGATACATCATTTAACATAGACAATCATGAACATATCACCAAGGTCCATCCCCAAGGTGTCATTTGAAAATTACCAAGGTTATTCACCAAGGTATCGTGAAAATTGTAATCTCTAGTGGTTACATCATTACCCAATGCATTGGAGCGCTATCAGGGCGCACCCTTAAATTTGCCTTTATTATCATGTGAGCCACATATATCATCATAAAACATTTCATAAATAACCCATAGCATAAAATAAATGGGTTTCATTTCATAATCATAACGTTTTAAAAACTTCTTTAAAGACATGATCTTTACGTCACTTTAAAACCCACAGAAAAGGAAGGTGGGTCTCATGTATGTAAATCCCAGAATTTAAAATAGAACATTTTGGTATATATGTGAATACCCCTTTAGAAGAAAGAGCTTTGAGTATTCACTTAATAATATAAAAGAACTTTAGAAAAAGAGAGAGACATTTTGAGATGGAAATTCTGCAGCATAACGGCTATGTTATGAGGTTTTAGAAGACATTAAAAAGAGAGGGAAAATGAGTCAAACATTCATAAATGACCCATAAAATAGTACATGGACAGAATAAGAAGGATACATGATCATGGTAATGAAATTTCAAGGACATACCATTTGAAATGAAAAACATGGAAGGAAGAAAAAAAATAGATTTCTCTTATGAAAGTTCGGCAGCCTAACGGCGTTACTTAAACATCAACAAAAATGATTTGAAAAGATCAAATAGGGTCTCTCATCATGTGAACATAAGAGTTCAGTGTGATAGATATAGAGAAAATTTCCCAACATAACAAAAGGAACTTGAAAGAATTGACATGAAAGTAGAACTTCAAAACGAGAAGGGTGAAGAACCACTTAAAAATTCGGCAGCCTAACGGCGCCACTTAAAACATCAAAATACTGAATTGAAGAGATCAAATGGGGTCTCTCATCATATGAACATAAGAGTCCAGTATGATATATATAGAGATCATACCCCAATATTACAAAAAGGAACTTGAAATAATTGACATGAAAGTAGAACTTCAAAACGAGAAGGGTGAAGAACCACTTAAAAATTCGGCAGCCTAACGGCGCCACTTAAAACATCAAAATACTGAATTGAAGAGATCAAATGGGGTCTCTCATCATATGAACATAAGAGTCCAGTATGATAGATATAGAGATCATACCCCAACATAACAATTAGAAACTTGAAATAATTGACATGAAAGTAGAACTTCAAAACGAGAAGGGTGAAGAACCACTTAAAAATTCGGCAGCCTAACGGCGCCACTTAAAACATCAAAATACTGAATTGAAGAGATAAAATGGGGTCTCTCATCATATGAACATAAGAGTCCAGTATGATAGATATAGAGATCATACCCCAACATAACAATTAGAAACTTGAAATAATTGACAAGAAAGTAGAACTTCAAAACGAGAAGGGTGAAGAACCACTTAAAAATTCGGCAGCCTAACGGCGCCACTTAAAACTTCAAAATACTGAATTGAAGCGATCAAATGGGGTCTCTCATCATATGAACATAAGAGTCCAGTATGATAAATTTAGAGATCATACCCCAACATAATAAAAAGGAACATGAAAGACTTGAATGAAAATAGAACTTGAAAACGAGGAAGGTGAAAGAATCCCTTAAAAATTCGGCAGCCTAACGACGCCACTTAAACATTCTTAAAACGAATTGATGAGAGTAAGAGGGGATCTCTCATCATATAAACATGAAAGGGCAGTAAGAGGAATATAAAAGAACATCCTCTCACATAAAAACATGGAGCATAATAGGAATGACATAAAAGAGATTTCATGAAAAGAAAGAGAGGGGTCGGATCCCTTACCTTAAAATGTAACTCTTAAACCTCAAAGGTTGGGAACTTGAGGGCTTGGGGGCACCTTGGGAGGACTCCTTGGGAGGTAATGAGACCAGAACTTCGTTGGGGAAGAGTGGGGAGTCGAATTGATGAGAGGAGGGCTTGGTATTTATAGGGAAAGTGAGGGGACAAGACATTAATGGCCAAGGGACACCTCACATGTGCTTTTCTCAAACCCATGTGCTCTCCCTTGGCATTTATCATGGAGTTAGGCCACATGGGGCCCCCAAAACAATAATTCATCACCCTTGGCCGGCCAACCCTCAAAAGATCTCATGACATCATCATGACACCATTATGATGTCATTAAACATACCGAAACCCTAAAACTGTATTGTTACTATTCACTAAAAATTCAACCTTCTCAGAATAACCCCAAAATTTCACCTTAACCAAATATCAATGCTCTGATTTCAAAAATGAAATCCATTTTATAAAAATAATTTTCTAAATATTTTTAATTTAATTTTTAAATAAAAACACTATTCATCGAAAATTCACATTTTTCAGAAAAAACCCCAAAAATTACCATAACATAATATCGATGCTCTGAGTTCAAAAATGAAGTCATTTTTATAAAAATAATTTTCTAATTATTTTTAATTAAATTTTTAATTAAAAAACACTATTCACCCCGAAAAAACTAATACTTGAATAATAATTAATGAAACCGTTATTTAACTATTTTATTGAATCACATTACTTAATCAAGGTGCCTAGGTTATTTTAAAACTTTCTTTAAGTGAGATTACTAATCCATTTGGTCATATTACTAATCCTAATCATAAAATCACTATTCATAATTTACTATTCATCAAAAATCAAGTTGATCTTATTAGACTCTAAATTTCGTACTGAACATAATTGTAGAAGACCATTTTTCGAAAATCATTACACATTTTTAATTATTTAAGGTTTACACAACCATTTTTAAAATATCCTTTTTCTAAAATTCATCAAAAATATGCATACAATATTTATCCGGTCATTTGAAAATTCATAAACATCATCATAAGAAGAAATCCAAATTTTTATTAAAAAAAAAGATTACACAAGGCAATTACGGTCTCGTTACATAACCCCTTATAATACCAGCATAGGACCTAAGAGTAAGGTGTGCTAGGGTGATAGAATTTTGGGGCGGCTCAGTCAACATTGCCCGAGTAGTAATTTCTATCAGTTTGAACTTCTCGCGAAGGCGATTCCGTTCTAGCTTCACATGATGAAGTTCGGCTTGGATTTGGTCCAGAGAAAAGCCCAATGGTGCTACCTCCTTCCCAATCTCTGTTAGATGGGCTTCGATCGGCCCAAGGCTACTAGGTGTGGCCATCAAATCTTCTTTCTATAATAATTAACCAGGATTACTTAAATTTAGAGACAATAATCAAAACATTTTGTTCACGGTGGTCATATTGACCGATGGTCATATAACACTCAAAAACCAATGGTCTCATTTTATTTATAATCATGTTTATCAAATAAAATATTTTTTTTTGAGTATAAAAAATAACACATGAAATTAGGAAACAAGATTTATTCAAAATTTCGGGTCGTTACAATCTTCCCCCCTTAAGAAATTGCGTCCTCGCAATTTTTTTAAATTGGGTTTTGAAATTTCATTGAAAGTCCCACATCGGAAAAAGAGTCAGTAACACCATTACTTTAAAAGAAAGAGAAGGAAGTACAAAGGCCACCCGAGTTAACCCACACTCGGGTTCCATGTAGGAAAACATGGACATGGAGGAAAAAAACAAAGGGTCAGTTCTGAGAGAGAGTGATAGAGAACATGATTAGGAGAAGGTTAACCATGAGAAAATCCCAAACTTATGATGTGTGTAAACGGTCTTTGATTACCTAGTAGGAAACGTAAACCAACAACATTTTTGTTTTATGTTTCTTTTCAAAATTTTGAGGATTTCATTTACTACATAGAACAAAAAAACATAAGAAAATATATCTACCTTCATGTAGAGTTTCACCCTTTAATAAGTTTTTACCAAAACTAATCCTTTCCCCCAAACGATGAGCATTCAAAACTACTTGGTCTCATCAAAACACAAGAATCATCTTCTAGAGAATCACATAATCCATAAAAGATTAACTATCTATTTCTTCTATCTTTAAACATTATCCCAAAACAGAAAGGGTAAGGTTAAACAACTCTTCAAAAAGGAAGAATCCCATAGGAATGGAAACTAATTTTAAATCTTCAATGTTCCATGGTAATACCCAAAGTTCATCATAGACCATTCCATAAATAACAGTCCTTAAAATTCCTCGAAATAAACCAAACTAAGATTGAAACCCAAATACAAGAAGGACTTGATAACATAGTCTTCCAAAATAAACTTCATTGTTCATCTCCAAACAACATCAACCACTCCTAACATCTTATAACAAAAAATAGCTAACCTAAACATATTTTACCCAAGATAGTTTAATCATTCCCGTAAGTAACCTAAATTACTATAAGTCTAACTTAAATTCATTGATAAATCAAAATATAAATCAACCTTACTCCTCAATGAAAATACCGTAGTAATCTATTTACCTTGATCATATATGGTCCTCAAAATAGTGAACGTCTTCCAAAATAATAATCATCTTTTAATCCCCTAATCATCTCGGTCGTATTAATACGGCAATCATAGCATTTCCTATCACATTGGTTGTTGGGACATGTTCTTCCATTTCCCGCCATTAACTAAGAAAAGAAGCTATAATTAGGGGCTTAAATACATAGCCAATAATCATGAAAAGAAACTTAAAGCATCTAAGGATAACATGTAGAAGTAAAGTATACCCTAACTTGTGATCCCCTAGGTTCCCTTCTAGGTTATCCATGATCATATATTCTTATGTAAACCTTTATTTTATTTTATCTTTGTTCCTTTAAAAATGGTTCATACTAAGCTTATGAATTTACCAAAGCATATCCCCCAGGAGTGTCGTAACCAAGAGTGCAGCAAGGCCCGTTGTCGTGTACCAGTTCCCGTTCGAGTCTAGCTCAAAGCGGTGTTTTCGGGTTTTACCCCTATGTACATCTGTGCCAGAGCCACCTCTACCTGCTCGTATCCAGACAGGGATGTATTTGCTTGGAAACCCCTTGCTCAATACTCACCAAAATACCAGGAATATTTCCTATATTAAACTTTTCTATAGGGTTCCTCCTAGAGTTTTCATATCCTAATTTCCACAAATAACTAAACCATCCTTTGATACCAACTATAGCATCCCACCTTTTCATCACATAAACTTTCATTACATTTTACAAAACCGAGGATCTTTAAGGTTTAGTGTCTTGGAAACCAGGAACATAATAAATGAAAGAAAAAAAACATTCTTCTTAAACACTTGAAAGGCTTCTCCTCAAGTTCATCCTAGGTTCATTACTGCATCTCATAACCTGGGAACACACATCAAAATAAAGGGTGAGCAGAAGGCCCAATAAGGGAAACAAGAGGAACATTTTACATGTCAGCTTGATATACTTCAATAATGACATGAAAAGAACTTTAAGGCATGAGAAATAAATCATGAGGCATTTCATAATAAAAACAACATTTTTCATAACTTGAATATGTGGCTACATCATTTAACATAGACAATCATGAACATATCACCAAGGTCCATCCCCAAGGTGTCATTTGAAAATTACCAAGGTTATTCACCAAGGTATCGTGAAAATTGTAATCTCTAGTGGTTACATCATTACCCAATGCATTGGAGCGCTATCAGGGCGCACCCTTAAATTTGCCTTTATTATCATGTGAGCCACATATATCATCATAAAACATTTCATAAATAACCCATAGCATAAAATAAATGGGTTTCATTTCATAATCATAACGTTTTAAAAACTGCTTTAAAGACATGATCTTTACGTCACTTTAAAACCCACAGAAAAGGAAGGTGGGTCTCATGTATGTAAATCCCAGAATTTAAAATAGAACATTTTGGTATATATGTGAATACCCCTTTAGAAGAAAGAGCTTTGAGTATTCACTTAATAATATAAAAGAACTTTAGAAAAAGAGAGAGACATTTTGAGATGGAAATTCTGCAGCATAACGGCTATGTTATGAGGTTTTAGAAGACATTAAAAAGAGAGGGAAAATGAGTCAAACATTCATAAATGACCCATAAAATAGTACATGGACAGAATAAGAAGGATACATGATCATGGTAATGAAATTTCAAGGACATACCATTTGAAATGAAAAACATGGAAGGAAGAAAAAAAATAGATTTCTCTTATGAAAGTTCGGCAGCCTAACGGCGTTACTTAAACATCAACAAAAATGATTTGAAAAGATCAAATAGGGTCTCTCATCATGTGAACATAAGAGTTCAGTGTGATAGATATAGAGAAAATTTCCCAACATAACAAAAGGAACTTGAAAGAATTGACATGAAAGTAGAACTTCAAAACGAGAAGGGTGAAGAACCACTTAAAAATTCGGCAGCCTAACGGCGCCACTTAAAACATCAAAATACTGAATTGAAGAGATCAAATGGGGTCTCTCATCATATGAAAATAAGAGTCCAGTATGATATATATATAGATCATACCCCAATATTACAAAAAGGAACTTGAAATAATTGACATGAAAGTAGAACTTCAAAACGAGAAGGGTGAAGAACCACTTAAAAATTCGGCAGCCTAACGGCGCCACTTAAAACATCAAAATACTGAATTGAAGAGATCAAATGGGGTCTCTCATCATATGAACATAAGAGTCCAGTATGATAGATATAGAGATCATACCCCAACATAACAATTAGAAACTTGAAATAATTGACATGAAAGTAGAACTTCAAAACGAGAAGGGTGAAGAACCACTTAAAAATTCGGCAGCCTAACGGCGCCACTTAAAACATCAAAATACTGAATTGAAGAGATAAAATGGGGTCTCTCATAATATGAACATAAGAGTCCAGTATGATAGATATAGAGATCATACCCCAACATAACAATTAGAAACTTGAAATAATTGACATGAAAGTAGAACTTCAAAACGAGAAGGGTGAAGAACCACTTAAAAATTCGGCAGCCTAACGGCGCCACTTAAAACTTCAAAATACTGAATTGAAGCGATCAAATGGGGTCTCTCATCATATGAACATAAGAGTCCAGTATGATAAATTTAGAGATCATACCCCAACATAATAAAAAGGAACATGAAAGACTTGAATGAAAATAGAACTTGAAAACGAGGAAGGTGAAAGAATCCCTTAAAAATTCGGCAGCCTAACGGCGCCACTTAAACATTCTTAAAACGAATTGATGAGAGTAAGAGGGGATCTCTCATCATATAAACATGAAAGGGCAGTAAGAGGAATATAAAAGAACATCCTCTCACATAAAAACATGGAGCATAATAGGAATGACATAAAAGAGATTTCATGAAAAGAAAGAGAGGGGTCAGATCCCTTACCTTAAAATGTAACTTTTAAACCTCAAAGGTTGGGAACTTGAGGGCTTGGGGGCACCTTGGGAGGACTCCTTGGGAGGTAATGAGACCAGAACTTCGTTGGGGAAGAGTGGGGAGTCGAATTGATGAGAGGAGGGCTTGGTATTTATAGGGAAAGTGAGGGGACAAGACATTAATGGCCAAGGGACACCTCACATGTGCTTTTCTCAAACCCATGTGCTCTCCCTTGGCATTTATCATGGAGTTAGGCCACATGGGGCCCCCAAAACAATATTTCATCACCCTTGGCCGGCCAACCCTCAAAAGATCTCATGACATCATCATGACACCATTATGATGTCATTAAACATACCGAAACCCTAAAACTGTATTTTTACTATTCACTAAAAATTCAACCTTCTCAGAATAACCCCAAAATTTCACCTTAACCAAATATCAATGCTCTGATTTCAAAAATGAAATCCATTTTATAAAAATAATTTTCTAAATATTTTTAATTTAATTTTTAAATAAAAACACTATTCATCGAAAATTCACATTTTTCAGAAAAAACCCCAAAAATTACCATAACATAATATCGATGCTCTGAGTTCAAAAATGAAGTCATTTTTATAAAAATAATTTTCTAATTATTTTTAATTAAATTTTTAATTAAAAACACTATTCACCCCGAAAAAACTAATACTTGAATAATAATTAATGAAACCGTTATTTAACTATTTTATTGAATCACATTACTTAATCAAGGTGCCTAGGTTATTTTAAAACTTTCTTTAAGTGAGATTACTAATCCATTTGGTCATATTACTAATCCTAATCATAAAATCACTATTCATAATTTACTATTCATCAAAAATCAAGTTGATCTTATTAGACTCTAAATTTCGTACTGAACATAATTGTAGAAGACCATTTTTCGAAAATCATTACACATTTTTAATTATTTAAGGTTTACACAACCATTTTTAAAATATCCTTTTTCTAAAATTCATCAAAAATATGCATACAATATTTATCCGGTCATTTGAAAATTCATAAACATCATCATAAGAAGAAATCCAAATTTTTTTTTAAAAAAAAGATTACACAAGGCAATTACGGTCTCGTTACATAACCCCTTATAATACCAGCATAGGACCTAAGAGTAAGGTGTGCTAGGGTGATAGAATTTTGGGGCGGCTCAGTCAACATTGCCCGAGTAGTAATTTCTATCAGTTTGAACTTCTCGCGAAGGCGATTCCGTTCTAGCTTCACATGATGAAGTTCGGCTTGGATTTGGTCCAGAGCAAAGCCCAATGGTGCTACCTCCTTCCCAATCTCTGTTAGATGGGCTTCGATCGGCCCAAGGCTACTAGGTGTGGCCATCAAATCTTCTTTCTATAATAATTAACCAGGATTACTTAAATTTAGAGACAATAATCAAAACATTTTGTTCACGGTGGTCATATTGACCGATGGTCATATAACACTCAAAAACCAATGGTCTCATTTTATTTATAATCATGTTTATCAAATAAAATATTTTTTTTTTGAGTATAAAAAATAACACATGAAATTAGGAAACAAGATTTATTCAAAATTTCGGGTCGTTACAATTCATGTTCTAAGTTTCATGAAGTTTATCACTAGATTAAAATTATTATACTTATATGATTTAAGAAAGTGAAATGTTGTCACATTCTTTGGTTTTAATAATAATTAAATACTTTTCATTGACAAAATTTAATTAAATGAATCTAATCCGACCCTTAGGTGATATGGGTCGACTTTTAGTCATCCAATAGGATTTTGAAAATTTTTAGGGTTATTTTATAATATTATATTTACCCTTAATTACACGAGTTACCTTTAACTATGGTAAATAAAATTTATCGTAGTTACTATTCATAATTCACAAAAATAAAAAGTAGCTTATTAATATAATTTGGATCCAATTATTCCAAATATGGAATCCATTTTTCCAAATTCAATACACAAAAGTTGTAGAAATTAAATTAAAATTAAACCCGTTGTCGAAAGAAAATGGGTTTTTGTTTAAAACATTGCAAAACATTGAATTGATTTAACCTACGAATTCAAGGTAAAATCAATGCTAATGACATAAATTATATTAAATGGTAAAAATATATTCTATTTATACATTAAAACCATTCAATATTATAATTTAACCACATAATATATTACGATGAAAAAAGTTGTTTTTAATTAAAATATAGCGTGTTTTTACTATTCATTAAAATATAAAAGTTATCGGAAAAATATAAAAACATTATCTAATGTAAATTTTTATATCCTGATTCAAAAGAAGAATTTTATTTTGTAAAATTAAACTTATAAACATTTCTAAAACTAGATTTAAAGTGGGGGTGCCATCAAAAGGCGGGAAAACTGCATTTTTTGAAAAATACTTATTTTACCCGAAAAATTTATTTTGATCTTATACCATGTTCTCGAAAATGTGTAAGATGAATAATAATGTTATAAAATTCAAAATTTAGTTAATACTATTCATAACGGCTAGTTCATGACAATATTGTAATAATATATCGTTGTTTATTAAAACCCGGTATTGCGCACAACACACGCTATCGAGGAAGGTCATGATTGCGTGTAATGCAAGCCAAGTCAGGGTTGCGTGTTGCGCAAGAATACTTCGTTGTATCGTATAACAGAATCCAACAATATTTTATTTATACATTGAATATATATGTATATATATACTCAATGTTGCATAGAATAACTATTATCAAAATTATGTGTAACACGATCCAAGAATAGTGTTGCGTATACTGCAAGCTAATACGGTGTTGCGTATAGCGCAAGGTAATCATGGTGTAGCACAAGACATTAATAAAATTAAAAGAATATTTTTCATAAAATCTCAGGGTGTTACAATAGACCCAATGATCAAATGATATGGGTTTTATGTTTTTCCATTCCCAAACTATTTAATTCTCATATTTATGTATATATATGTAGTTATGGTACTTTATGTGTATACCTATATAGATATGGGAGTCCATGGTGGCACTTTCTGAGTGGAAAAGGATTACAGACCTTGGTTTTGATAGTGGTTTTACATTTTTATTTTTACCATATTTTTAGTTGTTCCTCTACTAGACTGGGAAGTTTTCATTTACATACACATAGAGCAACACATTTATAAGATTTTTTGATGGGGTGACCTATTGATATTCTTTCTGAGCCCCGAAAATTCACATTGGTGTATGTATAGACCATATATCTAATTTTCAGGTTGAACATACTTGAATGGTGTATAGGGATGATTCCCAATGTTCCGTGATCGAGTAGAGATGTGCATGTGGTTCTTCTGATCTAGAGGGGGATGATTGATAGTGTTATAATATCAGGTACATGGTTTGGCTCAGACTTAGTAGTAGAGCAATGTACTTTTACTATTAGTTTCTTATGGACTCAATTCTCTATATGGTTACCCTAGTGGTTGACTAATGTTGTATAGTATGGAATATATTTACATAATATTATAGCATTACATTTATTATTATAACATTTTATATTTCATTTTATTTACATCATCCTCACTTTGTTTACATCTATTGTTAATGATAAATTAATATTCCCATTGTTTTGATACTCTAATATGATGGGATTTTCTCCCCACTATCACACCCTAGTCTTTCCTGGTAGTTGGAAGCTTCTTCCATATAGGAGGCATGCTTGAAACCTTGTACCAAACCAGAATGAAGCACTAATTTATTGGAATTTGGGTGATGATGTTACACTATGGAATTTGAGGTGTTCTTTTCCTAGTCCTTTATATTTGGGATATGGTAGATAGAAGTGTTAGGAATGTGTTGTAACCTATGACAGATATCAGACTGGTGTATCATGAACACTTTATCTTCTAGGAAATCCTAGTTTATAGGGACTATGGTTGTACTTATGATCTTTAATGTTAGAATCTTATATGATTTCTGCATTGATAGATGAACATGTTGTGTAGATGATATTATTTACTATGGGTATATGAATCTAGGACTTCACAAATATTCTAGTGATGGATTTTGACTCTTTCCCTGTAATGGAAAGATGAGACTCTTGCATCATTTTTTTTATAGAATTCAAATCGTATTGGCCAACTAATGTGTGATTATTACTAATGATTTAATATTATTTATTTGGGCCAACAAATCTATATATATTATTCCAATGAAATTTTATGAGGATTTACCTAGTGGTGTTTTTCATGAGGATAATTACTCAATCCTCATGCATAGATGGTATAGTGACCCTATTAGGTCGATATGGCACATGATATATTTTTATTTTACCCCTTATTGGGTTTTTTTCATAGGTTTTGGTTATCTAGTACGATTAGTCAGTATAATTCCAATGGATACCTATAATTGTCTTTTGAACTGGACACCTATTAAGTATTAATGAATTATAATACCTATTTATTTTCATTTCAATCTTTATTCTATGTTGGAATGATGAATTCTCTGGAAAGGTTCCTTTTGAGCGTTGTTGGTGGGGATCAGTCCCTTGTGGGCCTTGTTTTCAGTTGTAACCCAAAATAATAATTGTGATAATTACCTTCAACTATGATGACTGGAGTGTAGGGACAGGTAGGAGACCTGGAGGACCTTAATTTTGACTCAGACCCCAGTAGGTCGATGTTTGATTCACTCAAAGGAAACCACCATGATTTGTTTTCCCATGTTTTCAAATGAATTTTTAGGAACTGAGCTTATTTACATGTGTTTTTGGATCGACACATAGTAGGTGATCATGTGTTTCATTATAGCCATTTTGATTCTGTAATCTTTTCATGGATCACCTTGTGTACTTATTTTTCAAGACTGACGATGAAGGGAAGAATTATTCAGCTGCCTGGATAGTTCGACCAGTGTTTCCACTATTTCTAATGTAGTAATAGTACAAGTAGATGCTTGTGATTGGAGCAATTCATGATGATAGGATTTTAAGGAATAAATCATAGCAGAGGTGTGGTGCTCTAATTTGAAGAGGTGTTCCAAGGTATCTTTTTGATTTATTAGAGTAATTTATCATGAATCATGGACATCTCAGTCATATAATAAATTATTCTCTAGAGAATGAATCAGCCAATAAAGATACACTCTAGTTCCACGTTTTATTGTTTCAATCTAAATCAGTGGTTGTCCTGGAGCTATCCAAGGTATTTTGGTTTCAATACTCTTCATTTTCTTTGTTTCCCAAGAAATGTTGCTAATTATACAAATGAACCTACATGGAAGAGGCGGTGTAATGTTTGAATATAGACTTTCTTTTTTACGAGATGTGTTGTTAGTGGTTGGATAAAGGTGAGTGTAGCTTGTTTTGTTGTGAGCATGGATCAGAGGGAACCATAAATTCCATCTGATGCAATCTTAGTATACTTTTGTTATATATTATCACTATCTATATTAATTCAACTTTAGTATTTTGAGATAGTATTGACCCTACGCTGAGATCCTTTTCCTTCTAAATGTTCATCCCAATTTGTGTAAGGGAACCTATTGAGGTTGTTCTCGAGTAGTGGTGTAAGGTAATCCATATGATGGGAAGTGTACCATTGGATTTTTTTGGGTGGTTACCTTGTTTTCTATTGAACATATTCATTTATTTGGTCTTTTGAGTTTAGAGTTTCATTTTGAGATGATGATAGGGGTATTACTATAGTTCGGAGTACCATATCGGTCACAGATAAATTTCTTCTGTGAAGTAGATGATTGTTGATTTTATGAGGATGTTCATTGGACAATCCAGATATCTTGGTTATTAAAGTTCTCTATTTTAGAGCATCTCAGTGAGTCATTTTATTTGGCTTCTTAGGGTCGATATGGTTTATTTTGTGAAATTTTGAGGATGTTTTTTCAATACAATAATTTTTTTCATTAATTTGATTTTTTTTGGAATGTAGATGATTAAAATAGGTAAATTGGTCTTTTCCACTAGCAGATGAGATCTGATAATTTTTTAGACAACTCCGTTTGTCCCAAAAATATGGTTTTTACCCAAGCATAATAGTTTGGGGGCGTTCTAGAAATTCAAATTTTAGTTGAATAATTAATAAATAATAATTAATAAATTAAATATTAATTTATTTGTGTAGGTTCTTTCAATTGTATCTTTTGAATGGAGTATCATATTGAGGTTCTATCTCTATTTATGAGGGTTTAATGGTGATTTTTTCTTAGGTTGGGCATAAACATGAGGTGGGCACCGGGTCTGGCCAGTGCCCCCCTTTTCTCTATTCATTAACTTTAATTTATTTTTCATTATTTTATTTTTTTTCTTTCATATTTGTTACTCTTGTATTGTATCATATACCCCCAAGGTCTTTCTATCATGACAGTCAAATATATGAGGGGTATAATGAGAAAAATATTTAGAGAAGGAGGGAAAGAGGAAATATCATAAAGCTTTTAATGTGCTCGGTTAATGTGCGATAGTCAAGGGCTAAGAAATCGAATGAAGATTCAGTGATTTTTCACTAATGGTATGTCATTTTTAATATTTATAGATGAAACCCTTCAAATTAATCATTTTCTTAATATATTCCCTTATTATGCTTCCCAGCAACCCCTACAGTCATGATCTTTTGTTTTGGATGTAAAAACAAGGGTTTTGGGTGATCCATGAGTTTTTCATTCAGTAAAACCCAACATTGTGATGTGTAGTAAAGGGTGACACACCGTGTGTTTATTCATTTAGGGAAGATGGAATTTTGTGACAATATGTAGTGTATTGATTCATACATGATGTGAATTGGTAATCTGCCATGTTGCTGAGTGCACAGACTAATGAGACCGGGTAGGTGTACATGAGCCTGTAGAGTACATGTCCAGACCCCATGTGGGTGGAAAGTCATGTAGAAGTACACAACCTTTCAAATTATTTATCTAGTCTGGTTGACGGACATGAGAACGTATCCCATGTAGCGTAAAAATTTTCTACCCACTATAAACAATGTGTACCTTGGGTGTTTACACACCCAGGAAGGTGGAAGTACATTCCCATGTGGAGATATGACGTGACACACAATGTATCATCTCTACACACCATGTACTCCTCCCTTGGTACCCATTTAGAGTCTTTACATGTTTTGTAACCTGGTGTTAGAATTGAACACATGAGTAGTCCATTTTGAGTGGTTTCCTGTGTATATCGGGATGATGAAACCCGTGGATCATTCAAAAGACTCATATTTTTTGTTTTAGGGATTCCATCAAAATGGATTGGCTCTTCCTCCAGTAATAAAATTGAGTAACATCCTAAGAGAGATACTTGAACATGAATAATTGTTTGGGTGTCTATAAAATCCTTTTTTTAGACAATTATCTGTGATGAACTATGATCTATCTCCCATTAACTGTAATTCTGAGGATTTCCCCCTTGTAAGACGTTCACTCATGGCCTATGAGGCCGTTATACCGGTTGATTAAATGATCCCAAGAGGAAATCATTTTCTTATATACTAATCTAGCAAGTCCCTTATATGATTCATGTACCAGTGCTTTGTTTTTAGGATACAGATTTTGATGTATGATTAGTGTTCGACTTGATTGGCCTAGTGGGGGATCGTTGATTGACTTAACCTGAGTTGGAAATCAGGATGGGGTAGATATCGTAGTAGGTGTCGTCATAGAAATCGTGCTGCATTTTTAATCCCATGGGCTATGGATTTAGTGTTGGGATGGGTGTTTTAGCAACCCGCTCTCATTTTTTTAGGCTTCACATGTTTATTTTTGATGCATCAATGGTTATCGTAGCTGCCTCTTGGTTGGTGGTTGCTGGGTAAAACACGAGGAAAAATTATTTCTTTTGGGTTTCCCAAATGTTCTTCCTGGTATCTCTTTTTCTTTTTGGTATCAACAAATGTTATTAAATAGGATCTAACTTCTGATCCATGTTATATCTAATATTTTCTATAATGCCTAGAGGCACTACATGAGACATAGATTTTGAGCCTAGATGTATATATAAATTGGGATATAATTTTTTCATCACTTCCAAAGGTGTTTCATGGTATCCAACCATTGAGACTTACATGTTGATTTGTATTCCTACACAGATACTTGGATTCCCTACTATAGGGATTACTTGGATGGAATCATGGGCTAGTTACATGTGGTTGGGATGATTACACTCTCCTCATACATTTATATGTGAAGAGGATGATTACACTCTCCCCAACTTGTGGCATGCAGAGGATGATTATACTCTCCTCGACTGCTGACTTGTATGACTTTAGTAAACTATGGATTCCCTATTATAGGAATTATTTTGATAGACTCATAGGTAGGATGACATGTTATTAGAGGCCTTGGATTGAGTATGAAACTTGGTACTTGCTTCATTGAGATTCTATGGGCCATGATACCCCTTGGATATGACCTGCTTTGACATGCATAGGACATCTTTGATATACATGATCCAAGGACTCCAACTAGTGCCTTACCTAAATATCCAGCAAGACTCTCTTGGAACATGAAGAGGATTCCTTAGTTGAGGTCCCTAGATCTGGCATTTCGTGGTCTAACACATGATTATATAGTGAAAATATGATAGATGTAACATGTTATTAGATAGTGTAGGCCGATGTGGACTCCTTATATGAGTTCCTTTGATTCGGCCATTGGGGTCTAACACACTATTAAATGGTGTAGGCCGATGTCGATGCCAAGGATGAGTTCCTTGGATCCATACCTTGGTGTTTGACACTATATTACGTGGTGTAGGTCGTAGTTGGTTGTTGTTTCCTTTTATTGGATTTACTGTTTGTATATGGTATCCTCTTTTTATAGTATTGACCCCTGATATATGGTAGCACTATTCAATAATTAGTGGTGAGAATGGGTGATCCCAGCCATAAGATGTGTATCCTCATGTGGTGATGTATATTTCTCAATGGTTTTCGTATCATTGGTCGAAGCAGGTATATGTTGATTGGGTTGATGGACCTAGAGATCGACTTAATGTTATATGACTTAACTGACTCAACGTCTAACTCGATGAACTTTCCTAGGATGCCCATTTGATCTAGATTATGGATCTATGGGTCAACTAATGATGGTTTTATGTTATATCCTTCACATACTATTCAATATTCATATTTATGGATATTTATATAGATATGGGTCAATACATGTATGCATATATAGATATGGAAACCAATGCTTCCAATTTCCCATTTTATAGGGATTACAGACACTGGGATTGAATGTGGTTGTACGTCATTGGTTTTACCATCTTTTTTGTTAAGGCTCAAATAGGTTGGGTAGTTTAAATTTATATACACTTATTGAAACACATTTATAGGTTTCTTATTGGGGTATCCTTCAGATATTCTTTCTCACCCATGCATATGAACCTCGCTGTACATGTAGAAATTATGTCTTTTTTCAAGCTGAGCACAATTGCATGGTGGATAGGGATAAGGCCCAATGTTACATGATCGAGAAGAGATGTTCATGTTGATCTTCTAATTGAGCCGGTGCAGTTTGACAGTGCCAGGAAACTAGGTATGTGATTTGGTTTGGAGATAGTAGTAGAGCCAGACACTTTTAGTTTCAGTTTATTTTATTCTCATTTATCTGTATGGTTGGACCAATGGGTGACCAGTGTAGTATTTTATGGACTAGGTTTTTTGGGATTTTATAGCATTTAAATAATTGGTACTACATGTTCTATTTCAGTTTACATACTTCTTTCACACTTTGTATACATCTAATATATATGTGGTACATAGATATTTTTATTGTTTTATTACTCTTACATAGAGGGATATTCTCCACAATATCACACCCTAGGCCTTCTCTACTAGTTTGAATCCTATGGATTACAAAGAGGAGGCCTTGAGGTCCTGTAACCCACCTGCATGGAGCACTAGTTTAGTGGAATCTGATTTAGGACATTACAACATGTTCCTTGTTCATGGTTTAATAATTTCTATTATATTAATCATAAAATTATTATAATATTTATTCATCATATAAACGTCTACAATTATATAAATAAATACTTGATTAAAAACAAATCAATTAAAATTTTAGAGGTGGTATACCATATATATGAATGAGAGAAATTTTCATTTAATAACTAAGGGAAGGGAAAAAATCTATATAAGATTTTATAATTATTTAATAATATTTTTTCATAAATATTATATATGAATTCGAAATACATCCTAAAAACTAATAAGGATTGATGGATATAGAAAAAAAATACATCACTACTTGAGTCAGTAGTCTCTACATATGCACAAATTATGATTTTGTTTACCATTTGATGTATGATGCTACAAATAATTGTTGTTATATAAATATAATAACACTTCAAAAAAATTTAGTTTTTTTAATTATCATGTTGTTATGTATAAAAAATATTTTGGGGATGTAGAAGATGAAATAAAATTAATAGACATTGGTTAAGAACAATACCTCTTCTTTATAAAAACTCTTTATGTTAAAAACAAAATTCATATTTTGAGGGATTTATGATAAAAATAGAGCCTCTAATACCTGGGGATGAATATTTTGAAATTATATGGATATGTACTTTTATACATAATAGGCTCTTAATGTTTGGATTAGAGAGGAGTTGGATTCCATTTTATAAGTGTTGGAGAAGACACATAATGAATTTTTCAAAATGTTAAAATATATTAATGTATTATTCAAGAAAATTATATCCAAAATGAATCAAAATCAATGGGGGATATGGGATGGGGTTTAAAAATAACCATAAAATTTGATTTATACATGTTTTTAGGTTATTTAAACTATTAATCTTTTTTACCACTTTTCATGTTTTATCCTTTTCCGTGTCAACTCGATTTTAACCATAGTTACTAATCATAAAGTCCATAAATGAAATTAGAATCAATAACTAATTTTAATGTGATAAATAAAAATATTATTTTCATTTTGTAAAATTCATCTTCTATATTTTGAACCAATAAATTTCAAGAAATCCTTGAATATTTAGGATAAATTGCATTTCATTAAAATACATTTTAAGTGTAAAATGATTTTATAAAAAAAGTGGAAAAATGTTGATTAAAATAAAATTAAATGGAATATTTTTTATCCAAGGGAACTAATAAAATTTATACTGAAAAATAATATAAAATGTAATTTTTAAATATAGGAATGGAAAAGACAGTTTTCTATAAAATTATTTTTTTTTCACTATTCATTTAAAAAAGTAATCAATTCAAAAAAATTTAATATTTTATACATATGATAATTATAATATTACTATTTAAAAATAATTATTTTTTTAAAAAATACTATGTTTAAATTTGGTATAAATTAAATATAATATTCAATTCAAATATTAAATATAAATATTTTGTGGCAAAAGTTTTTCTGAGGCATAAAATTGATGTATTGAAATTTAAGTACATGATTATTATAAACCAGTTATTAAATTTTAATCACATAAATATTTTATAGATATTTTTCATAATTTGGATATCCATATTCATAACTCCAATTGCATAGCTATGTAATAATGTTATATTATATCACATTTAATTTAGACTTAGGGTTGTGTGTAATACATGATATGAAATACATCACGTATATTTTAAAAAAAGAATATATATGTGTAAAATATCAGGGTTTTAAAAATATTATTATTTTTTAGATGGTTATAGTAATAATAAAGAATAATATTGACCTAATATTTTTAATGGTAGTAGATAGAATCATAAAAGAGAAGTAATCCCTTAACATTTACAACTTTCAGAATGTGACCTAAATCCCTAACATTAAAATCTTATGAGCACCAAAATAGCACATTAAATAGATAAATTCAGTATTTATATAACCAGTATCATTTATGAATGTTCTCAACTATCTAAATAGGTATGAACAATCTCTAGAAAAATATGTGAGTGGTGTAGAAGAGTTGTCAAAAGATTTATAAATGTAATCAAATATTTGAATTGTGAAATATTTCCATAATTAGGAAACCTTTTTTATCATAAAACATGCAAGAATTGAATTTCTGATAATGTATATTCTCCATCACCAAATGACGTTAATTTATAGACTCCATGTTCATTTTGGAATATTTTATAATCAATCATTTAACAAGGAAGTCACAAGGGGAAAATATGATACATGATTGACATTAAAAATTTAATATTTTATTTGAAAGTCACAACAAGATCAGATAGATGATATCCCCTACCCCCCATGTTGTAATTTGGCATAAAATTACAATCCTAATTTATAATGAACCCACCAACTATCATGAGATCTTCCACAAATTTTCTCGTGGACTTTTTCTCCATGGTTGGCACTATTAATCCCCACCAGTTGGCTAGTGGATCTCAATGTGGTAGAAGTTGGGAATCCTAGGGAAATATAGATTTGGTCCACCTAAAATTCGTTGTATATTTCCCTAAATAAGAATTATAGTGACGTTTTGAATCCTTAAATTTTAGTTTCCTAGTTCATAACATCATAAAATGTGTTTTTTTTTCATTAAAGACAAACATGTATGATATCAATATATGTTAAAATAAGTCAGGATCCTTAAATAATATATCATCAAGTTCCTTATAATAATCACAAACCCTTTATTTTGTTAATAAAGTTTAACTCATGGAATATTTATTAATATTACTATCAATAATAAAAGTAAAAAAATTAGAAACTTTGAATAGTGTTTTTGATCCATAAAAATTAATCATATGAGAATCCCTACACTCTATCAATTTTATATGGTAAAAAACAAATGCATAAAATGAAAACCTAAGAACTATAAAATGATAGGTTTTTCAAAAATATTTTATCTACATAATAAAATAATATCACATCTACCCTATAGAAGAAAATAATTTATCCCTTATACCATATATTTATCGCCCATTTTATACTATCAAGAAAATTTCAAAAATATTGTTAAATTATATTTGATAAAAAATATTTAGTAGTAATTAAAAGAATTTTTAGCATTATTATTTATCTTTAGAGTGATATGAAAACAAATTTGAAAAGTTGAAAAACAGAAATGATTTTGGAAAACCATTAAATTTTAATAGATGTTTCTACAAATAAATAATAAAAAATAAAACAATAACATTTTAAAATATTCTCATGATACAAAGAACTTATATTTTATTATATAAAAACATGTTAAATGGAAACTAAAATGATAAATTTATAAAACATTATGTCCAAAGTAGAATAATTATAAATTAATAATATTTTCTCCTCCTAAAATAAATCATTCTAAATATGAGGCTCCTTTGAAATAAAAATAAATTATAAATAAGGTAAAATTTTAGAATCTATATAGAACAATTGAAATTATTAAATTGTGAAATCAAAAAAATTAATATATAAAACTCATTCCATTATTATGGTTTAATAATGATTATATTATCGAACCATATAAAATTTCCCAGGAGTTTCAAAACAGGCCCTCAATAAAGTCCCACAACTCATTCCTATGGTGAATTTCATTATAGGCACACAAATCATACATAGGGTGAAGAGCTGATTAAAAATCAAAATGGTTATTTTCAGGGTAATAACCTCTAGGAAAATATATTCTAGAACCAAATCCACATGATTGTATTGGGACATGAATGATTTTATTATTGTATCAAACTCAGATGAAATTACCAAAATCATGGAATATTTGAATGCATTTTTAATGAATGAAAATATGTTTTAAGGAAATTTATAAATAGTAATAAAATATCTTTAATTTTGTAAAATAATTTGAAAATATAAAATGAATCAAAATTATAAGATATAATAATCACAATATTATCATTCCCAAATCATCGTAGATAAATTAAAATAAATCATGATCAATGGGTTTATTAAATACAACAATAATTTTAAGGTTGTTGAAAATAAATCCAATAATGAAATCATCTTTATTGATGTGATCTCGAATATATTGATGTATCATATTATTATACATTGTGCAAGATTATTGGAAAAATAATTTTAGTTATATTAATTATACTTGTGTTGTCACAATTAATAGGTACAAAATATTCTAATAGATCAATTTATTGGAGAATTTATTTCTTCCCTATGATTCGGTTCCAACAATGCCGAAATGTTATATATTCCACTTTATTTGTGGAAAAAAATTTTTTTATTATTACTCCATGAGACACAATTTTTTATATTAAGAGTCAAGTCCCACTATTACATTTATAATATTCTTGGAATCCTCTAATATCATCCTTGGATAAAAATATGTCCAAATTAATTTCTATTTTTATAAAAAAATCATGGTTTTTAGTTCACTTTAAATATATAAAAAATATTTTTAGATTATTATACATAGATTCCTTTGGATTTTACTGAAAAATGTATAATGGATAACATTATACATGATATTTGGTTGAGTAGTAGTAAGGTGAATAAGACTTCCAATCACACTTCTATAAATCATATTGTTAATATATTTTTAAGATTCATCAAATGTTAGGTTAAAGTTTTTATTAATTGGAATACTAATTCCATTAACATGAACCATGAAAAAAATTCAAAATATCATTTTAATATTTACTTTTTCTTAAAACAAATCATTATAAATTTGATAAATTTCAATATAATTTATATATTTGGGTCCTCAAACAAAATTTAATTTAACATAATAATTCATAAATTGAGAAATTCATTACAAATAGATTTATGAGTTGAGATAAAAATAATATGATCAACATAATTATTAAGAATTAATAAATATTTTTAAATACCAAATAAAAAAAAGTGGAATTAACTTTTCCATTTTAAAAATAATATGATAATGAATTTTTTTTAACCCTATATACCAAGACCACGGGGATTGAATGAAATAATAAAGACATTTGGATAACATTAAAATAATATTTTGATATTTAGTATTTTCAAAACCAGGTGGTAGATCAAATAACTTTTTTTATTAAATGATACATATTGGTATAGTCCTTTTGAAATACATTGGAAAATATTTTGATTTAAGTGAATGGTGATTGAAAACATGTTTATTATGTATTATAATTTAGAAAAGGGTCTATAAGTTTAACTATAATTAATAAATTCATCTTCATTATAGAATTTAGTAATAAATATTTCCTTATTATGAATTAGATTTTTTTTGTCTAGTTTTAAAAAAAACACTTGGGGATAATAATTGAATGGTTTTATAAAGGTATCATCATATTCAAGACATTTTCATTTGAATATGGTTAAAATCCTCTAACATACATTGTATCAAATTATCTTCAAAAATAGAATCATATATGGTTTTCTTTTCATGGTGAGATAGAAAATCATTATGTTAAAACTCATTTAAGTATAACCTTCTAGTATGAGTGTTAGATTATAATTCATTGTTAAAATTTTCCAGTGGATAGACATGGGATTCAAAAAAAATAATATGGGTAATGTAGTATACAATGGTTATTTTTCAAATTCAACTTATTGGTATGATTGTGGTTTGTATTAGATAAAAAAATATTGGTTTTCACCATGATCAATATGATGATGTGTTTTAGGAGAATTATAATAAAACATTATGTAAAGTGACTCTTCTATGGTATCAATACTTTTATTGAAGAATTGATAAGAATTAATAGTGTCAAGGTACTAGAGAAATATACCTTTATCATATTTGAGACAAAAATATTCTAGATATTCCACCATGTTAAGGATAATTAATTTAAAACTAAGAACAATAATGTACCTTTTGTAATTTCTCATTTCAAAATTTTACCATGGGTTTATTTAAAATAAATTCTTACAGTAACCTAATTAAGAATATAGAAATAGGTATTGAACACCTCATCAAAGTATTATCACGGTGTGTTACACTTAATCAATTGAGTCGTAGATATAACTAAGATGTCTATATTTCTTTGTTGGACAACCCAATATTCTTTTTGTCATAGGAGTAGAGTTTGAATGATTATAACATTGTGAAGTAATGAGTTCTTCAATGATTTTTGTTATCAAATTTTAATCCATGTAATATTCTAAAATATATAACATTTTTTCTTTTTTCTTTTTAATTTTCTTTTAAATGTTGATAAAGATAGTCAATATTGGTTTCTGGAGCTATGAATGAAACCCATTTATATTAACTGTAATCATAGATAATTTCTGTTGTAAATTTACATTCTATAATAGCAACATGAGATGGTAAAAAAACATCAATGTGATCATGTTATAATTTTTTAAAAGAGTAACATATTTTTTATATTCTATATAACATTTTTCCTTTCCATGTTTACACGTTTAAAAAACTAGGTTTTGTTTGAAAAATAATTTTGTTAAATCTCATACTAATAGGTTACAGTTGATCGTGAAAAGGGAGTATCTATTTCAGTGACCAATGTGATGATAGTAAATATAAGATTCATTTTTTTGGGAATGTAAACATCTAATGATTTGAATTTTAAGAGATTTTAAATCAATAATATGTACATTTTTAAAATGAGTTGATGTAAAAAACATTTCTATTGAATTTAAAATTTTAAGAAAAAAATCGATCTCCAATGTAATTATAAATATTATATCACATAATTGACTAATACATATTTTATTATGTATGAATTAATTAAAAAATAAAAAATATTTAATAAAAGTAATTTTAAAGATAATTCATATACAAACCGTGATGACTTTGATTTTTTATACACCTATAAAATTAACATGTCCTCTATCAATGTTTTTATAATGATTGAATTCATAAGAATCACCAAACATGTTCCTTAAAAACCAGGTATATGTATAACATATAACATCATGGAATTTTTTCAATACACACTTATTAACCAATGATTATGAGTATAATGTATTGGTTCTCGACATCATTTCTCCCCTTAACTTATAAAATAAATACTCTAGAATTCGTACATGATAAAAAAAATGTTTTCCCACTTTAAATATGTGATTGATTATGAATGTTTTTTGTTATAACATATAATTAATTTTTCAAATATAATATATAAATTAGAGACATATATTTCTTGAAATAATTTTGATATTTATTTTTCGTAGTCTCCTTTACAAAAGTAACCTTAAATTTATTAAATAAATAAAAGAATGTTTTGAAAAATATAAAGAATAAATTTTACCTAAAAGTTGATAACCCAAAATCATATTTACATATTTATAACCATGGGATAATTGAGGAATCGTTTTCATAATATAATTAATATATAAATCTATAATCTAATTATTTGGTTTTTAATTAAATTTTAAAATAAAATCATTTTTTACAAATGTAAATCATTTTCAAAACAATTAGAGGGAATTTTTTTAAGATCCTTAGATTTTTAATGATGTTAAAAACCCATTTTGGAGTTGATTTATAAAGTAAATAAGATTCACATAACATAAATAACTTGTTTAATTAGTAAATAGAAACATTTAGAATTTAATTTGTTACATAACATGACTCATCAAAAAGACCATTTTCACTTTCATTGCTTGATTTAGATGATGAAAGAGAATCTTCACTAGTACTCCAAGATTAAAATTTAATTTAATTATTACATTACTTCTTTCTCTTTTAGAATTATCTTTTTTAAGGGATAATATTTCTTGATGAGACCTTTTGTTTTTGTAACTAAAAAAAGTAACATATATTTCTTGATTTTACTTTTTAATGTAATGAAAATGTATTATTTTATTCTGGTACCTGTGCATTTTCTTTCCAAGATGAACATTGATTATGTCACTTTTAGATAATTAATCATTGAGTCCATTGAAATATGTTATAATTTTTGATTCTTTGAAATCCTTTGACTCATTTTTTATTTCCTTGCCATAGTCATCTCATATTCCAAAAGAGATCATATGATATCCACAACTACCATGTTCTTAATGTCGTTATCTTCTTGGATTATCAGGACTGTGGGTGCCCAATTGCATGGAAATCCAAAAAATATTTTATTGAAAATTGTATATTTAGAATTATCTTCACCATGGTCCCTTATAAAAATAAATATTTATATTCATTATGTAAAAATTTCAATAATTGATTGGTTAAGATGCTTTGGAATAAACTTAAAGACTTTTCTAAAACAACCTAGTCTATTATTTTTGATTTTTTGTTACATCATTATTTACTTCTATTTGTTTCTATATTTCATGAGTCAATTTTCATGTATAAATTGGATTAAATTCATATTTTCTTGAACTAAATGCATAGAATTTATTTCATTATAATTTAATTCATAATTAGAAATATCATCAAGTTTCCATTTTTCTTCTTTTTCTTTAATAAAATAAAAACATGCATTACTAACTTTCATATGGGTTAACCTATTGACCATAAAAATGTGTATATACATGTATTTAAATAACCCTAATTTTAACCATTAAAATATTGTGCATGATCCAATGAATTTCTATTGGGAGCACCGTGGGTTTTAAAATCCATTTAAAAAGGGACATGACATGAAAAATTTGTTAAATATTCGAAAAAATTAAACTTTAAGAAGGTTTGAATAAAAAAATAAATTATAATTAAATAAAAAAATTCATTATGGATATATTACAAAATTTATTTATGAGTATGATAAATTGAAATTGGGGTGTGAATTTTCTTTTTGAATAACAACAAAATAAATAATATTCTAAATAATTTTTTTGGATTAGTGATGAAACAATCCATTTTAAAACAATATATAAGAATACATGGATCGAGAAAATAAAAATATAAATCTTAGTAGAACAAAAATATATTATTATTAAATTGGTAGTACATAAGTAGTATAGAATAGATGATTAAATGATTGACATTAGTGGAAATTAAATGATTATATGGATTGATGCATAAAATAATAAGCATAAAGATATTGAAAATTTAAAGGGATAATTCCTAAAATATTATATAGAAAATGATTTGGTAAAGGAGTATACATAATGTTCACTGAGGAAACACTTCTTCTACTACCCCAATTTGATGAGTGTTTATTGTGTTAGTCAGTTATCTTTAATGGTATACAAGTTACGAAAACAACCTTTGTTTAAAATTGTCTACAATAAGAAAATTGAAAAAAATTGAGAATTTATTTTATAAGGTTTATCTAGAAACTAAGAAGATATTTAATTGGTTTAAAATAATAATTTATTGACCAAAACCTAAATCAATCACTTTTAGAGGTAGAGAGAATCAAATTAGTTAAAGTAAAAGAATGACATTATTTGTAGAAGAAATACTGCATAGTCATAATCGTGATTATCCTTAAAAGATAATAATATGAATTTGGTGGGAATGATGAAAATATATAATTTTGATGAAATGATATAGAAATGATAGTATATCAATAGAATTTATATTAAATTTAATTGAATGACAAATTTGATGATTGAATAACATGGTCTTATTGATTCATTCAAAGGATAAGTTGTACATCCCCCAAAGTGTCTATTTATAGATTAAATGGAATTAATGAATATTAAGTAATCATTGTAGGTTAAATTAAGTCATATGGGAATGATTTAATTAATTTTTGTACTTAATAAATTCATTTTTTTACAATACTATTTCAATACTATGAGATAGACTCTAACCTCCACTAGGTAGTGAGTGGCATTTCCACTAAATTCAATATATTCACAACTCCAACCAAATAATATGTGGTCTTCCACTAGTTTTTAAGTGGAAATTTTCTCTACAGGTAGCTCTTTTAAACACCATTTTTAGCCATTTGATGTGATTTAGTTCTCAAGAGGATCACTTGTAGGAACTCTCCTTACTTTTTAGATGGAATGGCCTGGCTAGTGCAACCCATAGTCTTTCAACCTCAAGTTTTTTCCTCTTAAAATACATTAAATTCCATTTATTTCTTATAAAGTATCCATCTTTGACAATAATATTTATTTAGTACTATCCTAATACTTCAACAAGTTGGGATCAAGATCTTTCTGATAATAATGATCCATTAATTTAATTTATAATTTTTAAAAAATTGAATCATTTAAAAAATAACTAACAACCACACAAATGAAATCATCATACACTTTAATGATATTCTTTATCATTATGAATTATGATTATGTGAATCAAATCATTAATATATTTTATTGTGAAATTTCATATGATTTCTTAAAAAATTAGAATTATTGTATGAAAAATTATGAATTTATTCTCTACCAGTTATATTTCTTGTTCTTTATTAAAATGTCTTAGTTTTGGATTATAGGTGAGAAATTCAACTAGAATGTTGGACATTTACAATATTTAATTTTAATACATTGTTAAATGCTACTAGTTTCTAAAACATAATAATTCCCTTATTCATGCCTCTCTATTCACATGCACCATCTGGGTTCACAGAGATCATTGTGTCTATGATGTGTAAACCCATCAATGTGATGCTTTGGGAAATTATTTATGACATATTCAGTAAAATCATAATACATGTACTATAAAAAATTTATCTTGTACGTAGAGAAATGAATATCAGGATCTTTTATCCTTACCTCATTAATATCCAATCACATAGAATCAGGTCTATATATAGGGTTTTTATCAATATTGTGAATTTAGATAATCACTTATTTTATTGTTAATTAAATTTCAGATTTAATAAGAATAAATACATTGATGAATTTTGAAATATATTTTCCATTTAAATGGGGTTTTTAATACACTAGTTTCATTTTTTCATCATATTCTATACATTATAGTTAATCCTTACATAGCTTTGATTTTACCCCTACATAATTCCTTTATCTTTTCCTTTACCAATATATGTGGTCCTTCAAAATTTACATATCTACCTCTATACCCAAATATAACTCCCTAGGTATCCTTATGTGGATTTTGAATCTATTAGTTTATTTATGTATATTACATGTACACTTACGTACCCTGGATTTCACCCATACATGGGATATTTTTTATCTTCTTACACTTATATAAGTCCAAGTTCAACACCTATGTGGCTTTTGGATTGTCAGGTTTAGCATTGTATATGTTGTCCTAACACTTACTAAGTGGTTTTAACCTTAATTTAATTAGTTCTAAACCTCACATGAGTGGTCATCTACCCTTATGTAGTTGGTATGAATCTTATATTATGGTCCAACTATGCTTATGTGAGAAGTTTTTACCATTATGCTAGTGTTATAATACCCTTACACTATAGGTTTTAACCATTAACCCCTAGAATATAATCTCAAACATGGCTTATGGTTACCCTTTTATAATTTGTACATTTACACAATCACCTTTATGTGTTTGGTACTCTTAAATGGATACCATTATGCATTGTGGGTCTAACATTCTTAACATTATCCATTAGTTTTTATTAACTTTTTGAATGGTTTTTTTATTCTGTTTTATTTTACCCAGATATTAATAATGAATTGTTCTGATCCATATATTTCTATTTATTTTTTCTTTCATTACAAGAATCTAATTCACTGATTGCATTTCTATTATTATTTAATATTAATTAGTTAATTTAATTTTATATTATAAATCATATAGAGAGACTCTAGGAAATGCTATGAAAAATTGAGTAGTCATGATTGGAGAGCACTAGTAGAGTGTGTTTCCTAGATCATAGGATGAGACGACATATATAGGAATGCTCATGTAATCTATAATTAGAGGCTAGTGCTTCAATGTCCTATGTTGGATCAAGGAGTTTTGTCTTTAATTTTGATTAATTGTTATTGATATGATCTTGTGTATGTTGGCTTTGGTGACATTATATTAACAATTTTAATAAATTTTTTCATTATACAACAAAGGATTTATTGAGCCATGATAAGGGGGTATGGTTAAACTTTTTTTTATTATAATGATTTTTCACAGATATAGTGTATTGTTAATTTTACTTTTATTGATAATGTTTTTCCTTGACAACTCTTTCTATGATGTCTTTTCTTATACAATCCTTTTTTTTCAAAGTGAAATACACTAATGATCATGACCCACACATGTTGTCCAAAATGAAAAATCATGTAAATCTCATGGTCCTTTTTCTTCTTTCATTGCTACATTTTATTAGAACTATTTATTGATTCAATATTTTATCGTATTTAATTTAAATTTAAATTTTTATATTGATTTTTTTGTTTATAGATGGTGTTTAACTGTTATTTTTTCTCTATTTTATCTCTCAATTACATCTACAGGACGTTGAAAAATCAATGGATTCCTTTATGTTATAGTAGTTTAGGCACATATATTTTTATTTCATATTCATATGTTTTGTATTCATAATAAAATAATCATTTTGTTTATATTTTTATTACTGTTAATATGAAAATTTAATCAAGTTTAGTTTGATGTGTTAGCCAATGAAATTATGTAATTTTTATCATTTAATGTAGTAATTTTATTTACTATGGAAATATTTAATTTATATTTAAGAATTATATTATTTTATATAAATTTATTTATTAATAAACTATAAATTAACATTGTTTTTAGTTTTTGATTTTATGAAAAAAATTTATTAAATATATTGGGAAAATTAATGTGGAATACCTCATGCATAGGGGGTAGTGCCTCACATAACTAAGTGTCAACAGATACTAATTTAATTTATATTTAATTTAATAAAAATTAAAATTTATTGTTTACAGATTTCAAATAATTTGTCAGTTTCATTCAACTTCCTTGCATAAGTTATTATTTTTTTAGCTACTTTTTTTTCTGTTTCACTATAATTTATATATATTTCTGATAGTTCTTTCATTTACCTTTTTCTTATTTTATTATCCTAATTTATCTTTGTATATTATTTTAGTAGGTGCAAATATTATTATCCATATTTTTATTACTTTGGAAACTTTTTAGTGTGAGTTTTACCTCTTTTTGAGCAATCGTTAGTTGTGAGGTGTGTTGGTAGGATGTTCAGTCTCCAGTGTCTACATTTTTCCTCAAATTATCGACTATAATTGATTCGTATTGTTCACCCATGTCCTATTGGATGGTTTTATCAAGGTACATACCAGTAGTAAGTTCAGTGTTTTTGCTTGAGTAGATTTGGGTTCAATGATATTATTTACTTTTTTTATAATAACAATGTTTCATGGTATTGATGTTTGACCATTTTTGTAGGATTATTATGTTTCCTAGTGTTAGGAACCTTGTGATTTTTTGAAGCTAATCTAGGATTTTTTTCTTTTACTAGATTTATTCCCCATGGTCCTTTTCTATCTCTACACCGTTGTTATATCATTTTAGAGCTATAATAGGATGTTGGTACTACATGTTTCAGCCCTTGTAGTTTCCCCTTGTTTAAGGATATCACATTTTAGCGTTTGTTTTATTTATTTTTCTCTTTGTGTGTAGATTCGGGATCCATATTACATTTTTTTCATTATTTATTGGTGGAATCATGTGGAGGAACTTTTATTTTTTCCTTTACATTGCATCTTCACCGTGTGAAGTTTCTCTTATTATTGGTCTGTATATTTTTATAGTTACATATTTGTTTAAGCCTTTTTTAATTTATGATATTTTTTATATAATTTTTTAGTTTGAGGATTCTTATTTTCTATTTATTGGTGTTCTATAGGCAATGAAGAGTTGTTCTTTTGAAAAGTTAGCATGTGATTTTTAGACCACGCTCCCTTTCTAGAATCGTCATTGTGAGAAAATCAATTGTGTGACGGTATAGACATTACCATGAAATGTTTTAGAATTATATAAATTATAAAAATCAGAGAAATTTGAAAATATCATTATGTTTGGTCTATATGTTTTCTCTTGATGCATGTTAGGGGAATTTGGACTGATTTCTTGACTAAATTCATATAACTATTTTACCTTGTAGGTATTTACTGGAAAGGATGATTTTCAAAAGTTCATGATTAGTTTGGTGTTGGGGAATCATCTTGTGGTTTAGGGTTTTAATTTTCATGGTGGAAAGTGTGATGATATTTTATATTAAATAAAATTTTCATTAAATATCCAAGTTGGAGAATTGTAAATTTTGGTAATAATTTTTCTTATTAAAATGCATGATTTAATATGACTAATTAGTTTGATTAATTTCTTAGTTGAATTTTTATTCAAATACAGTTTTAATATTATTCTTCACTTTTTTTATCCACTAGTATCATTTATTATTGACCCTTGTGTAAATTTGGATTTAATAATATGTATGTGGTTTTTTAATCCTTTGGAATATCCTTATATAGGTTCTTTGTACACTTATATACCCTTCAGATTTCCCTTATGTATACCCTTACATATCTACCTTATTTTTACATAATTCATTATTCCACCAAAATGTGGGTTTTGGATCTTTCGGTTTACCCTTAAACAATTATTGATTACCCAAATTTATGTGGTGTTAACTCTTACATAATTCAAATATGACCCCTACATGAGTGTAAAAATACCATTTTATAGTAGTTATGGCACTTATGTGAGTAGGATTCTACCCTTAAGAGAGAAACCAACACCCTTACACAAGTGTTATGGTAAACTTAGAATGTGGTTTCCTTCCCTTATTCAATATCATTTTCACTTACGCATTGAGGTTTGGATTCCTTTATATAGGAAGAACCATTACACGGTTACCCTTATATAGGTTGTACTCTTATATGGTAAACATATGAAACAGGGGTCAAACCTATACACAATTAAGCAATGGATTGAATTAAAATCACACATGGTTTCTTCCAAAAATACATGGATGATATGGTTGAATGGATATGAGACAATATTTTCTGTCAATCTTATTATGTAATTTAAAAAAAAAATTCCAACATTTCCTTTTTTCTCTTCATCATACAGATTGAATGGTGAATTGAATTTTCAATTTCAGATCAAGTGGACTTCCAATTAACCATGATGAGATAAGAGAGAAGATTGAAAGGAGGGATCTGGTGGCCACATATTCATGTATTACCAGATGATAAGCTTTATTACATCTAGTTTATAGAACTTCTCCCCTGATCCATGAGTTTTTTTAGACTACAATGCATTGTGGAATTCCATCTTTGATTATGATGAATTTAGACAATAATGATCTTGTTGGTGTTAGCATTGAGGGATTCCCATTGTGAGATACAATAGTTACTTCTTATATACATCTTTTACAATGGTTTAAATGAACCACGGTAAAGGGACTCATTCCTACCTGAGTATTCTTTTTTGATTTTTTGATGATCAAGGGTATGATTCTTGTATATTTTTTGTCTTTTTTTTCATTGTATACTCTTTCTATAACCCTTTTTCTTGTGGTCCATTCCATTTAATAGATAAAAATAATGAGGATATTTCCCCATTCATGTTGAAAAAATTATAAAATCATTTCACACATTTTTTTCTTTTACTTATAAATTTTTTTCATTTTTATTCAAACTATATATCACTAAAATACCTTCTCTACATGAATTTCAGTTCACTTTTTTTTGAATTGTTTGGTTTATAGATGTCGTTCCAGCCTTATTTTATTTGGTATATATTATATATTATATATTTATTGATTCTTCCTATTGTCGAACCATTTATTATTTTATTTTATTTTTTGAAATGTATGTATATACATATGTGAGAATTTTTTAATCTAATGATAATTTAATTTAAACATGTATCATAATTTGGTTCTAATTTATATTTCCATTTTTATTATAATTTTTAGAAGTTTGGTTTTATCTATTATCCACAGCCAATTTCTGATTTTGTTCAGTTCATGTAATAATTTAATTATTTCTTGATATATAGAATTTTAACTAGAACCGTACATTATTTGTTTGTCATATTATGTATTTAAAAAATAAAAATAAAATTTTGTTTATGGATTTTAGATTTTATGAACCAAAATACCCAAGAATATCCAAGGATATTGAGTTTGGATGACATCTCTTATATGGGGAATCCCCACACATAACAAGTATAAAGGCTTGAGAATAGTTTATCGCTTCATCACTACCACATACTCCCAAAATAATGAGATTTTGTTATTTAACTTTTTCACCTGATCCACACAATATCAGAGTGTTAGAATCATTAGATATATTTATTGTATAATATATTGACTATTCTCTTCAAAAAGTTCATAATTATATTAATTCACATAGGATCAACAATCCCACTACAAAAAAATGGATTTCCATCCCCTTACCTAGAATTGACATGTTAAAGGATCATAATTTTTTCTTATTGATTTTTAACACAATAAAATTAAATTATTAAATCATACATGTAATTATATCTAATTTGGGAGGTGATCCCTTAAATGTTTTTTATTGTAATAAATGGGAGTGTACACATTCAGTGGAAAAATTAGACATGAACATGTAATTGACACAACACTGCCAAGGGTTTTTGTAAGAGGGAATATTTATTTGGGATTCTCTGGATTCTATATCCGAAACATTAATGTAATAATTGAGATATTTTAAATGAGTTTGGTTTCATGTTTCAAAAATCACATATAAGACTTAGGTTTCTGTAGGAATATTATAAAATATTAAAGAATTTTGGTATTTCATGGCATATAAATGATGTAACCTTTTGGTGGGGTATATGGAAATTTAGTGGAGGAGGGTGGAAAATTAATGAAAAAATTTAGGGTATTTTAAAATTATGGTCAACATGGCGGTAAGGGGTTCAGAATAAAATATAGAAAAATAAAAATATTTATCCTCTTACACCTAATTCGAGCTACCTGTAGAAATTCCTACCATCACCATGGTTAAGGACATGCAACCATTCAATTTTATTTCGATTTCATAAATAGTCAAACAATACTCTTGATGTGTGAATGAATATGATCATATAAGTGGAAAAGTATTATTTTTTTGTTCTAATAGGGAGATATTCTATCTTGTAATGAAAAAAATCCCATTTGAGATAAATGTAAAAAATTTAATGTAATATGTATAATATCCAATCTCATTTTCCATTTTTTTCTTCATCCAATCTTCCATGTAATCATGGAAACTATATTTTTTTCTATTAAAATTCAATCAAATATAATTATGGATTTTTTAATAGAATAAATTTAAATTAATTTTTCAAATAATAATATTTTATTATTTAAATCATATTTTTAAATATATAAGGATATCATTTATATGTTTATATGATTATTATTTATTTTAATTATTTTAAAAAATTGGTTTATTGTTTATTCACATGACACCTATTCTTACTCAGTATTATAAATATTTTTGATTAATTTTTTCTATATTATATGATGTTCAGAGTGAGTATCCCAAGAGGGGGTGGGTTAATTGAGTACATAAAAATTGTTTTTCATTAAAATATGTTTATATGAAATCCCTCAACAGAATTAAAAGTTAAAATGAAATCCCACAATAGAATTAATAATATACCAATTAATAAAAATAGATGATCGATATAAGTTATGATCTTTTAAAAGGTTTCTAAAAAAAATTAAGTATCTGATAAAACAATTATGAAAAATACTATAAATTTTGAAATAATTTTACATTAATAAAAATTGTATAAAAACACTAATTAGGACGAAGTAAAAAATTTAATTTTTGTTTAAAAAAATTGAATTTATATCTTTTAAATAAAAAAACATTCAGTGCAATAAATAATAGAGGTTCAGTCCCAAAAAGTGGCTTAATCCTCTCTACCTGGAAATCACCTACTACCAATAATATTATAAAAAATAATCCTTGATCCTAAAACTATATCAATAATAAAACATAAATATTGTTATACATTCCATAGAGGACCACATACAAAACAACCGCTAGAATAATACAAATATAGGTCACATAAGGATCAATTCCATAAGATGGGGAACAAAATAAGTAATGAATGTCTGAAATGTTATATGTTATATTGTAGTTATAAAATGAGATATAATGAATGTGTCTAAAAAAATGAAACAAATAATTCTAATAATTTAAAAATTATCCAAAGAAAGATCATATAATATTGTAGAAAAGATTGTGTTTTTCTCTCTAATATTCCCTAAATTCTGTGACTCTTATAATGTTCCTTGAAAAGGATATTGATTTGAGTTTTTTGAAAATTATGGTAGAACTAAGTTTCAAAAACTCATTTTTTTATTAATATGGTAAGGAACTATAAGTTTGATGATCTTCAATCTTTCATAGTTGGTTGTAGGTAAGAATAAATCATGTAAGGATCACTTCACTGAAATATTTTTTTCTCTTGAAATCTTCATATCTTGAAAATATTATGTTCCTTCTTCTCGTTATCTATATATATGTGGGATTGAGGGAGTATATTTTTACATTTAATAGAAGCATACATGAGTTTCCATTTGATGAATAATCATCCAGATCATCTACTCCTCATACTATGGATTGAAACACATATTAATGAATCTCTGCAATAGTATAATAATAATAATTAAAATATTTTTCATCATTATTTCTCATAACATATCCATTAGAAATAGTTACTCCAAAATAATATGAAATAGTGGTGGTGAATATTTTTGAATGGTGAGACAATGTTTGGTGGTGTCTTGAGTTAGGGATGAGTTAGGGTCAATAGTGTGTCATCTCATTGGTATTCAATCGAGTACTTTGTCAAATTTTGAGGCGAATCACTTCTAACGATGATTCTTCCTCTAAAAGATGGTCATCATCTATGCGGACCTTTCTTTAGTGGAATTTATTTTTGACACATAGCCAAATTTTTAGTCTGGGGGTGACTCATCTCTGACCAACGGTGTCTTCAACACTTGGAAAAAATTTCAGGATTCAATAGTGTGTTATCGTCTAACAGTGGGTATTCCTAATAATTATCCATATATTAATATTTACGGTGAGTTTTCTATAATGTTGTGTCATTGATGGTGGTGACTCAACTCCAATGGTGAGTCATGTCTGGAATTGGGTGTTTTCAATACATAGTAAAAATTTCTCTATTCATCCTTATGTCATAAAATGGTATGATAACACATGAAATTCCTTAATAACATAAGAAAAACTATTTTATGATCGTTAGAAAAATAATGTTACAATAAAATCCCCATTTTTAAGATCACAAGTCATGGAATATTATACAACATTTATATAGTAAAATGAGGTTTTAAAATAGATATTGTTAGATCTTTAAGAAGACATATTCAGAGTTTGATCATAATGTTATCAATTATTTTAAGTTGAAAATAGATTGTGTAAAATAAATAAAGTGAAACACATAGGGGTTAAATGGATTGTTTAATAGGAAATAATATATGACTTAATTAATGAATATAATATCAATGAAATCAATTATAAATGTAAATGACATACATACAATCTCCCATTTATAGAGATTTCCAAAAAGTGGTAATAAAATAGTGGAAGATATTTTCCTTTACCTTATTCATAAGATATATTAGTATAGTATAAAGTGTCTACAAGGACAGTTGTGGGAATTACTGGTAGAGAAGGAGATCCAATGTTGATAATCGGCCTATGATGTTGCATTGCTTCCCTAGCAGTGAGGATGAAGGGCTAGAACAATTCTAGTAAGAGATAATTTTCATTTCTATTGAAATCAAGTCTGATGAACTATTTATCTAGTATAAGAGGAGTTAGATGAGATATAAGTATAGTATCATCATTATCCCATACTAAAATTTCAAAAACTTGTATAAAGGAGTTCACAAGATGTAATAAATCCTTAATAATGTTTCCTCCTCTCTCCAGATGACTGAACTAATATTTTTTCTCTTGTATAAAATTTTTAATCCCTAGATTTTTATCCTCAGCTAATTCACATTACCTTCAAAATATGGATGAATTGGGGGAATCCTTATATTTTATTCCATGAAAATTAAATTATCATTAATCTCATGCTATGTAAAAATTATTAAAAGATAATACTTTATTTCCTTGGTTAATTTTTTTCAAATAGAATTCATATCCTTTGTGTATTGTCTCACAATCATTTGTACATGGTCAATATTATTACTCATCTTTATCAAACATTACTATGGAATTTAAGGTAAATCACCTAAGATAATAAGAAGGTATTCTCTAGAAATAGATTTTATGAACTCAATATCAAGTGAGCGGGGTGGAGCAGTATAAGTAGATAGTGAAGAAGTCATTTTCTCTATCCTCTCATGCAAGGAATTAATTCTAACTACAAATGTAGACTACAGCTCCTCTAACAAAAATTTCATAGACTCCATATTAGTGGAAAGTAACCTATTTTCAATCACTACTTCTTGAATGAAGTGTATCATTTTTGGTTTAATAGGATGTATCACTATAAAAAATAGTTATCTTTCATCCTTATCACTTATCTTTGTAACATAGATTGTCTATTTCTTCAAAATTTAACAAAAATAAGAGAGAAATCATTCTCTGAATGATTCTAAGTCAGCTTTTGTGACAACAGAAACTACCCTCAAATCACTAGAAAGAGAAGGAAAATATGTGGATGAAATGGTTGGTGCAATCATATTAGATGAAAATATTTGAAAATCCACTACAACATTAATATTATCTACCAATGATAACATATGATCCATTTATCCTTGAAATCATGCATATCATTATCCCTATTTGATTAGTCTATAACAAGTATGAACTAACATGGCTACTTATCCCACTCCCGATGGAAAGGTTCTATCAAACTGATAAAAGACAAATTATAATTCATAACAATTGTATGCATATCAATAGAAGAAAAAACACTGACATGTATAACACTTATCTACTAAACAAAAATTTTTACAACCAATTTGTGACCAGTACTAGAATTATCAACTTCTATCTACTCATCAACCATTTATACATTAGATGTCGGATAAATGTGAAAAAATTTATAACAATATCAACTAGGTTTCTTTCCAAACATGAAGATTTCTCCCCCTCAAAAGATACTTCATTTTCATCTCTTGCTGCCCTATCAATATCTTCAACTTGGATTGTTCTTTCTTCAGATCTAGTAACACATAGTAAGCCAATTGAAGAGATAAGATCCTTAGGCATCTCTACATACCCTGGACCAACACAACTACTTTGACCATAATGTTCATATCATCTATCATTTTCACCATTATCATTATCTCCACAACTGTTTACATTATCCTCATCCTCTCCTACCCCATCTTTATCATCTTCCACATCGTCTTATTCTACTTATTCATCTTCAATGTCATTATTTCAATTTTATTTAGAGTATTTATAAGTGCTATTAAACTTATCCTCACTATAATATTCAGTTTATTCTTCCTCAAATCCTTCAAAATAAATACTTCAATATGGATTTACCATCGTGGAATAGGATAACCATAGGTGATAGCAAGATAACTGATGGGATGGTCTAGATAACTTCTTTGATCAATTAGGAATTCATGTTCCTTATCTATTGAGGCAGAAACCTCCTCTTCCTCATTAGAATATTCAACCAATTCATCTATTTCCAAACCAGGATTCTAAAGGTTCATCATTCTAGTTGGATGATCAATTGGATTGAATTCTTCATAAAGTAATTCCCCATCATCGTCCCACCAGTTCTTCCAAGGGTTCCAACTGGTCTTCATCCTTTTCCAAATCACTCTTTTGATGCATAGTCCATCATATTTTACCATTATTTCTTCTTTTTGATCAACCAACCCCTTCGCTTCAATCACTACAAAAATAAACATTGGGCATATAAAATAATTTTATCCTTATGAATGCCTAAATATTATAAATATGTGAATTATAAGGTATTTACACAGATTTATCTTCTCTCCACATTTTATATGACACCTGAGCTATACATCTTGATACCTCATGGTGGATAAATCACCCTTCCTCAGGCATTATATGTTTTGGATAAACATGAAAATAAACCAATACTCACCATCAAATTAAGTAGAAACTAGTCTAATAAATACCCTAATACAATTTAATTAATCCAAATTATATTTATAATTTTCATTCACAATAATGTTCACTAGTTCCTTGAAATTAATTTGACACACTTTCATGAGGTACTCTTAAGAATCATTCCCATTTTATTGAACATAATGTATCTTTTCATCTATTTACTCAGCTTCATACCCAGTCTTCATTTTCATTAAGATAAAATCATAAAAATGATAAACCTAATGGACTATACTGTTATAGAATGGTCTATAATTGTTAGAGAACTATTCCTTCCATCCCTGTTCATGTAGAACTATAAGAATCATCAAATTTATCAATACTAGTCAAATATAATGGAATTATTTTTATGGAACCACCACTCTCATCAAAATATAAAGATTTAGATGATATAAAAAACGTAAATGGCCCAACTATAATTTTTTTACTTGAAGGATTCAACTAATCCAGTGAAGATTCTGAGTCTCTCTTCACTCTAACCAGGGTAATCGGCTCGATGATTTGGTTAAAGTAATGAAAGGAAAATGATAAAGAGATAAACGATCATGCCAAGGATTGAGAGAAAGGTGTGAGGGAGGGAAGATCTTGAAATTATAAAATAAATTTATTTATATCATTAGGGAATTTTATGTATTCGTAAATCTCAGATATAAATAATAATTTAATGAAAATAAATAAATACCTCATAGACAGAAACTAGAAATGGTAGTGAAGAAATGAACTACGAGAAAATAAATTGATAAAGGCATGCGATTTCCAATGGTGGGTAAAACCAAAGGAGGTAAAAACTCAATGGTGGTATAAATTCAATGGTTGGTAAAACCAATGGTGGGTTAAACCAATAGTGGATAAAACAAATTTTGGTTAAAAAACATTGTGTAAAACCAACATTGGGTAAATCTCAATAGTGTGTAAATTCCAACAGTGGTTCCCATAAAATTAATCATAACCAAAATTAATCATAACTAAATTCTATTTGATATAGTTCTAGAGTGACCTAGGCTTCACATAAATGGATATTACATCATTTTATATGCATATTCAGTACATTAGAAAATTACTTTCCTGAGAACAATAATGTTTTAGTGCCTTTGGAAATGTGTAAAAAAATCTTATATGCAGGTGAAAGATCTTCAACATCTCCCATAAAGATCTTCCCCTTTAATACTTCTACCAAATTCCATTATTCAGAACCTGGGTAATGGAAACATAAAAAAGGGGTGACCTAATATTCATAGTCAGGGTAAATAAAGTAAATACATGCGCATAACATAAAAAGAAGGGTTTGGAACTTGAGCATAAAATTTAAAGATCATGTCTTATATATTAGAGAACAAAATAATGAATGGAGGTTTATAATACATGAATCATATGAAAATAAAGAACATAGGATAAGGAATAATATATAGGAAATGACTTGGAATTTTCCTCATACATATTGGTTTATAATGTTGTTAGAATGTATTAATAGAGACAAGTTCACTCATTATGTAAAGTACATAAAATTAGGCCCCCGCATCAACTTGTGGACATGAAACCAGGTCCACACATAACATTACGAACATGTATTGAGGTTCACTCATAACCTTATGGAAATGAAACCAATTCCATGTAAAATGTTGTGATTGTGTAATCAGGTTCTCACATTAACGAATGGACCTTAAACCAGGTCAATGCATAATATTGTGAACATGTATTCATGTTCATCCATAAAATTATGAACATGTAATCAGGTCAATGCATAAAATTATGGACATGAAAACAGGTCCATTCATAACATTCTATACACATAATACGGTTCACTCGTAAATCTTTGAACAAGTAATCATGTTCACGTATTAAATTTATACTCACGAGTCATCCATAATTTCCCAATGCATTTGAGGTACCCATCTCATAATAATATCCTGGAAACATGTTCCACAAGTTAATAAAAGATTCATCGTATCATGACCCATAAAAAGACATTGGATTTATAAAAATCATAACCCATGAAATGAAATGAGTATAATTAAAATTTTATCATATTATATCCTATGGAAAAGAGATATAATTCAAAACCATTTCATCAAATCGTGACCCTAAAAAGAAGCGATGTTCATAAAAATGAAACAGTCAAAAAATAAATTGATTTCATAAAAATATTACCAATGGAAGACAAACTAGTTTCATGAAGAACATGGTGTTAAGAATAACCCATTCATAGAAAGGATATGAATGGTACCTTTATATAAATTCATATAAGTTCACAAGTAACATCATGTTATATCATCTTAGATGGATTTTTTTTAAATATCATTCAAAAAAATTCTTGAGGAAAATTTGTTGTCTTCATTAAAATATTTTTACTATATCATAAAAGCTTATTAAAAATTGTTATTTGAAAATGGAAAGAGATTTGAAAACATATAAAGGAATATTTTAAAACAATAAAACATTTTTAAGAGGAATTTTATATTAAAATGGTCTTCACAGATCTTTTGAAAACTTTTTTAAAATTAATTTTGAATACATGGGTTTTTAATACAATAGATCTCTTAACGAAGAGTGAGATGGTCATAATTTAAATAAAAACACTCTATAAAGTAACAAAGATATGAAAAATGTTTCTAAACATAATGATATCATAAAAAATATAGGATAAGGAAACTAATTAATTTTATCAAGACATGTATCATAATATTTCATCTAAGTAAGCGTAAAAATAAACAATCTCGAAAAATGATGGGATTGACTCAATAAACTGTTATTCCATGGTAACATGGGATCATACTCTCCATGAAAAAAATGAAATTAAATTTAGAATTAAATATCATTAAAATATTTATAATTATTATAAATTGAAATGTAATTAAATACACCTCTAAAAAGTTTTTAGGTGTGTAACAAAAAATCACTCTTCATGAAGGTGAAGTTAGACACAACGATTTTACCAATTTGTAATATTTTGAAATTTAAACCCCACGAAATAATTATCAGAAAATGGACATGTGAATAACCAGAAATTTAATTATAATATACATCGTATAAAGTCATGTGTATTAGATTAACAATATAGGAGGAAATAGTGGTGAACATAACATGTATCTCACAATAATTAAAAGTGATATAAAATTACATAACCATGTGCCTTGACCCTTTTTATACTCTTACATGCTTCCTGTATAATAAAAATAAGTTTATTATAAATATATTAAATTAGAATATTATTATATATATAACCATATATGGTTTTATTATGACATTATATTACCTTCTTGTTAAAGATACTATGCTTTGGTTTCACTATTTGTAATATTCTCTTTTTCCTCACATGTGTCTTAATCTATTATATTATTGGTTCTTATACTTATATAATGATTCTAGAATATATAAAATGAAATAAATATCATTTATATATAGTATATTTATATTATTATAATTTTTAGAAAAAAGAAGAATGAAATGCAATACAACATTCATGGAGATGGTAGGTTGTATGTACACATGAACATTGTCTTTGTTTCAATTGATGTATTGAACAAAAGTATGTAAATGAAATATGTGAATATATTTATGTATATATTTATATAATATTATTCCATTATAATGAATACATTATATATATCATATAAATTAATTAAACCCATCATTAATACATTCCATATGGTGTTTTAATGAACCAACTCCCTTTAAGGTGGTGGTATTCCACACTTCCTCAAATGAGATTATAATATTACCAGCAAATGGAAATAAAAAGGTATTTATTGTCAAAAAGGAATAAGAGAGAATACATACATAATATTTATTATATATAAAATATATAAACATAATTCCCATCATCATAGAAACTCTGATTTTTGGTAGTGATGAAATGAACAATCATCCATTCATAAGAGAGTAGTTCATTTTACGTCAAAAAAATATGTTTGTTGTCCATTATATGGGGAAGTGTTTAAGTGAAGGTGAAAAAATTTCCATAAAAACATTCTATTGTATTTAGGATACTGTTGTTGTCACACAATAATGGAATAAAAATAATGGAGTGGTGGAGAAGAAAAATAAAGGAAAAGATCTTGAGAGAAGTCATTACCTCTTAATTGGGAAAATCCTTTTGGTTTCTGCCAAAAATCCTCCTTGATAGGGTCAATGGCCAATGAGAGGATTCACGGTCTAAGGGAATGTTTTTTTAAGGACACTTGGTAATACCATGTTTTTACTTAAATGTTTTGAGAGGTTTGAGGAATGGGTATAGGTGGTGGCCTTTTATAGTAGAGGAGGAGTGGAACTCTTGAAAATATTTGAAGAGAGAATTACTAAAACGTTTTCCATGTGTAAAGTGGATATAATAATGTAACAAGGTCTATAAAAGTTATTATATGGTCTAAATATGGACATATAATGGGTTTTGTATAAGTTTCTACATTATTTCGGGTCATAATTTTAATTTTTAATACATTGTTAACCTATTGTTTATGTTAATCAGTGTAATTAATATTAATTACAATCACTAATATTTTTCCTAAAAACATTTTTTAGACTTATTAAACATTATAAATAATGATCATTAAAAATATGGAATTAAAATTTTCCAATTCTAATCATAGAAGTGGTAGAAATTAATTTAATATGAATCTCGTTGTTCGGACGACACTATGGGTTTTTAATGTAAAACTAATCGAATGGTTGAAAATTTTTATAAAACATATCCATGTGAAATTGCTTCCATTGGACCAAATTGGATTAATGGGTAAAATAATTTCCTAAATAAAAAATTAATGTAAATAAAAAATATAATATAACCTTATAAATATATTAAATTGAAAATAAGTTTTGAAATAACATTCAGTATTTTTAACTATTCATTAAAATATTAATCCTTTTTTAAATATACCAAAAATTTATCCTAACTTTTTTTTTGTTTTTCACACTAATATAATGTATATTTTGACATATTAAATCTTTAATAGCTGCATAAATTTTTTTAGAATCGGTTCTTCATTAATCGGATGTAAAACTACCATTATAAAAAAATAGGGTTTTCTGCATAAAATAGGGTTTGTTATTATCTTATGTCTATTGAATTTATTAGATTAGTATAAACAATATTTTATTGATTATATAAAATATTTATTACATTAATATAAAATAAAAATTGTAATAAATTTAATCTACAGGCTTAATATGGCATTGTGATTATAATAATATTTTCTTTTATATTCAATCGGTTTTTATATTCTTTAATTTGTAACCTAGGAATTTATATTATCTTTGTGTAAAAATATATTTTTATAAATTATTTAACACTTTTTAATATCAATAAAATTAACTATAAGGTTATATTCCATTATAATAATATCTTTAATAATATATTACTGTTAGGAATCCCTCGGTCTTACATTTTACGCAAACCATTGATGATGGTCAATCTTGTGTGTAATGTACACTACCATTTTTATTCCATGAAACATATTAAATGTTGGGATTATATGTATCATGGGACAATTTGGTTCTATTTTAAAGGAATCTTTGACTTTATAGATATATATTTATAGTGTTGGGTGAAATGAAAAATATTTAACATTTACATATTTCGAAAAAAAATTAACAAAAATCTCAAAAATTACATTCTACCCCAATAAAAATGAATTTCGCCCTCAAAATTATACTAGTTTATCAACATTTTAATACTTAAATGTTTCATTCATAGAAACCTACTTCCTAAAAATGTATATTAAAAAGTCCATTAAATTGAAAAATATGGAACTATAATAGTTACCCAAAAAACATATAATCAGGCTTCCACACAGGATAACATAGGTTGGGAGTAATGAATGGACATAGAGGAAAAGAATAAAAAAAATTTAGGGAGTCATTGAGGTATTCAATCCCAAAAAAATGAATAATAAATGGAAATTTGAGGGCCTCATTGTCATAAATTTGGGATGATCCCAGAATCCATTAATTCAATAGAAATTAAGGTATTAGCACGACAATTTTTTTTATCATTATCCAATCATTGGGTAATTATATTTTATGACCAAGAATATAATGAAATATAATCACATGATTTTATCCCCATACTTATACATAATACCAAACATTGTTTATGCCTTCAAATATGTCCACTTCATCTCTTGCGCTAAGAAATAAATGGGAATATTCTATTTTTTTATGTACTGACAGATCATGAGATCCAGTGTATGTTAACCCATCAATCGCTGATTACCATCGAAACAAGTATGTTATCAAATATACATAAGTCCTCATGTAGTGAAATAATTCATTATTATCCGAAAAATTAATTGAGGATTGTATGAAAATATCAATTAATGGTTAACCTTATAACCCTTCCAAAATATTATTCATCCTTTCTTCCTTAAAAATGCTATTATCTTGTAACAAAAACATTTTTTCTGATACTTGGGTTCATCCATGAACCAATAGAAAATTAAATTTGAATTTAATATTCAAAAAGCCATCTATTGGGATGGAACATTAATAAAGGAGAACAAAAATATTATCAAAGGGATTATACGTACAAAATCAAACTTGAACTTCCCAACTAAGGGGAAAGGATATATTTTCCCGTAATTTTCATTATTTAATTCATCCATTTTTATTTTATAATATTTCTCTTATTCCATATTATTTAGAGGTTTTTGTGTCCTATCATCCACATTATCTCTTTGATTAGGGCTCTGATTCACATATTTTCGAACCTCCATGCACTTGAATCACGAAATTGTTGGTGGTTCATATATTAAGATTTCACTCCACTCATTTCTTTGAATTTACTCTTATAATAACATATACATTCATTTACATGTTGTATAGGCTTCCCACACTTTGAATACCATATTATTCCTTTCAGTAACTCTCCTAAGTTCTCATTCCCATAGTTTTCGGCTATAGGTGTTTGTAATGTTTTCTTATCTCCATGGTTTTTGGATTCCCCATTGAACTCCATCTTCCACTTATTGTTTAAACAATGATATTGATAAGTAAATCCAAGCTCAATTTAAAAATTGATTACACAATGCACAATATCTTTGTAGATACAAATGTATCTAATGACAAATTCCAATGTGAGGTTTTAATTAAGCCACGGAAGAAACTATCAATATTACTTTCGGGTTGGAAGATAATTCCAGAAGCATACCATGAAAGTCCATTAAAATTATCCTCATAGGTATTGAAAAATTCATTAACCTTTTTCTTCAACTCAAGGAACTCATTTTCCATATCTGTTTGATGAACACGAGGAATGTTCTTATTGATGAACAAGTTCATTAACTCATCCCAATACATGGATTCAATTTTATCTTAATTCCTCGAAATCTTGATTAGAGTCCAGCACTAGTCAGGTTCACCTATTTTTCAAAAAATAGCAAGAAGGAATTTTTCAGGATTTGAACACTTGATAATAGAGACTAAATTTTCCTTGGTACTAATCTAGTGTTCAACCACAAGTGGATCTTATGACCCATTGAATGAAGATGGACGATGCCTCATTATGGACTCAACAGAACATTGTTCCCTTTTTTTCTTATTTGGAAACAAAGCATGATTCATAGATTGAGAATGTTGTTAGAGTATTGAAATGAATTTTTTTTGCTATCCCCCATAGTATTCAGACTATGAGAAGGATATTTGGTTCATTTTATGTCGCAATCACCACTAACAAAGTTCCTTTGAGTTCCAATCATTGAAAAAAACCAAAATCATAGAGAAAGAAGTTGTTATCATTTTGAGGAACCACATAATCATGAAATGTAACAAATATGATTTCTAAAGTATGAAACAATCCATAATCTATGACACCATGTGCTTATCCTAGGTTATTCATATCCTACATCAAATTAAATCATTCATGCTAGCTATGAAGATTTTTTTGAATAACCAAAGCATATCCCCTGGGAGGGTCAAACCAAGTGTGCGGTGTGGCCCGTTGTCATGTACCCGATTACCCCAAGATTGGCACGGAATATCTTCTAAATGTCGTTACCCCTAGGTGCAACTATTTCAAATCCACATCAACTTTTAGTATCCAGACATGGATGTATGTTCTTGGAAACCACTAATTCTACTCTTTAACAAAATTATAGGACATTTTTCGAAAGGTTAACTCATCCTTAAACTTATCCTTAGAGACATAACTATACATAGGGATCCTACTAAGGATTTCTCATCCTAGTTTACAAAGGATGACTAAACCTTTCATTTTATACAAACTATATATACTGAGAACTTAAATGTATGGATATTACATAATTTTATATGAATATAAATTACATTAAAATGTATATGCCCGAGGACCAAAATAGTTTAGTGTCTTTGGAAACATGGAATAAAATATTATATCACATTGAAAGATCTTTATCATCACCTATAAAAATCTCTACATTTGTTACTTCAACCTAAAACCCTTCTTCATACGATGGGGAATGGAAACATAAGAAAAGGGTTATCTAAGATGCTTAGTAATTTTAAATAAATGACATGTATAAGCATAACATAAACCAAATGGTATAGAACTTGTGCATAACATATAAAGATCATGACCTTGATATTAGAAAACATAATGGAGAATGTATGTTCATAATACATGAATAATAAATAAATAAATAACATAGTCCAAGGAAATATAACATAAAAAATACATGGAATTTTATGCATTCATGTTGCTTTATAATATGGTGAACATATATCAATATATAAAAGTTCAGTCATTAAGTTAAGGACATGAAATTGGGCCCAAAAATCAACATTGGGACAGGAAAATAGGTCCCTGAATAAGATTATAAACCTGAAATAAGGTTCATGCATAACCTTATGGATGTGAAAACAATTCAATGACTACTATTATTTATGAGTAATCATGTTCTCATATTACATTATGGATATTAAACGAGGTCCATGCCTAACATTATGAACATGTATTCAGGTTCATGCAAAACATTGTGAACATGTAATCATGTTCACTAATAAACTTATGAACATGAAAAAAGGTCCATGAATAACATTACAAAAAGATAATAGGTTTCACTCATAACATTTTGAAAATGAAATCAGGTTCACATATAAAATTATGAACATGTGACCAAGTCCATGCATAGCATTGTGAACATGTTATAAGGTTCATGCATCACATTTACACTTCTGAGTGACACATCATTACCCAATGTATTTAAGGGATGTATATGTACCACCCATATCATAATAAAATCATTCATAATTTTCCACAAGATAATAAAACATTCATTATATCATTGCCCATAAAAAAACATAGGTTTTATAATCCTCAAAACCCATGAAATGAAATGGGTATCATTAAAATATAACAACATCATAACCTATGGAAAAGGTATAGGTTTTATAACCATTTCATCAAATCATAACCCATGAAAATAATTTCATTACATAATCAGGAAACTAGTTGAAAATAAAAATATTTCATAAACATATAACCCAAGGAAGAAAAATGGGTTTCATGAGGAACATAACATTATGAATAACCTACTTATATAAAGGATATAAATGAAACCCTTCGATCATTTATGTGAAGGTCATTAGCAACATCAATTTATGTAATCTTAGATTGAAAATACTTTTAAAATATATTTCAAAAACATTTTGTTAGGAACATATCATTTCTACTTTGAAAACAACTTTTTATAATTTATGAACATTAAAAACCATTTTTATTTGAAAATAGCATTAAAAATATAAAGGAAGAATTGAAAATACCAAAACATTTTTAATATCCCTTTCCAATAAAAACTATATTAATTGATCTTTTAAAAAAAATGAATCATCTTCGAAAACAAGGCTTTTTAATAAAACAGATTTCCGATTGAAGAAATATGTTGTTAGATTTTACATAAAAACATTATCTAAAGTATGAAAGTGTGGAAAATTTTACTAAAAGATGAGTATATCTTAATCATACAAGGGAAAAGGAAACTAATGAATGTTCTTGATATATGAATCATAATATTTTATCAATGTAAGCATAAACAGAAATTATCTCGAAAATCGATGATATTGACTCAATAAACTCTAATTAAAAGGTATCTTGGGACCATACACTCCATGAAAGTAAATGAAATTACATAAATCTTAAAATATCTTTAAAATATTTAGATTCATGATAATATATTTTAAATGGATGTATATACACCTCGAAAAATATTTATGTGCCTAACAAAACATTAGTCTCGATGAAGGAAAATTGAGACAAGATGATTTTACCGATTTGGAAACATATGAAAATTATACCCCATAAAGTAAGGATAATAAAATGAAATGTGAATAAACAGTAATTTAATTATAATATAAATATTATTAAATCATGGTAATTATATACAACAAACAAAAGGAAATAGTGGTGAACATAACATATATCTAATGAAATTAAAAGAAAGATGAAATTCCCCTACCTCATGCCATGAATATCTTCGTACTCATTAAATATTACAATATAATATATAGTATTTTATTAGACATAATTTAATGAATCATGTTCATATATATATTTACATACATGGTTTTATTTTTACATTATATTACCTAATTTTTAATAATCATATGTGAAGGTTTCACTTTGGGTAATATTTCCCTTTTTCTTGGCATGTGTCTTGATCTGTTATATCATTGGTCCTTATCCATATATCATGATTCAAGAATTAATAAAATGATATAAAATTCATTTATATACATTATATTTATATTAAATTAATGTATATCAAAAATAATAATGAAATGGAATACATCATTCATGGACATGGTACGTCGTACGTTTACATGAACATTGTTTCTGTTTTTATTATCGTATTGAAAGAATTTTTGTAAATGACATTTGTATATAATTATATATATATATATAATTATTATAGTAGAATTAATATATCATATATATGAAATATTTTCATTAAAACCATATTTAATACATCCCATTCAGTGTGCGAATAAATCAAATCGCTTTGAGGGCCGGTAGTCCTCATTCCCTCAATTGAGAGTATCATATTTTACCAAAATGGAAATAAAAATATATTTATTGTTAAATGAAACCAATAATTACAAAGAGATAGTAAGTATTATATAAAACATATAAAAATAATTTTTCCATAATAATGGATAACATGATTGGTGGTAATGAAGAAACGAACAATCCTCATTTCATGAGGTAGTAGTTCATCGTACACCGAAACAGTATGTTTGATATCCCTTAGATAAAGGTGACTGAAAGTTTAGGAATAAAAATTTTAATAACAAAATCCTAGTATATGTTTGATAATAGTGATGTCACATAATCAGGGAATCATGAGAGTCTAGTGGTGGAGAGAGAAAAAAATGAAGGAGCTTCAAATAAGACGTTTCCTCTTAATCTGGAAAACCTTTTGGTTTGTGCCAAAAGGATTCCTTGAGAGGATTTGTTCCCATTATATGAATCAAGAAAAAAGTGAGGATTTTTGGGAGGCTATTTAGGTATATATTTTCTGAACATAAATGGTTTTATTGGTGTGAGGAATGGTAGAAGTGGTGGGCTTTTATATTGGAGGAGGAGTGTCTCACTTGTAAATATTAGAAGAGATAATTCATCCAAAGTTTTTCTTCTTAAAAGTGGATCAAAAAATGTAAAAATGTCGATACAGGTGAATATAGGGTAAAACCATGTATATAAAATGGTTTTTGGACCATTGACTAGGTCGTTTTGGTTTTAAATTTGACGTTTAGTACTTTATTAACCAAATTTTTCTCTTAACCGATGTAATTAATTTTTTTATTCAATATTTGTTTTTTTCAAAATAAAAATATAACCTAATTAGAAATTATAATTTATTCTCATTCAAAATATGGAATCTATTTTCCCAAATTCTAATCACATAAGGCTCATAAATGAATTCAAAATTTATCTCGTTGTCTAGACGGCACTGAATGTTTTTAAGGTAAAAATGATCAAAAGTTTGAAATGTTTTTATGTCCAATATAAATTTGAAATCATTATAAATGAAATAAATTATATTAAATTTTAAAAATATAATCTAACCGAACAAATAAACCATATAAAAAATATAAATTAAACTTAAAAATAAATAGGTGAGAATGTAGTCTTGAAATAAAATCAGGTATTTTAACAATTCATATAAGATAAAACCCTTTATAGAAGTAAAAATACTTATACTAACCTAATATTAATGTTTCTATTTAACTGATAATTTTTATATAGATATATTAAATATATTAAAGTTACAAAAATTGGATATAAATTTGCTTCTCCGTAAAAAAGTGGTAAAACTACATTGATAAAAAATTGGTCTTTCTACATAAAATTTGGTTTATTAATATCTTATGTCTATCGAATCTATTGGAAGAATATAATAAATATTTTAATGGATATATAACATATATATTACTATAATATAACTTACCAGTTGTTTTTAATTTAATTTACTGGTTTAAAATAGCCTTGTAACAATAATATTATTTTCCTTTATATTCAATTGATTTTCGTATTCATTAATTGGTAACCAATGAATTTATATTTTATTTGTGCAATCCCCATATGTTCATAATTTAGTTAATACAATTTCATATATATATAATTAATGGCTAGGTTATATTCCATTATAATAATATTTTTAATAATATATTATAGTTAGGTAACACTTGATCTTGGGTGTTACATAAGCCATCAAGGAAGGTTAGTAATTCATGTAATGTGTGCTATCAGGGTTTGACCTTATAACATAAGCAATGTTTGTATTATTTGAACCATAATACAAGTTTTTCCGAGTTAAAGGAATGATTTACTTCATGAATACCAATTTCCTGTGTTACGTGAATTTAATAATATCAAAATCTTGTGGTGTTACATGTGCATTCTCTCAGAATTCACACTCATAGTGATAATATCATCAATATGATGTTCTATACGAATGTATCTAAGATTTATATCAACCTTTTGAGAATAAAATCTCAAAATGTAATGTCTTACATCAATATGGTTTGTTCTACAGTGAGATACAATGTTCATAGAAATGTTAATAGCACTTGTGTCATCATAATTTATGGGGATATAGTGGAACTGGTATCCATAGTATGGTAATCTGTGTGTCATCCACAAAATATGAGAACAGTATCTACCAACTACTCTATATTCATCTTCATCAGTAGAAATGGTAATATAATTTTTTTCTCACTATACCAAGAAACAATAGAAATTCCCAAAATATTAAATTTTCCATAGGTTCCCTTTCTACCAATCTTTAAACCACAAATATTTTCGTTTAAGTAACTAACAAAGATAAATGATTGTCATATAGGATAGAATAATCCAAAATTGGTTTTACAATTTTGGTATTTTTAAAATTATTTTTATATAAACTAAATGAGAACACATACACACACAAAAAAATTATTTGAGGTCGGCTAGAAATTATATAGAGAAGACATTCATTCATACCTCTGAATCTTTTTAATCCACTGATTTCCTATCATCGTCATGATCCAAATTACTGCTGGTAATCATAAGAGTATCACAAATCTTAGTGCTATCCAATTAAATGGTTTAAAAATATCTTTATAAATTTTTCATTGATTGAAAATCAATACTTATTTATTTTTTAAAATACAAAAACCTAGAATAGTTTTCAGTTCTCCCATTAAAACCCTTTAAAATTAATTTTTCTTCATTTTTGAGAATTCATCACATTAATAATTTTTAGTATATCCAAAAATAATATTAAATAAATTAATTTGAACAAAAAACATCTTTATAATTTTTTTATAAATAGGGTAAGATCTGCTATTATATTTAAAAATCCATTTGAAATAATAAAGGAGTTGCGACTATCATAACAAGCTCTAGGTTAGTATTTTTAACCCATATAAAACTTATGTTAATATAAAAACATTATTTATGAAATGAGGGTTTTGAAATATATCGGGTTAATCAATAAAAAAATTGTCAGCTATATACCCGTCAATAATTCACTTTTTATATCCATTTAATAGAGATTCAAATTTGGATATACCAAAAAGGAAAGTGTTATTCTAATGGATTCAAGTATGGATACTAATATAAAATTTTATTCATAGTCTATAACATATTCATGACTATATACTTGTGCTACCAGTCTATCATTTTCATAAAAATTATACAGTATTCAAAAACTATATTTATATACACACATTTAGGGCCTATAGTCATGTTTTCTTTGTGTAAATTTTCCCAAAAATTATTTACTTTTAATTTATTTTGCTATCATTTCTTATCTGTTTAGTAGAATTAATAATTAGTTTCATCTATGAAGTTATTTAGATCAATATATGACAGGAAATCTTGAGGTTCGACCTAATTTCTTAGAGAATATTCGGTGTTTTAAATTTATCTACATCCCCAACAATAGAATCTAAGAGATTTTATTTACGAGTTCTTACAACTCTAAAAAATAATGTTTGGTCAACTCGTGGTCTTCTATAGGTTCACGTTTTGTTTTTGGATGTTCCTCTGAACATAATTTTTCTGAAAATATTACAGTGTAATCAATGGTTTACAATTTATGTACAAAGTGGATAAATTCAAACTATAGGTTTTCTAAAGAGTTTTTAGGTTTAGGTGGAGATGTATCATGAAAAATGAAATGAAAATATTCTTCTAGATACTTGGTTATTTTGTTTACATTATATTTGACCTAAATAGGTTGAATAACCAAGTAAAATTCCATCATCACTTTTTGAGAAAAACTTTTCAAAATTACCCTTTTTATTATCAATAAATACATTTCAATTAAAGACTCTAATGTAATTTACCTTTAGATTTCTATTATTCCAAAGTTTATCTTGGGTTATATTCAAAATATATCTATATGAAACTCTTTTAATTCTATGGAAGGTTGTATTCAGAACCACTTATAAAAAATAGACAGGTAAGTCATTTTCATTTTCTATTATTTGGGAAATCCATTGAAGTGTTATATTTATTTTTTCTAAAAATCAATTCCAGTGAGGGGTTCTATGAGCATATATGTTATTTTTATATCCATTTTTTGAGAAAAAACCTTCAAATTCTGGATATTCAAACTCAAGGCCCTGGTCATTTTTATGGTCATAATTCTATGTCGATTTATTCATTCTATAGATTTAGAATACTTGTTAAAATAAGTTAATGATTCAATTTTGTGAGAAAAAACTAATACTCTACTATAGCAAGTTAACCCATCTACATGTACATAGACATAGTGGTTCTAATATAAACTAGAAACTGTAGATGGTCAAAAAAGTCCATGTGATCCAACTCAAGAGGTGGGGAACATGAAGCATTATTCATTTTTAAAGAAAATCTTGTGTTGTTTCACTATTTGTAAGGGGATACAAACATTACCATTTTCGAATTCCAATTTGGATAGATCCCTGACTCACCATTTCTTAGTAGGCATTCTAAGTGGGAGAATGTTATGATTGACTAGTATCCGATTATAAAAGAAAAAGTATCTATGAAAGGAACTCAAGAAAGAAAAGTTTTTAATAGTCAACGAATCAAGATTAACATCATATAGATTATTATTTCTCAATGTATTAAATAATAAGGAATTTATAGCATAAAAAACATTACAATCAATGTTTTCAAATTTTACAAGAAATACTTCATCACATAGGTATGAAAGTATATGAAGATAATATTTTCAACCATCAAAAAAAATTTATAAAGTAAAATTTAGTAATTGTTATCGATCTAGCTAGTGAAGATGATATCTCAATTATAATTGTCTTTATAATGTACTTTACCACGATCAACCATTATTTGTTTCATGAAAAATGAGTCATCTCATATCATATAGGAACCACTAAGGTCCATGTACCATATATTCATATAAGAGATCTTTAAATAGGTTTTCTACAAAACAATTTTTATGCCTAAAATGTTTTTTACCCATATATTATTAGGTTTAGATATTGTATTCATTAGTACCTTAGGAACCGTATTTTTTATAATTTGTTTCAAATAAGTATATTATATAAATTTTAAAAAACATTATTAGGTACATTTGAAAAAAAATGCAGTAGTTTTTCAGAATTAGACACTGGGACAAATTTTCTTTTAAAAACAATTATCAATCAATGTTGGCAGCCTAGACCAGAAATATATTTATGAGAATTTTGTTTCCCTGATATTCAAGTTAGATCTTCTATTACATTTGTAACTCTTCCATTAGTTTCTTATTTGAAAATTTTAGTTCAGAATTTTTGTTTAATAATTGAGCATTCATCTCTTTTTCTACTATGAGATCGATCTTAATACTAGAAGATAAACCATGTTTATTTTTAATAAATTTTTATTTATCATTTTATTCATTAAAAGTGTTATTAAAAATATATTTGTGTTTAATTTTTTTTAGAGAAAACATGATCATTTAAATTGTGATCAGAATTATGAATCGGGTATATAGTAGGTACCTCAGATATATTGGTCATGGAAAACCTGTTTTCTGTAAAAATATTCTCTTCATGAGTAGAGTATTATTCATAGGAGCTATCCCTAGAGGCACTCAATGTGGATTTTATGGATTTCATAAATTTTCTATCCTTATCATTAAATTTATTCATATATTTGAACATTGGATCGTTATCCTTAACATATACTTTTAACTTACATTCAGAATAAGTAATATCATTTATGATTTCATCTCTTTTCCAATCATTTTACAGGTTTCTATATTTTCAGTTTTTCCTTTGTAACATGGATTTCTGATTAAATTGTAATCTTTTTGAACTTATTAATCATTCTGGCCAAATGTTCCCTCTCTACATCACTATCTGAATGTGATTCCTTATCACTGAAACAATTATAAGGTGCTTTTCCATTTCATTTTGTTTGTATGTAGTAGTCTTGAAAAAAACATAATATCTGTTGGGATCATAACATTATTCATGATTTATCTAAAGATCATACATGCTAACATCAACATCCTAATCAATTACTTGATAAAAAATTTATTAAGGTCACATGATTCTGTTTTATAAACTTATCTCCATCTCCATCATTCTATAAGACATCTTAGTAGTCAGATGATTTGTTCATTATCAGACAGTGGATTACCCAAATACCTATTTGTATTAACTATCTCATTTATCCCATGATACGTATCAAATATTATCTGATCAGATTGAATCATATATATATCATATTTAATTTTATAAGCATTCAATTTAATTTCTTTAAACTTTGTAGTTCCTTGAAGTGAAATAACATATCTATCCCAAATTTCATAGGATGTTTTATTAGCATATATCTTGTTAATCCCTACATATCCAAAGGAAAATTAAAGAGTATTAATTGCATTAAATTTATAATTATAAAAATTTTAATTATCAGCATTATATTATTTTATAATATTTTTAGATTACTCATACTTATCCTTTATATGAGATCAAATTTCAAAGAACATGATTTCAATATGCATTTTCATTTTTTTTTCATGGAGAAAAGTTATTACCATTAAATAAAGATGCTCATCTAGTAACAGAATCTTATTTTCTATTATCAATTTATATAATTAAATGTACATTTTATTTAAATTTAAGATCTATAAAACACAACTAACATAAGAGTTAAAAATATTTTTAAAAACCATTAACACCAAATATTGGTCTGTGTGAGTATCTCAAGAGGGGGAAGAATTGAATACCAAATAAAAATTTATTCCTAAAAAATGATAAAATGAAATCCCCAATTTAATTAAAACCTTCACAATTAATAAAAACAATAGATCTATATATGTTATGATCTTTAAAAATACTTCTCAAATATTGATTAAGTCTCGGATAAAATAATTTCTAAAAATAATTTTACTTCTGATGTCAACATAATTAATCAAAAACATATATAAAAATTTATTAAAAACAACTATAAATATAAGGTTTTTTTAGTTTCAAATAAATTCAATTTAAATTTTATAAATAATAAAAAAAAAAACACACTGCCAAATAAATTCAATTGGTTCAGTCCTATGTAGAGATTTTATCGTCTCCACATCAAAATCACCAGAAACCAAGATGATTATATAAAATAATCATTAGCCCACAACCTGGATTGGGTATAAAACATCAAAGATAATGTCCATGAAAAATATTACCTCTTCCACAACAATCATGTGAATAGAACAAATACATATCACTCGAGGAACTCTTATACAACACGTGAGAAAACTGATATAATTTAATATTTAGAAGGTATATATTCTCTTCCCATTATAGCATATGAGATAGTGAAAATGTTATATATATATAAACACTCACTAATATTAATTTATTAAATGTAAAAATAATGAACATATATGTCTATATAAAATATTTTGTTGCTCTATCTGATTATCTATGAATCATGAGACTCATTGAATAAATATCATCAAGATCATAATATGATTTTGTAAAAATTGTGGTAGAACAAAGTGTTATAAACTCTTTTTTTACTATTATAAGCAACCAGATTTTTTATGGGCTTTAATCCACCCCAGTTAGTTGCAGGTTTGAATTATTCATGTAATTCACACTTCGTTGAAATCTTCTTTTTTTTCTTGAAGAGTTAATTTATTTTTAATATTCTATTTTATATGGTTCTTTTCCTACATTTATGTAGTAGGGAGACATATTCTTAATTTAATATCATCATACATGAGTACTTAGAAAAATAATCTTCTAGATCTTCCACTCCTCATACTAAACTATTATCACACATAATAATGTAACTCTACAATAGTTTAATAAAAAACATTAAAATATTTTTCAATATTAAATTTTTCAATATTACCTATAGAAATATATAACTCAAAATAATAAGAAATAGTGGTGGTGACTCATTTTGATTTGTGATAAAATATCTAGAAGTGACATGAGATGGTGATGGGATAGGCTCAACGGTCAATAATCTCAATTGTAGGTCATTTTAACACATAGAAAATTTTCAAAACTACTATGTTGAGTCATCCTCTATCAGTAGGGAATCTTCGACAATGACTTATTTCTAGTGGTAAGTATTCTCAACACTTAGCTAAATTTTCATCCTAGTAGTGACTTATCTTTGAAGGTAGTTGTTTTCAAAAAGTAGGAAAAATTATTTGTCTAGTTGTGATTCATCCTCTAGTGGACAGTCTTTCCTATATTTTTCCATATTTTTATCTGTATGGTGAGATGTCCACAATGCTGAGTCATTGATAGAGGGGACTCAACTCCAATAGTGAGTGATTACTATTGGTGGTTGTTTACCACATTTATTAGAAAGTTATCAGTTCATCCATATATCAAAAAAATTATCATTACACATAGAATTCATCAATACCAAAATAAATAAAAAAATTTTATCATTAAAATAAGAAGGTTCAAATATTATATATTTCCAATTTTTAGCTATTGAAAATTATATTTTTATATATTAAGAAATTTTATATTTTACGTTCTCAAAACTATATAATACATTGTATTGTTGTGGTCCATTTCAAATGATAAATATTTCTTATTCAACAAAACCTAACAAAAAAATAATCATTTACTTCACAATAATATAAATTATGGAATATGATTTACGTTTCCACTATATAGGATGGACTAAAATTGTTTTCACAACTATCATTTTTTTATTTTTAACACCCCAGTTATTAGTGTTTTTTAATATTTTCACAATAACTTACATAATATAAAATACCTCAAATTTAATTGCATATTTGAGTGAAAGGTTTTACAAATATTGTAATGACTAAAAAGGTTGATACGTTCATTATTTATTATTCTTATAATCATCCTAAACATTAAAGATTCATTATTTTTTATTAAAAAATATATGTGACCTAACTATTGTACATATATAAAAAATAAAATGTAATTTGAAATAAAATTATAATATAGGTCTCTGTATGATATTCATTATATATTATTTATTACTGATAAATTTTTTCACAATTCACTATCCTTTTATTATAATTTCCATATCTATTTTCAGGAAAAAAATCAAAAAAGGATTTATACAATTTTAACATACTGCATAAATAAAATTTTGTTTGAGTCAGCCCTGAGGAAAACTAGACATATACACCTAGATTTAGTGAGAAAATAAAATTCATTACATGCCAGATTTGATACTAACTAATTCAACCCATTCATAATCTTCCATAATTACAATGTTAATAAAAAATTTATTCACTAACATACCAATATCCATTTATATGAATAATTTTATAGAGTTAGAAAAATCATTTAACTAAAAAATATTCTTTCTTACCATATCATAAACATTTTCCTTGAATACCAAAATTTTATTTTTAAATAATAAGAATCCATCATCTCTTATAAGATTCACAACACATGATATTATTTTAAGCATATCATATTTCATAATCTTATTTATTGTAAAGGAAGAAAGAAAAAAATGGTGAGATCAAATGATTAGCAATGGGTAACATACATTATAAAATATCATAATATAAACCAAATATAAATAATATAAAATCAATAAATCATAATCAAATAATACTATATAAATAATTACATGAGATCAAAATATGTACATCGGTAAAATAAAAATATAAATGGAAAAAATAGAAAAATTCATTGTAAGGGAATACATAATGTCGGATAACTTTAACTAATGATAAATGCATTTTCCCAATTAATATTATATAATTATTCATACATACATCAAATACCTAGGATTTTTTATCTGCTGATCCCTATCAGTAAATCAAGGAACTATTTTTGGCCCCACCCATCACATAATAGATCTAAATAATTAAAATTATTAATGTAATGAATAATAATGGCCTAATGAACATTTCCTAGTAAATAATAACCATCAGTGTAATATCTCGTGATATCATACTCTCTCACATGTCCTGAATGGGTTACTTTTGAAACCTCATGTGCACCTCTCAATATGTCATAGGCTAATGAATAGTATTTGGGGTGTGATGTGTATAGTGGGGAGAATATATACCAAGGATCCATAGTTAAAATACAGTGGAAATAAGAAATATAAATAAATTAATAAATACCATATTGTAGAAATAATACAAATAGTATTATAATGAGGAAAACAAACATTAAATAAAACTGAATAATACAATATATAATGAATGAATAATGTAATGAAATGTTGTAATGTATCTAAATTTAATGAAAAATGTAGTAAAAATTAACGTCTATCAAAATTTCTCGCATCTTGATCCCTATGTCAGTCTTGTCTCTAAACTCTGGGCCATCTAAAAAGAAACAATATAAACAAGGACATTTTATCTTTTCTAGTCTTTCCTCCTTGTAATCTTAAAAGGTACCAAATGGTGAAAAAAATGTGTGAGGAAAACTAAATAGGTCCACCCAACCATATCTAAATAAACTAGCCTCATATAAAGTGTACAAAAAATGTGATAAGCATGTATATTAATTATGTCAATAACTAATAAAAATATGAAAAGAAACTAGCTTTAGCACAATAGCATAATATCTCTGAGATTGTTCAATAACCATGACAACCATAACCATATAATTGTGGTAAGATGTAACATTCCTCAACTCCATGTCAAAATGCCTCTGAGCAAGTGTCACAAGCATAGAAACTATATCCATGTATCCATGGTATAATGATTCATTAGACCAGGCTCACTATATAAGAATCACAACATGTACTAGGGCATAGCTCGGTATATAAGCAATACATCTTGTGCTACGGTTAGAACCTGCTACATAATAATTACAACAACTTTCAGGGTCAAAACCTAATATATAATTATTATAACATATGTCACCGTTAGAACCTAGTATATAATAATTTCAACAAGTATCATGGTCAAAACATGGTATATATGAATTATAACATGTCTCATTGTGAAAACACTATATATAGTCATTTCAAAATGTGTCAAGGTTATAACCTTGTATATAAGAATTGCAACATGTTTTAGAAGTGCAACACAATAGAAATAATTTCACACTATGACCACATAATATGTAATGGTGAATTTTCATAATTACCATTTTTCATTGAATTTATCCATTATTTGAATTATTTAATTATGGAACTTTCTATGGTGAATCTATAACATGAAATAATTTGAAATACATGTCATTCCAAAAACATAAGTAATCTATTTCCAATTAATTATATTCAATGATTCTCTCACCCGATGTTTAGCCATAAGCCTAGTGATCCAAAAAATAATCCAACTTCTGATTATCATCATTCTATTAAATTTATTTATTCTTTTTCATATGATTTCACATAGTCACAATATTGGAAATAATTAGCAATTGTAACTCTTTTCCTACGGTTATGATTTTCACTCCGTACCCTTAACTAGAAAAGAATGAAATGAATCCAATTAAAAAATCCCACAAAGACAAAGGTCAAGAAGACCAAAGAACTGAACCACAATCAAAACTGATCATGGTTAAAACCAGAAATTCTCATGGTCAAGAGATTATAGGATAATGGAAGTAGGTCAAAGGTAGACTAGGGAAAACCTAAACAAAATTACTTATTCGGGATTTAATGTTTAAGAGGATCATCTAGAAGGGTGGAAGGCATCCAAAATCACCATAAAACCACCATAGGGGTAGGAGGAGGCATACGTATGATGGAATGAAAACAAAACACATCCACATAAAACATTTTTAATAGTTTTTTCTGAATATACATGACAGGTAATTATATTACACATCATGTATTTATTTTTAGAGTGATATGCCAAAAATAAAATTTCTTTAGCTAAATATTTAATTCTTATGAACATAACACATCATGTGATTGGTTCATAATGTTTAACCACTTCATGTCAAGAATCATTTCATGAGATAAGTTTTTGTCTTTTACACATCGTGTAACCCAATTATAAGGTACGTAAATGTTATCTAGATTATTTTCATCCCATTTTCCATATAAAAAAAATACCATTTAAGGATTATTGAAATAGAAAATGCTTTCTTAACATTTGATCCATTTATACCAAGAATACATTTTTTCAAATAAACTTATTGTTATAGATATAATGTTATTTTCCCCAAAAAAGGATCATGGAAAGGATCCTCTCTAGTTTCCTCAAGTTCTATCACAACCCACATCTGTGTTTAATAAAAAAATAGACATCCAAAATAAAACAATAACACGAAGGTTTAAATTAGTAAAAATAATTAAAAATAATTTTAATGAAAAACATTGTGAGAGATTTACCTAGAAAGTGATGGGAATTTACAACGTCCTCAGTATATAACATGTCATCCCTGAGCTACACCATGAATCACTATGGGGAACTAGAGAATAAGTCGATCCAATGTGCTCACATATCTGAATCCCATTCTGAAGTATCCTCTTAAACTCACCCATTCTTCTACTTCACTTGAACTGATTGTATAGTCATACCAATAATATATAGTTTACTATGGTCCATAACATGTATACGAGTCTCTTAAATGGTTTCATCTCTATCAAACTTGATATCTTCTACATTTATCACATGAGAAGGTTATGGATGATTTATCTAAAGCTGTGACATGTAAAACATGATGTGCATGGAAATGTATCAATATAGAAGGAATAAATAATATTCCACTAGACTGACCATATCCATAATCTGAAGAGGTCTGACAATCATTGGTTTTAGATTTCCCTGTTTTATGATACAAAATTTCACCAACCTTGGTGGAACATGAAGGAAAACACAATGAACAATATCAATCTCTAGAGGACATATCCAACGATAAGAATAAGATCACATCATACTCTATATAGTCACCAACCACATCTTCCTCAACAGAACCTATTCAGATATCTCTTACATGAGATTACATCCATCATGTGGTGACTCAACATCCTCCATCCAACATTGATTCAGACAACTGATACGTCCGTAAAAAAACTCAAAATGTCCCATTTGGATTGATTTATGGAATCTTTTATTATATAAAATACCCATGATTTCCATATGTTACTCACATTAACCATTGGAATCCATCACACATACTCATGAAAAATCAGACATACCCCAAATTATCGAATTATATTGATCGTCAATTTAAGGATGACACGTCCTACTCATAAGAGCCTACGATCATATATCCTTCTAAAAAAAATTTCATAACCAGGATACGAAATGAGGATTTCTATTTGATAAAATACTACTTTGAACACTATTTAACCAAGAATCCTTTCACAGATAAATACCACTGGGATCATCATGTATTAAGGACTCTCTTACAGGAAAGACGTGGGATACATTAATTATTCAATCCACCATCACCCATACTACTTCGTTATATTGGGTCTTCCTGGGTAATCTACTCACAAAATCTATAGTAATATCATCCTACATCCCCTCAATAATGTGAAAAGGTAATAAAACCAAAACATTCCTCTGATTCTCATCATTCACATGCATAAAATTAAAGTATATCTCCACAAATTCTTATACCTCATTCTTCATTCATGAACACTAGAACATTCAATGGTGATCATGATACATACTTTTCAAGCATAGATTTACCTCCCATTTTGAAGAAAAAATATCCCTCACCATCTCTGTCACAACCCATCCTTGGGGCCCGTGCCATGACTACCCCATGCCACCTTCCGTAGGTCAGGGGCTGGTGACTAGCACCAAAGGCGTAAATCCTGATAAAAAGGGCAAGGCATTGCCTTTTTATAAAGTAAACAAAAGCACAACAGAGTACACAAGTGAAGTAAGCCCTATCAAAAACTGGGTATAAGTTAGTGCTGAAAAGTAAATGGGCCAGTATAAAAACCCAACTGAAAGTACAGTACAACTAAAAGAAAAGTACAACAGAAGTATATAAAAATAGCAGCACCGAGTTATCCTCCGGGAATCCCACATGAAGGGTGGGTAAAAATAATCTCCTCATCTCCTCGGATCCAACCGTTCGCTCCGTGTATGTCCCGCCAAGTGGTCCACCTCCGGGTACCGTCCATCTCTACAAGCCTCCACCTCAATAAGTTTCGTCTGTTGTCTGCATCCAACACAATGTAGTGCGTGCATATCCCATGCAGGGGTGAGTATATGATACTCAGTAGGGACCCTGAGACCCCTGAAGGTCTCTCGGAATCCACGAATGATAAACCAAAAAGGAAAGATACAATCACAAAGTATCAACAAAACTACTTAGGTATATGCCCATACATATACCTAATTCATTAGTTACAGTTCTTCTCCATCTCTCGTGCCCAAGCACCAAGCAGTCCACAAAGGATAGCACAACTCAGTTCACACCGGAACAACACAACCTAGTCCACATAGGAAAGCAATTCAATCACATCGATGATAATTATTGAGAATCAAGACTCAGCTCACACAGTTATACACTTCGTAAGGTGATATAGATGATCAGATATAGCCACTGATTAATCAAAGCTGTCTGACCCACATAGCATACACGACCAGCTAAGTTGTCGGACCCACAAAGGATACAAGACCAGCTACTCTGTCGGACCCACACATGATACAAGTACATAGGTCAATACTACCAGACCCACATAGGATACAATAACTGTAGTCATTGTAGTCGAACCCAAGTAGGATTCTAGTACAGTAGTCTTCGCCGTCGAACCCACGGAGGATTCAAGTACAGATGTCGATGCAGTCGCAGCCAGCTCTAGGGTTCCCGCACACAACAAGCATGATTCCAGGAGGGTCCTCTCCTCGAGTAAAAAGTGCTGATATATCAACTGTCACGATGTCCAGAGTTGATGTATCCCAATGTTCTGTCTCGTCAAAAGAAACCCAACGCAACCGATGGTGCGTCAATCGGACACCCGGTCTGAGAGTTATTGGCTTCTCTCTTCCAGGGGCCCGGTTGTTTTTTAAGGAAAAACAATACCGACCGTACTCCATCTACATCAAAAACTCATGTTTATTAAGCCAAAAGTTCCCTCTAAAAAAAGGATCCTAACGCAATTGATGGCACATCAATCGGATGTTTGGTCATTGAGATATAAGTGTTTCCCCTCCAAGAGCCCGGTTGGTTTCGAGTTCGAACCAACCAGGCCATATGCAACCTTTTCCGAAACCTCTATTGTAATATACCTAAAAGACCATATTGATCCAAGGATTCATACTCAACTGACGGTGCATCGATCTGAGGTTCGTAGCACATGTTATGGGCAAAAGACCGAAAGCGGCCCGAAGTGGGGGGTCTTGGCCCGGCCCAACCCCCCCTGGGACGACCCGAACCAGGTCGACCCGAACCAGGTCGACCCGACCCAGGTCCGGGTCGACCCGACCCAGGTCCAGGTCCGGCCCAGACGGGTGCATCCCAACCCGGCTGGGCGAGGCCCGGCCAGGGTGGGCGCGGCCCGGCCCGGTCCGAGCGACCCGCCCCAGCCCGGCCGGGGGGTGCGCTAGCTCGGCCAGCAGGACGAGCAGGGGGGCGCGGTCCCCCCTTTGCTCCATGGATGAGGCACATGATGCCACATATTCCCCAGATCTAGTGTGGTCGTGGGATCCAACCCCTCACCACCGCGTCTTCAGTCAGGGGGGGATCCGGTCGGTGACGCATCGGGGCGCCATCACCTCCGACCGCCGGCACCGCCGGGGATTTCCGCGGGCCACCGGAGTCGTTATGGTGGTCCTTCATTGCTCTCGTCTGCGTCTGCAGTCTTCCCAAGACCCGTAGATTTCTGCGAAGGCCGCCAATCATCATTTCAGTCTCATTTCATCGTCTCCAAGAATTATGTGCATCATGAACAAACTAGCGGTGGGTTCGGACTTGTTCATTATTCCGCATCCACCGTGTTAGTGGTTCAATCATTACCAACAATTACATGACATGCCAGGAATATAAAAATCACATAAGGAAAATTATTCAAAAATCCCTACCTCAACATGGAAGATGATCATCGGCATCGCAGTATACGGCGTCGCAGAAGAAGAGAATCGTAGGCGTCGTCGGGGCGCGCCCAGGAGAAACTGGCGTCTCCTCTCTTGTCGCGGGGAAAAGGATTGGTGGCGTGCCGTCGTTTTCCGATGAATCAGCATTATTCGTCATTATTCATTGGAGGCCGGTGTTATTCTTCGTAATTAGTTGAAGAATGATTCTCCTAATTTTCTAAATTCTCTCCTGAGCCTTCCTCCAAAGTGTTTTTCCAATGACCATGGTTTAAGGTGGCTCACAAATTAATACAATTTTCATGGAATTCTAATTAATTTCAACGTGGTGCCAAATTAATTTACTCTGACATAAATTAATTGGTTGGAATGTTTAAATGGATGAGGGAGGTAGTAAGGCTCCATTACAATCAATACGAGGAGTTACCAATGAATTAATCAAGGGATATTAATGGGCGGAAAGCCAAAGGAAACATCAGGGGAATAAATTAGGTCAGAGGAAATTTAATTGTGGGGCTCGTGTGGGCACCACCTCTCAAACCTCCTCATTTGTGTAATTAAGGGGATGCGGGCCCCACCCTTAATAACCCATGGGAGGTAATAACCTCTTTAATTAATAAAAATTGTTCCGACAATTTTTTTTTTATTTCTTAAACAAACCTGCAAAAAAATAACTTCTCCCCTTTTGTGAGCGCAACTACGATAAGTTTCCCCTTAAAAAATTACCAGCGCTTTGAGTTCATCGGTGCCCTCATATTTGAATTCCGAGCACTGGTTCAAAAGTTAGAAAAACATGCTCGTTTGGTCATTGAATGTACCCGAGAAAAACATCAAAAATCGATTCCGGGCACACCGGGCCTCGGAATCAAACGCCGTCAGAAGCCACAGACTCGTAAAATTCCAAAGCATTTTTAAAAAAAAATCCTAGGCATTCCTGGGTATTTACATTACTCCCATATCAGGGCTTTTCATCCCAGTAAAACTACAATATAAACTAGGGAAACAAATGAGGGTACTGAGAACGCATATGAGCCTCCTGCTCCCATGTGCTCTCCTGAAGGTTCCTGTGCTGCCAACGAATGTGCACAAGAGGAATTGGCTGCCCACGTGGGACCCGATCTAGTCGATCATTGATATCCACCGGGACCTCCAAAAAGGTTTCCCCATCATCGATGTCCTCCTCCCTATGGTCGATGATATGCGTCGGGTCGTGCACGTATCTGCTCAGCTGAGATATGTGGAAGACGTCATGCACCTGGGGCAACTGACGTGGAAGGGCCAGGCGGTAATCCACCTCACCTACCCTACAGAGGACCTAAAAAGCCCAGATGAAGCATGGAGATAACGTGCCGCTGCGGCCAAATCTCCGTAATACATGTCGAGGTGAGACTCATAATAAAACGTGGTCTCCATTATCAAACTCCAGTGGTCTACGCCTCTAATTAGCACAGGACATCTGTCTTTTTTGTGCAGTCCTCATCCTCTCCTAGATGACCTGCACCTTCTTCGCCGTAGCCCAAACCATCTCTGGTCCTACGAGTGCTAACTCCCCAGGGTCAGTCCAGCACAGAGGTGATCTGCATGGTCGGTCATGCAATGCCTCGTAAGGTGCTATCCCGATGGTGGAGTGGTAGCTATTGTTGTACGCAAACTCCACCAAGGGTAGATGATCCTTCTAGTTGCGACCAAAATCAAGGTCACATGCACAGAGCATGTCCTCGAGTGTCTGAATGGTCCTCTCCATATGGCCATCCGTCTGAGGGTGAAAGGTAGTGCTCAGGTGTAGCAGCGTCCCAAAGGCCTCCTATAACCCCTTCTAATGGTGGGAAGTAAAGCGAGCATCTCGATCAGAGATGATGGGTGATGGCACACCATGAAGCCATACGATCTCCTGAACGTAGAGGCATCCCATGCTCTCTACTGAGCCATGCGCTCTGATCGGTAGGAAGTGGGATGACTTGGTGAGTCGGTCTATGATCACCCAGATGGTGTTGTGTCATTTGGAAGTACATGGAAGCCCCGTCAGAAAATCCATGGATATCCCATCCCACTTCCACTCCGGGACCTCTAAGGGTTGTACCAAGCTTGTAGGTACCTGGTGCTCTGCCTTCACTTGGAGACAAGTGAGGCATCCGTAAATGAACTCTACCACAAAGTTCTTCATACCCGGCCACCAGTACAGTCTTTTGAGGTCCTGGTACATCTTTTCCACCCTAGGATGTACCGCTAGAGGGGAAGTGTGGAACTCTCTCAACACCTCCTCCTGCAGTGCAACTGGTACCACGGTACGTCCCAGGAAGAGGATGATGTGCTCCAAGAAGTGAACCTCTCGAAACCAGAATTGGAACTTTGAGAGCTTACCATAAACATGGTGCTCTTATAGTGTATCTAGTACAACCTGTAGGTGGTAGCGATGCTCTTCCTCGGTTATCGAGTATATCAGTATGTCGTCAATGAAGACTACAACAAACCGATCGAAGTAGGGCTGGAAGATTCTGTTCATGAGACTCATGAACACTACTGGAGTGTTGGTCACACCTAACGGCATGACCAAGAACTCATAGTGGTCATACCAACACCTGATGGCTGTCTTCTGCACATACTCATCCCAAACTCGGAGCTGGTGATAGTCTGACCTGAGGTCTATCTTAGAGAACCAACATCCTCCCTTGAGTTGAACAAAGAGCTCGTTAATTCTCAGAAGCGGATACATGTTCCTCACGATCACCTGGTTCAGGTGACGGTAGTCAACACACAGTCGCAAGCTCCCATCCACCTTCTTGGAGAATAGAATCTGAGAATCCCAGGGTGAAACACTGGGTCAGATGAAACCTTTCCCCTATAAGTCCTCGAGTTGTACCCGCAGATCACGAAGCTCGGCGGGAGCCATCTGATATGCTGGAGTGGATATCGGTGATGTCCCATGGTACAGGTCTATGTAGAAATATACCTCCCTGTGAGAGGGTAGTCCTAGAACACTGTCAGGAAAAATGTCCTCATACTGGTCCACCACTATAGGAAAACTCGGACTCTTCATGTTAACTTCTCCGATGATGAGACCAGCCAACTGATATGTTATCGGCTGCCCTCTCCTCTACATAAGTCCATCATGTGCTGCCAAGGTTCCCTTCTCACCGGTGAAGGTGAACCTGGTCCTATCCGTGCGGACACACCGCCCCTTGCGCATAATACAGTCGATCTGAGCATAGACTGTAGATAACCGGTCCATACCCAAGATGACGTCGTAAGGCCTCGACGCCACTACAAGAATATCCCAGCCGAAGCTCTAGCCTCCAAGAGTAAGCTCACACTGCCGGTACTAGTGCATGATCATCAAGCCTGCTCCCGTAGGAGTCTCTAACAGCAAGGATCGAGCCAACGGCTCCGTCGGAATCTCTGAGCTCCGAATAAGGGCAACGGAAATAAAGGAATGACTCACACCTATATCTATAAGAACTGCAGAATGGGTGGAGTAGACACACATAGTACCTCGAATGATATCTGGTGCACCGTGGTCATAATCCTCCGCTGCCTAGAGCTGATCCTTCCACTTCCCGCCAGCTCCCTGTGGTCGAGGTGGACCTCGTGGGGGTGGTGGTGGTAGAGGCTCGAAGTGTCTTCCACCACCCGCTTCTCAGCCAGCTCCTCTGCCTCATCCACGTACTCCCTGTGGACCACCACAGTCGATCATCTTCCTCTACCTGGGAGGTCCTTCAACTGTATGTTGCTCGTCTGCATGGCGGGTCGGGCAGTCAAGATCCAAGTGGTCATGCCCTCTGCATGCATAGCATTGTCTTCTCCTCGTAAGGATGGCTCTGCGCCATGTGCCCCACATAGCTAAACCTGAATCCAGAGGTCACCCACCTGTCAGACTGGTCCTCTTAGACCCATGCATCATCTTTCGACTGCCAGCTGTAGAAGACTCCGCCCCGTGCTGTCCTATGGTGGGTCTCGCTGCTGATGGCTACTCGTCGAGAAATCTCTCCACTAGCATGGCTCGCTCCAGCACCCCCGCCTGAGTCGGGATACTGAGTGGAATCGTCAAATCTCGGATCTCATGCCTTATTCCCTGCTAAAAGGTCCGGGCCCAGAAGAATGGATCCCGTACCATGTTCGTGGATTAGCGCGAGAGGTCGGTAAATCATGCCGAGTACTGGGATACTGACATGCTGCCATGCCGCACCTATAGTAACTCCTGGATGCACACCGCACGAAGGGTGGCTGGAACGAACTCTGAGCAGAAGAGGCTCTAAAAGTCTGTCCAAAGAAGAGACACCCCGTCGGGAACCTGGAGCATCAGGCTCCACCATCTACCTGCTGCTGAGTGAAGGAGACTCGCGGAAAGGATCACCATGAGATCTTCTGGTGTCCCTACCAATCTGAAGACTCTGAAAATAGCCCCCAGCCAATCCTCAGCTGCTTGAGGATCTGTCTCTCTGTGGAACCTGGGCGGCCTCTGTATTTGAAACACATGCTACATGCTCAGGTGGCGTGCACTCTCTGTCGTTGGGGATGGTAGCATCGGTGGCTCGGCGGGTAAAGGTACCGTTGGTGCCTCCGCTGTAATGGGGACCTACACCGAGGCCTCGTCGCTTGGTGGGCTGCCATCTCACACAAAGACCAGAACCCTAGCTGGCTGCCATCATGGGGTCATCCTGAAAATAAACTAGTTTTCCACGATTAATACAATATACCTGGTGAGCTGACACAAATTAATAACAAAGAAAACTTTTGAAACAAACATGCAATCAGTGTTTTTGTGCACTGGGACAGAAATCATAAGTAAGGGTCCTGGTGTATGGATACGTCGGCTGTCGCACCAACATTGGACTCCCTGGACTGATAACCACACTCATTACTCTAAACATTATTTCTTCATAGAGAAGAAATAATCAGAGTCCTATGTTCTGCAGTAAAACCAACTCCTCTGATACCAATTTGTCACAACCCATCCTTGGGGATCGTGTCTTGACTACCCCAAACCAACCTTCCATAGGCCAGGGGATGGCGACTAGCACCAAAGGCGTAAATCCCGATAAAAGGGGAAGTCTTTGCCTTTTTATAAAGTAAAAAAAATCACAACAGAGTACGCAAGTGAAGTAAGAACTAAGTAAGACTGGGTACAATTAATTGTTGAAAAGTAAATGGGATAGTATACAAACCCAACTGAAAGTACAGTACAACTGAAAGGAAAGTACAACAACAGTAAGTAAAAACAGCCGCACCAAGTCGTCCTCCGAGAATCCCACCTGAAGGGTGGGTACAGATAGTCTCCTCAGCTCGTCGTATCCAACCGTACGCTCTGTGTACGTCCCGCCAAGTGGTCCACCTCCGGGTACCGTCCAGCTCTACAAGACTCCACCTCGATCAGTGTTTTCCGTCGTTTGCATCCAACACAACGTAGTGCGGGCATAGCCCGTGCAGGGGTGAGTATACGATACTCAGTAGGGACACCGAGACCCCCAAAGATCTCTCAGAATCCATGAAATAAAATCCAAAAAGGAAATATACAATCACGAAGTATCAACAACATTTCTTAGGTGTATGCCCATACATATACCTAAGTCATAAGTTACAGTTCATCTCCATCTCCCGTGCCCAAGCACCAACCAGTCCACAAAGGATAGCACAACTGAGTCCACACCGAAACAACACAACCCAGTCCACACAGGACAGCGAGTCAATCACATCGATGATAATGATTGAGAATCAAAACTCAGATCACATAGGTATACACTTATTAAGGTGATATAGATGATCATATGTAGCCACATATTCATCAAAGTTGTCAGACCCACAGAGGATACAAGACCAGCTAAGCTGTCGGACCCACACAGGATACAAGACCAGCTACTCTAAACGGACCCACAGAGGATACAAGTACAGAGGTCAATACTGCCGGACCCAAATAGGATACAATAACAGTATTCATCACCGTCGAACCCACGGAGGATTCCAGAATGGTAGTCGTCACCATCGAACCCACGGAGGATTCCAGTACAGAAATCAATGCAGTCGCAGCCAGCTTTAGGGTTCCCGCACACAGCATGCTCGATTCCGGGGGGTCCACTCCTCGAACAAAGGATATTTGATACATCAACTGTCACGAAGTCCATAGTTGATTTATCCCAATGTTCTATCTCGTCAAAAGAAAACCTACGCGACATATGGTGCGTCAATCGAACGCCCGGTCTGAGAGTTATTGGATTTTCTGTTCCAGGGGCCCGGTTGGTTTTTAAGCTAAAACCAACCCGACTATACTCTAGATACATCCAAACCTCAAGAGGATTAATCCAAAAGGACTGTCTCAACAAAATTATCCCAACTCAATTAACGTCACGTCAATCAGATGTCTAGTCCTTGAGATATAAACGTTTCTGCTCCAAGGGCCCGGTTGGTTTCGAGTTCGAACCAACCCGGCCATACCCAAAATTTTCTGAAACCTCTAGTGTAATATACCGAAACGAACATCTCGATCCAAGGATTCATATGGAACTTAAGGTGCGTCAATCTGTAGTCTGTGGCACATGTTATGGGAAAAAGACCGAAAGCTGTCTGAAGTGGGGGGTCTGGGCTGGGCCCGACCTGGCCCAACCCCCCCCCCCCCCCCCCCCCCCCCGGGTCGCCCTGAACTGGGTCGCCCCGACCCGGGTCCGGCCCGGAAGGGCATGGCCCAACCCGGCTGGGCACGGCCCGGCCTGGCCCATGCGACCCGCCCCGGCCCGGCCGGGGGGGTGCATCGGCTCGACCCGCTGGTCAAGTCGGGGGGACGTGGTCCCCCCTTTGCTCCGCGGACGCGGCACCTGGCGCCGCGTCTTACCCAGATCCCGCGTGGCCGCGGAATCCAGCTCCTCACCGCCACGGTTGAAGCCATGGCGGGCTCCTGCAGGAGGCACACCGGGGCTCCTACCGGCGGCCCGCCGAGGCACCGCCGCACCGGCGCCCGCGCCGCCGGTGATTTCCACGGGCAACCAGAGTCGTTCTGGTGGTCCGTTCTTGCGCCTCTCTGCATCTGCAGTCGTCATGGGACCTGTAGATTACAGTGAAGGCCTCCAATCGCCATTTTGGTCCTGTTTCTTCGTCACCAAGAGTTACGTGCATCAAGAACAAACTTGTGTTGGGTATAGACTTGCTCGTTAGTCTGAACCAACCTCGTTATTGGTTCAAACATTACCAACAATTGCAGGCCATGCTGGGGATATAAAAATCACATAACGAAAATTATTCAAAAACCCCTACCTCAATAAGGAAGACGATCGTCGGAGTCGCAGTACACGGCGTCGTAGAGAAAAGGATCATAGGTTTTGTCAGGGCACGCCGAGGAGGAAGCGGCATCTCCTCTCTTGTCGCGGGGAAAAGGATTGGTGGCGTGTCTTCACTCTCCATGGAACCAGCATTATTCTTCGATCTTCGTCGGAGGCCAGAATTCTTCGGCGTTCTTCGTTGAAGAACGGTTCACCTACATTTTTAAATTCTCTCCAGATAATTCCTCCAAAGTGTTTTGCCAACGCCCAAGGTTTACGGTGGCTCACAAATTAATAGAATTGTTATGCAATTCTTATTAATTTCAACGTGGTGATGAATTAATTTACACTGACATAAATTAATTGGTTGGCACGTTTAAATGGATGAGGGATGTAGGAAGGATCCATCACAATCAATTCGAGGTGTTAACAAAGAATTAAACAAGAGATATTAATGGGGGGAAAGGCAAAGGAAACAGCATGGGAATAAATGAGGTCAGAGGAAATTAAATGATGGGGCTCGTGTGGACCCCACCTCTCTAACCTCCTCATTTTTGTAATTAAGGGGTTATGGGTCACACCCTTAACTACCCATGGGAGGGAATAACCTCCTTTAGTAATAAAAATTGTTCCAACAATTTTTATTTATTTCTTAAACAAACCCCTAAAAATTAACTTCTCCCCTTTTCTGAACGCAACTACGGTAAGTATCCCCTTAAGAAATTACCGGCACTGTGAGTTCATCGGTGCCCTCAGATTTTAATTCCGAGCATCGGTTAAAAAGTTAGAAAAACTCACTCATTCGTTCACTGATCGTATTTGAGCTAAACATCGAAAGTTGATTCCGGGCACACCGGGCCTCAGAATCAAGCACCCTTAGATGCCCCAGACTCGTAAAATTCCAAAGAATTTTTAAAAAAAATTTCCTTGAAACTTTTGGGTCTTTACAATATCCAAACATAAGCCCATAAAAACCCATACTAATCCATTTTAAAGAATAGAATTCCCACTACGAATAGACCTTATGGATGGTGTATCCCAAACCTATATGTTGACTATCAGAACTAATCACACTAGATTAGATAACTTCATGCTCTTTATCTAGTCCAAAATTATGAGAATAATCAATGTCAAAGTCATATCTACTTCCTCGATGATTACTCAACATCTACATTCATGTCTCCAAGTAGGGCCATTACCCGCCACTCATTGTATGACTCATGTACTGCCTCCATATTACTCTTTAAGACTAATGAATCAACAATGAAATTCACTTTTCTATTGTATAAGCCAATTAGAATTCGAATGAAAGAAGATACTTGACCAACCTCCTCTGTTTAAGGTTTAGATGCCTCATTGAAATGATGTACCTCTGGTTCTTGAGGTCTGTATATACCAAAAACCTCTCTTGCATATGGTAATATCTATAACATATCATAGTGTGTACCATTGATGCTAACTTCATATCATGAGTAGGGTACTTACTCTCATGTGATCTCATCTTCATAGTCTCGTAATCCTAGACTCGAGCCTCTTACATCAGAACATCTCTGCGTCCATTTGTAGATGTTTCATTGTACACGATATATGATTTACCCATTATAGGTACAGTGAGGATAGGTGATAAGTCCTTAGAACCTTTCAAATCATCAAAATTTTTCTCACTAAAATATAACTAAAAATATTTCAATTCCATTTTAGTTGGCCTATATAACAATGCTTCCATATGAGAGAACTCCAAGATAAAGAACTAATAATAACCCAGTAAAGATAGATATCTCAAAATATCAAATTTGTTTTTTGTATTTTTCCAAGATAGAATGGTAGAATCCTTCTTTGGGTACACAAAATATCTTTAATCTAAGATAAAATTGAAAAATAAGTTCACATTATAAACCTTGAAAATGCATTTGGAAATCGTGGCATTAAGCCCATGATCTCTTAATATACTCAAGATGATGTCATAGTATTTTGAATGATAGTATGTTGACTAAATGTATAATGTGTTATCAGTGAAAAAAACCACAAGACTACTCCAAAAAATGATTAATGATTCAATTAATCAAGTCTATATTAACTGTTGGTGCATTAATCATCCAAAGCAGCACCACTACAGACTCATGCAGGCCATACCTAACCTAAAATCTTTTCTAGGTATGTTTGATGGTTTCTCCATTAACTAGTGGTATCATGATCTCAAAATAGATCTTGGTGAATATCCTAGAACCTATCATATAATTGAAGAGATCCTTGATTCATGTAAGGAGATGCATGTGCATGACTATCATCAAGTTCAATATATGATAATCCACACATAAACTCAAGGTAACATCATCTATTTTAGAGAAGACAATAGAATATCCCCAATGAGATGCATTCATCCATAAAAAACATTTGATTTTAGATATTCCATTATAACATTATACTTCCAAAGGTCTGATCGTTCCATTTGGTATGATGGGATAGAAACTGGCTCTCCTCCGGACACCAACTCGATCTTGAACATGATCAATTGAGTGGTATTCCATAGACCTAATTTGAAGAAAAAAAACTTCTTGAAAATCATCTTCCAATAGTGGAAAACAAGCATACTCCATCACTCCATTTTATATAGAATGACTTGATTTGTTATCCCTAAGACAATGTAATATGTTCTAAATAGGTTTTACAGGACCAGTTTGAAGATCACACTCCCCTTGGTGAGAATTTTCTATCTCCTTCTAGAGATAGAAAGGTCACATGCCTCCTATAACTATCTCTATGAGCTTTTTATTAAACTATAAAATCCCCAAAAATAAAAAAATTGAATCCACTGATTTCCAACAGAAGAAGTTCCCCAAACAAATAGTAACCACCAATATCTAATGGAAACATCTAGAAATATTTTATATTATTTAACCGCACTCCCAATGGTGTATCGATGGTTGATGAACCATCCAATATTTCCACATGCATGCCCAAATTGTGTTAAAAAAGAATATATTAAATGTAATGTGACAATTTTGTATCGAACAAGACATAAGCTACGGTAGATGATAAAATAATTGCACCTTTATTGGTAGATGTTCTTATAAACCCAATATCCATAGTAGTATACATAAAATTTGTCTATCATCTTCATGTTACCTAGGATCAAGAATGAATACATTAATCTATTTCTACTTTATGGCACTTCCTCTTCTATATTGTGGTACCAAATACCCTATATCTACCAGAACATCTAGTGGAACTCCATCAACTAGCTTGTTGAGGGGTAACTAAGACCCTTACAAAATATAGGGCCTATCCATATCTGCTTCCACTGGTCTTCTATGGTATTTTCACACATAACTACAGGATGTGGTCAAGTCCACTAAGACACGATCCTTAACTATGGGGTATGGACACTATGGGTGATTTTGGATAAAATTTCCACTCTGATAGCACTGCAACATAACAAGGTCCTAAGATGGCTCTCCACTACCCTGTATAATATTCCCAATAGTGTCTTAGTGAGAAATTTGATAATGATGCTTCTAACTTCCCAAGCAATATCTCCCAGTTCACCTTACAGAATCATCTAGAGAATCTCTCATGGACTACCTCAAATTCCCTTCAATCACGAGTGTTAGGTTCGTCACATCATCAAAAGTAGACAAATGAAAAATAATCACCTACAAGATAATCACATAGTGAACACCATCCTGAAAATTTCTCACCCAGGATATCTCATCAGCTACCGATGATAGAATAAAGTGATACAAGTCGTTGAAACGTCCAACGTAGTCCAACACTGATATCTCCTCCCTTTTCACATTCATGAAATCATGATCCTTATTTTCCATATACATATCTAGATAGATGTGGATGAAGAACATTATTTATAATTACATCCTAGAAATCTTCCTTTTGTAACTGGGTTACACCATAATGTCCCACCAACACTTGGTTGGTCCATGAACCATATATGAAACATGATTCACCCTCACAGGTAGATGCTACCATAGAAAATCTCTCATCATCTTTGACATCAAAGGCACATTTTGAAAATTCTTCCTATTAATGGATCGCTTGGCCCTCAGGAAGTTGTCAAAAAACTAAAAACACATCTAATCCTTAGGAACTATAGGAATATCAGGCTTACATGCTTTAGGATTCTATTTATTTATATATTCCTATCACTCAATTTGAAGATTATTAGAAGTTATTTTCTATAAATGATAAATGTACACCCTAGAGAAATGGGAAACATCAAAGTCAACCCCAATAGGTGAATACATTAAAGAACCAATGACTCTCGCCACTCAAAACATGGACTAACAAATAGTTTAGCATGAAAAAATAGTACATTAATTTTATTTATTATGTATAATTGATATATCATATCATATTTGATATAGGTAGTTCATCACATGCATATAAATATGTCTCTATCATGAACAATTCATGTCATTACATATCCCTATGTTCCTATCAGGATGCACTCATAACATCTCTCTCCATTGTAGTCTATGAATACAAATAGAAATAAATAATAATATCACACAACATGTAAATCACCAAATATAAAATAACATAAACCCATAAAAGGTGAAGAAAATGAACCACAATCTAATCCCTGGGTTCCCAAATTTTCCCCCATACATGGGTTAGCTACTCCCAAGAACAAGTTCATTACCATGACTGGACACATACCAGTCTCCATTCTACCTTTCAAAAATAGTAAATAAATAGATAGAAAACATAGTGTGCTCTGATACCACATTGTAACATCCCCTAATAAGACACTCAATCACATAGATAAAATAAATTTTTTACTAGTCATTAATCATGCCACCCTATACACCAAAGGTTGTCGACTAGCAGCCGGTGTGTGATATGTATAGTGGGGAGACTATACCCCTAGATAAAGAGTTTAAAAATATTATAAATAATGAATATAAATAAATGAATAGATATCAGGGTGTGAATAAAATGTAGAGAACATTTAGAGTAGAAAATCGACATTAAAGATGATAAAATAATATAATAAATAAGGAAGTAATAATGTATTGAAATTTTAGAATGTTACTAAATTTCATTCTACAACTTCAAAAAATAATGGGCTAATTTTCCCAAAAGCCCCCGGTCCGGATCCCCATGTTGGTCCCATCTCCAAAACTCCATCCCATCCAACAAGAAAAAATCAACATCATGGTCCCTTTCCCCAGTACAATCCTGCATCTATGTACTATTCTTAGATACCTAATGGAATCCTTAATATGGTGTATGTAAAACTCAGTATGTCAAAAACTCCATCTCTAAGTAGACATGTATGATAATAATTGTGTTCAATAATGTGAAAAATATGTATATTAATTAATTCTAAAATAAATATAAATATTGTAACAAAATGATTTAACCACATACCTGAATATCTATTAGCATGTTTCCTAACAATTCCAACCATAATCATATAACCATGGTGAAACATAATCTTCCTCGGTGTTATCCCGAAATTTCATTTAGCATTTCTCATAACCATCCAAACATAAATATATTACCTTGTTATAATGAATCACTAGTTCAGCACTTCTATATATTAATCACAATATGTGCAAGGGACTAGCCTAGCATATAATCATTACATCATGTTAAAAGGTCAAAACCATATATATATGCATAAATCATGTGTCAAGGTTAGAACCCGGTATATATTCGTTATATCTTATGATAGGGTCAGAAATTAGTTTATAACCATTAAAACATGTGTGAGGGTCAGAACCTCATATATAACCATTAGAACATGTGTCAGAATCCAAACCCAGTGTATAATCAATACAACATGTGTAAGGGATAGAACCCGATATATAATCATTACATAATGTGATTGGATTAGAACTAGGTATAAAAGAATTAAAACATGTTTCATAAGTTCATATCAGAATAGAAATCATACCACATTATCATCACATAAGACCAAATGATAAATTATTCCAATTGCTGTTTTTATTCAATTTACCCATTATTTTATTTTTTTCAATTAATCCCTTTTCATGATGAATCTATATAAAAAAAATAACATAAAATATATTTCATTATAAAATACATATGTAATCCATTTCCAATTAATTATTTTCAAAGGGTCTCCCACCCACGGGTACCCATAAGATAGGTTACATCATTAATTATGGCAAAGGGATCCAATGAAGAGTCCAATGTAGAATTATGATCATTGTTTTCAATTAATTAGTTACTGCACATCTGAATTAAATAAATAATAATATTTAATATACTTATTTGTTGGACATCAAGTCATAGGGTTAATATTTAGACCCCTACCTTTAACCAGTGAAGAAAATTATGCTTCATATAAAAAATGGAAAAAAAGAAAAAGTTTTAGAATATTGAAAAGATAACATTGGTCAAAAATAAACATGATCAAAACTAAAAATGACCATGGTAGAGTGATGAAATTATAATGTCCAGATAAATAAGGTAGATAAGGGAAAAACTAAACAAAACAATGTACAGGGGGTTGATTGCTCAAATGGATCATCCCAAAGGGAGAGATGGTTTCCAAAAATTCCATGAAATTTCCATATGGGTGATAGAAAAAATATGCATGAAGGAATGATAATAATCATCTATACAACACCATTAAAATAACTTCTTTGGAAAATAAATGATATATAATTAAGTTACATGTCATGTATTTATTTTTAGACAGATAGACCAAAAAACTTTCACCTAGGATAAATATTTAATTTTTCCAAACATCACATGTCCTCTAGTTGGTACACCATATGTAATCACTTCATGTCCTGAATAAGTTAAAAATATTAGTATTGAGGATTTTACTCATCTTGTAAATCATTTACATGGCTTGTAAAAGTCATGAAGATTGCATTCAATCCAATTTCATTATAATAACCCAATCCCCCTTTAAGGGATATCAATTAACCAAGAACCCCTTGTTACACAAGACCCATTTATACCCATACTCTATTAATTGAAATAAACATACATCTCTAGACATTAATTAATTCTCCCCTGACATGTTCTCTCAACAATTATCCTCTACAATTTTCTCATGTTTTGTCACAACCCAAAACAAAATTTATTCAAAAAACCATACATACATGATCAAACGTGACCACAAAGGTGTAAATATGAGGAAAAACTCAATTGAAATAATTTTAATGAAAATCATAGAGAGTAGAGTACCTAGAAAAAGATGAGACCATAGAATCAACATTGAAAAATATAGATTAAGGAAGGTCAATGCATTATACAATATATTATCAATTGTAATTAGTAGTTAATAATAATTCTTATTAAACTAATAAGAATATATATTTTCAATACTCTATCTATCAACATAAGACCAAACATCCTCAGTAAAAACCCAGAATATGAATTATATTAATTAGGATGTTTATTCCATCCTCTGTAATGAGTTTATTGTTGACTAAAAAATAGAAATGTAACAAAATACAACCATGATAATAAATTAAATTAATATAATGGAGAAAATATTTTCAAATCAGTGATTGAGAACTATATAAGGAAAATTTTAAAGGAATTGATTAAAATGAGTACTATTACTTGTGGGAATAATGTGTTGTAAACCATAAAAATAATAGATTATATAAGACAACCCATTAATTAAAACCCCATGTGTTTTTTGATATAATTCATTTTTATAATTTGTGAGGAATATGACCGAGAAATATTAAAACGAAATTCTATAAAATTTTATAACTAAATTTCAAAAACAATGATTCAAGACACTTCCAAAATCATTTTCATGATGTTTAAAAGAATAAAATTTAAAAAATATTTTCAAATAATTACCAATAATGAAATATTGAAAATATAATTATACATTAGTAATAAATCGTGATGAAAAAAAGAAAAATATAAATAAGTGAAAAAAAACACATTTTCAAAATAAAAATATAATATCCATTTATTTTTTTATAAATGTTATAAAAAAAATATAATGTAATTGAAATTTTCATTTTAAAATTATAGAAAATTTTAATGGAAGATTAGTATTGAATAATTGAAATAAAAGTGGGTATAGTAATTCTACTGGTAAATGTTACAAAATAATTCCCCTCACACTTTTATAAATAGAGTTAAAGGTGGCCTATATGGAGATCATTAAAAATATTCTTATTAAACCATAATTAAAAGTACAAAGACCATTTAAAATTAACATTAAGATAATAATATTATATATAGGGCCATTCATTAATCAATATAATGAATATTAGTTTGGGGGACAATGATCCTTGATTAAAAAAAATTAAAAATAAGGTTTGTTATTCGTTTAATCGTAGTTATATTGGTTTTAAGTTCCATGGAGGGGGGATAGTACTAATGAACGAAAAGCACTAAGATAAATATGGTATAACAATTAAATGGAAGTTTAGAGACAAATATTACATAATTCACATAGGGATAGTAAATATTTTATAATTTTTATTAAAAATGCACATTGAAATGTGCCAGGGTTATTCTTATGAATGAAAGACCAAATGATGGATTGAATCAATATGATATACTTTATAGTTAAGTGTGAAACTAAAAATAATTCAATGCTTCTTCATTAATATCGTAGATAATTGTACATATATATGTATTTTTATGCATATAACATGATCCTGGGAATACAACATGATAGGGAGGTCCAAAAAATCCCATAACAATATTTAATTTTGTGTCCTGGAAACGAATATGTGTAAATTTTATTTTATATATATTCAAATAAGTTAATATTAATTAAAATATATTATCACATATTTTTCATAGTAATTTATGACTCTGGTGTAATAATTCCTAAGGGGATCGATTTAATTGAAAAGGAAATATCATTTACCCACTATGATGATAATTTTAAAATGCCCGGATGATATTATTAAATCTATTTCAATGGTCTGATAGCATTCTATGATGGGGCACACAATATGTAGACTATCATGATTGAGTAATTGTAAGAATATAATACATTATCTCATAAATTTATCACATTTTAGAATACAATATGTGAGATTATAATACTAGACCTACCTATTGGAATTCTACGTCTTTATATGTAATTGGATATTCCTATCTTTGAGTATTCATAGTGGTCCTTATAAATTAATATTATTTTTAATAAATTTCATGACATGCACATGTAGACGAATTTATGAAAACCATAACAAAACAATTCCTAAAAATTGGTTGTGTTTGGTTATCTATGAATAACATGTTATTAATAAATATGTGGATAAAGGACTTCTCCTTCCATATTTATGAATGTTGATATCTTAACAAAATGATGGAAATATAACAATGACATTACATTCAACGTTCAAAATTTAATAATGAGTTTATATCATATAGTAAATGAAAGGTGTATCAATCAAATAGGTTGATAACGTGGGTGTGTAACCTACTAGATGAGATATTCTTACAAATGTATTATATTATAAATTTAGATATTGTGTGTGCATGTTCATATTAATACATTAACTTCATTCCCAATAGTGCATTGATTAATTACTAGATAGTAATCTTGAAATTTGGGAAATCCAAACTAATTCCAATTATAATGAATCCTAGTGGGTTACACATGAAATGGTTCCATTGATCCCAATTAAAATATAATTTTATTTATTAATTTGAGGATGTATTATTTTCTAGAAAAAATATTATTTTTATTTTAGGATTGAATGATTGAATAAATAAAATCAATATTTATTCATACATAAATTGTTTAATTACAAGGATATGTAATAATTATTTAGTTAACGAATAAATACCTATTCTAGTACATGGAAAATTTATAGATAGATAAAGTGGACCAATATCTTGTCCAAAAATAATAATTATTTTACAATATAGTAAAATAATATCTCTTCTTAAACTATTTATTACATTCCATGAGAATATTATTATTATTTTTAAATAACATATTGTCATGTAAGTATCTTACAGATCATTGTCTAATTAAAAATACTTCAACTATAAATCTACCACCCATGGTATATTATTGTGTATATCATGTAGATGTTGTTAAAATTTGATGGTTTCTATGAACAATAGAATATAGATATAAATATCATGTCCAATATATTCTCTAGTGATTATATTCCTCCATAATAACATTAATGAGAGTGAACTAAATATTATTCTACCCTAGTGGAGTGGATAAAATGATTGAGATGAACACCAAATGAAGATCGATTATTCTTGTTAATGCTCAACAGTTTTTCGACATTGTTTGGAGAACAGAAGTTCACATTAGGAGCACTACTAGAGGGATTCAACACTTATATCCTTAATTCACAATGATGGTACACTAAAAAAAGTTTCATAAGATCATTAAAATCATTTATGATAGGACCAAATAAAAGGTAATCATTCTTTCAAACTATTAAAATTAATTATGAATTTAATATAAAAATGTTTTATTTTGGTTCCTGTATTTTTTATTGTCAATATTATATGGAAAAATATCATAGGTTATGAAATTTTAGTCTTGTACTATATGAAAAACGATATATTGAATGTGAGAATTTCTAATTTGGGATCGACCCCATTATGCTTTTATTCTATGTCTAAAACCATCATGTTGTATCAATGTTTGAAATAGTGAAAATATTAATTTTTTAATTTATTATTGATCATAAAAAATTTAAAAGGAAAATTAAATTTTATGTTTTGTTAATTATTATTCCATAATAAGCAGATATTCTTCAATCTCTTAGTTTCTCGCTAGTATAACGAAATCCATTAAATACTAATTAAAACACATTTGATGATAATATTTTGATATTTAAATATGGTATGATGCAGGATATGATGCCTATAAATATTGAGGTTCATTGTTGTTGAAGTGGATAGCATGATTCCAAAAAAAATTAGACATTGTTGTGTTTATTACTTTTCTATTTTTTTCCATTATTTTATATAACTATATTTCAAATTTTAATTCCACTTTTATTCATTCCAATATTTATAACTCTCTCAGCCACTCATTATTTCTCCACTTTCATCTCTTACACCCTATATAAGGAGTAAATAGCTAGAGGCTTGGCCTTGGGGAATGATTATATATTCTTGAATTCCTTCCTTCTAATTATTTATGTATTTATTCATTTTTTGTCAAAGTAAGTAGTTTGAAATAAGATGGTTGTGGAGATCATCCTCCGCTATTTTTTAGCCTCTCGAAAACATTATATTATTTAATTAACATTCTCTCCCTCCATTCACTTGTAAAAAACTTCTATATGATGATGTTGAGTTTATTCAAGGACTAAAATGAAGTATTATAGCATTGGATATTTTAGGGTGAGATACTATTGATTTATGTGTTATATCAACATTTAATATTGGAGGAGGAAAATTTTGGGGTGTCAAGGAATTCTCCTATGAATGCTAAATTTAAAACTCAAAAACTATGGATAATAGTTCATGAAATAATTATCTACATATATTTTACAAAAAATAATTAATATTAATATAAATCAAGTTAAATAAAACTTTTAATAGGAAATTATTTTCTAAAAAGAATTATTTATATTTTTTATGGAATCTATATGGAGGTTTTTTATTAAATTACATACAATTTATCTTCCTCTTATCAGTGTTCATTATAATGATAATATAAAATCACTATAAATTATATTAGGGAATTATGATTAAATTCTGATTGACTAGGAATCTAGTCATTTGAGATTACATTGGTTAGTCAACGTGACGAACTAGGAAATAAATTATATCTTTTTCACCACCCTTTGATAGACATTTTTATGTGTTTTATTTGAGGATTAGTTGGAATTATCATAGAATATCATTCAATAATAAAAGAAGATATAGATAATGAGAATGAATAAAGAAATTCCAAAAGATCACTATGTAACAATATAGACAAATAAAATTACTTTTCAAATTAAAAGACCAATAATTTCTCTAAATAAAAAACATGAAAAACTTTCTCAAATTTAAAGAAAAATACGATAGTAAAGGGAAAAATTAAGACTCCAGTGATTATACTATTTACATTTTTATTATTTCAACAGTTAATTATGAGAACTATACTGGTAATAAAATTAGAAAATATTCATATAAGAGGAAACATATAAAGTTTTTTTATTAAAAGATAATTTAAACAATCTCTATAAAATATTAATAACTCGGAAAAAAATATAACAAGAAGTGGAATAAATGTGATCTATTATAAATAAGTCAAGAATAAATTATTGAATAATACCCGAGGTTACTATAATATATTTTTTATATAAATAATTTAATTGAAGAAGATAAAAACCTCAAAATCATGTTATATAAAAATTTAATGGTTAAGGAGAAAGAGTTTTATCATGTTATATAAAATTGTGTTAAAAATTAATAACGTATAACAAACACCCAAAATTAAATTTTAGAAGTATGAAAGAGTTATAAGAATTAAAACCCATAAAAGGATCAATAGAGGTCATCCTAAGATGATGAATAAAAGTTTACTATGTACAAAAGAGGAATCATATTATGTAAATCATGTTTTTTTACTAATGTATGATGTGATAAAATTTAGATAATTTAGTGGAATACAAGTCTAATGAAAAAAATTGTAGTTTAGAGATTTTTAAAGGATAAAAAAAGACCACAATGAAGAATTAGATGTTAGGAGGCTTCTAAAATATTGTTTCACAAATATTTTTCAAATATGATAGTCAAAAATTTGAAATAAAATATTTAAATAACATTATATAGAATGAATGTTATAGAGAAAAATATGTTGTTTATATATTTTTTTGAAAATGGTGGATTTGGTATAATAGTGAAAATGTTATGTTTCAATAACTACCACAACAATGAATCTAGGATTATTTATAGAAAATTTTTATGGGGTGTCAACACACTCAAAAAAGTAAACATGAAAGAACCAATTTGAATATAAAAAATATATTTCAACTTATGGAAACTATTTTTAAATGATGTGATCAGCCCAATCATATTGCTATAGGATGCCTTATTATACTACAAACTCAAAAACAATTATATGAGTAATATTGAATGCCTTATGTAATGGTTCTAGGTGAACATTTGTAATTATTGGGCTGAATCTATACACATAATTTATATTTTTCCATGGAGTATTCAAATATTGTAAAAGGTTTAAATGTCACGAACAATGAAAAATTGTCCTTTGAATATTGACTAATAAGGCATCCAAACCCAAATAAAGATCTCTTTCGAGTTAAAATTTTAATTATTTTAAATAAATCATAACACATAACAAATAGTTATTTATATTTTTCTTTTATAATTTTCTTGATATTATAACACCCTTTTTGGTAAACCAATATTTAAATTAAAGCATGCAAGTGTAGAATCCCTCTAGAGTTGATGAACATGTGTTGTTTATTATCTCCAAAAAATTCGTATTGATTGTATGGGGATAAAATAGTGGATCGATCACCTTGAGGTGACTTTCTAGATCACTAAGATGGTTCCTCAATGATTGAATAAACCCACTTCCACTCTCCCTCTCTTTAGATGATTATAGGGAAGGATAATATCAACAAAATTCTTCAGTATTTATAGACCTCTAGATCTAATTATGCATAATTATTTTATGTTTTAATATATATCTACACAATATAAATATTCTCATATTTATAAGGATAGAGTGATGTTTAAAATATTAATTATTTTTATAACTCACATTAGATTATATTTTAGACATTATATTTTTCGATTCAATATAATAATAACAATATTGTTATTTTCTCATTGTATGTCATAACTAGAGGAAGATTAAATACTATTTTACCTTCTGGAAAATAAATATTTATTTCTAGATAAAATGTTTTTCTATAAGTCCTCTTCATCATTCCTCAAATTCCATAATAAATATTTATTCATTCAATAAATAAAAATATATACACACATAATTAAATATTTACCCTATGAAATAAATTTATTTAATTTATTTTGTCAATAAAATATAAATAAAACTTTATCTTAGACATGGGAAAAATATTTAATCTAATAATATAATTAAAATATAATTTAATTGAGATCAATGTGAACACTTAATGTGATAACCTCTATGATGAATTCTAAATATAAATAGGAATTCAATCCAAACATAAAAGATTTCCCACATGAAATTGTTCACAGAAACTAGTGGAAGGATATAAATGTTTCAAAAATAACAAAAAAAGAGTGATCACAATATAATATAATCCAATTTTCATGATATATTTTCAAGAAGGATTCAAAACCGTTTCTTCAACCTATATTATTGATACATAATTTCATCGACTATCTAAAATAAAATCATCATTTCACAAGGGTAATGAAAATTAATATGACATGTATTTTTTTATCAAAGGTTAATGATATCAAATTCCAAAAATATAGAAGTGAAAAATCCATCCTTTAATTATTAATTATATATAATTTCATTCATGATTCACCCAAAATTCCAAACATTACCATGAACTAGATTCTTCATGGTTTACTAAAATTCATCTATGTGTGCAAGGTGAAAAATTCAATTATAATATTCATAATGCCAATAGGCCACAACACATGGTCATAGAAATAAATTTATAATTACTCATAAAATGTGGAATATACTGGGGGACTTTTCCCATCATCTCTCATCTTAGAAACAATCAATGAAAAACTTTATAAGAGAAAGAATAGTCTTTGTATGAGTAGTTTCACCTAACGATCAACATACTATGTTCCCCATCACAGAATGTTATCTGACCATAGAATAAGGTTTAAAAATATCATCATATAATGTTAAGTCTCTCATCAATGTGTAGAACTATTATGCCAATTCTATTGAGATAAATACATTTGGACATTATTATATTAATGTCACACAAAACAACAAACTATATGTTATAATAAGTTTTATGTCATATTAAATTCATTGAAATTACACAGAATCCAATGTACAAGAATTTGGTTTTAAGATACCAACTATAATAGAATCTCTCTAGGACTATATGAAATTTAAATAAACTGTTAGTCTACTAGAATAAACATTAAGATCATGTTTCTGTTTGGTTAATTCCTCGGTAATGGGTTATAACAAGTTTTCCTTCATAGAGACTCTGCTCACTATGAATTCACCACTCTGAGATAACTACCTAAAAAGATTCTATTTTTTACATATGTTACTCATCATCTATTGTGACCATGGATCATTTTCATGACCCAAAATTTATATATTACTACAATAGAGTTTTATAGGTTCATTAATATTATGAATCACATCAATTTGTTTTGAAAAAGTTGTTTATCCGAGCTACTTATTTAGTTTCCTTGAAATAGAAATATACATAGACACTCTTATAGAATCTATGACCACAACATGCCTTTAGATATCCCAAATCACATAACCAATAATTATAATGAAGACATATAAAAAATTATTATTCATATAAAATTTATATGATTGGATAATATCATAAAAAAATACTATGATAAATACCTCTCCATATACATTACAGAATAGGAACACATCCTTCTTTCTCCACTGATACGTAAGGTAATTCATGAATTCAATTAAATGGTGTTCACCTAGGTTATCATGACATTTTCTTACCATGATTTAGGAATAAGAAACATTTATCCTAGTACATAGCATAACATACCTGGAATAACCAATAGGCGATGCATGTGGAATCCTCTCCATCCTTTTTCTATCTTCATGTGTTTGAGAAAAACTTTTATTTGAGTGATTAATTCTATGTGATGTATTTAATAATCTACTATTAGACAACTCAATAATTATTTATTTCAATTTTTGAGAAAAAAATTAATTTGAAATTTAATAAATAGTCTAATGGACCTATCTTGAATGATTAAGATCCTCTGAATATAAGTTTCATAGATTAAGTACTTCATAGAGAATCATGTGTATAAATAGTCTTTGATAGACTATAAGTTTTGTATTTTGTTAATAATAAGTATTATTTTATCAGAAAAAATTATTTGTAAAATGACCACACTCCCACTAAAATTTTAAATTCACAAGGCTCACAAGTGTTCTTTATGAAACAAAATTTTGTTATAGATTTATCTAACTCAATGTCCAATGGCAAGGATTCTTTCATTAATAAATAAATATATCTATTCAAAATACATTTTTTTATTTCACAATATGGATTTATATAACTGTTAGGCTGTGTCATGGAGATATCTTCATGGAGGTTCTCATTAAGTATGGTTGTCTTGAAATCCATATACCAAATATCATACTCAATGTATGCTTCAATAAAATGTATAATAAGGTTTGATTTTGGCATAGAAAATGATGAAATTGTTTTTTTCATTGTCTATTCTTTGACATTTACGAAACCCTTTTTCATCAAGTCATGGCTTATAGGTACTGACTTGTACATCCTTGTGTATCTTCTTCTTGAATACACATTTACACCCAATGGTTATTACATCCATTGGATTTTCCATAAAAATACATACATGGTTATAGTATAAGAACCCATTTAAAAAATCATATATATTTTTTATTTAAAATTTGTTATGGTAGTTATAACATTTTAGTTGGTCTCATTATCATTATTATCAACTAATAACGAGTCACCATCAATAGTGAAGAGAAAAAAATATCATTCAAGTTATATAACCTTTGTCAAAATCCTACACAATACTTGTGTCTCTATAATTTATTCTACCATAGGGACTCATTGAATATGTTCTTTCTCACACTCATTAAATTCTAGATACATGACTTCATCACTGTCAACCTTTCTCCCACTAGCTATTTTGTATATATGACCCCTCAAGGAATATGATACATTTTTCAACCCCAACATTCTATATATGTGTTTATATGTATAATATATAATTTCTTTTTCGGGATATCCTATAATGATACCTATAGTTCGTGGGGGTGAATGTTTTTTTACAATAATAGAATAAACATTTCTTTATAACCCTACACTCATATATAATACAACACATGATTATTTTTATATCAAAGTTCATATAGAATACATTTTTCTACATTTTCCCCCATTTTGTAATGTGTTTCTTTAAACATAATGTGTATCACAAAAAAATATAGTTGAAGACACCCATGAATCATCATTGATCCCACCATGTATAATAAGGTCCGATTCTTCCTTTCGCTTATAGTTTTCCATTATGTTGTATATAGAAGATTAATTTGGTTTTGATTCCCAAAATCTCATAAATATTTAATGAAGTATTAATTAATATATTTTATTCCATTTTCTATGTCTAATTTCATAATCTTTTAACAATAATGTTCCCAACCTTATTCTTTTATACTTGATTCTGTCCAAAGATTTAGAATTCTACCACCTTAAGTTGATATATTCATATCTAATGAAATAATCCATAAAAATTATAAATTATGAGTACCCAAGTATGATATAAATTTGAAATGTTACACACAGATTGTTATAAACCAACACAATAATCTCGATGGCCCTTTCACCTTATCAAGTAAATGGGGATTTGGTTATTTTTTTGTGTAAATATGTATTACATGCGCCAAGTGGGTTTAGTTCAAAATAATCCAAATATTAATCTTTTTGTAATATTATCAAACTTTATTCATTTACATAAACTATTATGTGATTTTATATTTTTGTGTTGTATGAATCATTTGAACTGTCATCCTTGTATATTTATGTTACTCAGTTTTTGTAATAAAATATAATAAGACAATTATTTAATTATTTCATAAAATATAAAAATCCTTATTTATGAAAGACACATAATTTATTTAAAAACATGATTATAATTCCATTTGAATGAAGCTTATAAATATAAATAATATTTTAGGTAACAAACATCACATAAGGAAAATATATCAACTCCAATATCATTAAAGTTAGTAGTGTGTGGTGGTAGCCCCCAAAAACCACAACAAAAAGTATGTCTCTATTAGATTCTCATAGATCTACCTCACCTTCGGAATTTATTTTAAAAGCACACTAGTTTATATATTACAATACATAATTTAGAAACATATTCTATATCTACTACCAAATTTAATGTAATAGTTAAATTAAACATGATAGAGTACTCACATGAATATTATTGTTTCTTCTTTACTTGTGTGATTTTCATTATGTAGATTCTTATATTGCCACATGAAAAACTAATAGAATCATGTTCCCTCTCATTTTACTCGATCCTTATATTTTTAAAAGGGTTTAGAAAATTCTATTTAAAAAATTTTCTCTTTTCCTGTCCTTTACATTTATTCACTATAATGACATAAGCAATTGTAATATTCATATCATTGTAAGCTTTGTGAAGCATATAGAGAAGATATAGGAAATAAATTACAGTTCTATTCATATTTAAATTAAAAAATATTAGAGAAGAACTGAGGGGAGATAGAATAAGGGGATTCATGTATTATTCTCTAGGTTTTTTAAAACATGAAACCTAAAGGTGCTCAGTGTAGCCTACGATTTTGACTACATGAAGCCTAGTTAGAAAACATTCCATAAGTTTTCTCATAATGAGTTCCTAGATATTTCAATTTATTAATATAATTATCTCTCATAATAAATATCTTGTAGATTCATGATTATACTATAGGCATCCATGTTTTCATGTGACTTTATGAGTTCATTAGAAATTGATTAATACATTAAACAATGAATGTTGACTATTTCTATTAGGTGTTTATCATTGATTGTGAAATTTTCCTCACTCACCTACTTTTTAGGTGGATTATCCTTTATATCTCATCCGTGGATTCATTAATAGTGTCAATAAACATTATCATACTTTTAAAAATATATAATCCTTCATCCTTTTCGGGAACGAACTCCTCAAATGGAGTTTTCATCTTTAGTTTATGTAGGATTTTATTCACACTTTCATTAGTCAACATTGGCTAACATCAACAAGATTTCCATGGGATTTATTGTATATTCAATTGGTCGGATTGAGTTCTATATCCTTAATGATAATGTTATACTAATAGATCATGGAATATATTCAACATCAGTCTTGTGATCAAAAAATATAAAAGGGATTCATCAATAAAATTCACCTTCTTTGGATTTCTCTTCGTTTTTTGAAACATAGTGGAGTGGTTATTTTCATTTCATATTTTCCTCATTTATTACTCAATTAATCTTTATCGATTTCCCAATACTTTTGAGGAATCATTGAAAAATTACTATTATGCAACTCAGTGGTTGAGGGTTGGGGTAGATGAAGGGAATAAAGGTATTGGTACAGTGGGTGTAGCTATAACTTAGTTTTCATGAGCCGAAATTGTGGTAGTGTTGTAGTAGAATGGGATAAATTTGGTGGTTGAATAACATGGTTTTAGTGTGCTAGAAGAAGGATACCTCCCCTAATAATAGTATAAACTATTTTAGATATTATTAGTAAGTTTTTTTATAATTAATGATATCTAGTATGTTGGAATATTGTCATCTATGTATAATAATAGCATGAGAGTTGAAGGATAAGGGATGTATAGAGGTAATGGTATCATTAGTGGTAGTATATTGTATGGAAAAATAATCATCTACAGTTACCCTTAAAACTGGATATTCTATTTCACCCCTACGATGATTGCATGCCTCTAGTTTTATTTTCCACCATCAGATCAATTGTGTAAGGAATTCATTATATTTCATTTTTGGAATTTGTTTTCCCTTTGGAATATGAATGGATACATAATAGTATTAGAGGTGACTCATGAGATTCTGATGACAGAAACCACTCATACAACATTGACAGTTATGGAGAATCTAGCGAATCTAGTGACACTAATGAATTTGAAGACATCGATAAATACGAGGAATGTCAGTTGACTCTAGTTACCCTTAAAATTATATAGTACTATATAGTCATGTTTCCCCCAAGGCACCTCTATTTAAAATCCTAGATTCAACTTCCTTGATAACAATGATAAATTTGATGGTTATTAGTATATTTCACCAACACTTTTATTTTTTAAAAAAACATGCACCGATTGAAGAAGAAAGTCACATGGATTATCTATTTCTTGTGAAACATTTACTATAATTACTCTTATACCATGTATTGTACATATTAGTGTAAAATAACTTATTCATTTAGGAAAAACTATAGGTTCACTTGATTCAATTCAATTTTTAATACATAAAATATTTTCATTAATTATTGTATGTTTATATCTTTTTCAAATTTTAAAATGAGATATCTATTTTTAGAATCTACTACATATCATTAATTTAGAGTAAAATGAAAACATTTTAATATTTTAATGTTGAATTTTAAAATATAAATACTACTGGAGGATTCACCAAAACCTCCATCAGAAATCACAATAGAATTTCTAATGAAATATCCAATACAAATGCCACTGGAAGATCATTTGTGTATGTAATTCCATGAAATTATCATTGGAAGATCTAGGGAAAAATCATTTGCATCATCCAATGGAGATTCTATTGTAACATATTGTATAAATTTTTTTCCTTTTCCAATATAAATATTATTGAAAAATCCGTCCCTATTCCTAAAAATTGTCATGATTTAAACCTATATTGAATTTTTCGGAATCTGAAAGAAATACATGATTTTTACAACACTATATTTTTTCAATATTGAGGGGAGAATTTTTCCATTTTTTCCCAGTGGAATATCTAATGAGTCTTCTAATAAAATATGCAGTGGGGATTCAAATATAAATTCAAGTATAAATTACACTGGAATATAAAATTTAACCTCAACTAAATAATTCACTACATATTTTGCAGGAACTTCCACTAAAACATCCACTAGTACTTCAACATAAGAATCAGAACTTCTAGTGGGAGTTCCACATCATTTTTCAATGGAATATTCACTAGAAATTCTATTAAATATTCCATTGCAACAACTATTGTATATTCTAGTCATAATTTTTTCTAATTACAATGCAATGATACCTATGTTATGTCTAAATATTATACTATAATTTGTGGAATCCATAGAAATAATGTTTTCTATATTGTTGTGATATTTTAATTGGATTTAGGTGGGAATTGATCTATTCATTACCCACTAGACGTTCCATTGTATATTCCACTGAAACTTACACTGGAATTTTTTTGGAACATATAATGAAACATCATGTCATATTCTACCTTACATTTGGAGTGAATCTTATATTATAATTTTTTTAACCCAAAATATAATTCTTTATATACTGAAATATAATTTTTATCTTATCGAGGAGGTAATTTTTTTTTCTCTTTCCCTATAGAAACATACATTAGGTATTCTACAAGAACTTCTTGTAGATATTCCACTAAAACATTCATTAGAACATCCTGTAATATTTTAACAAAAATTATGACTCAGTCATATACTATATTTTGTGTAATCACAAAAAAAACATATCTTTATTTTAGAGAAATTTTTATATGTTCTATGAGTGAATTTTTATGTTATTTCCCCATTATGAGTTCTAGTGGAGATTCCACTTCATGTTCTAGTCAATATTACACTAGAAATTCCATTGTAACATCTGGTGGTTCTTCAATTCCAATTGTATTATTTATGATTCCCATGGAACAAAATCTTTCAATTATTTAGTGTGAATATTTTGTCAAATATGACATCGTAATAATATTTTTACTGGGAATCGATCAACATTTAAATGATATTAATAAAAGCACATTAAGGGACACTCCATTTTGGAATATATTTGAGTCTTTTCTATCTAATGCACTATAATAATTTAATTGAAATAAATCCTAAAACATTTTTTCTATAAACTTGATACATACAATTTGTCAAAAAGTACTTTTTTCAATTGTGGAATAGAATGAAAATATTGTGGAAGTGATTTCCAAGGGATATTTGGGATAAATAATGGTGAAATGGAAATAGAAGACTCATATTCATTCGAGCCAACTAAGGTACCATTATATATATATATTGAAATGTTTTTAGATTACTGAATCATATTGACACAAAAAGATCTATTTTAGAGACTCTAATAAGAAAAGAATTGGAGGATCACATTGAAAAAACATCACTATTATGTTTTTACACAATATTTGATATGTTTTTTTCTACTTTAGGTTCATAATTTATTTTGGGTTTCATAAATTAAATTGATTTTATCATATAAATTGAACAACAAAAATTTCCTGTAATCCAACAATAATTGATGAATTCTATTATAAAATTTCACATGTAGAAATAAAATATTGTAGGGGATATTTTCTCATCAGTTTCATGGAAATAAATTTATTTTCACTTATATTTAGAATTAGACATCATAGAATTATTATTTATGTAGTATTTGTTTTGTGAAAAATGAATATTACAAAATGAAAATGAACAATTGAAAGAAATACCCTTTCCAAAATTGATCTTGGATGATTTTGAATAGGCTTTCAATAAACTAAAAATTTAAAAATCAAAATAAAGTGGGGTAAGTATTCTGATTATTGTGAATTTTTTTTTGATATTTTATACACATTTATATATAAAAAATGTTATCATAGATTTAGATATAGGAAGAAGGTACCACGGAGTCAAAATCCACTATGGAATATGGTGGTCCGTAATTGAAGATTATATATAAAAAGGGCAGAATAAAATGTATTAATGAATAATATTAAAAATTGAAAATAAATCATGAGACTATGGAAAAAATGACAGGAAACAAGTTGAAAAATAAATAATTGGAACTATTGACAAGTGGAAACCCCATGAAAGATGAAAACAGAATAGAAGCAATCATTTATATAGAGGAATTGAACCCTATTGTGATCGAGCTAAACCGAAAAATAAATCTAATTAAAAAATGGGAATTGGTTGTTATTCAACACATTATATAAAATATTAAATGAATCACAACTATCCTAGAAAGTATAGAATCATTGAAGGGTATTGGAAAAATATATGAACGTATATAAATAACCACACCTCTACCCAACATCAACAATGAATAGGTGGAGGAAGAACACCGAGAAGAACCTGTTGAAATAATCCACACCTATTATAAATGACAACCAATATGAATAGTTGGAAGTACACAATATCTGAACGAGTTCATTTATTATAAATGTAATGTAATAAAAAATAAAATAAAATAATATTGATTCAATGCATGTTTATGAAACATGAGAGATAATAAGAAATAAAGTAATAGTACACTCAAAATCAATATACGATCCAAATAAGTTATAACAAATATTCAACCAAAACAATATTACAAGGACATTTGAATATAAAATCTATATTACAAGGCTGGATTTCATATAAAAACTGGCTACGATGAGTTAGATACTCCAAAAAAATTGGCTTTGACTTCCTTGTGAATATTTTGGAGTTAGAGACCACCAGATATATTGTTAGTACCAAATGGAATTACCACCCTAAATATAATTTTTTCTATTACCCACAAACAATAAATGTTTTCTTATAAATTTTTTTTATTATTATATTGTGAATTTCCGTAGGAATCTAAAAACTAATTCCTTTTCATTTAACTTAATGATATTTTTCATATTTTCAGTAGAATAATGATGAGTAGTCGAGTAAGTGTTTATTTAACCATTATTAGTATAGAATAATATCCAATTAATGTCACATCCTCCAGTCATTTTCAATGATATTAGGTTTTAGATTCAAATGTGAAATAGGTAAAAGAATCTGTGTAATAAGGAATACATCTAGAACTTTACAAGATGAATCGAAAGTTATTATCTGTGTTTCATTGGTGAAAATTTTATATTCAATATATTCTATGTTGAAAATGTAATTTTTAATATATAGATTAACATTATTTATATTTTCAAGAAATATTTTCTATAAAAAACAAAAATTGTATAGATGTGTTGATATAAAACCCAGTTAAAGATTATCTAAATATTAATAGAACTCTTTTATTCCCCATCAACACCACAAGTTTAAATTTTACATTGCTCATTTTTATGGTGGAGAGAAAATATTTTATCCTCTACCAATCGATTGTGTGGTGATGGAAAGGATAATTATCTTAAAGATTCATTATTAATGGTAATTATTCTTCTTATAAAAATGATTTCACTTTTAAAATTAGCCAAGGGATATTATTAAATGTGTTCAATACTTTACACTACCAGAAACCATTCATAGAAAAAATCATCAAGAAATAGTGCAATGAATACTTGATAAAGACTAGTCCAATGTTTATAATGATGGATAATCCTAAAATTATCTACACAACATATACTATGAAATAATATTTTGATAAATTTTGAAGAATTTGTAAAATAGATCAATCATATAAGATGTTTCTATCCAAAATTTAATTTGATGACCTGAGACTTTAAGAGGAAGAATGATTCATTCCTAACCCCATTAATAGTTGGTCATAGACATATTTTTTAATCATGAGTTTCCTATTTGATTTTTGGATTCCCATATACAAATAAACCATCAAAGGTCCCAATTTTGTGGTTATGAAATTAATTTTAAATAGAAAATATTTTCAAATCCATGGTTTAGATAACATTATTTTGTAAAGTAGTTGTTTTTTATCCTTAGATAGAATGAACAAATAATGTCAATATATGGGAAGTTAACTCAAATACCAATTTGGATGAATTTACATTAAAAATATAATATATTTACCAGTTTTTTCAGTAGTGTTAAAAATTAATTGGAACATAATGCCAGTATAAATGGTCTCAAATACAAAACTAGGTGTTTTACATGTCAAAATTTTTTATATGTATAAAAGGTTTCATATAGTACTCACACATTATAAATGATGTTTCTAAAAATGTTTAACCAGTCCATTTACAATCAAAAGATTCTATAAATACATTAAAGTGTGTATTATCATTAATAAAACTATACATTGTGTGGAGGTATCACAATTAAACTGAAATAAATAACTTCCATCCAATGTATGCTCTTATTTTCTCAGCCTCTCCTCCAATTATATAGATGTAGACTTCCAAAGATGATGTTCCAAAATCATGGAAGGGTCTTCCAACAAAATCAAAAAAACATATAATGATATTATAGAAAATTATTATTTAGCTAAATAAATTACATTTAAAATTGTTTTTACTGCCGCAACAACAAAATTTTATCTCGCTAGACCTGCAATTCGGTATGTGGAAAGAAAAATGATATTTAATACCACAATACCATTAGAATACATCTCTTAGAAATTAAATCCATCATAAATTGAAATCATAATATCATTATAGTATTGGAATTAATCTTTTTTCTATTCAATTGTTTCTACTTTCTGACACTATTTTCTAAAAATATTTAGATTCTAACAACCCTTGTCATATTTCTTCCCTTTTAAAATATGTATTTATTAAAAAAAATCCGAACCCTGAAAATAGAAAATTGAATTATTTGATGTATTTATAGTAGTAAAATATTTTTAAAAATAAATAAACCTAGAGAAGGATATGTCTTATACTTCATCTACCTCACAAGAAATGATAATCAACTTGACTGTCATTTGATCTTATATTTTTTACTTTGTTTCTATAACTAACTTTCTATTATCATTTACAACAAAAATCTCTCCATATAATATAATATTATTTCTTTCTGATCAGATCCACCTCCCTAAAATATTCTTTTTAGGTGTTGATATCAAGACATGTTAATCATAAATTTTTAAAACATGATAATAAAGACACCCAAAAAACTCAAATTTTCAACAAATAAAACTTAAAACTCCATTGGAATATTCATAAGATACATGGAATTTATCATCACATCCAACCATTCTAATAACACAAATAAATTGAAATCCAATTTTTATACATGGTCATATAAAATAATATGTATTAATTTGATATTGATATTGATAAAAATCAAGTATCAGGGGTTTATATCTTGTAGAAACCTGGAACTTCAATGCTTAATAAGGGTAAATGTTCCATGTAAACTTATCCTAAATCCCAAATTTGACATTTGTTCCTCAATATTTAATTTTTTCCAATATTCTCCCAAAAAACTTCACTAAATCTACATAGTGTAAATTGTTATGAATGTAACATTTAGGAATTCCATTAAAACATTCATATTATTTTGTGCTGTGAACACCCAATATTAAAGAATATTTCAAAAAGAAATGAGTCCAATTTTCATACAATACAAATTCATAATCGTACTTCTATGATTTTGACCCCCATATTCTTTTTTGAGGGAATCTTAATCACGATCAAAATGATGTGCATCACAATATTGGAACATACACTTCTAAAATCACCGTTTGGAAATTAGATCCATATTTCATCGATTTAACTATTGATTAATGACATTTTTCATAAAATTACACTGAAAAGGGAAATCTAGAGATCCCAATAAAACATTTCCAATAGATTTTATAATTAATTCATCATTATTATTCAAAATAATATGAGGTTTCTTCACGTAATGAACCTATAAATTTTGTTTTGAAAAAACCATGAAAAAGAAGTCATTGTTTCATCAAATAACAAAGATACTCCAAAAAAACAATTTCTATATGATTATTGTATCCCACAAAGAAACCTATGGGAATGTACTTATTATTAGGGATGAAATTAGAGTCTGAAAAAATAGTATCGCCAAATAACTCAAAACATCTCCTCATTTGATGATCATCCCAAATAACATTATTAATTTCCCCAGTGTGTAAAATAGAATAGTATAGAAATATGATGGAGTGTCCTAAGATTGTAATTACAAGTACTGTTACATGCAACATACATAAACATAAATCAATTCCATTTAATGTTCATAATATCAAAAATATATTAATTGAAACTTTTGTAACCAATAACATCTTAACGACCTACAATAGTTGTCACTAATGAGATGAAATCATTTCATTTAATACCTATATAAAAATTAACATATAACCCAATTTTTTGTGATTCAATTATTTTACATCGTAAAATAATCATATAAATTGATTTTATAATGTGAAATGTATTATTATTCCCTCTAAAAAATATGTTACTTGTAAATTTCCACAAACTCCTTAAAATGACCACAATTCGAGATAAGAAACATGTATCTATCTTAGTGAGAGTAAATTTCACCATTTTATCATGTTTCTCAACCATCATTTGTCCTTATTTACTAAATTCATAAAGCCATGAAAATTGATTTATTTATACTTTCTGCTATTATTGGAGTTTTTTATCCTACACTAAACCCATTTAGTCCCTATACATAACATAGAAACAATGTTCATCCTCAAGTGATTTGAACATCAACCCTAAAATTGGATAAATGGACGATGCATCATGAACTTATTTAGCATTGGATCAACATACAACAAAGAAATATTTTTTTGATGGAATGTACATAAATTTTAATAAAAATATTTAGTAAAATTATAATATTTTTTATAAATATTATTTATAAATCATTCTATTGAAATTTTTGTGGACCATCTAAGGAATCTTCCACCGTAACATGTAATAAATGTTCCAGGAAAGATCTTGAAAATATTATAAAAGAATATCTAGTTGAAGTTTCACAATAAAACAAATTTTTTTATTTATAAAACTACAGATTATATTAATTAAAATTATATTTTAATTATTATAACTATAAAAATTTCAATTATTGAAATTTTTAATTTAAATTTTTATATAGTTTTATTCTAATAATATTATTTTCAAATTAATCATTCATATAAAATATGAATAAAACATTTAAAAAAATTTATATATTATGGAAATTAAATATTTAAAAATATAAAAAATAAAAATATGTTTATGAAATAATAAATTAAACCAATGTTTTAATAAATGAATATATAAGTTATATTAAATATATTTTTCGACAAATGTTATGTAACTAAAATTTAAAAACCCATTAAGTGTTCTAGTTGAAGTTCCAGTGCAACTTCCAAAGGAAGTTCTAGGGGAAGTTCCACAATATAAAAAATTCATAATTTAATAAATCTACACAATATATTATTAATAATTATACATAAATACATATTTATAAAAAATTAAATTATAAAAAATTTAAATTACATTTTTCAAAAAAATTATATAAAAAATAATAATATACCAGGTAAAAATGAGTATAATCTCTGGGGAAAAATTATAGTCGATATTTTAGTTGATGTTCCACAAAAGAAGAAAATTATATATTTAGCAAACTACATAATGTATTTATTAAAATTAAATTATAAAAAATGTAATTATATGAAATAAAATTATAAAAAATATATATTAAATTTCATACATAGTATTATTAAAATATTATAATTTACCATAAAAAATTATATATAATATATTAATGAAATTGAAAATAAAATTTATATATTTCAAAAATTAATATTTACAAATGCATAAACTAGAATTATATTTATTAAATAATAAAAAAAATTATAATTAATTCAATTATAAGATAAATTGAATATTTTTTTGCAAAAACATATATTTATTAAAATTATAAATCCATTGTGCTTTAGAGTAGAAGCTCCCTAGTAACTTCTTGCAGAAGAACAAGTGAATGTTTTAGTATACATTCCACAATAAATTATTTTTACATATTGATAAAACTATAGAACATATTAATAACAAATAAATTATATTAAATATTTTTATATTAAATAAAATTATATAAAATATATATTATATTTGACACATATTTTTTAAAAAAATAATATAATTTCCCATTTAAAAATGTATAAAAAAATGAAAATAAAATGTAAATAAAATTTCAAAATTCAGGAAAATTTAAAAAAATATCACTTATATGATATACTGATTAGTCATTTTTAAAATATGTATAAATAATGATTTTAATTCCATCCATTGTTTCAATGGATGTTTTAATAGGAATTTTAGATGGATGTTTCCATCCAAATAAAATTTGATGGAAGATTTAATAGATCTTCCCCTAAAAATTGGCCTCTAGTGATACCATTTAATATCTCACTATAAATATCAGTGAGTAACTTGATGAAAATAACATGACATGAATAAAAAACACCTTCCAAAAAACACATTTGAACTGACCTTCGATGAATCCAACATTTCAGGTGTAGCCTAACGTAGTGTAAATGACATGAAATACTTTTCTCATTTGTAGTTTCATTTCACATGTTATAATCCTAATTAAATTGAAAATCTATCTATTTTCCACTATATCAAACTCATGCCATGTCTATAAATGAAGTGGTGATAACATAAAACCACATAATTGTAATATCTTGTAGAGTAAGGAAAAATATATATTAACATGCAAACTTTTCCATTCATTATATTGAGTAGGAGTTCAGACTCCTCTATTAATTCATACCAAAGATGAATAAAAAACATTTTCAGATTTTAGGCCATCACATTGAAGAATTTATCTGAATATTATACTATTATTTAAAATTAACTATATATAATTATAACTTTCACTATAATATGTATTATAAACATGGAATAAATTTATACATGTATCTTATAATTTTTGGATGACTAAAACAAAACTTTATCAAAAATTTGAAATTCCCTATTTTGTATAGTTTTTTCATGGAAAATTTTTTACTTCAATGTATTCTCATATGATTCTAGACTTAGTTTCTCTATCTCTATATTAATTAAGGTCACCTTCCTTTAACTATTTATATATTTTAGGTAACCATATTTCAAATAATAGTGGGATTTTTTCTATGGGCTTATAGACAACTCATTTTTTCTTATAGCCTACACGTACATGGTAAAGGTGTCAATAGTAACACTGAGTGAATTATGGGAGATTGTATTGCTAATATATTATGTACTTTTGGTTCTTATAATAGTTTCTATATAATTTTTTAGAATATTTTTTAGAAGGTCATGATATTAAAACTCATTTGTTAATATATTTCTGCCATGAAAAATTTAATTTTATTATTTATAGATGAAATAAAACCCAAAATGGGTAAAATTAATAGATTTTTTTCTCATAAGGATACTTTGTTGAGTAAAGGATGTTAAAATCCATATATTCATCACCAAATGTCACATAAATATTCCCTTCAATGAAATTTATTGTAGAGTTGTCACTCTTGAGAAATGGACTACCTATGATAATAGTAAAATGAGTCTTACATTTGTCTACTCCATGGTCATAATGTTGAAAATGGATGGAAACCAAAAACCTTGGACACTTGTAAGAATATATTCTAAAACACCTACTATATAAGATACTAATTTTTTGAAATGATTCAAAACCACTAGGATGGTTTTCAGTTATCTTATCTATAATTAATAACAAACTTAGTAAGGAATAACATTCGTTGATGCTCTTAAATCACATAATGCGCTTGAAAAATTTATGATATCTTATGGTGTAAGTAATTGAAAAGATACATTGATTCTATTCATCATGAGTTATTTATGGTGTTACAATAGAATAAATATATTTTACATAGTGTAATATTTTAATTTACACAAAATCTCCTCCTTTCAGTGCATTTTTTTTTGATAAATTTCTCATACATTTGGATCTGATGGATAGCTTAAAATAGAGGGATATATATTTCTACATTTATGAACTCTTCTAGGACCCCATTTTATAATTATTTATCATTATTTTTCTTGGGTTCTTCCATCCTTACAGTGAAGGGAGGTTGGGCTTGATGTGGATCATTTATTTTGTCTTTATTAGTATCCGTTTTCACTGGGGGTGTTTTCAAAAATGCAATAGATTATTTTTTACGTTTGTATTCATTAGGTTTAGTGATATTTATAATGAAAACATATTCTCCAAAAGTTGATTATTCCCGGAGCCACCAATCCTTTTCAATTACATATATATGAATGGATTATGAAGTATTATTAAATATAGATTATTTCATCGTCTCATTGATGTGTGTAATTATATAACAATTTTAATTCATAATTTATTTCACATGGTCCCCTAATGATGGTTATTTAGGTGGCCTTAGTTGATATCTTATATAAGTTTGAGTTATTTGTCATTATAATAGTGTTGGATATACTTTTTTTAAAGTATTTTTGTAAGGTTGTTCTCCAAAGTTTTTGGTTCCAAAATCTATTTTGAGATTTCGAGTACTCAATTATAACATGGTAATAGCATGGATCCAAATGGAACATACTCTAGTATGTATATTAATAGTTTTATTTAACTTGAGGACACCCATCATATTAGTGATCCTTGGATTGAATGATTTTTCATACCCAAGGGGGTATGGTGGGTGATGTATATTATAATTTTCTCAATTTATACATTTCAATATTAATGTTGATATATCTATTTCATCTAAAAATAATTATTTATAACCATGCTCCTCATGTAGTACTCATATGGTATTTCTCATACAATTTTTTTTAGTGTTCTGGAAAATTATTTCAATAATCTCTTTATCCTGATTTGGGGATTTGTTGACCAATTCTACTCTATTAGAAGAATCCAAAATGTTATGGTTCAAATATTGCAATCCTTGTTTAAATAATACAATGAATTGATGGTTTTATAGGTCTAATATGTGTAATTTTTTTAATCCTTTTATTGACTCATAATAATCATAATGGAACTCTCCACATAATTATTTGGTTTCATTAACATACATCCTTTGCAAGACACTCTTTGTTGTAGAGAAATACTTCTAGAATAAATCTTTGTGAAATTCTTTCCTGACAGTGATCTCTCTAGGTTTGATATTTATAGAGACACTCTTTTGAAGATCATTCGAGGGAGAATAAAAATTACTTCCAGTTATTTTACGCCAAAGAGGAACCTATAGGTTTGACTCCATTACAGAAATATAAAAATTATTACAGATGTATACTACGGTCTTCATTGGAAAAAATTTGAAACATAGGCAGGTGAAATATAAACCATGTTTTAAGCACACAGTCTTATGAATTAATCTTTTATAACACTCAGTTATTGTTTTTTATATTATTTATATACAATTCTCAAAATTTTCTATTAAAATTATATTTATATCTTACATTTATATGATTCGTAAGGTGAACCTAGTGGAATGAGAAAAAGGGGATGAGGAGTCCGTCAATCCGATATTGAAGAAATCCATTTCTACTACCTCTATGATTCTCAAATTCCATAGTCGCAATAAAAATGTTTGATCAATGTCTTGATCAAATCCTATGAGGTGAGATGAGTTATATGAGGTCATTTGTTGAAATAATTTATAAAAAGTTTGTAACAAAAAACATAGGTGTCCTCTATAATGGTACAAGGTTTGATGAAAACATATCGTGAAGTTATTCGAAACACAACACATGAATATATGATATATTTACTATAATTAGGAGTATCATTTTTCCCTCAATAAAACATAGATATTTTTTATATCTTTATTAAAGTGTTTGAATTGAGGGAAATATTGGATGTAATTTTTTTGTTGAAATATCAATTAAAAATAAAGTGGTTAGGGTATATATCATTTCCCTATCCTCCTATTACAATGTTATTAAAATTGTTCCATAATTTTCACCTAATAAAATTATATCTCTCAAATTGATCTAATATGGTAATTTTATTTTATATATATAATTAAAATTATCATTTTATTCACTATCCTTTCCAATTCTTGTAATCTTATATCTATTATCAGTCTCAGATTAACAAACTACATATAATCGGCTATGGTGATTTAGTCCTAAGCACCTTTGTGTGAAATCCCTAGTAGTATAGTAGATAAAATTAAAGGTGAAATCCATGAAAAATATCTAATTTATTAAAAAATTAAAATCAATAGTTGAATTAAAATGAAAATCCATAAAAATGATTATAATTCATCAATAGTGGAGTATGGGAGTTCACTAAAGCAAGACAAAAAATGGCCTATTATTCTATTATAACATTATAAAATCCTAATTAGAAGAAATTATAAAAGGAAAATAATCAATGGTTGCTTAAAAGTGTGATTTTGGAATATGTCCTACAAAACTTTAGAGTCAGTGTTCCTTCATCATAGTGAAAAGAGAAAAATTGGAAAATAATTCTCATAGATCATTACAATGTATCAAAAATTCATCTCTTGAGAAAAACATGTATCTTCAAATTCTTTCATGAACATTGGATCATGTTATTTTTAATGGTCCTAAATTCTATTATTAATGAATTCTCACACTTTAAATCCTATTCCAAGTGCATTTATATAGTATAATACATATTAAAAGTACCCATATTTATATATTGAATCCAAAGTGGCACTCTGACATGATAACCCATCATAAGGGTTCCCGGAGGTAGCCTCTATTGTATAAATGATAAATTTACATGACTGTCAAGTTGCAAAAACACCATTAAATGATCTTTGAAATTCACGAGTGCCCTTTACAAAATTGATTCCATGTAAAAATATCTCTTACATAGGTCTACCATTACATAGGTGTACACATATATAGGTTAAAACATACATAGGTTTAGTGAAGTAGTACAGCCTCTATCATCATCAATACTTTCTCAATGGTATTATATCATGATCCTGGTTTTCATTCTCAATCGAACTAAAATCCATAATATTGTGATTTTTTTGGACCTATATCTTTCCTCACTCATCCCGATAAACAATTCATTGGAATTAAAAATATGGGTTCTCCTTAAAAGACATGTTTTTTTATGAAAAAAATTTATTAAATTATTTAAAAAAAGTTTACAAAACATTACAATTCATAATTTATTAACTTTTCATAATTGGATTCCAAATCAAATTCTTATTCCTTTTAAAATAAAAAACAATCTATCAAAGTCTTATTTATACAAAAATAACAATTATTTTTGAGTGTAAACATTAAAATTTATTATATAATTTTCAAAATTAATTTTAAATAATTTTGAATTCATTTTTACCATTAAATTCAAAAATATGAATAAAATAATTATAGCTCATGAATTAATCCATTAAACATTTACATTATATAGTAAATCAGAACATTGTAGTTCAAAATTAAAAACAAAATTAGATTCAAATTTTATGAAAAATAAATGTATAGGCTCCTCATTTTAATTACAGAAAAATATATGTGAATTATTTTTTTTATAATTAAGATTTATTTTATAAATTCACAAATTCACACAAAACAAAAATTTATTAGTTATTATTATTAAATTAGTGGGTATAATAAATGAATAATAATAAAATAATTTTTGAATGTTCATCTCACATCTTCATTATTTTTCGGCATAGGTTACGGCACTCTCGTATCATTATCATGAAAGTAACACTTTCCGTTCAAGTCATATGGTATTCCCCATTAATGTTTTTCCCACTTTTTACATATTTGTTTTCATGGTCTATCTCATATTGAGATTTTTTAGAATCACCAAGTGACGTTAAAAAAATATTTAAATTGTTATGAACAGAAAATACTCATCCTAAAAACCAAAATATATCCTTTAATTAAATAACATCAACACCCCTATCATTTCACTGGTTGTTAATTTGATATGATTCCAAATATTTTGGTATTTTTTAATAAATCCTTTCGTTTAGTAGTGTTTCAAAACATAAAAGACAAAACTAATAAAAATTTCTTAATATTTGAATGTTTGATGATTATTTATCCTTTATACAAAAATATCAATTCACCTCTCATAGTGGACTCATTATAATAACCACATGGTCTTTAAATCCTTACATTAAAATAGGTTTATCGAAGTGAAACTTATCACTCAAAATATTACATCAAATTATAGTTTTTATTAAAATCGTTCTTTTTATTATTAAATTCAGAATGAAAATTTCAACCTTTCATGCTACATTAGGCTTGACACCAGACTACACATGAAAGGATTCAACAAGGAATTTCATCATAGAATTTCTAGATAAAATTAAAATCAGGTTCATCTAATTATAACTTTAGAACTATTAGCCCATGGATTCGGTACCTCTCTAATTCATACATGTCTTAAAAAATTCTAAAACATTTTATTAATATCGGAAGTGGGGTACCTGAAACTTCCTCATGTTGAGGATGATGGTGAGTGTCCATAATCAAAGATTTCTCTAATCACATTCACAATAAACCCCATTATCAGAATTAATAATTATTTGAAGGATTCCAACCACTTTTTAGAATCTTTGAGTATTTCATCATTCATGCAATATATTAATCCTTGGGTAGAAAAGATACAAATATATTCCCTCACAAAGTAGGAGGATTATTTTTCTATAAGCCTAATTTCTACCTTGAGTATCTTTTAATGAATTATCCTGATTTTCTATGCATGAAATTATTTGGGATGTTTATATCGCATGTCCCATAATGGAATTTTCATTAATAGATCTATCTTCCTTCTTGAATTATCATTTCATTTCTATTAATTGTGTATATGGTTTAGAGATAGTTTTCGAGATTTTCACTTCATTAGTTTTAGTAAAGAAGTTTTCTTCATATAATCTTTGAAATATATTTATCAAGGAATAATTATTCCCCATTCATGAATCCTAAAACATTCCTATTTGGAAATGGATATAAAGGTTATTATTATTTATAAAATAACCCTATATCTATTTTCTCATGGTGATTATGTCGTTCATTATTTCCACCAGATTCATAGCATTTGATATCTCTCTAGAATAAAACACAAAAATTGAATGTTTTTTCATTCTTATGATCAATAAAACACAAGTTACATGACATTGATGAGTCCTTTTTCAGTCGTTTTTACATATTATGGGGTCCCTCTTATGTGCATTTCATGTACACACCAAATATTCAATTTCAATATAAATATTCATAACACGGTTATTCTAATGAATTGGTTGTTTTCATCCATATAAAAGAATCTTTCCATGTTTATCCACTGAGAATGAATTATTATTTTTTGTTTTATCATCACATTTTAAAGGGACAAGAAATAAATATTATAAATCATTCTAGAGATTCCTCTTATGCATGGAATCTAATAGGTTCCTTACTAAAAATAATTCAACATCGAACCATTGGGTCTTCTTACATAGTGATTCTAGTTGAGCATTAACTTATACATCTATATTATTTCTACTAGATATATCCTCATCCAAGGCTTGTTTTATATTATCCATAATGTTATCTTCTCTTTTATTTTAGATTTTCATTCGAGAAATAGAGACTTTTAATCATTCATGTTTTTTGTTGAATCCTTTTATTATCATTAACCACATCATCCATAAAAATGGGAAACTCATCCTTTTTGTAATAGGATTCGCATTTAAAGCATTTTTAGTTATTCGTTAAGTAACAACATGCATTAGCATCATATGGAATTTCCATACTATATCATAATTCAAACAATGTTGCATTGAGATCCTCAAATTGAGGTTTTAGATTAACTCATTCATGATTCTAATTTTACTCAATAATTCATTTTGGTCGAATTTTAATGGATTATCATGGGCCTCAATAAATACTAATATTGGTGGATTGATTTATCTATCCCAAAAAAGATGGTTTCACTATTGGACTATTAATGTTATTTATCAACACGCCTACGAGATTCATATCTCCATTGGTTTTTTACTCAAATTCAAATTCATCATATTCATATTATATTGTTATAATAGTGTGGAATGGTCAGCTTCAATGGATATTGTACATTATTATTCCTCACATCAGCTTCATTGATTTTCAATGATCAGTGAGGATGCTTAAAAAATAAGGTTTACATTGAACAATAGTTTAAGGTTGCTGTAGAATAAGGTAAATTTTTAGTGGTACCATAGGTGTGGTGGTAGCATAATGATCACACTAGCGGTAGAATATAAGAGTGTTAGAGGTGATAGTGTGGTGGTAGCAAGGGTTACCTCAGATTATAGCCGAACATGGAAATAGTTTGTTGGTACTAGCATACCTCCACTTCTATTGGTAGAAAATATTTGTCACTACTAATAGAAGGTTTTTTATCACTAATGGTAGTACGTAAAAAATAATGTTATCCAAGATTTATAGCATTATTATGTGAGTTTTGGTAGAAATGATTCCTAGTAGTAATATTATACTTAAAGGTAGAAATATTTTACATTAATTTTAGTAGGAATTCTCTTCTGGTTGTAATAGGCTAGCGGTAGAATACCACCCCTTCTGATGATAGTTATAGACCCGTGTCTTGATAGTTATAGAATAAAATATCAGTAATTAATGAAACAAAAGTAGTAGGCTCTACACCACAAAAAATTTACTAAAACTTATATTTTTTCTATGAAAAAAAATTATTAAATTATTTACCAAATTTTTAAAAAAAACATTAAAATTCATAATTTAATTACATTTTCATAATTGAATTATAAATAAAATTATTATTCATTTAAAAATAAATAAAAAATCTATCAAAGTCTTATTTATACAAAAATCAATATTACTTTTCAGTGTAATCATTAAAATATAATAGTTAAATTTCAAAATTCAGTTTTTAAATAATTTTGAATTCATTTTTTCCATTAATTTAAAAAAATGATTAAAGCAATTACAACTCATGAATTAATCAATTAAACATTTATTTTCTATATTGATTCATGAAAGTGTTATTGAAAATAAAAATCAAAATTAGCTTCAATAGTTTTTGAAAATCAATGTAGGGCCTCCTCATTTTAATTCCATAAAATTATATATGAATTGATTTTTTATAAATAACAATTATTTTCGTAATTCATAATGTAAAAAAAATGATTTGATATATTAATTCTATCAGTCATTATAATTAATAAATATTAAAAAATGTTTTTCAAATATTCATCTCACATCATCATAATTTTTTTGACATTGGTTACACTACTATAGTATCAATATCATGATAGTTCTACATTCAATTTAAGTCATCTAGGATACCCCTTTATTGTTTTCCCATTTTTTACATATGTATTTTCATGTTCTGTCTCACATTGATATTTTTTGGAATCACCAACTGACATTGAAAAATATATTTAAATCATTATGAAAAATCATGACTCATCTTTAAAACCAAATTATATCTTTCGACTATATAACTTCAACACCCCCGTCATTTCACTAATTGTGAATTTGAGATGTTTCCCAATATTTTTTTCATTAAGAATAAATCCTTTCAATATTCAGTGTTTGAAAACATAAAAGAATAAAAAAATAAAACATGTCTAAATTTCATCTTGTATAATGTATAGTTATCCTTTTGACAACAAAAGTCAATCCACCTCTCTTAGTGGACTCATTCAAATAACCACATGGTTTGTAAATCCTTACTTCAAAATTGGTTTATCGAAGAGAAACATATCACCTAAAATATTACCTCAATTTATAGTTTTCATTTGAATTGTTCCTTTTTATAATTAAATTCAGAAAAAAATTACTAGATTTAATTCCACATTAGTATTGACACCAGGTTGAAATTTAAAGGCTTCAATCGGGGCATTATTCTTAGAATTTCTAGCTAAATTTAAAATAATGTTTATTTATTTATATTTGAGAACTATTGTCCCATGTATTGTGTCCCTCCAGAATTAATTCACGTATAAAAATAAGTTAGAACAATTATTTTATATGGGTATAGGGGTACATAAATCTTACTCATGTTGAGTATGATGGTGAGTGAACCTAGACAACCACTTCTCCGATCACATTCCCATTAGACTCCTTCATCAGAATTGAACACTATTTAAAAGATTCCAATCACTTTTCATATTCTTTGAGTATTTTATCTTTAATACAATCTATTATTCATTGGTTATCATAAAAAAACATATTCCTTCCCAAAATACGAGGAATTTTCTTTCTATAAACCTTATTTCTTCCTGGAATATTTCTTAATGAATTATCATGACTTTCAATGCATGACTTTATTTGGGATTTCCTTTTCACGTTTCCCTTCCTGAATTTATCATTAATAGATCTAGCATCCTTCTTCCATTACATTTACATAATTATTCTTGATGTATAAGGTTTAGAGATAGTTTTGGAGAGTTTCGTTACCTTAGTTTTAGTAAAGAAGTCTTCTTCATAAAATTATAGAACTCTATTTATCAAGGATTCAATTTCCCCTTTCATGCATCCTATAGTGTTCCAATATTCGAATGGATATTATGGTTATAATTATTTATAAAATAACCATACATCCATTTTCTCATGGTGACTATGTATTTAACTATTTCAAACATATTCATAGCATCTGACATATCAACATGATGATATGAAAAAAAGAAGGTTTTTTCATTCATATGATCAATGTATCACAAGTTTCATGACATCGTTGTTTCATACATTAGTTGTTTTTACGTATTACGAGATCACTCTTATGTATAATTCGAGTACCCTCCTATGATTCTATTTCCATGGAAATATTCATAACTCTATTATTCTAATGAATTTTTTGTGTTAATCCTTATCCAAATATCTTTTCATGTTTCTCCATTGAGAATGAATTATTAGTTTTTGTTTTATCATCACATTCTAAAGGGTCATGAAATAACAATTGTAAATCAATATAATGATTAATCTAGTGCTTAGAATCTAATAGGTTCCTTTCTAAAAAATTCCACTTCAAACCATTGGATCTTCCTACCTCGTGATTCTATTTTAGAAAAAACTTATAAATTTCGAGTCTTCCTACTAGATATATTCTTTTCCAATTATTGTTTTTGATTATAAATCATTTTATCTTATACATTATTTTAGATTTTCATTTGAAAAACAATGTGTTTTAATGAATTATTTTTCTTAATAAATAATTTTACAATAAATAACCACATTATCCATATGAATGGAAAACTCATAAATTTTGACATCAAATTCTGATAATCCTTCAAGTTTATTTTCATTTATTTTGATTGTAGATTGAGTTGTCTCAGTTTTGTGTATATCAAATTTTAATTTTCTTTGTGAGAATCATTCATGTCATTAAGGTATGTTGCAATGTCATTATATTTTATTTAGTAATATAATATTTTATACATTTTTTAACTAATTAATATTAATTAATAATTCATTTTCCAATTTAATTATAACATCACATGTTTTTAAAAGAATAAAATATGTTAAATAGTGTATAGAATAAGCCACATCAAACTTAAGCGTACAATAAAATATTAATATGTTACCTTATAACCTTGTGGTTGAAATGGCAGGAATGAATAGTATTATTTGATTTATGAAAATATGGTTTACACATGTATCTGATTAATACCTTTGTGATCAATTATTTAAAAATGGAAATAATACTATTTTTAAATAAAATGAAATGTTTTCCCAAAAAATGATTTAAATGAAAATTAGTGACATTATAAAATAAAAAAATCACTCCTCAAGAATTTTAATATTAAATATATATATAATATAATCAATATAATATTTAAAATTAATTTTTTATGATTTATATATATGATATAATAACAACGTCAATTTTTCATATAATATAATTATTTTTCAAAAAAAATGTAGTTTCTCCAGTTTTTGATGGAGAATACATTTTAAATCTAGTTTTTGTAACTTATATAAGTTCTATTTAACAAAATTAATTTTTCATTTATAATAGGGATATCAAAATTTACTTTCACTGATATTTTGTCATTTTTCTCATAAAATTCATATTTTATTGAATAATGAAAAATAATACATTTTAATTCAAAACTGCCTTTTCTTATAATTTTATTTTATTGTTAGACTATCAGTTGAATTGGTTTAAAAGTATATTTATAATAATTTTTATTATTTAATCCAATCATGATGATTTTATGCAATTTCACATTGAAATTTGATAGAAACACATGTCAGTCTTTTTTTGGTTTGTACTTTTAAAGCATACGTATTATCATTTTTCCCAATTGGAATTAATTTTATATTAATTAATGTAACATCTGTGATAATAATTTGGAAAATGGATTCTACATTTGTAATCATAGGTTCCAAATAATGTAAATAGGTCCCTTTTATTTTTTAGACATTATGAATAGTAACATTAGTAATTATTTTTATTTAACATAGTGAAAGGAAAAAATCGGGTAAATATGAATAAAAATAATATTACAATAACCATAAAATTACCAAACACATGACATAATACTCTTGAATGAGATATGGCTGACCATATAAACCCTTGGGATGAAAATTTTTCCTTTTTTATCCACTTGGGTGTGATTATGAAACTTATAAAATTTAATTTAATGTAAAAAAATTAAGTTATAAACATATATAATCTTAATAAACAATCCTAATATGGGTTTATATAAGTGAAATTTTTGAATATAAAGATTCATTAGAAACCAAATAAGATTTATTAAATCATTTTATATTTTTTATAATTTTTAGTCGTTAAATAATTAAATTTAATTATGACAAAATGATAATTTAGTGATTGTCTTATAAATGAATTAATCGAATAAATGATATTATAAAAAATAAACTAAACACTATTTGGAATAATTTATGTTGTTCACTAATTTAATAGTTTAATATTAAATTATATAAAGCTATTGAATGGTTTTTTCAATGTTATATCCCTATTTATATTTTATTTAAATTCAATAAAATTTATTGTGTAATAGTTGATATAACTGATTTTTTATAAAAATAAAACATTAAAAAATATTAAAATTGATAAAAATATTTTAAAATCATAAATTGACTTTTATAAGGTCTATATGTTTATAAATATTCCAATTATGTGAAATTTTCCCAATACAAGTAAATTTAATAGCTTCTTAATAATTAAAATGTTGTTCACATAATTAAATATAAATTAGACTAATTAAGGGTAATATGATAAGAAAAACTGTAAAAGAAAACCAATACATTTCTAAAAATAATTTGTTGATAGTATTTATAGATAAATTCATCTCTAATTTCACATATCTAAAATTTGAATCATTAAACTAAAATATTAATTTATATTAATTTAATATTTTAAGAGTTTCCAAGGGTTCCCCTCACCTCTCCTATAAAAAGGTACCATCTCTTCTATAATACTCACACAACAAAATCTTTTTAGTTCATAAATTCCCTTCCCAAACCTCTAAATTCAATCACTACCCACATTTTTTAGGACATAGTTTAGGCATAACACCCTTCTTAGAGTTGTTAATGTGTTCATCAATGGGGATCAACCAAAGAAGAGTTATCATTTTTTAAGAGTTTTTATTTTATTTCTTTTTCCACATCAATTAAATATTATTCTTCCTAGGTGAAATATAAAATACATTATCCTCAAAATTATAGGATGTTATTATGTTAATATCATCCACTAAATACATCTCTACTTTCATCAAATGGGAATGGAAATAATCATTTACGTGTACAAGTGAATTATCGCCTCCATGAATGATTTAGTTTATTTTCCAATATCACCTATAATGATTTTTTATAATGCTGGAATTAATATTCGTATATTATTTTGATGAAATATTAATAATTTTTAAATAATTATACTTCAATTATGTTCTTACCTTCCATGCACAAAAAAACAATAACATCGTTCATGTGTACGTGTGAACTATCATCTCCACGAAACGATATAGGTCATTTTTATTCACCACATCACTTGTATGAAATATATATATGTATATTTACATAATTATCATGATTATTATAATATTGTGATAATTCCTTAGATATAAAATAATAATTACCTTATTTCTATAATGATCAATGAAAAATAAAATGTTACTCATGCGTAGGTACATCTTACCATCTCCATGAATATAACATTTTTCAATTTTCATAACCATAATTAATTGTTTGATGTAAAAAGTATGATTAAATTATAAATATGATTATTATTTCTTGAATACAATTCTAGAGATGATGTAACTCTGACCACATGGACAAAAACAAGTTCATTTTTTACTCAATTACAAAATATCGGCATAACGTCGGATATGAACAGAAAAAGTTATGTAATTTTTATAACATGGTAATTAGTGATTTAAAACGAATAATAAATTTTAAAATTGTTCTCATGAAATTATAAATTAACCTATGTTCATTATTCTTGAAAATAAATAATGCACATGACAAATTAGACCTAATGTAAAGGACTTCTGCTCAATCATCTTTCATTAAGGCGTATTTTAATGTCATGAACATTTATTATCATATTAGGTGTATATAAAACCATTTGGATTGTTAAATCATTAAATAGTATATTATCATGATAATTAAAGTATTTTTAATATTCCTTCCTTAATTATATTTGTTTAGTTGTTACTCAATATGGAAATGGTCTCCTTACCTAAAATATAATTTTAAAATATATTAAATTATTATTATTCTAAAACCATAAACTTCATGTCTATGATTTCAATATGTGTTTTTATGAATTTATTTGTATGGACTTGAATGTTTTAAAATGATAGTTTCCATAAAAATTCAATGGGGTTTTGGACACATTGACTCAAACCACTATTTATTAAATCTATTAAATGGTTTTTGAAATGGATACAATATTTCAATATCTTGAATTTATTTCTTGTGATTTATGAGTGAAATTTTGGTACTATAAGATGGTTATACAACATTATAGATTATTATGTTTTTTAATGAGTTTCGTAAATCATCATGGTTTTATAATTTTATGGTTGGTTGTATTCATTATTTTATTGTGGTAATATGAAATGAAATTTTCAGATAAAAGATGGCATTTTCAGAGAAATTAACATTTTAGGTACTATTGGGTTATTACTTTTTGGGATTCAATATGAATGGGATGAGATAAACATTTAGTTTAAAATATTTGATCGATATTTTTGATGATTTTTTCTTATATTGGAAGTATATTATAAGAATGATATAGTTTTAGAAAAAGGACATCTTGTAGGATGTGTGACAACACATCACGGCCGAAAAAGACATGGGGATAAAAAGCACAACCAAAGGGTGAAAAGGATTTATATCCAACCAATTTCCTATGTAATTTCCCTTATTAGTATGAAATCATTATTTTTAGTTAAATTATTTGATAAGTTGATTTTGGGAAGTTATGTTTTACAAGAAATATCATTAGTATTGGAAATTTATATGGTGATCAAGTGATAATTTTTATTTTGGAAGATGATTTCTATTTTGGGAACAATATATGCCTAAGGAAAATATAATACAATTGGATTTTATTTTAGGAGTTTTGGTTTCACAATATTTAGGAAGAACCTATGTTGTTATTGTATAATTATGGATATTTGGTTTATTTATGGTAACGATTAACCTATCTTGTAGAATATGGGATTAGTTTAATTACTTTAGTAATAAGACAATAAGTGAAGTTGATGTTATTTGAAGAAAAATGGTAAAATTTAACTTGGAATTATATGTTATCAAATCCTTCTCAATTTTTAGGTTCAATCCTAGTTTGGATTATTTTTGAGGAATTTTAAGAACAATTATTTTGTTGAATAGTCTATGATAATCTTTGGTAATTTTTGTTTAATATTAAGAATAAATGTAATAATTATCCTTTTAAAATATTATAATTTATGGAGGAATTATCTGATCTTGTACTTAACATATTTTTTAGGTTAATTTTTTAAGACAGGATAAATGGATAATTTTTTTTGGAATATTTGATTTTCTAGAAGTTGATTATAGTGCTTCAGGTGTAAAACAAATTCATCTTAAATACTCTTAATTTGGTAATAAAGATGAGTTTTTCATTGAATTATATTAATTCATGAAACTCTACTTGTCAAGTATGTATATATCCTTAAATTATTATTCTATGTAGTAAACAAATTCCTCAACTTTATGAAAAGGATCTTAAAAAATGTTTTAGGATTACTTCTCTAACTGGAAAATCAATGAGCATTTATCCCATAACATGTTTTTGGTTTTCTTATTTTCAAAATTCTATTGATAATTTTATCCATCACTCTCAATCATAAATTGAAGATTATTTTTTCATCCATAATCTTGTTTTCTTATATGGAGTCCCAGTACATGTTATCTCAGGTGACCTTTTTATGATCATTTATTTATCATAATGTGAAAGTATTATTTACCATTTTTCTGATGTGGGAATTAAATAAATTTATTTTTAAAAGTCATACATCAGTTACAAATGAAAAATTCAAATTAAAAGGTTGAAATTTCCAAAAGGGGGAAGAATGTTACATCCTGAGTGTTTAAAAGGAGGCAATATGTTCAATATCATATATAATACACCACATCAAAATTAACAAAATGACTAAATATTATTCTGTTTCCTTATAAATTAGATTCTAAAATGGTTGTAATAAATATTATTAATTCATTTATGAAAATATTTTTTACACAATTATATAATTAACACATTTGTGAATAATTATTTATAAATGAAATTAATACCATTTTTAATAAAAAGAATTTTTTTTGAAACACTATTTAAATAAAAGTATGATTGTTTATAAAATAATAAAATAACTCATTTTGGATTTTATTAATGAAATTTATATTTAACTTATTCAATTTAATATTTAAAATTCATATAATATGTTTTCTAGAAATGGTTTAAGAACAACGTCAACTGTTTTATAGAATAAGTATTTAAAAAAAGAAGTATTAGCTATTTCTGATGGATAGCCCTTTTAAAATCTAGTTTTTTCACTTTTAAATATTATATTTGATGAAATAAACATAATATTTGGAATTGGAAAATCATAATTTTCTTTGTTTTAAATTTTGTTATTTTTTAATAAAATTCATATTTTAATTAATAGTGAAAAATACCACATTATAATTAAAAACTTCTTTTTTGCCTAATTTATTTATATTTTTATATTATATTTCCAATTTGTTTTAACTTTTTTTATCACTTAATATAATTTTGGTCATTGGTGGTAATTTTACATTGAAATTTGATATAAACACATGTTAATATTTTGAGGGTTTTTACCTTTAAAAACCTCATTTTCTCATTCTCCCAATAGGAATTAATTTTAAATTAATTGCATAAACTTTTTTTTTTAATTTAAAAAATGGATTCCATATTTGGAATCATAATTTCAAAATAATGTAAATAGGCCTCTTTTTTTACATTATGAATGGTAACATTAATAATTTTTAATTTCCATGGTTAAACGGTAAACCGGATAAATAAGGGTAAAAATAATATGATAATAATATAAAACTATCCCAAAAAGTGTCATAATCCTATTGGATGATATATTTATGACCTTGAAACCCCTTGGGAAGAAAATGTGGCCATTGGAAGCCACATGAGTGTGATTATGACACTTATACCCTTTAATTTAAATTAAAGGAAAATATTTTACAAAGAAATATCTTCTTACTAAAACGATTTTAATACGGGTTCATATAAGTGATATATTCGACTATAAATAGTAATTATAAATATTATAATATCTCAAAAACCGTGGTATTTTATTTATAATTTGTATTCATTATATAATTAAATTTAATTATGATACAGTGATTACGCAGTGATTTCCATATTAATGAAAAAAATAAAATAAATTATATTATAATTGTTATAATAAATAATATTTCAAATAATTTATGTCATCCATAAATTTATACATTAATATTACATGTTATGATAAAATTAAATTCTTTTTGAAAGTAATCTAAATGTTTTTATTTTATTTAAATTAAATGAAATGAATAGTAAAAAAATTACATAATTGTTGTTTTATAAAAATAGTAATTTAAAACATTATTTAAAAATACTAAAAATATTATATAATCTCAAGGTGAATCTAAAAAGATCTAAAATTTCATTAACTATCCAACCATTGGAAATTGCCCCAATATATGTTAAATTAATAGCCTCTTAAGAATTTAAATGTTATTACAATAATCAAAATTAAGAGAGGATAATTAAGTGTAAACTGAAAAGATATGAATTAAAATAAAATCAATACATAACCAAAAATTATTTTATTTTATGATTTAAAACTATCCATATCATATCTTAGAAATATCTCTTGTTGGAATCATTTGGATTAAAAAATTAATTTCTATTATTTTTATTATTTTAAGAGTTCCCATTGTTTCCCTTCCCCTCTCCTATAAAAGGTACCCTCTCTTCTCTAATATTCACACTTCAAACAATTTTTTTTGGAAAATAGCTTCCCAAAACACTTACTAGAATCTATCCCCGAATTATTTATGCCTTATTGTAGTCCATAACACCCTTCTTATAGGTGTGAAGTTTTTCTTCAATGGGGATCAGCCTAAAGAAGCATTATCATTTTTTAAGAGTTTTTATTTTTTATCTGCTTCGACATCCATTAAATATAATTCTTCCAAAATGAAATAGTAATTATATTATCCTTAATATACTCAGATTTTATTATGTTAATATCATCCCTTAAATACTTCTGCACTTCCATTAAATTGTAATGGAATTAATCATTCGTCTGTACGTGTGAATTATCACCTCCAAAAACCGATTTAGTTCATTTTCCATTACCTTCTTACAATTTTGTTTATAATGATGGAACTAATTTTTATATATGACGTTCATGAAAAATCTATCATTTTAAAATAATAATATTTCAATTATTATATTACATTCCTTGCACATGAAAACATTAACGTCCTTCGTGTGTACGTCTTAACGATCACCTCCATGAAGCGATATGAATAGTTTTTATTCATCACATAACATGTATGATATTTATAGGTATATTAAAATTATTATTATGATTAAAATATTATTATTATAATTTTAGGAATATAAAACAATAATTAACTTATTTCTATAATGATCAATGAAAAATGAAAATGTTTCTCAAGCGTGCGTACAACCTATATTCTCCATGAATATAACATTATTAATTATTCAAAACCATTATTAATGGTTTGATTAAAAAAGTATGATTAATGTATGAAATTGATGAATATTTCATGACTACTCTTCTAGAGAATATGGAATTATGACCAAATGGACAATTTATATATAAAAATGTTTGTTTTAGACTCAAGTACTTAATACTGACAAAATGTCCAATATGAAATTAAATAGGTATGTAATTTTATAACATGGTAATAATTGATATAAAGGGAATAATAAAATTGAAATATGGTATCATTTATTTATAAATTAGCCTTTTTTTATAATTTAGGAAAATGAATAACTTACTTGAAAAGTTGGACTCAAGGTAAAGGAAATCGTCCTAATCTCATTTCATCAAGGCATATCTTGATGTTATCCACATTTATTATCATATATGGTGTATATACACCCATTTTGAAGATTTATATCATGAAATAGTATATTAGGATGATAATTAATGATATTATTAATGTTTTTTACATAATAATTTTTATTCAGGTGTTTCTAAATGTGGAATGGGACACTTTAACTAAAACATCATGTTTAAATATTTTAAATATTTACCCTTGTTAAACATTCTATTTCATGTCCAAGTTTTAAAAATGGATTTTTAAGAATTTATTTTTATGGAAATGAATTTTTTAAAATGTTAATTTCATTCAAAACATTCAAAGTGGTATGGGACACATTGATTCCATTGTCTCATTGTTAAATGTTTTAAATTGTATTAATAATTGGATGAATATTTCCATATATTGAATTTATTTCTTGTTATTTATGAGTGAAATGTTGATAATTTCAATCTTTTTTTGTTATTATTATGTTATGGTTCTTGCGAATTGTTAACGTGTATGGCTGGTTCCCTGATAAACTTTGGGCAGGTGAGCATGTGATTACTCTGAAATGAAGTGGGTAATGAGACAAAGGTAAACATTAAGGTTTCTCTAAAGTTATTTTGGGAATATACTATGATGGGTATTACAAACATTGCCACAATGGTTACTCACTATGTGGCTATAAAAGCTAAAATGTATGTATCATGTGAATTCCATAAGTTACCTTTTAGATTTATGATATCTAATATGTTTTTATAGAATATAATGATTTCATGGGGTATGTTAATAAGTTTATGTGTTATGGTTGAAAAGTGTGATTTTTGAAAATGTTTCCATGGGTTTAAAATATTTATAGTCTAATGGTCTTATTCCTAATTTTATATTCCTTATTTTATTTTTATTCTCATAACAAGATTTAGAAATGTTTTTCACAGGACTAATGACTGGTAAGGACAAAGAAGACTCTATGATGAGAGTATTTAATATATTTCTTGAAGATAAATCATGTTTTATTATAATGAATTTAATTTTTGAAAAACTAGAGAGTGAGTAGAACTGTATACTTTTTAATTTATGAGTTTTTATGTAATAGTTAGGGAGAAATTCTATAAAACACTACACCTGTAAAGATCCCCAATGTGAATTTTGGATTTAACTCAAGATTATGTAATGCTTATGGGAGAGTCCTTATATTAATTCCCTAAATTTATTATGTTAATCAATTGTCCACATGGATTGATAAATTGTAACTTTTCCTTTTTTAAAACCATGGGACTACCCCATCATATGTGGTTCAAATATCACATGGTTGATTGGGGTACTCACTAATATTTTATACAATATTAAATGAGTGATGTTTTCAAAATAATATTTTTTATGACACACTTCTTGATGTTGTTGGACACATACAACTAAATCTCTCTCCTCCAAAAAACTAGTCTACATATTAGGATTACAATTGATTTTTTCTTTTTAATTGATGTTCTGTAATTTTCCATGTCATGCCATAACTTAGGATCAAATTTATACTTCCACATTCAAAAAATACATGAAAAAAATCATAGAAAAAAATAGAACCGACAATTTAGTAGCACTTTTTAGGTTTGAGGGGGTAATTGGTACTTTGAGATGAGGGTGAATTATGGTATGGATACATTTCAATATCTTCCTACCCCAGTGGAACTTTGCCTCTTAACATAAAGGATTATAATTTTTTTTAATTTTTTTTATCTATTTATATTTTACATGAACAAATTTTATATATTAATTACCATGTATATTATAATTATCAATAATATTTAATGATGTTTCATATGAAGTAAATAAAAACATAATAAGGCCATAAGGTTTTTCCATAAACCACTATAATGGGTCAGTCCAAGAAGTATACTACTAAAATTGTGTTTGTGCCCAAAAATTACATATCTCACTACTTGTTGCTTTAAGATATGTCACATCGACCCTATCTCACTACCTATTTATTTTGGAGAGGTCACTCCTACCAATGGTCACTTCCTGTTGGTCAAGGCTAGGTCACTCATGAAAAGGCTCACTACATTTCAATCATGAGAGGTAAATGTATTAAATCCACAATATCACATCCTTTACACCATCCATTTTTTCTCACAACTTCTAAGGGAAAAAATATTAGATCAAACGATTAGTATAATTTCACAATGTTGATGTAGATAAATATGTTGTTAGAAGGGTGACACTGAAACTCTAGTTTCTCCTTTAGATGCTTGTTTGTAATTTCACATTAAGAAAATTATTTATATAAGAGGTCATAGAATCTCAGTCCATTATTTCTTGAAGAAGTAACGAATCTCCTTCATTAATGGATATTATTTAACTCCACCTATTCTTCTTTGTAAAATCCTTTACCAGATGCCAAGGATTCTTGTTTCTATAATAATTATTGAATGTGATTCTTCAAGAACATTTGAATATATTAAATTTTATAGATTTGGTAACTCCTCCAATAAACATAACTATTATAAAGTTAAACAAAATTATTATTCATTAATTATTAAAATTTAATAGAGTTATCTCACTCTCCCTTTTCAATAGATATTTCAAATTATGTAGATTTTAATTCTTCTACGATGAGATCTTTCATATGATGAAATTTTTTTCTTTTATAATGTAATGATTATGTGTGTTGTAACTACATTTTTATGTGTCATAAATTACTCATTAAATATCTATGAGTATTATGATGTATTCTATTAACATAATCTCATGGGATATTTCCATGTATATAGAATATAACTGATTAAGAATATCTTTATCTTCAAGATATGAATTTCTATAAAATATGAAAGTCCGAATTTTCAGCACTGTAATATCGGGATTCATAAATGTCTCTAAAATTATCCATGTGTCTGAGGTGGGACATTATCATATGGGAGGGATATTATTGCACATGGTAACCTCCATAGACAATTTCTTCATTTACCTATATGGACTTTAACATTTGTATGTATGCATCACCATGTTTTCATAGACCGATAATCATGTTTCTTAGAATTTAATTATTTATAAACCATTATCATAAAAAAACTCAGTCTCATGTACTTCACCCACTATTCCCGAATAACCAAAAACTATAATAAATTTTATGCTATTTGGGGACTCCAATTCTATATGCAGCATTTATTAATTAATAGATTCTACAACATAGAAAATATGGAAATGATTCATCCAAAAAACCTATGTGGGATAGTACAAATTCCATAGTGCAATACAATCCATCACATTAGAACCAACCATTTCCACTTCATAGATTATTCTTCATAGGATATACATATATCCAATAGAAGAATATAATATATAATCTCCACATACCATTACAACATAACTATTATCTCCATAGTAACAACACTGTTCTCATGTGATGTTTATATTTCATTGATGTGAAGCAATCACCATAAATAGATTTAAATCTTCCCCCATAGTGAATCCATTGAAACTATAGTCTATGAAAAGACTTTGTATCTCAACATCACATAGCTATATGATGATATATTTTTCTTCATCATAGAATTTACTTTTTATCAATAAATGGGCGACTTAGTTATATCTTTATGGTGGAATGTCTTTTCACATATGTTGGTAATGAAATATATGATATACCTTTACACAGGTATCCTAGATACCGTTATGTAGCCTCAAAAAAAACATTAAACACCAACATAGCTTCATATTTACGTTTATATAGTAATCATTTTATAGTTACTATTATATAATGTCACCCATTTACCACTAAATAGCCTCCTACAAGTTACCCTTATATTAGTAATGGAAGACCCATACTAGCTTTATGTATTTTGAATGTTACCTTTATATATGAAATAAATACCCTTACTTAAGATTACATATAAATATTGTATCTCTATGAATCCTTTGTTTAATATTACTTATTAGGAATTCTATCTTTACAAAAGGCATGAATTCCCTTACACAACTGTACATATGTGTTGTCCACCATGACATGAGCTCCAATGTGGTTTTTGATTAAATCCATGTCAAAAATAAAAACTATTTTGTAACTGAACCCACTCCAAACTCACTAGAGTGAATAAATTGGATAAATTCAATTATAATATCCACAATATATAGAAATATAATCCATTTTTTTGAAAAACCCCAATTTTTGAAGCCTATATTGACTTTAGTAAAAATTGAGAACTTATTAATTATGAATTAATAAATACAATTTCATTTAAAATACAATTTTTTATATTTCATTAATAATTTTTATAGTCATATTAATATAATCAATTTAATGTCTAGCTTAAAGTGGTATTCTACATCATACTTCTATTATTCATTAGTTTTAATTTGAAATTATATATAAAATACATGAATTTTACTTCAAAGAAAATATATGTGTGTAAAATATTTCGGATTTACATTATAAACTACTGAAAATAATTTTTACCATTAAATTTTATCACTCTGATATAAAAAATTGAGGATAATTATGTATAATAACATATTCAAGTACCCACACAGCTTCAGGAAAATATATTTTTTCCCCAAAACATTGACCACATATGTGGCCTTGTTTCGAAGAACAATTTCTTGTTTACTGATAATTTCCACCAGATATTACCCAAAAGTGATATCATGTGAAAGTGGTGTATACTAAAAGTTTATAACAAGTTATTAATCAAATATATACTTTATTAATATAAATATTATGAAAACATGTTGAACATGGGAGATATTTTTTGGAATCTCTGAGCGATATGAAATAGTGTTGACATGATAGATAATTTTATAAGGGATGATATTTCTGGGATCATATTTCCTTTCCTTCCATGTATCATGAACATCATAATAGGATATAATTTTTTGGAAAACCTTATCTCCAATATCAAAATCTAGATCTCACCAACTAATAACAACATAACTTTTCTATCAACTCTAAGCTACCCGAATGTGTTGTTGAAGGGATCTAAAATACTCTAAAAATTATTAATCTGAATCATGTCCCAATATATTTCATTCTCTAACATAATAACACTGAATTTTAGTTACGAACATCATATCATTGAGGGATTACTGAGGATCTATATGAATTCTCAATTGAAAGCTTTTTTTGTGTAATAATTTCTCCAAATAAAAGTGTCAATCCCAACCACCTTTAAATTTTATAGATAATTTCCTCGACATATCATCTTGGGATTGAATCATCCTTTCATATTTAAATAAATTTTTAGGATGATATACAATGCTCAGGTATTATATCATATTAAATGTTAGCTTCACTCGTTTCCAGAGCATTGAGGTAAACATCATATCCTAAGTATATATAGTATATTTTGATTCTCCATGAAATTTTAAACCTTGACTTATTTAATGGAAAGAGGATCAAGATATAAATATTCACATATTATAATGAAATGTGTGGTCTTTTTATGGTTATCAACTTCAAATGAAGTATAATTATTACATTTATATGTTTTTGGGAGTCTGATGATGAAATGCACAGTGATTTTCTTGATTTAAATTCTTGAATGGGTAATTATGGTAACATATATTTAGAATTTTTTCTATCAGTCTTAACATAGGAAAAGAGTAGGCATCAATATACATACTCCACAATAACAGTTTTTTATTTTTTCCAAGAATAAATACTCTTATAAATGTAACACCTCGATATATTGGGAAATTATTTTTTTGAAATAAATTTTTATTTTTTCATTTTTTAGTCCATGCAACACTTAAAATTGTTTTTCACTAATTCATACAATCCTTTCATATAACACTATATTATTTTTCTGTTACAATAATCATCTAATTTTCATACATTATAGGGTAAAATAAGGTTAGAAAACCTTACACACTAGATTCACCTTCTTCGGTGGCTTGGGTAACACTAAGGACCGAGGGCTACCCAATTGTAATATATTATTAAAAATATAATTATACAGAGATATATCCTAGATTTTATGTATATGGATATGAAAAGTATAAACTACATAATGAAAATATGTGGTGTGCACAAATAGAAGATGAACTCATAGGATACCCATTAATAAAAAATGAAAACCGATTGAAAATAAAGGAAAACATTTTTATAGTCACAAAGAAATTTTAACAAGGAAAATTAAATTAATTATAATTTTTAATTGATATTAATGTAATAAAAATTTTATATATTTAATAAAAATATTTTTAATATTTATCCAATAGATTCTATATATATATGATAATTAAAACCCTAATTTTATGCTTAAAACCTATATTGTTATTAAGGAATTGTTTAGATCCTTTTAATAGAGAACTCATTTAAAAATAATTTTTTTTTTAACTTTTATAGACATAATATTTCAAAACAAACTTCATATTTTGAAGGAAAACATAAAATTTAGGTCAGGATAAATTTAATTTATTTTTTTATATGGTTTTATTTTAAAATTAACACTTAAAAATACAAGATTTTAATTTAAAATTGATTTTATATCTAACTTATTTATAAAGATAAATTAAAATTTTATATTGTTTAATAGTTTATATAGATATTATTTTTACCCAAAATATTCAATTTGGGTCATTTTATCCAATTTCACATTGAAATTAAATATAAAATCTTTCCTAACTTTTAGACATTTTTACTTTAACACCCACACTGTCACCCCATTTGTGGGATAAATTTTAATTTAATTTCACCCAGTTGCATCGTTATCATGTAGAAAATTTTATTCCATATTTTTAATAAACATAATTTCTAATTTCTAATATGTTCAAATTTGTTTTTGACTAGAAATATTAGTGAATGTGATGAAAATTTATTACATTTGTTAAGAGAAAAATTAGGCTAATAAAGTAATAAACCATAAATATAAGACCTGAAAGACCTACACTCATGTAAAAAACCCATTGGCTGCCCATTTATCTTAAGTAAAACTTTTAGTATTGATTTATTTTTGTTTATTATTACTTTTTTAAGGTAATAACATGTGGACAACTGACTTGTTTTTATAATTTCCATGTGAGTCCTCTTCTGTCCCTATTAAAGGCCACTCCCATTACAAATTCATCACACCTCTAAAAACATTTATGTTCTAAAAATATATAACCCCAGTAGTATCCCTAAATTCTTCCCCACTACCTTTAATCCTCCCATGGGTTATAAACACACTCAAGGGAGCCTTTTTATAAAAACCCAAATGAGTTACATGATTATGTGGTAACCAGTTCTCTCACTCTCATTTCATTTATTTTCCTTCTAGATCACATCCAAAATAATTATTCAATTAATCAATAAACAATTATCCACCATATAATAGTAATATATTATGAAAATTTGTCTACCTACACATACACACACCTCCATATAGTGGATATTGAACATATAGTTTTTCTGTATAGTGAACAGCTACTTCACGATATGATGATTCCTCATTTTCCTTTACCTAAAATCATATTGGCCTTTATGAAGGAAAATCTATTTACATTTGATAATTATTATAATTATTATATCATTAAATTTATTTACTTTTTTTAACACACATCTTTTTTACTTTCCATTCGGGGTAATTATGATAATTTCGTTTGGGGATGTTTGGACTACTGCCCCATCAATGCGATGTGATTCGTTCACACACAACATGGAATGTATTAAGGATTTATTTACTGAAATTATATGAAATATATAACATTATAATTCTAATGTAATGATATTATATACATATAAAATTATAAATTATTTCCATTTTTTCAATTATACAATTAAAATGGAAACACCATCCGTGCATCGATGCGGATTTCCATCTCCATGAATGGTGTATTGAAATTCATACTTATGGGTGATATAGATTACATTAATATAAATATACTTGATATAAATTATATTTATATAATTATTTATATTATGTAATGATTATATAATTATAGGTATAAATAATTTAACAACTTATGATACATGCGATGAAAAAGTGAACATTACCCGAAGTGAAACCTTAACATATGATCATTAACAAGTGGATTATATAATGTCATAATCAAAACATTTGTGGTAATATATATAATAATATTATTCTGAAAATATTTTATAATAATTTTATATTTATTATACAGGAATCCAGTATTTGTATGAAGAGAGTTGAGGCATAGGGTAAGGGGTTTTCCTCTCACAAATAATTTTTGTGATATAAAATCATTGTTTTCCACTATTTTTTTGTGTATTTAATTACCATAATTTTACTATAAATATATTATACATAAAATTACTGGTATTAACATATCCATTTTACAAACCTTATTTCATGGTTTTTATGTTTCAAAACATAACAAATCAGTAAAATAGTTTTGTCTCAATTTTCTTTCTTTGAGACACATGATTTTTTATAAAACTAATCTACTTTTTGGAGGTGTATCTACTTCCATTTTAAATATAATAAACCTCAATATTTTCATGAAATTATTATATTAATGAAATTTTATTTTCTTCCATGGAGATTATGATCCCATGTTACCAACTAAGAAGAGTTTATTGAGACAATCTCATTTTTTTCAGGATTTTTTTTGTTTTTACTTACATTGATGGAATATTATGATACATATCATAAGAAAACTCACAGTATTCCATCTAATATGTTATTTATTGACATATTAAATTATTTCTTCCATTTTATACTATTTATTACATTAAATAGTTATGATTTTATTTTTATGTAAGCTTGGGCCTTCCCTCTCTTCATTTGAAATTATATTCAAACCCTGGTTTTTTAAATAGGGTTTACAAGAATATTATAACATTTTCATTTAATTTTTAATAGAAATTTTTTAACATTTTTTTTCTTTTACAAACCTCTTTAATGGAATTTTTTGTATCTTTCTGAACATGAAATTTTTCTATCCTTTTTACCTAGTAAATGGAATTTTATTTTTACCTCATGTGACATGTATTGATTTACCCACCATAATTCCTTTGAATATTCTTCTTTTATTTAAAAAATTTTAATCTTTATGAAATTATTTATTGTATTTTTCTATGAAAATTTTTTTCAATCTTTTTTCAATAATAATTGAAATGTATTCAATGTATTCTAAATTTAATGGTTTTACAAAAATTCTCAAGATTCGTTAATTTGATTTCAGGTAAAAAGGTCTTCAAAAAAATTCATGCTTTAATTAATGGTTTTAAAAATATTTTCAATGAAGAGGGTTGTTATCTTTTAAAATATTATATTATTATTTTAAATGTAAAAAGGTTTTGGAAATGATCACATACCTCATTTAAAAAAATTCATGATATTTTATAGTAATATTATATTAAAATGGTTTTATGTATCAAAAAATCCATTTTTAAACATGAATGGATATTTTCCTCAAGAAATATTGTTGAATGATATTTCAAAAAAAATATAATCTAAGATGACACCTGTTGAATTCAATCATACCCTTATATGAAACAATACAGTGGTTCAATTTATATCCATTAATGAATGGGTTGTTATTAATGTCATGTAATTTATAGAATCCATTTCTCCTTCATTGGATATATGTGTATGAAATATATTACACTTTAATGGGTTAAGATTTTGAAGGCATAGATATGAAACATATAAATTTTCCACAGGTTCTGATATGCTTGCATGTTTATGGTTTTCATTTCATTTTTTGGGTTATTATATGTTTATTTTTGATCATGTAGCACATGTATATGTGATTTTGTTATGTGAAGAGTTGGGCCCACATCACCCTCTAATAGATTGGGTAACAATTTATATCTAATGGGATATAATGTGATGGAATGAGGGTTTAATCGATTTAGTAATACGAGGTTGTAGTGAGGGCTTGCTCAGTTCAGTAATATAGGGATTGAAAAAGGGTTCACTCAGTTCAGTATTATTGGGATGGAAAGTGGGTTTACCTAGTTTAGTAAAGAACTTTGTCCGCTAAGATGGTCATAGAAGTGATTCCTTGGCTACAATGGAAATCATATTATATGCTTATGTGTTCTCCACATTCCACATTTTATTCTTATGTTATTCATTCACGGCTTATGTACTTTATATTTGTATGATTCATGTCTTATGAACTACCAACCTGTATTCCATGAACTATGATTATGATACTGGATATGTTTGTTATGATCTTATAATGTTTTATCATGTTCTCATACCCCTATGCTCAGGTTTATCCTTAATTTATCCCTTGTTTACCTGCACTGATCATTTTATCTCACCCCTTTAAATGTTTCATTCCACAGGTTATGATGATATGTAGTGAGTATGATGTGTATATGAAGGGTGATAGTCGTTAAAAAACTAGTGGTAGATAATGTAACTCACATAAGAACGAGTAATTATGTTTCAATGTTTCATAAGGCAATAGAACAATTACATTCATTGGGAATCTATTTTTAAAATGTTTTAATTATTCACCAAATGTAATGTAATGTAAATGTATGAAAATTGTGGGTCACTACTATTGGTATCAGATAAAAGGTGTAGCTAACCCTTGGAAACTATGATGAGAAATATTTATTAAGATCCCTACATAAATTTCAAAGTATATTCCTAGGGATTTCCCTATGGATAGGTATAATGATGAGTAATAATTTTGGAAGATGTACTGGAATTTTGGTAAAGGATAGAATGAGTGGTTTCACAGAAATACATACATGTCTTTATACTACAAGTAGATGTAGCTTTAGAATAAATGTTCATAGGGTTAAAACTTTGACAATATGTTTTGAGTCTGAGTTAGGTTATTCTAGTACACAACAGTTGGTCTTGCTTCACACCTTCTTCAAAACACCTGGGTGATATTCTTTGGATGTTAAAAAAATCTTCATGAACCATCATTAAGGATTTAAGTTCATGTTTTATATGATTAATCTTGGACAAAACTATGGTGTCATAGATAATGTAAGGTGACATGAGTTAGATATACTATATGAATTTCTTCTCATGACTATGTGGTTTTTTCTATGAAAAGTATTTCTCACCCAAGGCTTCTAGATTCAGTTAATGGTGGGACCCAGAAAAAACTAAATTAATGTTGAATGTGATCGAAAATTATCTAATAAGAATTCTAGTGGGATTCTCACTAGAATGAAATATTTTGTTATCATTCCCAATCAGTTTTCACAAAACATGATTAATAATGTTAACCTTGACCAACTCTCTGACTCATCAAAAATGATAAAGAATAAGTTTGATGATAGTTTGAGTAATTGAGACCATGGAAAAGAAAATTTTGTTTACTTTATGTCAATAATGTGCAAAGAATCTCCTATGAGAATATCTTATAGGAATAATAATTTGTTTTTATTGTAGAAAAGAAGGACCCAAAGCAAGTTACTACAAATGAAAATAAAAAGTTATGTTAATGAAATAGATTGGAATATTGGCCTCCATATTTCATCATAAAAGGTTAATTGTATTTTGTGTGTTGAAAAAGTTCATTCTAAAACACAATGACAAGTGAATATATATAATGAAGAGAATCATCGAAGTGGTATAGTTAATGGTAACATTGATAATGATTAGGAGACTACAGATTAAATGTGTAAGTAATGAGTTATTATTGTTAATGGATTAAGTATAATGTAATTAATGTTTTTATGTTCTTGGATTCAAAATATGTGAATGATGAAACATACTAGGAATGTTATACAAATCTTTATTTCCCATTATTTACATGTTAATGTGGGATGGGAGAAGTGATTTAATGGAACGGTTATTTGATGACTAAGGGAAGGAAACCATTAATATGTTCATTATGTTATGATAATTTTGTATGGATAAATAAACAAGGGATATGAATAAGGAAATTAGAGAGTAATGATTTCCTAATAACTAAGTAAGGAATTGATGATAGGTGGTTAATGAAATCATTTTTGAAGTTTATAATATTTGTATTTAAAGAATATATCCAATACACTTTGGAATAAGGAAGCGTTCTTGCTTTCTAAAATAATTTATGGTAATTTAGGTTGTAACATGTTTCAATAGAATATATGATGAGGTTATTCCCATATCTGTAATGCTACAACCAATAGATAATTTTTGACATAAAATCTAATCCAGGTTAAAGTGATTTCATAAATCTCTTTCTAATTTACTGTATTTTCATCTTTGATAAGGGTTATAAGGTTAACTGTTCAATAAGAGATTAAGTTAAACATTAGAGGAAGTATTAGTGCACTCAGTTTGTATTGAAAACATTTGATCAATGGCTATTTAGTTATTAACCTTTGTTCAAGGATTTTCATATTATATATATTTTGTAAATTATATTCATTTTTTTGTTGAAAATTAAATCATGTATGATGGGCGATAGCTAATCATGTATGGAATGGTTGTTGGACTTGAACCCATGTCCAAGGAATGATAACAGTTTTACATACCATCGGACAACATTATTTCCTAGATTATGTATATTTATTTTTAATGAATATTTTTTTATGATTAACTATTAGGGTTAATTTTTATGCATATATATTAATTCAAGTAGATTTTAGGAGACATATAGTTGTACATTTCATTCTTTTATTATTATTATAATTCATTAAAATTATATTTTTGTGCTTTACGCATCAAATATAATTTCTAGACATTCATTCAATGAGGTAACGTTTGTATCATAAATTTTTAAAGTATAAACAAAGAGTAATAGTTTTTTATATGAATTTATCAATAATTACTCAATAACTTGAAAGTGATATAAAATGGTTTCTTAATATGTTATGTTTTATTCAGCTGATGGACTTTTAAAACATCAAATATTTATGAATATAAGGCCCTCAACATTCCACTGATCATTCACTTGTTTTTTATGGATGAACATAATCACTCCCTATTAATATTTATGCTTTTCCTCTACGTTAAATAGTCACTCCCAACCTAAGTTCTCATATGTGGAAACCTAATTATATGTAACTTTTGGTAACCATTATGGTTCCCAACTTCCCTTTTTATGGGATGTTTTTATATCCATTATTAAGATATGGGAATCTATGAATGAAAAGTTTAAGTATTAAACTTTTGATAACACAAATGAATTTTGAGGGTGAAATTCATTTTATGGGGAAAGAATGTAACACCCCTTGATTTTGTGAAATATTTTTTTCTATTTAATTTAATCAATTAATATTTTTCCTAACACACAAGAGAAAAAAATTCCACAAATTCAACAATTCCTTTCACAATGAACCGGCATGATGTATGTTACCCCAAAAATTTACATGGCATACATTACATTGAACAAAAAGGTTAGTATACATTTCATGCAACATTAACCTTCCTCGATGGCTTGTGTGACACACAAGACCGAGTGCTACCTAACTATAATATATTATTCAAAATATTATTATAATGAGATATAAACTAGTTATTAAGTTTATTGATATGAATATTATTAGCTAAATTATGAAAATATGTGATGTACACAAATATAAGAAGAATTCACAGGTAACCAATTGATGAATATGAAAACCAATTTAATAAAAAGGAAAATATTATTATAGTCCCAATGATATTTTAATCAAATAAATAAAATTAATTAAAATTGGTAAGTGAAATTAGTTTAAAATATTTTTTATATATTAAATCAAATATTTTTTGTTTTCATCCAAAAGCTTCTATGTACATAGGTTAAGAACAAACCTAATTTTTTATTTAAAGCCATATATTTTTTATTAAGTGATTTTTCTACAACCTATTAATTGATAACCCATTTTAAATAAAATTTCTATAACCATTAATGATTTTCTATGTCAAAATAAACATTATATTTTTAATCAAGACATCAAAATTAGTTGATGAAAAATTATTGGTATTTTCCAAATGGTTATATTTTTTAATTAATAGTAAAAAATAGTGGGTTTGAATTCAAAACAACTTTTTCATCTAATTTATTTATAAGGATAAATTCTATTTTGAAATGGTTTAATAGTTTAGTTATATTATATCATCTCCAATTAATCTGATTTATTTCATTGGTTCCAATTACACATTGAAATTAGATATAAAAATGTGGCATACTTTTGGATGTTTTAAAAATAAAAATGCCCAGAGTCATCTTGTCAGCAGTATTAATTTTAAATTAATTTCTACCACTTATGTTATTAGAATTTAAAAAAAATTATTACATATTTGGAATCCGAATAATGTATAATGTTTAATAAGTACAATTGTTTTTAACCATAAAAATTAATGGGTGTGATTAAACTTAATTTCATTAGTTAAGTGAAAAATTAGGTTAACAAAGTACTAAACCTTTAATATATGACACAAAATGACATATAAACATTTCAAACATAAATTTTATGTCCATAAATTGGTAGTAAATATTCAATTAAATTGTTTTTTTGGTTTGATAAGAATTGTTTTAGGTAATAAAATTTTCTCACATAACTTTCTGCTAAAAATTATATGGGAGTCCTTTTCCATCTCTATAAATGGACACCACCTCTACCCATTCATTTCACCTCTAAAAATATTTAGGATTGAACAAGATATTCCCAAGTAGTCTCCTAAAATAAATCACTTGGACCATAAATCATTCATTTGGGTATAAATTCTTTGAGGGAATCTATTTGGAACAAACCAAAAAGAGTTACTCGATTAAGAGGTTATGTATACTCCCAAAAACATTTCATTTATTATCCTTCCTCACCCCCTCCACCCTATTTATTCAATTATTTTGTGAGACCAAATATTTCCTCTATATACTATGATTTTTTTGTAATATTATTTCAAACTAAACTTACAAGCACCTCTATAAAAAGGAAATTTAAAATATTGTTTCTGTGTATGGTGAACTACAGCCTCACGAAATAACGATTGTTCATTTTTTTATTTAATGCCCATCATGGTTTCAATTTTGATGGACACTATATTTATATTATTTATAAAATCTACTTATTAATAATTTAATTTTCTGTATTACTTTTTTTACACACATATTTGTTTTTCTCCATTTAGTTTAAGTATAATAATTTTTCTTGAGGAGGTGTGGACTACCACCCCCTCAAAACTATTTGATTACTTCACACACAACATAGAATGTATTAAAGATGGGTTTAGTGAAATTATATGATATATATAACATTATAATACTAATCTAATTATATTATATACATACACACTTATACATCATTTTATTTATATTTTTTAAAATGAAAATTAAAAAGGAGACAACATTGACGCATACATATGCCTCGTCGTCACCATGAATGGAGTATTCCATTTCATAATTCATTACGCTATAGAATATTATAAAATAAATAGAGTGGATTTATGTAAAATTAATATAATTAATTAAATTATGGAATCATTATATATTTATATGGACCAAATATATAAAAAATTCAGAAACATGTGAAGAACATAGTGAATATTACCCGAAGTGAAACAATAACACAAGATCAATAACAAGAGTGTAATATATGGTCATAATAAAAACATATATGGAATGATATATAATAATATTATTCCTTAAGATTTATAATAAAAATATATTTATGATAAATGATTCATGTAATAGTAAAATGAGATCCAAGACACAAGGTAAGGGGATTTCATATCACATTAAATTTCTATGAGATACATGCTATGTTCGCCACTATTTACTTTTTTGTGGTCTATGTATGAACAATTATTGTATTATATTAATAAAATAATTAAATTTATGGTTATTCACATATCCATTTTAGGATCATTCATTCCTGGGGTTTACATTTCAAAGGTTACCAAATTGTGAAAATGACTTTGTCTCATTTTTCCTTTATTGAGACCCATGTTTTATTATACACCTAAAATATTTTTTCTAAGTGTATATACTTTCATTTTACATACCATGATCTCAATATATTCTGTAGATTCTAGTATTCATGTAATTGAATTTCTTACATTGATATTATAATCCCACGTTACCATGTTATAAGAGTTTATTGGGACAATCTCATAGTCTTTCAATATTGTTTATGTTTATACTACATTTAATGGAATATTATGATCCATATCTAAAGAAAAATCATGACTTTCCTTATCCTATATTATTTCATGATATATTCAAGTATTGGAATCGTTTTCTAAACATTAGTACCTGAGATATTTAATAAAGTGTTGTTAAGTAATCCTATATTTACCCTCTATTCGGTCAAAAATATATTCAAATCCATGTTTTCCAAAAATGGTTTTGAAGAATATTATACCATTGGCCAAAAACATTTAAAATAAATTTTTACTTTTTTTTATATTTGTTATCTCTTGAATGTAATATTCTTGTTTCTTTCGAAACAAGTCCTTTTTATAACCATTTTACAGTTTAAAAGGAATATTCTTTTTACCTTATAAGACATGTACAGATTTACCCATCTTCATTCTATTGATTCTTATTTTTATTAAAATTATTATTTTTTATGAAAATGTTTTAAAAATTAACTTTCATGGAAAAATATTTTCAAAATTTATCCAATATTATTTTATATTTCATCATGGAAAATTGTTTTCGAAGTGATTTCAAGCCTCATTTAAATTTTTTTAAATTATTTTCAATGATATGGTTTTTAATGAATTATGAAGAATAATTCATATGTTTTCATGTAAAAAGGTTTTGAAAACATTTTCAATAATTATTTAATGGGTTTTTAAAGACTTTTCATGAATAAAGTTTTTAATATTCTTGATTCATGTTTTATATTTTTTCATGGAAAAATGTTTTCAAAATTATTTCATGCCTTATTTAAAAGCACTATAGGCAATTTATAAGAAAATTATTTTCAAATGGTTTATGTATTAAAAATAATTTTTCATTAAAGATGGAAAATTTTATTCAAGAAATTTTTTTAAAATATATTTCAAATTTATTTACTATATAATATAGAGCCTATTGATGTTACTCCATACATTATATGAAACAATATAAAGCTATAATTCATATTCTTTATATTAATGTATAATGATTAATGTCAGGGAATTTATGAAACCAATTTATCATTCATGGGTTATATGTTTATGTAATTCATTAATATTTCATGTGTTATTATTTTGATGAATTTATTATGAATCATGTAACATTTTCCATCGTTTGTGATATGTTTACATGTTTATTATACCGATTTCATTTTGTGGGTTGTGATATGTTTATTAGTGAACATGTAGCACATGTATGGATTGTTTTATTATGAGATAGGTGGGACCTAAATCTCCCTCCAATGAATTTGGTATAGATTTATATCTCATGAGGTAGATAGTTCTAGGAGGAGGGTTTACTCAGTTCTATAATACAAGGAAGGGATGATGGTTTACTCGGATCAGTAATATAGGGTTGGAATGAGGGTTCATTGGGTTTAATAATAAAGGGATGGAAGGGGGGTTTACCTGGTTCAATAAAGTATTTTTTACACTAATATGGACTTGGATGTGATGACTTGGCTACTATGTAAATCATGTTATATTATTATGTATTTTCCACAATTCCACATTTCATTCCTATGTTATTCTTTCATTGATTCTACAATTTATTTTCTTATCATTCGTGTCTTCTGAATATCCAATATTTATACCATGATTCATTTTTATGATATTTGATATGTATTGTATGATATCATAATGTATTCATAATGTTAAAATGCCCCTATGATCATGTTTATGATTACATATCTCCATTTTTACCCTTACTAAGCATGTGAACTCACCCCTTTTTATGTTTTCTTCACCAAATTTAATAATATATTTATTAAGTATGATGTCTCTAAGAAGGGTTCTAGTAGTGAATAACCTAGGGGGAGATAATTTATCTCACATATATTTCAGTATTTGTGTATCCATGTTTCCAAAGGAACTATACCAATTACGGTTATTGGGCATCTATTTTTTTAAATGTTTTAAGTATTTTAAAAATGTACTTTAAGGTATATGTATGAAAAGTTAGGGTTTCTATAACAAATCTCTATAACTCATTAGAAATTAAAAATCAATAGAGTGTGATGAACTATGAGATTAATCCAAAAAATCCATCTTCATATTCGGTTTTTATATGAAACATTCTCTATTACTAAAACATATCATTATATCACAATTATTTCTAAAATTAGAAACCTTAATCTCCATTTTTTCAGTCTAGAATCATAATTTTTCACCTATAGATTACTCATAAGGACGGATGGTTGGACATTAATCACATAAAGGTAATATCTTTCTCTATTACATATAATTTAAATATAATTTCTCTACAAGTACATAAATATTTAATCTAATTCAATCCTCTACATGAATATACTAGAATTATATTTTCTATATAGAGCATTGATGAAATTATTAAGCATACCGAATTTGTAATTTTTTGTGAATTCGTAATCTTTAATACATTCCAAATATATACTCTAGAATATATTTGAAACATTTTTCTTATAAAAGATTACTTCATGTTTTTATGATCAATACATATATATCACACCATTCAATATTAAGATAATTTATATATACTTTCAATGAACAAAAATACTTCTTACATATCCAAATCATGATTTAGGTAATTTCCTCATGATTTTTAAATTGAAAAGAGTCATATTCTTTCCAAAAGACATTATGCATGAGGATGGATCATAGTACCTTTTATGATTCATAAATATAGATCAAAATCCCTTATCTACTACTGGGTAGTTTGTGCATAGGTTTGTTAACTAACCTTCTATTTTTATTGTTGATATTTTCCTCACATTCAGATCAAAATATGAACTTTGGTCCCTTCTATGTTATTTTGGGTAGTGGATTTGATTTTCCTTAGAAAAACTATATAATCCATAAAAAATATCTAGCCAGACGATCAAATAAATGGATATTAGTAATAGTAGATGGTCAAGACCATTGTACAATAACATTGATCTTTTGAAGTGTTTACTAATATTCCCTCGCATGAAATTTTACTTCTCAAAAATTAAATCATTTGTATCCAAAATTTACACTATTTTAATTTAGAATACAAGTTTTCCTTATTTAGGGAATTGAATATATTCATCAAATGATTGACATGCTCTTCCTATCTCATTGAATATATAAGAATATCATTTTTAAAAAATACCAATAAACTAATCAAGGTAATCTCTAATATCTATATTCATTATATCCCTGAAGATAGAAATAGCATTGGTAAATCCAAATTATATTACATTAAATTCAAAGTTACCATACCCCATATAAATATGTGTCTTCATTAAAAACTTTTTAATGACCCTCAATTGATGATATAAATAATGAAGGTTAATATTTTAATTATATTGATCTCAGATTAATTAATTAAAAAGGAAATAAATTTTGGTTAAATGATACTTTTTCTTCATCATGATCTCAATATGTTCTTGATAATCAATTAAACGTCTTATTGATCTTTCATTATTAATGTCAAACGTTATTTTTAAACAAAAAGGAGGAAAAATATGGATTACAAGTCCCTTATTATGATTATATTAGAGTTTCTTCCTCATTTACAAGAACTCAATTAGTGACATTCAATATGATTTCTAGAAAATTAGTGTGCCACCATGTATGAGTTGTATTAAAAAATTAAAATTTATGATTTAGGGGAAGAATATTAATTTCATTAAGAAATATGACATTATAATCGTGATCCATAGGAATATTTTCAATATGGATTTTCTCTCTAACCAATTTAGAAAAATATAACATACTGATATTTATTAAGACCCATATAATGGATGTAGTTCCCATTGGAAGTTAATGTTCATCCTCATAATTATATACAATCATATGTTGATTTAAAATATCATGAATGACTTCCATTACATGTAATATAATATGGTATTTTCATATATAAATATAATACTTTTCAAGAATCACATAAAATTCAACTAGAGGGATAACCACATGATTTTTAGGGTGCACATTCACATAACTATAAATATGAGATGATCCACAGACATAATATGGGATCATAATTGCATTAGTGTTTCTTATAGATAACATTACATTTAATTATTAATGTTGTGATATTATATTAGTAGAAACTTGTTTAAATATAAATTATTGGGTAGATCCATAATATAATAATAATTTTATATTTCTATATTGGATAGTAAATTGGACTTTTATGATATCATTCACATAACCCAATTAAATTTTTATATAAAAGGAATTCCCATTATCATTTTTCATAGGGGGTTACTGAGGCCTACCATCCTTATTACCACCTATAGTAGGGAATTGATTTTCATAACTCTAAGACATCCTATATCTAAAATATTTAACTTCATCTGTTTAATTCTTCTTCTAATATATTTAACATTCTAAAAATTTCATAAAACATTAACAAAACCCCATCTCAAAGGAAAGACATTCAGAAAATGAATTATTTCTCCAATACATTTATGAAAATTTTAGAGTGTTTTCCCTAAATGTTTTGGCATGTATGTGGTTGGAATTTCATTCCTCCCAGGTATTAGCATTTAATTTTCCAAGAAGCTTTTTATTTTACTCTTTTCACTAAAATAATAGGATAATAATATTTCCCACTCCTTAATTATACCTTATTTAGAACATTTTATGACTTATAAATAGTGACAAAGCACTCTTATGGATAATGACTTTCCTAGTCCATGTTTCATTTCACTAAATAGTAAATCAATTTTCATCACAAGGTAAATTATACATCTTGAATTATACATTGAAATTATAATAATTATTTATTTATATGTACCAATGTAATTTTCATCCATGGGATTTAATTAATCCTCCTCCATCACATTATTGAATAGAGTCCACCATTAATCAACTACACCTTCAATGTGATATAATGTTAAGAAAACTTCTCATGGTCTCATAATTGAAGAATGAAAAATATCATTTCCATTGCATTTATCCACTTCTTTGAATCTTATGAGTTATAAGACACATTGATGGATGATGGATGATATCACATAAAAGACTCGATATCATGTTTCTCTCGCCTAGGAGTATTTATATTTTAAAAAATGATTTTATTCATTTATCATCATTTGAGAGAGTTGGGTGATAATAATCCAAAGATATATCATACTATCTCTAAATATATTTTTTCTCATTAGGATTTTAATTTCATAGAATGTCACATTGACTGTTAACATGATTCCTTATATTTATAACAACTGACTAAAAAATATAACTTAATTTTTTTGAAACAAAATATAGAATAAGCTATCCAAAGACAATCATTCTTGATATTTCCTAATTTATGATGAATTATAACAATAATATGACACAAGATGTTCATCCTTTATATCATTGATTTTACCAAAGGTTTTTATCTTTTGGATCCTCTTATTTCTAAAAACATAGTATCCCAAAATAAGTACACCCTAATCTAATAACAATAATAGAAACCCGAGAATAACATACACATATATTTGATCTTTTCATTGAATAATAAATATATCTCCCGACATACAAATCTTGATAACTATTATTTTCTAGTGTACATAGATAATAGATAAATAAATGTATTATTTATTTGAAATCTTCATCAGTCTCAACTCTATTAATTATATAAGCTACCCTTCTAATTTCATCGTACTAAGTACCCTTTTTTATAACATAGAGAAGATTAAACCATAAGAATTAGTGAGACCAAATGCTTATTTAGGGTAAAAATTATATATATAAATCATAAAACAAATTAATATATTCATAAAGATATGATAAAATAATAAAAAAGATTCATAAATTGGAAAAAATTGACCATAAACTCTAAAAACGTGTCAAAACCAGAAGCATCGTCAATAATAGTGTCAAATTAGTAGTCATATAACAATAACTATAACATAGGAATGTAGAATCCTAAAAATAGTAAACAATAATATTGTAAACATAGGTATTCTCAATCATATAAAGTCATAATATTTTGATCATTGGTAGAATTGGACATAATCACCCAATAAAATTTGAATACATCTATATGAATTTATTTTTATACATAATCATGTGAACTTAACTAGAAGTAATCATACTCATCCATGAAAATTTTTTTAGATATATTCACAATCATCCCTACACTTATCATCATCTTGTCCTGATATATCTATATTACGTTACCCAATTCATTGGAGGTCTATAATAGACCCAATCATTACATAATCACAATACATTCATATATATTTCATAAGGCCATGAAAACATTTATCATTGCTTCATAGAATAAAAAGTGGAAAATAAAAATGTTTTTATCAATATTTAATTTTCATATTCAAAAAATATATATAGAAATAATACAGATGGTATCATTACATCATGTACCCATTGAATCATAAATGACATAAAATCATTTTTTTCTATTGATTAAAATACTGTAAAAAATTCATTGGAATATTTCATAAGGAAAATAATCTTTTAATTTTGGAATAAAAATTGTAAAATGTAAAATATTATAGAATATTAGAAAGAAAATATTTAGTCAAAATAAACCAAAAATATTATGGTGTAATCATAAAAAAAATATTGTTCATAATGGTGGGATATGTCATTCTTGTGTATACCTTAAAATACTGATTATGATCACACATTTGTTAAAAAATACCTAATTGAAAAAATGAAATGAATGTTCTGTTTAAAAATTATAGAAAGTCAAATTTCGATGAAAAAAAATTATATTATTAATTTTTGATTAGTAAAATAAATTTTGAAAACATTATAATGAAAATATTTACATTAAAGGAAGTACTTTTAGATCAAGGATAAAATAATGTATACATTTCCTAAAATCATTCTTCTCCATTTTAATTTACAAAAAGATAAGAAAATGGTAATATCACTATAAAAATCATTTAATTACCATTGGATTAGAAATTTGTTTTGTTTTAAAGGATATGTATCTTAAAATATCACTAAATATATATTTAACACAATAAATCCAAAAAAGAAAAAAAAATTCAATCATAATTCCCTTACAACATCTCTCCTATTATTTCCTTAAGGTTAAAATATTATTTAGAATAATAATGTAATCATTATACACATATTATTGATCAATGTTAATATATAAAATATTATAAATCGTTCATTGTAATTTTTTAAGATCTTATTATTTATTACTTCTTCCCTAAAATGAACATTTTGGTGAAAGATTATCTATATTCCAAAATTAATTTAGATCAAGGGTTCCAATACATGAATATTGGTAATGGTTTCAAAATGCCCAATATGTTATTAATACAATAATTATATCATTTTCTCATCACATAAACTATTTAATTATTCGTATAAATTAGTGATGAAAAATAAATCACATCGCTTCATGGAGGTGTTAGACCAAACATACGCACGAGTGACATTATCATTTTCTAACTAATGGAAATGAAGGAATATAGATTAGATTATATAATTATAGAATAATACTATATCATGAATAATATATATAATTTTTAAATCCATCATAATATCCAACATCAAATTATTGTTATAGAAAACAAAATACATCACTACGTGAGGTAATAGTCTACATTTTTGCATGAATAATGATTTTGTCTCCTATTTAATGGTTAAGAATATGAATAATTATTTTTACATCAACATAATAACATAAAAAGATATTTACTATCAACATAATAACATAAAAAGATATTTACTATATTTTAATAATAATTTTAATATGTAGAAAAATTATTTAATGTATGTAGATTATGAAATAAAATTAACTGACTTTGGTAAAAAACTATACATCATCTTTTAAAAACATCATTATTATTATAACTAAATCCTTATTATAACAGGTTTATTATAATTACAAAACATGTAGTATATAGGATAATATATTAGGAAAATAATTGGTTTGGTATTATAATAGATAAAAGAATCATGAACTGTAGATAAGAGTGTATCATGGTGTCATTTTATAACTGAGGGAGAGGTCACAATTAGAATTTGTGAAATGGTTAAAATAAATTAATATATAATTCAAAAAAATGGATCCAAAATTAATAATAATGATGTGGAATATGTGATATAGTTGAAAAATTACCAGACAATATGATTAGATAAGTTTTGGGTTCATTTAAACCATTATGATTTTAGTCTCATCCCTTTTAGCATGTTTTTACTTTTACCACAACTGAATTTTTACCAATGTTTGTGTTCCTAATAACCACAAATTAAAGTATAATAATTTAAAATTTTGAACATTGAAGATTAAAAATATTATTTAAATTTTATAAAATTATTTTTCAATAATTTCATTAAATTTGTTTGAAAAATTATAAAATGTTATGAAAATAGTATTTTTGAAAACGTCATTTTTAAGTGTAAAATTTATTTTTAAAAAAACAAAGAATAATGTTGAATAATATATAATTAATTTTATTATTGATTAAAAAAATGAACTAATTAAATTTTATAATAAATTATAAACTAAATGGTTATTTTTTAATACATGAATACAAAATATAGTTTTCAATAAAATTATTATTTTTTTAGTATTCACTAAAAAAATAATCATTCCAGAAACATCCAAATATTTATCCTTAAAACAATTTTGATATTTTCAATTTAAAAAGTAATATATTTTTTTTAAATTAAAATTTATATATTTTTTATAAATTAATTAAAATATTCTAGCATAACATTCAATAAAATCATTTGATGAAAAAAACATATTTTTGAAGCACAAAATGACATTGTAGAAAATTTAGTAGACATTTATTATGATATAATAATAAAATATGAATTAAATAAACCTGTTATATATATATATTAATAATTTGAATATTTATATCCCTACAAATAATTTAATAGTAGTGGTATAATGGTATATTGTATCATGATTAAATTAGACTCGAGGTTGTGTGTAAATCAAGCTGCAGAATACTTTAACTTTTTTTCATCGAAAGAATATATCTCGAAAATATATGGGTGTTAATGAAACTAATTTAATTTTTAAATGGTTATAGTAATATTAAAAAATAATATCAACCAAAAACTTTTTATAGTATTAGATGGAATCCTCAAAGGGAATACATCCATTACCTTTTACTACATTTGGATGGTCACCCAAATCCATCACTTTAAAATAAAGTTAGAAAAATATATATGAAGAAGAAGATAAATAGAATATTTATAAAATAAATCTGCTTTAGTATTGTTATTTATTCTCTAAAATATTTAAAAATAACCAATCATAGTGAATTAAAGTGATGTATAAGAGTTTTGAACGTTTTTATAAATGTAAGAATAATTTTTCAAATGATGAAAATTTTAAAAATGGAAAAAATTGGATGATAATAGAAGTTAGATGTACTGAAGTTTTTAAAATTAATATTATATAGACCCAAATGATGTCAATTCATAGAATCAGTGTTATTTTGGAAGAATTTGAAATCAATTGATGCTCGAGGAAGTGGCATGGGACTAATCTGATGCATATTGAACATAATAAATGAATATTCGAATGGCGTATATCAACACCATTGGATATTAGGAAGCCCCCATAGGTAGTCATGAGACTTGATGAATCATTCCAAATTTCAGAATATCTTACCGATTGTCCTATGTTCTTCGAGTAGTTTTCTAGTGGAATTTTTCTCAATTAGTGGCATTGTATAGTGAAATCGACTGATCAGTGTCTCTTCACCATGTAGCTAGTGGTAAAACTTTGGGACCATAGTCTATTCCCAACATGAACTTACTAACTAGTTCCCTAGAGAAGAATGTTAGTGTATCTTAGAGTCCTCCAATTTAAATATTTTATTTACGAACTTTATTCAATGACGTTGATTTCATCTCTAATATACACCTCTAATGTCAACATATGATAACATTCATAATGGACCATAAATAATTTCTCATGAAGTTCTTAATATTAATTATGATCCCATAATTTTATTAATAATGATCAACACATGGAATAATTAACAAAATTAATTAAAATAAATAAAATGAAATGACTACAAATGTAAAGGAGTGTTTTTTATCATTGAAACAAAATAAGGTGGGAAAAAAACATTGTCCCCATTTTTTTATCACAAACAATTGAATAAAAATAATATATAACAACTATAAAATGATATGTTTTATAAAAAAACTATTATTTCCAAAATATTGTAATTACATTTCCACCCAATAAATGATTATAATTTCTCCCCTATACTAAATATTTCACTATATTTTTAGTTTATCAAAATAAATTTAAATATGTTATAATAACAGTTTTTATGAATAATATTTAATAGTAACTAAAATTAATTTTATCCTCATTAATTAAATATTGAATGATAGAAAAAAATGGAAAATATGAAATCCTTAAATGAATTTTGAAAAAAACTGATAATATATATTCTTATTAAATCTCAACACAAATGATAAAAATCTCCTTTTTAAGTATCATCAAGACATAAAAAAATTATAATACATTTTTTTAATAAAACAATATTGAAAAACTATTTAAAATAAATAATATAGAAAACATTGTGTTTACACTAAAATAATTTTAGAATTAATTATCTAATCTCCCACTAAATTAATAAATTCTAAATATGTAAATCTTTTTTAAAAATATAATTTATAAATAAGATAAAATTTTAGAATCCTTGAAGCATTAAAAAATGATTTAATTAAAAAGTGAAAATTTTAAAAAATGTTTAAAATAGTATATTCATTCCAACAATACGGTTTATTAATTTCTATATTAATACACCATTGAATATTTTGAAGGAGTATCAAAACAGTTTTGTAGTAAATCCACACTAGTCCTTCGCACGGTAAAGTTATTTAAATGGAGACTATTCATGCTCAGGTTGAAGTTCATATTTGAAACCTAAATAGTCATTTTCATGGTAATAACCTCTAGTTTCATCTATCCTGGAAAAATATACACATTATTTTGTCTTGAAATGAATGGTTTTATTAAATTATCACACTAACATTACATTACAAAAATTATGGAATGGTTGAAAGAATTTTTTTTATTGAATGAAAATATTTTATGTTATGAACATTTTAAAACATTGTTGAAAAACATAATTATCTAAAATGATATGAAATAATAAAAAGTATCATAAGGGTAAGATATAATAAAAAAATAAAATCATTCTCAACACACCATATATAATGTCAAATAGTTCATGATCTGGGGGTTTAATAATGATGTGAATAATTCAATGGTAGGTGAAATAAATGATGTGGACGATAGCAACTTTTTTGGAAGTGGTCTTGTAGAAAGTAAGGTCTCAAATCAATTTACTGAGCACATAATTATTGGATATTAAATTATTGACATATTAATTACACAAATAGTATCACACATCATAAGTAAATAGTCATATATAACACAAAATTAAAGGACACTATATTCCATCCATATGATTTGTGCGTAACAATGAAAAGTAGCTATATATTCCATTTTTATGTGGAAATAGAAAAAAAATTATTCTCTTCTTACCACTGCATGAGACGAGGTATTTTAATATTAGGAGTCATGACCCACTCATAATTTTTCTATTTTCATGTAATCCTCCAATAACTACATAAAAAATGTAAGTTCAAATGAAGCTCTGTTTTTTTACAATAATCTAATATTTTTAGTTCGCCTAAATTTTTTTTTGAGATCATTAAACTAATATTACTTTGGATTTAATTTAAAACAAGTATAGATTAATACACTAATCTGGATTTTTTGGTTGAGTATCATTAAGGTAATGAAGACTTCAAATCATACTTCTATAAATATTATTATAACCTTATTTAGCAGAATCATCCATTGTTAGGTTACAAGTATTGCTTCTGTGTGTAACAATTTCATTATCTTTTTACATGCTAAAAAATTATAAATGATCGTTTGAATATTTAAATTGGTTTAGAATATTTCCATTATAAATGTATGTATGTTTGAATTCAGGGAATATTTAGAGATCACAAATGAAAATTGGTTAAAACCCATTATTCATTAGTTGAGAAATTCATCTAAATTTTTTTCATTATTTGATTTAAAAAATGCTTCATAAACATAAATTTTAACAACTAAATAAATCATTTGATTTATTTATAAAATGAGTTGACTTAACATTCCATTTTTTAAAGTCATTTGATAATGGAATTTTGTTAGAATTCTAAACTAATCTGAAGGATTTTGTTTTAAATCAGTAAATTCTTTAGATAACATAAAAACATAAAATTAAAATTTAGGATTTTTAGAACTGGTTGATAGATCAATAAGAATATTTTAAGAAATAAACCCATTTAGTAAATAACTTTTCACATTTTAGGGGAAAATTTTTAATTTAAGTGAGTTGTGAATTCAAAAGATAATCTAATGGAATGTAACTAAGAAAATGGTGTAATTACACACCATTACCAATACATTATTCTTTATTAGATCCTGTAGTAATAGATATGGCAATGATGTAGATATTATATCATCTTTCATGAGGTTTTTTAGAAAAAACCCACTTAGTAACAATAATTGAATGATTACATGATTGTTACATGAGATTCCAAACATGTTATTTGAATGTGGTTCCACTCATATTTATGTATTGTATCCAATTATCATCATTAGTATAATAATATAGGGTTTGAGGTTCATTTTGAATGAAAAAAAACAAGATTTCTAATCTCATTTTATACTACCCATCAAGTTTGACTATCATATTTTAATTCCACGATAAAATTTTCAAGGTGATGTTATTTTTATTCAATATATGACCTAATTAAGGGAGTATATGGTAAAATTTTTATCAAATTAATTTTCCTGTAATATTTTAGTTCATATAATTTAAAACTATATTAGTTTACATCATAATCAATTTCATGATGAATTTTTCGATGATTTTAAAAAAATTATTTGATTTGACTCTTCTATAGTCTTGATCAATTTATTGAAGACTCTATACACCATAAATGAGTATTATATTACAATAAATATAACTTAAATGGATTTGGGTCAACATTTCCTATAGTATCATTTTTATTAAGGATAAATAATTAACAACTAAAATCGTTAAACAATACACCTTTAGGAATTTTAATTTTCCACTTTTGATCAGGGATTTGTATAAAGATGGGTATTTAAAAAACACTATTAAGGATATAGGACGAGGTATTAACCACCTCAACCAAAAATTATCTAGGTTGGTCTAGATCCCTCAATAGAGTTATAGGTATATCATTGAGGTACATATTTCTTTCATCGACAACACCAATTTTTTATGTGGTCAAGAAGGGGAGTATGAATGATTATAACCTTGTGATTCACAAAGATCCTAAATGGTTTTTTCATAAAATATTCAAACATGGACACATATAAGATATATTATCTTTTAGATTTTTTATTTCAATTTTTTTATAAAATTTGATTAATACTATCAAGACTAGTTTTTTGTGTAAGAATAAATCCTAATTACATCTAGTATAATCGTTAATAATTTCTGTGGTTTAACAATTAAATAATTTACTAGAAACATTAGTTCTACTAATAATGTAGATGTGAACATGTTATAAGTATTTATAGTAGAAAAAATAATTTTTATAATTGTAGTAAAAATTTTTGTTTCTTTCAAATATGGAATGTTTCACAAACTAAGTTATCTTTGTAAAATAGTTTGGTAGATATGATACTAGTTGTTTTTGGTTGCTAATGAAAAGTAAATATTTTTTATAGTGACCTAGGTGATGATTCTATATTTAAGATTCATTTTTGGGAATAAAACCCTTAATTTTTGGACTTGTATGAAATTTTGAATCAATAATATAAAAAATTGGAAAATGAGAGGTGATAAATAAAATTACCCTTCAGAATTTGTATTTTTAATTAATTAAATATAAAATTTATTTCTAAATATTCTACCACATAATTGACTAATATCTAGTAAATTATGTTTCAATCCATTCTCAAATAATTTTTTTAATATAAATTTGGAGAAATAGATTCTACAGACACTAATGATGTTAATTTTGTGTCAAGGTCAAACATGATATATTCTGCATTGAGGTTTTCAAGATAATTGAATTCAGAAGGATCACCAAACATCTTCCTTGGAAAAAAATTATCTGTATACCAAGTGTCATTTATATATTTTATCATATGATAATTTTAAACAATAATTTTTTTATAACTTCTTTTTGTACACATATCTTGGTTACCCTAATGTTATATGATAAATACTTAGGAATCCAAACTGGTTTAGGAAAATTTTCCCCATTTCAAATATGTGGTGTGCGGTGAAGGCATTTTGGTATTAAAAATCTATGATTTTTAAATGAAATTTATAAATAATATGCCCCAATATCATGAAATAAATATTATATTTATTCTTTGAAGTCCCATTTAAAATAGTAACCTTTTTATAATTTTTTTGATATATTTTATTTTCTGAAAAATAATTATTAAATCAGTTTCAAATAAACACTAAGAACTCAATATCATATTCAAATATTATCCACCATGGGAGAATTTACAGAGAGTTTTTTAGGAAATTTAATATGAAATTATGAATTATCAATATTTGGTTATTCATAAATTGTGAAACAAAATCATGTTTTCCTATCAAAAGTAAATTCTTTCCAAAAACATGTGCAGTGTATTTATATTTAAGAACCAAATTTTTTTAATCATTTTCAAAAAACCATTTTGTAGTTGATATCTAGAATAAATAAGAACCTCATAACTTAAATAATTGGTTAAATAATTATAATAGAGGGAATTATAACATGTTGTCTTTACTTCATTACGTAACTTCACATCATCTATGAGACGCATTGCACTTTCATTTCGTGATTTAGTTGATCAATGTGAATCCTCTATTCTACTCCATGTTTATAGATTTTATGCTTTACTACATCTCATATTTTCATTTTCTTTTTTTCATTGGATAATATGTCTTGTTGTGAAAAAAAATTTAGTAACTCAATCAAGTATATTTTATTACATTATTTAACTATTTAAAGAGGTGAAAGGATCATTAATTACTCATGTAGTTTTTTATATTCATTATAAAATTTCTAAAGTAATTCTCACTATATGGTTTTCCTCAATGATTCAATTGAAATAAATTGTATTTTTTATTTATATTCAAATCATTTTTCTCTTTTTTGGATATCCCTTCCAAAGGAATATCATAGGTCATGAAATATCTTATGACCTCAAAAACTTCCATGCTCTTTATGTTGTTATCTAATTGGATTGTGGTGAATTTTAGTGACCAATTTCAGGTAAAGACCCAAAATATTTGTTTGAAAAGTGTCTCTATTGGAATAGTACCACCAAGGGCCTTCTGACCATCACATATTTCCATGAACCTTGTAAACCATTCAGTAATTTATTCATTTGGATGCATAGAAAAATCTAAAATACTTGTCTAAACAAATGTTTTCTCTAACTTATGACATTTTATCTTACATCATGAGTTAGTTTTCTAATTTTAATATTTAATTAGTCATTTTTAATATAAATATTGGACCACATTAATTATTTCACAACTATAATTCAAGTAATTCATTTCATTACATTTTAATTCAAAAGTAGAAATATTTTTTAGTGTCCATTTTTCTTCCTTTTTCATTTTTAGTCGTATAACAGTTCATTATTATGTTCCATATGGGATTATAAATTTTTCAAATAAATATATGCATACTTATGTTTCAATAATTTTAATCATTATACTCAACAAAGTGAGAACAATCCAAAGAGTTTCCATTGAGAGAACCATGGGTATTATAAGCTAATTAAGAATGGTAGATTTCATGATTTCTTTAAATATTTGAAAACTATGTTATAATTATATTGTATAGAATCCAAAAAATAAAGTAAAATTATTCAAAATAATTAAATATGGCTATAATACCAAATGTAGGTCTATGTAGGATAAATGTAAAAAGGGGGAGTGAATTAACTTTTAAAATAATAATATAGGGACTAATGATTTAATAAAAAAATACTTTTTCAAATATTGATGCTAATAACCTTTTGAATACTATAAATATGAACAATTGGTTAAAGTAAATTAAAATATAAATCAGAATATAATTAAAAATTATGATTATAAAAGTGGTATTATATAAGAAAATTCAAATCAATGATTAAATGATTGATCATAGAAGAAACGAAAAGATTATACACAATGATGTATGAATGTTTAGTCATAGTGATGTTAAATTTTTTATGGTGGATTAATAAAATAATTTCGAGAAAATAATATCATAAATAATTTTATGTAATATTAATTGATTAAACCATGAAAATCCCACCCCAATTTCCGGAGCTTTTATTATGATATTCAATTATATTTAATAGAATAAAACTTATAAAAAACAATTTTTTTTAATTCGATATAACAAGAAACTAATATTTCATTGACCCAATTAATTTTAACAGGTGTATCTAAAAATATAAAAGATATTTAATTAGTTTCCATTAAGGATTTACAAAACTAAACCTAAATCCTTCAATTTACAAAGGAAATGAGCATCAAATTAATATGAGTAATGAATGAAATGATTTCTAGAAGAAATATCACATATGATTAATCATGATTTTATTAAATAGATTTGAAGAAGAACTCAAAGTGATTTAGGAATATATATATGTTTGATGAAAAGATTTAAAAATTTAAGCACACTTGTGGAATTGAAATAAATTTGAAGAATGATATCAATATTATTTTTATAGAACATGGTCATAGTGATTCATTTAGAGGGTAAGATTCCAATTCCAAAAAGGGTCTGTAAATATCATCCCCAGTATTAATGATTATTTTGAAATCAATATATAGTAACGGAATTCATGAGGGGCCAATTCAATTCCTCTATTTCCATAATAAATTCAATTTTTATTATCCAATTTTGAAACAACTTGATAACTGATAGCCCCTACTAGGTAGTTGATGGAATTTCCACTACATTCCAAATTTTCTTAGATCCCACTAGTTAACTAGTTATTTTACATTGGTTAGTGAGTATACGTCTTCTCCATTGGTGGATATTTCTTTCATCATCATTAGGATAGTGGCTCCCTATGTGGTTTCTAGTAAACCCCTCATAGGAACACTTTTTTCATGATGGAATGGGTTGGCTAGTGCAGCCTCCATCTTTCAATATCATATTTTTTTCATTTTAAAAAAAATTTAATTCCTTTGATTAAACCTCAAAATTTCAAATATTATGTTAATATATGTTTAAAACCATATTTATCCTTCAATATGTTTTCCTAAATATCGTTCCAATAATCATTATCCCTTTATTTTATTTATAATGCTTAAGATATATAATCGTTAATCATATAACTACCTACCACTAAACATTAGTTATTAGACAACCTAAAGAGTTTTTCAAATCATCAAAACGTAATATAGTGGAAATCACATTAGATATATCATTTTTAGGTGATTTTATATGTTTTATTTAAAAAAAATTAATTTAAAATTTATAAATTTATTAACTGTATATTCTGCAAGATTTTCATTATTAAAATGTTTTATAATTGAGGTTCACATGAAGATTTATTATTGTAGGATTGAAATTTTCCCTTAAACTATATTTTGGTACCTTTCACATGGGTTATGGTACAATTACGCTATAGGTTTTAGCCATTAAAGAATAAAATTTACCCCTACACTTGATTTATGGTAACACTTGTTTGAGAAGTACCATTTAATGGTTATATTTACATTGGTGGTACTCTTATAATGTTTCCCATAAAAATTAGATTTATCAAACTATTAACTTTATGAATTTATTTTTATTACATTTACACATGTTTTTTTAAATTTTTATTTTTTTGGGATATCATTGTTGAATGGTTCTAAGACATTCTATTCTCTTCATTTTCTTCCGTTGAAAAAAACCTAATTCACTAATTAAGTTTATTATCTTATTATTTTATTTATAATAAATAATTTAATACTATAATAGATACATTTTGTAGATCCATATGACCATGTTGAGTGTAAAAAGATATTTTGAAGGGAAATATTTGATGGCATCTATTTCATAGATCACCAGATGAGAAGTCGTGTGTTGGCTAGTTCATGGATTTTATCATCATATCAGGGAGTTGTAGAGACTAATGGTATATAATTGTGTTCTATATTCGATGATGATTAACCCATAAAATTATGATCTTGATGAAATTGTATTTTTTGACTTCGTGTTAATGGTTTCATCAAAAAAAATTCAACGCCAACAAAGGGTTAACCGAGCCATGATAAGGTGGTGTGTGTCCTATATTGGTTTTCCATGTTAATTTTTATAGGTATAGTGTATGATTTTTGTTTAATTAGTTGGGTATCTTTTTACATGTCCAGTATTGTTGTGATCTCGTTTCTACTACTCATCTTCATTGTATAGTGAAAACCAAGGATGATCCTAACCCATACACATATTTAAAATAGCCGAAGAACATAAATATCACTTTCCATTTACTTATTTATTTATACTATTTATTTTACATGTAAATATATTTATTTTCTTCACTTATTGAATTTAAATTCAACATTACATTTTGAATTATTTTTTTAAAAGATGATGATTATAATTTATTTGATTGGATCCCTTTTATCTCTCTATTTCTACTATGTTATTTTGAAATTTTTATGGTTTTCATTCAGTTATGAAAATTTAAATTTGTATATTTTCATAATTTATTCTCATGTTTTTTTATTAAATATTTTATGATGTCTATATATATATATTTACAATTTTTTTAGCCTGAGGTGTTCGCTACTAAAAATAAGTAATTTTTTTAATATTCATATTCATTTTATTTATTAATGGTTAATTTTATAGAAATTTTAACATCATATTATTTATTTATCATTTTTTTATTATTAAACATAATATAAACCCTATTGTTAGGTTTGGTAATTTTTGAACCAAAATTTTCATGAAGATCCTACACTATTTCATGTGGACTACCTCATGCACAAGGGGAATTTCCTCAAATAAAAAAGATGTATTAGAGACATTTTTATTTTTATTATACCTTGTTAAAATATGAAATTTTTGGTTCACTAGTTTGAAATTATTTATTAGTAGATTTTAACTTCATTTCATACGTTGTGGTTTTGTTTAGCAAGACCATTTTACCTCTTTGGAAATAATTTAAATCTATTGCTGCTAAGTGTTTCATTTCTATTTTACATATTTTTTTCAAGATGGAGCTTTTTCGAGGCCTCTGGTTGGTGGTACATGTGTGTGTCTATAGTTTCATGTTTTAAGAAATTGGTTTGTGTTAGGTTGGCCTGTTTTTAGAGCCAATTAGTATTGAGGTGAATTCGTAGGATGTTATGTCTCTAGTGTCTCTCATTTTACATGTAGTTGAGTTTATGATATATAAATTATGTTCCTAAATTTCCTTTAGGATAGTTCTCTCTAGGTATGAACTTTTAGTTAGTTAGGTATTTTTTATTGGGAGGTTGTAGATACAGTGCCCTTTTTTATTTCTTGCATGACCACCAAGCCCCTTGGTTTTTCTTTTTGACCGTTTTTATGGATTTTTTTTTTGGTTTATTAGTGGTAGGAATCTTGTTCAGTTAGGAATACATAATTTGATGTATTTATTTTTATTATATTATGTTCTCTTATTTCATTATCTATCTCCCCACATTTTATCGCATTTTAGATCTATCTAAATATAATGGAATTTTTTTCCTCGGGCCTCATTGTTTCTATTTTTGAGGATATATCTTTTTAGATTTTGTAGTATGTATTTGTGGCCTTATTTGGAGATTTTATAACCCTCTTATGTTTTTTCCATTGGCATTTCTGGGTTCAAGGGGAGTATAATTAACTTGTTTTCCATTTGTATGAATCATTACTATGTATAGTTTCTCTTGTTTCATGTTTGTATTATTTCATTATATCGTCTAAGTTTCTTTCCATATTAATTTGTGATATTTTATTACTATAAATGTTTTTGAGGATTTTACTACTCTATTTCTTGGTGTTCTGTAGGCATTAATGAGTTTTTCATATAAACTGTTATCATGTGAGTTTTACCATACATCCTCATTGGATTCATCTCAGTGAGAAACTCAATTAAGTGTATGAGTAACATTTAACATGATGTTTTTTAAATAGTTTAAATAATTAGAATATTAGCAGCTTTATAGTATTATTTAATTTTATATGTATATGAAATGTTGATGCATATTAGTAGAATTTGGACTAATTTTATGAATAATGTTGTACAACTATTTTACAATATAGGCAAGAAAATGAAGACATTCTCATATTGATTATTATTTAGGTGGTGAAGAATCATCATGTGGTATAAGATTTTAATTTTGAAGGTATATAGTCATATGAAATTTCATATTAAATACATTTTTCTTTTAATTTACAATGTGAATAATTGTGAATTTTGTTGTTCAGTTATTTTTTATTAAACTAAATTCCCGATTTAAAATTCATAATAAGATTGATTTTATTTTCATTTGATTTTCCATTAATGTTTTTTTATCTTATTGTTTCCTTTTTTCAACTTCTCTAGAAGTTTATTATTGAGCCTTATATAGATTTAGTTTTAATCCAACATATATGTGTTTTGGATCTCTTGGTTTACCATTATACAGGTTCCTTTTACCATTACATAGCCTTAATTTTGAACATAAATTGGCATTTATTTCTATACCTTTTTAATACATAATTCTATGTTCCACCCTTACATGTGTTTTGGATTTCGGGTATACCTATCCACAATTTGTGGTGTTTACCCTAAAATAATTTTTTTATAACCCATTTTCGAGTACCCAAATACCATTACGTAGCAATTATGACATTAATCTAAGTTTTCTAATACACGGAACAAGGGGATTGTACCCTTACACAGTTGATATAGTAACCTTACATCATGGATTCCTACCCGTATTCTACATCATTTATCCTTACACATACTTTCTTATTTCCCTTATGTGAAAATAACTTTACACGGTTACCCTTACATAGTTGTTACCCATATGTGGTTAACTATACACATTGAGGGTCTTACATAAAAACCTTAATTCATTTGATTTATTTACCTGTATACATTGGGTTTTGGTTTTACTTTTGAAACATATCATGTTGTTGGCATTAAATATTTCTAATAAATTTTTTAATATCAATTTTTTTTGTAACATCAAAAAAATTCATTCCACATTGTATTTATTCATTTCAACACTCACATTTAATAGGGAAAAATATACATAGATAAATCTGTTGGAGATCATTTCAACCTTTCTAACAGAATATAGAGTGAGAGATTGAAGGGAGGGATCTAGTGGCATCTAATTATTAGATTGTCAAAAGAGAAGAAGTATTCCATCTGGTTCAATGGTTTTCTTCTTAGATCTAGTAATTTTTTTAACTTATGGTGGATCATGGCTTCCCATATTCAATTATGATGAATTTACAAGGAGATGATCTTAAGGATGTGGACTTTGAGAAATTTTCTATTATTGTTACAGTAGTTTTTTAATCCATACATCTTCAATAAAGGTTTCACTGAGCCCTTGAAAGGGGTTCTCATTCCACTTTGGTTTTTTAAGTTCAAGTGTATGTTTCTCATTTCTTTTTTAGTCATTTAATTTCCTTGTCTAATAATTCTCTGCTCACATTTATTGAACTGTTTTTCTTTTCATTATGAAAACCCATGATGATCCATCCCCATGTATGTCGAAAAAATTTCTATAGCAAAAAAATCATGTTGTCTCTTTAATTATTTCATTCATCCTTTTTTCTATATATATATATATCGATGAGAATTATTTTCTTACTAAATTTATATTAAATTTTTTTTTGGAATTTAATTTTTTATAATAGTTTTTTACGACTACTTTTTTGGGATAGGTTTTATATCTATATTTATTCTTCTTTTTGGAATACCTTTATGGTTTTATTAAATTTATATATATGTATGTTTGTATACTATGATTTTTTATTCTCATGATATATTTATTCTGTCATGTAGAATAATTTTTTATATATTTCTATTTCTATTTTTATAAGAATTTGTAAGTTTTTTTTGTGTTATCCACTAACAATATGCTACATTTTCTATGAATTTTACATTTTATTTATTCTTCATTTATGGAATTGAAATATTAACATTAAGATCTTGATTTGTCAAATTATACAATATCAAACTAGAAATAAAATTATTCTCTTGGTATCTATTTTTATGAACAAAATTAACCTATAATTGTAAGGAATCGACCTTAAACATAATTTCTTCTATTCACTTTTGGTTATAATATATTTTTTCTCATTCCCATATATCATTTAGATATAGATTTTATAGAATCATGATAAATTCGTACATAGTAAACTCATACATTACAAGTTCATACTTATAATGAGAACCTATTTTCATCACCAAATGAAACTCTTTTAAAATAAAAAATGATTTCTTTTAAAGTAACATCATTAATACTTTAATCATCGCATATTATTTATAATTACAAATCATAATACATGTGGAAAACATTTTAAAACATGTGATGACCCAAAGAGCTCAGTAAGGGACATAAAAAGAAATAAAAACAATAATCTAGATAAAACATGGTTTCCCATTTAATTTTCTTTGAGAGAATGAAACAAAACATTTTCACCTAAATACACTCATACTTTTTTCTCAAAGAAAAACATAAAAACCATTATAAAAGAAATTCGAACTCATTTCGGTGACATAAATAATTATACAAATAAAACCCATTCAAACCCCTTTCAATTGGAATAAGCATATGTCTGACATCCAATATTATTAATACCTAATTCATTGTAGATCCAAAATGGTGATCACCCATTGTATAATCTCTATTGGGATCACGCATGAGTTATAATGAGGCTAATCCATTTATAAAAGCTATAATGGGCTCACCCATAAGTTATAATGGGGCTCAACCCTTCTTATAAGCTAGGTCGGGCTCACCAATGAGCTACAATAGGGCTCAATTCTCAATATAAAATATATCAGGATCACTTGATTCATATAATCCTCACATTCGATTTCATAAATATAACACGTTCATCACAAAATAATTTTGGAAAACTCTTCCATTCCCATATGAAAATCATTTTCATAAAAAATAACATTTTTATTTGAGAAACCAATTTCAGGACCAAGATTCCCAAAAAAATAATAAGGTATTTTTTCCTTTAAAAATTCATCAATGCTTATAGAGGAATCCAAATATCAAATAACGGTTATGGTGGCAGAGAAGCTGTTCTCCCCATATATGTTAAAATAGAAAACATTCCTTTTGTTATTTTCTAAAGAAAATAAAACACATCGTATAAAAATATTCCTTTTGAAAAAATTGAATAATATTCAAGATAGACATAAAATTTCATGTTTAATCTATTTTATACGTTAATTATTTATGTAAATTAATATCATGAATTAAAATATTTGATAATTAAACCATTAAATGTTCAAGGTGTCCCATACCTCTTTGTTCATTTAAATCATAACCTCCATGAATTAATAAATTTACCAAAATACTAATTAACATTATTTTATATTAAATGTCACGAACCAGCCCGGGTTTACCCTGAACTGGTCACCCAAGCCAGTCTGTGGCAAGTCCTGAGGGGCATTCCCAATCCCCACGGGCTTGAAACCAGTGCCAGGAATCAAAATTTAGTCGTTGGGAATGATTTGGACCATAAAGATGAATAAATAAACAAGAATAATAGAACAAAAAAAATAACTATAGCAGCGGAAAAGAAATGAACATAAGAACTTAACATACCTCCAAGTGACCTTTCAGGTCACCTCCCGACAAAAGGCCGACCTTGCTTTGATAATGATCAACTCAGCCAAGAAAACCTGAGCAAAGGAAACCTACAACTGAAATGATATAATAGGTGTGAGCATTTAATTACTCAGTAGTGATGCCGAAAGTGAATCACAGGTTCCAGGTATTTCCTTTTCCAAAATAATCAATCAACTCCAGTTTGAAATACGATTATAAAAGTAGGTTTTTCTCATTTTAATAAAACTACATCATTTATCGATTTCAAAACCCAACTTAGGCCAAATACCATTCCAAAACCATTTTCCATTTAATAAATAAACACAAAATAAAATATACAAATGTTGGGCTAGAGTAAAGCAGGTAAACAGTGCATGCTAGGAATAAACTAGTGTAGCTGATAATAAACAACAAAATAAACGAGCAATAAAAGTTGTAACCATGGGCAATCCTGAACATCACAATACAACCTCTGGACGTACACGGTTTCATAACCACCTGCCGGCATATGGTGAAGCTCTTATGTCTATAACCAATTTTCCGCCCTAAACTGACCAATACAGTGGAAAAAACCGCCTGGCCTAACAACAAATCGTGGGGGTACGAACCCATCTAATCAAGGTTGGTTAGCAACCATCACTCGATCATCTAAAAGATGCCTAGGAACCCACGATGGTTATAAAAATACTGTGTAAGAAAGAAGGCCCTCGCACGCGTGACTCATCTCACCACACTTTCCTACCCCAAACACGGACACTTCCTATGCGTTCACCCATAAAGGGTTACCCTAAACTGGAGCAGCCCCAAATACACATTCATTCATTTCATATTAAATAAATTACCAACTGGTTTGTCCATCACATAAGTATTCAAACCATTTTGTAAAACACCTCAAGTTGTCATCCGGACACACACACTTTCCAAATCACATTCTCAACTACATTCAACAAAAAACATCTCTTTTAAATTCACATTGTCCACTGGGATTTAAGCCAAACACGCCTTACAAAAAGAATTTCCAAAATCATTTACACACCCCAAATACATTTACCAAATCATTTCCATGTCACCTCTAAAACCACTTGGAACACCTGTTTTCCAAAAAATTATCAAACAAGTCTCTTCACATTTTAGGAAAAATATGCAACTTGCAAAACGTGTCAAATGGCCCCTTAAGCCAAACCCACAACTAAACACACACCAAGAGCCAAACGGGCATACCCTTTGAGATTTCATTATAACCCATTTTTAGAAGTCCAACAAGTAAACCATCACCATTTTAAAAAAAACAAAGCTAAGGGCAGTACCCCAAGTGCGTAAACGCATAAACATAATTGAAGACCATACCAAAGACTCATTTTTTATCAATTCTACCAATTTAAGGAAAAACATCACAACAAGATAACTGGGCTTGAAATAATGGTGCGAGTTATATTTTTAAAATTATCAAACAAAATTGGGCACATTATCAAGAACCTCCAAACTCAAACCTGGAATGGACTCAAAAAATGTTTTTAACAAATTTTAAAATTTTAAAAATTCTATAGTATGAAAAATAATGGTATAACAAAGCTGTGAAACAAGATTAAAAAATTAAATGGAAAAATGCAGGTGTCAATTTGGCATGAAAACGTACAAGTATAAACAAAGAGTTGATCCAAGCATGTTTTTCAGAAAATTCAACACAAAAACACCATAATAAGCTAATGGTATATACTTCTAAAGTGAAAATCACATGAATTAAAATTATTGAAACACACAAGAATCAATTTGACTGTAGAAAGGAAAACCATGGAATTACCTACCTCCAATCAAGCATGGAAACAACACTGCTTCAGTGGAAGCTTGAAAAACACCCCACAAATGATCCACAAACCCTAAAACTCCAAGAAGTTAAACCACTCATCAACCCCAGATTCAAAATCATGCCAGATGAAAAGAAAAAACACCAAATAAAGAGACAAAACCCTATATTGGGGAAAGTGATTACTAAGGGCTGGTCGTACGAGAGAGGCAGGGCACCGAGGATAGTCATGCGAAGGAAGTACGGTGACGGGGTTGGTTTCACACTGTGAAAGGAAGCAGGGGGTTCGAGCCGCTGAAACAGGGGGTACGCCATGTTTTGTCTCACTGGGGGGGGGGGGTTTGGCACTGGCCAGAGAGGAGGGGGAGAGGATGGAGATGGTCGGAGCGGGAGGAGGTCGGTGTGGCGAGGTGATAGGGCCAGAGCAGCATGGCCGGAGTAGGAGGAGGCCGAAGCAGCGAGGGGAAGAGGCGGTCAGACGGGGGAGGCGGCTGGACCGGGAGGCGGTGGGGCCATACAGAGCGACGGGGCCGGATGGGGCCGGACGGGGCGACGAGGTCAGATGGGGGGAGGCGGGTCACCAGCACGCGCATAGAGAGCCAGGGGGATCTGGAATGCGCAGCACAGGGTGAAGGGGGGGTATATTAGGGTTAGAGAAAAAAAGAAATCAATAAAAATAAAAAAACTAATAATAATAATAATAATAATAGTACTACTATAATACTTAAAAATAATAATAACAATAAAAATTATTTAATAATAATGATTGTTATGATAATAATCAAAAGAATAATATTATAATTATTATCATTATTATTAAACATACTTTTATTATTGTTATCATTATTATTAAACATCTTTTTAATTTTGTTATCATTTTATTTTCTTTATTATTTAATTTTATTATTTCAAACACAGCGTAGGCCACCTGGTTTGGCCGCACGGTCTGTCGGGTCATGCGCCAAACATGTACAGGCCAAAAACTAACCCAAAAGTCTTAAAATTTGAAAAACAATTACCCGGGTCTCCACTCGAACTCAACTGGAAAGGTCCAAGACAAATAAATTAAATGAACAAAAAAATGCATCCAAGGTCAGGGTGTGACAGTTCTCCCCACCACAAAAACATTATGCCCCCATAAAGTCACCAAGCCCAAAGATATCCAAAACTCGAGTCCATGTCCAATCCAAAATGAAGAAGCTAATAAATTTGAAATGAACTTTTACTCCACAGGTCACAACAGACCAATCATGAGGAAACAACAACATAAAATGAGGGGAGAACACGGGATGGTTCTCCCCACCACAAGATCTCAACTAACATGGAGACTTTAGAACCCAAATAAACCACCCTGGGGAGGGGTTCAACATGGGAACTCCAAACCTAAAACCAATCCACATATGCTTTAAACACAATCAAAGAAGAACGAATGATTAAAAAAGCTACACTCAATAGACATAACTACTTAGATTACAAAAGAACATGTTCATCACAATATCCCAAGGAAACGATGGACTTACAATGGAGGAAAAACCTCAACAGTAGAAAACAAGAATGAAAATTATTTAAATGTTCCAATCCCAACATGGAACAAAAAACTCGGACCGAAGCTTCACACCCCCAGCAACTCTGGACTGCGCGCGAGCTTCACACTGAGATCTATGGTTGGGGCCCTGATGGCTGAAGCATCTCCAGCCTCACAGTCAGGCATAGAAGTTTCTCTGGTCATAACATCTTCTTCATGCAACTCTTTCTACATAACTTCTCTAGATGACCTAGACAGCCGCAACGATGACAGGTCTTTGGAGGGGTGTGACATGACGTCTTCGCGTGCCCCAATCGGCCACACCGGTGGCACACCACTGAACGATATGATTGATTGGAACCCAGAACCACTGAAGGGGACTATTTAATAATAGGTCCCTTTGGTACACCCTGCTCTCCAGACGAGGACCCTTCACAAGCAACTGGATATGCTGGATTGCCAACCGTCAGTGCTCCGGACAACAATTCCCCTAAGAACGCCTCATCCACCTTCTTATCAAAATGATGGTCCCTGGAAGGGAGGACCTACTCCTTGATTTTTGGGTGAAGACCCCCGATGAAGATAGAATTCTTAATCAAATCCTGCGACGCTACCTCTGGAGGAAAAGACACAAGGTCCTTGAAAAGTTTAACATATGTCTTCACCATCTTTTGGCCTTGTTGAATGTGCATAAGTTCTTATTGTTTCTTCGTCTTCACATATTTAGGTATAAAACATCGGATGAAGACGGACTTAAAGACATCCCACATCATCCCAACATGCATTGGTGGTGGGGCGAACAACTCCCATTCATCATGGGCTGGCCCTTCGAACGACCCTAAACAGCACGCACTCTGATAGCTTCGGGAGTTCCCAATACCCTGATGATACGCTCAACCTCTTCAAGCCACTCTACTACCTCTAACGGACCTCGATCACCATGAAGGACATGCAACATCCTATAAGGAACAAAAGTTGTTCATGACTTATCAGTACCCTTGGGGATCTTTCTGGGAAGTATTTTCTAAACAGCATATAAATCATAGAGCCAAAACCAATGTCAAGTCAAAGAAACATTAATGAAAACGCCTATATCCAAAAACAATCAGCTCAATAGAAACAAGAAAATACAAACACCACTCAAAAATCCATTTTTCATTATATATTTCAAAACCACCTTCTTTTGAGGTCACTTTCCAAATACCATTTCTTCTTTTCAACCCAAATTCAATTTCCAAAAATCATTTTTTTCCTTTTTAAAATCACTTTAGAAAAACAAGGTCAAGCCTTTAATTCCAAGTGCACACCGCAGTGATCCCATGAACTGTTGCACATGTCTTCATCCACTTCCATCCACACTCACCAACATTCACTTTTAATGCTTCTCTCACTTGTGCAAATTTTCATAAAGAGTACCCAAGGTTGCACCCAAACCACTCATCTACTAATTCCAAGCAAACACAAGATTTTTAGACAAAGAGAATTCTATTTTGAAACCCATTTCAGGAATTTAAATCCATTGAAAAGAAATCCTTATCATTACAAAAACTTTTTTTCATTTTCAAAAACACACTTACACAAACCAGAATCAAGATGACACTTAGCTTGCATCAAAATACCAAAGTAAGGGACTAGTAGTCATGCTTAACCAGATGACATGGTAGTGGGTCATGCCCCAAGTAACTGTCCACAACTAGGAGATACTAAAACCATGTACTCAGACTCCTCATGGGTCACTACTCAATGTGAAATCACGATGTCACATCAGTTTTCCTATGTTGTCATCGCTCAATCCAAAACAAATCAAAATGAGACAATAAATCAATTCCTGGACTATCCCTGGCAACTCGAGGTGCGGAACGGGCGAGGGTTCATGATGTCCTTCTCGTACCTACCTCCCAAGTCTCGATAGTCCAAATCTCCATCTACCGGACACCCCAAATAACAAGTGCCTCCTCTGATACAATTTTGTCATGATCCATCCTGGGTCGACCCTGAATCGGTCACCCGAGCCGGTCAGTGGCAAGTCCCGAGGGGTGTTCCTGATCCCCACTGGCTGGAAACCAGTGTCGGGCATCAAACTTTAGTCGTTGGGAACAATTTTCCCCGTAAATATGAATAAATAAACAAGAATAGAAGAAAAAAGAATGAAATCGAGCTGTAGAAAAGAAATCAACATAAGAACATAACATACCTCCACGTGACCTTTCAGGACTCCTCACGACCAACGGCCGACCTTGCTCCGATAATGAGAAACTCATCCAAGAAAACCTGAGAAAAGGAAACGTGCAACTAAAATGATAAAATGGGTGTGAGAATTTAATTGCTTAGTAGGGATGCCAAAAGTGAACCACAGATTCTAGGTATTTCCTTTTCCAAAACAATCAATCAACGCCAGTTTGAAATACGATTATAAAAGTAGGTTTTTATCATTTTAATAAAACAACATCATTTATCCATTTCAATACCCAATACACACAAAATACCTTTCCGAAAACATTTTCCATTTAATAAAAAAACCCAACATAAATGATACAAAAGCTGGGCTAGAGTGAAGCATGTAAACACTGCAAGCCAGGAATAAACCAGTGTCGCTAAAAATAAACCAGAAAATAAACAAGCAATACAAGATGTAACCATGGGCGATCCTAAACATCCCTAGACTACACCTGTACGTACTCAGTTTCGGAACCACATGTCGAAATATGGTAAATCTCCTAAGTATATAACCAACTGGCCGCCCTAAACTGACCAATCCAGTGGCAAAGCCCGCCTGGCCTAACAATAAATCCAAGGGGTACCAACCCGTCTAATCAGGGTTGGTCCACAACCATCACTCGATCATCTAAAATACGCCTAGGAACCCATGGTGGTTATAAGAATATTGTGTAAGTAGGAAGGCCCTCACATGTGTGACTCATCTCACTGCACTTGCCTACCCCAAAAACGGACGCTTCTTATGCATTAACCCATAAAGGGTTACCCAAGATAGGATCTCCCCCAGATACACATTTAGTAATTTCATATTAAATAAAGTCCTAATCGGGCCCTCACATGACATAAGTATTCAAACCATTTTGTAAAACATTTCAAGTTGTCATCTGGACACACATATTTTCCTAGTCACATTCTCAACTACATTCAACACAAAAAATCTCTTTTAAATTCACAATGTCAACTTGGATTTAAGCCAAACACGCCTTACCAAAATCATCTCCAAAATAATTTACATACCCTAAATACATTTGCCAAATCATTTACAATTCACCTCTAAAACCACCTGGAACACCCATTTTTTAAAAACATATCAAACAGGTCTTTTCACATGTTAGGAAAAACATGCAAATTGAAAAACGTGTCAAATGGCCCCTTAAGCCAATCCCACACCAAAACCAACACAAAGAGCCAAATGGGCATACCCTTTGAGATTTCATTTTAACCCATTTTTAGATGTCCAACAAGTAAACTAGCACCATTTTAATAAAACAAACCTAATGGTAGTACCCCAAGTGCGTAAACACATAAACCTAATTGAAGAGAATACCAAAGACTCATTTTTTATCCATTCTACCAATGTAAAGAAGAACATCACAATGGTCTAACTGAGCTTAAAATAATGGTGCGAGTTATATATTTTAAATTATCAAAAAAAAATTGGGCACAATATCAAGCACCAGCAGACTCAAACCAGGAATTGACTCATAAAATGTTTTTAACAAATTCTAAAATTCTAAAAATTCTATAGCAGGAAAATTAATGGTATAAAAAAGCTGCAAAACAAGTTAAAAAATTAAATGGAAAAACACAGGTGTATTTTGGCATGAAAACATACCGGTATAAACAAAGAGTTTCTCCAAACATATTTTTCAGCAAATTCAATGCAAAAAAAACCATAATCTGATAATGGTATATAATTCTAATGTGATAATAACATAAATTAAAATTATTGAAACACCCAAGAATCAATTTGACTGCAGAAAGGAAAACCATGGAATTACCTACCTCAAATCAAGCGCGGAAACAATTCCGCTTCAGCGGAATCTTGAACAAAACCCCACAAATTATCCACAAACCCTAAAACTCCATGAAGTTAAACCACTCATCAACCCCAGATTCAAAATACTACTGGTTGAAAACCAAAAATCCCAAATAAAGAGACAAAACCCTAGATTGGGGAAATGGGTTATCGAGGGCTGGTTGCACGAGAGAGGCTGGGCACCGAGGCTAGTCATACGAAAGAAATTGAGTGATGGGGCTGGTTGCGCACTGATCATGGAAGCGGGGGGGTTCGAGCTGCTGACACAGGTGGTCCGCCGGGTTGTGCATCGCTGGGGGGTTTGGTGTTGGCCGGAGAAGAGGGGGAGAGGCCGGAGACGGCCGGAGCGGGAGGAGGTCGGTGTGGCGAGGTGACAGGGTCGGAGCAGCGTGGTCGGAGTAGGAGGAGATCGGAGCAGTAAGGGGAAGAGGCGGCCGGATGGGGGAGGCGTCCGGACGGGGAGGTGGAAGGGCCGAATGGAACGACGGGGCCGGACAGGGCGACGAGGCCAGACAGGGGGAGGCGGGTCGCCGGTGCGCGTGTAGAGAGCCAGGGGGTTCTAGTTCGTGCATCACAAGGGGAAGGGGGTAGATTAGGGTTAGATAAAAAAAGAAAACAATAAAAATAAAATGAAATTATTATAATAACAATAATAATAATAATAAAACTATAATAATTAATAATAATAATAACAATAATAAAATCAATAATAATAATGACAATTATGATAATAATCATAATAATATTAATAATATTAATATCATCATTATTAAACATCCTTTTATTATTGTTATCGTTATTATTAAACATATTTTTAATTTTATTATCATTTTATTTTCTTTCTCATTTAATTTTATTATTTCAAACGAAGCGCAGGCCACACGGTTTGGCCAAACGGTCTGCCGGGTTGTGCGCCAAACGTGCACAGGCCAAAAACTCACCCAAAAGTTTTAAAATTCAAAAAACTTTACTTGGGTCTCCACCCGAACTCAACTAGATATGTCCAAGTCCAAGAAAATGATAGAACAAAAAAAATGCATCCAAGGTCGGGGTGTGACAATTCTACCCACCACAAAAACATTCTACCCCCAAAAAGTCACCAAGCCCAAAGATAACCAAAACTCGAGTCCATGCCCAATCCAAAACTGAGAAGCTAAGAAATTTGAAATGAACCTTTACTCCACAGGTCACACCAGACCAATCATGAAGAAACCATTACATAAAATGAGGGGAGAACACGAGAGGATTATCCCCACCATAAGAGTTCGGCTAACACGGAGACTTTAGAACACAAATACACCGCCCCGAGGAGGGGGGTAAAAGTGGGAACTCCAAACCCAAAACCAATCCACATATGGTTTAAACACACTCAAAGAAGAATGAAAAATTAAAAAAGATACACTAAATAGACATAACTACTCCAATTAAAAAGGAACATTTTCATCGCAATATCCCAAGGAAACGATAGACATACAATGGAGGAAAAACCTCAACACTAGAAAACAAGAATGAAAATTCTTTAAATATTCCAGTCCCAACATAGAACAAAAAACTTGGACCAAAGCTTCACACCCCTGGAAACTCCTGACTGCACACGAGCTTTACCCTGAGACCTATGGCTAGGGCCCTGATGGCTGAAGCATCTGCTGCCTCATAGTCAGGGATTGATGTTTCTCTAGTCATAGCATCTTCTTCAAGCAATGATTTCTGCAAAACTTCTCTAGATTACCTAGATAGATGCAACGATGACACGTCTTTGGAGGGGTGCGACATGACGGCTTCGTGTGCCTGAACCGGCCACACTGGTGGCACACCACTGAACGGTATGACGAATTGGAACCCATAAACACTGTAGGGGACTCTTTAATAACAGGTCCCTCTGCAACACCCTAATTTCTAGATGGGGAACCTTCACAAGAAACTTGATGTGCTGGATTTCCAACCGCCAGCACTCCGAACACCAATTCAGCTTAGAACACCTCATCCACCTGCTTATCGAAACGATGTTCCTTTGAAGGGAGGACATGCTCCTTGATTTCTAGCTGAAGACCCCCGATGAAGAGATAATTCTTCATCAAATCCTATGATGCTACCTCCGGAGGAAAAGACACAAGTTCCTTGAAATGGTTAACATATTTCTTCACCGTCTGTTGGCCTTGTTGAATGCGCATAAGTTCTTCCTGTTTCTTCGTCTTCACCTCTTCAGTTATAAAACATCGGATAAAGACAGACTTAATGACATCCCACATCATCCCAACACGAATTGATGGTAGGGTGAACAACTCCCATTCACCCTGGGCTAGACGATCAAACAGACCCTAAACAGCACGCACTCTGACAGCTTCAGGAGTTCTTGATACCCTGAAGACACGGTCGACCTCTTCAAGACACTCCACTACCTCTAATAGACCTTGATCACCATGAAGGAAAAGCAACATCTGAGAAGGGCCAAAATCTGGGCATGACTTATTAGAATCCTTGGGGATTTTTCTGGGAAACATTTTCTAAACAGCATGTAAAACTCATAGCCAAAACCAAAGTAAAGTCCAAGCAACATCAATGAAAGCGCCTTTATCCAAAAACAATCGGCTCAAAAGATACAAGAAAATACAAACACCACTTGAAAATCCCTTTTTCATTATATATTTCAAAACCGCCTTCTTTTGAGGTCACTTTCCCAATACCAATCCCTCTTTTCAACCCAAATTCAACTTCCAAAAATCATTTTTTTCCTTTTTAAAACCACTTTAGAAAAACAAGGTCAATCCTTTAATTCCAAGTGCACACCTCAGTGATCCCATTAACTATTTCACATGTCTTCATCCGCTTCCATCCAAACTCACCTACACTTACTTTTAATGCATCCCTCACATGTGCAAACATTCGTTAAGAGTACATGAGGTTGCACCCAAACCACTCATCTACCAATTCTAAGCAAACACAAGATTTTTAGACCAAGAGCATTCTGTTTTAAAACCCATTTCATGAATTTTAATCCATTGAAAATAAATCATTATAATTTCAAAAACCTTTTTTCATTTTCAAAAAATCACTTACACCAACAAGAATCAAGACTACACATAACTTGAATCAAACTACTAGATTTAGGGACTAGTAGTCATGCTTAACCTGAAGAAATGTTAGTGGGTCATGCCCCAAGTAAGCGTCAACAACATGGAGGAACTTAAACTGTGTACTCAGACTCCACATGGGTCACTACTCCATGTGAAATCAGGATGTAACATCAATTTTACTCTGTTGTCATCGCCCAATCTAAAAAAAATCATAACGAGACAAGAATTCAATTCTTGGACTATCTGTGGCGACTCGAGGTGAGGAACGGGCAAGGGTTCACGATGTCCTTCCCGTACCTACCTCCTGAGTCCCGGATGTCATAATCTCCATCTACTGGACACCCTAAATAACAAGGGCCTCCTCTAATACCAGTTTTTCATGAACCAGCCCGGGTCGACCCTGAACCGGTCACCCAGGGTAGTCCACGGTAAGTCCCGAGGGGCATTCCCGATCCCCACATGCTGAAAACCAGTGTCAGGCATCAAAATTTAGACGTTGGGAACAATTTCTCCCATAAAGATGAATTAATAAAAAATAATTGCAGAATAATAAAAAAATAACTCTAGTAGTGGAAAAGAAATAAACATAAGAACATAACAAACCTCCACGTGACCTTTCATGCCACCTTCAGACCAAAGGCCGACCTTGCTCCGATAATGAGCAACTCCGCCAAGAAAACCTGAGCAAAGGAAACCTGCAACTAAAATCGTAAAATAGGCATGAGCATTTAATTGCTCAGTAGGGATGCCAAAAGTGAACCACAGATTCCAGGTATTTCCTTTTCCAAAACAATCAATAAACGCTAGTTTGAAATATGATTATAAAATTAGGTTATTCTCATTTTAATAAAACAACACCATTTATCCATTTCAAAACCCAATGTACACAAAATACCTTTCCAAAACCTTTTTCCATTTAACAAACAAACCCAAAATAAATGATACAAATGTTGGGCTAGAGTAAAGTAGGTAAACAGTACAAGCCAGGAATAAACTAGTGTAGCTAAAAATAAACAAGCAAATAAAGGGGGAACACATGATATAACCATGGACGATCCTGAACATCCCTAGACTACCCCTGGACGTACTCGGTTTCAGAACCACCAGCCAGTGTATGGTAAAGATCCTAAGTCTATAACCAACTGGCCATCATAAACTGACCAATTTAGTGGTAAAGCCTCCCTGGCCTAACAACAAATCCAAGGGGTACCAACTCATCTAATCAGGTTGGTCAAAAACTTTCACTTGATCATCTAAAATATGCCTACGAACCCATGGTGTTTATAAGAATATTGTGTAAGTAGGAAGGCCCTCGCATGCGTGACTCATCTCACAGCACTTGCCTACCCAAAACACGGACGCTTCCTATGCGTTCACCCATAAAGGGTTACCCTAGACAGGAACTCCCCCAAATATACATTCAGTAATTTCATATTAAATAATGTCCCAACCTGGACGTCACATCACATAAGTATTCAAACCATTTTGTAAAAGACCTCAAGTTGCCATCTAGGCACACATATTTTCCAAGTCACATTCTCAACTGCATTCAACACAAAACATCTCTTTTAAATTCAAAATGTCAACTAGGGTTTAAGACAAACACGCCTTACCAAAATCATTTCCAAAATCATTTACACACCTAAATACATTTACCAAATCATTTCCAACTCACCTCTAAAACCACTTGGAACACCCATTTTCCAAAAACTTATCAAACAGGTCTTTTCACATTTTAGGAAAAACAGGAAACTTGCAAAACATGTCAAATGGCCCCTTAAGCCAAACCCACACCAAAACGCACACCAAGAGCCAAATGGGAATACCCTTTGAGATTCCATTTTAACCATTTTTTAGAAGTCCAACAAGTAAACTAGCACCATTTTAACAAAACAAATCTAAGGGTAGTACCCCAAATGCGTAAAAGCATAAACATAATTTAAGAGAATACCAATGAATCATTTTTATCCATTCTAACAATGTAAGGAAAAACATCACAATGAGCTAACAGATCTTGAAATAGTGGTTCGAGTTATATTTTTTAAATTATCAGACAAAATTGGGTACATTATCAAGCACCTGTAGACTCAAACCATGAATTGACTCAAAACATGTTTTTAACAACTTCTAAAATTTTAATAATGCTATAGCAGGAAAATTAATCGTATAAAAAAGCTGTGAAACAAGTTTAAAAAAATTAAATTGAAAAACACAGGTTTCAATTTGGCATGCAAGCGTACAAGTATAAACAAAGACTTTCTCCAAGCATATTTTTCATAAAATTCAAAAAAAACACCTTAATCATTTAATGTTATATTTTTCTAAAGTGAGAATCACATGAATTAAAATTATTGAAACACCCAAGAATCAATATGACCATGGAAAGGAAAACCATGGAATTACCTACCTCAAATAAAGTGCAGAAACGACACCGCTTCAGCGGAAGCTTGAACAACACCCCACAAATGATCTACAAACCCTAAAACACCACGAATTTAAACCACTAATCAACCCCAGATTCAACATCCTACCGGTTGAAAACCAAAAACCCCAAATAAAGAGACAAAACCCTAGATTGGGGAAAGGGGTTACGAAGGGCTGGTCGCGCGAGAGAGGTTTGGAACCGAGGCTAGTCGTGTGAAAGATGTTAGGTGACGGGGCTGGTTGCACATCGAGCAAGGAAGAGGGGGGGGGGGGTCGATCCAATTAAAAAGGGGGTTCCACTGGGTTGTGCATCGTTGGGGGGGTTTGGTACTGGCCGGAGAGGATAGGGAGAGGCCGGAGACGGTCGGAGAGGGAGGAGGTTAGTGTGGCGTGGCGACAGGGCCGGAGCAGCATGGTCGGAGCAGGAGGAGGCCAGAGCAGCAAGGGGAAGTAGTATTCGGATGGGGGAGGAGGCTAGATAGAGAGGCGGCATGGCCGGACGGAGCAACGGGGCCGGATGGGGCGACGAGGCCGGATGGGGGGAGGTGGGTCGCTGGCGTGCTCGTAGAGAGCCAAGTGTGTCTGGTTCGCGCAGCACAGGGGAAGGGGGGTAGATTAGGGTTAGAAAAAAAACAATAAAAATAAAAATAAATAAAAATAATAATAATAAAGTATAATACTTAATAAAAATAATAAAAAAATATCTTTAATAATAATGACAATTATGATAATAATCATATTAATAGTATTATTATTATTATCATTGTTATTAAACATCCTTTTATTATTATCATCATTTTTATTAAACATCCTTTTAATTTTATTATCGTTTCATTTTAATTCTCATATAATTTTATTATTTCAAACGCAGTGTACGCCACACGGTTTGGCCGCATGGTCTTTCGGGTCCTACGCCAACCGTGCGCAAGCCAAAAACTCCCCCAAAAGTCTTAAAATTCGAAAACATTTACCCGGGTCTCCACCCGAACTCAACTGTAAAGGTCCAAGACCAAGAAAATTATAGAACAAAAAAATGCATCCAAGGATGGGGTGTGACATTAAATATGGATATTAAGTGTCAATTTTTCTATTTATATACCTTATAAAATAATAACGTTGAATTTTTTCAAGAAATGAATGAATGAAAATATATTGAGATTAAATCCATTACTATGAGTGCAAATCGTCTGGTACAATCATTATCTTCATAAATAATAAAATCAGGTTAATTTTTTAAATTTCTTGAGAAAAAAAATCATATTTATTATTATTTTCATAACACTTATTACCATGTTATAACAATTATATATATATTTTTATGTTCATATTGTAAATTTTTCGTTATTCAGTACATGAGTCCAAAATGGACATTGTATGGTTTCATCAGTCCATGTGAACATAATTCCATCATTTGTATAATAAGATTACAAATGTAATCATTAATTGTATATATAAACTATAATTTTTAAATTAACAAACTAATTTTCTTTATAAAAAATGAATAAAATTATAATCATGGAGAAGGCAGTCCCAATGTACGTTTGAGTAACTTTCCCATTTTTCATTGATCGTTATGGAATGAAGTTAAATTATAATTTGACATTACCAAAATATAATAAAATCATGAATATCATATTAATCATTTTTATATACTTATATATAACCTACAGGTTATATACTAAATAGAAATGAATCTCATCACTTTGTGGAGGGGATAGTTCTTACATACGCACGGAAAACGTTATTAATTTTATGTCCATGGGGAGTAAGAAAATATTGATATATTATTATACTATGATGATTGATATTTCATTAATATAATATATGAACATTAATTCCATTATTATAAAAATTCATGATAGACGGTTATGGAAAATGATCTATATCATTTTGCGAGGCGGTAGTCCTCGTACACATAAACCAAAAGTTCCTTTCACATTTGATGAAATTGGAGATGGATCTAGATAATGATATTAAAATAATAAAATATCATTATATTGAGGTTTCTAGAGTTTTTATTTCATCGTGGTGGGAATTGATATGAAGTACATGAAATAATAAATAAAATAGAAGTACTTAAATATAAATAATACCTCTTCTTCAGTTGATTAATTTTTTAAAACACCTTAACACCTCTAAGAAGGGTGTTATACCTAAAATAATTCATAATGAAATTCATTATATATTCTATTAATGTTTTTGGGTAGAGCATGGTTGAACCGAAATGGTTTTCAACTGTAATTAATAGAGATGATTAGTTCCTTTTTATGGGAGAGGGGAGGGAACCATTGGAATTGTTAATAGTATTAAATTAATATAATTTCATTTTTTATTCCAAATGCTCCAAACATAATTTATTAATAAAATAATATTCTTTTGGATAAAATAATGATCATCCAATTAAAATTACACATGTTTGGAATATTTTTTTCCTTATCTTTTTGTTTTAACCCTTACTTTACACTTTTTAAGCTTACAGTGACATCATGTTATTCACACAATGTTGATTAATTTAATTACCATAACATGTCAAAAGACCAAAAAAAGTTTCATTTATGACATATTATTATTTGTCATAACCATTTTACAAAGTCTATGATTTTCCAGAAATTTATTTCATTTAATAAACTATTTTATATTTTAAAATATTAGTAGTGTCAATTTTGAGACTATTCATTAGTTTACATTCTAAAGAAATCATAACAACAATACAAGTTCAAAAAAACTTCATTAAATCAACACCAACATACCACATAAATATATAAAATTTCTACATTCCATTAATTCGATCAAATTATAATTATTTTTGTATTTATAATATCATTTATTTGATTCATTTATTAATTAAGAAATTACTATGCCATTATTGTGTGACAATTTAATTTAATTATTAATTTTATAAAAATTATAAATAAATCTCCATGATGTTGGTAATATTATTATATTTATAAATTCTATTTATAGTGGAACATATTGAATTTATATCTACATATTAAAAATACCTTACAAAAGTGGACCAAAAATAAATATTCATTGAATATAATATTATAAATGTATTAAATTCATCCAAGTGGATCCATGTAGTCCTAAAATCAACCCAATTAAGATAATTTTCAGAATAAACGCATCCAATTAAATTAGTACAATTGTAAAGGAAGTTTTTTATTATTTATTATATTATTTCTTTCCATTAATTACTTGATTTACCTTTTACGGAGGTGATAAAAAAATTTAGAAAGTTACTATTAATAATGTCTAAAAATAAAAGGGACATATTTATATAATATGGGCCTTATTTTTAAAAAATATTTAATTTATTTTAACAAATTAAAAACAAATAATTGGTATAAATTAATTAAAAATTTATCCGGTTGATGGAATGAATACATGTTTTTTAAGTAAAACATTTAAATGTCAACATTGTTTTATATACAATTTGAATGCCCAAATTAACTCAAATGAAATATACTGGTTTATACTATTAAAATATAATATAAATATACTTTAAAACCAGTTGGAATGATAATATAACAATACAAATAAATTATACGAAAAATTAGTTTTTGAATTAAAACACATTTTTTTTCTCAATTAATTTAAATATGAATTTTATCAAAAAAAATAAAACAATTTAAAAAAAACTAAATTTGGATTTACCTATTCCAAATAAAAGTATTATTTTTAAAAATATAACTTATAAAATCATTAATGAGTTTATTTAAAATGGGTTCTCTATCAAAAGGCGTGAAGACTACATTTTTAGAAGAAAAAAATCTCTATTTATCAATAAAATTGAATTTTTTATTATGTCATTTATCGAAAAAACATTGTCTGAATTTTAAACATTATTTTGAATTTATATTAAATTAATATAATCGATCAATTTATATTTTAATTTTTTATAAACTCAATTATTCACTTTTGAATATTTATTTATGAAAACACATCCTTTATATTCTTGTTGTTTTTATTTTCATTTTTAATTAATTTTCTAACCAATAAATCATTATATAAACATGTGTAAACCATATTTTCATTTTTAAATTAATATTTTCCATCCTTCCCTTCTAAGAAATATGTTACCATAGAAACATTTAAGTATTAATTATTAGTCATTTACATAAACATGATTTAGTGTATCCAATATGCTATAGAACAAATTTTTTTTAAAAAAAACTCGAGATGTTATATTCTACCCCACACCCCATTTTGGAAATAGTTTCCACACAATTTTAATTTAGTCTCTATATACATGCTATGAATTTTATAAATTACTTTATTGGGAAACTACATTGAAAATAACTCCAAAAAACCTCCACTTTAAATGAAACAATGTGACTTACAGAGGTTACCTGATATAATAAATAATTGTGTTCCATGTAGGAAAACATGGATATGGGAGAGAAAAGAAACCATAATGTTCTTATGGATTGTTATATAAAACATTTGCTAAGAAAATTTTAACCATCACAATGCTATAAATTTTTTAAGGGTTAAACAGTAATTGACATAATATTAGGAAAAGTAAATAGAAAACATTTATTATGATATCCATGAATCACATAATCCACAAAATATTAACTTTCTTTTTCTCATATAATAAGAAATAAAACATAAAAAAACGTTTGAAATATGATATAATAATTTCCCTAAACTAAATAAACCTTATATTATGAAAAACTACTCCAGTCTCCAAAATTCCTTAGTAATATCCAATGTTCAACAAAGACCATTCGAAAAATAATTTTACATAAAATGACTCAAAATAATCTAAACAACGATTTAAACCCAAAATTTAGATGAATTTGATCACATACTCTTCCAAGATAAATTTTATCATTTAACTCAAAATAAAATCAACTACTCTTAATGTCTTCTACCAAAATAAAATATTCTCTAATATAGGTTAATAATTTCCATAAAAACCCCAAATCACTATAAATCTATAATTAAATAATTCAACCATTATTCCCAAAAAAATTATATATTATTATATTTAACTTATTCATATAAAGTTCCCAAAATATTTAACATCTCCCAAAATTACATTTATCACAAAATATCCAAATCGTTGTCCAATCACTTTCTTATTGGTTCCATAAAATATATGTCTCCCAAATTAACAAATTTTTAACCCCTAAAATAATTTAACTAAAAAAATATTTTATTCTAAGGAGGTAGTTCATGTATTCTAGTGGTAGGTGATAAATCCTTGTCGCACTTCAGTCATGGGTTAGACTACTACTTCCTTGTCTGAAACGATAGATTACTATGCGTTCAGCCTGTTGTCCTTTTTCAAAAACTATATAATTATTATAACATCAAAAAAATGAGATAAAATCCAAAAAAAGAACTATAAAACCTTCTAAAATAAATGTTTATTATATACCATTAATTTTTCATCCCAAAAATTGATAACCAATAACTACCTCAAAAATAAATGTCTCTAATAATACCGAAAATCACCTTGAAATTTCATAACCTAAGCCTCAAAACTTTTTTTATGAAATCAAACATAGGATATATCATACTCTTATAAACCCATGATGATATCCATATCTAATTAGAAGGCATCATAATCTACAATTTTTCTTAAACCCTTATTAGATACCAACTATAAGATACAATCCATAAACATAATTTATTCTAGTGACTTTCGACTATAATACATTTTCTTTCCTTAAGAAATATCTTTTAGATTTATGGTTTTAGATAATTAGGAAAAAATCTTACATAGTAAACTCATACATTATAATTGGATACTTATACATAGAATCCATTATCCTCACTAAAGGAAACCCTTTTAAAATAAAACATTATTCTTTTTCAAGGAAAATCATCAGTACTTTCATCATCACTTCTTATTTTTTTCTAAATTAATATCATTAAGAATAACATTTGATAATTAAATCTTTAAAGGATCAAGGTGTCCCATAACACTTTCATAATTTAAATATTAATCTCCGCGAATAAATGAATTTACCAAACAAATAAATAACATTAGTATATATAGAATATAGATCTTATATTTCATATTGGATGTTTATAAACCATATAAAATAATAAAGGTGCATATTATAATGAAATGAATCAATAATAGGAGATTAAGAAGAAATCCCTTACCAAAGAAATTCCTTAGCTGGAGTTTTTATATCAACATGGTTATTAGATATTTTATGGGTGTGGAAGAAGATACTAAATAGAAATTTTTAAATAAAAACCATACATCTTCTTCAGTTTATCACCTCTGAATAACACCTTAACACTTCTAAGAAGGGAGTTCTCCCTATAATAAGGACTAAGGAATGTGGGTAGGTTTTTTATGTATGGTTTTTGGATTATCTTGGACAAACCTAAATGTTTTTCAAATTTAAGGAATATATAATAAGAGTGACATTTTATAGGAGAGGGGAAGGGAACTCATATAATTATTAAAAGTATTAAATTAATATAAACTATTTTTCTATTACAAAGTATCCAAAACTATTTTATTAAAAATATAAGATTATTTTGGATATAATCCCCATAATACAATTAAAAATAGAAATGTTTTGAATATTTTTTTTAATCCATATATTTTTTTAACCCTTATTTTACCTTTTTTTAATCATACCATGATATCATGTTATTTACAATTTGTGGGTTAATGTAATTACCATAACATGTCCAACAACTAAAAAATTTATTACTTTTTAAATATTATGACTAATCAAAAACATTTTTATGAATCATATATTTTTAATAATTTTATAACATTTCATAAAGTATTGTATATTTTAAAATACCAATAGTATCAATTTTGAAACTATTCATTAGATGATTCTCTAAAAATTTAATAATAGAAAGATAGGTTCGAAATAAATTATTTATATAATCAAAAACATATAAAATTAATCCTGATAATTTTAGATTGATATTAATTCTCTAAAATTTCATTTATTTTAGTGTTTGTAATATCATTTTTTGATTCCTTCATAAATTAAGCAATTAATACATCATTATTATGTAACCATTTAATTTAATTATTTATTTTCTAAAAATTATAAATAAATTTCACTAATTTGTTAAAGTATTTTAGATTTCTAAAAAATAATTATTGTTTAATATATCCCATGTATGACTCCATAATAAAAATACTTTTCAGAGGTGTTACAAAAATAACTTTTCATTAAATGTAATTCTATAAATGCATTATAGTCATCTATGTGTCTCCATGTGGTCCTAAAATCGACCCAAGTATCCTCATGGTCGTAATAAACTCGTATAATTAAATTTCTACAAGTGTTAGAGTAGTTTTATATTATTTATAATATTAATTTTAACTTTAATGTCTATATTTACAATTAACCATGGTAATACAAATAATTATCGATGTTACTATTCTTAAAGTCCAAAAATAAAGGAGACCAATATACAAAATTTTTAACTTCTGATTATAAATATGAAATAAATTTTTCCAAATTCAAAACACATAATTAGTATAAAGTAATTAAAAATTAATATCATTGATGGAATATGAATACATGTTTTTAAAGTAAAATATTCATAAGTTCACAATGTTTTTATATACAATTTCAATATGAGATTGATTCAAATTAACTAAGTAAGACTAAATTTCAAAAAATTAATCATAATTTACATTAAAATCAATTCAAATTATAATATAACAATTCCAATAAAGTAGATAAAAGAGATGTTTTGAATTAAAATGTAGTATTATTCATTATTCATTAAAATATGAATTTTGTGAGACAAATACCATAAATTTCATCCAAAAGGAATTTTTATGTCCCAATTCTGAAGAAGATGTTTATTTATTCCAATATACCCTATAAAAGTACCAAAAAACTGATTTCAAATAGGTTTCCATCAAAAGGTGGTAAAATTAAATTATTTAAAAATACACCTTTTAACGATAAAATTTAATTTATTCGTAGATCATGTCTAGAAAATAAATAAGATAATTTTAAACATTATATTTAATTTAAATTTCATTAATATAATTCAAAAATGGTGGTTTTTTTTATATATACACGATTATTCATATTTGAATAGTTTTTCATAAAAATTCATTTATATTAAATTAGTTTTCTATAAATTTATATCTTATATTTTAACTAATAAACAACTATTTGAAAATTTGTAAACCATATTTCCATTATTAAGTTAATATTATTCATTTACTCTATTATAACGAATATGTTATATTTGAAACATTTAAATTTTAATATTAAATTGTCTATTTAAACACGATGTGGTGTATCATGTACTCTATTGATAATTGTATTTTTTTAAAAACTCAGGATTTTACATTATACTAACTTTTGGAAACTTACTCCTATCAATTTTAATTTCGGTTCAGGAACTAAGGTATGACATTTTGAAACTACTTCATTAAAATCTCACTTTGGGAAATGTGTTAATAAAACCTCTACTTTATAAGAAAGAATGTGATGTACAAAGGTAACATGATAAAACAAAAACTAGGGTTACATGTATGAAAAAATTGACATGGAAGAGAAAACTATCCATCATGTTTTTATGGTGGGTGATAGAAAACATTTTTAAGAAAAATTTAGCAATCACAAAGCTTTAAATTTGTGAGGGGTTAAATAGAATTAGACTTCATAGTATGAAAAGTAAATAGAAAACTTTTTTGTTTTAAGAACCTTTTTATAATGTTCAGTAATTATTTTATTATATATAATAGGCATATATGTAAATATACATTACAACTATAGTTTAATCAATTAATTTAATTCCACAAAAAATCTCATCTTTTACTCCAAAACAAATAGTATTTAAGATGAATTTTTCATGCATAAACCACTATAATCAACATTTATAGTATCACATAATCCATAAAATATTAACTATAATTTTCTCCAATCATTAAAAATTAATCATAACCAAAATGGTAAGCACATGATATGATAATTTCCCAAAAACAATAATCCTTATATGATGAAAAACTACTTTAATCTCCAAAATTCAATAGTAATATTCAATATTCAACAAAGATCATTAAAAAAATAAGTTTCCTTAAAATTCATAAAAAATAATCCAAATATTGATTAAAACCCAAAATTGAGAAAGATTTGATCACATAGCCTTCCAAGAGAAACGTTAACATTTATCTTCAAATATCATCAACCCCTCTTAATTTCTTATACACAAATCACATATTATGTATGATAGGTTAATCATTTCCATAAATAACCCAGATTTTTATAATTCCACAATTATATAATTCATACATTAATCAGAAAATAAAATTCCATTTTATTATATTAACATTAATCATGTGAAGTTCCCAAAATAGTGATCATCTTCAATAATTACATTTATCACTTAATACCCATATCAGTTTATTATCTCATGGTTATCTATTTGATAAAATTTATGTCTCCCAAATAAACTTATAATTAATCCCTTAAATTATTTAACTAAAAATAATATGTCATAATAACCAGATACTTCATGTAGTCCAGTGGTTGGCGATAAAGCCTAGTCGCTCTTTATTTGTGGGTTCGATTCTCACTACCTTGTCTTGCGTGATGGGATATCAAATGGTCTACATTATTTCTATTTTCAAAAACTATATAATTCTTATAACCCTACCAAAATTATATAAAATCCTCGAAAATTACCATAACATGTTTCAAAATCAATGGTTGTTCTATACCTTTCATTTTTCATCCCAAAAAATTAATAACTCATAACTAACTCAAAAATAAATGTCTCTAAAAATACTTTTGACCTCCTTGAATTTTATAACATAAGCCTCAAAAAGGTTTCTACGAAATTAACCATAAGATATATATTCACATTATACCCCCATGACGATATCCTTATCTCACAAAAAGACAACTTAAACCCAAAAGTTTTCTAAACCTTTCGCATCTAGTAATAGTAAGGACCCGACCTTAAACATAATATTTTTTACTGAATTTTGGATTTAATTTATTTTCATTCATTCCCAATGATCTTTTAGGTATAGAGCATTATATATTTAGGGAAACATATTTCAAAGTGAAATCATACATTACAAGTTGATACTTATACTCAATATCCATTTTCTTCAGTAAAAGAAACTCATTCAAAATAAAACATGATTTCCTTTTAAGGAACATCTTCAATACTTTCATCATCATATGTTATTTGTCTATAAAAAAATGAAGGCCTATGAAAAACATTTTAAAACATGGTATGGCCACAAAAAGATCATTAAGGTATATAAAAAAGAAATAAAACCATTAATCTGGTTAAAACATGGAAACCAATTTAATGTTCTTTGAGCGAATGGAAAAATAACATTTTCACAAAAGTAAAACTCATTCTTTTTTATCGAAGAAAAACATTACAACCATTAGCGAAGTAATTAAAAATCCTTTAGGTGAAATAGATAATCATATACATAAAACCCATTAAAACCCCGTTAAATTGGAATAAACATATGGATTACAACCAATATTATTATTACCTAATGAATTGAAGATATATAATGTCGATCACCCTTTTTATAATATATATCAGGCTCACCCATGAGCTATAAAGGGGCTCATCCATTCCTAAAAGTTATAATGAGCTCACAAAATAGTTATAATGGGGCTCAACTATTCATATAATCTATGTTAGGAATACTATATAGCTATAATGGGAGTAAACCCTTCATATAATGTATATTTGGATCTCCCATTTCACATAATTCTCAAGTTCCAATTAATGAATAAAACATGTTCATCACAAAACCCTTTGGAAAACTTTTCTATTCACATATGAAAAAAAATCATATAAAAAATCAATTTTAATTTAAGAACACATTTTCAAAAACAAGATACCCAAAATTTAATATGTTATTTATTTTCCTTTTGAAAGAAATTAAGGCTTATAGAGGAAGTCAAATATCAAATAACGTATGTGGTGGAAAATAAGTCGTTGTCGTCGTATACTTTAAAACAAAAAACATTCATTCTATCATTTTTTAAAGAAAGTAAAATTCATCGCTTAAAAAAATTCCTTTCCAAAATTTTGTATGAAATTCATGAACCAAATTAAATTTTTTTATAATAAATTATATCCCTATGAAAAAATATTAAAATTAATATCATGAATAAAAAGTGTTCATAATTAAATCTTTAATCATTCTAGGTGTCTCATCCCACTTTGATCATTTAAATATTAATCTCTATGAATTAATCCCTTCATTGAAATAATTATTTTCATTAATATAGATAAAATATGGATATTAAATGTCATAGTTGAAATATATACACCTTATAAAATAATAAAACTACATATTATCAAGAAATGCCTTAATGAATGGAGACTGAGATGAAATCCATTACCTTGAGCCAAAATCATCACAAACAATATTTATATTTCATAATAATAAACATAGAATAATTTTTACTTTCATTAGAACCGTTTTTATATTTATTATTCCTTTTATATCACTTATTACAATTTTATAACAATTATATATTTATTTAATTTCATATCGGATGTTTTGTTGTTATTGAGTACATGAGTCAAAAATGAACTTGGTATGATGTCAATAGTACTTTTGGTCATAATTACATCATATCCAGAATAAAATTCTGGAATTATTCATTAAATTTATACATTGAACAAACTTTTTAATTCAAACCTCAAAATATTGATATTAAAAATTAGTAATGTTATAATCATTTAGATAGTACACAGTACATACGAATGTGTGACATTTTCCATTTTTCATTGATCATTATGGAATAATTATATAAACTATTTAATCTATAAAAAATGATCATTATATCATTAATATAATATTAATAATTTAGATATATTTATTCATATCATTCAAATATTATAGTGAATAAAAATGAATCACATCACTTCATAGAGGTGATAGTTCACACGTACGCATGAACAACATCATCAATTTTATGTTCATAGAATGTAAGAACATAATTGATATTCTATTATCATATAATTGTTTATATGTCATTAATATCACATATTAACATTAATTCAATCATTATAACTAGTATTGAGAGTTGGTTATGGAAAATAAATTGTACCGATTCGAGGGGCGGTAGTCCGTTGTAAATACAAACGAAAAGTTCATTTCTAAATTGATGAAATTGGAGATGGATTTAGGTGATGAAATTAAAATAATAACATCTCATTATATTAAGGATATATTATATATTATTTCTCATGGTTGTAGTAGATAATTATGGAAGTGGAAGATCAATAAAATAGAAATTATTAAATAAAAATCAAACCTCTTCTTCGGTTGATCACATTTGAAGAAAACCTTTACACCTATAAAGAGGGTGTTTTGCCTAAAATAAGGCTTATATAATTAGATGAGGTAATATGTTAATGTTTTTGGGTATATATTCTCCTATCCAAAACTATTATCATGTTTAATGAATATATAATATGAGTTCCTTTTAATAGGATATGGGAGGGACAATATTGGAGTTATTCAAAGTATAAAATTAATATAAATTAATATTTTTAAAAAATTATTCCAAACTAATTTAAATAAAATATTATATGATTATGGGTTAGATACCCATCATCAAATTAAATTTAGATATGTTTTGAATATTCTTTAATCATTTTCTTTTTCTCTATACCCTTATTTTATACTTTTTAATATTATTGGGATGTTATGTTATTTATAGTTTGTGAGTTAATGTAATTTATATAACATGTAAAACGACCAAAAAATGTTTTTTGAATTACATATTTGATTTTACATTGACCATTTTTCCAAGTATTACATTTCTTGAAATTTTATAAAATTTAATAAACTATTTTATATTCTAAAATACCAATAGTGTCAATTTTGACACAATTCATTAGTTGACTTTTTAAAAATTTCATAACAGCAAGATAAGTTTGAAAAAAAAATTCATAAATCATCAAAAACATGTAAAAATAATCTATAATGTTTTTGTATGGAAAACATTCTCCCAAATTATATTTATTTTAGTATTTATAATATCATTTATTTGATTTCATCATTAATTAATCAATTACTACATCATTATTAAGTACAAATTTAGTTTAATTATTTATTTAATAAAAAAAATTATTAAATTTTCATAATGTAGTTAATAATTTTAGATTTTTAATATGTATTTATAGACAATTTTATCCACATTATAACTCCCAATTAAAAATACATTACAAAAGTGTAATACTTTACTATTTAGTCAATATAATTTTATAATTTCATTAAAGAATTGCAAGTGGATCCATGTGGCCCTAAAATTTAACCAAGGATGATCATGGTTAGAAAAAATCATCCAATTAAATTATGATATGTGGTAGGGGAGTTTTATATAATTTATAATAATTTTTTTTCCTTTAATTACTATATTTACCTTTAACCGTGTTAATAAAAATAATTATTGTAGTTACAATCCATAACGTCCATAAATATAATGGCCCTATTTAAATAATTTGGAACTTATGATTCTAAATATGGAACCATTTTTTCCAAATTCTACATAAATAATTTTCAGAGGTTAAATAAAAATTATTCCTTCTAACGGAATAAGAATGCATTTTTTTAAGTCAAACATTGAAATGTTCACATAGTTTTTATATCCAATTTCAATTTTAAATTTAAAAAATGAACTACATTAAATTAAATTAAAATATCATTATATAAATATTCATTAAACCCAATTTAAATGATAATCTAATAATATAAATAAATTAGATGAAAAAGTTTTATTGAATTAAAATGCAGTATTTTCCACTTTCATTAAAATATAAATTTTATAAAAAGATACCAAATTTCAACCAATGTAAAATTTTTATGCCCCACATCAACAGAAGAAGTTTATTTTTTTCAAATATAACTTATTATAGTGTAAAAAACATTATTTAAATTGGGTTCTCTATTAGAAGGTTTTAAAACTTTATTTTTAGAAAAATAATCCTTTTATTCGTAAAAATTAATTTGTTCTTATATCATGTCTAGAAAATAAAAAATATTAATTTAAAAAATTATATTATTTTTTTATTTCTATAATATAATCTAGATGTTGTGATGTTATTTTTTGATAAACACAATTATTCACATTAAAATACTTTTTCCTAAAAAACATCTTTTATATTGAATTAGTTTTTATTTTCATTTTAATTAATTTTCATACCAATGAATCATTATATAATCAAGTGTAAATATTATTTTCATTTTTAAATTAACACAACTCCTTCCCTCAATTCTAACAAATATGTTATTATGGAAACATTTAAAAATTCATTTTTAGTTGTCCATTTTAAAATGTTGTGGGGTATCATGTAAGATATTGAACATAGTATTTCTAATAAAAACCTAGGATGCTACATTACACCCCATTTTTAAATTTTTTCATTGAATTTTGAATTTTGTGTCAATAACTTTGTTATGAATTTTCAAAATAACTTCATTAAAATTCAACACCATAAATAGATTCAATAAAACCTTCACTTTAAAAGTGAGAAAGTGAATTAAAAAAGGTCACATGATTTAACAAATACTAGGGTTCCATGTAAGAAAACATGTATATGGAAGTGAAAACTAACCATAATGTTCTGATGGAGACTGGTAGAAAACATTGTTAGGAAATATTTAACAATAACAAAGTAATAAATTGGTGATGGGTGAAATGGACTTTTTACATCATAGTAGGAAAAGTAAATAGAAGGTGTTGTTGTTTTAAGATCCTTTTCATAAATTTGAGGAATTATTATACTATATAGAATAAGAACATAAAGAAATATAATTAAATCAAAAGTATTGTTTCATCCAGTAATCAAATTTTAAATAAAACTTATCTTTTTCTCCAGAAGAAGTGTATTTAAGATTAATTTCTTCTACCTAAACCACTATAATAATCTTCAATAGAATCTCATAATCTAGAAAATATTATCTATCTTTATCTCCAATCATTATAAGTTAAACATTAAAAAATGGTTTGTACATGATATTATAATTTCAAAAAAATAATAAACCTTATATGATAAAAAATTACAACAATATCTCAAATTCAATAGTAATATACAATTTTAAGTAAATAACATTAAACAAATAAAGTTCCTTAAGAAACCAATTATTTCATTTGTAACCTCCACCCATGGTTTTCAATCTTACTATAGAAGGATCCTACATCTCGGGGTCCATTAGAGGATGATGATTGGTCTGTGACCCTAGGTGCTTATTGTATTAGCATTCACTACTCAATTTGGTTATGGTTCTTCCTTACAAGTGGATTCCCTTACCATTATCTATGGTATCACTCTTTTTTCATGGTTCATCACTATCTCTAAAGGTAAAACTAATTTTATGATACTATTCAACTTTCTACATGGTACTGTTTTAACCCCTTAGTCAATTACATACACCATCAGAAAATGTCGAGATCTTCATTCAAACAGCATCCTCTTGATGAACCCATGGTGTGAGGGTAACAGGGTGGAAGATCATCTTATGTATGTTGTGGCTCAAGTATCGGGAGTCTCTTTCTCTTAAAAATTAATTTTTTTAAACCAGTAGGAGCTAATCTAATTATAGGGGATTCCCTTGAGTTACACTACTTCAGACCACCTATTTTCTTTCTTTTTTCCCCCTTTCTCATTTCATTCATCATTTCAGTAATAATGAAATTTTTAATTTTGAATGAGAAATTAATTTTACTTAAAATCTCTCAAAATAATCCAAATTGATATTGAAACAAAAAAATTATAAGTATTTGATCACATAGTCTTCTAAGATAAATTTTAATCTTTTTCTCAAAATAACATCAACGACTCATACTATCTTATATCAAATTCACATATTCTATAAGATAGGTTAATCAATTCCATACATATCACAAATAACTATAAGTACACAATTAAATAATTCATCATTTATTACCCAAATAAAATTTTATATAACTCAATTTACATTAATCATATAATGTTCCCAAAATAGAGAACATCTTCCAAAATAACAATTATCAATTAATCCCAAAAAAAATTTCAAATAATATGGTTATCTATTCGCTAAAATATATGCCTCCCAAATAAAATTATTATATATTCAAAATTCCATGTAACTAAAAAATAATAAGTTATAATAACTAGGTACTTAATGTATGCCAATGGTATGAGATATTTCCATGTCACACATCAGTTGTGGGTTTGATTCTTAGAGCCTTGTCAGACGTGATAGGTTTCCTCATGATCTATGTGTTGTATTTTTAAAAAATATTTAATTCTTATAAAATTAGCAAAATGGGATAAAATTATAAAAAATAACCATAAAGTGGTTTAACCTCAAAAATTATTCTATACATTCATTTTTCGTCCAAAAAAGTAATAACCAATATCTACTATAAAAATAAATGTCTCCAAAAATACCATTAAGCACCATGAAATCTCATAATATAAGACTAAAAATGGTTACCAAGAAATTAAATATAGGATCAATCTTAAAATTATAAACCAATGATTATATCCATATATCAAAAAAATAAATACTAATCTCCAAAGTTGTCTAACTACTACTCTGATACCAAATATAAGGACCCTGGATTAATAATAACTTTTTTGGTGAATTTGACAATAACTCATTTTATTTCATTCCCAATGGTCTTTTAGGTATATAGTTTTATAAAATTAGGAAAAACATTTACATGGTAAACTCATACATTACAAGTGGATTATGGTACTTAGTATTCATTTTCTTCACCAAAGGAAACCCTTTTAAAATAAAACATGATTTTTTTCTAGGAACATATTCAATACATTAATCATCACATCTTCCTTGTACGTTAAAACATTAAGACCTCTGAAAAAAAATTTAAAATTTGGATTACCGAAAAGTTTTACTACGAGACATAAAAATAAATAAAATCATTAGTCTAGTTAAAATAGGTAACCCATTTAATGTTATTTTATAAAATTAACCAAAAAAATTCACATGATTAAAATTCATACGTTTTATCAAAGAAAAACATTAATACCATTATCAAATTAATTAAAACTTATTTCAGTGACTTATAGAATCATATACATAAAAACCATTTGAACCCCTTTAAATTAAAATAACAATACAGATGACTTCAAATATTATTATTACTCATTGAATTGTACATATATAATGGGGATCACCCTTTATATAAACTATGTCAGGATCACTCGCGAGCTATAATGGGGCTCATCTCTTCATATAAGCATTAACAGGATCAAGTATGAGTTATAATAGGGCTCAACCCTTCATATAAGCTATTTCAATATCACCCAAGAGCTATAATGAGGATCAAAATTTCATATAAGCTATATTGGCCTCACCGTTTAATATAATTCTCATGTACCATTTTATTTAAAAAACACATTCATCATGAAATCCTTTTGTAAAAACCTTCCAATCCCATGTGGAAAACATTTTCATAAAAAAATACTATTATCATTTAAGAACAAAATTTCGAAACCAAGATACCAAATATGGAATAAGGGATCTATTTTTATTTTTAAAATACATTTTGGCTTATAGAGGAATATAAATATCAAATAACAATTATTTCGTCATAGAAGTCATTTTCAAAATATATGTTAAAACAAAAAACATTCATTTTATAATTTTGTAAAGAAAGTCAAATTCTTTGAAAAAGGATATAATTTTTGAAAGCATTGAATTGAATTCAAGATAGACCTAAAATATCCTCTTTAATACTTCATATCCATATATATATATTTGTAAATTAATATCATAATTAAAAAGATTTGATAATTAAATCTCTAAACATTCAAGGTCTCACATACCACATTTATAATTTAAATCCAAATAACAATTAAATAATGAATTTAAAAAATTAAAAAATAACAATATTATAGATAAAATGTGAATATAAAATGTTGTAGTGGTTGTATATACTTATTATAAAATAGTAATGGTGCATATTAACTAGGAATACCTCAATAAAATGATATTAAGATGATATACCTTACCTTGAGACATACTCCTTATGTACAATATTTATATTCATGAATGATAAAAGTAGGTTAATTTTTTATATTCTTGAGAACATTATTCCTATTTATCATTGCATTTAAATCACTTATTACCATGTTATAAAAATTACATATTTTTTTATTTTTATATAGGATGTTTTGTCGTTATTCAGTACTTGAGTCCAAAATGAACTTTGTACGATGTCAATAGTCGATGTGGTCATAAGTCCGTCATCTTCAAAATAATATTCATGAAATAATAATAATTTTTTAAAATTAATCAATCTTTCAAAATCAAAAAACTTATAATGGTAATGAAAATTTAACAACATTATAATCATTGAGATGGTAGGTCGTACTTACGTATGAGTAAGAATTTCCATTTTTCTTTGAACATAGTGAAAATAAGTTAAATACTATTTTTTTACGAATTTTTTATAACATAATAAATATGATTTTATTTATTTAGATTTACTTATATATATCATAAAAGTGATTTTGTGAACAAAAAAGTCTCACATCACTTCGTGGAGGTGATAGTTCACACGTACACACTAATGACGTTATCATTTTTATGTGCATCGAATTTAAGAAAATAATTGATATATTATTATCTTATAATGACTAATATGTCATTAATATCACATATGAATATAAATTCCACTATTATAACTAGTTATGAGAGACTGTTATGGATAATGAACTATATCGGTTCGCGAGCCAGTAGTCTGCCGTAGACATGAACGAAAAGTTTATTTCCCATTTGATGAAATTGTAGATGGATTAAGGTAATGATATTAAAGTAATAAAATTATATTATATTTAGGAAAATGAAGGTATTATTTCATCATGGTTGGAGAATATTTTAGGTAAGGGGGAGAAGAAATAATTTATAAATACTTAAATAAAAACCAAACCTCTTATTCGGTTGATCACCTTCGAAGAACACCTTAACACCTCTAAAGTGGGTGCTATGACTAAAATAAGGACTAAAGAATGTAGGTAGGTATTATAGTAATGGTTTTGGTAGACATTGGCTGAACCAAATGGTTTTTGTTGTTTAAGGAATAGATACAATGTATGCCTTTTGATATGAGAGGGGAGGGGTACTCTTATAATTATTAAAAGTATTAAATTAATATAAATTCATTTATATTGAAAATTATGAAAAATTAATTTATTTAAAATATAAATGATGCTAGGTAAAATAAATATCATCCAATTAAAATTAGAAATTTTTTTAATATTTTTTAATCCTTTTATTTTTCTTTTAACCCTTATTTTACAATTTTTAATCTTACCAAGATATCATGTTATTTACACTTTTTCGGTTAAGGTAATTACCTTAACATATAAAAAGAAAAAAGTGTCATTTATGATATATTAGGACCTATGAGAACCATTTAGATGAATCAAAGATTTTTTTGTTTTTTATAACATTTAATAATCTATTTTATATTTTAAAATACCAAAAGTATCCATTTTGGCACTACTCATTAGTTGACATTCTAAAAACACCATAACAGTAAGATACATTCAAAAACAGTTAATTAAATCATCCCCAAAATGTAAAATGAATTCATAAAAATATTTTATGACATAAATTATCTCAAATTATATAGATTTTAGTATTTATAAAATCATTTATTTGTCTCCATCATTAATTAATAAATTACTCCATCAGTATTTTGTAACCATTTTATTTAAATATTTTTTATAAAAATTATAAATAAATTCCCCTAATATAAGTAATAATTTTGGATTTCCAAATAATATTTGTAGTATAAGATATCCCCATAATAACTACATAATAAAAATTCTATAAAAAAGTGTAAAAAAATTCTATTCATTGAATATAATATTATAAATGCATTAAAGTCATTCAATTGGATCCATGTCGTCCTAAAATCGACCCAAGGATGAAAATGTTCAGAATAAACACATCCAATTAAATTAATAAAAGTTTTAGGGTAGTCTTATATTATTTATACTATTATGTTTACCTCAAATTACCTGATTCACCATTAACTGTTGTTACAAAAATAATTACAAAAGTTAATATGCATAATGTCCAAAAATAAAAGAGTTCTATTCAAATAATTTTGATATTACGATTAAAAACATTGAATCCATTTTTAAAAATTCTGCACACATAATTGGATGAAATTAATTAAAAATTAATCTCATTGACGTAATAAGAATACATTTTTTTAATGAAACTTTCAAATGTTCATAGTTTTTATATCCAAATTAAGTGTGAAATTTATTAAAATGAAATTAATTTTATTAAATGATAAAACCATAATATAAATAATCTTTATATCCAATTCAAATTATAGTCTTGCAATAAAAATAAAATGTATGAAAATTTAGTTTTGAATTAAAACAAAATATTTATTATTATTCATTAAAATATGTATTTTATCGGAAAAATATCCAAATTTCAACTAATGTAAAATTTTTTGTCATCATTCTAAATATGAAGTTTATTTTGTTATATATAATTTATAAAAGTGTCAAAATGTGATTTAAAATGGGTTCTCCCTAAAAAGGTGTTAAAACATCATTTTTGGCAAAATACTCCATTTGTTCATAAAATAAAATTTGTTCTTATTTCATTTAAAGAAATTACATTGTATTAAATTCAAACAATTTATGGAATTTAAATTTTTTTTAAATAATCCAACAAGTTTGATTATATTTTCTCATAAAAACAATTACACATATTTAAATATATTTTCATATGAACACCTACTTTATATTGAATTAGTTTTTTATTTTTATTTCTAATTAATTTTCAAAAAAAAACTATAATTATATAAACCATGGTAAACCATATACGATTTATTAATTTAATTATATTAATTCCTATAATTATAATTAATATGTTATAATAGAAACATTTAAATCTTAATATCTAGTTGTTCATTTAAACCTGATGGGGTGTATTATATACACTATTGAACATAGTATTTTTTTAAAACTAATGATGTAAAAAGAATAAATTATTATATTTTCATGTGGATAGACTCAACCATATATTTATTCCTCTAAAAAAACATGTACAATGGTTTTTGAAAATTTTGTCGCTTCATCACTCCCATAGCCTCCCATAACGACAAATCTTTTCACTGAACATCGAACCTAATTCAGGCATTATCCATGTATTGTAATAATCAGATATGTTGAAGGAATAATAACTCAAATATTATCTTGGAAAAAATACTAATTTTGTTCATACCCATGGGATCTACAAACCCAGTACCAATCACTGTAATTCCATCCCCTTGAAAAGCTTTTTCATGTTAATGTAAGTTGATTTTGGGGCCTTTTTTGTTACTAAAACTATACAATTGATGTATAAAATCATAAATTTTATTCCAAAAAATTTTAAATATGTGTAAATACATTTTATAAATACCATTAAACAAATTTATATACATTCATGGGAAATATCATATGTGAACATAAAATTGAACGCAACACTACTAGGTATTTTGATTAGAGGGACTATTTAATGACTAAGCTTTGAGTTTTTTAAACCAACCATTTATGGTTATGTTGAGACCATTAAAATGAGTTTTTTTAAATGTGGTATATATCTATGATAATATTTTGTTGTGAATAATAATATTATAATATATCGAGGAATTATTTTATTTTTTAGCATACTTATAATAAAACCTATTGGTGGGGATGAAGCGAATGTAATGTATGAGAGTGGAAAATTATTGATAGAAGGTATTAAAAATTAATGTAACCATTAAGGGTGACTTTTTAAATAAAATACCTCAAAATGAAACATAATTAATCTCATATAACTCAAATGTTTTGGCCACAAAATCTCATGGAACCACACTAAAAAATTTTATAAATGACATATTACATTTCTCTTTTGTGTTAATTTAATCAAGAATCACACAATACACTATATTTATAATGGTTGATGGTCATATAGAATAAAAACATGGATATTTTATTCGGATTGAGAGTTACCCAATATTTCAATGAAAAATATCCATATGGGACGAATATAAAGAATTTAAAGAAATATGGATAATATGTTATTTAATTTTTATATTTTTTCTTCATAAAATAATCCATGAAATCTTGGATTCTATATTTTATTTCTATATACCTTTAATAAAATCTCATTATAGATTATGTTAATGGACTAAATTTAACATAGTTTCTTAAATCATTAATTTTTTTATATTTTAATTATTCTTGAAAATATTTAATGATAACATTGATAGGATTATAAGATTGTGATTTATTTTAATTCATTTAAACATTCATTATGGATTACTTTTTATCCAAAGGATAACTTTTTATTATTTGGAATTATAAATATTGGTGATTGATTTTTTTATTTTATATTTTTTATATTTTTTAGGTATTCAAAAATATATTTTATATTTTTTATATTTTATATTTTTTTTGTCAGAATAATATAATATATAGTAATTTTTGGTTTTTCCATTGGATAAAAAATTATTTAAAAAACCTACCAAACTATTATCATCAACTTTATGATAATGTAAATAATGATCTTCATATTATGTTTCCCCCTTCTACTAAAAACTAAAATTTTTTACAACTATCAACTCAATTATAAGTGTTTTTATACTTTTTACAAGAACTAAATCAAAAAAATAAACATCTAATTAAATTATATATGAGAGTGTGATGGTTGCAAAATCTAGCCATGACTGAAAAGGATGTTATATGGATTATTTTCTTTATTACTCATCCTAAACATTAATTATTATATATAGTTTATGAATAAATATACATGATTTAACTATTGTACATATACAATATTTATAATAATATTTCAAATAAAATTAAAGGTTAGTTTATATATGGTATTCCTAATATATTATCATTTATGGGAAACATGTTACACAATTCAATAAGATTTTATTATACCAACCCAATCTGTTTACAACAGTAAATACAGTTATGATTTATACTATTATAAAATGGTACACAAAGAAAATTTTAAAGGAGTCACCCTTAAGACACCTTGGCCCATATACATCGATCTAGTGATAACAAATTTCATACAATATTAAATTTTATAGTAAATAAATAAACCCAAACATAATATTACATAATTACAATGTCGATAAAATATTTTTATTCACATCCATTCCAAAGTTAATTTATGTTTAGAATTATATAGTTTTAGTAAAACCTTTAACTAAAAAATAGATATCTTTTCCAAATAAAGGACACTTTTCCCAATATACCAGAACTTTTTTATTCTATATTAATCACTCAATATCTCCCACAAGATTCTCCAGACATAATATTCAGTTCACCATATTTTATGTCATATTATTCATTAAATCCCTTGGAAATGAAAAACAAATTAAGGGTGAGATCAAACTCCTAGTAAGGGGTATCATACATTATATACTATCATAGAATAAATAACACCTGAATAAGATGATAGGAACAAATGATAATCAAATAATTTTATATAAATAATTACATGAAATCAAAATATTTCAATGGGTAAAATAAAAAAATATATATTGGGAAAATTTACTTATTTTCATATAAAAGAATAAATAATGTTAGACATGTTAACCTAAATATAAATTCATTATCATTAGACATCATAAATAATTTGGAATATATACACCAAATAACCATAATAGTTTATCTCATGTTCTCCACTGATGCATCGAGGAACTACTTTGGGTGCCACCCATCACTTAATAGATCTAATGTATACAATTTACTAATTAAATGAATAAAAATTGCCTAATCCAAATGAATTAGTAATCAATAATTATCAACAAAAGAAATACAAGCATATAGAAATCCAATTTCTTTAACAATACATAAACAACCTTCTTTATTAGTTAATATTCAGACATATAAAACTAATAAGCATATGGATTTTCAATATTTCATTTGTTAATAATTCAGATAACTTCATTGGTAAACACCTCAAATATAAATTACATAAAAAATGATGTTTACCTACCTTAATTTATAGTATTATATTTAAATCAATAATAGAAAAATTATAGAATACATTTATGATAATAAATTACATGAACAAAAGGTAAAACATATAGTCAAATGAGTGATGGAAACTAATAGGGAACATGTTTAAAATAAATTGATTGAAATAGAATAAATACTTATGAGAAAATATTTTATAATTTATAAACCAATGAATGATAATATTTGACTATAAATTCATTAAAAATCAAGCTTTTGTAGTGATAGAATGTCTTCTTAACAATACAGAGTAAAATGGAAGTGAAATAATAAAACGAACATCCATAAAAAATGTTAAAATAATATTTAAAAAATTCATTTAAATTCACTTATAAAAATATTTTCATGAGGTTTAAAAGAAGTATTTTAAAACATTATGAATTAAAAAAATTATAGTAATGCATTTTGGAAAAAGAAAACATGTATATAAGTGAAATTATAGGGCAAAATATAAAAATTTGTATAACTGAAATAAAATCCCTTTTCAAACAATTTTGATAATATTATCGATTTATTCTGGTATAAATTTTTATAAACATAATTTAATGGAAATGATATTTTCTATTTAAAATCATGAAAAATTGTAAAGGATAATAAAAAAGGGACATAAATGAAAAATTTTTGTCGAGTGGTAAATGTTACAAAATTATCCCATTATCACATTTATAAAGAGAGTTAAAGGTGAAATATATGGGGAAAATTAAGAAAATTCTTATTAAACCTCATTTAAAATGTCAAAGATCATTTAAAATTAATATTAACAATTATTACAGTATAAGGAAGATAATTTTTGAATCTTTATGATGAATATAAATCTGAGAGACATTGACTCCATATAAAAAAATCTAAATAAGTTTGGATTCACTTTTATACATAGTTTTAATGGGTTTTAGTTCCAAAGAGGGGTGGAGGTTATAATTAATACATGAAACCCCATGAAATAACTAGAGTAGAATAATGTAGATGAGTTTTTAAAGGGGAATATCAAATAATTCCCTTGGGGATAACCAATATTTTTTTAATATTTATAGAATATTAATCTTGAAAGGTGTGGGTGTTGTTTATATGAATTAAGTACCTAGTGATGTATTTCATCAAGATATTTGTCAAAACTATGTTCCATCATAGAGTCTCAAACTTAAAAAAAGTAAATTCCATAGAAAAAAGTGTAGAAAAAATATTAATAAAATCAAGATTTTAAAAGGCATGAAAATTGGATCGCCCTAGTCAGGCTGACGATCTGTCGGCATGTAAGGTACTTGAACCCACATATCTGGTGCGAAAGCCACATGTTCACCACACCACCATTTAACCTAGGGTCATTTATTTTCTAATAAATAGATTCTTGGGGTGTTCATTTGTATAGATTAATTTCTATGAAGCCCCATAGGGTCTCCATATTGCTTCTCTCATGTTTTCTAAAATCTTGAAGGTATCTCTTTAACACCTACAGTAGAGGAATTGATGGAAGATCATAGGACATATGTCACTTTAGTGTTTTAGATCCATTATACTAGTGTGCCTATAGTTCTAAAATATAAAAAATCAAAAGCACAAGCACTTCACCACTTCCTCTCAAAGGAAATTGAGATCCCCACATCTAGGAATACCTATGAATACTCTTGAAGGATTAAGTCAAGTCTCACCCAAGTAATACTGTCCAGGTTTTTTTCACTTAGGTTGACATCAGTTCGCCCAAGCCTACAGGAATGCCCATTCCTTCTCTCCAAATACTTGATTGGTTTCCCTTCTTCTGGTTCAACTAATCCTTTTAGTCTATACAATCCTTTCATCATACCTTATTCAAATCCATTCATGGAAAATATTATTTTTCATTGTTTCCCTTGTCTTAAATGGGTTTTGTCAAAACCTCCACTCAAACCTCCTAATTTATCAAACTCTTTAGAAGGTAACATTAGTGTGTCTTCAATTTGGGTTAGTATATCTCCAGTTTGAGGTTTCCAACATTTGTTTTGTAATGGGTATAGGATATATGGAGTGTCTATGGGTTTTTATATTTTCAATCGCATGGATCTTTCTCCCATGAATAGTGTTGGGAAGTTCTCGGTTTTGAGGATTATGGTTGGGGTCATGACCTCTCCTTCTCATCTCTAAAACCTGGAACCTCAAGTCTCTAGTAGGGAAGGTAAGGTTCACAACTAATTTTCCCTTTGAACTAAGTAGAAGTATCCCTCCCCTACCAGGACGAATTTTAGTGCAGCCATACTAGTGTAAGGCCCTAAATTTTCAAGTAAGAGGTTGCATTCTTGCTCCTATGTACTTCATTAATCATTACCCCTTCATTACATTGGACCATTGTCTAATGTAATGTGAAGATAGGGATGGTTCATCACCTTGGCCTTGTCCACCCTCACCGTCGTAGGCATGTCCTCTTCTATCAGGGGAGGAGGAAAGGTGTACATGTGCCTTTGTTTATTCATTGGCATCTTCATTCCATTCACACCGAACAAGAATCACGTGGGCTTAGAGATTTTTCATGATAAAAACATTTTCACAAACACCTCATATTAATAAACTATGAGAAATCTGATTCACTATATAATTTTGATACATAGGATGCACTAATCAGGGCCCGATCTCATTGTATATCCTTTTTATGTATCCAACCCTAATTCCAAAAATTATGGAATACTCCTTAAAATTAAGACTTAAACTATTTCTCTCAATTTGTTATACACCCCTATGAGATTTAATGAACTATGAGAACTCTGATTCGCACCAAAATTGGTATGCGTAGGAATCCTTCCTAAGGCCTGATCTCCATATTATTTCATCCATAAAATGCATCCTTTTAAGAAAGTAATCCAAAACTCATTTCCCTAAAAGGCCTACACTCTCCTATGAGACTCACCAAACTATGTGATATTTTATTCCCATAAAAATGGGTTATGAAAGAATCCTCTCTTAGGTTCAAACACAGTACATCAAATCAACCATGTTCTTCTAGGACCATATTCCCATCCAGGTGTAATCCAACTTAGAAACTCTTATATTTTCAATATTCCTTGGGATTATTAGGAATACATCCCACACCAAACATACACTTCAAATAAACCCTATTTTTCCTAGTCCATATTCCCAATAGGGTCTAATGCAACTTGGAAACCCATATTATTTCCATGTTCTATGGGTTGCATAGGCTTAAGTCCCGCACCGGACCTTGATTAATATCCTTTATCATAGATATCCTTACCACATGAAATTAAACTATAAGACTATGTCCTTATCACATGACCTTAAATGTTATGATGTATCCCATTAATCAGCACCAAACTATTAGGGTTCTGATTCCCTTCACAAGGATACATAGGTATCCCATTTTTTGGAAATGATCCCATCATCAAAACAAACATGCGTCTACATGGATGACAATAAATTCCAGAGTTCCCCACTAGTGAATTAAAACTGAGTATTATCATGGAAATGGTTAAAATAATGTCCAAATAGTTTATGATAGGATTCCATTTATGGAGAACATATGAATACATATTGATGTCTCCAATAATCATTATCCTCAAATACATAATGATGATTCTAAATTTTACACATTCTAATAATTTGTTGTAAATTCCAGGGGAAACCTATGTTATACTTGGTGAATTAATAATGAGTCATGAAAATATCTAAAATCTATATGAGAGTCGCGGTGTAGGAAATAATTCCCCCCAAAAGGGTGTGATGAGTCTGACCTCCCATCCTCTTTACCAATGCTTGTTCTTATGTATCGAAAGTTCAAACATAATGAACACCTAACATTGGAAATTTGGTATCTTTGGATATATAATCATTGGATGTTTCTGGTTCCATAATCAAATCCAATGGAAAGCACTCAATAGTAGTGATTCCTAACCTGAAAACATGTTTCGAGGGATGTGAAACAAAAATTCAAAACCTGACGTTAATCATTAACCATGTCTATAGTGTTACCTATCTGTCAATCCCCTAACAATTGATAATGAAAGGCCAGAAAAAGGAATAAAATATGCATGTATCCATATAAAATATGTTTCCTTGATGGAGTTCATTGGTTTTTTCAGGTTTTCTTATAAATCCCTTCACTCCAAATGGCTTCCTTCATGTTTTCACTTGTGAATGCCCCATCCGCTGCTCATTTTGCTTCCACATCCAATAGATAGACGTCTTCACCAACTTATCTTCTTCAACATTGGGTCTCAAATGTAATGGTATGGGAAAACCCTCAACACAGTAATATACAAACCGTGTAGGCTGCTCTACATGCTATCCAAGTTAACAACAACCATCAATCATCCGGTCAGTGACAATCGGTGTTCAAAAATTAGACGCTGTCAACCACCTTCTTCCACCATTTCAGGTCCTTATCCCAGAAATTCAATAATATTTCCCAACAATACAATAGGGAGTTGGATCATGTTTTCACTCATGGACTCAACTCAAATATACAAAGGTCAATTCTGAGGTCTCCTACCAACAATCATCATCAGTAGAATCATGCGATAGTAAACCCAAAACATGATGGGGGTTGACTTCGGTTGTTCATCATAGGTTTCTCAGACCTGAGAACATAATACAAACCACCATTGATAATTTATAGCCAATAGGGATTATGATATTATGTGTTCCCCATCTATAGAATTTCATCAACTGAACATGGTGAAAAACAACGAACAGGCACACACACCTGTTCATCCTAATTATGTTTTCCAGCAGAATCGTCAGGAAGATACCCACCAATCACATTAGTTAAATCTGATTGAGTACCGTGAATAGGCACAAAAAACTATTTACAAACTATCATCCAGTCATCAGGCTCATCTGACGGCATTCAAGGAATCCAACCAATCAAATATAGTGGAAACTAGTAATAAGGAACATACACCTACTGACACTCACCAATTCATCTAGTAGTATCTTCTGTCACCATTTAAATTTTTCCATCAACAATGCATTGAAAAAAAACTAGCCAGAACATACACCATCCAACATCTATTAAACCTACCAATAGTCTTGTTTGGCTTTACCAAGAGAAGTTAGTCAGAATGCTCTGATGACAAACCTAGGGAAGACGTAACTCTCTTCAACCATACATGAGTATCGTCCATACCCACTAATAAGAAAAGGATGATATGTGCATTCACATAAACCTACACCAGATATAAAATGGAATTATATTACCATTCTGGCTGTTGATGTCACCAAAAATATTTTAGAAATTGTGAAAGGGCACACACATATTCCTACGCATATTCTAGAAGCCTGCCAAAATATTATAGCATAATATTCAAAAGTACCAAGGGAAAACACATAATTCTATCCCCACACCAAGCATTACTCATTGTAATTCCATCCTGGAATAGATACACACTGTAGTTCTAGTCCAAGAGTTTTATGGGACATAATCACCCATATCATATGGACAACATTATTAGGAACATACACCCTTTCAAATTGGTGATAATCGGACCATTCTGATGACCACTCCAAGGCAGGCACATTCACCTTCCCATAAAAACCACTTCTCCCAGTAAGTGGCCCTAACTACATGTAAAATAGCATCTAAGTAGAATTCTCACCAAACATGGTTGGAAATTCAAAAGAAAATCTGTATTCTAGCTTCTGTTAATGAAGTAGTTCTTGATGCCCTCAGAAATTTTTCCATTGAAACTCGATATCCTACCTTCCCATTACCATATTATTGGAGTAGTATCAGTAATTATAAATTCACCCATAGGACACATTGTCATGAAGTATTGCTATGTAAAAATTCTATCATTCTAGAGAGCCTATCTCTAGATGAGGGCCATAGAAACCCTCCATGTGTCTAGAAGACTAAGTAGTAAGAAGACTTATCCCTTTCTTTAATCCACTATGGTGGTCACCCCATTGATGGCATTTTCTATGAAAGTTCTCTCAGCTATAGTTTTTTTCATTTTCATGATAATTATCTAATTGAAAATGTAACAATGAAAAATCCCACTTATCACGAGGAACATTACAACATAAGTCCAGTCATGTCTGATGCCATGTCACTAATGGGTGAAATACTTTCTCAACCAGAAGACATCCTAAGGTGATGTTCATTCTCCAAACCTCCCTTGGGTCATTTTTCTTCTAATATAGAAGTGGATAAAGTGATGAATTATATTTTTTGTAAAAAAAATTGATAAGATTCCCCTCTGGTTAAACCATGTGTATAAACCTCTTGAATAAGATGATGAAGATATGTTGAATATGAGAAGACAATTGGCTAAAGTTGTACACTAGTTAATTACGGATACCCCATCTGGTTTTCGTATTAGAAGATGGGTTGTACATAAAGACATGCATTTCAACCGCACTCTAAAATCAGAAAATCACTTTTAACGGTGGTCTCATGAAATTTTATTTTCAATGGTTGGCTTCAATCAACAGATTTTGTGTGAAATCAAATATATACTAAAGATCAAGCCTCGACTAGATCTCATCCGAGTCTAGCCCTAATAGAGAATTTTGTTGAGATAATTTTCCATCAAGCATCTGAGAACCTTAAGAATTCAACCCACTTGGAGGATTTCATCCATTAGATAGTGAAAATGTCTTAAATAGAAAAATGGACTTCCAAAACAAGTGATTTAAGTGGTTTTTGATTAATGCACCCATCCAATGTTTGAGAAAAAAAATCACAAAAACATAAGTGAAGTTGCACGAATCTCAGTTATAGAAGTTCAAGAGCCACCCCATCCTATAGGGATGGGGTCTTGTTTAAATCAACCTTCAAATTTAATAAACATAATATAAATTATTAAATAATAAGAATAGGAACAACCCCATCCTATAGGGTTGGGTGATTTTTCACATCTACAATACCAACCTCGATGGAAGTCAGTTTTTTCTCGATTAGGGAAGAATCCACAATGTGAACACACAACTAAACTATCCAAGGATTCCCTTTCAGGTTACTATCCATCAAATAGTTCCATAGAATTTAGTGTATAGGAGATCGTTGTCTCACGGATGACAAGGAAAGAGTTTATCTAACAAAGATACTGAGAGAATTCCATCAATGCATTATGAATCAGTGAATGTAATTAATACCATTATGGAAGATACTTCAAAAAAATGAATCTAGTTCGGGTGACCAATGATAAGGTTGTTATCCATAGCATAGAACACACTGAATAAAATGAAGGAGGTGTGTGTACTCGAAATCAGAGGCTTAACCAGAATCTATGTATTACCTCAAGTTACCCACTCCCACCCCTTTGAGAGGAATCTAACAATAGTAATGTTAAAAGTTATATTATGTATCACTTTTACACTGGATAAGGTCAATCTCTTTCTCCTTAAAATATATTCTACCACCAAGAAGAGAAGATGGAGGAGTTTAAAAGACTCAATGTAGAGTTACATCGATGCATCATTTCCGTTAGACATGCTCCCCAAGTAGATCATCAACTTGCATATCCTGTAAGAAATCCTTTGCAAGGAGAGTTAGTTGCAACTACATATGCAGATATGAATTCCCACCACTAGGTACACAGCCAAGGCAGGATCAAATAAATTCTTATAAGCCTATCCCCATGGGTTTTCCATGAAAAATATTAGCAACACCACCAGCAGTGGTTCTTCCAGTCATCACACCAGTTCAATCTTCAGCTGATGTACCTGTATAGGTCCCAGGTCATCCATATATTCCACAAATTCTTATAAACACAATTGGCAGATTAACAACTTGATTATAATCTATAGAATATCATACACCAGTATATCTAGAAAACAAAGCTTACCTAGTATGGGTGGATCTGATCCCTACCCCATCAAACACTGTGATTACTAAATTTCAAATATATAATGGTTTCAAATATCCATAGGAGCACATAATTAATTTTATTTCTCATTGTGATCCCATAATGGGGACACTCTACACCAAGAACTAGAAAATCTCAGATGATTTGGGCGATCATTATAGGGGCTCGCTTTTTTCTAGTATACAAGTTTTTGGTCTCGATCAATTACTAGAAGAGAAGAACTCCGTCAGAAATTCCTTCTCCAATTCATCTCAACTCTTCTGTAGACAGTAGTTTTTAATCATACAAATTGAAAAAAAAGGAGAATGAAATAGTTTCACATTTCACTCTACGATGGAATGTATTAACATATTTTTTAAACATGCACTCCCTCAAGAAAAATTGCTGCAAATTTTTTTGGGAAAATTTCCTGATGAATTATGCACAACACTAATACCTATGAAATACATAGAAGGGTTTCAAGACCTTGCTTCAATCACCGAACATGTGGAAGATACCATTCTGGAAACTGAAACTAAATATCATGAAGTCCCATAAACTATAGGAAGGATAACAGGGAAACCAGTGGCTACTACAGTCACACTGAAACAAGCTCATGTACCTGATAATACCTTAAAACCATCATCATACCAAAGGGATCCATCTCCTGAGCATTAAAAGAAACAATTGCCTCATCAAGACGATTAAAAATATAAAAGTTTTACGTAGTTTGACGAGTTAAATAAAAATGTTTATTCTTTTAATAATGAACATGTTCCTGGTTACTTCATTTCAGCTTTGGAGAACAATTTGGTTCAGTTTCCAAGGTAGATGAAACTGAAAAAAGGAAGAGACAAAGACCTCCCAAATTATTTCCCATTTCATAAAAAATTGGGGCATCTCATTCAAAAGTGTTTCATTTTCAAATATCTCTTGAATTTTTTTGAAAACTCTAGACAAGTAAAACTAAAATGTTCATTGGCCCATGTAGCATATGTTATTGCTACTGATCCAAATAAATAAGGTGAATGGATGGAAGTCAAAAGAAATAATGGGCATAAGTATGATGATTTGATGGTTAGAAAAATGAACAACTAAACTCCTTCAATTCTATGAACACCATTAAAACAACTGACTATGTCTTCTTTCACTTCCACTACAGAAAATCCATCTTTATCAAAATATTAGTCCTCTAAAGGTCAATCCTCAATGAAGCTACGTGATCATAAGGATAACGAAAATTTGGGAGAGTATGAGCTCATTTCATGGACAAAGTTTTCCTGGACATTGACAGATTTCATTCCATATGTTAAAAAATATAGGCACTACACTGCTAAATTGAATAACTAAAAACGATCAGTCAAGGATAATATACATCAGATGAGGAGTTGATCTTATGTTCTATTAATGTTATCCCCATAATAGAATCCTATGAAAATGATGACACTAGTTATGATGAACCTGAATTCCATGAACTAGAATGAGGAACTATGGGAATTATCCATTGTCCATGATACATGGGAATATGTGGATATGAAAGAAACCATTATTTTAACTACACCCCTATTCAAAACATTTATGTGGAAGAATCTCATGGGATAGCCCTTTAGCTGGCTCAAAAATAACAAGGTAATTCTCCCACAATTGATAGGGTCGGTCCTGACATGATTATCTTGGAAAATAGATTATGGGTTACACCGTCATTCTATAAGAATATAGATAGAACTATTTAGTATAATCTACAAAAATCAGAAGTATTTATGACTTCATCCATGACAAAAGGTACATCCACATTTGGAGAATCAACTACCAAGGCACCAGAAATACCGCATCTTCATGTAGGAAAATGAAGACCAATGGAGAAAAAGTATGATTTTTTGAAATAGCTTGCCCATGTAATGGAAAAGTTGTAAATCATGGACACCTTAAATTTGTCCAAATATTTTTGAGAAGCACTTGTGGATTCTTTGTCATGTTCTCAAGAGTTACAAACTAAGTTTTCTGCTACTGGGGTTTACCATATAGATATTGATCTTACATAATTTCATTTAGTCATATCTTTTACAAATGATTATTAGTATGATTTTGCACATGGAAACATTAGGCCCTTGTTTCTATCTAGAAGGGTTAATGATACTGACAAACAACGATCCATCATGGATAATGGATCAGGAGTCAACCTTATTCCCATCCATAGACTTCTCCAATTAGGCCTCTCTGAATTTAACTTATCTGGTTCCACTTTTACATTGCATGGTTATGAAAAAAATGAACAAGAACCTCTAGGTGAGATTACACTCATAACTAATTTTTGGGATCTTGTATCTAATTCATATTTCACGGTTGTCCAACAGGACACATCCTTCAACATTCATTTTGGAAGGCCTTAGCTACATCAACATAAGGTCAGTCCATCATCATATCACCAATGTCTCAAGAATTGCATCAATATTCAAATTGGGACATTTTTTGTTGATAAGGATCTATTCAAAATGAGTGAATATTAGTATATTGAGGCATAATTATATCACAAAAAGAGAAATTGGTCCATGAAAAAAATATGTAACAATAATCAATGCTTTTAATGGCCTATAAAATATCCCAGCTAACCCACTACAACATCTGAGTATCGATTATATGATTCCGATCAATCAAATTGATATGATATACAAAAATTCAGGAACTAATCAAGTGGTTTCCATAACATCAATTATGGAAATCGGGCCTAAAGGCATGGAAGAAGTTGTTGATCTACCAAGTAGTGGTGAAAGATAAAATGGAGATGTCTTAATTTCATCAACTAAACATTTGAAAGTCTTTGTTTCACCAATCAGGCCAGAATAAGTTGTTGCAGTACAAGAGGAATACCAGGATGTTGATTTAAAACACCAGCATCTTCACTTCAATGCTCGAGGTAGACCATTTATTATCAGAATTGTTATAAATTTTTGCCTCTTCTTTAGGTTGTTCAAATACCAACTCCTCCCCTTGCTCTGAAGGATTTGATTCATCACGTACCCTACAAGAAAAAAACAAATAGGTGAAACATAAGGAATATTAAGAAGAATATCTCAAGGATTCTCCTCCAACATTGGAGGAAGGTGTCACTACCACTATGGGTGAGCGTAGAGAAATAAATCTTGGTACAAATGAAGATCCATGCCCAAATCTAATTATTGAATACATGGCTTATGAATAGAAAGATATGTACTCTTCATTTCTAAAGAAACATTGAGAAATATTTACTTTGAACTACAAAAAATTCTAGGCCTTAATCCGGATGTTTCCATCATTATTTGGGTTTTCCAAAAGAGCATTGAGGATTTAAGCATGTAGCTACAAGAACACAACCAACTCATGCCTTTATAATTGAATCTAAAGTCAAAAAGCTCATAAAATATAACTTTGTTAGGTAGGTGAAATAATCCCAATGGCTATTCAAAATTGACCCAATAAAAAATAATAATGGAATTTTTTTTGTTTCCATTGATTTCGGAGATCATAATCGGTATTTTCCTAAAGATGAATTTTCATTTCTAATCACAGAACTTTTGATTGATAAAACAGCTGAATATGAATCGATATCCTTCATGGATGGATAATCTGGTATAATAAAATCCAAATTTCCTCATAGGATGATGATTCTATAGCCATCCAAGCCCCTAAAGGCGTGTTTTTGAATCCGGTAATTTTATTTGTCTTAAATAATTCAGGTGCATCCTATCAATGCTCCATGAATCATATCCTCAAAACCTTCTTAGAAAAACATTTAAAATGTTATGTGGATGATCTGGTAGTTAAATCCAGACAATTTTATGATCACTTGACTAAACTGGATTCCATATTTAGTAAACATCGACAACAAAGTTTGAATATGAGCCCCTTGAAATGTGATTTCAGGGTCACCTCACGAAAATTTAGTTGATTCGTTTTATGCCATATTGGCATTCAAGTTGATCCTGATACGACAAAATATATCCTTGGAATTTCACCTCCTTTTAATTTGAAGGAATTAAGGGGACTTCAAGGAAACTAGGCCTATATTCGGCATATTATCCCCAATTTAGCAGGCAAGTGTTTACCCTTCAACATATTAGTGATGAAGGGAGTTACATATCAATGGAAAGAAGACTTCCAAGTGTAATTTGTTACCCTATAGAAATATCTATTGATTACACCGGTATTAATGTCACATGTTGAAGTAAATCAACTTATTATCTATGTGAAAAATTTATAAAAATCATAGGGTGCATTCCATTCCCAAAATAATGATGATGGGAATGAAAATAGAAATTACTACCTTAGTCAAACTATGATAGGAACAGAGACTCGATATTAATGTTTCAAGAAGTGATGCATGGAATTAAGCTTTGTAGTTCAGAAGATGAGGCACTACATGCAACATCATTTAGTTCAATTGTTATATCGCAATAACCCACTGAAATTTATCTTCATTTTGTACTATTATTATAGAATTTTTTACAAGTTGGATAGTTATTTTCCAATAGTTAGATATCCATTTTTTTCCTCAGAAAGAAATAAAAGGCCATGCCTTGACAAACTTCCTTGTTGAACACCCATCGGTAGAAGATACATTATTGAATACTGAACATCCTGATTAATAGATCTTCTCTGTTCCAGATAATCACCAAACATGGGAAATGTACTTTGTTAGGGTTTCCATAAGTCTAATGGAAAAGAGATGGGAAAACCCCAAACTCAACAAAGTTTCATTGGGAATTGTACATATCTCTACAAAAAAGGTAGTGTTACCATATTCCTTTCTATTATCTGAAGGCATCACTAATAGTGTGGAAGAATATCAAGCTCTCATCATAGGCCAAGATTTGGCACTTCAGGTACAAGTGAACCACCTGAAAGTGAAAGGTGATTCATAGTTGGTAATCAAATAGATCAACGGGGATTATGCTATCAGAAAATAAAAGTTAATCCCTTTGTGTGATTATATTAGAGGGTTAATGGGTGAATTTCATTCAGATCCAACATTGTCTTATGTATCGCGATCATGAAATTTCTAAGATCAGGCACTAGATAATGCATCCACAACCCTAGAAGAACCAAATCAGGATAATACAATCATCTGTATTTCCCATCATCATGTGGTATCACCTTTCATTCAAACTATAAAGAATGAAATTAACCCTATTTTTTGGATGTATTTTCATACTTTGGTATGGATGACACCCATCATGATATACCATCAAATTGGAATACTTCCACCAGATAGAGTTGAAAAAATAAAAGATCTAACAATGAGTGGCCAACCTCGCTCATTATGAAAGTAAAAATCACAAGAAGATCCTATACAAAAGAGGATTTGAGGGAATCTACTTCCAGTGTATCGATGGAGAAGACACTATAGATATCATGGAAGAAGTACAGTCATGATCGTATGGTCCTCACCTGTCTGGGAATAGGCTATCTGGTCAAATCTGAAGTCTTGGATACTTCTAGCCTTCAATGACATAGTATAGTATAGAATTCACTAAGAAATGTCATTAATGCGAAGTGCATACCAACTTCATTCATCAACCCCCAGAGTTACTACATACAACTAAAAACTCCTAGCCATTTCACATATTGGGAAAGGATATAGTCGGACCTTATCTTCCACCTTTGGCTAAGTAGTTCATGTATATTCATACTACTACTGATTTCTTCTCCTAATGTTTTGAGGCAGTACCTCTCAAAAAAGTCATAGACCAAAGAATTGTTTGATTTTTCAAAGATATTATAATTACTAGATTTTGTGTCCCTCATACTATATTGATGGATAATGGTAGCTATTTCTATTCTTTTGAGGTAAAGAAGTTATATCTAGAGCACAATATCAAATCCAACCATTCATCTCACTATCATGAAATAAAAAATGGATAGATAGAGTCTTTCAATAATACCCTATAAAATTATACTCAAGAAAATGGTGGATAAAGATATGAAATCTCGTCCGGATAAACATTTTCATGATTTATGGTCTTATCCGAATACTACTCATATTGCCACTAAGGAAACTCCATATTCATTGGTGTATAGAATAGAAGCAGTTTTCCATTTGATATTCAATTTCCTTCACACTATGTTACAATTTATGATCAGTTATCTACAGATGAAAATTTTCCAATATTATTAGAAGATATGGAATGATCAGATGAAAATAAATTTCATACATTGCATCATTTAGAAGTCTATAGGAAAAAAATAGCATGATATTTTAACAAGAAAGTTCTCCACTTCTCATTTCTTCAATTCGAAGTGATATTGCTTCTCAAGACTCCAATGATACTAGGAAAGAAGCATCGAAAACTTGAGGCAAATTGGGAAGGAACATAATATTTAAATAAGGTATACTTTAATGGAAATTACTCCCCAATATCAGTGGATGGAGAATTTATTACATATCTAACTAATGAATTATTCTTGAAGTAGTACTTTGTATAATTTCACATTATCATAATGTCCTTGTTGCATGACTCTAAACTGCACCACACAAAGTCTATGTTTCAAGTCGTTAAACTGCATAACAACCATAAGTGTCCATGTTGCATGATGTTAAAATGTGTAGAATCGTTGTCCTAGTCACACGACATTAAATTGCATGATATCATATTACCTCGCTGAATGACTCTAAACTACACATCACAAAGTCCTAGTTGCAAATACATTAAACTGCATAAGAACCATAATGGTCTATGTTGAATGGTGTTAAAATGCGTAGCATTTTTCCTGGTCTCATGATGTTAAACTGTGTGACATCATATTTCCTCACTATATGACACTAAACTAGAAAACACAAAGTCCTAGTATCAAGACATTAAACTACATAATAACCATAACCATCCATGTTGTATGAAGTTAAAATTTAGTAGCATTTTTATCCTTGTCGCATGATGTTATACTACATGACATCATATGTCCTCACTACATGACATTAAACTATATGGTTAATATTTTCTTTATTTAACATTAAGAGATTCCATGTGCGAGGATAACTAAAATCATCTCTACTATATAGTGGCACATGAATTCCATTTTTTTCTATGATTTAATCAGATCTACATAGGGACCTCATTTCAAGAACTATGTGTGGATTGATTCTCATTTCCAATAGGATATGAAGAGATTCCTTGATCTCCAATCTTGAGCCCATCCACAACCATAAAGAAATTTATTTCCCTTTTCCATTTTTATAAATGAATTTGAAGTATACAGAGTACTATTTTAGGATACATGGTTTGATCTTCATACAATTTTGGGTCTTATGTTTAATCGTTCATTAGTAATGTGTTAAAAGACCTCGTCTCCCACATCAAACTCAATTGTTGGGGGAAATTATTGTCTTAGTAACTACATTGGTCTTGATTCTCATTTCAATGGGATATGTAGAGATGTCTGGATCTCCAATCATGGGCCCAACCACAACATAAAAAAAACCCCTTTATTCCATGTGGATTAATTAATCTTGCATAATAAGTTTTCAAATAACTATGTATGGCTTGATTATCATCCAAATGATAAATGCAGGGACACCATGGTTTAATTCTCTAGTCTAAAAGCAATATTCTGTTTTACATCAAAATCACTTCATGTCCATACTGCATAACCCTAAACTACACAACATAATGTCATTATTGCACAACATTAAAATTCAAAGCACTCAACTAACTACATATGGCTTGATTCTCATCCCATTAAGATACATAGTGAAATCTAGGACTTAGATCCTATTCCAATCTAGAGGATAAATTTTTTTATCTCTCTTCCACATATAATTAACAATCTATATCGGAGTCTTAATTTTTATTCCTATCCCTAGATTTCCCACCAAGGAAACAAGAAATTTCCCCATATTACATATAAGTCAGATCTATGTAAGGGACTCCAAACTCATGGCCAATATTGATTCAAATATTTCTCTTATAGATTTTACAGTACCCTCTTTCATATTTCACACTCTTAATCATGAATATTTTCAGATATTTATAAACATTCTTATGGGTTTTGGTGGCAGAGTTTCTAATATCGGAGAATTATTTATCTTGGATATACAGTATGTGCCTCTAGGTGACCCTGCATGAGTTTCCTACACAATGGGCCTTTCAGTAAAAATATGTCACTGTTTGGCTATGCAGTATATTAATTAGTTAGCCCTATATAATACATCCCACATAACGGGTTTTTTCTAATAATGGTAACTTCATTCTTAGTTAAAGTATTCTTTTCCCCTTTAAACATTGATGACAATTTACTCTAATCTTTATCCTAAATTAGTCATCCAAGTATATTTGTACCATTACCTTTCTCTTGATGTAAAAGTCTTCAAGATCATGGTTTATACATTTCCATATCCATGTATTAAATGTAATATGAAATAACCATGGTTCTTTTGACCACATATAATCGAATTTTTTATTTTAGTCCAAGTCGTATGACCTAAAACTATAGACATCATAATTTAAACATTTGGTTCATACGTTTGTTGAAATCCTACTCCTATGATTATTTATAAATCATGACTGGAAATAATATTTCCATATTCAGGTACCTTTCTCTATAAACCGAACTCTGTGATGTGGGTAATCTGAATTTCCATAAAATTTCATCAGATTTTAGCAATATAATTTCAAATTTTTGAGATATCTTTTTCCTAACTATGAGGTACATTCCCCTCAGCAGACTTGTTAAGTTTCCTAAATAACGATCTTGTCAGTAAAAATATTCCACACTTTACTTATGAAACAGATGTCCTAGTTGTACCTACATAATACAACACCCATAATGGGTTTTCCAAATAATGGTAACTCTGTTCTTTGGAATGACTTCATCTAATACCTTTATCCCTTTTCCCATATCATTCTTCGAATCCAGAAATTCCCAAATCATTGTTTACAGTTCTTTCATTCCATACTTGAACATGGTAGTATGATTCCAATAAAATTAACAAAAAATTATAGAGTCCCAAACCATTGGTCAATGCTAAAGTCCTTAAATTAAATTCTAACAATGTCCTCAATACATGAATTAAAACCACACTGTACAATGTCCTCACAACTTGACTTAAAACTACACAGTATAATTTACTCACTACATGACTTTAAAAATACATTTCAAGATATCAAAAATCCACTTTCTGACATATTTTAACCATTACTCGCAGACTAAATTTTTGTAGAAGTGGTTTTCCCATTCATGACATATGTCAGCATAGACAACCCTTTATTCTTAAAATCTTCTTCCCTAAAACAACCACCCATTGTGGACTTGAGTCACCTAAAAAAATTTACATGGTATGTCAAAAATAAAATGTTTAATTCATGAGAGCACCTTTTCATGACTTTGCGGTATGTTCCCCTAGGCAGCCTTACATAAATTTCCCAACATAACATGAATATCAATCAAAAGATTCCAATACTTTTCTATAAAGAATATTCCCTATTCGGCCCTATATAATACAACCACCAAAATAGGTTCGTCAAATAATGGTAACCTCATTCTTAGAAATTACCTCCTTTATGTTTATACACGTTTTAGATTTGGTGCCCATAAAAATCATGACTGAAATTCCACTTGGACTTTTTTAAAAAATATTAGAAAAAATTTTAGCCACAGAGCCTTATTAAGAATTTAATTTCAAAATTTATGGTAAAAACTATTCAACAATAAACAATAGAATTTTCAGTCCAACCTTCATGACTCTAAACATCCAAATATTAAGAGGTGTAGTACTCACCAAATTAAAAACTATAAAGGGATATTTGTCTTATTGGTAAGCACCCTGTAATCCTATATGAAAAATTGGGGTTCAAACCCCATTGGGTGTAGGTACTGTAGCAGTAATTTATCGGTACTATAGCAGCGGCGATACTATTGATTAGCGGGTACTGTAGCAGCGGCAGGGCACTGTAGCAGCGGCGGTACTGTGCGGGTACTGTAGTAGTCGGGTTACTATTCACAGAATGGAAATTGGGCCAAAAAATTAGGGCTTTGGGCTATGTAATGGGCTACAAGCCCACTAGGCCTTCAGGCTATGTAATGGGTCTCCCTCTACCCAGTTAAAAGAGTTCTTTGATTTGCATTAATAATAAAATGATGCTTCGGCCCCAACCTTTAAAAAAAACTCATCAAATTAAAAACTATAAAGGGATCTTTGGAAAAAATTAAATGTCTCATCTCGTAAGACTAACATTTTTTAAAAAAACAAGGATTAAGACACATATGATTAAAAAAATATCTTAATTTGTCAATAAAAAATTCAACAGAATAGAATCCACAAATTATAGTCTCTTGGTTGTAAATACCAAGAGGTATTCTATATAACTTCTCATTTTATTAACGACCTCTTGAGCCCCATCAACATCCTATTGAAGTTTGGTTAGCTGACTAGTCTCATTATCTTAAACATGAATAATTGCTTCCTTAGCATCAACAACAGATTTTTCACCATCATTATGGACTTATCCTATTGAATCATCAAGTTGGTCAAGCTCCCATGTAACAATATCAAACTATTGTTGATGATGCAGCTGAAGAATAGTTTTTCCTTCAATTTTTAGTTGAGTTCATTCTACTTTTAATTATGATTGGCCTTATCTATGGATTGTTCTTGATGGAATTCATGATTGTTGGTCAATAGTATATTTTTTATCTAATCATGAGAAATTTTCAGCTCATTCTCCCTTTTTTGGATAATCTCTTTCACATTAGTATGAATTTCATGGTATTCAGAACATTCAAATCCCAGAATAATGAATAGAGATAAAAGTCGTGGAATTTGTGAGGGATGTTCCTTGAGGGGAATTTCCAAATTTATATTCCATATATTCTTACATGTCATGAGACATGAAATATGGAGACCCTTTTACATCTCTATATCTGATTTAGAATCTCTATCGTAAGGATGGACTTATTCTAGGATTAATGCACTTAAAGAAGTGTCATGTTCTACTCATTCCTTGAGAGTTGTTTCTTCACTTCCTAATACTATTTGAGCTAATGTATAAGCTTCACCTCTATACCTAGACATTAAATTTGATTATAATATAGAGTGAATTAATGTTATGGTTATGGTTAGTTTAAAATGGATAACAGAAGTGATCAAAATCATAATATTGGTGTCCCTTACCTAACATTAGGTTGGAAGATTGAGAAGACTCCTCCTAAATATTATCTACACAAATAGTTTTTGTGGATGTATCTTGGTGGGGAATGAATTCATTAACCTACTCAAGATCCTATAAATGAATCCCAGAAATATTTTATATCTCCAGGTTTACTTGATCCAATGTCTTCGCAATGGGTGGATTGATAGTGATCTCAATGCTTCCTTCATGAATCATCACTACAATAGTTTTGGTAGATAGAACTGCATAATTCAACCAATCATGGTTAAAAAATTAATCATATGAATATTGATAGGAGAAAATGATAAAAACTCATGTCCATTTGGTTCTGTACTAGGAACTTCAAAATCATCTAATGTATTTGGCATATTACCATGTTCTAATACTTATTCCAAAGAAATTCCAAGATTTATCATAACAACCAATTATATCCCAAATCCCATGTTAGTTTATCCCATGGGAGCACCTAGATGTGTTGCTTCAATAGTATCCTATGACACCTTTTGACCCAGATTAGCTTCATCAGTAACAATTGTGGGGTCAACATCAGTTGTAACTGGATTTTCTGGACCATGAACTGAACCTAATGTTTCATAGAGTGGAAGTAAATTATTATTAAACATAATTTCTCATGAAGCACTCCTGATAGTAGGAAATAGAGTAATTTCAGGAACATATGTTGGTTACTTTGGCCAAAATGCCTCTTCAATCAAAAGAATCACTAGGTTTGAAGGAATTTTTGATTGTTCAGATGCACCTTACATGGTTTTTAAAATATCATCAGTGATTTATATAAGATAATAAATAGAATAATATCTTTCAATTAAAATATTTTTAAACACTCTCTATGAATAAAACTGATATTCATTTTGTCACTGACGCTTACCACTTTGAAGAATACATTTATCCATGGTTTTCATTATTAGATGTTTCTGTTTCTTCACCTTCATGGGTGGAATTGCATCACCATATCCAAAAATAGTTATTGGAGACTGCAATCCTCTTTCTATATAATCGTCCATGGCCTATTGGCTTAGATATATCTCTCATGATTCACAGGGTGATCTAATAGCTCCAATTACAGTACCACTAGGGCTATATTGTGATGATGGAATATCAACTGATTTTCTATTATCCAACTACATGTTAAAATGTTATTACCCTAATTAACAATTCTTTGATTAAATTCCAATTAAAAGCATAAAATAATGTTATTTAAATAAAAATTGAATCTTCAAGATCAACAAAATTACATCATTATTCATCTAATTAAAGGTCAATCCGATTAGTGGAACCACAATCTATCATTTATTTCACTCTTTTTGTGGTGGTAATTGATTCATTAGTTAAATATATGAGTATCTCTTATTCTTGGATATCATTTATCACTTCATCAAGTTTGTTCTAAAAAATAATTTCATAAGAGGCTCATAAATCCCTATCCTCGGAATATGAAACCCTTAACATAAATATATCTATGTGGTTTCAGCATGAAAATGTTGGAATTGAAATGTTTGAACAACCTATAGCCATACATATTCACAGTACATTCTGAATGGTTGTGAAGAGGATCACGTAGTTTTAGATTTAACGTTATTCTTGATTATTATAGTCATATATGGTGGATGAGAAAATGGTACCCATTTCTCTTATGTATGATGGTGACTAGACCACCTCTGTACAGCTTCGGTTGAAATTGATGGTGTGTCTCTCTTCACTCTAACAAGTGGAATATATCTTGAACGAGGTTGCTTTGGTGAGCTTGGAGCCTCATCACCTCCATCCTCTTACTCCAATGAATGATCCTCTGATAATGAAGAATTATATTACAAATGAAAGCGTTCCTTTTTACTATATATCTTTATGCACACTCGAGGGAAAACATGTTTTAACACCCCTTCAGAATATGATGCAACCTTTTTCTTAGAATACCAGAGAGTCAATCTGTTTTTTCATTGGTGGTAAGTAAATTGAAAATTACCCCTAGTTTCTCTACAGTTTTCAGCAACCATAGTGGACAGGATACCATTGGATGTTTCTCTAATATAACATGAACTCTAGGATATATAGTAATATTTTGCAGACATTTGAATTTACATGTTAATTTATAAGGTGCATAGGCCTCACATATGATTTCCTATCAATCTTGGTGTCCAATACTCCATCCTTTCAAGCTTACATATATTCCCTTAGCTTTAATATGGTCATCCCATCATCAAAAAATTTCTCTGTAGGGGTATTCCCATAAAGAAAAAATATGAAATTCACAATACATACTAATCTTGGCCTTATTATCTTTAGAGTTAAAAGGCAAAGGTTAAATACCAGAGAAAGATTAAACAGATCGTCAGAACAAACTTCCAAAGACCTGGACACCACTTTTCACTACATAAGTTCTGAAATGAGTGGAAATTCACCCCCATTACACATAGAATTGTATCCGTATATTGAAAGGAGACTTACCTCTATAGAAATGAAATAATCTCCGATGAATGTTTTCCAAAATAGGGGTATCCATTCCTACCATCCTCTTATCGCTAGGTTGGGAACAATATCAACATTTCTTGGCCTTATGCCACCCTTGGAATCTTGAATAGAAAATAGATACATGCTGAGCCACATGGCCAGGAAACCTATAAGATGTGTCTTTTCAAGAATTTTGGAAATAAATTAATACCTCAACTTTTAAAACACTCACTTCTCTAATGTTTTCATGAAGGTGTTGGTGTGCCTCTCTTTTCTGCCTTTGGATATCTTGTTGGATGAGTGCAAGTGAGACCCTTCTACTTATTCTTTACTAGGAATATTTCCATCCACTCCTCTGGGTGAATATTACTTCTTGTGTGGGGATTTATTGTGTTCGTATTATTTAGTATATAAAATATATTCATTAACTCACGAACCATGGCTCGTGTCTTTTCAGAGTCATTCCATGTCATCTTTGGAGGAATAAACTCATCATACATATCTCCAAGGATTGGAGCTCTAGAGATATTTTAGACAGCTGACAAACTGATGTATACTTGTCCATGTGTGAAATAGAATAAATTGGTCTCTGGACTCCATCTTCTTAGTAACTCTGGAATGAAATCATCATTCTTATATACATAGGTTTTCCTGACCCATACAGCCTCATAAATCCCAACACATTTTAAGTAATCCAAAAACTTTGTGCATGTCATGCACACCAAATACGCATAAATCAATGTAGGTTAACATCCCCTCCTTGGTGGAAATCCCAAAATTTCTTCTATAATTTTTATTGATCAGTATAAAAATCCTGAAAATGGTTGAATAGCAATGTGGTTGTAGCCAAGGTGTATGTTCTTTCAAATATGGGGAATACAGGATGTGATGCATGAAATGGGCCTTAGCTGTTATCTCAAAATTTATATATGTTCCCATAATATAAGTATTGGTTGAAGAGAAATTGGTATGTTCTTGAAACCAAGAACATGGAATATAATTCTGTGGGACCGGTACATTGACATCCTACCGATGGCTATAACCATACAGAGGAAAATAAATACTCCTTGGAAAATTGAAGTGAAAATTCCTAAAATTATTTTCCCAGTCTATGAGAGTAGTGTCACAGATGTAAAAGTAATCATGTCCAAAAATATTCATTATATCATCAACTCTCTTACTGGAAAATTCATTAGTATTTTCGATCCTCTTGGGAGCCATTGAACCTACAAAATTGATCAAAATTCATTTTTAATGTAAGCGCATTTTGGATGATTTTTTTGACAAATGAATTATAGAAAATAGACAATGGAATTAAGGCATTCTAAAATGGATTAAACACGCAAGTATAAATATGGCGTGAAAGTATGGAACCCCAGTTTTGGTGAACAAATAAAAACATACAGATGAAGCGCATCCAATATGAGCATCTGAGTAAAAACACTTGCACTCCAATAGTGGAATTTATTGAATTCGTTGTAATTTTAATTGAAGTGAATCCACTATATATAATTGATGAAGATTACCCTATATGCCATCAACTTCTGTTCCCATGTCTCATGATCCATCACTTGCATGCCACATTAACCTATTTTTACCCTTTTATGACATTACCTTAGTATAGGATCCTTTTTTCAATTCAGATCCAATTCTGAGGGGGGGATTTTGTGATCACTTTTTTCTATCAAAGAGTTTAAAAAGTGAAAAAAGTAATTTCATTAGAAAAAAGAGGAGAAACATATGAAGAAAATCAAGATTTGTAAAGGGTTGAAAATTGGATCTCCCCAGTAAAGTCATGGATCCATCGGTGTAGAAGCCACTTTTTCCCCCACCACTATTTTTCTTAGTGTCATTTATTTGCCAATAAATTGACCATTGGGCCTTCATTTGTATAGAAGAATTTCCCTAAAGCCCAATTGATGATCTAGTCGTCCTAGATATTTGCTAAAGTCTTCCAAAACCAATAAGGTATCTCTATAACACCTTGAGTAGAGGAATTGAAGGAGTATCATAGGAATTATATCCCACAAGAGTTTGAGATCCATAACACTTGCACACCTAAAGCACCCAACCTCCCTAAATTAGAAACACATGAGTACCAAAAATTCCTCTTAAAGGAACATGAGAACCCCAATTCTAGGAATACCTATGAATACGCTTTAATTATTGAGTTAGGTCTCACCCAAGTATTAACATCATGTTTGTTCTTTAGTTATGTTGACATCAGGTCACCCAAGCCTAAATGTGCGCACATACATGTACGCTAGATACTTACTTGGGCTCCCTTCTTTTGACTCACCTAATCCCTTAAGTCTATAGAAGACATTCATTAATCATTTTTTATATCCATTCATGGAAAGGCTTCTCTTCGTTGGCTCCATTATCTAAAAAGGGTTATATTGAAACCTCCACAAAAACCTACTGAATTATCAAGCCTTTAGAAAGGGCACAATATCATGTCCCCTATAAGAGTTTGTATATCTATAGTTCTTGGTTTTTTACATTTTTTTTTGCAATGGGGTTATGATTTTTGGAGTATCTATATGGAGTATCTATAAGGTTGTATATCCACATTCACATGGACCGTTCTCCTATGAATAGTGTAGGGATTTTCTTAGTTTAGAGGATTGGGGTTTTGGTCTTGTCCTACCCTTCTCATATATAAAAACTGGAACCTCAAGTCACTGGTAGGGAAGGTACGGTTTAAACCAAATTTTCCTTTTGAACAAATGATAAGTCTCCCTCCCCTAAAAGGACCAATTTTAGGGCATCCATCTTATTATAGGCCCCTAACCATTCAAGTAGGAGGTTTCCATCTTTCTTATCTCTATATCCATCACCTTCACTCATTCCTTACATTGGACCCAAGTCTAATGTAAAGTGAAGAGATGGAAGGTTCGTTGCCTCGACCTTGTCAACCCTCACCATTGTAGGCTGGTCCTCTTCCATCAGCAGAGGAAAAAAAGTGTGCGGGTGAATTTGTTGAATCATTGACATCCTCTTGTTTCTCACGCGGAGGAATAATCACATGTTCATAGAGATTTTTCATTATCCCAACATTTGAACAAACACCTCATATTCTTAAATGATGATAACACTGATTCCCAACATAATTTGGAAATGTAGGAAGCCTTCATCAGACCCTAATCTCATTAGATATCCTATTTATGAATCCAACTCTAACTCCCTAAATTAGGGTATCCTCCTTTGGATTAAGCCATAACCTATTTCTCTCAAAGTGTCTTACACCACAATGATATTGAATGAACTATGTGAACTCTGATTCCCAGGATAATTGGGATATGTTGGATGCCTTCCTAAGGCCGGAGATCCATCTCATTTCCTCCATAAAAGGCATCATTTTAACAAAGCAAGCCCAAGATCATTTTTATCAAAGGAATACACTCTCTTAGGAGACTCACTAAACTATGGGGGCTTTGATTCCCATCCAAATGGGATATATAGGAAGCCTCTCAGAGGTTCAAATCCAACAATTCAAATCAACCATGTTCTTCCTGGGCCATATTCTCAATCGGGTCTAATCAAACATGGAATGACATATCTTTTACATTTTCCTTGGTCTGCTTAGGCATAACTTCCACAGACAACTTAAACATCAAATAAACCCTCTTATTCTTAGTAAATATTCCCAATAGAGTCTATTTCATCTTGGAACCCAACATTCTTTCCAGGTTCCTTGGGATACTTAGGCATAATTCCAACACCAAACCCGGACTACATACCTTTCTCTTAGTTTTCCTTACCACATGAAATTAAACTATAAAAATAAGTCATTATATTATGAACTTAAAAGGTATGATGTGTCCCATTAAGTGGCACCGAAATATGAGGTTTTTGATACCTTTCACAAGGATACATAGGTAGCTCATTTATGGTTACGATCCAGACATCGAAACAAACCCTAAATCTCTCTGGATGGAAAAAAAATTCTAGAGTGACCCACTGAGTGGCTTAAAAACTGGAACTAACGTAATAATGGTTAAAATAATCTCTAAATAGTATATGATAGAATACCATTGATAGAGAACCTCAAATAGATACAGATGTATCCATTAATGAAGAACCTAAAATACATATGGATGGTTCTAAATTCCAAACATGATAAAAATTGATTTAAAATTCAATGTGAAAACTACGTTTTACTTGGTGAATTTAAAAACATTCATGAAAATATCTCAAATCTATTAGAGACACCCTGAGTGGGAAATAATTCCCCCCATAGGGGTGTCAAGTGTATAACCTCCGATCCTCTCTTCCAATGAATGTTCTTATGTATCTTATGTTCGAACATAATAAATTCCTACCATTTGAAAGTAGGTCCCTTTGGATTAAGAACTGTTGGATTTGTTTGCTTCAATAAATAAATCCACATGAAACTATATGGGAGTAGTCATTCCTTACCAGAACACACGTTACAAGGGATGTGAAACAAAGTTACACCTCACATTGACGTGTGAAGATAAACAAAAGTTAATTTTTCAACACTCATATGGTATAGGAGTATACATCACATTGAATTTTCATCCAAATCACATGATTCTGGGTATCCAACATAAATGGAATGTCCCACGAATCCCATAACACAGTTGCGGTTTTTTCCTGGAAAAAAATTTGTGCACAATGGATTTCATATATATTCAGATAAGAGAATATTAATTAAAACACCATATTACATATTTTTCATAGTTCATTATAAATAAGATTTAATAATGTCTCATAGTATTTATAGAATTGAAAAGGTTGTAAGGTTTTGTCCTTTTGATGAAAACTATAAAATTACATTCAATAGCCTGATAACATTCTATTATGGGGAACATTGTATGTTTACCATTAGGTTTGTGAACTTTTTAATAGATAAGAAATTATATCATAAAATTGGAACTTTTTAGTATCCATGATGGGAGATTATGATAACAATCCCACTAGTATGAATTACACATGTTTATATGTCATTGAATATTACTTTCTTCTAGAGTGTGTAATGGTAATTATACATTATGATTATTATTAATAAATTTCAAAACATAAACACGTACATGTATTTCAAAAACCATGAATTATTAAGTTCCAATAAAATTTGGGTACTTTTGGTGTTCCATGAATGAAATTTTATTAATGAATATGTTGAATATGTATTTTTCTCCTTCTATATTTATGGAAGATGAAAAGATAGGGCATTGATTAAAATTAAATTATCATATATAATTACATGTTCATAGTGTGATGACTAGTTTATATCAAATATTAAATGAAAGGTGTATCGATCATGTAGTTTGACAACATTAGTGTAAAAATTATAAATGAGATATCATGACAAAGGGATTATATTAAAAATATATATATCATGTGTGTTTGTTGACATTGTGACATTAACTTCATTACCATAGGTTCCTTGACCCATTTCTAGCCCATAAGTTTTAACTTTAGTTAGTCCCACCTAATGCCAACAATAATGAATCCTAGTTTCCCAAACACTAAATGATTCAATTGATCCTAGTTAAATTATATTTTAATTTAATTAATGGAATAAAAATTATTTTTACGGTTCGTGAATAAATTTACTCATGATTAAATGATCACATAAATTAAATAAATATTTATTAATAAGTAAATTTGTGAATTATATAGATATATAAAATTTTTTCACTTAACGAATAAATATATATGCTGGTATATGATAAATTTTCAAGAACATGAATTGGACTATGACCATGAAAAATAATAAATATTAATTCATTGGATTGTAAAATAAATTTTTTCATAATATAGAACATACCAAAAGAATATTAATAAAATTATTTTTACATATAATGAAGTTATATATTATTTAATATATTTATTAAGTCTCATTGTTCAGTTAAATAATATTTTAACCCTATACCGACCTCACTTAATAGATGATACTTTCTATTATATAAGTATTTTTTAAAATTAAGAATTGTTGTGAACAAAGGAATATATAGATCTATCTCTAGATTAAAGGAAACTCTAGAGACTCTCTTTCTCTATCATCAAAATAAAGAGAGTGTAAGGAATATTTTTCATGCATAATGGAATTTTAGAAATGATCAAGATGAACATTAAAAAATGGTGTATTCTTCATGCTAGTATTAAAAAATCCATTGACATTGTTTGTAGAGTATAGTAGCACATATGGATCACTACAAGGGGAATTATACACTTGGATCATATAATCACAATGAAGGTAGACTAAAAATTGTTTCAAATGATCAATAACAACATTGAAGAAACATTCCATGACAAGGTATTATATAATATAATCTAAAATAAGTCATTATAAAATTAATAAAAATTTGTTTTAATTTTTGTTATGATGTATCGTGTTTTCAATGTTCTATGCAAAAATATCTTTTATGATAAAATTTGAATCTCTTACAATATAAAAATGATCTATAAAATATGTAAATTGACTAGCCATGATTTTCACTAATAATCACTTCTACTATGCATGAAACTATAATGTGGTATCAAATTAGGATACATTCAAATTTATAATCATTTATTATATTGATGATAATAAACATTTAAAAGTTAAATTTAATTTCATGCTTAGTTCATTGTTAATACATTATCATGATTTGTTCTTCTTTATCTTAGTTCCACACTCGTATAACCAAGATCGGTTAACAATTAATGAAGAATAGATACAAAGAGTAGTTTTTGATATTTTAAGACTAAAAAATAAAGGATTTGATGCCTAGAAATATTGAGTTTCCATGAGGATGAAGTGGATAGGTTGAAAAACTAATAAATTGGTCATATTGATGCATATATTAGTTTTATAATAATGATTAGTAGTTTTTATTTTATATAACTATATATCATATTCTATTATAGTGTTCTTCATTTAATTCTTTATCTCTCTCTATCTATATCATTATTTCTCAACTGAGATCCATTACACTCTCAATGACGAGTTACTATATAGAGGTTTGGTCTTGGGGAAGGTATTCATGTTTCTAAATTTATACTCTCAATTTATATATGTTTATAGTCTATTTTTTATGAGGGAACGATAATGAAATAATATGGTCATAGAGATCATCCACCACTCTTTTTGGGAGCCTCTTGAAAACAATAATATATATAAATTACATTCTCTTCCTACCTTCTCTTCTAAATTTTTTTTAATAGAATATAGTTGAGATTATTCAAGGGATGAAATGATATACGATAGAGGTAGATCTTTAATTTTTTCACACTCTCTGTAGAAATGTTTCATCAAAAATGACTATTGTAAGAGGTAATGATTGATGTGCCAAGTAATTATCTTAGTCTTGCAAAATTTCACACTTAAAAATTAAGGATATTAGTTCATGAAAGAATTATTAAATTGAATTTAAACAGAAATAATGAATAATCGAGGAACCCAATTTAAATTTACCAATCAATAAGACCTTTATTTATGAAAATAATCCATTATATTTTTTATATAATTTGTATGTAGGGTTTTTCTTTCACTGAATTCCATTATTCATTCAACAATCATTTTTCATTACATAATTAAAACTAAAAAATTAGGTGAATTACAATTTTTCTGATTGACAATGAAGATCCAAAAATGGGATAACCTGGCTAGCCATAGTGGTTCACTAGGAAATATATTATTCCTTTTTAATGACTATACGATAGGCATGTCTTCGTGGTTTTTTTGAGGAGCCATTAGACATTTCTTATAATTTTGTCCATGTCATAATAAATATGAAGATAATGATGGGAAAAAGTTACTAAAAAATATCCTTGAGGAAGTAGATAGAAAATTCAATTCCCTTTTCAAAATAAAATGATAAAAATTTCTCTAAAAATAAAAATATAAAAATAGTTCCCAAATATGAGGAAGATGACGATAATGAAGTGTATTCTAAAAAAACTAGTGGTGATGCTATGTATATGTTTCTTATTCAAATAGTTAATGATGTAAACTATACTAGTGATGAAATTAAAATATCTGATGATGAAGATGAAACCAATATAGTATTTTGGATTAAAAAAAAATTGGAAAATCACTATCAAATATTCTTAAATAAGAAAAAATAAAACATGAAGTTGATGAAATAATAACTATCATCAAATAGTCAAGAACCAATTCTTGCAGAAAAATAAATCTTGTTAAAAATGATTTAGGATCTAATGAAATTACTTGATGAATAGAAAAACATTAACATCATGTTTCATGAATATATATTGATGAAGGATAAGTGTTTGGATTTATGTAACATAAAAATATTTAAGATGGGCGTGGAATAAAAATCATCAAAAACTCATTTTCAAAAGATAGTGAGAGTTATAAGATGTGAAAACAAGAGAAATATCAATAGAGATCATTCCTAGTTGATGAATAAAATGTAGAATATGTTTATAAGATTAATATTATCGAGAGTATCATGTATATTTCTAAAATAATAAGTGAAAAAAATGCAGAATCTTTCGACGATTCAATGTATAATGAAAAATATAATAAAACTAGAGAATATTAAAAATGAAAATAAGTAAAGTATAAATAATTATATTTCATGAGGATACCAAATCATTTGTTAAAAAAATTAATCAAATATGATGGTAAAAAATGTGATAGAAAATTGGTACACAGTTCAAGAGAGCATGAAAGTTATAGTGGTAAATATGCTTTTTATATACATTTCTAGTACCATGGGGGATTTATGTACAAAGAGAAAATTTTATTATTCACTCATAAACACTAATACAAATCAAGGAGTAATTATAGGAAATGTTTGAAAAGGATTCAACCCACTCAAGAAAGAAAACCAGAAAATATATTTCAAAATAAAAAATATATTTTATCTACTTGAAAATAATTGTAAAATTTGTGATCATCCTAGAGATATTTATAATGGATTTATTTTTATGATACCATATCAACAATTTTTATATAAATAATCTGAAATGCTTAATTTATTGAATCTGGGCACAAAAAATGATTTTGATATTTCAAAATGATTTTCGATCAACCATCATTTCTATTATAGGATTCAAGTGTAATATCTCTATAGAGGTGATGAACATGTTCTTTTATGATATATAAAAATAATTGATTTATGATTGTGTGTTAGAATGTTGTGTTGATCATATTTTGGTTCATTTATATCACTGATTTGACTCCTTCATGGTGAAGAAACATCCTTTCACTCTTAATATTGAGATCACAAAGGAGGAAGGATAATATATATATCATTCTTCAGTATTCAAAGAGATGATGATTTCATTGTGCATAAAGAATATATATTCTATTATATATATATACACACAATAGACATCATCATCAATTTATTAGGATAGGGTTTGGGTTAAAAAATTATTTAACATCATAATAGAACATAAATAAAATATCAAACATTATATAACCCCATGTCATAAAATATTAATACTAATATTGTTTTTCATTTTGTCTACTAACTGGCACAATGAAAAATATTATTTTACCATCTTGAAAATTAATTCATATTATCGAATACAATATTTCGAACATCCTGCCCCTTCTCATTATATTTATAAAGTTGAAGGAAATTACTTTTCCTTAAGTGACATCCCAAAGGTTCCAAAGGTTGGAAGTAAATACCAAGGGATTCATTAACAGATGGCGGATGATTTTCACTTTGAAAATAAAACAACCCAACCATTCATTCTATAAATAAATAATACTACATGAATCATGATAACAATGTAAAAAACTAAAAGTAGTATCATTTATATCCAAAACAAACTACAAAAATGAAAAACAACAGAAACTATGAACATCAATGTACATAATGGAGGAAACAATAAATAGAACACAACAACAACCCACATAACTCTAAATATCAAAAATGATCCATGTCCCAAATTCACAATACAACCAATGTATCACTATTGACCACTAGATAACTATGATAATTTACCTCTTCCCATGTTCCAGAATGTTATATCTGCAAAAGAAAAAAAAGTGAAAAAGAAGTGGTGAGTAATGGAAATTAGTAGGTTTTCCCCAAATTACATCTATACTAATTCCACTGGGGCAGAAAAAGATATAAAATTTATAAAAATAAATTTTTAATAAATTATAAAAAAATATTTCAATGAAAAATATTTTGAGGCTAAAACCATTTTCCATGAAAATAAACTAAGCGGGATTTCCAAACCCCTGTACAGTCTATTTGTAATAAACCATTTTTAATCCGCAAATACACACATGCATTACCAAATGAAAATTACATACCCATGAGTGGTTTTTCATCCTTCCACTAAGTTTTTGAAAAATTCCCAATCTCCTTGTGCCCTAATGACATACACCCATTATCTAGGGACACATCCCTTTTCACCTTAATGGAACACACCACTTAATCAGGGTCACATTGAAATCATGAACTTGTCCAACCCAAGTATACCAAAACCATTTCAAACCAAACTATTGAAACCATTTCAATAAAACTATTATTTTTATTGAAAAACTTTAAGGGAAACCATATCAATACATTTCAAAAAACCAATAATCTTATTGTAATAATGTTGAATAAACCATTTACCAAAAAATAAAGAACATCCCTATTTTAAACCCGGTGTTTTAAAATCCTGAAATCAATTCACATTGCCCATCCACTTTCCTAAATTCCACGATTTCTCCAAAAATAATTAAAATTCTAAAACCATCACTAAAGAGGGTTCCTATTATGATTTTCAGAAAAATTACATAATCAATTTAATGAAATTTAACCATATTGAATCTTACACTTCAATTTATAAGAGGAAGTCTTTTGAGTGAATCTACATACCTGAGGAATAACATTGAAAGTGATGAATGACATGAAAATCCCCACAACACTGGTTTCGATCTCCAAAAACATACCTCAGATAACTTCCTGTACCATCAAAAAATCGAAATATAACCAATGATTTGAATAAAAGAATTATATCTATCAACAATGGACTAGATCTAAGAATCTTGTAGAGGGAGGAAAATAGATCTAAGAAAAACCATGAAAAAACTTCAAAAAACAAGGACTAACTAATTGAATTAGGCATTAATGAACCAAGAAACACCTATTGATAACTTTTGATTATATGGGGGAAGAATCTATTATATTTAGGATGAAGATATATAGATTTACAGTTGATTTTATGAATAAAAGGGTGGTTAAAAATTAATACTGACCCAGATCCAGTTTATTAAGATATTTTTTTATACTGTATTCAAGTAGCCTCGTGGTTATTAAATGCACATGTGCTAACTGTACAGTAGCATCTCCCTTAAGGAGAACCTTTCATGGTTAGTTCCCAAGGTTAATCAAACCATGTTTCATCCATAAAAAATTACATCGTCTTACTTCTCATGGTTTATATCGGGTGGCCACATGGTTTGAAAAAGCATTGATCCTACCCAAGAACCTTTCCCTTAGCCTCTATGTCAATTTTAACTATTTATTGTATGAGTTTCATGGTTTCCTCAAACCATTATAAAACCACATACCTTTAGAAAATTCCCAAAAACATTTTTAAAAGGTTTCTAAACCATCCCAAAAATTACTAAAACACATTACATACTTAACATAATTAAATTATCAGTTACTTAATTGAAATTTTCAGTGCTAAATTCTCCAACCATTTTCCTTTCCATCCCCAAAAAATAGAAAACCCCTAATTTACCTAATGATTTCAGGCCATTTCTCAATCATTTGCTTCAACTCTTCCCATGAATCTTCCAGAATATTACAATGTTTCCTCAAAACCCACACTAGACAGATTCTTTTCCCTGGAAAGACATTATATTTCCTATCCACGATCCATACTAGGATATAATCAAAAAAAGTATCTGGATCTTGATCAATGTGATCCCATCGATTCTCATGGTCAAGATTACGCTAATGTGTTTTCAACTGAGATACATGAAACACATTATCCATATCACTAATACATGGTGGAAATACCAAACTTTCCATACTTTTATAGTATCCCAAAGTGCATATGTAACAAGAATAGGACTTCTCTTTATACCTAATACATTGATTCCAAAACATTGGAGAGATCCTCAAGAACACAAGATTACTCACCTTAAATAACAACAGTTGTCGAAGATGATCCACATATGGTTTCTGATGAATTTTTACGATATTCATTTGATTTATGATCAATTGAATCTTCTCAATTTATTCTTGTAAAATGGTAAACCAAAATAGATAACTCTCACATATTTCCACACAAAAGAGTTTGAAACCACAAGGATTCCCAAAAAAATGCTTCAAATAATTCATCTGTATCAAGTATTGAATAATATTGTTACATGAGAACTCCCCTAAATGTATGTGGTATTCCCATGAGCCTCCAAAATCTAATTGAAAACTCTGATATATTCCATTGAATGTTTGTATCATCCTTTTAGATTTTCCATTCATCTAGGTATTATATTCCATACTCATACTCAATTGAGTGCCAATGAATTTCTATAATGATATCATGGAATGAGATGTAAACCTCAAATATCTATATAACACTATAGAAACTACTACACCATGACGTTATGACACTTCTTGGATATATATTTTTAACAATTCCCCCATTTTATTATATTTACAAATAGTGATTAAATTTGATGACTTTGGGAGATGATCCACTGTCACCCATATGGAATTGTGTTGTGGTAACTTTATTGGGATACCTATTAAAAAATAAAAAGATATATTCTCTCATTTCCATACAAGAATAGGTAAATATTTCAACATATCATATGATTTCTAATGCTCTCCTTTATCCTGCTAACACGTTATACATCTCAAAACAAACTCATCCACCTTTCATTTCACACTAACCCACCAAAAATGTGATTTCAACACCCTATACTTCATTTTTATCCAATGATGGGAAATGAATTTTTAATTGTGATGAGTGTTAAAAATTTCTTCTCAACAAGCAACATGTATGACCATCTGATTTTGAAACCACAAAAATAAAACCTCATCCAGTCTCCAGAACCCAATGGTCTCCCAACCATTACATTTTAACCTCATAAAAACACATTATGAATTAGATGTATATGCCTCTTTAACACTCTCCACCAAATTAGGAAAAAATAAAACCAGAAATAAAACCATAACATCACCTTTGACATCACATTCCATATTCATGTCTACAATTACTGACATCAAATGCCAGTAATCTGAATCCTATTTTTCCAACTGATCATAAGACATTCTTCTTAATGCATCTGCAAAAAAATTCATTAACAAATGTATAAATCGTGTAAAATTAAGTCATTTAGAGGTAATCCATCCATAATATTGGTATCATATTCAAATCCCCTTTTGATAAAATATTTTCCAAGATCATTTGATATTTAAACACTATAACATTCACACCAAAGAGGTAATGACGCAATGTCTTCAAATAATGGACTATAACAACTAACTCCAAATAATGTGTTTGTTGTTTCATCTCATGAAACCTTAAATTTCATAATCCATGAGATACAACATGATAAAAATTTATGAGAACACATCTGAACCCTGCTCGCAATGTATCACAATAAACAACATACCCTTGTCCTATTCTGGAAAAATCACAATTAGTGCTAATGTATGGTGAATATTAAACTCTTCAAAATATTTTTAAAATTACTTTCCCAAGTGGAGTAGACCATTATGCTTTATAAAATCAATCATTGGTGAATCCAATAGTCAAAAATCAAAAAACAAAATCACCACTAATAACCAGATAGAGTAAGAAAACTACCTATCTCTAATAAATTCATTGGTGGTTTCCATGAGATAACAACCTCTATCTTTTCTGGATCCATAGAAACAACTCTTTCAGATATTAAATTTCCATGTAAATAAATCTCATGTATCAAAAAATATCACACTTTGATAATTTGGCATACAAATGATGATCTCTCAAGATTGTGAACCATGTCGCCAAGAAATTTCCAGGTTCATCCATTGTAAATGAATATACCAATATGTCATCCACAAACACAACCAAGAAATAATCCATATACCTTTGAAATGTCAGATTCATAAATTCCATAAAGGAGGTTGGATCATTTGTTAGACCAATAGGTATCACCACATACTCATAAAGGTTGTAACTACTCCTAAAAGATATCTTTAGAATATACTCTTTCTAAACCCACAATTGGTGATATCTTAATCATAAGTCAATCTTATAGAACCAAATAGCTACACAAAATTAATCAAATATATAATCAATAAATGAATGTTTATACCAATTCATTATCATAACGTGGTTATTATTAAGACAATGTACACACAATAAAAGAGTTCCATCCTCCTTTTGACAAAGAAAATGGGTGCTTCCCATAGAGACTTGCTCAACTAAATGAATCATTTTATTTAAAGCTCTTCTAAATACACTTCCAATTACCCTAATTATATTGGTTTCATAAGGTAATATGGATGTAAAATAGTACTGGTTCCTAGAACGAGATCAATCATAAACTACACTTCTATCATGGGTGGAAACCTTGAGAAAATCTCAAGAAATGCATCCATAAACTGAAAAAATGATGGAAAACTACTATTCTTGATGTATTCCATTTATGAAAAGTTCAATGCAGCCAATAGGTATGATATCATTCCAATTAATTGTTCAAACAAGACCATTGCACCTACCTTTACATTCTGGTCCCCTCTAAAGAGATAATCTATGACATCATCAGTCGTACAACTAAACCATTTGTTATATTAATTGATGAGATCCTTGAATGTTTTCAACCAATAAAAACCCATGATTATTTCATAAATATCCATTTATGTCATTGGGAAAACCCATATCATCTCAGGTCCATCAACAATTATATAACATATTCAACATAGATAATCATGGCATTCTCTTTGACCAAAAAGAGTTTGCAGTTTCAACACCAAAGGCATCATCTAAACTTTTATCCTAGAAAATAAACAACATTAGAATAAGTAAAGGGATGGTATTCAGTCATACCAAACTAATAATTCATAAGATTGGAATTCAAAAGAATCATACCAGTCACTATCAGTGGTCCATATTGATCATCCACAATAACATGTTAAGCTCCATATAATTTCTTACTCTATGAACTTTTTTCCTTATTTCCCTATTTATATAGCCCATTATAGGGATTGATGGTATTACTAGAATCACCAAGACTATATATATTCTACTGAGGAGAGGTATTATGATTATTTTATCTCTTTGAAGCATAAAACTCCTATGACACCTGAAAAGTGTCTCGAACAACCAAACTCAGAGCAATGTGATAGTAACACTGACGAGGTCCTATTTTATGTTTCAATTATGGAATTATCTAGGAATTTATATACAATCTCTCATTATTTGATTTAGTGATCCACACTAAAAAAACATTATCCCACTTTTGGGTTGAGGAGGAAGATTCATCGATCTTACTGTCTAATTCTGACGTGTTCCACATCCTTAATGATATGTACCCCCCTTCCTCATTCTCTCAGTGTTATATTTCTCACCTCTTATCATAAATAAAACCATACTTCATCAACATGGTTTTATAAATAGTGGAAAATATCATATATAGTTTATCTAGTTGCAGTCCTTACTCAATGGTTTGAAGGGCATGAATTATTCATTGAACCAATTGTTGGTTCACCTATAGCTTAGGTGAAACCATATTTTCAACATCATATACTAGTTGATTTATATTATGCCTAATAGGTGAAATTTTATATAACCAAAAAAAAATTTCATAAGTCCCACTCTCTATAAATTGATGTCTTAATAATTTCGAATTTTACCACATCATATATCACAAAATTATTTTCCAAAATTTCAGATTATCTATGTTCAATCATTTTATAAAAATTACACCTTATTTTGAAAATAAAACAATTTTAAAAATAACACAACCATTCCCATTTAAAATTTCTAATTTGAAAAAAAAATCAAAATATTTCAAAATACCACATTTTACACCAAATCATATATCACTAGTAAAAATGAATTATGTTCTCCTAGAGGGAATCCATTTATAAAATGCATGTCACACTCATCCCAGTAGTTAAACCCTTGACAATGAGATTAAAATTCCTATAATATTCTATAATACACTTGTGTACCCCACCCCATTGTAACTAGAAGTTCAGTATAAAAAGGTTATCTAAGTATTTATATGCTCTACATCTCATGTTCTGAAAATCCTACTAATTTCTACAATCCCAACTCAAGGAATAAACTAGAAATAATTTCAACTCCGAGACTGAAAGAACTGATGAAAAAATATTTTTCAAGGTCCAAAAAAGATGATACATCTTATGATATCCCACCCCACCTCATTGTCTTGAGAGGATTCCGAATTTCGACATGGCCTTATGAAAAATCACCAAGGTGGGAAATGATGGTAATAAATGACATGTGATTCAATAAAAAATGGGGTATGGTTTTCCTTATGAAAATAAAAAGCCCAAAATACATTCCATAAAAAAATATCACTAAATGATTCATGATAACAATTTAAACCAACTCAATCTAATACCATTGATATGAAAAAAATGATGAAAAAGTTCTTAAAAGGTAGAAAACTAATATCAAAGTGCACAATGGAATAAAAATCAATGAAACTCAATGAGAACCCACATAACCACAAATATACAATATTCCCCATGTTCTAACTACAAAATTAATCCCATGTATCCTTACGCACCACTTGATAAGTGTGATACTTTTCCATTTTTCTTTGTCTCCATAAATGATATATGAAAATGCACTAAAGTTCCAAAGAAGGGGTGAGTAATGAAACGAAGTATGATTTCCCTAAATGGATTCCCTAATCATGGAACTATCATAGAACAAGTTAGCGCATTTATTTAAAAAAAATAAAACAATTTAAATTAGGGAATCACAAAACCGAATCTACTTCTAAGAAAAATAGTTTTCCTAGAATATTTTTTTACATTAAAATCAACCAAGAAATCTTTCCTATCCACTTCACAATAAATTTTTCATAACACATTATAATCCAAAAATCCCCACATTCCTTCCCATATGATTTTTCTATACCCATGGGGAGTTTCTCATCCATCCACTAATTCATCACAATGTGGTCAACCTTCTTATTCCATCAATGACACATTGCCCTTATCCAGAGTCACATCCCTTTATACCCCATTAGAACATGCCCAATATTTAGGGTCATACCAAAACCATGAACTCACACAACCCAAGTATTCCAAAACCATTTCAAACCAACCAATTAAAATGATTTCAATAAAAATATTATTTTACTAAAAACCTTTAAAAGCATTTCAATACATTTAAATGAAACCAATCCTTTTATTGAAAAAATAAAAATTAACCCATTTTCCAAAAATCATACAAACCCATATTTTAAATCAAGATTTTAAAATCAAGAAAACAACAAACATTTCCCAACCACATTCCAAAATTCTCCAATTTTAGAAAAAAAATCCATAACATTAAATATCCATCACTAAAGAGGGTTTCAACCATAACATTCACACAAATTTCACAATAAATTTCAATAAATTTACCATTTTGAAAGTATTCCTTAAATTTCTTGGAAGAGGAGTCGAGATTAAATCCACATACCTCAGGAGTTACAAAAAAATGAAGAAAGTCATGAAAACACCCACAAAACAATTTTGAATCTTCAAAAACCAGCCTTACATATCTCCCCATATAATCAGCATGTCCATATCTAACCATAATTTTCATCAACAAGCATATATTTATCCACATTAGATGAGATCTAAAAAATGAGATAGAGAAGAGATTAGATCTATGGAAAACCATGAACTTCCATATGTAAATACTTATCAGGGGAATCAAGCCTCAATGCACCAAGAAAGGCCTCCTGATTGGTTTCAATGTGATAGTAGATGCTTGTAAATCACTTTTTGTGTAAAATAAACTAGATTTAGGGTTTATTTGGGGAAAATAGGGGTAAAACATAATCCTAAACCAGATCAAAAATTTTATGATCTTGTGTTTAAACTGTGCATGGTTAGTTGCACGATAAGGAAAAATAATGCGCTAACCATGTGTCATTCTATACCTCAAGAAGAACCAGGAATAGTTGTATTTTACAGTTAGAAAAACCATTCACAATTTATGAATAATACTAATGTATTACCTTTCATAGTTTTTCATAGGTGTCTGGTCGGTTTAGAAAAACCATGTGCCTACCCGTGCAGTTTCCCCTTAACCACTATCTCATTTGGAATAGTTTCTTATAATCATTTCTTGGTTTCCAAAAAAAATGCACAAATTGTGAACCTATAGATAATACCCCCCCCCCCAAAACATTCCAAAAGGATTACAAACACTCCAAAACTTCACCAAAATATTTTATATACGTAAAATAAAATAATAAAGGTTTTCTTAAAACTATGTGTGCTATAATATTGGTACTCTAGTCCTCCCCAAAAATCATCAAATACATACTGATATTATTATTCATTATAAAAATTATATATCAACATTGTTAAATAATTACCCTATGAAAAATATTTATTTAATTTAAGAGATCAATATATTATGAGTAATATTAGTCCATATACTTAAGAATTTATTTAATGCTATAATTAAATTCATAGAGAATTTAATTGGGATCAATGGAAACACATAGTGTGTGACCCTTAGGGATTCCTTATCAATATTAACAAAATGCCTTTACAAAAATATAATATTACTCACATTTAATGGTTCAAGACACCATATGGATGGAATTTAATGTTGCAACATTAACAAGCACATATTAGTGATCACTTTGAAATATAATATCTTCGTCATTATATCTCATCAGAGCGGTTGTAAACATCATTCATAAATTTATATGATTGATACATATTTCATTGACGGTATGAAATAAACCCATTAATTCACCATTTTCCTAGAATTTAATGAGCCAGCGCTATTTTAATAAAATGATCAATATATTTACATTCATACATATATAAGGGACAAATCCTTCATCATATTTTTATTTAATAACATTTTAAACATGATTCACCATACATACAAGACTTCACCAGGATATAGATTATTCATGGATTAATACAATTCATATTGAGGAATGAAATTAATTTATAATAATAATAAGTACAGTGAACCATTATCGAATCTAGTAGAAATAAATATCAAATGAAACATAAACATGGAGAATTCCAACTAGTGTGTGTTTTATCACAATATCCCATATTAGAAACTACAATGTACTGACCACTTTAGATAAAGGCTCGTCATCATATGAGTAGAAAAACCTAATGGATAACATACTATGTTCCCCATAATATAATTTTCTTTGACCATAGAATAATTTTTAATAATATCATCATATAATTTTAAGTCTCTCGTCAAAGAGGGTAACTATTATTCTCTTTTTAATGTGAAATATATTAGGAGACATTATTATATTATGGTAACATAGAACCATGAAAAAATTTTAGTAAGATATTTTAATTAATATTCAATTCATTAAAATATATGAAATCCAATGTACACACAATTGGTTCTTGTACATATACAATAATAGACTCTCAGTAGGACTAGATCCAACTGGGAACAACATTTAGTGGTATAGATCTTAAAAGATGATCATTCCTCTACCGAGTTAAGTATTTAGTAAATGTGTGTAAGAACCTGAGATTTTATGAAAAATATTCTTTTAATTTCATTGATGTCTTGTGTTGTAAGCTACAACAAGATTGCCTTACTCTATACGCAACACCGTATGAGCTTGCAGTATACACAACACTATTCTTGGATCATGTTACACACAATTTTGATAGTAGTAATTCTACAAAATATTGAGTGTATATATATATATATATATATTCAATGTATAAATGAAATATGGTTGGATTCTGTTATACAAAACAACGGAGGAGTCTTGCACAACACGCAACCCTTACTTGGCTTTCATTACACGCAATCGCGTCCTTCCTCGATAGCGTGTGTTGTACGCAATACCAGGTTTCACTAAACAATGATATATTGTTATAATAATATTATGTACTATCCGTTATGAATAGTATTAACTACATTTTGAATTTTATAACATTATTATTCATCTTACACATTTTCTAGAATATGGTATGAGAACAAAATGAATTTTTCGTGTAAAATATGTATTTTTCAAAAATTGTAGTTTTCCCGCCTTTTAATGAAGCACCCACCTTAATTATTGTTTTTGAAATGTATATAAGTTAAATTAGACAAAATAAAATTATTATTTGGAATCAGTATATAAAAATTTACTTTGGATAAATTTTTCATATTATTCTGATAACTTTTATATTTTAATGAATAGTAAAAACACGCTATATTTTAATTAAAAACAACTTTTTTCATCGCAATAATTTATATGGTTAGATTATATTTTTAATTGGTTTTAAAGTGTAATTAGAATATATTTTTACCATTTAATCCAATGTTTTTCATTGGAATTAATTTCACTTTGAAATTGGATATAAACAAGTATCAATCTTTTGATTGTTTTTGTTTCTTAAAAACATGCTATTTGTTTTGATAATGGGAATTAAATTTAAAATTAATTAATGCAACTTATATGTTATGAATTTGTAAAAATAGACATAAATTTTTAATTCAGAATATCAAATAATACTTAGGCTTAATTATTGGTATTTTTCTGAAAAACATCAATTTTCGATGAATAGTGAAACCACTTATTGGTAGTTAAAAAACTGACTTTTTTTTAATTTAAATTAAATTTTAACACTTCTGTGAATTGAATATCAAAAATCCGAGAGACAAGATTAATATCAAAGACTAAAATGTGGTTCAATGAGATGAAAATAATTTTTGGTGAATAGTAACTTTTTACTTTTATTTACCACGGTTAAAAGTAAATAGGATAATTAAGGGTAAAAATGATATTATTATTATTATTACCGTAACACATGTCCTAATTCTATTGGATAAGTGTAATTCGACCAAAGACAACCTTAGGAATAAAATATGACCATTTAGGCCCACTTGTATTAGATTAGGACATTTAATATTAATTTATTTAAAGAAGGGTTAAAATAGTTAAAATCAAAGTTTAATAAGTAAATAATTTTTAATATAGGTTTATACTTATGATAAATTCGACTATAAATATTCATTAGAAAGATAAGAAGATTTAATACATAATCAAACTTTATTTATAATTTTTAGACATTAAATAATTAAATTTATTTATGACACAAAGGTGATGCAGTAATTATCTTATTAATGAAATATTGACATAATTGATGTTATAAATACCCAAATAAATGTAATTTGAGACTTTTAATGAATTAAACTAATTTTATAGGTTCATATGACATGTTAGTATTGATTAAATTAACTTTTTTCAAACTAATCATTCTGTTATGATTTTCACAAAAATAAATTACCAAATAGTGTCGAAATTGACATAAAATAGTTTTTAAAACAAATATTATATTATTACTTGTTATTTTATTATTAAAAATATAAGGTTTGTCAAAATGACTTAGATAAGGTTATATATATTAATAATAAACAACTTGGAGTTCTTTGGGCTTGTTATAGTAATTTTATTAACCTTATAGTGTAAGAAAACAAGAAGACATGGTAAAAGTAAAATTATTTAACATAAGGTTAAATCTAAATGATAAGGTTAAAATAGAAACATAAAATTGTCTAAATTCTATTGGATGATAATATTTAGACCCAGCCACATATTATAATAGAAATAAATCAATTTGGAGCTATTAAAAACCTAATATGACTTTATAATAAAATAATAGTTTTCGTTTTTCCAAAGGTGCCCCTCTCCTCCCTTATAAAAGGGCACCTCCTCCCTCTCTTCATCACACCACTTTGAGCCTTCAATCTTTTCCAAATGCCGCCAAATTATCTTCTACAATTCCATAGAAACATCCAAGTGGTTCTGGTATTCTTCAAAGCCCAATTTTAGTTCCCTAAGAGGAGGTCTCAAAGAGGCGCTTCAAAGAAGAGGTAATGTCCGTTACCGATTCTTTCAACTTTATTTCTTCTTCCACTTCATCTTATTTAGTTGTTTCATTATGAAGTAATAACATCAGTATAACTCATATAATGATATGTTATTTTAATTATGAAACAACCCTATTTCAAGATCTCTCCATCCTACGGAAAATGAAATCACCACGCGTGCGTACGGAATATCGTCTCCACGTCATGGTGAAATATGTTTTTCCACCAACACCTTACATGGATGGGTATAATGGTGTAAAGAATAAAAATATATGGTTATTATAACATCATACGGATTCTGATATATTATACCATCCACTCTAATTATATTCAATAATTATGGGAACGATATCATCGCTCGTGCGTACGTACGGACTACCGTCTCCACGGCGCGATGAGATTCATCCTCCATGTTAACCATACATGAATGATGATAAAGTTTATATAATGAATAATAATGAAATACATGAAATAATAATGCTACTGGATTTATGTATATATATATATATATGTATGTCATCTATTTAGTTTCATTCAATTCAATAAGGAAACAAAAACAGCGTTCATGCGTACGTACGGCCTACCGTCTCCATGAACGGTGTATTTCAATCCTTTTATCGATCTATAATATATATATATGTATATGATGAATATATATTATATATAAATCATTTTTTACATTATGTAATTATATAAATCATGATATAAGTAATAATATCAAGAACAACAAGTCGAAACACATATGATAAATGAAATGATTTTACCCAAAACGCTTCTTTAACATGGAATTTAAAAAATAACGGGTAATATAAAGTCATAAGTGAAACATATATGATATCATGACAATGAATATGATTCTGTGATTCTTAAATTACATTATTTAAATCATTATACAGGAGGTTTGGATACGTACGAAGCATATCAGACCTAAGGTAAGGGATAATTTTGCAAATCTCATTTTTATCCGAGATTTATTATACGTAAGTATTTAATGGGGTTATTGTTATCATCCATGTCCATGTTTTCTAAATGTGTTTTTATGTTTTTTTAATTTCATTTTTACCCATTTTTACTTTTACTACATGGTATGTAAGGAATCTTTCTTTTGTTTACGTTACGAGGTACTTTTTCACTTTTCAGACAAAAGTACGAGGAGAAAGTTTTTTTAACTTATACAGCATGAAAGGATTTTTACGATTTTATAAAGCCTTGTTTTAATGAAGCTTACTCCAAAATCATTCATGACTATTTTATACAAAATCATTTTATTTTAAAATTTCATGAAATTTTGTGAAAAGAAATTGATTTTGAAGAAGAAAGGATATTTTCCTCAAGAATTCATTTCAAGTGCTTTATCAAAACAATTTTCCATCTAAGATGAAATTATTTAATATGTGTATGGTTCAAGTATAAATTCTCTATGATTTACATGGTTTCACTTTTCTTATGATGAAATGATATCCATTTGTTTTATATGGATTATGTTATGATGGGATGATGTTTATGAAACCCATTTTTATTTTTTGGGTTATGATGAATGATTTATGTTTATATTGTGGCACAAGTAAGAATGATTTTATTATGAGATTGGTGGTACCTATATCTCCCTCCAATTCATTGGGTAAAGATTTATATATCATGATATAGACATGGCTGGAGTGGAAAGTTAAACAGGATCAGTAATACAGGACTGGAACGAGGAGTGAACTCGATTCAGGAAGGGACTTTGTCCACTAAGATGGTCTTGGCAGAAATGTCTTGGCTACTATAGAAATAATATCAGGTGCTTAATGGTTTCCACAATTACATGTTTTATTCCCATGCTAATTTAACATGATTAATGTTTCTTCATGATCTATGCCTTATGTACTGCCATGTTTTATGTCATTGCTCAAGATTTTTATGTTTAGATTTTATGCTCATGTTTTTTTTACATTCAAATGTCTAAGGATTGTTTTATATTCTCTATGCTTACCCTTACTGAGAATTTGAGCTCACCCCTTTTATGTTTTCTTTTCCACAGGATATAAAGAATGGTTTTAGGTAAGAAAAAAAAGTGGAAGAACTTTATGGGAGATGTTGAAGATCTTTCACCATGATTAGAAGATTATATTTCGAGTTTCCAAAGACACTAAACTATTAAGGTCCTTGTGTGTATGTTTTTGTTATGTATTAATTATTCCGCAAAAGTAATGTAATGTCCATGTACGTCAAGCTTTTGGTCTCTATAGTTGGTATCATGGGAAAGGTTTAGTCAAACTTTGGAAACTAGGATGCAAGAACTTTAGTGAGATCCCTAGAGATATTTCTAAGGTATGTCTACGGATGTCCCTAAGGTAAGGTATAAGTATAGGTTGTAGTCCTAGAATTACGGTAAAGATCTTAGAATTAAACCTAAGATGTTAGATATTTAAGGTACTCCCTCTTTATTATGTTGTTTTCCCTAGCATGATTTTTTCCTCTCACAGTATTTTTTTGGGGTTTTAGACGATGGCTGGAACCCGAAGTAAACATGTTGATCAATGCAATGGACAATGTAATGATTGTACTCATGAACAAACAAATGTTATGGGAGATGGAGTGAAAAATCTTATTTCTATACATACACAATATATGAATCATTCTGGACATCCAAATGAGCAGAGAAGGGAACAATATTATATTGAGTCCTTCATGAGGCAACATCCACCTTATTTCAGTGGGTCTTATGATCCACTTGTTGCTGAACAATGGATCAGTACCACTGAAAAGATATTTTCAGTTCTTCAATGTTCTGAACCTGATAAATTCATCTTAGCAGTATATTTTTTGGAAGGTGAAGCTGATCAATGGTGGAATCTTATCAAGAATATGAGGCCAAGAGATTAAATGGAGTCCATGGAATGGGACGAGTTCAAGAACTTATTTTTCAATAAGTACTTCCCTCGTATTATTCGAACAAAGATAGAGAAGGAGTTTCTTGAACTAAAGCAAAAGGATGATGAATATGTTGGTGTATACGAAGCAAATTTTACAAGGCTTGCAAGGTATGCATCTGGATTTATCATCCAACCTGAAAGTAAAGTTGATCGATTCTTCCGTGGCATAAAACCAAATATTCGAAGGGCATTAGCTATAAGAGACTTCAGTAGCTATGAAGAAATTGTGTGTTGTGCTATCAAGGTAGAAATGGAAGTTGGTGTTACTTATACATCTCATGGATTTGACAAGAAACGAAAGATGGAGTTCAAGGAGAAATCTCGGAATAATGGTGAAAAGAAGATGAATTTTTCCTTATTCTCAAAGTGTGGAAAGAAGCATGGTGGAGATTGTCTTAAAGGGACTAGAAAATGTTTTATGTGTGGAAAATAAGGCCATCGAGCAGCTAAGTGTCGAAGTAATAGAAAAAGGGTTGCTAATGATGTGAATAATGAAAAGACTGCAGAGAACGTACCACCAACACTTCAATGCTTCAAGTGAAAGGAAATGGGGCATTATGCTAATAAATCCCCTAATCCAAGGGTTAGTGATGATCGACATGAGAAACCACATAAGGCAAAGGACAAAGGGAAGTCACATGCGATCACTATTGGAGATGTTGAATATGACAACCGTGTGGTGGAATGATTAAGTGTTTATGTAATGGTATTCCAAAATAATGTTGTATATAGTATCGTGGAATATTGTAATATTTATGTATCGGTCTATTGTGGTTTTCAATAATTTTATGGATCTGGTAACCATGGAAAGTGATTGAGATATTTTTGGAAAGAAGATGATATGCGCATAACCAAGGGATAAGGAGAAAATGAAATGTTTGACTGTATTCATGAGCTCATGACTGATATAAGGAAATAGTTATATCATGGTTTGAGTATATAGAATTTTGGGGTTTTTGTATGTGGAAAGAGTTAACTTTTGACAGCACTCATGTTTTCACTAAGATTAAATGGGTATTCATTTTTCAAGAGAATACATGATTAAGGCCTTCAAATGTTTGGAATGTGACCAACAAGACATATCTTATGATATATGGGGATCAATGATGGTATTAACATGCTTGTTATATGAAATCTCTGGTAATCGTTTTCACTATAATATGAGATTGGACTGGAGTATTATGGATAAGCCTAAATATTGGAATGGATTATGTTGGAAATAAGTTAGTATTGCTTAAGGATAGAAGTTTTTTCGATATTATTGATGGGATGTTATAGTAATGTAGTTTTAGAAAAAGGACAACCTTCAAGATGGGCGACAGCCCATCGCGTCGGACAAGGCTGTGGGAATCGAACCCCCAACTGAAGTGCAACTAGCCTTTATCGCCTACCGCTGGCCTACAGGAAGTCCATATTTAGTATAAACTAGTTTTATTATATTAATAATTATGATATATGAAGTATAAGTCCATTTTAGGAACTATATATGATTAATCTCACTATAGATGGACTTATGTATTTTTCATAACTTTTATAACATTATTTTCAGACAGATGGAATGACCCATCATTCTATCACATGATCTGCTAACACTTCACGAATGACAAATTTAACTTCATTTATTTAAGAGATGAAGTGGAAATTGTCCAAAGAACGACCAACAGTGAGACTGTACCAAAATCACAAAAGTATTTCATCTAATTCCAATTTCATCAACTTTAGGGAAATGATCTTGAAAACCAAAAATGTTGTCCTAGTGCCCTTATATCTGATGAATCAGATGGTACCTTATATCATCACAAATCTATAGCTTTGTGATTGATGGATTTTTCATAGCCATGTTCTCTACCACTCTCCATCAGAACTTGATGCTGAGATTTCTCTCCCATATCCATATTTTCACCAATGTTATCCTATATGGAAACCCAGTGATGAGTTTCTTTGGGTAATCGTTACATTTCATACTTTAGTTTTTAAAATTTAGTTTTAGTATTCCTTTTTATGATGTGGGTCTCTATAAATTGTAAATGATTTATAACCCCGAAGAATTTCGAGGGCGAAATTCTTTTTAAGGGGGGTAGAATGTAATACCCCAAGATTTTATGAAAAATATTCTTTTAATTTCATTGATGTCTTGTGTTGTAAGCTACAACAATATTTCCTTGCGCTATATGCAACACCGTATGATCTTACAGTATACACATCACTATTCTTGTATCATGTTACACACAATTTTGATAGTAGTTATTCTATGAAACATTAAGTGTGTGTATATATATATATATATTCAATGTATAAATGAAATATGGTTGGATTTTGTTATACGAAACAACGGAGGAGTCTTGCACAACACGCAACCCTAACTTGGCTTGCATTACACGCAATCGCGACCTTCCTCGATAGCGTGTGTTGTACGCAATACCAGGTTTCACTAAACAACGATATATTATTATAATATTATTATATACTAGCCGTTATGAATACTATTAACTAAATTTTGAATTTTATAACATTATTATTCATCTAACACATTTTATAGAATATGGTATGAGAACAAAATAAATATTTCGTGTAAAATATGTATTTCTCAAAAATTGTTGTTTTCCCGCCTTCTGATGACGCACCCACCTTAAATCTTGTTTTTGACATGTCTATAAGTTCAATTTTACAAAATAAAATTATTATTTGGAATCAGGATATTAAAATTTACTTTGGATAAATTTTTCATATTATTCTGATAACTTTCATATTTTAATGAATAGTAAAAACACGCTATATTTTAATTAAAAACAACTTTTTTCATCGCAATAATTTATATGGTTAGATTATCTTTTTAATTGGTTTTAAATTCTAATTAGAATATATTTTTACCATTTAATCCAATTTTGTTCATTGGAATTAATTTCACTTTGAAATTGGATATAAACAAGTATCAATCTTTTGATTGTTTTTGTTTCTTAAAAACACACAATTTGTTTTGATAACGGGAATTAAATTTAAAATTAATTAATGCCACATATATGTTATAAATTTTGAAAAATAGACATCAATTTTTAATTCAGAATATCAAATAATTCTTAGGCTGAAATGTTGGTATTTTTTTGAAAAACATCAATTTTCGATGAATAGTGAAACCACTTATTGGTAGTTAAAAAAACTGACTTTTTTATAATTTAAATTAAATTTTACCACTTTTGTGAATTGAATTTCAAAAATACAAGAGACATGATTAATATCAATGACTAAAATGTGGTTCAATGATATGAAAATAATTTTTTGTGAATAGTAACTTTTTACTTTTATTTACCACGGTTAAAAGTAAATAGGATAAATAAGGGTAAAAATGATATTATTATTATTATTACCCTAAAACATGTCCTAATTCTATTGGATAAGTTTAATTAGACCAAATAAAACCTTAGGAATAAAATATGACCATTTAGGCCCACTTGGATTAGATTAGGACATTTAATATTAGTTTATATAAAGAAGGGTTAAAATAGTTAAAATCAAAGTTCAATAAGTACATCATTTTTAATATAGGGTTATACATAGGATAAATTCGACTATAAATATTCATTAGAAAACTAAAAATATTTCCTATATATTGGTATTTTATTTATAATTTTTAGACATTAAACAATTTAATTTATTTATGACACAAAGATGATGCAGTAATTATCTTATTAATGAAATATTGACAAAATTGATATTATAAATACCCAAATAAATGTAATTTGAGAATTTTATGAATTCCACTAATTTTATAGGTTCATATTAAATGTTATTATTGATTCAATTAACTTTTTTAGAACAAATAATTCTGTTATGATATTCACAAAAATCAATTACCAAATAGTGTCAAAATTGGCATAAAATAGTTTTTAAAACAAATATTATATTATTACTTGTTATTTTATTCCTAAAAATCTGAGGTTCGGAAAAAGTACATAGATAAGGTTATATATATTAATAATAAACAACTTGGGGTTATTTTGTCTTGTTATAGTATGTTTATTAACCTTATAGTGTAAGAAAACAAGAAGACATGGTAAAAGTAAAATTATTTAACTTAAGGTTAAATTTAAATGATAAGGTTAAAATAGAAACCTAAACATGTCCAAATTCTATTATATGAGAGTATCTCGACCCATCCCAACATTATCGTCGAAATAAATCAATTTTGAGCAATTGAAAACCGAATATGCCTTTATAATAAAATAATATTTTTAGTTTTTCCAAAGGTGCCCCACTCCTCCCTTATAAAAGGGCACCTCCTCCCTCTCTTCCTCACACCACTTTGAGCCTTCAAGCTCGGCCAACCCCTACCAACCTCTCTTATCGAATTCCATAGAAACATCCTAGAGGTTATGGTCTTCTTCAAAGACCAATTTTAGTGCCCTAAGAGGTGGTCTCAAAGAGGGGCTTCAAAGAAGAGGTAATGTCTGTTACCGATTCTTTCAACATTATTTCTTCTTCCACTTCTTCTTATTTAGATGTTTAATTATGAAGTAATAACATCATTATAACTCATATACTGATATTATATTATAATTATGAAACAACCCTATTCCACCATCTATCCATCCTACGGAAAACGAAATCACCACGCGTGCATACATACGGAATACCGTCTCCACGTCGTGGTGAAATCTGTTTTTCCACCAACACCTTACATGGAAGGGTATAATGGTGTAAAGAATAACTATATATGGTTATTATAACATCATATTGATTCTGATATATTATACCATCCACTAAAATTCTATTCAACAATTATGTGAACGATATCATTGCTCGTGCATACGTACAGACTACCGTCTCCACGACGCGATGAGATTCATCCTCCATGTTAACCATTCATGAATGATCATAAGGTTTATATAATGAATAATAATGAAATATATGAAATAATAATTCTACTGGATTTATGTATATATATATATATATGTATGTCATATATTTAGTTGCATTCAATTCAATAAGGAAACGAAAACATCGTTCATGCGTACGTACGGCCTATCGTCTCCATGAATGGTGTATTTCATTCCTTTTATCGATATATAATATATATATGTATATGATGAATATATATTATATATAAATCATGTTTTACATTATGTAATTATGTAAATCAGGATATAAGTAATAATATCAAGAACAACAAGTCGAAACACATACGATAAATGAAATGATTTTACCCAAAACGCTACTTTAACATGGAATTTACAAAAGAACAGGTAATATAAAGTCATAAGTGAAACATATATGATATCATAACAATGAATATGATTCTGTAATAAGTAAATTACATTATTTAAATCATTATACAGGAGGTTCAGATACATATGAAGCATATCGGAGCTAAGGTAAAGGATAATTTTGCAAATCTCATTTTTATCCGAGATTGCTTATACGTAAGTATTTACTGGGGTTATTGTTATCATCCATGTACATGTTTTCTAATGGTTTTTTTATGTATGTTTAATGTCATTTTTACCCATTTTTACTTTTACTACATGGTATGTATGGAATCTTTCTTTTTTTACGTTATGAGGTACTTCTTGACTTTTCCGACAAAAGTACGAGGAGAATGTTTTTTTTAACTTATATGGAATGAAAGGATTTTTACAATTTTATAAAGCCTTATTTTCATGAATATTCCTCCAAAATCATTCATGGATATTTTAAACAAAGTCATTTTCTTTTAAAAAATCATGACGTTTTGTGAAAAGAAATTGATTTTGAAGAAGAAAGGATATTTTCCTCAAGAATTCATTTCAAATGTTTCAAAACCATTTTCCATCTAAGATGAAATTATTTCATATGTGTATGGTTCAATTATAAAGTCTCTATGATTAAATGGTTTAAATTTTCTTATGATGAAATGATATCCATTTGTTTTATATGGATTATTTTATGATGGGATGATGTTTATGAAACCCATTTTTATTCTTTGGGTTATGATGAATGATTTATGTTTATGTTGTGGCAAAATTAAGAATGATTTCATTATGAGATTTATGGGACCTATATCTCCCTCCAATTCATTGGGTAATGATTTATATCTCATGAGATAGACATGGCTGGAATGGAAAGTTAAACCAGTTCAGTAAAACAGGACTGGAACGAGGAGTGAACTCGATTCAGGAAGGGACTTTGTCCACTAAGATGGTCTTGGCAGAAATTCCTTGGCTACTATGGAAATAATATCATGTGATTAATGGTTGCCACAATTACATGTTTTATTCCCATGCTAATTTATCGTGATTAATGTTTATTCATGATCTATGCCTTACGTACTGCCATGTTTTATGTCATTGCTCAAGATTTTGATGTTTATATTTTATGCTCATGTTTTTTTTACATTCAAATGTCTATGGATTGTTTTATGTTCCCTATGATTACCCTTACTGAGCATTTGAGCTCACCCCTTTTATGTTTTCTTTTCCCCAGGATGTAAATAAAGGCTTTAGGTAAGAAAACAAAAGTGGAGGATCTTTATGGGATATGTTGAAGATCTTTCACCACGATTAGAAGATCATATTCCGAGTTTCCAAAGACACTAAACTATTAAAGTCCTTGTGTGTATGTTTTTGTTATGTATTAATTATTCCACAGAAGTAATGTAATGTCCATGTACGTCAATCTTTGGGTCTCTACTGTTGGTATCAGAGGAAAGGTTTAGTCAACCTATGGAAACTTGGATGCAAGAGATTTAGTGAGATCACTAGAGATATTTCTAAGGTATGTCTATGGATGTCCCTAAGATTAACTATAAGTATAGGTTATAGTCCTAGAATTACGGTAATGATCTTAGAATTAAACCTTAGATGTTAGATATTGAAGGTACTCCCCCTTTATTATTTTGTTTTCCCTAGCATGATTTTTTCCTCTCACAGTATTCTTTTGGGGTTTTAGACGATGGCTGGAACCCGAACGAACTGTGTTGATCAATGCAATGGACAATGCAATGATTGTCCTCCTAAACAAACAAATGTTATGGGAGATGGATTGAAAAACCTTATTTCTATACTTACACAATCTATGAATCTTTCTGGACTTCCAAATGAGCAGAGAAGGGAACAATATTATATTGAGTCCTTCATGAGGAAACATCCACCTTCATTCAGTGGGTCTTCTGATCCACTTGTTTCTGAACAATGGATCAGTACCACTAAAAAGATATTTTCAGTTCTTCAATGTTATGAACATGATAAAGTCATCTTAGTAGTATATCGTTTGGAAGGTGAAGCTGATAAATGGTGGAATCTTATCAAGAATATGGGGCCAAGAGATTAAATTGAGTCCATGGAATGAGACAACTTCAAGAACTTATTTTTCAATAAGTACTTCCCTCGTATTCTTCAAACAAAGATGGAGAAAGAGTTTCTTGAACTAAAGAAAAATGATGATGAATCTGTTGGTGTATACGAAACAAATTTTACAAGGCTTGCAAGGTATGCATCTGGCTTTATCATCCAACCTGAAAGTAAAGTTCATCGATTCTTCGGTGGCATAAAACAAAATCTTCGAAGGGAATTAGCTATAAGAGACTTCAGTAGCTATGAAGAAATTGTGTGTTGTGCTATCAAGGTAAAAATGGAAGTTGGTGTTACTTATCCATCTCAAGTTTTTGACAAGAAATGAAAGATGGAGTTCAAGGAGAAATCTCAGAATAATGGTGAAAAGAAGTTGAATGTTTCCTTATTCTCAATGTGTGGAATGAAGCACGGTGAAGATTGTCTTAAAGGGATTAGAAAATGTTTTAAGTGTGGAAAAGAAGGTCATCGAGTAGGTGAGTGTCGAAGTAATGGAAAAAGGGTTGCTAATGTTGTGAATAAAGAAAAGACATTAGAGAACACACCACCAACACTTCAATTCTTCAAGTGCAAGGAAATGGGGAATTATGCTAATAAATTCCCTAATCCAAGGTTTAGTGATGATCGACATGAGAAACCACTTAAGGGAAAGGAAAAAAGGGAAGTCACATGCGATCACTATTGGAGATGTTGAATATGACAATAGTGTGGTGGAATGATTAAGTGTTTATGTAATGGGATTCCAAAATAATGTTGTATATAGTATCGTGGAATATTGGAATATTTATGTATTGGTCTATTGTGGTTTTCAATAATTTTATGGATCCGGTAACCATGGAAACTGATTGAGATATTTTTGTAAAGAAGATGATATGTGCATAATGAAGGGATACGGAGAAAATGAAATGTTTGACAGTATTCATGAGCTCAGGACTGATATAAGGAAATAGTTATATCATGGTTTGAGTATATATAATTTTAGGGTTTTGGTATGTGGAAGGAGTTAACTTTTGACAGCACTCATGTTTTCACTAAGATTCAATTGGTATTCATTTTTCAAGAGAATACATGATTAAGGCCTTCGAATGTTTAGAATGTGACCAACAAGGCATATCTTATGATATATGGGGATCAACGATGGTATTAACATGCTTGTTATTTGAAATATCTGGTAATCGTTTTCACTATAATATAAGAGAGGAATGTAGTATTATCGATAAGACTAAATATTGGAATGGATTATGTTGGACATAAGTTAGTATTGTTTAAGGATAGAAGTTTTTTCGATATTATTGATGGGATTTTATAGTAATGTAGTTTTAGAAAAAGGACAACCTGCAAGATGGGTGACAGCCCATCGCGTCGGACAAGGCTGTGGGAATCGAACCCACAACTGAAGTGTGACTGGCCTTTATCGCCTACCGCTAGCCTACAGGAAGTCCTTGTTTTGTAGAAACTAGTTTTATTATATTAAGATGTATGATATATGAAGTATAAGTCCATTTTAGGAACCATATATGATTAATCTCACTATAGATGGACTTATTTATTTTTGATAACTTTTATAACATTTTTTTGAGACAGATGGAATGACCCATCATTCTATCACATGATCTGCTAACACTTCACAAATGACAAATTCAACTTCATTTCTTTAAGAGATGAAGTGGAAATTGTCTAAAGAACGACCAACGGTGAGACAGTACCAAAATCACAAAAGTATTTCTTCTAATTCCAATTTCATCAACTTTAGGGAAATGATCTTGAAAACCAAAAATGTTGTCCTAGTGCCCTTATATCTGATGAATCAGATGGTACCTTAGATCATCACAAATATATGGATTTGTGATTGATGGATTTTTCATAGCCATGTTCTCTAACACTCTCCATCAGAACTTGATGGTCAGATTTTTCATCCATATCAATATTTTCACCTATGTTCTCCAATATGGAAACACAGTGACGAGTTTCTTTGGGTAATCGTTACATTTCATACTTTAGTTTTTAAAATTAAGTTTTAGTATTCCTTTTTATGATGTGGGTTTCTATAAATAGTAAATGATTTATAACCACGACGAATTTTGAGGGTGAAATTCCTTTTAAGGGGGGTAGAATGTAACACCTTGAGATTTTATGAAAAATGTTCTTTTAATTTCATTTATGTCTTGTGTTGTAATCTACAACATGATTGCCTTGCGCTATACGCAACACCGTATGAGCTTGCAGTATACACAACACTATTCTAGGATCATGTTACACACAATTTTGATAGTCTTTATTCCACGAAACATTGAGTGTATATATATATATATTCAATGTATAAATTCAATATGGTTGGATTCTTTTTTACGAAACAACGGAGGAGTCTTGCACAACACGCAACCCTGACTTGGCTTGCATTACACGCAATCACGACCTTCCTCAATAGCGTGTGTTGTACGTAATACCTGGTTTCACTAAACAACGATATATTGTTATAATATTATTATGTACTAGATGTTATGAATAGTATTAACTACATTTTGAATTTTATAACATTATTATTCATCTCACACATTTTTTATAATATGGTATGAGAAAAAAATAAATTTTTCGTGTAAAATATGTATTTTTCAAAAATTGCAGTTTTCCCACCTTTTGATGATGCAACCACCTTAAATCTTGTTTTGACATGTCTATAAGTTAAATGTGACAAAATAAAATTCTTCTTTGGAATCAGGATATAAAAATTTACTTTGGATAAATTTTTCTTATTATTCTGATAACATTCATATTTTAATGAATAGTAAAAACACGCTATATTTTAATTAAAAACAACTTTTTTCATCGTAATAATTTTTATGGTAAGATTATCTTTTTAATTGGTTTTAAAGTTTAATTAGAATATATTTTTACCATTTAATCCAATGTTTTTCATTGGAATTAATTTCACTTTGAAATTGGATATAAACAAGTATCTATCTTTTGATTGTTTTTGTTTCTTAAAAACACGCTATTTGTTTTGATAACGGGAATTAAATTTAAAATTAATTAATGCCACTTATATTTTTATGAATTTGGAAAAATAGACATCAATTTTGAATTTGTAATATAAAATAATTCTTAGACATAATTTTTGGTACTTTTCTGAAAATCTTCAATTTTTGATGAATAGTGAAACCACTTAGTGGTAGTTAAAAAATTGACTTTTTTTTAATTTAATTTAAATTTTACCACTTCTGTGAATTGAATTTCAAAAATCTGAGAGACATGATTAATATTAAGGACTAAAATTTGGTTCAATGAGATGAAAATAATTTTTCGTGAATAGTAACTTTTTACTTTTATTTACCACGGTTAAAAGTAAATAGGATAATTAAGGGCAAAAATGATATTATTATTATTATTAACTTAACACATGTCCTAATTCTATTGGATAAGTGTAATTCGACCAAACACAACCTTAGGAATAAAATATGACCATTTAGGCCCACTTGGATTAGATTAGGACATTTAATGTTAATTTATTTAAAGAATGGTTAAAATAGTTAAAATCAAAGTTTAATAAGTAAATCATTTTTAATATAGGTAATACATACGATTAATTCGAATATAAATATTCATTATAAATAAAAAAACATTTACTATATAATGGTATTTCGTTTATAATTTTTAGACATTAAATAATTTTATTTATTTATGACACAGATATGATGTAGTAATTATCTTATTAATGAAACATTGACATAATTGATGTTATAAATACCCAAATGAATGTAATTTGAGACTTTTTATGAATTCCACTAATTTTATAGGTTAATATGACATGTTAGTATTGATTAAATTAATGTTTTTCGAACTAATCATTCTTTTATGATTTTCAAAATAATCAATTACCAAATAGTGTCAAAATTGACATAAAATAGTTTTTAAAACAAATATTATATTATTAATTTTTATTTTATTCCTAAAAATCTAAGGTTCGGAAGAATGACTTATATAAGGTTATATATATTAATAATAAACAACTTGGGGTTCTTTTTGCTTGTTATAGTAAGTTTATTAACTATATAGTGTAAGAAAACAAGAAGACACGGTAAAAGTAAAATTAAATAACTTAAGGTTAAATCTAAATGATAAGGTTAAAATAGAAACTTAAACTTGTCTAAATTCTATTGGATAAGATGATTTTGACCCATACCCACATTAGTATCTAAATAAATCAATTTTGAGCTATTAAAAACCGAATATGACTTTATAATAACATAATATTTTTAGTCTTTCCCAAGATGCCTCTCTCCTCCCTTATAAAAGGGCACCTCCTCCCTCTCTTCCTCACACCACATTGAGCCTTCAATCTCTGCCAACCCATGCCAAATTATCTTCTCCAATTCCATAGAAACATCATAGAGGTTTTGGTCTTCTTCAAAGACCAATTTTAGTGCCCTAAGAGGAGTTCTCAACGAGGCGCTTCAAAGAAGAGGTAATATCCTTTACCGATTATTTCAACTATATTTCTTCTTCCACTTCCTATTATTTAGTTATTTCATTATGAAGTAATAACATTAGTATAACTCATATACCGATATGTTATTATAATTATGAAACAACCCTATTTCAACATCTATCCATCCTACGGAAAACGAAATCACCACGCGTCCGTACGTATGGAATATCGTCTCCACGCCAGGGTGAAATCTGTTTTTCCACCAACACCTTACATGGAAGGGTATAATGGTGTAAATAATAACTATATATGGTTATTATAACATCATAATGATTCTTATATATTATACCATCCACTCCAATTCTATTTAATAATTATGGGAATGATGTCATCGCTCGTGCGTACGTACGGACTACCGTCTCCACAACGCGATGAGATTAATTCTCCATGTTAACCATACATGAATGATCATAAAGTTTATATAATGAATAATAATGAAATATATGTGATAATAATGCAACTGGATTTATGTATATATATATATATATATGTCATCTATTTAGTTTCATTCAATTCAATAAGGAAAAGAAAACAGCGTTCATGCGTACGTACGACCTACCATCTACATGAACGGTGTATTTCATTCCTTTTATCGATCAATAATATATATATGTATATTATGAATATATATTATATATAAATCATTTTTTACATTCTGGAATAATTTCAATCAGGATATAAGTAATAATATCAAGAATGAAATGTCCAAACACATACGATAAATCAAATGATTTTACCCAAAAAGCTGCATTAACATGGTATTTACAAAAGAATGGGTAATATAAAGTCATAACTGAAACATATATGATATCATAACAATGAATATGATTCTGTAATAAGTCAATGACATTATTTAAATCATTATATAGGAGGTTCAGATACGTATGAAGCATATCAAACCTAAGGTAAGGGATAATTTTGCAAATCTCATTTTTATCTGAGATTGCTTATACGTAAGTATTTACTGGGGTTATTGTTATCATCCATGTGCATGTTTTCTAAAAGTGTTTTTATGTATGTTTAATGTCCTTTTTACCCATTTTTACTTTTACTACATGGTATGTGAGGAATCTTTCTTTTGTTTAAGTTATGAGTTACTTTTTGGATTTTCTGAAAAAAGTATGAGGAGAATGTTTTTTTTACTTATACGGCATGAAAGGATTTTTACGGTTTTATAAAGCCTTATTTTCATGAAGCTTGCTCCAAAATATTTCATGACTATTTTAAAAAAAATTCTTTTCTTTTAAAATTATATGACGTTTTGTGAAAATAAATTGATTTTGAAGAAGAAAGGATATTTTCCTCAAGAATTCATTTCAAGTGTTCTATCAAAACCATTTTCCATCTAAGATGACATTATTTCATATGTTTATGGTTCAAGTATAAAGTCACTATGATTTACATGGTTTCACTTTTCTTGTGATGAATTGATATCCATTTGTTTTATATGGATTATTTTATGATGGGATGATGTTTATGAAACCCATTTTTATTCTTTGGGTTATGATGAATGATTTATGTTTATGTTGTGGCACAAGTAAGAATGATTTCATTATGAGATTGGTGGGACATATATATCCCTCTAATGAATTGGGTAAATATTTATATCTCCTGAGATAGACATGGCTGGAACGGCAAGTTAAACCGGTTCAGTAATACAGGACAGGAACGATGAGTGAACATGATTCAGGAAGGGACTTTGTCCACTAAGATGGTCATGGAAGTAATGCTTTGGCTACTATGGAAATAATATCATGTGCTTAATGGTTGCAACAATTACATGTTTTATTCCCATGCTAATTTATCATGATTAATATTTCTTCATGATCTATTCCTTATGTACTGCCATGTTTTATGTCATTGCTCATGATTTTGATGTTTAGATTTTATGCTCATGTTTTTTTACATTAAAATGTCTAAGGATTGTTTTATGTTCTCTATGCTTACCCTTATTGAGCATTTGAGCTCACCCATTTTATGTTTTCTTTTCTCGAGGATATAAAGAAAGGTTTTAGGTAAGAAAAAAAGGGGAAGATCTTTATGGGAGATGTTGAAGATCTTTCACCACGATTAGAAGGTTATATTCCGAGTTTACAAAGACACTAAACTATTACAGTCCTTTTGTGTCTGTTTTTGTTATGTATTAATTATTCTGCAAAAGTAATGTAATGTCCATGTACATCAAGATTTGGGTCTCTACAATGTGTGGATCATGTTTTACTTCATAGATACTGTTATTAATAAAACTTCACCACTCTTAGAATAATAACTTAAGAGATGATATTTCAAATGTATGTTCTTAGTCGTTTTTTGTGATATTGGAATATTTTCAAGATAAAAAGCAATATTATTTTCATAATAGAGTATGTTAAGGGTCCTTACTAACAAACATCTCATCATGTTGTTATATGTAGTTGTGTCTCCACACTACTTTTTTTGCAACCTCAAATGAATAAATATAATCAGACACTATTATATTATCTATAACCACATCATTCCTTGAGATTTTTCATCTCAGGTCACCTCTATTGGGAATGATGATGTATCAAAAAAATGATTTTATATCATAATTATATAATTTTAAAATAGCATCTATATATCCTCTAATTAGTAGCTTTTCATGTCCTCCATATAATAGGAACACATCCATATTTCTCCATTGTTACATAAGTGTAGTCTTGACATCCATTTAATGGAGATCACTTAGGTCGTCAAGATATCTTCCTACTTTGATTAATGTGTAGAAAACATTTTTCATAGTAAATAGAATAACATATATGACAGGCTCAATATTCAATACCTATGTAATACTCTCCATTATTTGTCTCTCTTAATCTATATAAGGGAACATTTTTTTGAAATTATTAATTTAATGTAATGAATTTAACAATAAAATCTTGGATTTTTTTTGTAATGAATATTTTCAGTGTTTTATAAATATATTTACTATGACATAGATCATGTAATCTCATGGATATATCATGACTGATCTTGATCTAAAAGAATATATGTTACTTCTCTAATGTCATTCATGGAGAAGAATGTGTCCAACTAGTATTTTAGAAACTATCATGTTGGTATTTTATTTAAAATAAATAGTATTTCATTTGAATAAACAATTTTTAAAATGGCTGAACTCCCTCTAAAAATTTAAGAGTCACAAGGATCACATGAGTTCATTTTGAAAGCAAATTATTTAATTGATTCATCTAAATTAATTTTCAATAACCTGGATTATTTCATTAATACATTAGTGGATCTTTGCATCTTACATTCATTTATGGATTAATTTAGAGTCATAAAATCATTGGGTTGTGTTATATTGACATCTATATTAAGGTTTCTAGTTGTGGAATGTTGTTTTGATATTCCTATATCAAATCTTTTACTCATGGTAATGTATAATGGAAAGGGTAATTCTGATTGATTTTGGCATAAAAAAATTTTAAAAATTTATTATCACAGTCTGTGATTTGATGTTGTTTGAATACTTTTGTAACTATTAATGCCTTATAGGTTTGAATTTTATATTGATGTCCATTTTCTTCTAGAATACCCATTTTCAAACAATATTCATTACATCCGTTAGAGGTTCTACCCAAATCTATAATTAGTTCTGGTATATGGAATCAATTTAACAATTCATATATTTTTTCCATTTGGAAACCTCAATGCAACTTATAACTTCCTAGTAGGATACAAGATCATTATTATTAGTTAATAATGAGTTAGAATCATTTTTTATGATAAAAAATATCATTATGGTTCAATAACCTTTCTCAAACCCCTGTGAAATACTTTTATTTCTAGAATTTATTATCCACTATTGCTTTTGAAATATGTTCTTATTACAACTCTTTCACACATTGAGTCGTGACTTCATCAATTCTTGCATTTCTCCCACTATCTTTTTTGGAGCTATGATCCTTCTCACAGAATATATGACATTTTTTATCACACAACATTCTTATCTAAGAGTTTATATAGGTAATATCTCTTTGTTTCCACATGATATCCTAGAATGATACACATAGTGGCTTTGGGTATACATTCCTGACTAGAAAAATCATTAAAAATGCATCAAAACTTCACACTCATATATATGAAAACAATATTTTATTTTCATACCAATATCATATGGAATAAATATTTCTTCTTTTTTGGGAACTATTTTAGAATTTGTTTTTCTATTGTGTATCCCCAAAAAGATAATGGAAGACACCTCGGAATCCCCATAGATCTCCAAATGTCCAATTGGGTCTGGTTCCTACTTTCAATTACACGGTTCTATTATATTGTATAGTAAAAATTATATAGGTATATAATCTCAAAATCCTATAAATAATCAATGATGTCTATATTAAAATAATATGTATCATTTTCTATGTAGTGTTTCAATATAATTTTCCATGGTGTTTCTCAAAAATATTCTTATATTATGTGAATCTATCAAAAGAATTTGATACATAACAATTTAATTTGACATGTCTTTATCTTTGTAATTCACCAATAAAAGTTATGTACCCACCCCTAATATTAATCAAAAATTGCACACTCACATTGGTATAAACAAACTCAAAAATCTCTGTTTCCCTTTCACCTTTTCTTTTAAGTGGGGATTTGGTTATTTTTCTATGTAAATATACATGACATAAACCAATTTGTTTTAAATTAAAAAATAATAAAAATATCCTTGTTTGTAAAATTTGATCAATTTTTTTCATTTACATGGCCAATCAACTTATTTTATAGTTGGTTTTGGTATGAATCATGTGAAATAACATCCTTATCTACTTCTATTACTCTTTTTTTTAATATGACACTTAAAAGCCGTTATATAATGATGCCAAACCATATCAAAAAAATTCATTATAAAAGAATATACATTTATTCACAAATATGATAATTAATCCATTTGAATAAATTATATACTTGTAAATAATGTTTGTGTTAACTAATATCATAAAATAAAATCTTTGAAAACCAATATCATTCTAGTCGAAAATGTTTGGTAGTAGTCTTCAATAGCTACAACAGAATGTATGGCTCAATTGGATACTCATCGATTTTAATCACCTCAAGAAATATTCAAAAATATATTATGATTATATATTTCAGTACATATATGAGATCCACATGAAATATATAATAAATAATTCATATAAATAGATAAATTATATTTGATAATAAACTCAATTGAGTATTCCCTCTTCTTCTCGACTAGGGTGAAGTTTTCATTTATATACCCTTTGTGCCACATGTGAAACAAATTGCATCATGTTATTTTGGTTATAACATGATCCTTATCTTCTTTCAAAGGACTTAATAAGACTATTTACACAAGGAAATATTTTATTAGACATTCATATTATTCGACATAATTATATAATCCATTGTAAGATTCATATCCTTGTAAACTCTGGTAAGTAGAGTGTGATGATCTGGGAGAGACTTCCCTATGATGTTCGTAATGAAATTTAAAAAAATAACTAAGGGGGTGTTGAAAAACTAAGACCAATGTGTCGTTCTTTTGGTAGTTTAAATCCGGGAACCTCTAGGTTCTCAATGTAGCCAATTATTTTGACTAAAGAAGGCCTAGCTAGTACACATTTTCAATTTTTTCCCATGAATATTTCCTTGGATATCTCAATAAATTTCTATCTTTCTCTATCATAATAAGGATATCAGAGATACTATAGTATACTATTTTCATCCATTTTTTATAGGAAAACATGAGTTTATTATACATGGAGGAAATCATTAAACATTGAATGTTTGTTTCATCACTCATGTTTTTATCATAGATAGTAATATTTTCCCAACTCAACTCTATTATAGGTTGGTCATGAATTGAGTATTATAGAACATAAGACTACATTTCCTAGTACAATAATACTAGTATGAATCTAAAAAATTCATGAATGTTATATCAAGTTAAAATATAATAATTTTCTAGATCTAATAATTGGGATAATGTGTCTGATTAAATTTTCATTATTATATGATAATAAAAGAGCATAATTTTTTTGTAATATGTTAATATAAAAATAAGAGATACTTAATAATTTTAATTTCATTAAGTCTCTCACTATTTTATCATGTCTTAGTGACTGTCAAAATTTAACATGGAATTACTTTATGTATGTATATTATAGTGGAAAGGATTCATAATTCAGGTTTTATAATGTCGAAAGAGGCTATCATATTTATATGAATGTTTTAAGTTAGGCTTCATTTCTAACTGAAAATAGAAAGATTCATTAAATGTTTAGTGGATTCCCCAAAAAAATCCTCACTTGAATTTCATCAACACTTTCCGAAAATATTTTTTTGGAAATAAAAACATTATTAACCCCAAAATATTATTAAGTAAAATCAATTTATTTTTTAAGACACCCTTAAATTTAAAAATTTCCCTAGGTAAGGCCAATAAAACAAATTACATATTGGTTAATCATAATTCAAATGATTGGGGGAATAATGAAATAATATTTACATAATGTATATTATTTATAATACACAAATATTTATTGTTTTATAATTTTCATATATTTTGAATATAAAGTGTATCTTTCTTAGGGGATTAACCATGCACTGATAAAAAAATAACAAATAGATCTTTTATTTCAATTCATTCAATGATTATTAAACCATTTATTTACGTGATCACATTCATTCATCCATAAAATAAATCAATTATTAAATACAAAATAAAATATATAAATAAAATATTGTATCATGACCTTATCCAAAGGTTTATATATTTAGTGCACAGTAAATAAACCTTTGAACCTAGGGAAAACTCCTTAGGCCAATGATCACATGAGTTGCAGCATCCAAACTATTCTCTTTTGTTATTCCAATGTTAGTTCCAGCTTGGTTCTTTTTGAACTGCATCAAAATTCCTTCTATTTTATCCTTTTTTGACCTATATTTTCTGACACACAAACATAGGTTAAAGGAACGCTAATATTTTTTAAAGGAATTATTTAAAATTCCTTAGACATGAGGACCCTAAAAATAAAAGATGGTGGGATGACATGTAGCTGATCATATATAATTTAATAATAAATAATTAAAAAACTATGAAATAAATTTAAAATAAAAAAACCAAAACATATAATTTTCTGGCCAAATCTCATCATGAGTAATACACATAGAATTAATATGCATTTTAAATAACTTTCTACCATTTGTTTCAATATTTTCTTTGATGTGATAAAACAAGATCAAATAAATTTAATGATTTTTTAACTAAACAATTAATTCATTTCTTTTCCATCCAATAATCCTGAAATTACCATATATAGTGATTTTAAATAAAATAAATTATTATATTTTATTAAAATAATAATAGTTATATATAAAACAAATTAGTACAGATAATCCACTCGATGATTACCTGTCTAAAGTACATAGTATGATTCTAATTTTATTCAATGAACTCATATGGAATATTATTTACATTGAATTTATATTAATTTCACATTTTTTACATCCTCATTAATTCCCCATGGAATAAATTAATATCACATTGTATATACAATTTAATATATTGATTTGTTAGTATGAAATTCTCATACATAAAATATATTTTCAAATATTATATGTAATTAATTAATAATTTGATAAGATATAAAAAACTAGTGTATTATAAATTTAATGACTCAGGAACATAGGTCCATGAGTTTTAAAAGATTAATTATTCAATTTAAGAATTTTCATACAAATAGATAAATTATATAGCATGTGCATGCTGAAAACATGACCTATACTTTTCTCTTTCAGATATGCACAGTACATGCCTCGGAACCCTATATATACTTATAAATGATATTTATGAAGTACACTGGTCGTAGAAAGGATATAGTATATGTACTTAAAGCTAAATGGATTCTATATTATACTCATCATTTATTAAGTACATGACTTAAATTATTCACATTGATGTTGTGTTTTCCACCTTAAAAACACATGGACTACATGGTGTGTTGGAAATATAAATAGTTTGTATTCTAGAAAAGTTGTTCCCACCCTTTCTGTTTAATATTTGGTGTAATTATTTTACATGAAAATTATTCATTAAATGATGACCCAGAGTTCAATCGAGTTTCTTGGTGCAATGAACATGGATACCCAAGATGTGACAAATAATTTCACATTGTATAACACAGTATTATCCTCCTAGATTTCTTGGACGCTCAAGATGGGTTCATCATATTTGTTCTGAATTATTTAATAACAAATATTGGTTTTGAGATAATGAAACAAAGATGAGGAAGATTTGATTGTAATGATGGATCAATTACTAATAAATAAATGAAATCAAATTTTACTTTTACATGTATAAATACAGACAATAATATAATTAATTATAAATTACAATGTGACAAATTTTATACAACATGATGTTTTTATGCACAATGGAAGAGCGCATCATGGATGATCTTGAGTCTGAAATGGTCGATATTTATTGATCATTCATATATTTTACAATAAATATATGTCATGACTGATGAAATTTTTCTAAAAAAATTGACAAAGAAGGTCATCAAAATAATTAGAATATAGTTTTTATCTAAAATTTAAAGAAAATTAATGTTGATATAAATAATAAATACCTAAATATTGAAATGTTTATTCAATTAACATGTTTATAATCTAAAACACTAATTAGTCAACTAGAATTTGAATTTTTAGATCCATGTGTCCAATCCCTCTACCAATGATCCAAATGTTCTCTTAAGAACTTTGAGCTACCATGATGGAGTGTTGGGTAACAGTGTAGAAAATTGATCATCTTATAGTGTTCATCTTGATCATTCTAGAGATTCCTTAGATCAGGACGAATTTCCATTTCACACTCATTCTTTATATGATGGTGTTTGGAATGATAATTTGTAGCGAATTCATTAATATTGATATATTTATTTATTTTTTTTATTTAATTGTGCTCTATTATTCTCAAATTGAATAAATATTAATACAAGCGACATATTAATCAATTAATATATAGTGTTATATCATTAAAACCCTATTTAATATAACAATATACCTTAAATAATTTATGAAACCTTATATGACACCATTTTATATAATAAAAAAATTATTAATATTTTCTCATGGATTGTGCTAACTGTCTCCATGATAAATATTATTTTACCATCTCCAAAATTCAAATTTATCAATAGACACAATTATAGTCTATTTTTAACCTTTGATATTCATTAAATACCTAAATAAATATTTGATCATTCCATTAATAGAAATTGTGTACCTATCTGTTTAAATAATTACCTTACGAATAAGCATTTATTTAATTTTTGTGATAAAAAAGATATGAAAAAAAATATTCCTCAGAGTTGAGAATAATTTTTTTACAGTAATTAAATTAAAATTTAATTTAATTCAGATCAATGCAAAAATATAATGTGTGACCCTCTAGGTACATTTTTCATTTGCATTATACAGTCATTCCAAAATTCCAGTATTACTGTCTTGTAATGGTTAAGGTTCCCAATATAATAATGTTAATGTAACAATTTTGATAAACACATATGACTGACCACTATTTGTTTTAATCTGGTTTTCATGATATATAACCATGATAGTTTCTATGATGTAATGACCTAGGTGGTATATACTGGTTCCATGAATTGGTAGTCCACACGACCTCAAGTGTTCCTCCCCTTATGTAAGCGGAAGTTGGCTAGTAGTGACGGCCTAGTATTTAATATAGGGGTGTTATACCCTCTTTATCAAAGAAACACAACATCAGAAATAAATAAAAATAATAACAAAGATAATACAATAATCAATAATGAATAATCAATGACCAATAGATACCAACAACCCATGTATAAGTCTAAAACTATGAAAATGGTCATAAATGAATGTAGTAGACATGTAATTACATATAAATTTCATGTGTCAGTTCAAGAACTGAAATAAAGACACAATGAATCTACCCAATTGGGTCCCAACATCATGTCTAGTTATCTTGTCCATATTTTATCCTAAATCCCAACTCAGCTATCTAACATGGGGTTGTTGACCATATCTTATCATGAAAATATGAATTCCATTCAGGTATCAATCCGGAATCCTTATTATGTTGTGAGTTCAATTCAATAAGCCAGCACTAATGAAATCTAATGAAATATCATGTCTATAACATTATATGTAGTTGTATAAATTATAACAAAAAAATTAAAAAAGTATGCATGGTTGACATTTAATATTATTTAATTTACCACATATACCTTCGACTTCAGGGTGACACCTGAACCAATAATACCATCTTCGGCCTGTGTGGGAGCAGAACTAGATACCATGCGATATCACATTTCATTATTTCATGTGATTTCATTATTCATTTAATTTTAATTTCATCTGATACTCTGGTGTGTCAGGTCCAGCTAACATCATCTCAGGCATTTAGAACATCAGTCAAATGCCAATATCTAAGGGTCCTAGAGTATTAGTCAGGCACCTTGTGGGTATTTATATAATCATTCTCTATCCCACATCTCATTATTCGCATGAATCTATCATAATACTTGATAATCACACTATATCCCCATAAATGTTTTGATCATCAGTTCCTAATCCAAACCCCATTGATCAACCCCAAATATCACAATATATAAATCAATGTTAAACATTATTATCCTTATTTTAAATCATTCACTTCAGGGGGAACTATTTCATTTATCATTCATAGCCATGGTTATTTACTTTAATCACATGGAAGAACATAAATAATCCCCCATTATTCCATTTTTCAACATTTAATCATACAATTTGTTAACCCTTCATCATTAAGATACCCAAACCATTAATTCCCATCGTGTACATTAAACAATGTTTTAAATCAGTTCCAATATCCCATTTTTCCTATTTTAAATTTCATAAATCATCATTTAAATGTTATTGGTACACTATATGGGTTTTCACCCAATACAGTCTCATTATATTTAATAGGTCCAATGAGATTAGTTAAGGGTTTCCCTATTTCATTGAATTAAATTAAACATTTTAGTTTAAAGGAAGTTGAAAAACATGGAACCAAAATAACACAATTACATACATGTGATCATAATCCATAATGTGGGAATTAGAAATGAAACCATGAACCTCAAATTTTATGAATAATTCTCTACAAACGGTAAGCCTCAATTGGATGTTGAATGATAAAATCCAAAATTTAAGAGGATATATAGAATAAAATACTAGGATCAATGTCCCACAAAAAAGTATCCATAAAAACTTAGATCAATACCATTGAAAATATAGGAAATCATATTTATCAAAGGGGTGAGGATTTTCATATAGTTTAGTTGAACTGGCCTCTACCTCCTATGTATCCAAAATTGTGTACATGGTTACAATGAGAAAACCTCACTATTTTCCCGAACTATATGCCAACCATGAATGACACCATGGGTTTCCAAATGTCTCTAAATATTATTGATAAAACCCAAATGAAAAAACCCAACTGAGGTATGATCAATCAAGGGTCAAAGAATACATGAAAATGAGATCGAAACATCTATAGAAAGGTTTGGATCTTACAATATCCCCACCTAATAATAGATCATCCTCAAGTTGTACTCCCAAGATTCACTATGACTCTGATGTAAAAATTTCTCACCAACACTCCATTATATATTATTCCCTCTCCCTTGCTTCCTTATGAACACAGTTGTGCTTCCATAGCACTCGTACCAATTCACAGTCTTTCCCTAATACACTTTCTCACTATGACCCACAAAAAATATCTCCCCATAGGGCACATCAAACTCAATATCAACGTCATCAACATCGATCACATGAGAATGGTCGGGGTGATAGTGCTGAAGTTGTGACACAAGAAAAGAATCATTCATAGCACTATACCTCTATGGAATAGTAAAACGATATGCCACTGGTCCAATCATATCCACAATATCAAAAGGTATGAAAAAACATAGATGCAAACTTGATCTGCTTCCATATTTTATGGTGACCTAATCTAAATGAAACTCAATAGAACAAGTGATCTCTCAATATAAACTCTACTACCTTAAAATTTCTATTATATTAGGACTTATTCATACTCTTATCTATAAACTTATGTTTTGAAAATCAAATATACTTATTTCGACTTCTCTTTCACATGACTCTATCCCAATAACTCTGACTCATCCTCCACCATCTAAAATATAGGTGATCTACATGGTCTACCATAGCTTTTATCATATTTTGTCATATTAATTGTCTCCTGATGATAAATGTAATAGGAAAAATCAATGAGTAATAAGTTATTTTAAAAAGATCCATTATAATCATGGACACAATCCTATAACATGTCTTATAGAAAATGAATAGTATTTTTTGATTTCCCATCTATCTATGTGTGAAGATACATACTCAGAAAAACATTGGTACCATGCTCTTTCAGTAATAATTTCTTGAATCATTAATTAAACCATTAATCATGATCTGAAAGCGTACTATGTGGCACTTTGAGAAAATTGAATATCTCTAAAACATGCATCACAACCAACTGGTCCATGGTAAAAGTATCTCTTATATTGAATAAGTGTTTTACTATTGTCAAATTATCCAAAATAAACCATATAGAATCATTCTTTCAGGGAATTCTCAAAATACGCACAATAATTTCTATGGTAGCATCATCACATTTCTATTTTGGAACCCCACCAGTTCATCGATTCATATCCTTCCCAAACTGATAGGTGTATCATCGTTTCCCAAGCCCTACAATTTTATTTTTTGTTCCCAACCACCAAGACTATCAATGTAGGCCATGATACATTTTGGTCAAACCAAGATACCCCAACAAATTCAAGGAATAAATCTCACACATCAGTTACTTATTCATATATGTATTCACAATAATACAACCACTGAAATTGATTATCTCATCATAATCTATAGTCCAATCTGAATTTTTTTTCACACCATCATGGTTTTCCCCCAAGGAAAAATATTCCAAGTCCTCATACTACCTATCCAATATATGACTCAGATGTGCGGACATAACTAATAAGGACATGAGGTTCATCTTATCCTAGTACTCCTAAACCTTAACGTGCTTCTCAACCAGTAAGGTCATCATCTTCCAATTAGAACTAAACTCTTAGATTTCATGGGTGTGTGTCTTCTGAATCAAACCATCAGTAACAAAATTTCCCATCTCGGTGTATAACCTCACCCAAAATCAAATGAATATATATACTCAACACATCCATGCTACCATATGTTCAAATATTATTTTGAAAAGTTTTTTATTGTTTTTTTCGTTATATATAATAAAATTTCCACCAAAAACTAATACCACAAACACTTATAGATATAAAACACTGAATACAACTTGAGATTGTGTATTGGATAATTATATTCATTTGGCCTGAACTATTTGATACATATTCCATGACTGGATATCTTGGAATCAGCAACACTCTTAGTATGATCATGAATGCTTCAAAAAACATGGTATACTTTACACCTGAAATGGGTATGATCAAAATTGATTCAGTAGTCCAATTCTTCATCAGCTCTAGGAAATAATTCTAATATTATCATAATGACTAAAAATAGACCCCTTGATTGGTCAAACTAAGTAGTGGTGCTTTATAATGTGATAAATATGGTGTTAACCTCATATAATATATCATCAAACCTATAAGGTTTTTCATATAAAAAAATCATGTGTTACCACCAAGAAACAACTTCCTGAACATTTTTGGGGTCTACTAAAAAACCTACCTTAGAGATAATGTGACCCAAGAAATTTTCCATGTCAATCCAAAAAATGGAACTTTGATATCTTGGAATATTGATGTTAATCACTCAGTATATGAAAAATGATTTCAATATTTTGGTAATGATCATAATGTTTCATGAACTAAACAATGATTTCATGCACAAAACAATCACAAACTAATCCATGTAGGGCTGGAAGATCCAGTTCATAATGTCCATAAACAATGCCATAGAATTTTTTATACAAATAGATTCATGAAGAAGTCATATAGACCATAACATCTTTTGAAAGAAGTCTACGGTATATCAGAAGGCTTAACCCTCAAATGATGGTAATTTGATCTAAATTCAGTCATAGAGATTACAGAATCACCTCTCAACTACTTAAACAGACCGTCGATATACAGAATAGGGTACAAGTTCTTCTCTTATATCTGGTTCAACCTTTGGTAACTTTAAAATAAAAAAATTCTTCTTCATTTATATTAGAATAAAAAACCATAGGACCCCATAGTGATGTACTCGGGCAAAAAAATCCATTATATATTAATTTCTCCACCCGATTCTTAAGCTCTAGAATCTATTTTGGTGATATTTGGTAAGGTGGGATGGAAATTAGTCTAGCCCCCTATGTAAGTTCAATGGTAATATCAGAATTTCTCTTTGGTGGATGCCATGATAATTCCATCGTAAAAATGTCTAGAAACCAATCAACCAAGGTCATGAAGAAAAAATGATTCAGACCCCCATCATCTAACATAAGACTCACAACCTGGGTGGTGAGATACCCTAGTTTCTCATGAACTGGTCCAACAAAACCTACCTAGATATCTCATTCTCCATAATGGAGATTACTTTTACCCTTAAGAGATGTAATGCCTAGTCACCTGTGGTAACAATCAATGTGAACTCAGTACGATAAGGAATAGTCTATACAAAACATCAATTTAAAACAAAAATTTCTAAGTATATAAGGATAAAAATGAAGCCATACTCAATAAAATTGAGAGAACACCCCATTCATAAATAGATTTCCCTCGACCGTACTATCAATGGTGTGTCAATCTTCAAAACCCAACTAAAAAACACCATGGTTAAACTGAAATCATTAACAAAATGAGTAGATATTAAATAATTAGATTCTAATATATCATTTTAAGTGATATCAAGAATAAAAGTCACAAAAACAGTACCTTTAATAGTTGATGGTGCAATATCTCTGTCCACAAGTATAGGCTAAACTGCATGAAGTGCTACATTACTTGTGCTTGAAGTTTCAATACTCTTCTTTTATGGGAAATCTCTCCCTAAAGTACCACATCAACCCTATTGTCCATGAAGAAAAGTAGTACTCAAAATGCCCAATTGGTATGGGGTAAAAGAACCCCTTCCAGTACTCTAGTTCGACCAAACTCCTCTGTCATTATCCATCAATTGGGGATCATGATGAACCACTATAGATGCCCCATATTTTAAAAATCAAGAGACTCTACTTGTGGATGTGGACATGGGATATGAATGGGACCCAACCTACTTCCTTGAGGGATGTAAACATGAATACCTTAATGGGTAACAGAACCATCACCCTATTTACTCTATTTTACACTACTATAGTTGATGTTATCATAGTGATGTCTCCTAGAATCATAAGGTATACCTACTAGTCATCTGATAGAAACCATATGTACCATACTGGAATCCGTTTTCAGGTTCCCCTAAAAAATTTCTTCTTGGTTAACTACCTTATAAAACTTCTTCAACGTCAATATGTTCACCTAGGACTTACACATACATTTAAGTCTATACTTAAATCATCCTGCAATAATTGAATTATCTCCTATCATCTCTAAGAAAAATTGTTTTAAATTACTGAATATACCAATATATTCCATCATTAGGCTGATTCCCTAGGTCAACCACATTAACTCTACCTCCCACTTCTACCTAAGTGTATCTAGGTAAATGTGTTCCAGGAATTTCTCTTGAATGTTCATCCATTCCATTCTCTACAACTACTCTCCACGAGCCTCAATATAAAACAGAATCTTCAAGAAGCCAAAAATCATAAAAATTTCCAACTTCAACCTATTCTTAGTTGGATTCTCTAAATGGTTAGGAATTTTCTGGATGGACATTATCCATTACTAAATTGTCTTAGGTCTAGTCTCTCGGAAGAATTTTAGTGGGTGTTTCAGTTGAAATTCCCATATAAAATAAGAAATATTCAATACAAATTTCCCTAGTTATAATTGTATAAACTATATAAAGAGAGAAAATTTCACATGGAATATATCTCCCACTCTATCATGTACAACTATGTGGGCATATTTTCTCACTACTGGAGGGAAGTTTATTGTAATTTATTTGTATCATCCTACAAAGAAATTTCATCATATATGCAAGTCAATATATCTCTAAATAGAATTTCTAGAAAAAATAGTCATTATTAACACATTTTCACAAGATAGATTCACATAATTCCATAAGTATGCATCCCTAACACACCACCCATGGAAAAAACTGAGTCACTATCACTATCGTCAACCATCCCTAACATGGTCCATGGTTAACATAGGGTAAACCACTTTCATTTTTAATAGGTTTCCAAATAAACATCCATTTTTACAGTATAAAACAACCAAATATTTCATATTTACTATAATAAATTCCTTATTAAGAACCATTAAATTTAAAAAAATACTAAATTAAAGAAAATAAATTTTATTTTCCATAACCCACTCATAAAATTCATTTCTATTCATGCCTTAAATGACGAATCTCACATAAAATCCTGTGTTTCGGGAATGATTCATTTATAAATAACTCCCATGCTATTCTTAGACACGAAGGAAAAAACACTCACAAAATAAAAACATCACACTACAAGTCCATCTCCAAATTTGAAATAACATTAAACTATTACTAAAAACATCAATAACAACAATTTCCCGACCCTGGTAACTTCATTTTTCTAATGGACATGGGTTAGTTACTGCCATGATTGAGCTCATAACCAAGTACCAAATCATCCTAGTAAAATATCTAATATTACAAAAAAATTAGATAATTGAAAAGAAGAGAAAAAACATTTTATATGAAATTTTGAAATCCCAAACCGAGTCCCAAAAAATAGTGACCCAAGATAGAATGGCACATGAGGTCAAGCATGCCTCCCCGTATTCCAAAAGATTCAAACATGTAGTGAGGAACTAATATGTAATGTGGGGAGGCTATAACCACTTTATCAATGTATAAAAATTGATAAAATAAATAAAAATAATAACCAATATATTATAATAATCAAAAATGAATAACCAATAACTAATAAAGAAAAACATCCCATGTATAAATCCAAAATAGGGAAAATTACCATAAACCAATGCATTAGATTTGTCACACCAAATATGTGTCACGTTCTAAATGAAAACCCAAAACAAATACACAATAGAACCTTCGAATATGTTCTTGACATTATTTTTGGTTCTCTCATCTATTATAAATCCTAAATCACAACTGAAACATCCATAATAGGGATCTTTCCCTTATCCTATCCTACATTCATGAATCTTATTTGTGTACTGATTATGTAGATCGAGTTAGGAATGAGTACAACTCCATAGGCCACCACTAATGGTGTATAAAGAAAAATATAGTCTATAAAATAGTATTTGTTTTTATAAATAAAAAATAATGAATAAAAAAATTAAACAATCTTCACATTTATTATTCTTTAATTAACCAGTCATGAACCAACCTGATTCAACCCTAAACGAGTCAGATCAGCCGATCAGCAATAGGGCCCAAATAGAATTCCCCATCCCCATTGGCTGGCAACTAGTGTCATTCATCATCAAAGTAATTATGGGAACAATTTCACCAAAAAAATATAGAAATGAAAGGAATAATGAAAAAAATGTCCCAAATATATAAATAATCCAAACTCAACATCATTTAAACAGAGATGAAAATACAAAAACTGAACAATAAAAACCAAACTGAAATAAAAGAAAAAAATATCTCCCTGGGACCCTTAGGGTCACTTTCCAACACCCAAATTATTAATCACCCATAGAGATCGGAACCAATATGAAACATTAACTACAAGATAAATAATGAAATTACAATAGGTAAGAGTATTAAAACTCTATAGTAATTCTTAAAAAAATCTATTCCCAGTGAAATTAACTAAAAATAAAAGAAACATAAACTTCAATTTTTAAATACAACACATAATGATAATATTTTCTAAATATTGAGGGGCACTATCCAATAGTAATAAATCTCAATATATCCTTGTGATAGGTGCCACTAGCCTGAGCATAATCCTTAGCTAGTTCAACAATCGTTCTTAGAAAATCCATTCACTATAGAAGGTTCCCAAGTAAATTTTTAAAAAATATGTGACAACTAATGAAGACTGAGAATAGAATCATATTCACACACATGTAATAATAATTAAAATAACCAGAATTAACCGATTGACCCCAAGGATGAATTTATTTCCATACAAATATATATCAAAGGAGTTAACACATAGGATTTCCCATTTTTTCTCAAAGTAAATGGGTCATGAGGATTCCATAATGAATATGTCCTACCTTTTCACATAAATGGATCACAAGGATTCCATACCAAGGAAATCCCATCCATTTAATATAAAATATGTAAATATAACTATTGAAATAGAGTTTTCTTGATAAACATTTTCAAAAACATTACAATGTTCCCAATAGGTCACAAGTATAAATTTTCAAAGAACCAAAACTACCTTTCCAAAATTGTATAAAACACCATTTTCCATTCCCAACCATTTAGAATAAATTAAATTTAAACTCTTTCTTCACATTTTCAAAATGAATCCACATTTCTAAAAATTTCCAAATGGGCCACGCATCACCATCACACACAGCACCATTATCAATGTCAAAATTCACACTAGTTCTCAACTCAACCCCACTTCAAATCCACATTGATTAAACCCATACAATCATTTCATACACAACTAAAAATTTTCCAAACCAAACCATGATCTATATACCTAAAATTACTCACCAAATCCAACCATAAATATCATCTGACACATTGCGTGAATTATTTCATAAAAACTTTTCATTTACCCAAAACAAAGATGAAATCAACACTTTGAACACCATCCACATATTCCAAAGATAACACATCATGATTCAATATATAAGGATGGGTATAAATAATGAATCCAATAATTTTTAAATTTAAAAGGAATATAAAAAAGGGAAACCTACCTTAATCTCACAATGCTTCAATAACACACACTTGAAACCACTTAACAAAGGATCTATGATCCAGGAGAAACCAATAGAAACCTTAAACACAAAACCCCCCAAAAAAGAAAATAAAAACCATTGATCTATATGAACATGGGAGAAATATATCTCAAGATAAAATTGAAGTAAAAAGTAGGAGGGATAGTAATATAAGATATTACCTTGTGAAATCACTCTTAAAACTTGAAGTAATTGGTAGATCTACACTAATGGAGTAAGTAGAAGGCTTGAAGATCCATGGATGGACTTCCCTACGGTATTAAAAACTGAGTAGATGATGAAATGTGTAGGTTGGTGTTAAAATCCCTAGAGTGAAAATCATTAGTTTTACATTTTTTAGGACCTTGGTAGCTCAAACAGTTTGGTCAGAAGTTTGTCAAACTGTGCGCCAACCATGTGCCATCTACAAGAGAAGGAGACACTATTCTTGGGTTTTCCACACATTTTGGTAGACTGTCTGCCAGCCATTATTAATGGTTCATTCTAGAGATATAATATCAGTGGATACTTTCCATATTTTTCGAAAAAAAATTCTCATGTTGTTCACCAAGCCCTATACAATAACACACAGCCACATGTTTACCTGGGCTAGGTAAAACAGTTTCATCTTACCTTCATCCAACTATGCACAACCTTCTTCTAAGCACAATTTCAACAATTTTTCACCAAAAACGCATGGTATAACTTTGAAATAAACATGGTATAAAAATTAACCAAATAGTCACATTCAAATCCAAAAGTGTCACAGCTAAAACTCTGGAGAAAAAATATGATCCAAAAATGAAAAAAAAACAATGGGTGAAATGAAAAAACTAGGTGTGACATAACCACATAGGCCTCTGGGTTCATGGTGATGCTCCAACCAATAATAAATTATTCGTTTTATGCTATAATCTAAATGATATACTGAAGGACATAACATTTCATTATTTCCTTTAATTTTATTATTCATTTAATTTCAATTTCATTCTATTCATTGGAGCATCATATCTAGGAACCATCGTCTCAAGAATTTGGAAAATACATCAAATACCAATATCATTGGGGCCTAGAGAATCAATCGTCCACCCCCATGAGTATTTCTATTATTATTTTTAGTCCCAAAACTCATTATTTGCATCCTTGTATAGGGGGCCTAGAGAATCAGTCTGATAGTCCAGGGGTATTTATAGAATCAGTCCCTAACCCACACCTCATACGTAAGTCACATATATTATATAATATATATTATGGTTTGATATCATTTACTGTATTATCAATAATTAACATTTTTGAGAACAATTCCACTTATCAATAACATCCATCATTCTTTACATTTATTAAATGGAATAAAAGAAACAATTCACCATAAATCCAATTTTCAACATTTCATTATACCATCCATTAACTCTTCATGTTCATGACAACCAAGACTATAATTCACATTATGAACATGAATAAAGGTTTTAATTCAATTATAATATCCCATTATTCCATTTTCTACATTTCAAAAATCATCATTTCAAGGGTATTGGAACTCCCCATGGGTTACCTTCAAATCTTGTCCCACAAACTCCAACATGTCCAATGGGATTCTTGAATATTTCCACAACTTCATTGAATTAAATGAAACATTTTATTTTAAATTTAATTGAAAAACATGGAGATTCAAAATCCCAATTACATGCACATGATAATAATCAAGACTATGGGAATTAGAAATTGAACCACCTAACTCAAGATTAATGACCAAAACTCTCAAAACTATAATCCTCGATTTGATGTTGAATTATTGAATTCAAAATGGTGATGGAGATCTTGAATCAAAACCTAAGATAAAAATATAACAGAACATGATCCATAAAAACATATCCATATAATTGGCTATGAATTAAATCGACCCTCTAAATGGGGATAGAAAGTTGTAAGAGAGAGGAATCATAATAAGGAAGAAATCACATAATGTAAAGGGTTCTATATTATGCATAAAATATTCAATTCTCAATTGAAAAGGTCCTCTAATGATGGTTATGATATATTCTGCCTATAATATTAATGGATTCATGTTTTGTACAATTAAACATGAAGAATAAATGAATAATATTGTGGTTTATTTTCACTTGAAGTGGTTTGATATTAGGGGAAAGTGGTTGATATAATAAAATTATTCTATCATGGTAAATTTTAAATTATATTATTTAAATAAAAATGAGTCAACATTCGTGGGGGTTTAATGAAAGATTCATTATGTTTTAATTTTTTAATCTTTCATCGCATGATTTATACTAGGGAGTGTAATGAGAATGATCTATATATCTTACCTTCATATTAAAGGATGATTAATTATATTGATAATAAATTATATGAATTTTGGAGTGTTCTTATACATTTAAATTAATGATACTTGTATAATATGGTAAATAATGATCCATTGGTACTATGTGACACTGAACCTCATCAATCAGGAAATATTCAATAGTTTTCCAGGACAATATTAATTTTATTTAACATGAATGAGAGGGTAAAATTGAAGTAATCTTCCCAATGGAAGTTAAAAAAATTTGGAAATGAAGATGAATATATTTTCATGTGTAAATTAGAAATAAAAATATATGAAAATATCATATCTATAATAATTTTATATATATATATATACATAGTTCTATTTTGTTTTTTAAATTTTATAATTTTTTTAATTTTTATTTTTTAAAACATTGATTATATTCTATGAAATTTTAAATGAGATAATTCCAAAAAAAAATTTAGATCTCATCTAATAAATAAATCACAACACACCACCTCAACCATCAACTGAAATAGATAAGACTAATTCCATTGTACCAATAAATTTTATCATGACAAAAGCTTTCATAGATGTTGTTGGTATCTCTTCATCTTGTGAAACTATAGTGATGGATCTTCTACCCACTCCTCCATCAAGTGTTATTAGTGGGTTACCATTACTGGTATATACTTAATTCTAGAAAAAATATATAATTTAATTAACTATTTAATGAATTTATTAAATATATTAAAATAACAATAAAATATATAGAAATATTGATATATCAAATATGTGGCACATAAATTTTTTCAAAATTACCATTCAATTGGATTATTTTAGGGTTCCAATTGGTGATTTTGATGTTATATATTGATATAATGTTTAGAATATTTCTTACAATGTGTTGAGGAGTCAAATTAATTATAAATACTAGATACATATTCTCACAGCTTGGAAGATTTTTGTGTTAATGACCAAATAATGGTAATAATAATTTATTATTCATATATAACTAATTTTGAATGAGTGTGTAGTATTTTTAATATAATTATAAAGTTTTTTGTTTCTTATTTATATATGTGTTTTCATTTTGATGTCCCTAATTCCGTTTCACACCAATTAAATTTAAATTGGTTTTAAAATAAATAGATAAAATTTAAGTGAATATTATAGGATGAGTTTAATTATATTTCTATTAACACTAGATATATGTATGAGAAAGTTCTTGAAGAGTTGTGTCTAAAGTAGTGGAAGTCTTTTTTATATTAAAATGGATGTATTTCATGAGTTATTTTCATATCTTATATAATATTAATAACTTAATTTTATTTTTATTTTTTAAATTTTTCACGGAATTATCTAAAAAGTTAAACGAATCATGAAAAAAATAACAACTAATTATATCACCGATCGTAGAGATTTTATAAAAAAGGGAAATATTTTATATATTTTATTCATTATAATTTTATTATACAATGGAATGACATGAAATAATGGGGAAACTATTTTTTAATTATTCATAATGTTTCTTAGTAGATGAAATGTAAAACTGAAACTCCTTCTCCTTGATATGGAACAATATGTATTTTTAATGATATCAAAGTATTCATAAACATGCATCATGTTGTCAAAACCATGAACAAAACCTTGTTTTGGAAAGAAATCATAGGAAACGTACCATATAAGTATGTTTTAAATTCTAAAACAAAAAACACATCCATAAGAGTGGAATTGTTTATAGGATTTCCATAATTTGTTTAACTCTAAAAAATGTAGGAAATTGTCAGAACCATACCAAAAAAACCATTCATTTCAATAAAATCATAAGGACACTATCATAATATCATATTTCATTTGTATGAGAAGAATTAAATTCAATCTAATGTTGGGTGTGATCAAAATAACTGAAAAATTGTTTTTAATGATATGAATGTTGTTATAAATGTGTTTTATTGGGTCACGGAAAATGGAACAACCTCAAATTAGCTTGAAATAATAGGACAAGTAACATAGACTAATTTCTAAACTATAAGAAAATTTTTTATGAGTGATCATCTCAATAGGGGGTGTTGAATTGAGTTTCTAATAAAAATTAACTTTAAAAAATGTATAAATAAATTACACCAATGAAAAAAATCCATTCAATAAAAAAAGTAGTTTAATATAATTTTGATCATCTAATATATCTCAAATCTTGATTAGTGCCCAGTTAAATTATTATAAATTGTTAAATTATATATACAAATAAATTTACTCCATCAAATACTTATATAAACAATATTTAATTTTGGCTACTAAAGTATCATTATTATTTATATTTTAAAACAAAATACATTTAAAATTATTTAAAAATGAAAAAAATGACATAATGGGACAAAATATGGGGTTCTATCTCAAGATGATACATAATTCCCTCCACATGAAAATCACCCACTGCCAAGAATATTTTATAACTATAATCTACATCATTACATGGATATTTTAATTAAACTACATCTTAAATATATCATAACTCAAAATCCTATTCAAAAGTTATACATGGAATGAAAACGAAAACAGGACCCAAAAGGACCTCCTCCACATACACCATGGGGAAGAAGAATAATAGAGATATATAATAACATGTATTCTCAACTTCTAGAATAGGAGTCAGTGTGTGTTGAGAAATAGAGAAAACAAAAAACTGCTCAAAAAATAAAAGAATAAAATAAAAAGATCAAGCAATAAGATACAAAAAAAAGATATGTGGTCTAAAATTATCTATATTCTTTATTTTCCTCATATGTGGATTAATGAAGATCACAAGCTATTTCTTTGAGTGTTACAAGAAAATAGAACATCAAAAAGCACTATTTTACTCTTTGTAGGGGAGGATGTTGATCTTTAATGAGTTCCAGCTATCCATATTAAATGTTATTAGGAATGTACTGTGTAATCTCAAGTGTGATGAAGTATTCAGTGTTCATAGATTCTAGGACTTCTAGATGATGCATCAATTTTTCATGAGGGATTATTCTGAGAATATAAATCACTCTTTTAAGGAGTTACAATTTTATTAATAATCATCAATATATTATTGATCATTATACAAATATCTGAATCTATCTTCAATTTTTTCCATGAATATTTTAATGGAAAATCATTAAATAATCCCTCTGCATTATAAAAAACTAAGTATCCATTAGAAATATTTAATTTAAATTTATTATAATTGAAACTTTATCACATATGGATGAAATACATCTTGTTGGAAAGACATGTTAGTAAATAAAAAACACTAAAGTTAGCCCATTCTAGTGATAGCTCAGCCTAGTTTTATCTTAGCTTAGTTGTAGCTTAGGTATTGTTTTGACTTATCTAGAATTGACACATTTGAACTAGTGTTGAGTCATTTATGGTTTTGAATCATCTATAAGTGTGTAATTTGAACAAATGGTGAGTCATACCTAGTGTTGACTCATATGGTGGTGAGTCATTTATACTAATGGAGAGTCATGACATCTAGAAGTCAGTCATTTATACTAACAGTGGGTCATGTGTGGTGTTGACACCTCTCATCACTTCACAAAATTTTCATCTTATTTCCTTATATTATAAAATTCTATCAAAAAATATTAAACTCATTAGAAACAAAAAAAACATTATTCTTTAGCATTAAAAAGTAGAGGTTCCAAAAATATCCCCCTTTTTGATGACACAAATCTTGGAATTCTTATAAACCATATACAAGAAAAATTTATATATTCAGAAAAGAATTCAATGGAAAATAATCTTCTAAAATTTCAAATTTCAAATTTGAGATATGTATCAATGATAAAGATATGTCATATTAGTGATAATTTATATATAAGGGAAATTAATGTTTTCAAATTTCAAATAAATCACAACTATATAGTAATATAATCAATGTAAAAATGAAAACTTTATTAAAGGTTGAGTTTATAAAGGGAGTTTCCAAAGTGTAAATACCACCCAATAACTTTTTCAAACACCAACAAACTAGTTCTTCCCTTTTTGGGATTATCAAAGAGGTAAAATAAAAGTAAATAAATTCAAAACTATGGGTATATCTAGTAACATTTAAAAGAATATATAAATAATTAAGAAAGTAAAATGAATGAAATAGATGAATAATAAGAGAGATATTCCCTTAGGCTTAGAACTATATGAAATTATTTCCCAAAAAAGATAAATGAAAAAGAGAAAAAAAATACCTATCATGGACTAGTATAAATTTGATTCACCCACATATCAATTAGTAGGGTATGAATGTCCCATGTCCATATAAGAGGTAGAAGGGAAAGGTGTAGAAGTTGATGGGTTGAGGTAGAGGTAGGAATATCTTTGATCACCACTAGCCATAGATTACTAATAGCTTCAATTGGAGACACACTAAAGTGATGGTACTATGAATTTAATGGAGCTTTAAAAGGATTTTATTTCAATGATATTATGAGTATTTCTTCCAAATAAACAATATAAGTCCCAAACACATATAGAAACAACTTCATAAGATTGAAAATAAATCCTTGATGATATTTCCTCCACTCTCTAAAACACTAAATAATTATTAGTTTCCTATATAAACAACATAATCAAGGGTGAGAACACCGTTAACTAGTAAACTTGTCCTTTTAATACCTCTAGTTATAGGTTTATTTATGATATTATCAGCAAAATACATGAAATGATTGTTCAAATAATGGTTTTCATACACCTTGGAATATTAATATTTAATAGAATTTGTGGTTGTTTCCTGATCACTTAATGATTAATTTAAACATTCCATTATTATTTTTAATATATTCACATTGTTCTAATTAATTTTTATGAGAATGTACTGATGAGAAGAATGGAAAACTCCCATGGAAGCTTGAATTTTCTTTTAAAATATAGATCAATTCAACTCTACATTAAAAAAAATAAGGATGGTGTATAAGAAGATATAAATACATCCAAAGGTAAACTCTCTAACCTCTATATCATTGCATTCTAGCTGGCAGCAAAGGAGGATCTCATCACCTCCATCATAGAACCCATGGTCACTATATCACATCCCATCATTCTATTTTAATGTTCATATACATGAATGTGATTATTCATCTTTGGATGAATATCACATACCACAATTTTAAATATGCTCCTATAATAAGACTCACAAAATTGAGTGACTGAAGGTGGTTAAGACCTAAAAAGTTTTCTAAATTCATCGAGGATTATCTGTCTGAATGTTTCTAATTTTATCTTGTAAATAAAATCTATAGGTACTAGAGAAGAAATAGGTGATGGAATAGTATCCTCTACTATCATGTGTCTGATAGAAGGAGGTTTATTTAAATATAATTCTGGATGTTCACCAAAATAATCCTTTGGATCTATCTCAATAGAAGATATTGCAAGTCCGCCACCCATTGGTAGACTTCCTTATTTATCATCACTATAAATACAATCTAAACAAAGAAACTTTGATACCAAGGAAGGTTCCTCCTTAGATGATACATCACCCTCTACCTGGGCATATATATTATCTTCAATAACTTATTCATCAAACTATTTGGACATGGAATAGTATAACCCCAAATAGAAATAACCTAAGAGTTTCTCCCATTCAGAACGAGCAGACCTCACTCTGACGGAGCTAGGGGATTCCCCGAGCAGGTACTCATGTATTTATTATAAATGATGTAGTTTGAAGAACAAGGTTTTGTGAAAATAATATCACTAAGGTCTCAGATTTTGTTGAAAAAGTTCTGTCAACGTGTGTAGTACTAGGTGCACCAGGTCTCTCGATAGACCTTATTAAAGTAACTAAAGTAGTAGGGGATTAATGAAGTGCCTCAATCCTAAAAATATTGTCATCATTGTCACGTCTTCTATAATTAATATTCTCATACTCATCTTCATTAACATTTCCATTACATTATTCAAAATTTTACTCATTATAAACACCCTCAACCTCTATTGAAGATTTGGATGAATAAATTCTAGTTTTATCATCACATGGGACCTTTATATAATCATCACTACTTTAAATTTCACTTAACAAACACTATTTAGAAGGGAGAGTGGTAAGAGGACTCATAGGTCGAAAATTCATAGTATAGATCTTTGGTATTTATGGGTCACTGCTCTTCTCATTTGATGCAACCACTTCCTTATCAACAATAACTTTCTCACAATCTTCATCATAATACTCAACTAACTCATCTAGAACTAATCTAGGATCCAATAAATCGTTGGGTCTGGTGGGATGTTTTATTGGATGTATGGGTTACTCCCATCATCCAATAAGGTAGCTATATTCACATCTATAGAAAACTACACGTCATATTAATTAGAATAATCAACTGAATCATTTGGCTATATCCCATGATCCACTAATTCCTTGGGAATAGTAGGTTTATCAGTGGGATTAAAATCCTCAAAGGTCTTGTCATTATATTTAACCCATTTATTAATCATGGGACTCTATTTTAACCTTATTATTCTTCAATTTAACTTATTCAGGATGAAAAATCTACATTTAATCTCAGATTCTTCCTCTTTATAAATCTTATTCTTTATTTCCAATGTAACTGAAATTGTCCTAGGATATATCAATGAATTAGATCTTGAGGAAGAATTACACATTTCTATCATGTGTACCATATGGAATATATGTATATTGATATTGTCTCATTATTTTATAAGGAATAAGAAGTGAAAATATTGATATATAAGAGTAATAATGTCCCACTTCATGGGAACTAAAAAATTTAGGAAAAAATTAAATAGAATCATACACTTGCCATCCAACATAGTACAAGTAGGTATCCTTATATTTCTTTCCACAGTCAAATCTGAAAAAATTAATACTAATAATTAAATGATTAATGTTCATTAGGTATCATACCCAAATAAATTTCAAACACTCCTTAATGTCGTACATTCAAACATATTTCTGATTCTTTTGAAGAAAATGTATATTCTCTACCATCAATCACACTTTAATTTAGATATTTGTTCTTCCAAAATATAATCTTCTTAAACAGATAAAAAAATAATGAAAACTAGGATAGAAATTATGGTCATTGTGAATGTACAAGTCTACCCATCCATGGTCATGGGGAAACTTTAAAACTAATGAATTACTGGAAAGAAACCTGATCATATCCGTAGCCTTTTTATAAAATACTATTTGATTCACCAACTATAGTTTTATTTCTGTAAAATAGTTTAAATAGATAGAATATCATGACCTGATTATCCTTTCTATATCTTATATATTCATGATTCATCATTAGAAGACATTGTGGGTCGCATCACTCTAACCATTTCGATGAAATAAATGAGGAGAAAGGGTGCAGAAAGGTTGAAGGTCAATAGAAAAGGAAGGTGAAGTAGTTTGGGAGAAGAATCATGAGAGAGAGTGGATCAAATTCATATTATAATCATGTTAAATCATTTATGGATTATAAGTCATAATATAAAAAAAAGAATAGTATAAGAACATAAAAAAGAAAATAATTAATGGATAAAATTTTGAAACTAAGACCGTTGACTTATTGAATAATGAAATTCCAATGGTGACACACCAAGGGTGACTCACCAATGGTTACACACTAATGGTGACACACCAATTTTGACTCACCAATGGTGACTCACCAATGGTTTCTTGAAAATGGTTACTCTCAAATGGAATCGTGTCCAATAGTTCTTTGTCAACGATAGCTTGTGCAATAGTGACTCCATATACACATAAATATTAAAAAAATCATTCTTAATTCATGTTTGAAGTAGTTAAATCTCTCTGAATTTAATGGATTTGTGAAGATATCAATATGATAATTTTTTTTTCCTACCAATTCAAGAGTCATGTCACCATTCTGAAAATGTTCCCCTAAAACGTGTAATACTAAATCATAATGTTTTTTCTAGAGTGTTTCAAAATATTCATTGAAATATTTTTCTCAATTGTGTTGTCATAATTTACAGGGACATGTTTAAATTGATATCCCTAATCTAGAAATTTTTGTTTCATCCATAACATTTTAGACAAGAAAATTCTTGCAACAATATATTCAACATTAGTAGTACATAGTTCCACATAATTCTATACTTAATAAACCGATATACTAGATACTTTTATGAAATATGACATGTTCTATAGGTTCATTTTTATCTAAATTACAACCACTAAAATCTTCATATCATAATTTAACTGAGTTGATGCATGTCACCATGGATAGAATAGTCCAAAATTGGATGTATATTTGAGGTGTTTAGAAATTCTATTAAAATCTTGTCACTATGATTTATTAGGGTTTTCATGAAAATAGGAACATATACACACACTAAAAATAATATCATGTAATCTAGTAGTTTAGTATGACAGACATCCAATCATACCTTTGTAACTAGTTTGATCTACCGGTATTCATATTTCATCAACATCCAAAATATAGATGGTACTCAAGGGAGTGTCAATAATTTTAGTGTTATCCAATACAAAATGAATTAAAATGTATTTACTCTACATAAATTTCATTAATATAATTCCATATTTATTTTAAAAAATATGAAAACCAAGAATTAATTTATGTCAACCTATTAAAATAATTTAAAATTCATTTTTCACGAATTTTGAAAAATCATCACACATAGAATTTTTCAATGATTCAGAGATAATACCATCTAACAAAATTATATCAAATAAAAAATAATTCAATAATACATTTTATTAATAGGGTAGGATTATCTGTACCATTTGAAAACCTCTTAGAAATAAGAAAAAATTTCAGCCTCTCATACCAAGCTCTAGTATCCAGTTTCAAACCATATAATCTCTTTATTATTTGGAAACATGGTTTGAAAAATGATGATTTTAAAATCTTGTGGGTGTTCAATAGAAACAGCAAAAAATATATACCAATTAAATAATTCCATTCTTAGATAAATTTGATATAGTTTAAAATCCAAATGTGATGAATAGTGTTATAGTATTCCGATGGATTCAAGTATAGCCATTGGTGAAAAGGTTTCTTCATAGTCTATAAAATATTCTTGTCTTTACCATTTTGGAACCAAACTAGATTTATTTATTACTATGGTGGAATATTCATTAACCTTGTTTCTAAACACCGATTTAGTTTCAATAGTGATAGAATATTAATTTCTAACTATAAGTTACCATATGTTATATATTTCAAACTTATTATCTTATACATGAATAGAAACTACATGGAATTATACATTAATTACATGATTTTTGTTCTTATTTTTAATCTGTGATAACAAAGTTTGATGTTCAACTTGATTTATAAGAGAAGATATAGTTAGTGTACCTCTATATGTATATCTTACTACAACACCTAGAGACTAATATTTGTGAGTCCTAATAGATCTCTGAAAAGAAGTGATGTATATATCATGGTATTCTATAGATTTCAGTTCGGGTTCTAGATGATCCTCAGAATTGGATGGTTTTCCTATTTTATTAGAATAAGTGTCCAAAGGATTATAATTAGCATAAATTGTTCAAAAATGATCCTCATGGTTTTATAATGGAGTCTTAGGCTTGTGTGGATATGTCTCATCAAACATGACATGAACAGACTCCTCCATGGTATTATTTATTTGGTTTAACACTCTATACAATTCACTATAAGTTGAATGTCAAAATAAAAATGCAACATCACTCCCCAATGGAAAAATTGTCGAGTATATCCTTACTCCTGAGAATAAATACTTTATATCTAACCAAATTAAATTTGTTTACCATAGTATTTATATTATTCCATCATTCATAATGTGTTTTCTTTAACAGGGGTATATTTAAAACTCAATTAATTTTATAGAAGGTCATATTTTAATACTATACACAAAATTAAATAGTAAAATACAATTAATTATACATAGTTTGGGAGGTTTCATAAGTGTGTAATATTTCATATTTCTATAACAAAATTCTATTGTGGGGTCCTTGGTGAAAAAATATTGTCATTGTCTCCTTTTATGAGAAAAAAATTTGAATACGTGATTTTCAAAATCACAGCCATGATCACTTTTTATGGTTTTAATATTACTTCCACTAATACTCCCTATAGATTTAGCAAACTATGTAATGTAATAATTGGAATAAATTTTTTTAACTAGATGGAATACCCAAGTATCCCATGGAAATTTATCAAAAAGTACATTGAATTTGTGATTCCTTTTGAAAATAAAAACTCTATATGGTCCAAAAGAATCTATGATAACCAATTCTCAGGGTTGATAATCTGAAAATTATTTCTTTGATTTGAAATATGTCTTGTTTTATTTATTATTTTGATAATGGTTACAAGAATTATGAATTGGGGAATCATTTTTAGGTAGATCCTTGACTAACCCTTTCATATTAATATTTCTTTGTAAGAGGATATTTCTTATGTCCTAGTCTCCAAATCCAAAATACATTATTCCTTATGAATTTCATATAGATTGAAAATATTTTTAGAAAATAAAGAGTCTAAATTAATTTTGTAATCATTGTCAATTCTTAATTAAGTAAAAACTAAATAATTTCTAGCATAAAAAATGAACAATTATTTTGAAATTTAACATAAAAAATCATCACATAATTTTTATATTATAAACAAATTTTACTATAGGAATAGTATAAAAAATAATTTATTCTTTAAAACTAATATAGAATAATTGATTTGGCCAAGGAAAATTATTTTCAATTGAGAATTTTTCTAAAGGTGACATATCAATAGTCTAATTATATCAAATTCAGAAATATTGAGCGATCTTCGGTCATGTGTCTAGAATAGTAATTGTCTAGGTATAAAAGATTCATAAAATATATGTTCAATAGGGATCCCTATAAAACAAGACTTACAACAATACTGTTTTTTTACCCAAATCATATTTGGTGTAGAAATTTCAGTAATTAAGGCTTTAGGAACCCATGTTTTTTTAATTGGTTTGTAATTATAATATTTTACTGCTTTTAAAATAAAATCTTTATCAGCACAAGATGAGAAAAACCATGTATCCACCCTTGAACTAGGAATGAAACTATTTTTATCAATTCTCCTTGGTCCTGGTTGATACCATATACCTGTAGTGTATTTAGATGGAGTTTATTTTCCTAGAATATAATTGACAGTGTTTCTCCCATTAGTAAATATTTCAAATTCCCTTTTTTAGTTCCTCAATATAAAATTTCAATTAATTATTTTCCATAAACAGTTTACTATTTTTCTCTTTTTCTACAGTAAGAAAAAATTTCAGATTAACTCTAAATTTATGTTGTTTCTTTAGAATGTTATACTTATCCATATTCTCATTGGATGAATCTTATAACTTGTTACATTACTTGAAAATTTCCTCATATTACATTTTGTAATAATTCCATTCTTCTTGAAAATGATTGGAATTTTTTGCAAGAGAATAAGGAAATGCATTTGATACCTCAGATAAGATTTTCATGAAAGAAATGTTTACTCTGTAATGTTTTCCTCTTTGATGGTTTTTAAAACTGTTTAGCTACCTTTAGATGAAATTCAAGATTCTTTCATTTCTATTTTTTATTTCATATCTATCTCGTCATAATTAGTTTTTATACTCTATATAAGGACAGTCATCTTTGACATTCCCTCTCATTTTACATTAATTGAAAACTATTTCATGTAAAGTGTCATATATTTTCCAATCCTTCACAAAATCTTCTCTATTGTCATATTTTCTTCTATAGATCTATTTCTTAATAAAATTTATCTTCGAAAAAATTCTTAAAAATTTAAGCTAAATAGTCTATATCTATATCACTATCAGTTGGGGATTCTTTAACAGTTTAACTTTTATCTCGAACTCCCAATTTTTGTTTTGAGGTAGGGGATTTCAAAGCTACAAACACCCTTTATAGTAAATATTCATCTTCTCTATTGACTTTATGTTCTCTCTTATATATTATTTATTTTCCAATCATCTCCTAAATATGTGGTGTACTATTGTCTCGTGATTCTCTTATTGACATTGAATTTCCACTCCATCTTTCCGATAGGCATATAAGAAGTTTCATGACTTAGCCTTTATCTGTGATCCTCTCTCTTAAAGAGTACATTGTATTTATGATCTCATTAAACCGGATATTGATTTTAGAAGTAGGCTCATCATGATTTATTTTAAATGAATCATATTTAATAGTATATGTAATTAATCATATTTCATTCAAATTAGTTTTTTCTTTTAAAAAAATAGATAAAGTTTCCTAGACATCAAAATTAGTTGTCCAAGAAGAAATTATATTGAATTTCTCATCACCCAAATGAGCATAAAGAGAATTAATAGCTTTATAATTGTTTTTAAAATAATTTTTAGTAGAATCATCCCATGTATTTCAAGAAGTATTATGTATATAATTTTTTTCTACTATAATAGTTAATATTTTAAAAAAAATGACCACAATATGATTTTTCATCTTTATTTTCCACTAAGAATAGTTTTTCCCATTAAATTAAGCTAGAATATTTGTATCAAAAACATCTTTTCATTAATCAATTAAACAACTAAATTTAGATCAAACAAAAATAAAATCATAGTTGAAACAATTAAGTATTTTTTTATATGAATTTTTTTGTAGTGAGAAAATCAATAAGGGGGGGGGATTTTATTTCCTAATAAAGATTTATGTTGAAAAAACATTTGAATGAAATCCCAAAAAAAAACCCAGTTAATGAAACGGGTAGTTTAATATAATTTCTATCTTTTAAATTATTTCTAAAATCGTGAAATTTTCATAGTTAAAACAATAAAAACTATTACATTAACCATTCAAGTCAATATTAATCAATAAAATACTTATATAAATACTTCTTAAGATTAAATATCAATGTACCAATTTCTTATTGTTTAAAACCACATATAGTTTAAATATTTCAGAAAAATGAATCAAATATATATCAAATAATTGAATAATGCAAGGGGTTCAGTCTCAATAAAAGACATAATTCCATCCACTTGGATGCCACTTATTTCAATGAAGATTATATAACTATAATGTGATCCACAACCAATATCAGTTAAAAAAATAATACATTACAATCTATCTAGATTAAAGAGCCTATTATGTAGTTATAAATGTTAAGAAAAACAAACACAGGCCACAAAAAACCACTTTCAAAAACACCATGGGAAATAATATGAAAATAAAGGGAGAAAACATAATGTATTCTCCATTTTTTTTATAGGATTCAGTGTGTGTTGAGAAATAGAGAAAACAACACATTGATCTAAAAATAAAATAAAATAAAAAGAAACATAATGTAATATGTTATATTAAATTTAATGCTCCTCAATATGAAAATATAAAAATACATTAGTGTATTTGGATATGGAAAAGTGAGGTGATTGATCTATTTCTATGAATGTAGAAGTAAAATAGAGCATCAAAAATCACTCATTTTATATCGGTAGGAGAGGATTGTGTTCTATAATGACTTCCATCCTTCTATAGATGAATGTGGGTAATAATTCACCGTGTAATTACTAGTTTGATGAATCTTTTAGTATTCAAAAATTATTTCACTTCTAGATTACGCATCACTACTTCATTATGGAGTCTTCATAGAATATAAAGAACTATAGGAAGGATTCTCTATTTCATGAATAATTATTGATATCATATGGATCCTAATAATAATTTATTAATTCATCTTCAATGATTATGTGCAATACTTTAGTGGGTAATAATTAAATAATACCACTTCATTATATACAACAATTTATCGATTATAAATATATAATTTAAATTATACATAATAAAAATGGTAACACATATGGAGGTAATAAATCCTTGTTGAAGGATGTACTGGAAGTAAAAAAACTCTTGCTTCAGCACATTATGGTGGTAGCATAACCTTGTGGTAGCTTAGCCTAGTAGTAGCTTAGATATGGTGGTGACTCATCTGGTCAAGACTCATTTGAACTACCAGTGAGTCATGTTTGGTGGTGACTCATTTAGAGGTGAGTCATTTGAATTGACAATGAGTAATTTCTAGTGGTGAATCATTTAGGGTTGTGTCATTTTTACTCTTAGAGAGTAATTTCTAGGAGTCACTCCTCAATAGGTCAGTAATTTTTACTAAGGGTGATTCATGTATGGTGGGGACTCATATAACACATTCCCAAATTTTCATAAGATTTAATTATATTTTAAAACTAAATCAAAAAATAGTAAAATAATTAGAAACAAAAAAAACAAGATTATTGGGAAATAAAATTTTTAGGTTCTAAAACCAACTGAAATAATATAGATCAAGTAGTCTTATTACCAATCCAGTAGTTGATGAATTGAGAATTCAAACAATGATATGACTTAGGGGTCCAACTTGAAATGATATGGAATTAAAAATATATATTAATTAGAATATTTTCAAAAGTTATTACCATTATTTACATGCATAATCATTTTTAAATTATTATTGTCATTTTATTTTGTCTATGTTAAAAGTATTACCATGTATATTATTTTTTAGATTATAAATATTATGAATCGAGCTGAAATATAATATTAATTTTTTTCATAAGGTCCTCTAGATAATAATAAGAGACATGATTCCTAAAATATTCATGGATTCATGTTTTATAAAATTAATCATGAAGAATGACCAAAAACTAATAAATGGTTTATTTACACTATCATTGGTTGAATACTATAGAAATATTTTTTATACAATCAAATTAAATAATCATGATAGATTTTCAATTGTCTTATTCTGTTACAAACATTCTATAACAAATAATGGTATACTATAATATTCATTTTAGATTACTTATATCAACTTTTCTCAAGTGATCTATACTATTGAGTGTGAAATCATGATCTATTAATCATGGAACCAAAATCAAATGTGGTCTATTATGTTGAAATTGAATTAAATGACTATTAGATTGATTTTTATGGATAAAAGGAAGATACTTGTATGATTTGGGGAATGAATCCCAATTTTAACATTATGAAACTACACCTCAAACACCCCAAAACATCCATCAGTTTCTATTTGGATATATTAATATAATAGAAAATTCTTGAGAGGGTGAAAAATTTAAACATCGCATCATAGGTTGATAATCATGAGGACAACGGAGATAAATGTAATTAACTATATAAATAGGAAATTATACTATATTATAATAATATACCCATTGGTGTTTCATAAATATGTACATTATTCTATATTCTATTTTTAATTATATAGATATTTTAATTTTACTTTGATACTCCTTTAATATATTATAATCCATTTGAAATACTAAAATTCCAAGGTTTTTTTGATATCCTAAAAAATAAATAACTTAGAGAACACCACCTCTCTCATCAACATTAGTAGATACATGTAGTTTAGTTTTACCAGATACATTAAGCGAGACACTAGATTCCCCAGATGTTGTTGGTAGCCAACCATATGATGCACCTCCTAAGATAGAGCAGTTAGCCACTCCTCAATCTAGTGGATATTTGTGAGTAAACATTACTAGTATGTATGTCACTATTGAATATATATATATATATAATACATGTTTAATTAATTTTTTCTCTAGATACGGATAACAACACATTATATAAAAAAATAAATACAGAAGTTATATGGGATCTGAATGAACTTAATATTATCCTAAATTTTGATGACATAATGGTGCCTACTGGTGGTTCCTCCAGAATCAATAGAAAAAATTTCATGAAAATTTCATCACATATGGTTACCCATATTATATGATATAAAAATTAGAGACATATTCTCATTTATTGGAATAATTACCTATTAAAAACCAAATATATGTAATACTAACTTAATAAAAATTAATGAATAATTGAAATTGTGTGATTTCAATTTTCAATATTATTCTAATGTATTGGATTATTTTTTAAAGATATATTTTCATGTCAATTTCCCTGAAACCATTTAATGATAACATAACATAAAACTTATGGATGAAATTTAGAGTCTTTATGTTGATATTATGGAATGATATTTGTGAAACTACTCCTTGCTCTAGAAAAATATACGGCAATGTTCTTGGAAGAATATCTTGTAAGAAGTTGAACTATTTTGTTGATATAAAGAGGGATATATCGCATGAGGTCTTTAAATATTTTACAATATCAAAATAACTTATACTTATGAAAATTATAGTTTTGTTATTTTTTTTATTTTCTCAATGAATTATCAAATAAAATATAATTAAAATATATATATATATATATATCTTTTGTCACTGTGCTTATAATTTTTTCAAATAATTTAAATATTGGTTAAATTTAAATTATTTTTATTTTTATAATTTGTTATAAAAAATATGTGTATAACATTTGTATATTTATGTTTGAAAAAGGGACATGATTTAGTTCAATTGGGTGGGAAAATACATATGTGTATTAATTTTCATTGGAAAACTGACAACTATTTCATATATAAAACATCCAGATAAATTAGAGTTAACATTCATCTGAATATTAAAATGTTATGATTTTTAGATTATTATATTTTAATTGTTAATATTTTTTCCAAAATAGTTAATAATTCAGGATCCCTAGGATTTGAAAGCCATACAATCATTTTTGGTTTTCTTGAATATTATAGTTGAAATAATTTAATGTATTGATCATCCATGTATTATATGGGGGTTGGGTTTTGGGCCTACTAAATCATCTATGATTGTTTGTTCATCATAATACTTTAATAATGAAACATCTATTTGGGTTCCATGTTTTTATGGTGATTAGGAGGCATATAGTGGAATTTTAAAGCTAAAAAAAAGGTGAAACATCTGAATCCTATGGAGAAAAATAAGATCAATGTCAGTAAGGAATGTATAATTCATTGGTTTCTATATTCTAGAGAATGATAGACATGAACCTTGAAGAAATTCATAGTGTTATAGATCATCCTATATATGTAAACTATAATCTCAATTAGAGATATTTCCAAATGTATATATTCATTATTGTTATAATGATATTGCATCATGTTGGGGCCATTTTAGTGAGGGGAGTTAGCGTAATGTGAGTCTAGTATTATCTTTGATTTATACAAGTGTGTATTTATGAAATCATAGGATAACATTAATTGAATTATTTGTGACGTGTAATATAATATGGAACATCCAAACCTCATTTTGTATTCTAGGAATGTTTGACTAAGTAGTTATTAATGGTATAAAAGTTTTTAGAAATGTGATCTAGGGGATCAAAATTGAGAAAAAAACCACAAATTTACATGTAATCATTGTATAATGACTTTAGATTTATTTTTGAATTATAGGATCATACACCGCATTAATCCTGGTCATGATTTTCTTGGTATGTCACGAAAATATTTTTTTTATGTTTTAAAACTCTTAAACATTTGTGAAATGGTCAAAAACAGTGAAAAAATATCATATTGGAATAAAATCATACAAAAACACTATTTGAATCATTTTTTATGTGTATGAGTAGGAAGAATGTCAATTAAAGTTCTGTTGTGTTAAATATCACTAAATAAGTAGTTATTGTATACATGAAAATATTTCAAAACACACTTTATGGGGTTAAAAACAAGTTGACAACAACAAATTACTTTGAAATTTTTGGATAATGACTATAGATTTATTTCTGATATATAATAACTAATTCTACATTAATCAAAGAGGTAGTTTTTGTGGGATTTCGACAAAAACATTTTTTTATTATAAAACTCTGAAGCATGTGTGTAATAGTCAAAAATATACTGAATTACATTAGATTTTAGTGAAATCATTGTAATACGTATTTTTATTTATTTTTTACGATTATTAGTGAGAGGAAAATAAATCCATAATTTGATCTTCTTGTAATGACTGGATAAAAAGTCTTTAATGGTTTCAAAATCATTAAAAACATGAATTATGATGTTAAAATCTCTAAAATTATCTTGGATTGGAGTGAAATTACTTGAAAATAACTATGTCCAATTGGGGAAATTTATAATCTAAATATAATAAAATTATAATTTTATTTTTATCAATAATATAGGGAATTTATTTTTTATTCTATAATACACTAAAATGTCTATGAAATATTAAAAACTAAAGAAACAGTCCTCAAGATGATTTGAAATCATGGTATAATAGTATTATAATTATTTGATCAATAATACATGATTCATAAAACTAATATGTAATCTTCATAGAATGAATCAATGTATCCTTCTTAATACTATCAAAGTCTCTAAAATTTATACATCAGGTGGGGAAATGAATAAAATGGACTTATATTTCCATGAAATCAATGGAAATTGGCCATATAAGGATTATTTAAATTTAAGAACTACCAAAAAATTAATTTTAGTGGATTTTTTCTTTTGTTATCATAATTTTTTCTCGAACACAAAAAATGTGTAAAATGGTAAAACCAAATAAAAAATCCCCATATAGGGAATAAGTCATAGGAAAAAAATTATTAAATAAATTTTCATGTTTATGTGAAGACAACATTAAATTAAAATGTGTGTTACATTCAAAATGAATAAATAAATAGTTTTTAATTATATTAATGTTATTAAAAATGAGTAATGGGGTAGAAGATAAGAAAATGAACACATATTTTGATGAAATCAATGGAAAATTATCATATATTTTATATAAAATTTAGGAAATAACATTATATTGATTTGACTTGTAGTTTTATCGGGTTGATTGTAAGATATTTTTGGTGTTTTGAACCTCTAAAACATTCATGAAATTATCAAAACAAATAAAATATCTCATATTAGAATGAAATAATTTTTAATTTTGTGAAGAATAATTTATTACCCATATAAGTAAATGAATGTAAATTTGATAGAAAGTTTTCTTAGAATGACTGATGTGGTAGTTTTTAAAAATATTAAGTACATAAAAATATTTTTTAGGGGTGAAATCTAAGGAACTGACATTACAATTTAATAAAATCATAAGAAACTATTTTCAAATTTTTTTGGAAATGTTTCAACTAAATCCATGAAAATTCAAATATTGATTTCCCTGGATGATATAAAACACATTTTTAGTGTTTTAAAACTAAAAAACATCCATGTAATCGTCAAAAGAACAAAAAACAACCTTATAATGATGTGAAATCATGATAATACTATCATTGAACTACTTGTGATGTGTAGGAGTATAATACATGTCAAACTACTATGTCATCTTCTAATAATTACTAAATAATATGACTTAAAAGATATAAAAGTCATAAGAACTAAAATTATGGAATCAAAACTAAGAAAAATTTCAACATATACCATAATATTATATGAATATAACCATTTAAATCTTTATTAAATGCATAAAATTATTTATTATTAATGTACTAGAAATATATTTGTTAAGTTATTTGAATAAAACTTCATTTAATTTTTAAAAACTATATATATTGTTATAAACTCATCCTTTTATATTTCCAAGAGCTTAGTGATATCATAAATTGGTAGTTCTGTGTATTAAATATACTCAATTTGAGTTTACAAGATTCATTTCTAGATTATTGTTTTATGAAATTATTTATTATGTGATCTGTGGGTTGATATTTTAGGTCCATCTTGAATAAATGGAATGATGGGGGTATAAAATTAAATCTTACAAATAATTAATTAATTAATGTTTCAGAGACATTGCACCATTTTTTAAAACATTCATGACAAAAACCACTTGATGGAAAAAATAATAAAAAATAATACACATACATTTAAATAGAAAGCATAATAGAATGGAAATATATTATTATAAAATAGGAATAATAAAACAAAAATAGAATCTCAGAATAAAATTTTGATATTACAGAAAATGAAAATATTATACATTTGGAGGTATAAAAGTATGAGAATAGTGTAAAAGAGTAAAATAATGTAAATAACATGATTTTATAAAAAAATTCAGCTAATTTTATTCAATGAACCCCTACTCCTACTACCCCAATTACATGGGGGTTTATTATATTAGTCTCTTCTCTTTAATGATAGCCAAGATACCAAAATGATGTTATCCCAAGAATAACATAGATAGGATTTTATTCTCTCCAAATATGAAATAGAAAAATGAGTTAAAAATTAACATAAGAACATGGGTATTATATTTCCCATGAGATAATGGAATAATAGGAGGGTATAAGACATGAAAACCCTCTAAATTACTCATGATCATGTGAAAATTACAAGGTCACGTGACAATCTCAAGGTCATGTGAATTCTACATGCATGGATCCTACCCTATGTAAAATTCCTATGGAACCCTCCTCAACTATCACCCTTGCTCAACAATGGCCAAATGGTTACAGCCGGATGGGTTCCTCCCACATCATGCGGCTTTCCATTGTAAATTTCCTCAAAATCTTCCCAAAATCCATAAAAAATAATGGGATGTGAAGTTCAAAAGAAGAGACCCTCGATGGTCATAGGGATCATGTTACAAGTCAACATCGGGAAGAAATAATTACCTAAATTATATCCAAGCCATATCACAAGACTTATGATCCTTCATCACAATTAATGAAGGAAATAATAAACAGCATGCAAGAGGGATTCATGATTTCTAAAAGACATGTGACATGCCTATAAGGACTCAACATTAAACATTTCATAATCTTGAATTAAATTTATAATTCACATTGAAGATATTTTCAGGTTTAGAATTTTAGATAATAAGGTCATAACATTTACATAACAACATGAATATTAAAAATAGACAATTCTACCTCATATCCATTTTTTCCTAAAATAAAAACTCTTAAAAAAAGTGTCATGTCTCGTTCCATGTTTTAGACAACATGAATTTTCCATGATCTCATCCATGACCCTATTCCACTTTATTTCATGTGAAAAACATTTAAAAAACATGGGATGAGTAGAAAAAATCTCAACAAGGGATACACAAATAAGGAAAACTATTAGTTTTTCAAAACAACAAGTAAACAATGAATAATTTATCATAAGTAGTACTTTTCACCTTTATGAAGTAGTAAATGCTCTTCAATTAATAAAAGGTCATTGCTTACAATTTTGTAGCAAAAATATTACCATAAAACACATTTAAAGAACACATAACATATAAAGGTAACTTGGGACATAACCATACTTAAATGGGATGACCATAGGGTCATCTTCCACACATATCACTAAATGGAATAGCCATACATCCGACTTCCATACCCAATGAATTGGAGGTTATAACGTAACCAACCAACCAAGTTTATCACGGCCCCACCCATCATTTGTTTTATCACGTAACCACCCATCAAATAAAATCATAACAAATAAAATATTTCAAATAAAAAAATTCACTAATAAAATTTCATTTGCAATCACAACAAATCATTTCAAGAGAATGAAAAAAAATCAAAGCTTTTATCAAACCATTTTCAAAACCATTTAAAATATTAAATAAAGAGGTTGTTTAATTAAAGTATCCCATACCACTTTGAATCCTTGGAAAGAAATTTCAATTTAAAAAAATTTCAAGTCCATATGAATAAATCCTTAAAACCATTTATCATACATGGACATTAATGTGAATGATTTATAAGAATAAACCCTTAAAACATTTAAAATGATATTTTAGTTAAAGATTTTTTAACAAAATGAGAGTCCCTAGAATACAAATAATTGAGGAATATCATTTAATCTGAACTTAATAATATCATGTGAATAAATCTATTCATGATATAATATTCCAAAGGATAGTATATACACCATATAAAAGTGAATCGGTGCATATCAATAATGAAGTCTCAATGGAAATGTAAGTTGAGACGAAATCCCTTATATAGATGGTGTCCTTAGATTAAGGATAAATAAATAACATAATTATGTGTGAAAAATATAAATACACCCAATATAAGTCGATATTAATTGTAAAACAATACAAGGTTATTCACACATATTCATTTTACAACATAATCAAGAAGTATATGTTTAACCCTAAAATTGAAATTGGGTTATGATGTTTTCTTACATAAATTCGACAGCCTAATGACGTCACTTTAAAATTCATAAAATAATTTGATGAGAGATAATAGGATATCTAGTAACATGGAAATTAAATTTACATCAATAAGGATATAGAATAACATATCCCAAAATAATAAGATGTAAATTAAAAAGACATAACAAAAAGAAGTCTTTTAAAAAGAGGAGGGTGAAAGGTTCCCTTACCGATTTGGTAACTTACGAAACATGCACCCCATGAAAGAAATATCACACAATGAATATGTAAATAACAATAAATTATATTATATTACACAAATAATACAATCATGGGAATTACATCCACAACACAAAAGGAAATAGTGGATAATATATCATGAATCTCACGAGAATAAAAAGTGAGATGAAAAATTCTTACCATGTTGTAATCAATCGAGTCATGTGAGAAAAGTTAATAACAACCAAATTAATAATATAAAACCATGAATATAAATATAATCATGATAATATATATCAAATATAAGTACACAATACACCACATGCAATATATAAGTGGTGAACAATGGAAATCTCACGGAATTAAAAGTGAGATAAGAAATCCCTTACCATATGTCTGACTTGACTCTTATGTTCCTTGTTATTCCTGAATAATAAACATAATTTAATTGTTATTGATTCATAACCTTTTTAATTTTTATTATTACTTTTATATCACTTATTACCTTGAAATAATAGTTAGTTAATTATTTGAGTTCATATTGGACTTTTTGTTGATGTTAGGAATTTGAGTTAAAAATGAACTTGTTATAATTAAAATTTGTCCATGTGGTCAAAAATCTTTTATCTCCAGAATTATATTAATGATTTATATATCATATATATCATATATATATAGTATATATATAATAGTTCATAACATTTGGATATAAGAATTGAAATGCACCGTTCATGGAGTCAGTAATCTGTACGTATGCATGAACGCCACTTCTATTTCTATTTAATATTTAATGGAATGAAAACATAATGATACAAAGGTATATTATAATTAAAGTATTATATTATATGATATATATGTTATATAATTTCATTAAATCCATCTTTATGTGTTCCATGTATGTTAAGAACAAATCATATCACCTTGAGGGGGCGGTAGTTCGCACTTCCTCAAATTAAATTATCGTGTTTACACATATTTGAAGGCATAAAGGTATGTTTTTAAATAACAATTATTGAATAATATATAAAAAACATAATATATATCATATATAAATAAATTTTCATGATAATGTCCACTATGAGAGGTGGTAGGAGATTATTGAACAATCATCGCTTCATGAGGCGTTAGTTTTCCATCCACATAAACAGTATGTTCTTCACCCATTAGATGAAGGTGTGTGTAAGTGTATATTGAATAATTTTCACAAATACATCCTAGTATATTTAGTATACTATTTTTTTATAAATTAAAATAATAAAAATAGTTTAGGGGGTTGGAGAGGTAAAATAAAACAAAAGAACTTAAGAGAAGATGTTACCTTTAAATCGGGTAACTCTTTTTTGTTTGAACCAAAATGGTTTTTTGAAGTGTTTTCTTCCTAAGGTAGGGAATTTAAGATGATTATAGAGATCTTTGGAGCTTATTGGTTGAGAGTTTTCATAATCAAAAGGCTTGAGAAGTGGGAGGAATGATTTAGAAGTGATGGCTTTTTATAAAGGAGAGGAGGGGCTCTTTAGGAAAGTTTGAATCAATTATTTTATTATAACAGCATATTCGGTTTCAAAGGGTCAAATATTATTTAATATAAAATTCATAATGAATTATGGTCGAAATGAAATAATCCAATAAGAATTGGACTGGTTTTTGATATTTTTTTAATATTTATAATCTTTTTTATTTGTATCATTTATTAATTAGGTAAATATTGTATCTTTATTGTGTCATAAATAATTTAATTTATTTGATGTCCAAAAATTATAAAAAAATGATATTAGGTAGGAAATATTTTTATCTTTAAAAATAATATTTATGTTCGAATATATATCTTATATAACCCCTATAAAAATTTATTTACTAAAATATATCTGTTTTTTTCGTTTTTTCATTACTTTATATTAATTAATATAAAGTGTCATTATTACTCCCATGTGGCTCCATAGGGCCCCAAATTCAACCCAAGTATGTACATGGTCGGATATGTATCATCCAATAGTATTAGGACACATGTTAGGGTAATTTAATTGTATTATAATACTATATTTTACTATTATTTATTATTTTTACATTTTAATCTTGGTAAATAAAATATTTACTCAAGAAAATATTTATAATGTCTTAAAATAAAAGTTAACTATTTACACAATTTGGAAATAATTATTCCACATATGGAATCCATTTTTACAAATTCAAAACACATAAGTGGCATAAATTAATATAAAATTAATTCACACTGTTAAAACAAATAGCGTGTTTTTAAGAAATATTAACTATCAAAATATTGACACTTTTTATGTCCAATTTTAAAATTAAATTACATAAAATGACCAAAATTATATTAAATGATAACAATATATTCTAACTAAACTTTAAAACCAATTAAAAAGAAAATATAAACATATAAATAAATTATATTAATAAGAACTTTTGAATTAAAATACAGTATTTTTCATTATTCCTTAAAAAAGTGAACATTATCAGAAAAATTACAAAATTTCATCTGAAGTAAATTTTGGTGTCCCAATTCTAAATTAGATTTTTTTGTTTTAAAATATAACTTATAAAAGTGATCAAAACTGGATTTAAAGAGGGTTCTCCATTAAAAGGCATTAAATCGTCCTTTTAGTGAATATTTGAGTATTTACGCTTAAAATAGAATTCTTTACTTATTTTAACCATATATATTATATTGCATAAATGTAAAAATATTCCACAAACATGTATAATAATATATTAGTATTTTATATTCATTCTCTCTAATACAACAGCTATGTGTTAAAACCCATTTAAGATAATAATATTATATTATTAGTGTGCAATGTAGGATTTCAAAGAAACCCATTGTTGTGTATCGGGTACACCATCCAACATAACATCCCATTCAAAGTAGAATTAAAATTTAATTCCAAAATATTAATAAATATGAAAATTTTCATGTTCTTTATTTACCTGGGATGTTAAAGCGCCCCAAAAAATACGCGATGCACCATGACTTTTCTAATGTATCTCGTGAAACCCCTTCATTTCGTCACCCATGCCCCATGGATTCCTCTTAGTGTGTCTAGACATATATGCATTTTTGTAAGGATAGTTTCATTGTTTGGTCCATAGCATACTTAAGAACTCTCATATGATTCGTATTTATCGTGTGGGAAACCACTGGAAAAATAGAGTAAAATTGTATATATTACTTGATAAAACTCACATACCGCCATCCATTGACGTATAAAACATAGGGAATCAAGAGGGAGGGGGTGAGTGGTGTTTGTTGTCACTGAATGAAATGTGATTCACGCACCGAGTAATGCACGATGCACCATGAGTCCCTAAGATCGTGTCTAGAGCATATCGTGGGGACCCTATAGCTTGTTATTCTCACTACATGGAATAGCTTAGGCATGTCCTGGATATCCCATGACACTCTAAGGATGAACCGATAGGTTTTTCCATAGAATTAACATGCACCCCCACGCGACCCATATTGGTCACGTGACGCATCCCTAAAAATGTGGGAAATTCCATCAACACCATACTTTCGATCTAATTATAATCCCCAACATCATCACATAAAGAGAATGAGATATTAATGTTGTAGGAGAGCAGGGTTCGCGGCCGTTGAAGGGAATATGTTGTGCCTATAGAACCCTCAATGTGTCCCCATGAGACCATGAGAAAAGCACTCCATGGGCTCTGAAATTCCCTCGATGGGAATTTGGATCTTAAAAGGTCTCCCGGATAGGTTGAAATGATGTTGTGGAAGTCCTCTAAAGCACAATTCTCCAATTATTCGAAATAATCTAATAATGGACGGATGCACTCATGACTGTTGAGAATCAGGTGGCACCATTGGCGTGATACACTGTAGAGACTCACAAAACCGCATAATGCTAGACCTCCCGTCGACTCCAGCCTAGACTCTCACTAGATTCCCTACACAAACCAGAAATTACATGTGATGGATGCACCAATAAAATCTCTACTCTAACTCAAATAAATGGTTGGTTGATCGGATGAAAGATGTTTGGACCCAGACCACTACTACACACATTTGGGAATAAACACTAGTATTCTACAAACAACTGATCATGTGACCGATCGAATTTCTTCCAGGTAATAAATTGGTGTACCATAAGATTAGCCATTCCCCTGGCATAAATCCCTTTGTGTGATCAATTAAAGTTAATGTCATGGTCTTCTGGTGAAACATGTGAAGACTACATCGCATGTCTTCAAGATCACATTTGACCAAAATAAACTGACATTGAACCGAGCCAAGGGAATCATAATGAAAGGGAAAAAATTTGGATTCAAATTGGAAGACTCAAGTGGAATAAATGATTATGGACCTCCATATTCTTTGTGAGTGTCATATAAACACACTAGAAAGCATCAGGTCGTGCCACCCGAATCTCATGACAGCTCTTCAAAATGTCACTGGGGATATGTATAATGAATTGTACATGTACGAAAAAATCGTGAGGACTTCCCATGATCATAATACGGATCATGTGAACCCTTTGGGTTTCTACCCCAGATTTATGATGTCCTTCAAACACTTTTCCTAACTCACGATGTGTCACCCGCTCATATTAGCCTAGTCTCGGTGACACATCCGTACAAGACAACCTATCTCTCACGGAACCCCCTAGACAAGTAATCTTAGATCTATGACACATCGAGACATGGCTGCTTTGTTTCTTTATTTCTCCCAGAGGTTTCTGCCAGGACATGCGACACCCCCCAAACAATTCCACCACAGCTTTTGTTACAGCCTCCATATGTGTCAATCCAGGCCATGTGATGTCATTCAGGGCATGCTAGTTGGGTCATAAAATGCCTTCCAAATAAAAAGTACCATTAGTCAGGGATTCCTCATCATGTATCGCCAACCAAAAATGTACTATATGAACTTTGATTCCTCCCACAACAGGGATACATAGGATGCCTCTTTAAAGGCTTGATATCCAAATCAAATACCCCAAGGACTTCCCTAATACGGATGGCCCATAATTGTCGACACGAGGTTGATCATACACATCCCCTTATTTATCACAAATATAATGGATCACATGGGATTAGGGGGTGAAATGATCACCTCTCTATAAACCAAATCCCCATTCATCAGGGCAGCCTCAGCATATAAGCCCAAACACAAAAGGAACTCTGAATACATTGATTCCAACAATATTCAGGATACGTAGGTTACATCTCCTTGAGGTTCAAGATCCATATTTAATTTCCTAGATAAATCAAAACATCTAATCCCCCCTCTACCCAATGTGATTTTAGTGACCAATTTATACCCCTTGTTTCTCACAATGATAATGGCTCATGTGGGCATAGGAATTCACACTGGTCGGAAAATATGCACCATATACCCTGGGTTGTAAGGGTGGATTCAGAATACAAGCCCCATATAAAACTATTATGACTATAATTATTGAAATAATTGGGATACATAGGACATATAATCTTGACTGGAGCTCAAATATATAGTGTCTTAGTACCCAAACGCAGTCTTCTCTGCAAGGAATTAAACTGTGTGGGACAAAATGACTATATGGGTTTTGATTCCTACAATAACCAAGATTTGTAGGATTACTTGTAATGGAACAATCCTATCTTTTAGATATTTACCACCTTTATATATTTTAGCATATCCCAAAAAAATGGTCATATTGCTTTAGAATATAAGAAACTAATCATTATTGGAAAATGATGAAGAACCTCGGATACATACAGACGTATTCAGTAAAGGGATCCCAGTCTGTCAAATGAAAAATACAACTAACCCATATCCATTTTCATATAGTAACAAGTCCCACACCAGGATTTGGAAGGTATTCACAAACATGTATTAAATCAATAAGATAGTCCCAAAGTAGGCAACAATTCCCCCCAAAAGGGTGCAATGAGCATGACCTCCCTTCCTCTCAACAAATGTGACTCCCAAAGACTTGGTGGGCTAGAAAACCAAGATGAACATGGCCTTTAAAAAGAAATTTCATAACCTAATATGGATTAGGTAACCATATGAAGTTTAAAGGGAAATTATAAACTGTTAAATGATAAGAAACACTCATTCCATTCCATTGAACATGATGAAACAAAAATGGTGAACCTGGTGTGGATCTGGGATATAAAAAAATGACAGTGTTATAATCTGTCAATCCATGTTGATTTCCCCTCATATGTGAAAAACATTGATAGGATCGATGTGAACCTCTTAGGCCACTTTATTTTTAAATCCATACACAAAGTAGTAAGACCATCACAAACCAGGATTCATGTCCCTCCATTATCGTGTTAATAAGTCCGCGTGAGCAGAATAGCCAGAAAGGGGATACATGACAATTGTGTTAACCATACATATTTGATTGAGAATTATATTTATTATTATGTATAACTTATTGGTGTCCTTGTTCCTTGTTATCTTCATGATTTATGACTTCTGGTCTGATAGAATGTCATCATCTTCTAGAACTCGTTCTGTCACTTCATCCACCGCTCCAACCCCCATAGGTCGTAAAGTGATATCTCTTACCAAATGACTCTAGAAGAATGTGGAAAACAAGATTATTCTGATGTACCATAGATATTGTATGATCTTGACTATGGAAATTTCTCACAATATTTTGAAAGTGTGGTAGTTGGGTAATTCACATCACTTGATGAAGGTTGTTTCTCAACCAGTGGACCTGATCTCCACAAACAATGTAACACCCCATAATTTTGAAAAATAAATTTATTATTGAATGCATGAAACCTTAAGTCTCTATGAAACACCACTTTGTAATAACCTATCCAATTAACACAATTTTACCACCCCTATGATTTGGATTTCAAAAATCTAACATATAGGGTTATGATCAGTATTTTATTTAGATTCTGATACGAACTACTTAATTTTGAGTGAATATTAACATACCTTTATTAATAGTAATGTTACCCTTATAAATAGTGACATACACTTATGAATAGTAACCTCACCTATGATAGTATAGAAATAATATTTAAGTGAAAGTATTATGTACCTATGTTTTGGAATAAATAAATACATGTAATAAAAACATTATCTTTCACATAAATTATGTATTATATTAAAAGTTAAATTATTCATATTTAGAATTTTTTTGAAAAATGAACATCATTTTTTGATTCTACACATCAAAAAATGGTTTAGGTGAATTTCTGGGATTTTTCTAAAATACCTGAATTTTGGTGGATAGTAAATTACGATAATTTGAAATAAATGCTAAATAATTGATTTATTGAGTAATTGATGATGTTCTGATGATGTAAGAAACAATGGTTCTAACTCACGTGTACATATTACTATTTATGTTCATGGAATCATCATTATTACTTATCTTATGGAAAAATAATAAATTAATGATTAAAATATAAAGAAAACCCTCATCCCCTAAACTATAAATACAACCTCTTCCACCATCTTCTATTCAATCCTCTCAAACCATTTACTACCCCAAATTCTACCCAAATACTTTCCCAATATCATCATGTATGAATATCATCCCTTTCTCTCATAAAAAGTCCAAATCCTCTTCCCATAATAGGCTCTCAAGGAAGTTGAATTTAGGAGGTAAAATTTCCCGTTTCGTTTCTTTCATTTTTCATGTTCCCTTTATATCTTTTCATTCATATCCTATCCTCATCAAAATTGTATAAAAAATAATGTTTCATACATGTACTATAATTTTTTTCTACTAATGGGATATTTCATGTTTATCTCTCCATTCCCCCTCATTTATGAAAAAATGAAACATCGTTTGAGATGGGTTGATTTATCACATTCAATGAGGATGATGAATTAAATGTGATTTACCTTATTAAAGTTTGGTCATTAAACCATTTTTATGATTTAACTAGACTATTATATGTGTATTTTATCTTATAAAATTCTTTTGTTTCCTTATTCACTCATGATGTAAAATAATAATACAAAACAAGGTAATTGTGAGAAAAATTGGAAAATTAATCATACTGTTAAACATTATTGTTTTATACAACTATTAAACTTCACTACAAATAACCAAATGAATTTTAAAACCATGTAATCTTCAAAATGTTATTTAATAACAGATAAACACATTTCTGTAATTCAACTCCCATCTTCCACGAACTACCATACTCTTTTATAAGTGAGTCGATCATGAATATTATGAAAATAAGCCCCCAAGAACAATGAAATTGAATACCTTAACCCATATAAAAGGACATTAATGAACTTAATAAAGTCATTTTAAACCAAATAAATGAATAAAGGGTTCTGTAATTGGTAATTAATGAACCTAATTTTGTTATTCTGGTCATTAAGATCATGTGAAAACACCCTCAGATTTAAAGTAAGGGATCATTTCTCTCACTTTTATTCAAGAATCCACCCTTCCTTATGTCCATTTAGTTTTAATTCCTAATTATTGGGTATGTTTTCTCACCTCCCCAATACTACACTTATGATATATAAATTATGGGATACCCCTTTACCTCTCATTATGCCGTCACAATAACACATGTTACCATGCCAAAATGCTTGTAAGGGTTTCTTCATCCCACTTCCATTTTTGTGAGATATTCTGTATTCACTACTACTACTTATGTATGGTGTATGTATAATGAACATTGCTATTTAATATAATTAAAATATTTAATTTCATGATAGGTTCATCATTTTATGATTATTAACATTGGGGAATATAATTCAATTGAATACAAATTTTTAAGTATTTCCTACCTGAATCTTCATTTTCATTCCAGTTTCTATAATTCTCTACTCACCACAATGAAATTATTATTTATTTCTATTTAATCCTCAAAAATTATATGTTAATTTTATTCATATTTTTACCAATTAGAATCCTTCTTCACTTTATGTGTAGTTACATGTATTAAAATGATCCTTCAAAACAATTGTTCCGAAATGCATGCCTGATCAAAGAAACTTCTCGAATTCATAGTTGTTTTAAGTTTCACTCTATATTATGTTTTAAGATAGATTAATCTTTCTAAAATCACAATTTTTAACATGAAAAATATATTTTGTTTCATTTATGTTTTTATGAAATAATACATGTCGTTTCACTTTAATATCATTTAATATCTTCCCTAAACTTCACTATTTTTTATTTATAATGCTTTATTAAAAACTCTTTTAAAATGATTTAACCTCAATATGTATTTATTTATTCATTAAATATAATTTAAATGGCCTTACCTTTTATTTTAGGGGATATTACTGTTTAAAATATGATTTCATGACAAATACAAATGAATTTCCAAAAGAACACCTCTTTCCAATGTAAAAAAGGATATTTCTCATCTCACTTTAACATTTATGAGATATATTCTTTGTTCACCTCATATTTCTTACTTGTGGTGTATGAACTACCCATTGTTACATCATATCATGTGTCACTTTCTCTAAATGATATTATATGGTATTATTATTTGAATTATTCATGGTTGTATGGGACACTTTGGAATGTTTAAGGATTATTCCCTCAATGATATATCAGTGGTCTCATTTAAAAGTGTATTCATCTATGTCAATGTCCATATATTTTATCTTGTATTTAATTTAGTTTTATCTCCTATGATATCATCCACCATGATTTATTTAATGGTTTATGATTACTTCGATCGTGGATGTTCTCTCACGAAACCATTCACCATATGACTCTGAATGGTTAGTGTTTAAGATTAATGATTGGGGAAATTTATTTACATTTCATATGTTTGTTTCAATATGAATGTGTATGTTGTTTATGTTTATCCCCATTCATAAGATGAATGATTTGGACTTTGTATGTGATTATTGGGTCCCACTATAGTCCCTCATTGCATCGGTAGGTCTCGTGAGACAATCTATGGTCTTAGAATGAGGCCTTCACAAAATTGTTATATATGATCACGGTATGTGGCCTTGATGGTAGGTTTATGATGAATCTCATTATGCATTACCTCATTATGGAACAAGTAAGTGAATTTTCATGAGGTTATTTAGCTAGTAGAATACATATGTTTATTCTTTAATATGGAATTATTTATTCATCTCTTATTCCTTCCATAATGAGTTCAAGTTCATTTTTAAAGAAATGTGTTTTTAGTTACTCACCATGCCTAATGTTTATATTTATGATTTCTTCCACTGTATTTATTACCCATACAGAGCATTTGAGCTCACCCCTTACTTATTTTTTTCATTCTTAGTTAAGAGGATGATTATTCTATGAATTAATTGTATGGTTAATCAAAGATATGATGGTATTTTCGATTGAATTTATTATTTTGTTTTTATTTTTGAGTTGTAATTTTAATCTCTTGTATGTATATTGTTTCCAAAAATACTAAACTAATCGACCCTTTAGGATGCATATTCCTTGTATATATTCCAATGTAATAAAATAAGGCACTAACTCTGTGCTTCTGGGTTCGGGGTGTTATAGTAGGTATTAAAGTAAGTTTAGTAGAAAAAATGGAAACTAGATGTAGAAAATGTAGATTAGTAAACAAACCCCTAAGATAGAGTTTTTGGACATGAATACAATGACATCCTATAATTTTGGTATGTAATAGATTATATAGTTTAACATTAAAATACATCCTTTTCCAGAAACAAACAAGTAGATGTGGCTCTGAAAAAGTTGTATCTATGGGTAGAATTAGAAAACACTAATTTGAGCTAGAATTTAACAGTATCTTGGGCACGATAATGGGCCTTGATACACTCTTGGTTCAACACTCCCAAAGGATATTATTTGGTAAATTCATAATCTTATTACAAACCATTGAAAATGATTTACGACCCCCAGGTAACCAATGTATATGGATCTTGGATTTACGATGCATAAATTTATGTTATGTGTTATAGAATTTATATATATATATATATAGAGTTCATAATTTATGAGATAATATAATATATGGAATTGATTATATATGGATCCTAGAATATGTAATGAGAACTTCAACTATGCATATGAATCAATTAGTAAGAAAGAACGTATCTTTAATGGTCATAAGACATAATTTCAATGGAATATAATATCCCATGTATCCTCATCATATAACAAAATTGTATCCTATGCTAACTAGGTATATAAATAATATTATGAGTCCTATATATTTTAAGGGATGAAAATGAATAATAGGAACGTATAGAAAACATGGATAAATGGATGAAGGGAAAGAAGGGTTTTCCCACGTGTGATAATTTTGGAAAGAATCACACTGGTAAATGCTTGAAGGGAACAGAAGTAATTTATATGTGTGGAAAAATAGGACACCATGTTCATGATTGCAAGGATAAGAAAAATCTCTATAGTATATAATACTATAACTACAAGAAGATGGGGCACTATTTGAATAAATGTCCCAAAAATCAAGGGAATATACCCCCAAATGATGTTACTAGATAAAGATCAAGTTATGATACTATCACAGATGAAGTAGAATGATTAATATTCCTAGTCATGAAAAATGTCTTTTGAATATTTTATCTACGATTCATTGGTTATAAGAATTATAGAATATATGAGGATTTTACTATAGTGATTTTTCTATAAGGATTTGAGGTTGTATTATTAATGGTACTAAGGAAATTTGACTCAATATCAGGTCTAACTTTTGAAAAATATATGGTTGAGGGATGAACAATCGTTATTATGATCATAATACCAAGATGTCAATTTTTTAATAGATATATATATATAAGATAAATTGGATAGTACTAAATACTATGTGAATGATTCTAAATTATTGGATATTGATCTTTTGGAATGTAAAAGCATTTATGAAATGGTTTAAATTGATCATTGAATTCAGTTTTAGAGGTTGATGACACCATCTGATATGACTTTTGTGAACAGATGAAGTATTGTTAGTTCAAGGGAAAAACAAATGATAAGATTTTGTATATGATATATAAATGTATATTTCTACACTTATAGAGTGGAATAATCCCTCAAATCTATGAAAAGAGTCTTAAATGTTGTTCTATTATCATAATAATTTATAATGTTAAGGAAATTTTTCCGTACTGTATATTATGGTTTTGTGGTAATCTACATTGATATAAACTTTTTTTCCATCACTAGATATTCATTGTTTGGTTTTTCTTCTATACCCAGGTTTTTAATTCCAATCAATGTCACTCCATTTGAGTGGATAAATTATTCATTTATTTATTGATTTATTTATTTATTTATTTATTATTATTATTACCACATATTTTCCCTAAACCTTTTTGAGCAGGATATTCTATTAAAACTATTTCTAATGTGAGGTTTTCAAAAAGAAATTTTCAAGTAATGATCAATAACTTTCAAAGTGAAATATCAAATTTCAAGGATGAAATTTTTGTAAGTATGGTATAATTTAACACCCCATGTTTTTGAAAATAAATTAAATATTGAATGCATGAAACACTGAGTCTATAAAAAACAAAAAAAAATTATAACCTATCCAGTAAACATAATTTTACCACCCCTGTGATTTTAATTCCATGAATCTGACATGCACAATTGCGATCAATAAGTTATTTATAGTCTGATATGACCAACTTAAATTTTGGTGAATAGTGGCATACCCTTATGAATAGTAACATTACCCATTTTAAGAGTGAAACAACATTATGAATAGTAACCTAACTTTTTATAGTATATATATAGGATTTAAGTGAAATTATGATGTACCAATGTTTTGGAAAAAGTAAATAAATGTTTTAAAAACAGTATTTTTCAAAAAATATATTATTTTAATTGAAAATTAAATTAATAATATTTAGAAATTTATTTTTGACAAATTTACATCAATTTTGGATTCTAGAAATTGAAAAATGTTTAGGGTGAGCTTTTGGGATTTCTCTGAAATACCGGATTTTTTGTGAATATTAAAATACGATAATTTGTAATAAATACTAAATATTTTATTTATTGATCCATTGATGATGGTTGTGTGATTTAAGAACCAATGTTTCAAACTCAAATAAAAATATTAATATTTCTGGTCATGGAATCATCACTAGTTCTTCTCCTATGAAAAAATTGTCAAATAATCATTAAAATATTAAGAGAACCCACATCCCCTCCATTATAAATACAACCTCTTCCACCCTCTTCTTTTCACTCATCTCAAGACTTTTTATTTCTCCAAATTCTTCCCAAACATCCTACCAAGCTCTTACCTAATCAAAAATAATCCTTGGGTCTCATAAACAGACCAAATCCTCTTCCCTTAAGAGGATCTCAAGGAAATTTAATTCAAGAGATAAAATTCCTCTTTTATTTTCATTCATTTTCATAGTCCTTTGTTCTATTTTCTTTCCTAACCTATCCTCATAAAAATGAAATTAAAACTATAGTACCATAAATTTACATGAATTTTCATAATATAATGGGATAATTCATCTTCATCCCTCCTTTCCCCCTCATTTATGCTAAAAATGAAACATTGGCCAAGATGTGTTGATTTATCGTATTCAAGGATGACGATGCTTTCACTTTGATTTACCATCATAGAATCTGGTCATGAAACCATTTTTATGGTTGAAATAGACTATTATATTTTTAATTTCTTTTATTCAATTTTATATAATCCTTATAAACTCATGATGTAAAATAATAATACAAAACAATGTAATTGTGAGAAAAATATTCCAAATTAATCTAATTATTTATCATAAATGTTTTATATAATGATTCACCTATAATAAAAATAAAAAAAATGTATTTTTTAACCATTTAATCTTATTAATTTTCACTAATAACATATAAAATCAATTCTGGACTTCAACTCCCATCTTAATTTAACTACCATACTCTATTATAAGTGAGTAGATCATGAATATTATGAAAATGAGAACTCACAAACAATGAAATTGAATACCTTAACCCATATAAAAGGCCATGAATGAACATAATAAAGTAATAATTAACAAAATAAATGTATAAAGGGTTATATAATTTATAATTAATTGACTTAATTTATTTTTTTCGGTCATTAAGATCAAGTGAAGAACGCCCTCAGATTTAAGGTAAGGGATCATCTTGCTCACATTTATTCAAGAATCCCCCCTATGTTGTGTCCTTTTATTTTTAATTCCTAATAATGTTGTATTTTTCACACATCACCCATACAGCCCTTATGATATATAAATTATGAGATACCCATTTACCTCTCATTAATCCCTCATAAGAACACATGTAATTTTGCTGAAATGTTTGTGAGGGTTTTTTCAACTCACTTCAATTTTTGTGAGATAATCTATTTTCACTACTACTACTTGGGTATGGTGTATGTATACTAGAATTTGATATTTCATACCATGAATCTATTTATTTTAATTATATTCAATCTATATTTTTATGATTATTAACTTTGGGGAATATTATTGAATTGATTACAGGGTTGAAACTAATTCCTACATGTACCTCCATTTTCATTTGGGTAGCTCTTATTCTCTACTCACCTCAATGAAATAATTATTTGTTCATATTTACTACACATAAATTCTATATTAATGGTATATATATGTGTACCAATCATAATACTTATTTATTTTATGGACAGTTACATGTATTAAAAGAATCTTTCAAAACAAAGGTTCTGAAATTCAATCCTGATTCAAGGAACTTCTTGAATTCTTACTTATTTTAATAATTACTATCTAATATGTTTTAATCCTGATTTTCAATTACAAAATCACACATTTTAACATGAAAATACTATTTTGGTTCAGTTATGGTTTCATGAAATCAAACATTCCTTTACTCTTTAAAATTCATTAATATCTTCCTTAAACTGCACTAAAATGTTTCATTTCTACTGTATTTTTTTAAAACACTTTTGAAACTATTTCACCTAAATAGGACTTTATTTAAGAATAAAATATAATTTCAATAATCTTAACATTTATTTTATGGGATATCCAGGATTACATTCTGATTTCATGATAAAAATAAACGATTTCCCAAAAAAACTCTTCTTTCCAAAGTAAAAAAGGATTTATCTCATCTCGCTTTAACTTTTATGAGATATATCACTTTTTTACCACTTATTTCTCGCATATGGTGCATGTAATTCCCTTTGGTATATCATATAAAGATCCTCCTTGTTTTAATTATATTATAATGTATTATGATTTTATTGTTTCATGGTGGTATGGGACACTTTGGAATGTTTAAGTATTATTTCCTCAAGGATTTTTCAATGGTCTCATTTAAAAGTATCTTCATCTATGTAAATTTCGTTTATTGAATCCTGTACTTAATTTAGGTTTATCTCCAATGATATCATCCTCGATGTTTTATTGAATGTTTTGTGATTAGTTTGACTATGGTTGTGTTATCTTGAAACCATTCACCATATTAATCTGAATGGTTAGTGTTAAAAAATTAATGATAGGGGAAAATTATTTATATTTCATATGTTAGTATATATATGAACATGTATTTTGTTTATAATTATCCCCATTCATAAGAAGAATGAATTGGAATTATTTTGATTCGGGTGGGCCCTGCTATAGCCCCTCGGTGCATCGGTAGGTCTGATGAGACCAACTATGGTCTTGGCACGAGGCCTTGACGGTATAGTTATGACGTCCAACATTATGCATTCCCTAATTATGAAACTAATAATTAAAATTTAATGAGGTTATTCAAAAAATATAATACATATATTTATGTTTTAATATTTCATTTTTTATTCATCTCTTATTCCTTCCATAATGTGTTCAAGTTCATTTTAAAAGGCATGTTTTTTAGTTATTCACCATGACTAATGCTTATGTTTATGATGTCTTCCTCCATATTTCATACCCTTACTGAGTATTTTATCTGACCCCATTATTATGTTCTATACTTCCAGGTTATGAGTATCATTATACTATGAATGAATGGTAGGGTTAATCTAATATATTCTATGATTTTCTGTTGAAGTTATTATGTTTTTTTAGTTTTGAGTTGTAATTTTGAACTCTTGTTTGTATCTTATTTCCAAGACAATTAAATTGGTCGGTCCTTAGAGATGCATTTCCCATGTATCTATACCAATGTAATAAAATAAGGCACTGAATCTGAGCTTCTAGGGTTGGGGAATTACAACCAACCTCTTCGGAATCATGTCCCCAGAGCATGACAATCACCACCTTTTGTACATGATTAAGGGGGATCAGGAGGCCTGATTCGGATTCCTTATGGTTCAGGAATCACCATGAAGGGTGTATTCAAATTGGCATCACTAGTATTGTCATTCTAGTAACTTTTTGTTTCATTCTTAGGGAACCACCCAATGGACGGCCACCTTAGACAGCCGTCCACAATCTCCTCCAATGAATACTTATTGGAGAAAGAAGGCATTGGATACCCAGAAGAGGGATATTATCCCCAGTCCTAATGATAATACCATCCATTATACTATGTTAGGGACCAGCCAGCAAGCTAATATTCTTACTCACATCGAACAAGTATGTAGGCTTATTCCTGCAGAAAACATGGGAGTGCTCATACACCTACCCCCACGCATGATGCCCATCGATATATCTTGATGGAACATGAAAGAGAGAAGTGGGGTAATATCCCCAATTCAATATAATATTTCAATCAATAGGCCATGGAGAAAGAAAATATTCAGGCTTATATCCTTGTACAAACTTTTCTAAAATTCTGATGCTTTTTAGCAATATCTGAAGAACTCCACCAATATAATCTAGCACAATTAGAGATAACAGAATAGGTTCTTCCCCTCATACAAACAGACATGATGAATCAAACTCTACAATCATCATGATAAAGTGGTTTTAATGGAGAAATTGAACATTCATTCTCCAACCTAGGAGAATTATTTGTATATTCTGATGAAGGTCAAGTCATCCGACCGACCTCATAATCACGTTCCAATTGAGGATAACTTGGTGAGAGAGGCACAAGCCTTGTGAGATTCTCATAATCTTGTTATTGAATCCATCCAACATACTCTAGTAGATCAGAGAAGCATGGTGCATACTCCTACTTCCACTAATGAACGACTACATCAGGATCATTCGAAGGCAATATAGGAGGAAGATCATATTCTATCTCCGATTCCAGAGTTTTGTTGTCATATTTTGATAAGGAATTAATATTCTAACTATGAGTATATTCCTCATCCATCCAGGACCAACCACATGAGATTGAAACATCCCTCAATACAAGCCCATACTACTTCTAACAAATAATGGTGGGATACCCCAATGGATCAAGAGTAGGCCCATACCCCCATCTTGACTAAGAACCATCAAATGAGAGTTGAAAAAACCTTATAATAAGCTCATATCCCTTTCAGTAATGAGAAACCCTATCGGAACATACTAGAATCTCTCCATTAGTAGGCTCATATTCCCACAACATGAAGAGGTTATATAAAATTTTTGGCAGTCGCCGTACAGATGGCCCATATCCATGAACAACTTCGAAAGGCATGTCGGGATACTCTGACCATGATGAAAAACACGAATCATTTTTCTAATCATCTCATTGAATGTTTCCTTGAGATTATCGTAGAAACACTCTCAACACTCCAAGGGTCTATCGACTCTTTTATCGAATAAGAAGTATGGGACATTCATTACCACGATAGTCCTCCTTGTGGTAATGTGGATATGGATCATGGGGGATGTACTCCTGACATCCAATGTAGATAGCCTACCCACAATAATATATATCATGGGCAAGGTAGTAATCCTCTTATCTAGAAACTTTTTTATAAAGAGGTGAACCATGCACTGACACCGTCATACATAGAGGTACTCAAAACACTGGGGTCAATGGTATACAGTTCCCCATCCATAATCAGCTCCACTCCACCCCCGTTAGCAGGAAACCATGAGATTCATCTTATTTTGTCGTACTAGATAGAGATGTGTAACTCTAAGATGTAGTCTAACATCATCATATAGATATATTTATCTAGAAAAAACTTTCCCATCATGTTCTGTACCCTTTTACATCTAGCTATGAGATCCCTAACGATCTAGACAAGGATTGAATTCGTTATCTACACCAAAATATATGGGTGAATCATCTGTAGATGAAGGATTGATATCTCTCTTATCTAAATATGATTTTTACCTTTAGATCATCAAGATACTTTGTTTCTAGCTTGACCTAGCTGTTATCTCCCTGGCCGGAGATCCAAAATTAGAAAACCATAGCAAGAATTTTCAACACGCTTTCTACTATTGAACCACGACACTTCGGTAGCTGATCTCTCAAGCCACATCAGGCATCCGAATAGGAGGATTATGAAAGTATAGATCATTGCACGTCACCACTCCCTTGGAATAGCATATCCCCTCATATATTCATCATTCAATATTATGGTCTCCGGTGAGATCAGTGGACCATGTAATACTCAAGCTAGGTAGTAACTGTAACAGAACACCCCCTCTCCAACAATTCCCAGAAAACATAGATGGGGAGAGAGTATAGCCAACATGACATAAAACATGGCCCATAAAGATAATAGAATATGTTTCCTAACATAGAGATGATTTTCACGATCACCTAGAAAACATTCTTCAAGGAATGATAATCATCATGAGATTCCATCACACCCAGCTCCCATGCAAGAACATCTATTCCATATGAAGGAGATTGCAGTAGCAGCCACCATAGTAACCATCCATGAGCAAACTCAACCCCCCGGGTCAAGAGAATATTTTCCTCCACCAACACCCCATTATTCAATAGTTCTTGAGAAAATGATGGATGTGCTTACTGTATTCATAGGAAAACCCAATCCCCTATGTCTAGGGGAATTTATATCTCAGTCGCCATATCAAAATTCATTATCCCTTGAATTTTTCTAGGGGACATCAGCAATGATTTCATATCACTTGAACCCCAATAGGATTGGGGGAGTTACATCATTTCTCCCAATAGAATCCATGGATTAGTCCCATACCAAAGGGGTGGAGGCATTTTCATCTTCATCAGTACCATAGAGATAATCAATATTCTCTAGGTTGGGAGGCATAGATTAGCATTCAGTGTCCCATGAGTTCCTCCTACCATAAGACAAACCGCTATTTATTGGCACTCATTTAGAAATCCCAACCAAAAATTACCTCATGGTGACCATTCATAAACAAGGAGGAGAGGAGCATATGATGAAAGAAATCAGGCCCTGTGGGAGTTTCAATCCGAAATATTCCAATATGTCCAAGGGTTCGAATAACAACCCTCATGAAAGATGTATAGAATTAGATTTACATTTTTAATGCATTGGCACAACCACCATTTTTGACATGACTCTTTGAATTTAATCACTGTCAACATGGTAGAAATGGATAATTATCCATTTATAGAGGGCCACAACATTTAATAAATATCCCAGGAGGGGGTTGATTTCGGTACACCAAATGAGGTTCAGTTCACCCAGAACTAAAGAATATTCTTGAATTTGGCACTACCAAATAATGAGTTCCCACCTCCCCAACAAAACACATTTAATGATATAGATAAATAAGTGACTGAATCAAGGATTACATATTTGGAAGAGAAATTATTTCAGCATTAGATTGATATATGAGCTCTCCGATAGCTCAATGAGGATCTAATCGGGGGAAATATTCCCAAAAGGTATTATCTCCAGCCACAGGAAAATATCCTCCCTCCTACAGTAGATCCACCAAATATAGAAACATTTGAATATTATTTTAGCTCTTGGTATAGACAAACCATCCATATAAATGAGGAATCCGAAAATGACTAGGACCCCCCCCCCCCCCCTCGTTTTAGTGACAACCTCTCCACCACCAAGAAAACTCATTGGTCATAAACAGATAATGGATTAGTGGGGAAAAAGTGGGACAACCTCATCAGCCCCCACCCACTCTATATATATGGGGGACATCTTATATAGTAGTTCACCTAGGTTTTCTCACATCTATTGAATCTCTTTCCACTTGAATGTAAGCCATAGAAGAGTGATTCATGCTAGTCTATCATGAGAAGAATCCATATCCCAAATGGGTAGTTGATACCCTACCTCAACGCAACCTCAGAAATACTATCTTTTCCACCTTCAATAATGATAGAGATCCTCAGAAGCATCTCACACACATCATAAAAAGATGTAGGTAGATGATGGGCCCCCAGGATCAGTAGGAGGTGGCCATGTTGAGGTGTTCTGTATAGATGTTGACATGGAAATACTTCATCTGGTATAGAAGTCTTACTATAAGATCTATCATGGGATGGGAACACCTTCATTTATAGTTCCATTTCCAGTTCATTTCAACAATGAAGATGTTGATTATCATTGATTTAAAATACTACATACATAATGGGAATGAGAGGGTGTATGGATTTATAGAAATGTGGAAGGGTCTGACCAATTCATTCAACATCCATCTCCTTTTGGAGATATTGATGGAACATTGTGAAAAAAATATTATGTATGAGTTGAAAACATCTGAAATCCCCATGAAATAGGATGGTGGATTCCAATAGTTCCCAGAAATAGCACAATGACTTGATGTTTCACTTTAATGAACCCAATTTAAGTCTAATCTCATGCCCTCATCACAATGGAAAAGTCCTGAAAGAGAGGAAACTGTAGATGTCTATATAAACGTCACAACTGTCTAAGCTCCCAAGCATGCTCTGAACTTCCTGAAACCACATGCTAACTAACGGCAGCCAGAAAATTACCCTTGTCAAGAAGCATATGGAAAATAGGTCTTTGAGGGATATAAGTAACAAATGAATAAGGCGTTCTCCTTCTGGAATGAAAAAGTCCCAATCTACTTCTTCAAATATATAGACAACCACCTAATGATGCTTTTGCTACCTAGGAAGCCTGATGAAGTCAACATTATAGATCGTAATGGTTACTTCCCTTTCTATAGATGGTTGGGTAATAATATTTATAAATTTTACATATTTAAGGATGTTCTGCAAGGCATGGTCGACTCTGGATAGGTGCCATTAGGTTATCCTCCAAAACATGTGGCCTACATAACCATTTCCTAGTTAGAGGAAGATGATGGATGGAAGAAATTTTCTGCCAGGAAATCACAAAAGTTCAAAAATTGGATGACTCGTAAAATATTTGATTGAACTCATGGTGCCTTGAAGGCACAGTTGCACAAACTCGCAACAACTCCCCCACCTGAAAAAGTGAAGATTGATGTACCTCCCAAGGGTGGGAATGAATGCCATAAATTGGAAGAAATAGAAGGGTAAGAGTAATAATTTACTCGAATGTAGACTCTAATTCTTGAGTATTCCATCCCTAAAACAACTATATCATGGCCTCTACCCATCCAAATGTAATCCTCATAAGATGAGGAGCTCATATTTGGTTCTTTCAACATAATACACTTGACAAACCCCTTCTATAATGATGAGTATTCCCCAGAATATGGTTTACTCACTTACAACAGGTGAATAAGAGGGTGTATGCACTGAAGACGAGGATATATGGGACAACATAGATATAGAAAGAGCTAGTATCGTAGTCATATATGTATAGAGGAAATATATGAAGTTGAGACTCATGGGAAATCCCTCTAGTAGGCTCTAAGGAAGAAGTGAGGTGCCTTAGAGCCCTCTAATAGACACCTACAACCGATTTTCATTCATAACCAAAATGGCAGTGGTTCAATCTAGTCATCCCAAGAAATGGGGAATTCTTTCATAACTTGTTCCACTTGTAGTGGATACTCCTGGAACCTCCACATTGGTCCCATGTCCATTAACATTAGTCACCCCATATCCTGAGCTACATGCCCCAAAGCTACCCAATATCAGGAAGCTATGACCTTTGAAGTAGAAGTATGATGGTCTAAAATATATATTTGTAGTCTGAGTCAAGCTATCAGTCCTATTTTTGATTCTTCATTCCAGATAATTGGTGAGGAACTTGTTGAATTCCTCCGAATCCCAAAGGAATTTAAGAAGGAAGTCACTGCAGTTGAGATCTATCAAGTGGAGGCGATGTCCCTAGGATGTCATTTATCCATCTTATTCACTGATCATGATCAAGAGGAGAAAATTCAAGGACACATAGCACCCTTTTACATATTAGAAAGACTTAATTAATTCAATGTCTAAAGGTTGTTAATTGAAAATGGATCTGGGAACAATCTTATCCCAGCCCGAACTATCCGAAATTTGGGAACCAGATAAGGGGACATATTCCCTACAACGATAACCATCCATGGGTATGATAATCAAGAAAAAAGGAACCTCAATAATATTAATCTTGATACCCAACTTGGGGAGCTCACATCCAAGGATGATTTTATGGTTATTCAACAATACACTGCATATAATGTCTTTATTGGAAGGACTTGGATCCATAGGTTCTCAGCGGTACCATCCACATTCCATAACTATCTAATGTACCCCCATTAGATGAAAAGATGGCATAATTCATGGCAACATCGCTACCTTCGAGACTTGAAGATCCATATATGATGAAGCAAACTTCTACAGGAAGGGAGGAAAATAGATGATGGAAGGTGATGTTATATAGGTTTCCTCAACCAATGGTTTAGAGACTTCCCATATGAACCCCTAGAGCATGATTAATGAGGATTGTGTGCTCCCCATAAACATGGTCAAAATAGAAAACTCATCCTCGAAGGTCGAGGAAACTTCTTCCTTCAATGACAGTTACCATCAGTATATATTTTCCACAACTCAGATGAAAATAGATGATGATATTTCTTCTGATAACCTTCCTCACATTGATTGTGATAGAGAGTCCCCCAAACATCCATCATTTCCCAACGATGTCCCTATAGACTCCAAAATGGAAGAGGATGAGGACGATCTCATTAATTCCCCTATAGAATTCGAGGAAGGTGTTTCCACCACCATAGATGAGCTCCGATAGATAATCCTTAGGAAAGAAGAAGATCCACGACCTACCTTGATTATTCCTTCCATTACTCATAGTGAGAAAGAGATGTATATTGAATTCTTGAAGTAGCACGGATATGTGTTTTCTTGGAACTACATAGAAATTCCATGATTGATCCTGGTTGTGTCTGCACACCATCTCGAACTACCCAAAGAGCACCGGGAATTCATGCATGTAGCCATGAAAATGAACTCCTCACAAGCTACAAATGTGGATGCATAAGTCGAAAATTTGATCAAAGAAATTATTTTCGGTGATGTGAAATACCTGGAATGGATTTCCAACATCACCCCCATCAAAAAAAGAATAGGAATATTAGGGTCTGCTTCAATTTCCGAGATCTCAATCATCATTTCTCAAAGGATGATTTCCCATTTCGAATCACAGAACTCTTGATTGAAGTGACTACTGTCCTCCAAGACCTTTCCTTTATGGATGGGAACATGGGGTGAAATCAGTTCAAAATGGACCCTGAGGATGAATAATTCACCACCATCAGTGCAACCAAAGGGGTCGTATGCTACCAGGTCACACCCTTCAGATTAAATAATGCATGTGCCACATATGAGTGCTCCATGTATCACATCTTTAATCCATTATTGGGAAGGGTGTCCATGTTTTATGTTGATAACATGGTTGTTAAATCCTTATAGTGATGTGATCACTTCACAAATCCTTATGAAATATTTGAAAATTTGCGACAATATAATCTGAAGATGAATCCGATAAAGTGTGTTTTGGGCTAACATCATGAAAATTATTTGGTTTCATGGTATTCCACTACAACATTAACATGGACCTGGAGAAGACCAGTGCTATCCTAGCAATTTTGTCTCCTGAAATCTCAAAGAACCAAGGGGACTCTGAGAGAACCTAACCTTCTTTAAGTGATCAATACCAACTTTTACAGTAATGCTCTCCCCTTAACAATGCTAAAGAATAAGGTAGATTCCTACTAATGAAATTATGAGTGTCAAAAAGAATTCAAAAAACTCAAGAAAGACCTGATGCATCAAATGGTTTTTATGCCTCCGGCGGAAGTGAATCCAATCATCTTATATTTTTTTCATGGAATGATCACCAGGTTCCCTCCTCACATCAATGAATGATGCGAAGAGTGAGAGTAGTCTCTACTACCTTAGTCGGACTATGCTCGGTACCGAGACTAGATATTCTTATGTCGAAAATAACTTCATTGCACTCATCTTCATAGTGGAAAACATGAGGTATTACATACAACACAAAGAGAACCTCCTTGTATCTCAAATTGACTTGATCAAGTACATCCTTAGTCATACGATGTTTACCAGGAATCTGTCTCGATGGGAGATCATTGTGAAGAAATATGAAATCCATTTTATATCCTGGATGTCAATAAAAGGGCAAGCCCTAAAAACATCCTGGCGGTACATCTTGCTTCAGAAAATACACTAGAGGACACTAAGATCCCAATAGAAGATGTATTCTATGTCGAAGACACTCACTAAACATGGGAGATATACTTCGATGGAACCTTTCAGTGTCTTTTTGGAACAACAATAGAGAACAAGAAGCTCAATAATGTTGTTACAGGGATTATATTTTTTTCTCAAGATAATACAGTTCTTCCCTACTCATTCTCACTATAAAAAGGCTACACGAATAATGTGTCTATGTATTAATACCTCACCATTAGGTTATAACTAGCTATGAAGATGTACATTTCCAACCTGAACATCAAAGGGTATTCAGAACTGGTGGTAAATCAGATCAATGGTGAATAGTCTGTCCATAAGGAAGAACTAGGCCCCCTAAATTGATATGTTAGGGGACTGACATCATAGTTCCCCGTTGATCCCATGTTTGAATATATTCCATGAACATAGAAGGATTGGGCTGATGCAATGGCTAATGCAATCATTGTCTTGGCTGACCCCTATCAGGAGGAGGAATCATTATGCAAAGCTCATCAAAGAATGGCCTCATTGATTTACATATATAATATAAATGAGATCAATTAAGTCATCACCAATCTATATCATGATGATCCAGGGACCACCCCAGATTGACGGATCCCATAATCATATATCTTAAGGATGGTACTCTCCCAATGTAACACTTGAATGTTCTTTATGGAAAATTTTATATAAATAATTTTAATTATTAATTCACTTGTGTTTCACATAATAAAGAGTTTAAAAGAACAATGAGACTCACTTATTATAAAATTACCATTATATCCTAACCTTTTGGTTAACGGGAATCATTATAATAACTTATGAAAATGTATTTTCAATTCTTTAGCTATCAATTATTTATGGAAAATAAAAATTATATATTTTCACTTTTGATTGAATTACAATTGGAAATAAAATTAAAGAGATATATATGTTATAAACATAATAAAAAAAATTGTTCATATAATTGATATTTTAATCAAAGGGTATGAATAAACCCTGTTTTTTATAAAACCCTACTATTTTTTATGAAAAGATAGTTAATCTTTTCCCTTTGAATGGGGAACCCCTTTTAAATTTAAATTTTCACACATTAATAATTTTTATATCCAAACATAAACATGTTATTTAAAATATGGTATATAAAAATTTTCTTTGGTTGAATTTATGATATTTTCTGATAACATTCATGTTTTGATGAATAGTAACAACACACTAAATTTTAAGTGAAAACAACTTTTTTCATCAATATAATTTATATGGTTAAATTATAATATTTAATGGTGTTAAAGTAAAAATAAAATATATTGTTATCATTCAATATAATTTATGTAGTTAGAATTAACTTTACATTCAGTTCATATGTAAAAACATTTCAATCTTTTGTAATGTTTTATCTTCTAAAAACCCATTCTCTTATTCCGACAACGGGATTGATTTTAAATTATCTACTAAACATTAAGTGTTTTGAATTTCAAAAACCAGACTCTATATTTGTAATTAGAAGGTCCAAATTATGTTAATAGGCTAATTTTATTTTTGGGCGTTATGAATAGTATCTTTGGTTATTATTTTTATTACCATGGTTAAAAGAAAATAATAAAATTAAAGGTAAAAATAATATTATAAAATTACCTTAAAACCAGTAAAAAACATATTTCATGACAAAATTTGACCCTTATCATCAATGTTTCTAAATGGAATCACTTTATGGACACTTACCTATTAATATGATATGAATGTAATAAAAACTAATGAATGTGACAAAATGATACAATATCATTTTATATAAGAAAACTAATTTTAATATATGAATAACTAGGAGATAATATCGACTATAGATAGTCTATATAAATATAATAGAATTAACTACCTCATATGAATTTTTAAATAATTTTTAGAGATTAAATAATTTCAATTAATTTTCAAACAATAGTGATGTAAAAATTATTTTATTAATCAAAATATCAAATAATTGGTTTTAAAAAATATAAAAGTAGAATCATATGCACTGATTAATGTTGTCCCAAAATTTTATTGGTGATTATAACATTTTAGGAGTGTATTTAATATTTTTTTCAAATTTATCTTCAGTGTGGATGTTTTTAAAGTAAAATAAATTAACAGTGTCAAAATTGACCCTATTGATAATTTATAAAAATAACATTTTATTAAATTATTTAAAAATAATAAAAATATTTAAAAATTATAAAGTACTAATTATAAGATCTAAATTTCATAAAATATCAATTTATGGTCAATTTACACCATATATGTAAATATTTACAACCATTAAAAATTTAGAATTTTATTACCACAATTAAAATTAAAAAGAATAACTATGTGAAAAAAAAATATATAGATTAAATTGAAAAAAAATAACATGTAATAATTTTATTTGTGGATGATATTTGAAAACCTATATCATCTTATCTTATTAATTGTGAGATTTTTGAGGTTTTGGTGTAGGGTTTGATTTTATTATAAATTATTATTTATGGAGTTTCCAAAAGTTCCACTCACCTAAATTATAAAATGGTGCCTCCTCCCTCACCTATAAACTTAATTTTGAGATTTCAAGCATGGAAATACCCCACCCTTTTTCCTTCTATGCTTACCTATTTTCATTATAGAGGTTCTGGCCATCTTCAAAGACAAACTCTAGTGTTCTAATAAGGAATTTAGAGGAAACACGTCGAGGAAGAGGTAATATCTTCTATCGATCCTTTAAAAAATTATTCTTCTACATTATCTTCATTAGTTTTCTCATTATAATGCAATAAAATGTGTATCACTGATATACTTATATTTTATTATAAATATGAAACAACCATATTTCACCTTCTATCTGTCATATTAAAAATGAATTCACCGTGCGTGCATACGAGCGGCTTACCATCTCCACATCATGATGTAATCTGTTTTTCACCACCACGTTACATAGATGGGTATAATAATGGAAATAATAACTATTTAATGTTATTATAAAATGTTAATAATTATGAAATATTATAATATATCCACTTTAATACCATTCATATTTTTTTGGAATGATATCATCGCTCATGCATACGTATGACCTACTGTATCCACGATGTGATGTGATTCATTTTACATGATCTTCATTAAACCAGGATTAAATATATGAATTGAATGAATAAATATGATATATGTTATAATAATATAATCTATACATTTTTTCACTATAACTTATGAAGTGGAATGTGATCTAAATCGATAAATCTTGTTTAAGAACATAAAGCAGATAATATCCGAATAACGAGTGACAATGAAATGTTACTAACAAACGGATGAAAATATAATCACATATGATATCATAAAAGTGATTACTATTCTTGGATTTAAGGAATGTATCCAGTAATCATTGGAATAAGGAAGAATGCATATTTTGTAAAAGGATTTATGGTAATTCAGGTTATTACTAAGATTCAAGTGAATATATGACGAGGTTATTCACATTTTTGTAATGTGACAACCAATAGAAACTTTTTAATATACAAGGGAATCAATTTAATGATAATTTCATGACTCTTTTTCTAATTTTTTGAATTTTATCTTTTGAGAAAGGTTATAAGGTTAAACATTCATGAAAATATTAAGTTAAGAATCAAAATATGTATTTGTGCCTTGAGTTTGTGTTTAAAACATTAGTTAAAAATCTAATTAGTGATTAAACATATTTCAAGTATGTACAAATTTTAAATTTTTGTAAAAAGGACATCGTGTACGTATGATGACAACCAATCATGTATGGCAAGGCAATGGGTCTTGAACCAATGACTGGAGGACAATAAAGGTTTGATGCCTACCATTTGCCTATGTGATGACCTAGTTAATGCGTATTTATTTTTTAATTAATAAATATTTATTATGAACTATTAGTGTAACTTTTTTTAAAGATTAATTCATGTTGTTTTCTTTGAGAAAAATAGTTATACTTTTTATTCATTATAGGCCTTATGCTCCATTAAAATCATATTTTAGTGCTTTATTCATCAATGTTAATTTTAGGAGATTCAATCCATGAGGTAATGGATGTTTTAGAAATTGATCAAATCACAACCCAAGAATGAAATTTTGTTTACAGAAACTTATCAAGAATTACAAAATTTTCTGAATGTGATACAAAAACAGGTTGTCCTAATACTTTAATTTCTATTAAAGTAATTGATTCTAGAGTCATCACAAATTTATGGCTTTGAGGCCCTAAACATTCATTTTATCATTCTCATGTTTTTTATTTAGTACCTCAATCACTCCCTATAAATATTTACCCCTTTACTTCTAGTCCAATATCCACTCCAAACATATGTTCTCCAATGTGGAAACCCAATTATATGTTACTTTGGGTTGTAGTTATGGTTAAAAATTTACATTTTAAGGGAATTATTAGTATATATTTTTATGATGTGGGTATTAATGAATGAAACATCCAAGTATTAAACCTTTGATAAACCAAATGAATTTTTAGGGAGAAATTCATTTTAAGGGGGTAGAAGTAACACCTGAAGATTTTGAAAATTATTTTTTAGAGTTAATTAAACATTTCACTATTTTTCATTTCACATGACACTAGAAATAGTTCTTTATATATATATATATATATTAAAAAACTAAATCAATCATTCCTTTCACACAGAATACCAACTTGTCTTGTGCTACTTGCAATACCAACTTGGCTTGTGCTACAGGCAACACCGACTTTTCATATGATTCATGAAACACTGAGTTTCTATGAAACATATCTTTTATTATTTTAATTATTTAGAAAAGATAATTATAACTTATACATTAAAATTAGTAATAACTACTTTTCAAATATTTTGTTTTATATAAATAAAACATATTGATAATGAAAGATATTATTTTTGGTAAAGTAAGTTTATGTTAAAAAAATGTTTTCATGATTAAATTTCATTTAATAATAAAAGTAATTTAAAAACAATCATAAATGTAATTGCATAAAATAAAATTATTTTTTGATTTTATAACACTGAAATTATCCATTGGTTAATTTTTGGGATTTCTGTGAGAAACTATATTTTTGGATTAATAATGAAAAATATTGCTTTTTAGTTAAAAATTCCCTTTTTTCTATTTAATAATTAATGATTAATGATATTATAAATATTTTTTATGATAAAATTATATAAATATTACATCAACTTATACAATGAAATTCATTATAACAAATTCCACTTTGATACTGAATATAAACTCTTAACAAACATTATGAACTTTTTCGTACTTTAAAACCCTGTTATTTTGTTCTATCTACAGGATCAGCACTAATCTTAATTTCGACTATTCTATGATCGGAATTTCAAAAATCCTACATAAACCATTGTATTCATTCTAATTTTTATAGTCTAAAATTACCATGTTATTATTTTGGCCAAAATGATAAGTAAAAGTGATTATAATTTATCATAGCAGTTAAGGCAAAATTAAACATAATTAGGTACTAAACCATGAAAATAAAGTCCCAAATGACCTAGAAACTTGTCCAAAGACAATTTTATGTACATATATTATCTAAAGAGATTAATTATTTATTTGGGTTGTTTTTTTAGGAATTCCGTTAAGTAATATCATGTTAACACCAAATTTGTTTCTAAAAATTCCATCTGAGTCATTTTCAATCTCTATAAAATGCCACCACCTCTACCCATTCCTCACACCTCTCAAACCATTTAAGTTCATCCATGATCCAGCCAATTAGCCTCCTAAAATCCTTCCTTTTAATTTTAATCCTATATTTGGGAAGAAACCCTATCAAGGAAACAATTTTGCACAAACCAAAAGGAGTTACCCGATTAAGCGGTAACGTCTTCTCTCAAGCTCATTTCCTTTATTTTCCTTCTCCACCCCTCCACTCTCTTTATTCCCTTATTTAATAAGAAAAAACAGTGTCATATATATACTAGGATTTTTTTAATCCAATTTTCTTACCTAAACTTACACACAACTCCACCTAATGGATATTGAACATACTGTTTCTGTGTTCGGCAAACTACTTCCACACAAAACGATAATTGTTCATTTCTCGTTTACAACCAATCAGGGTGGTCATTATAATGTAAAATCTATTTATATATTTATTATATTATATTTATTATTTATTTAATCTTAACTATTATTAAAAAACTCTTTTTACCTTCCATTTGGTTTAAATACGATAATCTCATTTGGGGAGATGTGTTCAACTACCCCCTCAAAGCAATGTGATTCGTTCACACACCACATAGAATGTATTAAGGATGGATTTAATGAAATTATAAGATATATATATATATATATATTCATGATACATTAATAATTATAGAAATATAAATACATGTATATATATACATATTTATTTTATATACTATCTCTCAATACGGTAATAAAAATAGAAAACAACGTTCAGGCATATGTATGGCTTACCGTATCTATGAATGGTGTATTCCATTACATACTTCATTATGATATGTATTGTTATAAAGTAATTATACTCTATATAACATTTTCTTATATCATTTTCTACATTCTACAATCATGAGATAAGTATATGGATTAATGATATAACCAATTAAGACACATGCGAAGAACAAGGTGAATATTACATGAAGTTAAACATTAATATAGGATCATTAAAAAGTGTAAATTATAAGGTCATAATCAAAGAATATATGTAAATTTTAATAAGAATGTTATTCTATAAATTATTTATAATAAACTTATATTTATTATACAGGAATCTTTAACGAGTACAGAGAGAGTCAAGACATAAGGTATGGGGATATAATCACACATTTAATTTCTGTGAGATACAAGCTATGTTAACCACTCATTCATTATTTTTGGTGTATGTAAATAACATTATTGTATTATATTTATCTTGTGCTTTAATTTATAGTTATTAACATACCAATTTTATGATCCTTATTTCATATGGTTTAAGTTTTAAAAGTTACCAAATTGGTAAAAATGTTTTCGTCACAATTTGTCTTCTTGGAGACTCGTGTTTTTTTATGAACATAAACTATTTTTTCAGGGTGAATATACTTTCATTTTACATGAAATATAATGAATATAATTCCTTTCATGATATTATATTCTTCATGTAATTACCTTTCCTTACTTGAAGAGCATGATCCAAAAATACCAAGTTATAAGTGTTTATTGAGACAATCTCATTGCTTTTATAGATTGTTTCTGTTTATAATTACTTTGATAAAATTTTATGATAAATATCTCAAGAATATTCCTTACTGTCCATATCCTCTATTATTTCATTATATACTAATGTATTGTTTCAATTTTCAACTCTTTGGTATATAATTTAGTTAAGATATTGTTTTTAGGAAAACCAGACATTACTCTCTCTTTGGTGAGAAATATTTGTTTTCTAAAATTGGTTTCCAAGAAAATTTTACCATTCCTATATAATATATAAATGGAATTTTTACACTTTTTTCTTTACCAATCGCTTCAAGGAAATCTAATAGTCACCTCCTAAACATGGCATTTTTCTAACCATTTTTCTGTGAAAAAGGAATCTTCTTTGACCTCGTATGACATGTCTTGATTTACCCTCAATAATTTCTGGGAAGATCAATTTGCATTGAAAAAAAGGCCAATCTTTAATAAAATGTTTTTAAATAGTATTTTTCAAGGAAAATTGTTTTCAAAATGTTTTCAAACTTCTTTCATATTTCTTCATTGAAACCTATTTTCAAAATATTTTCAAGTCTTATGTACAAGTTTTCTAAGTGCTTTAAAAGAAATGGTTTTCAAAAAGTTTTCAAGATTCTTTATATGTTTCCAATAAAAATTATTTTTAAATTTTTTTAAGATTTCATTATATGTTTTCAAATTATTATCAACAATATTGTTTTCATAACATTTTGAATCTTTCTTTAAAAAATTTCAAGTGTTTTCATGAAAATGGATTTTGAAATTTTTTGAACATTATTTTAAATTTTTTCAAGGAAAATGGTTTTTCAAAATGATTTAATATATTATTTATATTTTTTCATTTTATTTCATAAAAAATTGTTTTCCAATGGTTTTATTTATTAAAAATCATTTTTCAATCAAGAATGGATATTTTCCTCAAGAAATGTTTTTAGAGTATATTTCAAAATTATTTTCCTTATAAGATAACATCTATTGATGTTACTCATTTCTTTCAATAAAATGATTTAAATAATCCTTTCACATCCTTTATATTAATGTGTTATTATTAATACCGTGGTATTTATTAAACATGTTTCTCTTTCAAAAGTTATATACGTTTGAAACCTACTTCTTTTCATGGGTTATGTTTAACATGAAATCATTATGAAACTTGGATATTTCCATAGGTAATGATATGTTTACATGTTTATGATAACCAATTCATTTGATGGGTTATGACATGTTTATTCTTGATTTTGTGGTACTATTTTGTATGATTTCATTAGGGAGAAGGTGGTACCTATATCTCCATTCAAAGCATTCAGTAACAATTTATATCTCATGAGATTAAACAGGGATAGAACTATGGTTACTTAGCTCAGTAATATTGTGATGGGATAAGGGTTACATTGTTAAGTAATTTTGTATTGGAATGAGGGATACTCAGATCACTAAAATAGGGCTGGAATGAGGGTTACTCATTCCAATAATACAGGGTTGGAATGGGGGTAACTTAGTTCAGTAATACAGGTCCAGAATGAGGGTTACTCAGTTCAGCAATACAGTTATGGAATGGGGGTTACACGGTTCAGTAATACATGGTTGGAATGAGGGATAATCAGTTCAGTAATTTAGGGATAGAATAAGGGTCACTCAATTAAATAATTCAGGGATAGAATAGGGGATACCTAGTTTAGTAAAGGACTTGTTCCACTAATATGGTTTTGGAAGTGATGCCTTGACTACTATTTAAATCATTGTATGATTATGTGTTTCCAAAATTCTTTGTCTTACACTTATGTTATGCTTTCATGAATTTTGTCTTTTAATTTATTTGGATTCATGTCTAATAGACCTCAAATATTTTTTCCATGATCTTTGTTATGAACTTTGATATGTAGGGTATGATATTGTATTTTCATGATCACATTCTCATACCCTTATGATCATTTTTATTCTTACAAGTCTCACATGTTTTTTCTTTCGGAGCATTTGAGCTCACCCATTTCTTATGTTTCCTTCCTCCAAGTGATGATGAAATTTTTTAGGTAGAAATACTAATGGTGTAGATCTTTATGGGAGATTTTGAAGATCATTCACAGGGATATAGGATTTTTTTCCCTGTTTCCAATGACAATAAACTATTAAAGTCCTCTGGCTTACATTCTAGTAATGTTTTGAATATTCATCTAAAATGATTTAATATTCAGATAAGTTAATTCTAGGTTTCTATTTCTTATAAACCATATTTTTTATTTTTTAGGTTCAAAATTCTCCTAATGTGATTTTCCTTTGAGGGAACAGGTGTATCAGGGGTTTATGGGGATTTTTAGGGGCCCAAAATCCATTATTAGTGGTGAAAAAGGCTTGAAACACGGTCCATTAAAACTATGTGGGGAAGGATGCATGGTTTGATAAATTGTTCAATGCATAGGAAGAGAGAAAGAGGAGGTTTCATAGATAAGATGAACTGTGTGACTTGAGGTGCATGACCATTTAGGAATGTCTACAATTTTGAAAGCAGACTTTTGAACAGTTTTCACACAGTTAGTAAAACTGTGTGAGGTAACCATTTGGGTTCTATTCTCTTATTTAAAACCATCCATGGTAAGTTTAGAGTTTTTCAAACCATGCACTCAAACTACACTACCCCTTTAATTTGGATAATTTTATAATTTTAAATAAAATTAAATTATAATTTATAAATAAAATCTCATTGTAATCATACACATAGAAGAGGAACATTTTTAGAGTTCCCTTGAGTGGCAATTATTTTATTTGAACCTATTCTTATGATCAATCTCTAATTCAATTTTAGAATGTCTTCTTAGATCCACATTGTAGAGTACATGATTCATTTTTATCCTTTCATCATTTTTTTCCTAAAGACGGTGCGATTTAGGTGCAAGTTGATTTTACCTAATTTCTGGTTCTTCATCTATTCTTTTTTTTTCTCCCAATCTGAGTATAATCAGGCGTTGATATTGAATAATTAATCTACAACCATTCTATGTTAGTTGGACTAAAAATTTTCCTTTTTTTTGTGATTTTTAGACATAGATTTCATTGTGTGACCCGCTGGACTTTCAACAGTGACCCTGAAATTGAAAATTTTAATTGAATTAAGTGAATCTAGACAACTTATAGATTCTATTATGTTACTTTGTGATTTGTTGGGGGATGTTTGCCAAACCCAAGGCCACTCATCGTATGTTCCTTATGAATTTATCTTGTTTATTCATGGTTAATACAACCATGGGATTTGTTCTCATGGTTACCTAGTTAATCGAAGTTCAATTTTATTTAAACAAGTTTAAATTTATTAGTCATGAGTTTTATTGCCTCCTTTGCAAGTTAAGGATCTTTTATTGCATCCGTATATATAAATTAAACTTCATAATGGTTTATTTGGAAATTGTGACAAGGGTGTGTGTACTCTTTGGTTTCCTTAATTATGAAATGTATCTAATGAGTGGGTATACTCATTATTTTTGTTTGGATTAAAATGGCTATTTGAATGGGTAGACTCATATGGTGAAAATGGCATATGATATGAAATGATAAATTATATCAAATGGTTAATGAATGAATATATTCCTAGGACAATGTTCCTTGTATATTTAACGCATTAGCAGACAATATTGATTGAGTTTTCTCCTTGGGTCTTGATTTCATGTGATGCCTTGGGCCTTGCTTCCACTTTGATTCAGATTTCTTGGACTCACATAGGAAATTTTAGGAAGATGTGCTCCTAGTACTCTAACAAATTCCTAACAGATTTTCCCTCAAGATGCTCCTTAGACATGATGAGGATCCATTGTTCTTCTACACCTTGGATCCAGACCTTCGTGTTCTCACACAACGATTGTATGACAAGACCATGGGTAATGTGACATGTGTGATTATTAGTCTTGGTAGTGGTTGTTCTGGATTTTTTGGTTCTTTGAAAAAGATGTGGTGACCTGATATGTATGGATGTATGAAATGGACATGTTGAATATTTATATTTCTATAGTAGATAACTTGTTAAAATATTGATAATTGTTTTTCTGATAGCCTTGATAGTATAGTTAGGGTCGTTTTCTTATTGGTGGATATTCCTTTGGAACATTGTGTTTCTTTACAGCATTCATAGTTTACATGAACAATTCGTAGCTTGTTATACTATACATCATGTATTGTATAGATTTTTGAGTGGTTTCCTATTGGGATTGTATCTTAATCCTTGTTCAGGCATCATTAGGTATGTTAATAGTCTATTTGGAAGTAGGTAGAGATAGTATAAATCACCCAAAATTCGATGGAGGGTTTTGTTAATTCATAAAAGTAGGGGAGTATGAGATCGAGAAGAGGCTCATGATTCTATTCATAGATAGAACTTTTTGTAATTTTTAGTATTTTGGATACATTTATTTTATTATAATATTATGTACCTAATTTGGATTCTTTATATAGACATGTAACATCATCATTGTTTATGAGACACTTCTGGAATTACTGTTATATATTCCTTCTATTATCTATTTTCTGACTATTATGATGCTTCTACTATTGACTTTTTGTTCCTATTTTTCTCTATTACACTCTTGTAATGAGGTAATAGTATCCTCATTGACACACCCATGTCCCGCACAACTAGTAGAATCCTTTTGAGTTTGGAGATATGTGCTTGAGGCCATGTGACCAACTTGGATCAGGGCACTATCGAGTGGTGTTTGGGTTTGAGATGTTACAAAGTGGTATTAGAGTGGATATGTTTCTAGTTTTCTTTACTATTTGGTGACATTTGACATTTATAGGATGGAAATGGAATTTTATAATGAGTTTGGAATGGGCATAGCTAAACTATGTATAGGAAAAATCTAAATTGCGTGAAATTAATTTTTGATTTTCTGTATTTTGACAATTACATTCGATTTGATTCCATTGTTGGGTGAGGAACATGCAATTTGATATTAATATTGATACTATTAAGGGTTATAATTCTATTTTAACTCAATGTGATGGGGTTATGACATATCAAGAATCATTTTATGCACATTATAGGAATTTCATGCCATTCATTATGCCATTAAATTTTGGATGAATTATTTATTTCATGTTGTTGTGATAAGTGTTGATAATGTTTTTCTTACCATTATTTTATATTTTCTAAATTGTGTTATGTTGAAAATTTGGTGGATGCATTTTTTTTCCTAAGTAGTATGGGACCCCAGGTATTGTAATTTGGAAAACCATTTGGTTTAACCTATCTAAAGTGAATTTGTTATAATTTTAAAATTTGTGTGAATTCAAATCAGAATGACTTGTGATGAAATGAAATTAAAATTTAAATGAAATTGAAAATTAAATTGAAATTGAAATTGGAATGTGATCATAGAAATAGATGCATGACCTAAAACCAGCTACAAATTGGGAAAGAGGTAGTGTCTCTATTGGTTTATGCTAACTATTCTTTTTATAGTCCTAGACTAAGGAGCAATCTCTATGGTATGACCATGTTTTAGGAGGGTTTTGAAATGTAATACACTTTTGAGTTGTAAAATTTGATATCATTATTTTGTGTGGAATTTTTTTTCATTATAGAGGTATGCCACCATGAATTACCCTAGTCATATTCTATGAGGGTTCAGACGACCAAACTCTGAAGGTGGTGGGCTATAGGCTACTGGTTGATTCTCCATTAGTGACAACTGCAGCACTAGCTATTTTTTCAGACATAGGTATTGAGTAATAGTCCTGCGAGGGACTATATCTCTACCTAAAGTACATTTATGGATCACTAAATCCTGAATTTTCTATTTATAGTATGATGTGTGTGTTCTAGTTTTAGTATCCACCCACATTCTCAAGGGATGGTGGTCCATTCGCTGCTGGGACGTGGATAGAGACAATGATGTTCTTAGAGCATCTTGAGACAACTCCTAAGAGGAAAATGAAGATTGTAAACTATAGGATTTTTGGAGTGGAAAAGTGATAGTTGGATGTTCTGAACCAGGATGACAGGCTGTGAGATATGGTTTCATCTGATTTCTAGACCATATTATATGACTATTTCTACCGTGAGACTCTGTGGGTAGAGTGGGATAGTGAATTCATTAATTTAAAGCAAGGAACTAGGACTATCATGGAGTACCAAGATTGATTTATATATTTGAATTATTTTTCTCTAACATAACTTACTGATGAGATATCAATATATATACACTTCGAGAAAGGTATCTGACATGCCTTCATAACTTACATCTACTTGCTCATATTATCCCCCATCATTGAAATTATGAATTAGGAACTACTTATAGATTGAAACTTGAGGGGGGATGGGGAATATAATATGGAAGTGTTGTTTCTGAACCAATTAGTTCATATTCTATTGGTTTGAAGCACCATTTTCAGGCTTCCCAATTGTTGAATATGAGTCAGGTTGTGAGTACTAGAAGATTAGTGTTCTTTTATTATTGTGGCAGGTAGGGTCACCAGAATAAAAAATGTATTCGTGACGCATTCGACTTCTTATCTTACAAAATAATGGGCCATGTGAAACATTTTTACAAGGAAATCCCTCCAGCTATGAGTTGTATGGGGTTAGCTCCGACACTAAGTTTTTGAGATGTTTTCTTACCTCCAAATCTAGAAGAGTTATAAAGTAGTGATGGTCATTCAGGTTGAGGTAGTGGTGATTGTGGCCATGGAATACAGGTGTTAGTTACACTAAGATGTCAGAGTTGGCCTACTCCAACCAGTGAGGTTATGTCATAGAGCCTTGGTTTTGTATTGATATTTTTAGTATGGCTTACCCTCATATAGCAGGGTGCTAGACCATCTACAGTGAGGGGTATGATCTTTGTAGCCTTTACTACTTTGTCTTCTCTTTTTGATATAGGTAAATCATCGAGTTTCATATCTACACCTGCAGTTAAAAGCCTTTGGATCATTTTACTATCTTATGGTAGAGTTATGACACTAGAAACTCCCTTAAGGTTCATAAAGGAGGGTGTACACTAGTTTATAGAGTTCTCCTTGAGGTTAGGGGTGTCACATCATAAAGAATCTTTATATCCTGAATATGATAGGGTTTGATGTCATACTCAGGATGGACTAGATAGTAGATTATCATACCTAAGTTGAATGTTATTTCCATAGGGTGACATTCACATCCCTAGTTGGTGTTGTTTATACTCACAGGGGTAAATGGGATGTCCAGGCAATCTGAGATGGACCAGAGCATCATGGGCTATGAAGGATGACCATACAAATCACTAGTTTATATCTAGATGATTCGAGAACACATCAGGATGAATTTCCTCTAGTGGAGGATCATTTCTGGGATGTGTGCCCATATGAATTCTCCTGTTTAACTTATGAGAGATATGTGGAATTTTCCACCAATCTAGTTCCAAGAGCTACAACGATATCCATTCCTCCTTACTAGATGGCTATGATGGGGTTGTAGGAGCATAACAAGAAGCTATAGGATTTGGATGCATAGGGGTTTATTCAACCCAATACTTCTTAATGGGGTTCATCAATCATTTTTTTAAAAAAAATTGTGGTACCCAAAGGCTATGCATGAATTGTCAGACATTGAACCTGATGATTTTTAAGAAATGATATCACTTTCTATATATGTATGAACTTTTTTATTAGAATCACAGAGACCTGGTGTTATCAAAAATTGATTTGATATCCAGATCTCCCTAGGTACATGTCTGAACTATAGACGTAACTTGTACAACCTTTTTGTAGAACGTATTGTCTATATTATTATTTGGTTATGTTGTTTAGTCTCACGAATGTGCCATCGGTGTTCATGGAACTAATGAACAAAGTTTTCCATCCTTATCTAGATTCATTTGTGGTGGTTTTGTGGAAAATATATTCATGTATTACCATAATCAACAGGATCATGCCAAACATCTTAAGATCATTTTTTATACACTGAGAGAGAATCAGTAATATGATATTCTCAAAAAATTTATACTAAAAGATGGATCATATTCACTTCCTTGGTCATATTTTATCTGAGATTGGTGTATACTTAGACCTAGAGAAGGTGAGAGATATGATTTACTGGGAGCATCTCAAGAACATCTTTGACATACAGAGTATCTTGAGGCTATCTTAGTATTACAATCACTTCAGGTAGGACATATCAAAATTATCCTAACTATTTATGTTAATGACTAAGAATGGTGTGATGTTTCAATAGTTAGATACCTATGAGATAGCCTTTGTAGAGCTGAAATGGGGATTAACTTCTGCATCGGTCTTGATAATTCCAGATTATGGAATAAGCTACTCTATGTATTATGAAGCATCAGATATCCATCTTTGAGTAGTACTGATGTAGAGGAAATAGATTCATTGAATATGGGTCTCAGTAGCTGAGGAAACATGAGATAAATTACTCATCCCATGATATCAAATTAGTTATTGTTGTTCATGCTTTTCATTGTTCAATACATTACTTACTAGGAGAGGATTTTGTTGTGTACGAAGACTAAAAAATCATCAAGTATATATTTACATAGCATGATCTGAATTTGAGGTAGTGATGGTGTGTCTAATAACTCCATTATTTTGACATTGATTTGAATATACACCTGGGAAAGACAGTGAAGTGGAAAATGCACTAAGCAAGAGGACTCAAATATTGTTTGTTCAACGGCCAATAGTGATTGGTAGCTCATGGATTTTTTCTCTCATATACATTTGGTGGTGTAATATAGTTTGGGAAAAAATTATTTATCATCCTTATTTGAGACCCCTACCATGTGTTATAGAGTGAGGATGAGTCATCTATCGGAGTCCAATGGAAAAGTCCTATAAGAGAGTGTGGCTCATGAGGATCCCCATCATGGTTGGACTGTAGGTAAGGATGATATCCTTCATATCCATGGTTATGTTTGGGTTCCAAGGGACATACATGGGGATATGATGTGGGAATTTCATGCCTCTAATTGGGATGTGCATCCTGGTATCATGAAGATATACTGTGAATTACTCTGTTAGTTTTGTTTTGGGGAATGAAGCATCAGGTAGTTGGTTTTGTTATGAGGTGTTGCACCTATCCTCAAGTGGAGACGGTAGATCAGTGACTAGATAGACATTTAGATTAGTTACCTACTCTCAAGTATAAATGCGATGATGTAATGATGGATTTTGTGACCAGTTTACTGAGTTTTCCTTGAGGTAACAATGATGTGTTGGTTGTTTTTAACAGCATGATGAAAGTTTGAAATTTCTTGGTAATCAAGGGGGACCTTCAGTTTAAGAAGTTATTAATAATTCTCATATATATGAGATAGTACATATTCATAGGGTCATATTCACTATCTTTTTGGATAGGGACTCCCCCTTTACATCTCATTTAGAGAATATATTACAGAGGGTGTTTTGTACATAGGTGCTTCTAAGAATAGAATACCACCCTCATACTCATTTCTAGTCAGAGCGTAAAATATAGGTGCATGAGGATATGATGCGAGAATGCATCCTAGATTTTGGGGAATCATGGGGGAGGCAGATACCCCTAGTTGATTTAACCTACAATAAAAAATATCAGGCAACAATAAAACTGTTAAGTTATGTGGTTTTGTATGATAGGCCAAGTTGGTCACCCCTATTTTAGTTTGAGGCAGCTGAGATAGATTTACTAGGACCATGGATTATGTGGATGAATTTTCAATATGGCCAGTTGATTTAAAATTGGATTTCTACTCTATAGTCTCGATTGAAATCTTATGTCGATCACTGTAGACGACCTTTGGAGTTTGAGGTCAAGGATCAGGTCTCTATATGTTTCTCAATGAGGTTGGGAAATAGATGGATTAGGAGGCAAGGTAATATTTCACCATAATATTTTGGCCCATTCAATATTCTAGATTGATTATTGTACGTACCCTATTGGTTGTAGTTAACTTAGAGGTACCAATCCATGCACGATATCTTCTATGTATCTCAGTTTCACCGTTATCATTCAGATATATCTCATTATTTTTATCCCATGGAGGATGAGTTACTATAATATTCATCCTTTGAGGGGAATCATATTTCTTTCGTTGAAAGTAACATGAAGGTGCTCTGATTCTGGATAGTTCCTCTATTATAGATGTTATGGATGCAATGTAATTTGCAAGATGAGACTTGGGATTCGGAGGCAAAAGTATGTGCCCAGTGGCCAATGTTTTTCATCGAAGAATCATGACCACCACTCATAGGGAAATTAAGGGATTAATTGATTTAAGGAAGAATATGGTATGAACCTGTATTTTCATATGATGAAAAAATCCCTTCATTTTCAATTTTAATGTTTTAATTTGTCCAAATGTGATTACTGTTTGAGTTAATAGGTTTCTAGAGGGTGTCTGTGGAATGTTTAGAGCCTGGAACCCAATTTTTGGGGTGAATATTTCCTAGCACATGGTTAGTTCAAATCGTGAAGGGTATTCCACATGGTCTAATAAACTGTGCAAGACATGGGTGGAGAGTAGGAGGAGGATGAATGGTTTATCCCAACCGTGTGGCTTGAGGCACACAGTCTTATGAGAATGTCTATAATTTTGAAAGTGGGATTTATTATAGTTTTCAAATAGTTACTAAAATAGTGCAACATAACCAAGAGGGTTCCTTTCTCCTATAGCTAACCATGAATAATTGGAGCGTGATTTTTCAAAACCTGAGCTCAAACCATGAAACCCCTTTAATTTGGGTTTTTTTAATTTTAAATAAAATTATATTATATTATAAACCTAAAATATGATTTTAATACTACACAAAATGGAGGAACATCTTGAGATCTCCATTGAGTGACACTTGTGGGATTTGATCCCATTCCTCCATCCAATATCAGATTCATGTGCGTAATGTCTCGTTAAATCTTCATCATGGAGTAATCGATTCCATTTTATCCATTCTCCATTCTTCATCCTACCGTTGATTTTTTTTAGGTGCAAGATGATTTTCCCTAATTTAAATTTCTTTTTCAGTTCATAAATTTTATCATTATTTGACTTAAATCAGGAGTTTATACTATACAATCACTCTGCTAACAATATATGGTAGGTGGTTTATAATTTTCATGTTTTTTGGTGATTTAAAGATCTATATTCTATTGTTCCACCAACTAGACTATCTGGTAAGGCCCCAAACTGAAATGATAAATTTAATTAAGTGAATATAGATCTAATAAGGTTTTCTTTATGTTCCTTTGAGATGTATTGGTGGTTATTTCTCTAACCCAAGGCCACCCATGGGGTGTGCCTTATGAATTTACCTTGTTTATTACTAGTTGAACAATCCATGGGATATTTTCTCATGGTATCCTTATTAATGGATGATAAGTTATATTTAAACACGATTAAATTTCATAGTTATGACATGTATTTCCATTAGTGATTGTTGGTTCTCTTGAATAGAAGGGATATATAGAACATGAACTGGTTAGTGGTTCATTTGGATATTGTGGTAAGAGTGGGTATACTATTTGGTTTTCTTGGTTATAAAATGTGGTTAATTATTGGTTTTACTCTTTTTCTATGTTTGGATGTAAGTGGGTATATGAGTGGGTAGATTCCTATGGTATAAAATGAAATATGATATGAAATGATAAATGGTATGGAATGGTGAATGAGAGAATAAATACTTTGGACAAAGTTCCATGGATCTTTAATGAGGTATTAGACACCTTGAATTGAGTATAGTCCATGGGTCTTGATTCTATGGGATTTCTAGGGCCTTACTACCCCTTAGATCTAGCTTTTTTGGACTCACGTAGGACTTGTTTTGTATACATTCTCCTAGGACTCCGACCAATTCATAACCAAGTTTCCATCGACATAATCTAGGGACACTATGATGACACCTTGGTCATCTACAACTTGGATTCATTCCTTATTGATATAAGACATCGATTCTATAGAAAGACCATGGGTAATGTGACGTGTGATTATATGGCTCGACCCTGGTTGTTCTGAATTTTATGGATGTACGTCAAGCCCGTAGTGACTTGATATGTATGGATATATGGAAAGTAAATTTTTGCTATTTTTATTTCTAAAGTAGATTCCTTTTTAGGATCATGACACATGTTTTTTAGGATTCCTTGGTAGGATAATTAGTATAATTTTCTTAGTAGTGTAATTTTCATGGGAGCTTTACATTTCTTTCATACTAACCTGATTTACATGCACAACAATTAGCTTGTTATATTGTAAAACCTAAATTGTATAGGTCATTAGGTAGTTACCTACTGATGTTGCATATCACACCCTATTGGGGCCACATTTGGGTACATGAACAGACTATTATGTTGTAGCTATAGATAGGGTCAAGCACCCACATTTCAAGGGTTGATTTTGTGTTTTGTTCAGAAGAAAGGGCGTATGATATTGAGATGAGGCTCCCAATGTTTTTGGAGATATAAATTTTTGGTATTTTAGGTGTTTTGGATATATGTAGTATACTGTAATGTTATGATCCTATTATGGATTCTATGTAGATACATGTATCATAAACATTATTTTTTAGATAGTTCTGGGACTATTGTTATCTATTTATACTATTATCTATTGTATGGATTTTATACTACATCTTTTATTGAGTGTTATTTCTATTCCACTATGTTACACTCTAGTAATTATGGAACAATATCCTAACATACACACCTTATTCCCTCATTGGTAGTCAACAGCCTTAGGAATTTGGGTAGATGAGATTGATTCCATGTGACCATTAGGGTTCAGGGCATAGTTGAGTGGCATCCAGGTCTTGGATGTTACACAAATATTCTCTTCAAAAAAGTATGAATCTATTTAATGAACATAGTATCTATAAACCCACAATGAAACAATGGATGTGTATCCTCTTTAATTGATTTTTCATTTTAATGTATATTGATTGTGATGCCCATAAAATTACAAAAATTGTCCCCTTATAGTGTAAAATCATACATTTCATTCCATCTGATTGTAAATTGTTTCATTACATATTTTTTTATTAAAATAAATAAGATTGGTAAAATTTTAGGGAAATATCACACAAAGATATCTAATTGATCACCACACTACTCGAGGTTTTGATCAAATAGATCATTCACTTGATATTTTATGGGTTATGTATCCAACTCTATGATGGGTATAGTGAGATATTTCAAATGGGGTTGTTCCCTTGTTTCGTGTATATAATATGATATTTAGTGGTTCATAAGAAAAATTTTAAATATCAAGGGAGGTTAGGAATAATTGGAATACATACGATTAAAACCTTTAGGTGATGATTATAGGAATTATGTAGAGGAGGGGATATTGTATTGATATTATTATAAATATTATAAAATAATAGTCACTCTGATTGGTGGGGTTTGGAAAAAATGATATTCACATGTAGTAAATTTCAACTCTATCACCTCACAGTAGATACCCATATAATTGAATGGAAACACCATCATAATGCTGTATAAACGAAATAATACAACACTCTTATGTATCAATTTCAAAAATGCTCATACAATCCTATTATTTCCACAATGAAGGTGGAAATAACCCATGATAGTCATGAATTTTCATTCTTATTTAGAACTAAACCATATTGTAATGAATACCTATCTGTGTTGGTAGAATATAGACAAGTTGAAATAATATGGATAATAGGTAATCTATTTTTTTCTTTATAGTGTGAAAATTTTATGTTTTATTCCTTCAAAACAATACAATATTCAGTAATATAGCATATGATAGGAAATTTTTATTCAACAAAACCTACCATTACATTATCATTGGATTTTCAAAATTTTAAATAATTTACAGTGATTTTTTTGGGAAAAACTCACATTTTTATATCTATATTTTTTTTATCACCTCAATTATTAAATTTTATTTAAAATACTAACTGGAACTGAATCGAAAAAAATGACTTTAATTAATAGACATATTATAGTTGAATGTTTGAAATGGAAAGAAATGGATGGAAATGAAGATATGTTCATTATTTATTTTTGCCTAATCTTGATAAACATACAAGCTTATTTCAAATTTATTAAAATATACCAATGATTTCCCTATTGTATATATACTATAAATGAAATGTAATTTCCTGTAAAATTATAATGTTTCTATATGATATTAAGAATATATAATCAAAATTCATACCATGTTTAACAATTTACTACAGTTATATTATAATTACCCACATTATTTACAAATAACAATCCAAATAATATTTGATATATTATAGTTTAACACATTAAGAAAATTCTAGTCGAGTCGTCCTAGAGGAATCCTAGACCCTTAAACCTAGATCTTGTGCTAAAAACATGTTCCTTATATATTGGTTTTAATATTAACTAAATTGGACAAAACATAATCATCCATAATAATAGTCTTGATAAAAATTAAAAAGCTAGTAAATAACCGTTACGATTTATGTTTATAGTTTTAGAGAGTTACGAAGAACCCTTAACTATCAAAACACATATTTTTTCTGATTGAATGGACTATGATACTAATCCTTCCAAATTTTCATATTAAATAATAAGCCTTCAAAATTTCCAAAAAAAATCTCCACACATGATATTCCTTCAAACATAACTATGTTATATTCTACTTTATAATATGTGGAAAGTAAAACATAAAAATGGTGATCTTAAATTATATGTAACAAGTTGCATACATTATAAGCTATCATAGAATTTATAAAAATTGAATAATATTATAAGGATAAATGATAATCAAATAATTCATTATAAATAATTATATTATCATGAAATGTGTAGTTGGGTAACATAAAAATATAAATTGAAAATAATAAATAATTTCTTGGTAAAGGAATACATAATGTTAGACATTGTAAACATAACATCAATGCATTGTTCTATGATATATTAAATAATTGTGCATACACACACCAAATACCAAATATATTTTGTCATGTGAGACCTATAAATGTGTCAAGGGACTAATTTTCGAATTTTCTATAAAATAATAATTTCAATTCATTCAATTTATTAAAATAGTGAATAAACTTTACATAATCAACCTGAATTAGTAATCAGTAACCGTATTGTTTTGAAAAAACTAGCATAAAAATTTTCAATACCTTTCATAATACATAATCTACCTCAAATAATAGTCAATACAATATGTAGAGAAAAAATGACCATATAGACTGATTGTATTTCCTTAGTCATTAAATTTTCTATCATCCTTGGTAAACATCCAAATTCTAAATTTAAAAAAAAAAAATATTGTTTACGCATTATTGGGTAGTGGGTGTAAAGAAAGTAAATATGGGAAATGATATAGAATGAATCCATGATAATAAAAAACATGAACATAAAAGATAAACATGATGTAAAATGAGAGATGTGGAGTGATTGAAATCATATTTATAATGAAGATTGTGAACTAAGAATAAATCATTTTTCAAAAAATGATATATAAAAAATAAACTAATAATTGATGAAAGAATAACACCACTTCATCAGAAAATGTGATTTTTAAGGGAAGTAATTTTTTGTATATTTATATACGAAAATGGATGTAAAACATTAGAAATATATTTCCTAACTATTATGTAACGTAGTTTCAAATACTAGGAAAAAAGAGTCCAAAATACTATACATGAGGCGTTAAGGATAAATTTAAAATATTTTTTTGTAAAATAATTTTCAATAATTGAATCATGAAATAGAAAATATATTTATGTTTATAAATATCTAGAATAATATAAAAATATAAATAAGTGAAATAAAATTTATTTTAAAAAAATAATGAAAGTAATAAACATTTCTTTTTCTATAAAATAACTATTTTAAATTAATAAAAATAGTATTTTCGTTGTAAATCCATGGAATATTGTAAAGAAATCCCAAAAATGATGGATAAACATAGATGATGGAAATTTAGGTTGATCTATAAATATCAAATAAATATCCTTTTAAACCTTTTTAAATTAGAGTTAAATGTGATCTGTATGAAAAAATATAGAAATATTCTTTTTTGTGATAATGTAAAAAAGTTCAAAGATCATTGAAAATGTATTTTTTAAATAATTTGAGTATCTAGGAGGACATTGTAACACCCCCGAGATTTTATAAGATATATTCTTTTTAATTTCATTGATTTCTTCTATTGGACACTACACCAAGATTAGCTAGTACTATACGCAACACCGTATTAGCTTGCAGTATACACAACACTATTCTTGGCTCGTGTTACACACAATTTCAAGTTCGTTTTGCGGAAATTATTCTACACAACATTATGTATAGATTTTGTATAATGTTTAAATGAAATTTGTTTTAATTATGTTATACACAACACCAAATGGGTCTTGCACTACACGCAGCCCTGACTAGGCTTGCATTACACGCAATCGTAAACTTCCTCGATAGAGTGTGTAGTACGCAATACAGAGTTTCACTAAACAACGATATGTTATTAAAATATTATATAAACTAGCCGTTATGAATAGTAATAGCCACTTTTTAAAATTTTATAAATTTTATCTTTAAAAATGGACTTCATTTTTGTATTTGGAATATCGAAATTATATTAGGGTAAATTTTTGGTATTTTTCTCAAAACTTTCAATTTTTTATGAATAGTGAAAACACTGAGTTATTGGTTAAAACCGAATTTATATTTAAATAATAATTTATTTTATTTAAATTTATTTTAGGTCAAAAAATATACAAAATACCTATAAAATTTCAATTTAATTCATTGAATTCATTTTATAATAATTTTAGATATATAAAATTTTTATTGACCTTTTTACCGTCTTTTTCCCACCTCCTAGGAACATTTGCAAATTTACATAAAACATAATTTTACAACTTTTGTGAGTTGAATTTCAAAAATTAAAGAGACATGGTTTACATCAACAAGTAAAATGTGGTTCAATGAGATGAAAATAATTTTTGGTGAATAGTAACTTTTAACTTTTATTTACCACGGTTAAAAGTAAATATGGTAATTAAGGGTAAAAATGATAGGATTATTACCCTAAAACATATCCTAATTCTATTTTATAAGTTTAATTCTACCAAAAACAACCTTAGGAATAAGATATTACCCTTTAGGTCCACTTGGATTAGATTAGGACATTTATTATTGTTTTATTTAAAGAAGAGTTCAAATAGTTAAAATCAAAGTTTAATAACTAAAACATTTTTAATACAGGTTTATACATAAGATATATTTGACTATAAATATTCATTATAAAGATAAAACGATTTACTAAATAATGGTAATTTATTTATATTTTTTTAGACATTAAATATTTTAATTTATTTATGACACAATAATGATACAGTAATTACCTAATTTATGAAATATTAACATAATTGATATTATAAATACACAAATGAATGTAATTTGAGACTTTTAATGAATTAAACTAATTTTATAGGTTAATATATCATATTATGGTTGTTTATGTGAATTTTTTTTTGACTTAATAATTCTTTTATGAATTTAGAAAAAACAAAATACCAAATAGTGTCAAAATTGAAATAAAAGAGTTTTTTAAAAAAATATTATATTATTAATTTATATAATGGTCCTAAAAATATAATTTTTGGAAACAAGACTTATATAATACTATATATTACATTAATGAACCAATTGGGGTTCTATTGGAAGTTTAATGTAAGTTTATTAACCATATAGTTTAAGAATAAAAGAAGACACAGTAAAAGTTAAATTATTTAACTTAGAGTTTAATATAAATGATAAGGTTAAAATAGTAACCTAAACATGTCTAAAACATATTGGATGAGAGTATTTCAACCCTTAACCACCCTAGGCTTTACATAATTCACTTTGGATCCATTATAAACCGAATATGAATTTATTATAAAATAATATTTTATGTTTTTCCTAACGTTCCCCTCAACCCTCTTATAAAAGGGCACTCCCCCTTCTCTCTAATTCACACATGAAAAGCCATTTGCTCGGCCAAAGCCTACCCAAATACCCTATCAAATATCCTATGTTCATACTATAGGCATTCCTTTAGTTATAAATCCAACCTATTTAGCCCTTTTGATCAAATCAAAAGAATGAATCCGAAGAAGAGGTAAATATCTCACCACCTATTTCAAGTTCCTTTCTTCTTCCACTTCCTCCTTCTTTGTTGTTTCCATTATAAAATAATAAGTACAGTATCTTATATATTCTGTGATGTTATTATAAAAATTTTGCAACCATATTAGTTATCTTATCCATCCTATGAATGAAAAAGTCACCACACGTGTGTACGTATGGCTTACCGTCTCCACGTCGGGGTGTAGTTTGTTATTCAAACATTTCATCATTTGGATGGGTATAATAATGAGTATAAATGATATAAATAATAAATATATTATTATTATAATTATTTATATATAATATACCATCCAATTATATACTATTTTAATATCAAAAAATGATATTGTCGCTCATGCATACGTACGGGCTACCGTCTTCACGAATGCGATGAGATTCATTTTCCATGATTAACCATTCATGTATGATTATAAAGTATATATAATAAATAATCATGAAATATATTACAAACTAATGATACTGGATTTATGTACACATATTTTCCATTTACATAATTCCATTCAATTCAATAAGGAAACGAAAACAGCATTCATGCGTACGTACGGCCTACCGTCTCCATGAACGGTGTATTTCCTTCCATTTATCGATCTATCGTATATATTTATATGATGAATATATATTATATAAAAATCATGTTTTACATTATATAATTATGTTTATCAGGATATAAGTAATAATATCAAGAACAACAATTCAAAACACGTACGATAAATGAAACGATTTTACCCAAAACGCTGCTTTAACATTGAATTTACTAAAGAACGGGTAATATAACGTCATAAGTGAGTCATATATGATATCATAAATATTATTATGTTTATGTTACAAGTTAATAATATGTTTAAACCCACTATAAAGGATTTTAAAACACATACAAAATAAATTGGACCTATGGTAAGGGATAATTATACCAATCTCGTTCTTATCCAAGATTGTTTATTCATAAGTATTTACTGGGGTTATATTTTTCATCTGTGAACATAAAAATATTTTTTCATAAAGTTCTTAATATTATTCCATGTATTTTTAAAGTCATTTTTACCCCTCCTTGACTTTTAATTTGTGTTATGGAAGGAATTTTTCTTTTGTTTACCATACATGGTAATTTTTTACTATTCCGTTAAAAGTATGAGGATAATGTTTTTTTAACTTATATGGAATGAATGAATTTTTATGGTTTCTTAATGCCATATTTTCATGAATTTTCCTCTACAATATTTCATTATTATTTTCAAAAAAATCCTTTTATTTTTAAATTTCATGGCATTTTTTGAAAAGAAAATGGTTTTGAAGAAGAAAGGATATTTTCCTCAAGAATTCATTGCAAGTGTTTTATCAAAACCATTTCTAATCTAAGATGAAATTATTTAGTATGATTATGTTTCAAGTATAATGTCTCTATTATTTACATCGTTTTATTTTTCTTATGATGAAATGATTTCCATTTGTTTTATATGGATTATGTTAATATGGGATGATGTTTATGAAACCCATTTTTATTCTTTGGGTTATGATGAATGATTTATGTTTATTTTGTGGCACACGTAAGAATGATGTAAATATGAGATGGGTGGGACCTATATCTCCCTCCAATGCATTGGGTAAAGATTTATATATCATGAGATAGACAAGGCTGGAACGACAAGTTAATCTAGTTCAGTGATACAGGAGTGGAACGAGAAGAGAACTCGATTCAGTAAGGGACTTTGTCCACTATGATGGTCTTGGAAGTAATGCCTTGGATAATATGGAAATCATATAATGTGCTTAATGGTTTTCCACAATTACATGATTTATTTTTTCATGATTAATTTTCCTTTATGATCTATGACTTATGTACTTCCAATATTTCTGTCATTTCTCAAGATTTTGATGTTTTATGTTCATGTTTTTACGTTCAAATGTTTATGGATGTTTTTATGTTCACCATGTTTACCCTTACTGAGCATTTGAGCTCAAACGTTTTATGTTTTCTTTTCCCCAGGATATAAAGAAATTTTTTTAGGTAAGAAAACCAAAGGGGAAGGTCTTTATGGGAGATCTTGAAAATCTTTCACCATGATTAGAAGATTTTGTTCCCAGTTTCCAAAGACACTAAACTAATACAGTCATTGCACATCTGTTTTTGACATGTATTATGTATTCCGGAAAATTAATGTAATCTCAATGTACGTCAGGATTTGGGTCTTTACAGTTGGTATCAAAGCGAAGGTTTAATTAACCTTTGGAAACTAGGATCCGAAACTTTCGTGAGATCCCTAGAGATATTTCTAAGTTATGTCTAGGGATGTCCCTAAGGTTAAGTATAAGTATAGGTTATAGTCCCAGAATTATGATAAAGATCATGAATAACCTAGGATTAAACCTATGATTTTAGAGATTGAAAGTACTGCCCTTGATTATGTTGCTTTCCTAGCATTATTTTTTCCTCTCACACTATTCTTTTTGGGTTTTAGAAAATGGCTGGAAACTGGAAGATTCATGTTAATGGAGAATATGATATACAATGGAATTATATTCTTCATGACCTAGAAAATGACATGGGATTTGGAAGGAGAAACATTGTTATCATGCCTAATCAGAAATCTCATAATATGATCAATAATCTCAACTTTGGTAAGTTTCCTGACTCAATTAATAAGATAATTAAGGTGTTTCAAGATGATCAAAGAGGAAAAAAGTTCAATTTTCCTCATGTAAATCATGTGGGAAGAGACATCAAGGAGAATGTTTCAACGGAACTGGAAGATGCTTTGGGTGTGGAAAAGAAGGCCATAAAGCCCGTAATTGGAAAGTAAAGATTTAGGTAACACCATGGACAAGTATAATGGTATTTCTAAGAAATAAGCAATGGTTAGATGTTTAAATTTGGAATTTACGGGAATTATGCAAACCAATTCCCTAATAAAATGTCTCATGAAGAGAATCATCATGGTCGTATGGGTAGTATTTATATTGATGATAATAAAGAGACAACAAATGATATGTGAGATGAAAGAATTTTTGAAGCTCGGTCAATGGTTTAAGAAGGTAGTGGAATGATTTATGTTTATCAAGGTTTATGTTTTATATGAAATGGTACTATGGAATAAAGAAATATATAAGGATTGTTACACTATTGTTTTTTCTAAGGAATTTGAAAGTATGTGTTGAATGGTACTGGTAACCATGAAAGGTTATTCAGATATTTTTAGAAAGAAGATGATATGCGCATAATGAAGGGATATAGAGAAAATGATAGTATTAACAAGATCATGACTAATATAAGGACAAAGTGATATCATGGTTTGAGTATATAGGAATTTTGGGATTTTGGTATGTTGAAAGAGTTAACTTTTGACAGCATTCATGTTTTCACAATGATTATTTGGTAATTCATTTTTCAAAATAATACATGATTAAATAATTCAAATATTTTGTATGTGACCAACAAGATATATCTTAGGATATATGGGGGATAAATGATGGTATTCACATGCTTGTTATATGACCTCTCTTGTAATCATTTTCATTATAATATGAGATTGGACAGAAGTATTTTGAATAAGCCTAAAGATTGGAATGGATTATGCTAGGCATTAGATAGTATTGTTCAAGGCTAGAACTTTTTGATATTATTTAAAAAAGGTTATAGTATTATAGTTTTAGAAAAAGGACTACCCATAAGATGGGTGACAACCCATCGCGTCAGACAAGGATGCGAGAATAGAACCAACAACTGAAGTGTGATAGGCCTTTATCACCTACCACTGGCCTACAGGAAGTCCCTGGTTAGTAGAAAATAGTTTTATTTTGTTAAGCGGTATGATAGATGAAGTATAAGTCTATTTTTGGAACCATATAATATTAATCTCACCATAGATAGACTTATGTATATTTAATATCTTTTCCTAACCTTTTTTTTGAGAAAAATGGATTGACCTATCATTCTATCGGATGATCTAATAACACATTACGAATGACAAATTGAACTTCATTTCTTTAAGAGATGATGTGGAAATTGTTCAAGGAATGACCAATGGTGAGATTGTACCAAACTCAATTAAGTATTTCTTCTAATTCCAATTTTTTTTCATCTTTAGGGAAATTATCTAGAAAACCAAAAACGTTGTTCGAGATGTTACCTTAGATCATCACAAATTTATGGCTTTGTGATAGTTGGCTTTTTCATAGTCATGTTCTCTACCACTCTCCATCATAAGTTGATGGTTAGATTTCTCATCCATATCCATATTTTCCCCTATGTTCTTCTATGTGGAAACCCAGTGATGAGTTAATTTGTGTAACCGTTATGTTACATACATTAGTTTTTAAAATTAAGTTTTATTATTCCTTTTTATGATGTGGTTTTCTATGAATGAGACCTTCAAGTAGTAAATTATTTATACCCCTCATGAATTTCGAGGGAGAAATTCATTATAAGGGGGTAGAATGTAACACCTCGATATTTTATGAGATATATTCGTTTTAAGTTCTTGGATGTCTTCTATTCTACACTACACCAAGATTAGCTTGTACTATACGTAACATCATATTAGCTTGCAGTATACGCAACACTATTCTTGGCTCGTGTTACACACAATTTCAAGTTCGTTTTGTGGAAATTATTCTACGCAACATTAAGTATAGATTTTTTTTAATGTATAAATGAAATAAGTTTTGATTATGTTATACAAAACACCCAAGGGATCATTCACTACATGCAACCCTGACTTGGCATGCATTACACACAATCGCGACCTTCCTCGATAGCGTGTGTAGTATGCAATACCGGGTTTCACTAAACAAAGATATGTTATTAAAATATTATATAAACTAGCCATTATGAATAGTAATACCCACTTTTTGAAATTTTATAAATTTTATCTTTCATAATGGACTTCATTTCTGGATTCAGGATATCAAAATTAGCTTAGAGTGAATTTTTGGTATTTTTCCAAAATCTTTCAATTTTTGATGAATAGTGAAAACACTGAGTTATTGGTAAAAATCGACTATTTATTTAAATAATAATTTATTTTAATATAATTTGTTTTAGTTCAAAATAGATACATAATACCTATATAATTTCAATGTAATTCGTTGGAGTCATTTTATAATAATTTTAGATATATAAAAATTTTATTTAACTTTTTACCGTCTTTTACCCACCTCCTAGGAGCATTTTCAAATTTACATAAAACTTAATTTTAGAGCTTCTGTGAGTTTAATTTCAAAAAACCGAGAGACATGGTTGATATCAATAAGTAAAATGTGGTTCAATTAGATGCAAATAATTTTTCGTGAACAGTAACTTTTAACTTATATTTACCACGGTTAAAAGTAAATATGGTAATTAAGGGAAAAATGATATTATTATTACCCTAAAACATGTCATCATTCTATTGGATAAGTTTAATTCGACCCAAAACAACCTTATGAATAAAATATTACCCGTTAGCTCCACTTGGATTAGATTAGGATGTTTATTATTATTTTATTTAAAGAAGAGTTAAAATAGTTAAAATCAATGTTTAATAACAATAACATTTTTAATATATGGTTATACATAAGATAAATTAGACTATATATATTAATTAGAAATATAAAAAGATTTCTTACATGATGGTAATTTATTTATATTTTTTTAGAAAATAAATATTTTATTTTATTTTTGACATAATAATGATATAGTAATTACCTTATTAATGAAATATTAACATAATTGAAATTATAAATACCCAAATGAATATAATTTGAGACTTTTTATTAATTAAAATAATTTTATCGGTTAATATAACATATTAGGGTTTGTTAGATGAATTTTTTTCGAAGTAATAATGCTGTTATGAATTTAGAAAAAACAAAATACCAAATAGTGTCAAAATTGAAATAAAAGATTTTTTAAAACAAATTTTATGTTATTAATTGATATAATGGTCTTAAAAATATAAGGTTTGGAAAAAATACTTATATAATACTATATATGACCTTAATAAACCAATTGGGGTTCTATTGGCAGTTTATAGCATGTTTATTAACCATATAGTTTAAAAAATACAAGAAGACACAGTAAAAGTTAAATTATTTAACTTAGAGTTAAATCTAAATGACAATGATAAAATAGTAACCTAAACTTGTCTAAAACCTATTGGATGAGAGGATTTAGACCCCTCCCCACCCTATCCTTGAAATAATTCACTTTGGAGCGATTATAAACTGAATATGAATTTATTATAAAGTAATATTTTATGGTTTTCCTAAGGTTCCCCTCAACCCTCTTATAATAGGGCACTCCCCCTTCTCTCTAATTCACACATTAAATGCCATTTTTATCATCCAAAGCCTTCCAAAATACCCTCTAAACTATCAACCCTTAATACTAGAGGCATTACTTTAGTTATAAATCCAACCTATTGAGCACTTTTTATCAAATCAAAAGAAATAACCCGAAGAAGAGGTAAATATCTCACCACCTATTTCAAGTTCCTTTCTTCTTCCACTTCCTCCTTCTTTGTTGTTTCCATTATAAATTAATAACTACAGTATCTTCTATATACTGTTATGTTATTATAAAAATTGTACAACCATATTAGTTATTTTATCCATCCTATGATTGAAAAAGTCACCACACGTGCGTACGTACGGCATACCGTCTCCACGTCGTGGTGTAGTTTGTTATTCAAACATTTCATCATTTGTATGGGTATAATAATGAGTATAAATGATATAGATAATAAATATATAATTATTATGATTCTTTATATATGATATAACATCCAATTATATATGATTTTAATATCAAAAAATGATATTGTCGCTCGTGCGTATGTACGGGCTACCGTCTCCACGAATGCGATGAGATTCATTTTCCATGATTAACCATTCAAGAATGATTATAGTGTTTATATAATAAATAATAATGAGTGATATTAAACAATAATGATACTGTATTTATATACATATATGTTTCATTTACATAATTCCATTCAATTCAATAAGGAAACAAAAACAGCATTCATGCGTACGTACAGCCTACCGTCTCCATGAACGGTGTATTTCCATCCATTTATCGATCTATGATATATATTTATATGATGAATATATATTATATATAAATCAGTTTTTACCTTATAGAATTAATTAAATCAAGATATAAGTAATAGTATCAAGAACAACAATTCAAAACAAGTACGATAAATGAAACGATTTTACCCAAAACGCTGCTTTAACCTGGAATTTTCAAAAGAACAGGTAATATAAAGTCATAAGTGAATTGTATATGATATCATAAATATTATTATGTTTATGTTACAAGTTAATAATATGTTTAAAACCACTATACAGGATTTTCGGACATGTACAAAAGAAATTGGACCTAAGGTAAGGGATAATTATACCAATCTCATTCTTATCCGAGATTGATTATTCGTAAGTATTTACTAGGGTTATATTTTTCATCCATGACCATAAAAATATTTTTTCATAAAGTGTTTAATATTCTTCCATGAATTTTTAAAGTTATTTTTACCCATCTTTGACTTTTACATTGTTTTATGAAACGAATCATTCTTTTGTTTACCATACGTGGTAATTTTTGACTTTTCTGTTAAAAGTGCGAGGACAATGTTTTTTTTACTTATATGGAATGAATGGATTTTTACGGTTTCTTAACGCCTTATTTTCATGAAGTTTCCTCCACAAGATTTCATTATTATTTTCAACAAAATCTATTTATTTTAAAATTTCATAGCATTTTGTGAAAAGAAAATGGTTTTGAAGAAGAAAGGATATTTTCCTCAAGAATTCATTGCAAGTGTTTTGTCAAAACTATTTCTCATCTAAGATGAAACTATTTCATATGATTATGTTTCAAGTATAATGTATCTATTATTTACATAGGTTGATTTTTCTTATGATTAAATGATATCCATTTGTTGTATATGAATTGTGTTAAGATGGGATGATGTTTTTCAAACCCATTTTTATTCTTTGGGTTATGATGAATGATTTATGTTTATTTTGTGGAATACGTAAGAATGATTTAAATATGAGATGGGTGGGACCTATATCTCCCTCCAACTCATTGGGAAAAGATTTATATCTCATGAGATAGACAAGGCTAGAACGGAAAGTTAATCTAGTTCAGTGATACAAGACTGGAATGAGGAGTAAACTCGATTCAGTAAGGGACTTTGTCCACTATAATGGTCTTGGAAGTAATGCCTTGGCTAATATGGAAATCATATCATGTGATTAATGGTTTTCCATAGTTACATGTTTTATTTGTTCATGATTAATCTTCCATTATGATCTATGACTTAATTACTGCCATGATTTATGTTATTTATCAAGATTTTGATGTTTTATGTTCACGTTTTTACATTCAAATGTTTATGGATTGTTTTTAAATTCACCATGTTTACCCTTACTAAGAATTTGAGCTCAAAATTTTTGTGTTTTGTTTTCCCCAGGATATAAATAATGGTTTTTAGGTAAGAAAACCAAAGGGGAAGATCTTTATGGGAGATTTTGAAAATCTTTCATCATGATTAGAAGATTTTGTTCCATGTTTCCAAAGACACTAAACTAATAAGTTCAATGGGAATCTATTTTTGCCATGTATTATGTATTCCGGTAAAGTAATGTAATTTCTATGTACGTCAATCTTTGGGTCTCTACAGTTGCTATTAGAGAAAAGGTTTAGTTAACCTTTGGAAACTAGTATCCTAAAACTTTCGTGAGATCCCTAGATATATTTCTAAGGTATGTCTAGGGATGTCCCTAAGGTTAAGTGTAAGTATATGTTATAGTCCTAGAATTATGATAACGATCATGAATAACCTAGGATTAAACCTATGATTTTTGAGATTGAAAGTACTCCCCTTGATTATGTTTTTTTCTTAGCATTATTTTTTCCTCTCAAAATATTCTTCTTGGGTTTTAGAAAATGGCTGGAAACTAGAAGATTCATGTTAATAGAGAATATGATAGACAATGGAATGATATTCTTCATGACCAAGAAAATGAAATGGGATTTGGAAGGTGAAATATCGTTATCATGCCTAATCAGAAATCTCATAATATGATCAATAATCTCAACATTGGTAAGTTTACTAACTCAATTAATAAGAGAAAGAAGGTGTTTCATGATGATCATAGAGGAAAGAATGTTCAATTTTCCTCATGTAAATCATGTGGGAAGAGACATCAAGGAGAATGTTTCAATGGAACCTGAAGATGCTTTGGGTGTGGAAAAGAAGGCCACAAAGCCCGTAATTGGAAAGGAAATGGTTTAGTTAACACCATGCACAAGGATAATGGTATTTCTAAGACATAAAAAATGGTTAAATGTTTAAATGTGGAATGTACAGGCCTTATGAAAACCGATTCCCAAAGGGAAAGTCTCATGAATAGAATCATCATAGTCGTATGTGTAGTATTTATGTTGATGATGATGAAGAGACTACAAATGATATGTGAGATGAAATAATTGTTGAAGCTCGGTCAATAGTTTATGAAGGTAGTGTAATGATTTGTGTTTATCAAGAGTTATGTTGTATAGGTAATGGTACTATGGAATAAAGACACATCTAAGGATTGTTACACTATTGTTTTTTCTAAAGTATTTGAGAGTATATGTTGAATGGTACTGGTAACCATGAAAGGTTATTCAGATATTTTTAGAAAGAAGATGATATGTGTATAATGAATGGATACAGAGAAAATGATAGTATTAACAAGCTCATGACTAATATAAGGACAAAGTGATATCATGGTCTGAGTATATAGGAATGTTGGGATTTTTGTTTGTTGAAAGAGTTAGCTTTTGACAACATTCATGTTTTCACAAATATTATTTGGTAATTCATTTTTCAAAAAAATAAATGATTAAGGAATTCACATATTTGGTATGTGACCAACAAGATATATCTTTGGATATATGGGGGATAAATGATGGTATTCACATGCTTGTTATATGACCTCTCTGGTAATCGTTTTCATTATAATATGAGATTGGATAGAATTATTTTGGATAATCCTAAAGATTAGAATGGATTATGTTAGGCATCAGATAGTATTGTTTAAGGCTATAACATTTTGATATTACTTCAAAAATGTTATAGTAGTATAGTTTTAGAAAAAGGACTTCCCATAGGACGGGAGACAACCCATCTCGTCAAACAAGGATGCAAGAATCGAACCAACAACTGAAGTGCGACAGGCCTTTATCAACTACCACTGGCCTACAGGAAGTCCCTGGTTAGTAGAAACTAGTTTTATTTTATTAAGCGGTATGATAGATTAAGTATAAGTCCATTTTTGGAACCATATACTATTAATCTCACCATAGATGGACTTATGTATATTTAATAACTTAATCTAACCTTTTGTTTGCGACAAATCGAATGACCTATAATTTTATCGCATGATCTACTAACACTTCACAAATGACAAATTCAACTTCCTTTCTTTAATAGATGACGTGGAAATTTTTCAAGGAATGACCAACGGTGAGATTGTACCAAAATCAGTTAAGTATTACTTATAATTCCAATTTTTTCATCTTTAGGGAAATGATCTAGAAAACCAAAAACGTTGTTCTAGATGGTACCTTAGATCATCACAAATTTATGGCTTTTTGATTGTTGTCTTTTCATAGCCATGTTCTCTACCACTCTCCATCAGAAGTTGATGGTTAGATTTCTCTTCCATATCCATAGTTTCACCTGTGTTATTCTATGTGGAAGCCCAGTGATGAGTTAATTTGGGTAACCATTATGTTTCATACATTTGTTTTTAAAATTAAGTTTTAGTATTCCTTTTTACTATTTGGGTTTCTATGAATGAAACTTTCAAGTAGTAAATTATTTATCACCCTGACGAATTTCGAGGGCGAAATTTATTTTAAGGGGGGTAGAATGTAACACCTTGATATTTTATGAGATATATTCTTTTTAATTTCTTGGATATCTTCTATTCTACACTACACTAATATTAGCTTGTACTATACACAACACTGTATTAGCTTGCAGTATACGCAACACTATTCTTGGCTCGTGTTACACACAATTTCAAGTTCGTTTTGTGGAAATTATTCTATGAAACATTAAGTATAGATTTTTTTTAATGTATAAATGAAATAAGTTTTGATTATTTTATTCAAAACACCCAATGGATCTTTCACTACACGCATACCTGACTTGGCATGCATTACACGCACTCACGACCTTCCTCGATAGCGTGTGCAGTATGCAATACTGGGTTTCACTAAACAACGATATGTTATTAAAATATTATATAAACTATCCATAATGAATAGTAATACCCAATTTTTGAAATTTTATAAATTTTATCTTTCATAATGGAATTCATTTCTGGATTCAGAATATCGAAATTAGCTTAGGGTGATTTTTTGGTATTTTTCCAAAAACATTCAATTTTTGATGTATAGTGAAAACACTGAGTTATTGGTTAAAACCGACTATTTATTTAGATAATAATTTATTTTATATTAATTTATTTTAGGTAAAAATAGATTGTAATACCTATATAATTTCAATGTAATTCATTGGAGTCATTTTATAAAAATTTTAGATATATAAAAATTTTATTGAACTTTTTACCGTCTTTTACCCACCTCCTAGGAGCATTTTCAAATTTACATAAAACTTAATTTTAGAGCTTCTGTGAGTTGAATTTCAAAAAACCAAAAGACACTATTGATATTAGTAAGTAAAATGTGGTTCAATGAGATGATAATAATTTTTGGTGAACAATAACTTTTAACTTTTATTTACCACGATTAAAAGTAAATTGGGTAATTAAGGGTAAATATGATATTATTATTACCCTAACACATGTAATAATTCTATTGGATAAGTTTAATTAGAACCAAAAAAACCTTAGGAATAAAATAATACCCTTTATCTCCACTTGGATTATATTTTCACATTTATTATTATTTTATTTAAAGAATAGTTAAAATAGTTAAAATCAAAGTTTAATAACAAAAACATTTTTAATATATGGTTATACATAAGATAAATTCAAATATAAATATTAATTAGAAATATCAAAAATATTTCCTACATGGTGGTAATTTATTTATATTTTTTTAGAAAATACATAATTTAATTTATTTATGACACAATAATGATGCACTAATTACATTATTAATGAAATATTAACATAATTGATATTATAAATACACAAATGAATGTAATATGAGACTTTTTATGAATAAAAGTAATTTTATAGGTTAATATAACATATTAGGGTTTGTTAGATAAATTTTTTTCAAAGTAATAATGCTATTATGAATTTAGAAAAAACAAAATACCAAATAGTGTCAAAATTGACATAAAAGAGTTTTTAAGAAAATATTATATTATTAATTGATATAATGGTCCTCAAAAAAATGGTTAGGCCAAAATACTTATATAATAATATATAAGACATTAATAAACCAATTGGGATTCTATTGGCAATTTATAGTATGTTTATTAACCATATAGTGTAAGAATACAAGAAGACATGGTAAAAGTAAAATTATTTAACTTAGAGTAAAATCTAAATGATAAGGTTAAAATGGTAACCTAAACTTTTCTAAAACCTATTTGTTGAGAGGATTTCAACCCATCCCCACCCTAGCCTCTAAATAAGTCACTTTGGGAGACATTATAAATGGAATATTAATTTATTATAAAATAATATTTTATGTTTTTCCTAAGGTGCCCCTCACCCCTATTATAAAAGGGCACTCCCCCATATCTCTAATTCACACCTCCAAATCCATTTGGCTCGGCCAAACCCTACCCAAATACCCTCTCAACTATCGTACCTTCATCCTAGAGGCCTTTTTTTATACATAAATCCAACCTAAGGAGGCCTTTCGATCAAATCAAAAGGAAGAACCCGAAGAAGAGGTAAATATCTCACCACTTATTTCAAGTTCCTTTCATCTTCCACTTCCACAATATTTGTTTTTTCTGTTATAAAATAATAAATCCAGTATCTTATATATATTTTGATGTTATTATAAAAATTTTACAACCATATTAGTTATTTTATCCATCCTATGAATGAAAAAGTCACCACAAGTGCGTACGTATGGCTTACCGTCTCCACGTCGTGGTTTAGTTTGGTATTCAAACATTTCATCATTTGGATAGGTATAATAACAAGTATAAATGATATAAATAATTAATATAAAATTATTATGATTCTGTATATATGATATTCCGTCCAATTATATATGATTTTTATATCAAAAGAATGATATTGTCGCTCAGGCGTACGTACGGACTATCGTCTCCACGAACGCGATGAGATTCATTTTCCATGATTAACCATTCATGTATGACTATAAAGTATATATAATAAATAATCAAGAAAGATATAACATAATAATTATACTGGATTTATATACCTATATTTTTCATTTACTTAATTCCATTCAATTCAATATGGAAATGAAAACAGCGTTCATGCGTATGTATGGCCTACCGTCTCTATGAACGGTATATTTCCTTCCATTTATTGATATGTCATATATATTTATATGATGAATATATATTATATATAAATCATTTTTTACAATATAGAATTAATTAAATAAATATATAAGTAATAATATCAAGAACAAAAAGTCGAAACACGTACGATAAATGAAACGATTTTACCCAAAACTCTGCTTTAACATGGAATTTACAAAAGAATGTGTAATATAATGTAATAAGTGAATCATATATGATATCATAAATATTATTATGGTTATGTTACAAGTTAATAATATGTTTAAACCCACTATAAATGAGTTTTGGACACGTAGAGAAGAAATTGGACCTAAGGTAAGGGATAATTATACCAATCACGTTCTTATTGGAGATTGTTTATTCTTAAGTATTTATTGGGGTTGTATTTTTAATCCATGTCCATAAAAAAAATTCATAAAGTGTTTAATATTATTCCATGTATTTTTGAAGTAATTTTTACCCCTCTTTTACTTTTACTTTGTTTTATGGAAGGAATCTTTCTTTTGTTTACCATACGTGGTACTTTTTGACTTTTATGTTAAAAGTATAAGGAAAATGCTTTTTTAACTTATACAGAATGAACGGATTTTCACGGTTTCACAACGCCTTATTTTCATGAAGTTTACTATACAATATTTCATTATTATTTTCAAAAAAATTATTTTATTTTAAAATTTCATGGCATTTTGTGAAAATAAAATGGTTTTGAAGAAGAAAGGTTATTTTCCTCAAGAATTCATTTCAAGTGTTTTATCAAATTTATTTCCCATATAAGATGATATTATTTAGTATAATTATGCTTCAAGTATAATGTCTCTATTATTTACATGGTTTTATTTTTCTTATGATGAAATGATATCCATTTGTTTTATATGGATTATGTTAATATTGGATTATGTTTATGAAACCCATTTTTATTCTTTGGTTTATGATGAATGATTTATGTTTATTTTTGTGGCACACGTAAGACTTATTTCAATGTGAGATGGGTGGGGCCTATATCTCCCTTCAATGGATTGGGTAAAGATTTATATCTCATGAGATAGACATGGCTGGAATAGTAAGTTAATCCAGTTCAGTGATACTGGACTAGAACGAGGAGTGATCTCAATTCAGTAAAGGAATTTGACCACTACGATGGTCTTGGAAGCAATGCCTTGGATACTATGGAAATCATATCATGTGCTTAATGGTTTTCCGCAATTACATGTTTTATTTTATCATGATTTATGTTCCTTTATGATCTATGACTTATTTACTCCCAAGATTTATGACATTTCTCAAGATTTTGATGTTTTATGTTCATGTTTTTGACTTTCAAATGTTTATGGATTGTATTTAAGTTCTCCATGTTTACCCTTACTAAGCATTTGATCTCACCCTTTTTATGTTTTTTATCCCAGGATATAAAGAAAGGATTTTAGGTAATAAAACCAAAAAGTAAGATATTTATGGGAGATGTTGAAAATTTTTCACCATGATTTGAAGATTATGTTCTCAGTTTCCAAAGACACTAAACTAATACGGTCTTTGGGTGTCTGTTTTTTGTCATGTATTAAGTATTCTGCAAATGTAATGTAATGTCTATGTATATAAATCTTTGGGTCTCTACAGTTGGTATCAAAAAGAAGGTTTAGTTGACCTTTGGAAACTAGGATCTGAAAACTTTAGTGATATCCCTAGATATATTTCTAAGGTATGTCTAGGGATGTCCCTAAGGTTAAGTATAAGTATAGTTTACAGTCGTAGAATTATGATAAAGATCATGAATATCCTAGGATTAAACCTATGATGTTAGAGATTGAATGTAATCCCATTGATTATGTTGTTTTCCTAGCATTATTTTTGCCTCCCACACTATTCTTTTCAGGTTTTAGAAAATGGCTGGAAACTGGAAGATTCATGTTAATGGAGAATATGATGGAAAATGGAATGATATTCTTCATGATCAAGAAAATGAAATGTTATTTGGAAGGAGAAACATCGTTATCATGCCTAATCAGAAATCTCATAATATGATCAATAATCTCAACATTGGTAAGTTTCATGACTCATTTAATAAGAGAAAGAAGAAGTTTAATGATGATCATAGAGGAAATAAAGTTCAATTTTCCTCATGAAAATCATGTGGGAAGAGACATCAAGGAGAATGTTTCAAAAGAACAGGAAGATGTTTTGGGTGTGGAAAAGATGGACACAAAGCCAGTAATTGCAATGGAAAAGGTTCAGTTAACATCATGTACAAGGATAATGGTATTTCTAAGACATCAATAATGGTTAAATGTTTTAAATTTGGAATGTACGGGCATTATGCAAACCAATTCCCTAAGGGAAAGACTCATTAAGGGAATCATCATGGTTATATGGGTAGTATTTATGTTGATGATGATGAAGAGACTACAAATGAAATGTGAGATGAAAGAATTGTTGAAGCTCAGTCAATGGTTTAAGAAGGTAGTGGAATGATTTATGTTTATCAAGAGGTATGTTGTATAGGTAATGGTAATATGTAACAAAGACACATCTAAGGATTGTTACACTATTGTTTTTTCTAAAGTATTTGAAACTATATGTTGAATGGTACTAGTAACCATGAAAGGTTATATAGATATTTTTAGAAAGAAGATGATATGTGAAAAATGAAGGGATATAGAGAAAATGATAGTATTAACAATATCATGACTAATATAAGGACAGAGTGATATCATGGTTTGAGTATATAGGAATTTTGGGATTTTGGTATGTTGAAAGAGTTAGTTTTTGACAACATTCATGTTTTCACAAAGATTATTTGGTAATTCATTTTTCAAAAGAATACATGATTAAGGAATTCACAAATTTGTTATGTGACCAACAAGATATATCTTAGGATATATGGGGGATAAATGATGGTATTCACATTATTGTTATATGACCTCTCTGGTAATCGTTTTCATTATAATATGAGATTGGACAGAAGTATTTTGGAATAGCCTAAAGATTGGATTGGATTATTTTAAACATCAGATAATATTGTTTAAGGCTAGAACTTTTTGATATTATTTCTGAAATATTATAATAGTATTGTTTTAGAAAAAGGACAACCCATAGGATGGGAAAAAACCCATCGCGTCGGACAAGGATACGAGAATCGAACCAACAACCGAAGAGTAACAGGCCTTTTTCACCTACCACTAGCCTATAAGAAGTCCCTGGTTTGTAGAAACTAGTTTTATTTTATTAATCGGTATGATAGAAGAAGTATAAGTCCATTTTTGTAACCATATACGATTAATCTCACCATAGATAGACTTATGTATATTTAATAACTTTTACTAACCTTTTGTTTGAGACAGATGGAATGAAATATCATTCTATCACAAGATCTACTAACACTTCATGAATAAAAAATTCAACTTCATTTCTTTAAGAGATAATGTGGAAATTGTTCAAGGAATGACCAACGGTGATATTGTACCAAAATAAATTAAGTATTTCTTCTATTTTAAATTTTTTTCATCTTTAGGGAAATGATCTAGAAAACCAAAAATGTTTTCCTAGATGGTACCTTAGATTATCACAAATTTATGGCTTTATGATTTTTGGATTTTTCATAGCCATGTTCTCTACCACTCTCCATCAGAACATGGTGGTTATATTTCTCTTTTATATCCATATTTTTACCTATGTTCTTATATGTGGAAACCCAGGGATGACTTAATTTGGGTAAACATTATGTTTCATACAATAGTTTTTAAAATTAAGTTTTAGTATTCCTTTTTACGATGTGGGTTTCTATGAATGAAACTTTCAAGTAGTAAAGGATTTATAACCCTGACGAATTTCGAGGGAGAAATTTATTTTAAGGGGGGTAGAATGTAACACCCCGAGATTTTATGAGATATATTATTTTTAATTTCTTGGATGTCTTCTATTTTACACTACACAAAGATTATCTTGTACTATACACAACATTGTATTAGCTTGCAGTATACGCAACACTATTCTTGGCTCGTGTTACACACAATTCCAAGTTCTTTTTGTGGAAATTATTCTACGCAACATTAATTATAGATTTTTTTTAATGTATAAATGAAATAAGTTTTTATTTTGTTATACGCAACACCAAAGGGAGCTTACACTACACTCAGCCCTTACTTGGATTGCATTACACGCAATCTTGACCTTCTTCGATAGCGTGTGTAGTACGCAATACCGGGTTTCACTAAACAACGATATGTTATTAAAATATTATATAAACTAGCCGTTATGAATAGTAATACCAACTTTTTGAAATTTTATAAATTTTATATTTCAAAATGGACTTCATTTTTGGATTTGGAATATCAAAATTATCTTAGGGTGAATTTTTTATATTTTTATGAAAACTTTCAATTTTTGATGAATAGTGAAAACACTGAGTTATTGGTTAAAACGGACTTTTTATTTAAATAATAATTTATTTTATTTCAATTTATTTTATGTCAAAATAGATAAATAATACCTATATAAGTTAAATTTAATTCATTGGAGTCATTTTATAAAAAGTTTAGATATATAAAAATTTTATTGAACTTTTTACCGTCTTTTACCCACCTCCTAGGAGCATTTGTAAATTTACATAAAACATAATTTTACCACGTCTGTAAGTTGAATTCCAAGAAACCGAGAGACATGGTTGATATGAGTAAGTAAAATGTGGTTCAATTAAATGAAAATAATTTTTCATTAATAGTAACTTTTAACTTTTATTTACCACGGTTAAAAGTAAATAGGGTAATTAAGGGTAAAAATGATATTATAATTATCCTAACACATGTCCTAATTATATTTTATAATTTTAATTCGACCAAAAACAACCTTATGAATAAAATATTACCCTTTATGTCCACCTGGATTAGATTAGGACATTTATTATTATTTTATTTAAAGAAGAGTTAAAATAGTTAAAATAAAAGTTTAATAACTAAAACATTTTTAATAAAGGGTGATACATAAGATAAATTAGACTATAAATATTCATTAGGAATCTAAAAATATTTCATACATAATTTAAATTTATTTATATTTTTTTACACATTAAATAATTTAATTTTTTTATGACACAATAATGATGCAGTAATTACTTTATTAATGAAATATTAACATAATTGATATGATAAATACCCAAATGAATGTAATTTGAGATTTTTTATTAATTAAACTAATTTTATAGGTTAATATAACATATTTTGGTTGGTTAGACGAATTTTTTTCAAAGTAATAATGCTGTTATGAATTTAAAAAAAACAAAATACCAAATAGTGTCAAAATTGACATAAAAGAGTTTTTAAAACAAATATTATATTATTAATTGATATAATGGTCCTAAAAATATAATGTTCGTCCAAAAGACTTATATAATAATATATATGACATTAATGAACCAATTGTGGTTCCATTGTCAGTTTATAGTAAGTTTATTAACCATATAGTGTAAGAATACAAGAAGACATGGTAAAAGTTAAATTATTTAACTTAGAGTTAAATCTAAATGATAAGGTTAAATTTGTAACCTAAACTTGTCTAAAACCTATTGGTTGAGAGGATTTAGATACATCCCCACCCTAGAATCCATATAAGTCACCTTGGAGCCATTATGAACCGAATATGAATTTATTATAAAATTAAATATTTTAAGTTTTTTCTAAGGTTCCCCTCACCCTCTTATAAAATGGCACTCCACCTTATCTCTAATTCACACCTCCAAAGCCATTTGGCTCGGCCAAAATCTCAACAAATACACTCTAAACTATCCTCCCTTAATCCTAGAAGCCTTCCTTTAGTCATAAATCCAACCTAAGTATCCCTTTTGATCAAATCAAAAGGAAGAACCCAAAGAAGAGGTAAATATCTCACCACCTATTTGAAGTTCATTTCTTCTTCCACTTCCTCCTTCTTTGCGGTTTCCATTCTAAAATAATAAATCCAGTATATTATATATACTATGATTTTATTATAAAAATTTGACAAAAATATTAGTTATTTTATCTATCCTATGAATGAAAAAGTCACCACACTTGCGTATGTACGGCTTACCATCTCCACGTCATGGTGTAGTTTGTTATTCAAACAATTCATCATTTGGAAGGGTATAATAATGATTCTAAATGATATAAATAATAAATATAAAATTATTATGATTATTTATATATTATATAACATCCAATTATATACGATTCTAATATCAAAATAATGATATTGTCGCTCGTGCGTACGTATGGAATATCGTCTCCACGAACGCGATGAGATTCATTTTCCATGATTAACCATTCAAGTATGATTATAAAGTATATATAATAAATAATAATGAAAGATATTACATAATAATGATACTGTATTTATGTAAATATATGTTTCATTTACTTAATTCCATTCAATTCAATAAGGAAACGAAAACATAGTTCATGCATATGTACGGCCTACCGTCTCAATAAACGGTGTATTTCCTTCCATTTATCGATACATAATATATATATATATATATGATGAATATATATTATATATAAACCATGTTTTACATTCTGGAATTAAGTAAATCAGGATATAAGTAATAATATCAAGAACAACAAGTCAAAACATGTACAATAAATGAAACGATTTTACCCACAATGCTGCTTTAACATGGAATTTACAAAATAACGGGTAATATAAAGTAATAAGTTAATCATATATGATATCATAAATATTATTATGGTAATGTTAGAAGTTAATAATATGTTTAAACCCACTATAATAGTGTTTCAAACATGTATAGAAAAATTGGACCTAAGGTAAGGGATAATTATTCCAATCTCGTTCTTATCTGAGATTTTTTATTCGTAAGTATTTATTGGGGTTTTATTTTTCATCAATGTCTATAAAAATGTTTTTCCATAAAGTGTTTAATATTATTCCTTGTATTTTTAAATTCATGTTTACCCCTCTTTGACTTTTAGATTGTCTTATGGTTGGAATCTTTCTTTTGTTTACCATATGTGGTACTTTTTGACTTTTCCGTTAAAAGTACTAGGAGAATGTTTTTTTAACTTATACGGAATGAACAGATTTTTACAGTTTCATAACGCCTTATTTTCATGATGTTTCCTATAAAATATTTCATTATTATTTTAAACAAAATCATTTTCTATTAAAATTTAATATCATTTTGTGAAAAGAAAATGGTTTTGAATAAGAAAGGTTATTTTCCTCAAGAAATCATTTCAAGTGTTTTATCCAAACTATGTCACATATAAGATGACATTATTTAGTAGGATTATCTTTAAAGTATAATGTCTCTATTATTTACATGGTTTTATTTTTCTTATAATGAAATTATATCCATTTGTTTTATATGGATTATGTTAAGATGGGATGATGTTTATGAAACCCATTTTTATTATTTGGGTTATGATGAATGATTTATGTTTATTTTGTAGCACACGTAATAATGGTTTCAATATGAGATTGGTGGGACCTATTTATCCCTAAAATACATTGGGTAAATATTTATATCTCATGTGATAGATATGGATGTAATGGCAAGTTAATCTGGTTCAGTGATACGGGATTAGAACGAGGAGTGAACTCGATTCAGTAAGGGACTTTGTCCACTATGATTGTCTTGGAAGCAATGCCTTGGCTACTATGGAAATCATATCATGTGATTAATGGTTTTCCACAATTACATGTTTTATTTTATCATGATTAATGTTCCTTTATTATCTATTACTTATGTACTCCCAAGATTTATTCCATTGCTCAAGATTTTGATGTTTTATGTTCATGTTTTTACGTTCAAATGTTTATGGATTGTTTTTAAGTTCTACATTTTTACCCTTACTGAGCATTTGAGATCACCCTTTTTATGGTTTCTTTTCACCAGGATATAAAGAAAGGTTTTTAGGTAAGAAAACAAACAGGGATTATCTTTATGGGAGATGGTGAAAATCGTTCACCATGATTAGAAGATTTTGTTTTGAGTTACCAAAGACAGTAAACTAATATGGACTTTGGGCGTCTGTTTTTTTTCATGTATTAAGTATTCTGAAAAATTAATGTAATGTCTATGTATTTCAATATTTAGGTCTCTACAAACATTCTTCAATCAATTTAAATAATATGGATCTAGAAAATAAATATTCACGATCAAAAATGATAAATAAGGTTTTCTTTTCTTATAAACATTACTTATATGGTTTTGAGTACTAAAGAGGGGGAAATGGAATTATTACATGAAAAACCCTGAAATAATTATATTAGAATAATATATATGGTATTTAAGAGATAAATATCATATAATTCACTAGTATCTAACAATATTTTTAACCATTCTTGATGATGCATCTAAAAAGTTTTGGGTTTTATATTTATGAATGGACTGAATGAGAGATTACATCAAGATGTTCCACATTATTTTGGATTGTGAAAATAGATGGAATGTGAAGTCCCAAAGTTCATATAATATAGTATTGTACACATACAAGGAGTTATACACCACTTATAAGATTCAGGTAATCTAGTATGGGAGGGAATACCCATGAATCCCATAACACAATAGAGTTTCCAAAAGGATGAACACAACCATCATGAAGAAGGTTGAATGTTTGAAGTGGTTGGTAGAATTGTGTATGATATTATAGGGATCAAATTTTTGGGTTTCATGTTTCCTCAACAATAGATCTGTAATAACCTAAACATTCAGAAATAAAATTACATTTCTTTTGATTTAATCAAATGCCTTATGGATATAGAAAACACATAAACTTATTTTTTTATTATATCCAATTGGATTTAAATGACCATTAAGTATCTTTATTGTTGATAATATATACATTGAATATTGATCACATATAAAGTATAAATATAGGGATTTAATAAATCCTTTTTACACTGACAAAGGAAGTGATGTCATGAACAATTAATGTAACATCCCACCCCATCCAATTGGCTTCAGAGGGTTGTGGAATGAAACATGGCCTTATGAAATTTTCTAAAGGCACAAACGCTGGAAATTGATATCGAGGGATTCATGGAAAATTAGGTTATGATTTTACCTTATAATTAAACAACCAACCAATGAGTCATAACCAACCAATATATATGATGCATTTCAACAAAGTTTTACAACTCAAGGAAACCAAATGACCAATAAAAATGAGAAACAATAATCCAAAATCAAAGTACCAAGAAAAGTCAAAAACAATAATATAAAAAAATGCAATGAATTAACTCCATAGATCCCCACCTATATCCATGATCCAAACATGACAATACTTCCCAAGCATCACTAAGACCCACTAAGGTTGTGAGATACCATACCTTTACATGCGTCCCAGAATACAACATCTATAAAAGAGACAAATTTCCAAAGGAATAGGTGATTACAAATACATAGTAGTTTTTCCCCAAATGACATCCCTACACATTTTAATAGGAGGTAACACAATATAATAGTAAATATAAAATAAAATCTGTAAATATAATAAATATTTAAATAATTACCAATATGTAAAACACATCATTACCCCCTAAAAATTCACCCAAACCACACAATTACAAGGAATTAAATAAAACATTTCATTACACATTTGACATTTTCTTAAACCATTCCAACTAGTGTGTCCACTCACACATCCCAACCATATTCCCAAGATTCTTACACACATATTAGACCATGCACACACATGGTTGGTGTTACCATTGATGGTGGAACTTCACATCCAAACCCATCCAATTTTCATAGTGGTACTTCATGACCACTTCCCTTTGATGGTGGATATTTATACCCACTATCCATCACTCACATCCATGAAAAACCACTTATGATAATAAACAAGCCTACTCATTTTCCTAAACCACAACGATAATAAAATCTAATATTTCCATTACATGCCAATTCCTTTCAATAAATCACCCATTTATTAAAAACAACCATAGAACCTTTTCTATGATAAAACAAATTCCAATTATTTTTTTTATTGAAATATAACTTTAATAAACCAATTTCCAAAAATAAACCAATCCATATATTTGAAAATCATCATTTTAAAATCAAACAACAAATCCCCTTTCATAATGATGACCCATTTTTTGAAAGATCACCAAATAATCACACGATGGGTTTCCGCCAAGAATTGCACTCCAAAATCACTATCAATTTCATGAAACCCCATTTAATTTGAAATTTAATCCTTCTAGTTATATCAAAATGATAACGAGATTGGAGGCACCTACCTTAGGGTTCATTAAAAATCAACCAATGTCCAACTGCACTACAAATCCCGGTGAAATCTCCACAAAACCACCATAGATATATTTTCCTAACATAAAAAATCAAAATCCTAATTATTTTAGGCAACCAAAAACCTATATCTATATGAGGAAGATGTAAATATAGAAAATGGACAGAGAGATGGGGGTAGAACAATATCTAAATAAGAACAAGAAAGAACGATGAAAGAAGACTTACCAGAGAATAATCATCTTCAAACCACCAAGAACAGCCTTTTATTTTCATTCAATGTGGGTGAGAGTTCCCCTATAACCCTTGAAAATAATAAATCCAGAGTGAGGATCAAGTGGTCAAATGTTTGGTGTGTTTTTGGTCAAATCCCAAGTGACCCACTTTAAAAAAGGCCTATTTGTAATGCCTCACATGGTAAGTTTGCATGGTTAGACAAATTATATGCTAATAGTGCACCCTATACTATCTAAAAGGCACCCCACATGGTTTATTCACATGGTTTGACAACCAAATTGAAAACCATATGAATCCCACTATCTCAAGTTTCATAGTTACCTAGGGGTTTCTATACAGTTTTCCCTAACCATGTTCTTTAGAAATGCCCCAAAACCATTCCAAAAACCTTCCAAAACTCTCCCAAACTCTACCCAATGTTACACAAGAACTTTATATACATAAAAATACATAAAAAATTGTTAAATAACTCAATATAAGGGTACTAAATTCTCCCAAACATAGGACATTACATCCTCAGAAAGGAGGGAACCATCTCTTTGTTGAAAGAGTATGGTCCATTGCTTGACCATATCATTCTATTGTTCCCAGGTATCCTCATGAATCTAACAATATTACCAAAAAACTTGAACTAGACACATTATTTTTCCATGAAATTCATTCTCTTTCCTATCGAAAATCTCTACTGGCACATGCACCAACGAAGCATTTGTCTCTTGCTAAACATAAACCCAACGAATCACATGGTCAGGATCTGGCTGATACTTTATCTATTGGGACAAAAGAAACACATTCTGAACCATGCTAAAATATGGTGTAAAATCCAATCGATATTCCACATATCCAACCCAATCAAATATCTAAAAATCCCCAATATATCTTAGAGATAACATGACCTATTTCCCAAACCGACGATGTCCCAAACTCAAGGAGATTCTCAAGAACACATGACATCCCACCTCAAATGACAACGACTGTCAATGATGGACCACATACAATTTCTGGTGACTCTATTTCATCTTTATTCTCTTCCAAATCAACATAATCTTCTCCATCATCTGCTGGACAACAGTTAGTCCAACCATCAAAATCTCACTGGTTTCCACCCAACATAGTGGAGAAAGATATGGAAGCCCATAAAATGCTTCAAATAGAGCCATATGTAAGGAGTATTGACAACTATTATTGTATGATAACTCTACATATGAAAATTTTTACTCCCTTGATCATCAAAAATCCATCACACAGTCCCACAACATAGCTTCCACCATTTATATCATCCTCTTTTATTTCCCATCCGTCTAAGGATGATACGTCATGATCATCATCAATTGTGTCCCAAGGGCTTTCTATATGTATTTCCATAAACAAGATGGGAACCTCAAATCTCTACTTGATACAATCAAAACTACCATATCATGCCTCTTTACCACTTCATGATATATATTTTTGGGATATCCTCCACCTCATAGGATTCACAAATAGGGATGAAATTGTCAATATTTGTGGGTTTATCACCTATTAGCTATATGGAATCATGTTTCCTAACCATTATTGGGAGACTTATAAAAAAATACATCATCAACTCCTATCTCCACCCTGGGAAATGTTAATATTGAAACATTATTGGTGGATAATGACACTCTCCCTTGACTTGATGACAAGTCAAGAATCTCAATAAAAACTCTTCCATGTTCCTTTTCATACCATCCCTCGAAAATTGTGCCATTAAGATATTATAAATTTTTTGAATTCTAGGATGGACAACCCTTCCGAAATGATTATAATCACTAAGAATATTTTCCTTACATTCCACCAGTACAACCATACGATTCTAAAAGCACAAAACTAAATTCTAATATAGCTTCCTATCCTCAATCGTCTCCCAAACATTAATTATTGACCTCATGGCCACACACTCTGATTCAAACATCTATTCCTATTTAACCAACCCATCCAAGTCAAGAACCAATGAGACATTAAATAAATCCACTACATCCCCCCATTCATCACATTCTAACCTCATGTCGGCTATAACTGACATCAGATGCCCGTGATCTAATGCATTTTTCACCACTTGAGCATATTAATTCCTACTTAATGCACCTATCATTGAATTTCCCTATCCCAGTGTATAAATCCAGAAAAATTCAAACATTTGGAGATACTCAATCTAACTCTTTTGTCTCAAATTCATATATCTCTATGAAAAAATTTTATTCATGATATTACGATAGGTATACACCATGAATTTATCACTAAATAGATGAAACCACATTTTCAAATCATGCAACACAAATTCAAACTCTAAATCATGTCTGGTTTAGTTCTTCTCAGGAAAATTAAAATTATGTGATCTATTTGAAACAACATGATCCCCTAGCTTGAGAACACTCCCCAACCCAGATCTTGATGCATCTCAATACATCACATACCCTTTCCTTGGTTCTAGAAAAACAAATATTGATGATTATTTAAGATGATTCATAACCTCTTTAAATGATTCTTGACAGTACTCACTCCATTAAAATGGAAAATTATTTCTTGTCAAAGATTTCATCGATTAATCTAATTTTGAGAATTCATAGAAAAACAATCAACAATACCAAGTTATTCAAATGATGATTCGTATATCAAAGAATTTATTTGGAGGTTACCAAGAGATAATAGCCTCTATATTCTCCAAATCCATTGAAACACCTCTTCCAGAAAACACATGGCCAATAAAATGTATCTCTTTAATCAAAAAGTGAAACTTTGAAATTTTCTCAAAAAACTAATGATCTATCAATGTTATCAAAACTACTACCATGTGTTTTTCATTCTCCACCATTATCCTTGAATACACCAGTACATCATACACAAATGCCACCATGAAATAATCTTGATATATCTAAAATATATGATTCATCAATTTCATTAACACCACCGGTGAATTCATAATAACAAAGGGCATTACCACCTACTAAAAATGGCCATATCTACCTCTAGAAGCTATTTTGGGAATATCCTCCTTCTGCACAGGCCACTGGTGATACCCTGATCGCAAGTCGGTTTTTGAGAACCACTAAGTTCCCCTAAATTGATCGAATAGTTCATCGATGCGAGGAAATGGATATATATTCTTAATCATAACATATTCAAGATTATGATAATCCAATCACAGCCAAGGAGTCACATCCACCTTATTAACAAACAAAACTGGTGCCGCTCATGGAGACATGCTAGGATGGATAAACCATTTATTTTCTAGCTACTCAAACTGCACATTCAATTCCCTAAATTATACTTGTCCCATTTGGTAAAAAGGAAGTGAGATAATACTAGTCCCCAAAAGAAGATAAATCATAAACTTTACATCCCTCACAGGTGGAAACCATGATAATTTATTAGTATATAAATCCTGAAACTAATCATCCACTACCTAAAAGCCACTTCTCTTATACTCTTGTGTTGATTCCAAGGACAAAACTACAAAATGATATGATATCATCCCAAATTTGGATTCCATCAATCCAATTTTACCTTATTTTTTATTCTTCTTCCCTCTAAATATATGATTGAAGATATCACCCATCATATAACTGATTTTTCAAGCATAACAATCAATGTGGGCCTCAAAAATCATCAACCAATCCATACATAGGATTATATCATACTCATATTGTAATGTATCGGACCCTCCTATTCCATTAAATTTCCTAATTCTAGTGTTTGGGGTGTCCTTAAAACCATCAGTGAGGCAGTAGGGTGTTGGTGGTAGGGTGTCATCGTGGTGTCACCAATCGGTGCAGGACCCAATCGGTGCCACCATGGGGTGTTGGGTTTCCTTCCCAGTTTCACTCCCATAACTTCTCTTTTATGTTTCAATACCTCTTTTAAAGTTGTTAAATATTATTTTAAGGATGGTAATTGATATCTTAAATACCCTAAGAGTTGGGAGACCCATGAATTACCAATAAGTGAGGCCTTTTAATTAGTTTCACACCCTTTTCTTGGTTTCCAGTTACACCCCTATTATTTGTTTTTTTCTCAGATTAAATGTAACCTATCAACTCTATGTCATCTGATGGTCTATCTCACAGTCATAGAGGTAATTATTAAATCCCAATTAATTACAACATGTACAACCAGCCAGCCCTTTGGTCAAACCATGATCTTATTTTTAAGCACCTTATGATAGCGCATCCTGTAACTTTAGGATCTATCATTTTATCACAACAAGATCTTCTTCTTCCTTGTCTCTTTATTTTCCCTTGGTTCCCTTGGAGTCCCTCTTCTGGATACAAGTCATTCCTACATGAGATACCTCTTATTTGGTTCTTTTTTTTCCTATCGTATGACCCTAGTTCTTGATGTAAGGAGAAAACATCGATCCTTGATTATCCAGGTATGGGTTCTTCCTTTGTCTCTCTTTATTGTGCATCATGTGGGGTGGGTATGATGATGTTACCTTAGAATTTAGATGAAACCAACATTAACCAAGATAATAAATAGACTTTTAAATAACTAATGGGTGGGAAATATGGTGATTTTGTTATATATTACCTTTTTGTATATGTTGTGGATTGTATGGACTCATGTCTAATGATAATCATGGTTGTTGGTGGTCCTTTCTTACACACTGATGATGATCTATTTTCTAGATAATATTCTGATTGAATGACTGAACATGGAATCTAATAAATCATGTTAACTTGGTTGATTAAATTGGTTCCCAATGAATAATAACTCTTGTGTGATCACCTCGGTTAACCAAATGGGAATAAGGAACTTAATGGAAGGTGTTGGTTAAATTTGAAAAATTCCTTTCTCAATTTTGATGATATTCATGGTTGTTCTATTTGATTATTTGTGGGGTGATGTAGATGGGAATGAAATATCAAGTTGAGAGTTTGTTGGTTTGTAAATATGAGGCCATTTGATGTCAGTGGTAAATGTTCTAGACCTAGTATGATGGGACGTGGTTTGGTTCTGGTACATCGAGGGATCACACAGATCCCATTTTCATGTTGTTATTTACAAGAGAACCGGGAGTGCATTCTTAAATGTATTCTTGGGTATTTTCCTTTTGTTGTTTTTTTGGATTTTGGTTATACCTGTTAGTTTCCTGGTAGTGAAATAATATTTCAATGAAATCAATTGAACATGATAACAAGAATAAGTGAAATGGGGGACTTTTTTCTAGAAATGGGTTGCACTCCGGTTGTGGCGGTTTTGAACTTGTGCATGTAGGGGGGCAGCAAGAGTGATTTTGTGTGGGAAGTTTTTTGGTTTCAGGACACTTAGGTTGGGATAAGTTCTTGATTAAATTTTTGTATAAAATTTAATTCTTGTATTTCTTATACACACCCCACCCATGTAGAGAACATCATGTTGAACACCCCATTTCATGGGATATGGTGTTTTCCCCAACATTCCATTGATTGGATGGTTATTAGCTCAATTATTCCCCCTCTCCTAGGAAGCCCAAGAATCTTTGGGCTGGCTGTGATAGCCTGAGGTTCATTATGGCCCAAGACTCACCAGGTAGGGTTTTTTTGGTGGTTGGCCTAGGTGTGTGTGGGTAGGTTTGTTTCGCAAGTATCTTCGGGATGAGGCCTAGGGGTCTTCAGGCATGGAAGTGGTTGTTATGTCCAATGTGTCTTTGGGCATGGAATTTGTTGTTTTGACTTACATGTCTTCAAGAATAGCGGTGGTTTTGTGGACCAGGTGTTTGAAGGCGTTGTTATGTGTGGTTGTGGTGGCCAAGGTGTTTGCAGGTTTGATAAACGTGTGGTTTGGATGGACCATATGGTTTTTTTGGGGGTGTGAGTGAGACTATATTGGGATTTTTAGGGGAGGCCTTATATATAGGATGTTCTAAATAACCAGTGGGAAAGTGGTGTTAGGTTCCCAAATAATGATGTGTTATTACTATTATTTTACCTACTTTTCGTTATTTGGGAAGTGTGCCTTGGTGATGTTGCGTGGATAGTTTTCTTTTCTAGGTGTTTTGGTTACCTCTATTTTATCATGGGGCATTAGAATGTCTCCCAAATTGTTCATGGGAGATTTTTTTTCCCTACGAAGTATGCCTGTATACTCACCCTATGTTTATAAAACGACATTTAGGTTTCTAGGTGGTCTTTGAGAACTGTTTCGAACCATACTCTCTTGGGCATCGGGATAGTTGTCAAGGATTATTTTCTTTCTTTTTGTACTTTCCTTCAGAGCCTTTCTTGTACTTTGTATTATTTTATTTTGAACATGAATATGGGAATGGATTTTGGGATTTACTTTTATCTTTAGTCCTTGGTGTTGTTGGGATTTACCATCTTATCTCTCTGTCTCATTAAAAAAGGGGGTAATGCCTTCCATTTATATGAGATTCTATACCCTTGGTGCTAGTAGACACTTCGAGGCCTATCGAATGTGGGACTCAGGGGGTCATTGTCTCACCTTAAACTAGAAGAAGTAAGGTCTATGCAGTTCTTTGTCCATTCCCTCATATTGGATAAGTCGGGTCATGAAAAAATGGTATTAGAGCTGATGGTTGAGAGATAGGATGGATTTTGGGGTTAGGAATAGTGAGTATTACATGGGATGGAAGATAAATAGTGTTAGGAAATTTTTATAAATTAAATAGGCTAGGGAAGACCGACTAGGACATGGGATTTTAGGTCCCCCTATGATCCTATTCAAGGACTCTTGACCTACTGAACAACCAAAGATAGGCTACACTAATTGCAGGATAGAGACCCTATGAAAGTTTAATGCATCATAATGACTTGTGTTAAAGTTTGTATTGGGTGTTTTTGGGAATTTAAAATAAATAAAAATTTCGAAATAAATTAAAAATAAATTTTCACACTACTGGAGCTTAGGAATTTTTTGTTTATCCTTTCAACTACGGCACTTGGACGACATCCACAATTAGTATGGGAAGTTCAGGCCTATTAGGTTGATATGGTTGATCAGCGGAGGGATGATTGAGAGAAGGAGGATGACCAGTAGATGATAATACTTTGTTCCTTCAAGTGGAAGTCTCTCAGAAATTACGACGACAGCATCTTAGACATAGAGATAGAGATCTGAACTGAAGAGTTTGTGATCTATTTCATCTTGATCTGATATACAATATAGTACTGGGTTCCTATGCCTATGATCTAGATGTAGGGAGTGGTGTGTCAGTGGTGGACGCTTTATCTCAGGTAGAAGAAGGAAACTGAGGTTTCGTGGACTAACTTGAGAAAAAGTTCTAGGCATAATTCCTTTATTCCATGATAAAGGTCAGGATGAGGCAGTAACTACTCTCCCTCTAGCAAGAGACTTTGTTGTTATAGGATTTGGGGATCATGTTCAAGGATCTCCTTCATTTTATTCAAGACATATTCTTGAATGAGGAGTCATGGGAAAGAAGCTTAGAAGAGGTGCTTTGACCTTCTCTTCAGTATATTGTCACTCCCATCACTCTACTGATGTACTTGGAGGTTCAGAAGTAGGATGAAGTGGTAGAGATTATGCACACGATGAGAGGTGTTCCATGAGAGGGGATCTAGTTGAATTTGTCAAAGTAAAAGGTTGTCAGCATTAGGCCTCTATCATCAGGGACTTCCAGGTTTCGGCTGACAGGGAGTAGGCCTCAGCAGTTCCAGTACCAATCTCCCAGTCCTTTCCCTTTCTCTACAGGCCTAGGACTGAGGTTCTCTACATGTGGTAGATGTGCGCATCTTTGGAATTATTTCCTTGTCCAAGTGAAGTACATTGGGGTGGGAAGATTCTACACCCACCTCAGCAGCACCACTTGATAGAATAAACTTTTTAGCAGTATCAGTAGGGGAAGTGAGATCCCGATCCACCGATAGAAAAAGGTGATGGAGGACGCCAACCTTAGGGTGCTTTATATGGACCTTGATCAGGGCGTCGTCATGGAGGTATTCAAAAGCCTAGGGTAAGAAGATTTCATCTTGGGTAGTTGCACAATGCAGAGGGAGCAGTTTCAGCAGGGCTAGAGGTCGTTCCAGGTATGATCATTCTATTTAGTACTCTTTCTTGTGCCTTGTTTGATTCAGGAGAATCACACTCCTTTGTTGTAGCTAGTATATCACATGAATTGGGTCTTGTCAAAGATATACTTTCTATTCCCCTGGTATTGAGTATTCCAGTTGGAGGTTAAACCATCCTGTTTGATGTTTTTCGAGGATATAAACTGATGTTGGGCCCACATCAGTCTAGTGGGGATCTCATTCTGCTACAAATGTGTCCATAGAATGTCATCCTAGGCATTGAATAGATGTTTTTCATGCATGATTTTATTGACTACTTTTGGAGAAGGTTCAAGTTCTCAGATATGGGGGGATCGCGTGTAACATTTTTGGCGAGGGGGGTTTTGAGGAGGGTAGCCAGTGTGTGGATCACTTTCATTCCTTCTTAGATGATTTGTCTATGGAATCAGAAGCCTCGGAGATGATGGATATACTAGGGATTTTATGTGATTTCCTAGATGTCTTCCCAAAATAGGTTGTGACTCTACTCCCTCGATGTGATATTGATTTCGGGAAAGACTTACAACCCGGTGCTCATCTGATTTTGATGGATTCCTATCTGATGGCACCTTCTATGTTGTGGGAGTTTCACATTAAGGTTGATGACCTGAGGAATAAGGGTTTTATCCAACCAAGTGCATCACCAAGGGATTTTCCAATATAGTTCGCAAAGAAGGAACATGGGGGGTCTCAGGCTATGCATAGACTATCGAAGACAACATCATGTGATGGTCAAGAATGGTAACCCCCTCCCAAGGATCGAAAACATTTTTGAATAGTTTAAGGGAGAAGGTTGGTTCCCTAAGATCGACCTACAGTCTAGATATCACCAGCTGATGGTGAAGGAGGGTAACATCCTGAATATTGCTTTCAAATCCTGGTACGGTCACTTTGAGTTTGTGGTCATGTCATTCGGAATTAGAAACTCACAAGTTATGTTCATGGGGATCATGAACTCAATTTTTTATTAGTATCTAGACCGGTTTTTGGTTGTGTTCTTCGATGACATCCTGATCTACTCATGGTCAGAGGACGATTACACAGAACATCTGAAGACAGTTTTGGAGGTCCTCCAACACCACCAACTCTACAGAATGTTTTCCAATTGAAAGTTCGTAACATGATAGGTGCACATATGTGGACACATGGTGTCCCTGTATATGATAACATTGGAACCATCGAAGGTAAAAGTGGTTGTTTTTTGGGCGGCACCAAAGAAAATTATAGAGGCTCAAATTTTCTTAGGACTGGAAGGTTACTACAGATGGTTCTTCACCAACTTATATCAAGTTTTAGCACCCTTAACGGCTTTGACCAAAAAAGACAAGTCTTTCATATAGAGTGAGCAGTTTCAGGTAGCATTTAGTTATATGAAAGGGAATCTTGTGATTTCTCTAGTGATAAGGTTGCCATAGGAAGGGGTAATGTTTGAGTTGTTCGGTGATGCTTCCAGTCTAGGCTAGGGGTGTGTGCTGATGCAACAGTGGGGGTGATCTCTTATGGGTCTTATTAGCTATGCCATCATGAACATAACTATTCTATCAATGACCTATAAAATTTCACAGTTATATTTTTTTTGAAGTTGTGGCGGCATTACCTCATCGGGAAACACATCGTGGTCCACACAGATCATAATAGCCTTATGTATTTCTTCTCCCAGTGAGACATGAACATGTAGCAGTGAAGGAGGATGAAATTTCTTCTGGACAATGAATTTGAGATCTCATAAACCTTAGGAAATGGGAACATTGTGGTTGATTCCTTGAGTAGGATATCACAGAAAGATGTGGTTCGAGTGTTAGGAGATGCTCGGAAGGAAATGGGGGAGTTGGATACTTTATATCTGGGCATGAGATTGGAAGATGGAAGAGGATATTTGTTTCATATGACAGTGTAGTCTTCCTTGGTACGTATGGTGGAAGAGTCTTAGTGGGTAGACTTAGAGACTAAAGTGATGTGTGATCATGTTATATAGGGTGATGCTCTGGAAGGATAGTCGGAGGACGGTCAGAATCGAATGTTGTTCCATGGGATGTTTTTTTCCCGATAGTGATCCTTGAGGGAGTTCTCGAGGAGTTCCATAACCCATCCATAGAGGTACACAAATAATATTCCAAGATGTACCAAGGCTTGAGAGGTTAGTTTTGGTAGCCCAGAGTGAAGCGGTTTGTGGTGGAGTTTGGGGAAAAGTGCCTCGTGTGTTAGTGGGTGAAGGATGAACATCGTGTTCACAATGGTCTATTTCATCCCATAGACATTACTGAGTGGATGTGGGATGACGTATCATTGGATTAATTCATAGTAATACCCATGGATAAGGGGGGACTTGATTCCATCTGTGTATTTGCAGACCAATTGATGAAATTGGCTCACTTCATAGCGGTTAAGGAGTCGATCGCAGTGGATTCCTTACCACAGAAGTACGTGGGTGATGTTGTGCGGCTGCACAAAGTTCCCCAAACCATCTTTTTGGATTAGGATACATTATTTACTTCACAGTTTTGGAAGGTATTAAAACATGATTTTGGAACCCATAAATACCTTAGCACTAGTTTTTATGCTCAGACAGATTTTCAAACCAAGAGGACCATCCAGATGTCAGAGGATATGTTGTGAGCATGTGTTCTGGACATTGGAGGAGCATGCGTATGACACTTTCCTCTAGTAGAGTTTTCCTAAAACAATATATATCACTCTACCATTGGCATGGAACCATTCAAATACAAGTATGGAAGACCCTGTCGTTCACCCATGTGTTGGAAAGAGGTTGGGTATGAATGTTTTCTTGGCCCATAGGTAGTGTAGAGCATGACGGAGAAGGTTCAATTTGTGCGGAAAAGGATGAAGGCATCTCAGAACTGGTAGAATTCATATGGAGATCATAGGAGGAGACCCTTGGAGTTTGAGTTTGGGGACCACGTGTGATTAAAGGTCTCCCCTCGGCGTGGACAATAGAGGTTTAGCAAAGGGAGTAAGATTTATCCCAAGTTCATCTAACCATTCGAGGTATCGGCAAGATTGGGCATGGCGGATTATCATCTGGCATTTCCACTATAATTAGAGAGGATCCAAAACTTCATTCTTGTATCTCAGCTCCATCAGTATCTATATGAGTAATCCCATGTCCTTGACTAGGGGGAGTTGGATATCAATGATGATGCAATGTTCATGCAGCGACCATTGAGAATCGAGGATCGTAAGAAAATGTGATGTCACGACCCATCCCAGTGGGGCCCGTGTCGTGACTCTCCCATCCCACCTCCAATAGGTTAGGGGATGGTGACTAGAACCGAGTAGGCATATTACTAACATGGGATGCATGGCCTAAGAACCTGTATACATGCACACATCTCCAATCCTACAAATGTTGAAATGTAAAAACCACTATGGAACAAAATGGATACATACAACTAAACCCAACCAAAAGAGTACGATGGAAAGTAAATTACTAAAAGTAAACTGAGCCAGAATACAAGCCCACCAAAATAAGAATCTGAAATTGAAAATTCCAACCTGTAAACACAAAAGGTACTGGGACTACTACGTGTAGCCGTAGGAACGCCTTGGCCTGTAGGGAACTCAGAAATCTCGGTCCTTTCTTGATCCGCCCTGGACTCTGTCAAAAGGATTCTCGTCTGCACAAGACACAACACGTGCAGTCAAAGCCCATATAGGGGTGACTATAACAATACTCAGTAGAGGAACCCGAAAACCACAAAGCAGTACACAAAGTAAAGGTATGGTCAGCTATGTATAGTATACTTCTACAGAACATACAGTAAGAGAAACACAAACTAGATATACTCAAAACCCAGACCCGTAGTCTAGAGAAAAGTCACACAATCGCATAACCCCATATAGGGATTCAGCTTAAAGATTTCCATGAAGCACCCGTTCCGAGAGAACACACTCCACGAGTCTTATAGATCTAATGATATCCATTCGAGAAGTATCGTTCATCGGGAAATGTCACTAGAGGTAGTTATACTCATTACAGGAGACACACTCCTGAGTGAGAAGGTTACGATAGATAGATGTACTCATTACGGGAGACAAACTCCTGAGTCAACAAGATCTCAATACACAGATGAGGATCACTGCTAGGGCCATGGCGGATACCGCGACTCATCCAGACTTCACCTGCTAGGTAGAGGATCAACGCCTAGTGGAGATGGTCACGTCGATGTCGGACTCTACCTAGGGTCAAGAATGGATAGAGGATCTCGATCCAGGCCTCTCGCATGGATGCCTGACTCTATCATAGAAAGACCTGCTGAAGGGATCATACTCCTATAGAAGGAAACTATGTCTGACCTTCAAGGGAATGATAAAAAGGGGAATTAACCCAAATGGAAGATGTCCAATATAAGGTGAACAAGAGGACCATGCCATTTTACAAGAAAGTAAACAACGTGTAGAAATGTTACACGCCGTGTTGTCTGGCCACGGGTACTACCCGTGTAAAACGGGACATGTCGTATGGTCGGTCGTGTAGAAAACTGAGTACATAGTGTGAAGTATGGTGTACATGTTGTGTCTGAGTGATTGGGGTTGGCTCTGTGTACACTGGCCAAGTGCCCGTACAAGGTCATCAACCCATGTACTCCAACCCGTGAAATCAATACACGGGGTGACCTGCGTTACTGGCCTCGCCTGGCCATGTGATGGAGTACATGGACGTCTACTCTATCCTGTGTATGTGTACCCCCTAGATACACGTTGAGTTCCACGTAGCTGCCTATGCCATACTGTACACGCTGTGTTCTGAAGCCGTGTAGATCATCCTGTGTCCATGTGACTCCAAAAATACATGTAGAGCTTCGGGGAAAGTCCAAAACCCCATGTGACTAGGGTCACACACTGTGTGATTTCCCTCTGACCCTTGAAACCCAATCCTCTGCCGCCCGTACTACACGGTGTGTTCTTTTGAAGTACACGCCGTGTATTCTAGAAATTTTCTGAAATGTGGACCTCCAACATCGCGCTTTCGGTGATGATCTATTCGTCAATCCGTCCGTCTGATCACCCCGAAACTCCTGGGTCTTGGTCACCCAGACACTGTGAAGCTACTTTCGGTGTTTTCGGACCTCTGATTAGCCCCGAAAATAGGTTTTGATCTTTCCGCGTGAAGAACTCTCAAAGAACGTCCACTTCCAATCCGATCCAATTCGTTGTCCATCATGGTCATCGTAACTCCATAGGGTCGTTGCAATGTCGGATATCCCATTTCGGATCGTTTCGTTGCAAGCTGGGTGTGCAACGATTCCTTGTTCGTCACCCAACGAAGAATGAAAAGAATGCGTGAGAAGAAAAGGGGTAAGGAAAACCAATCAAACAAATTGAGGAAGGAACCTCCACCATCGTTCATCACAGCATTGATCCACTCCCGTTAATAGGCTTAAATAGAGTAGAAATCATCAACAAAAACCAAAATGGATTAATTCTACCATAATCACCCCAAATAAATCCCTCCCGCAAGAGCGTATGAATCCATGGAGCAACTTGTTCGTGGTTGATCCATTTTCATCATTTAAATCAAAAGAGGGGAAAAGAAAATTAAATAACAAACCCATAACTTTAAGGAAGGATCGATCATTGACGAAAGGGTCGCATAGCCGTCGTCATCGAGATCCTTCAACTTCGTTGGCGCCGCGATTCGTAGCTTCGGTCCATCGTCGTTCATCACTGATAATTCACTCCAATGCTCTGTAGATTCTCCAGAGATTTTTCTCATTCGTCACCAATGATCAAAAATCTATTATGCTAATAAAAAGGGAAATGTAATTGACATCCCATCACATTGTGGAATTAATGAGTCAGTGTTGTTATTTCTGATTCATTATGACATGAAATTAATGACAGAAAGAGTTGCCCAATCGTCGTGCTGCAGTGGATGTTTCCATAAAATAAATAAATTAAACTTGTGAATTTATTTTATTTTATTTTACTTAAAACTTCTGAAAATTAACTTTTTCCCTAGACCTATATCGGTAGAGGTTAGGATTTTTCTTAGGTAAAGTCGCCGCCCCGAATTCAACGGTGCCCTCAGATTTTTCATCCGGGCATCCATTTGGAAACTGCCACTATCACACAAAAGTGCTGAGTCACATGACTTAAAAAAGGTTCAAACCACCCTTTCGGGATCATTGGGCCTCGGAATGATGTGTCATCTTCATGCTCGATCTTGAAATAATTCCATATATTATTAAAAAAATACACGAAAAATCCGAGACATTACATTATCCCCACCTTGAAGCTTTATGTACCCGAAAATCCAAACAATGGCTACTCAAAAATGTGTGGGTACTGGGCATGGATCTGGGCCTCCCACTCCCACGTTCCCTCCTGAAGATTCTTTTGTTGCCACCGGACGCTAACCAAGGGAATCGATCACCCACAAAGGATCCTCTCTTTCCAATCCTAGATCTCCATAAGGTACTCAACAATGGTCACTCCATCCTCAATGTCCAGCTTTCCCCAGTCGATAAAGTGCAATGGGTCATGCACGTACCTCCTCAGCCGTGACACGTGGAAGACATCATGTACTCGATGCAATTTTGGTGGTAGAGCTAGGTGGTATTCCACCTTTCCAACTCTGCATAGTATCTGGAAAGGTCCGATGAACGTCAGGTATAACTTTCCACCTCGGCCAAATCTCTGTAACTCTCATCAAGGTGAAACACGCAGAGAGACGTGGTCTCCCTATTCAAACTCCAGAGGTATTCATTGTCTATCAGCATAGGACTTATTCCGGCTCTGTGAAGTCTTCCTCCGCTCCCAGATGATCTGCACCTTCTTGGTGGTAGCTCGCACCAACTTTGGAGCCATGAGTGTTGAATCTCCGGGGTCGATCCAGCAAATCGGTGACTGGAAGGGTCTCCCATACAAGGCCTCGAACGGTGCCATACCAACGGTGGAGTGGTAGATATTGTTGTATGAAAACTCCACCAGTGTTAGGTGGTCCTCCCAACTGTGACCAAAGTCGAAGACATGGGCTTGCAACATATCCTCCAAAACCTGAATAGTCTTCTCAGTCTGACCATCTATCTGGGGATGAAACGTTGTGCTAAAGCGTAGATGAGCCCAAAAAGCCTCCTAAAATCCCTTCCACACCCAGGATGTGAAATGATCATCTTAGTCTGAGACTATTTTCGAGGGGACTCCATGAATCTGAACTATCTCCTGCACGTAGAGGCGTCACAAGCTCTCTATGGAACTCTGCTCCCTGATAGCTAAAATGTGGGCCGACTTGGTGAGTCGGTCAAGGATCACCTAGATGGAATCATTCCCCTTGGACATCTGTGGTATGCCTGTGATGAATTCCATCGATATTCCATCCCACTTCCACTCTGGAACTTCCAGGGGTGATCTAATCCCGCTAGAACTTAGTACTCATCCTTCACCTGCTGGCATGTAAGGCATCGAGAAACGAATTCCGCTACTTCCTTTTTCATGCCTGACAACAAGAACTGTCGTTAGGGATCCTGTTAAATATTTTCCACTACAGGATGCACTGCCAAATGGATTTTATGAAACTCTCTCAAGACCTCTTCCCACAATGCCACAATTACAATAGTGCATCCTCTGAAAAGAAGTACGTTCTCCCCACCTTGCGAATATCCATCAGGAGAGTGACCTATGGATAACTTAGCACGTAAAGCCTCATAGTCGACATCCCCCAAGCTATGCTTCCCTAACTTGATGTAAGAGTGGAGGGGTTACAACCATCGACTATAGGTAGGCTGCAACTTCTTTGTCCACGAAGGACAACTGCAACGTGGCTAACTGCTCTATCGCCTCACTCAACAGCTGTGAGCTCGAACTTCTTCTCATAGCATCTGCCACCTTATCCCCATTACCAGGAGTATAATTGATCTCAAAATCATAGTCCTGGAGTAACTCTATCCAATGACTCTGCCTAAGATTCAGATCCTTCTGTGAGAAGATGTACTTGAGGCTCTTGTGGTCAGAGTAGACGGTAAACCACTCACACATGAGGTAGTGTCGCCACATCTTCAATGTGAATACTACGGCTTCCAAATCAATATCATGGGTCACATAGTTCTTCTCATGTTCCCTAAGCTATCATGAACCATAAGCAATCACTGCATGCCTCTGCATCAGGACACAACCAAGCCCGGTCCCTGATGCGTCATAGAAAACAATGTACTTGACACCCTCCTCCAGCAATCTCAAGACTAGGGAGTTTTTCAAACTTTGTCTCAACAGCTCGAAAGCCTCCTAGCACTTCTCCGTCCACATGAAGGGTTTCCCCTTCCTGTTCAAGGCTGTCATCGGTGTTGATATCCAGGAGAAGTCAGTAATGAATCTCTGGTAATATCCTGCCAACCCAAGGAAGCTCCGCACCTCCGTCACACTCCGAGGTGGCTCCCAGGATAACACAACCTCCACCTTGGCTGGGTCTACAGCTACTCCATCTGTTTAGATGACATATCCCAGAAATTTGACCTCCTGAATCCAGAACTGGCACTTTGAGATCTTCCAATAAAGCTGGTGCTCCCAAAATACGTCTAGAACCATCCGCAGGTGTCTCGCATGCTCCTATTCGGACGTCGAGTACACAAGGATGTCGTCGATGAAGACCATTATGAACCGGTACAAGTACGGCTAGAAGATCCGGTTCATCATTCTCATGAACACTGCAGGGGTGTTCGTCACACTGAATGGAATCACCTAGTACTCATAGTTACCATAGAGGCATCGGAAAGCCGTCTTCGGTATATCCTTCTCCCGCACTCATAGCTGGTGATAGCCTGATCAAAGGTCAACCTTCGAGAACCACTACGCCCCTCTTAGCTAATCGAATAGGTAATATATCCTTGGAAGTGGATACATTTTCTTCACTATCACCTTGTTCATGAATCGGTAATCCATGCACAACCTCAAACTTCTGGCTGCCTTTTAGGAAAACAAGACTGGGGCCTCCCAGGGTGAAACGCAAGGTCTCACAAAACCCTTAATCTGTAATTCCTCCAACTACACCCTCAGCTCATGAAACTCTGAGGGAGAAATCTGATATGCTGATGAGGAAATCGGTTTTGTCTCGGGGTGTAAGTCGATATCGAAGTCGATTTCCCGGCGAGGAGTTAGTCCTAGAACATCTTCGGGAAAGACATCCTCATACTCCACCACTACTGCTGGGAACTGGGAGCTCACAAAATCCACTACTCCGAGGGAAACACAAGACAACTCATGATAGATTGGTTGCACCCTCTTATGCATAACTCCATTCTTCATTGCATGGGATTCCCTTTCTCCGACAAAGGAAAACCTTGTTCAATCACGGCGGACACACCACACTCTTCTCCTAAAACAGTCAATCTGGGCATGGACTGAAGATAACCAATCCATACCAAGAATGACATCATAACGCCTTGATGCATCAATGAAGAGGTTCCAACTGAAAATATCACCTCCAAGGGTAAGATCGCACTGTCTGCAAAGCTGTGTGATCGTCAAGTCTCCTCTCGTAGGTATCTCAAAGCGTAAGGATCGAGTCAACGGTTCTACCAAAATCTTGTGGTTTCGTACAAGACATGTGGCTATGAAGGAATGACTGGAACCTGTGTATATAAGTATGGAATCTAAGGTATAAAAGACACATATCATGCCTCGAATCATCCCTGGAGCCCCTGGGTCATATGCCTCGATTGTATGCAGTTGTCCCCGTCCCTGTCCCCCAGCTCCCTGAGCCTTGTGTGGACCTCCTGGGTGGTGGTGGAAGTAATTCAAAGCATCTGCCACCACCTTTAGCTTTCCAACTCCTCTTCCACATCTTCCGCCAGGAGATTCTATCTGATCTACTCTCTGCCTCTGCCTCGATGGTCCATCCACCACTTCCCTGCCAGCATCTTGACGGTTCGTACAATCTCTAGCGAGATGTCCCCTACCATCCCATGTGTAGCATCACTTCTCCCTAGGATGACCGGATCCAGCCTGAGAGCCTTGGATTGTCAATCCTATATCCTGGGTCCTCCTATGATGTTTCCCATTTCAAGATAACTGTGCCTGATGTCGGCTCCCGGCTGTCGGGGTCTCCTCATCTGTCTGCCTGCTGCTGACTGTCGTCAGCTATCTCTGCTCCGCCAAGAAGCTCTCGATCACCAAGGCCCACTCGAGCACTCCATCATAAGTCGAAATTCATAGAGTCACAACACTATCTCGGATGTTTCATTGTATACCACACTCTAAGGTTCGAGCTATGAAGTACTGATCCCTGACCATATCCATCGAGTAACGGGCGAGGTTAGTGAACCTAGAGAAATAGTCGGATACTGTCATACTGCCTTGCTGGAGCTGAAGATGATCCTAGATGCGCACAGATCTCAGTGTAACTAGAGAGAAATCCTCCCTAAAGAGTCACTCAAACTCCATCCACGAAAGAGTCTCCTCTTCATGAGTCTGTGTGGTTAGACTCCACCATCGACCCACCGAACCCTGAAGAAGGATTGCTCCTAGGATCACCATCTGGTCTGATGGTGTCCTCGCTAGACAGAAAATTCTAGTCACTGCCTCAATCCAATCATCAAACGCCTGAGGGTCGAGCTCGACTCAGAACCTGAGGGCTCTCTGTCTCTGTAACTCATGGAGCGCGCTCAGCCTACGCTCCTTGTCATTCGGTACTGCAGGTACAACGGGCTGATGGTATGGCAGGTGCACCACCTGGTGGCAAGGCATGGGGAACTGGTCCCTGTATCGAAGCATCGTCACTGAGGGGGTCATCCTCATGATCATTCTATTGCATCCACGTGGGAATGTGTCACAGAGGCATCCTATAAGGAAACAAGATGTACCATGGTCAACGAGTATATCTACATAGCTGACAAAAAGGACATAAAAAACATAACCCATTCTTATATGATTCATATACCATTCTTTTACTTCCCGCAACTAGTTTTTCCATGTACCAAGTCGAAAAGAAGTTTATCAGAGTCCTGGTGTATGGATACGTCGGCCTCCACACCAATACTGGAGTCCCTGGCCTGAAATCTGAACACAAAATACTTAACATTGTTCCCCAGACCAATCTCACATACTCTTGGTCCTAAGGTATAACTGACCACCTCTGATACAACTTTGTCACAACCCATCCTAGTGGGGCCCATGTCATGACTCCCCAATCCCGCCTCCGATAGGCCAAGGGCTGGTGACTAGCACCAGGTAGAAATATTACTAACATGGGATGCATTTCCAATGCACCTGCACACACGCACACATCTCCAAGACCAAAAATGCTGAAATGTAAAAACCACTAAGTAACAAAATTCATGTATACAACTAAACCCAACCAACAGATTACGATGGAAAGTAAAGTACTAAAAGTAAACTGGTCCAGAATACAAGCCCACCAAAACAAAAGTCTGAAACTTCAAAGTCCAACCTATAAGAACAAAAGGTATTGGGACTGCTGCTTGTATTTGTAGGAACACCTTGGCCTATAGGGAACTCAAAAAGCTCGGTCCTCTCCTATTCCACCCTGGACTCTATCAAAAGGCTGATCATCTTCACAAGACGCGACACTTGCAGGAAAAGCCCGTGCAGGGGTGAGTATAAGAATACTCAGTAGAGTTCCCTGAAAACCACAAAGCAGTACACAAAGTAAAGCTACAATCATCTATGTACGGTATATGACTACAGAACATACATCAAGAGAAACACAAACCAGATATACTCAAAACCCAGACCCGTAGTCTAGAGACAAGTCACAAAACCACATACCCCTATATAGGGATTCAGCATGAATATTTTCACGAAGCACTCATTCCGGGAGAACACACTCCACGAGTCTTATAGCTCTGATGATGTCCATCTGAGAAGTATTGTTCGTCAGGAAACATCATGAGAGGTAGTTACACTCATTACGGGAGACACACTCCTGAGTGAGAAGGTTATGATAGATAAATTCGCTCTTTACAGGAGACACACTCCTAAGTGGGAAAGATCTCGAAACACAGCTAAGGATCACTTACAGGGCCATGGAGGATACCACGACTCATCCAGAATTCACCAGCTAGGAAGAGGATCGACGCCCGTTGGAGTTGGTCACGTCAATGTCAGACTCTACCTAGGGTCAAGAAGGGATAGAGGATCTTGATCCGAGCCTCTCGGATGGATGTATGACTCTCACTGAAAGTTCTGATTAATGGATCATTCTCTTGTAGAAGGAAACGATGTCTGACCAACAGGGGAATGAGAAGAAGGGGCACTAACCCAAATGAAAGCTGTCCAAGATACGGTGAACAAGAGGACCATGTCATTTTCCAAAAAAGTACACAGCATGTACAAATGTTACATGTCGTGTTGTCGGACCCCGGGTACTGCCCGTGTACAACGGCACGTGTCGTAAGGCTGGTCGTGTAGAAAACTGAGTACACTGTGTGTAGTATGGTGTACACGCCGTGTCCGGGTGACTAGGGTTGGATCCATGTATGTTTTCCATGTGCCTGTACATAGTCATCAACCCGTGTACTCCAACCCATGAAATCGGTACATGGGGTGACCCACGTTACTGGCCTCGCATGGCCGTGTGATAGAGTACACAGTTGTGTACTCCATCCCGTGTCTATGTACCCCCTGGATACATGCTGAGTTTCGCGTAGCCGCCTCTTCCATACTATACACGCCATGTTCTGAAGTAGTGTAGATCATCTTGTGTCCATGTACTTCCAAAAATACATGCTAATCTTTGGGGAAATTCCAACACGACGTGTGAAAAGGTTCACACGCCGTGTGATTCCACTTTGACCCCCGAAACCCTAGTCGTCGCCGCCCATACTACACGGCGTGTTCTTCGGAAGTACATGTCGTGTATTCTGGAAATTTTCATAAAAACGGACCTCCACCGTCGTGCTTCCAACGATGCTCCATTTATCAATTTTCCATCTGATTTCCCCGAAACTCCTGGGTTTTGGTCACCCCAACACTACGAAGCTGCTTCAGGTGTTTACGAGCCTCCGATTGGCCCCGAAATCAAGTTTTGATCTTCCCGCGCGAAAAACGCATGAAGAAAGACCTCTTCCAATCTGATTTGATTCGTCATCCATCATGGTCGTCACACCTCTATAGGGTCGTTGCGATGTCGGATCTCTAGTTTGGGATAGTTGTGTTGCATGATGGGTACACAACAATCTGTTTTCCATTTCCCCATGAAGAATGTGAAGAATGCAAAGAACGTGTGAGAAGAAAAGGGGGAAGCAAAACTAATCGAATAAATTGAGGAACGAACCTCCACCATCATTCGTCACAGCGTTGATCTTCTCCTGTTAATAGGCTTAAACGGAGCAGAAATGAACAACAAAAACCATCATGGATTAATTCCCCCATAATCAGTCCAAAGAAATCCCTCCCATAAGAGCATACGAATCTGCGGATCAACTTCTTTGTGGTTGATCCACGTTCATCATTTAAATCAAAAGAGGGGAATAGAAAATTTAATAACAAACCACTACCTTTAAGTAAGGATCAATCATGGAAGAAAGGGTCGCACTTCCATCATCGTTGAGATCCTTCAACTTCGTTGGCATGGTGATTCGCAGCTTCGATCCATCATCATTTGTCACTAAAAATTCACTCCAACGCTCCGTGTATTCTCTAGAGATTTTTCTCAATCCTCAACAACGATCAAAAATCAATTATCCTAATAAAAAGGGAAAGGTATTTGACATCGCATCACGTTGTAGAATTAATGAGTCAGCATTGTTGTTTCCAAATCATTATGACATGACATTAATGACTAAAACATATGCCACATCGCCACGCTGCAGTGGATGTTTCCATAAAAGAAATAAAATAAACTGGTGAATTTATTTTATTTTATTTTACTCAAAACGTCCGAGAATTAATTTTTTCTCTTGACCCATGCCGGTCAAGGTTAGGCTCATTATTACGTAAAGTCATCTCCCCGAACGTAACGGTGCCCTCATATTTTTAATCCGGAAATCCAATTGGAAACTGCCACTACTGTGCACAAGTGTCGACTCACTTAACTTAAAAAAAGTTCGAACCACCCTTCTGAGATCACTGGTCCTCGGAATGATGTGTCTTCTTCGCACCCGGTCTCGAAATAATTCCATATAATATTAAAATAAATACATGGAAAATCAAAGACATTACATGTGCTTTGTGGATGGACCATTCCCTTGGTTTGTGTGTTGTGGAGGCATGGTTACCTTGAGGAAAGTACCTAGGAAGGTGAGGCACAGATATGTTCCTAGTACCCAAAGTTGTTCTGAGTTTTGATCTTGTGTTTTGATTTTTTGCGTTTCATTACATATAATGTTTTAACCTGCTTATTTTATTATAATTTGTTTCCATGTTCCATATTTTGTGTGAAAAGACTTGAATATAGGGAGGTAACATGGTCCCTAATCAAGAGACATAATGTGGATGTGATTAAAACCATGTGGGTGAGTCAGTGCCACCAAAACCAGATATTATCTTGACAAGGAGGAAGGATCTCTCAAACCCATGTGTTTGGAAGGTGTGACCTTTTTGTGTTTGTGTGGTTTCTTGGGGGAGAGGAGAAGTAGTGTTTCTATAATTTTTCAAGAGATAGAAGTGAGAGAGATTGTCCTAGATGTTGGGTTTTTTTCTTGGTTTTAAACAACACTCGGGTGGTCTGTCCATGAGAGGTATATTACGAGGTGGTTGTTCAGGCCCCTCTATTTTCTTCAGGTTACTCTTGAATTATCAAGGGCAAGAATAGTTTTAGAGGTATCTAATGTAATGGAATGAACCCTAATAGTCCATTAATTTTCCAAATTCTTGTTTTTGGGGTGTCCTGGACACCATCGATGATTTCGTAGGGCATCGATGACAGGCTGTCATCATGGTGTTACCTATCAGTGTCGCACCAAATCAGCTCCACCCTAGGGTGTTGGGTTTCTGTTCCAATTTCCCTCCTGTAACATCTCTTTTATGTTTTAATACATCTTAATTACGAGGTTTAAGACCATTTTAAGGTTGTTAACGAATATCTTAAATCCCCTAAGAGTAGGGAGACCCTTGAATTACCAAAATGTGTGGCATTTTAATCAGTTTCACACCCTTTGCTGCATTTCCAGTTACACATCTTTTATGCATTGTTTCCCGGTTTAAATGTATCCTATAAACTCTCTGTCATGCGATCATCTATCTCACTTTCTTGGATGGAATTATTATATCCCAATTAATTACAACATGTCAAATGCCTAGCCAATTGATCAAACTATGATCATATTTTCAAGAATTTTCTATTTTCACATCCCATAACTCTAGGATCTGGCCTTTTATCACACTGAGGTCTTCTTCTTCCTTTTCTATTTATTTTCCCTTGGGGTTCTTGGAGTCACACTTCTATAGATGATCCATGCCTGTGTGAGAGACCTCATGTTTAGTTCTTCTTGAATTTTCCTATCACGTGACCCCAGTTCTTGGCATAAGGAGAAAACATTGATCTGTGATCATCTCGATAGGGGTTCTTCCTTCATCTCTCTTTACTGTGCATCATGCGGGGTGGGTATGATGATGTTCCTTTGAGATGTATATGAAACCAACTTTAACATTGATAATAAACATAATTTTAAAGAATGAATGGGTGGGAAAGATGATGGTGTTGTTGTATATTACCTTCATTTTTATTTTGTGAATTGTATGGGCTCATGTCCCCTAAAAATCGTGGATGTTGGTGTTCCTTTCTTTCACACCAATGAAGAACTGTTTTCAGAATAATCATGTGATTGTATGACTGTAACATGGAATCTACTTAATCACATAAACATGGTTAATAAAATGGGTGCATGATGAATAAGAACCCTTGTGTGATCATGCCTATTAATCAAACAGAAAGAAGGAACATAATGAATGGTGTTGGTTAAATTTGAAAACATCCTTGCTCTATTGTGGTGATATGAATGGTTGTTATGTTTGATGCTTTGTGTGGTGATGTAGATGGGAATGAAATCTATAGTTGAGAGGTTGTTAGTTTGTGAAGTTGAGGCCAAGTAGATCTACTATTAAATCTTATAGACCTGGTAAGTAGGGGCTTGGTTTGGTTCTAGTACTTCAAGGGATATCATGGATCCCATTTTGATGTTGCTACTTATAAGAGAACTGGGAGTGAATGATTAATTTCTTGTATGGATATTTTCCTTTAGTTGTTTTTTTTCTTACGGTTATGCCTATTAGTTTCCCTGTAGTGAAAGAATATTTAAATGAAATCACTTGAACATGATAACAGGAATGGGTGCAATGTGGGACTATTTTCCAGAAATGGGTTGTTCATTTCTTGTGGATGTTTTGTACTTGTGAATGCTGGGGTAGTAGCAAGAGAGGTTTTGTGAGGGTTGGTTGTTGGTTTCGAGACCCTTAGGTTTGGATGAGTGCTTTATTTCATATATTTATAAAATTTGGTTCTTTTTTTTATACTCACCCAACCCAAGTTGAGAAATTCATGCCAAACACCCCTATTTGATGGTGGATGGTGTTTTTCCCAACATTCCTATGAGTGGTTGGTTATTAGCCCCTTTTTTCTCCATCTCCTAGGTATCCCAAGACTCTTAAAATAGGCTCTAATGGCCTAAGGTTAATTATGGCCCAAGACTCTTCAAGAAGGGACTGTTGTGGTGGTTGGCCGAGGTGTGTTTGGGAATGTTTGTTTCCCAAATGTCTTTGAGAAAGGGCACGTGTGTCTTTGGGTCTGGAAGTGGTTGTTCTGGCCCAAGTTTCTTCAGGTGTGGTGGTGGTTATTGTGGCATAGGTTTTTACGGGTGTGGTTATGTGTGGTTGTGGTGGCCCAAGTGTTTGCAGGCAGGAGAAACTTGTGGTTGTGATGACTCATATAGTTTTTGTTGGGGACGAAAATAGGAATACAGTGGGATTTGTGGGGGAGGTCTAATCCATAGTATTTTCTAAATAACTAGTGGGGAAGTTGTACGAGGTACCCAAATATTGATGTGATATTAATATTATTTTACATGATTTGCGTTATTTGGGTAGTGTGCCTTGTTGAGGTTGGGTGGATAGTTTTACATTCTATGTTATTTGGTTACCTCTATTTTATCATGGGGAATTAGAATTTCACCCCAGTTGTGCATGAGAGATTTTGTTTTTCCTATTGCCTATACCTATATACTCACCCTATGTATATAAAATTTCATTCAAGTTTACAAGAGGACTTTGAAGATTGTGTGGACCTTACTAGCTTGGGCTTCAAGATAGTTTCCTTTGCTACTTTTCTTTATTTTGGTACTTTCCTTAAAGGTTTTTCTTTTACTTTGTATCAGTTTATTTTTAACATGCATATGGGAATGGATTTTGGGATTTAATTTTACCTTTAGTAATTAGTGTTGCTGGGATTTACAATATTATCCCCCAATATTGTTCAAGAAAATGGTAATGCCTTCAATTTATGTGGTATTATATACCCTTGGAGTTAGTCACCAATCTCAGTCCTATCAAAGGTAGGACTCAGGGATCATTATCTCTCATTCAACAAGATGAAGTAAGGTAATGTCATTTTTATGTCCCTTCCCTCATATTGGAGAAGGTGGGTCATGACACATCCATATCAAATATATAGAATTTACACATCAATGCAAACTCATACAAAAATATACAACATTCTCTACATAAGAAGGGTTGAAACTATCTTTTACCTTGATGAGTTTGATGTTTTAAAATAAAAGGTATCACTTACACAGTTAACCCAACCAAATCAACTGCATGAGAAGAAATAAATGGATGAGAAGAAACGATATCAAACAACACTTTCATAAAGGTATTACTCAAAATAATCATATCTCACACTATGGATGGTCCCGAATAATCATCCACCACAACACGTACTAACCTAAACAGTTTCTTTCTTTCGAAACTCTGCTATTTGTTACCCTACTAAATCATCCCCTATTGAGGAGTCATGGTATTCCCTAAATCACATTAACTAACAAAGATCTACTGATAAGGGGTATACTACTACCCCATCCCGTTGAGGCATAGGATTCCTCTGACCCCTAAGGAGTTTCACAGAAACCTGTCCTCAAAACATTACACATATAATACTAAATATTCCCTATCTTCTTGCAGTATCGACATGCATGAGGTTTTTCCATACAATCCCTATTTATGTGGCCTATAGAACCACACTGAAAAAATATTGTCTTATTCTGAGACTTCAGAGGAAGATTAAATAATTCGATCATTAGATTCTAAGCTATACTCCCACCCTATAATTAAGTTCCTCTCTTCCACTTTGTCCATGCATTAGAGTTCCCACTATTACCCATGGGTAGCAATATATTTCCCCTGATTTTAGACCCAAAAATATCCCTTTCATCCACAGATTCAATATTCACCATTTCAACATAATCACTTTTATTGAGCACTACATTTTAGAATCATTTTCTTTCCTCAAATCCAATTCAAATATCCATGCCTTCAGGGACACACTAGCTTCCACTTCAGGTGAAAACTGCACTGAGATCATAAAATTAGTTGCATGTTCTATCGCAGATATGTTCTCCTTCATTAAGCTGAATAAATCAATTGTAATATGGATTTTAAACGTATGATGGTAGATTTTTTTATCAAAAACCTCAACCCCCCCCCCCCATGTCATGCCTTGGTCTATTCTAGCTTGTACCACAAACTCCCACCACTAACGTGCAAGATCTTCCAATATATATGTCTCTAGATTCACATTTAACTCTTCCTGTGTACCTAGATAATAAATTATTCAATTCATCCTTTTCAACCCTGATTCTTCCCATTCTGATTTCAAATCACCCAAAAAAATGGGTGGATTCTGTTTGTGAAACCGAACCAAGTGATCCACATGCATTAGATTATCACCTTTCTTGTTCCATTCCATAGCTTGAAAAGGTTTCACTATGCTCTGCACTAGCTACTAGTTCACTTAGGGCTTAGTTGAAACCCCATTTCTCATATCTTTTCCAATTTTCTTCTCTAATTCCTACTTGGGTACATTTTTATCAACTTAAGAACAAGCATAATTCTCACTTCATAACAACTGAAGGATAAAAATTTCAATTTCAATTTCAATAAAATGATCACAATAGTGATTTCTAAATTTCCATTTTACCATGTTCAACCATATTTGAAAAATACACTACAATTTTTAAATAAATAAATTTTTAAAATAGAACAACCATTTTATCTTCAAGTACAAACATTTGAAAACAATTTCCAGATTTTTTCAAAATCAACACATTCATATCACAATATAGAACATTTTTTCTAATGAAATATGCATATTAATGGGAAGTCATTTCATTCATTCATGCCATGCTCATATCATTGGATATAACCATGGAAATGATATCACATTCCTATATGTGTCTCAATAAATTTAGGTACCAAACTCCTTGGTATCTTGAAATTCATCATAAAAGGGTTAGTTATGTCCTTTATGTTATACATTTCATTTTTCGACAATCCTATTCCTTGATAAAATCCCAACTCGGGGAGTTGAAAAAGAATGAATGAAAACTCCAAGACCAACTTTTGATGTCAATGGAACAAAAAAACTTCTTTCACTTGAATGAAAATTTTTGAAAAATCTAATACAACTTGTAACATCCTACCACATCCCATTGCCATCATATGGCAGTGGAATGCTACATAGCCTTAAACAATGTTACCTAGGTTCCAAAGGCAGGAAATAAATTCTAGGAGCTTCTAGAACAATTGGGGAACAATTTTTCCTTATAAAAAACAACCAACCAACAATTAATAACCAACCAAACTACATTATTCATGTCAATAAGGTTTTTCAACTCTATAAAACCAAAGGACTAATAACAACAATGCATAATAATCGATAATTAGTGTACTAAGAAGAATACTAAAAAATTAAATCTGAAGACTCTATAACATAACTCTTTATCTCCACACCAGGATCTAAGCACCACAATACCACCCAAGTATCATGAAGAACAACTAAGTAAGTGAGATGTCTTACCTTTACGTGTGTCTCGGAATACGACATCTGCAAAAGGACCAAAGATCCCAAGTAGTGGGTGAGTACAAATACCTAGTAGGATTTCTTAAAATGGCATCCCTACTGATGACACTATGATAGAATACATTATCACAATTTATATAAAAAAATTTAGAAAAATCCAATAAATTGATCATCAATTACCAATAATCCAAACACATCATTACCATAAGTAATTCACCCAAACCAAACAATTCCAACGAATGAAATAAAACATGTCACTACCCATTACACATTATCATAAACCTTTCCAAATAGAGTGGATGACCTCACATCCCAAACATATTCCCCAATTTCACACACACATACCAAACAAACACACATGAGCTCAGTGTTACCATTAATAGTGGAACTACACATCCAAACACATCAACTTTTTATAGTTTTACTTCACAACCACTTCCCTTTTATTGTGGTTCTTCACGTCCATTATGCATAACTCCCAACCAATAATAACCACTTAATCCAATAAATAAGAAAAATAATTTTCCAAAACCAGAACAACATGAAAATCAACAATTTCTAACACATGAAAATTCCCTTCAATAAATCACCCATTTATTAAAAACATTCAAACAGACATTTACATTCCAAACCAAATTACAATAAAACAAAATTTTTATTGAAATCTATATTTAATAAAATAATTTCCATAAATAAACCAAGACATATAATTTAAAATAAACATTTTAAAATCAAACAAAAAATTTCCTTTCGTAATGATATCCCATTTTTTCCAAGATCCCAAATCATCACTCAATGGGTTTCCACAAAGCATCACACCCCACAATCATAATAAATTTCATGAAAACCCATTAAATTTTAAATATAATATTTCATGTTCTATCAAAATAGAGATGAGAGTGAATACACTTATGTTACGGTTCTAGCGAAATCAACAAACGCTCAACCGCACCATAAATCTAGGTGAAATCTCCCCAAAAACTACCATATATCTCTTCTCCTAATATCAAAAAATCCCAACCCTAATTATTTTTGGAAATAATAACCCTAGATCTACATGATAAGGATATTGATCTAGAAATATAAGAGATAGGTTGAACTAGATCTAGTTAAAATCAAGAAAGAACCAAGAGAGAAGACTTATTGAAGAATATTTATCTTCAAAACACAAAGAAAAGCCTTATATTTGATTCCAAAGTGAGAGGGAGAGACCCTCTGACCCTTGATAAGTGTAAATCCTAAGTGAGGCTCATGTGGGATTTTGTTTGGAGTATTTTAGGTAAAATACCGAGTGAACCATTTTAAAAAGGCCTATTTTTAATGCCTTACATGGTTAGCTCATAGGGTTAGACAAAATGTGTGTTAATTCTGCTCCTACTACTATCAAAAGGTAATTACACACGTTTTCCTCACACAGTTAGAGAAACCATGTGAAAACCATGTGAATCCCACTGTCTCATGTTGCATGGTTAACTGAGGGAGTTTTCATGGTTTCCCCTAACCATGCTCAAAATGTGTTTCTATATAAATGTCCTAAAACTAATCCAAAACATTCCCAAACTCTATCAAAAATTACCCAACCACATTGTATACATAAAAAGGCATAAAAAGGGTCACATGCCTCAAACTGAGGGTTCTAAAAGTCAAATCCTACCCATTAAAGATAATTTATCAATGCTTTTGAGGGAGATATAATTTCAATTATTTTCTCTAGACCAATCCCAAGTTAATATCCAACACTAAAAGCTTGATGGAAACCATTTATAAGAGAATTTCATTCCCATCAAGATCACAACCCAAGCTATGTTCACCGAATGGCCTTATGAAGGCCCCACCATCATCCATCGTACTCTTAGGGAATGTTCTAATGTAATAAAGGGATATTTATCAAGAACCTATAATTAAGAGTATGTAACATATTTTTCTATATAATAATAAGTATATTTTCATCCTATTATTGTTACTTTGTAAATGATTTTTGAAGCATAAATAGTATTTCTGGGTAATATTCATATTCAATTAAGAAATATATTTTGATGATTTACTATATATTTTAAATAAATAATTATTTAATAAAATATTATTATTAATTTAATTTTATTAAATATAAATGATCATAAAATTTCTATAATGTCAAATGAATTTTTTATTAGTGTTCAAAGATTATTTTTGTCAAAAACCTGTCATTTTCAATAAATGTCAGTTTTTATTTTAAAAGTGAAAATTATTATATGTAGAAAATTATTTTGATAAAATTAATATTATATTTGGAATCAGGATGTAGAAATTATCCAACCATAGATTTTTCATATTTTTCTGAGACATTCGAATTTTTCGGTAAAAATAAAATACCAAATAAATATAATGTCTGTTTTATGACATCATAATGGGCCAATAATGATGAAATAAATACTATAAATGGTATAATTTCGAAAATATGTGTTTTTGCATTAAGATAATGTTGTTTTCAGTTTATTTGACTTTGTTTTTAAATCAATTTTGTATCCTCCAAGACTAATAATATATATTAAGATTTTAAATTCAATTTTGTTTCAGTTTGACTCACCTCCCCATAAGTGAGGGAAATATTTTAATATGTATTTCCATAATAATATATAATATTTTTAGAAACTACCCTATTCTATAAACCATGGGCATAAACCATGGGATGGTTTTTGGTTTTGAATATTTTATTATGTAGTTTCCAAATCCAAAATAATAAATAAATCCCTCTATTTTCCTATTTAAATCCACTCAATCTACAATTAATATTCACTAAAACCACTTTAATCACATAAACACTTTTATATGTTCTTTCTAGAGTCCTCCCAAGGCACCCCCCAATCTCCCAGGAAGCCTCTCCTAAGCCATTGGAGTCACAAATCCATGTAATAGATTTCACTCTTCTCATTTCCATTCCAACACTTATTTTATATTATGCTCCTTAAATTCCATTTTTATTTGTTGGGATATGATGTTCCAAAATCCCCATACTTTATATTTTATGTATTAATGATGATAGGTTTCATTAACTATCATTAATTCCTCATATTATCCTTAATGTACACCTATTACTATGCTGAAATTTCGTAAGGAATCTTTCACCCACCTCTTTTATCAAGCATCCCTTTTATGATATTTCTTTTAAAATAATTTGTAATATGTTGGGTTATGTTCTTAAATATCCATAATACATTCCATTTAATGTATAAATGAGGGTATACCTCTTTATATCTCATCAAACCATTTAATGAATTTCTATATGACGTCGTTATGCTGTTAATAATGCTCCTTGGTTTTCCCTACCATGATAATTGTGTAGTGAATACCATTCCATTTCCATTGAGGGAATTCACCTTTATAAACATACACTTATTGATTGGTGAATTAAATTTATGTATTATTTATTTATTGATCATGTAATAAATTATTATGTTGAATGAATCCATGTTATATGATCAATGTGGCACACTTAAACATAAGAATGAAATTATTATGAAGGGGGCACCCTGATAATTCCTCAATGCATTGGGAATTTTTTTTATCATGATAATTCATGTGAAATAATATTTTTCTCATGATACTTCATCTACAATTAGATTTGACTCATACTCCTCCATGTAAAATGATCTTTGACTCATGATCTTCCATGTTCAAGAAGCCTTGACTCATGCTAATATCATGTTGTCTATTGTTTCCACCTTTCCATGTTATGATTTCCAGGCTATATAGTGCCATATTATTCATGTTTCATTATTTATCATTTACATTCATCGTATAATATGTAATATTATCCTCATTTAATTCCATTATTGTTACATTATTGGTCTCTATAGGTCACCCCTACCAATTATATTTCCAAAGGTTATCACATGCAGCATTGAGTACGAAGGAATGTTTTGGTTATGTCCAAAAAAATCAAAAAACATATGTTTTATTTCTTGTTTTAAGTGGTTATGTAATTTTCCTAACCCTAAAATACAGTAGACCAGTTGATATTTTGAGTTTAATTAAGAGAAATTTTATGTAATAAATTATGTTACAATATAAAATAAAGATCAAATTTGTTATAGTTGGTATCAATGGTTAGGTTTAGTTATATATTTGATTACAATTTAAAAACCCTAGTGAATCACATTAGATATAAGACTAAGTTTAAGGAAATTTCCCTAAATTTGTTTTGGTATTGATTAATTGTGTTATCAATACAAAAATTCAATTTTTGGATACTACAAGAGGGCATGGTTCTGGTACAGATGTACTTAGGAGTAATAACTCTAAAAAGCTATTTTGGGACTAACTTGGGGTAACCTGTTGCATGAAAATAGGCCTTACTTTGCACCTGATTTGACACTCATGGGGGATATACATTGGTAAATTCATAAACTTGTTAAAAAATTTATGGGAAAATTTACCAAAAGAATATATGATAAGAATTAGATCATGGATAACGTATTTTGAATCCTAGAAACTCATAAGTTCAGGAAATAAATGTAATTTATATGTTATCCCTTTAATATCATTGGTTTCCTATTTATGTGTTAAAATGTTTAAAAGTCATCAACCCTAAGTCTATATAGGATAATATAGAAACATGGTACAAAATTTAAATATATTTTTATCATTCAATGTTCTACACATTCCTTTATATCCGGAAAGTATAGTATAACAATCCAAAAACCACCACAATGCATGGAATAAGATAGTTCGGTGAAAATAGAAAATTGGGAAATTATTTCATCCCAAGTATATAACTTTTTCCCCATAAACATTTGCGGGAATAAATTCCTGTAAAATATCATTAGACTCCCTTTGCTTTAATTTGATACAATTATGGTCATGGATTGTCTTTCCCTATATATAGACAACATAAATTGAAATAAGAAGAAAATCACTCTCAATATGGAAAATCGACCACTGATTCTGCACAAGTTCAAGGATGAGGATGAATCTTATTTGGAACCATCATTACAAGAATGGATATTAATTCCCTATGAAGATGTTCATCTTTAATAGTTTATTAAGTCTAAGGAAATAACCATACATGAAAATATTCTTATTGTGAGGGAATTCTCAGATGTTATTCTTGAATAATTATCTGGTCTTTCTGTAAGTAAGGATTTTTATTTTTTGATCATGCTTATATTTGGGTCATTGACAATATCCAAGAATTTATATATAATGGATGTTGTGAAACATGAGGAGGTAAATAAAAAACTATTGGAAAATCTTGATAAAGTATTTATATTCTGAAGTGCTTTGCTATGGGGTGAACCTATCCAATTCATTGAGGAGAAGGATGGGTCAATGATCATTTTCATTGATTATCATGATCTCATAAAAATAATGATAAAGAACAAGTATCCTTTTTCAGGAATTGTTGACTTGTTAGTTAAGCTATGTGGATTAAAATTCTTCTATAATGTGAATATGTGGTTGGAATATTACCAAATAAGGGTAAAGAAAGAGGATATCCCCAAGACTACTTTTCGTATAAGGTATGGGAATTATGAGTCCATATATATTCCTTTAGGACTCACTAATTACCCATAAATCTTCATGTACTTTATTAATAGAATCTTTATAGATTACCTCAAAACATTTTGGTAGTCATTATAGTCGATATTCTAATATAATCTAAAACCAAGGTTGAAAATTTGGAGCATCTGAGAAGTTTGTTAAAGACCTTGAGAATGGATAGTCTCTATGAAAAGTACATAAAGTTTGAGTTTTTGTTGGAGGAAGTCTCATTATTGGGGAATATCATCATAATAAATGGAATATCCGTGGATCCTTCAAAGTCAAAATAAATTGAGGGATGTTTGAAGCCAAAATATGTCACAGATATCCATAGCTTCCTTGGGTTTTCTAGAGATTATCACAAATTTATGACAAATTTCTCATGATTCCCAGACCCTCCTACCAAGATAAATTGGAAGGCAGTCAGATTTTCTTGCAATGATGAATGAGAAGAAATCTTCATGGAGATGAAAATGAGGCTTATCACATCCTGTATGCTTACACTACCCACAAGTTAGGAACATTTCATAAATTACAGTGATTCTTCAGAAAAGTGATTGGGAAGTGTGTTGATGAAAAACTAAAAATTCATTTCCTACGCCTTAAAGAAGTTGAAAATTCATGACAAAAACTATCCCATGCATGATCTGGAGTTGGAATCTGTGATCTTCTCATTAAAAATTTGGTGTCATTATCTCATTGGTTAGAAGTTTGAAATATATATGGATCATAAAATTCTTAAATATATATTGACTTAGAAAGAGTTTAATATGCCCTAATGAGGATGGTTAGAGATTATCAAGGATTATGATGGCTCGATCCACTACCATCTTGGGAAAGAGAAGAAGGTGGAAGATGCTCTTTGTAGAAATGACCCATCAATTATATCATTGAAGACAATTGAAAAGGTTCTGAAATTTTTATACATGAAGAATATGGAAATGGAAATCATAAATAAAGGAACATCATCAATCCTTTCACAAATTATATCTCAACCCTCTCTTATGGAATTGTTAAAGTATGACCAAGAAGATGATATGGGAATTTAGAAGAAAGTGGAATCAATCAAAAAATGGAAATCATTAATGATCATGGTTAATGAATACGAAATTGTGATATTTGAATCCAAAATATGTGTTACATCAAATCCTAAGTTATAGAAAGAACTCTTTGATTATTCACATCGTTTGAATTTATCCATTCACCTAAGAAACAAAAAAGATGTATCATGATCTCTAAGAGAACTATTTGTGGGATAACATGAAGAAGGATATCATAGAATATAAATCAAAGTGTTTGGTATGATAGAAAATGATGGATTAAAGGTATAAGACTAATGGGATGATGAATCCATTACTCATACCAACATAGAAATGAGAAAATATCACCATGGACATTGTCACCAGAATTCCAAACCCATCCAACGGAAGCATTGTTATATAGATTGTTGTGGATCACCTTATGAAGACTTAAAACATCATTGTGATTCGAGAGGATTTCCCACTAGATCAACTAGAATAGATATACATCAGAGAACTAGTAAGAATTCATGTATTTCCACTATCTATTGTGTATGATCTATATATAATATTCGCCTCTTTGTTATTGACATTTCTCTAGCATGCTCTAAACACTGAGCTAAACATTAGTGTGGATAATCACCCTCAAAATGATGTCCAATATGAACTGACTATCAAAACACTTGAGGACATGTCCAGGCCTTTCTCAATGAACTTTAAAGGAGGATGGTACCAACATCTTCCATTGGTTGAGTTTTCTCATAATAATAGTTTTCAATAAAGCATCCAAATGGACCCTTTTGAAGCACTTTTTTGGAATATTTGTTGAACACTGAAATGTTGGGATGAAGTTGGTGAATGAAAACATCTAAGTACGAAAATGGATGAAGAAATGGTGGATAAGGTTAAGTCCATCTAGAAACACATCAAAGCTACTTAGACTTGACAAAAGAGCTATGCGGACAATCGACGATGAGAGCTATAGGTTGATGTTGGAGAAATGGTATTCCTCTATATATCTCCATGGAAGAGAGTTATGATATTTATGAAGAATGGAAATCTTATTCTATGGTATATCATACATTTTGACATCCTTGATCACATAATAGCAGTGGCCTATTGACGGGCACTCCCACCAAACCAATCTTTAGTGCATGATTTATTCAATCTATCCCTATTATGAATGTACATAAAAGACACATCACATGTACACAGTCTATAGGTAGTACCATTGGATAATGACCATTATTATGATGAGAATCCATTGAAGATCTTAGATCATATAACAAATTTTATATGAAATATGATAATGAATCTCATCAATGTGTTATGAAGAAACCATAAGTTTCATGAATCATTGTGGGAACCATAGGAACTGATGAAGAAGAGTTACCCTCATCTGTTTTGTTATGGAAAAAGGAAATTTCAATGGTGAAATTTCTTTAGGGGGAAGTTTGTAACGAACTGAACATTTGTGACTAAAATTCCCTTTCTTTTGATTTAATTAACAGTCATTTGGATATATAAAATCCATTCTCTTGTTTTGTTCTATTATATCAGGTTGGATTTTAATGATTGTTAATCATATTTTCCATTGATAATATTCTCATTGAACAATGATCACATGACTATTATAAATATAGGGTTTTAACAAATCCTTTGACATAGAAAAATGAAGTGATGGCCTCAACAAGTAGGAACATACCATATGAAGACAATTTATTAGAGGTTTTCTGGGAGATAGAATATATGGGGTTTTCATTAGACAAATCCCAAGATGAGATACAACAACTTAAGAATGAGTGAAACTATTTTTGGGAGAATTTCATGCTCATCGAGATCATGACCCAAACCATGTTCACCGAACAGACCCATAAAACCTCCACCATCGCACACCTTACTCTTAAGGTTTATGTTGGTATCATAAATTTTTATTCATCAAGAGCCTAGAATTGTAGATATTGACATTATTTTTTATAGAATAATTAATATATTTTCTTCAAATTATTGTTACTTTGTAAATTATTTTGAAAGTAGAAATAGTATTTTTGGATAATATTCAAATTCAATTAAGAAATCTATTTTTATGAATTAATGTATTTTTGAAATAAATAATATTTTGATAAAATATCGTTATTCAATTAATTTTATTAAATATGAATCATCATGTAATTTTTATGAATTCAAATGTAATTTTTATTAGGGTTCAAAAACTGTTTGGGTCAAAAACCCATCATTCTCATTAAATGCCGGATTTTAATTTAAAAGTAAAAAAACACATATGTAGAAAATTATTTTATTAAAATGAGTATTATATTTGTAATCATGAGGTTGAAATTATCCAATGGTTAATTTTTAATTATTTTTTTAGACAGTGAAATTTTTGGGTAATAAATAAATACCATATAAATATATGATGTGTTTTATGACATCATAATTGCCAAATAATAATTCAATAAATACTATAAAATGTATATTTGGAAAAATATATATTTTTTAATTAAAATAAGTTTGTTTAAGTTTATTTTATTTATTTTTTAAATCCATTATGAATTCTCTAAGGCATATAATATATTTTATGATTTTTAATTCATTTCATTAAGCATGTGCTTCACCTCCAAATAATAAAGGGAAATATATTAATAATTTCAGAACATGGAATTATAAAATAAATTAATAAAATATCTTTTTTCAGAAACTACGGGAAAAATCATGGGATGGTTTATGGTTTTGAATATTTTATTATTTAGTTTCCAAAACCAAAATAATAAAGTAATCCCCCTCTTTCCCACTATAAACCCACACAATCTCCCATTTCCCTTCACTAAAACCCCATTAAGCTCATCCACACTCCTATCTCAACTGCCTATAGTTATACCAAGGTGACCCAATTCCTAATAAGCCTCTCATATGACTTTGGAGTCACACAACCAAGTAAGGGATTTTACTCTCCTCATTTCCATTCAAGCACATCTTTTATATTATTCTACTTAAACTACATTTTTATATGTTGTTATATGTTGTTCCATTATACCATTACAATAAATTTAGTGTATAAATGATGTGATATTCCATTAACTCTCATTATTCTACCTTTGATCCTTTTTTACACCTGTTACTATGTCAGAATTTCCTAAGGGATCTTTCACCCGCCTCATCTATCAAGCATCCCTTTTGTGACATGTCATCTAATTTAATTTTCCCTATTTTGGGATATGTTCTTAAATATCAATCATACTTTCCATTTCATATCTAAATTAGGAGATACAAGTTCCTATATCATTAACACATTTTATGAATTTTTTTATGACATCGATAAGTTGTTGAAATTGCACCATGATCATCTATGCAAAGATAATTTTGTACTAAATACCATTATATTTCCATAAAACGTATTCAAATGTATACACATACACTTTTTTATTGGGGAGTTAAATGTATTCATTACACATTAAGTGATCATGTAAAAAATTATGATGGTGGATGAATCCATGTTATGTGATCTATGTGGCCCACTTAAGCATGAGAACGAAATGATTATGAAGGGTGCACCCTGATAGTGATCTAATGAATTTGGTAATGTTCAGTATCATGATACGGAATGTGAAATGATATTTGACTCCTGACACTACATGTGAAATGAGAATTGACTCCAACTCCCCTATGTTCTATGAGCTTTAAATCATGGACCTACCTATGGAATGATCCTATACTCATGAAAATATCAAGTTTTATATTGTTTCCACATTCCCATGTTCTGATTATCATGCTTTATCATTCCTTATTATTAATTTTTCTTTATACATAATTTTTATGCCTTGTCCAACATGTGTTATTATCCTCATTTTATGATATTTTTATTAAATTACTGGGCTTTATAGCTCACCCATTTCTTATGTATAACTCAGGTTATCTCTTTTAATGTTATGTACAAAGAATGTTTTGGTCTTATCAAAACAAATTCTACATAGATGTTGTATTTTATGTTATAATTTGTAATGAAATGTTAAAAACCCCCAAAAACACTATACCACTTTATCTTATATGTTTTATTAACTGAAATTTTATGTAATAAATTATGTTTCAATATGAAATAAAGAGCAGGGTTGTTATAAGATCACTATAAATCCATATGAATTTAGATATTGAAAAGATGAGATGGTCTAATAAACAACCTTATCACTATATTTTATTATAATTAATTTTTTTATGATTTTCAATTATATCAAAATAACCCTATAAAAAATTACAGGAGCTATAAATTGTGAATTCTCATCAACTATAATGATTAAGAGGAAAGATAAATTCTTTTTGATCTAATGGATAATAAGTTTATTAGAAGAAAAGATGACAAGTCCCATTGAATCCAAATGATTGAGGTCATTAAAAATACTATAATATGTTATAGAATAATGAATTTATGAACCAATTGCTCATCTAACACCTATGATAGTACCACCAACAACTAAATAAGATATAGTGTAGGAAAACACATTCATAGTAAAACATGCAGAAGTATTGGATGATATTGAACACAGAGAGACTCGCCCCTCTCAACTAGAAGTGGATGAAATATTAGGATCCAGGTGATGGTGAACCAGTGAAACCCCCTATGTCACTAGTATATTTCATTATATTATATATCATTTTAATTTTCTTTAATTAAAAAATTATATTTTTGTATTCAAAAAATCTTGAACATTTTCCACTGTGCATAATTTACACCCGGTCACTACAATGTTTGGTGAACCATTACAAAAAAATTATATGGTAAATTTTTTATATGAATTATTTAGTGAAATGTGTGTCAAATATACATATATATCCTAGTCACATTCCCATATGATCCTTCTCAGTTTATTTTTGTCATCCATAATTTGGTTCTCATGGGAAATACACTATTTATTTTAGATTATATGAGTTTTAGTGGAAACCATGAAATACCATTTTTGTATAAGGGAGATATAAAATGGAAGGAACATGAATAGTAGAAACTATGAAATAATAATATGATAGTGAGATATTTTTTTGGACTTCCATTTTATATGTTTAAGAACTATACCACTTATTCAGACATCCTCCTTAGTTTTATACCTAATGACATATTACAATAAAATTTTGATCAAAACATGAACTATATGATATGGGGTATGTTATGAAAGTTTTTTGGTAATTATTGGCCGATATAAGAGTCTATTATAGTGTGGATAATATTGGATAGGTTCTATCCTTTTAAAATTGAGGCACAGAACAGCCATGTAATTTTTTTAAAGGAATAAAATTTATTAATGCCTGATTCAAGACAAATGGATCCAAAATGACTCATATTTTATCTGTAGATGAGATAGGGTTGAAATATGAATATAAAACAGGATTCCTAATTTTTTTTCAAGATATTCAAACCCTTATCATTTTATCTTTAACACTATTAACCTCTTTAATCTTTTATAGTGATTACTGCCTTTCTACCAAAGTATTAATTAATAATGATCTAAAATAAAAGTTGATTCATTTTGAAAATTTATAATTATTCTTAAAATTATGGAATAAATTTTATCAAATTCAATTTCTATAAGTGGAATAAATTAATTATAAAAAAACATGTGAAACATAATGAAAAGTGGTTTTCTAAAATTCCATTTTTACGTATAAAAAATTATTAATAAAAAAAATAATTATAATGTTGATCCAAATTAATTTAATAGGTTTTTTATTAATAAAATGGAACCATGGTAATATTAGATTCAATTTTCAAAAATTGGTCTTCATAAATACTTTAATATAAAATGAGTTTTCTATAAAATCGTTTTTATCACTATTCACTAAAAATTAATCTTTTAAGAAAAATCAAAAAAATATATCTTAAAAAAATTACATACTGATTAAAAAAATGATATATTTTATTTAAAATATAATTTATTAAATATATGATGATTAATAATGATAATTAAATCTTACAAGCATAAAGACATAATATTTTTTAGTTGGTTAACATTAATAGGCTAGTTCAATGAGAAAGTTTCCAACATTGTGATTGTGCATGAAAATTAATAATAACATTGCTTATTTCATTATTATAAGTCACTCCTTAAAATTATAACTATGTAACTATGTAAAAATAAAAAAAATTAGAACATTTTATTTGATAGTGTATATGCCACACAACACCGTGTTTAGAAGAAAATATAACACCCCCATGAATTTATGAAAAATTAATTCTTAAATAAATTCAATCTCTTCTATAAACGTAATTAAATATCACACTAATTATATACTTAATTACACATTACACTCTTTATACTACATTAAATGAAACATAGGATTTATCTATTATTACATGCTAAACTGAGTTTAAATGAAACATGACATATTATTAAAATATTAATATTCAATGTGATTGTTATCATCAAGCCATTAGAATGGAATATTTTAATTGGACGTAATAACTAATTAACAAATATATTTCACACACCAATATTGGTTATACATTTATTATTAATAAAATAAGAATAATTTAAATGATAAAATGTTTCAAGAAAAAATATATTTTTTTAAAGGATAGATTAGTCATGCTTTGCGCGCGCATTTTAAAATTGATTTTTCAGACATTAGGGAATTTATTTGAAAAATTAAACATTATTTTTTAAATTGGAATATTAAATTCTATTAGGGTTAATTTTTTGGATTTTTCTTAGAGGTTTTAATTTTTGATGAATAGCAAAAAAAAGTGATTTTTAATTGAAAACACCCTTTTAATTTGAATAAATATTAATTAAAAAATATATTTTAGATAGGTTTTAAAGTAAAATTAGTTCAATTTTTGTATCAATTAATCAAATTTATTTTATTTTAATAATTTTTATATTTAATTTAGATATAAAACCACTATAAACCTTTGATCATTTTCACATTAACATCCTTCTTTCCTGTCATGTTTATTGGACAAAATTAAGATTATATTTTTCCAATTATGTGAATTTAATTTAAAAAATTTTACAAAATATCTAAAATATACATAATTTATATTTTATAATGATTCAAACATATTTTTTCAACAAAATGAATAGTGAAAATAGTAAAAACTATTTAAAGTAGGTAAGGTAAAATTTGATATATGAGGGGTTGAACTAAGAAGATAGAGATTCAAAAGAGCTTAAAACTTTTAAAATACCTATTGGAGGTCCATATACCCAAATTATCTATTATTTATTATATAATGTACAATTTTTTTAATCATTTTTCATGATAAAAACGTGGTTATGATTGAGTATTTTCAAAAAATATATAATTGTGCCACTCACATCACATATAAAAGGTCACCCCCTCTCCTATCTTCTTCACACCATAAAACCAATTTTCTTAAAATAACTACCTAAAAAAATTAAAACTACTCTACTATCAAAAAATAAGCATTATTTTGGGAATAAATCTATATTAGGAAGACTTTAGTTCAACCTGAATGTGGGTACCTGAAGAATAGGAAATGTTCTTTAATGACCATCTTTATTTAATTTCTTTCTCCACCTACTTACAATATTTATCAACCATTTTGATGTAATAAAATCAATATCTTCCATATAATATTATGTTTTTATAATAATGTTAGTACCTACTTATATCTCCATATCCATAAAAGGGTTTATGAAATCAACATTCGTGTGAACGGTAGACTACTATCTCGCGAACTGATGTCATTCGTTCTTACATTACCACATTTCATGTTTGAGTGTGATTATAGATATAAAAATATATATATATAAGATTTATATCATATTTAAACATTTATAGTCATTATAATATATATAAATATATATCTTTGTACATTAAAATATGTAGGAGACATGATAATGTCGCTCGTGTGTACAGTGGACTACTGCCTCACGAAGCGATGTGATTCATCTTTAACTAATACTTCACATGTGAGGTTATAAGGATTAAGATAGTGATTATATATGGTAGATAAGAATTAATTATGATATTAAATAAATATTTATCATTCATGAAATATAATATATCATTTTTTTTCTTATATTTTAACTCACATAATGATTATAACATCATCTGTGTACGTGTGGACTAACACATTCATGAAGCGATGTGACTCAATTTTCAACACCACACCACATGGATAACATATATTAGTATATAAAGTTATATATATTATATTAATATCATTATTTAATAAAAATATATTACTTACTCATTTTCCATAATTATCATGGAAAAATGGAAACATTACACTTGCGTATATATGGCCCACAACCTCCATGATAGAAACGTACTTCTTTTTTCATAACCATATTCCAAAAATGATTTAAAATGTGAAATTTATGTATAGATATGATAATTATTTCATTTTTATTATTATTGAGACGATTAAACTTTGTATTCTATGAATAACCAATATTTTTAATTTAAAAACATGCATTAGAAAAAAAAGGCAATCAACACCCGAAACAATGTAAATAATGAAATATTATGAATGGGAGATAAAATATTATAAAAGTGACATATATGATGTTATAATTATATGTATTTTTTTCAATTTAATAATACATTTAAAACCACTATAATTATTTTAAATAATTTTCAATCAAAATTAAATGGTATTTAAAAGATTTCTTAACTCAATTTCTATTCATTGGGTTAATATTATACATACTTGATTATGTCTTTATAATTTTATGTGTGTAAAAGCATTTTATTAACATATATTTTATTTAAAAATATTTTATATGTATTTATAGTTGAAAAACATAATAAATGTTAGAGGATTAAAAATGCAAATGAATCCAATTTTAAGCGTAAACATTCTAATATTCTTTAAAATGTCGATTAACCACCTTTTGATGGAGAACCTCTTTTAAATCCACTTTTTGAAAATTTTATGTGTTATATTTGACAAAATAAAATTATTCTTTATAATTGGGACATCAAAATTTACTTTGTGTAAATTTTTGGTATTTTTCCGATAAAGTTCATTTTTTAATGAATAGTGAAAAATGTTATATTTTAATTCAAAAACTCTGTTTAATCTAATTTATTTATATGATTATGTTATATTTTGAATTGTTTTTAAAGAGAAATTATAATATATTTTTACCATTTAATCCAATAGTGGTCATTGTAATTAATTTCACTTTTAAATTGGACTTAAACTAGTGTCAATCTTTTGATATATATAGTTTCATAAAAACATGCTATTTGTTCTGATAGCAAGAATTAATTATTAAATTAATTAATGTAATATATATTTTTTTAATTTTTTAAAATAGACATCATTTTTGAATTTGGAATATCAAATATAGATTAGGGTGAATTTTTGGTATTTTTCTGAAAAACTTCAATTTTTGATGAATAGTGAAACCACTAAGTGGTAGTTAAAGAAACTGATTTTTCGTTTAAATGAAACATTGCCACTTATGTGATTTTATTTTCAAAATTCTGACATACATGATTGTCATTAGGAATTAAAATGTGGTTCAATGAGATTAAAATAATTTTTTTGGTGAATAGTATCATTTAACTTTTATTAATCGCGATTAAAGGTAATTAGTGTAATTTAAGGTAAAGATAATGCTATAATAATATTAAATGACCTTGACACATGTCCTACCCTTATTGGATGAGTCATGGCCGACCAATACAATACATGGGTCAACTTGGGGACCCCATGGAGCCACTTTGGTAGGAAAATGACATTAATAACTTTTTATTTAAAGTTAAAATTTAAATGTCACAAACATGTATTGTTTTACTAAAACAATTTTTAAATGGGGTTATAAAAGTCATATTTTTTACTATAAATATTCATTAGAACGATAAAAAGATTTAATACATCATGATATTTGTTTTATAATTTTTAGACATTAAATAAATTAAATTATGTTTGACACCATGATGATGCAGCGATTACCTCATTATTTAACGATTTAAATAAAATGAAAATATAATGTAAAATCTAAGACCTACACTTGTCAAAAACCTATTTTATGGGTGGATTTCTAACTCGTATCACCGTATCCTTGAAATATATAATTTTGGGACCTTTAAAAACCGAAACTCATTTTATAATAAAGTATCCTTTTATAACTTTCCAAGAGTTCCCCTCCTCTCCTCTTATAAAAGGCTCCCACATCTACCACCTTACCCACACCTCTCAAGCCTTTGGCTCGGCCAACCCCTGCCCATTTTGTCTCTCCACATCCCTCTCTTACTCCTAGAATCCTCACTTTGGGCAGAAGTATTTTCAAGGAAGCCTTTGAGCTCAAATCAAAAAGAGTTACCCGATTTAATGGCAGTGTCTTCTCTTGTGTTCTTATGTTTTATTTTGCTTCTCCAACCCCCTAAACTCTTTTTATTACTTTATTTTGTAACAACACCAGTATATTCAATATACTAGGATGTTTTTATGAGATTTATTAGAGCTACATCTACACACACCTTCATCTAATGCTTAAAGAACATATTGTTTCTGTGGTTGGCGATTTTCTGCCTCACGAAACGATGGTTGTTCAATATTCTTTTAACACCTTTAAAGGTGGCCATTATGATGTCACTGTATTTTATATATGATATATATGGTATTTATGTTTACTATATGCTTCTGTATTTTATATTTAAAACATACCTTTATTCTTTGCATGTTGTGCAAATGCGATAATTTCATATGAGGAAGTGTGGACTACCACCCCCTCAAGTGATGTGACTCATTCATGCAATACATGGAATGTATAAAGAATGAAATTAATGAAAATATGTGACCTATATAACATATATATTATACTGGAATTATAATATATATATATATCTCATTTATATTTAATTCCATTAATATGACAAAAAAATGAAAGTAGCGTTCATGCGTACGTACGGCCTACCGTCTCCATGAACGGTGCTTTTCATTTTTTATCTCCAAATGTTATGTAATAGTATAAAATGAATATTTAATGGATATATATAATATTTTAATAATTAATTCTATTCTGGAGATGATTTACTTATAACTACATGGACAATCATTTTCAAACAAGTTCATTTTTGACTCATGTACCAAACATCGACAAAAACATTTGATATGAACTCACATAATTAACTAATTATTATAACATTATAATATATGATATGAATTGAATAATAAAAATTAAAGTAGTTACTTAATAAATTATAAATTTACAAAAGTTTATTGTTCAGTAATATAAAGAAACTAACAAGACAAGTCGGACTTGAGGTAAGGGATCATACCCCTCTCTTTCTTTATAAGTACACTCTTTTATGTCATTCCTTTTAAGCTCATCTTTTTTATGATTGGGATGTTATTTTTTATTACTCTTACTGTAAATTTTATGTTCATATGATAAGAGACCCTATTTTCTCTCATCAATCCATTTCGGATGTTTTGACTGGCGTCGTTAGGCTGCCAAATTTTCATAAGAGATCCAACCTCTCTCTTTCTTTTTAAGTACTCTCCTTTATGTCACTTCTTTTAAGCTCCTCTTTGTTATGTTTGGGGATGTTCTTATATATTAATCTTTCTGTAAATTTTATGTTAATATGACGAGAGACCCTATTTGATCTCATTAATCCATTTTTTGGAAGTTTTAAGTGGCGTCGTTAGGCTGCCGAGTTTTCATAAAGGATTTTTCATCTCACTTTCATTCCCATGAGATTTATGCTACATTTTCCACCATTTCCTTTGAGTGGTATATGTACTTCCCATTATTCTACTCTTTGTGTAATATAATTTCATTTATTATTATTTATATCAGTGTCGTATTGTCCTTCTTTCATGGTGTGTATGTTTCGAAAGATACCCAAGTCGGTAAGGGAAATTTTCACCCTCCTCTTTTTAAAAGACTACTTTTATTGGGTCTTTTAATTTACATATTTTAATTTTGGGATATGTTCTTATATATCCTTATTGATGTAAATTTTATGTCCAAGTGATGAGATACCCTTTTTATATCTCATCAACTCATTTTCTGAATTTTGAAGTGATGTCGTTAGGCTGTCGAATTTTTGCAAGGGAACTTCCTAACCCAATTTTGATTCTTCGGGATAAACTTGTACTCCTTGAATATGTCATTATATGAATATGTGTGAATGACCTCATATTATTCTACACTTAATGTCCACTTATATTTGGTGTATTCTTTTATCACACATAATTATGTAATTGATTTATCCTTATTCCAAGGATACCGTCTTTGTAAGGGACTTCGTCTCAATCTCCTTTCATTGGGGCATATTTTGTTCTAATACAAGGCTTTCTTTTATACGGTGTGTAAACCCCTTTGACTTTAAATTTTATACAAAAGGAATCTTTTTCTACGAAGCGTTTTACAAAATGGTAAAAGGAATGTTTCTTTTAACATACGTGGTGGCAATGACCTTTTCCACTGCCAAGAGTATTATTTGGTCTTTGGCTTCCTCAACAAGCTGTAATATTTTTAAAATGAAATAAATACCATAAACTCTTTTATGTATTTTGGTATTGAATATTGTTTTTATAATGGATTTGTTATGTCAATATATTTAAGGGATATATTGTGATCAAAGTGTGGAAATGTTTTCTTTCCATTATATTTGTTTTATGTATTATGATTTTATAATGGTAATTGGACATTTGACGGGTGGTTACGTGATAAACCATATGAAGGGTGGTTCCGTGAATACCAGGAAGGGTGGTTATATTATAACCTCAAATGCATTGGGTATGTAAGTCGTCCGTATGGCTATTCCATTAAGTGATATGTGTGGAAGTCGGTCGTATAGTTATTCTATTTAAGTATGTTTATGTCCCAAGTTACCTTTATATGTTATGTGTACTTTATATGGGTTTTATGGTAATATTTTGGTTACAAAAGGGTAAGAAATGATCTTTTATTCAATGAAGAGTATTTTCTGCTTCATAATTGTGAAAAGTATTACTTTGATAAAGTATTCATGGTTTACTTGTTGTTTTCAAAAACTAACAGTTATCCTTCTTTGTGTATCCCTTACTTAGCTTTTTATGGTCACCCCAAGTTTTTTTTTGAAATGTTTTTCACAGGAAATTATGTTGAATAGGGTCAAGGATGGGATCAAGGAAAATTCATTCTTTCTTAAACATGGAAATATAAATGACTTTTTTTGGAGTTCATGTTTTGAAAAAATAAAGGAAACTTTATAGAAGTGTCTACTATGTAATCTTTTGAGATGTAATAGTTATGGTCTAATTCTATAAAACTCTAAACTAGAAAAGATCCTATATGTGAATTATTCATTTAATTCAATAATAAGTAATGTTTAAGGCCAGTTCCTTATAGTTGGTATCATAGGCCGGTTTAGACAACTTTAGGGATTAAGAGTTTTTGTTAGACACATGGTTAGTCCCTATATCTATTATTTCAGTTAAATCCTTGTTTTATAACTTTTTCAGGTCATGTAAAGTCAGTTACGAATGGAAGGAGGAGGATCCCAAACGACATTCCTATCTCTTCCTGATGACATTCTTGCAATAATTATTTCAAAGTCATGTTCGGATGATTGTGAAACTTTTTCTAGCATTCAACTCACTTGAAAGAAGTTGTTTGAGATATCAAACACCTCCACTATACCTCATTATAATCATGGATCATGGTTTGTATTTAGGAAAATACTATTTTCACAATATTCTCATAATTTAAAGAAAGGTAAATATTATCAAGGTATTTTCAAATATTTTACCTTATCACAAGAATTTGAAGCATATTATGATTTTAAAAATGGTAATGAGGAAGGAGACCTTTGTGAAACATATTTATATTTGTTTTAAAATATAGTCTCTCAGCACATACTTATGGTATTTTAAAAGGACCAATAATAGAAAGTTTCGACTCAAATTCTGTCCGAATATTTTATAGAAATCATGTTTTATCAGATGTTTTGGAATTATATGTCATACATGATTATTTTCCAAAACTTTTTTTCTGTGAACACCCATATGACCCATGTTGTACAAGGTATATTTGGATGGAGGAAGCAAATGATTTTGAAGGATCTATAAATCATTGTTGTAATGCATGGGACTTCTACCTATGTGAACAAGATGATGATGAAACTGAGTGGACGCCATGATCAAGGTATGTTGTTATTCATTTTGGGAATCGTTTTATTTTATGGTGGTGAAATAAGACTTCAAGAATTAAGATGTTGAGATCATAATGAATTTGGATGAAAATTATAGGTATAAAGAAACTAATGAGGTTAAAACATGTTAGGGTTATTTTGGTGTTTTATAAAAAGGACAACATGCAGACCGTGTGACAAACTGTTGCGTCGGACAAAGCTGCGGGAATCGAACCCACAACCAAAGTGTGACTGGTATTTAACGCCTACCGCTGGACTACGTGAAGTCACTGGTTAGTATGACTTATTTTTTTAGTTAGATGATTTTATGAATTAATAGTAAGTTGATTTTGGGTTATCTATGTAAATTATTAACCTATCATGGAGGATATGTGATTAGGTTAATTACTTTTCAATATGAGAATTTTAGAGCAACTGATGTTATTTGGAGATAAGTGTTAATTTGTACCTTGTAAAACTATGTGACTAAATCCTTAAAATATTTTGGTTCGAATCTTAGTTTGGTTTACTTTGAATAATTTTATGGAAAAATTGTTTATCGAATGGTCCTCATTGAACTTTGGGTTTTGTTAGACAAATTTTTGAGATTAAGAATAGATTTTCTTTTTATAAAGGGTTGTCCTTTTCTGGATTATCTGATCTTGTTCTAATAATTTTGGTTTTGGTAAGGGTATAAAGACATGGGAAATATATTGTTCTCTTTTTTGGATTAGGTTATTCTCATGAAGTTGATTATAGTAATCTTAATGCGAACAAGTCTTCCTAAATACTCGTCTTTTGGAGAAAGTATGAGTTTGTGTAAGAAATATAGTAAAAGTTGAAAGTCAACATGACAAGTAAGTATGTTTCCTTAAGATCAAAAATAAATTCCTCAATGAAAATTAAATTAAAACAAAAAGTTTTTCTATTAACTTTTCGTACTGGGGAATCGAATATTGTTTAACCCACCACAAGTTTGTAATTTTCTTGTGGTTAACTTTTTCCTAAACATGTTTTCTCTCACTCTCCCTCAGAACATGACCCTTTGCTTTTTCTTCCATATCAATGTTTTCCTACATGGAATCCTAGTATGGGTTAACTCGGGTGACCTCTTTACTTCTCTTTATTTCTTTTAAAGTGATTGTTTTACCGACTCTTGTTCTGATGTGGGACTTTCAATGATGTTTTTGAGCCCAATTTTAAAATTGTGAGGATGCAATTCCCAAAAGGGGGGAAGGATGTAACACCCTAGGTAAATAAAGAATATGAAATTTTTATATATATCCTTATTTGTGAATAAAATTTTAATATTAATTTAAAGGTAATGCTATGCTCGATGGCTTACCCAATACGCAACAACGAATTCCTTTGAAATCTTACGTTGCACTCTAATAATAAAATAATTTTATTTAAAATGGTAGTTAACACCTAGCCGTTGTAATGAAGCGAATGAACAGAACAAACTAAAAAATGATTATATATGTTTTTCAAATATTTTTTACTTTTTACAATAAATGTTAGAGGTTTAAAAATGCGAATGAATCCAATTTTAAGCGTAAACATTCTAATATTCTTTAAAAGGTTGATTAACCGCCTTTTGATGGTGAACCTCTTTTAAATCCACTTTTTGAAAATTTTATGTGTAATATTTGACAAAATAAAATTCTTCTTTAGAATCGGGAAATAAAAATTTACTTTGTGTAAATTTTTGGTATTTTTCCGATAAAGTTCATTTTTTAATGAATAGTGAAAATGCTGTATTTTAATTCAAAACCTATTTTTAATCTAATTTATTTATATGATTTTATTATCTTTTTAATTGTTTTTAAAGTGAAATTAGAATATATTTTTATCATTTAATTCAATAGTGGTCATTGGAATTAATTTCACTTTGAAATTGGACTTAAAATAGTGTCAATCTTTTGATATAGATTGTTTCATAAAAACATGCTATTTGTGCTGACAGTGGGAATTAATTATTAAATTAATTAATTTAACTTATATGTTTTGAATTTTGTAAAATAGACATAATTTTTGAATTTGGAAAATCAAATATAGCTTAGGTTAATTTTTGGTATTTTTTTGAAAAACATCAATTTTTGATGAATAGTGAAACCACTATGTGGTAGTTAAAGAAACTGATTTTTCGTTCAAATGAAACTTTACCACATCTGTGATTTTATTTTCCAAAATCCGACATACATGGTTGTCATTAGGAAGTAAAATGTGTTTCAATGAGATTAAAATAATTTTTTTGGTGAATAGTAACTTTTAAGTTTTATTAATCACGGTTAAAGGTAATTAGTGTAATTTAAGGTAAAGATAATGTTATAATAATATGCAATGACCTTGACACATATCCTACCCTTATTTTATGAGTCATGGCCGACCAAGAAAATAAATGGGTCAACTTGGGGACCCCATGGAGCCACTTTGGACGGAAAATGACATTAATAACGTTTTATTTAAAGTTAAAATTAAAATGTCACAAACATGTTTTTTTACTAAAACTATTTTTAAATGGGGTTATACAAGTCATATTTCTTACAATAAATATTCATTATAAATATAAAAATATTTCCAACATAATGATATTTTTTTATAATTTTTAGACTTTAAATAAATTAAATTATGTATGACACCATGATGATGTAGTGATTACCTCATTATTTAACGATTTAAATAAAATGAAAATATAAAATAAAATAGAAGACCTAAACTTGTCAGAACCCTATTTAATGGGGGTATTTTGAACTATTATCACCTTATCCTAGAAATATATAATTGTGGGACCTTTAAAAATAGAAACTCATTTTATAATAAAGTATCCTTTTATAACTTTCCAAGAGTGCCCCTCCTCTCCTCTTATAAAAGGCTCCCACATCTACCACCTTACCCACACCTCTCAAGCCTTTGGCTCGGCCAACCCCTGCCCATTTTGTCTCTCCACATCCCTCTCTTACTCCTAGAATCCTCACTTTGGGCATAAGTATTTTCAAGGAAGCCTTTGAGCTCAAATCAAAAAGAGTTACCCGATTTAATGCCAGTGTCTTCTCTTGTGTTCTTATGTTTTATTTTTCTTCTCCAACCCCCTAAACTCTTTTTATTACTTTATTTTGTAACAACACCAGTATATTCAATATACTAGGATGTTTTTATGAGAATGATTATAGCTACACCTACACAGACCTTCATCTAATGGTTAAAGAACATATTATTTCTGTGGTTGGCGATTTTCTGCCTCTCGAAACGATGATTGTTCAATATTATTTTAACACCTTTAAAGGTGGACATTATGATGTAACTGTATTTAATATATGATATATATGGTATTTATTTTTACTACATTCTTCTGTATTTTATATTTAAAACAAACCTTTATTCTTTTCATGTTGTGCAGATGCGATAATTTCATATGAGGAAGTGTGGACTACTGCCCCCTCAAGTGATGTGACTCGTTCATGCAATACATGGAATGTATAAAGAATGAAATTAATGAACATATGTGAACTACATAACATATATATTATACTGGAATTATAATATATATATATATATCTCTCATTTATTTTTAATTCCATTAATATGACAAAAAAATGAATGTACCGTTCATGCGTACGTACGGCCTACCGTCTCCATAAACGGTGCTTTTCATTTTTTATGTCCAAATGTTATGTAATAGTATAAAATGAATATGTACTGGATATATATGATATTTTAATCATTAATACTATTCTGGAGATTATTTACTTATAACTACATGGACAATCATTTTCAAACAAGTTCATTTTTGACTCATGTAACAAACATCGACAAAAACATTTGATATGAACTCACATAATTAACTAATTATTATAACATTATAATATATGATATGAATTGAATAATAAACATTTAAGTAGATCATTAATGAATTATAAATTGAAAAAAGTTTATTATTCAGGAATATAAAGAAACGAACCAGACAAGTCGGACTGAGGTAAGGGATCTTACACCTCTCTTTCTTTATAAGTACAATCTTTTATATCATTCCTTTTAAGCTCATATTTCTTATGATTGGGATATTATTTTATATTAATATTACTGTAATTTTTATTTTCATATGATGAGAGACTCTATTTTCTCTCATCAATCCATTTCGGATGTTTTGATTGGCGCCGTTAGGCTGACGAATTTTCGTAAGAGATCCAACCTCTCTCATTCTTTTTAAATACTCTCCTTTATGTCACTTCTTTTAAGCTCCTATTTGTTATTTTTGGGGATGTTATTTTATATTCTACTTTCTTTAAATATTATTTTAATATTATTAGAGACCCTATTTGATCTCATCAATCCATTTTTGGATGTTTTAAGTTGCGACGTTAGGCTGCCGGGTTTTCGTAAGGGAGTTTTCATCTCACTTTTATTCCCATGAGATTCATGCTAAAATTTCCACCATTTCCTTTTAGTGGTATATGTACGGACCATTATTCTACTCTTTGTGTAATATAATTTCATTTATGAGTATTTACATCAATGTTGTATTGTCCTTCTTTCATGGGGTGTAGGTTTCGAAAGATACCCAAGTCGGTAAGGGAACTTTTCACCCTCCTCTTTTTAAGAGACTTCTTTTGTTGGGTCTTTTAATTTACATATTGTATTGTTGGGATATTTTCTTCTATATCCTTATTGATGTAAATTTTATGTCCAAGTTATGAGATACCATTTTTATCTCTCATCAACACATTTTCTGAATTTTGAAGTGACGTTGTTAGGCTGTCGAATTTTTGCAAGGGAACTTCTTAGCCCAATTTTGATTCTTTGGGATAAACTTGTACTCCTTGAATATGTAGTTTTATGAATATTTGTAAATGACCTCTAATTGTTTTACACTTAATATCCACTTATATTTGGTGTATTCGTTTGTCACACATAATTTTGTAATTGATTTATCCCTAATCCAAGGATATCGTCTTTGTAAGGGACTTCGTCCCAATCTCCTTTCATTGAGGCATATTCTGTTCTAATACAAGGCTTTCTTTTATACGATGTATAAACCCCTTTGAATTTAAATTTTATACAAAAGGAATATTTTTCTATGAAGCGTTTTACAAAACGACAAAAAGGAATATTTTTTTAACATACGCGGTGACAACGACCTTTTCCGCCGCCGCGAGTATTATTTGGTCTTTGGCTTCCTCAACAAGCCGTAATATTTTTAAAATGAAATAAATATCATATACACTTTTATGTATTTTGGTATTGAAAATGGTTTTTATAATGGATTTGTTATGTCAATATATTTACGTGATATATTGTGATCAATGTGTGTAAATGTTTTATTTCCATTATATTTGTTTTATTCTTATGATTTTATAATGGTACTTGGACATTTGACGGGTGGTTACATGATAAACCATATGACAGGTGGTTCTGTGAATACCAGGATGAGTGGTTATGTTATAACCTCCAATGCATTGGGTATGGAAGTCGGCCGTATGGCTATTCCATTAAGTGATATGTGTGGAAGTCGACCGTATGGTTATTCTATTTAAGTATGTTTATGTCCCAAGTTTCCTTTATATGTTTTGTGTACTTTATATGGGTTTTATTGTAATATTTTGGTTAAAAAAGGGTAAGTAATGATCTTTTATTCAATGAAGAGTATTTTCTACTTCATAAAGGTGAAAAGTATTACTTTGATAAAGTATTAATCGTTTACTTGTTGTTTTGAAAAATTAACAGTTATCCTTCTTTGTGTATCCCTTACTGAGATTTTTATGCTCACCCCAAGTTTTTTTTTGAAATTTTTTTCACAGGACATAATGTGGAATAGGGTCAAGGATGGGATCAAGGAAAATTCATTCTTTCTTAAACATGGAACTAGAAATTACTTTTCTTGGAGTTAATGTTTCGAAAAAAAGGGAAACTTTGTAGAAGTGTCTACTGTGTAATATTTTGAGATGTAATAGTTATGGTATAAATCTCTAAAACTATAAACCTAAAAAGATCCTATATTTTAATTATTCATTTAATTCAATAATAAGTAATGTTTAAGGTCGGGTCCTTATAGGTAACAGCATCAATTCTCATAATACAAACATCAAGAATGATTGTTTCTTTGGTGGTCTTAAAACAATATTTTGAAGGTACTATTATATAAAACATTTTCATCAAATGAGGACATAATATCCATTAATAAAAAGAAAGAGAAATAATTGTCTAAGATTCATGTATTTAGAGGGAAGCACCTGAATAAGTGGATGATTGGGAAAAAAGAAGATAATGGGAAGAATGGAATGAAGGATTTTTTTCCACATATGACAATTGTGTAAAGAAACACCCTATTACCTTCATGATTGGAGTGAGATTTTCCTATATGTTTAGAGTAAAATTAGACCAAGTTTTTTTATTACATTGGATGTAAAAAAAATTACAATGTTCAATTATTCAATATCAAATAGATGGGACACTAGAAAAACCAATGTATCAACAGTCAATGAAATGTACCTTAATAGAATCTATTGGATTATGGTTAATATTATTATATTGCCATAAATAAATAGGAATTATTAATATAATTGTGTTTTTATTGAATAATTATAAAATTTCATTATTTTATCAAGGATATCCAAGTAATAATAATTATTAAATATGTCAGGATTATAATGCAGTGAATTTTCATTAAGTATTTGAATGTGTATGTTAAACAATTATGATGACCAAGAAAAATGATTCAGTGGAAATTTCAGCTTCATAGAAGACACGTGATTGATGACCCTTTCTAATGTTGAGATAATGATGTTTGGATAAAGATGAAAATTATATGAACAAAGTAAAATGGATAGTTATGACTACCATGGAACAGAATAATGATTTCTTGACAAAGTGGTTATACTTTGATTGATGTAATTTACAACATTTTTTATTTAAGAAATATATCCAATAATATATGTTTTTTCTAAAGAATAAGGAAGAATGAATGTTTTCAATAATGATTTATTATAATTCAGGTTGTTACCATGTTTTAATAGGGTAAATACTGAAGTTATTCACATGTTTGGTATCAGGTGATTAAGAGAAACTCCATATTGTTTTGGGGATTAATGATAAGTTCTTTTTAGAAATTCAATTATGTTCTTTGTAATGATATAGAACAACTTTTTTTATAATTTTCATATAGTTTATCATTTGTAAAATGTTTTAAGTTTAATATTGGATGATTTTTTTAGAGATTAATGAATTAATTCACCATATAGATATTCATGTATATTTGATATGTTGTTTTAAGCATATTGGTTTTAGAAAAATATTTAGAGACATATGTAAAGCGGTGTCATTATTTGTTGGATATTATTACCCATTAAGAATGATTTTTCGTACTTTAGGTAGAAAAAAATTATTTTTATTTTTATTTATTAGAGTAAGGGTTGAATTATAAATTAATCAAAGCAGAAGAAAAGGATGAAATTGATCTTATGAAATAGAAACGTATCAAGTTATAATATTTTCTTATATTCATAGATAGTAAATGAATCCCTCAACTTTAGGAAAATTATCTTGAAACAAAAATACTACCCTTTTACATTTATATATGTTGAATCAAAATTTTTCTTTAAATCATCACATATTTATGGTTTTGAGGTCATTAACATTCCATTGATCATTAACTTTCTTGTGATCAATGACCTCATTCACTATTTATAATTATCTACACATTTATTAAATATCCATATTTTTAATGGTCACAATTGTTACCCTATGTAAAATTTGGGTTTATGTTATTCCATAAGAACATTGTAATACCTATCCTCTCTTATTAAGGGAATATTTTATTAACACTTTTTTATGATGTGGGTTTTCAAGAAAAATTAATTAAAATATTAAACCCTTGACTATGAATATCATGTTTAAATTATAAGATAACAATTTATTTGATGTGGGGGGAATATAATGCCATGAAATTCTCAAGTAATAATATTGTATTTGATAGCATATGGGACATCCACACCAATCTTTAAAGAAAATATAACACCATAAGACTTTACAAAATATTTATTTTTAAATAATTTCAATCTCCTCGATAGCTTTCGTTACACAAAATACTAATTTTATCTTGAGTTACATGAAAAACTGAGTTTATATTTCATTAAATGCAATAACAAGTTTTTCTATAATTACAGGCAACCCTGAGTTTTAACGAAAAATGACATATTATTAAAATATTATTATTTAATTTGATATTTATCACCAATCCTTTAGAATAGCAAGTATCAATAGTATTAAACAACTTATGAAAATATATTCTTTTAAACTGTTTATTAGTGAATTATTGAATAGTAATAAAAATTGATTATTTAAAATAAATCTAATGTTTTATGAAAACCTATATTTTTTATAAAGGATTAGTCACACTTTGAATATATAATTTAAAAATGATTTTTACAAATTTTAGAAAATTCAATTGAAAAAACAAAATTAATTTATGAAATAAGAATACCAAATTATCAAAGGGTTAATTTTTTGTATTTTTATAATATGTTTGATTTTCTAATGAATTTTGAAATATAATGAATTTTCATTGATAATTTCCTTTTCATTTAAATATTATATAATGTTAAATTATATTTTTAATTAGTTTTAAATTATTATTAGTTAAATTTAATATCAATTAATCCATTTTTGTTCATAAATTTTTTTATATTGAATTTAGATATAAATAATGTAAATCACTTGAAAATTTTCACTTTAAACCCCTACATTATCATCACGTCTCTAGGATGAATATTAACTTAAATTGTTACACATATATGAAATGAATTTGAAAAAAATGGTTTTAATATTTGGAATAATCATAATTTATATTTTATTTTAATTTTCTTTTCATATTTTACTAAAATGAATAGTGAAATTGTGAAAAATATTTACCATTATTAAGGTAAAAATGGATTTTTCTTTTTTAAAACTAAGATGATTATTGTTAAGATTAACTTAAAATAGATAAAAACACAATTTTCTAGCTATATATCAATATTATCTCTTCTATTTTATCTAATATCTCATTTGGGAAGCTTATTTAAAGATATAAACATGGGTTTTGTTGAATATTTTCACAAAAATTACAAGTTTACACTCACATCACTTATAAAGGGTCACCCCTCCCTTCTTTTCTTCATAGCTTCTAAAATCATTGGTTCAGCCAATAACTGCCCAAATTAATTATAAACATACCTCCTATAATCCTATAATTATTAGATTTGGTATAAATCCAACCTAGTAAGGATTTTGGGTGAACCGAAGCAGGACACCCGAAGAAGAGGTAATATTCTTCAACAGCCATAGTTATTTTATTTATTTATCCACCACATTCGATATATATTAAACCATACTGATATGATAAATTCTATGTATTCCATATAATTTAATTTTTTTATCTTAAGTTATTGACCTAAAACCATCTCCTCTTTCATCAAATGGGTTATTAAATCATCATTCGTGTGTATTACAGACTACTGCCTCGCGATCTAATGTCATTTGTTAGACCATTACCAACTTTCATAGATGGGTATGATGATGAATCTACAATATATATATATATATAATTTATAATATAAAAATACGAATAATTAATCATTATATCATATATATATATATATATATATTCATTCCATTTCCTAGGAGAACTCATAACATCGCTAATATGTATAGAAGACAACCACCTCAAGAAGCGATGTGATGGTCTTTTAGTGACACTTCACATGGAAGGTGATAAAGATAAATTTAATTATTTAATGTGGTATAAAATACATAATAATTATATTCATGATATATTTATCATTATGGGAAGATAATATATCATTTTATTTCTTACCATTTCACTCACCAAATGATTATATCATCATTCATGTATGAGTGGACTACCGCCTTCACAAAGAGATGTGACTCTCATTTCATTTCCAAACCAAGTGGATGATATTTATAAGTACTTAATATGATATATTTTATAATATTATCTTTATTTAAGGATAATATGTTACGTACCTTAATTCTATAATGATCATTGAAAAATTGAAATGTTACTCATGTGTACGTATGTCTTACCATCTCTATGATCACAATGTACTTCATTTTTCATGACCTTCATTCATAGTTCAATTAAAGAGTTTATTTATTGTAAAAATGTGATAATTATTTCATGATTACTATTTTTATATTATTAAACTATATAATATGTTTATTTACAATAAATATGATGAAAAAACAAGGATTATAAAATAAAGGCAATTAAAAACCTGAAACTATGAAAATAATGAATGATTTTGAATGGATGATAAGATGTTATAGAAGGAAAATAGAATATATTATAAATATTTATATGGATATGTATTAAGTTAATAACATGTTTAGAAACACTAAACTTGTGTTTAATGAATTTTCAATCAAAAGGAAGTGTGAGCTAATGTATTTCTTAACTAGATTTTTTTTCATTGGAGTAATATTTTACTTCATTTATTATGTCATTATAAGATTATATGTATAATAATTTTTTGTTACCTTATATTTTATTTCTTAATAATATATGTGGATATATAGTATTAACACATAATCAAATCATATAATAATTCTCACTTTAACATTATGATCATTCAAAGGGTTTATCTCACAATGTCATTCTAATCGAGAATGTTTATTCGTGAATTTTAGTTGAATGAAATTATTTGACCATTTCCAAATAATAACATTAAATTCTATTCTAATCTAGTTATAAATGATATTTTCAGGTAATAGTAAAATATTTCCACTCTTTAGAAAATTACTTAATTGATAAAATATTTTAATAAAATCCTATTTCATTTCCCCCTTTGGCTGGATATCTATTTTATTCCAAAACCATGTTTTATAAAAATATTTTCAAGAATAATTTTTTTTTATTTAAAGAATTAATTATTAAATGAATTTTTACCCATTTTTACTTTTTTTTCAAATAAATATTATTTAATTTTCAAAAAAAAAGAATCTTTTTATTTTTCCAAAAATGATAAATGGGTCTTCTGATCATTTTATGCACAAGACACTTTTTTAAAATTTTAATAATGAAAAAGGAAAGTCATTTCTAACTCGTACAAAATATAAATAATTACCCACCATCATGGATATAATTTCATTGAGTTTTTCTTTTTCATTTCTATGAGGATATTATTAAAATAATTTAAAAAAAATACTGTTTAAATAGAATTATTTTCTAAATTATTTTTTTTTTAATTAGTGATTTTCATAATTAAAAAGGATATTTTATTCAAGAATTTTTTAACTATTTTTTGATGGTATTTCTTTTAATCAATGAAAAACCCCATTATTAATACTTTAATGGGTATATATTGTATTTTTACCATCTTTATTATCCCACTGGATGGTTTGTAATCATTATAAATAAGGAATGTATTGAAATTATCTACTTTGATTCATTTTTATATTTATTAACATTCCCTTAAATTATTCACTTTATCATGGACTTTAAATTAACCCTAAACACTAATATTATTTATCATGGATATATTTATTTTTTAAAAATATATCATTTAAACTGATAGTTTTTTATGTTGAGTGTAATTTGTTTGACTATGGGAATATTGATAAATATGTATATTTCACTCCATATAGATATTTTTCGATAAAGAAAATTTTTCAAAAATTAAATCATTAATTAAATATATACTTAATGATTTGGACATGCAAGACATGGGTGGGGACCATTTATATATAGACCCTTGATGCATCGCTAATTATCATAACACAAAACCTATTGGCCAAACCCTATGAGTTTGTACTCATTAGTTTTAAACTCTCTTGTAAAAGATTATGATATTATAGATATATTTGGAAAAACAATATCGGGTTATACCCTATAGTTTTAAACTATCTTATGAAAGATTTTTATGGTAGAGTATTCATGATTCCTAAGATCATGGTTCCAAATAATTATGAATTTCCATCATAAGAAATTTATTTATTATTGTCTATGAGATTTTTACAATTTTACATTATATAAATGAATATCATTCTCTATTTTTTGATTAGATATAATAAATTTTCAAATATTTACCTTTACATATTGATTATTCCACATCCATTTCTATATTAAAGTTTTTTATATTCATGTTTTTTAGTTATTTACCTTTTCATATTGATTATGACTTACCTTATCATGATATTCATGTTATTTAAAGGCATGTGTGTTTAGATATTTACCTTTCCATGTTGATTATGCTTATTATTTCATGATAAATTCCACTATAATTAATCTTTAATGAGCATCCTAGATCACCCTTATTTTTTCCCTTTTCTAGAAATTCATAAAATCCACTTTGATTGAAATTCATGGATATTATAGAGGGAATAATGATATTCTCAAAAAAATATGTTGTAATTTGGGTATGAAAATGTAACAGGGGAATCATGTATATATCTAGTTTAATAAGACTCTGTAACTATTTGGTCCTCTAGGATGTGATTCCCTATATCTCATGATAATGTAATAAAGGAAACACTGGATCTAGTTTTCATGAGTTTTGGTTACTACACACTAATCCTTGCCTTAGGATTGGCCACTCCTTCTATGGATCACAAGAAATTTATTTACTCTATGTCACTCCTTACAAGGATCACTACCTTATAATGGTTTTTGGTAGATAAATTATATCCTGAGGATAACTTCTCTCTCCACATCACTTTCCACACATTACTTCAAATATAATCAAATATTAACTCACATGAAAAGATTATTTTCACCTCATTGATAAGGATATTCCATTTGTTAAATGGTTTCCTTTGAATCTATAGTGGATACTTCACAAGTCCATTGTGAATATCACTAAAAGAATCATCCTTCCAAAAGATGTAATAGAAATCCCATTATTCATTTATATAATAATTATGGAGTCCCCTTCTTCAAATGAAATTAGTGAAATAAACTTCTTTTTCTTTGGAAAACATTTCACAGGATTCCAAGGATTCTTATTTCTATAATAATTCTAGAACTCCATTTCAGTATAATATTAGAATGGGTTGAATTTTTAGTATACAGAAACAAAACCCTTGAAAATTAATTTGTTTTAGTGAACCAAATTTCTTATTCTATACTTCAGATGTTTTAATTGAATTCTCTCTCTCTCTCTATATCTCTCTTTCATATGCGTATGTTTAAAATGGTGTTGATTCTTGTTCTTAAATCGATGGATCCTCTATGGGATACAAATCCTCTTCTTTTATGTAGTCACTAGAAAATGTGTTTTAACTACCATTTTATGTATCATAACTGACTCTTAAATTCTCTATGTGTTTTTGGATATTTTCCATGAACACAACCACATGGTATGTTTTCATATCATTAACATATAACTGCCCAAGAATATCTCCATCTACAAAACATGTATTTCCATAAAATATGGAATATTGAATATACAAAACATTAACATTAAGCGTCATAATTTTCTCTTAAATTATCCATGAGTCTCGGTCTAGGTAATATTATATTGTAAGGATATGAATTTCCATGATAACTTACATTGAGAACATGTTCATCTTCTAGTATGAAATTCCATATCTATAAATATAAAAAACTATAATTGCACAACATTATGATCATGGTATTCATCATTTAATTCATTATACACTATAGTCATAGCTACCTCCATCTTCTATGGTTTAACCTAAATTTATGAATAACCACACACTATCATGAATTCCCTGATATCTAGGGAATCCCACAAAATATACTCTTACATTTACGCATGGATACTATGTTGTTTATAATACCTACATGGTTTAGCCAACAAACCCTTACGACATACTACATATTTTATAGTTTATTAATCTCCAACTATTAATAACCACCCACTACTATGAAATATCTTTTTCTCCACAAAATAAACATCCCTTAAATGTAAGAATACAAAATATAATCTACACGTGACTTTGTGGCTCTATGGTGAAAAAGGAATTATTTTGTACAATGTAAATTTCTTTACAGTGATTTCATTAGAATAAGATCATTTAAAAAATCTTTCATAATATAACCCTTGACATTATGGAATGTGAAAAGTATCATCATCTCAAATTCAAATGGTTGTGTCATAATATCTTCTACACCACAACCTTTTACTTTTAACATTACATGGGCTATGGAAAATTGGTTATACCTTTATATTTTTATGACTTTACCCTTACAAGGGTATTGGAAAAAACTAATATTCCCTTAATAAGGTTTCCAAAATAACCTAACCCAACCTAAATTCTTGATCTATACCATTATATCCTCATTGGTACAATTACACAATTACTCTTATGTTTTCACCCTTACACAGTGTTTCCTTGAAACCCTTATTTATCTTCATAGTGGTTATCCTTGTTTGGGTGATTGAAAACCTCATATTCCTCTATGAATTTGTGATGATACCCTTACGTAAAAACCCCTATAATGTTTTTACCTATAAAAACCCTTTAGTTACCATTAAAAATTGGTCATGATACACTTACACAACTGTATATATGAGTTGGTTACACTTATATGTACTGTTATTTTCTTTTAGATTATATTCTTATTAATTATACCAAATCACATTTAAAAAATCCACTCAAAATTAATTGGGGTTTAAAAATATTCCATATTTATTTATTTGAAAATAAATTCTTTATAATATTTCATATAAATATGTACTCGAAACCAATTAATCCATATTCATTATTTACTTATCCCCTTATTATAAAAAAAATAAATGGGTTTAGTCCATATTCTTATAAATCCCTTGGAAATATGAATCACATTGTCAAATCTCCATTGATATAATAATATTACCATTATGCCCATATATTCTTTAAATCCTTTCTAAATATAAATAACATTCTTTCAGAATATAAAAATCTAGAATCCTTAACTCATGAAGTTTTTGAATCCATTTTTTCAACAATATTTGCATATCTTTCACAATAAATATTGTGAGAAATATCACCACATAACCCATGATATGTAAACCAATTATATAATACTAATAATCTTGGGCTATTTATAGGAAAGATGAGTCTTATATAACACGTAAATGGATTTTAATGTACCTCACTAGATCCAAAAAAAAATTTATTTCCTTTTCATTCAAATATCTCAACACATCATATTATCCAAACTCAGAAAAAGCTATTATAATAAAAACCTTAAACCAGAAAAAGTAATTGAAATATCATTTTTTTCCTAGGTTATTTCACATATATTCTCCAAAAATATAATTCCACTTTCTATCTATGTCCTCTTGGATGACCCTGAAATGTTATACTCATGTAATCCATTAGATTATTCACAGTCTATACCACCTTGATAGTGCCTGAAATCGCAAATAGACTTCCAATAAAATATTTCCATCATTAGGAAACACAATGACTTTTCTTTAACACCCAAATATATTCTTTGGATGTTCATCCCCAATCCCCCCATGAAATCACTATTTTTCTATTTGAAATGATTTTCATTATATATGGACTTTTTGAGTATCTCATTTTTTCTAGTAGAATTTGAAAAAATGATAGAAATAACAACTCATCAAACATGTTTAAATATCAATAGGAAAACTCAAAATTTATCCTTGATGTATAAATAGTAATTTATGATCTCTTAGTGGATTGATTCTACTAAAAAAATAGATTATAAGTCCTTATTTCAGAATAGGTCTATTATGAAATAAAATACAGATTAAAATCCATCATCAAGACAAAAATTTCATATAATTCATTACTTTCATTATCAAATTTAGTAAGAAAATACCATCCATTTTTACTCATTTAATATTAGATACTATATTGCACCTGAAAAGACTCAACCAACAATTTATTCATAGAATTTTCATCTATAATTCAGATCATATTCATTTGATGTGATTTCAAGAAATCTTATCACATGGATTGTGTATACCCATGTGTTCTATACCTATTCAAACAAGTTAAATAAATTATATTATATGGAGAGAGGGGTACCTAAAACATCCTCATTTTGAGGATGATGGTGATTCATGATGGACCACCATCTTTTACTTTATATTTCACTTTAGAATCCATATTCATATATGATGTTGGATTAATGTATTCTAACCACATTTCATTTTCTTTGAGTTAGTTATGTTTCATAAAATATGTACATTATTTTGTATATTTACGAGAAATTAATTCTTTCCCCAAAATACAAATATTTTTCTTTCAAAAAACCTTTTCAATACCTTTAATATCCCTTGAGTAATTATCAAGGTCAAAATGAATGACTTTATTAGGGATTACACTTTCTCATAAGCCTTCTTGATTTCATAATTGAGTGATCAATTTTCATAATTCCATGTTATTTTTTATCTCTCCAGGATGACTGAGGATTTGATATTTTTTTAGATCTTATATATCCCTCAATCATCATAAATGAAGTATTATGCATATAATCATTGAAATATACTTCTCAAGGTAACTGTTTTCCCCATTATTTAATCCTAAAATATTCCACTATTTACATAGTTAGAGTGCTAATAAATATTGGGATAGTAAGAACACCTTATTTACTATTAATGTTGTCATATTCTTTTAGGTTTTATACCTTTTTCATGACATTTGATATATCTATAATCTTTAACAAGAAAATGTAAGGTGTGTCTCAACATACCACAAAAGTAAAAAATGTTACAATGTATTCCTTGATCCCTCATTCAGTTATTCTCACATCTTATGTGGTTCCCTTAAATTCAATTTTTGTTACCCTCAAAACATTCCCTTTTCATGGGAATATTCATAGCTCTCTTCTTCTCATCCCTTGGTGGTGATCCTCCATATACAAGATAATATTTATCCCTGAATTTTAGTCATTATTATATGTGAATCATTTCATCTTTTCATCTAAAATGACATACTTATTTTTTTCATCTCCTATTCAAGGGTGATAAAATAACATATTTAAATCATTTTGAGATTAGTATTACCCTTTGAGTATAAATGGTTCATAGATGAAACAAATTATTCTTCCAATCACGGGATCATGCTTCTCTATGATTCAAGTTGAGAAATAAATTCTTCCTTGAGAGTCATCCCACTAGACTTATCCTATTCAAAGATATAGTTAATATTTTATATATATTCTTTTATTTTAGATATCATTTGAGAAATAGTGTCTTTAAATAATTTATTTTATTCTTAAAAATCTATACTCTAATTAACCACCTTGTTAATATAACTAGTTGGATAATCATTCTTTTCCTATAGATTTTGAAATTACATTGATGTTACACTATTTTCTTATGAATAATCATTGAGTTATTCCATCATTTTGGAACAGAAATTAATTATTCTCCTTGAAAATAATTTATTTCCTAGAAGTTAGATTCAACTCACAAAAACCTTTTTGAGGCATCTCATATTTTTACCTCATTATCCAGCACTATAGTTTTAATTTCTACAAATATATTTTCCTATTTATGTCTCAAAATATCACCCTTCAATTACTATTCCACTTATTATTATAAATGGGAATTTCACTATCTTATCCTATTTGGAATTTTCTCATCATCAGTGTTCTCAATATCACATGATTGGTCATGAACCTCACTCATATATGAAGCATCATTGAATGAGGGAATTGATTCAAAATATTAATTTTTTCCATACCTCTATTCTCTACATTGTTAGACTCATACAACTAAATCTCATTCATCCCAAAAATAGTTATACATAGATGGATTTATCTGGAGTTTTTATTACTATTTCATGTATTGAAAATATCTATGAAATAATATAATGTACGATCAAATTGAAACATAAAATTTAATAAAAAAAATGACCAAAAATAAAGGTAACATCCAACAAAGTAACCACCCATTTTATATGAATTTTTTGGTGTGAAATAGTATTATGTAACCTAAGAGGGGTAGGGTGAATCAGGTTATTAATACTTTTCAATATCTTCCTTCCATGATTTATATTGAACTACTAATTATAATCATCACCATGATTTTATCTTTTCAATATGATTATATTTTCCTTTAAAATACATTATTTATAATTTTTCCTCCTGATTATATTTTCAAAATTATCTAATTATTATAAACATGATGTAAAGGAAACAAGAACAAGGACACATGGGCATTTCATGTTTCAAAAAAAATTATAGTCCAAGGAGCATGCAACAAATATTTTATTGATGCACTAAAATTAGTAATCCAACATATTATTAAATTAGGTTTGGTCACTCCTATCAAGGATCACTTCCTATTGATTTAAGATAGTACACTCCCTCCAATGATCACTTAATGTTGGTTTGGTCTAGGCCACTCTTTCCAAGGCTCACTGCCTTACAAGGTTTGGTGGGTAGATTCACTATCTCTTAGGGATCACGCCCCCCCCCCCCCCTCACAACTTCCCTTTTTTACTCACAATTTCAATGGGAAACAAGACTACCTCATGGTCTAACAGAAATTTCCCATTGGGTATTTAGATGAATTAGTGTTTAGATGGTTTCCCTTTAATATTTAGTTTCTCCTTCACAATTACTTTGTAAATATCAACTTGATAATATTCTTTCCATGAGAGGTTATGAAATCTAATTTTTTCATTTCCAAAAGAATTCTAGAATCCCATTCTTTACTAAAGAAAGTGAACTTTTATCCTTCTTTTTTTTAAAATAATTCATTGGATACCATGTTTTCTTATTTCCAAAATACTTCTAGAAACCAATTATAGAATAATACTATAATATATGTTGATGGATTCAACAAAAACTACCTTACACTTCACTTTGATGTCATGAGAAAAAAATTATCTTCTATAATTTAGATATTTCAATGGAATTCACACTCTATATATTTTGTGGATATTTAGAATGTTTAATAGTATTATTATTCTATTGAGAGATTTTTTATGTGATACCAGAATTTGACATTTATATATACATTATCACATTTTCTCTTACATTAATTTTAGTAATAAAATTTGATTGATACATTCTCCATGAGTCTCAAGAAATTTTACATGAACATAAAAAAATTAGATATTTTCCTATCTATAAAATATAATGGTCTGAGAATATATCTATATATAAACAAGTTATTTCATAAATTATAGAAATTTGAATGAACAATAGAATATTTTAAAGAGTTATAAATATCACCTAAATACTCAATGAGTCTTTGGATAATTATTATATTATGGGAAGGATATAAATTCCCATTATAACTAAACTGAGGAATTTATGCATCTTTACTTTTAATTTTCAAATCATTCAATTTGGAAAATTGTACTTTCATAGTATGATGATCGTAGACATCATTGCTTAATTATTTATAACCCCTTATAAAGAAACCTCAATCATGTTTAGTTGGCCATATATTTATGAATAACCACACACTATCATTAATTTTCTAATTTTTTGATACTCCAATGAAATATGAACATGTATTCATGCTTGGATATTTTGATGTAACCAATTCCTCTATAGCGTAGAAAACAAACACTTGTGGAATATTCTTCTTCCAAGGTGCAGAACTCACTAACTCTTCATAACCAACCACTATGATTTCAAAGAATCTTCTCTTTGGAATAGAAATATCTCAAATAGTATAATATTAGATATAATCTCTACATACCATTTTGGTGTAGATATTCAGTCCACAGTGAGAAAAAATCTTTTGGTATGGTAGTTTATTTATGGTGCATCCATCAACATAAACTCATTTGAAAAATATTCCAAGATGAAACCCTTAACACTACAAAATGTGATATATTTTAACATCTCAACTTCACACGTATGTGTTGTGACATGTCTGTGTTCACCATAGAGTTTTCTACCCAACCTTTCGGGATTTTTGGAAACTTGGTTATAACTTTGAATGGGAATGATTTTAATCTTACAATGGTAATGGAAGATCTATGAAACCCTTTTTTAGGTAATTTCGACACAATTATGCAGCCTCATTACCTATCCAATGCCTTTAGGTAACCTTACAACTACCCTTACAAAGATACCCTTACATATTTACCTTTACTTATAGTTTCCTAGATACCCTTATGCATCCTCACATGGTTCACCCTTATGTGGGTAATGGAAGATGTGACTTGTATTTGTGAATTGGTAATTATACACTTATAAAAATATTAACACCCTTAAACAATATTTCATATAATATTTATATATTTATGAAAATTTCAGTTACATTTAATTTTTTGGGCTTTCTACCCTTTCGGAAGTCATGAATACCATTATTCAACAACACGGATGTGTTAGATACCCTTATGATAGATCTAATGTTTTTTAGATAAAATAATTTTCAACAAATACCATTCATATTTTAAAAAAAAAATCCCAAATATAAAATTATTCAAGTTATTTTTAGAGAAAAAATATAAATGTTAAATCCCAAAGTTTTATATTCTATCCCCATTAAAATAATTTTAAACATGATTTTTTGTCACTTTGATACAAACAACAAGGGATACTTCTGTCTTATCACATCTTTGTATACCCGTATAACTTCCTCATATTTTTTGTCTTTACAAAAAAACACTAACCACTTTAGTTCTCATGTTCCATGAACGTTTTTCTCATTGATAAATATTATCCAAAGGTTGTTATTCAAACAAGAGATAATACTCTTGTGGTATAACCTATGATTTCAGTACATGTGAAATATTGGGTATGTAGTTTCTTCTGATAGAGAAATGTAACACATATTACACAAGGGAGTTATTTGGTAGAAGCTCCAAGAAATAAAAAACCATACTATTATGATAAATAACCTTAAAGGGGCCAATATATCTAGGTTGAATCATTCTATTCTTTAAAAATCTCCATCACCTTTTTCCATGGATATATATTTTTTGGAATACTTTTACACCAACATTAAACTCTAGATCTCATCAACTATTATTAAAATAACTTTTATAACAACTATTACCTACCATGGGGTTTTTTAATTGATATGTCCTTATATAAAAATTCTATAGATATATCAGGTCCCAAAAGCTTTAATTCTCTATCTTCATCCCATCACGATGGAGTTATACACTTCATTCTATTGAGGGTTTTGTAAGAATCCATTTGAATGCTTATGTGAAAGTTATTTTTGTATGAAAACTCTTTCAAAGGAATGTGTTAATAAAAAAACATTTATAATACATGGAATAGGTTCTTAGTATATGTTATAGGTTTTGAATGTGCGTCTTTGATTTACCAACTATATGAGGATTATTTGAAATTTTAGAGATCAATTTTGTATTCAAAGTTATCTGAAGACTAATCCATAGCGTCAAGGTAATCCATATATACCGATTATGTACAATGGAATGTTGTTCTAAAATAAATCATACTAATTTCATAATGATTATATTAGAATTTTGGTCAATAAATTAATATTTTCTTATTACAATTAAATTTGAATAATTTATAAGACTATTGACTATAACCCAAATGAAATTATTCCCTTTATATGACTTTGGGATTCGGTTGATGAGTTCCCTTATGATGTTTTCCCATTTCAATTAAATTATGGGTAGTGGTCGTAAAACATATTTATCAATTTTTTCTCATAGTCTTATATTTCTAACCTACCTGGCATAAACATTAAAACTATACAACATTCCATTTAATTTTTTTACACTTTAAATGTTCTATCATATATCTATAAATCAATGAAAATTCTAAATGAATAGATAATGATGAAATATGATATTGTTTTAATAGTTAATTTATCAAATATTGAGTTGAAGTGAAATATGCTCAATTATTGAGACATATAATTATATCACAATCATTTTTGAACATAATAATATTCATGACCTTGTTCTACAGTTCCACTTCTATCTTTTTCACCTCTTTAATCCTCACATGGATGCATAGTTAAACATTCATATGAGAAAGATAAGATCATTAATCCTTAAATACTAGTTCAAGATCTATATTTTTCATATCAATAAATAATTTATCTATCTAAATAATTATCAGTAACAAAATACCATGGTATTTCTAACATAGATCATCGACAGCCTTTTTCGACTTCCTTGGGTTGTAGTGTTTTGGGTAGTAATATTCTTTAATCAATTCAAAAAATATCATTTGGTGAATTTTCATATATATTTTTGTACTTCAGGATTCCATGATCTATATATATATATATATATATATATCACACCATTATTCATAAAGATAATGTATCCCCATATAAAATGGAAAAAATACAACTTCTATATGAAAATAATGAGTTATGAAAATTTTCTCATTAATTTTCATTTGATATGAGTACTAAAAAAACATTGTGACATTCTGAATAAGGATTTATCCCTTTCTATTCTTTTATGCATCATAATAGATCACACAACCATCCTCACTATAGGGTATTGTAAGAATAGGTGTGCTTTCCAACCTTCTATTTTGCTCTTTGGAATTTTATTCTCATTCATCCATCCAATGTGGCTTTGATACCTTCTGTGTCAACTTTTTTTATGGATTAGATATATATGATAAATTATTCATTATGTAACATTAATATCCAGACAATTAGAAAAACTATGGATCCCATTCATAGTGGTTTTTCTAGACCATTGGTCAATAACAGCCGTTTTTTTATATCTGTTTCTATATCCTCACTGAAAATTATAATACCCTTAAATGAATCATTATATAGTGAAATTTAAAACTTGGTAAGCTTGGGATTCAAATTTTCCTTCCCAAGGAACTTCAACACAATATTCAATTTTTTTATGATCTTCCTTTATATATGAATATATAATAAATTTGTCTATAAATATTACTAAAAATTGATCCAAGATAACACTAAATACTATATTCATTAGATTCCTGAAGATGGATGGAGCATTGTCAAGGAGGTATTTCATTACTATAAATTCATAATTACAATTCCTTGTACGTAAGGTTATATTTGGAAAATCATCCTTCTCAACCATTAATTTATGGTATCAATAATTAGTATTAATCCTTATAATGTATTCAACTCATGCAGTTTATCAAAACATGTCATAAAAACAAGAAAAATTATTCCTTTTTCTTAATAGTGATCTTGATATGTTCTTGATAATCCATGAAAATATTCATTGAACCATATTTCATCTAAATAAAATTAAAAGGTACACCTTGTGGTGATGCATAAGGGATTAATAATCCCTTATCAAAAATCTCCTAGATTTGTATATTAAATTCCAGTAACTTGATAAGGTCCATTATATTTGGAGTCTTTGAAATTTTTATACAACCAATTATGAGTTTTATTGAAAACTTTCCATTATTTTTTCTGGGAAGAATATAAAAGTATTTAGAATATATATCTGAATAATCCCAAAAAATTTCAAATAATTTCAATATTTAGTTTCTCCATAACCATTTGACACAAATATCCCATACAAATAAGTAGTATGACCCAATAAATGGAATTAATTCATAATATAAGTTCATGATCACCGTCACTTTAGTATACAATAATAGATTGACTTAAAATATCAAATGTGACCTCCCTTCCCTAGAAATTGATATGGGATTTATATTGAGTAAGACGATCCATGTTTAAATTAACATAAATTTCCACTATATAGAGAATAAAAATATTTTCTGGAATAACATTCCCATAAACATGAATTTTAGAGTATTTATAGGCTTGAGATGTGACTATAGTGATATTAGTGATTTTTTCTGCAAACTCGATATATAATCGATAAGGTGGAGATGTGAAACTGTTAGAAAATTTTTCTGATATAAAAGTTTCGGTAGAGAGTTAATCAAATAATTATTTTTTCATTATAGATTGGAAGGTAAGTATAACTTTTACCATGTCATTCCCATGACCCTCTTCAATTTTGATAGCAAAGGAGTTACCATTATCCTTTTTTATAGGGTCTTGTTGAGGCCTACCATCCTTATTATCTCTTGGATTAGGGAATTAATTCAAAACATACCCAGTTATCATGTATTTGAAACATTAAAGTTATTGAATAAATCCTTATTATCCTTTATTTGATTTTATAATTTTTTCATCACCCATCTATAATAACTGCATCAATGGACAACCTTTAATCAATTTATGAATTTTCTAGTTCCTTTTAAAAAATTCCATGAGTTATTTCCCCAAATTTTTGGGCATGTAGGTAGTTTAAATTTCATTCCTCCATGGGATTAATATTTTTAGTTTCCAAAATGCGGTATATTTATCTTCTTTTAACTAAAACAAGAAGAATAATTTGTCTTATCATTATCTACTTCTACCTCCAAATATCATTGTATGATTTCATTATACTTACAAAAGTATGTTATGCATAATTCAATTAAAATACTAGGTTTCGAGTTGATAAAGAGTCAAGAAATTCATCTCACATGGTCAATTATAAATCAAAAACCATGCCTTGAAATTCTTATAAAGTTTTATTTTTCCATACAAACGAATTCATGATATTTTAGTTTCATCTGAGAATGTCCCTTTACATATTCATATAAAGAGTTCACGGAATATATTTATTATGATATACCCTATTAATATCTATTAATTCCATGGAATTTATTTATTCCTCTTTCCTCATGTCCTTGATAACAGAACACCAAGGGTCATCTTCACCTTCCAAGAGATAGAATTATAGGAAAAAATTCTCATAATATAAACACTAAAGAATGAAAAATACATTTCCATCACATTTATCCATTACTAGAAAAATTTTGGATTTGATGACCCACATATGGAGGGTGTATGTTGTCATATTAAAAGACTTGAGAACACATTTCTCCCTCTTTTTTGTGTTCTGAATCACAACATGGTATACATTGTTTATTATAGACTTAAATATTTGAGTGATCATATTCATAATATATTGAATCCCATATCCAAATACATTTAGTTTTTCATGAGGAAAGTTATTTTAGTTCCTATCTGATACATTGTTTGTATGATTCATTGTAATTCTATCCATTGACTAAATCAAAAAAAATATAACCCAAGTATTCTGAAATAAAAAATAGTTTATGAATTAATAATAAAATTATTCATGGGATATCGTAATTTATGACACATTCTTATCAACCTATGACACTTTAGGTTCATCTTATAACACTTTTTTTAACCATAGGTTTTCCTTGTATCTATCCTCATATTTACCCATATCTACTCTCCTAAAAATATTAAACCCTTCTCTGATGCCAAGTATAGAGACCATAGCATAAAATAAAAAATTATATCTTCTTTTTGATGAATTTAAAATATATATCACAATTAAACATGCCCCAAAACCATAAAAATTTTATGTCTTTAGATAATAGAAAATAAAAATATTTTTTTATATACAATCTTGGTAATCTCTAACATAATTAGATATATATGTTACTAAACTTGACTCATCATATCTAGTAAAATTATCTATAACCTAGGGAAAATTATAACATGATATGGGGTGAGATCACTTGATTTTGAAGGATAAAAATGGGATATATCAATCATAAGAGAGCATAATTGGATCATAATGATATGATAAAAAAATCAAACAAATAAAAACATAGATCATAAACTCCAAAATCATGTTATAACAAGAATCATGATCAATTAAACATTCAATGTCGAAATCAACCTTCAATATTGATAACATAGGCATGAAACATCTTAAGTATAGAGAATCATAATCTTATGAACATATATATTCACAGTCATGACCACTCTTAATTTTGTGATAAATTCGATATTAGATCATGCATAAGAATATGAATGTGAATATATCCATTTTAAATAATTTCCACCCATATTCTTGGGAACAAATCTATAATATAGTGTAACCACACATCAAAATGTGATAAAAGGTATTCAAAATCATGTCTACACTTATCATCATCATCCCAATAGATATTAATTTAATATTACAAAATGAGTTGGAGTTCAATAATTGAAACAATCATCACATAATCTTAGTCCCTTAAAATTTATTCCATAAAATCATTCCTATATTTATCATATAGGTATAAATAAACCCATGGTAATGAAAATGATTTTCATAAATATTTCCTCACAATATTCAATAAAAATATTGGTAATTACTAAGGATAATATTATTATATCATTCCAAATGTGAATAATAATTAACATAAAAGGTTGTATTCATGTATGGAAATACATCAAAAATAGTTTTGGAATATTTATTGATGAAATACCATTTTCATTATGAAATAAATAAAATTATAATATAAAAATTTACAGAATATTATGAAAAAATATTATTTGAAAATAACCATGTAATTTTGTAATGGAATCTAAAATAAAATAATATTCATTATATAGGTAAAACTCATTTATATGATATCCATTAAAACAAGTATTATGTTAAAACCTTTTCTAAAAATACCTCATTCATAAAATTTCAAGAAGATTCTATTAAAATGTTTCTATAGGGATTAAAATATGGGTAAAAATGAATTAATTATTTTTATGTAATATTAAAAACATTTTATGGAAAATATGCACATGGTATAATTAAATTCCACTTCAAGAAGGAAATAAATTCAATTTTTCTTATAAAATATTTCTTGACTATTTTAAATGCCAAGAAAGGAGAAAAATAGTACTCTCTCTTGTGAATTCCATGAATTTCTAGAAGAGATTAAAATAAATGGGTTTTAATGGATAAGGTTTATAAAATTTACTTCAATTTAAATTTATTATAAATAACCATAAAAGGAAATGAGATTATACTATAATTCCCTAACTTAAAGTATATTATTCCTTTATACACATCCAAATTTCATGTATAATAAATACTGATTTACGATACATATATTCTAGAACCATATTAATATATAAATTTTTTATAATTTCCTTATAATTTTAGAATAACATTTTATTATCATTTTCTTTATTAAGATGAAAATTTGGGTGAAAACTGATTTATTTCCCATCCATGTTTCAGTTTGTGGGTTATGGTAATTACAAATTGGTCATGGAATCATCATTTAAAAAATATTAATCTTTAAATAAGCATAATATTAATAAATAATATATATTATCACAATTATAATTATATATTAGTATTGAAAAACTAATAAAATAGTTTCATAGAGGTAGTAGTCCACACATATGTACGTGCAACCTTATCATTTTATTACTAATGGAAAGTTAAAAAGGTATATTACTTATTATAAATATAAAAGAATAAATATTTTTAAAATATTACATATGAATATTAAATCTATCATAATATGAAAACATGAATTATGGTGATGTAAACCGATATACATCACTTCATATGGAGTTAGTTTGAATGTACACACAAATGATTCTTTCATTTCCTATTTGATAGAGAAGATGATAAATAAATATTTTTTACATAAAAATATAAATATATAAATATATTTTTTATATTGGATGTATCATTATAGAATGTTCTAAATATATTTAATTTATGTATAAGAATAAAAAATGAAATATTATAGTAAAGAAGTATACCCCTTTTTTATACAGTCCCCTTATGTTTACACCCAACACCTTATTGGGATGGAATTTCGATTAAACTAGAACATCTATGACATGAGGGACTTTAGAAAAGTATTTTATCTAGATTTGTATGAGATAATAGACTCCTTATTTTTTGGATAATAGAGGATATGTGGTTTCCTTTTCTATGTGACGGAGAAGACACATGTAGAATGTTTCAAAATATTAAAAAAATTACTATATTATTTTAGACAATTGATAGAAAATGACCCATCCTAAAATACAATATGAGAAAGGGTAAAACTATTTCAATAAAATATTTTTTTCACTTGTTTCAAGGACAACTTAACTCTTAAAATATTAGTTTTAGTAATTTTATATTCTATTAACTTTAAACTTGGTTAGTAAATTTTTACTATAGAATATATTCATTATGGAAAAAATTAAAGTGGGATCATTAAAAAAAATTACATGATGATTAAAAATATGAATGAAATTTTATAAAATAGAATTTTAATTTTTTTTTAAATTAATGTTAAAAACCCCACCAAACATGGTGAAAACCATTTTTCCATAAAAATGTGTTTCTATGTCTAAAAATGTTTTTATACCAAAATTAATAATTAATTTGAATAAAATGAAATTATTTGTATTAATTTTAATAAAACATAAATAGTGAATTTTATAATAAATTCATAAAAAATGAGTCCTTTAAAAATCTTAAATAGAGAAGATAGTTTTCTATAAAATTTGTATTTTTTCACTATTCACTGAAAGATTGACCTTTTTACAAGGACAAAAAATTTCTCCTTAAGATAATTTATATATTTTAATTTAAAAGATTGTATATTTTTTAATAAAATAGTTTTTTTTGAATTTGGTATAAATTAACTATAATATTCAAGAAAAAAATTATTAAAAACACATTTTTTAGAAAACATATTTTTCAAAAATAAAATGACTTTATTTACAATTCAGAACATATTTATTATGAATTATTTAGTAAATATGAATTATATAAAAATAATATTTTTATTTTTTAATAATGTGGTTATATATATTTATACATTGAATTTAATGGATATTGCATAATAGTGCACTATATCATATTTATTTCTTTTTCGGTATTTCCTGTTAATAATCCATTAAATAATGAATGTTCATTTCAATATAAAAATATATAAGTAAAATATTACTGTGTTACAAAAACTATATGGATTTTTAATTAATTATAATGGGAAACTAGAATAAAATATACTCCATTATTTAAATGGTTGTATATAGTAATGAAAAGGAGAATAAATGTCATACCTTTTAGTTATTTTTGAAAGAGACATGAATCACTAACATTAAAAGGTAGTGAGCATTGGAATATAATAAGAATGAAAGGTATATAGTATTTATAGAAGCAATATCATTTAGAAAAATTTTCAATTACTTCAAATAGAATATAAGAATCCCTATGATTGAATGATAGAGATGTAGAAGTATTGTAAAAATATTTAAAAATTTAATGAAGCTTTTACACTTGAGAGAAAATTGTAGAATTGGATAAATTTTATGAGTATAGGACATAGATGAACTAAGATATTGACAAGGTAGATTGAGAAAGACCCCCCCACTAATGAGTATATATATAGACTCCAGGGTCTTCGAGGATATTTTATAATCAACTTATGGTCACTAAAGTTACAGGGGACTAATATGATGCATCATTGAACATAATAAATTCATATTTCACTAGTCTGTCTCAAAACCACTAAATATTTAGTAGTATCTCCAAGGTAGTGGTTGGACTTGATAATACAATTTAAATTCCCAAATATCCCACTAGCTCGATAGTGAGATTCCCATAGTCAGTTGTCAGAATTATAATCTAGGGGTGTCTCAATCTATCACCACTGATAGGATGATGGCTCTCCATTGGGAATCTAGTGGACCTCTTTATAAACTTTTCTTAAATCCAATTTTCACCAACTAACCAGATATCTGTATGGGTAAGCTATTGCAACTTCCAATAGATTGATGTTTATTTTTCCCCTTAAAAACTTAATTTAATACCCATTATTACATCTCTAAAATAATTCTATGATTTCAACATTTGTTAAAATGCATCGTGATCCATCAAAATTATGTCATCAACATCCTTCCCATAATAAATACACATTTATTTTATTCAAAAAATATAAAAATTCAATAATAAATAAAATAAATAACTACCAATAAAATGAAATCATTATACACTTAAAATAATGACCATGATCATTAAAATTTAAGAATGTGAGAAGCATAATTTTTTCCCACTTTTTAATGATAAAAATCACTTTAATAAAAATAAAATATAAAAATTATAGCATGGTATGTTTTATAAATAGATTTTCACCACATAATAAAATAATTAAATTTCTACCCTATACTATAGTAAAATTCCATCCCTATATTATAGATTTATTCCCATTTTTAGATTAACAAAATAAATTCATAAATGTATATAGAGATGATATGATAAAAAATGTTTACTAAAAAAACAATGTTATCATCATTACTGATCTTCCAAGTGATAAAAAATCATATTTTAAAAAACAGAATTTATTTTTTAAATCTCTAAAGTGTTAAAGATGCTTGTTTTGGAAATATCACGATAAAAGAAAATAAATTTGTTTAACAAAATATGATTAAGAGAAAAAAAAATTAAAACCATTATTGAAAATATGAGTTAAAAATTGTATGAAACAATTTATAAAAATTTATTTCTCCTCATTGAAAACTTAAAATTTAAAAAACATTAGCTCCCCCTAAAATAATGTAATCTAAAAATGATGATCCCTTAAAAAAATTAATTATGAAATGTAGTAAAATTTAAGAATATTGAAATAGATTGTAAGATTATTTAATTAAAATATAAATATTTAACAAAAACTAAAAAAAGAAAATGCATTCCATCATTAATGTTTTGTAATTATTATTTTGATTAAAAATAGAAAATTACTTAGGGGTTTAAAACCAGTAGTGATCTAATTGACGACTACTCATTCTCAGGTTGAATATCAGTTTAAAACCCTTCCACCCTATTTTATGTAATAACCTATAGGTGAATCTATGTGAGAACCACATCCACATGTCTATATCTAGACATGAATGTTTTTCATGGAGTATCACACTCACATAAATTCACCAAAATTATGAAATATTTGAAAAAAATTGAAATTATGGAAAATATTTTATTTTCAAATAATTAGTGAAAAAAAAATTTATATTATAAATTTTTTCCAAAAATATAAATATAAATAAGGTTCATATATAATAATCAAAGGATAATCCTTCCAAATTCACCTTTTATCAGGTCATTCTTTTCATGATCATGTGGATTAGTAAAGATATCAATATGTTTAAGGATAGTGGAGAAATATTCATTAATTATATAACCAACATGGAAGTTATCTCATAGAATTGGTTGTGTCAAATAATTGTCTTTAGTGAGGGATTTTTATAGAATTTAATTAGTGTTATTAATTTACCTCTTTTTGAATCAATTAATAGTGAAATTATCATATATTACACCATAGTATGAGAGTATTTTTTTGACCTCCTAAGATTTGATGAACTATATATTTTTTTCGATATCTTGCATCACATGAATCAAAAAAAATTCTTACGTTATATGAAACATAGAGTATGTATTGTGTTACACAGAATAAAATATTTCTCTAATGGCTTGGATTATTGGAAATACCGTGTTTTTTTGACAAAAATATATTATTAATTTTATTATATATATGTACAGTAATTTTCTTAACATTGGAATGGAGGGTATGAATATTATTAACAACATTATTAAAATTTATGGTTTAAATTTTATAAAATTAATTCCTTGTTTATAAATTAAATATAAATGGAAATAAAACCAAATTGAATATAAAAAATGTTTTTCTGAAAAACTATTTTTTTGCACATAAAGATGTTTTATATTTAAAAAATTAAAATAATCAATATTAGTGAAATATTTTAATGAAATTAATATTTAAATATTCAATCAATTTTTTTTTTAATTAATTAAATATATTCTATAGTAAAAAATATTGGTACATATTTAATTTCACAATTAAAAATTGTATTATTAATAAATATGTCATTTTACCAAGTTTTACACAATTATTTAAAAATTAATTTTTTCACATTAATAAAACTTATTTGAGAAAATAAAATTAATTTTTGAAATCAGAACATCAAAATTATATTTGGAATATTTTTTTAAATTTTTCATAAATGATAAGTTATTCAGTAAATAGTGAAAATAATAGTTTTTATTAAGTATTTCCATTTCAATTATAGCTTTTAAAAACAAGAAACTATTTTAATATGGTTTTAAAAGTGAAATTAGTTCTATTAAATATATATTAATTTAATATAATTAATTAAAATCATTTTAATATGGAATATTGATATGAAAACCTTTTAAACTTTTGAAATTGTTCTTGTTATAAACTCACACTCTCATTACGTCTATGGGGTTACTTTCACCTTACCATTTTTCAAATTAATGAATATAATTTGAAAAAATGTATTACATATTTTTAATAATGGTAATTTATATTATATAATAACATAAAATTAATTTTTCACCATAATTATTAGTTAAAAATGTTAAAATTAATTTCCATGATGAAGGTAAAACCTTGTTTATCAGGGGTTAAACCTAAAAGTTAAGGGAAACACTGAAACAAAAACTATCCAAAACCAAATTATGGACATATGTAGACCTTATAACATATATGATAGTTATATATTGCTTATTATATCCTAATTAAATGAAATAAACATGGGCGGAATTCTCTAATTTCAAGAAATTACAATTGTGTCACTCACCTCAATTATAAAAGGAAACCCATCTACTCTCATATTAACATTTTAAAAACAATTTTCATAGGAACATACCTACCCAAATGAATTATAAACTTCCCTTAATTCATCATAGAAGCTTTTTTGGTCATTAATATATCCATTAAAGGCTTTTGTGCAAACTGATATATGTTTTTCAAAGGAAGGTAACATCCTTCAATGATTACCTTTATTTTATTTCTCATTCCACCTCTTATCATGGTCATAAAATATATGTAGTTTATTAAATATATTTATATTTTTTTATGTTAAGGTAATTAAATATATTCATATCATATTCCATAAAATGTGAAATGAACTCGTTGATCATGTATGCAATGTACTACCACCTCGCAAACTTATGTAGTTTATTTTCAATCTACACTTCTCATTGATTGTTATAATGATAAATTTATAGTATATATATGATATATATAAAATTATTATACTTATTTAATTATCATATAAAGTATAAATTTTAACATTCCATTCAATGATGGTTATGATAACATCGCTCGTGTTTATAGTGGACTACGGCCATACAAAGTGATGTAATTATTTATTCAGAGAGGATTTACAAGGTATGTGATAAGGAAAATGTTAATAAAAATATTTGATATATATTACATGAAAATAATCCTGAAAATATAATAACACCTATACAATCTTACCTTTCAACCCTTGGGAAAATAATAATTTCACTCTTGTGTATGGAGGACTACGGCCTCACGAACCGATGTTATGTGTTTTCCATTTCTATATTACTTGGATGGTAATAAGGATATATTTATTGTATATATATGATATATAAAAAATATACATATATATATGATATATATGAAAATGTAATTACACTATAATGGGGATATATTATTTACCTTTTGTATGTTTCATTAGTCGAGAAAATGGAAACAACATTCATGCATACTTACGACCTACCATCTCCATGAACGATGTAGTTTATTTTCTTTATCTAACTTTTAGATATCACTATTAATACATATATAATGATTATATATGATATTTAAATCATCTATAAAATTTTAGATATTTCTTAACCATGATTAATATAAATGGACCAAGAATACCAAACAAAAACAGACACAAAAAATGAAATAGTTATTAACAAAAAGGTAATTTTACCAAGGAATTGTCAACAAACAAGAAATGATAATACATATATGGTATGATAAATATGATTATTATTATAGTAATTATTTATAATAAACATTTATTTTTTGTAAAATTTATTTTAACATTCATAACAGATGTCGAGACTTATGTTTTGGTGATTTTAAGTATCATATTTATATTTGAGAGGGTTATTCCATATTCCCCACCATTTTCATTTGTGTGGTATAGATAATTATAATATGAGATGTTATATCATTATTTTACCACACATAATGAAAATTAAATATTATATTGTATTTATTCTTTCATGGGTATTACTATTCAAGACTTACTTAAGTAGTAAGGTATTTTTTCCCAATTATCCTTTTTGGGGATAGAAGTTATGTTATATATTAAATTTCTTTTATGAGGTATATATTAATCCCATTTAACATGTTATATAATGAATTTACATATTTTCATGATTTTTATAATCTTATTTTAATGTTATTATTTGTTGGGTATTATGATTCAAATGTTACCAAAGTGGTATGGGTTTGAGGTTGAAATCTCATTATTTACAATAATTATTTTTGATGATAGATTCTTATTATATTTTTCCCAAGAACATAATGAATTTTACTCTAAACTAGTTATTCATTATATTTTAATGTAATGTTTTCATTTTATTCATTTATGTGCTTAAAATGAATAAGATTATTCATATGATAATATATCATTATTTATCCCATTAGTTGAAAATCCATTTTCCTCTAAAATTTTATTTTCTAAAAATGATTTCCAAAATACTTTAAAAAACCCCAATTTATTTATTTAAAGATATATTTAAACATGCCTAAATTTTTTATTATTTTAAAGTCATATTCTTTTCATTTTCCAAAAAAAATATGTTTTTCTTTTACTAAAAATGTGAAAATAATAATTTTATTAACATGAATATTAAGAAAAGTATTTACCATTATCATGAACTCATAAGGATATAAATAATCCCTTATAATTTTGAAATGTTTTTCAAAAAAAACTATTTTCCTTAGTATTTCTGAATTTTATTTTATTTTATATAAATTACTTCAAATTGAAAAGTATTTTGAATTTTTTTTAAATGTGTTTTAAAAAGAAAGGTTTTTTTCATCAAGAATTATTTTAAATTATTTTAAATTATTCATTTAAATGTTTAAAAGGTTATTTTAAATGAAAAATATTTTAAAATATTTTATTGTTTTAGAATGTTTTTTTGAAAGTGGAATGGTAATTTCCTTTATGAAATTTTTCTGAATGATCTTTATCTCACATTTTCAATGAAAATTATTTTCTAAATTTTATAGTTTTAAAAAATTATTTTCAATATAAAAAAGGTTTTTTTCCTCAAGAAATGTTCCAAGTGAAATTTCAAAAGTAATTTTACTTCTAATATGACATTTTTTTATGTTAATATGTTTTATTAAGGATATGATCTATAATAAAATCCTTATTCACTCTTTAGATAGTTAATGTTCATAATTGTGATTAAAGATGTTCATGAAACCCATTCCTTTCCCACAGGTTATTCTATGATGAAATGGTGGGATGATTATTAAACGTGTCTCTTTTCCATAGGTTATGATATGAGGAAATGTTTATAAAACCCATATCTATTGATGTTTTATCAAATGATTAATAATCTCTGATCTAGTGACTATCATTTTTATGATTTAATAATATAATTAGTGGGACCTATATGTCCCTATATTTCATTGGGAAAAGAATTAAATCTCATGTGATAGAAAGGACTATATTAGAAACAGAACCCTGTTCAATAAGGGACTTTTTCCACTATGATGGTCTTGGGAGTGAACCATGACTACTATGATGGTTTGGGGAGTAAACTCATTCTACTTTTTTCGCCTTGGATGTGATTCCTGACTACTATGGAAATAATCATATATGATTATTTGTTTGACACAATTCCATGTATTACACCCATTTAATGATAACATAGAATATGATCATTCATTCCTATATGAATAATTTATTATGAACTCTCAATATTCATTTCATGACTCTAGATAATGATCTTTGATATAAAAGGTATGATTTTAAAATGTTATGATCATGTTCTCATAACCATATACTCATGTTATTCTTATTTTTTCATTGATAGGTTCTGTTATATGCATAACCTTACTAGGAATCTGACATCACCCATTTCATATATTTATATTCCTTATGAATATAGGAAGTTTCTTATGATTTATATATAGGGATATGATATTAGAAATAATTTAATTTTCAATGAAAATTATTTTTTATATTATATGTTATCAAATGTATGTGATATTAACGTATATATGTATTTTACTAATATTACTAAATTGTTCGGTCCTTGAGATGTGAGCCATTGTATCTAGTCCTAGTGTAATAATGTAACTACAAGATCCATATTATTATAGTTGATACCTTTATATTTTTTATCAAAGTAAATTTAGAATATTCCTTTTGAAGTATATTTAGGTAAACACATATCATATAACATAATATAAAGATTGAATTTTATGAGAAGCATATATGAACATCATAATTTCTTAGTAGGGCAGTGATTATGTGTTTTCTACTAGAAATACATCCTTTTTTATATACTATAAGTGGATTTGGTTCTGGAATATATCTACCTAGGGGTAATAACTTCAATAAAAGCATGCGAGTCTTGACATAAGAATTACTTGGTACATGAAAAAGGGCCTTAAATTGCACCTTTTTTGACACTCGCATGGAGATATAGTTTAGTAAATTTTCATTTTACCTATAATGTATTATAAAGGATTTTATTATATGTTAATCACAGATGACCTAGGTTATTCCTAATATTTCATAGATTAAAAATAAGGTTTAATGATTTAGACATCCTAAAAATTATTTCTCAGGATTGTATGGTTTTACTTTATGAATAATGTTTCAAACACTATACCTTCTTGTTTTAGTAAATGGTCGGAACCAAGATGAATCATGTTAACACTAAATGTAATGGAAAATTAAGTGATTATAGGTATCCAAATTTTATAATTACTGAAGATAACGATATTATGATTATTCCTAATCAGAAATCATGATATAAATTTAATAATGGGAAAATTGGTGATATTCCTGAAACATAAAATAAGATGAAAATGGAATTTTATGAAGGTTTGTGTGGTTATAAACATAAATGAAATAATATTCAACTTATTACATGTTAATATGTTAAAAATAAGGACCTATAAAAATATATAAAATCAAAGGGAGTATTTTTTCAATGTGGAAAATAAGGTCACATATTCATTAATTTTTTAGGATTTCAAAGTATTATGTGTGGGTAACATTGGAATTATCAAGGTTAATTACCTAATATAAGAGATAACATCTAGACTAAAGAAATAATTTTTCCATTTGAATCATTGTTGTTAATGGATTGAGGTATGTAAGTATTGGGATTCATGAATTATTTTTATAATAATAAATCTACATCTAAGGATTATTCAACATTAGTTTTTCCTTAAGGATTTGAAAGAATATATTTAATGGTATTATAGACATAGAAAGGTCATTTTATAGAAAGGTGGTATTTTATAGATCAACATATGATTGAGGACAATATAAACATTAATATGTTATTTATGTTGTAGTTATAATATTATGTTATGATTATTTGTTTTTTTATATGAATAACATATAATGAAATACTAAGAGGTTTAAAATTGACTTGTTGAAAACTTTTATTCTATAGAATATTCAAATTATTTTTCTAAATATTACATGTAACACCCAATGATTTTGGGAAATATTTTTTTAAAATTAATTTAATCTATTATATATATTGAATTTAACAAAAAAATTATTTATCTTTTGTTACAATGAACAAATGAGTATAGTTTTAGGTAAAATTAATACTATGTTTGTCTTTTCTTACACACAATATTGAGTTTAGCTTATGTGACACAGAACACTGAGATTAAATGAAATGTGGAATACTATTAAAATATTATTATAATAGTTATAACCTATCCATTATAATGGTGGTTATTAATATGGTTAAATAAATAATGAAAATATATGGTTTACACATGTATGTATTATTAATTCTTCACTGACCAATTAATTAAAAATTAAAATAATACCTTTTGGAAATAAAGGAAATCATTTTCTGAAAAATTACTTGTATAAACATAAATGCACTTTACCAAAATAAATTAAACAATTCAATTTTGGTGGAGGATTTTAATTAAATTTATATACTACATATTCAGTAAATATTTTAACATTCATCTTATGTTTTTCTATTCATGAAATAAGAATAAATCCAATTTTAATCTCAAACCTCTATTTTTATTAAAAACAGTCTTTTTCATTTTGAAAATTTATTTTTAAATTTATTTTTTTAACATTTTGAATTAGAATTTGATAAATAAAATTAATTTTTTAATTCATAATGTTAAAATTATATAATATTTAATTTTTTGGATTTTTTTTAAAATAGAATTATATTTTGACAAACACTGATAAATACTAAATTTTAATGGAAGTATACATTTTAATTTAAATAATATATAATGGTAAATAATACTTTTAAATAGTATTAAATTAAAATTAGTAAAATTATACATATATTAATAAAATTTATTACATTGTATTCATTTTTTATTGAATTTTCATATAAAAACATTTAAAATATTTGTACATTTTCCCTTTAAAAAACTTATAATCTTGTCCTCTATGTGGAATTATTTTTAAATCAATATTTTACACATAAATGAATTGAAATTAAAAAAATAGATTCCATATTTTGAATTAGATAATATATAATTTCTATTAAGTTAAAATTAATTGATTACCAAAATGAATTGTGAAAATGGTAAATTAATTACAATAGTTAAGGTAAAAATCAATTTATTGGGGGTTAAAATAAAAATATAAAGATAAAAATCACCAATAAACTTGTATAAAAAAAATTTCCATAATTATTTAGACCATTCCACAAATAATTATCATTAATGGTCTATTTGGGACCCTTGTGGCATATGAAAAACATGGGAGCATCCAGTTTTTTTTATAAATAATGAGTGTGTCCTCTCACCCATTAATAAAAGGCCACCCCTTTCCTATATTCTTCAAATCAGTAACCTTTTTTCAAAAAATAAATTTCAAAGTAAAATCCCAAATTCCATAATCTCATACTATAATCCTTAGTTTGGGGATAAATCTAACCTAGGAAGGCTTTTGTGTAAACCAAAGGAGGACACCTGAAGAATATGCAAAGTTCATCAATGAGCATTTTTATTTTATTTTTTCCACATCATTCCATTATTATTATACCATTATAATACAATAAAATAATTATGTTCCATATAATGATATTTTTTATGTTAATGGTAATTACTATAATGAAACACGCTTCCATTTTATGGGTTGTGAAGTAATCTTTTGTGTGTACGTGGGGCTACCACCACGAGAACAGATGTCATTCGTTTTTCCATTTACACCTATCATGAATGGTGTTCAAGATTTATTTATGGTTTATATATGATATTTATTATATTTATGATGTTATAATACTTATTTAATTATTATATCACATATAAATTCATACTTTCCATTTTATGTGAATACAATGATGTCTTTCTTGTGTATTGTGAACTACCAGCTCCCGAAGCGATGTGATTCATTCACGTTTTACACAAAATGTATAATATTGATTTTAATAAAATTATTCAATATATATGATATCAAATTGGTACTGTAACGCTAATATATATTATTTTATTTTATTTTTTAAAATATGAAAAGATAATGGAAACAATGTTCATGCGTACATACGAACTACCATATCAATAAACTTTATATTTCATTTCCTTTCACTAAATATTCTATATTAATATAAATAAATATATACTATATATATATATGATATTTTTATCATGGTTTACATTTTGGATATGATGAAACCATAATCAATGTATGAATATGCAAAAAAAATGTGCAAACATATACGAAAAACAAAACAGTTATTACCCAAAACATAACATTAACATGCAATTATTAATAAAAAAATAAAAAATGACATAATAAAATAATATATGTTATGATTTTTATTTATGTATGATTTTTCAATATAATCATAATATATTTATATTTATTATATAGGATGCTTGATCGAGTATGATGGAATTCAAGACATAATTTAAGAGAATTTCTAGTCTCACTTTTATTTCTGAGAGAATTATGCCATTTTTACTATAATTTAATTTAATTGGTGTACATACTAAACTATGAAATTATATATCATAAAAAAAATTTATGATAATTACTTTTTCTATTCATTATTTCTCCCTAAGGTATTAGGATTCAAAAGTTACTGAATTTGTAATGGATTTTTGTCACAATTTTCCTTCGTTAAGACGTATGTTATGTAATAAACCTATATTATTTGATGGGGTGTATATAAATCCCATTTGAAATGTAATATCATTAATTTATTTATCCTCATGATATTTTGAGTTTAATTTTATTTTATTCCTTCATTTGGTATATGAATCCAGGTTACCAAAGTTGTAAGATTTCATGTTATAATATCATCGCTTATCAGGGTGGTTTATGATTACCTTTATAATGATAAAATTTCATGATCCATATCCAATGAAACTCATGAATTTTATTATCCTATTATTATTTCATGAGACTAAATTTTTTTCCCTCCATATTCCCCTCATTATAAACTGAGAAGTTTGAAAAATAATGTATTTTAGAAAAAACATATTTTCAGTTGAAAACCCTGTTTATTAAAAAGTAATGGATTATAACCAAAAATAAATCATTATTTTATTATTTCATTAAAATTATATATTAAAGAAATTGTTTCCAATTTTTTTCATTTAAAAAAATGATTTAAAAAGAATATTCATGGCACTTTAATAAATAATGATCATTTGGATTGTACTAAAAATGTGAAAATAATCTTTGTTTAGTAACATGCATGACATGAAAAATATTTTCCACTATCATGACTAAATAACGATTTAAAAAATCTAATAAAGGTTTTCAAACTTTTTTTCAAATTATATTTTTTCATTTGTATCATGTAAATTTATAGATTTAAAATAAATTGTATCAAAAAGAAAATGATATCGAAAATGTTTTATGTTTTTAAATATGATTTTAAAATTAGAAAGTACATTTTAAAAAATGATTAAAATTATTTTTAAATATCCCTTTTATATTTTTTGAAATACACTTTCAATTAAAATTAATTCTAAAATGTAATATGTTTTCAAAAGTTATTTCCCAAAAAAGGTTTATTTGTATTTTGAAATGTTCTAAATGATCGATAATAATTTTTTTCCATCTAATATGACTTCTGTAGATGTTACATATTCCTTACAGGGGATAAAATCCAAGGATATCATTCTTATTATTTCTTTGAATTTTTTATGTCTATGATTTCATGGTATTTATGAAACCTTATTATTTTCCCACAAGTAATACCGGGTAAGAAATTTTATGAAACTTGATTCTATTTTCCTAGGATATGCTATATTGAAATAATGAAATGATTATGAAACCAATATCTTTTCTAGATTTTATGATCTGATTAATTTTTTTTTAGAAAACCATTTAATTTAATGGGTTAATATATGATTATTTTTTATGATATTGTGGCACACATTTTTTTGATTTTCATTATGTGATTGTGGTTCATTATAACCAATGATGATAGTAATGTTATAACTAATGATAGGTGGGACCTATATCTACCTCCAATGTATTAGGTAAATATCCATAACTCATTAGATAGAGTGGACTATAATGATGAGTGAACCCATTTCAGTAAAATAGGGAATGTAACACCCCAAGAATTTACAAATAGATTTATTATAGAATGCATGGATCACTGAGTCTCTACAAACACCACTTTGTTATAACCTAGCCACGTAGTCATATGTTTTTCACTTCTGTGATATGAATTTTGAAAATCTGACATACACGGTTATGATGAGTAAGTTATTTGGAGTCCGATATGAAAAACATATTTTTTTGGTGAATAGTAACCTACCCTTATGAATAGTAAAATACCCTTATGAATAGTGATATGCCCTAATGAGTAGTAACCTTGCCTATGATAGTATATAAATGTTAGGTCCACTAGGTTAGATACCTTGATAGGGGGTGAATCTGGGTATGACAGATTAAAACAACAGCCCTTATTGATCTTGTCTCGCTATTAAGCAAGACTCTCCTCTCTCTCTTTCCTGCAGCAAAGTATAAACAAAAACTAAAGCATGAACAGGACACATCGATTTTTACTTGGTTCACCCTCACTGGGCTACATCCAAGGATCATAAACCGGTGATTTTCAGATGTACCAAATCCACTAAAAGTGCACTTCTGTTTACAAAGTTCGGGATAGATCACTTTTATTCCCAGGCTCACTGCCTTTATAATGTTTAGGGTCATCTCACTGCTTTACCAAGGGTCACCCCCTGTATCTCTCTTTCTAGATCACTGCTAGTGGAGAGGATCACCTTATTTCTCTTCCTTTTCTCACTGCTCTGGAAAGGATCCACTCATAGTTTATAGACATGTAGGTCTCTTCATTATCACTAATGAATACATCCTTTGTTGTATATAGATGCTCAGTTGAATCCCAACTTTCACTCGTAGATGAATCTCACTTTACACTGAAGGTATCGGGCAATCTTTCATCTTTCATGCAGCCCTAAATCACTTTCGTGCTTCAAACATACCTTGTTCCCTTCTCCATTTCGGTGCACAAGTCCCAGTACGCACGTTCAAACTGGTGCGCAAGTTCACCTCAACCACTTGTGCGACACTCACTTCTTCAACTCCAAACGTGCACGACCTACACCCTTTTATGCCCAAACCAATTCTGGAACGCAACCATCAACTTTATCACTTCTTCAAAAACTGGTGCACAAGTGTCACTGAACCACTTGCGCGATGCCCCCTTCTTCAACTCTAAACTTGGACGACTTCCTTCCTTTCTCTCCCAAACCTCCTTGGGCATGCAACAAACAACTGGTGCGCAACTTCTACTTACGCGACCACACCACCACTTGCGGAACCACTACACCTGCATGATGGGATCTATGATTTTTTCTAAGTTTTGAACTCTTGTATAATGATAAGGGGTCAACCTCTATTTATAGGCATTTGAACACCCTACGCGATAGGCGTGCAAGTCCAGCCGCCCTAGTCCCTCCCGCACAAGTCACTTGTGTGACCAAACATAAAACATGGGAACCCCTTTTCCCTTTGCCATATTTTGATGTTCTAATCTTGAGAAACATATGGCATGCAATTTTCCAAGCCTCCAAGACATCGGCACACAAGTCCCTTTTCTAAAAACACTTTTCTCCATTTGTCGATTTTGAGGTCCAAAAATTTGGAAAACACTGGAAAACGGAGCCACCTTGTATTTACTCTTTTTGAACCGCCTCTAGATCGACCATTCCTTTGTCGACGTTCTTGAATAAAACATGGATCGTTAACCACATCCCTTGAACTTGACATGCCACCATGAAATCCCCATTGTCAACAAATTTGTATGCCATGGTTTGATTTTTCAACAAACACAACACAGAGGCTCTCTTTGTCAAAAAACACAATCATCTCAAAAATGCCTCAATGATACCTTGAGGGATTTTTGCCCAACAATAAATAATATTCAAGTTGGAGTACGATATACCTATGTTTTTGAATAAGTAAATAAATGTCTTAAAACTATTTTTTTGGAATAAATAATGATTATAATTAAATATTAAATTAATCATATTTAGAAAATTATTTTTGAAAATGGACTTAATTTTTATATTCTACACATTGAAAAATGGTTGGGGTGAATTTTTGGGATTTTTTTGAAATACATGAATTTTTTTGAATAGTGAAATACCATAATTTAAAAAAATAACATATATAATCTAATTATAGAGTCAAGCATAATGTTCTGATAATGTAAGACCAATTGGTTTGGGTTACATAATAAAATTACTATTCTTGGTCATTGAAGACTCATTATTCCTTGCCTTGTGGGGAAATAATAAATTAATTAATTTTATATTGAGAAATCCCCTCTCTCCTCCACTATAAACCCCCCCCCCCTCCCCCCTCACTCCCTCTTCCCTTCACTCCTATAAAGTCTTGTTCCTTCTCAAAATTCTGTCCAAATATCCTCCCAACCTCCTCTCCCACGTCCACCAAGTTGTGGTCTCATAAAAAGACCAAAACCTATCCCTTAAGGAGGCTCTCAAGGAATTTTGGTTTGAGAGGTAAATTCCTCTTTTCAATTATTTACCAATCCTTTCTAGTTCATTTGTTTTATTTTTCTATTATTACCTCCCTTTATCCAAATTTTTAGATGACCCTAGTACCTTACATGTACTGGAATGTTTTCATAATTGTGTAATAAGTTTTCATCATCTCTTCTTTTTACCTTATTTTATACTAGTAGCAAGAACACCATCTGAGTTGTGTCAATTTACTACATTCAATGACGACGGGATTTCGATTTCTATTATCATTATCAATTCTGGTCGTGAAACCATTATTGTTATATTTGAACCAGATTATAAAATATGTTATATACTCTATTTTTGTTTATGTAATACCTTTGTAAAAATGGTATTAAATTATAATTAAAAATGAGTTTTTTGTAATCAAAACCCACAAATTAACCAAAATAGTTATAATTAAAGTTATATCTAATAATTCACCCTCATGCCATGTAACCAAGTTATATAAATGACCAATAACACCTATTGATGATATTAAATAATATGTAAATTCAATTCTGTTGATTTACAAATATTCTACATGAACTCCATTAATTAAGAACAAGTGAACCGATTATGAAAATAAAGAAAACGAACACTGCGGAATGACGAAATTCAATATAATAACTTATCAATAAGGTAATAAATGAACTAAATAGAATTATGATACACTAAATACATGTCTAATAGGTTATCAAATATGTTATTAATTAGTATAATTTTATATTACAAGATCTTAAGTTCAATAGCGGAACACGTTCGGATTTAAGGTAAGGGTTTTCTCACCTGATCTTCTATTTTCATTCGGGTTGCTTTCATTGGATAATTCCCTCAATGTAATTCTTATGTTTTATTATTTAATCATCATAAATTATGTTTTATTGTTCTATATACGTACACCAACCATAATCCTTCCTTATTTTATGGATAGTTACATGTTTTAAAAAGGATCTTTCAAAGGGTTTTCAAAAATACAATCCTGATTCAAGGGAATATCTCAATTTCATGCATATTTTCAAGGGAAATATCTAATATGTTTTTGGAAACCATTATATTTATAAAATCACTCATGTTATTATGAAAATAATATCTTACTTCACTTTGGGTTTTATACAATTATTTTTCCAAAAGAACTATTCTTTTTGAAGTAAAAGAGTATTTATTTCAAGAATTACTCGAAGATTTTATAAGAGTATCTTATTCTATTTCAACACCCATGTTGATTATTATTTATTATTGAGTTTAATATTTCATGGTATTATATACCATATATAATTTAATGTTTTATGATTATTTTGTCTATGGATGTGCTATCTTTAAACCATTGACCAATTTACTCTGAATGGTTTGTATTTATGCTTAATGTTCAAGGAAAGTTTTTTTCATTTAATATATTAGTTTCAATATCAATGTATATGTTGTTTATGTTTATACCCATTCATATGAGGAAATAATTGGAAAATTTAAGTGTCAGGTGGTCCCTCTATAGCTCCTCAGTGCATCGGTAGGCTTCATGAGACAAACTACGTTCTTGGCACAGGGCCTTGACAAAATGATTTTTTATGGTCTTGGCACGAGGCCTTGACAGTATGGTTATGTTGTCCCGCATTATGTATTCCCTAATTATGAAAATATTATTGATGTTTCATGTGGTTATTCAACTATTATAATTCCCATGATTATTTTATGTTATGGAAATATTTACTCAACTCATATTCCTACCATATTATGTTCAAGTTTATTTTTAGAGGCATGTGTTTTCAAATATTCACTGTGTCAAATGTTTGTGGTTTCTTACGCTGTATTTATTACCCTTACTGAGCATTTGAGCACACCCTTTTATTATTTTTCATTTTCTTAGGACATGAATAACATTATTAGTAATGACATGATGAAATAACCTATGAGTTATGGAAGTTTTCTAAGGAGTTTCTATGTCGTTATTTTTTATTTCATGTTTTAATGTTGAAATTTTGATTGTATCTAGTTTCCAATAATACCAAACTACTCAATCCTTTAGAATGATTATTCCTTGTTTGTATGACATTTTAATCAAATAAGGCACCGGCTCTGGGCAACTAGGTTTGGGTCCTTATAGGGAAGGAATAGGGAGTAAACCCAGTTCAGTAAGAATGGACCAGAATGGGGAGTAAACCAATTTTAGTATAAATGGGCTAGAACAGATAGATAAATTAGTTCATTAATGTATTTTTTTCGACTATTATGGTCTTATATTTGAACCTTGACTTATATGATGGTTTGGGGAGTGAACACATTCAAATATGATGGCCTTGGTGGTGATCCTTTTCTATTATGGAAATAATTTTATAAACCCATTTCTATGCAAAAATATATATGTCTTAGACCTATGTTATGATATCATGGATCATGTTATTTGTTAAATGATGATTCAAGTCTTATTAACATCCAATATTTATTCCATGAATAAAGTTTATGACCTTTTAAATGTAGGTTATGGTCTTCAAATGTTTTGTTACCATTCTCATTCCCTTTTTTCATGTTAGGATTACATATCTCCCTTGTTTAATGATAGAGAAAATATTTTCAATTAATTTATATTTAATATCATTGTTTTAAACCCAAAAACGTGTTCCTATAATATGAATTGTTTAATTTTTATGATATTGGTGTTATTTTGAGCTCAATAGTAAAAATTGCCCATTTTTGGATTTTTAACAGTTTTAAATTATTTCTGTATTTTGGACATAACATTATATTAACAGATCCAAATTTAAAAATTCATTATTTTCCAGATTCTAAAAATCTAGGGATTCATTTACTATTTTTGGACTAAAAGTTTAATCAGTCATATGGAAGCTCAAAAGAAGCTCATAAGTGGGAGAAAGAAAACTGTTTGCAGTTCTGTCTAGTTTTGGTGTGGGATCAGTAACGCATTAATGGTGGCCCCAGATGTTGTGATATTCGGTGTGTGGACGCACAAGGAGTTTTAGAACATATTTTATGAAGGAAAGGCTGCGGTATTTGGCCGTTTGAGGGTCCATTAAAGCTTCCTAATCCGGGGGTTTGCGTTTTGGAGAGTCTGACTGGACAGAATAAATTCTCATAGTAAAACGGCCATAACTCTCGAAATATATGTCCAAATCCGCTGAGATGTTGAGGGGAAACTCCCAAGATAATTGTGAACAAAATTTAAGAAGGGCTCAACGCGTGAAGAGGTCATTTATCGGGTCCTAAACGTGAAAACATTCAGAGTACATAAATCTAGTTATAAAAGGAGGAGAGCTCCTCCTCCTTAGAGTATCCCATATTCCATCCCATTCCTTCTGGGACACCACAATCGGAGACGAGAGGAAGCCAAGGGACACTCTGGGAAATTCTTCTTTAACATCATTCTGTTTTTTCATTTATTTTTCTTTACTTTAAAATTTCTCTCCTCTCTCGCATCATCTCGATTACCCCATCCATGGAGGGGTAGTTTCATTTGAGTGATCGGAAAGAGCGGAGGTTGGACCTATGTGTTGTGTTTGAGATTTTTGTGCTTTAAATGAATAAAATTTATTCTTATTTCTTATTCTGGTTTCAATTCTTAATTTAGTATTAAATTCCGTATGCGGTAGTGTTAAGTTTTGGATTCTGAAATTATAAATTTCTTTGGTTGATGATCACATCTCCCTCCACCCAATTCTAATCTGTATACAGTGGAACATGATTAGGGTTTGGTGGTGATTGCTTGGCGGTTGTCAGGCATGTGTGTAGGATTGTATGTTGAAATCTTGGTTTATTAGGGAACTATAATTCCAGGTTTTGGATTTCTCTAATTAATCAAGAGACCTTCTACAACCCTAAGCACATTGGAAGGAGGATAGACCAATCTAAGGTTTTAGAAAGAAAAATTCTCATCACATTTGTCTGACTAAGGGAGAGAGAGGACTCGGTAGATGAATCTCTCTCTTACCAAGTTAAGGAAGAAGAAGATATAAAATTTGGAAACCAAGATGGCACAACACTAGGTCTAGTCGAACCCAATCCGATCATCGTCTTTATCATTTGTTAAAATCAATCAATTTCTGTTGTTTGTTTCTCTCATATTCATTCTAATTAATTAAAACCAATCTTTTTAAGAAAACCAACAAAAAGTGGAAACCTTGTTTTTTGTGCACTCCTCTTCAGGAGAATACCTAGGATCAACTACTATACTATACTTAGGTAAATAAAATATTGTTTTTTCATTCCCCATGATAGGCATGCGTCAAACATTGCGATGTTTCCAGGGAGGAAGTTCCTCAAAGAATTTTTTTTTAAAAAACAATCTCTTTTGAATGACCCATAGTTCAAATAGAAATTTATTAGAATTCGATCCAGAAATTGAGCGCACAATAACCAAATTAATAAATCAAAATCTTCCCAAAGATTTTTGAAGAAATCAATCTCACAGATTTAAGTGATACCTTGAGTGAATACTTTGAACCTTTAATAATGGCTGTAAATTCCAACCGAACCCTACGTGACATCTGTGAACCTCAATTTGTCAATAAAAATTATCAACATGCAATTCCTACCTTAGAAAATGATTTTTAATTGTTAATTAACATAATTCAAGTGCTTCCTAAATTTCATTCTCTTGCAGGTGAAGACCTGAATCGACATATTCAAAAATTCACATATGTCTGCTCCAGCTTCAAACCTCGAGCAGTCGTGGAAGAGCATGTGAAGTGGAGGGATTTTCCCTTCTCACTAGAGGGAGCAGCGAAGGAATGGTTGTACAATCTGCAACCAGGGGATATCAGTGACTAGGAAGATCTAAAAAATGATTTATACAAAGATTCTTCCCAACATCCAAGAGCACTGCAATAAAGAAGGATATTTATGTCATCCATCAATCAACTGGAGAAACACTCTACGAATACTGGGAACGTTTCATGAAGCTTTGTGCAAGTTGTCCAGACTAAGAAATAGAAGAGGACCAATTCCTTGTGTGCTTCTACCAAGGATTTATTGACAATGAGAGGAATCTACTAGATGCCTCATCAGGAGGAGCCCTCATTGATAAATCACCTATAGATATACGAGTTCTGATTGAAAAGATTACACAAAATTCACAACAGTTTAGAACTCGAGGTATGATCACCAGAGGAATCCATGAGGTAAGAACATTTGATTCAGTAGATTTAATTAGGAATGAAATGGGTGAACTCATCAGGTTGGTGCGACAAATAGTTGTGAACCATGTGAAGGAACAACAAGGACCGAATCAAGTATGTGGTTTATGCTCTTCTAATTCTCATTACATTGATCAATGTCCAAAAGTTCAAGGCACTGAAAGTTGTGCTACATCCTATCAACAAAGGCAATACCAACCGCAAACCCAACTAGGGTATGGGTTTCAATAGAACCAAGCCAGATCATCCTTTTAGCATCAATATCAGAACCCGATAGCATTCCAACAGCCTTAGCAGAAACCCTTCCAACAACAACAAACATTCTAACCACCACCTTTCCAGTGGAAGAATTATGAGCAACCATCCACAAGTGCACCGACAAATAAAGACCAACAGCTGAAGACAAGAGTTACAGGAATAGAAGATAAGATGGACAAGCTAGTTAATCAATTTATAAGCATTATGGATGATTTCACCAAGAATCAAGGTAAGCTTCATACACAAACAATTCCCAATCCAAAAGAGAATGTTAGTGAAATCACAACCCAAAGCGGGAAGGATCTCACACCACTAGAACAATGTGAGGAGGATGAATTTGTGGAACCTACTGAAGATCATCATGTCCAAACAAAATATAGAGTAAACAACAAAACAGAAAGAACATGGTTCAGGAAAGAATCACTGGGAACACCATTTCAGAAACAACAAAGGGATAAAAAGGATATCCCAGCACCATTCCCATTATCATTGGTTGAGTCAAAGAAGGGCGAAGAAGAACGACTTCAACGGGAAATTCAAGAAACATTCCGAAAAGTTGAGATTAAAATTCCACTACTAGATGCAATCAGACAAATTCCTAAATATGCAAAATTTCTGAAGGAGTTGTGTACTAAAAGAAAGAGGATGGATGGAAATGGATGAATCAACTTATAAAGAAGTGTCTCAGCATTCATTACACCACCGATACCGCAAAAATGTCAAGATCCAGGAACTTTATCTATTCCTTGCACTATCAGTTCTTTAAATTTTCCTAATACACTATGTGATCTTGGAGATTTGATAAATGTGATGCCTCACTTAGTTTTTTCATCTTTGTAGATCGGAGAACTAAAATCAACTCGGGTGGTGGTACAATTAGCAAACAGATCCACTGTTTTCCCAGCTAGAGTCGTTGAAGATGTACTTATAGGAGTGACAGGATTAATCTTTCCAGCAGACTTATTTCTTTGCGATGGAGGAAGACCGAGCACCATCCTAATCTCTCATCATCCTAGGGAGACCATTTCTGAAAACAGCAAGGACAATCATCAACGTGCATGAAGGAACACTCACCATGGAGCTTGGAGATAGTACGGTATACTTCAATATTCTTGATACGATGAAACACTCGTCTATCAACCAGTCACTTTATGCAATCTCACATGATGAAGGTATAGAACCAATTGAAGACTCAGGTATGATTCATGACTTTTTATCTGTGGGATAACACTCTATATTTTAATTTTATAACTCCCATGAACCTGAAAATTATGATATCATGTTGAAGGATGAGGTAAAATCTGATTTTTTTTTCTATGATTTTTAAAAGGAAGTGAGATTATTCCAGAGAATTAAACATTAGAAGTAGAAAACATAAATGCAATATCATCCCTTGAACAACCCCCATGTTTAGAGCTGAAGCCTTTTCCATGTGACTTGATGTTTTCTTACCTAATGGAAGGAGAGAAATTGACAGTAATCATTGCCAATAACCTATCCCATTCACAAGAAAAAACATTGATTGACCTTCCTAAAATGAATGTAAAATTTGTAGGATGGAGTTTAGGTGATATTCCTAGAATCAACCCTAAGGTATGCTCTCACATGATATTTTTAGAAAGTGATTATCGGACAGTTAGACAACCTCAAAGATGAATCAATCCCACAATCATGGAGTTCGTTAAGAAAGAGATTGAGAAATTGTTAGCAGCTGATATCATTTACCCAATCTCTGATTCTCAATGGGTCACCCCAATTCATGTAGTCCCCATGAAAACCGGCCTGACCAATATTACAAATGAAAGAAATGAACTAATCCCTATAAGAATACAAAACAGCTGTAGAGTTTGTATAGATTACAGGAAGCTAAATCAAGTTACCAGAAAAGATCACTTTCCTATTCAATTCATTGACCAGATGCTTGAAAGGTTAGCTGGAAAAACTCATTACTATTTTTTAGATGGATTCTCAGGATATTTTCAGGTACCAATTACACCAGAAGACAACCTTCACCTTCCCTTTTGGAACATTCGCCTAAAAAAGGATGCCTTTCGAGCTATGCAATGCCCCAGTTACATTTCAATGGTGTATGGTGAGTATTTTCTCGGACCACATTGAGGATTTCTTGGATGTGTTTCTTGATGATTTCACAGTTTTTGGAAATTCATATGATCATTGCTTGGGAAATTTGGAAAATGTTTTGAAAACATGCATTGAAAAGAACCTTGTCTTAAATTTTGAAAAATGTCATTTCATGGTTGAAAAAGGGATACTTTTGGGGCACATAATTTCACAAAATGGGATTGAGGTTGATAAATCAAAAGTTTATGTAATAAATTCCTTGCCATATCCGACTTGTGTCAAACATGTTTGATCCTTTTTTGGGCATGCAGGATTTTACAGAAGATTCCTCAAGGATTTCAGTAACATTTCTCTCCCTCTCTCAAGATTACTTTTAAAGGATGCTGACTTTAATTTTGATTGTGCATGTAGGGAATCATTTGATGAATTAAAGGAAATGATGATAACACCGCCAACAATGCAGCCACCCAAATGGGATTACCCTTTCGAGATACTTTTTGATGCATCCAACCAAGTAGTGGGATCTGATCTATCACAGAGAACTGACAACAATCCTCAAGACATATCCTACGCATCGAGGACCTTGGATGAAACACAAATAAATTACACAACCACAGAGAAGGAGTTCCTTGCAGTCGTTTTTGTACTAGATAAATTCCGATCATATCTTCTGGGCACTAAAGTTGTTATTTTTTCTAATCATGCAGCTCTTAGGTACTTAATTAAGAAGGCGGATGATAAACCATGGTTGCTGAGATTGATTCTACTCTTACAAGAGTTCAATTTGGAAATCAAAGATAAGAAGGGGACTAAAAATCAAGTGGTTGGTCATCTTAGTCAACTACCCCACATCGCTGAAATAGAAATCCCAAAGCAGAACCCACTTAATGATGAGCTTCCTGGATAACAACTCTACATCATCAAAATTTAAGTGCCATGGTATGCCAACATTGTCAACTATTTGGTAACATCTCAGGTACCCTCTCATCTAAGCTCTCATCAACAACGTAATCTTAAATCTGAATCAATATTTTACATTTGGGAAGACCTATTTCTGTGGAAAATTTGTAATGATCAAATCATAATAAGATGCTTGCCAAAAAAGTGAAATTGAATCGGTGTTTGAATTTTGTCCTAAATTATCTTGTGGAGGCCACTTTGGACCTCAGACGACAGCCCGAAAAGTTTTAGAATCTAGACTCTACCGGCCCACCTTATTCAAGGATGCATATGAATTTTGTAAAAGATGTGAAAAATTACAATTTTCTAGTAACATATCCAAACGACATGAGATGCCACAAAAACGAATAACCTTTTGTGAAATCTTTGAAGTTTGGGGAATAGATTTCATGGGACCATTCCCAATGTCATTTGGAAATTCATATATTCTTTTTTTTGTAGACTATGTTTCAAAATGGGTGGAAGAAAAAGCAACCAGAACTGATGATGCTAAAGTTGTTTGTGATTTTGTCAGGGCTAACATTTTCTATAGGTTTTGCATGCCACGAGCAATCATCAGTGATCAGGGAACTCTATTCTGTAATAGGAAAATTGAAGCATTGTTGAAGAATTGTGGGGTGCATCTTAGAACATCTAACCCATACCATCCCCAAACAAATATCCAAGCAGAAGTCTCCAATAGAGAAATCAAATCCATTCTGGAGAAGACTGTTAAACTCAACTGGAAGGACTGGAGCCAAAATTTAGATGATACATTATGGGAATACATAATTTCCTACAAAACACCGATAGGGATGAGTCCCTATAGATTGATCTATGGAAAGAGTTGCCACCTTCCTGTGGAGTTGGAGCATAGAGCCTACTGGGTGGTCAGAGAAATGAATCTGGACCTTGAGAAAGCTGGGAAAGAAAGAAGATTGCAGTTGCAGGAGTTAGAGGAAATTATAAGGGAATATTTTGAAAACTCAATTATCTATAAAGAGAGAACAAGGATGGCCCATGACAAGATAATTCAACCAAGAACCTTCAACCCTGGAGATCATGTGTTAATATTCAAATCCAGACTTAAGCTTATGCCAGGTAAACTTCGTTCCAGATGGGAAAGACCCTTTACTGTTATTCATGTATACCCCTTTGGTGTTATGAAAATTCAAAAGGAAGGAGGAGGAAACCCATTCACTGTAAATGGGCAGAGGCTGAAGAAGTTCCATGGGACCATACCTCAAGAACCAGTGGAGGAGATCACACTCCTTCACCCTGAATACAAATGAACACCTACCAGGTGTCATCATTCCTTTACACTTGATTAAATACAGTAACTCCATCTTTTTGAAACATACATAAAAATTACATTTAGATTCATTGAGGACACTGCATCAATTAAGTGTGGGGGAGGGAATCTTTTAGTACAAGATATTTTTCAAAAAAATTATTTTTTTTGTTTTTTCGAGCTAATGACATTAAACAAAGGCGCTACTAGGGGCAAACCACATTTTCCCCCGTTGTCCACTTGTCCTCTTAGTCATTTACCATAATGATGGAATAGGAATGCACTATCAATTGTTTTCATTTTTATATTTCAGGTCCATTAATGAAGAAGTTGTAGTGGGATTATACGTTGTGAAGAAAAGAATCCATTTGACAGGGGAGTAAGAGTTTCAATTCATTATTATCCAACATCATTCCCTACATTTTTAGTCTTTTGAAGAATTAATCAAAACAATGCATGCCCATGCTTGAATTCATGTTTTACTTAAGTCTCTAGGAGACATGAGTTTCATAGAAATCCATTGATTTCATGTTTTATATTTCAATGTTAATGAGATTGAATGATTAAAATGGATAATTGGATGATTAAAGTGAAGCAAGTATATTGAAATAAGGACTCATTATTTGAGGGAATTAATTGATTCATGTAAATGAAATTTCCCTTCCATTTTTCATTCTTTGAATTTATAAAATTCATGTGAATTAATTTTTTATTATTAATCATGCCATGAGTGATTGTCCAATATCATATTCTCATTCCTGAGATGATTTCTAGACCAAATATTTCCTATTTTATCTTCGGCATATTTCTTGAGTGATCTTGGGATGTGTCACCTGCTAGAACTTGTATTGAAACTTATCAAAGCTATGACTGTACAAAACCACATTTAAAATTATTGAGGCACTACATTGGCTAGCCACATATTTACCTGAGACCCACCCTTACATTTATCCTTCGTTATCTCATAGAAGCCATGAATTGCCTTATAGGTTTAAGCCACATTACAAGATGATATTTACTTACCCACCCACACTTTTAGTATTTTTGCATGGTAATTCAAGTTTGAGTGTGGGGGAAGGGCCTTTCGTGTGCGTTTATTGGGATATGTATCATTTTTGGGTAGTGTAATGTGTGCATCATCATTTTGGGAAATGTATTATTAGAAAATCGGGCATGATTCATCATTTCATTATGCTTCTTTCATTTCATCTGGTTCTCCATAAAAAAAGAGAGAAAAAAATCAAAATAAAGTTGTTCCTATCTGGAGCTTTACAAAAAAGAAAATAAAGTTGTACCTTTCTGGAGATTTAAAAAAAAATAGGGAGAACTTGGATGATATCATTCTTTGTAATCATTTATTGACTCATGATCCATGTCATTAAAAGGGGAGAAGAGTTGTGATTCAAATTTCAAGGTCATTTGAGGGAGGTTCATCTTGTGTTTTCACTTGATTAATCATGCATTGTACTTAATAGTCAAACCTCCTACTTCTTGCCTTAAATTATTTCAATCATTTACCCACCAACCCTAAGCCACAGAGTCATTTGAACCTTTATTGCAAGTCCTCATGATTTTATGTGTGTTTCGTCTTTAAAAAGTGTAGAAATTAGTTCCTTTACAAACCTATGGGTAAGGAGAATTTTCTCATGATATGAGCATAACTCCACTATTAATTGTATCATGAGTAATGATAGAAAATATTCAAAAGTGAGGTACATCATGATTTGGCATGTTTAATAATAATAAATTGAGAAGCTTGAATGAATGAAATGAGAAGCTCCATTATTTTTCAAAGGGGAAAAGTAAAATGCATGAATTGGTTGTTTCTTTGAAAAATGGGAAATAAAATTGGTATTTTTCTCGAACTGGAAAATTTGATTGGACATTGATAATCATTTGATTTTAATTCATTTGAAATTGAAATATTGGTGACATTGGTGCCCTTTGAATTCCATGTTGAGATTTTATGCTTGAGGACAAGCATAGTTTAAGTGTGGGGGAATTGATAGAGCAAATATTTTTAATTAATTTATATTTAATATCATTGTTTTAAACCCACAAAAGTGTTCCTATAAGATAAATTGTTTCATTTTTATGATATTGGTGTTATTTTGAGCTGAATAGTAAAAATTGGCCATTTTGGATTTTTAACAATTTTAAATTATTTATGTATTTTGGCCGTAACATTATCTACACTGGTCCAAATTGCAAAATTATTTATTTTCCAGATTCTAAACGTCCAGGGCTTCATTTACTAATTTTGTACTAAAAGTTTAATCGGCAATATGGAAGCTCAAAAGAAGCTCACAAGTGGGAGAAAAAAAATATTTGCAGTTCTGCCTAGTTTTGGTGTGGGATCCATAACTCATTCATGGTGGGCCCAAATGTTGTGATGTTTTGTATATGGACGCGAAAGGAGTTTTAGAACATCTTTTATGAATTCAAGGCCGTAGGATTTGTCCGTTTGAGGTTCCATTAAATCTTCCTAATCTGGGGGTTGGTGTTTTGGAGAGTTTGACTAGATAGAATAAATCCTCAGAGTAAAACGGCCATAACTCTCGAAATACATGTCCAAATCCACTGATATTTTAAGGGAAAACGACCAAGATAATTGTGGACAACATTTGAAAAGTGATAAACACGTGAATAGGTCATTTATTGGGTCCCAAATGTGAAAACATTCGTAGGAAACAAATCTGGCTATAAAAGGAGGATAGCTCCTCCTCCTCAGAGTATCCCATATTCCATCCCATTCCTTCGGGGACACCACAATCGGAGACGGGAGGAATACAAGGGACACTTGGGTAAATTATTCTTCAGCATCATTATATTTCTTTATTTTATTTTTCTTTACTTTAAAATTTCTCTTCTCTCCCGCATCATCTCGCTTACCCCATCCATGGAGGGGTAGTTTCATTTGAGTGATCGGAAAGAGGGGAGGCTGGACCTATGTGTTGTGTTTGAGAATTTTGTGCTTGAAATGAATAAAATTTATTCTTCTTTCTTATTCTGGTTTCAATTCTTAATTCAGTATTAAATTCCAAATGTGGTAGTGTTAAGTTTTTGATTCTAAAATTATAAATTTCTTTGGTCGATGATCACATATCCCCCCACCCAATTCTAATCTGTATATGGTGGAACATGATTAGGGTTGGGTGGTGATTGCTCGGTGGTTGTCAAGCACGCATGTAGGATTGTATGTAGAAATCTTGGTTTATTGGGGAACAACAATTCCAGGTCTGGGATTGCTCTAATTAATCAAGAGACCTTCTACAACCCTAAGCACATTGGAAGGGGGATAGACCAATCTAAGGTTTTAGAAAGGAAATTTATCATCACATCTGTCTCACTAAGGGAGAGAGAGGACTCAATACATGAATCTCTCCCTTACCTATTTAAGGAAGAAGAAGAGATAAAATTTGGAAACCATGATGGCACAACACTAGGTCTATCCGAACCCAATCTGATCATCGTCTTTATCATTTCTTTAAATCAATCAATTTATGTTGTTTGTTTCTCTCATAGTCATTCAAATTAATTAAAACCAATCTTTTTAAGAAAACCAACAAAAAGTGACAACCTTGTTTTGTGTGCACTCCTCTTTGGGAGACTACCTAGGATCAACTACTATAATATACATAGGTAAATAAAATATTTTTTTCCCATGTCCCACGACAGGCGTGCGTCAAACTTGGCGTCGTTGCCGGGGAGGCAGTGCCTCAAAGATTTTTTTTTAAAAAACATTCTCTTTTGAATGACCCATAGTTCAAATAGAAGTTTATTATAATTCAATCTAGAAATTGAGCGCACAATAACCAAATTGAGAAATCAAAATCTTCCCAAATATTTTGAAGAAATCAATCTCACTGATTCAAGTGATACCTTGAGTGAAGACTTAGAACCTTTAATAATGGCTGTAAATCCCAACCAAACCCTACGTGACATCTGTGCACCTCAATTTGTCAATAAAAACTATCAACATGCAATTCCTGCCTTAGAAAATGATTTTGAATTGTGAATTAACATGATCCCAGTGCTTCCTAAATTTCATGGTCTTGCAGGTGAAGACCCGAATCGATATATTCAAGAATTCGCCTATGGCTGCTCCAGCTTCAAACCTCGAGCAGTCGCGGAAGGGCATTTGAAGTGGAGGGATTTCCCCTTCTCACTAGAGGGAGAAGCGAAGGAATGGTTATACAATCTGAAACCGGGGGAGATCAGTGACTGGGAAGATCTAAAAAAATGATTTCTACAAATATTCTTCACTACATCCAGGAGCACTGCAATAAAGAAGGAGATTTATGTCATCTACCAATCAACTGGAGAAAAACTCTACGAATACTGGAAACATTTCACGAAGATTTGTGCAAGTTTTCCACACCAAGAAATAGAAGAGGACCAATTCCTTGTGTGCTTCTACCATGGATTGCTTGACAATGACAGGAATCTACTATATACCTCATCGGGAGGAGCCCTAATTGATAAATCACCTACATATATACGAGTTCTGATTGAAAAGATTGCACAAAATTCACAGCAGTTTGGAACTCGAGGTACAATCACCAGATAAATCCATGAGGTAAGAACATCTGATTTAGTAGATTTAATTAGGAATGAAAAGGGTGAACTCACCAAGTTAGTGCGACAAATAGCTTGAACCATGTGAAGGAACAACAAGGACCGAATCAGGTAAGTGTTTTATGATCTTCTAATTCTCATTACACTGATCAATGTCCAGAAGTGAAAGGGACATAAATTTGTGTTGCAGCCTATCAACAAAGGCAATACCAACTGCAAACCCAACCAGGGTATGGGTTTCAACAGAACCAAGCTAGAGCACCTTTTCAGCAGCAATATCAGAACCCGATAGCATTCCAACAACCTTATCAGAAACCCTTACAACAACAACAAACTTTCTAACCACCACCTTTCCAGCGGAATAATTATGATCAACCATCCACAAGTGCACCGAAAAATGAAGACCAACAGCTGAAGATAAAAGTTGAAGGAATAGAAGATAAGATGGACAAGCTAGATGATCAATTTGAAAGCATTATGGATGCTTTCACCAAGAACCAAGGTAATCTTCCTGCACAAAAAATTCCCAATCCAAAAGATAATGTTAGTGCAATCACAACCTGAAGCGGGAAGGAGCTCACACCAAGAGAACAATGTGAGGAGGATGAATCTGGGGAACCTTCTGAAGCTCATCCTGTCAAACCAAAAGATAGAGTCAACAAAAAAATAGAAAGAACATGGTTCAGGAAAGAAACACCGGAAACACCAATACAGAAAAAATGGGAGAAAAATGATATCCCAGCACCATTCCCATCAGCATTGGTTGAGTCAAATAAGGGCAAAGAAGAACGACTTCAACGGTAAATTCAGGAAACATTCTGAAAAGTTGAGATTAAGATTCAACTACTGGATGCAATCAGAAAAATCCCTAAATATGCAAAATTTATGAAGGAGCTATGAACTAAAAGAAAGAGGCTGGATGGAAACGAATGAATCAACTCAGGAAGAAGTGTCTCAGCATTGATCACACCACCGATACCACAAAAATGTCAAGATCCAGGGACTTTCTCTATTCCCTGCACTATCGGTTCTTTAAATTTTACTAATGCACTATGTGATCATGGAGCTTCAATAAATGTGATTCCTCAATTAGTGTTTTCATCTTTGAGATCGGAGAACTAAAATCAACTCGTGTGGTGGTACAATTAGAAATCAGATCCACCATTTTCCCAGCTGGAGTCATTGAAGATGTACTTGTAGGAGTGAGAGGATTAATCTTTCCAGCATGCTTTTATGTCCTTGCCATGGAGGAAGACCGAGCACTATCCCAATATCCCATCATCCTAGGGAGACCATTCTTGAAAACAGAAAGGAAAATGATCAACGTGCATGAAGGAACACTCACCATGGAGCTCGGAGATAGTATGGTACACTTCAATATTTTTGATATGATGAAACACCCATCCAGCAATCAGTCACTTTATGAAATCTCCCATGATGAAGGTATAGAACCAATTGAAGACTCAGGTATGCTTCATGACTTTTTATTTGTGGGAGAACCATCTTCATTTGAATTTTATAACTCCCATGAACCTAGAAATTATGATATCATGTTGAAGGATAAGGTAAAATATGATTTTTTTTATGATTTGTTAAAAGGAAGTGAGATTATTCCAGAGAATTCAACATTAGAAGTAGGAAACCTAAATTCAATATCATCCCTTGAACAACCCCCATGTTTAGAGTTGAATCCTTTCCCATGTGACTTGAAGTATGCTTACCTAATGGAAGGAGAGAAACTTCCAGTAATCATTTCCAATAACCTATCCCATTCACAAGAACAAACAATGATTGACCTTTAAGGAATTTAAAAGCTGTAGGATGGAGTTTAGGTGATATTCCTGGAATCAACCCTAAGGTATGCTCTCACAGGATATTTTTAGAATGTGATTCTCGGCCTGTTAGACAACCTCAAAGAAGACTCAATCCCACAATCATGGAGGTCATTAAGAAAGAGATTGAGAAATTGTTAGCAGCTGATATCATTTACCCAATCTCTGATTCTCAATGGGTTAGCCCAATTCATGTAGTCCCCAAGAAAACCGGCCTAACCACTATTTCAAATGAAAGAAATGAACTGATCCCCATGATAATACAAAACAGCTGGAGAGTGTGTGTAGATTACAGGAAGCTAAATCAAGTTACCAGAAAAGATAACCTTTCTATTCCATTCATTGATCAGATTCTTGAATGGTTAGCTGAAAAAACTCATTAATGTTTTTTAGATGGATTCTTAGGATATTTTCAGGTACCAATTGCACCAGAAGACCCAGAGAAAACAACCTTCACCTGCCCTTTGGGAACATTCGCCTACAAAAGGATTCCTTTCGGGCTATTCAATTCCCCATGTACATTTCAACGGTGTATGGTGAGTATTTTCTTGGACCACATTGAGGATTTCTTGGAGGAGTTTCTTGATGATTTCACAGTTTTTGGAAATTCATTTGATCATTGCTTGGGAATTTTGGAAAAAGTTTTGAAAACATGCATTGAAAAGAACCTTGTCTTAAATTTCGAAAAATTTCATTTCATGGTTGAAAAGGGGATAGTGTTGGGGAACATAATTTCACAAAATGGGATTGAGGTTGATAAATCAAAATTTGATGTAATAAATTCCTTTCCATATCCAACTTGTTTCAAACATGTTAGATCCTTTTTAGGGAATGCGGGATTTTACAGAAGATTCATCAAGGATTTAAGTAAGATTTCTCTCCCTCTCTCAAGATTAATTTTAAAGGATGATTACTTTAATTTTGATTGTGCATGTAGGGAATCATTTGATGAATTAAAGGAAGGTCTGATAACACCACCAATAATACATCCACCCAATTGGGATTATTCTTTCGAGCTACTTTGTGATGCATCCAACCAAGCAGTGGGAGCCTCTCTATCACATAGAATTGATAGGAAGCTTCAATACATCTTCTACGCATCAAGGAACTTCGATGCAACACAAATAAATTACACAACCACAGAGAAAAATTCCCTTCCAGTCCTTTTTGCACTAGATAAATTTCGATCATATCTTCTGGGCACAAAAGTTGTTGTTTTTCTGATCATGCAGCTCTTAGGTACTTAATGAAAAAGTTGGATGCTAAACCACGGTTTGTGATATGGATTCTACTCTTAAAAGAGTTCAATTTGGAAATCAAAGATAAGAAGGGGACTGAAAATCAAGTGGTTGATCATCTGAGTCGACTACCCCAAACCACTGAAATAGAAATCCCAAAGCAGAACCCACTTAATGATGAGCTTCCTGGAGAACAACTCAACATCATCAATAGTGAAGTTCCATGGTATGCCAACATTGTCAACAATTTGGTAACATCTCAGGTACCCTCTCATCTAAGCTCTCATCAACAACATAACCTTAAATTTGAATCAATATTTTACATTTGGGAAGACCCGTTTCTGTGGAAAATTTGTAATGATCAAATCATAAGAAGATACTTGACAAGAAGTGAAATTGAATCATTGTTTGAATTTTGTCATAAATTATCTTGTGGAGGCCACTTTGGACCTCAGAGGACTGCCTGAAAAGTTTTATAATCTGGACTCTACTGGCCCACCTTATTCAAGGATGCATATGAATTTTTTAAAAGATGTGAAAAATGCCAATTTTCTGGTAACATATCCAAACGACATGAAATGCCACAAAAACCAATAACCTTTTGTGAAATTTTTGAAGTTTGGGGCATAGATTTCACAGGACCATTCCCAATGTCATTTGGAAATTCATATATTCTTTTAGCTGTAGACTATTTTTCAAAATTGGTGGAAGAAAAAGCAACCAGAACTAATGATGCTAAAGTTTTTTGTGATTTTTTCAGGGCTAACATTTTCTGTAGGTTTGGCATGCCACGAGAAATCATCAGTGATCAGGGAACTCATTTCTGCAACAGGAAAATGGAAGCATTGCTGAAGAAGTATGGGTTGCATCATAGAACATCTACCCCATACCATCCCCAAAAAAATGGCCAAGGAGAAGTCTCTAATAGAGAAATCAAATCCATTCTGTAGAAGATTGTTAAACCCAACCGGAAGGACTGGAGCCAAAAGTTAGATAATACATTATGGGCATATAGAATGGCCTACAAAACACTGATAGGGATGAGTCCCTATAGATTGATCTATGGAAAGAGTTTCCACCTTCCTGTGGAGTTGGAGCATAGAGCCTACTGGGTAGTCAGAGAGATGAATCTAGAACTTGAGAAATATGGGAAAGAAAGAAGATTGCAGTTGTCGGAGTTAGAGGAAGGGAATCTTTTGAAAAATCAATGATCTATAAAGAGATAACAAGGATGGCCCATGAAAAGATAATTCAAGATGGGAAGGCCCCTTTACTGTTTTTCATGTATACCCCTTTGGTGCTGTGCAGATTCAAAAGGAAGGAAAAGGAAACCCATTCACTGTAAATGGGAAGAGGCTGAAGAAGTTCCATGGGACCGTACCTCAAGAACCAGTGGAGGAGATCACACTCCTTCACCCTGAATGCAAATGAACACCTACCAGGTTGCATCATTCCTTTACACTTGATTAAATACAGTTACTCCATATTTTTGAAACATAAATAAAAATTCCATTTACATGCATTGAGGACACTGGATCAATTAAGTGTGGGGGAGGGAATCTTTTAGTCCATGATATTTTTCAAAAAATTTAATTTTTTTTTGTTTTTTCGAGCCAACGACATTAAAAAAAGGCGCTACCGGGAGGCAACCCGCATTTTCCCCCATTTTCCACTTGTCCTCTTAGTCATTTTCCATCATGATTGAACCGGTATGCACTATCAATTGTTTTCATTTTTATATTTCAGGTCCATTAAAGAAGAATTTGTAGTGGGATTATACATCGTGAAGAAAAGAATCCATTTGACAGGGCAGTAAGAGTTTCAATTCTATATTATCCAACTTTATTCCCTACATGTTTAGTCTTTTAAAGAATTAATAAAAACAAAATCATACCCATGCTTGAATTAATGTTTTACTTAACTTCTCTACGAGACATGAGTTTCATAGAAATCCACTGATTCCATGTTTTAGATTTCAATGTTAATGAGATTGAATAATTAAAATGGATAATTGGATGATTAATGTGAAGCAAGGATATTGAAATAAGGACTCATGATTTGAGGGGATTAATTGATTCATGTAAATGAAATTTCCCTTCCATTTTTCATTCTTTGAATTTCTGAAATTCATGTGAATTAATTTGTTATTATTAATCATGCGATGAGTGATTTTCCAATATCATATTCTCATTCCTGAGAGGATTTATATACCAAATATTTCCTATTTTATCTTGAGCATATTTCTTGAGTGATCTTGGGACGTGTCACCTGATAGAATTTATATTGAAACTTTTCAAATATATGACTCTACAAAACCACATTTAAAATGATTGAGGCACTACATTGGCTAGCCACATATTTCCCTGAGACCCAACCTTACATTTATCCTTCATTAGCCCATAGAATCCATGAATTTCCTTATAGGTTTAAGCCACATTACAAGCTGATATTTCCATACCTACCCACACTTTTAGTATTTTTTCATGGTAATTCAAGTTTGGGTGTGGGGGAAGGGCCTTTCGTGTGCATTTATTGGGACATGTATCATTTTTGGGTGGTGTAATGTGTGCGTCATCATTTTGGGAAATGTATTATTAGAAAATTGGGCATGAGTCATCATTTAATTATGCTTCTTTCATTTCATCTGGTTCTCCATAAAAAAATAAAGAAAAAAATCAAAATAAATATGTTCCTGTCTGGAGCTTTACAAAAAAGAAAATAAAGTTGTACCTTTCTGGAGCTTTACAAAAAAACAGGGAGAACATGGATGATATCATTCTTTTTAATCATTTATTGACTCATGACCCATTTCATTAAAAGGGTAGAGGTGTTGTGATTCACATTTCAAGGGGATTTGAGTGAGGTTCGTCTTGTGTTTTCACTTGATTAATCATGCATTCTACTTAAGAGTCAAACCTCCAACTTCTGGACTTAAATTATTTCAACTATTTACCCACCAACCCAAATCCACAGAGTCATTTGAACCTTTATTGCAAGTACTCATGATTTTATGTGTGTTTTGTCTTTACAAAGTGGAGAAAGTAGTTCCTTTACAAACCTATGGGTAAGGAGCATGTTCTCATGATATGAGCATAACTCCACTATAAATTTTATCATGAGTGATGATAGAAAAGATTCAGAAGTGAGGTAGATCATGATTTGGCATGTTTAATAATAATAAATTGAGAATCTTGAATGAATGAAATGAGAAGCTCCATTATTTTTCAAAGGGGAAAAGTAAAATGCATGAATTGGTTGTTTCTTTGAAAAATGAAAAATTAAATTGGTATTTTTGTCGAACTGGAAAATTTTATTGGAAATTGATAATCATTTGATTTTATTTCATTTGAAATTTAAATATTGGTGACATTGGTGCCCTTTGAATTCTATGTTGAGATTTTAAACTTGAGGACAGGCATAGTTTAAGTGTGTGGGAATTGATAGAGAAAATATTTTCAATTAATTTATATTTAATATCATTGTTTTAAACCCACAAAATTTTTCCTATAAGATGAATTGTTTAATTTTTATGATATTGTTGTTATTTTGAGATGAATAGTAAAAATTGGCCATTTTGGATTTTTAAAAGTTTTAAATTATTTCTGTATTTTAGCCATAACATTATATACACTGATACAAATTGAAAAAAAAATTCTTTTAAAGATTCTACACATCCAGGGATTCATTTACTATATTTGTACTAAAATTTGAATCAGCCATATGGAAGCTCAAAAGAAGCTCACAATTGGGAGAAAGAAAACTGTTTGTAGTTCTGCCTAGTTTTGGTGTGGGATCCATAACTCATTCATGGTGGGCCCAAATGTTTTTATATTAGGTGTGTGGACTCTAAAGTAGATTTAAAACATCTTTTATGAAGGAAAGGATGCGGGATTTGGCCATTTGAGGGTCCATTAAAGCTTCCTAATCTGGGGGTTGGCGTTTAGGAGAGTCTAACTGGACAGAATAAATTCTCAGAGTAAAACGGCCATAACTCTCGAAATAAATGTCCAAATCCAATGAGCTTTTTAGGCGAAACGCCCAAGATAATTTTCAACAACATTGAAGAAGGTCTCAACTCTTGAATAGGTCTTTTATTGGGTCCCAAACGCGACAACACTCGTAGGACTGAAATATGGCTATAAATGGAGGAGAGCTCCTCCTCCTCAGAGTATCCCATATTCCATCCCATTCCTTCTGGGACACCACAATCACAGACGGGAGGAAGCCAATAGACACTCGGGGAAATTATTCTTCAGCATAATTCTATTTCTTTCTTTTATTTTTCTTTACTTTAAAATGTCTCTCTTATCCTGTATCATCTCGCTTACCCCATCCATGGAGGGGTAGTTTCATTTCCGTGATCGGAAAGAGGGGAGGCTGGACCTATGTGTTGTGTTTGAGATTTTTGTGCATGAAATGAATAAAATTTATTCTTCTTTCTTATTCTGGTTTCAATTATTAATTCAGTATTAAATTCTGAATGTGGTAGTATTGAGTTTTTGATTTTGAAATTATAAATTGCTTTGGTCGATGATCACATCTCCCTCCACCCAATTCTAATCTGTATACGGTGGAACATGATTAGGGTTGTGTGGTGATTTCTCGGCGGTTGTCAAGCACGTGTGTAGGATTGTATATCGAAATCTTGGTTTATTAGGGAACAACAATTCCAGGTCTGGGATTTCTCTAATTAATCAAGAGACCTTCTACAACCCTATGCACATTGGAAGGAGGATAGACCAATCTATGCTTTTAGAAAGGAAAATTCTCATCACATCTGTCTGATTAAGGGAGAGAGAGGACTCGCTAGATGAATCTCTCTCTTACCAGTTTAAGGAAGAAGAAGAGATAAAATTTGGAAACCATGATGGCACAACACTAGGTCTAGCCGAACCCAATCCGATCACTTTCTTTATCATTTGTTAAAATCAATCAATTTCTGTTGTTTGTTTCTCTCATAGTCATTCAAATTAATTAAAACCAATATTTTTAAGAAATCCAACAAAAGGTGACATCCTTGTTTTGTGTGCACTCCTCTTCAGGAGACTACCTAGGATCAAATACTATACTATACTTAGGTAAATAAAATATTTTTTTTCCACGCCCCATGACAGGCGTGCATTATTTAACCTTACAGAGTATTTGAGCTCACCCTTTCCTATTTTTTCCTTCCCATAGTTAAAAAGAATGTTTTATATAGTGTATTTTTATAATGAGTAATAAATGTAAAGATATTTTGGAGAAACATTGAATATCATTCATCATTTAATAATATTGTGTAACATGATTCCAAAGGTATTAAACTGTTATGGTATTTAGGCGGGTGTCTGTGTAATTAATTGAATATTCACCCCAAAAGATGAAATATCCATGTATGAAAAGCTTGGGTCATTGTAGTCAGTATCATATGAGAGGTTTATTTTTCCTTTGGAATATAGTATGGGAAAACTTTATTGATATCTCTATGGATATTTCTAAGTATATGTATTGGTATCTGTTTAAGGATAAGTCTAAGGATAACTAAAAGTATAGGAAAATGTCCTAAAATATTGGTAATGTATAGAGAATGTTATTTTTAGTTAATTACATCCATGTCTAGATAATATTAGTTAATGTGGATTTGGAATATATGAACCTAGGGTTAAAACCCTTGACAACACCATATTCATCTAGACTCCATTGGGAACTGGTGGATGACAATGAGACTTTCTACACACCTAGTTTGACACTGCTTGGATATATGATTTGCACATTCAAAAACTCTATATGAACTGTCATGATGGGTTTAAATAGATGATTACTATGAATGGACAATTTTAATAATATAGTTTATTGTAATTAAAATAAGGGGTCCTTATTTATACATCCTATTGGTGATTTTTCATTATTATATGATTTTTTAATATGGTTATTGTTTCTCACAGTATTATTTTTTGGCTTATTCGATAGTGGTAAATATAATTAACTAGGATAACATTTAATGTGATGGTAAATTTACTGATGAGAAGAAAAAATTAATGACAAATGGAGTGAAGTATATTTTGATTATCCCAAATTATTTATAATGGATCATGATTAATAATTTCCACCTTAACCAACTCCTGAACAAACAAATAAATATAAGGAAATGATTTCTTTGGGTGTTTTGGTAGTGGATACCGTGGAGGAATGAAGATTTAGTTTCCCTTTTTCGAAAATATTGGATGAAACAACCAAATGGATGTATTAGTGTAATGATATTTCATTTTTAATTTTGAAAAGAAAGATAGTAATCATGTAACTACAATAGAAAAATGAAAATTTCAGTTAAAAATGGACTAGAATAATTTTTTTCCAATGTTATCATTGATATTTTAATGTTTCAAATGTGTAAATTACTGGAATTATGAAATCGATATACTAATGGTAAATCTCATGAAAGGAATCAGAAAGGTTGAATGAGTATAGGTTATATTTCTAATGATGAAGAGGATACAAATGATATATGAATTGAGTGAAGTATTAAGGAATAAGAGGGTTAATCCAATTAAATATTTTGATAATAATGTGAGATGAATTAAGTGTTTATGAATTTGAATTTAAATATTTTGTTATATGAATCATGAAATATATAAGTGTTTCTTAGTATAGGTTTTTCATTATAGTTTTTAAAGATTATGGTGAATTATGGTCTAAAAAGTGATTTAATAGAAATGTAATGATTAATAGAAGATAACCCTTAATATGTTCTTGTTTTTAATATATTTATGTTGGTATAAATATATTATTAATAAGGATAAATAAAATAAGATGGTATGGATTAAATTTGATCTAATTAAGGATTTGTTGAAAAAGTGGTTTATTATATCATTGACAGAGTTTGACACATTTTTGGATTTTAGGAATATATCAAATAATTTATGTTTTAAGTAAGGAATGAGGAAGAATGTATATTTCTAATAAGGATTTGTAGTTATTCAGTATATTAACATGTTTTAATAGAATATATAATGAAGGTATTCTAATATTTTTAATGTGATAATCAAGATTTAATTTATGATATATGAGGGATTAATTTTAAAATTATTTTGTGAAATTTAGTGGCATTTTTTCTTAATGTTTTGGATTTTAATCCTTTGGAATAGTCATAAGGTTAACCATATATGGAATTTATTAAGTTTAATTTTGGATGATTTCTAGAGATTACTTCACCATATAATGATTTATTCAAATTTGAAAATATATTCTACCATTTTTTATTATAACAAAATATTGGTGAAATATATTATAATTCAATTTATGGATTATATGATATCTTAGTTCTTAAGTAATAACAATATCATTGTCATTTCTTTGATCAAGAGATGAAATTGAAATTGATTAAGACATAACCAAAGGGTGATATTGTGTTTATGAAATGGAATAAAATAAAGTATGTATATCTTCTAGTGGAATTTATTCAACTGTATGAAAAGGATATTGAAATAAATTTTGTTTTTTCATCATCATTTTTTATTATATCAGTGAACTTTTTCACACTTATTTAGTTTATTGTTTTTTAGTTATTAAACTTTTCTTAATCACCTAGTTTCATATGATCCGGTATAACTATCACTCGCTATTATTATTTATTATTTTCTTCCATGTCAAAATTTTCACATCCCACCTATGTTCTTCTTTGTGAAAACCTAATTATGAGTTACTTTAAGTATCCTTTGTGTTTCTATATTTACCTTTTCAATTGAAGTTTTAATATTCATTGGTATTATGTTTGTTTCTTTGAATGAGTTTTAAAATGTTAAAAACCAGATGACTGAGAATACTTTTTAGGGAGAAATTCATTTTAGGATGATTAGAATTTAAAAACCAATGATTTTGAGAAATATACTTTTTAAAATTAATTTAATCCATTGGATATTTTTAATTTCATACAATATTGTATTTATCTTTTATTTAAATAAATCACTGATATAATATTGCATTACATTAAAAAATATGTTTTCCTTTTTATAAACACAATACCATGTCTATATTCTGTTACATGACACATTGACTTTAAATAAAATGTGGAATACTATTAAAATATTATTATAATAGTAATCACTTAACCATTGGAATGAAGGGTATGAATAGAATTAAATAAATTATGAAAATATATTTTTTACACAAGTATACATAATGAATTATTTGGTGACCAGTTAATTATAAATTAAAATAAAAACCATTTGTAAATAAGGGAAATAATTTCCTTAAAAACTATTTATATGCACACCATCACATTCTACCAAAATAAAATAAATTAATCAATTATAGTGAATGATTTTAATTAAATTTATAAATAATTTATTTCATATAATTTTTTATATTCATCTTATATTTTAGATAGGAAATAAGAATAAATCAAATTCTATGATTAAGCCTACATTTTGTTTTTGAAAAAAATTCAAAAAACATATTTTTGAATTTTTTTTCTTATTTAGAAATAAAATATTGTAATACATAGAAATTTTATTTTATAAAATAAAAAAAAAATTAATTAAAATTTTTAACATTATTATATGGATAATTTTTTTATTTTCTTGAAAAGATTGACTTTGTGATGAATAGTGAATAATACAGAATTTTAATTGAAAACTGCATTTTCATTTAAATAATTTATAATGTTAAATTGTATTTTAAATTGGTTTTAAAATAAAATTATTACAATTGTAAATATACTAATATAATTTACGTCATAAAAACCAATTTGATATTTAATTTTGATATAAAAACTTCTCAATATTTTGAACATTTTCTCTTTAAAACTCCTCTTTCTTGTTAAGTCTACAGGATTAATTTTAAATATATTTTTTAACTTATGTAAATTGAATTTGGAAAATTTGATTTGATAATTAAAATTATAATAATTTTTAATTTCAAATATGTTAAAATTAATTTTTTACCAAATTGAATATTGAAAATAGAAAAAATTAATTACCGATGTAATGTTAGAAATGGTTTTTTCAGGTAGTTAAACAAAAAAGATAATGGTAAAAATCTAACAAAACTTTGATAAAAACTATTTTATTAGAATATATTGACCATTAAACTTTTATGGTTCTATAATGGTCAATGTTTTACCCTTTTCTCATATGGAAAATTTTGTAGCACTCAATTATTCTAAAATATAACAAGTCTATCCTCTCCCCCACTTATAAAAGGTCACCCCATATCCTCTCTTATTCACACCTTCAATCCTTTTTTGTGAAGAAAAGTACTTAAAATTTAAGTTCCCAAATTCTCACCTATATTATAATAATCCTTATTTTTGTTATAGGGGAATCCTAAGTAGTATTTTTTGTAAATACAAGGATGTTACCAGAAGAAGAGGTGATTTTCTTCAATGAGCATTTTTGTTTTAATTCCTTATCCACCTCATTAAATTACTATAATAAAATGTTGATTCAAAAACAAAAGTATATTATATACACTAAAATATTTTTATGTTATTATTATTACTTACAACCACACACACTTATATAAATGGGTTTCAAAATCATTGTTTGTGTGATCAGTGGACTACCTCCTCATGAACAGATATCGTTTGTTTTTCCATTACCACCACTCAATGCAGGATATAATGATGGATTTAATATTTATATAATTTATTAAGTATATTAATGATGTTATTATGATTCTTTAATTATTATATCGCACATATATTCATGATTTACATTTTTTGGGAATCTGATATTGTCATTCATGTGTATAGGATACTACCATCTCGTGAAGCAATGTGATTCGTTCATGCATTACATGGAATGTATTAAAGATGCGTTTAATATAAATATTTGATATGTAGGATATAAAAAATATACTATAATGATAATATGAATATATATAATTTAATTTTAATTCTTTAAATTATAAAAGAAAATGGATATAGTTTTCATCAGTGTGTATGACGTATTGTCTCTATGATCAATGTATTTCATTTCCAATCAATAAATATATTTTTTACTATAAATATATGTAAACTAAATATATATGATATTTTTACCATGTTTTAAATTTATTATATTATTAAATCATGATATAATTATGATCTCCCAAAAATAAAAAGTCAAAACATTTATGAAAAATAAAGTGGCTATTACCCGAAACGTAACTTTGACCAGAAATTTTTAATAAAAGATTATAAAAAATCATATTTGGTATGATATATAAAATTATGACTCTAAAATATATTTATAATAGAATTATATTTTTTATAAATGTGGTTTGAAGGAGTATGATAGAATTCAGGATTTAAGGTAAGGTGATTTCTAGTCTCACATAAATTTGTGCGAGACTTATGTGATAATCCCCACTTGTTTCCTCTATATGGTGAATTTACATCCCTATTAAATGATATATCATTAATATACCTCATTTAATGATAATATATATTGTTATTAATTTAATTATTTATAGTGACCCAAGAATCTCATAGATATACATTAAATCATTTTTCAAAATATATAATAAATTACACTAACACACTATCTATGAAGTTATTAGTTTACTGACTTTTGAAACATAAAAAGATAAAAATTGTTCCATTAGTAAGATAAATATTCTCTTACTAGGATATCCATTACTAGAACCATTCTTCGAAACATCATAAATAATACATACCTCTATAACATGTGTAATGGAAACATAAGAAAGGATGATCTCATATGCTGATTAATGGTAAAAAGGTATACATGTAAGCATAATCATGTGCATAACAGTATGATAACATGATCATAATATATAATATCATTCCCTATATATTTGATATCATAATAAATATTAATGTTATAAATATTGGTAGTTCATAAGACACAAATCATTAGGGAATCAAAAGAACAAGTCGTGAAAGCATAACATAAGAATGAGACATAGAATTATAGAATAAATAAAAACATATTAAATAATTTTCATAGTATTCAAGGATTATTTCCAAGGAAATATTAGTGGAATGGGTTCACTCCCCAAACTATTTTAGTACTCAAGGTTCAATCCTAATATAATCTTAGTGGAAACATTCCACTACTAAACTAGGATCACTTGTTATTCCAACCTTGTCTATATCATGAGATATAAATCATTACTCAATTCATTGGAGGGATATAGAGGTCCCAATCGTAATATAATGAAATCTTTTATATGGGTGACATAATATAATAAAACATTCATCATATTGTGACCCATAAAATGAACTGTTTTCATAAGCATCATATTATAACCCAAGAAAAGAAATGGGTGTCATAAAAATTTCATAAAATCATAACCTATGTAAAATAGGTAGGATTAATAATCATTTCATCATAGAATAACACATGAAATGAATTAGGTTTCATAAGCATTATATCATGGTATAACTCATGGAAGAGAAAAAGGATTCATAAAAAATATTTCATTTTAATTATAAAACATTTAATGAAATAATAATAATGGTGTCCTTATATCATATCCCAAAAAAATCATAAAATATATAAAAATATTTCATTTTATATAGAGAAAAAAATTATAACATAACTTTGATAATTTCTGAAGGAAAATAATCATTTTTTTAAAATAACTTTTTATGACATAATACATTTTCAAATCCATTTTATTTGAATATTATTTTAAAAACTTATCAAGTGATATTTAAAAATTATTTAAAAACTTTCTTTGGGAAAATATATTTTCCACATTGAAAAAATCTTTTCAAATAATCAAACATTTTGAATTTTTTTATTGAAAATATCATTGAAAAGTTATAATAGATTCTATTAAATTATTGAAATTATTTTCAATGAAAATAACCTTTGAAAAATTATAAAGGATATTTGATAATAATTTTAAAAAAATTTAAATGTAATTTTTTTGAAATAATTTATTCAAGGAAATATTCTTTAAAAAATATAAACGAATATTTAAAAAATGTAGTGGTCAAGATGGTGGTGAATTCTTTACATGGCATATATATATATATAAGTTCCCATTAACATTGTTGGTAGGATTAAAAGGATCCTTGATTGTAAAATGATAATATGATTTTATTTAAACAAATTAAAAAGATAGAAAATTGGTAAAAGTGTCTTATAAAATCATAGGTTTATAGTAAAAAAATTCAAAAACATTTTTTGAAAACATTTTTTTAAAATAAAAAAGATTTCCAACAAATGGGGGAATGAATTTCATATTTAATTAAAAATATTTTCTTTATTATCATAAGTAACAAATAGTGGGAAAATGGTACCATTACAAGAACATATCATGAAAAACAATAGGAGAATAAAATTAATGATAATTATTGAGCTATGGATAATAATATTTCATCAATGGAAACATAATCATAAATAATTTGGATAAAAAATGAGATTGAAATAATAAACTATTACCACTTTGGTAACTTTGAATCATAAACCCCATGAAGGAATAACATAAAATGAAACTAAAAATATCATCAGAAAAAAAATCATTATATTACATATAAAAGTGTATGTATATACACCTCTTGAAATAATATAGGTTCATAAGATAACATATATATCAATGAAGGAAAATTAAGACAAAAATCCCTTTATCGCTTTCGTAACGGTTTAACTTTAACACCAAGAAAGAGAGACCTAAAATGGATGGATAAATGAAACAAAATTGAGTACAAGAATCATAATGTACATCCATGTTTAGTTTATACACAATATAGAATAAAGTGGTGTTAAATATATCAGTTGTCTCAAAAAAGTAAAATGTTTGACATTAATCCTTTACCTTAAGTCTTTACCCTCGTCATACTCATTAAAAAATAATATATAATAAACATATGTTTATTATACATATAAAATATATCCATATTAATATATATAATACCATATATTCTTTTATTATATTATTTTATTACCCATTTTGGATAATTTCGTCTTAAAGTTACATTTCATATAATAATCACATTGTTTTTTTATTTGACTTGTTTTTATTGTTCCTATTACTTACATAATGATTTCATCATATAAATAATGATAAAAATTATATAAATATCATATATTTGTTCATTATATAATTATTTATAATAATCTATAAAATATAGAAGTAGGAAATAAAATACACCTTTTATGGAGACATTAGGGCATACATATGCATGAACACTATTTTCATTTCATTATTGAAATGAAAGAAACATATATTATATATTATAATTTTGGAATAATTTTTATGTAATAAATATATATATATATATATTATTTTTAATAATATCATCCTTAATACATTCCATGTAATGATTCAATGGATCATATTTCTTCACGAGGCAGTAGTATGTCATACACACGAATGATGTTTTCGTATTCCCAAAAAATGTAATTCATGAAGGTATGTTTGATATAAATACTATATAATCATAAAAAATCACAAAAATAAAAAATATCACATATAATCTTTAAATCCATCAATATTCCCAACCTTAAAATATTGTAATGGAAGAATAACAACATTGGTTCGCGTGACGGAAGTTCGTCGTGCACACGAATGATGATTTTATAGCCTTAACATAATAACATCTATGTATATTAAATATAATTTTTGTATTATATAATCATGAAATAATGTGAAATGAAGGGTTTTTAGGAACAAATAAATCAAAAAAATGTTGATGAATGTTTCATCTTCTTCAAGTATCTCCTTTTGGTCAGCACAAATGGACTTTCTTAGTTAGATTTCAACCCAAATTGAGGATCCTAGGATGAATGGGGGTAATTTTTTAAGAGATTTGGATAGATATATGTCAAGAAAAATGGATTTAGAGGTGAAAATAAGTGAGGGGAACCCTTTTATAGTGGAGGAAGCGTGGCATTATTGTAAATATCAAAAGGTAAACACTATTGTTAGGTCTCCCTTAAATAATGTACCTAAAATGATGAAATAAATTATAGAATACTGGAGGTATGGCCTAAATATTTCCATAAAATTGTTTTTGGAAAAATGTAGGGTCATTTATACACCTCCTTTTTAAATTTAACTACTAAATAACCAATTTTATACTTTAATAATTGTAATTTATTTTAATTGATTTCAATAAATAAATTGTTGAAAATTATGTTCACATAAATATATATTAAATTTTATTATAATTATAAATATATAATCCATTTTAAAAAATTATAATCAATGAATAGTTAGAAATTAATTTAATATTAATCACCCGGACGTGACAAGACAATGAGGTTTTAAAGTGAAAATGATCAAAAGTATGAAATTTTTTATAACCAATTTCAATGATAAATTTCTTCAAATGACCATATATGGATTAATTTATTTATATTTTAATTTATTATAATATAAACCAAAATTAAAATAAAATTCAACTCTATAAAATTTTTGATTAAAAGGTATATTTCAATTAAAATTCATCATTTTTCACTATTCCTCCAAAAATGAAATATTTCATAAAAACCCAAGACATCATGATATGAATATTTTTATATTCAGAATTAAAAAATGAAATTTATTTAATCATGTAAAATTTTTTAAAGTTTCAATAACTAATATCATTATTGTTCTTAAAAGGACATAAAAAATAATTTCTTTTTAGAAAATATTGTTTTCAAAACCTAATGATTTTATAGAAAATTAAATATTTAATTATCAATTTGTTTTATTTATATAAATACATTATAAATAATATTTAAATTTCTTATTACTATTCAAATTACATTATTTGATGTCTGGGTTATAGCAGTCTTTTTAAGTAATTATAATAATAAAAAAATTTCCCATATAAAATCAATGTTGACTGAAATGCAAACTAAGATAATGTTAGATGTTAAAAAAAATTTACATGGTGTATCATATAAGAAAATATTAAATTATTTATTAGTGAAAAAAATAAAAAAACGAAATTAAATTTATTCAAAAAAAGGGTTATAAAAACATAGGGTGTTATATTCTACTCCCTTAAAATGAATCCCACCCTCAAGATTCATTACACTGATAAATATAAATGAGGATAATTCTTCCTCATCATATCCAAAAGTTCCAACATAACTTCCTCAGACTTATGGTCCTTCCATAAAAACTTACTAGGTGAGTGGACTTGATTCATAGAACATTATATGTATGACCTATAATTTCAACTAGTTATTCCTCATAAGAAATATCTTGCTCCAACGGTATAACCTCGAAGTTCCATATGTCTGAGGGGTTAGGTATTTACTTCCCTTAGAAAAATACATAGAGAAAATAATCTAATTGAGAAAGGTTTGGTTTAAGTTCCATGTGATAGGTTACCATCCTAATATGATCAATAATTTCAGAGGGACAAACATACCTAGGTCTTTTTTCCCTTTATTCATGAATCCCATAACCTTCCTCACAGTATAACCTTTTAGAAACACCATGTCACAAACTTCAAATTCGATATTATGATTATATTTATCATTAGAAATTTTGTTCCAAATCTGAGCTAACTTGATATGTTACTAAATTAATTTAACCTTATCTACCATTTTATTAGTGATCTCAAGCACCAATATTATTCTTTATCCAATATTATTCTACAATGTGGAATGTTTAAATTTATTCCCATAAAAGGATTCATAATGATCCATATAAATTCTTGAGTGAAATTTGTTGTTGTGTGAAGATACAACTATGGGAAGGTTTTAATCCCATCCACCTTTGAAATCTAGAGAACAACTTCTCAAAAAACATTCTGGGTCTTGAATTTTTCATTTAGACTGACCATCCATTTGAGGATGATAAGCAGTTCTTAAACTCAATTACATATCAATGGATTGAATAAGACTCTTCCAAAACATTGAGGTAATCCTCAAAACCCAGTTATATACAATGTAATTTGGTAATCTATGTATCTTAACAACTTTATTATTGTATATCCTAGAAAAATGATCTAGGGAGAATTATTTTCTAATAATGATGATGAGTGAATAATTGGTAAGGAGATTAACTAACACCCATAGAACATTATACACATTATAGGTTCTCGGGAGCCCAATGATAAAATCCATAGCAATGTTCTCCTATTTCCATTAGGGTATGGGTAATGGATTTAAAATCCCCTAATAGTTTTTTCTTTTTGACATAACTTAATAGAAGAAAAAGCCTCATGAAACAATATATGTGATATCTCTCTTCATTATTTCTCACCAGAAGTATTATTTCCTATATCTATTCATATTTTTACTTCCTTGATTAATGTAGAATGAATAACTATGATCATCCTATAATGACTCCTTCAAATCTATTATAGAAGAAATACATACATAGTTTCTAAATCATATCATTCATTCATGATTGAGGTTAGGGCTTGGAATATTTCTAACCTTCTTTTATTGCACTACATATTCCTCTTCTATATCTTTAATATTCACATGGATACATGGTTGGAAATTTAATTGAGAAAGATAATATTTTACCCTTTCTTTTTGATTTCTAGATTAATTCTTTTCAATATTAAAATATTGGATATTTTTTAATCCCCGTCATGGATATGATAGTGTTATCCTTTTGACTCAATGAATTGAAAACCTTGTTTACATTCCCATATTGGTAATGTACTGATAAATTGTAATCCTTAATCATATCTAACTATCTTCTCAGTCACATGTTCATCTCATTCTATGTGAATATAAAATAAAAACTTTTATGATTAGTATATAAATATCACATATTATCTGTAAAGATAATACCTCTATATATTTAATAAAAACATCACCATAGTTATAATATCCTGTGTCCAGATGCCACACAATAGTTCTCCGAGACCAATTGGCCACATGGCCTCAAGCACATCTACCCAAACTCAAGAGGTTGAAAACAAGACGTGTGGGCCAAGGTTTAGTAGGGGAGACTGTGCCTTCATTATAAGAGTGTACCATTGTATAAATAATAACAACTCAATAGAAAAAGATTTAATACCATAGAATAGAAGTAAACAGTGGAATAATGATATTACAAATAACCTAATGTCATATCATACAACATATGTTGCTACATGTTACATGTTCTAGAAAATAACCAAAATAGGTTATAGTGTAGTGATAAACAATACAAGTATCAAAATTAAAAAAGGCCAAAATAATCTTAGAAACATCATAGGCCTCGGCTTGGTCTCATGCTCTGCCACTCCTAAGCAGGATATCATGTACCTATAGGAGTATAGTTTCCCTTATCATTACATGCAATCACATAATCTATTTGATCCCAAAACATGACCCAAATAGAGTGTGAGACTAAATCCTTGTAGGCATCCACCCAAAGTCTATTCCAATCTATCAGTGAGTATATTTAATAGGCAGTGTAAAATTATTAGAAGTAATACCCTAAGAAGTACTCAAAAGTAAAATGTCATTCAAGCATTAGTTTCCATTTCATGTTCAATTTACAATTCCACTACAATTTACTTCAATAATTCTCAATATCTGGCCTAATATTTTCATTCCTCGTGTAAATGTAGGAACAACAGATTCCTCAAAAAACTATTTTCAAAAGTATAAATAAATACCAAATGTGAGCATGTTCTTTATCATGCTAGATGTGACATGATCAATTTCATTTCAATATTCATTTAATAACCTAATAACGTACTTGAAATTCATTATTTTGAAATCAAGTGTCACTCCATGTGTAATATAAACCAACACCCTACAAGCTCATTCTGGTGACCTTATCAAGAACACGACAGCACATTAGGTGTGGTATAAGTTCATTTCAACTAAACACATCCATGGAGGTCCTATATGGATCCCCAAGTATCACTCGTGACATATAAATAAACCGCCTCTTGACTCCTTCCATGGAACCCATGGTTCACTTAGTATTTAAGTACAGCCTCTATGAGCCTGTCCATGGCATCCATGGTTCACTCATGGATTTAACATGATAAACCCCTTTGATCCAATCCATGGAATTCTAAACTGAATCCATTGTTCACCCAAGGTACAAGGTACAATAGTCATATTATCCAATCCATGAAATTATAATCTGAATCCATTATTCACCCAATGTTATTTACCAGTTAATCATTCAATGTTCAATTGATCATTTTGTTTAGCATGCTGGGGTAAAAACCCAAAAGCATCAAATATCACTTACTACTAAAAGGTTTCTCGAGTAAAGGCCAACCTCATAAGGCTTGTCCTTCATTTACTCACATGGGAACAATTCTCATAATAATAATCAATTGTAAATTGAACTATTATAAGGATTTAACATTATATAACTCACATGGTCCAATTAAAAATGTGAAAAAAAACATTCTAATCATTCTTAAACAACTATAGGCATACAAGGTTCAAGGGTCAAGTCACATATCCAGTACCCTTAATTAAATCAATTATAATTTTACACCATTAAAATCTCATTTAATAATCAATTATTTTTTAATATCCCATGAATGGGAATAAATGCATGCCTCATAGGAATCCTAGGCCAAAAATCCATAACAGGTCATCCAAGGAACCCCCCCCCCCCCATGGGGTGGCCCTTAATCAAGGTATAAAATCTAAAAGATGCTTCATAATATCTATTCAATTACCTAAAACACTACAAGAAGCAATGGGGTATATTTATAAATCAATATGACACCCAAAAAATTGGTGTACGACACTATGGCACATATAAATGGCTTGATAATCAGGGAAAGGCATGAGACCACCAACCTTAGGCTCGTGCTAGATATCTCATCCAGTATCAGTCTATGATTATCTCTGGTTTGGGAGAAGTATGAAGAATATATAAAAAAATATTATATTAGGGCATATGATTCTAAATCCAAATAGGGTCGTTGTTTTTCATAAAAATCAAGAATAGATAAAAATAAGTAAAGGGCGTACCATTTTGGATCCAAGGAGACAAAGAAAACTCAATTCAGAGATCAGACGAAGAAGGGGTCGAAAAATGATGAATAACCTTTAGAGGAGGCTTACATGTGTGACCCCTGATGTGTAATGAAGTAGGAGAATTGATCATTTATATTAAAAATATTTTAGGGGTGAAAGATCCATTTTACCCAAAATATCTGGGTCGCACAGTTTCTGCACACGGTTTTTCAAAACCGTGTGGAAACTATGCATGGATCACTGTAAGTCTAGTCATAGCACATAATTACCTATTATGGATTCTCTAATTTTTTGAACACCATTTGAATTCTATCATCAAGTATTCTAAAAACTAAACACCTGTCCATATAGTCATGTGGACCAACACACATGATTTGAACTAACTATGTGGTCTCCTCTTTTCACTAAGGGGTTCTAGGCTTTAAACAAACCTCAGACACCATAGAGACTTCCAATTCCACACTGGGCATTCAAAAAAGGAATTTTTAAAATTATTAAACTGTTAAAAGATAAAAAACAGAAGACTTATACCTCAATGAAGAACTGAGTTCTTACAAACAACCCCTTAAATAAATTCATCCACAAATTTCCCTTCTAATGGTGGTGTATAAGCATCTGAGAACAACTATGGCCACTACAATTGTAAATCATCATCCCTCTCTAAGGTCTTATCATGCACTCAGTTGTTCTACCATAGAACCCATATAAAAGGAAAAAAAATTACACTGAGCACCTTCATGATACAATCCACAATTCATATACGATTCTCCTCAATAGACACATCTACCTACAACTAAACCTATTCGGGCTGAAAGTCATGAGATGTTTCTAAATAGTAACATTGCAACTATGAAACATGAAAGATGTCTTGCATATCCAGGTACCTCTATTGTAACTGAAATCAATAATCAATCATCCTATCCAGCTCCAGAATATCAAAAGACTTGTTGTACCTCTTGAAAAGCTTACCTTGTCACCAAATCCTCTTGTGTCCAAACCTTGATGAAACCTGTCAGAAAAATCGATCTCCAGCCTTGAACTATATATGTTTTCTATGGAAATTGTAATAATATTTCAATATATCCATCCATTTCAAAATCAACTGCACCTTCTTGGTGGTCTCCACAACAAGATGAGGTCCCAGCATAGCTACCTCTCTTGTCTCTATCCAACACAGGGGTAATCGGTATTTCCTACCATACAAAGCCTCATAAGGTGACATCTGAATAATAGCATGAAATATATTATTATAGATTAAATCTACAATGTATATATTCCTCTACTAAGAGCCCCTGAATATATGATGCATTCTCACAACATGTCCTCCATTATGAGAATCATGCGCTCTAACTACCATCTGTCTGGGGGTAGTAAGATATGCTCAGAAGCACCTATATACACAAATCCTTAAAATAACCTTTTCCAAAATCGAGAAGTAAACTAGATATCCCTATATAAAATTATAGACTAGTAAACTCCATGAAATCGTATAATTTCATGGATGTAAAACCTCCCAAGCTCATCAACACTAAAGGTTTCTTTGTTTAGTAAAAAAGTTTCAACCTTTATGATCATATCAACAACCACACATACAAAAATCATTGTATTATTGAGACCTTGGTAACCCCATCATGAAATCCATTATGATTTCATTCCATTTCCCCTATATAATGGTTAATTGATACAAAAGACCAGTTGGTTGTTGATGTTCCGCCTTCACCTTCTTACAGGTGGAACGTCTTATGAAAAAACCACTTAAATTTAATTTCGTACCTAGCCACCAATTCTGATGATGTAAATACAAATAAATCTTTGTTACTCCAAGATTCATTGCCCATATATATGAATGAGTTCCATAATTTACTCCTCATGCATGTCTAATGAAACCCAAATGTGGCCATGTTGCCACAGAACCTCATCCTCACTTTTGGTTTAAACGGGATGAGGGTCCTCACTAGCCATTCTCTCTAGTTGAACATGGCCATTGGAATTTGATAGTCACCTCACCCTCACTCTATCTAGCAGGGTAGAGGTAACTGCTAAGGGTGAAAGAAACATCTATCCTTGACTATTGTGCACCTCTACATGAATTTCAGAGAATAAATACATAAGCTTCCACTTGCTACTATCTTGTTGCACTTGACTGTACCTGAGTCCTTCTGCTCAATTAAACATCTAGTGAATTTCCTTTATCAAGCATATAAGAAAGCACGAAGTCAAAAAACTGAAGGTATTCTACCCACCTTCACTTCCTCAAATTTAGATCATGCTGTGTTGATATATACTTGAGGATTTTATGGCCCGTATACACCACTAAATTCTCTTCGGATAAGTAATGTCTCCAATCGCATAATGTGTGAACAACTGCGGAAAATTCAAGATTGTGTGTCGGGTAATTTATCTCATGTGGCCTGAACAATAGAGAATTTTATGCATTTAATTGATTCCCAAGCATAATAACTGCTCCTAGATTGATACATGTTGCATCATAGTACACAGTGTAACTCTTTCCTAGCTGTATAAAATTTGAACTATCACAAAATTCAATATCCATTTTAGTTCCTAAAAGGTTGTCTCGCAGGAATATATCCATACAAACCTAACACCGCTTTTAGTCATGACTATCAATGGTGCTACTAAACACGAGAAGTCTAGTATGGAACATCTGTATTAACCATCCAACCCTAAGAAACTCCATAACTCAAAGATGTTCTTGGGCTGATCCTATGAAATCACTACTCTCACCTTCTCTGGGTGCACTGATACTCCTATCTCTAAGATGATGTGACCTAGGAAGTGAATCTGATGCATCCAGAAGTGGAACTTTGTGAGAATAGCATATAAATAATGTTATCTTAGTGTATTAAAAATTATATCAAGATGTGTGGAATCATCGTGTCGATTGTGATAATGCACCAAGATATTATCCAAAAATAAACACACCAAATGAGTCAAGATAAGGATGGAAGACACTGTTTATTAGTTCCATACTGACTTCCAACATGTTCGTGAAACTGAATGGCATAACCAAATACTCATAAAAACCATACATGCTATAAAATGTTGTGCATGGTATGTTTTATGATCTAACATGCACCTGATGGTTACTAGATATCTAGTCAATCTTTGAGAAAACCCGAGCTTCTCATAGATGGTTGAAGATATTATCTCTCTGTGGTAGAGGATATTGGTTTTTAACCATCAACCAGTTCAATTTATGATAATCCATGCATAGCCTGAGGGTACCATTCTCCTCTTTCTCAAAAGGGATAGCGAACCCCATAGAGAAGTATAAGGTTTGATGAAAACATTAGCCTCCAAATCCTCTAGCTGCCACTTGATCTCTTAAAACTCCGGCATAGCCATCCAATATGTAGGAATGGATAATGTTATAGCTCCTGGAACAAGCTCAATACATAACTCCACATATCTCATTGGAGGTAAACCTGAAAAATCATTCATGAATATGTCCCTGAAATGATAAACTTCTAGAGGAAAATCCATCTGATTTTTTCTCTATTCATCTAGATACAAACATGAAATATGGGTTTCCATCCCACCCAAACCATGATGCTCAGGTATAGATTGGATTGGATGGACATCCCATTCACCTTTTCTTAGAAACGATCCACCCTCTGGGGACGTAAAACTCACCCTACAATGATAGAAATAAAAAAAGGCACGAAAGGAAACCAACCCATCCATCCCAAGAATTACATCAAGTCCTATCATCCCTAGGAAATAGATGTCTCATATGAAGTAACACCTACCAACCTCAAGGGGACACTCCTTCAACTGATGTACACATTTCATTCTAATCCCTAACAGAGTTTCTAGTTTCATAATGTCATCATAAGTAAAAACATAGAGATGAAGGCTACCCAAAATGGGCACAGATATGAAACTATGGGAACCCCTTGTATAAAAAATTATAGAAGCTAAAATGGAGGCTAATAAGATAGTAACTATGATAGTGTAAGTCCTATGATCCTACTCATACTAGTTCTACTTCATTGCATACATCTGGACTTTACTGTGGCCTAGAGACACTACCTAGATACCCTGAGCTGATCCACCTTATTGTCTCTGTGACCACAGGGTCTTGCTACAATGTCCATGACCAGCACCATGGCCCAAGCAGACTAACTAACTCTAACTCCTTTCATGATGAGAATTTTCAGCCCATGATCCTAAAGGTGGATAATATGAAGACCCATTCTCACTAATTAGTGGTGGAAACATCTAGCAGAAGCACTGAACGTGGCCCATCTTTCCTCAAGATCTGTATTCAACTGGGTCCTATAGATATTGTTTCCTTGTATTCCCTACCCTACCGTAGTGGTATAACCTCACTTCACTACCTAAAGATACACTTTTACTGCTAACATCCCCACAAGAAACCTACAGATGTCACGTCCTACTGCTAGTTGATACTATACCAGATATCGGTTTCGAACTACCCTGTCTCGCACCTCTATATTCTATCATATTACACTCAATAATCAATTCTGGATTCACTATAGTAGATATGGTATCCAACTTGAATACATTTACATGTAATATGATATCATACTTCATTCTATCCTCAAATCACCTTGCCTTTGATACATCGTCACCCATCAAAATAGGTTTGAATCACTGGAGCTTTGTAAATTGGTCCGAGTAGTCCATAAGTGATAGTGCACCCTACTATAGATGAATAAACTCTTGGGATATATTAGAACTCAGTTTCATAGAGTAGTAGTAGTCATAGAATATTGTATAATAATATCCACATGTCATATCCCGATGATGCACCACCTAACTGATAACATCCCACCATCTCTTGGAGGAATCATGATGCATATATGTCGTGATCTTTACCCTCCTCTCAGGAGGTTCCTTTAAATTCTTGAAGATTGAAAACATGGCATCTAATAATGAATATGCAGCATGTGGTCCACCATCCCCCAAAAACAAGGGCGGATGATACTTCTAGAACACTCATGTCATCTCTTCTATAGATGTGGCAGACTATGGTGATCCATGAAAGGCTTGCATAAACCACATAAAGTCCTCACAAAACTTTTAATCAGCACCTATGTTCAGTATAATAAAAGGTTCCATGACTAGCACAATTGGAGGATCCACTGGTAGCACATGGCCTACTACCACCAAGGTATGATCATCGCTACCCTCCTAGCACATAGCCTAAGGTCATTGTGGTTACATGACCTTATAAGCCAAGAACACACCTCTATACAAGATCAATTCAAAATTTTCAAATCAAAAGTGTCGATACAAAACAAGATAGGTCAAAACCTTCCTCTCCAAACTCGCCTTTATACTAGCCCCATGGGTTAGGTCTAGGTGCCAAACAACAAGTGATACCACCAACAACTCACTACTAAGGATGGTTCTGGTCATATTCTCTATGAAACCCCATTTTAATTTAACTCACTCCACTCTTGAAGGGTATCCCAGTGGTATTATGAATTATGATCAGTGGGGTCCATACTCCCCATGAATCAATTTTTGGAATCCCCATACAACACATCATGAAACAATTCAATTCAAATCTGCCACATGATCCACTAAATTATTATCCAATAGGACCCATACACCTCAGGCACCAAAGCTTGGAATCCATCCAATCCACACTGTAATAGTTTCCAGTATACCTAACACATTATAGGGAATATTTATCATAACATCTATCAAAACATCATGCAATTAGTAATGCTCTATAAATGGAATAGAAAATATTCATGAGATGTTTTTTCTATAAAGTTACTATATGATGCATGAGATGGCATAACCTCAACTCATCAAGTTACAACACAATAGACCCCCAAATCAAATCAATAATAACAAAACAATACAAGTGTAACACCTAATGGTGAAATCTAATTAATTGTAATTGATCAATATCTATAAATATTAATTAAATTCGAGGAAATTTGTCTTTCCTCTGTACATGGGTTAAAAACTCTTAATCATAGCTTATTAAAAAAATTCATCTCATCTATATTTTATTCCATTATTTCAAAATAGTAAATCAAACCAGAAAAGAGATCTATTACCACTTTATAATGTTCCAGGTCTGGATGCCACCGAATAGTGCTCCAAGACTAGTTGGCCACATGGCCTCAAGCACATCTCCCCAAAAAAACCCGAGGATTATGACTAGCATCAAGGGCCTAGGTGAGATAGTGGAGAGACTATGCCCTTATTATCATATTTTAACACATCGAAAACAATATCAACTCAATAGAGTAAGCAGTAATACCATAAAATAGAAGTAAATAGTGGAAGAATGATAATATAAATAACCTGATGTCATCTCATAAAAAAAATGATGTTACATGTAACATGTTCTATAAAAAACCCAAAAGAGGTTACAATTTAATCATATAAAATATAGGTACCAAAATAATAGATGTCCAAAAGAATATCATAAGTATAGTAAGCCTCACATCGTCCCATGCTCTCCCACTTCTAATAATCAAATCAAGTACCTATAGAAGGATGATTTCCCTTATCATTACCTATAATAATATAATATATTTTGGCCCACAGCATGACCCAAACAAGGGGTGAGACAAAATTCCAGTAGGAAACCACCCATGGTCTATGACAATCTGTTGGTGAGAATATATAACAACCAATGTATTAAGAGTGGAATCATATTGTTAGAAAGTACTCAAAAGTAAACAATCTTACAATAACTGATTTCCATTACATGTTCAATTATCAATTCAACTACAATTTAATTCTATAATTCTCAAGATCCATCCTAATCTTGGAATCCCACATGTAACAGTAAGAAAAAAAGATACCTCAGAATGTTATCTAAACAAGTATAAGTATAGGTTGAATTCAATGTTGTGATTTGGCTTGGTAGACACAACATAATTCATTTCATTTTTATATTCAATTAATAACCTAATCCCATCTTTGACATTCCTAAATTGGAATTGAAGTAATACTCCATGTGTAATCTTGACCAACACCCTATATGCATGTTCTATTGAATCTCTTAGGAAACTGACATCACTCTAGGTGTGGTATAAGTTCATGTCAACTGAGTCTATCCTTGACAGTCCTATAAGGACCCCAAAGTATCACTCATGACATATAAATCAAATTCTTCTCAATAAAATCCATGGAACCCTTGGTTCACTAGACAGTTAAGTATATCCTCAATGATCCCATCCATGGAATCCATGGTTCCATCATGAATTTAACATGATAAACCCCTTTAAGACCATCCATGGAATTCTAAACTGAATCCATGGTTCACCCAAGGTATAATATAGAATAATGATATGATCTCATCCATGTAATTCTAATTAGAATCCATAATTCACCCAATTCTATTTACCATTTAATAATTCAAGATTCAATTAAACATTTCATTTGTCATGTTATGTTTAAAACCTAAACACATCCAATATCACTTACCACCAAAAGGGTGTCTCGAGAAAGGAAAAAACTCATAAGGATTTGTCTTCATTAATTAACATGGGAACAATTATCATAAAAATAATCACATATAATTAAAACTATTTAATGGATTTAGCATTAAATAACTCGTGTGGGTTGATTCACAATTCGAGAAAAACATTACAATCATTCTTAAACAAGAATAGGCATATAAGGGTCAACAGTCAAGTCACACATCCCATACCCTTAATTAGCTGGATTAAAATTCAACACCATTGAAATCTCGTTAAATAATCAATTAATTTTTGACAACCTAATAAATTGAAACAAAGGCATACTTCATAGGCATACAAGGCCAAATATCTATAACGGGTCATCCAAAGAAAATAAACCATCCAGTAGCCCTTAATCAAGGTATAAAACCTAAAACATGCTTCAAAACATCTATTCAATTACCTAAACCACAATAGAAAATAATAGGGTTCATTTATAAATTAAGTAGAAACCCCAAAAATGGGTGTGCGTCACTCCGTCACATATAAACAACTTGACAATTAGAAAAAGACATAAGACCACCTACCTTAGAGTAATTCTAGATAGTTCATCTAGTATCGGGCTCTGATTCACTATGATTTGGTAGAAATCAAAATAATTAATAAATAATGGGATATTAGGGCATATGAGCCTAAATCTAAATAGTGAATCTATTGTTCTAAAGATCAAGAACAGCTAAAAATGAGTCGAGGACTTACCGTTACGGGTATAAGCATACGAATGATGCTCGATTCAGATATTTGATGGGGATGGGATCTAAAAATGGAGAATATCTTTCAAAGTATGCTTCCAAGCATAACCCCTGATGTATAACAAAAGATGAGAAGTGATGTTTTAAGATAAAAAAAATCAGGTGAAAAAGGGCCGTTTACCCAAAATATCTTGGTCACACTGTTTTTGCGCATTTTTTTCAAACTGTGAAAAAACCATGAAAAGATTACTATATGTCTTGGAATAGAACACGGTTACCCCACATAATTTCTCCAACCATGCAGACATCATGTGGATGCCACTATCAAGTCTTCGAAAAATAGCAGACATTTCCACATGGTCGTGCAGACCAACCTTCATGGTTTGTATTAAATGTGCGGCCTCCTCTGTTCACCCAAAAACTCTAGTTTCAGGCTTCATACCAACCCTAGACACCCCATAGACCTCCATGACCATAACCATAATTCACATATGTATATTTTAAATTAATTAAACTGATAAAATATTTATAGAATCAGGATACTTACCTCAAAAATGAACTGGGTTCTTACCACATCTAACTCCAAATAAAGTGTTGGGTAATTTTGTTCTTTAATCTTCAATTGTTTCTATAAATACTTTGTAACCATGATATTCTACAAAATAACACATCCCAATCCTTTATTTCATGCATCACTATAATTAGAAATCCTTCTCCACTATAGGGTAATGTAAGAACATGTGATTTCACTAATATTATATTCAGTTCCTTGAAATTTTTCTCACATTCATCTAACTAGAGGAACATGGCTCCATTTCGAGTTAACTTGGTCATAGGATTATATATCCATGATAAATTCTCCACAAACCATTGATAATATCCCCCTAAGATAAAAAAATATGGATTTTATTCACCGGGGATGTTCTAGGAAATCATTTAGTAGACACTTTCATTGATGTGTCTACTGATAGACCATCACTTGAGATTATGTGACCAAAAAATGATACCTCTTACAGCCAAAATTCACACTTTGTAAATTTCCCATACATTTTAACATTCATTAGGTACTTTAGAACCACTCTCATTTTGTCTTCATTCTCTTCCTTTCTATTTGAGTATATAAGAATGTCATCTATAAATACTACCACAAACAGATCATGGAAATCTATAAAGACTATATTAATCAAATATTCAATGATTTTAGGTGAATTAGTAAGAACCAAAAGGAATTTCTATATATTGATTTTGTCCATACCTTATATGGAATGTTGTCTTGGATATTTCCTCTTTCTTAACCCTCAATTGATGATATCAGAAATGAAGTCCCACTATGGAAAAGCATTGAACTCCATGTAGTTTCTCTAATAAGTCATCAATACAGGGAAGATGATACATGTTCTTGATCATGATCTTATTCAACTCCCTATAATTAATGAATAGTTGAATTGATCCATAATTATTTTTCAAAAAAGAATAGCTTCATCCAAACATAACAATCAAGGCCAAATGAATCCCTTTTCAAGGATTTATTAGTGTTACTTCTTTAATTCCTTTAACTCAATTGGGTCCATTATATTGGGATTCTTTGAAATTGGGGTTCTTCCAACTGTGGGTTCTATTGATAACTCAAATTAATTTTTTGGTGGAAGTCTAAGAAATTATTATAGAATGGAATTAAAAAATTCATTATAATAGGAATATTATTTATTTTTAGTTTCTCCCCAACCATTTGAGATAAAATCCCTTCTGAAAGGGAATTAAGACCCATGCACTCGATGTAATCTCTAAAGTAAGGTCATAAATGTCATCCCATTGATAGATAATCATAGGTATATTTGGAATATCAAACAAAATTTCCATTCCCTGACAATTAATGTTGGAATTATACAATGAAATCCAATCCATACCTAAGATGGCATCAAATTACAAAAAATGAAGAATGAAAATATTTGTAGGAAGTGAATTCCTATAAACGTCAATCTGATAGGACTCATGGATTTGATATGTGATCATCATAACAATAGTGGTTTTCATTTCTAATTCCACTTAAAATAATTTAGGGTTAATCTTAATACCCTTAGAAAATTATTTAGATATTAAATTGGGGGTAGATTAAAACTCAAATAAGACATTAGATGTTCAATAGTGGATGGATAGTGTACCTTTCACCACAATGTTATCTCCACCCTCATAGAAAACATTGATTACATTATATTTCCATTTTTTCCTTGACTTAAGAAGTCATTGGAATTGATCGTTATCATTAACACATAGGTTTGGTAAATAGTTAGTATAATTTTCATTCTCCTTGCACTTTAAGTGCTGAAGTGGGGGATGTTCATTATTTATGGCATTATCTTTATTTTCATTTCTAGAAAACATTTTCCTATCAATTTAACAATAAATTTATTAATGGACTTCATTTAAAAAATTAGAAAATTTATTAGTCCCCTTGAGAAAATTTTCTTCATGCCTCTTTTTGCACTTATATCATACAGGAATTATCATCTTCTTCTCTCCATGGTTTTTATATTTTCATTTAAACTACATATTTCTTTTCTTTTCAAAACCTTGAGATTGATACACATCCCCAAACTCCATTTCCACCATGATAGAAAAATGAAAAATATATTAATAGATACTGAATTCTATTATGGATAATGTTGTTTGGATAATTTCTTTTAATCTACACAATAATTTATCAACATTATTTTTAGTTTGGATGATAATAACAAAAGAATACATTACAAAACTTGTTAAATTAGCATCATAGGCACCAATGGATTAATCATACCATCGATTTAACTCAAGGAAATACTTAAACATAATCACAAAAAGATCAAGGAGTTTAACTTCTTCGGGAATATGTTCTTGAACTCATCCCAATCCCGAGATTCAATTTCTTCTTATTTCCTCATATTATGGATTAAATTCCACCACTAGTTCACTTCACATTCTAAACTATAAATACCCTAAATTAATTTTTCTTTTTATAAAAACTAAAGAATGGTAAATATATTATTAGTTGTACCAATACATTTTTTATAAATAATTATATCAGAATACCCACTTTAAGAAGGTGGAATTATCCTCATGAAGAGATCAATAGACCAGTGTTCCCTTATTTTTATCATTTGGAAGTTTATAATGATTCATAGCTTGAGAAAGTTATGTGAGCATAGCAGTGTAGTTTTTCATTCAAAATATCATAAATTTGGATTCACATGAGGAGAATTATTGCATTCCCTATCACACTTAGCATTGGTGTAGTTCCTTTGGGTTCTAGCCACTTAAAAACCTAAAAATAGTAGTGTAAGAAACAATAATCATAGTGGGAAACCTTATAACCCTAGAAATAACTTACAATATGTCTGGATTATGACTCCTTATGTGACTCCTTAGGTTTATCTTAGATCATTCATAACCAAATTCTATTTAAATACTTTCTTCCAGTTCATGAAGAGTTTTTTAATTACAAAAGAATATCTCCCTCGAGCGTCAATCCAAGTATGCATCAAGGCTCATTTTCGTGCACTAGTTCCCATGTGATTCTATCTAAATATAGTTTTTAGGGTCTAATTCCCCTTAGTTCATTTTTTATATATCCACATCCACTTATACTATCTAGATAGAGACGTTTCTCTATGAAACTACTCGCTCTATCCTTTTCCAAAATTCTAGGGCATTTTCCTATACATTGACTCATCCGTATACTTATACTTAATGACATTTCCATAGGTATCTCACTAAGGTTTTATCATCTAAGTTTCCAATGGTTAACCAAACCATCACTTTGATAAAAACTATAGCGACTCGTGCTTCTTATACATATAAATTACATTATTTTAGAAGAATATTAAATAAATTACACAAACACATGCCTAAATACCATATTTATTTAGTCCTTTTGGAAAAAATAAAATGTAAAATCCAGTTTAAAAGTGATCACATTATCTCTAACATGGTTCCTCGAGTCTAGAACCTGTCTTAGACACATTTTATATAATACATATCTTTATTACTAAGGTAATCGAAATATATGGATGATATCAAATGTTTAGTATGGGTAAAAAAGGGTGATATGTCAGAATAATCATCATAATAAGGTAATGAGAACATTATCACAACATTAGGAGATCATACACTACTCATTTATACATAATAAATATTCATGGAATAATTACTAGTTTTTTAAAAGACATTAATCATAAAAAAATCAAGATAATAATCCATGAAATCATAACAAAGGAATGAGACATGGGATTGTGGAAGACATACAAACGTATTAAATGACTTCCATAGTATTCAAGGATTACCTCCAATGCTATATTTGTGGAATGGTTTCTCTCCCAAAACAATATAAGTAGTTAAGGTTTTCTCCTAATACCATCTTTAGCGTATAAATTCCTTTATAAACTGGGTTCACTACCAATTCCAACCACGTCTATCTCATGAGATATAAATTGTTACTGAATGGATTGGAGGGAGATATAGGTCCCACAAACCACATAATTAAATCATACATATGACATACATAAGATAATAAAACATTAATCATATCATGAACCATAAAAGAGATGGTTTTTATTAACATCATATCATAACCCATGAAATTAAATGGGTGTCATAAAACTTTTACCATATAAAACCTAGTGGAAAAGAGATATGTTTCATAATCATTTCATCATAGAATAGCTCATGAAAGGAAGTAGTTTTCAGAATCCTTTTATCATTGTATAACCCATGGAGGAGAAATTGGTTTCATAAACAAATTTCATCTTAAACATAAACCATTCAATGAAATAATAAGAATGGTTTCCTTGGATCATATCCCCAAAGAATAATATACTATATCAAAGGATGTAATATTATATACTAAAGTATTTTTATATATTGCATTTATCATATCCTATAGAAAATAAACATTCTTTGAAAAACAATTTTTAATACATATTACATTTTTAAAACCCTTTTATTATAAATCCACATTGAAAACATATAAAGTAAAATTAAAAAATTGTTTAAAAAATTTCATGAGGAATATATTCTCTATGAATTTTTAACTGGTTATATAAATCATAAATCTTTTGGAAAACATTTTTCTATGAAAATATATTTTAAAATTTTTAATAGAATCTTTTAAATCATTGAAATCATTTTCATTGAAAATGATCTTTGAAAACCTATAAAGTATATTTGAAAATACATTAACACAATTTTTAACATTATTTATTTTGAAATAATTTTAATTTAAAAAATTCATTAAAAAATATAAAGTAACATTCAACAAATTGAGTCATCATAATAGTGTATAATTATTTACATGATGTATATGAAAAAAAGGTTCCCTTCACATTATTAGTAGAAGTCAAAAGAGACTTGATAGGAAAACAATAAGGAGAATACTTTTAAAATAATTTTGTAAAAATGAAATACAAGGAAAAATTTTATTTCACAATCATTATAGAATAATAGGACATTTTTTAAAACATTTCTATAATACTTAGTTTGGGGTGAAAATAGATTTCTGACCGATGAGGGAAATAAATTCATATTTACTTAAAAATATTTTACTAATTATCATAAGTTCCAAAGAGTGTAAAAATGGTACCATTACCTAAATATATCATGAATAACTATAAGAGAATAAAATTAAAGAATCTTTTTGATAGATGAATCATAATATTTCATCAACAAAATCATATTAATAAACAATCTCGACAAATGATGAGACTATAGCAAAGAACTCCTTCCACTTTAGTAACGTTGAATCATAAAATAAATGAATGAATAACATAAAATAAAACCCAAAATTTCATGAATTTGAAAAAATTTATGATATTACATGTCTAACATCCTGTAAAAACGCCACATGTAATAATATAGATGAATAACAGAATATACATCTCAAAGAAGGAAAATTGAGACAAAATTCCTCTTACCGTTTTGGAAATATTATAAGCATAACCCTATTAAATATAGATCCTTAAATGGAAGTGTAAATAACAAAAAAATTTGGTATAATAATCATTAATTTAATCCCTGATAATTTTATACATCATATAGAAGAAATAGATGGTGATTATATCATGTGTCCCGGAAAAGTTAAATGTGATACGTAAATCCCTTACATATGTCTTGAATCTCATTGTACTCCTTCAAACCCCTTGTATAATATATATAATATTATTATACATCTATAATAGAGCTATATTAATTTATATAATAACATATATTATTTACTTATGATCTTTTATTACAAATTTATTAACGATTCCCTGTTAATTTTATGCTTCGAGTATTAGCCGTATTGTTTTTCGTACATGGTTTGACTTTTTATTCATGGTCCTCTAACATAGGTCATAAATTCATAGTATCCAGAATGATAATTATGATATAAATATCATATATATATATATAATAAGTTTTTATAATAATCTATTAAATATATAAGTACAAAATGAAATACAACATTCATGGAGATGATAGGTCATACGTACACATCAATGATGATTTTATTTTCTTGTTGAAAAGTAATAAATGTACATGATATATTATCATTACAGAATAATTTTTATATGTTATATAAATATATATAGAACATATGTTTAATAATACCATCCTTAATATATTTTATTTAAATATAAAATGAATCTCATCAATTTGTGAGACAGTAGTCTGATGTACAAATGAATGACGTTATAGAATTCCCAAAAAATGAAAATCATGAAGGAATGAGTGATATAAAAATTAAAGATACAGAATAAAATCATAAAAATAATAAATATCGTGTATTAACTATAAGTCCATCATTATTAACAACCTTAAATAGTGGTAATGGAATAAAAAAAACATTGGTTCATGGGGCGGTAGTCTATCATACCAGAAAATGATGATTTAGTATTACATTTGATTGAAGTGTGTGGATTTTTAGTTTGTAATCATAACATAATAACATCTGAGTATATTTAATATATTTATGTTATTATATAATCCTAATATAATAAAAAATTAATGGGATTTAGGAATAAATAAAACAAAAAATTTCTTTGATGAATGTTACCCCATCTTTGGGTATCTATATTTGGTTTACATAAATGGAATTCATTGGTTTGATATATTACCAATGTGAGGACCTTATAATTGCGGTATTAACTATGGTAATATATTTTTAATAGTATTTTCAAAGCCAAAGGGATTGAGAAGTGTGATGAAGTTGGGGGCGCGGTGAGTTCCCTTTTATATTGGAGGAGGAGTGACATTATTTTTAAATTCCAGAGGTAAAATTTGTTGAGAGATCTATCTTAAATAATATGAATCAAATAATGAAAGTTTTTTATGGTTATTATATGGCCAAAAATGGTATGGGATAAGTGTAGGCTCATTTTTCCTACTTATGTTTCAACTTTAACCACTAAATTATCTTATTTTAACCTTAATCTTTGTAATTAAATTTAATTTCTTTAACTAATTAAATTGGTCAAAAATTAAGTTTAACATATTAGAAATTATAAATTATTATCATTAAAATTAAATAATCCATCATTTTAAATTATTATATAATCCATCAATAAAGGAATCTTTCAATTATAGTTCAGTGTTTTCACTATTCATACAAAAATGAAATATTTCATAAAATTCACAAAAATTCAATATAAGATAATTTTGAAATTATAAATTAAAAAATTATGTTCTTTTAATTAAATTAAATTTCTAAAATTATCAAAAATTAATTTTATTCTTATACACAAAAGGACATAAAAATCAATTCTTTTGGGAAAATAGTATTTTCAAAACATATTGATTTTATCGAAAATTATATATTTCACTATAAATATTTATTATTTATATATAAAAATTATAAATAATATTTATAAATTACTTATTACTATTTATATTAATAAATTTAACAAATAGGTTTTTAACTATATTATTTAAATAATTTAATAACAAAATTTTGTTTCGTAGAAACTCAGTATTGTGTGTAACACAAGATAAGAAAATGTTTCATATATTTCAAGATTAAATTTGTGTATATTATAAAAAAAGAACATCATGTTGTATTATGCAATGAAATCAAAAAAATAAATTTATTTTTTTAAAAAAAAGTTTCACAAAAACATGGGGTGTTATATTCCCCCCCCCCCCCACCCCCGTAAAATGATTTTCCCCCTAGAAATTTTTCACTGTGATAAAAAAATTGAGGATACTACTTCCTCTTCATATCCTTATGTTCCTAAATATCTTCCTCAAATAGGTGGTTTTTTCACAAAATATTTACCAGTTGAGTGGTATTATTTCATAGAAATATCACTATATATTCCAAAATTTCAACATGTTATTACTCCTTAAGAACATATTTATATAATAGTATGACCTCAGAGCTCATTACATGTGAAGGGTAAGGTATTTAATTCCTAATGATAGATACATGGAACACATCATGGACTTGATATTGGATTGGTGGAAGAACCAATAAATAGGATACCATCTTGATATGATTAGGAATTTAAATGTGATTGATATACCTAGGGATTAGTTTCCCTTTCTTCATGAACCTCATAACCATCTTCCATGGGTAAATTCTTATAAAACCCTTTTCACTGACATAAAATTATAGATCTTTCTGATGGTTAACAGAATAAATTTTCTACCAACTCTAATCTACCATAATATGTTGATGAATGGATCTAACATTTTCTTCCATTTTTGAGATCTAAGGTCCCAATATCTTTCTTTCTATAACTTTATTACAACATGTTGGAGCTCTAAATTTTCTCCCACACAAGGCTTTATAAGTATCCTTCTAATTTCATGACTGAAATAATTATTGTATGAATGATCAACTACAGTATGTTCTCAATCTCAACCACCTTCAAGATCCAGAGAATAACATTTCAACCAATCCTCTATCGATTAAATTGTTCTTTCAAACTTAAAATACATATAACAAAGATAAGAAGTTATGAAACTCAATTTCATATAAAGGGTTTCTATAGATTTTTCTAAAACTTTGAGGTCAACCTTGGACCCTGATCAGATACAATGTAATGTGTTACTCCATTAATCCTTGCCACGTTTTTAAAGTATATCATACAAATATTATCTAGAGATAATTATTCTATGATATAAATGATTTTTTCTAACTTAGTATGGTGATAAATTACCACCAATATATCATTATATTATTTAGAGGTTTGAGGATTCTAATGATAAAATTTATAGTGAAGTTCTCCCATTTTCATTTTGTTATAGAGAATGGACGTATCATCCCCATAGAATTTTTTATTTCATCCTTAACATGCTTGGATAATGAGCACTGAGATACAAATATTATTACATCCCTTTTCATTCCATCCCACCTGAGGTATTCATTCAAATATCTACACATCTTCATACTTACATGATGAAAAGATAGTGGATAACAATGTGATTACACTAAAAACTCCTTCTTCGAATCTGGTATGGATGGAATGCATACCCAGTTCCTAATCTTTATCATTCAATCATGTTCATGGTTAAACTCAATCACATTTATAACCTTATTTTTTGTCACAACAGCTTCCTCTTGTTCCTCTTTAATCTTTAATTTGATAGATGATTGAAAATTATATTGAGAATGATAAGAATTTTCCCCATACTTCAGGATTTCTATATTCATCCTTTAAAATCCATAAATACATAATATTTTGTTATACTCATCATAGATGAGGTAGAATGATCCTTTTGACTCGCATCATTATCCACCTTGTTCAATTTCCCATGGTGGTAATTTATTGAGCAGTTGTAATCCTTAATCAACTATGACCATTTTCTCTAGTCCATTTTCAACTCCTTCTATAGGAATATATGCTTCAAATTTTTATGATCAGTATATATGTCACACATTTCCTATAATGATAATGTATCCATATAATTTATATAAAAATGAACACATATAACTCCAAATCATGAGTTGGGGTATTTTTTTCATTAATCATGAATTATCTTCTAGCATAATTTATAAACATGTTATTTTGTATAAGAACACATGTAAATCAATATATAGATACATCACTATGGATTACAGACCTTTATCCACTGTAGGGAAATGTAAGAATAAGTTCACTGACTAACCATATCTTAAGTTCCTTGAAATTTTCCTCATATTCATCCATCCAAAGGAACACAGATGACTTCCATGTTATCTAGGTTATAGGATTATATAGTTTTTTGAAATTCCCCATAAAGCATCGATATCTTAAATCTTAAATAAGAAAATACTCATCAAAGTCATATTGGTTGTTCTAGAAAAACATTACAATAGCCACATTATTTGATGGATCTATTTATATATGCTCTATTCAGATTATATCACACAAAAAAGGAACCCTTTTTCATCCAAAATTAACACTTTTTAAAAAAAAATTATAGTTTCTCCTTCATTATGGTCTTTAGTAGAATTCTTAAGTGGACTTCATGATCTTCCTTTAACATTGAGTAGATAATAATTTCATACATAAATACTACCACAAAATTATCAATGTAATATTTAAAGACTCTATTCATCAAATAAATGAATATAAAAGGGGAATTATTAAGACTAAAAGGAATCACTATATATTCTCATAGTGTATATACCTTATATTGATTGTTATCTGGGGTATATTCTCAGTTTTAACCCTCAATCAAAGATATCCATAATGATGTTCAATCTGGTTAAGGTAATGATCTCTAAAAAGTTGATTAAACAAGTCAACAATATAGGGAAGTGTATACTTGTTCTTGGTTTTGATCGTAATTGACTCTTGATAATCAATTCAGAGTTTCATTGATCCAACATTTTTTCACAATAATAATGGTTTCACCCCATGGTGACACACAAGGATGAATTAATCCCTTGTTATGGTTTTCATGGGTTTTTTTCTTCAATTACTAAAACTCAATTGTGGTTATTCTCTATAGAGTAATTGAAATTTTTTCTAAATCAAGTGGGAGTTCTATTGAGAACTCAACTTTACATTTTAGTGGGAGACTAGGAAATTTTTATATAAAGGGATTAAAAAAATCTTTTAAAATAGAAAAATTATAATTATTGAGTCTCATCCTAACCATTTTAGGTAAATATCACTTTAGAATGAAAATTATGTCCCAAACACTGGATTTAATATCCAAAGGAAACTCATACTTATCACTACATTGACTGACGGTCATATGTTGGTTTGGAATATTTAAAATAACATCATGTCCTTGAAAATTTATGTGGGAATTATGTATAGAAGTAAAATCCATGCCTATTATAGAATCAAATTTATCTAAAGGAAGGATGAAAAGATTTATAGGAAGCACATTGCCATAAGCATCAACCAAATATGGATCATATACTTGATATGGGATCATTGTAACATTAGGGTTTTTCACTTCTAATTCCAAATGTAATAATTTGGGTGGAATCATAATACCCTTATAAAATTCAATAGATATGACATAGTAGGTAGATCCAAAATCAAATAAAACATTATCAGTTCTAGATTGGATGTTATATGTACCTTTCACCAAGTCCTTAACACACCCCTCATCATAAGGAGTGATCGTATGAGATTTTTCTTTTCTAAATGGATCAATAGGATGTTGATGTAAATCATTATCATTAACACTCAGGCTTGGTCCCTAGTTATCATAATTCCCATTCTCCTTACACCTGATACACATAGGTGAGTGAGGTGCATTTTGTGCAGTTTCATCTCTATTCACATTGTTATTGAAATTTTTTCCATCAAATCAGCAATCAGTTATCCAATGGACTTCCTTACTAAATTGGAAATATTTATTATACCACTTAAGACAAATTTATCCATGCTTCTTTCTACACTTAGACCACAATGGAAATATCATCTTCTTTTCTCCATGGTTTTTAGATTTTCCTTTGAACTCTCTCTAACTTTTATTTCAAAAACCATTAGATTGAAACAGAACTGTAACCACCATTTTCACCATGATAGAATACACAAAACCTATTCACATCAACAGAATTATCTTATGGATAACACGCTTTAGAGTCTTGGTTTTAATATACTTATGAATCGGTGAACCTTAAGTTTAGTATGGATGATAATATCATAAGCGTACCTAAAAAGTCTTGTAAAATTAACATTTTAGGTACCAATGGATTCATTATGTATTTGATTTAAATCAAGTAACTCAATCTCCATCTTTATATAAATAACATGAGTAAATTACTTACTGAGAATTATTTCTTGAACTCGTCCCAATCTATGGATTCAATTTCATCTTTCTTACTTGTATTCCTGATTAGAGCCCACCACTATTCTGCTACACATTCTAAACAATATAAAACCAAAATTACTTTTTCTCGTTTAAAAATAAGAATAAGATAAAATATATTTTCGAGGGTACTAATCCATTTTTCAGAAACAAGTGGATCATAAGATCCACTAAAATAATGAGTTTGTTTCCTCCTGATGGACACAATATAAATTTGTTCCCTCATTTTCTCATTTATAATTTCATCATGATTCATATCTTCATAAAGATATATGAGCACAACAATGAGGTCTTGTATTCCATATCCCATAACATTTGAACAATTTAAGAGTATAACAATTTCATTTCCCATAACATTTAGAATTAACACAGTTCCTTTGGGTTCTATACATTGACTAAAACTAAAAATCATATTGTATGAAACATTAGTCATAGTGGAAAATATTATAATCAGGTAAATAACTTATAGGATGTATAAATTAGGAAATATTCTCTGAAAACAAAGTTTTATCTTAGATAATTCATAGTTAGCTAATTTTTAAATTATTTCTGATGCTTCATGAAGATTTAGTAAATTCCCAAAGAATATACCCTAAGATTTTCAAACCAATTGTACAGTAACTCTTGTTATCATGCACCAGTTCCCGATCATGTCTAACTTAATAAATTGTTTTCATGGTTGTTTCCCCTAAGTACATATATTCGATATCCACATGCACATTTAATATCATGAAAATTATTTTTTTACAAAACTGCTCGCTCTATCCATTTAAAAAATTATCAGACATTTTCCTATAGATAAATTCATCTTTATACATATCCTTGGAGACATATCCTTAGGGATCTCACAATGTTTTTCTCATCCTAGTTTCAAAAGGTCAATTAATCCATCACCCTGATACTGAATATAACGACCTAAGATTATCATACGTAAACATTACATCATTTTTCTTGGAATATTTAATACATTACACAAAAACATGACCAAATACTGTATTAGTTTAGTGCCTTCGGAGACATGGAAACATAAACACAGGTCCATGCGTGAGCTACATTATATACCACTAGGTTCTTCATGACTGACACACTTATTGAACATATAATAAATAATATATATATTCATAACATGGGGAATGGAAACATAAGAAACGGTGATCTAAGATGCTCAACAAAGGTAAAAAAGGGATATCCAATATCATAATCATGAGAATTCGGGTATGAGAACGTGGTCATAATATTATAAGATCCTACCCAATATATCAAAGATCACAATCAAGAGTAATTTCGTAATGATAAACATTCTATAAGATACAAATAATAATGGAATCAAGATCATAATCCTTAAAATCATAACATATGAATGATACCTGAAATTGTTGGAGACACATAAACATATTCAATAATTTTCATAGTAGTCAAGGATTACATCCAAGGCTATCTTACTGGAATGGGTTCTCTCCCTAAACCATCTTTGTAGTCCAGGATCACTCCCATGACCATCTTGGAAGATAAAGAACATTATTGAACTGGGTTCACTCCCCATTCCATCCATGTCCATCTCATGAGATATAAATCATTACCAAATGAATTGAAGGGATATATAGGTCCCATACATCACAAAATGAAATCATACATATGGGTTCTTCAATATAATAATACATTCATCATATCCTAACCCATAAAGAGATGCATGATTCAGAAAGATCAAATTATAACCCATTAAATAAAATTGGTATTATAAACATTTCATCATATCATATACTATGGAAAAGCAATATGTTTCATAATAATTTCATAATAGAATAACCCATGAATGTTTGCAGGGTTTATAAGTCTTTTACTATGATATAACCCATGGAAGAGAAAGAGGTTTCATAAACAACTTATCATCTTAAACATAAACAATTAAAATTAATAATAATAATGGCATCCTTGGATCATATCTCTAATAAGGAAAAAACTATATCAAATGAGATCATCTTAGATGGATAAGTATTTTAAAGTATCACATGGATAATTTATTAAGGGAAATAAAAATTCCGTGAAAATAACTTTTTAATATAAAAAACTTTTTCAAAATCCTTTTATTTGAAAATCACTATTAAAACATTGGAAGTAAAATTTTCATCTCATTTAAAACATTTCATTAGTAAAATATCATTTCTTCTTTGTAAATTTATTTTTAAATCAAAAAAAAATTAGAAAAAAAAATTATTTTAAAATGTCATTGAAAACTTAAAAATGAATATTTTAAATCACTAAAATCCTATTATTTTAAAATAACCATTTAAAACATATAAAAGATATTTTAAAATAATATAAAACACCTTTAAAACCTATCTTTTTTTGAAATTATTTTCCTTGAAAATAATCACTAAAACTCATAAGAAACAACATCAAATATTGGAGTCATGATGGTGGATAATTTTTTACATAAAGTTTAGGTAAAAACAGGGTTACTGACACATTTTTAGTGAGAGTCAAAAGATCCTTGATAGGAAAATTAAATTAATATTCATTTTAAAACAATTTTTGTAAAAATTTAAAACATGGGTAAAAGTGTATTTATAAATTATAGGATAATAGTGTAAAATTTAAAATTCATTTATAGAAAACATATATTGGGAAGAAAAATTATTTCTCACTGAAGAGATAAATAAATTCATATTTACATAAAATTATTTTCTTATTGATAATAAGTAACAATGAATTGATAAATGGTACTATTAATTTAAAAAAACATGAATAACCATATGTTAGGAAAAGTCTCAACAATTCTTAATATACCGGTTATATCATTTCATGAATTGGATGAATAATCATAAAAAATCCTAAAAAATGATGATAATGTAGAAATAAACTCTTACCATTTTAGTAACTTTTAATCATAATCACCGTGAACTAATAACATAAAATAAAAAATAAAAATAATATTTATTATGAAAAAATTAATCATATAACATGTCATTGGGGTTTTATATACACCTCATGAAAAAATATAGGTTCCTAATATAATGTAAATCTCAAAGAAGGAAAATTGAGACAAAAATTCCTTTACCATTCTGGTAACATTTTAACCATAACCCCATAAAATTCTGATCCTCATATATATGTTTTATTAAAAGAAATATTTAATTATAATGATCATAATCTACATCCATTGGCATTTTATAATCCAAAAATAAGAAATATTTGTTGAATATATCATGTGTCTCACAAAAGTAAAAAGTGAGACATAAATCTTGTACCATAAGTCTTGACTCTCCTCACACTCATAAAAACCTCCTATATTATACATAAAGTATTATTATAAATTTATAATAGAACCATATTAGTATATATAATACCATATATTATTTTATTATGAAATTTTATAACACATTTATTAATAATTCCATGTTAATGTTACATTTTGGGTAATTACCACATTATTTTTCATACATGTTCTAACTTATTATTCTGAGTCCTCTTCTTTATATCATGATTTAATAATCTCAATAATAATCAACCTTATACAAAAAAATATATATTTTAATTATATAATAATTTATAATAATCTATAGAAGATGGAATTTGGAAATGAAATACATCATTCATTGGGGCAATAGGTCATACGTATGCATGAACATTGTTTTCATTTTCTTGTTGGAATATAGGATATGTTATCATTAAATAATAATTTTTATGTCATATATATTTATATCAAAAAAATTATTAATACAGAATTTAATTCATTTCATGTAAAACATGAATGAATCGCATCGCTTCGTGAGGCGGTAGTCCGCCATATACACGAACTACATTATCGTTTCCCCATAAAATGAAAAACATAACAGTATGGGTGATATAACAACTAAAAAATATTAATAAATATCATAAAAATAATAAATATCATATATAAAATATAAATACATCAATATTACCTACCTTAAAATGTTTTAATGGAATAACGCACGACATCGGTTTGTGAGGCGGTAGTTTGTTGTACACACAAACAATGATTGCTTATCCCATTTTATGAAAGTATGTGAAGTTGTAATTCATAAAATTAACAAAATTATATATAAGTATATTGAATATAAATAGGTTATTAAATAATAATTATATAAAAATTAATTAAGTGGTTTGAGTAATAACTCTAACAAAAACTTTTATTGATGAATGTTACACCTTCTACGGGTATCTTCTTTTAGTTTTAACAAAAGGACATCCTTGGTTGGATTTTTTCACAATTAGAGGATTCTATGATAAAGGGAGTTATGTTGGGAATAGTTATAGATAGTTATTTTCTAATAAAATGTGCTTATAAGGTGAGAATAAGTTAGGTATTGGGTTAGTGACTTTTTATGGTGGAGGAGGAGTGGTATTCTATTAAATACTAAAAAGTAAATACAATTGGGAGGTATAACTTAAATCATGTGCCTAAAATAAGGAAAAAAATTTGATAAAATAAGGTTTATTTTATAAATATTGAAAAATAATTTGTTTTACATGTTTCGGGTCATTTTTACACGTTATGTTTTATGTTTGACCCCCAAATAATCTTTTTTACATTAATCATTGTAATTAATTTTAATTTCATTCACTAATTAAATTGGTCAAAAATTAAGTTTAACATTTTATAAATTATAAATTATTAATATTCAAAATATATACAATCCATTTTTCTAAATTCAAACCATATAAGTGGAGGAAGTAATTTGAAATTAATCCCACTAATGGGATGAGGAAAAAGTTTTTTAAAGTGGAAATTTTTAGAAGATTCAATTTTTTTTATATCCAATTTCAATTTGAAATTAGTTCCAATTACCTAATATGTATTAAATTATGTATAAAAAAACTAATTATAATTTAAAAAAATTAAAATATAATTTAACTATATAAATAAATTATACAAAAGGGTAGTTTTAAATTATAATTCATTATTTTTTACTATTTATTCAAAACAGAATATTTCAGAAAAATACATAAAATTCACCCAATACTAATTTTGACATTCTAAATTCAAAAATGAGATCATTTTACTATTTTAAAATTCCATAATGTTCCAAAATTAATTTTTTTATTGTTCAAATAAGGACCTGAAGATGTGTTTTTTAGGGAAAATTGTATTTTCAAAACATATTTATTTTACTAAAAAATTGTATATTTCACTATCAACATGTTTTATTGATATAAAAACATTATAAATATTATTTAAAATTTAGTTATTGAAATTAATATTACACATTTTTAAATATATTTTATAACCATATTGTTCAAATAATAATAATAATAAAATGTTCGTTCATAGAATCTCATTGTTCCATGTAATGAAAGATAAGATTGAACTGTGTATAGGGAAATCTTAAATTGGTGTAGTTTATAATGAAATTATAACATGGTTTAGTATTAAACACTATCCATCAAATAAATTTAATTTATTCAAAAAAAGTTTCATAAAAACTCAGGTTTTTAAATTCTTTCACGAGGATTATTATTCAAAAGTTACTCAATAAATAAAGGATTCTTTTCTCTATTTTCTTTCATTGATACATACCTTTTGTTATAAACCTATGTTATTTCAAGAGGTTTATATAAAAACCATATACATTTAATATCATGAATTTATTTATCCTCATTATATTTTCTAATTCATTTTATGTTATTCCATCACGGGGGTTAGGAAATCAAGTTTACTAAATTTGTTTGATTTTATGTTACAATCTCACTGTTTATCCGGATTCTTTGCTATTATGTTTATGGTGATAAAATATATTTATCCATTTCTCAAAAAATATCATTAATTTTTTTAAATTATATTTATTTCATGATAATGAATTTTTTCACTTCACTTTTCTCTCATTATATACTCATATATTCAAAATCGAATTATTTTAATATAAATTATATTTTCGTTAGAACCCATTTTTTCTTAAAAGAACGTATTTTATAAAAATTTATTCAATTTTTTTAAAATTTAATTTAAATGATTTATTAAATAAATTTTTATCCATGTATTTTATTTCAAAAGAAAATTAATATGAATCTTCAGGTCATTTTAAAAAAATAATGTGTGGTAGGATTTTACCAAAAATATGAAAAGAATAATTGTTTTTTAACGTACATGACATGAATAGTATTCTCCTTTTCATGACTAAAAAATTATTTCAATATTCCCTTACATATTATCAAGCTTATTTTAAAATAACAATTTTTTTGTAATATTTGGGAAATTTTTAGATTTTATGAATATTAATTAAAAGATGACTAATTTTTAAATTGTTTTTTTTAAATTATTTCCAAAGTGGAAATGATGTTTTCCTCAAGAAATGAATAAATTGATTTTTTAAAAATCCTTTATATGTTTTAAAGTTTATTTTCAAATAAAATTATTCACAAAATTTTTTATATATTTAAAATTTATTTTCCAAAGAAATGTTATTTTCTTTAAAAAATGTTTCAAATTAAAAATCAAAAATATTTCCATCTATAAAGAAATCCATTTATGTTACTGATACCTTAAATGGGATATTTTCTATGGAATCCATTATTATTATTTCTCAAAAATTATTTTTTCTACGATGGCATGGTTTTTATGAATGTTTTTTATTATCCCATGAGTAATGCCATGTCAAAGTTCTTATAAAAACCAATTATTTTTTCATGAGTAATGCTATAACAAAATGATGAACTGATTATAAAACATGTCTCTTTTCTATTGGTCTAGATATTGTGAAATTTTTATTAAATAAATTTCATTTCATGGGTTATGAAATGATGAAATTTTTATGATACTATGTTCCACATATGTATGATTTTCATTATCATATGGTGGTTATGGTATAAACAAGGTTGGTGGTTATGTTATAACCAAAGATAGAGGGACCTATATATCATTCCAATTCATCATATAAATATTTATATCTCTTGATATAGACATGACTAGAATGGGGAGTGAACCTGATTTAGTAAGACAAGGCTAGAATGGGGAGTAAACTCAGATCTATTAAACAGGGCTAGAATAACAATTGAACTCAGTTCAGTAAGAAAGTGTTGGAATGTGGATTGAAATAGGTTCAGTGAGACCTTACTAAAACAATGAGTGAATTCAATTCAGTAAGATACATTTTCCACATTAATGGTCTTCTGATTGAAACTTGACTACTATGACAGTTTTCGAATGTATCAATTCAAATGTGATAGCCTTGGTAGTGATTCATGACTATTATGGAAATTATTTTCTATACCTATGTGTACTCCACAAATATATGTCTTATTACTATTTTATGATATCATATATCATGCTCATGAATAAAATATTATTCATAACTTATGAAAAACAATATTTTTTCCATGACATATTTCTATGATCTTTGATATGCAGGGTATGGTTTTATAATTTTATGTTCTTGTTCTCATAACCTTATGTTTATATTAGGTATACGTATATTTGTTATTTACCCTTAGATATCATCTAGTCTCACCCTTTATAATGATTCATTTCCCCATGTTATTGAAAAAAATTATGTATAGTATGTCAAGGAATATTACTAAATAGGATGATCATTGTGTGAAACATCAATGTAATTTCACCAAATTATAATATTGTGTTCTATGTTTCAAAATAAACTAAACTATTACATCCCCAATAGGTGTTTTTGGGTAATGTATTGAATATTAATCTAAAATGATGTATTATACATGTCTGAGAATCTTGGATACCTTTATTTGGTTTAAAAGGAAATGTTTTTTTAAACATTGGAAACTATGATGGGGAATATTTTGTGAGGTCCCTATGGATATTCATATAGATATGTTTAGGGATTTCAGTATATATAAGTTTAAGGATAAGTCAATGTATTGGAAAATGTCTTGGAATTTTGGTAAATGTTAGTGCAAGTGTTTTTTATTCAATTAAATAATTTTTTTGATAATACAACTGTATTTTTATATTGATTATATGTACCTAGGGGTAAAACCCCCAAATATAAAATCTTGAGGTAGACTCAATCAGGAACTGTTTCATGAAAATGGGCCTTCCATTACACCTAGTTTGAAACTTACAGGGGTATATTATTTGTAAATTCACAAACTCTCTATGAACCATCATGAAGGATTTAAATAGATTATGACTATGAATGAAATAGGATAATCCTTGGTTTTAATAGATTTAAAATAAGGTCTCATTATTTAGACATCATATATGTGATATTTCATGATAATGTGGTTTTCCACTTTGATTTGTGTTGCTCACACTATATGTTTTTGTTTTATTCTTTGGAAGGAACCAGAATGAATATGGTTAACATTGAATGTGATGAAAAATTTTCTAATGAGATGAAAAATGGGATGATGACTGGAATAAATGATATTGTGATTATACCAAATTAGTTACCATATATCATGATTAACAAAATGTAGCTTAGTCGACTCTCAAACTCACCAAAGAAGATAAAGAAATTGTTTTCTATGTGTCTGGGTAGTAGAGACCATAGAGGAAAGAATATTCATTTTCCCTTATGTCTAGAATGTGGGAAGAAACACCCTAGTGGATGTCTAATAGGAACACGAATATGTTTTTAAAGTATAAAAGAACAACAAAACTAAAGTTACTGTGATAGGAAAATGAAGAGTTTGGTAAACTTAATCGATGAGAACAATGGTCTTCTTAAGGTATCATCGATGGTTGAATTATTTAAATATAGAAGATATGGGAATTATGAATATAATTTTCATAAAGATAAAGTTCATAAAATGAATCAACATGATGGTATGGTTAATGGTTATATTGATTATGATTAGGAGATAAAAATAACATATAAATGGAAATAAGTATTACGGAATAAGATGATAAAGCCTAGTCAAAGCCTCAATAAGAAAGTGGGTAAATTGTGGTATTTATGTATTGAAATTCAAATATTATGTTATCTGAATTTTGAAATATATATGTATTTCTTATTATAAGATTTTTATTATGTATTTGAAATAATATGTTGAATGATGTTTTGTAAAACTGGTTTAATTTAAAGGTAATTAATAAGGGAATATAACCCTTCATATGTTCCTGAGGATGACATTATGTTGTTGTGAAACAGAGATGATTAATATAGATAAAGTAAAATAGATGGTTCTGATTACAATGTCATTGATTATAGATTTTTTTGTAAATATATTTATGATATAATTTTTTGATTTCACATCATTTTTGGATTTATGGAATATATTTAATAATATATGTTTCATATATATAATAAGGAAGAATGAATATTTTTAGTAATTTTTTGTGGTAATTTAGTATAATACCTTGTACCAATAGAATACATAATAATGGTATTCCAATTTTTAGTATGTTGTAATCATGAACTACTTTATGATATATGGTGGATCAATGTTATATTGATTTTGTGAAATTTATTGACCCTATTTTTAAAGTTTTGAATTTTAATATTTTAGAATGATCACAATGTTAACCATTTATGTAGTGGTTTAAGTTCAAACTTTTATGTGGTTTAAGAGATTATATGACTATATGAAGATTTATACATATCTTAAAATATGTGATAACCATTTTTTATTAATGATAATAGAATATTGGTGGAATTTATTATCATTATATTTATGAATCTTAAGATCTTTTAGTTCTTTAGGAATAAAAAAATCACCTTCACTTCATATAGTAAGAGATGTAGTGGGAATTGATCAAGGAATAACCATAGAGTGAGTTTGTATTTTTGATGTTGAACGAAATCAAGTATGTATATCTTCTTTGGAAAATTATTTAACATTAGTAAAATTAAATTCAAATAAAATAATGTCTTGTTATCATTATTTTTCATGATTTTGGTGACCTTTTTCAGGCCTATTTAGTTTTTGGTTTTTTGTTCGTCAACAATCTCCAGATCACCAAATTTCTTATGACCATTGATCTTTATCACTCTCTACATTTATTTACACTTTTTTTTCATATCCAAATCATCACTTCCCATAAATTCTCTTTAATGTGGAATCCTAGTTATGATTTACATTTGGTAATCTTTATGATTCCAGCATTCCATTCTTATGGGAAGTTTTATTATTAATTTGTAAGAGATGGGTTTATAGGAATTTTTTCAAATTTAATCCTTTGATGACTAAGAAAAATATTGAGGGTGGAATATATTTAAGGGGAGTATAATGTTACACTCAAATAATTATATATATATATATATATATATTAAATTAATTTAATCCTTTCAATGTCTTTAATTTCACACATCCCCAAATTTATATTTTGTTTTAAGAAATAATTGAGTTTATTTTTCATTACACACAACACTGAGTTGGGATACTATTACACAAATTACTGAGTTTATCTTACATTACACACAACACAAAGTTTAACCAAAACATGAAATATAATTAAAATATTATTATGGTAGTTATCACATATTCATTGTAATATAGGGTACGAATTGGATTAACTAAATTATGAAAATATATGGTTTACACATGTATACATAATGAAATACTTGGTGAACAATTATTTATAATATTAAATTAAATCCTTTTGGAAATAATCAAAATCATTTGTTGAAAAAAAAAATTATGAACATAAATGAATTTTAAATAAATAAATTGAAAATATTATTTTTGGTGAATGATTTTAATGAAATTTATTTATTATTTATTCAATAAAAGTTTTAAGATTCATCTTGTGTTATTTCTAGATAATAAATAATAATAAATAAACTTTTACTCTAAAATATTTGTATTTTCTAGAAAGAAGTTTTATTGCATTTTCACACTTATTTTAAAATTAATTTTTGACACATTTATAAATATAATTTTCAATAATAAACATAATTTTTTATTCATAAATTCAAAATTATTTAATGGTGATTTTCCATAATTTCTCTAAAATTATTTATTTTTTTATGAATTGAGAAAAATACTAAATTTAAATTGATAACTACCTTTCATTTAATAATCTATAATGTTAAATAAATTCATTAACTCTTTTTGAATTGAACTTAGTTAAATTATAAATATCTTAATTAAATTTAGTTCAATGGAATCAATTTAATATAAAAAATCAGAAACTTTTGAACATTTTCTCTTTAGAAACCTACTTTCTCATCATCTATGCGAGATTAATTTTAAATCCATGTTTTCAACATTAATGAATTGAATGTTAAAAATAGATTCCACATTTTGAATCAGAATAATCTATAATATATAATTAGTTTAACTTAATATTTAACAAAAATTAATAGTGAATACAGAAAAAATTAATCACCGTGATTAAGGTAAAAAAAAATTATCATGGGTTTAAATAAAAATACAAGGGTAAAAATCACTATAAAATTTTCTAAAAAATATTTTCTGGTTTTATTTTCACCATTAAACCACTATTTTTTTTTAATGATTAATTTTTGACCCCTTTTGCATATGATAAATGTGGGAGCACTCAATTCTTCTCAAAAATATTAAGTGTGTCCTCTCCCCCACTTATTAAAGGTAACCCCCTATCCTATATTTTCACACCATCAACCATTTTTTTTTTGGCCAATACAATCCGAAATTACTTTCCAACTTCCCTCTTCTCATCTTAGAAGCCTCAGGTTGGGAATAAATCCAACCTAGGAAATCTATTGTGAAAACCTATTGAAGATACCCGAAGAAGAGGTTACATTCATCAATGAGAATTTTTATATTATTTATTTCTCAAAATAATTTAATTATTATTATAACATGAATATATAATAATTTAAATATCATAAATATTATTATATTTTGTTTTTTTATGTATACAAAATAAAACCACACACACTTCCATCACATGGTTTATGAAATCATCATTCGTGTTTATAACAGACTACCGTCTTGTGAAGCGATGTCGTTAGTTTTTAAATTACCACCTCTAAAGGTTGATGTAACAAATTATTTACTATTTAAATATGATATTTATGATATTTATGATTTTATTATGATTAATTAATTATTATATCACACATGCCATTATGATTTATATTTTGTGGGAATACGATAATGTCATTCGTCTCTGTGGGGAACTACCTCCTAGCGAAGTGATGAGATTCATTCACTATTTAGTGAAATGTATAAAGGATGGGTTAAATAATAAACTAGTACTCTGCCTGTACGATTCACAACACTGTAAAATAATTCTTATTATTAACTATAGATTACTATTTATAAAACACAATAGTTTATTATCTGTCTTCTTAAGAGTACTATTTCTAATAGTTGTGAAGAAACAGTAACGTTTAATGTATTTTAGTCACAAATTAGTGGTGAATAATTAGGAATTATAAGTGAATATATTAAGAAGACATCAATATAAAATTTTAAATTAAGATACATCAATTGTAATGTGAAACACTTTGGAATAGTCAAGGATGTAAACCTGACGTTAATACAAACTGCATTTAGGAAAAAAATATTGCATACTATGAAAGACAAAGTTAAAGAGGAGTTACTTAAAGAATAGTTTATCTAATAAAAAAATTGAGATGTGACGAGGAATAATCATAATACAACAAAAAAATTGTTGTCCACAAATAGAGATGTTGTGATGTTTAGACATGTAGTAATTTTCCATCAAGTAGAAGATGTTCCAAATTCATTTCATCTTTGCCTCACCAATATTAGATTGGTTGGAATCTTCCTTGTCTAACACATCATAAGAGTAAATGAATATGCAGTATAAGAATACAATATAAGAATATATACAACATAAGTATACAGCATAAGAATACATGAATATTCAGAATTAAGTATTAATGTCACTAAGAAATGGACATGAATGAAATACCCGACTGAAAAAGAATATTCAAATAGACATGAAGCACACAACAGAAGTTTATACATCATAATATATAAATGGACATGAATGAAAAGAACATTCAAAGTAGCAGCCCCCCCCCCCCCCGTCCTCATCATCCCCTCCCCTCCCTCCTCCCACCCCCCCTTGGCCAACCTTTTCCCCCAGAACCCCATACCCCCTACCATCATCCTCCTCTCCCCTCCCCTCCCCTCCATCCTGCCCAGCCCCTCCCCTCCCACCCCCCCCCCCCCTTGGTCAACCTTTTCCCCCAGAACCCCCTCCCCCTACCATCATCCTCCTCTCCCCTACCCTCCCCTCCATCCTGCCCAGCCCCTCCCCTACCCTCCCCTCCAACCTGCCCAGCCCCTACCCCTACCCTCCCCTCCCCCCTACCCAAAATTTTCCCCCAGCTGCCCCCTCCCCCATGCCATCACCCTCCCCTCCCCTCCCCTCCCCTCCCCTCCCCTCCCCTCCTGCATGCCCAGCCCCTGCCCCTCCCCTCCCCTCCCCCTACCCAACCTTTTCCCCCAGCAGCCCCCTACCCCCTGCCATCATCCTCCCCTCCCCTCCCCTCCCCTCCCCTCCAACCTTCCCAGCCCCTGCCTATATGCCTGAAAATTAACTAAAACTGATTTGGAATATCTGAAAATTATAATAGAAACTGATTTGGAAAATCTGTATATATGTTAGAAAATCTATCTATATGCTAGAGAATTATAACAGAAACTCCCATATAGGTAATATACAAAAAAACACTATATTTTAATGGTCAGTTTAGATAATGAGGGCATCCAGTTGGAAATCAATGTAGTGTTCCAAAAAACTACTAAGCATACAGAACAAATTGATTTAGGTTTCATCATAAATTCTGCAAGTGTAGGGAGGAGTTTGGTGATGGCGCAAAGAAACCATTATCCCTCATAAATTTTTATAGTATTTTTTTTTGTGGATTCTTTGGTTAAAATTTAGGATTGAAATATACCTGATAAACTTACACTGGTAGTGTAGTCTGAAAAAGTGGTAAATTTACACCAAAATAGTGATAAATGGGGTGCAATAGACCTCCATGGGCCTTCCTATTTATAAAGGGGGGAAACACCAATGTATAAACACGATTTTTTCATGATATTGACAAAATCCGATCCAAACCCCTAAATCCCTCGATGGAAATGGAAGAAGAAGAACATGGGAATAATTTATAATGGTATTTTGCAACATAATAGGACACTGAAAATCATTGAGGGGTGAACGAAGAAGAAGCCAGAGGTGAGGTAGCCGTAGGCAGAGGAGGAATAGGCGGAGCAGGCGAAGGCAGACATGCGGATGGAGAGCAGGATCAGGGAAGGGAACGGGAGAGGGGAGTCATGAGGGGGAGCGGGAGAGGTCAGCTGAAGAGGTAGGTTGGAAGGGAGGCGGAGGAGCGGCTATAGAGCATAATTAGGGAGGGGAGAGGGAGATGGGAGCCATAGAGAGGAGAGGGATAGGGTAGCCGAGGGATTCAGGGAGAGAGGTGGAGGTGGAGGTGGGGAGTGGAGTCGCGGGGAAGTGGGTTTTCAACATGAGACAATAGAAGTCTAGGGTGGTAGGGGTGACGAAGCGATGAAATTTTGGGGGAGAAACGCCTGGGAGTGGTGTCAGTTCATTTCCCAGAACTTTCTCGAACCCCCATGCACAGCTCTCCCCCTCCCCTCCCCAATCCCGTACATTTAGTCCCTCCCCTGCCCAACCCCTCCGTTCCTCCCCCACCCTACCCAACATGAACCCCCCCCAATTTCCATCATGTCCTGGTACCCCCACTACCCAGTGTCCCCCTGCCCAGCACCTTCCCCCACCAGTCCCCCCCTGCCCAGCTCCTTCACCCAGAAATCCCCCCCCCCCTTTCCAGCCCCTTCCCACATAACCCCACACCCTGGCCCACTTCTTCCCCCCCCCCAGGCCCTTCCCCCTACCCTCATCTTCCCCACCCCTCCCCTCATCTCCACTACAACTAGCCCAAATCCTCCCCTACCCTCCCCATTAACCATAATCTCCTCCCACACTTTCCAGCATGTCATGGTACCCCCTACCCAGCATCCCCCTACCCAGCCCCTTCCCCCAGCACTCCCCACCCCTTTCCAGCCCCTTCCCCAGCACCCCCACCCCCCTTTCCATCCCCTTTCCCCCAGAAATCCCCCCCCACTTTCCAGCAATTCCCCCCAAGAATTCCCCCCATTTCCAGCCCCTTCCCCCATAACCCCACCCGGCCAACCTCTTCCCCCACCAGCTATTTCCCCCCTTCCAGCTATAGAAGTAAGTAGTGCAGCATAGACTACCCATTAATATGTTGTGTGATTTAATCCATATATACCATCCAATGAGCCAACAAAAATCTAAAGTGTAACATTACATAATCATGTACTTTTAATACCTACATGGAGCTCCTTGCAATACACCCCCACCCACAGGTGTTGTTGAACCTGCACAGAAAAGTTAAAATTATGTAATCCTAAAATTAATGGCTAACTGAACATCTTTCACTATCAATGATAAAAAACACTACATAGGGCCTCCCCCCTACCTAGAACTACCCCCCAGCAGTTTTTCCCCCCCTTCCAACTTGTCCTTAATCCTGCCCATCACCACCCCCCACCCATTCCCAGCCCCTCCCCTCCCCTCCCCTCCCCTCCCCCATGTTTGACCTCTTCCCTCCCCTCCCCCCCTAGCCGACCCCTTCCCTCCCCTCCCCCCTACCCTACCCCTTCCCTCCCCTCCCCCCTTAGTAGCCTCTGATGCCACCCCATCCAAGAACATCCCCCTTCCAACTCATCCTCCCTCCTTCCCAACAGCAACCCCACCAGGGCCCTCCTACCTTCCCAGCCCCTTTCCCACAAGCCCCCACCAGGCCCAACCTCCCTTCCCTTCCCCTTCTCCCACCAGCACTAAAATACATCAAATAAAGATTGATATATAATATAGTTAGAATAAACTAAGTAAGATGACAGAAAAAAATAGAAGATACAATCACCTGATATCATATTACCTTTCATACCTGCAGAACATATCATTCATTCTTTTCTGTTTTGTCCTTCAATTTATCCTTCTTTCAGATTCCCATATTTTTTGTTTGACTTGCTATACTGACACTTTCAGGTGGGATATGATGATATTTCTCAATAACATCTTCATTCAGAAAATCATTCAGTAGGTTTTTCTGTATATAGAATGTAGTTGAAAGAAGCATCAGATCTAGGAGAAATTACAATGTAGGATGAAAATAAAGGCTTGTAAAGAAAATTCAAAGATAGAAAATATATATATACCTGAATACTTGATGATACCATAGACGATGTTTCAAATATAGAGTCAGCCTTTGCACTGAGTCAAAATGATTCAACATTCTGATGTTCCTATGATAGAAGAAGAAAGAATTAATCCAGTGGAATGTTCTTTACAACCAGGGAAGTAAAAATGATGATAACGGATTATATTGTACCTAACTATGATAATTCACACTACTTACATTTGTACAGCCACTTCTTTGACGATGATTTATATAAATAATAAGACAAATAAATATTTGTAGTCTATCCATATTAATGAAAATAAGGATATGTAATATAATCTACCTAAGCTTCCATGAAGTTATCATTGAAGTTTGTGATGTAGTTTTCATTGTCGGTGATGAATATTACCTTATATGAGTTCTGTTCTACTGAACGGTGATGATTTTGAATATTATAGTTTGACACTTCAATTTACAGGAGAACCCTTTTGGATTTTAAAACAGTCAATTGAATAGGATAACCATGCTCATCATCAGCCTTATTTAAGAAAAAAAACTAAATGTTAGTTTAAATGAAGAGAACATATTTTCTCATAATGGTAGTTTATTATCTAGTAGTACCTAAATCAAATAATCTTGCAGATCTGGAGTAGTTTTTCTCAAAAATTGCATTACTTGTTTATCAAATAGGGCAACCAATAAGGAGTCCGTGGAATCAGTCACAAGTAGCTGCACTCGAAATCGGTTAATTTATAAATATAATTACAAAGGGATTTAGGATAAGTGAAATTAATTACTAATGATATATAAAGTAACTAATAAACTGTTAAGAAGAAGAACAAATAAGAACCTGGGAACAGTGCAAGTTACTGATTTCTTGCAGTTGCTGCACCAAATTCTGACATCAACATTATGCACTTTTTTCATGCAAGAATTGCATGATACATAGAACCAATTGTGAGTTGTTTGAATTTTTTTATGGTGAAGGAAATCAAGCACTTTGTAGGCTGTCCAACATTGAGAATAATGTAGATAATGAAATTGTATAGTAATATACGGGTACATGAAAATATTAAATGCATAAGTGAAATTGTAAATTTTTCATATACTACATACCTAATCACAATTCTTCACTTCAAAAATGGTTTTTTTATTTTCCTAATATAGAAATGATGTAGAGAATGAATATGGGTTTGTTGGTGATGGACTTTGAATCTCCAATGACATTATAAACGTACATCTGAAAATTAAAAAATGTAACTCAAATTTCAAACATAACATCTACATCTATCATATAATAAACATTGGACAGCATATACAAAAATGACAATAAAATCAACTGTACAGAGCACCTTTTTCTGAATGATTCAACATCTTCAATATCAATATTGAAAAGGATTTTCGTCGCATTAATGGAATTTGTCAAAATAATAGAGTCTGAAAGTAGTTTTAAAGCGATTTTAGTTGGATTACTGGTTTAAAACTTTTAAAAGAATTGAATAAACAAAATGGCAATAAGGCATTGTGTTATTAGAGAGAATACTATTTAATTTCTTAACTCTGATGAGTTTCAATATTAAAACAGTTGATGAACCGATGATTTCTTCCAAGTAAGAAGACATCTGGTTAGCATAGTCACCCAATAAACTGCATTTAAGTTTTAACCCACTGCAGAATAGTATTTACCCCATAATGTTAGATATGAACAGTGGTTCAGACATACTAAAATGACGTAATGACTAAGCTTTCATCCTGTAAGATAATTTTCATTTTGAAATTGATATTACCCAATGCTTCAAGAGGATGTGAGAAACATAAATATCCAATAATTTCTAAAACATATAATAAATAAGAAAAGATTTTGTAATGTAATCTAATAAAAGTTGATAGTAATCTGTAAAATGATATATTGATCAACAAACATATTGTACTAACAGTAATAAAATGTTTCAGAAATCTCAATAAACTTTAACCTATTAAATGTTGTTATGGAACCTTTCTTTGAATTATGACTTCAAATGAAGTAAAATCAAAACAGAAATGTGGTAGTAGTGCATCACATGGTCGCACATGCATTGTTGATGTGAATAGTACTCGACATGCATCCCTAGTTCCTAAGTAGGTACCTTGATTTGCAGCTATCTGCAAGTTTTGTATGAAATAACACATCCCTTCCCGTAATATATTTTTGAACTTAGATAGAATATGACACCCAGTAATAGTACAGTGTATCTTCGCTTTCTTTAGAAATAAATTTATAACAATGTCAAGAATTCAAAGACATATAAATCAACTTGACAAATATGTGGTATACTTAAATTGAGAAGAGAAATGAAATATAAGAAAGATAATATGAACTCTATTATTATTATGATTTCACCTGTATATCTCCAAGAATCATATCAATCGCCACAGCATCATTATAGTACCTAGATGATGTGTTGCACCACAAATTCAAAATACGCACTTCTATCTTCAATGTCTCATCGGTATCAGGTGTGATATCATTAAAAGGGGTAATTGATCATGACATTTTGGTATGAATGTGTTGTTTTATTTTTTTTACAAAGAGATCATAATCAGAAACATTGACATTTATAAAATCAGGCATAAATTAATTGAGAAGAACCGAACATTGACAGTTTAACATAAAATTTAACATATACCTAACACAATCTATGGAATATTACTTTGTAGACTATATTTTGCGTTGATTCACGAGTTGTGGGATTATTATCACCAACTACTATTTTCAAACCTAATGGTGATGTAACTCTAGATACAGAAACATATAATTGGCCACGACAAAACAAAAATTTTTGAAGATACAACCCAACAGAAGACAGTGATTGTCCTTGACTTTTGTTAATAGTCATAGCATGAGAAACAATCAAAGGATATTGTCTTCTTTGTAGTTTTAAAGGAAACCTAATGTCAGAGTGTGTCATATTTAATCTAGGAATGAAAGAAAGATATCCTTAATTACACCCACATAGAATTCTTGCGCCGATGACATGATCCCAAAAGTGTGTAACTATCAAGTGAGTCCCATTACATAATCCCATAGACTGATCTACATTTCGAAGCAGCATGATAGAAACACCAATTTTGAGTGTAATTTTATGGGAATACATACTTGAAACATTAATCCCATTTAATATATCAGATGTGTAAATGTTTTTTGGCATATCTGTATCAAAACTTGCATGAAAAACTGAATCTGAGCTGAAATAATCTTTGCATTCAGAAGACGTGAGGGACATCATGTATGAATTTACTTCTTCAAAAATATCCTGAGTTGGAGCTAAGATGGTATGGTCTTTTAGATAATTAACATCAGCATGATTACATATGAAGTTGGGATAAGAATGTTCAACAATTTCAGAAATAGTATCTTCATTCGAAGCAAGAAGATATGCGGATGGAATTGGAATTGTAGCTTCACCATCATTTGGTTGTGTAATGCGACCTTCACCAATATCTAAAGTCCATTTTTCAAATTCAAGAACCTCATCTGTAATTGTAGAAGAATTGGAAAGCAATCTCATGTTCCTTATCAGTGTTAGAATGCGACAATGTTTCCACAAGTATGAAGAAGCTATACTTGAAGAAACTATTTCATTTCTATTACCACCTGGTACGACAGGTAGTATTTTCCTGAAATCCCCACCCAACACAACAGTATTCCAGCGAATGGAAAATTTGAGACATTCTCATTTTTTATGGACATTATATCTTTTAAAGTATGGTTAACAGCTTCAAAACAATGCTTATAAATCATTGGTGCCTCATCCCAAATAATAATCATTGTTAACTGTAGAAGATCTGCGACATCACTACCTTGTTGAATATTAAAAACAGAGTTTTCCAAAATAGAAATCGGAATTCAAAATTTGGAATGTGTTATCCTCCCACCCGGTAGCAGTAATGTGGCAATGCCACTGGATGAAACTGCCAAAACAATTTTACCTTCTGGCCATAGTAATGATGTCAATACTTTCCAAATATAAGTTTTACCTGTGCCTCCATGACCATGTAAGAAAAAGAAACCTCCAGTGGATTCAGTTAACGAAGACATAATGATACTCATCACGTCATTCTGTTCATCAGTAAGATTACTTTGCAAAGTCAGATACTCATTCTGAAGACTCTCTCTGTTATGATTTAGTTCATCAGCTACCAATTGATTTCATTGAGAGACTATTTCAGAATTTGGAACGGGCATTGGTGGAAGATATTGACAACTACACATTTCACATTATATTGATTGAGAAATAAGACAACATATACCTAGAATTTGTAGCCTATTTTGTTGCACATAGATAATTTCTTCACTGAGGATCTCCCATGTTTCATGGCACACAATGTCTGGGTGAGACATATTGTTTGAGAACAAAATGTTGGCAAAATTTCTGCGCATAGACCGTCCCGTAGCCCAAGTAGACATCTCCTTTATTGGGTCAATAAATTCTCTGTCATCAGCAAGAAGTCCCATTGAAGAACATGCCTCATGAAAAGTACCATGAATAATGTTGTTGACAATTTTAATACTATCAAAAGAATTTTCACCTCTGATCTCTGTGAGTATTAACCGGAGGTAATATAGCTCTCCAGTTGTCGGTGGCACATAATAAATTCTACCAATACTGAACCCCTGCTTTCTTGGACACCATATTTTTCATGTTGGTGAAATACAAATCTATTTGGAAATTATGTTAATGTGAGACATCTTCCTTCTGGGTAAGAAACATTATCTTGAAACCTTGCCGTAAGCATTGATTCAGAAATATTATCCTTACTCAAGACATCCTCAATATGATCATTGTTAGTGTACGTAACACTATTTTGGCCTGGTAAATGAAAATGTAATCTTTCAATCGGAGGATTTCTATAGTGAATATCATAGGAAAATATCCTACAAGAGGCCTCATAAGGAGAGATGTATCGGCAATCATGATACATTTTAATCTCATTGACATGATTGCCAAACAATGTTGTATTGTTGGTTTCATACAGAGCTGTTGTTACATGATCATTACCTTTTCTAATATACTTGAATAGATATTTGATGGAAGTAGATTGATTGGAAACTTCAATATTCATATGAGCTTGATACATCATTAGTAAGAAAGGATTATATGGTACAACAAACTGATTATCCAATGGGACACCATTTTTCACAATTGTGTTTCCATCATTTCTTCATCGGTATAGAACATACCCATCATCATCAAATGTTGTATTTTCAATGAATTTTTTTAGAAAAAAAATTGTACATTTTCCATTTTTCATACAAGGTGATTTATGATTTGTATTACCACAAGATCCATGCTTCATAAACTTCTTAACAGCCTCATAAATTTTTGGGAACTCACCTTTTTCTGGAACTTTAGCAGAAAAAAATTTGTCAATGCAGGCAGGAGTACCTATTTTTCTCTCTCTACATAAAAATAGTAGAATGTGTACATGAGGCAGTCTACATTTCTGAAATTCCACTATATGAACAACTGCATAGAAAGTGATAATATAAATGACACAGTACAATAAAAGATTCAATAAATAAGAAAACGTATGTCTCATAAAATACTTTTTATTAGAAAAGGTACCTGCTCGTGAATTTCCAAAAAAATCTCTCTCTCATAAATCTTTGATTAACCGGTAAACCTTAATATTGAAAATTCTTGATACAATGTGCGGATAGTCTGAAGGACGAAGATTGTGACGTGATACAAATCTGGTGATTTCATGCCATAGTGGATTGCATTTAAATGTTAAAAACAAATCTGGATATCCTGCCCAATTGCATATTGACATTGCATCTTGGTAGTTTTGAATCATATATCTGGGACCACCACTAAATGTAGACGGTAAAATGATTCTCTTCCCGCATGCATACCCATCACGGTCACCTCGAAGAAAAGCATCTTTCAGCCCATTGTACAACTCAAACCTCAAGCGTTTTTGATTGAAGCGTATAAAGGATAGTATCTGAGACTCTATCATTTTATAAGAATCAACAATAAATTGTTGCAACATTCTTATTGAATATTGTAATATCGATGTATCAATTGACTGACATTGCAAGTGAAAGGAGAATTATTCAAGCATTGTTACTTTCCAAACCTTTCTACATGTACTCATAGATGTAGATTGATGAAAAACATTGTCAACATATCCATCTTGACCATTTGCGAAAATTAAAAGATATTTCAATGGAAGGTATAAGGGATGATGCTCATCAATCCGCTGCAAATCACCACTTCTACTTTGAATTATAATATCTCTTTCACAGTTGAGATCTTCAATGTCACCGACAATAAGCATTGTAATCTCAGAAGTAGTAGGCAAGTTGTATGTCGATTCATCTGTTTGTCTTCTCTTTAGAAGGAAAAAATTTAAGTTTGCATGTTCTTGATGATCAAGAACATCCTTTTCACTTTTCAAATGACAAGCTAAAACATTAATTTCATGAAGCATTTTTTGTAAGTTGACAACAATATTATGATTGACCACTGTGTTTGAATTTTCTTCGGCATAACTGCAAAGTGAATTAAATTTAGAATGAAGTGAAAATATTACAGGCATGTAAATGTGTTAACCTACATGTCAAATATTACCTGACATCCAGAATCCTATTCTGAGACTCATTCGCAGTATCATAAACATATAGGTGGGAAAACCTAGGTGGTTGTCCCTCTAGAGGACACAAACTACCTATGAGATGGTAGTTTTGTCCATTCAATTTGAATATGATTGGAGCTCTTCCGTTATTGAATGATCTTTCAACCCTACCACCCATTGACGTGAATGCAAACATATAATTGTAAATATGAATACATTCTTGGAATGCTCTTGCCTCCACAAAGTTTTGATTAAATACCAACGTTCATAGGTATGGAGGACAGGACGGTAGTAATTGCAAAGAGACTTTACTAAGCGCGCAACATACACCAAATCATGGGTTTTCTTTGGTGCTACATTTTATATTTCTCTCATCAACCCAAAAGATAGATCCACAGTATTTGCAGACATTAGAGGGGTCTCCACTATTCAGATATTCTGCAGGTGAATAAGGGTTAAATGAATGGTGTTAATAAACTTGGCAGCATAAATTACATAAAATTGTGATGACTTGACTAATATTTTATAGTAAAAGGTAAAAATAATACAGTGACCTGCATTTTCCACAAGTTGAAGTAGTTGCATTATTTATACAGTAGTACTTTCATTTAGTTAGTAAGAAAATGCATAAGAAATTTCTGTACTGTAACAGATGATTATGTAGTAGGTCAAACCTGAACAGTGTCTTCTATGCCTAATCCCATATTTGATTTCAGCAGTTGTTACATCTCTTTATGAAGTGACATGACTAAAATTAGATGACACATCCTTTTCAAGTGTAAAACATTCATTTAAATTAATTTGAAATAACAAAATAATGGATATATATATATATAGGCACAAAAGAAGAAGACCTGAATTTTCCACAAGGTGTAGTAGTTGCATTCTTTCTGCAGCAGTATTTTGATTTAATTAGTAAGAAAATGCATACAAAATATCTGTAAAGTAACAGATGATTATGTGGTTGGTCAAACCTGAATAGTATTTTTGATGAGTAATTCTAGCATTGATTTCACCAGTTGATACATCTCTTTTTGAAATGATATGACTCAATTTAGATGACACAACCTTTTAATGTGTAAATTATGCATTCAAAAAACCAATGAAATCTTCAGAAAATAGAAATATATATCTATAGATACAAAAGAATATTAGAGGATGATTATAATATACATCACACCTATGTCATGAAAATAAGCTTCATTTCCAGTAGTTGAAGTAGTAAAACATAATCGAATTTAAACAAAGTATGCAACAAATTTTAGTATGTGACAATTAGAAAGCATTTAAACACATGATTTGTGCTTACTCTGATAATAAGTTACGTGAAGGGTAAGTAGTAATATTTCCATCAGTCATTACACCTACAAAATGAATGCATAGTTTGTTAAACTTTTCAATAAATATGACAGATAACGTGATTGTATTCTCAAAAATACGATGATAGAGTAGTTACCAGAGGGGTTATAATTCTTGTCATTATACGGAAATATATGCTTTCTCTTACTATTGGGCGCATATATTGTTAATGAAGATCCACAGCCTTGATGATATATCAATAAAATTTAGTAGTTGACAAACCATACAATGTTATGAGATAGTAAAATAAATAAATATACTCATTATTATTTGACAGTGTAATATAAATCACCCTTGAAAGATAAAGGTGACAATGATATGCATAATCCTCCTTCGGTTAATAGACAGTACCTGAACTAAGTTGTAATTATTAGATGGAATTTAAGAGTCAAATGGTCGGATACTTACTTTAAGTATAGTTAACAATGTTACTATAACCTTTTCTAATGGTTTTTATAACACTATTTGCCGAAGAAGATCCTGAATCTAGAGCCACTATCAATTCAAATGAAAAATGAGTAATGTAGAGTACAGTATTTAAAATTAATATATTGGGTGTATATGAAAAATTTGGTCAAATAAAATTATACTAACCATTGGTAGGTATAGGTGAAAGTGGTATGTGTGCTCCTCTGATCAAGTCAGAATTTTTTTTCCTTGAATCTAATGAAGCAGTAGAACAGAGTTGATTGTAGTCCATGGGTGATTTTCCTTTCAAGTTAGGAACCTGTAATTTATTAAGTAATTTTATGTAATGTTTTCAAGGAAGTACAATACTACTGTACCCATTTGTCATTCTCTCATACGAAGTCTCCTTTGTAGCCTTGCAACTCTCGATGATGTCAGTGTCTGTATCTTTGTTTTTTTGTCTTTATGTTGAATTGTCAAGTTTTGGAATGCAACCAAAATTTGTTTATGTGTACATAGATTCAATTAAAAATTTACTGATAAGTCAATTGACAGAGAATTCCTGTTTGAATTCTGTATGATATTTCTTGTTAACAAAAATAGGCAGCGTACTGTGATTTTACTGAAAGATAATTACACCAACATGAAAGAAGCATATATATATTATACAGAAATATACATTTGAAAATAGAATATTTATTTAAAATTAATGCAGTAAAGGAACACATAATAAAAACATTTTGAATGATTACCTTGGAGGGATATTGAGGAATTTTTATGCAGTGAAGATGGTTGGAATAGCGACTAAGTATTCTGTAAACTTAAATTATCACTGATCTGTGATTGCAATGAACCACAGTTATACCAACATCAAACAAACATATATACATTACATAGAGAATATACAGTTATATATCCCAAATGAATGTCACATAATGTAGTGAAAGGTACCCACATATGGAAGAGCGGGACTAAATATTCTCAAAACCTGAGGAAGCACTGTACTGTGATTGCAATGAACCACAATTACAGCAAAAGAAACAAATAAAAATTATACAGAAAATATAGATTCAAATATACAATTTGAATGTCATCTATTGCAGTTAAAGGTACCCACACATGGATTGAAGTTTCACAAATGATTCTAATTAGACGCGGAGAAACACAGTGGAAGATATCAGTCAAATATCATATGGTATAATGGAAGAATTGGTACCTAAATTTAAATGATTATAGGTCACCTCGAGAGAAAACGTACTTGGACGACGTAAGACCGACTGCCTACCGAAGAAGATGAGGACAAATTCGTCAACCTTCGTCGAAGAAACTCGGTACAGAAAACTCCTTATATGGATGTAATAGTAGACAACGCGTTGGCCTACTAAACGGTGTCACAGGAATAGGGCAGATCGTGCGTGCGGGAAGCTCGGATGGCGTTTCCAGAGGTGCTGATGCAGCACAGACGAAGGTACTCGGTATCCGGAGGGTGGAAGAATACCCGACGAAGGAACCCTAATTTGGAGGCTTGAAGGGAGATACCGCGAGGTGGAATAAGGCAGATCGTGCGCGCGAGAAGCTCGGATAGCCTTGCCGGAGCTGCTGATGCAGCGCATATGGAGGAGGTCAGTAGCCAGAGGGTGGAAGGATGCCCGATGAAGGAACCCTAATACAAAGCCTTGAAAGCAGATACCATGAGATGAATCCCAACTGCGTCACGGGAGGCTTGGATGGGTAGTTGGAGGAATTGGGTTTGGAAGGTGACGTGGGGGAAGGGGAAGGAGACACGTATGCAAGGAAAAAAGCATGTTTTAGTATAGATAGTAGATATGTGACATAAATGAAAAAAAAAATATTTATAATATATATATATATTTCATTTACTTTTCTTTATTTCAATACCAGAATAAAATGGAAACAACATCCATGCATACGTATGACCTACCATCTCTATGAACGGTGTATTTCATTTCCTATCAATAAATATTATGGATTACAATAAATAAATATATTCTTAAAATATATGATATTTTTTTCATAGATTAAATTTTAGAGAAGATAAACCATAATCAAATTAAGATGACCAAAAATTAATGATTCAAAACATATAAAAAATCAGTTATTACTCAAAACAAAAAATTAACAAGAAATTGTTAATAAATAGGTAATAAAATGACATAATAAAATCATATATGGTATGTTATATATAAGTATTATTAAATAATATATGTATAATAAAATTTTATTAATTAAATAGTAGGGTTTAACAAGTACGGTGGAAGTCAAGACATAAGGTAAGGGGATTTATAATATCACTTTTATTTTTGAGTGACATATTCCATATTCACTACTTGTTTCCTTTTTTGGCATATATAATGAAATATGAAATAATATTTCATGAATATAAATCATTTAATAAAAATTAATATTTATTTTTATCTTATTAATTCAATGGTATTACGATTCAATAATTACTCAAGTGGTAAGTGATTTTTATATAGATTTTCCCTCTCTGATACATATGTTATGTTCTTCACCTATATTCTTTCACGATCTATATATAAATCCCCATTTACATGTAATATATTTAATTTATTTATGAAAATGATAATTTTATTTTCAATTTATGCTCTTCCTTCATGGGGATTACATATCTAGTTTAGCGAAGTGGTAAGATTTTACGTTATAATCCCATTTCTTATAGGTATTTTTTGGGATTATATTTTTGAGGATAAAATATAATTATACATATCTAAATAAAATAATTACTTTTATTCTCCCCAAATTATTTCATTATAATTTATTTTTCCCATCACATTCCTCTATTTATATTCTCAATATTTTAAAAAAATAATGTTTTAAAAAAATTCCATTTTGGTTGAAAATATTTTTTATCACAAACCCATGTTTTCTAAAATGATGTTCTCAAAAATGGGTTTAAAATTTATTTAAAATTAATTAATTAATAAAATTTATCAAAGTTTAAATTTTTTGAAAAAATTTTATAATGGATCATCATTTCGTTTTTAAAAACAATTCACAATTGGTTTTTACCGAAAATGTGAAAAGTGTCTTTTTTCTAACATGCATGACATGAAAAATATTTCCTACTACACTGAATATAAAATGATTGTTAGATTACCTTATATTTTTTCAAATTTTATTACAAACAAAATAGTTTCCTTAATATTTGTGAAATTATTATATTTTAATTAAATTATTTAAAACAGAAAATGTTTGGATTTTAAAAAAAAATCCAAAGTGGAAAGGTTATTTTCATAAAGGAATTTTTTAATTGTTTTTTAAATATTCCTTTATATTATTTCAATTTTATTTTCAAGAAATATTATTTATAAAATGTTTAAAGTTTTAAAAAAATCAAATAAATTTTATTTTACTAAGGAAATGTTCTAAATGATCAATCAAAATCGTGTTCCATATAAGATGACATCTATTGATGTTTCCAATTCCTTTCTAAGGATATGACCCAAGGATACCATTCATATTATTTCTATAAATGTTTTGTTTCTATGATAATATATGTTTATGAAACTCATTTATTTTTTCATGGGTAATACCATGTTAGAATTATTATGAAAATCGCTTATTTTTTCATGAATTATTGTATGATAAAATTATGAATCGATTATGAAACCTATTTTTCGTTTCATATGATAAAATATTTATGAAACCAATTTCACTTCATGGTTTCATATATGATGAATTTTTTATGAATTTTGTTCACATGTATGCATGATTTTCATTATGTAATGGTGGTTATATTATAAGAATGACGATGGTCTTGTTATGACCAAAGATGGGTGGGAAAAATATCTCACTCTAATGCATTGGATAAATATTAAAATATCATGAGATATATAGTAATAGAAAAAGGATTGAATATAATTCAGTAATATAGGGGTGGAATGGAAAGTTAACCACGTTCTATAAGATAGGCCTATAATAGGGTGTGAACTTGGATTAGTGTGACATGCCTGGAATGGGGAGCGAACCATGTTTAGTAAGATAGGACTACGATAAATAGTGAGTGTTGTTTAGTAAGGGAATTTCCCCATTGTGATGGTATTGGGATTAAAAATTGACTACTATAATATTTTGGGGAGTGAACCCATCCCAACATGATATCCTTAGTAGTGAGCCTTGACTATTATGGAAATTATTTTCTATGCTTATGTGTATGCCAAAAAACATAGTCTTTTTCCTTTTTTATTATCTCATAGATAATGTTCATGATTTATTTATGATTTAAGATTTTTTAAATTCCAATATTTATTCCATGACTCGTTTTTATGATCTTTTATATGCATGGTATGGTTTTCAAAAGTTATGTTCATGTTTTAATATCTATATGTTCATGTTATTTTTATATTAGTCCCTTATTTACTCCTATTGATAATCTAATCTCACTATTTCTTATTTTTTCCTTTCCTTAGTTTATGAATAAAGGTTTAATATAAGGTATGATTATAAAGAGTAATAAATGGGAACATATTTGTTGTAATCATTTAGGATCTTTCACTAGATTAGAAGATCGTGTTTTGTGTTTCCAAATGCACTATACTATTATGGTACCTAAGAATATTTTTTTATAATGTATAGAATATTCATTAAAAATATATAATATCCATGTATAAGAAACATGGGTATCTAAGTTATCAAAATTTTATAGTTCAAGAATAAATGTAAAATATGTAGGTGGAGTGACATCCTATCACATCTGGCAAGTCCATGAATTAAACCAACAATCGAAGGCTAATAAAGGTAAATCACATACCATTGGACTACAGGATGTCCTCATTAGGACTATGAAGTAATCAATTTTATTTTTGAGTTTTTTTATAATTTTGGGGTTATATATACATTATATTTAATAAATAAGTATTATTTAGAATTAAGGTTATTGTGTTTTGGTATTTTTAATTTGAAGGGTATGAGATAACCTTTGAGGTTAAGAGTTTCCTTAATGTTGGGGTTATTGAGGTGTTTTGTGAGATATGGTTATTAATTTAATGAATGAAAAGAATGTTAATTTTGGAATTGTTTATCTTTTCAGTAATGTTTTTTAGTAATTCAGGTTGTTACCATGTTTCAATATAATACTAGATCAAGGTATTCACACATATTTGTTGGAAAATTATGAGTTACTTTTGGTGTTTTAATGTTTTGTTGATTTTGAAAACATAGTGACATTATTATTACATTAATTTTTATTTTTTTATGTCTAAATATAGGGGAAGAGTTTTTTGTCATTTTTTTAGATTATGTGATCCATTAAAAATTTATTTTAGTTCTTTAGACTTGAAAAAATAATCTTTAATTTCCATCAATTGGGGGAAATGATGTGATTGTGGTGGAAATTTATTAACGTATGAAATCATAATTATCATGTAAGTAAATTTCCATATGTTCTTTGTTTAGATGGTGAAGGAATCCATAAATATTTGGAAAAGGTTCCTGAGGTATAAATGGTATACTTTTACCTCTATTTACAATGAAACTATGATCTCTTAACCAATCACAGATTTATAGTTTTTTATTCATTAACATTCTCTTGACCATGTCCTATATCTCTCAGTATAAGTCTTTGGGAGTCAGTTTTATCATCCATGTCCATATTTTAATTTCCCAATAATGTTATCCCTATATGGAAACATAGTTATGAGACACTTTAGAAAAAATGTATGTCTCCAACATTACCTTTTTAAGGGATGTTTTATTTTTCATTTTTTCAATGTGGTTTTCTATACAGGAATTCACTAATGTTAAACCTTTGATGACTGGGACAAATATCTACTAAGAAATTAATTTTTAGGGTGGTAGAATGTGTCATCCATTCATTTAATTAAATATATATATTTTCCTATATATAATTCACTACACATGACACCTCTTTTATTATATTATACAAAACACTGAGTTTATCATTAATTTCATTAAACAATGAGTTTCTTCAATATCTTTCATTACACGCAAGATTGAGTTTTACCAAACAACAATATAATATCAGTATTGTTATTTAGTATTATTGTTATCACCTAGACATTGGAAAAGTGGTTAGGAATATGATCAAATAAATTATAAAAAATTAATAGTTTATATATTTATAAAATGAATTCATTGGTTCTTGATTAATCAGAAATGAAAATAAAACCTAATTAAATATAAAGGAATTTTTTAATGAAAAACTATTTTTATTTTCACAAACATATTTTATCATAAAATTTTAATATAATAACTATTATTGACTAAAAATAAATAAAATTATATATTTTATATTCAATAAAATATTTTTAAATTCATAAAATATTTTTTATAGACATAAGTATTGAATAAATCCAATTCTATGATTAAAACTATATTTTTTAATAAAAAACTTGTTTTTATCATTTAACTTTTTTATTTAAAAATAGTTTTTTCTCACTCTTATAAAATTAACCTAAGAAAATAAAGGAAATTTTTTAAATAAAAACATAAAAATTATCTTATGTTGAATTTTTCATAATTTTCTAAAAAAGATAATGTTTTCAGTGAATAGTGAAGAATACTCGTTTTTATTAAGAATCGTCATTTCATTAAAATATTTTTACTTTTTTTAATACGGTTCTAAAAGTAAAACTAGTTCATATATATATATATATATATATATATATATATTAATCCAATATATCTCACTTGATTCATTTTTATATTGAATTTCTTTATAAAAACCTTTGAATGATTTCAACATTTTCTCATTGAAAACCTTCTTCCCCATTGTGTCTACAAAATTAATTTTAAATTAAAATTTTCCAATTATGTGAATGGAATTTGTAAAAATGGTTTAAATTATCTAAATAAAAATAATAATTTATATTATCTAATGTGGTACACATAATTTTTTACCATAATTCTTAGTGTCAACATTTAAAATTAATTACTGTGATTAAGGCAAAAATGTGTTTTCTGGGGTTTAAAATTAAAAGATAAGAAATAAAAATGACCCAAAACATGTAAATTTTTTTTAAGAAATTTTCAATCCTTATACATTTTATTATTGATATTGGTCGATTATGGTGTATGTGTTACCTGAAAAAACGATGGTTAAAGTTTCTTTGTTCAAACAATTACTAGTGTTCCACTCACCTTAGTTATGAAAGGCCACAAGCTCTCCTCCACTCTCCACACATTCAAAACCATTTAGTCAGAAAAATAATTACCCAAGTCACTTATCAAATTCCATTAACTCATCATATAATCATTTTTTCATAATTTAAAATTATAAATGAATTTATTAAAAACCAAAAGAATTTTTCCCAAGGAAGGTACCATCCTTCAACGAGCACTTATATTTTTTTATTTCTATATCTCCTTGAATTTATATTCTAAAATTTTCATATAATAAACTCATTATATATAATAATTATTATATATAGTTAGGTTATGGTAATGACCTATATCCATCTCATCTTCCCTAAAATTGGAAATGAAATCATTGATCGTGTGTGCAGTGGACTACAACCTCACAAACTGACATAGTTCATTTTACATCACCACTTTTCATGGAGTGTTATAATGATGATTTTAAAATATATATATATATATACATATGATATATATAGTATTATTATAATTATATATTTATGATATTATATAAAAAAATAACATTCCATTCAATGATGGATATGATAACGTCGTTCGTGCGTACGATGAACTTCCACCTGGTGAAGGGATGTGACTCATTATAGACTTAATCATTACATGGGAGGTAATAATGAAACATTTATTAAAACTATGTGATATATATGATATAAAAAAACATATGTAAATATAATACCACATCTAAATTCTTACCTTCTCAGCTGAGGAGAAACAATAACATTGTTTCTATGTATGAAAGACTACTACCTTGCGAAATGATGTGTTGTGTTTTTCATTTCTATTTTACATGGATGTTAATAAGGATATATTAAATAGGTATATATACTGTATTTATATGATATTTATATATTTGATATACATGAAACCATAATTATTCTATAATGGGGATATATTACTTACCATTCTTATGTTCTATTTGTTGAGAACATTGAAACTGCATTCATGCGTAGATACGATATACCCTCTCTATGAACGACATAGATCGTTTTCTATATATAAAATTAATGTATTAATGAAAATAATTATATAATAATTATTGATCAAATTTATTTCATGGAATAAATTCTGTAAATTGAGTAACTATGATCAGAGTAAGTGGACCAAGAGTAGAAAACCATAACATACATGATAATGAAACAATTATTACCTGAAATGTAATTTTAACAAGTAATTGTTAACAAACAGGAATAAAAAGATAATATATGGACCGATAGACATGATTATAGTAATGTAATATATTTATAATAAACTTATATTTATCATACATGTGTTTTTAACATAAACTAAGGACACTAGGACTTACGATATGAAGATTTCTAGTGATACATTTATTTATGGGAGAATTATGCCATATTTACCACTATTTTATTTAATGTGGTTCATATAATACCTAAATGATGTGGTATATCAGTTATATACCTAATTTAGTGTTAATTTATGTTTTTATTGATGTTATTATTTCACATATCTTATTATTATAAAGATACTCAAACTGTAAGGGATTTTTTGTCTCAATTATCCTTATTTGGGACATAAGTTATGTTACACACCTACATTATTTTATGAGGTGCATATTATACCAATATAAAAAAGTTATATTTTGAATATAAATATTTAAATTATACTTAAAACAATACTAATTTGTTATTCATTCTTAGGGGTTATGATTCAGAAGTTAATGAAGTGGTAAGGGTTTGAGGTTATAGTCTCATTATTCACCAAAACTATTTTTAATGATGAAATATTATGATAAATTTCCAAATTTATTCATGAATTTTAATCTCCTCTAGTAATTCATGAACATTTCAAGTAATAGAATCGTTTTACTACTTTTTGGTACTTAAATTATTAAGAAATTGTTTTATGAAAATATGACTTTGTTACTCTCAACCATCGAAAAACTATTTTCCTTCAAACTCATGTGTTCTTAAAAAAATTATATTCTTTTACAATATATAAAAAGGGTTTATTTAAATATATTTTACCCATTATTTATTATTTAAAAAAATGAAAGTAATATTTTTTTGTTTTCTGATCAACACATATTTTTATTTTACCGAAAAATGTTAAAAGAATCTTTATTTTTATCATGCACGACATGAATGATATTTCCTAATGTCATCATAGATCAATGATTTAAAGATTCTCCTATAAGTTTTTAAATTACATTTAAAAGAATATTTTTCTTTATCATTTTTAATAATTGTTATATTTTAAATAAATTATTTCAATGTAAAAATGATTTTTAATTTTTTATATTTCAAAAATTGTTTTTAAAGGAATAGTTATTTTCCTAAAAAAATATTTTAAATTATTTTTAATACTTTATTTATAATATTAAATGATTATTTCCAAATAAAACGATGTTAAATTCTTTTTCCCAATATTTTTTTTAGAATTGGAAAGATTATTTTCCTCAAGAATACTTTTAAAATATCTATAAACAATATTTCCTAGAAAAAAAAATTAGATGTTTTATTCCATAAAAATTATTTTCAATGTAAAAAGGTTATTTTCCTCAAAAAATATTCCAAACTATTATTCGAACATCATTTTCCATATAATATGAAATCCTTTTATGTTATAAAAGTTTTATTAAGGATACAATCCAATGATACCATCCTTATTGTTTATCTAAATGGTTTATCTTAGTTATTGTGGTTAAATATTTTTAGGAAACCAGTTCCTTTCCCACAATTTATAATATGATGAAATAGTGATATTATTATTAAACCTTTCTATTTTCCACAGGATATGATATGATGAAATTTTTATGAAATCCATCTCTTTTTATGGGTTATGATATTATTAAAATTTTATGATCTTGTGGAAAACATATGTATGATTTCATCATGTGATGGGTGGGACCTATATCTCCCTTTATTTAATTTCTTAAATATTTAAATCTCATGATATAAAAAATACTTGAATGGGAAGTGAACCTAGTTTAGTAAGGGACTTTTTCCACTATAATGGTCATGGGAGTGAACCCTTACTACTATGATGGTTTGGGGAGTGAAATCATTCCCCTATTATATAAAATTAAGTAATCTTTGAATACTATGTGAATGATTTTATTTGATTATGTTTTTTCCATAATTCCATGTCGTATTCCCATGTTATGATATCATGGCCTATGATCATTGGTTCCTATATGATTCATGTCTTATTAACTTCTAATCATTATTCCATGAATCAATATTGTGATCTTTGATATGCAGGGTATGATTTAAAAACATGATTCTCATGTCATCATAACCATATACTCATGTTATTATTATGGTACTATTTATAGATTCTGCAATATTCATACTCGTAATGGGTAGTTGGTATCACCTTTTCCATTTTTTTATTTTCCCTAGAAATATAGTATTTTTATTATGACTTATTTATAGGGATACATTATGAGGAATAATTTCATTCATAATAAAAATATGTAGTTTTATTTTATGTTTTCAAATTTTTGTGACATTCAATTATGTGCCTTATTTACCATTACTACTAAAATATTCATTCCATTAGGATTTGATACCATTTATCTAGTTCTTTTTTAATTAAGTAAATATTATCTCTGAGGTACTTGATTCAAAGACATTACAATATATAATTTGTATTATTTGGGCACAAAAACCCCCATAGACTATAAACTCCTCATTCTCTCTAAAAATTAAAACAATATTTTTCTTCTTGATACTTCATGGGAAATGGGATTTTATTGGTAGAAGGAAACTCCCAGAAGTACTCTTCTTATATACCTAGTATCCTCCAAAATAATCACCACCAATGAAAGTAACTTAAAAATTAGATCCCATTAGATAAAATAATCTAGGGTCATTATTAACTCTTAGATATATAAAAAATATTTTGAGATACTTCAAAGGATATTCCCTTATATTTTATTTAAAATAATTATAATGGAAAACACTACACATTATATCTAGATGGGTAACTATAAGGTAAATACTACCTCGAATAATACATCTATAAATCATGTTATAAATCATTTTACCATCATAGTCCAATGTTATATAACAAGTATTAGTCATGGTGTACTAATTTCCTTAGCATTATCCATGCAATAAAAAAATAAATGATCCTTTTAATATTTACATTTGTTTTGAAAAGTTCCTTTAAAATTTTAGACAATCAAGAAACAAGGAAAAATATTATTTCTTTTATAAAACATCATAAAAATTGATAATTCATTAATTATGAATTTTTATTACAAATTAATTGTTTATTTGAGAAAAAACAACATCATAAATATAAAATTTAATATTTAATAAATCATTTGAAAAAAGTTTTTAGAAAAAAGAGTGGAATCGACATTTTCAATTTCAAAATATTTTGATCAAATGAAAAATATTAACCTTTTCTACTAAGCCTGGGGATATTTTTATAAATCCTAATGAGCTTTGGTAGATATGAAAATTTAGTATTTTCAAAATAGGGTGGTTCAACTAAAAAAATGTTTTTGAAATTAAACCACTTAGAAAAAACTTTTGACTTCAATTTGTAAAAGTATGAAATTAAAGTCATAAGTGAATGAATAAAAAATTCTAATGGATTCAAACTGAGTAAAGGAAGAGATCTTTTTAATCATAATAAATACATTATTCTTTATTATTTCCTTAAGTAATAGGTTTGTCCTTGTTACAGATGATATTTCCTTGTTCACTATGTTTGCTTTGAAAAATAAACTTGGTTCCCTTAATTGAATGATTATTATGTCATTATAAAAGTTTCAAAATGTAGTTCCATTTAAATTGGTTAAAATAAATTTACATGTAATGTATCTACATCACTTAATTAATAGGATCATCTAGGTTTATAGGATTATAGTGAGAGGGGTAAATACTATTTTCAACATCATTTAAGACCAACCTTCTAGTACGATTACAAAATTTTTATTCAATGATAATATTTTAAAGGGGATGGACTTTTTATTAAACACATTACATGGATAAATTTGTATATGGGGGTCCTTTTCCATCTTAAATTTCTGTAGAAGATTTTGGTTTTGGTAAGGGAAAATTATATTGGTCAGCATAATCATAAAATTTAGGATGTTGTTGAGGATTATTTTCATCAAATTTGATGTTAATTAACTCTTGTAATGTTTTGGCCCTCCTATTAAAGACTCACTATGATTTACATGAGTTTTTATACCCATGAATGATAAATTCATCATATTTGGGGTAAAAATATCCTTAATTATCCTTGTATTTAAGGATAAATCCCATATAATTGAAAACATTATTGTATCCAACCTTAGTACTTTTGGATTTCCAATGTTCATAAATGGTATTTTAGAAGGATGGGAATTACAAGAACATTTTTATTGATAAATCAATTGGAATTGAACATCTTGAACTATAAGTGTTGATGTAGGTTAAACTAACATAAGAGAGTCCTAGAAATTTCATATGGGGGATCTATTTTTTCTTTATACAACCCAATTTTTATTGAGGTATTCTATGTGTGGGGTAAGAATTATTCTATCATTATAAAGGATAATATTTATCAATGTCTTTTTTATATAATTATATACTATGGTAACTTATAAGGGATAATATAACATATCCTTTTTACTATATGTATTTCATATAAAATTTGATGAATACTTTACAATCCAAGTTTTAATGATATATGAAGAAGACCTATGTCTATCTTCAAAAATCATAACTAATTACAGAGGTGTAAGATTTGACTCTTAGAATTGAAAAAAGGGTTGGCCCAAAAAGATCAAGGAGAACAATCTCTAGGGATTTATAGTAGAAATTTTTGTTTATATGTTTTATGTAATATTTTTTCTTCTTATCAAATTGAAATGGTTTAGAAAATAAATTTTCTCTGAAAATTAATTTTTGGAAAATCACATATAGGTACATTATGATTGGGATTTAATAGTCAGTATGTGTTATAATGACCTTGGTTATAATGCTAAAGTAAGGATTAATTTTCATGTGTAATTGAACACTAAACTTTTTTACTTTCAAGAGATTTCAAATTTATAATATAATCATTCTAAAAATGATATGTGGTAAATAAATTGTATCCTTCTAAATAAAAAAATATTGAAAACAATTTGAAAAGTAATTATAAAACCATTATCACATAATGATATAATACCAAGTAATTTGTGATTCATGATATTAACCACTAAACAGTATTTATTTCACAAGTATTTAGATAAATTGATCATAAAAATACTAATAATTTTAATTTTTTAATCATATCAAAACATGACAAGACCTCCATTAATGTTTTTAAGATGATTTAATTTATAATAATTACCACACATGTTCCTTAATAACCTGATATAAATATAATAATTATATTTTCAGGTTTTTCCATGATACAATTGTTACATATATTGATAATATTATTTTTTTGGTACACATATTTCACTTCAAATTATATTATCCAATAAAGAATTTGGAATCCAAAAATCTATAGAAAAATATTACCTAATATAAATATGAGATGAGAGATGAATTAATTTTTCAGTCTACCATGTCTATCATTTTTATAGATTTATTCACACAATAACACTCCCCAATTTCATGAAATAATTAAAAAATATATTTTGGAAAGTTATATTTTTAATAGTATTCTTTTATTATTTTTATATAAAAACAATATTGTTTCACAAAAAATTGTATATTTAAATTTAACTACAAATTTAAAGTCTAGAATCATATTTAAATATTTATCTTCATAGATGAATTGATTAATAGTGTTTTAAATATCGTTAATTTTTTATTCCAATTTCTCGATATTTGGTTGTTCTTTTAATTTTAAAAACAATTTAACCATATCTTTAAAGATTTCATCTCTTTGTAAAAGAACTATAATGAATTTATTTTAAATATCCTTAAATTATGAACCATGTTAAAAAAACCTGTTTTGATATTTATCTCTAGAATAAATTTTATATTGGAAACATAAATAAGTTGTTGGATACATATAAGATAAAGATACATAACATGTAGAATGTACTTCATTACATACCCTGACATAGAACATGAGACACTTATCAAATTCATTTCTTGATTTAAATAATGAAACAGAATCCTCTCTAGGACTCCAAGTTAAAACCTGTAGTGAATTCTTACTTCACTTGTTTTCTTTAGATATTCCATTATTCATGGGATATTATTTCTTAATGTGACCATTCTATTTTTAATAGAATAATGTTACTTCTATTTTTTCTATATCCTTTTTGAAGAAGTGAAAGGATATTTTATTTTTCATATAATTTTTCATATTCATGGAAAATGACCAATTTCAGTGTCACTTACAAAGGATTAATCTTTGATTCCTTTAAATGAATTTTTATTATAATCAGTGTCTAATTTTTCCACCTTTTTTGATTTATTTTTATAGTCACCTCATATATGAGGAGAGATCTTATGATCTCCACTATGATCATTTTCATAATGTCTTTAAATTCTTTGATTCCTATGACTTTTGAATCCTAATTTCTTAGAAATTCCAAAATAATTTCAATGACAAATTATTTTGAACATATAGTATCACCAATATCCACTCGACCGTTACAAATTTCTAAAAAGCTTGTAAAAAAATTTTAATTTATTTATTTAGATACATAGAAAAACTCTCTTGTAATTTTCTAAAACTTTCATATCAGGTATTTATGGATTTTGTTTCCTTAATGAGTTGCATCTAAAAGTTTAAATATTCCCTGAGTTCTCTTTAATATATAAACTTCATTAAATTAAATTTCATCTAAACCAAAATGAAAGGAATTAATTTTAGTTCCATTTAATTCAGAAGATGAAATATCATTGGGTGTCTATTTTTTCAACTTTTTAGATAGTTAAAGTATAACCATGCATGACTATATTTGATAGAGGATAAAAAATATGTCTTATTAAGGTATAAAAATATGTTTTACAATAACTATGATTTATACCATTAAAAATGGATCATTACTGAAGGAGTGTCCTTTGGGAACACCATCAGGGTTTAAATCCATTTGAAAAGGGAATGTTTCTTGAAAAATTGGAAAATAATTTGAACATTCATTATGATTTAAGATTGATGAGAACGAATAAATAAAGATAAGTTATTTAAAAAAATAAAATATATTTATTAAACCAAATTTAGGTCCATGTATGATAAATTGAAAGATAAAAGAGTGAATCTCCCTTCTTCTGAACATTGTAAGAGTTAATGTTTCAATGACTAATTTTTTTATGAAATTGATGATAAAGTTTTTTCAAGTAGTATTTATGAGAAAAAATATAAAATTAAATAAATGTTTTAATAAAATTAGAATAAAATTATATGATTATAAAATAATAAGAAAATAAGAAAATAGAATCAAATATCCAATAACTAATCATAGTGGAAATCAATGGGTTTTACTGATTAATATATGAAACTATAAGAACAAAAATAATTAAAATATAAAGAGAGAATATATAAAATAATTTTAAAAAACAATTTGATAAACTATTTTAGCTAAATATCATTGATTATCCTCTATGTCTCCTAGCACAAATTCATTATTTATTATTATTGTAGTCTATTTTCTTTAACAATACCCAAGATATCAAAACTCTATAACTATTTTAATTGGTTATAAAAAGAAACTAAAATATAATACACCCTATCATTTTAATGGTTGTATCAGGAAACATCATAAATATTTAATCCCTTTCATTTAAGGGGTTGTTTTTTTCAGAAACCCAAATCCCTCACTTTAAAAGTTAGTGAGCATCAAAATAGTGGAAGGAATAAAGAAACATAGTATTTCTCAAAGAAATATTATTTGTGAATAGTTTGAATCTCTTAAATATATAAATATAAGCACAATATATATAATTAAAGTGATATGGATGAGTGATGAAATGAATTAAAATTGTAATAAAGCTTTTGGAATTGATACGACATTATATAATGGGAGGAATTTGATAGTCATATAACATGAGAATAGTGAATCATCCAGAATGTTTTTCTTCCAGAATGATGGGTCTATGTTTTGCCTCCAAGGACTTAATTAATATTATAGAATCAATATATGTTCTAGGAAGTTATAAGGGACCAATTCAAGGAATCATCGACCACAAACAATGTATATTTATATAACACCCCAAACATTTTATGGTATGTTTCACTTAAAAACAGTCAATTCATTAAATAGCCTATATTTTATGAAGCATAGAGTCTCTATGAACAACACTTGGTTATTTTTAGGATATATTCATAACCTAGCCATTAAACTTAAATTTACCAAATATTTTTTTTTTTGAATTTCAAAAAATGGACGTACACTGTTGCGATCAGGGTAATATTCGAAGTCTAATAGAATCAAGTTAATTATTAGTGAATAGTAACTTACCCTTAGGAATAATAACATAACATTATTAATAGTAACCTATAATTATGAATAGTAATATGACAATTATTAATGATAACCTTACCCATGAAAGTGTATGAAAAAATTAGGCAACATAAAAATGAATATGAATATTCTAAGTGTTGGTAATTCTTGATTAAATGATGATTTCAATTAAAAATTATATTTATCATATTTAAAATTTTATTTTTCAAAAATGGAGTTCATTTTTTCATTATAAATGTATAAAAATGGTTATGATGAATTTTTGGGATTTTTCAAAAATACATGGATTTTTGGTTAATAGTAAAATATGATAAATTATGATAAATGCTAAATACATGATTTATGGAGTTATGGATGATGTCCAGCTAAGGTAAGAACATTTGGTTCGAACACACATGCACTTATTACTACTTGTGGTCATGTAATTGCCATTATTTCTTGTCTTATGGTAACATAATAAATTAGTGACTAAAATATTAAGAAAACCCACCTCTCCTCCACTATATAAACCACCCCTCACCCCATCTTTCTCCCACACAACTCAAGCTTTGAGCCTTGCCTAAGTTCTACCACATACACTTCCCAAAATCTAACCCCACATCTAATACCTAATGGTCTAACCCAAAGGCAAAGAACAATGAATTTAAGGAGCTTCTTAAGGAGGAGTACTCAAGAGGTGAACCTCTCTTCATTTTTCTTTCAACTTCTTTTACAAGTTCTATTAAATTTTTGCTCTCTCCTCACCTACTCACATCCAAATGTTATGATAATTATTTTACCTTACATAAAATTTATTTTTTTATGCTAATGTTATATTTCATCATCTCTCTTTTTTACACCTCCTGTTATACTAAAAATGAAAACACCGTTCGAGATGTGTTAATTTATCACATTCAAGGATGACGGGTTTTCAATTTCTATTACTATATTCAATAATAGTCATGAATAATTTTTATTATTTGAACTAGATCATAATATATTTATTTCAACTTATTAAACATTGTATAATCCTTACACATTCATAATATATAATAATAATAATACAAAACAAGTTTATTATACAAAAAACCGCCAAGTTAATCCAAGCGTTTATCATTAACTTTTATCTAATGAGTAATCATCATGGTATACAACCAAAAACATTATAAGATAGTTTATCTGTCATTAGTGTCACTAATAATATATATATTAACAATTATGGATGTTTAACCACATTTCAAATAAACTTCTATTCTTGAATACATGCAAACTGATCATGAAAACCAAGGAAGAAAATGCTTCCAAAATAATAAAATTGGACCTATTAAAACAATCAAAAAGGAAAATAATGATAATAATAAGGTTATAAAAAAATTACATGTAGAGTAGGTTCTGTAAATATTAATTAATGAAGAAAAATTTTATTATTGAGGTCGTTAAGATCAATCGAGAACACCTTCATGCATATGGTAAGGGTTTTCTCGCATCACTTTTAATTCTGTGAGATTTCCATTATTCGCCACTTATTTCCTTCATGTGGTGTATGTGTACTTACATTTGATATATAATATCATTATATTAATTATATTCATTGTATTATTTGATTAATTTGGTGATTATTAATTTTTGGTCATACGACTTGATTGATTACAATGTGATAAGGGACTTTGTCTCAATTTCCATTTCATTAAGACTAGCTTGGTAATGTGCACCTAATATTTCTTATGTGGTGTACCTAATTCCCCTTTGAGATAATTTTTCATTTGAAATTTTCAATATATTATATATCCATATTCTGGTTTCATGGATATAATTATTTTCTTAACTCGTATACCCTTTTATATACGTTGTTTATTTAGAATGTTGTTTTAACTATAGAAATACTGATGAATCTGTATCCTCTACTCTATAAGGATATTTAGAGGGCATATTTTATGTGTATTAAATATATTTATAAATAATTATTTTTAATTTAAGTTATGTATTTGACCTTCTATATCCCCTTGATGCATTGACAGGTCTCATGAGACAAATCAGTTGGAAACAATACCCATCATGTTTGTTTCCAAAACTGAATCATATGGGTATCTACCCAAAGACTTAAACCTTTATAATGGTATAGTGGTATAATTTTCAAAATACATGGCATCCAATTAATAATAATTCTATTTATTCATTTTCATTTATTACTATCCATGAGGTTTTCACTATGAGAAAATATATGGATGCAGTTTCATTCTCAGTTTATTAATGGTGTGTGTTTTTCATTTATTCACCATGCCATATTAAATATGCCAACTTCATTATGATTCTATTATTTTTTGTTCAAGATGATAATTTTTTTAACCCTTATTGATAATTTTATCTCACCCCTTTCATTTTTTTACCTTCAACAGGTTAAGAATATGAGACCATTTATTGAGTTCTCATGAATACAGTTTATTAGTTTTTGTTATGTATTGTATCTTGTTTCCCCTCCCAATGTAATATGAGTTTCATGTAAATATCTAAATTCTTAAAGACTGTTAAACTGGTCATTCATATTGGATTTCATTCCTTTTAATCATTCCAATGTGATAATTAAGGCACCAGCTTTGGGCTTCTAGGGTCGGGGCACTATAGTTGGTATCATAATAAGTTTAGTAAAAACCTTGGAAACTAGAAGTAGGAAACATAGTTTAGAGGACATAATAATGAGTTAGAATTTGAAGATAATAATAGAATAACATCCTATGATTTTTTTAAATTAGGGATTATGTGGGTCTTCCTAGAAAATACATCCATGTCTCGATACTACAAGTGGACAGGGTTCTTGCATAAATGTACCTAGGAGTAACAACTCTAACAAGGAGTTTCGGTCTTGGACCGGGGTATCCTGGTACACAAAAACAATCCTTACTGCATACTTTGTTTGACATTCTTAAGGGATATTATTAGGATAATTCACAGTTTCTTTAAAAACCATTATAAAGTTTTTAAATGTAAATATAAACAATGTTTATGATTATGAGATTAGTTGTGCCTAAAATTTCATATTATCTTAAGTGTTTTATAGTTAGAAATTATGAATTATGACATAATTTACTATATTACATTGTTTATTGATGGTGCCTAATGGATGAAGGGGAGTAAATACCTATGGATAATTTATGGTTTTCCCCACTGAGAAAGTCAACATAGTCATTGTTGGAGCAGATCAGATCATGACCACATTGGGATAACTTACTAAGGTTGTGTCAAATAACTATCCTACACCTAAATTGGATCGTTTCATACAGAAGAAGTCCCCATATTTTAGTGACACTACTAATCTGGTGGTTGCTGAGCAGTGTATTAGGTCCCTTGAAAAGATATTTCTGGAATTAAGATGAAGCAAAAATGAAAACGTGGTACTGTAATTATATTTCCTAAAGGGTGATACTAATCAATGGTGGTCCTTGATCCATAATACCACAAAGAATGTGAAATAGAATATATGGATTAGATAACTTTTAAGGAAATATTCTTCGATAAATATTTTCCTCATGGACAACGAACAGAAATGAAGATGAAATTCCTTAACCTGAAGCAGAAGGAATAAGTGAGTGTTGCGGATTATGAGGATACCTTCACAAGATTAGAAAGGTATACTATAGATTACATACATGATTCAAAAGACAAGATTGATCATTTATTTGAAGGTATTAAGCCAATTATCTGAATGGATCTGGCTTCTCAAAAAAACCTATTATATGATTAAGTTGTATTAAGTGCCATCAAAACAGAGAAGGAATTTTCTAGATCTAATTTTTTCAAGGTAAATCAAGATAAGAAGAGGTATTATAATAAATATGTAAAATCTAAAGTACCAATGAAGAATAAGGGAATTAATAAAATTCCATTATGCAAGAACTGTGGAAAGAATCAACCTAAGAAATGCTTGAAAAGAATGGGTGTCACCTTTAAGTGTGGAGAAAAGGTTCATCGATCTAGTGAATGTAAGGGAAAGAAACAATTAAATGATGTTAAATGATACCATTGTTGAGATATGGGAAACTATGAAAATTATTATCCAAAGCACCAAGAAAACATGCCTTAGAAAAGGCCATGAGAGAAAGGGAAAGATTCAGCGATTACAACGATGGAGGTTGAAGTTCCTAATGATGTGGTGGAAGATAATTTATTTTTTTCCTCAAACTTATCCAATGATTTATTTGATTCTGAATCATTGAATTCATTTATATATTCCCAGTTTTCCATTAAAATTAGACATTCCCAATTTGATTTAATAAGGGAGTTTTTACTCAAAACTCCTAGCGGATGTATCATTGTAACAAATATGTGTCGATAAGTCCCCCTCATGACACATAAACTTGATTTAGTTTCAAAACTCTTCATCATACCAATGATTGACTTTGATATTATTATTGGTATGAGTTGGATATCAAATTATGATGAAAAGATCTATTTTAAGAATAAGGATGCTATAATTTTTGAGAATTGTGTAGTATCCCTTATCTTTAGAGTAGAAACCTCACCATTTAATTATTCTCTAGATCCAACCCTAGTTTCTCTACTGAATGAAATTCTTGGAGATAAAGATAACACAATATCTATGGGTGAGGAAAGAAATATTTAAATTGAAGACATACCTATTTTGAAATAATATGTAGATGTATTTCCAAAGGATTTAACTGGATATCCTCCAGAGTGGGAAGTTAAGTTCTCTATTGATTTAATTCCTAGTGAAAGACCTATATGAAAGACTTCATATATAATGGAAACTATGGAATTAGTGGAGATAAAGAAAAAACTAGAATAATTTAGTGACAAATGATTTATTCAAACTAGTGTTCCTACATGAGGAACCCCTTTCCTCTTTATCAAGAAGAAATATGGATCCATGAGGTTATGCATTGATTACAGGGAAATCAATGATATTTCAATTAATAAAAAGTATTATATTCCATGAATTGATTATTTATGTGATAAACTTAATGTAGCCCAATATTTTTCAATGATTGACCTCTAAACTAGATATCATCAATTATGTGTGAGTAAATAAGATCTTCTAAAGACAGGATTTTGATCCAGGTATGGGCATTATGAGTTTATAGTAATGCCTTTTGGACTGACTAGTGCACCATCTGTTTTCATGGATCTAATGAATAGAGTTTCCAAGGAATATCTTGATGAAATTTTTTGGTATTTATTGATGATATCCTATTATACTCCAAAATATACGAAGACCATGAGAATCACTTGTTGATTATTATTAAAACACTTAGAATAAATGAATTATATGGAATGTTTAGAAAGTGTGGATTTTGGCTTTATATGTTTATTTTATTGGAAATATTGTCTCCTAGGATGGAATATTAATTGATCCTATGAAGAAAAAGGAAATCCAAAAATTTCCCATGTCAACAAAAATAACAGAGGTATATAGTTTTATTGGCTTAGTAGGTTACTATCAGCGGTTCGTTCAAAATTTCTCCCAACTAGATAACCCTCTAACCAAGATCACATGTAAAGGGGTTACATTTTTATGGATGAAATAATGTATATAATGCTTTTTATACTTGAAAATAATATTGGTAAATGATCCAATTTTGAATCTTCCATCTATAAATGATGGATTTGTGATATTCAGTGATGCATCAAATAATTAAATGGGTTTTGTTCCTATAAAAAATGATAAATTTATTTCTTAATCCTCAAGAAAGTTGAAGACTCATGGGAAAAATTACACAACTCATGATCTTGAGTTATCATCCATAATAATATCTCTAAAAAAGTGGAGACATTATCTCTATGGTGAAATATGTGAAATATATACGGATCACAAGAGTTTGATATAAATTTTTACACAGAAAGAACTCAACGTGAGGAAAAAGAGATGGATTGAGTTACCCAAGGATTATGATTGTTTAATACACTACAACCTAGGAAAGGAGAATAAGGTGGCTTATGCATTAAGCAAGAAAGATTATAGACTTATAACCCAAATGAGGATTGAGAGAGATCCTATATTCATAGATCTACTAAATATGGATATGGTAATTATTAAAGAATAAGAATTATCTTTCAAATGATTTCTAAACAATCTTTACTAGATAAGATAAAAATATATCAATATAATGATTAAAATATAAAAAATAAATTAAAGATATTAAGGATGAAATATTGGAAGAATTTAAGTATGAGGATGGATATATGAAATTTGGGAAGAGGTTATTCTTTCCATAAATGCCTGAGAAAAAAATGGAACTATTAGACAATGTACATTGCTCAAATTTCTCTATACACCCTGGTAGCACTATGTTGTATAGAGATCTGAAGGGACATTTTTGGTGGGATAACATAAAGTGGGAAATTACTAACTATGTGTCAAGGTGTCTAGTTTTTCAATAAGTGAAGGTCTAGAGACAAAATCCTAGAGGGGTCATGAAACCTCTACCTATTCTTATGTGGAAGTGGGATGACATTACGATGGATTTTGTCACAGGACTACCAAGGACACCTAGAAGGAATGATGCGATATGGGTAATTATTGATCATCTTATAAAATTAGAACATTTCCATGATATAAGAGAGGATTTACCACTTGAGAAACGTGAAAGACTTTATATTAATGAAGTTATAAGAAATCATGGTGAACCTCTATCGATTGTGTCTAATTCAGATCCCTGATTTACATCAAAATTCTGGAAAAGTCTCTATAAGTCTATGGATACTGGGCTTCATATGTGTACTGCATATCACCCCCAAAACTGACAGATAGTTTGAAAAGACTATTCAAATAATGGAAGACTTGTTGAGATCATGCTCTCTTGACATTAAATGTATGTGTGATCAATACTTTCTTTTGGTGAAATTTTCCTACAATAATAGTTTCCATTATAGTATTCAAATGGAACCATATGAAGCATTATGAGGTAAGAGGTTTCAAACTCAAACTTGTTGGGATTATATTGGTGAGAGGAAACTTATAGGCACATAACATATCAAAGAGACAACTATAAATGTGATGAAAGTTTAGGACCATATTAAAGAAGACCAAAGAAGGAAAAATAGTTATGATGAAAACTAGAGAAAGGATTTGGAATTTCATGTATGAGGTCATGTATTCAAAAAAGTTTCTTCTTGGAAGGTTTTCTTAAGGTTCGATAAGAAAGGGAAACTGAGCCCCTGGTACATCAGACCATTTGAAATTCTAGAAAGAATCAGAGCTACAGCTTACCATTTAGTAATTGCACCAAGTATCTCAAAATTACATAATGTGTTCCAATTTTCATTGTTGAAGAAATAAATTCCAAACCTAATCCATGTACTCACCTATGAAGAAATAGATCCGAAACCTAATTTGTTATATTAGGAATAGTTTATCTATATTCTCAACACAAGGGACCGGGTATTGAGAAATCAGACTACTCAACTAGTAAAGGTTATTTGTAGAAACCATAAAATAGAGGATTAAAAGTGGGAAACTTAGGATGTTATGAAGAATAACCACCCAAATCTTTTTAATGGGATATATACATGAAAAATTTAGAGGAAAAAATTTATGAATGTGGGGAGAATGTAACACCCCAAACATGTTATGGTATGTTTCATTTAAATACTTTTAATTCACTAGATTTCCTATATTTCATGAAGTGATGAGTCTCTATGAAACAACACATGGTTATTTATAGGATAAAGACATAAAATGTATATTAAACATAAATTTTCCACTTCTTTGTTTTGAATTTCGAAAAACAGACAAACACGGTTATGAGCAGTGTGATATTTTGAATCTAATAGAATCAAGTTAATTTTTTGGTGAATGGTAACTTACCCTTATGAATAGTAACATTCACTTTTGAATAGTAACCTGCCCTTATGAATTTCAATATGGCCCTTATGAATAGTATCCTTACCCATGAACATGTAAGTAAAATTTTGGTACCTTAAAAATGAAGAAGAATATTTTAAGTGTTGATAATTTTTTATTAAATGATGATTTTAATTAAAAATTAAATTTACCATATTTATAAAATTAGTTTTGAAAAATGTAGTTCATTTTTTGATTCTACACATAGAAAAATTCTTAGGGTAAAGTTTTGTTATTTTTTTGAAATACTTGGATTTTTGGTGAATAGTAAAATACGATAAATTGTGATAAATGCTAAATACATTATTTATTGAGTCATGGATGATGTCCTGCTATGGTAAACACATTTGGTTAGAAATAAAATGCACTTTTTACTATTTTTGTTCATGTAATGATCATTATTTCTTGTTTTGGGTTAAAATAATAAACTATTGATTAAAATATTAAGAAAACCCCCATCCCCTCCACTATATAAACCACCCCTCACCCCCTCTTCCCCCCACACCACTCAAGCATTGAGCCGTTCCTAGGTTCTTCCAAATAAACTTCCCAATCCCTACCCCCACATTAAAGCCCTAAAATTCTCACAAAAAGTTCAAAAACAAAGGCATTAAAGATATTCTAAAGGAGGAGTACTCAAGAGGTGAAACTCCCTTCCTTTTTCTTTCAACTTCTTTTACAAGTTCCATTATTTTGTTTCCCTCTACTCACCTCCCCACATCCAAATGATATGATAATTCCAGTACCTTACATGAACTAGAATTTTATTATTTTAATGGAATATTTCATCATCTCTCTCTTTTCCCCCTCATCTTATACCAAAAATGAAAACACCATTCGAGATGTGTTAATTTATCACATTCAAGGATGACGGGTTTTCAATTTCTATTACTATCTTCAAGAGTAGTCATGATACGTTTACAGAGGTTGAACCAGATCATAATATATGTATTTTATCTTATGAACTATTCTATAATCCTTACACACTCATAATATAAAATAATAACACAAAACAAGTTCATTGTGTATAAAACCACCAAGTTAACCCAAGCGTTTACAATTAACTTTTATCTAATGAGTCATCCTCATGGTATTTAAACCAAAAAATTATAAGATCATTTATATCTCTTTAATTTCATTAATAATATATATATTAACAATTATTTATGTTTAACCACATTTCAAATGAACTTCCATTCATGAATACAAGTAAACTTATCATGGAAACCAAGGAAGAAAATGTTTCTAAAACAATAAAATTGAAACTCATAAACCCATAAAAAATAAAATTAATGAACCTAATAAGTTTATAATAAATAAATTAAATGTAGATTGGTTCAGTAATTATTAATTAATGAAGCTAAATTTTATTATTCAGGTCATTTAGATCAATCTAGAACAACTTTGGGTATAAGGTAAGGGTTTTCTCATCTCAGTTTTAATTACATGAGATTTCCATAGTTCACCAATTATTTCAAAAATGTAGTGTATGTGTAATTAAATTTGATATATAATATCATGATTATATTTATTTTCATGTAATTATTTGATTCATTTTGTGATTATTAATTTCTTTCCATAAGACTCGATTGATTACAATGTCGTAAGGGACTTTGTCTTAATTTCCATTTCATTGAGACTTACATGGTAATGTGCACCTAATATTTCTTATGTGGTGTACCTACTACCCATTTGAGATCATTTTTCTTCTAAAATTGTAAATATATTATATATCGATATTCTGGTTTCATGGATATGATTATTGTCTTAATCCATATACCCTTTTACATACATTGTTTATTTAGAATGTTGTTTTAACTATAGAAATATTGATGAATCTATATTCTCTACTCTATATGAATACTGAGAGGGCATATTTTACTTTTATTAAATCTATGTATAAAGAATTATTTGGATGTTTAGTTATGTTATGGTCTCTCTATAAACCCTAGATGAATAGAAAGGTCTCATGAGACAAATCGGTTGGCAACAAACCCTTCAAGTTTGTTTCCAAAATAGAGTCAGATAGGTATCTACCCATAGAATTAAACTATTTCGATGGTATAGTTGTATCATGTTCCAGATGCATGATGTCCAATTAATAAGCATTCTATTTATTCATTTTTAGTTATTACTATCCATGATATTTTCACTATGACAAAATCCATGGATGCATTTTCATTCTCAGTTAATTAATGGCGTGTTTTTTTCATTTATTCCCCATTTCATATTGACTATTACAAAATCATTATGATTCAATTATTTTGGATTCATTCATCTGCTTTTTGTAACCCTTACTGAGCATTTTATCTCACCCCTTTCAATTGTTTACCTTCAACAGGTTTTGAAGAGGAGACCATTTATTGAGTTCTCATGGATATAGTTTATTAGTTTTTGTTATGTACTGTATTTTTTTACCTTTCCCAATATAATATGAGTTTCATGTATTTATCTAGTTTCTTAAAGACTACTAAAATAACCATTTCTTTAAGATTTCATTCCATTTAATCATGCCAATTTAAGAATTAATTCACCGCCTCTAGGCTTCTGGGGTCAGGGCGTTACAATTTGATCGGCCGATCTCGACACCACCAGATAGCCTATAGCCTTCACAAGGTAGCCGGTGGACTTTGTACTATATTAAAATTTTCCCTACATCCTACTAGAAATATATTGATCTTCCACTATCTAGATAGAGGGTATTTTATCCATTAGATTCTATGTTTATCACCATTGGTAGGCCGATGGATTTTTTCCGTGAAGATGGTGGACCTTCAATAGGAACTATGCCTTATTCCACTTTTCATCAACTGGATGTGTAGCCTACAGTCCATCAATATCCGTTTTTCCCTTTAAAAATTGTTTAATTTTATTGATTTCAAATCCCACATTCTTATATGTTGTTAAAATATGTTACAATCCATCATGAGACTTAAAAAATATGTCATCAAGATCCTTCCAATAATAAAGATCCATTTATTTTATTCATAAATTTCAACATAAGGAATCATTATCAAAATAAATTACAACTAGTCAAATAAAATCATTATACGCATTAATGTTTCGGGTCATTAAAACTTAAGAAGTTGAGAATCAAAATAGATATATCATTTTTTTGTACTGAAATTTCATATGTTTTATTAATGGAATGAAGAATGTAATGTGAAAAAATAGGAATATAGTCCCTATTTATTCTATTTTAGGTTCTACCTCATGAATTTTCTAGTTTTTATTGCATTTTAAATATTCCTAAAGTGTTTTTGTGTTGACCATTGATAGTCTGAATTCTCATTTAAATGTTACCCACTTCCAAAATATATGACTTCACGGATGGTTCCCTCTAAATTGGCATGCACCATCGATGTTAATTAAGATCATTATGAATTAGTGGTAGAACCCCATCTGAGAAAATCTATTAAAAATTATTTATTAAATCCACAATAGAACATCATTACATGTAATATATAAATTTTATCTTCTTATTAGATAATATAATATCATTATATGTGATCCATTCATTATCAATATCCACTCCCATTGAATTAAACCCCTATAATGTATTTCTATTCAATAAAATTATTTAGGAAATGGTCACTACATCATCTCTCTGAAATCCACACATAAAAACTAGGCTTGGTCATTGAATGTTGTGATTTATTCATGCGATATATATGTATTCAAATCATCAGATATAGGGTTGTTGTACGACCTCAAATATAAACTTGAAAACTTTCCTAATTCTCTATATTCCATTAGGATTTGAAACCCTAATATAAAACAATGGAAGACCATCCTCTAACCAAGAATTAACATATTAAAGTATTATAATTTGTCTGCCTTTCTAATTACCAATACAATCCCATTGAAGTGTAAAATAATAAATTTTAGGTTATCCAATTAGATATATGTGTCTTTATATGTTTTATATTCTAAAAAATAGGAGTGGAGACATGTGGGGTAAATATCATGCATGAACTTTAAATTAAATGAAACACTATCAGGGGTTTTGATCATATGTATTTTTTACTTGATAATGTCTAGGTTATGAATTTTAAACATTAATTGGTGTAGTGATAGATTTAAAATGAGTTTTAGTTCATGCTCTATATATCAATGTAGAGAATTAGTGGTTCATAAGAATATTATAAAATATGAATGGATGATTGGATTCATTTTTTTATATATGATGAAAAATTTAGGTCAGGAATCAGGGAATATATTACAGGAATTGTGGAAAATTCATGATTGAATTATGGTAATTGGATAATTTTTGTCCCTGTAATAGTTGGTGGTATGGAATAAAAAACATGAACATTCAATAAATTTCATCTCTAACACCTTACATGAGAAACCCTTATAATTTCATTGAAACACCCTTGAAATGTGGTATAAAGGATATATTACAATGCTCTTGTGTGTTGATTTCACAATTAGTCATGCAATCCTCAGGATTTCTGATGGAATATGGTTATATAACATAGTAGTCATGAGTTTTCCTTCTGATTATCATATATTCTATCTTACAGAGAAAACCTATCAATTTTTAAGGAATATTGAAATTTTAATGGAATATGGATAAGATTCAATCTCATTTTTCTATTTTTTCATCATCTTTTCATATATGCGATATTGGTTTCTATATTTTCTTTTTATCTAGTTTCAATTGAATCCAATTTTAACTTATGTTAACAATCCAAATTTAATTTTTTTTGTTAAATATTCCCCTAATTTATGTCAATGGTTCTTGCTTATATCCAATCTTAACATTTATTCATTTACGTGGTTGTTCTTTACTTAAATTCATCAAAAATTTCATTCTAGATTTTTGTTTATTCAGTACATATATATTTAATGTTTAGTAAGATAAATATTTTTTGTTTTTGTTTTTTCTATTGTATATATTTTCTATTCTTATTAATTCAATATTGTTTTTTTATTTTTATTTTTTTGAAAATTTTATATTGTATATTTTTCAGAAAAATACCTTATATAGTATTCATGTTTTCCATTTCAATTGATAGACAATTGTTACTCAAAAAAACATACCAGAACATGATCATTGAATTGATGATATAATAAATTTTGGAATGCATATTTTTTTCCTCCATCTATGAAACACTAACATTTCTTATACAGATATCATTTTTTTATTTTTAACACCTCAATTATTATTTTTTATTCAAAATTTTCGTAGGAAGTAGATCAAATTAAATTACCTCCAAATCATTGATATATGTTAGTGTAAATTTTGAAAAATATGGAAATAAATTAGATTTGTTAATTTTTCTATCATTATTTTAAAATTACATGATTATTTCTATTTTATGAACATATATATGTTATTTCCCAATTATAGATATAAAATAAATAAAATGGAATTTCAACTAAAATTATTAGGTGAGTGTCAATATAATATTTGTAATATATTATTAATTATTGAAATAATGATTAAAAAATTACTATTTTTTATTATAATCCCTTAATATATTTAAAAGAAACAATCTAAATAATTTTATCTAATTATAACTGACCACATGAAAAAAAAATTCCAATGGAATCTTACCTCAAACAACTTGCACCAGTCCTCTAAGATTCAAGGATAAAAAAATATTCAATACATACTATCATTGAAACAAATTATAGAAACCTAGACATAATCATTTATAATTATAATTCTTATAAAAAAATTTAGTCACTTACATACCCAACACCTTTTATGACTACCATTTTAGAGATTCAATAAAAACTAATAACAAAAAAACACATATCTTTCTTATCGAATAGACATTTTCCCAATATACTAAAATTTTCATTTTCTATAATAAGAACTCAAAAACTCCCACAATATTCTCCACACATTATATTATATTAAAAATATCCTTTCTTATATTCTTTTCTATAACTTTTGTAAATGGAAACATAAAAAGGTTGGGCCATGGAGCCCTCATATCTACTTCTTTTTTATAACTTGTGTTAATGGAAACATAAAAATGTTAGGCCATTGATCCCTCATATCTGCTTCTCTTTCCCATGTTTTCACTTGCACGTGTCCTTGTTTCTATAACACACAAACTATAGGCATGGTATTTCCTCACAAAACTTTCTCACTCTAATCCAACACATGTATCAAATTCTCCTCAAAGGATGCATCTATCTCAAGGTGAACCTCATCCACATCAATCACATGATAAGGGTTTTGGAGAAACCATAGAAGTTTTGATACATGGAAAACATCATTCATAGCACTGTATTTTTGTGGAAGAGACAATAGTTACACCATGGGCCCTATATTCTCCTCTATATCAAAGATTCCAACAAAACTGGGTTCCAATATGCCCTGCCTTCATATCCTTTGGTGACCCAACCTAAGAGACACCTGAAGGAATACATGATCACCCTCTATAATCTCTATGGTTCATCTACGTCTGTCAGTGTACGGCTTCTGTCTACTCTGAGTCGTGGTCATAAGTTTCTGAATCAACTGTACCTGCTCTGATGTCTCCTACATGAGACTCGGTCCCAAAAACTCTTACTCACCAGCCTCCATCCCACATAGTAGTGACCTAAATGACCTACCATAAATAGTCTCATATGGTTCCATCTGTATATTTTCCTGATAAATATTTCTATAATAAATCTCCACTAAAGCCAAGTGTTTTTTCCAAGATCCACTGAAGCCAAGAAAACATGACCGTAGAATATACTTAAGAACCTATATAGTATGTTCTAACTACCCATATATCTATGGGTGGAAATTCATACTCAATAACACTTGTGTGCCAAGATATTTCTGCAAGCCCCACTAGAATCGTGAAGTAAATCATGAATCATGATATGAAACAACATTCAGTGTCACTCCAGGAAGACAAAGTATTTCCCAAACATATAGTTCTCCAAACTGTTCTACTATAAAGGATTCCCTTATAGGTAGTAAATGCACTTCCTTTATTAGTTTATTCATAAGGACCCAAATAGAATTATTCTTCTTATGAAAATTTAGGAGACCCACCACAAAATCCATGGTCACATTGTCCCACTTCCATTTCTAAATAGAGAACGGTTTTAGTACACCTCTAGGTCATTGATGACATGCCTTCACCTACTGATGGGTGAATCATCTTTTCACAAACCATGTTATCTCCTTTTTCATTCATGGCCCCCAAAACTATCGTTGTGGTTCATGGTACATTTTGGTTACACCTGGATGCACCGCCCATTTTGAGGCATTAAATTCCCGCATGATATCTTCTTTCATGCTATTAGGTACAATAACCCAATTCATTTCATAGATGATCTCATCCCCATCTATATTCCAATCTAATGATGTCTCCCTGCCATCAAAGATTTCGCTCAAGTCTAATCACTCTGGATCCTCATACTTTCTATCCCTAAACTACCTCAAAATCATATACACCACTATAAATTAAAATAGATTCATCTATTCCTAACTCTCTCGTAAAACTACATTCATTTCATCCTTCTAGGTCATAATATTCCACTCATCACTCAACTCCTCAACCATCTGAGTCTCAGTTTTCTTTCTCCAAGCATCAACCACGCTATTTCACTTCCCGAGTGTATATTCTAGTTCAAAATTGAAAGACTGCATATACTCACCCTATCTCCTATTCCAAATATTCAAATAACATTGTGATAATATATACTTCAATCTCTTTTGATATATTTAAACTATAAAATTTTCTCCCAAAATATAGTGTCACCAACACTTAAGAGCATAAACTATTACTGCCAACTCGAGGTCTTGCGTAGGGTAATATCAATCATGAGTCCTCAACATCCATGACCCATATGCCATCACTAGATCTCCCTACATCATCACATCTTCATGTTTAATCCCAAAATCATCACAATAAACCATATACTCCTAAACTGAATCAGGTTGAATTAAAGATGGTTCTTATTTTATGAACTTCTTTAACTCCTGAAAATAATTTTCATATGCTTTTGTCCACTCAAACATTAATCCTTTTTGGGTCAATATTAATGTTGTGCTGCCAAACATGAAATTTATTGGATTAATCTCCTATAATATCCATCCAATCCCAGAATGTTTTGGATATCAAAAATATTCTTGTGAATCTCCCAAGAAACCACTGCCTGAAGCTTCTCTGGGTCCGCTAAAAATAATTCCTCTGAGATGATGTTACCCAATAAGTGTTCCTGATCAATCCCAAAATCACATTTAGATATATTATCATATAATAGATTCTATCTCAGTGTAATCCAGATGATGTCAAGATGTTGGGAATGATTGTCATGAGTCTTGGAGTACATCAAGATTCGGTCCACAAACACCACCAAAAACTCGTCCAGATATAGATGAAATATTCTTTTCATCAAAGTCATAAAAAAATTTTGTGCATTTTCAACCCTAATAGAATTAAAAAAAACTCATAAAGTCCATACCTACTCCAAAAAACAGTTATCGATATATTAGAAGTTATGACTCTCAACTAATGATACCCAAATTTCATGTCTATATTTGAGAACATGCATGCTCCCTCCAATTGGTCAAACAGGTCATCAATACATGGAAGAGGATATCAGTACATCACAATACTTCTTTCAACTTATAGTAATAAACATATAAACATAAACTCTCATCATCCTACTTTTTGATAAATATAGGTGACCCCAAGGATACGTACTTGGATTGATAAATCCCTTATCATCCAACTCCTCCAAATGATTCTTTAGATCTTGAAGTTCAGTCAGTGCCATTATGTATGGTGTAATAGATACTAGATCAGCCCCTGGAATGAGCTCAATGGTGAATTCCACATCTCTCTTAGGTGGTATCCTTGATAATTCATCAGAAAAGACATCCTAAAAAACTCCACTACTGGTGGAAGGACATCTTGACTTGTACCACTATCATCCAACAATAGACTAGGAACTTGGGTTGTGAGTTCTACCAGTTGTTGTGTAATTTTCCATGCTTATCCTTCCTAGATATCCCACTCTCCATAATGAATATACTGGTTTCCCATACTAGACACAAAGGTTACTCTTCTATGATAACAATCAATGTGGTCTCGATAGGCAACTAGTCAGGTCGTCCCTATAATCAAGTCAGAGCCTATCATATCAAGTATATAGAGATACCATAGAAAACAATATTCCCCAATCTCTAGTGAGCATCCCTTACATAGATAGATATATCTAGACCGTACTCCAAACAGTGTATTTATAGTCATTACCCCACTCAAAAAATTCATCTTCATGCTCAAACCATCAACAAATTTTGAAAATATAAAGGAATTAGATACACTAGTATAAAACAAGGCAATAGATAATGTAGAAGCTACTAGAATTTTACCTTGAACTATCAATGGTTCAGCCACACTATTGTCAAGTGTAGGTTTTGTTGTATGTAGCTATTATTCCCCTCTTCTATATGATGTTGTCTGACTCCATTGAGTAGAACCACTCTGTTAATGCAGGCACTCATGTCTATAAGAACCACATCTACTACCTATACCGCCTCAACTAGTAGAACTCCAAATGACAACATGATATGGTGTATAAGATCCTCTTCCCACACTCTGACTATGTCAAGCTTCTCTTTCAGTACCATTCTATCATTTTGACCTGAAAAACAACTATTTATGTCCCTTCTTGCCACATGTTCGACACTCTACTGGTGGTCAGGAATAGTTTCGATGGTAGTGTCTCTACCTACCACACTGATGACAGATCACCTCAGTAAGGTCTTATACAATCGACGCTCCTGTCTACATACTCTGTTTACCACTACCTTGGCTAAAGTTGACATAATGGTGCCTCTTTCTCTCAAAATTTTCACCTCCTGATCATCCAGTAACAACTACCTTTATAGCACTAGAATCCTCTCTTAGGTTCCCTTCAATTATGAGATCCTGATCCACTACTTTAATAAAATTATTCATCCTGAATATTTTCATCGGGGACTTAATCTCACACTTAAGTCCATCCTAAAAATGTTTTTACATAGCTACCTCATCTCCAACTTATGTTAGAGAAAGGTGTTTTAGATCTCTGTAGTGTTCAGCATAATCCATCACTAACATTCTTCTGTATGATAGATGCAAGAACTCAGAAAATTTCTCTTATCTCAACGTATCTAGAAAAAAGTTCTCCAAGAACCTCTCTAAGAAGTCCTTCTATAATATACCATCAGTCTTTCCAGTTCTCACTTGAATGTTTCACCAGTGCTTCTCTGATCCCCAAAGTATATAAGCATCCAACTTGACACTCCTCTCAATCACTAGTGCAGAAAACGTTTTTTACGTCACCATTTTTTACGTCGGTTATATAAAACCGACGTCATAATATGTAAAACGAGGATTTTTACGTCGGTTATTAAATAACCGACGTAAAAACCTATGTTTAGTACACCTTTAATGTCGGTTATTTTTATAACCGATGTTATTAATCGCGCGGCTTTGTTTTTTACGTCGGTTATACATTAACCGCCGTAAAAAAAGAAGTGGGGGGTGTCTGTTACGTCGGTTATTCAATAACCGACGTAACAAATCGACATATGTACGAGTTATTACGTCGGTTATTCAATAACCGACGTAAAAAACGCGGGTTTTGAAGGACTTTTTATGTCGGTTATAAAATAACCGACGTAAAAAAAGAATCCGCATATGTTTTTGACGTCGGTTATGGAATAACCGACGTAAAAAAATGCGGATTTTGAGCCCTTTATAACGTCGGTTATAAAATAACCGACGTCAAAAAAGAATCGAAGGAAGGTTTTTATGTCAGTTATTGAATAACCGACTTTATAAATGTTTTTAAAAAAATTATAATGTCGGTTATTGAATAACCGACGTGATAACTCATTTAAAATTTTACCCAGACCCGTGGATTGTCATTCGCGAGTTTACCTTCGACAGTCGTGACTCGTCTCTCCCGCGCGTAAACTCGAATCGGCTCGTCCATTTTGTTGGTTTAGATTCGTTTTGCGATCATCGTTTCTCATATTTAATCTCCTCGGATCAATCATCTAAACTCGCAGCACTCAGGTAATCCTCCCACTCGTTCGTTTTTTTTTCGCGGATAGTATATATATATGTGTTGTGATTTTTTTGTTGAAACTAGCTAAGATTCTTCGATTGCGAACCCTTTTAACTCATTTTGGCACCATAATATTATTTATCATCCCTAGATCTATTAGTTCGACTTGCAATATTGACTAATTTTATGATTTCACTAATTTTTCATCGTTTTCTATAAATCCCCGAGAGGGTTGGGGCGTGTCCATTTGGATGGGTTGCCCTTTTACAGTTGTTACTAATTTATTCACACACAACCATGGAATAGGTGCATGGATTTGGGATCACATCACCATTTTCACCCCCTGCAAACAAAGTTTCACGAGGAGGACTCGCCAGATTTCCCCTCAGCATGTTAAAAATTTTAGATACCCTCTTTTCAGCAAGTAAAAAATTAACTAGTTTTTTCTTCACTACTTATCCTAAACAAATAAAACCACCATTCTTTCTAGAACCTCTACTAGATCCATTTCATCCATCAACATACATATTTGGATCTGAAAGCATCCCTTAAGCCTTATGTTCGATGCTAACATCCTTTACTGATCTATAGAAAATATGATGGTCTGCTAAGCTCTGCATTTAAAAGTCAAACCCCACCAATTATTCATCCTCATCATGAGAAAATGGCACAACATCTGAATTTCTGATTCAATCTCTTGGGTCACTGAACAAACATTAACTCCTTCAAATCCACACCTGGAATAGACAACCTAATGTCGAGTTCCTTCTCTATCTATTGAAACTCAGTTCTTCCTCCACACCTAAAAACATTCTTTGAATGGCCCAACTTCTTGTTATGGTAAATTTTCAGTGATTCCAGGGGGTGGGAGGGCTATCAAGAGGGTTGGGGGGTGTCCAGGGGGGTGTCCAAGGGGGTAGGGTGTGGGGGGTGGTGTCCAGGAGGGGTGGGGGCTGTCCAGAGGGGTCGGGGGGTGTCCAGGGGGGTTTACAAGGGGGTGGGTGGGTGTGGGGGGTTGTCCAAGGGTGTGGGTGGGTGTTGGGGGGTGTCCAGGGGGGTGTCCAAGGGGGTAGGGGGTGGGGGTGGTGTTTAGGAGGGGTGGGGGGCTGTCCAGAGGGTTGGGGGTGTCCAGGGGGGTGTCCAAGCAGGTCGGGGGTGGGGGTTGTGTCCAGGAGGGGTGGGGGTGCTTTCTAGAGGGGTTGGGGGCTGTCCAGAGGGGTCGGGGGGTGTCCAGGGTGGTGTCCAAGGGGATGGGTGGGTGTGGGGGGTTGTCCAAGGGGGTGGCGGCCTGTCCAGAGGGGTCGGTGGGGTGTCCAGGGGGGTGTCCAAGGGGTTGGATGGGTGTGGGGGGCTGTCCAAGTGGGTGGCGGCCTCTCCAGAGGGTATTTGGGGTTGTCCGGGTGGGTGGGGGGCTGTCCAGAGGGTTGGGGGATGTCCAGGGGGGTGTCCAAGGGGGTAGGGGTGGGGGGTGGTGTCCAGGAGGGGCGGGGGGCTGTCCAGAGGGGTCGGGGGGTGTCCAGGGGGTTTACAATGGGTGGGTGTGGGGGCTGTCCAAGGGTGTGGGTGGGTGTTAGGGGGTGTCCAGGGGGGTGTCCAAGGGGGTAGGGGGTGGGGGTGGTGTTTAGAAGGGGTGGGGGGCTGTCCAGAGGGTTGGGGGTGTCCAGGGGTGTGTCCAAGCAGGTCGGGGGTGGGGGGTTGTGTCCAGGATGGGTGGGGGTGCTTTCTAGAGGGGTCGGGGGCTGTCCAGAGGGGTCGGGGGGTGTCCAGGGGGGTGTCCAAGGGGGTAGGGGGTGGGGGTGGTGTTTAGGAGGGGTGGGGGGGCTGTCCAGAGGGTTGGGGGGTGTCCAGGGAGGTGTCCAAGCAGGTCGGGGGTGGGGGGTTGTGTCCAGGAGGGGTGGGGGTGCTTTCTAGAGGGGTCGGGGGCTGTCCAGAGGGGTCGGGGGGTGTCCAGGGTGGTGTCCAAGGGGATGGGTGGGTGTGGGGGGCTGTCCAAGGGGGTGGAGGCCTGTCCAGAGGGGTCAGTGGGGTGTCCAGGGGGGTGTCCAAGGGGGTGGATGGGTGTGGGGGCTGTCCAAGTGGGTGGCGGCCTCTCCAGAGGGTATTTGGGGTTGTCCGGGTGGGTGGGGGGCTGCCCAGAGGGTTGGGGGATGTCCAGGGGGGTGTCCAAGGGGGTAGGGGGTGGGGGGTGGTGTCCAGGAGGGGTCGGGGGCTGTCCAGAGGGGTCGGGGGGTGTCCAGGGGGGTTTACAAGGGGGTGCGTGGGTGTGGGGGGTTGTCCAAGGGTGTGGGTGGAGGTTGGGGGTGTTCAGGGGGGTGTCCAAGGGGGTAGGGGGTGGGGGTGGTGTTTAGGAGGGGTGGGGGGGCTGTCCAGAGGGTTGGGGGTGTCCAGGGGGGTGTCCAAGCAGGTCGGGGGTGGGGGGTTGTGTCCAGGAGGGGTGGGGGTGCTTTCTAGAGGGGTCGGGGGCTGTCCAGAGGGGTCGGGGGGTGTCCAGGGTGGTGTCCAAGGGGATGGGTGGGTGTGGGGCTGTCCAAGGGGGTGGCGGCCTGTCCAGAGGGGTCGGTGGGGTGTCCAGGGGGGTGTCCAGGGGGGTGGATTGGTGTTGGGGGTTGTCCAAGTGGGTGGCGGCCTCTCCAGAGGGTATTTGGGGTTGTCCGGGTGGGTGGGGGGCTGTCCAGAGGGTTGGGGGATGTCCAGGGGGTGTCCAAGGGGGTAGGGGTGGGGGGTGGTGTCCAGGAGGGGCGGGGGGCTGTCCAGAGGGGTCGGGGGGTGTCCAGGGGGGGTGTTATATCTTACTATATTTTGTTTAAAAAATAATATTCAAGCATATTTTTTTGAATACACATCGATTTGTTTTATATTTCAAAATTGTTTACATTCAAATTATGATTTTTTTCATATAAACATATATTTGTCTTATCTAAAAAATATATATATTTTTGCTATTTGTTATAGGTAATAATGAGTCTAAGTTGGATTACGGCACATCGAATGAGCAATGAATATGAGGAAGGTGTTGATGCCTTTTTGGAATTTGCTAAACGAAATGTTCCAAGTAGTGACATTTTTTTCTGTCCATTCCTGAAATGTCTGAATATGAAGAAGTTGAAAAGTAGAGAGATAAAAGATCATATGATTTGTCATGGTTTCAATCCAAGTTACAACCCTTGGATTTGGCATGGCGAAACTGGATAGAATGACACTGATGATAATGAATCGCAAGATGGTAACTCCGATGGAATTGAAGAAATGATTCGCGATATTGTAGCAGAACAAATTGAGATAGAACCGACAGTTGCACGTCTATATGGTGATGCCGAAAAACCATTATATCCTGGTTGTACAGATTTTACGGTTTTGTCGGCGGTGTTAAGATTGATTAACCTGAAGGAGAAACATGGATGGAGTGATAGAAGTTTTACAGAGCTGCTACCATTGATGAAAGACATTCTTCCAAAACATAACGATCTTCCAGATTCACATTATAAGGCCAAAAAAATATTATGCCTGATGGGATTGGGATACAGGAAAATACATGCCTGTCCGAATGACTGCATTATATATAGGAAGGAATATGAATTTCTGAAAGAGTGTCCTAAATGTGGGACATCACGGTATAAGGTGAAAGAAAAATCACAAGCTGATGTAGAGATTACAAAGCTCCCTTCAAAGGTATTTTGGTATCTTTCTATAATTCCTCGTTTCAAACGTTTATTTGCTAATTCACATGATGAAAAAAGGTTAAGATGGAATGCTGATGAGCGGGTATGTGATGGAAAAATACGTCATCTAGCTGATTGTCCACAATGGAAGAAAATTGATGCCCAGTACCCTACATTTGGAAATGAAATTAGAAATCTGAGACTAGGCTTGTGCACAGATGGAATGAATCCATACCGAACCCTCAGTAGCACACATAGTTCATGGCCTGTTTTATTGGTAATTTACAACCTCTCTCCTGAAGTTTGTATGAAGCGCAAATATGTCATGTTGAGTATCATGATCTCTGGTCCAAAGCAACCCGGCAATGATATTGATGTATACTTGTCACCGCTGATTGATGATTTGAAACTGTTATGGGCTGATGGTATTATGGTGTATGATTCTTATAAAATGGAATATTTTCAACTGCATGCAGTGATTCTATTCACTATAAATGACTTCCCAGCATATGAAAATTTGTCTGGATACAGTGTTAAAGGGCATAAAGCATGTCCAATTTGCGAACAACAGACGTCATATTGTCAATTGCATCATGGGAGGAAAACAGTGTACATGGGTCATCGAAAGTTTTTGCCTATGGATCACCCTTATAGAAGACTAAAAAAGGCATTCAATGGCTCACAAGAATTTGATACTGATCCAAAACCTTTATCCCCAGATTTGTATTTTGAGAGGGTGAAAAACCGTGATGTGACATTTGGAAAGACACAGAAATCTGGTAATGATAGATATATTTGGAAGAAAAGGTCAATATTTTTTGAGCTACCATATTGGAGGTATCATGAAGTCAAACATAATATTGATGTCATGCACGTGGAGAAGAATATCTGTGATTCTTTGATCAGAACATTGCTAGATATTAAAGGAAAGACAAAAGATGGGTTGAATGAAAGGTTAGACCTACTATCAATGGGAATACGTTTGGAGTTAGCTCCCACTCCTAAAGGAAGACGAACATTTCTTCCCCCGGCTTGTCATACATTATCGAAGAGGGAGAAAAGTAGCTTTTTTCAGTGTCTTCATGATATCAAAGTGCCTCAAGGTTATTCTTCAAATATAAAAAATTTTGTCTCATTGAAAGACTTGAAGTTGATAGGTATGAAATCACATGATTGTCATGTCATGATGCAACAAATTCTACCAGTTGAACTGCATGGAATATTGCCCATCCGTGTCAGAAAGACTATAATGAGGTTGTGTTATTTTTTCAATTAAATTTGTAACAAGGCGATTGATGTGAATGCTTTGAACATTTTTGGAAAAGGATGCAATTTTTATACTTTGTCATTTGGAAATGTATTTTCCTCCAACTTTTTTTGATATGATGGTGCATTTAATGATTCATCTGGTTCGAGAAATAAAGCTTTGTGGACCTGTATATCTTCGTTGGATGTATCCTTTTGAAAGGTATATGAAAATATTAAAGGGATATGTTAAAAATCCATATCGACCTGAAGCCTCCATTATTGAAAAGTATATTTCTGAGGAGGTAGCAGAGTTTTGTACGAGCTACTTGGCTACGGCGCAACACATAGGTTTGCCTCCATCTCGCCATGAACGGGTTAATAATGAGGGAAAGGGGATTCGTGGCTTGAAAGTCAAATCACTGTCAACTGAACAGATGAAGAAGTTAGAATCATACATCTTGAATAACATAGCTGATGTTCAACCGTATATCACATTGCATATTAATGAGTTGAAACAATGTCATCCAAAGAAGAAAGAAATGTGGATTTTGAATGAGCACAACAAAACTTTTTTGCCATGGTTTAAAAAGACCTTGCTTGGTAGATCAGATGTATCAGAGACATTAAAATGGATAGTGGGTGGTCCATCTTTAAATGTGATAACATGGTCCGCTTATGAAATTAATGGCTATACATTTCATACGAAAGCTCAGGACAACAGAAGTGCAGTTTAGAATAGTGGTGTATTGGTGTTTGCAGAAGCAATGCATTTTTCGAGTGCTAAGGACAGAAACCCAATTTCGGCATCAATTGCATATTATGGAGTGATTGAAGACATATGGGAGGCTGATTACTTTAAAATTAAAGTTCATGTTTTTAACTGTAAATGGTTTATCGGTAACAACAGTGTCAGACACGATGAATTTGGAATGACACTTGTTAATCTGAGTAGATTGGAAGACACAGCTGATTCTTTTATAATGGCAACACATGCCAAACAAATTTTCTATGTAGTAGATCAATCAGATATGCAGTGGGCTGTTGTTTTACAAGGGAAAAAACAATATGTTGGTGAGGATGAATTTGATGAAGATGCTGATTTATGTGAGATCCCTACTTCCATGGAAAGATTAACAGAACATAATGATGAGTATGTTGAAGACATGGTTTGTGCCATAAGGAACGATCACGACGAAGGAATTTGGGAAAACAATCCAACTTTACATTCCTAAAATTACAGGTAAGACATGTTTATTTCTTGTTTACATTTAGTTTTTTCATATAATGTTAGATATTGTAAATTTTTTACTTATTAAAACATGTATCAAACCAAAATGATAAAACAATAAAAACCATAAAGAGGAGAAGTCCTAGGCGCACCGGCTGGCCGGTGGTGGATCACCGGTCGGCCGGTGGTGGATCACCGGTTGGCCGGTGGTCCAGACAGCAAAGCTCTCTGGTCCACCGGCGGGCCGGTGATGAGCCAGCGGCCGGCCGGTGGTCCAGACAGAGAGGAAGGCTCTCTGTCTGGTCCACCGGCCGGCCGGTGGTGATCCAGCGGCCGGCCGGTGGTCCAGAGAGAGGAAGGCTCTCTATCTGGTCCACCGGCCGGTGACACCAGGCAGTGGGCAAGTCTACTGCCTGGGTCCTCCGGCTGGCCGGTGAGCTCACACCGGTTGACTGGTGGACTCAGTGAGTTCACTTTTCAGCTTTCTTGGGCCAACTCCTTGGAAACCTTTTTCCTATCAACAAAAACACTTGAAAACAAGTTAGAACATAATAAGAGTGATTGTGATCATTAAAATCCAAGAGAGAGGGGTACAACAGACTGTGTTTACCATGTTTATCATTGTTTAACATGCTTACCATATTACCAATGTTTACTATTATGTAATTTAGTACACTTTTCTATTTTCTGATTAAGTAGTATTACAATATTTTAATTTGTGTATTTGTGAACTAATGTTTGTTTTTTTGATTTGAAGGAAAATGATAGATCAATCAGTTGATCAGCCACATGATTCTGGAGATGAGCATATTGGTCATACATCTGGGGAGGAACATTCACATGCTCCTATTACGAAAAAGAGTTCAAAGGTTGGTAAGCGTGCGTGCACACGTTTACCAAAATTATCACTTGTCCGTACGAAGGAGGAGAGGATAGTCGTGGAGTTTGATGATGATGATCTTCCTAGAGGTCCAAATGCTAAAGATTTTAAGGGTTTTGTAGCAACTCAGGCTAAGAGAAAAGTAAGCATTCTCTATGATGATTGGAGAAGTGTGGATAAGGCGATAATTTCTCAGCTGTGGGAGACCATTTTGGTAATATGTTTTGCTATTGTTTGACTGTTCTTTAAATATTTCTAGTATATATAATATTTTTAACCTCTTTTTTATCAGATGACATTTGATATTCCTGACACTGGAGGAGTCAGGAAGAAATGCTTATCGTTGGCTGCTAGGAGATGGAGGGATTTCAAATCAACCCTCTCATCTGATTTCATTTATGGTCATAGGAGTCGTGAGAATCCATGTCGTATATATCCTTTTATAGATGAAGACACATGGAGACAATTTTTTGAAAGTAGAAGAAAAGAATCATTTTTGGTAAGGGCAATGTAAACTTTTATAAGCTTTCTTATATAAATTATCTTATTATTGTTTTGTTAATGATTACTTATTCTTAATTTACAGCAAACAAGGAAAGCTCATCAAGAGATCCAATCTAAAAATGTATACCCTCATAGTTTATCTCGGGGAGGGTATGCATTATTGGAAGAACAAATGATGGCAGAAAAATTTCAACAACTAAGAGCTGAGTCTTCAAGCTCTGGAGAGGTGGCCCCTCCATCCCCTCCATCTAGACATGAGAAATGGAAAAGAGCTCGGAAGGGCAAAAAAGGACAATATCTTTCGGAAGAATCGAGACTCGTAGTTGAGAGGATTGTAAGATATCTATTTTATTTATTTAAGTTTACTATTTTCGTCATATATTTCCAATCTTTATAGAAATGTTCAATTAATTATTACAGGACTCTCTTGAGGATCAGAGTTCACAGGGGACATTTACACCATCTGGGAGGGAAGATATTTTATCTGTGGCATTGCAAAAGCCCGAACATCCTGGCCATGTAAGAGGATATCTGGCAGGTGTATCGGTAAGAAAAGTGTTGCCACGTTCCTCAACTTCTAATGTTGAGGGAGTTTATAAAAAAAATAGAATCCTTGGATGCTAAAGTCCATAATATTAATGCGACAATGGATGACAAGATTAGAGCATCGGTGCAGTTTATGTTTGCAGACTTGCAAAGACAATTTCAGGGTGCAGCTCCCACTCCACATCTCCCAGTAGCTCCCACTCCCCCACCTCAGCCTGCGGACCCCATTTTTGATCCTCCTCCTCCACCGCAGCTACCTACTTATTGTGAGTTGTATGTTGATGATCCTCAACATCATATAGTTGCATATGGGATGGTATATTGTATAGGAGATACAGTTCATCATCAACAGTTAGAGGTAGAGAATCAGAGGGTCACTGTACAGGATATTATAGATAGATCAGCTCGGATACCATTACCTACAGATGAGGTGACGACAGTTGGACATAGTATCGGCCATTTTTTACTTTGGTCATCCATATTTCTTCGACTCATTACCATAGAGGTATGGATGTTATATCTTTTATTTTATATTTTTATTAATGTTTTATCATTTGAAAACTAATATATTTTTCAATTTATTTTTACAGGAATACTTCAAAGGTAAAGAAATACTGTATAGACAACAACAAAGACAGATAGCTATGACATCAGATGCAGATACTAGAAGTCTTGACAAATTGTCAAGATATTCAAATTTGTTGGCGGATCATTATGACTTTACAATGGAAGCTCATGTCTGTGGACGTGAACTAAGTGTGGGGATTATGAAAACTGATATCATGGAGTTTTTCACTGGAGATAAGTTGGGCATCAACGTGGTGCAAATTTTTATCATGTAAGTCTTAACACCTTTTCCTTGCGTTATATTTATTAAAAATGTATACTTATGTCTGCTTTGTATTAGGTATCTGTATAAAATTTGTGAGAGGAATGAGCTGAAAGATGTATATGGATTCGTGGACCCACAATTGATTTCCCCTGAAGCATGTGCATTGGATGAGGAACAAAGAATGATTTATATTGCTGATAGATTTGAAAAGAATGTAATCACACAGTGTTGGATGATGCCTTTTTGTGAGAGGTATGAAACACATCCCTCTCAAAGAGTTAATTATCTTTTAACATAAAAAACCACTAACGTTAAATTTCCTTTTATCAGGGATCATTGGATGTTAGGGGTTTTTTGCCCTAGGGAGAAAGCACTTTATTGGATATGCTCTCTCCATGATGATGTGCGAGAAAGTTTTAAGAATATATTGGAAACGTAAGTTTCAATTTCACAATAGTTTTATATATTATAATGAATTTTAAATTTACCCCATTCGTATTATTTTCTAACAGGGCATGGGTCCACTTTCGAAAAAGTGCAAAGAAAAGGAATTTCAAGATCAAATATGTACATGCGAAGGTAAATATCCATTTATAATTTGTACATTTTGATTTATTACATAAAAATAATATATTGAATTTACACTAATTCAAACAGAAATGTCATGAGAAACAAGGCATCATCGAATGCGGATATTACATGTTAAGATTTATGTATGAAATAATAACAATTGGGACAGTTCTGAGTTTTGACCTGGTAAGATTTCCTCTTTCTCATAATATTTCAATTTGATTTATTCATTATACACGTTGACTACTATCCTTTTCCTTTGTAGCTTTTTGATGACCCTCAACCCTTTACTGCTGAAGATATCAAACACTTACAAGTGGAGTGGTCAAATTATTTTACAGGTTTGATTGACTTTTAGTTGTTTGTAATGTAAAATGTAATTTTGAATATTGTCAATGTAATTGTGTATTTCGTAGTCGTTTAGGTTGGATTTAGTTTTTTTTTTTTTGAAGTTGACAGTGTAAGTTTTGAATGTTATATAAGTGAATGTTTAATTTTTCTCTACTTCTTGTTTTGGTCTACTGTTGATGGTTTTTCTGGTCTAGATTTTGGTATGGGGGGAGAGGTTCCAAGGGGGTGGGTGGGTGTTTGGGGGGTGTCCAAGGGATATGGGAGGGGTGTCCAAGGTGTGTTTGGGGCTGTCCTAGGGGTCGGGGGGTGTAAATGAGGGTGGGGGTGTCCAAGGGGTGGGGGGTGTCCAAGGGATATGGGAGGGGTGTCCAAGGTGTGTTTGGGGCTGTCCAAGTGGGCGGTTGGGTGTAAATGAGGGTGGGGGGCTGTCCAAGGGGTGGGGGTGTCCAAGTGGTGGGGGGTGTCCAAGGGATATAGCAGGGGTGTCCAAGGGGTGTTTGGGGCTGTCCAAGGGGATGGGGGGGTTTCCAAGGGGTCGGGGGGGTTTCCAAGGGGTCGGGGGGGTGTCCAGGGGGTGGGGGGCTGTCCAAGGGGTGGGGGGGTCCAAGGGGTTGGGGGTGTCCAAGGGATATGGGAGGGGTGTCCAAGGGGTGTTTGGGGCTGTCCTAGTGTTCGGGGGGTGTAAATGAGGGTGGGGGGGCTGTCGAAGGGGTGGGGGTGTCCAAGGGGTGGGGGGTGTCCAAGGGATATGGGAGTGGTGTCCAAGGTGTCTGGGAGTTCTGTCCAAGGGGCCGGTTGGGTGTAAATGAGGGTGGGGGGGGCTGTCCAAGTGGTGGGGGGTGTCCAAGGGGTGGGGGGTGTCCAAGGGGTGGGGGGTGTCCAAGGGGTGGGGTGTCCAAGGGATATGGGAGGGGTGTCCAAGGGGTGTTTGGGGCTGTCCAAGGGCTCGGGGGGGTGTCCAGGGGTCGGGGGGGTGTCCAAGGGGTCTGGGAGGGCTGTCAAGGTGTGGGGGGGTGTACAATGGGTGTTTGAGGCTGTACTAGGGGTCTTGGGGGTGTAAATGAGGGTGGGGGGTTGTCCAAGGGGTGGGGGTGTCCAAGGGGTGGGGGTGTCCAAGGGATATGGGAGGGGTGTCCAATGGGTGTTTGAGGCTGTACTAGGGGTCGTGGGGGTGTAAATGAGGGTGGGGGCTATCCAAGGGGTGGGGGGGTGTCCAAGGGTTGTGGTGGGGCTCCAATGTGGTGGGGGAGGGCTGGCCAGGTTGTTAGGTGGGTATAGATGAGGGTGGGGTTAAGTTGGGGCTTGGGGGAGGGCTGGCATGGTTATTTTTGTTGTTTGGTTTCTGGTTGCTTTTTGGTGAGAGCAGTGCAATTATTTTAAAAAAAATATCGCTTTCACGTCGGTTATTTTATAACCGACGTGGTAAATAAATCGGTAGGGGTTTATCACGTCGGTTTTTTCGAGAACCGACGTGATAAACCGTTCCTGGGCCTTTTATCATGTCGGTTCTTAATATAACCGACGTGCTAAAAGGCCTGGGAATCGATTTACCATGTTGGTTATTGGATAACCGACGTGCTAAAACATTTCCCAGGCCTTTTTATCACGTCGAGTATTTAAGAAACCGATGTGATAATAGGCCCGGGGAAGGGTTAATCACGTCGGTTATGTCATAACTGACGTGATAAACGATATCCCAGGCGTTTTATCACGTCGGTTTAGAAATAACCGACGTGATAAACCCCCCCCCCCCCCCCCCGCATATTTATCACGTCGGTTATTAATTAACCGACGTGATAAACACCGTGATGTTAGGGATGTTACGTCGGGTTTTAAATAACCAACGTAAAAAATGTTATTTATAACGTCGCCTAAAAACCGACGTAAATAATGAAAAATAACCGACGTAAAAAATGTTTTCTGCACTAGTGAATCGGGGTCCCCAAATGGTCAATTATTGTCTCTATATACTCAACCCATAATGCATCTCCCTCAGGTCCACCATTTATAGTTAAAGTAGGATGGTTCTATAACTAAAACTCACTTGTCAACACGTACATTCTTTTCACAACCCAAACTAGGTCACATTCCATGAACTATATGAAGTTAGTGAATTTCTCTTGAAATTGCTCCCCTTCATCTTCATCTGGCTGGATCGGTTCCTCATGTTCCCTAACTGGAAAAACATTCCTAGGCATTCCCATTGGTCATCCCCTAAACAAATTTCATGGAGGCATACTCTCTACAAGGCCAAAAACATTTATTAGGTCTCATAACATGACCTTATAAAATTTACGTAAGAGGAATAATCACAATATGTATTTTTCCCTTACATCACCACACCATCAAAATTGAGGTGATATCACTATCCTTAACCATACTACACCTAGGATTTTGTTAACAAGGGTAAACATGCTATCATAATCAAGTTTCTTATTTAGAAACCCAAATATTCTCATTTTGAATCATTTTTAAAATCTTTCGAAATTCATGTTAATCACTATTTTTAATTATAATCTCACAACAAGAAAAACATTTCATGTTTAACAACTTACACAAAACCTATTTCTTATGTGTGCCTAAAATGATGCATGTCACAATAACCCTGGGTTCCTAGAATGATGCATGTAGACTCAACTCTAATTCCATTCTGGGTTATAAATCAATACTCAAAAATTTTAAAGAACAATAATCACAAAACACCACAAGTGCTTCACTTAAGGTGAAATAATATTCTACGGTAATAGCAAACAAGAATAGCAAGAATCCCACCAGGAGTACTCGAGTATTATCCTGTACATGGGTTTCAAAATCCTGTGAAAAATCTCATTACTAAGCCCTAACTCTCCCTATTCTTCAGTCTACCATTCTCCAAAATAGTAAGTAAAAAGATAAATAAATAAAACTGGTCCTCTCATACCACTTTGTAACGTCCCGGCCCAGGAGCCACACGACGGTGCCCCAAGATGGTTCACCACATGACCTCAATCACACCTCCTCGTACACTAGAGGCTTCCAACTAGCATTAAGGGTCTGATATTTCATTCATGGGGAGACTATACCATCATTTATCTGAGTAAACAATAGTGGAAATAAACAAACACAAAATAATATATAACCATAACAATACTCATGTCACAAGATAACCAAACAAGAAATACAATACTCAAATGAAAGGAAAAACATGATATGCCATTATCAGTTTCAAGTGTTTATAATGAAACCAAAATTAGAGAAACTATGAGTCCCCAAGAGGTATCTGAACCATGTCTCTCTCCCTCTTCCACGCTCTATCCCCAATTATCCACCTATTCCATGGCCTTTTTCCCTTATCCAGTTCTGCAATAATGTAATCTATTTGGGTACTAATCTAGAAGCCTACATTTGGTGTGAGTACAACTCAATAGGACACTAACAATGGTGTCTTAAACCAATCCATTCAAAAGATAGTGCTTGCAGTTCTATAAGTAAATAAGTGCACTGAAATAATTAAAATTTTATCACATATTCATTTATTCTTATCTAACCACCTTAACTCTAGGGCTCCCAAGAAGACACATACATCAATACTAACTTCATATTGTATCATAGACTCAAGTTTTCCCTAGGTAATATCATATCTTAATACCTACTTCTTTCTAAATCATGATGTATCCAAATGTGCTATGATATGTCTTTACCTGATTCTAATCATATCAGAGTTTGAATAATCTCATGTTAGTCCATTACTTAGAGTTCCATTATTTACATTCATTAATTTCACATAATAATCCACATTTACTAAGTTACCAATATCACAAATATAAATAATATGACCATGTTACCATGATTACCCTTCAATAGAATGACAATGTTCCCATTCTCTTTATGCGTAAGTATAATGACCATGTTACCATGTAAACTTCTCAATTTAGAATGACTAGGTTCACATTCTCTTTACTCATAAGTATGATGACCAAGTTACCATTTATACTTCTCAATTAAGAATGACCATGTTCCCATTATTAACCCATAATTAATCTATCAATTAATTATCCACCTCAATATCATTACTAATTCAATAATTAATTAAACACATCCATTCTATTAGTTAACTCAACAATTAATAAAGTGCTTCAAACCATTAATTAATCAAAATCACAATTCATATTCCAGAATTAATTTTCCAGAATTAATAATCTCATTATAATATAAACATCCCATAATTAATCTCAAAATTAATTATCTAGATCTGATCATCAAAGGCACATAATTAATTGAAAATTTATTATCTTAAATGATTAATTCCCCATTTAATCACCTACAACAATAAATATTTGATAAAACAATTGGTCAATCTAATTAACCCAATTTAGAAAACAATTTCTAAAGGATGCTAGTAATTCTACAATTTTTCATATACTTATCGAATCCTTAATTATTGGAATTAAAATTAGACCAATGAACTCAGTTCATTGACATATGTTTACCCAAAAAATATCCCTAAAATCTGAGTGGAAAAATGGCATTTTTAAAAGTTATTGAACTAAATCCCTAAACTAAAATCAAGATTAATAACATCCTGATCTCATGAATATGGATCTATATCTGAAATCTTAGATATAGATCTTACCACGTAGGTTTAGATCTAAAAATTAGAGGATTCACTCCACCAAAATATCAACATAAGAATAATAAAATATAAATGTAGACATCGGAATGAAATCCACATTCCAGGAGAAGAGCAGGTCTTCGATTGGGGCTTTGAATCTTGAAGAACGGTGGTTCAACGGCCCTAGAACCCTTCCAAATATATCTGGAATCATTCAACATATTTTTAATCCTGATATTATGTCTAAATAGGGGTGTTTTGGGTATTTAAGTGGTTTTAAAATAAATTATTTGGTGAAATAAAATTGTGTGCAAGGTTTCATGGGCATGGGAGCACAGTAATGGAAACGGTGCGCCAACCATGCGTACCTTTCTATCTAGGGTCGCATGTTTACCTGGGTTTTGGTGCAAAGTTTTTCAAGCCATGATCAACCCATGAACCGCCCCATGTCCTCAAAATTTCTTCAAAACCCCACCCAAACACACCCCAAAACACAACTCCAAACAAAGGTACTTAAAAACAACCAAAAGTACCTGAAAACTTCATCCAATATAACTCTATAAATGGTTGGGATCTTATATTGTATATGTTTTTGTATATGTATATGTATGTTCGTATGCATGTATGTTTGTATGAATATTTTTATGTTAATATATATATATATATATGAATGAAATTATAATTAAGTATATAAATTAATTTATATATGTGCTTATATTTTTATGAAATTATAATTATATATGTATATGTCTATGTATATGTGTGTGTGTGAATGTATTATATTTATTAAAATATTATTATATATTGGTATATTATTTATTATTAATTTATTATTTAATTATTACTTGTTAATTATATATTTATTTATTATTTGTTATTTGTTATTTATTTATTATTTATAAATTATATAATACATAATATATAATATACCAGAAACTTTTTGGTACCGAGCATGCCTGACCCTAAAAATTTTTAAATAAAATTAAAAGTAAAATAAGAACACATTATTTGAAACTTGAAATGTCACCAACACATTAAATTGATCAACTCACTAGTCAAAAAAACCCAAAAAATACCATGAAGACTCACATCAGGTGACCCAAATACCCAGAAACACCATCCATGTCATAAGAAATCATGAACCAACCGAATGATGTAATCCCCAAAAATCTCATGCACTGGATTACATAAATTAGGCACACCAACAACACTCCACCCAAATTCATCATCCATATCATTCGTGCCATGGATGTTTCCCATCAGCATCATCACTCACACAATCTAGATCATCCTCGATTCCCATCTCTGTAGGTGTTAGTGGCACATCATCATCGTGAGTTTCTCACTACCGACGTCCCATACCATTGAAAATTCATGATGCCCAATATCATCACCCAAATAGTGTCCTATACCATTGTGGGTTTCCCCTCACCAATCATCGTATCCACGTGTGGGGAATAACCCCCCAAAAATGGCCAAAAGTTCCCTAAAAACAATTCTACACAACAACGTCCCAAAACTATTTTTGAATCTCATCATCCCTCTAAAAAGATGACTTCATTCCTATAAATCAAGGTCATTGGTCCCCCCTCCCCCCCCCCCCTAAAAAAAATCATGCACCAAGGTCTCACATAATCATAAAACAAGTTTTCTCCAAACAAGGTGCATCTCGAGGTCTTTCTAGCATCTTGAAGTTATCCCAACTCCTTGGTCCTTTAATCACCTAAGGTTAACCCAAGCTCATTTCTTTCACGGGGATCATTGTCCATCACAAGACATGGTCGTCACACAATAAGCCACCGAGACACCCACCGCAGAGGGAGACTCTATCTATTCCAAGTCACCGACCATAAAAATCACCCACCTTTGAGATCCCAAATGAGTCATCACCATTGAGTCCTCGCAGTCAAGTAGGATACCCTTCACCCTATGGTCTCTGCAGTCCAATAGTATCTCTATCCCTATATCTTTCCCAAGTCATGCAGAACCCACATCCTAAAACGTTTTCACCTATCACATGAAGAACAGGCTATAACATGACTGTCAATCTGCCCTCATCTGATGAAAGGAGTCTGGATCTGACTAGATTTTCCTTCGATCCATCCCCATTATAAGAGAGGAGTTTAGATCTGAGTCCATTCTCCAACACTCCACTACCACCCACCACCTTGGTTCCAACATCAACAACAACATGAAAGGTTTCATAACAACCCACCTTCTTAATGGCTCTATCGTTTGTATTCAACAATGAGGGATGATTCATACCCTCAACTGACACCATAGGGAAACTCCCCCTTGAAACACATAGCAAAGAGCTCAAAATGCCCAATAATCTCATCTTGGATAAATCCTCTTGGAATGTGGGGTATCACAGTGCTCTGAATACCTGATCAATCCCTAGAAAATTATAGTGAAAGAGGCTACCATTTTTTGAGAGATAAAATCTCCATTATTTAATATGTAATATATATTTATCTTGTATATATATATATATCATTAAATTATATATAATTATTTATCATCTATTTACTATGTATTATTTTTCAATTTAATAATTCATCATCATTTATCATTAATTATTTATTATTTACTTTTCATTTATTATATAAAGTTTATTTATTATAAGTTTTTTATATATTACTTATTCATTTTTTCATTTAATTAATATTAATTAATTAATTAATTAATCATTATTTTTATTTATTAATTATTATTTTTTACTTAATTATTAGAAGCATTTTGGGTTCAAGTCCATTTATCATGAAAAATATGGTTCATGGAAATAAGGGAATAGACAGGACCAAGACTACCCTAAAAGGCATTACATGACAAGTATTAAAAAACACAAAAATCAAAGTGATCTTCATCTTCTATAACCCTGAAGAATACCCCTTCCATGAAGATGACAGCCATGCCCCTTTGTATTTTCCCTATTCTAAGGATCTTGTTCCACATAAAACTGAGTATGAAAACATTCCAGCATTATCACTTGAGATTCATGGCCCGTTCTTCCATGCAATATCATAAATGTCTAGAATGTGATTGAGATGAATTTTTTATTTAATTCTGATTGAATAAAACTCATGAACATAAAAATTGTCATGAATACTGATAGATCCGTATACCAAATTTACAAAGACAACCTCGACATGTAAATCAAACCATTTTCCATATCCTTACTGAGGCTATGAGGTAACCTTTCACCCTCAATATCCTCTATGAGTATTTTTGGTTCCATATTAATATAATTTTCCACCTCAAATTCCTATATCATGTGCTTTCCAAAGTTATCACATATATATTTTAGCAATTCATAAATATGTAAATGATATGGTGATATTTGTGTAGTAAAAATGTACAAGGCATACCTAGAGCTACTAACCTTCTCATGATGACATGCATGTACCTATAAGATACAAGCATCCAATTTTGGATGGGGTCACTTACATGATGGCTTATTTGGTACCATTACATGAGCACATGATGTGATCTCAACTTGTCATCCAACCCCATCGTTCTAAATTTCTAGAAAATTTTAATAAATAACAAAAACAATTCTATTCTTAACTGATTCATTTGTATTTTCATCTTTAATTAAAGAATAATCAATTATCCTTTCATACATTGTTTATCAAATGATGTTTTTAGGTTTTTCTCCAACCAAAACTACCAGTTAATCTCATCCTACACAATAATCTATTTTTATAATTTCTCTTATACAAAAACTTCTCCATCATCATGGGTGTTTAAATTTCCCTCCAACTTAGTTTCCCATGATTACTCATAGATATAGGAAGACAAAATATGAGTATAAGAAATTTTTTTTTCCATGGTTCAGATAGTCATCCGTATCATCTAACCAAATCTACACAGATGAGCCTTTTTTAAATTCAATAATAATATTCTTGTCTTCCTAATACTCTAGAACCATTGGTTTAATTATATGCTCTATCATAGGATTTTTAGAATTAATTAAGTCAACTGTAACTTTGTCCATGGTATCCACATCCTACTTTGAATATGTCTCAATCCCCTTCATGAGAGGATCATTCTTATTCACCTAGATATTTTCACCTATCTGCACCCTGAAACTGAATGTTTAAAAATATTGAAAAATCATAGAAAGATAGTATAAACTCATACTCAAATTCCACCTCAATATTAGAACCATCAACTAAAAGAGTTTCATACTTAGGTTGTGTATTTTTGTGAATCACCATGGACAATAACCCTGGAATAATATCGAAAATTTACTACAATTGTATTATCATCTAGATTCATGGGGCCCCTATAAAAGAATCAATGATGTTTATGAATAATTAACTCTGGAATACTTAACATAGGCCATGGATTCAAACCCAAATATGAGAATTTTTATGCCTCTAGTTATGGGGATTGATGTTGATATCCATTTCCAAGAGCCTGAAGATTCATAGGTTAAGATTGTAGAAGCTATAATCCCATGTAGAAGAGAAATTTCATTAAGATTAAAAAATATGGTGAAAATATCCTCCACTAATTAGAATGATCCACAAGTTTTTGAAACCCCATATTTGACTATTCTTAAATTTTAAAACCTATATATTTATAGGTTTATCCCCTTTTTCAATATAAAATAACCAGTATGAGAGTATTTTCATAGATTCTTCTTCTCCATTAAAGAGACAAAGTTAATAGGGATTATAAACCTCCCACCCTCATTTATAAACATATGAGACTCATGTGTTGCCAAATTTTCATCCCCGTTTCATAAATCCGTTGGAAAGGTTATGCTTTTATTAGATGATTTTGATTCCCTCCCAACTAGATTAGCCTTGGAAGATTCTCTCAAGTACTAATTCAATGAATTGTCATTGCTATTAGAATCTATAGGAGCCAAGGAATTAAAAATGAAATTTTATGATTCCTCAGGAATGATAAGCTTATGTGAATTATCAATATAAGAAGGGAGAACGCTTTCTACCCTGGGATCTCCCAAAATAGCACATGATGAAGCCATTGAATGAAAAGGCTGCAAATAAAAATCTAGATTTCCATTTTCTTTTAGAGAGAGAGTCTCTCACCACACACACATCATCTCCCAATAATCTATTAATTAATTATTATTTATGTATTATTTATTATTTATTATTATTTTTCATTATTAATTTATTAAATATTTATTATTCTATATTATTTAATCTTATTTTTCTTTATTATTTTTTATTAATTATTTTTTATTTTTTTGATTATTTTTATTTATTTATTACTCATTATTTATCTATAATTTATTAATTATTTATTTATAATTTAATTATTATTAATTATTTATTATTTATTATTTATTATTTATTATTTATTGATTATTATTTATTATTTATTATTTATTATTTATTATTTATTATTTATTTATAATGTATTTTTTATTTATTGTTTATTACTTATTATTGTCATTTATTTATGTATAGGTATTTACATATAATTATCTATATATATAATTATATGAAGGTTGATTTACTAACCATATATTGATCTTGATGTGGTGGTAAATTATTTTATGAATAACCAAGGAGTAAGGGGTTCAAATCTCACTCTACAAATTCACGTAATGAACAAGCTTAAAGTACCATCTAAACTGATATCCTAACTGATTCATCATTAGCTCTAAGGGTGTTCTTGATCCATAGGGGTTGGAAAAATGTGTATGAGTATCTAGAAATCGAATTTGGGAATGCTTTCACCCATATAGAAGATTGTGTAAAACATTATATACTACTAAAAATACAAGGGATAAAAACACTTGAACCGTATAAGTATATGAGGATACGATACAATAACTATAAGTAAAAAACTATCAAAACTAGTGTCCATATGGATCATGAGCACCCATTATGTCCCAAGTCAACCACCACTGGCTAACAAAGAACAAAACCACATAGAAATTTGAAAATAACATGGCCACCTATTAAAAGTACATAAATACTAAAAACAACCAAAATTAAAACCATGGTGTGAACTACTGAACCTAATAGGATTCCACAAAAGATTATAAGAAATTATATTATAAGGTCATTTAGATATTCTAAAATGGAGTATGATATTTCGTTACCAGGGTTATTTAGTTCAAAATAGGAAATTAATTCCATCAAAATAATATTAAACCAAATATGAGTTCAAAAGTGAATTTTAAATGTTTCAAAATCATTTTCAATTTCCAAAACTGAAAACTATCATTTTTTAACTAAAAAACTAAACCATTTTTTTCATATTATTTGAAAAATATTTCACAATATAAAGTATAATAATTCTTGTATTAAAGTCATGAGAAAACTATCAACAACATAAAAAATATTCAATAAAAAAGTGTCAAGGTGAATAGTATCAATGTGAAAAACAATCAATAATTATAATCAGTAAACTTAGGAAACAGTTATTCCATGTTTTAACAACCAAATTTTTCATGTAATGAGTATTAGTGTAGGGATTTCATGAGTATGATCTAGAGATAACTGTGATTCCACTATTGTCTCTCTATTAAATAAATCATGATTGATCACTGAATAAACATCAATTGCACACATGTCTCATGGAAACTACGTCCATGCACACCCTATTTTCTAGATGAATGTCCATAGCCTAAAACTATAATGTTCTTTTTGAATCCACTATTCATTTTCTGGGTTCACTAGAAAATCATAAATCTAGGTCATATCATCTAACTACCAATTTTACCATGAAAATATAAAGGAGGAAGGGGATGTAATTAATGTATGAGGATTATAAAGTTAATCCTCATCAGTATAAACATGGTCTCACACCCTCAACATTTATTCTCATTCTCATTACGCATGAAACTCCACCAAAACACCATCAATGTGACTAATCCATTATCCAACACCCTTAAATGGGAAGTACATGGATTGAGTAATTCACATAAAGTGATTATCAAAATTATGATCATCATAGTGTGGGATCTAATCTTTCAAGTATTATCCATTCTAATTCAACATCATTTATTCAAATCCTCATTCAAAATGGGTAATTATACATTCTACCTTATAAAAATCATCATCGAAATTTTAAATGGTCCTTTAATCCAATAATTTAATTCCAAAGCCTCCATAAGGAGTTAAAATGATTTTCTAAAATTTAAAAGGATTGATGTATTTTCAAAACATGGTTTAAAACCATTTTCCATGGGAACAAGTCAATCATGTCCAATCACCCAAGAACGACTATTTTTTAAATTGTATAAATTCATTCCAAATGGTATATTGGTTATTTTATAAATTCAATTGTCTGAAAGAATGTGGAAAGAGTCAAGTGAATAAACCATTTCATTCAAATAAATCCATTTCACATTGGATATCAAAAATGTCCTAATCCGTCACTTTAATCAAAAAACATTAAAATTCACACTAAGAAGAAATGAAAACCAACATGCAATTAATAAAATTGTAAAACAATGGGAGGAATTAATATCATGATCAATTAAATCAATTCCAAGTTGAATTCACAGAGATGCGGATCAAATAATATTTCAAGAGGAAATTCAAGATCAAATTTTAAAAAATATTTATTACAAATAATAAATACTTATCTATGAATTCTCCTGAAATAATGAATTACAAGATGAAGGAAAAATTATAATAAAATTCTTTGAATAACTAGAATCCAAATGAAATTAACCCTAGATGAATCTTCTTAGATGGAGATCAGTGAATCATGTTAGATTAATCTTAAGTGTAACAATGGGAGATACAAGCACCACAATTCCATGTTTATCATTATAGGTTCAAAAAATCCTAATGATTTCATAGAATATTAGAAGAAGGAATCAATAGAAGAAAGTAATTTAATTACTAATAAGGTAATGACATACTATGATAGGTATACCAAATCAAACCTCACTTCTATGAACTAAGATATGTTGTTTGGAGGGAAAAAATAACATATAAGTCCTCCCAAAATAATTTTGGTTGAAATAAGTTTTTGGAGTGAGATAAATAATATAAATGGGGGTCTCGAGGGAGTATTACCATAAATACCCGACATCCTCTTAAATCCAGTGATACAACCCAATGGTAAGTGTCCCACGCTAGAAAATGATGGTTATAACATAAATGTAGTAAAATCTATCCATCCCACCAATCATGTTGGTGGATACCCGTAAACAGGCCAGTATCCTCTATTGGTGATTGAGTGGACTGCCTAAACTTTACAAGTTGAGGGTCATTGTCCACATTGGCCTCAAATACTTCAAGTCGACCTATGACCCCTTGAGCGATTATAAAACATACTTGAGAGTGGTCTAAGAGAATTATTACATTGAAAGTGAAAATTTTGATATGACAATATATATGGTCAATTTCACTAAGTAAATAAAAAATAAAAAATAAAATAAATAAAATTACATGCTAAATAATATATAATAACAAAAAAATAAATATATAATGAATTGTTTTTAAAATTTCTTTAAAATCATTCTGTGGAACTTTTGGAAAACTGCAACAAAAAATTATTTGAAACTTTCCAATTTACAACAGTTTTGAAAAACCACTACTAAATCATATTTTCCTTGTAGTGACGGGTGGTTTTTATGTGGCGGTCAGAATGTGGTGGCACCATATAAACTAGTAGGGACCTACTCTAAATAGTTTTCTTGGAACACTTGTTTCGTAATACTATAATTTCTATCTTCATTTTCCATGAATAATAAATCAATAACGCTTCCCTTGTAGAGTGGTATTAGGTTCAAACCACCCAAATCACTTTGTTTTTTATGTGTTATGGTGAGTTATTCTGTTCTTATTATTATTTTTGTGTTCCATAGGATCTTCTAAGGTTAATATTTTTTTTATTTGAGACATTGGAGTGAAGTTCCCTTTTTAATGCATTGAATGGTTTATGGATAGAGATGAAGAGTACATACAATTAATTGCATGTTGTTCAGGGATGGTGTTGTTCAGCTTGACGTTCCTTCGGCACTTAACCCACATCATCCCTATTAAAAAAACTATAAAAAAATTGTATTTTAATTTTTTATTAAAATTATTATCAATGCATTATTATAATTTATAATATATACAAATTTATTTTATTTTATTTTTTTGAAATTATTTACAAAAAAATATCCTAAGATATTTGAAATTAATATTAGTGAATACTATTTTCATCTCCATTTTATTTCATCATAGATATTTGAGAAATAATGGCCATTCATATAATTATTATATAATAACATATCGATATCACATTACACAATTAATTAGAAGGCTATAATGGAAAAAATATCAAATAATGATAATACATTCATGTGTATTCCCCAAGGTTATAAAAACAATTATCATGTCATCATAGCATAACCCATGTTATAGAATATGGGTTTTATCAAGGTTTTTTTATCATATTTAATTAAATTATAGATAATTAATATGGATGGTGTTATTAGATCATGTCCCTAATGAATTATAGTTAATATTAAATGATGTTCTCATAGATGAAAAGACTATAAAAATAAATTGATATTTCAACTGAAAAATAAACATTTCATTTTTAAATAACATATTTAAACTAATAAAAAATATAATAATATTAGGAAAAATGCGTTTTATGAAAACAAAAAATGAAATATTGTAAAATATGATTCAAAAAAATAATGATTCAAAATAATAAGAAAAGTCATTCATGTGGTATATGTCAAAATAATGATTATGTCTCCACTATTGGTAAAAAATACCTCATTTTAAAAATGGTAATAATATTATATTAAAAACACTTCATAGAAACAAAAAAATGGGTTAAAATGAATGAAATAAATCATTGTGTAAATATTGAAATATTACAAAAAAATTAATAGGATATATAAATATGGAAGAAATTAATTAATAGTCAAGGTAAAATAAAGTTGGTTTTTCTTAAATTTTTTTGATAATTTTAAGCTGTAAAATGAGTGTATAATGGTAGTATAATTTAAAAATTCCAAGAATTACTAGAGGATAAAAATGTAAATGGTTTTTAAAATATAAGTATAATATAATTTCCCTCAATAAAAATTTATCTTAACTAATGTGAAAATTAAATTAGATTGTATCATAATTCACTAACATCAAGTCTCATCATTCCTTGTATTCATTAAAATTTCATATATAATAAATATTTTTTTATTATACGTGGGTCTAAAAACCATATTCATTCATAAATTTGTATGTATCATTCTTTTTAATTTCCAATTATCCTTTTGATAACTATTTATTCATTAAAATGAATATTTATATGAGAACTATTCAGTTTTACATGCATCTTTCGGTTTAAGGGTTCTAGTACATATACTGTGGTCATTGTTTCATAATATCTAGATTCATAATGAGGAGTTAATTATAATATTTATTTATTATAAACACATTTATTATGATCCATATAAATTATTAATGAAAAAAATCACATCTCCTCATGGAGGTGGTAGTTCACACTTATGAACAACATTATCATTTTCTAACTGATAGAAAGGTAAGAAGATAAATAAGATAATATAATTATATAGGAATAAATATTTCATACATATTATATATAAACATTAAACACATTATAAAAACAAAAAATGAGTTTTGGTGTTGGAAAAAAATACCTCACAATGCAAGTCGGTAGTCCGCACATATGCAAAAATGATACTTTCATTTCCCATTTGATGAAGAAGGAGATGAATAAAGTTAAATTCATAAAAATTATAGAATCTATCAATATTTATGATATTTTATATATCATGATAGGATAGATAAAATATATTTATACTATGTAATAAAAGAAATAAAAATTTGAGTTCTTAGGTATCAACTATACCACTTCTTTGAAAAACCTCCCTATGTTTATGCATCATGCTCACATAGGATGTAGTTATGATAAAAACATTAACCACTTGGGTGTGGAAAATTATTTTTAGAAATTATTAGGCTAGGGATATATCATTATAATATGATATTGAAATTTGGGTAAGAGAGGATAGTGGTGTATTTTTCTCATTAATGGATAGGACATTATAGGTATTTTTTCAAAATAATAATATAAATTAATATCTTATTCAAGAAAAATGGCTCCAAAATGACACATATATGAATAATAGATGATATATGGTCAAATAATTTATGTTTTTAAATGTATAATAAGCAAATCGGTATGAGTAAAACCATAATGGTTTATGTAAATCCATGGATATTTGTTTAATATTGTTTCTAACGTGAAGGCCTTGACTACTGAAACTTTTTTGAGTAAGATATTGACATATGAAAACTTGTAACCCAAATAGGATATTTTAATATTAAATTTATTGTTAATTTAATTAAATTTTAAGAAAAAATACATTTTAATTTTACATTTGTTCATTTATTATGTTGACCTTTTGAAAAACCCTTCCCTGATTACCATTATTGTGTTAAGAGGATCCAATAGTAGATTCCCTATAGCGGTGATATACACATGATATTTTGACCATATAGTGATGTTTATTGATTTACAGGTGAAAACATAGAGAATAAAATCATGTTTAATTTCTCATCTTTATCACTATATGTTTCTTCAGGCAAAAAATATTTCTTCTCATTCTTGAGAGGAAAGAGGTGGAATTGGAGAGCGAAGTTTGTTGTCTGCAATAATTCATAATTCCCAATCAACCCTACATGGTAGAAATATAACCATCTATTTATAGAAAAGTTATTTTGATTAAAATATTATTTACTTAAATATCCACCTATAAATAATATAATAATATTTAACAAAACTCATGCCAAAAACTAATATTGTTATTATTATTTTTTGGTGTATGCTAACTAGAAAATTTGACAAATATTATTTTACCTGCATGAAAATTAATATTTATCACATGAAACTGAATTATTCTACTTGAAATCCTAAACATTTATTGAATACATAAATAATTAATTAATTAATTATATTATTCATAGATAAATACCTTATCCATAGTTAAGAGAATAAATATTTATCAAATATTAAAAAAATAAAATACAAATTTTATTATCAATCCAATGAATAAATTGTTGTTAAATGTTCACATAATGATATAAATTATTTATTAATGAATAATTAATTATTTATTATTATTTGAATATTATCCTAACAATTAAATAATATTTTTATTTTTACATGAGAATAATATTTATTCAATATTTATATAAAAATATAATTTAAGCTATATCAATAGAAACACTTACTATGTGACCCTGTAGGATACATTTATCATTGGAATTAGGAAGGATTCACTAATGTATATGATTAATGTTTAACAATGGGTTAAGGTACCCAAGTGAAAGAACATAATGTCTCAAATTTGACAATAACATAAGAATTCCCAATGTATAATGCAATCTTGTTCTCTCAACATAAAATCAAAAAGGTTGCACATCTATTTAATCTACTTATATGCTTGATATATATTTCATTGACTATATGAAACAAACATCATTACAAAAATGGTATTGTAATTTATAAAACATTTATATTTCAATAAAATTTATGAGATATGAACTTTTATAAAGATTAAATGAACAAATCCCTCCTCAAAATATTCATTAATAACATGTCATTCATGATACACCCAACGTACCCTACTTCAGGACGACATATGGAATGATGGTATTTGTTAGTAAATATAAGTTTGTGAGTCATGAAACACATTGATGATAATATCAAAACCTAAGAAACATTACATGATGATATATATAATAATATATGATGACACAAAAACATGTTGAATTCCTACTGGGGAAATTTTCTTATAATGTGTCATCCTGGACACTACTAAGTGAAAACATCATGATATGAATCCTTATATGCATATGAGTACTTTAAGCAGAAGATATTTATACTATGTTCCTTATCATAAAATTTTATCTAACTGTAGAACTGTTTTTAATAATATCGTTATGGAATTTCAAGTATCTCGTCATAGCGGGGAACTTCTATGACCTTATCAATGTGAAAGATACTATAAGAAATTAGCACGTCAATGTTATGATGAGTAAAAATAAATATATGAGAAGATATTTATATTAATATTAATTATATCACCCAATTAATTTAATAGAATATATTAAGTTTGATAGTGTAAATGACACACAACAATAAGCATGGACTAGATTACAACACCCTGATACATTTTTGTATATTTATTTTTAAATAAATTTAATCACTTAAATATATTATTGTACATGTAACCTAGATATTTTTATGTTCAATAGTGTATTAAAAAAGAAACACAGAGCTTAAACAACCCATGATATATATATAACTATTATAATATATCCATGAAATTGGTGGGTATGATCAATATAAACTAATTCATGAAATATATATATATATATATATATATATATATATAAATGTCCTGATCAATATAAATTATTGATAAAAGTTTATTAAATATAAAATAAATTATTTTTAAAGTTATTTTACTTATAAAAAAAATTCATCAAGAAATATTTTTTTAATCCTTTTTATGAAAAAAAATAATATTATTAATTCTTCTAATTTTTTAAAAAATATCGATTTTTCAGTGAATAATGAAAATGTCTATTTTTGTAAAATTTTCATTTATTTTCAAAAAATTAAGTAATTTAAATTACTTATTATTTTTTTTAATTAATATAAGTTTTATTTAGATATATTTAATCCACATAATTTCTTTTGAATCAACATTATATTAGATTTTACTACAAGTTTATTTTTGGGTTTAAAAAGAGTTTTTTCTTAAAAATGTTTTAAAGCACATAATGTTATTCCTTTTTAATTAATTAAATAATCCCAAATATGAAATTTTTTAAACTAAATGTTAATATTTTATATCAGTAAATTTTAATTGATATTCATACAATGATTATTATTATATATAGTATTAATTTAAAATAATTTGGTACTTAAAAAATACACCTCTCAAAAACTCACTTTTTCATCACATCAGTGGATTTTTTTAATTTAAATATTTAATATTTTTGAAATTTTATTATAAAAAATTAAAATAATATTTTAAATTATAATTATGAATCTTATTTTGGTTAATTTTAGGGCATTTTCAAGAAATATTATTTTTTTGATGAATAGTGATTAATACTAACTCAAAATTAATTTTTTAAAAACACTTTTATAAAGAAAGTGGAAAACCTCCATCTTAAATAGAGAAGCATTAAGAATAAAAGGAAATTAAAAAATCATTAAAATAAAGTTTAATCTTTCTTAAATATTATCCTTATATAATCTCCATTGATATGTAGCGACCTTCATGTCTTGATCATCCTAAATAAGATCACTAAAATGGTAGAACATCTTATCCAAAGTCTAAATGTATTATTCAATGTTTATCTACCATTCATTGAAACCTCATGTGAATATATGATATTTCTTACACTTCTTAATATTGGTAAAAAAAATTAATCATTATTTTGGTCATCATGTCAACATCCTCTTGTGATGCATTTATCTTGAGATCATCCTCCCCCATTTCTTCCTCAGTGTGTATAATAATCTCCAAATTATTTTCACTAGTTTCTACCTCCATAACTACTACCTTCTTCTAATCATAAATCATACCCTTATTGGGAATGAATAAATCACTATTGAAATCAATTTTAAAGTCACCTTTCATTACAAAGCCTCCCTACATCTGAGTCTGATCATCCAAAACACCACCAGTATACTCTTATTACTTGTAAACACCACACTAAACCATTTGAATATCATTATGAATTTTTTAACCCTTTTTAAATTACTATTCTATAGTTATTGGAATTTCATCAATTCCTTCATCCCTAATATTTTTGAATAACCAAGTCTCCATCAGTTTAGGTAAATGTGAGTAATCATAACACCATTTAAATTTATTCCAATTAAGCTAAATATTACTCCATAATACCCTGTTTACCTTTTCCCACTTCTTTATCCTTAGGTTTTTGTGTCCTATGTAATTAATGACCTATTAAATATTATATGATACTTGAATAGAGTTATAAACTCTCAAATATTCCTCACATAACCCTTTCCCTTCGGTGACATTGTCTACTGGTATAGGATTTTGAATGCCCATAACTGTCTGAATTGAGTTGTATTGTTTCTAAACCAAAGCCTCCACATTCAAACCTTAAAAATTATTACTATGGTTAATATTTATTTTGTATCTTATATGAAGTAAACTATTAATAACATTCAACTAGCCCCTATTCACATCTATCCTAACCTTTTTAAAATATTCATTTTCTATGAAGCAAGATGAGTCACCCTCTCTTTCCACCGGTATCACTACCTCAAGTGCAGATACATAACCTAGTTTTAATTAATTTTATTAGGAGGTAGCACTGGGTATATTAATTATTGGATTCAAATAACCTATATCACTCACCCCCTCAATCCCCCTAGACCAGGTGGTACATGCTCTACTGAATTATAATGATCCAATTCACATCTCAAGCCTTTGAAGATATCTGAAACCTTCAGATCTAGATTCAGTTATCTCAAATCTTTTATAATGGGACAAGTATAAGATCATTCATTATAACCCAATAGATCATAATCAAGGGTATCGATATTCTCTTCCTTAATATACTCTCAAATAATTTATTCCCATTGATCCTTCCACCCATGTTGACATGATGAAATGAGATCTAACAAGTGTTCAAAGGATGAACAAAAATCTATCCAAGACTCAAAACCGCTTTATTGTAACAAAATTGTTCCCCCAATATAATCCAAACCCACTCAACTAGAAATTTAGACACATCAACTCTAACACAAATACAAGGATATATATGATGAAAAAACAAAAAAATGGCTATCAAAACATAGATGTCGTCCAATGATGATTTTTATTTTATTTATTCTTCCAATTCATTCAATTATTATTAAATAGGAATTTTATAACAAATTATGTATCATATATATAATTTGATTTTATTATGTTATATTTATAATCCAAATCATTCTCTTCCTCCAACTAATGGGTTAGGAAATCATTATTCTTGTGTATGGTAGACAATCACCTCCCAAACTGATGTCATTCATTTTTATATTAACACCTCTCACTATAGGGTATGATAAAGAATATAAAGTATATATTTTATATTTAAAACATAATTATACCTATAAAGTCATTATATTGTATACACTATTTTAATTACCATTTTTTAGAGGAGACGATAATGTTGCTCATATGTATGGGGGACTACCACCTCGTGAAGCGAAGTGTTTAGTCTTTTACAAATGTTTTACATTTGATGTAATACGGATAAAGTTAATTTATATATGTGTTACATGAAATTATTATGATATTATTTAATTATTTATCATTATTAAAATATAATATATTAATTTATATGTTTACACTAAAAATATGATAACATTGTTCGAGTATGTGTTGACTACCACCTTTATGAAGCGATGTGACTCTCTTTTCATCACCATAGCACATGAATGATATATAAAAGTATATATAATGAAATAATATGTTATATATATTATATTATTATCATATTGTAAAGATAAAATATTAATTACATTCTATGTATAATTTTAATTGAAAAATTTAATCTTACACATACTTACATATGTCCTACTGTTCCCATGATGGTAACATACTTCATTTCTCACAACCATGTTCATTTTTTTTATTAAAGTTATAATTGATGTATAAATATGATTATTATTTAATGTTTATTATTATTTAAATTTCTTATCAACATAATATGAACAAAAAATGAAACATTCATATCAAATCACAATTGATAAAACAAGGCAATTAACAGCTGATACAATGAAAATAATGAAATATTATTAATGAAAATGGGATAATATGTTATAAAATGATTATATATGATATTATAAATATTATTATGGTTATTTAATAAGTTAATAACTTGTTTAAAACCATTATATGGGAGTTTAAATCATCTTCAACCAAAATAAAGCATGGGGTAAGGGATTCTCATCCCACTTTTTATTTCTGTGAGGCACATGCCAAATTCACCATGTATTTATTTTATGTGGTGTGTATAATGCCCAAGAATTTATTTCATTATTATTATACTGAAAATTATTGGGATTTAAATATCCATTTAAGGATATCTATTTCATAAGGGTTACATTTCAAAAGTTTCCAAAGTGGTTATGGATTTTTGTCTCGATTTTTCTTCTAGGACACCTATGTTATGTTATACACCAATCTTCTTTTAATAAGTGTATATACAGACCATTTGAAATGTAATTCCACAAAATTATTTATCTTTAGGATATTTTATATATCATTTAATTATATTCATTCATGGTGATTATGTTTCAATGTTAGCAATTGGTAATGATTTTATATTACCACCTCACCATTTATTGAGAATGTTTATATTTCCAATGATAAAATCTTATGATATATCTCTTATGAAACAAATAAATTTTCTTATTCTCTGTATATTTCATGATCATATATGTTTTCCAATAACTTTCCACTCTCTATGTACCAAATATATCAAAATAATGTTTTTATGGAAATTTTAATTATTTTCTTTTCGGTCAAAAAAAATTTTCTTCAAAACCATGTTTTCCAAAAATGTTTTCAAGAAATGTTTTTAACATTTTTATGTGTTATTTAAATAAATTTTTATAATTGTTTTAATTTTTTAGAATTTTTTTAAATCAATAATATTTTCATTCTACAAATAATTCTCATTTTGCTTTTATTGAAAATGTGAATATAATCACTACTTTATCATGTACAACATGAACAGAATTTTTTATGGTCATGGACATTATTTTATTTAAATAATCCTTTATATTTTTTAAGTTTTTTTCAATGAAAAGGATTTTAAAAATGTGATAATGAATTTTTGAAAATTGAAAGGATATTTTCCTAGATAAGTTTTTTGAATTTTTTTTAATCATCGTTTATATGTTTCCAAAGTTGTTTTCAAATAAAAATATTTTTAAAAAAAATTATAAACATTTTTATTTTTAAATGTGATTCTTACAATTGAAATTTTTATTTTCATAAAAATTTATTTAATAATATTTTCATTGTATTCCCATTTATCAATGTTAAAACTCCTAATTTTCACTTATGCTCCAATGGGGATATTTTGTAATGATATCATCCTAATTCTTTTTCTAGATGGATTAACATTGTTTTAAAGAGATTTTTATGAATCCCATTTTTTTCATGGGTTTAGAAATGTACGTAGAGATTGTTATAGTAATAGTTTACTTACCATAGGTTAATCAAGTTATAAAATTAATAGTTATTATTTTAATGAGTTTTATAATGAAATTTGTATTTATTGTACATTATTCATGTTATGGTTCATGGACATAACATTATGATAGTTGTGCTCAGATAGCACCGAGTGAGCCTATTATATCTTAAACAATGGGTGATACCAGATAGAAGTAAAATGAATTGGGTAATGATTATGTTCCTTGTATTATTATAATGGAATTCAACTGTATGGTTATTCTATTTTTAAGGGTTTTGTATGGGTGTTGTAAGTGTTCTATGAAGATGATGTCCCAAGTTACCAACACATTTTTTTATGCCTCAAATGGGTTTATAATGTTTCATTTGATCATGATTTATATCACATGGCTCTTGAGTTTTTATTCTTGTGAATCTTTCCTTCAATAAAGGCTTATTACATGTTTCATGATTGATGATTCAAGTATTTATGGCTATGAGTTATTTTATGATTCTCTCACACACTCTGATTATATCATCACACCCTTATGCACTTCTTATGCTTATTTATGGAATTAAATTGAAGTTACTTATGTTTACCCTTACTTATTATTTGTGATCACCCTTCTTATTTTTTCTCTTCCATAGTTTATAATGAATGAGCTTGAATGAATTATGTCTAAAAGAGATTTCATATTGATGGTGAAGATTACTTAATCTGAAATAAGAAATGTTGGGTTAAGTGGGTGAAATGATCATTTAAATACATGGGTTTTTTTAGGTTAAAGTTTGTCCTAGTTTTCAAAAATAAAAAACTTAAACAATCTTTTAAGATAAAAGTGATCTTATTTTTACTTATGAAGTTACAATGTTTGGATGGGAAAAATTTTGATCACATTTATCAATATCAAATCCGGAAATGTAATTTTTATGATTTCTACACTAGATCCAAGAGTGTGAGTATTGGGCTATTGTATTTGGTATTAGAGAAAATTATTAGAGAAATTCAGAGATTAGGATGTTTCATGTTAGGTTATGTTAAGATTTATGAATAACATAATTGGTATATAATATTAAGGATGATCAAAATTTCAAAGTGTTAGACATCCATTTGAAGGTTTAAATGATGATATCTTAAAGTAATTTATAAAATTTTATGAGTCGTTTTATTAGGTTGAAATATATGTAAAGCTATTGTTTAACATAAAGTATGCATTAATGTTTTTTAGAAATAAAATTTAAGGTATTAATAAGCATTATGTATTTTTGATCTTGGATATTGAGAAAAAAATATTCATCATATTGACAACCATAGCATATAAAATTAATTTTTTTAAATAAGTGATTAATGTTACTTAAAAAGAAAATCATCATATTTTTGGGTATCAAATATGAAAAGTATGATATAAAATTTGATGTTAAAACACTCTTTAATTTTAATTTTATTGAATTTATTTTTGATATAGGGTTATAGAATTATTTAGTTTCAAATTTTGGTATTACTATTTAATTTTGAATATTAATTTATCATATGAATGTTTATTTATTTTTTGAATTATCTTACCATGTTCTAACCATTTGGGTTTTGGTTAGTGTTTAAAGACTGGAGGAATAGATTTTTTTTCTTTTAATGGTTATTTGGTCTTGTATTGCTTATTTTAGTTCTTCATTCATGAATAATTAATCATTAATAATAATAATTTAGGTAAAATGATGAGATTGTGGTATAAATTTACAAAATAACAATGTTCTAGTCATCATGTAAGTATATTTCCTTATACACATTCTCTAATTGTAAAATAATTCCTCAACTATAAGAAAATTATCCTAAAAATATAATGTTATCATATTACATTCATGTCTGATTAATTAGATATTATTTTATATAATTACAGATTTATGATTTTGAGACCCTTAACATTATATTGATCATTCACTTACATGTAATAAATTATCACAATCACTCGCTATAATTATTTATGCTTATCTTCCAAGTACAAATAATAAAATCCCACATATATTATCCAATTTAGAAACATATTTATGTGTTATTTTATATGATCATTGTATGTATATTTATCTCTTATTAAGAGTATGTTTTATTAACCATTTTTATGATGTGGGTTTAAAAAATGTATTTTAAAATGTCCATCTATTGATTGTTGAGATAAAGTTCAAATTATAGGACACAATTCATTAAAGGGTGTAGAATGTCACACCTCATTATTTTTAAAGAATAAAATTATATTATATAACATAAAGGAAATGAACAATGAGATTAGATGATAATGTAACACCCCAATAATTTATGATATATTTCCTTTTAAATAAGATTAATCACATCAATATCTTTTGATACACAAAACTCCACAATTTTTATGTTAAATAAAAAAATCAACATGAAACAATAAGATTAAACAACACATGATATATATAACCATTATAAAGTATCCATTAAATTGTTAGGTATGACTAATATTAACTACAATATGAAATATATATATATATATATATATCATACTCAACATAAATTATTGATACATGTTTACAAAAAAATCATTCAATTTTTAGTAAAGTAATTTTATACCTAAAATTTATTTTCCCCTCATAAATTATTTTTTATTTATTTTCAGGAAAATAAAATTATAATAAAGGTTTTTGAATTTTTTAAAAAATATTGATTTTTCAATGAATAGTGAAAAATAATGATTTTTCTAAAACATTCATTTATTTAAAAAAATTATGTATTTTGAATTACCCATTATGTTTTAATATTACATCAGTATTATTTAATTATATTTATCGCCTTAATTTATTTTCAATTAACTTTATATTGAAGTTTAGTAAAATTTATTTTTTGGATTAAAAAAGGTTTTTCTCAAAATATTTTTATAGCAGATAATGTTTCTCCATTTTGATTAATTAAAATTATTCACAATGACAGTGTTTTAAATTAAATGTATGGATTATATATGAGTAAATTTTAATTGATAATTGATAATGATTATTATTAGAGATCAAATTAGTATAAAATCAACTTGTGCTTAAAAAATACACTTCTCAAAAACTCTATTTTTCATCACATTTGCTGGTTTTATTTTAAATTTAACGTTTATAAACTTATAAAATTTCTTAGAAAAAAAATTAATTTCTTGAATCCAAATTTAAAAAATTTTATATAGGTTAACTTTTGATAATTTTCTAAAAATATTAGTTTTTGATGAATAGTGAGAAATACTGATTTTTAATTGAAAACTTTCTTTTTATTTAAATTATTTATCAAGTTGAATTATATTTATATTTTTTTAAAGTAAAATTAGTAATATTATATATATATATATATTATTCTGATTTAGGTAATTTTAACCAATTTAATATTTAAATTGGATATAAAAACATTGTAACCTTTTAAATAATTTATCTTTGGAAACTTTCCTTCTCGTAGCATCAGTGAGATTATTTTGAAATTAATTTTTTCCAATTTTGTGAATTGAATTTGGGAATATGGATCAAATAGTTTGAATAAAAATAATTTATATTTCATAATAATTCCATCCTAATTTTTTACCAAAATGAATTGTAAGAACAGAAAAACTTAATTATCACAATTATTTTAAAAATGTGTTTACTTGGGGTTAAAATGACCAAAAAACATGTATAAAATATATTGTATGGGAATGTATCAACTATATACCTTATTTTATCGATAATTTTCCATTATTGGAGCCTTTTGACATGAAAATTCATGTATGTAATTCTTTATTTTTAAAAACTACAATTGTGTTAATCACCTGACTTATAAAACGCAGCCCATACTTCTCCTCTTTTAACATTTTAAAAAATAATTGGTTCATAAAATCTCTAAAAATCACTTATTTAATTACCCAATATCATAATATAATCCATATAATGTCAATACATCCAACCATCAAATGCATTTGGTGCAAACCAAAAGAAGTTACCCAAAGAGGAGGTAACATTCTTCAATGAGCGTCTTTATTTTATTTATTCATCCACACAACTAAATTATTATTAAAACATTATTATATAATAACATATGTATATTATATATACTAATATGTAATTAAGTTAATTTAATAACCTAAATCATTTCCCTACATAGTGATATGGGTTAGGAAATCAACAGTCGTGTGTACGACAGACTACCGTATCACAAACCAATGGCACACATTTTCCCATTACCAACTCTCACAGTTGGGTATGATGAAGGATATAAAGTATATATATGATATTTATAAAATATATATACAATTATTTATGTTAAATCTTACATACATTTTCCCATTTCATTTCGTAGGTGATACGATAATTTTTCCATATATATGACGCACTACCACCTAGCGAAGAAACATGGTTCGTCTTTCAAAAATGGTTTATATGGAATATAAAAAGGATAAATTTAATGAATATATTATATAAAAATTACATAATTAGGATATTCATAAAATATTTATCATTTTTAAAAGATATGATTTCACTTTATTTTTTAAACTAAAAATATGGTAACATCATTCATGTTTGTGTGGACTACATCATTAACGAAGATATGTGACTCTCTTTTCATCACCAGACCACATTTATATTATATATAAGTATATTTTAAGAAATAATATGGTATATATCTATTATTATTATCATTTAGTAATGATAAAATATTAATTACCACCCTTCCATAAATATTATTGAAAAATGGAAACATTACTCTTGCGTATGTATGGCCTAATGTCTTCATGATCATAGTGTAATTAATTTATCAAAACCATATTACATGATTGATATTAAAAGTATAATTGATGTATAAATATTATAATTAATTCATGATTATTATTATAGAGTTTATTTAACTATATAAAAGGAATATGAACTTGAACTTTGAGAACAAATAATGAATAACAAAATAAGGCTATTAACACTTGAAACAATGAAAATAATAAAATATCATTAATGAATGAGTGATAATAAGCTATAAAAGTATAATATATAAAGTTATAAATATTAATTTTTTTCATTAATTTATAAAAAAATGATTCAAAGAACTATATAATAGTTTATATCATGTTCATCTAAGAAAAATCTTGTGGTAAAATAATTTCAATCTAACTTTTTACTTCTGTGAGACACATGCCGCATTTACAACTTATTTATTTTATGTGGTGTGTATAATAAAAAATAATTTATTTTATTACTATTATCCTGAAAATTATTTGGATTTAAATATAAAATTTTTTATCTCTCTTTTATGGGTTTTACAGTTAAAAAGTAATCAAAGTAGTAATGTATTTGTGTCTCAATTTTCATTCTTTAAGAAATATGTTATGCTATACACCTATCTTCATTTATAAGGTGTATATAAATCCCCTTTGACATGTAATATCATCAATATATTTTCCCTCATGATATTTTATGTTTCATTTAATTATATTCTTTCATGGGTCTTATGTTTCAAAGATTCCAAATTTTTAATTATTTTACGTTACAATCTAATCCTTTATCTAGATTGGATATAAATATGTTTCTAATGATAAAATATTTTGATCCATCTCAGGGAACTCATTAATTTTATTAACCTCTGTTTATGTCATGAGAATATAAATTTTTCCTTAATTTTTCTCTATATATGTACCCAATATTTTAAAATAATATTTAAGTAAATTGTTTTTATTCACCTTTTTTATCAAAATACCTTTTACTTCCAAAACTATGTTTTTGAAAAATGATTTCAAAATTTTTTATAATATTTCATGAGTGGTTTATTAAATAAAGTTTAACCCATGTTTGAATTTTTTTTAAAAAATCTTAAAAGGAATATTCATCTCACTTTATAAACAATTATTGTTTGGTTTTTACAAAAAATTTGAAAGGAAACTTTGTTTTAACATTTACAACATGAATGGAATTTCCTTCATTCATGACCATTATTTTATTTAGAGATTCCTTAATATTTTTTCAAGGTTATCTTAAAATAAAATTATTTTCAAAATGTTTTAAAAAAAAATTGTCAAAATTTAAATGATATTTTTTAAAATAAATGTTTTTATTGATGTTTAAATATTCTATTATATGATTCCAAATATTACTAAAAATTAATTTTCATAAAATTTTGTTAATTTTGTTTTAAAAGTAATTTTTCAAAATCAAAAGTTTATTTTCCTAAAAATTTCATTAATTTATTTTAATTTTATTCTCATTTGTCAACTTCAAAAAAATTGTTACTTATGCTTCAATAGGGATATTTTTGTAATGATACCTTCCTCATTATTTCTCTAAATGAATTAAGATTGTTTCAAAGAGATTTTTGTGGAATCCATTTCTTTTCCATGGTTAAGAATGTTTCAAAGAGATTGTTATGGAACCAATTTTACTTTCAACAGGATAATAATGTTATGAAAGGAATACTTATTTTTTTATGAAAAAATGAAAGATCATTTTATTTTATTCATGTTATGGTTCTTGGACATTAATTATATGGTGGGTGCACCTAGATAGCGCCATGTCATCTTATTATAACTTATATGATGGGTGAGAACACATAGTGATACAATTCATTGGGTAATTGTTATATTCATTGGATAATTATATTTGAAGTTGAATGTAAGGTTATTCCTTTTGTAATGGATTTATAAGGGTTCTACAAGGGTTATATGATGACTTTCTCCCAAGATAACAACACAATTTCATTTTTATTTACATTAGTTTATAACATTTCATTTTATCAGTATTGATATCCCAGGGATCTTGAGCGTTGATTATTATGACTCATTCCTTTTTTAAATCCTTATTCCATGTTTCATGATTGATGATTTAGGTATTGATTAGAATGGGTTATTTTATTATTTTCTCTTTCACTCTAACTATGTATTCATACCTTTATGCACTTCTTATTCTCATTGATGAAATTCAATTTTAATTTCTAATTTTTACCCTTATTGGGCATGTCATCTCACCCTTATTATTTTTCCTCTTCCATTTATTATAAAGAATGAGGTTAAATGAATTATGTCTAGAAGGGATTCATATGGATGTTGATGATGAATTAATGTGAAATACGAAAAGATGGGTTAAGTGGGAGAAATGGTCATTTAATGACATGGGTATTGTTTTTGAATGATTTTTTCTAAATTATCTAAAACACTAATAGTAAAAGGTCCATGAGAATATAAGTTATCCAATTTTACTTTTCATGTTATAATGTTTGGATGGGAAAAATTAGGTCATAATTATCGATATAAAAGCTAAAAATGTAAGGTTTATTATTTTAGCACCATATCCAGGAGTGTGGATGTTGGGCTGTTATATTCACTCCTTTGAATATTCATGTAATCTAAAGTGAAAATTAGTTTGTTCTTGGGAAAAAAATATAGCAAAATCCTTCTTTCAATAGATTCAACTCTAATGTTTTGCTTTTCCTCACATGTAAAATTTGCTTCTGTAGAGTATGGTTATAGCCTCTATGTCTACCATGCCACTATGTCTAGGGTTGATAAAGACACATGACTATGTAGAGTATATTTTTACTTCAACATTATAATGTTTGAGAAAATCCTTCAAGTATTTATATAACTCAGTGTCGATCTCTTGTTTCTATGTTAGAATCCTAACATCTTTATTAAATCTATAGTCAAATACTATCACAAAAATGATAAATCTATTTATTTTGTTATAACCCAAAATTGGAAAAAGATAATTCTAAAAAAATCATTAAGTTGTATTAGAATATGAAACATATAGGGAAATTATAGATATAAAAACTACTATCTTTAATAATTCTTACATGAATATTACTTTATCAATTTCAGAGGTACTAGATCAAATTTAAGTAAATGAAGAGAAGTATTTAATTACCTTAATCCATATAATTATCACTTCTCCAGACACCAGGAATTCATGTAGTTCAATTTTTCAATGTACATTACTATAGTATTAACTACAAGTATAAGTAATTATGATTGATATATTTGATATTCACATATAATGATTTATGAATTAGTAAAATAAAATGTCATTACATATCATGGTAGATGGGTTTAATTCCATGAACTTAAGAATGTGAAATTATTTTTATCTCTATAACTTTTCTTTTCCCTAGGAAAGTTCTGCAGGATGGATTATAATCCAAAAACAATTCATTCATTAATTGTTTGAAATTGTATTTTTTTTAATTGAATGTTAATATATGTACTGTGATAATATTTATAAAACTCGTAGAACCATTTTGTAGATATTTTTTCCCCAAACATGCTTTCTATATTAATTAAATATTGGATAAACATCATTCCTTAGTCTTTATAAATTAGTAATACATAATAATTATTTTCATATGTTATGGAAAAAATTATCTTGAAAACTTATATAGCTCCCACTAACCAGTCTGAGACATGTGTTAGTCATTGTTTTTTAAGGAAAATATTCTATGATCATAATGCATGATTTATTCATAAATGGATTTATATAATATTCATACACTATTTGAATTTGTTGATAATGCAGACCCTTTTTAGTTATTTCTTGTGGAAATATACCACAGTTTCTCCTTTTTCCTTTCATAAATATATATACCATAAAATTAATGGACAATTTCTTATTCAATTAGAAGGTAAATTCCATTAATCGATAAACTGATCCAGTCATTTTGAAAGCATGATCAATAGATATATTTCCTTCTTCCAATTTACATTGATAGAGTGATTTTTAAATCTTTTTTATTTCAATCATTTCTCCCTTTTTCTCAAGGTAATAGATATTTGACATTATAGTGTTAGTATCCAAGTCTTCATGTTGTATCATTAACTCTACAGACATAGTTTATAATATAATAAAATGGATATAAGAAGTATCCTCAACATATCTATGTTAGGAATACTTTTCCCCATCACTCACTTACTAGGGTGGTAGAACATGCATAAGGGATTCTGGCACATAATAAAAAGATGCTCATAATAATGAATCATATAAACAATTATAACACATATGGAAATTTTTAATTTTTAGTACATACCCTATATTAAGGAATGATCTCACTATTTTGTGGTTTTTCATTCTATTTTCTATAATAATTAAAACAAATTATTAATACTTTACTTGATTACACATTGTGTAATATATAATAATAATTTTAATTTTTTCGAGACTCCAACTATTTTATCAAGTCCAAATATCCCTCACCATTAGACTAATAATGTCTAGTTTCTAGGAAATTATAGTGGAAATGAGTCGTAATATCCTTTGAATAACCCCACAAAGGGATGGTGATGTTACTTGAATTTATTTAGGTAGGTAGTTCATTAGTAACTATGGTCTTATAGCTCATTGATCTTTGGGGAAGACTACCCAATCCTAAAATCCTGACTTGTATTTCCCTAACACTATACTAAAAGTTATATAATCTCCCGAGAGGTCTACTTATCTTGATAAAATATGGTTAGGTCAACCCATAACCATCATAATAACTCTACATTTATAGTAAGAATCAAAACAAGGGTTGGTTAAACAATTATTGCTATGGATTCCATTCGTAATCCACTAATATAAGTCCAATTATAATGTAATATATGTTTTTATTTATTTTAATTTATTATTCATAAATTATATATTTTTTTCTTCTTTACATGACCTTCTAATATTATGTGGATTTAACTTAATTAATCGACCATGTTGGGTAAAACATTTACGCATAATCCATTTTCTTAAATTTTATTTTTAAATATTATTTCATTTGTTTATGTGTTCATGGTTTTTCACCTATAAAATAGATATTATATAAGATATAAATAAATAAATAAATAAATTACCTGATTATGAGCTAATCTAATTGTTGATTTATTGAGAGAAAAATAAAACAACCTATGACCTATGGAAAAACTCAATGTTCTACTCTTGGAACCAGTTACAGTATTACACAAGTCCACCTATGTATCACCAGGTCGGAATCATCTAGGTTTTATGTTGAAATACCTCTATATTCATTAGGATATACCATTTATTAAAAATTATTTATAACTCAATCACGGGTGAGGGGAACCAATGGATTTGTTAAGGGTAATTTCATAAATCACCTTGTAAATGTTGGTCCAACATAATAATGGAGGTAGGGAGACACGCAAGACATCATTTTAATTTAATAATTAATAATTTAAAACAGATGAAAGAAATTGAATTATATAATGTCAACACATGTATAGGACTTTTCCAGGAATATGATCAATCACACATGAAATATTTATTTATTTAAAATAATAATTTATCATTAACTTAAATTATTTCTTTAATATGATAAAATATGCATGTATTAATCCGTTTAATTATCTTATTAATCAATTAATTCATTTTAGCTTATTTCATTTAATCTTTCAAAAATTTACCATCTTATTTGATTTTAAATATATTAAAATTTATTAAAAACTCAATAAAATAGTACACATCATTATACTGAGAAGAAACACAGTGAATACCTATTCGAACAAATCATTATGGTTTAATTTTAAACAATGAACTCATAAAACATATTGTGTACATGAGATGTGTCATAATTTCATGATGTGTATAGCCAATTTAATGCCACATAGAAAATAGGATATTTTTTTAGCACATACAATTTAATCTGTTGGGTCAGTAATATACAATAACCACACATGATTTATAGTCTCAAATATTATAAAAATTTAATTAAACATTTAATATAATATAAAAACTAATGAACAATGTGTACAATATATTTAATTACCCACTATACTTGAGTCTATGATGTTCAAGGATTAATTAATTAATTTTTGCATTTATGTGTAAACTGGAAAATTAAATGGATTATAAAATCCACCTACACGACGTGTACATATCTTCTCTGAACCTACCTAGGGACTCTTCATGTACATGTCATGAAAATTAATGAAGTACATATATTTTATAGTGGATAAATTACATGAACTTCTACTGATAGGATTTTTAGTCTTTTTGTATTTTGTATTAAATACAAACAGTGCATTAATTACATGATTTTATTTGACCTTGTGTTCTCTATCTTGAAAACATGTAGACTACATTGCATGTATTCAAAATACATGAAAAATACTGTGAAAAATATGTGTCCCATCGGGTTCAATCTAAAAAATTGGGTAATTATTTCATGTGGCCTGAACTTATTACAAAATGACTTGAAATCCACATGGGAATCCATTTGTAATGAAAAAGGGTACACAACATGTAGAAAAAGAGTATACTCTATATAGTATTGTGTCATCCATACAAGATCATTTTCAATTCAAGATAGGATCTTCATATGTAAAAATCATTAATCATTTTCTGATCTTTGTAATATTTGTGATAAATGAAGAAGTGGATGAATATATTTAGATGATATATAATGAATAAATTCTAACATGAAGTGAAACCTAACTTTTAAATGTTATATAGACAAAAATTAAATAAAATAATAACATGGCCCCTATGATACCACTCTAAAGGTTTTGGATGCAGCGGAAGTGAATGGGTGGGTGGAAACCCATAATGGTTTAGGTCAATCTGGGGGATAATTATCAGTATTGTTAGTGAAGTGAACACCATGACAAATGTAAATACTTCCAATCATACATTGACAAATGAAAACCCATAACCCATTGAAGATATTTTACTATTAAATATATAATTAATTTAACTATATATGATTAAAGAAATTAATTTTCCTAGGATTATTCTTTAATGATGATTTTAAACTTTTAAAATACCCTTATCATATTACCTTCGTTATGCTGGGAGGATCCAAGTGTATAATCCCAATAGAAAAGATCCAAATTTTATCCTTTAATATATTAGTGATGTTGATTGATTTATAGGTTCTAGCTCAAAAAATAAAATAATATTTTTCATTTCTCATCTTATTTCCTCTATGATCGTTTTGGATTTAATGATTTCTTCTCATTCTTGAGGGGATGGAAGTGGAATTTAATAGAGAATTTTTTTGTGCACAATAATTATCAATTCTTTATTAACCATAAAAAATAGACATTACCATCTATTTATAGAGCTTGGGATTAGGATAAAATATTATTTAATTTCATAAAATCCATTAAATAATAAAATATTATTTAATAAACCCTATTTCATGTATTATTATTATTATTATTATTTTATAGTGTGTGAAAACTAGCGCATTTGATAAATATTATTTTACTAACTTGAAAATTAATTTTTTTACATAAAACTGTCTTGGTCTACTGTAAATACTCAGCATTTATTGAATACATAAATAAATATTTAATTATATATTTTATTCATAAATAAATATATTATCAATAGTCCAAAAAATAAATATTTATCTAATATTCAATAAGTAGAATAAATATTTTTCCACTTTCCTAGGAATAAATATTTACATAAAAAATTAAATTTTGAATTATTGAATATATAATTTTTTATTACCTTGATAATATTAGAGATAAAAAAACATTAATAAAATTATTCTTTGGTCCTGAGAAAAATATTTATTCCAATAATTGAATTCGTATAGAATTTAATTGAGATCAATGATAATGATTTGTGTGTGGCCCTCTAGTATTATTTTTTTTTGGAATTAGGTTGGCTTTCTTGAAGTCCAGGATTACTATCTAGTAATGGGTCAAGGCACCCAAGATAAATAAATTAATGTTGTAACATTGAAAAACCAATATGGATTCTCATTGTGTAATATAATATCTTAATATAAATATATCATCAAGAAGTTTACACATCCGCATCATCAACCTATATGAATGATACTTCTTTCTTTAACTATATGAAACAAACATCATTACACCATCAACAAGTAATTTATGTGACATTTATATTTCAATAAAATGGATGAGATATCAACATCCATAAAGATGGAAAAAACCTTCCTGGACTTTTCCATTTTTAAATTTTTATTTCTAATTAACCAAACATGCCTTTCTTCCCAACAACATATGGTATGATGGTTTTTCTCAGTAAATCTAAGTGCACAATACATGAAATTATTTAATGATAATATTAATGTCTAATGACCATTACACATTCTCATACATAGGAATATATGAGGACACCTAAACATGATTAATTCCAACTAGCAGGTCTGTTCTCAAAATATCTCATCCTGGTGTTTAACAAGTGAGAACATCTTGGGAAGAAGCCTCATCTATATATGAGTAGTCAAACTTGGTAACCTATATACTATTTCCCCTATTATAGCATTTTTTCCAATAGTATAATTATTTTTTAAATCCTATCATGTAATAAAATGGTTCTCATCATAGCTAGTGACTACAATGATCTTATCAATGTAACAGATACTTTAGGACATTATTAAATCAATTATATGCAGAATAAAAATCAATATGTTTTAAGGTATTTTTATCGATATTCACTCCATTGAATATTAATTTAATCTAATGTATATTAGAAAAGGAATGAGGATGGTTCATTCATCTCTCAAGAATGGAGAGCGTATCTCTCTTGATATTAAAGAGAATGGTCTGTGCATCCCAAGAAAGGTTGATGGAATTGTGGGTCATTTTGAAATGTTCTCAACATGTGGATTTTGGAAGGGTGTTGAATCTGGTGTTAAAATGGGTATTAGATTTATGGATCTCTGAGGTGGGGTTAGGGATGATGGTGGGGTCCAAGTTGTGGCCTCCGATATGATCGAGTGGTTAAGTCTTGGGGGCGATGGTGATCTGGGAAGATCTTCAAATTTGAGGCATGAGTTGGTGCCTAGCCAGGAAGGTGATGATCTCAAAATGGGATCCTAGAAGGATACAAAGGTTCTGGATGTGGTGATACTCCATGAGGAAATCCTTGAATCATCTGATGTAGCATTGATACAAAAAGGTGATGTCCATGATTATTTTTGGATCTAGTCTAATTTGAGATCCTAGTGAGCTATGGAGGTTTCAGATGTGACTCTAGTAGTTTTTGATGTATCATCAACATAGGGAGGTGATGTGTTTGTTTCTTTTTAGATCTGGGATCCTGGGAGTCTACAGCATTGGAAATGCTCTGAGAGGAGATGGTCCCAGTGGTGGTTGATGTTGCTGTGACGAGATGACCTCAAAATAATGGTGGTGGATTTTGGTTGGCCAACAGCTGGTATTCTCCAGTCACAGAATGGTGACTTTCTTGGTTATTTTTGGATATGGGACCCTAGTGGACTACAGTGACGATGATTCTCCTCAAGGAGATGGTTTCGTTGGTGGTCGATGTTGGGGCAATAAGACGACCTCAAAATGATGGTGGCGGCTTCTGGATTTCCAACAGTAGGAATGCTCTGTTGTGGTGATGGATGCCTAATCTATGTGACAGTTGAAAGGCCTAATGTTTGGGATGATGTGCTGGACAACTCGGGATGTGGGGGAAAACTTTAAAGGGATGGCCTTGGGTTTCACAGGATGGATAGGACTGATTTTTAATCCTTTTGTCTTTTATTTTTTTGTCCTTTTTTGGTCATTGATTATGTTTATATTTCTATCTTCTATTGGGATTTTTTACGATCTTGTGTGGGGTATTGCCTGTCTTTCATGGACATGCAGGATGCGGGACTATTGAGCGGCTTTCTTGGGTGCTCGTGAGTTTCTCATGGTGATCTTCAGTGGTATGAATTTTTTATGGGTGTGATTACTTCTACTCACTCTGAACATTGGTGGTATGGGATGCCAATGTGCATAAGTCTAACTTTGAAGTGAAGGTGCATAGATGATGCACGAGTGGCGATGTTGAGGGTTTAGAGACGTACTTCGTGTGGAGTCTTATGGATGGAGGAACAATGATGTAAGGGATTTGAGAGAGAATGGGTCTTCTCAGTGGTGGGTTGGTTCCAACTTAGGATCCTGCATTGGGGGTTTATCCCAGTTTCCTGGTTTGGATTTGTGCTGGTTTTTGTTGGACTTTGGGTTTCGTTTTTGGGGGATATCGGATCACACCTTGTTTGGGCTCTTGTGAGTCACCTTTGCTTTTGGTGGAAATTTTTGTGCCTCACTATTGGTTCTTTGCACTTTACTTTTAATTTAATAAAGTTTTGGGGATCCTGGGGTAAAACCAATGATCTACACCATTTTGATTATGTAATCTAAAGTATAAATTTGAAGGTTCTAGGGCACTAACTCCAAAAAAAATGTGGCCCACCAAATGGATTTAAATAAATTTTAGGTCATCTAAACCCTTAGAATTTTAGTTTTAACTATTTTAACTTGTTTTAACTCTAACCATGGTAACTGACTTTTTACCAAAGTCACTATTCATAATGACTAAAAATGAAATTGGACTCATTACCAATTATTTTCATGATGATTCAAAATATTATTTTTATTTTATCAAATCTTATTTCAATAAATTGATAAAATTAATTTTTTAAAAACACGCAAAATATAGAGAAAATGGTTTTCCATAAATATAAAATTTTAAATATAAGAATGTTTTTATAAGAAAATTAAGAATAATTCCAATTCAAATGATATTAATTTAATTGTGTTTAATAAAAAAGAAAAAATTTAAATTTATAATAATTTTAAAAAAATCGTACTTTTTAAATAATTTATTAGAGAATATATTTTTTATAAAATTGTTATTTATTCACTACTCACTGAAAAATAATATTTAATAAAAAATAAAAAAAAATAACCTTAAGATGATTGTGATATGTTTATTTAAAAAATGCTATATTTTTTATAAAATTGAATTTCAAAATATTTTAGAAATTAATTATAATATTCACACACAAAATGCAATAAATACTATTATTTAGAAACACCTATTTTGGAAGCATAAAATTACTTTAATAAAAGTTGATTGTTTAAATATTATGAATTACCTAATAAATTTTCATTATATAATACCATTATAAATATTTTTTAATAATATAGATATCATTATTTATACAACTAATTCAATGGCTTGATTTCAATAGTATACTATATGATGGTTAATTTAGACGCATGTTTGTGTGTAAAATAGGTTTTCAAATATATCATGATTATTCCAAAGGATATATATATATATATATATATATATATAATATTCTAGATTTATAAAAACTCACTTTCTTTTTAATTGGATATAAAAAAATTTTAATTAAAGAAGCCCCTATATTTTTAATAGTTTTAGATATAAATCTTAATGAGAATAAAAACATTTCATTTATTAGTTTTAGAAAGAAACCTAAATATGTCACATTAAATTGTAATGATAATCAAAATTGAAGAAGAAATACATATGATTTATAAAAGAAATATGTTTTATACACCATGTTAATTCTCTCAAAATGATAATCAAAAGTGTTTATAGTTAATGATAGAGTTATAATATAGTATTGAAAGGATTTAAAAATATAAAAACACATTTGGAGTTGAGAAAACATTGAAGAAGAGGATAACATTGATGATCACAACTCTTGGATGTAGTAAATCCTTGAGAATTTATGTTTTTTTATCCCCTTAAGGAGTCTATTTATAATCTGCAAGTTCTTTAGGAATATTATGGAATCAATCTAGATTCATGGAAGCTTAAGGGGACCGATTTGGTACATAATTGAAAAAATGAAAAAAAACATATTTGACTTGAATGTCTCAACACCACTGGTTGCCTTGTATCCTTAACCTAGTAGTTGTTGGAATTGATACTAAATTTTATATTTATAGGTATCCCACCATCTTGAAAAAAATCTTCCACTAAATGGTTGATGGAATTTTTCTCAATGGGTGGCTTTGTCCATCAGCACCAACTTGATAGTGGATCCCCACCAGATAGCTGATGGTCCTCTTATAGAAACATAGATTCTTTCCACTTCGAACTGACTAGCCTGTCTTTCTTATAGTCCTTTAATTTCAATTTTCCCATGTTTAATATCATTAAATTCATTTGATTTCATCAAAAACATCAGTCTATGATATCAAAATATGTTAATATCCATCATTATCCTTCTGTAATATGTTATCAATATCATTTCATTATCTAAATCCCTTCATTTGATTCATAAATTTCAATATATGGAATCTTTTAAAAAATAAATATCAACAAATCGTATGAAATAATTATACACATTAAAAGGTGTTCATGATAATTTAAACATATTAGGATGAGAAGAACATTAATCTCCCACTTTTTGATATTATGGGGCAATTGAATAAAAAATATAGCAAGTATATCATGATAAATTTTATAAAAATATTCACCCCATAATAAAATATTAGTATTTCTCTCCTATACTAAATTATAATTTATACCATATACCAGGGATTTATCCCCCTCTTTATATTATCATAAATAATTCCTAAATTTGATTATAATAGGTTGGAAAAATAGTATTTTATTAAAATTAAAACTATATTTATCATCATTAATTAACATTCATGGGATACAAATAATAATTGAAAAATTTAAAAATAGAAATTATTTTTTAAAATCATAATTTTTTAAATGAAATTTTCATTAAATCTTGGGATAAAATAAAATTGATGTTTTATAAAAATATGATCAATAGATAAAAAACATGGTAAAAAAATTTTCAAAAAAAGAATATAGAACAATTTTTTAATAATTATTTAGTTAAAGTTTTGTCTCATACTGGATTATATTAGAATTAACAAGATTAGAGCCCCCTCAAATAATTCATTTTAAATATGTAGAGCCTTTAAAATTTATAATTAATAATTAATGTAAATTTTTAGAATCAAGAAAACCTAAGTAAATTTATTAAATTTGATAGTCAAAAATTAAAAAAATATTATCCTAGAGAATTCATTCCATCATTTTCTTTTAATTATGAATATGTTAATAAACCAAATAAAATTACTGGGTAGTGGAAAACCAAGTGTTTAGTAAAGGACCACTTCTAGTTCTCATGGTGCAGATCATATTAAAAACCCAACCATAACTTGTTGAGATAATAACCCATAGGTGAATCTATAACAGAACCACATCCACTTTTTTTATAAAGAAATGAATGTTTTTCTTGGATTATCATAGTAACTTGCTATTACAAATATTATGTTATTTTTGAATAGAAAATTAGGAAATAAATTATTTTATTTTGAAAAAAAATTAAAACAATAATGAATTTGTTTTTAATTTTAAAAGAATTTAAAAAAACTTAAATATTTTTAGGTTAAGATATAATTATCCCAGGATATTAATATCTAAATCCCCTTTGATTAAACCAAAATGATAATGAGTAAGGGTTAAAAGGAAGTTATTATAAAGATAAATATTAGAGAAATCAATGTGTCGAATAATATCATCTTTTCAGAAGTGATCTTGAATAAATTGGTTTCTTATATCAATGTTCTTATTGTGAAAATGTAGTATATGATTGTTTAGAGAAATTAAAACATTAGCTTTGTCACACTCTATTGGTAAGTGATCATATATAATCACAAATTCTATGATAGTATGTTTCATCTGAATGATTTGGGTGAAACAACTCCTACTGGCTATATATTCCACTTCAATAGTTGAGACAAAGAATTTTCCCCCTAATAGGAAAGTCCCTATATTACTGTTTATGCCTGCTTTTCATCCTCTGAAATCAGTTTTATAAAAAATTATGTCCAAAAAAATCCCATTAAATAAAATAATATATGTTTTGAGTTCATCTGAAATATGTAAATAATATATTTTGAGTGATTTTAAATTATATTCATTTATAATTTATTGAGAACATGCATAAAGTAAAACATTAAACATGATATCTGATCAGGTAACAGGAAGGTAAATATGATTTCCAATCATAATTCTATAAAACATGTTCCAAACCAGTTTATAGGATTCATCCATTATTATCTTATAAGTAGTACAAATAGTTTTATTAATTTCAATATAGTGATCTATTTCAAAATGTTTTTAAAATATCATTTGAATATTTAATTTGGATTAGAATAAATTTCAAATCCAAGGAAGAATTTAAGTTCTAAAAAAGTTCTGATTTCAAGTAATTTATTAATTAATTCTAATATTCATTACAAATAGACACTTTAGTTGTGCGAAAAATAAAATCATCAATATAAATTTGACCAGTTAATAAATAATTTTAAAAAGTTTTTTTAAATAGTAGAATTTAATTTTCCCATTTTAAAATCATTTGATAGAAGGGATTTTTTAACCATTTTACACTAAGAATGAGGGTATTATTTTATTTCATACTGATATTTGGTTAACATCAAAATAAAATTTTGAAATTTTGGGTTTTAAAAATTGGGAGGTTGGTCCATAAATACATTTTTAGAAATAAATCCATTTATAAAACTACTATTGACATCCATTTGAAAAAGTATGAAATTGGTGTGAGTGGGGAATTACAACATGGTTCTAATGGATTCTATCTGAGCGTTGGGTGAAAATATTTCACAATGATCAATACTGTCTTATTATCTATATCCATTAATAATAATTCTTTCCTTGTTATAGATGATATTTCCTTGTATATAAATTTTTTTTTAAAAACACAATTGGTTCCAATAATTACATTATTATTGTGTTGTTACATGGGTGTCCAAATATTGTTTCTTTGATTTTGGATTTAAAGCATCTTACATTTAAATTATATAATTCCCATCATTATTACAATCATCATTTATTTCAGGACCAAAGTTGGAGAGAAAAGATTGATGTTCAACCTTATTTTATACTGAACTTCTAATATGACTATCAAATTTCAATTTACCAATAACATTTTCAAGGGGGTTTACTTTGGATTCAAAATATGTGTTGGGTAAATGAGTGGATAGGGTTCTTGGTAATATTAAATTTCTTAAGATAATTTAGGTTTAGATAATTCACAAAGTATCATGTTAAAAATCATCATAAATTATAGGATGAGGATTACCAATATTTTCATCAATTTTTATGTGAATCAATCATATAGGTTATTAGTGAAGGGGTTTTTTAGAGTTTGATAACATTTATTTGTATTAGTGGGAATGAATTAAACCATTATCTAAGGATCTACATGAAATAAATATGAATCCTATGAAAAATAAAGTAAATTAATAACATGGTAAATATGGTGTACCTTACAATGAAGATCCATTACGACATTTGATCTTCATATTTTGAGTTTGATATAAAAAACCAAAGTGGAAAACATGAACATCTAACCAATATAGGTATCCATTTAATAATATTAATTATCCAACATTTGGATGGGATTCCCTATTACTCTATGGTATATTAGTACCATGTATGAAAAGAATAAATATGAAATATTGATTCAGGATTTATGAGGTTTCACCAAGATAACATTGAAAACACACACTACATATCATCACATAGAAATATATTAGATATGTAATCAAGGATACACCATGATTATCTTATCATTTATTCATGCATTAAAACTCATGAATAAATGACATGGTTGTTTCATGCATAATATTCAATTTCTCCCTTAAGATCACAACTCTGGAAATTTTTTAATAAATGATAGCTTATGTAGATAATATTTTGGTTATACAGAACATATGAAATAATATACATAGTTCATTAAAATCATAATTTATAGGTTATGTGAAATATTTAACATAAATATATCATATATAAATATGGATTTAGACCATCTTTGTTTCAATCTCCCACTTTCACTAAATCCTTAAAGGCTTTGTACCATTTCACAAAATATTCTATAGTACATAATAAATTGTGATAACGTATCAAAAACTCCCTTTTTATATCTTATAAAACACATTTGGAAATATTTCATTAACTTCACATAGTATTGCATCATATGTAACATGTTGTGAACACCCATCCAAAACACTTTTGGATTAACTCTAAATCAATTTTAGTGTATCTCTGTGAGTAAAAATCAATCCTCGTTCATTCAACCACAAATTGTGACCCCATGGTACTTTAAGACATTGAAAAAATATATAAATATCAATATCCATATATGTAATAAAGGATAATCCTATAGAAAATTTTAAATTTTACTCATTCTATAATGGGATTTGGTGTGATCTCTATCAAACAAATGTATCTTTATATCTCTGACCTCCAGTTTGATTCATATTAAATCATGAAGTATCAAATTTTCTCTTTTTCCAAGACAATTATTGTCCATGGGACACAAATCATGCCATTCCCATATATGCACCACAACTATTCTCAATTCTCTAAGTGTAGACTAATTTGATCGATGAATATATCACATGTCAATCATTATTATAGATAAGCATATCACATAATCTTTATCTTGATATATATATATATATAATATATAGGTTATTCCACACACTAAAAAAATATAACTCAATGGAAGTCCCTCATACCTACTCATCAAAAGAGATGAAAAATCCCATATTGGTTCAGCTCCAACCAACAACTTGATCAGAAACCCACTCAACCACCCTCATATTAGATATATCAACATATGTACTTGTGTATGTAAGGTTTGAATGTTTTAATGACCTCATTATAGGGATCACTAAAACCTCAGGTAATGGGGAATAAAATATTATATTTTCACCCCTCGTATACCAAATACTTATTTATGATTCCACCATGTTGTATAATTTACTGGGGTATCCATTTCTTATAATGAATCATATTTTATATATTTTGAAACATGATAATATTTTTTATCTATATACATGAATCATACTCTAGTGAGCCTTAACATTTCATCATAGCTTATAATACTCTATGACGAACATTGGTTAGGGATAAACTCAAACTCATACATTGAGAGGTAAATTATCATTACACATTATGAAATTAATTTCTATATATACATTTATGTATCTGATTTGAAAGGATTATAAATTGGAGGATTCCTTTAATATGAAAAATTTTAATATTCTTAATCTATTTAAGAATATCTAAAAAACCAACATAAGAATATTCTTATCATTTCATATATGATAATGCACTAGATCAGCCTTATATTTGCTTCACATTCAAGATTTTGTTAACAAATTATATAATATGTAATCCATATAAAATATATATTTGTTTATCAGATAAAACCATAATAGTAAAATCTTTAGTATGAAACATCTATAAAGTAATCTAGTTTGAATAATTGTTAGACATTGGAATTATATAATTAATTTTTCAACTAATTGAACATATTCCAACATCTTAACATCGCAACATCAAATGGTACAATTGAAACTTTTTTAGTATACCTATAACTATTTAGAAGTTAATTATCATCATCTTTGGAACTATATTCCATCAAACCTACACCTTGAAATTTTTTAACTATTTACATTATTATTTACCAGTCCTCCTAAACTCTTCAAGGATAAAGGGAGAAACACACTATCTTAAGATTTTTAAAATCCATTATTTGTAAAATATGATCATCTATATATATAAACAAACTCCCAATAGCTTATAGTAAGTATATATTATTTTAGAATATGTTATTAAATAATCAATCCCTTATATATCTTTAATAATCCAATCATATTGAATTATTACTCTTCCTTCCCGAAAACCCTGGGTTTCAATGACATTGATTTCTTTGGGAGTATTTCATCTACTTCCATTAAAACCATGAATGAAAAACTTTATGAATACATAAGAATCAATAATCACCTTTTTCATAACATCAAAACCTGATTAATTAGGAAGGAATAGTTAAGAACAATATAATTTCCCTTATGGACATTTCTTAAATCACAAATATTACATTAGAATTTTTATTAAGAAACCAATATTATGAGTAACATACATTATTTTTCTCTTCACTAAGGATTCATCACAATGTTAAGATAGATGATGATGATGATATTGTCAACAATACAAGCTTTTATCAGTATCATTTATTAGTAATCATTTAATATGTAATTTTATTAAAAAGGGTCACATAAAAATTATGACCCCTTTTGTGCATCATATTCATTAGCATGATAAGATCAATATTTTCTCTTTCCTTATGTCAACTTTTTCAAAAAAAAATACATTGTGATTACTAAGGTATGGAATCATCCCAATCCTATCATATATAATTCTTGGACAGTTTAGTGGACAACCCTTTGTCTAATTCATCATATAGATAAGCTCAACTCTATTACTTTTTTATAATTATGGTTAGGGTTTCCCAACTCGTGTAACCTAAATCAAACACCAATGTAAGTCAAAAGAGAACCATCAACAGATAATCATGTTGAAATAAAAAAATACCCACAAAATAATACAATTTTAATTTTAACATACGTTCCTTACATAAGATAACTCTGGTGGACTCATGCTAAGCTCTGAAATTTCTACATGAATGATCATGGTCCTGATAAGTGATACTTTAAGAGGAATCTCGCACATAGAATTTCAAGAGGATTTTAATCTCACCGTCCAATCTAATTTTATTCCCTTTTATGGATTCATGCTTCTAGTGAGTTTAATTTAAAATCATATACCCTCCACCAAACCATTTTGATTAAACCATATTGATGTGTATCTCTTTACTTAACCCACAATTTTTTGTTTCATACCCAAAAATAGATGTAAAAATATTCAAACATATCTAGATTATTTATATACATAAGGAACATGAAAACTTCATGTAAATTCATAATATTATATGATATTGAAAATCACCACATGAGTAAGCCTAGAGATATATGTAGCTAACCACATTCACCACCTTAGACATGGAATAATCCTCTAGTTAGGTATATAATATAGCCCCATTTCCCTCTACCTAGGGATACACGACTAAAAAGAGAAATCAATTCATCCTAACTATATAACCTAATATGAGTAAACTATATTCAAAAACTAAATTCAAGTTCATTACTTTAGTTTCAATCTTAGTTTATGGTAGACAAAAAAACAAAATTCATTATATAGATATTATTATCATGTAATGAAAGGAACTATTTAGAATCGTCATAACAATTAAACTAATGTATAAACTATTCATCATATAAAAATTTATAACTATGAACAACATATAGAATAACCTTTAAATAAATAAACAATTTAGATATTTATACATGTGATAATAAAATTTGAAAAACTCATAAATAAAATATGATTATACGCATTTTATAATTTTAGTTATGAAGTTATGGAAATTCCATAATTTTTTAATATAGAGATTTTATATTAAATTCCTCATCAAATCTATCATATTTATCATTATATGAAATTTTCCAATTTACATATATGATATTATATTAATTATAAACAATTTATAATTAAATTTATATTATATAAATATTTAAAATTATCTAAATATGAAATACTTAATTTTTATTGTAACCAGGATTATGTAAATCAATAAGAAAACTACTAATGTGGCTTAAATAATATCGAAATAAGTTCCCATTTAATTTTGAATTATTAAAAATTTATTGAAAAATTAATAATTTAAATATAAAAAATTTATATTTTGGTCGTAATTCATAATTCATAGCCCTTGATAAATTATTTCATTTTATTTCTAAATGAAAAAAAAATTATTTCTAGATCATAAATCATTCAATATTTTTTTTAAAGGTAATTAAATATAAAAAAATATTAAGGTTAAAATGTTCCATAAATATTTATTTATTTTATAAAAAATATAATTAATTAATTTAAAAAATATTTTTATATTAAATTATCCAAAAATACGTTTTATAATGGTTTATAATAATTTTATAAAACATTAAAATCATATTATAATTTTAGAACAATTTTTAAAAAGATTTATGTTTACCCTTATGGATACTCCCAATAACTTGTAAGGGTATCCTCCTTTGACACATATGCATAGACTCTATGTACGGGTTATATAGTTCCAGAACCCTTGTGTAAAGGTAATGAAATCCATACCATTACATTTTGAAAATTTAACACGTTGCATAAAAGTAATTGGAATATTACCGTTACATTACTCACTCTATGTGTGGGTATAGAGGATACTACCTTTACATGAAATCATCACATAAGTCATGTCTTGATTTACCATTTTGAATCCATATGGGACCCCTATGTAAGGTTAATACATTTACATAGGCATGTCATGTAAGGGTGTGACCTTTAAATATCCCTTTAAAAAGACCATTACCATTACATAACATCTCTATAAGTAAGCATAAATTTATGGGAACCTTACGTAGAATAATCTATATAAGATTAATGTGACATGACCCTTAAGAAACCCACTCCACATATGGGTAAATCCATGGTTACCTTTATAAATCATTTATATGTATGGTTCCGGAAGGTGTAACCTTTACGTATCCCATTACAAAATGGTAAACCATTTTCAAAACCAAATTTATAGAAAAAAATTCTATTTTTGAGTTTTCTTATTAATTTCATCACAAGATTCATTAAACTTAATCATGGATCTCTATTCTACCAAATAAGGGTCTTATTAGAGTCCAAAGAAAATTATCAGATGTGGAGGGAATGATTCAAAACCTCGTCTGAGGATCTTCATTAAAGAAATAATAAATTTATAGTGAATACTATAAATGAGTAAAATGATAAATATATTATAACCTACATTGAATAGACACTACAATATTTGATCTTTGTCTTTTTATTTTGATAAATACTTTCAATTTTGAACACATAAGTATCCTAGCTCTATAGTTGTCCATAGAATAATCAGAGTAATACAATGTTTAGATGGGATTTACCTTTTATACATGGTATGCCAGTACCTTGTATGAAAAGGAGAATAATGAAATAGTGCATTGGGATCTAGGGAGGTTCAACAAAATAATAAGGAAGACAAACACCCACTTTCATTTCCATTAAATAGACTATATAGGTAATCAAGGATACTTATTGATTATCATATCATTTATTCATGTTTTAAAACACATGAATAATTTTTTTCTAGTTTATACATTATATACATTTACTCCCTTGGAAGAAAATAAGAAAATATCTTCAATAATGGACTTATTGGGAAATTCACATGGAATCTCCTAACATATAATGACTATTCTTGTGATTTTCATTCAAACAGGTTCAAAGTAAAATTTCTTAATGGATATTCACATCATCTTTCATCCTTTGTTTGGGTCTCCATTGGGAATTATTTCAATTCCATTATGAATAAGAAGGTTTGGATGGTGAATAGGCAATCTTCTCTGAATTTTTATAATAACTTGTGGCTCAATATTCCACTCAAGGGTACCATTAGTGTTTCACTTGACATAGATCAAATTTCCATTGTTGATTTCCTGTTTCACATGGATGGATATGATGTCCTTGCACGTGATCAAACCAAGCAGGAGATTCAAAACTATTTTTCATGGATACAGACATCTTGATCTAGTGGCCCAACAGTAATGGGAAACTCAATGTTATAGAGTTATATAAATTTGAATTTGTAGGATCCACTCTACCACTAACATGTTTAATGAAAATTAAGGTATATTTAATGCATCCCTACCATTTTCTTCTTCATTAGATGATTTAGAGGAATAGGTTTCCCATACATGTTCATTTAAGATGTGAATGTAGAACATTGTCTCAACTTATCCATTGTCCCTGAATGATGAGAAGAACATATAACTCTTATTCAAGGATTATTAGTTTTCATAGGATCTATGGAGGTATATTGGATATCTAATTTGTTGTTAGTTAATTTTTGTTCTACCACTGGTAGACTTCATGTTGGCACTCTGCTTGGTTGGACAAAGTGGACATGTCAGTAACCAATAATTGGATACTCATGCATATGTCATTTCTATTGTGTGTAAAGAAAGTAATGTTGCAGCATTTGACAATATTCCATCTTCAAAATATATTTCCATAAATATGATACATAGGGACATTGATATATATTTAAGGGTGAAAATATGTTCTATGAATAATAGAAATAATGAATTGCATACTCTAAGAACATTAGGTTTTTGGGAAGGCATAGGAATCCTCTTATGATAATAATAGTTTAATGGATTCCTATTATGAATCCATGGATTAAATTCAATGTTTATAGTGTGGCCTCTAGTATTCCATGTCCCTTAGGATATGGATGGGTTTTCTGCACCAACCATGGATTTGTGAACAGTTTTTTTCATCCTTATATTAACATAGAAACTACGTATTAAGATGAATTTTGGGCTACGATTAATGATATTAACCATTATTTCAAACATAATTGGATTTAATTGTGGATTGAGTCTGATTTTGATACCATAGTGAGAACATTAAAAGTAATGACAATAGATATTCCTTAGATGACTCTACCATGTTGGATTAAATGTATAGACCAGGTAAAGTATCTCTACTTGTCTCACATGCTTATAGGGAGGCCAATCAAGTGGTGGATGCCTTATCAAAGAAAGAGATTTTGTAAATAAAAATGTTGTCATATTTCTTATCCCCAAAATATTATGAACCAATGGTGGAGATTGATATATGGTGAGTTATTTACTTATGCTTATGTATGTCCCCTTTGAAGGTTCCAAGTACAGTGGAAGCATGGTTAGGACGGCACCCAATTTTGATGTTTACGATGATCAATGATTATCCAGGGATCAATACGATGATGAACGCCAGTCTCCAAGGAATATAATCAAAGAATTAGATAAAGAATAAAGAGGCATGAAACCTTTAAAAAGGATCTTGCACATCATGTTTATAATTAATTTAATTAATTTCATAAAGAAAAATAATACTTGTGTCTTTGGTATTTTTCTTCGTTGATGATGTTGATAATTTGGATTAACCCTTCTATATTATCTCGTTGCACTTTTAAGGATCCAAACTAGAATCCCTCTAGTGGTGATCCGTACATTCTCTGGGGCCCTTCAATCGACATCGCTCGTTCTCCAGGTGTTAGCGCGGCGAAGCAAGTGTCTTGTGTTGATCGTTCTTGATCACTTGTTCTTCGGCCTTGAAGAACATCTCTCGTTCTTGCGAGGGGAGAGAAGAGGATTCGAGAGAGAAATTGGTTGGATTAACAATTCTCAATTCACCAGACGTGTGGTGTGGTGTGTGGCACAATAAGGGTACTTTCCTATTTATATACATGGAATTTCAATTACAATATTTAATTTCATAGCAACAATTAAATACATTCATGAACTTAGAGGAAACCCATGCATTTAATAATAATATCGCGTCATTATTTATAGTACGCCAACTTGCGCAAAATGGAATTATAAACATATTTTTTCATCACAAAATAATAGCAGTGTTATTTTTAATTTGTGTCAGCTAGTTAAATAATTATTTACCATCTTGAAAATAATTATTTTACTACCGGACCAACCTTGGTCTGCTCGAACTTCACATCTATTTATTAAACACCCAAATAAATAAATAAACAATTTATTCTCTTAAATAAATATTTTATATAAAAACTAGTAAATAAATATTTATTAAATGGTCAATAAAATAAATATATATATTTTACTTAATTTATGCAATCATTTTAACTTGAATAAAATTATTCCATGGTTTTGATAATAATATTTATTTCATTAATTAAATTCAAATAGAATTTAACTGAGACCACCAAAAACACTTAGTGTGTGACCCTCTATAATTTTTTCTCATTGGAATTAGGCAGGCTTGCCTAAAGTCCAAGAGTAATGTCTAGAAACGGGTCAAGGAACCCAAGAGAAAGAACGTAAAGTTGAAACAATAACATCCACATATGAATGCTCAATATATAATATAATCCCTTTGTCGCAATATCTCATCAATATGGTTTCATGATTGTGTCATCAACATTTATGCTTGATACGTTGTTCTTTGACTACCTAAAATAAACATGTCATTACACCATGGCCATGGAGTTTTTCGTGACGGTTCTATTTTAATCAAAGGGCCGAGACATCAACTTCCCTAAGGGAAGGGACAAATCCTTCCTCGAATTATCCATTAATAACATGCCACATGTGATACACCCAACGTACCCTACTTCCCACCAACTTTCTGTGTGATATTTTTCCTCAGTAAATCAAAGTGCATAAGTTGTGACATTTATTAATGATAATAGTAAAGTATAAGGACCATTTCACACGTTCGTAGATAAAAATATTTGATAACACCAAAACATGTAGAATTCCTACTAGCGGGTATGTTCCCATTATCTCTTATCTTAGATATTACCAAGTAAGAACTTCATGAGATAAAGTATCATCTACATATGGGTACTCGCACCTGATGGTATGCATGTTATATGTCCCATCATAGCATGGAATCCAACCACAGAACTATATTTAAGAATATTGTTATAGCATTTCAAGTTTCTCATCATAGTGGGGAACTTCCATGACCTTATCAATGCAACAAATACTCTAGGACATTATTACATCATAGTCATGTAGAACAATGAAAAATATGTAATAATACATTAAATATCCATATAATCAAAGTAAAACTAGTTGGTTCTAGGACACCAACTCTTACAAACTCCTACTTGGACTAGAGCTAACTAACTGGCTATGACTTTCAGTCTGCTAGACCTCATGTGATGATCATGTTTCTACTCAATTAAGGATTTAGTCAAGGGTTCTGTGACATTGTCTTCTATGGAAATACTTCTCACTGTAACTTCACCTCTTTGAGATAAAAAAAACCCTCAAGATATGATACTTCAGGTGTTTGTGCTTCGTCCGCTGATGTGACCTTGGCTCTTTTGAGAGAGCCACCGCTACAGTATTATCATAGTAAAGTGTGATGGGATATTTACTAATAGGTATCAAATCTAGCTCTTAGACAAAGCTTCGCATCAAAACTACTTCTTTAGTTGCCTTAGAAGCTACGATATACTTGGAATCTGCTGTAGAATCTGCGACCACACTCTACTTTGATCTCTTCCAGCTCATTGCACCTCCATTAAAAGTAAAGATGTATCTTGTTTGTGACTTCATGTCATCTTGATAAATCTAGAAACTAGCATGTGCATATCCTCTGATTACTAGTTCCTCATCTACTCCATAAACTAGGAACATATCATTTTTACACCTCAGATACTTTAGGATAGTCTTGACTTCCATCTAATGGCGGTCACTTGGGTCAGCTTGATATCTGCCTACCGCACTCAATGCGTAGGCGACATCCAACCTAGTACATAGCAATGAATATATGGCTGACCCAATCACTGATTCATATGGAGTCCTTTCCATTATATTTCCTTCCTCATGTGTCTGAGGACACATTTTTTTGGAAGGATGAATGTCATGTGATGTTGGAAACAATTTCCTTTTGGATTGTTCCATACTGAATCTCTTCAGTATCTTATCAATGTATGTACTTTGACTTAGGTCCAGCAATCTCTGGGATCTATCATAATGTATCTTGATCTAAAGAATATATGTTTTCTCACCCAAGTCTTTCATGGAGAAGCATTGATTCAACCATTCCTTAACAGACTATAAGACTGGTATCTCATTTCCAATGAGTAATATGTCATCAATATATACTATTAGGAAATTGACTGAACTCCCACTAAATCGTTTGTAGACACAAGGCTCACATTCATTTTTAATAAAACCAAATTCTTGTATAGTTTCATCAAAACTAATTTTTCAGGACCTGGATGCTTTCTTTAATCCATAAATTCATTTCTGCAACTTGCATGCCTTATTGACATTCTTTGGAGTCACAAACCCTTCAGGTTGTGTCATGTAGACATCTTCCATAAGGTTCCTATTAAGGAATATTGTTTTGACATCCATTTTCCAAATATCATAGTCATGGTAAGCTGTAATGGCAAATATAATTATTATGGATTTCAGCATCGCAACTAGTTAAAAGGTTTCATCATAGTCAATTCCTTGACGTTGTTTAAAACCTTTTGCAACCAGTTGTGCCTTATAGGTACTGACTTATCCTTCCATGTTTAGTTTCTTCTTGAATAACCATTTGAAACCAATAGTATTTACATAAACTACAGGATATACCAAAATATAGACTTGGTTTTGGTACATAGAATTCATTTCAGAATTCATGGATTCTTGCCACTTGGCAACGTCTGTGCCACTTACTGCTTCCTTGTAGGTCAGAGGATCATTATTATCGACTAATAAGGAGTCACCATCCTCAGTAACTATAAAACTGTACCATTCTATTTCTCTAACCTCTATTGTACTCCTACGCAGTACTTGTGTCTCTGGAACATATTCTTCTTCCACAGGGCTTTTTAGAATCTTTTCTGGTACCAACTCTTGTGTACCTTGATCCTCGACTTCATCGAAGTCTATATCGCTCCCACTATCTCTTTTGGAGATGATCTCCCTCTCAAGTAATATGGAATGTCTTTCCACTATATCCTTTTTTTCTAAGGGGTTGTATAGGTAATATCCCCTTGTTTCCTTGGGGTATCCTATAAAGGTACACTTTGTGCCTCGGGGTGCGAGTTTGTTACCTGAAGAGGCCTTAACAAACTATTTGCTACCCCACACATGTAAATTCAATAACATGTATTTTCTTCCACTACAGAACTCATATGGAATACCATTTATCGATTTAGTTAGTACTTGTTTTAGTATGTGTGTCACTATTTTTATCGCATATCCCCAAAAGGATAATGGAAGACTCACATGACTCATCATTGACCTCACCATGTCCAACAGGGTGTGGTTCCTCTTTTCACTCACACCATTCCACTGGGGCGTGTTTAGAGGAGTGATTTGGGATAGGATCCCAAACTCCCGTAAGTAATCAATGAAGTCTTGATTAAGATATTCTCCACCTTGGTCTGAGCATAGTTTCTGAATCTTCTTACCAAGCTAGTTCTCAACTTCATTCTTGTATTCTTTGAACTTATCAAAAGAATCTGACTTATACCTCATTAAGTAGATATATCCATATCTACTAAAATCGTCAGTAAAAGTTAGAAAGTAAGAGTTCCCTCCCCTTTCTTCAACTGGAAATGGTCCACACACATCGGTATTTACCAATTCAAGAAGTTCTTTAGCTCTTTCAACTTTCCCACTAAATGGGTATTTGGTCATTTTTCCTTGTAAACATGCATGACATACGCAAAGTGGTTTTAGTTCGAAAGAATCTAAATGTCCATCTTGATGTAACTTTGTCAAGGGTTTCTCATTTACATGACCTAGCTGATGATGCTAAAGTTGGGTGTGGTATGAGTCATGTGAAGTATCTTTATTATCGATTGCCATTACTTGGTTTGTGTAATCCAACACATAAAGTCTGTTGTATAAATTTTTCCTACCATAACAAATGTTATCTTTGTAAGAGAAGAAAAATTCATTTACAAATTTGAAAAAAAAATCCATCTGTATCTAATATGGATACATAAATAATGTTTTTAGTAACAGGAGGCATGTAATAACAACCCTTTAACACCAAGATCATCCCAGTTGGCAACGTGAGGTGGTAGTCCCCAACAGCTAAAGTAGAAAGTCCAGTTCTGTTGGATGCTTGTATATCTACCTCCCCTTGATCAATCTTCCTGAATCTACTTGGTTCCTGTATTTAAATACATATTTGAGCACCACAAGCTGTATCTAATACCCAATTTGTAGAAACAGATATATTGAATTCAATAAAAAAACGCACCTGAAGATTCCCCTTTCTTCTTAGGCTGGGTGTAGTTCTTCTTCCAGTATCCCTTCTTGCCACATGTGAAACAAACATCCTCCTATTCCCTTGCCTCCACTTTGATATTCTTTTTATTGGAAGGCCATGAAGAATCTTTGGTCTTAAAGCTCTTCGCCTTCCCTTTCCTCTTATTCACCATAAGGATAGAAGGCTTTTCGCGCTTCATATCTTTGTCTACTTGGAGAATGAGGATAAGAAGATCAGATAGAGCCTTCTCAATGTTGCTCATATTGAAATTGACAACAAATTTAGAGAATCTCTGAGGGAGTGATGCGATAATGAGATCGGTGCCCAGTTCTTCAGGGAGTTTAAACCCTAGAACCTCTAGGTGCTCAATGTAGCCAATGAGGTTGACTACATTAGGTCCAGCTGGGGAACCTTCTCCAATATTACTCTGAAATAGTTCCTTAGAGATCTCAACCCTTTACTATCTTTATCTCTCTTGGTAAAGACCACGGAGGTACTCAAGCATGCTATAAGAATCCATGTTTTCATGAGACTTCATGAGCTCGCTAGAAATTGATGATATCATCAAACATTTAACTCCAACCGCGTCGTTCATATGTTTCTCATAGACTAGGAAATCCTCATCACTCACCTCTTTGGAAGGAGGATCAGTTAATGCTGACTCCATCACGTAAGACTTCCGTTCATGGCATAGGATAACTCGAAGGCATCTAAACCATTCCTGGAAGTTACTACTGGTGAGGATGTTGTCTTTATCCAGAATTGATCATAGGGATAGTGTGGTTGATGAGTTAATCATTTTTATTCTACAATTAAAAGAGTAGATCATTAGTACTTTCTTGATTACATTTTATAAGAAATAAATAATTTTATTAATTCTTCCACTATTCTATCAAGTCCCAATAGCCCTCACCATTGAACTCAGAATGTCCATTTTCCATGACATTCTAGTGGAAAGGATCCATATTCCCCTTTTCATAAACCCAAAAAGGGTTGTACAAGATATTAGAATGTATTTAGGTAGGCAGGTCTTTTCCAACTAAGGGCTTGTGGCTCTTTGATATGTTGAGTGGACTCCCCAATCCTAAAATCAAGACTTTATATTTCCTCAACTCTTGCCTACAATATTACACCAAGTCTAGAAAGGGATACTCCTCTTGATGTAATATGGTTAAGTCGACCCAAAACCTTTCATAAGGGCTTCCTGTATAAAAGTAAGTGTCCCAACAAGGGTTGGTCAAACACGTAGTTTTATTGAGTTTTTCCCATAATCAAGTAACAAAAGTCATTTTCTGACTTAATATTTTATTTGAGGGATTTTTATCTCTTATGCGTGAATTTATTATTATCATTATCACATTATTTTTAATATTAAGTGGAACTTCCTTAAGTGATTAACCAAGTCTTGATAATATTTACGCATAAGTCTGGTTTATTTTTGTTTTATCTTGCATGTTTGTTTAATTCATTAATTATGTGATCGTGACAACACATACATAATGAGAAACCATGAAACTAACAGAAATAAAATAATTTAAATGGCATGATCACAAGATTTTATAATGGTTAGTTTATCTAGAGGTTGATAAACTAACCTTGACCTAGGGGAGAAACAAATTGAACCTTTTGGGTTCGTGTTTACAGATTCCACATGTCCGCCTCTGTATCTCCTGGGATTGGTTTCATCTCGGCTCTAGCTTGAACCGCCTCCACTCGATTGGTATCTCCATCCATTACATATCCCTTTTTTAACTCACACATAGGTGAGGGGTAAAAAGGGGTTTTACATAAAAGAAACCTCGGGCATACAAACCATGCATATTAATGATGAGAAGGCTCGTAGGCCAATAAATTTAATTTAAATAAATAAATTAAAAGAAACCATCCACATACAGAGGTCTAGGTCTTGATCATGATCATCCATACATTCAATGATGTTTACACATAAATAAAACTAACATTCAATTCTTCAATCATTCTCATTTAAGATAAATCATGCTCGAATAAATTAATTATCATCTTTAATTAATCAATCCTTTTATCTTAAATCATTTTATGAATTTCCTTATGATTATCATCCATCATAATTTTAAACAAATAAATTCATTTAAAATTATATTTTTACGTAAGTTGTTCCTTCGAGGCAACCCGGTGAATTCCTATTCATAACTACCCAATGAGTATAAATGAACAATACGCATATGTTAAATTAAACACATGAAGGTTCCGGGTGCAGCGGAAGTGCGTGGGTGGAAGTGCCAAATTGGATTTTTGTCATTAACAATGATCAATCTGGGATCAATATGATGATACACGCCAGTCTACATGGATCGAATCACAGAAATGGAAAAAGAAGAGGAAAGTCTCGGAACCACAAAGTGGGATCGTTACAGGTTGATTATAATTAATTTAATCAATTTAAAATAAATCCCTTTTGGGTATTCTTTCTTCATTGATGTTCTTGATCATGTTCCGATGTGATTCATCATTGTGTCGCAGAATCCAATTGTAGACTTCCTCTAGTGGTGATCCACACATGTACCTCGTATCTTGGGACGTCGCCAAAGGAGTCTTCGGGTGCTTGCGTGGAGAAACCTTTTCTTGCATTGTCCTCCTTAGATCATCTTGATCCTATGGAATACAATCTCTCTCGGTCTTGAGAGCGTTCTTGGAGGAAGAGGTTCTTTCGGCCTTGAAATAATTCTCCAGAGTTGTTATGCACAACGATTCTCTTGTGTAAGGAAAAGAGTTGGGGTTGTGAGGATATTTATAATCGGGTTTGAGGTTGTAGATTTATGAAAATAAATAAATGTGTTACGTGTTTTATTTATTTCACTAACTCACTTTTGGAAACCCCATGTTGAGTCATTAATTCCTTAACATGCACCCACACTGATTATAAAAAATATCATTTAATAAAATGATATTTCCTCAAAATCCCGACTGGAAAAACCACACGTCCTCTATTAATAAATACATGGCGTGTACTTGTTTTTCATTGAAAACTACATGGCATGTACATTCAATGTACACAGTGTGTATATCTTGTTTTCATTTATTCATTTCCTTTCCAAAATGAAAATTACACGGCATGTAAATTTAATAATACATGGCATGTACTTGTTTTCAAAATAAAACTACATGGCGTGTAATCAATAATACACGGCGTGTACTTGTTTTATGTTATTCTTCCTCCAACATTAAAACAATTTAGGATTCCTTGAATAATTATTAAACCACATATGGGAATAATCATTATTCTACTTGAGATACTCGAATACACTTAGTGTGTGACCCTCTAGGCCTCTTTCTCATTGGAATTAGGTGGGCTTGCCTAAAGTCCAAGATTACTGTCTAACAAAGGGTCAAGGCACCCAAGAGAAAGAAGTTGATGCCGCATTGATGTATCACCTCATATGAACGCTTAATATGTAAGTTAATCCCTTTGTCTCAGTATCTCATCAATAAGGTTTCATGGAAGTGTCATAAACTTATATGCTTGATCCTTTATTCTTTGACTACCTGAAATAAACTCATCATTTACACCATGGACAAGGAATTTAATGCGACAGTTCTATTTCAATCAAAGGGCCGAGATATCAACTTTCATAAATGGAAGGGAAAAATCCTTCCTCAACTTATCCATTAACAACATGTCACTCGTGACGCACCCAACGTACCCTACTTCCCGCCAACTGTCTGCGTGATGGTTTTCGTCAGTAAATCTAAGTGTGTGAGTCATGACATGAGTTAATGATAATCTTCCAGTCTAAGGACCACTACACACGCTCATAGATAGCAATGTATGATGACACCAAGACATGTAGAATTGCTACTGGCGGGTCTGTTCTCATGATCTCCCATCTTGGAGATTACCAAGTGTGAACTCCATGAGAGAGAGTCTCATCTTCTTACGAGTACTCGCACATGATGGTCTGTATACTATGTGTCTTATCATAGTATGTCATCCAACTGTAGAACTTTATTTAAGAATATTGTTATATCATTTCAAGGTTCTCATCATAGCGGGGATCTTCCATGTCCTTATCAATGCAACAAATATTCCAGGACATTATTATATTATAGTCAAGCAGAAAAATGAACAATATATAATAAGTGAACATTCATGTAATCAAAGTAAAAAACAGTTGGTTCTCAAGACACCAACCCTTAAAAACTCCCACTTAGACTAGATCCAACTGCCTATGACTTTTAGTCTACTAGACTTCACAAGATGATCATGTTTCTGCTGAGTCAAGGCTTTAGTCAATGGGGTTGCCACGTTGTCTTCCATGGAAATATTTCTCATTGCAACTTCACCTCTCTGAGAAAAATCCCTCAAGAGATGATACTTCCGAAGTATGTTCTTTGTCTGCTGATTTGACCTTGGCTCTTTTGCAAGTGCCACCATTGTAGTATTATCACAATAGAGTGTGATAGGATCTTTACTGCTCAGTACTATATCCAGCTCTTGGATGAAGCTTCGCATCCATACTTCTTCTTTAGATGCATCAGAAGCTGCGATATACTCAGACTCCGTTGTAGAATCTGCCACCACACTTTTCTTTGAGCTCTTACAGATCATTGCACCCCCATTCAAATTGAAGATGTATCCATTATGCGACTTCATGTCATCTTGATCAGTCTAGAAACTAGAATCTACATGTCCTTTGATGACTATTTCCTCATATCCTCTGTAAACCAGGAATATATCCTTAGTACACCTCAGATACTTAAGGATAGTATTGACTGCCATCCAATGGCGGTCTCCTGGATCAGCTTGATATCTACCATCCGCACTTAATGCATAAGCAACATCTAGACTTTTACATAGCATAGCATACATGACTGACCCAGCCACGGATGCATAAGGGATCCTTTCCATTCTCTTTCTTTCCTCATGTGTCTGGGGAAACATTTTCTTGGAAAGATAAATTTCATGTGACACTGGCAACAATCCCCTCTTGGATTGTTCCATATTGAATCTCTTCAGTGTCTTGTCAATCTACATACTTTGACTCAGGACCAGAATTCTCTAGATCTATCATGATGGATCTTGATCCCAAGAATATATGCGGCCTCTCCCAAGTCTTTCATGGAGAATCATTTATGCAACCATCCCTTAACTAACTGTAAAATAGGTACTTCTTTTCCAATTAGTAATATTTCATCAACATATACTATTAGGAAAATGACTGCACTTCCACTAAACCTCTTGTTGACACAAGGCTCACATTCATTCTTAACAAATCCAAAATCCGTTACAGCTTTATCAAAATGAATGTTCAATGACCATGATGCTTGCTTTAATCCATAAATGGATTTCTACAACTTACATACCTTGTTGGCATCCTTTGGAGTCACAAACCCTTCAGGTTGTGTCATGTAGACATATTCCTGGAGGCTCTCATTAAGGAATGTTTTTTTGAAATCCATTTTAAAAATTTCAAAGTCATGGTAAGAGGCAATGGTCAATCAGATTCTGATGGATTTCAGCATCGCAACCGGTGAAAAGGTTTCATAATATTTAATTCCTTGACGCTGTCTAAAAACTTTTGCAACCAGTCGTTCCTTATAGGTGCTGAATTTCCCCTCCATGTACAGTTTCTTCTTGAATACCCATTTATTACCAATAGGCTTTACATCAACTGGAGGATCTACCAAAATCCATACTTGCTTTTGGTACATGGAATCCATTTCAGAATTCATGGATTCTTGACACTTGGCAACGTTTGTGCCTTCAACTACTTCCATGTAGGTAAGCGGATCATCATTGTCAACCAATAATGAGTCACCATCCTCGGTGACAATAAAACCATATCGTTCTGGTTCTCTCACCTCTCTCGTGCTCCTACACAGTTCTTGTGTCTATGGAACAGTTTTTTCTTCCACAAGGCTTTGTGGAATCTGTTCTTGTACCAACTCCTATGTATCTTGAGCCTAGACTTCATCGAAGTCTATCTCGCTCCCACTATCTCTTTTGGAGATGTTCTCCCTCTCAATGAATATGGTGTGTCTTGTCACTATAACCTTTTTTGTCTGAGGGGTTGTATAGGTAATATCCCCTTGTTTCCTTGGGATATCCTATAAAGATACACTTTGTGCCTCGGGGTGCAAGTTTGTTACCTGAAGAGGCCTTAACAAATGCTTCACTACCCCACACATGTAAATTCGATAACATGGATTTGCATCCACTCCATAACTCGTATAGAATACCATTTATCGATTTAGTTGGTACTTGGTTTATTTTTTGTGCTACTGTTTGTAATGAATATCCCCAAAAGGATAATGGAAGACTCGCATGACTCATCATTGATCTCACCATGTCCAACAAGGTGTGGTTTCTCCTTTTACTTACACCATTCCACTGAGGTATGTAAGGAGGAGTGAGTTGAGATAGAATCCAAAACTCCCGTAAGAAATCAATGAAGTCCTGATTAAGATATTCTCCTCCTCTTTCTGAGCGGAGTTTCTTAATATTATTATCAAGCTGGTTCTCAACTTCATTCTTGTATTCTTTGAACTGATCAAAAGAACTTCACTTATACCTCATTAAGTAGATATATCCATATCTACTAAAATCATCAGTAAAAGTTATGAATTATGATAACCCCCCCATTCTTCAACTATAAATGGTACACACACATCTTTGTGAACTAATTATATAATCTCTTTATCTCTTTCACCTTTCCCACTAAATGGGGATTTTGTCATTTTTCCTTGTAGACACGCATGACATACACCAAGTGGTTTTATTTTGAAAGAATCTAAATACCAATCTTGATGTAATTTTGTCAAACGTTTCTCATTAACATGACCTAGCTGGTGATGCCAAATTTGGGTGTGGTATGAGTCATGTGAATTTACTTTGTCATTGATTTCAATTACTTGGTTTGTGTAGTCTAACACATAAAGGTCGTTATATAAATGTTCCCTACCAAAACAAATTCTATCTTTATAAAAATAGAAACATCCACTTCCAAACATGAAGATGAATCCATCATTATCTAATATGGATACTAAAATAATGTTTTTGGTTACAGAAGCCACATAATAATATCCTTTTAACACCAAGATCATTTCATTTTCCAAAGTGAGGTGGTAGTCCCCGATAGCTATAGCAGCAAGTCTGGCTCTGTTGGCTGCTCGTAGATCTACCTCCCCTCAATCAATCTTCTTGAATTTACTTGGTTCCTATATTTGGATACATATGTGAGTACCAAAATCTGTATCTAATACCCAATTTGTAGAAACAGATAGATTGAATTCGATGACAAACACACCTGAAGCTTCCCCTTGCTTCCTTGGATGGGTGCAGTTTTTCTTCCAGTGGCCCCTCTTGACACATGTGGAACAAACAACATCCTATTCCCTTGCCTCCCCTTTGATCTTCCTTTTCTTGGAAGGCCTTGAAGAAGATTTGGGCTTAAATCTCTTCACCTTCCCTTTCCTTTTATTCACCATAAGGATAGAATGTTTTTCACACTTCATGTCATTATCCACTTGGCGAATGAGGATAAGAACATCAGACAGAGACTTCTCAATGTTGTTCATGTTGAAGTTCACAACAAATTTTGAGAAGCTCTGGGAAAGTGATGCAAGAATGATATTGGTACCCAGTTATTCTGGGATTTTAAACCCTAGAACCTCTAAGCGCTCAATATAGCCAATGATCTTGACTATATTCATCCCGACTGGGGCACCCTCTCCAAGCTTGCTCTGAAATAGAGCCTTAGAGATCTCAATCCTTTCCTGTCTTGCTCTCTCCTGGTATAGAACATGGAGGTTATAGAGAATGTTGTAGGCATCCATTTCTTCATGAGACTTCATGAGCTCACTATACATTGATTACAGTATCAAACATTGAACATCGAGTGCATTGCTCAAATGTTGATCATAGACCAGAAAATCTTCATCACTCGCCCCTTGGGTAGGCAGATCAGGAAGTGAGGACTCCAGCACGTAAAACTTTCGTTCATGGCAAAGGATAACCCGAAGGTGCCTAAACCATTCCTGAAAGTTACTACAAGTGGGGATATTTTCTTTATCCAGAATTGATCGCAGGGAAAATGTGGTTGAAGATTTTTTCATTTTGATTCTACAAATTAAAAGATCAGATTTATCATTACTTTCTTGATTACATTTTTATGAGAAATAATAAATGAATTTATTAATTCTCCCACTATTTTATCAAGTCCCAATGGCCCACACCATTGAACTCGGAATGTCCAGTTTCTTTGACATTCTAGTGGAAAGGATCCATATTCCCCTTCTCATAACCCCAACAAGGGTTGGTCAAGCTATTTTGAAGGTATTTAGGTAGGCAGATCTTTACCAACAGTGAGTTTACAATTCCTTGATCTGTTGAGTGGACTCCCCAATCCTAAAATCCTAACTTGGATTTTCTCAACTCTTGCCTCCAATATTACATCAAGTCTAGAAAGGGATACTCCTCTTGATGTAATATGGTTAAGTCAACCTGAAACCTTTCATAAGGGATTCCTTTATAAAAGTAAGTGTCCCAACAAGGGTTGGTCAAACACATAGTTTTATTGAGTCTTTCCCTTAATCAAGTAATGGAAGGATTGGTCTGACTTAATATGGTATTGAGGGATTTTAATATTTTATGCATAGTTTTACATTATCACATGCTTGTTAATATTAAGTGATGATAGCTTAAGCGATTAACCATGTTCTGATAATGTTTACGCATAGTATGGTTTTTATTTTATTCCATCTTTGCATTCTTGTTCATTTTATTAATTATTTGATCGCAACAACACATACATAATAAATAAACCATGCAATCCAACATAAATAAAATAAGATGGCATGATCATGAGCTTCTATTGGTTAGCTTATCTAGAGGTTTTGATAAGCTAACCCTGACCTAGGGAAAACACCTTGAACCTGATGGTTCATGTTTTGCAGCTCCAACCTATCCACCTTTGTATCTTCTTGGGTTGGTTTCGCCTCAGCTTCGGATTTCGAACCGTCTCCTCTGGCATGGGAGATCCTCCATTACATAGGGTTTATATTAAAGAAACCATGGGCACGCAGGCCCTACATTTTATTGGAAGAAGTCTCGTAGGCCAACGAATTTAAATTAAACAAATTTAAATGAAACCATACACAAATACAAAGGGTCTTTGGTCTATCTCATGATCATCCATAGCATGCAACGACATTTATGCATATTTAGAATTCAAATTCTTTTAATCGTTCTATTATTCAAGATAAGTCGCGCTTGAATTCAATTAATTATGATCCTATAATTAATCAATTATTTATATTATATTACTTTCTAAATTTACTTGAGATTCTTCTCATCCATATCCCTTGTGCAGGTCTTTGTACTTTTGGAGGAAACCTAGGGAAATTTCTAGAAAGTACATGGCGTGTAGTTTATATTTACATGGCGTGTATTTCTTTTCACCTTTTATCCAAAGTACACATCGGGGTCTTTGGCGGGTTCTCTGTACATTGGAAATTTTAGAGTTCACGGCATGTAGATAAATCATACATGGCATGTACTTCCTTGTTACGTGGTAACCGGCCTGGCGATCCCATGTACGTGGTACGCGGCTTCTCCTTTGTACACGGTTTCACTTGGGCCGGATCGAACTATACGGCGTGTTGCTCCAACATACACACCGTGTATTTTGGTTCCCACGCACCATTTAATTCTGGTCAACATGGGGTGTTAAATACTTAGGTGTAATCAACTCACATGGCATGGTTTGGCGGACCAGTACCGGTTCGTTGAACCTCAGTACATGGCGTGTAGTTTTCATTACACGACATGTATTCCCATATTGTACAGACAGAAAGAGCGGATCCTCCAAATGAGATCCTCATTTTTATTTTAATCAAAATTAAAATTAAAAGGTTGTTTCTGTGATATGAATTGAGAAATGAAGGAGGAAGAATAGAACTCGTTTATTCAGATTTATAGAACGATTTATTTCGAATTGAATCAAATATAAATGCGTAAAATATCAACGAAAATTAAATAACTATAATCAATGTTTTAACCTACCTCTGATACCATTTTAAGGTTCTAGGCACAGTGGAAGCACATGGGTGGATGTGCCCACATGGCTTTTTTTTCATTAACAATGATCAATCTGGGATCAATACAACGATAAATTCCAGTCTCCAAGGATCGAATCACAGAAATAGACAAAGAAAAGGTGTAACATCCCAAGTAAGTAATGAATAATTTATATTTTTATCTATGTCTATTAATTATTAAGATAGTGTTTTAGAGGCTTAAAATGAAAATAAATCCAATCTTAAGCATGGAATACACTAATATTCTTAAAAGATTGTTTTACTGCCTTATGATGGAAAACCCTTTTTAAATCTATCTTTTGACAATTTTATAAGCTATGTTTGTCAAAATAAACTTATTCTTTATGATTGGGACATCAAAATTTACTTTGTGTGAATTTTTGGAATTTTTCTGACAATGTTAATTTTTTAATCAATAGTGAAAAATACTGCATTTTACATCAAAACTGCTTTTTAATCTAATTTATTTATATGATTAGATTATCTTTTGAACTGGTGTTGAAATTAAATTAGAATATATTTTTACCATTTAATCCAATGGTGGTCATTGGAATCAATTTCACTTTGAAATTAGACTTAAACTGGTGTCAATCTTTTGATACTTATTGTTTTATAAAAACACGCTATTTGCTCTGACAGCGGGAATTAATTATTAAATTAATTAATGTGACTTATATGTTTTGAATTTTGTAAAATAGACTTCATTTTTTAATTCATAATATCAAATATATCTTAGGGTGAATTTTTGGTAATTTTCTGAAAAACTTCAATTTTTGATGAATAGTGAAACCACTAAGTGGTACTTATAAAAACTGATTTTCCATTTAAATGAAATTTTTCCATCATTGTGTTTTGAATTTCAAAAATCCGACATACATGGTTGTAATTAATAAGTAAAATCTGGTTCAATGAGATTTAAATAATTTTTTGGTGAATAGTAACTTATTAAGTTTTAATCGCGATTAATGGTAATTAGTGTAGTTTAAGGTAAAAATAATGCTTTAATAAAATGAGATGAGCTTTACACATGTCCTACCCTCATTGGTTGTGTCATGGCCGACCAAGACAAGCCATGGGTCAACTTGGGGACCCCATGGAGACACTTTGGTTGGGAAATGACATAAATAGCTTTTTATTAAATGTAAAAGTAAAAATGACACAAACAAGAGATGTTTTACTAAAACAATTTTTACATGGGGTTATACAAGTCAGATTTTTGATTATAAATATTAATTGGAAAGATAAAAAGATTTCATACATCATAGTATTTTTTTTATAATTTTTAGACTTTAAATAAATTAAATTAATTATGACATCATGATGATGCAGCGATGACCTCATTATTTTACGATTTGAATAAAATGGAAAGATAATGAAAAACTCTAAAACCTACACATGGCCAAAACCAATTGTATGAGTGGATTTCGAAGTCTTATCACCTTATCCTAGAATTATAGCAATGTGGGACCTTTTGAATCCGAAACTCTTTTTAAAATAAAGTAACTTATCTTTACCTTCCAAAAGTGCCCCTCCTCTCCTCTTATAAAAGGCCCCCACCTCTACCTCATTTCACACACTCCTCAAGCCTTTGGCTCGGCCAACCCCTGCCCATTAACTCTATCCACATCCCTCTCCTCATCCTAGAGGATTCCCTTTGGGCAGAATCCTTTCAAAGGAAGCCTTTAGGCTCAAATGAAAAGGAGTTACACTTTTAAAGGTAATTCATTCTCTCATATTCATTTGTTTTATTTTGCTTCTCCAACCCCCTAAACTCTTTTTATTTACTTATTTTGTAACAAAAACAGTATCTTAAATATACTAGGATGTTTTTATAAGATTTATTTGAGTTACACTCTCACACAACTACATCAAATGGTTAAAGAACATACGGTTTCCGTGGATGGCGAAATTCTGCCTCCCGAAACGATGATTGTTCAATACTCATTTAACACCTTCAAATGTGGCCATTATTATGTCACTATTTTTATATATGATATATGATATGTTTATTTTTTCCTTAAGATTCTGTTTTTTTTCATTTTGGGCATACCTTTATGGTTTCCATTATGGGTAAACACGATATCTTCATTTTAGGAAGTGCGGACTACCGCCCCCTGAAAGTGATTTGATTCGTTAATACCATATGTGGGATGTGTAAAGGATAAAGTTAATGATATTATATATGTTATTATACTGGAATTATAATATACTATTATATCATTATGATTCCATTCCAGAAAATACGAAATAGAAATGGAAGTAGCGTTCATGCGTACGTACGGCTTACCGTCTCCATGAACGGTGCATTTCATTTCTTACCTCTAAATGTGATGTAATATTATAAATAAATGTATATGATATCCAAATCATTAATATCATTCTGGATATAACGAACCTTTGACCAAATTAACAACATGTAAGTGTAAGAAGTCTATTTTTGACTTAAGAACCAAATACCGACAAAATGAACATTATTAACTTAAATGATTACATGATGTTCATAACATGGTATAAAAGGAATAATGAACTTGAAAAAGGTTCTTAAGCAAGTATAGATTAACTCAATTTTATTATTCAGGATATTAAAGAACGGTCGGGTCAAGTCGGATACGAGGTGTGGGACTTCGTCTCAATCTCCTTTCATTGAGGCATATTTTATTTTATACACAACTTTCTTTTATACGGTGTATAAACCCCTTTGACTTTTACGTTTATTCAAAAGGAATCTTTTTTATATGAAGCGTTTACTAAACGAAAAAAGGGAATGTTTTTGTCGTACGTATGCGGCGACAACGACTTCTCCGCCGTCGTGACCGTTATTTGAGTTTCGGCTTCCTCTACAAGCCATAACTTCTTTTTAAAAGAAAAATGAATACCATGTTTTACTTTTCTTTTATTTTGGTATTGAAAATGGTTTTCACAATGTTTTTTGTGTTGTATTGATATCTTGTGATTGAAATGTGGAAATGTTATGTTTCCTTTATGCATGTTTTATGTGATACGATTATGTTATGGTTCTTGGGAATTATTATGAAGACGGGTGGTTCTGTGATAAACTAAGGGCGGGTGTGCCCGATATAGCTCTCCAATGCATTGGGTAACGCGAAGGAGTGAAACGTTAAGGTTTCTCCGAAGAGATTTAGGGAATATACTGTGATGGGTATTCCAAACGTAACCAAGAGGGTTACTCCCTACGTAAGAATGTTATAAATGCCTCAAGTTACCTTTATGTCTTATGATTTCTGTGATTTATTCATGATTTGATGAGGTATGTTAAAGTGCTTATGTTTTATGGGTAAAGTATGATCTCATCCTTATGTATATATGTACCCATGTTTCCTTTCCATATTTTTATATCCCTTACTGAGCTTTTTATGCTCATCCCAAGTTTTTTTGAAATTTTTTTCACAGGTCAAGGGAAAGTTACATGATATGATGATAGTGTCAAGGAAGTGTCAAGAAAGAATCCATGTTTATTTTAAATATGTTTCCATTGATGGGAATGAAGAATACTATCTTTATGTAACCACTTGGTTTATATGTGGAATGTAATGCAAGTTTTATGATCTAATTCTCTAAAACTCTAAACCCGAAAAGATCCTCAATGTGTAATCTTGTAATAACTCAAGATTAAGTAAGGTTTAAGGCTGGGGCCTTATAGTTGGTATCAAAGGTCGGTTTAGATAACTTTAGGAGTTAGAATTCTATTAAATGATTATCCAAAAAAAAATTTGAAATGATATAGCATTTGAAGATTACCATGTTGCTTCATCTAAGACATGTTTGTTCAGAATGGTTTTCCGCAGAGGAAATAGGGAAGAAGTGCTAGGAAGGCATACAGAAGGAAATAACCTTCCGAATCAGCATCCAGGAATGGTCGGAATTGGAACTGAACAGTTTGTTGCAGTAATGGCGTAGTTGACTCAGGCGATAAATGGTGGTCGTATCCATGCACGAGATCAGCCAGATCAACCGCAGAGGAACATGTCAGTGGTGGAACATTTCATGAGGCAACATCCACCATCATTCATAGGATCATCTGACCCTGTGCTAGCTGAAGGGTGGATTAAAGCACTGGAGAAGATTTTTGATGTCATGGGGTGTTCAGACAATCAAAAGGTTAGTCTTGATATTTACCGTTTGGAGGGTGAAGCAGATCAGTGGTGGTGTATGGTTAAAAATATTAGGGACGCCGATGAGATTGATTCTCTTGACTGGGATGAATTCAAAGGTGTGTTTCTTGATAAGTATTTTCCTAAGGCTGTTCGACTTAGCATGGAAAAACAATTCTTGGAATTGAGGCAAGAGGAAGACTAAGTGTCTACCTATGAAGAAAGGTTCACTCGATTGGCAAGGTATGCTCCAAATTTTACCCGAGACCTTGATAGTAAAATCAATCATTTTTACTCAGGATTAAAGCCAAAATATCGAAGGGCATTAGCTTCTTGTGAGTTTAAAAGTTATGAAAAGATTGTTCGATGTGCTGAGATGGTGGAAATGGAGTTTGCCGATGACCAAGTGTTCTATAACAACCAGCAGAAGAAGAGACCGAGGTGGCAGGAGAAAGGTAAGAATTCTTCAAAAAAGTATGATGGTAAGAGAACTAAGTTTCTAGTTTGAGATAAATGTGGCAAAAGGCATGCTGGGGAATGTCTTCTGAATTCTGTAAAGTGCTACCGATGTGGTAAGATGGGACATAAGGCTCGTGATTGCACTGAAAATGATCAAGGTGAAGGAAAGAACAAATTTGATTTATAGTTAGTGAAATGTTATAAGTGCAATGAGATGGGTCACTATGCAAACGAGTGTCCGATAAAGAGCTTGAGTGATGGGAAGCAGTTAGACTACAAGCAGAAAAGGGTGGTGAAATCCTTTGAAACTACTTCAGCAGATGTCGGGCCATCAAATGAAGTTGTATCAGGTACTTTGTTTGTTTTTTCAGATTATGCCAGTGTGTTGTTTGATTCTGGGTCTACACATTCTTTCGTCTCTGAAACCTTTTCTAGTAAAATGGGAATACCATCTCAAGAAATGACTCCTAAACTTTTGGTAAAAACACCTGGGGGAAATGTTGAGGCAAAAAGAATTTATAAGAATCTTTCTATCCTTATCTGTGGAAAGAACCTACTTGCAAACCTTATTGTTCTACCTCTAGTAGAGTTTGATGTTATCCTGGGTATGGATTGGCTCTCTATTTACCATGCTAAGATTGACTGTAGAGCTAAAGAAGTTTCTTTTCAGAAAGACTTTCAGTTTGTTTACAAGAATGAACCCTTACTTTTGATAACATATCAAGAGGCCGAGAAACTTTTAAAATATGGAAATGAATGTTACCTTGCACACGTCGTTGAAAATAAAGGAACTGTTCAGATTAATGATGTGCTAGTGGTAAATGGGTATCCTGATGTTTTTCCTGATGAGTTGCATGGAATAATACCAGATCGGGAAGTTGAGTTTACTGTTGACTTAGTTCCTGATGCTAAGCCAATTTCAAAACCCCCTTATCGAATGGCACAAATTGAACTTTTAGAGTTGAAGGAGCAATTGCAAGATTTATTAGAGAAAGGTTTCATTAGACCTAGCACATCACCATGGGGTTCTCCTGTTTTATTTATTAAAAAGAAAGATGGTTCTATGAGACTTTTCATTGATTATAGAGCCTTGAATAACATCACTGTTAAGAACAAATATCTTTTGCCTCATATCGATGATTTGTTTGATCAACTCCAGGGAGCTCAGTTTTTTTCAAAGATTGACCTGAGATCGGGGTACCATCAGCTGAAGGTAAAGGAGGAAGATATTCCGAAGACCGCGTTTCGTACGAGATATGTCCATTATGAATTTGTAGTAATGCCTTTTGGGATAACCAATTCACCTGCTGTATTCATGGACTTAATGGAATAATTTTCCATGAGTTCTTGGATAAGTTTGTGGTGGTTTTCATTGGTGATATTTTGGTGTTTTCTAAAAGTAAAGAGGAGCATGAAAGACATTTAAGGGTTATCTTGCAAACCTTAAAAGAAAATAAATTGTATGGGAAATTCAGCAAGTGTGAGTTTTGGTTGCAACAAATTTCTTTCCTTGGTCACATTGTTTCTAAAGATGGAATAACTATTGATCCTTCAAAAATAAAAATTGTGGAAGAATGTCCAAGACCCACAAATGTAACTGAGATTCGTAGCTTCCTTGGTTTGGCGGGATATTACCGAAGGTTTGTTAGAAATTTTTCACGGTTATCTAGTCTAATGACTAAGCTAACTCGGAAGGGTGTTAAGTTTATCTGGACAAAAGAATGTGATGATTGTTTTCAGGAATTGAAAAGAAGATTGGTGAATGCTCCAGTTTTGGCACTACCTTCCAGGAATGGTGAGTTTTTTATATACAGTGATGCTTCATTTAAAGGACTTGGTTGCATCCTAATGCAGAATGATCAGGTAATTGCTTATGCTTCACGACAGTTGAAAACTCATGAGGTAAATTACCCTACACATGATTTAGAATTAGCTGCTGTTGTTTTTGCTTTAAAAATTTGGAGGCATCATTTGTATGGAGTAAAGTGTGAAATATATACTGATCACAAAAGTTTAAAGTATATATTCACTCAGAAAGAGATAAACATGAGACAGAGGAGATGTCTAGAATTAATCAAGGATTATGATTGTACAATTCATTACCATCCGGGAAAAGAAAATAAAGTGGCTGATGCTTTGAGTCAAAAAAGTAATGCTTCATTAATAATGTTGCGTTTGGAATGTGATCCTTTGGTTAAGGATTTGATGAACTTTGGCATAGAAGTTTTTGGTGCAGGAAGTCCTTCTGTTTTGTTTCAGGTATCAGTGAGATCTTCTCTATCAGATAGAATCAAGCAAGCACAGAAGCAAGACAGTGAGTTGCAGAAAAAGGTAGAGTTGGTTCAGAAAGGTAAGTTGCCTGAATTCAACATTGATAATGATTGTGTTTTGAGATTTGGGAAGAGATTGTGTGTGCATTGTGATTCACAGTTGAAGAGAGAGTTGTTATGTGAAGCTCATAGTTATCCGTTTTCAGTTCATCCGGGCAGTACTAAGATGTATAGAGATCTGCGGGAGTATTACTGGTGGGATGGAATGAAAAGAGATATTGTTGATTTTACTGTGAAGTGTTTGACTTGTCAGTAGGTTAAAGAAGAGCGGCAGTTACCGAAAGGGATGCTTCAGCCTTTACCAGTGCCAGAGTGGAAATGGGAGAATATATCCATGGACTTTGTTGTTGGATTACCGAAGACATCTCGAGGTAATAATGCAATCTGGGTTATTGTTGATCGCTTGACCAAGTCTTCTCATTTCCTTGCTATATGATATACTTCTTCCCTATATCAACTTTCCCATTTGTATCTTAAAGAGATAGTCAGGTTACTGGAGTTCCTCTCTCCATTGTATCGGATCGTGATCCCAGGTTTACTTCTAACTTTTGGAAAGGCCTTCAGAAGTCGTTGAGTACTGAATTAAATTTTAGTACAGCTTTTCATCCTCAATCAGATGGGCAGTCAGAATGAACAATTCAGACATTGGAGGATATGCTACGAGCTTGTTCTATGGATTATCAGGGAAGTTGGGACCAACATCTTTCTTTGGTTGAATTTTCATATAATAACAGTTTTCATTCCAGTATACAGATGGCACCATTTCAGGCATTATATGGGAAGCGGTGTCAAACTCCAGCTTTCTGGGATGAAGTGGGTGAAAGGAAGTTGATGGGACCAGAATTGGTAGAAGAGATGGAAAAAAAAGTTTAGCTGATTCAGAAATACATGAGAACAGCTTAGAGCAGGCAGAAGAGTTATGCGGATAACCGGAGCAAGGATCTATCTTTCGAGGTAGGTGATCATGTTTTTCTCAAGGTTTCTCCTTGGAAAAGTGTGATGAGATTTGGTAAGAAAGGAAAGTTAATTCCAAGGTTCATTGGACCATACAAAATTCTAGATAGAGTTGGATCAGTTGCATACCGAGTGGCTTTACCTCCGAGTTTATCTCAGGTACACAATGTTTTTCACGTTTCGATGTTGAGAAAGTATATTCCAGATCCATCTCATGTTTTGAGTCCAGAGGTAGTTCATCTGGAAGAGAACCTATCTTATGAGGAACAACCGGTCCAGATTCTTGACCACAGGGAGCAAGTGTTACGGAATAAGGTGATTCATCGGGTAAAGGTTTTGTGGAAAAACCACATGATTGAATAGGCAACATGGGAATCTGAAAATGCAATGAGGGATAAGTACCCCCATTTATTTGATAAGTAAATAAATTGCGGGGACGCAATTTTCTAAAGGGGGGAAGGATGTAACATCCCAAGTAAGTAATGAATAATAGATATTTTAATCTATGTCTATTAATGATTAAGATAGTGTTTTAGAGGCTTAAAATGAAAATAAATCCAATCTTAAGCATGGAATACACTAATATTCTTAAAAGATTGTTTTACTGCCTTATGATGGAAAACCCTTTTTAAATATATCTTTTGAAAATTTTATAATCTATGTTTGTCAAAATAAACTTATTCTTTATTATTGGGACATCAAAATTAACTTTGTGTGAATTTTTGGTATTTTTCTGACAATGTTCATTTTTTAATGAATAGTGAAAAATACTGCATTTTACATCAAAACTGCTTTTTAATCTAATTTATTTACATGATTAGATTATCTTTTGAACTGATGTTGAAATGAAATTAGAATATATTTTTACCATTTAATCCAATGTTGGTCATTGGAATCAATTTCACTTTGAAATTAGTCTTAAACTGGTGTCAATCTTTTGATACTTATTGTTTTCTAAAAACACGCTATTTGCTCTGACAGCGGGAATTAATTATTAAATTAATTAATGTGACTTATATGTTTTGAATTTTGTAAAATAGACTTCATTTTTTAATTTGTAATATCAAATATAGCTTAGGGTGAATTTTTGGTAATTTTCTGAAAAACTTCAATTTTTGATGAATAGTGAAACCAATAAGTGGTACTTATAAAAACTGATTTTCCATTTAAATGAAATTTTGCCATCATTGTGTTTTGAATTTCAAAAATCCGACATACATGGTTTTCATTAAGAAGTAAAATGTGGTTCAATGAGATTAAAATAATTTTTTGGTGAATAGTAACTTATTAAGTTTTAATCGCGATTAGTGGTAATTAGTGTAGTTTAATGTAAAAATAATGCTTTAATAAAATGAGATGAGCTTGACACATGTCCTACCCTCATTGTTTGTGTCATGGACGACCAATAAAATCCATGGGACAACTTGGGGACCCCATGGAGACACTTTGGTTGGGAAATGACATAAATAGCTTTTTATTAAATGTTAAAGTAAAAATGACACAAACAAGAGATGTTTTACTAAAACAATTTTTACATGGGGTTATACAAGTGAGATTTTTTATTATAAATATTAATTGGAAAGATAAAAAGATTTCCTACATCAAAGTATTTTTTTTATAATTTTTAGACTTTAAATAAATTAAATTATTTATGACATCATGATGATGCAGCGATGACCTCATTATTTTACGATTTGAATAAAATGGAAAGATAATGAAAAAATCTAAAAACTACACATGGAAAAAACCAATTGGATGAGTGGATTTCGAAGCCTTATCACCTTATCCTAGATTTATATCAATGTGGTACCTTTTGAATCCGAAACTCTTTTTAAAATAAAGTAACTTATCTTTACCTTCCAAAAGTGCCCCTCCTCTCCTCTTATAAAAGGCCCCCACCTCTACCTCATTTCACACACTCCTCAAGCCTTTGGCTCGGCCAACCCCTGCCCATTTACTCTCTCCACATCCCTCTCCTCATCCTAGAGGATTCCCTTTGGGCAGAATCCTTTCAAAGGAAGCCTTTAGGCTCAAATCAAAAGGAGTTACACTTTTAAAGGTAATTCATTCTCTCATGTTCATTTGTTTTATTTTGCTTCTCCAACCCCCTAAAATCTTTTTATTTACTTCTTTTGTAACAACACCAGTATATTCAATATACTAGTATGTTGTTATAAGATTTATTTGAGCTACACTCTCACACAACTACATCAAATGGTTAAAGAACATACGGTTTTCGTGGATGGCGAAATTCTGCCTCCCGAAACGATGATTGTTCAATACTCATTTAACACCTTAAAATGTGGCCATTATGATGTCACTATTTTTATATATGATATATGATATGTTTATGTTTTCCTTAAGCTTCTGTTTTTTTTCATTTTGGGCATACCTTTATGGTTTCCATTATGGGTAAACACGATATCTTCATTTTAGGAAGTGCGGACTACCGCCCCCTGAAAGTGATTTGATTCGTTAATACCATATGTGGGATGTGTAAAGGATAAAGTTAATGATATTATATATGTTATTATACTAGAATTATAATATACTCTTATATCATTGTGATTCCATTCCAGAAAATACGAAATAGAAATGGAAGTATCGTTCATGCGTACGTACGGCTTACCGTCTCCATGAACGGTGAATTTCATTTCTTACCTCTAAATGTGATGTAATATTATAAATACATGTATATGATATCCAAATAATTAATATAATTCTGGATATAATGAACCTTTGACCAAATTAACAACATGTAAGTGTAAGAAGTCAATTTTTGACTTAAGAACCAAATACCGACAAAATGAACATTATTAACTTAAATGATTACATGATGTTCATAACATGGTATAAAAGGAATAATGAACTTGAAAAAGGTTCTTAAGCAAGTAGAGATTAACTCAAGTTTATTATTCAGGAGATTAAAGAATGGTCGGGTCAAGTCGTATACGAGGTATGGGACTTCGCCTCAATCTCCTTTCATTGAGGCATATTTTATTTTATACACAACTTTCTTTTATACGGTCTATAAACCCCTTTGACTTTTACGTTTATTCAAAAGGAATCTTTTTTATACGAAGCGTTTAATAAACGACAAAAGGGAATGTTTTTGTCGTACGTATGCGGTGACAACGACTTCTCCGTCGTCGTGACCGTTATTTGAGTTTCGGCTTCCTCTACAAGCCATACCTTCTTTTTAAAAGAAAAATAAATACCATGTTTTACTTTTCATTTATTTTGATATTGAAAATGGTTTTCACAATGTTTTTTGTGTTGTATTGATATCTTGTGATTGAAATGTGGAAATTTTATGTTTCCTTTATGCATGTTTTATGTGATACGATTATGTTATGGTTCTTGGGCATTATTATGAAGACGGGTGGTTCCGTGATAAACTAAGGGCGGGTGAGCCAGATATAGCTCTCCAATGCATTGGGTAACGTGAAGGAGTGAAACGTTAAGGTTTCTCCGAAGAGATTTAGGGAATATACTTTGATGGGTATTCCAAACGTAACCAAGAGGGTTACTCCCTACGTAAGAATGTTATGAATGCCTCAAGTTACCTTTATGTCTTATGATTTCTATGATTTATTCATGATTTGATGAGGTATGTTAAAGTGATTATGTTTTATGGGTAAAGTATGATCTCATCCTTATGTATATATGTACCCGTGTTTCCTTTCTATATTTTTATATCCCTTAATGAGATTTTTATGCTCATCCCAAGTTTTTTTGAAATGTTTTTCACAGGTCAAGGGAAAGGTACATGATATGATGATAGTGTCAAGGAAGTGTCAAGAAAGAATCCATGTTTATTTTAAATATGTTTCCATTGATGGGAATGAAGAATACTATCTTTATGTAACCACTTTGTTTATATGTGGAATGTAATGAAAGTTTTATGATCTAATTCTCTAAAACTCTAAACCCGAAAATATCCTCAATGTGTAATCTTGTAATAACTCAAGATTAAGTAAGGTTTAAGGTTGGGGCCTTATAAAAGGAAAGTCCTGGAACCACAAAGTAGGATCGTTACAGGTTGATTATAATTAATTTAATCAATTTAAAAGAAATATATTTTGGGTGTTCTTTCTTCGTTGATGTTCTTGATCACGTTCTGATGTGATTCTTCATTGCGTCGCAAAATCCAAGTGTAGACTTCCTCTAACGGTGATCCACACATATACCTCATATCTCGGGACATCACCAAAGGAGTCTCCAGGTGCTATCATGGAGAAACCTTTTCTTGCGTTGTCCGACATAGATCGTCTTGATCCGATGGAAGACGATCTCTCTCTGTCTTGAGAGAGTTCTTGGAGGAATAGGTTCTTTCGTCCTTGAAAGAATTCTCTAGAGTTGTTGTGGACAATGATTCTATTGTGTAAGGAAAAGAGTTGGAGTTGTGAGGATATTTATAATTGGGTTTGAGGTTGTAGATTTATGACAATAAATAAACGCGTTACATGTTTTATTTATTTCATTAACTATTTTTTGAAAACCCCATATCGACTCATTAATTCCTTGACATACGCCCTCACTGATAATAATAAATATCATTTAATAAAATGATATTTCCTCAAAATCCTGACTGGAAAAACTACACGGCGTGTATTAATAAATACACGGTGTGTACTTGTTTTTCATTAAAAACTACATGGAATGTACATTCAATTTACATGGCGTGTATATCTTTTTTTCATTTATTCATTTCCTTTCCAAAATTAAAACTACACGGCGTGTACATTTAATAATACACGGCGTGTACTTTTTTTCAAAATAAAACTACACGGCATGTAATCATTGTTACACGGTGTGTACTTGTTTTTTTATTATTCCTCTAACATTAAAACAATTTAGGCTTCCTTGAATAATTATTAAACCACGTACGGGAATAATCATTATTCTACTTGAGATACTTGAATACACATAGTGTGTGACCCTCTAGGCCTCTTTCTCATTGGCATTAGGCGGGCTTGCCTAAGTCCAAGATTACTGTCTAGCAATGGGTCAAGGAACCCAAGAGAAAGAAGTTGACGCCACATTGACATATCACCTCATACGAACGCTTACTGTGTAATTCAATCCCTTTGTCTCGATATCTCATCAAGTAGGTTTCATGGTAGTGTCATAAACATATACTCTTGATCCATCATTCTTCGACTACCTAAAATAAACTCTTCGTTTACACCATGTCCATGGAATTTAATGCGACAGTTCTATTTCAATCAAAGGGCTGAGATATCAACTTCCATAAATGAAAGGGAAAAATCCTTCCTCGACTTATCCATTAACAACATGTCACTTGTGACGCACCCAACGACCCTATTTCCCACCAACTGTCTGTGTAACGGTTTTCGTCAGTAAATCTAAGTGTGTGAGTCATGACATGAGTTAATGATAATCTTCCAGTCTAAGGACCATTACACACACTCATAGATAGCAATTTCTAATGACACCAAGACATGAAAAATTTCTACTGGCGGGTCTGTTCTCATAATCTCCCATCTTGGAGATTACCAAGTGCGAACTCCATGAGAGAGAGTCTAGTCTTCTTACGAGTACTCGCACATGACAGTATGTATACTATGTTTCCTATCATAGTATGTCATCCAACTGTAGAACTTTATTTAAGAATATTGTTATATCATTTTAAGGTTCTCATCATAGCGGGGATAGTCCATGTCCTTATCAATGCAAGAAATATTCCAGGACATTATTATATTATAGTCTTGCAGAACAATGAACAATATATAATAAGTGAACATTCATGTAATCAAAGTACAAAACAGTTGGTTCTCAAGACACCAACCCTTACAACGCGTATATATAAAACACCTATCACGTGTTGTGCCTCATCTTTACGCCTGCACGATGGTACATGTACCATGGTTTTTTATAATATAATAATAAATTTTATTAAATCTTTGTAATTTGGATGAGTACATGACGTGTAGTTATAACTACACAGCGTGTACTATTTTCCACCATCTATCCTAAGTACACACTTGGGGAAATGACGTGTGAGTGTACTTTGGAAATCTTCGGAGTACACGGCATGTCCAGTGGGCCAAACGTCATGTAGTTCGTCATTACATAGTCTCCATCCAGAAAATAAGTGTATGGGGTACACGATCCAACCCTAACCCGAAGTGACTACACATCGTGTCCATTGGGCCACATGGTGTGTAATCCGGAAACCACATGCCACCTATTCCTGGAAAACACACGGAGTCATTTGAGACTTATAAAGACTCTAACACATGGACTGGTTTGGCAGACTGGTCCAATGCATTGAATCTTGACTACACGGTGTGTACTACCGAATACACGTCGTGTGTTCTGGTTTTGTACGTCCAAGAATCTTTGGAACCTCCGGATGAGATCCTCTATTTTATTTTAATCAAAATTAAAAGAAAAGATCATTCTGCAAGGTGAACGAGAAATGAAAGAGGAGGAATAGATCTCGAGATTCATATTTACAGAACGATTAACTTGAATTGAAACAACTAAATTATTAAATGCATAATTCATCAACGAAATAATTAAATAATTATAAACTATGATGTAACTGCTCTGATACCACTTGAAGGTTCTAAGTGCAGTGGAAGCGTGGTTGGTACGGAACCCAGTTTTGATTTTTACCATGATCATTGATTATTCCGGAATCAATATGACGATGAACTCTAGTCTCCACAAAATATAATCAAAGATTTAGATAAAGAAGAAAGAGGCCTAAAACCTTTAGAGAGGATCTTTCGCATCATGTTTATAATTAATTTAATTAATTTCATAAAGAAAAATAATACATGTGTCTTTGGTATTTTTATTCTTTGATGATGTTGATCATCTGGATTGACCCTTCCGGATTATCTCGTTGCGCTTGTAAGGATCCAAACTATAATCCCTCTAGCGGTGATCCACACGTGATCTGATGGCCTCCAATCGACACTGCTCATTCTATAGGTGCTAGCGTGGTGAAGCAAGTGTCTTGTGATGGTTATTCATGATCGTTTGTTCTTAGGCCTTGAAGAACAACTCTCGTTCTTGAGAGGGGAGAGAAGAGGATTCGAGAGAAAAATTGCTTGGGTCAACAATTCTAAATTCACTAGGCGTGTGGTGTGGTGTATGGCACAATAGGGGTACTTGCCTATTTATATACATGGAATTTCAGTTAAAATATTTAATTACATAGAAACAGTTAAATACATTCATGAACTTAGAGAAAAACCATGCATTTAATAATAATACCGCGTCATTATTTATAGTGCGCCAACTTGCAAAAAATTAAATTATAAAAAAAACATCATCACAAAATAATAGCAACGTTATTTTAAATTTGTGCAAACTGGTTAAATAATTATTTACCATCTTGAAAATAATTATTTTACTACTAGACCGACCTTGTCCCGCTTGAACTCCACTTCCATTTATTGAACACCCAAATAAATAAATAATTTATTCTCTTAAATAAATATTTTATTTACAAAATAGTAAATAAATATTTATTAAATGTTCAATAAAATAAATAAATATATTTAATTTAATTTATGCGATCATTTTAACTTGAATAAAATTATTCCACAGTCTTGAGAATAATATTTATTTCATTAATTAAATTCAAATAGAATTTAACTGAGACAACTAAAAACACTTAGTGTGTAACCCTCTAGGATTATTTCTTTTTGACGTTAGGCGGGTTTACCTAAAGTACAAGAGTATTATCTAGAAATGGGTAAATGCACCCATGAAAAAGAACGTAAAGTCGCAACAATGAAATCCACATATCAATTCTCACTATGTAATATAATCCCTTTGTCGCAATATCTCATCAAGCTGGTTTCATGATTGTGTCATCAAATTTTATGCTTGATACGCCGTTCTTTGACTACCGGAAATAAAATCATCATTACACAATGGCCATTGAATTTTTTGCAACGGTTCTATTTCAATAAAAGGGTCGAGATATCATCTTCCATAAATAGAAGGGACAAAGCCTTTCTAGACTTATCCATTAATAACATGACACTTGTGACGCACCCAATGTACCCTACTTCCCACCAACTATCTGTGTGACGGTTTTTTTAGTTCATCAATGTGAATAAGTCATGACATGTATTAATGATAATCTTAAAGTCTAAGGATCATTACACATGATTGCAGATAGAAATATATGATGACACCAAAACATGCAGAATTACTACTAGTGGGTCTATTCTCATATTCTCCTATCTTGGATATTACCATATGTGAACTTCTTGAGAGGAAGTCTCGTCTTCTTATGAGTACTCGTACCTGACGGTCTAAATGTTATGTGTCCCATCATAGCACGTCATCCAACTGCAGAACTATATTTAAGAATATTGTTATAGAATTTAAAGGTTCTCATCATATCGGGGAACTGCCATGACCTTATCAATGCAACAAATACTCTAGGACATTATTACATCATAGTCATGCAGAACAATGAACAATATGTAATAATACATTAAATATCCATTTAATCAAAGTAAAACCAGTTGGTTCTAGGACACCAACTCTTATACCCTTATAACCATTGATCTCTCTTACTTTTATTTAATACATTTTGGGGACAGGATTTTCCTAGATCTTGAACATTCCTAGTGAATTAATAATTTAGGGAATATCTATTTCACTTAGTCCTCTTATTGAAGACTTGATAGGATATACTTGAGTTTGAGTACCCAAAGAAGATACCTTCATCAGATTTAAGGTCAAAATTTTCTTTATTATTTTTAGGTTATGGATAAATCATTTAAAAATTAAATATTTTAAGTGGATTCCATTAGTAATTATTAATTACCATAATTCAAAAGATTTTTTTTAAATCTGGGTCATAAAATAACCTGGTTATGGATATAGAAACCATTATTTACCAAATCGACACAAAATTTCTGATTTGGTTCAAACTCACAAAAGATATTCCTAGACATTTCTTGGAGTTCCCTATTTCATGATTTGAAAAGTTTTCTTGGAGCATAGTTGTAATGATATAACCTTGTTAACCCCAAATATCATTAAATTATTCATTATAAAATTCCCCACCATGGTCACTTCTAAGTAATAATCTATTGTCACATTTTTTTTGAATTTTGTGGAAAATTAGAAAAATAATTTACAATACTTGATTTTATAAGATAAGTAGAAATTTGGTTTATATCTAGTGTAATAGTAAATAATTAAAAAGGGTTAATATTTACCTCCTATAATTGCAACATGATTTGGTCCAAAAATATCAACATGAACATGATTTATGGATATAGATAAGGAAGCATCATTTTTATATTTGAAGGAATATTTTTTTCTCTATTAGAGTTTTAAAGGTTCACAAATGATGTTAAATTGGAAAAATAATTTTCATAAATCTCATGGAAGTTGGTAACAGTAGAGGTTTACAATATATTATAAGATACAATTTCCTAGGAGATGATTATAAATATAATATTCATTTTCTTCTGCACTTAAACAATTAAAATTTTCACTTGAATATATATTAAAATATACAATATAAACACTTTTAAAATGATATGTGAAAAATAAATGTTTTACTTTTGTTTTAAAAAAATTAAAAATAATTTATAAAAGATATTATAAAATATAAATCACATAATTTAAAAATAATAAGTAAATTATTATTCGATATAGTATCAAATAAAAAAATATTAATTAAATAATTTTGGAGAAATTTATTTTTCCAAGACTGGTGATTTTACTTTTTAAAACATATCCACACTTGAAATGTCATACGTCAATGTTATCGAAGATATTGATTTCAAAAGTACCACCAAAAATGTTCCTTGGGAACCCACAATACATATACCAAGTATCTTTTTTTTTATTTTGGAACTTTTTATCTAGTTATTATGAGAGAAATGATTTAGGTATGTATATCTTGGACCAAGTTTTTTTTCCAATAAAAACGTTGGAATCCAAATATGTTTATAGGTTTTTTTCCTATTTAAAATATGAGATGAGAGATAAATTATTTTTTTCAGCCATATATATAATTTTTTAATTTAATTCATAAATAAGATTCAAAAAATTCAATTAATAATAAAAAAAATTAGTTCTAGAAGTTCCTTTTACACTAGTATCCTTTTTAGAATTTTTATAAAAACAAGATTCTTTGGAAAATACAATTCCTTAATTGATTTTATCTACACATTGAGAATCCATAATCATATTTGAATATTGATAACTATGGGAGAATTATGAAAGAGTTTTCTTAAGATCATTAATTTTATATTCCAAATTATAAACATTTTGTTTTTATTTGTATGGAATACAACTTTTTTCTCACATAAACATTTCATTACATAGTTCAAAATAGAGTTTCTTTTAATGTTTATCTTCTTGGAAACAAGGTACAAAATACATGGAAACTAAAAAAATTATTCTAAATAACTTGAAAATCCTATTAATTGTTTCACCCTAAGTGATTTTACTAAATCTCATAACATGGGGAAATACATAAAATGAAAGGGTGAGCATAAGGGAAAGTAAGGGAAAACAAGAGAAACATTTTATATGTGATATTGAGGAAAAATAAATAAGAACACAAGGAATATCAATATGATATTAAAAAGATATTATGAAGCATATTATATATATAATAACCTTAAAAAATATTTGAAAAATTCATACAACATTTATTTTATACGTTCATAATCATGTCACCAAGGATTTTCATCGAGGTGTCATAAAAATTACAAAGATTATTCACCAAGATATTGTAAAACATGTCATCTCTAGAGATTAAATTCATTTATCATTTCATTGGAACACTATTAGGGATAACCCTTAATATGTATTAATTTTCATGTTATACACATAGATAATAATAAATAAATTCATAAATAACTTTTATAGAATTAAAAAAATATGTTACATATCAAAATCATGGTGTTTTAAAAAAATCGGTAAAGGACATGATATTTATGTCATTTATAACCCACAAAAAAGGAATAAGGGTTTTATTTATTTAAATTAAAGAAAAAATAAATCCTTTTTACATATTTTTTAATAACCTTTTAAAATAAATGGGATTGGGTATTCCCATGAAGAAAATAAAGGGGAATTTCATGGGGAGAAGGGAAAAATTTTTAGAAGTAAAATCAGTAGTATAATGGGTATAAAATGTGGTTTTAGAAAAGATTAAAAAGAGAGGGGATAAAATTATACTATTCATAAAAAAATATTAATAAATTAAAGGAACAAAATAAATAGTATATATGAACATATTTTTGAAATTTTAAATACATACCACATAAAAAAGGGAACTTAAAAGGAAATTAGAAGTTTTGTATTTCCCTTACCTTGAAGAGTAACACCTAAAATGTGAGGATTGGGACCATAGGGGCTTGAAGATACCTTGGGAGGACTCCTTGGGATGTAATACTATCATATATTCATTGAGGATGAATTTTTAGTGAAATTCAATGGATAAAATTTTGGGTATTTATAGCAAGAGTGGAGGATTTTTTTAAAAAACAATTTTTAAATAAAGGCCTTCGACACCTAGGTAGTAGTAAAGGAAAAACCATGGGCTTACCAATATAATTTTACCTTGGTATTGGAAACTTGGGACAACATTAATTTTTTTTAATCCATAATATTATACCATAATTTTATATTACATGGTTTTGCAAGGAAAATTAAAGTTTTCACAAAATAACATTTTTAATGTTAAAGTTTCCATTTTATAATTTGGAAAGTAAATTATATATTTTTAAATTGAATAAAACATATTAATATATTTGATATTAAACAAAATAAATTATTCTAATTCATGGGTTATGGTTAATTATTTATTACATGATTATGACAAAATTATGGTGTAATTAACCTACCAAACAACTCAAAATGAATTTTTACTATTCGTAAAAAATAAATTATTTAAGAAAATTATCATAAATTCACCCTAACCAATTTTCTAAGTGATAATTTCGGAAATTATATTTATTTTCTAAAATTAATTCTATAAATATGATAATATCAACTTTTAAATATAAAAATCTTTATTTATTAAAAATAATATCGGATTAAAAATGTATGGTAAAATTTTTGTAACATGAAAGATAATAATTTTTCATTTATTTTTAGATAAGATTTTTTTATTATAATATTTAATTAAAATAAAAATTATTCATAATGTATTAGTTTATTATAATAATTATTTATTTTACAAAAAGTATAATTTCTGTCTGAAAAATCAATTCATCAAGTTCCATCTAAATTGATTAAGAAAAACTATTATTAAAACAGAATTCATAGGAAAAAATTATTTATACAATGGAATTACAATTTAAGTAGCATAGGTCTCTACAAATAACCCCTTATTATACCCACATACTCCTTAAGAGTATGGTGTGAAATGGTGGTTATTTTGAGGGGTACCTCGACTAATATCAACCGAGTGGCATTCTACACTAACATAAACTTATCCCATAGGATATTTCTGTCAAGCTTCCCTTATTGAAGATCGGTTGGGTCTTGGTCAAGGGAAAACCCCAGTGATGATACCTTCCTCCCAACATCTGATAGATGGGCTTAAAATAAGATGACTCTACTAATTGATGCCAATGACTCTTCTTTTTTTATTAATTATACTTTTTCATTTCTACTTTTAAAAACTAATTTTAATGTTCAAATTATTATTAAGAGTGTATTTTTCAATGTTCATATTGAAAAATTATTGTAATTTTACAACTATTACATAATTATTGAATCCCTTTGGTCATATTTCAATTTATACTCACTTAATTATTAAAGAGATATAGTTTTTTTGTGTATAAAATAATATAACACACATTTTCCGGAAAGAATAATCTTTTAAAAAAGTTAGGGTTGTTACAATTTTAATTTTAAAACCAAATAATCTTTTTTATTCAAGAGGTGGTCTTTTTATAAAAGAACTTATGTGATTAATTTTATGATATGTAAATTCTTATCCATGTTCATAAAAAATTAAAATTGATCTCTAGCATAAATCATATCATCATGGCAAAAATAATAAGTTGAATAAGTATAATAGAAATCATTATATACTGTATAATTTACTTTGTTACATACCTTTAAATCAGTCACTGTACACTTAGAACTTTCTTTTCATGATTCAGATGATGAAAGAGACTCCTCCCTCACACTCTAAGTTGAAATTTTTAGTGATATCTTAAATTTTATATTTTATTTAGACTTATTGTTATTATAGGAAAATTTATCTTAATGTGACCCATATTTTTTCATATAAATCATGTATCATCCAATTCAGGATTTTCCTTTTTGATGAAGACAAAAGATCTTTTATTTTTCATGATCTCATTCATTCTATGAAAATGATGGCCAAATTCATTATCATTCCTGTGGGTTTCATCATTAATTCCTTGGATATAAATTTTATTTCTAGTTTCATTTTCCTATTTTTCATCTATTTTTCATTCCTTTTCATGGTTATCTCATATGTCAAGAGATATTTTGTAAGCTCTTAGACTGTAATGTTCCTTTTGTATTTAGGTTATTGGATTACAGTGGCCTTACAGGCCCAATTTATTTTCAAGAAGAAAAGGATATTCTTTAATAAATTCTCTTTATAAAGGGTATCACCAATATCGTTTCATACATTAAAAATTAATAAGAAAATTTTAATCAATTTAGTATTTTATTCATTTGGATGCATAGAAAAACTCACAAACACATATCTTAACATATGTAGTAAAATATTTATGGATTTTTCCCTATATGAGTTTCTTCAAATATTTATAATATTTCATGATTCCTTTTTTAATTTAAAAAATTGAATGAAAAAAATACTAAACCACAAAAAAAATCATTCATTTCATTTCTATTTAATTCAAATGAAGAAATAACATCAGGTGCCTACTTTTCTTCATTTTAAAAATAGAAGTATAAACATTCATGAATATCATCCATATGGGATAACCAATTAATAAAATAATGGTAGAAATATGTGTTTTATAATAACCATATTTTTTACAATCAATAATGTGAGAAAAACCAAAGAGTGTACTTTTCAGGAACCAAGGGTGTTAAAATGCTTTTAGAAAAGGATCATTTCCTGAAAAATTGGTTAATGATTTGAAAACTAATTATGATCTGAGAAGGTTTCAAACTTATAAATAGATAAATAATTTTTAAAACAATTAAATATGTCTTTTATTCCAAATTTTATTCTGAGTAAGATAATTGGAAAGAGGGGGTGCGAGTGAATTTCAATTTTAAAAAAAAATGCAAGAATTAATGTTTTTAATACTAAAAAACTATTTTTTAAAGATTTATGATAATAACATTTAAAATTATTTAAATAATAAAAATTGATACTTATGAATTATTAAATAAACCCCAATAGAATAAAAATTAATTATTATAAAAGTGTATGTATATAAGAAAGAGAACATAAAAAAATAAACTATTGAGCATAGAAAAAATTAGAATATTAAATAAATTGATGTATGAAAGTATAGGCACAATGATATATTAAGGTTAATGGGAGAAGTAATAAAATAAAATAAATAACAAAATTTGATAAATTTTTTCTGCTAATGTTCTCTTGTGAACCCTTATGTCATCGACCCCAATTTCATGTGTGTTTATTGTACTGTACTATTGGCCTTAATGGTATCTAAATACAAAATATCACTTTATTATTAATTTTTATCATATGAAACAAGATTAAAATTTATGGTATATTTTTTAATGGTTGTGTCTATATTTCTCAAAGTGACATAATACTTTTACATTTTTCTATTTTGGATATAATCTCAAATCCATCACTATAAAAGGTAGTGAGTACCAAAATAGTTGATGGATGAAAAATAAAGAGGATTTATAGAATCAATATTTTCTAGGAATGATATTTATTCTATTAAATAGATTGGGATAATCAATATGAGATAATAAGAGAGATTTTTAATTTAGAGTAAATTATTTACATATATAAGAACACTTTTGTAATTGAATGAACGTTGAAGAACTAGAGAACTTTGATTAATGTTGAATGTGGGAATAGTGAAACATTGAGTTCATAAGTTTTCTTTCCCTCTAAGAGATATATTTATAGCCGTAAAGGTTTAATAAATTTTCAGAAATCTATTAAGGGTCAAGTAAGTCATGGGTGACTGATTAAATGCATCTTTCCCCATAATAAATTCATAATTTACTGGTCTGTCTCAACACTGTTGGACAACTAGTAGCATCCATTGGGTATCTGGATGACATGATTCTACTTTATAAATTTCTTCATATCTGATTGGATAACCAGTGTGCTTCTCCCAACTATCTAGTTGATTTTTTATCAAAGGGTGGTTATGTTCATCATAATTATATGGATGGTGGCTCTCCATCAGGTAGTTGATGGACCTCCTATAGGAAATCTAATTTTTTCTATATGAAATTAGCTGGTCAGTGAAGCCTTCCATCCTTAAATATATATTTTTTAATGTAATTCCATGCCTTTTATTGAATCTACCACATCCATCAATAATTTCAACATATGTTAGTATCCTCCATGGGCCTTCAACAAGATTTTATCAAGACCCTTCCAAAAATAAAAATCCATTCATTTTATTCATAAAGATCAACTCATGGGATAATTAATGAAATAACTTCTAACCACTCAAATGAAATAAATAGACACTTTAAAGAGTGTTTGTTACCATTAAACAAAATAAGATGATAAAAAATAGATATATCATTTTTTTGTTGAAATTTCCTATGTTTGATTAAAACAATAAAATATGTTATGTATAAAATTATAAATTTATTATCCTCCTATTCTATTTCATTTACTTCATCATAAATTTTCTTTATTTATTGTAGGTGAATGATTTTTATAACAGATAGGACATTAACCATCTTGATCTAATTCAATATTCAGAAGGTTTCATTATAGATTATAGTTTATGGGGTATGAATAATCATTACCATGGATTCTAAAGTCATAATTATATATTATGTTCATTTATTCTATTTTTTATTTTATTTTTGTTTTAATTAAAATGATAATAATACATCCAGCCTCATGTATAATGATCTTACTAGGTGGTCTAATATAATTGAGGTAGATAGGTATATGACTGATTGATGGTGGATATTTTAATTATTTTGAATAAATAAGATGACTGAGTTTATGGGTGATGGGTGTATACCTATATATTGGAGGTAGAGATAGATTGGTTTGATGGTGGACACAGTTTCACTATATTATTTAATTTTAGTGGTTCACGGTCGATGTAGGCTAGTAATTATGGTATTAAAATTATGAAACCAGTAATCTTGATTGGTTCTCATGAATGATCATTTTTCTACATTATTATAGAGTCTAAGGAGATGGTGTGGTCTCTAGATGAGACTGTATAATGATTTTATTGATAAAGGGAAGAGCAGTGTCAGCAGTAGGTGAAATAATGTCAACAATGATACCATCATCTCATGATAATGTGATGAGAACATTTCAGGGCATTAATGTGATTTTATGATGGAGTTACACTATTTTGATGCTCCTATAACAATTGAACATCCTCTCCCAAGTGACATCACTGTGTTTTTTTATAAACATATAGTGTATTAAATATTTATTAATTTTATTATGAATTTTTATTATTATTTATTATTCAAAAATGTTATTTTTTTACTTTTATTTTATAATTATTTTCGATGGATAACTGAAACCAATGAAAAATATTTTAGATGAGTACTATTTTTTACAGAATTTAATTATGTCTTAAAGAGAATTTCTGATAGATAATTAATTATGTAACAAAATGATTAAGTCTAAACATATTATCAACTATCTATGGGAACATTATTTTTCTATATTTTCATTATTAGGGGTTGTTTATGTAACATTCAAGGGAAGAGATAACTAAAAATAAAATTACAATTCAACCAAATATTTAAAACTAACATTTTCAAAAATTAAAATAAAAAACAATTTGAAAATAATTATTTACATATAAACTTAAAATCCAATGAAATATTTTTTAATAAATTTAAAACTTTATAATATTTTTTTTAATTTATTAAAATCAGAATTCATTTTAAAAAAAAATTGTAATCTAAGTTGATCCCTCATGTAAATGTTACTTGCTTCTACAAAAAAATAATTCACCAATGTTTCCCTCTCTAATCACAGACACCATCATTAATCATGGAGAATATTGTAGTCAAGTGGTAACAACTGAGCAAAGGAATACCAAATATTTTATAACCCTTGATAAGGATGAAAAATAAAGAAGAATTATTTAAAATAATTCATGATGGGTCTGATACCCAACGTAGGTTTGATTAGGATATATAAAAAGAGGGGGTGAATTTCCTTTATAGAAAACAAATAATGAATTAATGTTTTAAAGACTAAAACTCTATTATTAAAACATCAATGATAAAAACCATTAGAATACTGTAAATAAAAAAATTTATAGAAGTAAATTAGGAGACAAAGCACAATAGAATAAAAATATATGATTATAAAAACATAAGCATTTACAAAAAATCATATCTTTGATTAAATGATTGATCATAGTGGAAATGAAATTATTATACTAATTTATGTATGAAAGTATAAGTATGAGGATATTAAAATTTTAAACAGATAATTCCAAAAATAAACTAAATATCATGATTTTAGAATACAGTTTGGCTAGTGTTCTTTGATAAACCCCTACGTCTCTTACACCAATTTCTTGAGGGTTTATTGTATTTATACTTGGGATCAAACAGTTGATAAGATACCAAAACTACATTTTTTATTGGTTATATCAGAAAAATAGAATAAAATAAACACAATAATTTTTATAGGAGAACCTAGATTCCTTAATGATAAGTAATCCCATTACTTATAGATGATTTAGAAAAAACCCAAATCCATTATTGTAAAAAGGTAGCGTGAAAAGAAATAGACAAAGGAATGAAGGAAAGAGTGGATTTCATGGTGCAATCTAGTTTAGGTATGGTATTGATTCTCTTAAATATATAAGAAGAAAAACTAGAAGATAATGTTGGGATGTGGATGAGTGATGAAATTATTTACATATGTAATCACACATCTAGAATTGACAGCACTTTGAAGAACATGAGAAATTATATGATCGTGGCACTCAGACATAGTGAATGTTGAGAGGGTAAGTTTTCTATCTCCTAAGGGGGTATATTTACAGATCATAATTTACAATTTTTAATTTTTTAAAAAAAATTAGTGGATAACAAATAAAATTCAGAAATAATTAAGTTGAATACTATTTTCATCGAACTTCTATTCCATCACAAATAGTATTTTCAAAAGATCATAAATTATGTAAAAAAATATTAGGACTAAACATATTATCACCCATATATAGAGAACATAAATTATCTATATTTTCAACATTAAGCATTGGATATTTTCCATTTAATGAAAAATTTAACTGAAAAGATAATTCAAATATAACCAAATATTTCAAACTAATATTCTCATAAATTTATATAATAATAAATTCTTAAATATATATTTACTAATAAAAGTTAAATCCAACCAAATATTTTTACCAAATTCAATTCCTCTTGAGATATATTTTTAAGGCTTTATCTTTGAAAAAAGAAAAATTATTTAATCTAAACCATTTCTTAAATGTTACCTATTTCAAATACATAAGACAACAATAATTAATTCCTAAACATTTGCACACACCATCAATGTTCATGGAGATTGTTGTGGTCATGCTGTGAAAACCTAGGAAAGTGGTGGTTTTTAAAAAAATTTATGAAATCCTTAGTCAAATATTGTTATTAGTACTCTAAAATATCATCTTGTTTGCAGAGAATTTAATATCTTGATCCATGACCCTTCCTTTTTCAATCTCCACTCATGCAGAAGCTAAAACCCAATGAGGTTTTTTTTAGTGTGATGGTTTGTGAATAGGTCTTAACTTCATCTCTCCAAAAACCTCCCATAACAATGAGTTTTTTAATTGAACATTGCTTATGATTCACAAGATATCTATGTATTAGCATCATTAGATCATTTTCTTCTATAAGTCCTCAACTATTCTATTAATTTGGTGCATTCCCATGGGATCCAGAAACCCACCACCAAATAATAGAAGTTCATCCCCTTACCCCTCAATTACTTGTAAAGGTTTACTGATTTTACTTCCTTGATGATTACTCACATAATCCCATTATAGTATAAAATCATACATTTCAGGGAATCCAATTTGAAAGATGTGATGTTCTATGTTTTTGACTCCAGTAAATGTGAGTATAGATATTTAAGGGAAATATTACAAGTGAAAATCTAATTGAAAAAAAAAACTACCAAGGGTTTTGATTAGAGGGACCATATGCTGGCTAAGATCTTGGTTCCACATCATGACCTTAGACTGGTACATTAAGAGCTTTAAAATGTGGTTATTTACATGTTTCATGAATCCAAGGTGATATTTAATGGTGCATACAATGATTTTGTAATATAAAGTGATGTTCAGATTCATTGGCCTAGAGATGATTAACATGGGTATCAAGATGAACCTCTCCAGCCTGAAAAAAAATTAAAATAAAGACAAACTAACAAATATGAATTTAAATGATAAAGTGTTAGTTTTATTATAAATATATTTATTTATGTTTATTGTATCATTTCACTTATTCATCCATTTGACCACCTAGAACACAATTGATCTCTAGAAATAATGATGCTTGTACGTCTCTTGGGTCTCTAACTAGCAAGAAGAGTTTATTCACTTGTCACACAGAGAAAGAATAATTTACATGAATTGAATCATATGGGGTCCTAAAATATCATTTTTGATCCATTTTTCTATTATTAAATCTTTATTTTTCTTATCCGAAACTAATTCCATATTGACCCATAAAGTCCTCATTCATTAATAACTCCATTCACCATATAATCCATCAACTAAAAGCTATAATACCACTCTGATGCGACATTCCCCCACTGGGAACACCCCATGGGTTAGTGGATGAGATGATATTTACCCTCAAATCCCACCTCTAGTAGACCCCAGGTTGGAAACTAGAAATGAGGATAAATCATACATAATGGGATCTGCTGCCCTCAAATATTTCCCTGTATCATAGCATAAACCACAAAAAAATACACCATGATATATATAATAAATAAATAACTCATAAATTAAAAATCAAAATGAATTGGTATAAAAAAATATAAGCATATCCAATATAAAAAAATACCAAAAAACATTTTTTTGGAAACAAGACAATTTCTCCAAACACTATGCAATTAATTTCTATCATTATTACCAACACCCTCCTGGAAACCAGCAATACATAATTATATATATATATATATATATCTTGTTTTCATAATATGTATGAATAAAAGTTTTATTCCCAGTGTATCTCATGAAAATGTGATAAAATTTTACTAATGCCTCACTGAACAAACAATAAAACCAACAAGGATTGGGCGGGTTATCTAATTCCCCCAACTTTTCCAAGGTCAAATCCTTGAATAACACTTCCAAAAAGTATAATGTATTATAAAAAATATATAGAAAGGTATACCACAACTACTTTCCCTTCTGGTTCTGCACTCTCAGCCAATGAGAAATCATCCTTTTTTCCCTTCCCTTCAATAATTATCAATATCTCAAGGGGAAATCCCAACTCTTATCTAGTACCATAAACTTCATAATCACCACAAGAAATACTATATCTTATCTTCTACCACATACCACACCTTCATACCATAAAACTGGGGTATTAGTATATCATTAATGTGTTAGAAATCAATCCAATTCCCTCATCATACCACACATGACCCCCACCACATATATCCTCATCCACTAACGGGTATCGTCCCCCAATTTTGTATAACTGTCATCATTATGAACCATTGGTAAAGTGGAATAAGGGTAGAAGTGTTAGTCATCCATATGTATCCTCCCCATCAAAGATTTTTGGAAAAGCACCCAACCCATTACATATTGTTTTCAGTATGTAGTACTTGACTCGGGAGGGGTGTATAAACAATCAAAAAAATATAACATATAATAATATTATACACAATCATACACCTATGGGTTTATACTAACACCATCATAAGACTGTAATTAGTAGTTGGGTGTTTCTAATACCAGTATGGCATTTGACACCACTAATGAAAAATAAAAAAATATTAAGAAATCATCACATAAGGGCAACAAAACATGTTCTATTTCCCATTTTCATTTCTATAGTTCAATTTTCATTAGTATAACTTCATACTATAACAATTAATTTTATTCAAGAAAATTATCATAACATTACTAAAAAACTACTACCAAGAAACAACCACCACATTATGAAACTAGAAATATAAAAGAACTAAGGCCACCAAACCACAAAAAACCAAGACTATTGAGCCACAATAACCAAGAAAGGACACTAATGCATAATAACCAACCAAGTCACCAGGCTATACACAACCTGAAAATCATAGGGAAATCACATCAATATTATTCCTTTTAAATTAATAAATTTAAACATTTAACCAATTTAAAGGTATTTCCAATAAAATAATCATAATAAAGTACAAAAATGGATATCAAAAACAACAATATCAATAAAACTAGTAACAACATGTTATTCAAAAAATTTATATCCAATTTATTTTTTCCAGTTTGATGGGTTTTTTATGATCATTGTATGAATATATTTAGATGAAGGCTACCCAAAACAAGAGTATATATCTTCATGAATCAACATGTAAATAATATAGTAAAAAATAGTACCTATTAAATTCTAATAACAACATTATTCTTCTTTAACAGTGAAGGGTAATTCTTGATAAATATCATGAAGCAGTGAAGAAAAGAACTATTCCATCAAGGGGGAACACCAACTAACAGATCCATGATTGTATTACTAGGATACAAAAATTATGAAAGGGTTCTAGTTCCTTCTTCTAAAATGATGAATAGTAGAGTGGGAGGAATAGAGAATTCAGAGGTTTTATCACAATTATTTATTTACTATTGGAAATATTGCATCCCTTTATATAGTCATCCATGATGCATTTTATTCATTGAAGAATGTATGAAAAATTTATGTATCAATATAAATTTATTTTCATTATAATTAATTCATTGAATCCTAATAAATTAATATTCATGCCAACAAATCCATTCGGAATAGACTGCAATTGATAATAAAATTGTTCTGTATAAATAAATATATATTAAATATATATATATATATATATAATCTCATGTTTTTAATACATGCATAATAATACATGCATCAAATTTATGTATTAAATATATGCTTATATATAATATCTTATATTATATATATATATATATGTAGTATATATCCAACAATATCGCACTTGAAGTAAAATCCCATAAGGACTTTATGAATAACTTCACAACTCTTTTTGAATCCATCCAAACTATTTTGGATACATTTATTCTAAAATATCTCTTCATTTTTAATAAAAACATTATCCAAATTTTTCTCTTTATCCAAGGCCATAACTATGTTATGTAGAAGACCTTAGTAGAGATGAAAAAAAATTGAAATTTTTATTTCATAGAAGTAATAAAATAACAACCTCTACCAAAACCTATGTTCTAATCAAGATACTAATGGGTGTGATGTGATATCCATCTAAAATAATCATATATCAATATGAACATGGACACCACAATATATATCATTTACATCTTATGATTCTTATATAATCCCCTCATCCAAGACATCAAGAAACCACTATACATAGAACTTTTCAATCTAGTGTAGGACTCTCTTATTTTTGTTGAATCAATCAAAAAGAAAAACCATATGAACGAGTACATCACATGTCACTTATCCAAGTAGTCAAACACATCATATCTAAAACATCTAAACGTGTACATGAATTTCCTTATCCTATTACAATCATGGTCTAGATGACTTATCTGGTCATACAAGTGGATAAATCCCATCTTAGTATCACTCAAATCGAAGTCATGATCAACAACATACCAAACCACCCTTGTATTGGATATGTCAATATGTTTACATGAATAAGTAGGGTGTCAAAGTATGAAGGTTCTATTACTAGGTATCTTTATAACTCATGGTAAGAATGATTGATAATAAGAATACATCTCTAAGTATATCTATGTATGTAAGGCATTACATGATATATACTTTGGTAGATCAGTCAATGTAAAAATTATATACTTGTTACATCAACAATCTATTCTTCAATATCTCTTATACAACCCAATTTAATATATATAATAATATATTCAATCCAACCATTAAATATTTTCAAAAATCATTATAATCCATGATGATCATCATTATAATCCATATAATAAATTTCTCCCACTAAACACTTAGTGAGTGACATTTATGAAGCAGTATAGTATTAATAATAGTGAGGCATAGGGATCATATTACATAATTTGAACTCTTTGAATGAATATATAGACTCATTGATTTAATAACATCAAATTTTATAATATTATATTTTGTTTTTTACTTATAACTCTTTCTATGTACATCATTATCATCCTTGGAACCTTCTTCATCAAACCTTTTCCTTGAAATCATTTTTAAATAATGTAACTATTTTCATTATCACTTTACCATCATATCATAAAGCATTCTAGAATAAATTGATGTCCACTTTGTTATGATAACTAATATAAATTTATAACTTATCTTTACTGCTCTATCATAAAATCCATTAGGATACCAAGTGATATACTTTGAGGATTAAATGTTATAAACCTTTAGGGAATATCCATTTTCCCTTGATATTGTATCTAAATGAATATTTTTACATTTTTATTTTCTATAACTTATCCTAAACTTCTTTAGAATTTTATATGAAGAATCACATTAATTATATATGGGTATACTCTTTTAGTTGGAAGTGATATTAACCTTCTCACATTAACTAAATGTAACTATTTATATTTTCCATTATTTTCATATATCGTAAATCTTTAGGATATAAATTAAATAATCACTTATACTGAATTTTTTACAATATCTTATTTTTTAAATGTGAAATTAGTTAAGTACAAACATACTCCCAAAAACATCTTATACATTATATTCTCTTTGGAATATCTTTCTAAGACTCAACAAAATATTCATTATGTTATAGGAAATAACATTTATTTCCCTTCAGTAAGAATATTAAACAAATATATTATTGTTTCCATATCTAATATGGCATTCTGGGTGTTTGTATACTTTCAACTAATAAAGAATATTTTATAAAAATACCTCATTTATGGATAGAGGAAACACATTCCCTCATATTATATAAAATATATTGGATAAACATTTTTATCTTTTATAAACACTTTTACCCAAATATTCATCTCAAAATATGTTATATAAATCCAATGAATCATAAACCATGTATATGAATTTAATTATATCATAAAACAAATTATCAATCATATCCTATTATTATATAAGATATGTAAGATGAAGATACATATATTTTATTTAGATTCATTTGATCTTGATAAAAACATTTACATTCAAATCCTCAATTTATAAATGGTATGCTTCATCACTTGAATGAAAACTATAAGCTTAATCAATTCTTCCTTTGATTTTGAACTCCTATATATTTAAAAACCATGAAATACAGACCCTTAGTATTGTAAGAACCTGGATCTTTGTTTCAGGTATGTTTTTCCTTTTTCTGAAGTTTTTGAGAAAAGAGGAATTTCTGGAAATTTTTGAAGTACACACCGTGTACTTTATGAGTACACGCCGTGTACTTTATGGGTACACATCGTGTACTCCCTTTCTGTGCCAGGCCATGTGCTGGCCATGTCTGGGCCACACACACGGTGTGTCGGGATGAAGTAGAGTCTGATTGAAGCAGAGTACATAAAAATAGAGTACACGCCGTGTACTCAATAAGTACACGTCGTGTATTTTCTTTCTTTTCATTAAACGGACCGGGGTCGTGCCTAATCGACAGAATCATCTTCTTATAGGTCCCATTCAACCAAGAGATTTCGTACGGCCACAGAACTTCTTCTAATCCCCACACCTTCATCTGTTCTCCGAATCGACCACTGACGGTTGAAGTGGAACCACAGTGGTGAGTCCTTCATTCTCCTAGAGCCTTGTTTTCCAATTCCTCTTCTTTCTCAAGTTATCATCGGTTGAACGTTTTGGACGTTTTCTCAGATCTTCAATGTTATAAGGAGAATAAATCTTCATGGCTCAATTATATTGATCTCCTAGCATCTAGGTAGGTGGTTTTTGCCTTACATTTCGATGTCTTTGAGTTTTATGTGCAAATTTTGCCAATACCCTTAAACGGGGTATTGCTTGTTTTCTGTTTTTCCCTTGTGGTTATTCTTGCCTTGCTTGCATGCTTATGTAGAGGTAAATTGATCATGTTTGTGGATAATTTTTGTGATTGGATGTTTTTCCCATGCTTTGTTTTGTTTACGACCTTTGGGTCTTTGTTAGCCTTGGTCGTTTTTCCTATTTCCATGCCTAGTGACCGTAGGATGGAGTGATGATGATAACATGCTTGTTTGTTGTATACTTTTTAACCAAGTAGCTCTATAGGTGTAATTTGGTTATCCAAGTAGCTCTATAGCTGTACTTTTGCATTATAGAATTATTATTCACTGACTGGCATGGGGCTGTGAGAACCTGGTGCTATAGACTAAGGGATAAACCGAGTGAGATTCCCAGATAATCTTTGACATTATAGGCTATAGGGGATAGACCAAGTGAGCTTCCCAGAGTGCCTTTGGACATTATAGGATATAGGGGATAGACTGAGTGAGCTTCCCAGAGTGCGTTGGATCTTATAGACTATAGGAGGGTAGACCGAGTGAGCTTCCTCATAGATTCTTTACTTGTTGAATTGCTTTAAAACCTTTTTCTAGGCTAGAGAAGTAATTGACTGATTGGGATTCCTTAGAGAGTCTGTGGTAGACCTGAAACTATAAGAGTAATTGACCGAGTGAGCTTCCTCATAAGGTTTCTAGACCTTGAGGCCATGAGGGTTAGGCCACTTGATCTTCCTCAGAGAGTCCCTGACTACCCTAGACTATAAGGGGAATTAACTGAGTGAGCTTCCCCAGAGAGTCTTATAATTTTCATACGACCAAACCATAGGGGTTAGGTTGAGTTCACTGCCCAGAGGGTTCTGTTAATTCTCGTTTAGGACAAGAGGGGATGGCTGCGAGTACTTCCCAGAGAGTTTCATGTTAGTGGTTAGCTATTTTCTACACTACTACTTTTTGTTCTGTGGACTGATTACTATTATAGGTCTTCCTGTTACTACCTGTTGTTTACTGTACTATTACCTTCCATATACTCACTGACTGTTAGGTACAGATCTTTGGGTGGTTTCCTACTGGGATTTAGTCTCACACCCTATTTGGGCCATGATTTTGTGCCCAATAAGACTATGTTGTTGTAAGTATAGACAAGGGAAAGTGCCCTTCGACTTCTGTTACATGATTTCTTGGAGTATGAGTGCATGGGACTAAGATATGGCTTGCGATGCTGATGAGTTTATCTGTTTACCTTTCTTTTGTACTTTGGTTTGGCACTACTGTATTTTCCAGCATTTTTACTTGTTTGGAAGCTTTCATAGACATATGTATCATGCATCATTTCATATATATAAGTGTGCTCCAGCTGTTTATTGCTTTAGTCTTCCGTTGTTTACTCGTGTATGGATTGTTCTGTTTCTGCTATTTCTTATTGTTTACTTCTGCTGTTTACTCTAACAATGAGGGAATAGTTTCCCCACTATCACACCCAAGGCCCTCACTGCTAGTCGGTATCCTCTGACATTTGGGGAAATGTTCTTGATTCCATGTGACCAACCGGATACAGGGCGCCTCTGGTCGGCTTCCGAAACCGGGATGTTACAAAGTGGTATCAAAGGAGGTTCTTTTCTCTTGACTTAATATTTGGATCTTTAACCAGGGATGGGATGGATTTGGTACGTGGTGTTAAGTTGTGCTTGATAGTTGCTAACTCGTGTATAGGGAAAATCCAATCTACATCGATTATTGCAGTTTTCTGGTTTTGCGATGTTATAGTTGATATGATTTCACCTAGAGTGATTCACATGACTTGTATTGTTATTTTTGTTGCTATTATGGTTCTATTTCTGTCACAACCCTATGAGATGAGAGTATGCCATCTCATGCATCATATAGGAACCTTTTATAAATCACATTCCATGCATTCTTTCCATGCCATCTAGGGAGCATTAGCGATTACATGTTATTGTGATAGACTTTGTGTAGATTATTCATGCTATTGTGATAGATGCTTGATAGAATCCCTGCTATTTTTTATAGGACTGTTTGTATTGTACTTGCCTAGATGAATGTCAAATTTTGGTTCTTCAGGTGTTATAAGCCCTCTTGAATAGGAAATTGGTGGATTATTGACCTGTTTTTCCTTTTATATGACTGTATTGGAAGCCAATCTTTGATTCGCAGGGAGTATGGGCCCTCATGGATCGGAATTTGGCACCTTCATGCCTTGTTTCTGTGTTTTTTGGACTTCGGTGCAGTTTCTGAGCTACTGCCCAGAAAAACCCAGAATACAAGGTGTGTACTTTATATATACACACCATGTAGTTTTTAAAACATGTCACTGAATGTGCGAGCAGGAACGCGGTGTTGTGGAAAATCTTCAGGAACACACCGTGTACGGTAGGTACACGCCATGTAGTAGTGATCTGTGTACCTGGTCGTGTCACTAACAACACGGACCGGGGAAGATCGTGTAGAACACATCATGTTTGGTAGGAACACGCAGTATAGTTTTGTTCCAGGTACCCGGTCGTGTCACGAACAACACGGGTCGGTGTTATCTTCTCTTATACACGCCGTGTTTGTTTGGAACACGTCGTGTAAGGTTCAGCCGTGTATCCGGCTGTGTAATTAACAACATGTTTTGCCTAAACCTTCTTTAGTACACGTCGTGTCCATGGGAAACACGCCATGTAGTCTAAGTTTAAGTGGACCATGTGGGTTAGCTGTGTAAGGAGACTCAGGTAGGGGAGTAGAGTTCAAGTACACACCGTGTTTGGGGACAACACACCGTGTAGTTTGGGTTGTTACATGACCAGTGTGGTAGGAATACACTCCCATGTTAATGGCTTAAGAGAACACGAAGTGTAGTTTTTATACACATCGTGTAGTCGTTTTTGGTAAAACTTGAATGTTTCCTTCTCCTATTCCCATTTTGTATTGTTGTGTTCTCAGTCTTTGATAATCTTGATCTAAGGTGTGATTTTGATCTTTCAGAGCTATGCCTCCAAGACGTCCTCCGGTTGTATGTCAGTTGCCAGATGGTGATCAGACATCGGATATGGCCGATCAGGATCCTCCTACAGATCCTCATGTTGTACCAGCCCTGGCACCAGCATTTTTACCCGTCGCAGGAGCCGATATGCAATTTAGGGAGGACTTCTTGAGGATGATGCAGACTTTTCAGGGAGCACTGCCTCCTACCCTGTCAATGGATGAATTGACGTGGGTCTTTTAGCAGCAGAATCCTCCTACTTTATCAGGGTATAGAGGACCCTATGTTGTCGAGTCGTTGTTAGAGGACACGCTGACTATCTTCGAGCATCTCAAGATACCCCCAGGGAAGAGGGTAAAGCTGGCCACCTATATGCTCTGAGGCACCGCCAAGAGGTGGTGGGAGGTGATCTCATAGTCAGTGCGCCAATATAGTATGTCTTGGGATGATTTTTGGCGCACCCTCTATGACTACTTCTATCCGGAGACCCTGACGGTCGATCGAGCCCGGGAGTTTATGAGTCTGTAGTAGGGTACTCTTTCTGTTATGGAGTACTCGTCCCGCTTTACTGAACTACAGAATTTCACACCAATCCCAGCAGGTGATGAGTTGTTCCTTTCTAGGAAGTTCGAGGACGGTCTCAGTTAGGAGATTCATTCCTAGGTGAATATCTTCATTTTTACTTCAATATCCTCTATCGTCAACCAGGAGCTTATCACTGAGCGCAATCTAAGGGATTCTAGAGCAGTTATCCAGGGTAGTTCGACATCCAAAGCTGGTGTCCCTCCTACGGATAGTAGGAAGCGCAGCAGAGAATCTTCTCAAGGAGATCAGGGCAGGAGGGATGTATCTTCTGGCAGCCATGTTGTATGCTACCAGTGTGGTAAGAGTGGGCATACTAGGCCTCAGTGCTAGAGAGATCTGATGGAGTGCCAATATTGCGGCAAGATGGTCCATCTCAAATGGTTTTGTCAGATCTTTTCACCTTCAGCTGGTGGTAGGGGTTCTTCTATGACACCGCATTTTGGAGATGCTTTGCCAGTTTCTCACCAGTCCGAGAACTGGAGTTCTTCTGGTCGTTCGGTCCTAGGTGGAGGTCACGGTCGTGGTGTTCAGTCACCCGATCATCAGCGACAACAGAGTGGATCAGCTCAGAGTGGTCAGGCAGGGTCACAGGGCCACGAGGTAGGCCAGACTTTTGCTGTGGAGCAGACCTATCAGGAGCAGGATCCCAGACCTTCTACGGTTCGAGGTATGATCTTAGTAGCCTCAATTTTATCTTCATCTCTTTTTGATACTGGTGCTTCGCATAGTTTTATCTCTGTTGTTGTCGTGGAGAGCATTGGGCTCTATATCTTTTCGTCTGCCGACATGTTTACTCTTGACACGCCGTTGGGAGCAAGGACTTCTAGCATACATCAGTGCAGAGAGTTCCCTCTCGAGGTTGCAGGGTATCATTTCTTATGGGATCTCTATGTTCTAGAGATGACAGGCTATGAGGTCATTCTCGGGATGGACTGGTTGGTTCCCTTCCAGGCGATCGTTGACTGTTATCGACGCAGGGTGAGTTTCATATCACCAGAGGGTGAATACTTTCTTCATAGAGGTGAGTGGGATGTTCGGCCGAGTTGAGCAGGACTCGAGAATCATGGGCTAGGAGGAGTTATAGCCCAGATTGCTAGTCTTTATCGGGATGACTAGGGGACTTCACAGTTGGACTTTCCTCAAGTGGTGGATCGTTTCAGAGACGTCTTTCTAGAGGACTTTTCAGGTTTACCTCCGGAGTGTGAGGTAGACTTCTCAATTGAGCTCGTGCTTGGAGTGGCATCGGTGTCCATTCCTCCCTATAGGATGGTTACACCTGAGTTGCAGGAGATTAAGAAGTAGTTGGAGGAGTTGCAGACAATAGGTTTCATCCGACCCAGTACTTCTCCTTGGGGTTCGCCTGTCCTTTTTGCGAAGAAGGCAGATGGTACCCTTAGGCTTTGTGTGGATTATCGGAAGTTGAACCAGTTGACGGTCAAGAACCGATATCCCTTTTCAAGGATCAATGATCTCTTTGATCAGCTTCAAGGAGCTAGAGTGTTCTCGAAGATTGACTTGAGATCTGGTTATCATCAGTTGTGCGTTAGACCATCAGATATACCTCTTACAGCCTTCAAGAGCAGGTATAGTCTATACGAGTATACGGTTATGTCGTTCGGTCTCACGAACGCGCCAGCAGTTTTCATGGAACTGATGAACCGAGTGTTCCATCCTTACTTGGATTCCTTCGTCGTGGTCTTCATGGACAATATCTTTGTGTACTCTCACACTCGACATGACCATGCCACACATCTTGAGATCATTCTGAGTACACTGAGATAGCATCAGTTATATGTTAAGCTCTCTAAATGCCACTTTTGGATGGATAAAATTCACTTTCTGGGTCATGTTATCTCAGAGACAAGAGTATTAGTGGACCCAGAGAAAGTGAGAGTTGTAGTTTCCTGGGAGAAGCTGAAGAATGTATTTGAGGTACAAATTTTCCTAGGGATGGCTGGATACTATAGGTGCTTCATACAGGACTTTTCTTACCTAGCAGCACCATTGACAGGTCTGACCAAGAAGGGGGTGAAGTTCTTATGGTCAGATTCTTTTGAGTCAGCCTTTCAGGAGCTAAAGGGAAGGTTGACGTCAGCACCGATACTAGTCTTTCCAGATCCATGCAAGAGCTATACTGTTTATTATGATTCTTCAGGTATCGGTCTAGGCACCATGCTTATGCAGGGAGATGCATTTATTGCGTTCGGGTCTCAGCAGTTAAGGCCACATGAGAGGAACTACCGAAGCACGATCTGGAGTTGGTAGTTGTTGTTCATGCCTTACACTGTTGGAGACTCTAGCTTTTGGGAGAGCACTTTGTGGTTTTCACCAACCACAAGATTATCAATTATATCTTCACTCAGCGTGATCTAAATCTGTGACAGCATAGGTGGGTTGAGTATCTTCAGTATTTCGACTTCGAGCTCGCCTATACACTGGGAAAGGGCAACGTAGTGGCAGATGCGTTGAGCAGGAGAACTCAGATTCAGGTAGTTCAAGAGTCCAGCAGTGAGTGGCAGCTTATGGCTATGTTCTCTGAGATGCACTTGGAGGTGAATGACAGACAGGGATAGACTTTCCTTTCTTCTGTAGCTGTTACCTCTACTCCTCTTGATCGGGTACGGATGAGGCAGCTATCAGACTCAGAAGGCTTAGTCCTACGGGAGAGTGTGTTGGGAGAGGACCCTCTTCCTGGATGGACAGTGGGAGAGGATGAGATCTTACATTTCCAGGGACGTGTATGGGTGCCAGCAGACATACATGAGGAGCTATTGCGGGATTTTCATTCCTCAATTTGGGAAGTTCATCCTGGCGTCACCAAGATGTATCGGTATATTCATCGCCAGTACTGGTGGCCAGGTATGAAGAGATATGTTTCTAGTTTTTTCATGATATGTTCTACTTGTTAGTAGATGAAAGCAGAGCATCAGAGACCAGCAGGCCTTTTACAGCAGTTAACCATTCCTGAGTGGAAGTGGAACGACGTCGCGATGGACTTCGTGATAGGGTTTCTGAGGTCACCCCGAGGGAGTGATGCTTTTTGGGTTGTCATCGATAGGCTTATGAAGGTTGCTCACTTAATTCCGATTAAGGAGGCCTTCAATGTTGATGAGTTGGGGTGGTTATACATATGATATATTTTATGTCTACATGGAGTTCCACACTCCATTGTTTCAGACAGGGATGCGCGCTTTACTTCTCGGTTCTGGCAGGGACTTCAGAAGGCCTTGGGGACACAAGTGCTTTTGAGTATAGCATATCATCCCAGACTGATAGCCAGTCCGAGTGCATGATCCAGGTGCTTGAGGATATGCTCCGATCTTGCACTCGAGACTTTGTCGGTTCTTGGGAGAAGCATATCCCTCTTGTTGAGTTCTCCTACAACAATAGTTTTCAGGCGACTATTCAGATGGCACCTTATGAGGATTTGTACGGTAGGCCATGCTGATCACCCTTATGCTTGCTAGAGGTAGGAGAGGCAGTTTTGATGGGACCTCGTATTGTTCAGGAGACCTCTGAGAAGATATAGTTGATTTGGAAGAGGATGGATACAGCACAGTCTCGACAGAAGTCTTTTGTTGATCAGCGGAGATGACCTCTGGAGATCAAGGTCGGGGATCAGGTTTTCCTGTGTGTCACACTGAGGTTGGGACACAAGAGGATTCGGAGACAGGTTAAGCTTTCACCACGGTACGTCGGTTTGTTTTAGGTGTTGGAGAGATTTGGGCCGGTCGCCTATCAGTTTTAGTTACCTCAGAGGTACCGGGATATGCACGACGTCTTCCACATTTCTCAGCTCCGACGTTACTTTTCAGACCCATCTCATGTCTTCCAACCTAAGGAGGTTGAGCTCGAAGAAGATGCATCATTTGAGTAGCATCCTATCATGGTTTCTGATCGCAGTATGAAGGTTCTCTGAGGCCTGTCTGTTCCTATGGTAAGGGTGCTATGGCAGCACGGGCGAGTATAGGACGAGACGTGGGAGAGGGAGGCCGATGTGCGATCGTAGTGGCCGGAGCTATTCGGGGTTTCTTCTTCTACGCCTCACTAGGGAATTTGGGGACGAATTTATTTAATGGGGGAAGTTTTTAAGAACCCGGATCTTCATTTCAGTTATGTTTTTCTTTTTTCTGAAGTTTTTGAGAAAAGTGGAATTTCTGGAAATTTTTGAAGTACACGTCGTGTACTTTATGAGTATATGTCGTGTACTCCCTTGACACATCAGGCCGTGTGCTGGCCGTGTCCGGGCCACACACATGGTGTGTAGGGATGAAGTGGAGGATACTTAAAGTATAGTATGGAAAAATATATTACACATCGTGTACTCAAGAAGTACACACCGTGTATTTTCTTTTTTTTCATTAAACGGACGGGGGTCACGCCTAATCGACAGAATCAACTTCTTCTAGGTCCCTTTCGACCGAGAGATGTCGTACAGCCATGGAACTTCTCTGAATCCCCGCACCTTCATTCGTTCTCTGAATTGACCGTTATTGATTGCGTTGGAACCACAGTGGTGAGTCCTTCCTTCTCCTAGAGCCTTGTTTTCCAATTCCTCTTCTTTCTCAAGTTATCGTTGGTTGAACATTTTGGAAGTTTTCTTAGATCTTCGATGTTTTAAGGAGAATCAATCTTCGTGGATCAATTATATTGATCTCCTAGCATCTAGGTAGGTGGTTTGTGCCTTACCTTTCGATGTCTTTGAGTTTTATGTGAAAATTCCTCCAATACCCTTGAACGGGGTATTGCGTGTTTACCGTTTTTCCCTTGTGGTTATTCCTGCTTTGCTTGCATGCTTGTGTAGAGGTAAATTGATCATGTTTGTGGATAATTGTTGTTGTTGGATGTTTTTCCCATGATTTGTTCTATTTAAGACCTTTGGGTCTTTGTTAGCCTTGGTCGTTTTTCCTGTTTCCATGCCGAATGATTGTAGGATGGAGTGATGATGATAACATGCTTTTTTATTGTAGACTGTTTAGCCAAGTAGCTCTATAGGTGTACTTTGGTTATCCAAGTAGCTCTATAGGTGTACTTTGTCATTATAACATTATTATGCACTGAATGGTATGGGGCTGTGAGAACCTAGTGCTATAGACTAAGGGATAGACCGAGTGAGATTCCCAGAGAGTCTTTGACATTATAGGCTATAGGGGATAGACCGAGTGAACTTCCCAGAGTGCCTTTGGACATTATAGGATATAGGGGATTGACTGAGTTATCTTCCCAGATTGCCTTGGATCTTATAGACTACAGGACGGTAGACCGAGTGAGCTTCCTCAGAGAGTCTTTACTTGTTGAATTGTTTTAAAACCTTTTTCCAGGGTAGATAAGGAATTGACTGAGTGAGATTCCTTAGAGAGTCTGTGGTAGACCTGAAACTATAGAAGGAATTGACCGAGTGAGCTTCCTCAGAGAGTTTCTAGACCTTGGGACCATGAGGGATAGACCACATGATCTTCCTCAAAGAGTCCCTGACTACCCTAGACTATAAGGGGAATTTACCGAGTGATCTTCCCTAGAGAGTCTTATAATTTTAATATGACCAACTAGAGGGGTTAGGCTGAGTGCACTACCCAAAGGGTTGTGGTAATTCTCAGTTTGGACCAGAGGGGATGGCTGTGAGTACTTCCCAGAGAGTTTCCTGTTAGTGGTTAGCTATTTTCTTCACTACTGCTTGTTTTTCTGTGGACTGATTACTGTTGTATGTCTTCCTATTACTACATATTGTTTATTTTACTATTACCTGCCATATACTCACTGATAGTTAGGCACAGATCTTCGGGTGGTTGCCTACTAGGATTTAGTCTCACACCCTATTTGGGCCATGCTTTTGGGCCCAAGTAGACTATGTTGTTGTAGGTATATACAAGGGCAAGCGCCCTTTGACTTCTGGTACTTGATTGCTTGGAGCAGGAGAGCATGGGACCAAGAGATGGCTTGCGATGCTGAGGAGTTTATCTATTTACCTTTCTTTTGTACTTTGGTTTGGCACTATTGTATTTTCCAGCATTGTGACTTGTTTGGAAGCTTTCCTAGACATATGTATCATGCATCATTTCATATATATTTGTGTGCTCGAGCTGTTTATTGCTTTAGTCTTCTGTTGTTTACTCGTTTATGGATTGTTCTGTTTCCGCTATTTCTTATTGTTTACTTCTGCTGTGTACTCTGCCAATGAGGGCATAGTTTCCCCACTATCACACCCAAGGCTCTCGCTACTAGTCAGCAGCCTCTGGCATTTGGGGAAATGTGCTTGTGGCCATGTGACCAACCGGGTACGGGGCACCTCTAGGTGGCTTCTGGAACCAGTACGTTACAAGTATAACTTACCCTTCAAAATAAATGAATTAATTTCTATTAAAAATATAATTTTCATGAAAATTATATGGATATCCCAAGAAACATCATATATATCATGGATAATACAATAATATTCAATTATTACCATTCCTTTTTTATAACCCTAGGTTTCAATTAGTTTGATCATCTTCTTAATCTATTGTTATTGAACTTTTCTTCTTAAGGTTTGAATTTTCACCCACTAGTACTATCAACACCATAATATTTTTATCATGTGCCTAGATGATCTATTTTCAACCCTTCGATAGTATCATATTAAATTATCTTGAATTTATTCATTATGATAGTAAATTTCCATAGAATATAATATAATTAATTCCTTAACAATAATAATCCTTATAAGAATTATTTATTCTATCATATCCTATTCAAAGAAATTGAATATTGATGTCATACCAATAATATTGAGTATATGAAATAGGAATTCCTTATTTCATCTAGAATCTTGATATATTGAAATTTTAAATTAATCATTTTGTGATTCTATAAGAATCTGGATCCACTTATTGAACAATTTCAATTTTTGGTTACTCGAGAAATAAATTTCCCAACAAATAGAATATTTATATTTCTCAGGAATTTTTCTTAGGATAATAGTCATAGGAGTTTCTTACATTAAGATTATTATTTCAAGGATTAATATAATGTTTAGTTTGATGATTATTATTATTATTTTATATAAAAAATAACTTTCTATTAGATGAATATCATATATTATATCATTTCATCAGGGAATTTTAATGAAAGTGGTCTCATTAAAATTGATAACCTCATACATCATATCTTTGAAGTGAGACAAGATCCATATTTCAGCAGAACTTACACTAGTTAGGACATAAGTGGGCCATGATTATTTAGGTATGTGGTCATACTAATCATAAAAGTCATAATTCATGGATAGTTTTTAGGATAACTCTTTATCCAAATCCATATTCGGTATTTTCTCAACTATATTTCTCTAGTTACCTAACCATTAGGTCATCCTAGCTAGTGTAAACCAATGGAAATTAAAAGAATAATTACACTAAGTACAATAAAGGGATACATATGCTAATCTCAATAATAAAAAGGTGATAAATATGAGTTACTCATATCATTATTTACTAACACAATATAATATAGGGTTTCTTGTGATGATATTGACAATACCCAATTGATTGATCAAGGTCTTGAAAAAAATTTCTTGGGAAGGAATAACAATCTTAGTATTTGAGGAGTATTTATTTTTAATGTCTCACTAATTTAATATACATCATATGTATATTAAATTCATAACTATTACATTATATGTTATTATTATCATCTCATGTTTTATTCCTTTTTTTGTATGCATGCTTCAAATAATTTAGTTTTATAATCCCAATTCCAACCACCAAATTAATGTTTTCTCGCCATATTAATGTGTATCTATTTTAAAACCCATAATTATATGTTAATCACACAATAATAGAAGTCATGTATACTCATGCATGTCCAAATTAATCATATGAATAATGTATATAAAAAATTCATGTAAAGGTATAAATTTATATGAGACTAAAAAACTCCACATGAGTAATCCTAGAGAGATAGATATCCAACACAATTCATTTTCATATCCAAGAAAAGCCTCTAGGAAAGTAGGTGGTTCAACCCTAAGTCCATCTACCTAGGGATACATTACTCAAGAATGAATTCAATTAATAATATCTATATGACATCCCTAATGTCAAAGTGGTGTATTCTTTATCATACTTAATCATTCAATTTGATTTTTGGATTTTCTGTTAGTGGAGGGAAAAAATCTCAATTTTTTCAGTCTTTTTCGGAGTAGAATTCACTACTGGAAATCGCACCTATACCCACGGTTTAAAACCGTGGGTATAGCCCTTGAAACCGTGGGTATAGCGTATACCCACGGTTTCAGTAATCGCGGGCTGGAGTGCCGTCGCAATAGGCCTATACCCACGGTTTTCAGAGAACCGTGGGTATAGACCCGGAAAATTTTATATTACCCACGGTTCATTGAACCGTAGGTATAGATTTCCGGATATAGATGTATACCCACGGTTTTATAACCGTGGGTATACTGTTTGCAGGTCCAGAAATTTCCCACGGTTTTATAACCGTGGGTATACTGTTTGCAGGTCCAGAAATTTCCCACGGTTCATTTGAACCGTGGGTATACATGTTTCCAGTGCCAAACATTTCCTACGGTTCATTTGAACTGTCGGTATTGGCAGATCCCCTGCAGCAAAGGAGGCCTGGCTGTACAATTCTGCACCTTAACATTCTGCACCTAAAAACAGAATATAAGATTATACATGGATGATGAGAAACCTCAGCATGCTATGGTCCGGGCTGTAGACATCAGCCCTGTAAACACAGTACATGGGGATTTTCAGATGAAAGTGCAAACTGCACAGCATGTGGGCTCAACTGTCTATGAATTGGAGGCAGCAGACGCTTGTGCTGAACAGATACAAGGGCGGGCGGATGTTGCTGAAGCAATGCTTATCACGGTTCCCACTAGTAACCGTTTTCTTGCCGTTTTCTTGAATTGGATGTGGAGACCTCTCATGTAACCCAGCCCTCCCCCCCCCCCACTGCCCAGCCCTCCCCCTCCCTCTCCACTTCAGCTGTTCCATAAAGGAGTAGATTCGATTGGACTACTGAGAAAAGGAAGATTGCCCCTAGGCAGAGGTGAGTTCGGAATCTTTCCAGATCTGAGTACGAGGAATGACGAGCAAAGAGACTTTTTTATTCTTGTGGATCAAAGTTTGGACCAGCACTGAGGTGTTCCTAGCCCCCCCCCCCTGCTTGTCCCCCTGCCAGCCCCCCTGCCCCCTGCTTGCCCCCCTGCCAGCCCCCCCTTCCCCCTGCCCCTGCCAGCCCCCCCCCCCCTTGCCCCCTGCTTGCCCCCCTGCCAGCCCCCCCCCCCTTCCCCCTGCTTGTCCCCCTGCCAGCCCCCCCTGCCCCCTGCTTGCCCCCCTGCCAGCCCCCCCTGCCCCCTGCTTTCCCCCCTGCCAGCCCCCCCCCCCCTTCCCCCTGCTTGTCCCCCTGCCAGCCCCCCCTGCCCCCTGCTTGCCCCCCTGCCAGCCCCCCCCCCCCCCCCCCCCTTCCCCCTACCCCTGCCAGCCCCCCCCCCCCCCCCCCCCGCCCCCTGCTTGCCCCCCTGCCAGCCCCCCCCCCTTCCCCCTGCTTGTCCCCCTGCCAGCCCCCCTGCCCCCTGCTTGCCCCCCTGCCACCCCCCCCCCCTTCCCCCTGCCAGCCCCCCTGCCCCTGCCAGCCCCCACCCCCAGCCCCCCCCTGCCCCCTGCCAGCCCCCCCCCCCCCGGAAAGACACAAAAAAGGGCTTGGAAGCATGAGAAGAACTCACATGATCCTAAAACTAGAAGGATTCATGTGAAAGGGGTGCCCCAAGGCAAGGTATGTACTGAAAATGCTTGCAGGGACAGTCCAAGCAGCAAGGTGATTTGGAGAAAGAAAAATCAACCTATAGTGAAAAGAAAAATCCTTGGTGGTAAAGCTGTCCAAGGAAAAACAGGTTGTGTTTTGGGTTGTGAAGAAGAGAACAAACCTAAAGAAGGGGAGACACAATCCATGGGGTAAGTGTGCTCACAAAGCATATATTTTAGAGCTGAAAACAGATCTGGTTTAGAGCTGGAAGTTGCATGCAGCAATGGTATCAATTCATGCTAAAAGTGGTATGTCACACACCCTTTGTGCTTTACAGTTTATATACTAACAATTTGGTGTGAGTTTGGTTTAGATCACAAGATTGTTGAGAAAAAGGAAAGGTGAAGCGGCCTTGGAGAGCCCTCTTGCACCCCCACTGGACCCCCATGCCCCCCCTGGACAGCCCCCTTGCAACCCCCTTGCAACCCCCTGGACAACCCCCTTGAACAGACCCATTGAACACCCCCCCCCCTTCCCCCTGCCAGCCTCCCCCTGCCCCTGCCAGCCCCCCCTGCCCCCTGCTTGCCCCCCTGCCAGCCCCCCCCCCTTCCCCCTGCTTGTCCCCCTGCCAGCCCCCCCTGCCCCCTGCTTGCCCCCCTGCCAGCCCCCCCCCCCCCCCCTTCCCCCTGCCAGCCTCCCCCTGCCCCTGCCAGCCCCCCCTGCCCCCCCTGCCCCCTGCTTGCCCCCCTGCCAGCCCCCCCCCCATGCTTGTCCCCCTGCCAGCCCCCCCCCCCCCCACTGCTTGCCCCCCTGCCAGCCCCCCCTTCCCCCTGCCAGCCTCCCCCTTCCCCTGCCAGCCCCCCCCCCCTGCCCCCTGCTTGCCCCCCTGCCAGCCCCCCCCCCCCCCCCCCTTCCCCCTGCTTGTCCCCCTGCCAGCCCCCCCTGCCCCCTGCTTTCCCCCCTGCCACCCCCCCCCCCTTCCCCCTGCCAGCCCCCCCTGCCCCTGCCAGCCCCCACCCCCAGCCCCCCCCTGCCCCCTGCCAGCCCCCCCCCCCCTGGAAAGACACAAAAAAGGGCTTGGAAGCATGAGAAGAACTCACATGATCCTAAAACTAGAAGGATTCATGTGAAAGGGGTGCCCCAAGGCAAGGTATGTACTGAAAATGCTTGCAGGGACAGTCCAAGCAGCAAGGTGATTTGGAGAAAGAAAAATCAACCTATAGTGAAAAGAAAAATCCTTGGTGGTAAAGCTGTCCAAGGAAAAACAGGTTGTGTTTTGGGTTGTGAAGAAGAGAACAAACCTAAAGAAGGGGAGACAAAATCCATGGGGTAAGTGTGCTCACAAAGCATATATTTTAGAGCTGAAAACAGATCTAGTTTAGAGCTGGAAGTTGCATGCAGCAATGGTATCAGCAGCTGGGTGCTTCACTGGGGCAGCCTCAGTATGGGTCTCAGCAGCATGAACCAATGGTTCAACCTTCTCAGATCCAGGAAGAGATCAATCGGCAAATGGAGCTTAATAATATAGGGGGAAGTTGGGCCGGAATAGAAAATGATGATTATGCCCATAGAAGTGATCCATGTAAGGATATTTTAAGCAAGGGAAAGTTTCCCTCAGTTGATAAAGAGGGATTTCAAATTGTCTATTCAAGGAAATCAAGGAAGAAGAAAGACTGCTCTCAATGGAGAACAACGATGGTGACTAGGTCTCATAGCTCATCTACCTACAACTTGGAATGGGATGATGATGTCAGGGAGGGGGGTTATGAAAACGAAATGCTTTATTATGAAGGCAGTTTTATCAATGTCTAGCCCCATCTCCTCTCTTATGTCATCTTTTGTTTTTAATAAAATGGCTTTAGAGCCTTTCGGCTCGAAGCTTCTTTCTGTTTCGATGGATTTGGGGAGTTTGAACATCTCACATAATCGTTTAATTTAAATGTTAAACGATTACTAATGGGATTGAGCCGTACGCTTCAAATGAGCTGAAACATTTGGGACATTTGTGTAACGTACCATGAATAGGCTGAACATTTTGAGGTTCTCGAAGGCCTATATGAATTGGTTCAATTCCTATGCAAGTGGTTGCACTTGATGGATGAGATCATGTGATCGTTAGAACTCCTCAAAGCCGATTCCCTCTAGCTCTTGTTTCTCTACCACCTTTAAACAAGGTTCTAACAGACTGTGGTGTTGAGAGAGACCCTACCTAAGCATCGGGTGATTCCCATGAACCTTGGATACCTCAGAAGGAGTCTTTCGGTGACTTCTCGGAGATCTCGATCAAACGCTTGTGAAAACTTCGACAAGCAGGAAGGACTGGAATTGAGAGAGGTCCTACTAAGTGTCGGGTGATTCCATGATTTGTGGATACCTCTGAAGGAGTCTTTCAGCGACTTCTAAGTGATCACAATCAAACACTTGTGAAAAGCTTCGAAAGACTGGATCGAATGGTGTAAGGTACACCATTCTCATTCTTTGTTTAGATTGATTACAAACGTATAGATATATTTCGGCGTGACAGCGGCGTGACCGCGGACACCCCTCCCCCCCGCTGGACACCCCTCCCCCCTGCTGGATGTGGCTGGAGCAGGGCCACATCACGGCGTGACCGCGGCGTGACCGCGGCGTGACCGCGGCGTGACCGCGGCGTGACCGCGGCGTGACCGCGGCGTGACCGCGGCGTGACCGCGGCGTGACCGCGGCGTGACCGCGGCGTGACCGCGGCGTGACCGCGGCGTGACCGCAGCGTGACCGCAGCGTGTTGGCCCGATCCAGCGACATCCGCGGGGCAGCATCTTCCGACCAGGAGCGAAGGGAGCGGGAGGAGGCTGGAATGCGGGTGAAAGGGGGGTCCTACTAAGTGTCGGGTGATTCCCATGATTTGTGGATACCTCTGAAGGAGTCTTTCAGCGACTTCTAAGTGATCACAATCAAACACTTGTGAAAAGCTTCGAAAGACTGGATCGAATGGTGTAAGGTACACCATTATTATTCTTTGTTTAGATTGATTACAAACGTATAGATATATTTCGGCGTGACTGCGGCGTGACCGCGGACACCCCTCCCCCCCGCTGGACACCCCTCCCACCTGCTGGATGTGGCTGGAGCAGGGCCACATCACGGCGTGACCGCGGCGTGACCGCGGCGTGACCGCGGCGTGACCGCGGCGTGACCGCGGCGTGACCGCGGCGTGACCGCAGCGTGACCGCAGCGTGTTGGCCCGATCCAGCGACATCTGCGGGGCAGCATCTTCCGACCAGGAGCGAAGGGAGCGGGAGGAGGCTGGAATGCGGGTGAAAGGGGGGTCCTACTAAGTGTCGGGTGATTCCCATGATTTGTGGATACCTTTGAAGGAGTCTTTCAGCGACTTCTAAGTGATCACAATCAAACACTTGTGAAAAGCTTCGAAAGACTGGATCGAATGGTGTAAGGTACACCATTCTTATTCTTTGTTTAGATTGATTACAAACGTATAGATATATTTCGGCGTGACTGCGGCGTGACCGCGGACACCCCTCCCCCCCGCTGGACACCCCTCCCCCCTGCTGGATGTGGCTGGAGCAGGGCCACATCACGGCGTGACCGCGGCGTGACCGCGGCGTGAACGCGGCGTGACCGCGGCGTGACCGCGGCGTGACCGCGGCGTGTTGGCCCGATCCAGCGACATCCGCGGGGCAGCATCTTCCGACCAGGAGCGAAGGGAGCGGGAGGAGGCTGGAATGCGGGTGAAAGGGGGGTCCTACTAAGTGTCGGGTGATTCCCATGATTTGTGGATACCTCTGAAGGAGTCTTTCAGCGACTTCTAAGTGATCACAATCAAACACTTGTGAAAAGATTCGAAAGACTGGATCGAATGGTGTAAGGTACACCATTCTTATTCTTTGTTTAGATTGATTACAAACGTATAGATATATTTCGGCGTGACTGCGGCGTGACCGCGGACACCCCTCCCCCCCGCTGGACACCCCTCCCCCCTGCTGGATGTGGCTGGAGCAGGGCCACATCACGGCGTGACCGCGGCGTGACCGCGGCGTGACCGCGGCGTGACCGCGGCGTGACCGCGGCGTGACCGCGGCGTGACCGCGGCGTGACCGCAGCGTGTTGGCCCGATCCAGCGACATCCGCGGGGCAGCATCTTCCGACCAGGAGCGAAGGGAGCGGGAGGAGGCTGGAATGCGGGTGAAAGGGGGGTCCTACTAAGTGTCGGGTGATTCCCATGATTTGTGGATACCTCTGAAGGAGTCTTTCAGCGACTTCTAAGTGATCACAATCAAACACTTGTGAAAAGCTTCGAAAGACTGGATCGAATGGTGTAAGGTACACCATTCTTATTCTTTGTTTAGATTGATTACAAACGTATAGATATATTTCGGCGTGACTGTGGCGTGACCGCGGACACCCCTCCCCCCCGCTGGACACCCCTCCCCCCTGCTGGATGTGGATGGAGCAGGGCCACATCACGGCGTGACCGCGGCGTGACCGCGGCGTGACCGCGGCGTGACCGCGGCGTGACCGCGGCGTGACCGCGGCGTGACCGCGGCGTGACCGCGGCGTGACCACAGCGTGTTGGCCCGATCCAGCGACATCCGCGGGGCAGCATCTTCCGACCAGGAGCGAAGGGAGCAGGAGGAGGCTGGAATGCGGGTGAAAGGGGGGTCCTACTAAGTGTCGGGTGATTCCCATGATTTGTGGATACCTCTGAAGGAGTCTTTCAGCGAATTCTAAGTGATCACAATCAAACACTTGTGAAAAGCTTCGAAAGACTGGATCGAATGGTGTAAGGTACACCATTCTTATTCTTTGTTTAGATTGATTACAAACGTATAGATATATTTCGGCGTGACTGCGGCGTGACCGCGGACACCCCTCCCCCCCGCTGGACACCCCTCCCCCCTGCTGGATGTGGCTGGAGCAGGGCCACATCACGGCGTGACCGCGGCGTGACCGCGGCGTGACCGCGGCGTGACCGCGGCGTGACCGCGGCGTGACCGCGGCGTGACCGCGGCGTGACCGCCGCGTGTTGGCCCGATCCAGCGACATCCGCGGGGCAGCATCTTCCGACCAGGAGCGAAGGGAGCGGGAGGAGGCTGGAATGCGGGTGAAAGGGGGCAGCATCTTGTCCAGGCGACACAGAGTGTATGGCTTTTTTGGAATTATGGTTTCTGTTGCTGTTCACAGCCCCACTCCCTTCCCAGCCGTTGGATCTACAATAGGGTGGCTTCACTTATTTCTTCTATTTCATCTTCTCCAGGCGAAACACAAAGTGTAAGAATTTTCTTGAAATCTGGTTTCTATTGCAGTTCACAGACCCACTCCCGCCCCAGCCGTTGTTGGCTCTGCAAGAGGCTGTGAACTTGCGAAGTCAAATCTGCGAGAGCTATCTCGACGCGTCCAAGGTGCTGCTTGGCACCGTCGAATCACGTTTGGTTCCTGGTCTCCATGATTGGTCTAAGAAGATCAACGGTTGAGGAGAGTAGTAGTGGAGTAGATAACGAAGAGGAGAAGTTTGGCTATGTAATAGAACTGATTAAAAATGACCAATTCTGTATAATGCACAAAATTCTGTATAATGCACAATTCAAAAACGATGTTTGATAAAGAAATCAGAATCAAATAAATGATTGACAATTACAAATATTTAAAAATGCATATGAAACAAAATGAATAATCGGAAGATAGAATGACATATTTCATCAAATGACATGATTACAAACCAATAACATTGAAACATGGAGTTCAAATAAAAATGAATAATCTGGCATTTATATAATACATTCCATGATGGTGTGTATGTACAGTATGCAAACAGAAAACTGTAATGATAGGAGGCAACAAACATGTCGTATTTGTGCAGTATAATAATTCAGGCATTGAAAATTGAACACAATGAAAACGGGATAATGAAATGACTAATTGCTTTCAATGGATCAACATAAATTTCAAATAACGTTTCAGTACTGTAGATAATGTAATAATTATTTCACATCAAATAGGAATTTGAAAAATAGTACTGAAAACAAATTAAATAGTAAACATGTATGTTTACCATTGGTGTGCGGCATCACATTTTAGTCTGCTTTTTCTATTTTCCTATTTACATTTCCCTTCATTCAGGTGTGTAGTTCATCCTCATTATCACAATCACAGACATCCTGACGACAAATTCCATCACCCTGGATCACAACCAATCTATAGTAAATATATTTAATTGAAATAAGAGCATTGAAATGATACATATAAAATTATCCTTAAGTAGTAGAGTTCACCTAGGTAAGTTCAGTATCAAAGCCGCAATCACAGACATCCTGATGACAAATTCCATCACCCTGGAGCACAACCACACTATAGTAAATATCTTTGATGAAGATTATCCTGGAGGTGAGAAGTACATGTAGAAGAATATCCTGGAGGTGAGAAGTACATGTAGAAGATAAGGGGATAGGATAGACTTGGTCAAACAGAACATATCGAGACACACCCACATACTACATACAGAACCATTCAAATAGTTTCAACTGTTCAAACAATAGATGGAAAACATATTCAGCACAAAAGTGATGGGAAATGCCAACCAAATGAAAGAAGCTAGATTAAAACCAATGACCGAGCAGGAAAAAAAATTGGACATTCAGAATGCATGTGTGTTCAATGATTCCAATATCTAAAGTGCGTTTCAGCTAGACTCATAACTCAAAGAAGAATTCACATTGATGAGTCATGCATGAATAAGCTCAAATGTCGTGTCAGATTGGCACATAGATTTGTCAGCTCACCTTGATAAAGATCGAATGGAAAACCACTGATTGCTAATCATACTTTAATTTGCTACAATCTGTACATGCAACAAATAAAACCATGAATTATTATTAATGAATATATAAGACTCATAATCAATGAAATGTCATATAGAACTAAAACAAATGCTGAAAAAGTAGAAAAAATGAAAGAAGAAATTGCATAAAGAAATTTTGTTATTAGTAGCAGTAGATCAAAACATGTATGTATACATCCTTGCACACTAAACTAGTTGAGAATAAATAAGAATGTGATTTGATCGTGGTCAAACAGATCCAGAAATATCACCAGATAAAGTGTGATATTCAAAACAATTAGTGCATTTGGAATTTGAATTTAAAATACTACTAAAAATCATACCTTCTCTTAGAAATATGAATGACTTTATTCATTGATTAAAATTATTTTAATTGGTTATTAAATGACTTATAATGAGATATTTATTACAAAAAACCATTGTTGAAATCTCAAGAAATATCTTGAACTCAAATTCCATAGAGAACTACTTCAAACATCAGGTTGATCTATGTACGTCATCTTTAAACCTATTTTTCCACCTCCCCAGTCCGCCCACTGGCCAGCCCCCCACTGCCCCTCCCCCCTCCCCCCCTGCCCAGCCCTCCCACTGCCCAGCCCCCCCCCCTCCCCCCTGCCCAGCCCTCCCCCCCTCCCCCCCCCCCCTCCTCCCCTGCCCAGCCCCCCCCCCCCTCCCCCCCTGCCCAGCCACCCCCCTCCCCTCCCCACTGCCCAGCACCCCCCCCCCTCCCCCCCTGCCCAGCCACCCCCCTCCCCCCTCCCCCTCCCCCTCCCCCCCCCTGCCCAGCCCTCCCCCCCACTGCCCAGCCCCCCACTGCCCAGCCCCCACTGCCCCTCCCCCCTCCCCCTCCCCCTCCCCTCCCCCCCTGCCCAGCCCTCCCACTGCCCAGCCCCCCTCCCCCTCCCCCCCTGCCCACCCCCCCCCCCCCACCTCCCCCTGCAGAAAGTTCATGAAAAAACAATTTTATTATTAAATCAATCAAAGCATATTAGTAGCTAGCAAAACATATTTAATGACAAGTATTTAATGACAAGAGGAGTTCATGATTGAATAAGTAGGGAAAAAGAGAAAAAGGTCTTCCTTGAGATGTAAACTAAAGAAAAAAGTTAAAAAAGACACTCCACATGGAAAGTAGTGCAGGGGGGAGGGAGAGGGTTGGTTGGTGCAGCAGGGAAAGGGGGAGGGGCCAGTGCAGCAGGGAAAGTGGGAGGGGGAGGGGCTGGTGGTGGGGCTGGGGAAGCATGGGGTAAGGGGCTGGTGGGGGTGCAGTGTGGGGGGGGAGGGGCTGATGTAAGGGAAGGGGGGAGGGGGAGGGGCTGGCTGGTGTAGTGGGGGGGGGGGGTAGGGGCTGGTGGGGGGGATGGGCTGGTGCATGGTAGGGGGAGGGGCTGGTGCAAGAGGGGGGAGGGGGAGGGGCTGGTGCAGGGGGAGGGGATGTTGCAGCAGGGGGTTAAGGGAGGGGCTGGTGCAAGGGAAGGGGGAGGGGGAGGGACTGGTGCAGTAGAGGGAGGGAAAAGGTACACCCAACCATTTAAGAGATTTCATATTTAGCTACCTAGTTTTATCCTTTACCTTTAATACCATGACAATTCTAGACTAAGAACAAGAAACCACGTGCATTTTATTTAACATAACTAATCTGTTTCATATTAATTTACAATTCATTAATCATCTTCAGGCATTGAACATTGGAGGGTCTAGTGGAAGGTGATGGTAGTGACTTCGCTAATCAATTCATAATTCAATAGGTAGCTTATACATGGAGGCTTATCATTCGAGTTATAAATATAAAACACAATATAATGATGTCTCTATAGTTTCAAAACACTAAAAACCATATATGGCATATAATCCTTCATGAGTTTGTTGTATTTCTAGATGAAACCACCACCAACAATTTACGTATGTAGAAATTTTCATTTAACACAGTCCTAAGTAATATAATCAAGAAATATTAATTCAATAAATTATACCCTATTAAATCAGCATGACAACACGAAAATTTCCAAAATGATGGAAACCATGAAAATATTTATAAAACGCATACCATAAGGAGATGTTGTTCATATGGAATACAGGGTTTATAAAGAAGATAAATGATGGAATACATAAAAAAATCATGTTTGATGACCCCATGCCCTTCATGCGATCTATCAAGAAAGCTATAGCATAAGGAGATGCTGTTCATATGGACATTTTAGAGTAGACACCACTGTTCCCCTGGGTATGACACTTTAGTTCTAGATTCCCTCCTTCCCAATACTTTTATGTCCTTCAAATAGAACTCATCACTAGTATATCATCCTAAATTAGTAGTCTTTGTCAGTTATATCCAATGAAAAAAATGTAGTAATATAAAACATTGTAAATGAAAACAGATTCTTTAAATAACAATCAGAGGAAGTAAAAATTATCTCTAAGATGAATTTTTTTTGAAGAAGGTGATGGATTGGTAGACCATGAAACCACAAAACCAGGGGTTTAGTCAAACCCAAATCCAGAAGCCAAAATTCAGTCTAGTAAAGCAGGCAGATCGGCTCCCAAATAGACCAAACAACAGAAATGAATTCAAAAAAATACCCAAAGATTCATACCCAGATTTCCACTTATGATGACTGATTATTGACTAAATAAACAATGCAGAAGATAATTTGTGTAGTGATATAAGAATAAGTGATTAGTTTCAAAAGAATAAAAAATTAAGGAGAAGAAATTCTATACCTATATAGAATGACTTGGCCGGGAAATTGTCTGAGGAGAGGTAGCTGCGAGGGAGAAGCGAGGACGCTGCTGGAGCTTGGGGAAGTGTAGCGAAGGCTAGGATGTTGAGGCGGAGGAGAAGGGCCGGAATTCCAGGTCGGGAGCGGAGGAGAAGGCGGGAGGCGAAAGCTGTAAAGGGGATGAGATGGCCGGGAATCGGTGGTCGGATGTCCGGGAGGCGGAGGTCAGAGAGGGGAGTAGAGGGTTGGGAGGCGAAGGTCGGATAACCGGGAGGCAGTGGTCGGGGAGGGGAGGAGAGGGCCGGAGGCGGAGGTCGGGAACCTAGGGTTCGAGCGGGGAAGCGCGAGAGTGAGGAGGAGAAGTTCCGATTGGGGAGCGCGAGAGTGAGGAGGAGAACCCGATATTCGGGTAAAATTGTGAATTGAATACCCACGGTTTTAATAAAACCGTGGGTATTGATAAACAAAAAAGGCCTATTCCCACGGTTTGATAAACCATGGGAATAGATGCGTGGGGATAGACCAGTATTCCAGTAGTGATTATAACAACCATGAACTTTATTACACACTTAAACATGATTTATTACATAAAATTGTACTTAATAAAACTATGAATATCTAGAGGTCTAGTGTCTTAGAAAATTAGTAAAATTAAATGGAAACTTATGAAATAAAAATATGACATCTTTATTGAAAAATTCTTTTAGATGACCACAATATTCCTTCGTACTTAGAATTACATGGGATAACATGAGGATATACATAAGAAAATGGTGAGATATAAAGACCAGTAAGGGAGTAAACAAGGCATAGCATGAAGAATACAATACATGTGAGTAAACAGGCATATTAATGGTGCATAAGATAAACATTAATGTAAAGTCATGATATATCATGATTATCATAACATGGAGATGTTGCAACAACATTTAACATGATATTAGCATGAGACAAGGCTCATTGCACATGGAGCATGAGTAAACCCTCGTTTCACTTGAATTATCATTAGTAAACTCATATTTTACTTGAATTTGCTTGAGTAAACCCTCATTTCATATGGCGTACCATGATACTATTCTTTACCTAATGCATTAGAGCGCTATCAGGGTGCACCCTTCTTAATTATTTCATTTCATTCATAAGTGTGCCACATGGATCATACAACTCATAATCATTCAACATCATCATTTATTCTACAATAAAGGAATGAAAAATACATACATGAAACTCTATAATAAATAAGTAAATGTGCATAAAGGTGAATACCCTTTATAGATAAACGGGCATGGTATTTACTACATGATGACTTTAGCTTGGAAAATCACGGTGCAATTTCAGCAGCATAACGACATGACATAAGAATTCATAAAAATGGTTGATGAGATAGAAAAGGTTATATCATAATATTTACATTAAATGGATAGTAATGGGTTCATATAGATACATTTCTCAACATATGTAATGGAATTTAGATGCATAATATAAAATAATTTCTTGAATGTAAATGAGGAGAGACAAATCCCTTACGGAATTTCGGCATGGTAACGAGTGTACATGGTAGGCATTAATGAGATAAAAAGGGGTATATCATCATTAAAACATTAGGAGTGAAGTATAGGGGATGTTATAAATCATACCCCAACATTTTTAATTGAAAATAAAAGAGCATAACAATATAAGTAAAATTGGACATAAATAAGGAAGGAAGAAATCCCTTACTTGGAATTTTGATCCTAAAGGATTCATAAAGGCTTGAGAGAGACTTATATGGAGATAGGGGTTCCTTGGTAGGATTATATAGAGATTAGGTCATGGTTGTTTCAAGATCCAAATGGTTTGAGTGAAGAGGAATGGGATATTGAGTGAGTTTATATAGGAAAGGATACAGAATTCTTTATTATTTAGGTTTTAGACAATACACATTAAACTAATCAAAACCACAAACCAATTCTTGGTTTTTTCCCCTTGGTTTTTTCAAAAGGGGAGTGGAAAAAATTATTTTATAAGGCTAATGGCCAAACATAATAAAATATTTGGCTTGCTTATGTTGATATGAGTCACACTCTAAAGGAAATAATTTTTAAATGTTAAAATGTTTTATAAGTCTTGGATGGTCCACTAAGGCATTGTAAAATTAATAAAACAAATATAAAATCACAATATTTTAAAGGTAAAACATATATTGGCCGATTATACCTTTTATAATATTTTATTACATCATTATTGAGTCATTATGATGTCATAAAACGCATTATATATTTAAATGGTGCCTAGTTTTTACCCAAAAATTTGACTGTCTAATAAAATTATAAACAATTCACCATTAGATAATTTCAACATCCTTAATAAAAAAATATTATTCATTTTATCTAAATAATTTTCTAAATATTTGAATTTTTAACTTTTAAAATAAAAATTGACATTTATCAAAAATTCATGGGTTTTGAAAAAAAAAATAGTTTTCAAATAAAAATTAAAATGGTATAAAAATTATATGATCATTTATATTTAATAAAAATTAATTTAGAAATAATATTTTATTAAAATATTATTTAATTTAAAAATCCATTAATTCATCAAAATATATTTCTGAATTTAATATTAACTAAAAATACTATTTGTGCTTTAAAAACTATTTAAAAATTAACAATAATAAAATGAATGCATATTTATTAATATATAAAAAACTAATGCACATAATCATAGTTCTATTGTCTTGTTATATAACTCCTTATAACACCCGCATAATACCTAAGGGTAAGGTGTGTGATGGTGACAGGATTTTGGGGTGGCTCGGATAACATCACTTGGGTGGTAATCTCTATTAATTTACACTTCTCTCATAGGAGGTTTTGTTCAAGCTTAACGTGTTGAAACTCTTCTTGGGCTTGGTAAAGAGAGAAGCCCAATGATTCTACCTCCTTTTTGATCTCTAAAAAATGGGCTATGTATGGAGAAATTCTATTGGATGAGGTTATCACTTCCTTTTTCTGAGTAGATTGGATTTTTTGAATCCCTATATTTATATTAATCATGTGATCACTATTCAATGGCTATATTAGCAACAGTAAAAATTATTAATGGTATTTTGAAATCAAAAAACATAAAACCAAGGAAGTGCATATGTTTTATATAACCATTTTACATAATAAGACATTTAATTAGATCAAGTGGAATTTTATTTAATAAAATTTTGGGTCGTTACAATCTTACCCCCTTAAGAAATTGTTCCCTCGAAATTTCCTTTTCCCACACTAAAAAGATGAGGGTAAATTTTCTTAATCACTTCCTTTGATTCCCACATTTATTCTTCAAACTTGTGGTTTCACCAAAACACCTTGATGAGGGGCATTGTCTTATTTTTTAGAAATGTTTCCCTATAATCTAAGATCTTCACCAGCTTCTCTTCATAGGAGAGTTCATTCTCCAATGGTACCACCTCTAGATTGGGTACATGTGATGGGTCAGGTATGTACTTCCTCAAGAGTGATATATAGAATACATCATGTACTTGAGACAGGTTTAGTGGGAGTGATAGTTGATAGGCCACAACTCCAATGCGATCAAGGATCTCATAAGGCTTGATTTACCTTGGAATAAGCTTTCCCTTATTCCCAAATCTCATAAATATCTTCCACGGTGATATGCAGATGAATAACATGTATCCAACATCAAACTCTAGGTCTCATTGATGCTTATCAACATATCTCTTTTGTCGACTCTAAGCATCTTTAATGTGCTGCTGGATTATCTTAACCATCTCCACCATTTCTTCAACCATTTCTGGACCTAGGAGTTTTTTCTCCCCAACTTCATCCCAATATAATGGTGTTTTTCACCTCTTCCCATAAAGGGATTCATAAGGCTTTATTTGGATGCTTGAGTGTAAACTATTATTCTAAGAGAACTCAAGAAGAGGAATATATTGATCTCATCCTCCTTTGAAGTCCATTGAGCATGCTCTCAACATTTCTTCAAGTGTTTGGATAGTCCACTCATATTTTCCATCAATTTAAGGATGATAATCTATACTGAAGTTCAGCTCAGTATTCAGAGCGTGTTGGAGACTCTTCCAGAACTTAAAGTTGAATATTGGATCTCAGTCAGATACAATTGATAGTGGTACTCCATGAAGACTTACCACTTATCTGATGTATATTCATGCCAGTATATCCAATGATAAATCCTCCAAAATTGTAATTAAGTGTGCAATATTTTTAAGACGGTCCACAAAAACCCAGATAGCATTGTTTCCTTTGGATTTCTTTGGAAGTCTGGTGATAAATTCCATGGTGATGTTCTCCCATTTCTACAATGGTGTGGGTAAAGGTTTCATCATACCCTTATACTTATTCCTCTCAGCCTTCACAGGCTGACATACAAGGCACTTTGATGTATACTCAGTGATCTCCTTCTTCATGTTATCCCACCAATAATGCTCACATAAATATCAATACATCTTTTTGTTTCTTGGGTGAATAGAGAAATTTGAACTACGTACATCATCAAAAAGTTCTTTATTTAACTCTGGATTTGATGGAACACATAGTCTTGACCCAAATCTCACAATTCCTTCTTCATTAACATTGAACTCTAAGGATTTCCGTTTTCTGATAGGTTTCACTTTCTTCTGAATTATCACATCATCCTTTTGAGCATCCTTTAACATTTCCAAAAGATACAGTTGAGAAATAATTTGTGAAAGGATTTATTATGTTCCATTATTTATGATTCTCGTGTACATCTTTATAAAATCTAAGAAGATTGGATCCTTTTCAATTCTCATTAATTAAAGAGTTTCTAATTCCTTTCTACTTAGAGCATCCACCACCTTGTTCACTTTACCAGAGTGGTAATGGATTGAGCAGTCATAGTCCGTGATCAACTCTAACCATATTCACTGGAACATATTCAACTCTTTCTATGTGAATATATACTTGAGGCTTTTGTGATCCGTATATATTTCACACTTCTCCCCAAAGAGGTAATGTCGCCAAATTTTTAAAGAAATGATTACTACAGCCAACTCCAGATCATGTTTTGGATAAATTTTCTCATTAACTTTCAATTACCTTGAAGAATAGGCATTGAATTTTCCATTTTTCATCAACACGCATCATAGGCCCTTCTTCAAAGCATCACTAAATACCAAAAAATGTTATCCACTTGTGGGTAATGTGAGCATGGGTGTAGTGAAAAGACTCCTTTTCAACTCCTTAAAGCTCTCTTCATATTCATCACTCCAAGAAAACTTGACTCCATTCTGAGTTATCTTGGTAATAGTGTTTGAAAGTCATGGTAAATTTATAAAAAATCGGAGATAATATCTCGTTAACCCAAATAATCTACAGATATCTATCACAGATGTTGGCCTCGGTCATCCCTGAATTGAATTTTTCTGAGAGGGATTCGTAGATATCCCATTGCTTATGATGATATGAACTAGGAATGAGACTTCCTTCAAATAGAACTCACACTTGTTGTACTTTACATAGAGATTCTCTTTTCACAAGTTCTCTAGTACAGTGCTTAGATTCTCCTCATGATCCTTCTTGGTTTTGGAGTATATTAGAATATCATCTATAAAGACTACCAAAAATTTGTTGTGGTAATCTATAAAGACTCTATTCATAAATTCTAGGAATATTGATGAATAATTAGTGAGTCTAAAAGGAATTACTATGAATTCATAGTGCCCATACCTTGTATGAAAAGAAATATTGGGGATATCCTCCTTCTTTAACCTTACTTGGTAATATCCCAACCACAGATCCACTTTAGAGAAGTATTATTCTCCACATAGATAATCAAAAAAGTCATCAATTCGGGGTAGAGGATACTTTTTTATTTATCATGATTTTGTTGAGCTCATGATAATCAATGTAAAGGTGCATTGACCCATCATTCTTCTTAATGAAGTGGACTGGTGCACCCCCTAGTGAAGCACTTGGTAATATAAACCCTTTATCTATATTATCCTATAGTTATTTCTTTAGATACTCATGCTCCACAACAACCATTCTATATGGAGTCTTGGATATTGGAAAATCTATGGGTATAAGATAAATCGAGAATTCAATATCTCTTCTTGGAGGAAGACCTGACAATTCCTCAAGAAACACTTCAGAGAATTCCATCACAACAGGAATGTCTTTAAGGATGGTTACATCCTTTTAATCAATCATCTGAGAAAGATATGCATTCTCATAGGGTAGTAATATCCATTCTTGAGATGGTGGTGATAAAGAAGATTCATCCTCCTCCTTGAACTTGTATAGAATCGGGGGTCGATTCTCCATATGGAGAGTGATTTCCCTCTCATAGAAATTTATGATGGATCTATATAAGTAAATACAATCCATGCCATGAAATGAATCAAATTCCATAAGAGGGAGTATAAAGAGGTTAACTAAAAAGTTCAATCCACAAATTTTGATAGGGGAGGAGTTATATTCATGGGGTGCAATGATTTCCTCATTTGTTGTTCTCACTGATATATTTACTTCCATGATTTTTGGTGGTGTTGGGATTGTTCTAATAAATTTTCAAGATATAAAAGAATGCATATAAATAGAATAAAAAATTAGGTTTTATATTCTTGAATGAATAGCTAGTGTACCTATCACCACTTCATTGGCAGGTTCTGCTTCAGCATTAGTGATGGAAAAATATCTCCCGTGCTACCTTGGAGGTTGTTGGTTACCTCTAAAAACCCTTAGCTTAGGGAACTGGTTTTCAAAGTTCCATGGTTATTTGTAGTTAAAGCAATGAACAATGTGTTGAGGGTCGAATGGAGCATTCCTCTCCTCTATCACAACAGTAGGTTTTTCATGTTAGAAATTAATGGCCAGGTGACCTTCTCTTCCAAACCTAAAGCATTTCCTCATCCCCTTCTGGCAATTTCTGGGGTGCTCTTTTTTGCAACTTTGGAAAGTGAGGTACTGTAATTTCTTATCACTATTGTATTTATCCATCAAACCACCAGAATTAAAGTTCACTTTCCACTTCTTATACCCATGATACCCCTGATATTCTCCAATCTCCATTTCAACTCTTAGGGAACATCAGACAATTTCATCATAGTTATCAAAGTCACGGATCATAGGGATTTCAATAGACTAGGTTTTATCCCACCAAATAAGAGGTCAACCTTGCATTTGAGGGAAATGAAAAAGCTGAAGGCATATCGTGAAAGCCTTGTGAATTTTTTCCCGTATGCTCAGATGGATTCATCGTCTTTTTTCTTGAGGGAAAGGAAGTCCCTTTCCATCTTATGGTGGGGGGTGCATGGAAAATATTTATCAAAAAACATTTTCCAAAAATACTTCCATTCCAACACCTCAATATCTTCCTTAGGCTTCATATTTTTTATCAATTTCCATCATTGATCAGCTTTACCCTCCATAAGATAATCAGCTAGAAGAACCTTCTCTTGTTTAGAACATTGAAGGATGGAGAAGATCTTTTCAATGGAGTTTATCCATTTTTTGGTGATTTAGGGATCATATGGTCCATTAAAATTAAGAGGCCTTTGAATTATAAAGCTCTTGATTGTGCCTTGTTCTTTATTAGGAAGTGTTGTATGACCCTCTTGACCCATGTTTCTATTCAAAACTTGACTTAACTGGGAGATTTTCATGAAAAAATTTGTGATTCCGGCTCCAATAAGATTGGGCATTTCATTAGAATAGTCATCACATTGATCTTCACATCAGTTGTTAGCATGATTCCTCCTATTACTAGACATTGGATGGAATAAAAGGAAAGTTAGTGGTAACACATAAATGGTAATCCAAAGACAAAAAGGGATAACTTATAAATTAAATTTATTTCCATAAATTATGAATTTATAGGATTCAATCTATGTTATCCATGATCTACTTCCCAAAATATATTATTAAAGGAATTTTTTTATTCTGTTAATAATGCTTCATACTGAGCTCATGAATTTACCAAAGCATATCCCCCAGGAGTGTCGCAACCAAGAGTTAATCAAGACCTATTTTTGTGCACTATTTCTTGTTCAAGTCTAGCTCAAAGTAGTGTTTTCAGGTTTTACCCCTAGATATATATGTGCCAGAGCCACCTCTACTTGTTCATATCCAAATAGGGATGTATTTTCTTGATAAACCACATACTCTATAATCACAAAAATTTAGGGAAGTTTTACTTATACTTATTCTTATCCCTAAGGATTTCACTAGGATTTTCTAATCCTAATCCCAAAAATAACTACAGCTATCCTCTGATACCAACTATAACAACCCTTCTCTTTATTACACACTTAAACATGATTTATTACATAAAATTGCACTTAAGACAACTCTGAGGATCTATAGGTCTAGTGTCTTGGGAAGTTAGGAACATTACATGACAACTTAAGACATAAAAATACAACATATTTATTGAAAACTTCTTTTACATGACCACAAAATTCCTTCATACTTAGTATTGAATGGGATAACTTGAGTATATAAATAATAAAAGGGTGAGCTATAAAGCCTAGTAAGGGAGTAAACAAGGAATAGAATGAAGAATAAAATAAATGTTAGGAAATAGGAATATCAATGGATCATAAGAGAAACATGAACATAAATTCATGATATTGCATTATTATCATAACATGGAGATATGGCAACAACATTTAACATGATATTAGCATGAGCCAAGGCTCATTACACTTGGAGCATGAGTAAACCCTCATTACACTTGAATTAGAATGAGTAAACCCTCATTGAACCTGAATTATCATGATGAAAACCTCATTTCACATGGATTATCACGATATTATTCTTTAACCAATGCATTGGAGCACTATCAGGGTGCACCCTTCATAATTATTTCATTTTATGAATAAGTGTGCCACATGGATCATACAACATGGAATCATTCAACATCATAATTTATTCCATGAAAAAGTAATGTGGAATAAATACATGAAACTCTATAATCAATAAGTAAATTTGGTAATTTTGAATACTTTTTATAGAGAAATTGGCATGGTATTCACTATATAATGACTTTGGCTTGAAAAATCGTGGTGCAATTTCGGCAGCACAGCGGCAAGACATAAGAATTCATAAAAATGGTTGATGAGAGAGAAAGGGGTATATCATCATATGTGAATGAAATGGACATGAATGGGGTCATATAGATACATTTCCAAACATACGTAATGTAATTTAGATTCATAATATAAAATAATTGCTAGAATGTAAATGAGGAGAGGTAAATCTCTTACGGAATTTCGATATGGTAATGGGTGTACATAGGAGGCGTTCATGAGATAGAAATGGGTATATAATCATTAAAACATAAGGAGGGAAGTATAGGGGAGGTGATAAATCATTCCCCAACATTTTTAATTGAAAATAAAAAGAACAAAACAATATAAGGAAACCTGGACATAAATAAGGATGGAAGAAACCCCTTACGTGGAAGTGTGATCACAAAGGCTTGGGAGAGGCTTGAGAGAGTATTGTATGGAAATTAGGGCACCTTGGGAGGATTATAGAGAGAGTAGGTCAGGGTTTGGTCAATCTTCAAATGGTTTTAGTGAAGAAAAATGGGAGATTGAGTGGGTTTATATAGGAAAGGAGAAGGAATTCTTTATTATTTCGTTTTTGGACACTACACATTAAACTAATCAAAACCACAAGCCAAAACATGGTTTCTTAACTTGTTTTTTTTTCAAAGGGGATTGGAAAAATGTATTTTATGAGGCCAATTGACGAACATAATAAAATATATGTATTTCTTATGAGGTGATGAGTCACGCTCTCAAAGAAATCATTTTAAAATGTTAAAATGTTTTATAAGTCTTGGAGGGTCCACTAAGGCATTGTAAAATTAATAAAAAATATCTAAAATCACATTATTTTAAATTTAAAAAATATATTTTTATAATATCACTTTTATAGTATTTTATTACATCACTATTGGGTCATTATGATGTCATAAAACATATTATATATTTAAACGGTACCTGATTTTTACCCAAAAATTTGACTATCTCAGAAAATTATGAAAAATTCACCATTAGATAATTTCAACATCCTGAATAAAAAAATAATATTAATTTTATCTAAATAATTTTCTTAATATGTTAATTTTCACTTTTAAAATAAAAAATGACATTTACAGAAAATTCATGTGTTTTGAAAAAAATAGCTTTCAAATAAAAATTATAGTTGTATAAAAATTATACAATAATTTATATTTAATAATAATTAATTTATTAATAATATTTTATTAAAATATCATTTAATTTAAAAATACATTAATTCATCAAAATAGCTTTCTTAATTGAATATTAACTAAAAATACTATTTGTTCTTTAAAAAACTATTTACAAGGTAACAATAATAAAATGAATGTATATTCTTTATTCTATACAAAACTAATGAACATTATCATGGTGTTATAGTCTTGTTACATGACCCTTTATAACACCCACATAATACCTAAGGGTAAGGTGTGCGATGGTGACATACTCTTGGGGTGGCTCGGATAACATCGCTCGGGTGGTTATCCTTATTAATTTCCACTTCTCCTATAGGAGGTTTAATTCAAGCTTAACGTGTTGAAGCTCAGCTTGGGCTTGGTCAAGAGAAAATACCAGTGATGCTACCTTATTTCTGATCTCTAACAAATGGGCTTCGTATAGAGAAATTCTACTAGATGAGGCCATCGCTTCCTTTGTCTGAGTAAATTTGATTTTTTAAAGCCATATATTTATACTAATCATGTGATCACAATTAAACAGATATATTAGAAATGGTAACAATTCTTACTGGTATTTTGAAATCTAAAAACATAAAACCAAGTATGTGCATATGTTTTATATAACCATTCTAGATAATAAGACATTTAATTAGTTCAAGAGGCATTTTTATTAATAAATGTTTGGTTTGTTACAAGAATGGTTAGCCTTCATAGTTAGTTGTAACCATATGGTTCCCATGTGGGTGTTACTATCCATGTATATAGCCAATTTCATGTCCTCCACACAGTATAACAATCCATGCAGAGTACCCCAAAATCTGTTTGGGTCTTGGTGCATGTTTTTTGTGAGTAACATGGTTTGTCCAAACCATGTGGTTACTAAGGAGAAACTTTGAAGGTGGTTCCTCGCCTAGAAATTATCCAACACATGGTTGGTGTATGATTTAGAAAAATATGTGACTAATCCATTCAATTTTCCTATGTATAGGTATTTTGGTGTTCAATGTTGGAAAATGGTTTGTAAAATCATGAAAAAAACCATGAAACCTCTTCACATACATAAATTTTTTGTATTTCCAAAAATAAACTCTATAATTATGATTGGTTTTACCACTATTCTCACCATATGTGTCATAACACCCTTGGGAGCTCAAATAGGTGCTCCAACCTCCTCCTCTCTTGAATATTCACCTTCCATTTGGTGATTTTGAAGTGGTTTGGGGTATTTCTTCATCTTTTTTACTCTTTTTCTCTTATTTATCCCTTTTTTCTCGATTTTGGTTTCCCCTATAGACCCTAGAGTAGTTTATTTAAATTCTAGAGTTTTGGGTGGATATAATGTTAGGATTTTTTTTGTCTATGGTTCTTACACATTATTTCTATTCATGTGGGCATGGTCTCTATTGAATGTGATGATTTATTATGTGATTTGACCTGACTGTAATCTCTTTGAGGTATGTGTTATTGTATAATTTTTTCTTTTTTGAACTAAAATGTGATTGTGATTTCTAAAATCCCATTTTTATGTAAGTATTATTATATATTATAAATTTTTTATTATTTAAAACCATTTTATTTTTTTGATCTTGGAATAAGCGGTTACTCTTATAAATTACATGTTTTCAGGTTTTAAATGTATGATTTTTTATTCTAAGCCATTATGAAATGCCCGTATGGATTTTTGAATTTTTTTTAAATGAAAATTTTGTATTTTGATATGTCTTTAGTTTTAAAATAGTGAAACTATGTTTTAATGGGAATATAGTTTTAATTAAGTTTTTAACTTCAACATTTTTTATAAAGGGGTTCCTTATAGAATTTAAAATGATGATTTGAAATGTGTGTGTGTTTTACCCCATGTAAAAAATCCATAATGGATTCTTTAAAATGGTTTGATGTAAATGAGGGTGTTGGGACATTTTTTGGTTTTAAAAGGTTAAAACCCATTTTTTATAGGAGGATTTTTAATAATTTAAATAGACTATTTGATTTCAATCATTTTATATTAAATGCCTTGATGTGAACCATTATTAATTGATAAAGGTCTTGGATTGTTTTTATTTTAACATATAGTTTGGAACTTTGGTTATAAAATGGTGATAATAAAATACAATCCTTGATTTCCCTTTAATTTTATACCCCCTCTTTGGGTTATTCATGGGTTGATTGTTTCTCCACATTTGCAGGAGTTTTATTATTATTTCGTGGGTTCATTTTTTATATTTGAGGTGGGGGTATTTGTTGTAGGTTGTTATGGGTGAGGGTATCTTTGGTTATTCTTTTTCTAAAATTATTTTACTGTTTGTTCCTACACCTAACTTCCTTCTTGGCCTTGGGAAATTAGGTACTATGTAGAACATCTAATTTTTGTGTTAGTTATCTCACACATAGCAAGTGTAACACCATTCGATTTATGTGAAAATGGATTTTTTGGGGTTTCATCCCAATGAGGATTATGTGGGATAGTTATATGAATTATGTTTTAGACTTCAATTAAAGTTGGACATTGTTTTTCAAGTTGGTAAAATAATATACAATTAGATTCTTTATATACTTGTAATATCATGGTAGATTCCATGACACTTTGGACATTAATATTGGTTAGTTACTAAGTGGGGTTTAATTTTAGGATTTTTGTATCATTTCTAATTCTTGTAATGTTGTTTCACCCCTTCCTTATTTATATTTGATATATGTTGTGTGATTCATTGTTTATTATTTGTTTTTCTTCACTCATGTGTGTATGATGGGTTATTTGGTTTAAAAATTTAGTATTCAATGATGTTTCGGAACCCATTTTCATATTAAAGGATCTTGTGTGACTTCTTGAGGTTTATTTAAAAATGGATGATGGATTTATAAATGGTTTCTTGGGTCAATGAAATGTATTATGTTACCAATTAAATTTAAATAAAACAAATTATTTGTTTTTTAGAGATGATAACAGTGTGTATGGTTTTGAATTTTCCTAGTATGGTGAAATATTTTTCATAACATGTGAGCTTGGTTTTTTTTAAGAGAAATTTTCTGAAATTGTATTATATATTTTTTGTTTCTATAATGTCATATGTATGAAAATTTTACATTATATCCTTATTTTTGAACTAGAATTAATGAACTACCTTAGGACACATGTTGTGAAGTTTTGTAAAGTTTTAGTGATCTATAGGGATTTATACCGCACACATATATATTTCAGCTTCCAGGTTCTTAGTTGGATATTTTTTCACTGATCTTAGTTGAAGTGTGGTGAGTTGGTTGGTGGTGAGAAAAAAAAGGTTGCATGAATATGGTTCGGTCTCAACTCAAGTTAGTATATTTTATTATTATTGTGTACCTATTTTATTTTGTTAGTCATGTATCTTCATTGCATTTTTATTTCCTCCTATTTTGGATGGTTTTTATGTTTATGAAAATGGTTTGAATCATAGTTGATTTTTATGACCTGTTTAGAATGTTTATTTATTTTGGACCATTTATTTTTAATTCTGATATATTTCATCTCTGATTCAGGTGAAATCATTCCTAATTGAATTCCTATGATTCTTGGAAACTATTTTCTATCCCACGGGGATCGGGAACACCCTTCAAGCCTTATAAAGGATCAGGTTAGGTGTTGGATGTGGGGGAAGCTAGGTCTGGTTTGATACAATATGGTATCAGACCTTAGGAAATCAATGGGACCTAGATTTTTCATCCCATGTCAATTTAGTGGTTTATGTGTCTATGCAAGAGGCCCATGATATTTGGTAATGTCTTGGTAGAATAGAGACTAAAGTATTCGGAGCCTAAAATGTAAGGGTGGGGAGATTCTAGCTTTCTCTTACTCACACCAATTCTCTAGCTTCCAAGGGATGATGGGTTTTATATTGTGAATTCAATATTGTTTTAGTTATTTCTGATGATATTTGATTTTTTTTATCCCATTTGATTTTGTAAATGATATTGGGGATCACACCTTGGTTTAAGGGTAAAAATGGAAGAGAATTAGATCAAAACATTTAACTCACATGGTTTGGAAAACATTGTGGTTATTATGTGGTTGAGTCTTCCTACATTACATGTTGTGTGACATGGTTGGGTCAAAGTTCCCCAACCCATGTTTCCAATGAATGTGAAACACTATAATTTTCCCAATTAGCATGTTTTTACTCCTTATGATTATAGTTCCTCCAAAGGTAATTCTCCGTTGATGGATCTGGATTGATGTGTTTGTTAATTCTCTTTATGTTTATGGTACATGTGAACCTTGTTTGAATTATTCTATAGTTTATTATTTTCAGTTTAGTTTAAAAAATTGTTTTCAATAATGGGGTTGTCTGTGAACTTATTTTTTTCAAATCATTTTTTTTGTGGAATACTGTTAAGGGTGAATTACCTTTCTTTTTTAGGAATTTTTTATGATTTATTTCTTTCCATTAAATTGTATGAAGTATTTTTTGAATAAAATTTGAAATCATTTCCAAATTGAATTATTTGTGTATTTTAAATAAGTGTGGTTTTTATTTTGAAAAGGGGAAGTGGATTTAATGAGAATTATTTGGAAACTTGGTTTCCAAATTAAAATGGGATTCTGAAAGGGTTTCTGTGGAGTGACTTTTCTTGGTTGGGTGTGTTCCACCAAGGTGGTTTTTATAAAAAATGGGTTTTCTTATTTTCAAGAATTCACCTTATTGGGGGTTATTACAAATACTCCTTGGTGAATTTGGTGGATTCAAAAGAAAATATCTTTTGGTGTGAATTTTTTATACCTCATTTGATGGATTTTTTTTCTACGTTGATTTATATCCATTGAAGAATTTTTTTTGTTTATGTTTTTACACATGAGTTGTTCACCATTTAGTTTTTGTTGTTTTACCCTAGAAAGGTCAAAATAGTTTCTTTAGTCCAAATTCCTACCCATACATTGAGTGGAGTGGTGAATACAAAACATCCCTTGAGATATACCTCATTTAGGAATTCTTGGATCATCATCCACCTTTATTTGGTGGTGATGAAATGTCAGTGGAAATGGTGAGGTGTTTGGAATACATTGAGGTGATCTCCAATTCTCCCGATACACCTGATGATTCATGGGTGATAGTGGTTTAGAGATTAGTCAAAGGATTATTCCAAGTTTGGTGTGAATCGATGGTAACATATCTATTGCATGAAGGTATGTCTTAAGATCTCATTAATATGGCGTTCGTCTAGTGGTCCTTTCCTGAGGAGTTGAAATTAAAGAATTTTTTTAATCTATTAGTTGATTATTTAGTCTCATCTAATTCAAAGTGGATGTGTGGTGGGTGTAAGGGAAACATGGTGAGTGAGGAGTATAAGTAGTATGATCCAATTATGGGGGAAAAGTTATTTCTCATAAAGAGGTAAAATCTATGGTGTTCTTCTTATATGGGGATCTAAGAAATGTCAATCACTCCTTTCTAAAGTATCATCTAGTTTTCCACTGATGTGGTTGTTTGGGTCATCCTCAGAAGTTTTGTAATCCCAGATTTTGAAAGAGGAACTCGGTTTGATCCTTTAGGATGTTTTTTTGGGATATTTCCATTTATGGTTATAATCGTGGTTATGGATATTTATTTGTGTTCATTGGGATCTTGTTGATAGTTTCCTTTTTTGGATATGGATGGATTTGTGTGTTGTTTTTTATTCCCTGGTTTTCTTGTAGAGAAAAACTCCTTACCTTGTGGGTGGTTGTTGAGATTGTTATATTTTTTTCCTTTTTATTTTTTTCTATGAATTCAATTTCATTGAGCCTCATTATTTGGGTAAACCATTATTGAGAGCATTGGTTATGAATATTATTATATCGAGACTTTACATGATCATTCATTTTAACATGAGAGAGTCCTTGGTTGCACGAGTGGTTACTAGGGTGTGTGATATTCTAGTTCAGTTTGTAATATTATCTAGTGTTTGGCTATGTCTATTCTATTCACCAGGTGAGGGTGATCCATATTTTTACCCTAGGAAATCTAGGTGTTTTGAAACCCAAAACGATAGATCATATCATTTTTTATATTTCTTATGGGTTTTTTCCCTTATATTAAGTTTGGATATGTCTATTCTATTGCACCATGTGGTTTATTTGTTGTTTGAGGATATGAATCTTTGTATGATTTTTTTCCAACATGATTGGTTAATTATAAATGGATGGTAGATTATTTTTTTCTGTCATGCTTATTAGGGTTTTTAGATTTTGGTTACGTTTATCTTGTTCTTGGAGACATTTTGGAATCTTATTGGTGATCGTTTCAATCATTTTGAGGATATTTGTTGTGGGATATAAGGTCTAGTTGTGTTGAGTGATTATTTGGGCTAGATCCTCCTAGGGCCATTCATTTCTATCATAATATTTTCTATAATCAGACATTTTGGGGGAAGAAAGTTTCATGGTGGGTACTTTTTGATACCCATCAGTTCATGGTGTTATTTATTTGTTATTATTTTATATTTCCTTATGTTTTTTGGAGTCCTTATTTGTTGTAGGAATGAATTTCATGGTTTTGGGGACTTTTTTGGAGGATCACAGTTAATAGTAATAGTGTGGTTCCTATTCGGGTGGGACTTTCCTTGGATTGATACATTTTCATAGCCTATTAATTTTTTGATAAGTCGTGAGGAGATCCCTAGAAGTTGTACAGGGATTGGGGTGTGTTTGTGTTGAGGATCATGGTTTTTTCAAACTATGAGATAACCTAATAGAACTATAGATTTGGTTTCTATCCTAGACAATGTCCAAGGCACGGTTGGAACACAGCTTCAAAAATCACGAAGTAAATCCATTTGGGTTCCATATATATAAGTAGTGGTGTGCATAGGATTAGTTCACTATTTAGAAAATTATGTATCCAAACCGTACAAACTTTATAAGTGTTTAAATTTTTAGGTATTTACCAAAATAACCACTCTAATTAAGATTTTTTTCATTCCACTTCTCACCCATATATCTCATATGACCAATGGGATCTCAAGGAGGAGCTCTAACCTCCTCCTCTCTTGAATTTTGACCTTCCATCAGTGATTTCCAAGTGGTTTGAGGTATTTCTTCCTCCTTTTCTCCCTTTTTCCATTACCTTTCTCTATTTTACTAGTTTTTCCTTCACATGAACCTTAAAACCCTTTTTCACAGTATTAGAGTTCTATATGGACCTAATTTTGGAATTTTGGGTGTATAGGGGTTTTAAATACCATTGATATTTCAATGGGTGTGGTCACCATTTAAGGGAATGAGTCTCTAGGTGTTTCGACCAGATTCTAATCTCTATGAGGTACATTTTACTATGAAATTGTTTTGTTTATGAACTCAAATTTTCTTGTGCCTTATAAATTCCCTTTTTATAAATGTATGATTATATTTAATACCTTTTTTATGATTTAAAACCTATATTTTGTGTTTTTATCTTTCCATAAGTGATTTCTCTTAGAAGTTATAGTTTTTCATGTTTGAAATGGAATGTTTTATTATTTTAAGATTTGTAAAATGACTTTATGGATTATGAAAGGTTTTTAAAAGAAATTTTGATATTTTTATTTTTATTTAGTTTTCAATGATGGATAACTATGTTTTAATGGGTATATGATTTTAAGTGGGTTGTTAACCTCAAAAAATTTTATAAAGGGGAATATTTTTAAATTTAAAATAATGATTTGAAACCTTATGGGTAGTGTCATGCCTAGATATAAACAAAAACATAGTTGGTTAATGGTTTGGAAAACCATTAAGTAGAGATTTATAGGTACCCAATGTATAGTTATAAGGTTGTGAACACTTGGTTTACAGTTTTTAAAATGATGCATCACAACCATGAGACATGTCTAGGTGTTTTTTTAATTTCTAAAAAATAACTTCTCTAATTAAGAGTTTTTTTACCCATATTATCCCCAATTTGTGTTGGATGACCCTTGGAATAACAATTGGTATCTCCAACCTCATCTTATCTTGAATCGTGACTTTCCTTTGTTGATTTCCAAGTGGTTTTGAGAAATTTCTTCCTCCTCTCACTTCATTATTTCAATCTCTATTTTAAATTGGTTTTGGATTCCCCCATTAACCATATACCTATTTTTTATGATTTTAGGGTTACATGTTGATATAATATTGGTATTTTTGGTGTCTATGGGTTGTAAAAACTATTTTTATTCTGTTGTGTGTGGTCACTATTGATAGAGATTCATTTTGAGGTGTTTCTACTCGATTATCATCTCTTTGAGGCGGGTGTCACTATAAAACATTTTCATTTTAAAATTAAAATGTTATTGATATTTATAGCTCCATTTTTAGGTATTTATGATATTGTGTGATATATTTGTGATTATTTAAGACCAATTTTTTGTGTTTTGAACTTTTAATACGTGGTTTCTCTTAGAAATTCCATGTTTAAATGTTTAAAATGAAATTTTTTATTATTCTAAGACATCATGAAATTATTTTATTGATTTTGAAATGGTTTTAAATGTAATTATGTGATTTTTTATCTGAATTTTGTTTTTAATGAGTGAAAATTATATTTTATAATGAATTTGGTTTTAAATTAGGTGTTGACCTCAAAATGGATTACAAAGGGGTTCTTTATTTAATTTCAAATTATGTTTTGAAATGTGTGTGTAGCTTAATCCTTGTGAAAATTACTTGGTGAATTATTTAAAATGGTTTGATGTAAATGAGGTCCCTAAGACTTGTTTTTGTGTTCAAAGGTTATAACCCATTTTTTAATGGTGCCTTTGGATTAAATTAAATTGGGGTGGGTGATTTCCATTGTTTTATGTTAAATGAATTGATGGGAACCATTATAAAAAGATAAAGGGTGTGGAATCCCAAGATGTGTTTTGGTTTTAATAGCCCAGTTGGCACTTTGGTTTTAAACTGGTAATTATGAAATACACCCCTTGAGTTCCCCTTGCTTATATACCACTTGTATGGGTTATTCATGAGTTGATTTTTTCTCCCCATATGTGTGAATTTTATTGTTATTTAATTGGTGCATGTTGTATATTTGGGGATGGGGGATTTTTTGTTTTTGGGTTTTAGGGGTTAGGGTAGCATTGGGTATGCATTGTGTGATATACTTGGATTATTTATTCCTATGCATCACTCCCTTATTAGTAATGGTAAACTAGGTAATAAGTGTAATTATTTGTGAAAGTATTCTCACACATTTCTTGCATCCAAATAGTCGTTCTATGGATAAAGTTCTTGGTGGAGGTTTTTATTACAATGAGGTTTATGTGGTCTAGTTAGTTGACTTGTGGTTTGGATTTCAACACATGCCAGTAGTTGGTTTTTGAGTTGGTATGCTCTTATACGATAAGACTCTTCACACGTTAGAAATTCAACAGTATATCCCAAGACATTTTCGGCTACTAGTGTGGGTAGTAATTGAGGGGGGTTTTATCTCATTCTTTTTCATATCATTCCCCCTTCCTTCATTATTGTGGATCCCCTTACACGATTACACTTGATATATTCCCTTTGAGTATTTGTGCCTTATTTTTTGTGATTGTCATGTGTTTGTGTGTGTGTAATAGCTTAATTATAAATAAAAGTGAGTTTTCAAAGATTTCTGAAAAACCATATTGAAAATAAAGGCTCTTATGTGTGTTATTAAGGTATACTTCAAAATGGGTGTTGGATTGTTAAATGGTATATTTAGATGACTAAATTTTTTAAAATGGTTGATTTATTTTAAATAAAACAAATGATTTGTTTTTGACAAATATTAATGTTTTGTATATTTTTTAATTTTCTAGGGTTGGGGGATTTGTTTTCAAAACTTCTGAGTTCTATTTTATAAAACAAATAGAAATGTTTTAAAAGTGAACTATGTAACTATTTTGGTTTCCATAAATTTATATGTATACAAAGATTACTTTCTAAATTTATTTTAAAAAAAAGCATTAATGAATTTCCTTATGAAATATGTTTCATCATTTTAATGGGTTATGGAAATGTACTAGTATTTTTTGCTCACTCCAATATATGTTGGCTTCCAGGTTCTCAATTAGATCTTGTTTCGCTCATCGTAGGCGATGATTGGTGATTTATGTAGTGGTGAGAAATATGAGTTTTCATGGGGATGGTTGGGGATTACCTAAAGTTGGGTTTTTTTGTTTTTTGTTTGTAGTTGTTTTATTTGGTTAGTCTTGTATCTTCCCTTATTTGTTGAATCCTCCTATTTTTTAATGTTGTTTATGTTTATTAAAATGTGTTAAATCATAGTAGTTTCTCATTATTTGTTTGGTATGTTTATTTATTTTTGAATTTTGATTATTTTTTTTGGTTTCCTTTTATCTAGGATTCATGAAAAATGAATCACAAAGGTATTTCTATGATTCTTAGGAACTGTTTTTCATCCCATGGGGATCGTAAAATGCCTTCGGGCATTGTGATAGATTTTTTTGGGTGTTGTTTTCATTAGAATATTGGGTCGGTACATTAAAATCTCAAACACCAAACATGCACAAACTATTCCCAAAATTTATTCTAAATCTTGTAACAAAAATAAAAATTTATTTCAAGGTAGATGAAAACTAAATTTCATGATATAAAATCTAGAATTATATGAAATGCTCTATCCTAGAAGAAAATTCCCATTTAAATTTTTGTATATAGTCATTCAAAATATAAAAAAAAATTATAACTATGAATATAATAGGGAATAATATTTATATAAATGAACAATTCAAATATTAAACTTGTGATAATAATTTATGCACACTTTCATAAATAAAATATCCTTATAGGACCTTTTATAATCTCACTTTTAACAATATGTACATTCAATAAATTTGAATATGAACACATTATACACTTTCCAATGTGAATTCAATCAAATTTATCATAATATGGAATTTCCTTTTTGAATATATGATATTATATGAATTATAAAAAATTTAGTATTTAATTTCTATTATATAAACCATTTACATAATCAAAATATCATATTCTTAGTTATTATTTAATATTCGGTTATATCAGTTATCAAAACACTTTTTTAATGTGACTTAAATTATAACCAAATAAATCCCCATTAATTTGAACTATTTAAAATTTGTTAATTGAAAATAATCATGTATATCATGTAAATTTAATTAATAAAAATTTTATTTATTTTCCAAAATATGAGACATTTATGAACTATTCATAAATAAATTATTATAATAAAAAATTTATAAATTAGCATGAATATACAAATTTTATATTCATTTCAAAATGAACCACATCATATATCATATTAATAGACATTTATATGATATTTCATGAATTATAAGAATTTTATAATTCAATATTTCTTATATAAACATTTTTATAAATTCTAAAAGTCACCTATTATGATATATAAATAAAAAATGTATTTCTATATTATAATAAATTATATTTTATTTTTTCAAAAGTATTTTGAAAATATTTATCAAGTAACCATAAACATTTTATAATTAGTTAATTTATAAGTCACTTTTACTGATTTTAATATATAGTTTTAAATAACTTTTTCATTTTTTATAAAAAAAAATTTAAACAATATAATTCAATTCATAATTGAATTATCTTGATTAAAATAATTAATTTTTTTATTTTCTTAAATAAGAGTTATAATTATGAAAATTTCATATTTGACAAAAGTTAATAATACAAATTTCATTAATATTTATCAATATTGTTTAAATTTTATAAAACATTTTATAAATAAGAATAACATAAATAATTAAATAAATTTTTTTATTTAATGTGTAAATATAAATTTTCAAATTTATTTCTAGTCTAGAAAATTTTCATTTTAAAATTTATATGAATTTGTTTTTCATAAACACGTTCATTCTTCAAATAGGACTACCCTTTCGTACCACTAATACATTTTTTATGATGATCATATAACCATATGAAATAGAAGAAAACCAAATATAGGTGGATATATTTTTAAGAATCAACATGTAAATAAAGCTATAAAAATAGAGTACTGCGAAAATGCCAATAGTAATAGTCTTCTTCTTCCTTAGTGAAGAATAATACTTGATGAAGATCACAAAGTAATGAAAAAACACCCTACCTCCATGGGGGAGACATCATATAATTTATTTTTTATCACATCATAAGGATACCCAAATAATTATTATGTGTTAGGAACTTCATCTAAAATGATGAACAATAGAGTGGTTGGAAGATTCAATTGAGAGGATTTCTCATTATTAGCTCCTTATAACAAGCAGGATCACATCCCTTTATATAGTCATATAAGATTATTTTCATTAAATGAAACACATCATTCATATTTATGTTTCTATATACATTTATTTTCATTTTCATTAATTCATTGAATCATATTCAGTGATTATTCATACCAATTAATCAATTCATAATGGATTGTACCTGATAATGAAATCATTCTGGAGAAATAAATAAATATAAAATATATATAATTATTATCTTATGTATTTAATAAAAGAATTTAATGAATAATATACACCTATATAATATCATATATCATATATATTAATATGTTATGTTCATCTCCAACATGATCATTATCTTTGATTAGGACAATTCATACCATTCACCCAATGGAAAACAAATGTATGATAGTTTCAAAATTCCACATTAAAGATATAACTTAAATCCCTTACCTCAATTATGATTCCCAAAGTAATAACCTCACAAGAGACAAATTTCAACCACCTTGGGTATAAAGCAAACACCACCCAGGCCAATTCATAGTGAACCACAATAAATACTCACTCCCAAATAGAGGTTTTTTCCTAAATTAAACTTCAAAAGAAATAAGAACAAGAACAAGGGATATTAAGGAGAAGAATGTGATAACTCAATCTAAGGGACATCGATCTAAATAAACCAAAGGGTTATAATCTCCAATGGAAAAAAGAGAGTATGGAGGAAGGTCTTCATGTTGTCCAAGATTAAAAGGTAGTGAAAGAAATTTGAACCAAAATACTTCATGTCCTAGATTTATAAATAAATTTCATGTGGCCTTCACCACTTTATGGTAACCTCTTACCATGTTGTGGTGACCTTGGGTCAAATTAAAACTCATATCTCTGTGTGAGATCCTAAAATCTCATGTTTTTTAAAAAAAACATTAAAACTCATTATGGCCATCACTACACCTTGAACCATGCCATGGTGTAAATACCCAATCTATTTCACTTCACCGTGACATTTACCATGGCTTGGTTAGCTCTTTGCTTCAAAATTTCATATAGGATAACCAATGGGACACCACATCTAGCGCTACACCCAATTTCCTCATTTTTTAGATCCAATTTTATACAGGCCATCCATGATTCCAATACACCAACCAAAATATCTAGACATGTTGTTTCACTTAGTCTGGTGTATTAAATACCACACAACCAACTAAAAAAATGAGACACACACTAAAACCAAAATTATAATCAAAACAGCCACCACCACACCCATCAAAATTATATGGTGTAACCTTAAGTTACCAAGACGCAAGTTTTAGCGTCCATAAAACCCCCAAAATCCCTCAATATATCCTCAATACTTGGAAGGATTCAAAGGAAATGGTGAAAAGGTTCGAGCCATTAAACACGAATCCCCCCATCATTGAAGTCTCATGTTGTCACCAGTATTAATATTGAGTTTGGCCTTTCATTTTATATTTCCCTTTTTGGTTGTTTAATTCAACACTTGAAAAAGAAAACTTCACCATTCCTAATGTGGAAATATATGATATTTTTCCTCTAATGACTGGTAAGAATCCATAAATTTAGAGGTTATAAAAATTAATTGGTAATAATGTACATGACACATCTAAAGATAATTAAATAAACAAATAATGATAAAGAAAAACAATAAAAAATAAGATCCAAAATCATTATTTATATTCTTAGTGAAGAAAAAAACCAATGAAAACAAATTAGAATTATGAGGAGACTATTATTTCTAATACGTCATCAATTTTTTAGAACACTACTCTAAATTTATCTAATATTATTTTAAAATATTATTTTTAGGGGATAATGACTACATTTATTTTTTTAATTATTTTTACAAATTAATAAATTTTAATGGGGTTAGAGGAAATAAATTTCACTATTTATTCACATGAATTGGTTTTTCATTGATAGTGAAGACTTATTCTAATATACCCAATGAATCGATGATATTATTGCAATATGTACTATTATTATAAAGAGAATAGGGTTGTTGATGAGTCTAAAAATATTTGAGTGTGGATCAAAATGATCATAGAAAATAATTAATGACTATTTTTTATCATTAAAATATTATTTATTTCATTAAACATCAAACTCACTACTACAATTTATGGTTTATGCAGCACTAGCCTTTATCAGAATTGGATAAAACTGCTATTAAAGGGCGTTTTTTATCAGTTCTAGGAAAAATCACTGATAAAGGGTACTTCTAGTAGTGCTAAAAAAGGAAATGATAAAAGACACCCTTATTAGTGCTTTTTTAGCATTGATAAAATTTCCCTATATCAGTGCTTTTTCTATAACTAATAAATGATATGTTTATGGTGATATACATAGAAAGAGTTCAAAGTAGACAATAGGAAAAACATTATAACTTATGATGTTATGAAATCAACGAGTTCAAATAAAATTTCAAAGAGTTGAACTCAAGGGATATGATTCCTAATTATAACTATTATTCAAACTATCATGCTTCATATATGTCACTCAATAAGTGGTTAATGGGAATAATTTATTAGATTTTCATAGAGGGATGTGATAGGAAATACATTTGGGTGTAATGTTTAAAATCTATTATGGTATAAACCTCATGAGTGTCATGTAGATCTCTAAAGATATTTATTATAATGGTTGTAAACATATAATGTTATTATAATAAAGTAAACCTCCATCTATCATTCATTAATTTGGGTTGTAATTTATTTTACATGAATAGTCGAATAATAAATATCCCCTGAAAGTACAAACATTGAGTTATCTGTAACTGATTATCATAATGGGGTATAATGGATTATGATTATATGAAAATTTTATCTTAAATAGATTCTTATAACTACTAAAAATGGTTTTATATGAGATATTGAGGAATAGATTTTTGAGTTAGTATGTAGAGACTTATTACTTGGACTTGTCCTCTATAGTATATCTCATGGAATTTCATATAGTCATAGGTATACTTAAGGGTGTATGCTTATTATCAATCCTTCTTATGTGAGGATTCAAAAATACCTTTCATGATAGAATTCATACATTTATAACCCACTTATGTGAGTCAAAATATGATATTAGCTAATATGGAGGTGGTTGGGGATCATGTTGTCAGTTTGAGTACAACCAATATGGGATTTATCAACTCGTATGATAGTAAAACACAACTAGAAATTCTTTGAATTAAATTGAGGAATTTATTGAACATAATTAGTAATTTAAAATATGATGTATCCTACTACTTGATAAGTGACATGTGTTGTGATTGTCAAATATATTAATGAAATATGATTCATTCATCAACTTGGTCAGTCGTTTTTAAAGAATCAATAAAATGATTATAGGATTATACTTGATTGACATGTTACATTTCTAGTATTCATACAATGTCATGCATGAAGGGATTTATAAGATATATATTATATATATGGTAAATCTTACGGTTGAAATATTCATATGGATATTTCATTATGTTTGATAGATATCGCACCGGACAATTTAACAGCATAAATATCACTGGTGTTTTTCTAAAGGTCGCTCTTTTCTAACTTTTATGAAATAGAGAATTCATAGATGTTTTAGATGCTACTAATTATTTCAGGGTCACATAGTTAGTCCCTTGGATAAGTACAAAATTTTTGACAATGTGTTTGTTCAAAATGAAGAGTGCTTGATGAAAAACCATATCAAAAGAGTTTGGATAGATACATAATGTGTTTTGAAGTTATGAATAATGTCCCTGTATGATTTTACTACTGGTGAGATATTGTTATATATGAAATAATCTATATATATTATATGAAATTATTTATATGAAGTGTATATTTAAATACATGCAATAATAAATATATATTTTTATATATTTCTTTTCCCCAGATGGTTTTATTATCAGTTATAGTCTGTTTTGAATGGATTAGTTTTCTTGTACTTTCATTGAACTTGATTCAATGAATTATGGAGATAAATGTATTTGGATACATAAATATAGTCAACATGTTTTTATTTAATGAAACACTTTATGGATGGATATATAATGTGATGTGATCCTTCCTGTTGAAAATAAGAAATTTTGAGTAAGCCTCTAATTTATTTATTTCATCCACACTATTTTTCATCATCGGAGATGAAGTTTCAAGCACCCCTTCAATATTTTGGTATCATCATGATACAATTTGGGTACATTAGCTGGTGTACACCCACATAGGTATGATAATTTTGTTTAATACTCTTTGGTCCTTGTCAATCATTCTCATTCATTGAGAAAGAAGAATACTACTATCATTTTCACATTCTAGGTACACCGTTTATTCATGTTTATTTATGCTTTAACTATAGAACACAGATCTTCATATGTTATGGGTTGTCTTCCACTTTATATGGTCATGTAATAGTCAAACAAAACCCATTGGTTGTATCAGAGGGTAGGCTTATTTAATGATTCAACACATATAATAATTTATAAAAAACCACATTTCAATTATAAAATGATATTTTTTAAAGCCATGAAATAAAAATAAAAAATAATATTTTATAATTAATTAAAAAATATTATTTAATTATTTCTATTATTAATATTTATAAAATGGTTTATAAAGTGAAAATAACATTAATGATCAAGGAATAATAAAAATTTTCTTATTAACCTTTTTCAATTATAAATATTTTCTTATTTACAACTCTTTTCTATGAAAATAAATAATATATTTATTTTAATTGACAGTGATATTCTAAATATTAAATGTTAATATTTCATGAAATATTTTTTTGATAAAATTAAATTGTGTGCTTTGTGATAAATAAATAATTGTTTTATTTAGATATCTAACCTAATGATATTTAGATAATATAATGATGAATATATAATAGACATTAATGTATAGAAAATTTTATAATTCATGAAATATCATATAAATTCCATTTAATAAAAAATATTAATGGGTTCATATTGAAGTGAATATAAAATTATTATATTCTTTTTAATTTATAAAACGTTTACAATTAGCATTAATATGTGAATAGTCTATAAATGTATTTTATTTAGGAAAATAAATAAATTGTTTACATATAAAATTTCATTAATATTCATGAATAGTTCATAATTATTTAATATTAAAATTTTAAAATTAATGGGGATTTAAATGGATATTATTTAACCCATATCAATTTTTTTAGTAATTGATATGATCAAGCTTTAAATAATAATTAAGTATATGATATTTAGATTATGTAAAGGGTTTTTTTAATAAAAATTTTATTATAAATAGTTTTAATTCATATAATATCATATATTTAAAAAAGGAATTTCCATGTTATGATAAATATTAAAGAATTTATATTATATAGAAAATAAATAATTCAAATTAAAAATTATGGAATATCTATAATTTTAAAGAATAAATTATACAAGGTTTTATAATTAGTGTTGACTTATGAAATAGTTTTTAAATTTAATCTCATTTTTTAAAAATTTAGTTTTTTATATATTTAAATGTTATTTAGTGATTTATTCATATATATAAATTTATAATATTATGAATAATTATATTCCAATGTTTATAAGAGAAGTTTATTCTAGGATAGATCCTTGTAAATCATGTTGGGTTTTATGTCATAAAATTTATTTTTCATCTACCTTGACCAAGGTTTTTATTTTAGTTATGACCATGTTAATAGTTTTTGGGAATAATTTGAGCATATTAGGCAACAGATATATCATGAGTTGAATTATATCTTGAGAAAAGTATCCACGTATAGAGGGGCATCACATTATATGACCTAATTTCCTAAAAGCATGCCTTTTCTTAGAAATGGAATGGTGTTGGATATCTATCGCTCTGGGATTAATCATGTGGAGTTCATTAATAATATATAACACTATACATTTACATGAATTATTCATGTAGCATATATATATTATGCATTTTTATATGTATGAATATACTTAATTTTTGTTTTTGGGTTATTACCATGGACTTGTGGATTTTGTAAAGAGTTACACATTAATTTGGTATGAACACCTTAATTTTTTTGTTAGAATAGGGATTTCAAAAACAAAATTGTTTAAAGAATGCATACTATAAAAGGGAATAACTCATGAGAAGATAATTTTTACATTGGGTGAAATAATTGTGAATTTAATATGAATATTATGTCTATTAAATTGATGAGACTGAAGAACCCTCAAATAAAAATTCATGACATTCCATCCATATAGACACTTTTCATCACCATGATCATCCAACCAGGTAGGTCATGCCAAGGTTGGGAACCTCTATATTATCTTTTTTAAGGAAAGAAATTAATAAGTGACCCTGGATTATTTTTTGGAGGGATCATGCTAAATATGGTTTCCCCTGGATCATCCTATGTTAACTTGTTTTTTCATTTTATTTGGGTTACACTATCAGGGACACCCTAATAGGATTATGTTATCAGAGTAATATAGTTGAGTGAATCCTTGTGATTGATTTGGATAAAGGTTTACCTTCTTAACTCTATGAGATTCAAAACTATTGTGGTTGGGATAATGCACTACCTAAATATCTAATTAATGGTAGAAACATTAAAGAGTCCTAGAACATATTAAAATATGAATATTGGATCACTAAATTCATATGATATGTGGTGTTGTAATTTTATTTGGGAGAACTATCATCAAAATTAATTAATAAATAAATTTAAAAAGTTATTTATATTCAATAAAAACTTGTGTTGTAGATAAATAAATCATCATCATCCACCTAAAATTTATATTAATTCTTGAAATGATAAAATTAAAGTAATAAACTCCCAATACTATTATCTTAAGAAAATTTCACAAGAAAGATAAATATTATATGTATTATAATAGTTCTATCTTAATTAACTAAGTGTGTCCGTTATTCAACAAGAAAATCAATATGTTTATAGTGGAATGGAATGATTCATTTAATGTTTCAATGGAATTGGATGGTAATTATCCTAAAAAGTTATAGTCTCATATACACTATGTGTGGGTATGTCTCTATTAATATATATGATTAAATATGTTTTGAGAGATATAAAACATCCTATAATTATTATTCTGGTTAGGGGATTTAGACTATCTTCATTTATAGATATATTTTGAAAAGGTGAATGAATTCAAGAAATGTTAACTTGATATTAACAAATATTGATAATAGATGAATTGGGCATATGATTCCTGGATTCTAGTACTGTGAGAATAATACAAGTGGGTAAATAACAAACTAGAATAAAATATGTTTTTTGAAATGGTTCGACGATGTTTCTTTAAGAAAATGATCAAGGTCTTCGAAAAGTATAGTTGTGAAGAAGTAATAGCAATCATTCAATGTGATTGGATCTTCTAAGATATATTTGAAGAAGTTGGGGAAATCCATGGAATTTCCATGATAGGTATGCATGTTATATAATTTAATTGTTAAATTTTTAAGGGTATGTGATACTAAGTGTATGTTTTATAGGTTTTGGAAATATACAAGAGTTTAAAATCAAAGTAATAATTTATTGAGATTATAGTTTTCATTAAATAAATTAAGTAAATAATTTCTACATCAAGGATTTAAATGTAAAGGAGTTCATTAAGATTTAATGAATATATGTATGAGATGTGCTTCTTAATCTCACTTATCTTATAATATTCAAGAATATTTTTGTTAAAATAAGGTTTTTTTATATGACTTAATAGATACACATGTTTTTTGATTCAATAATCTCTATAACAATATTTCAAAAAGGATATTTTTAAAATTTTTTATCCAAGATAAAATGTTTATAAATATATTTCTTAAAATATTTGTAAGTTTGTTCCTTACACCCATCGTTGGTATATTTCAATAAATTCTTCTTTTCAAGTAATAATGTTCAAAACACATATAATACCATATATGATATGTAAATAATAGTTTATTTGTTTAAAATTACAACTAAATGGAGATAAATTTTATTTCTTAAAACAATTTTTTTGTCTATTAGAAAAATATACCAAATAGAATATAATTTATAAAAGTCTAGTGGGAGAATGATTTACTTTATAGAATATAGAAGTTAAAAAATAAAATATTGTACTAGATATAGATTAAATGATTATTTACTTTATAATATAATTATTTATAAATGTGACAATAATGAAAAATGTAAATAGTTACATTTTTTATAGTTAGAAAGTTAATGTTGCTGTTAAATAAAGGATTATACTAGTCTAAGATTATAATGATTCTTTACTAAATATCTTAATGAAGTCTAGGATATGTGATGATAATAAAAAATAAAATTTGTTACATTTTGTTTCTATAAAAAGTAAATATCACTATCCTATAAATGATAATTCCAACTAATACTCAAATTATTACATTTTATTTCCTAAAACTATTTTAGGATATTATGGTAAAGGGAAATTTGAGTTAAATTTAGTTACAATAATAAATTGTTATCAATTTATCCTAAATGATTTTAGGGTATGATGGTAAAATAATAGTGAAAATAGTTACATTAGTTACCATGAAAATTTTGATATCACATTATCATAAAAAAATATTAGGATGTAATGGTAATGTGATAATATAAATATTTATATTACTAAAAATGAAAAACATTGTGTGAAAGGGATCAAAGGGTGATGTTGATATACTTAGAATGAGTTATAAGTGTATAATAGGAAAACATTACAACATTTGATGTTAAGAAATCAATGATTTTGAGAAAAAAATTAAAGGGTTGAACATAAGGAATATTATTCCTAATTCTCACCATTATTCAGACTATGTTTCTTTATAAATGATACTCACTAAGTGGTTAATGGGAGTAATTTATTATATGGTCACATAGGGATGAGATAGGAATTAAATTTGGATGGAATGTTCGGTATCCATTACTATAGAAACTATATGAGTGACATGTAGATCTCTAAAGTGATTGGTTTTAATAGTTGTAACCATACCATTCCATTATATCAAAGGAAGACTATATTTATCATTCATTAATGTGTACTTCAAATTATTTTACATAAATGGTCAAATGATAAATATCCCCTCAAATCACAAACATTTAGCTATCCCTAACTGATGATCATCATCGAGTATAGTGGGTTGTGATGATATGTAAAGGTTAACATGAATATATTATTATATCTAATACAAAGGTTTGTATATAAGATATTTAATAATAGATTCTTGTGGAAGTAAGTAGAGACTTATTACTTGGAAGGGTCTAATAAAGTATATCTCATGAAATATATTATGGTTATAGATATACTTAGTGGTGTATGATTATTGTCAATATTTATTATTTGAGGATGGAGAGATACCTAGCATGAAAACCTTCATACATTGATACCCTATATAGAAAAGTCAAAATATGAACTTATCTAATGTCAGGATGGTTGGGTATGTTCCTAATCATTTTTTTATTTGGATTGAAATAAAGATATGCTTTCTCAACATGTATGTTATAAAAAGACATCTAGACCTTAATTGAATGAGACTGAGGAAATGCATGGACATGCTTAGTTGTTCCAGATATGATTTATTCAATTACATGGATAAGTAACATGTGACGCTCTTATCATATAGATGAATGAAATGTAATGTATTCATCCACTAGGTCAGTCTTTTTTGAAGAATCGAGAAGATGATGAGAGGCCTATACTGCGTTTACATGTTCCATTTCTTGTGGTCACTCGATGTCATTTATAAAGGTATTATATTAGTTACATATGTTGTATATGACACATCTTCTAGTAGAAATGTTTATATAGGTATATGAGTAGGATTGATGGTGGTCACACCAGACCCCTTTGTAGCTTGAGTAGCACTAATGTTTTTCTTGAGGCCACACGTTATTTACGTCATTGAAATAGATATTTCATAGATGTTTTGTATGTTGTTAAGGATATTAGGGTCAAAAATTTAGGACCTTTGATAAGGATATTATTTTGGACAAAGTTTTCTTTTAATATGAATATAGTTTGATGAAAACCCATATTAAAAAGTGTTTGGATGGATTCAAAAAGAGTTTTGAACTAATGCATAAAGTCCTGAAAGGATTTTAGAGAATGTGGGAGATTTTTAGATATGTATGATATATATATATATGATATTCGATATATATTTTGTATATTTAAATAAATGAAATAATAAATATATATTTATATGTAATATATATTTATTTTCCCTAGATGGTTTTATTATCAGTTATAATCTTTTCTAAATGGACTAATTTTCTTGTCCATTCATAGAATATGGTTTAATGATGTATAGTAATAATGTATATGGATACATAAATATGGATGAGGAATTTTTATTTAATGAAATGAATCATGGATGGATATATAAAGGGATGTGATCCCTCATGCTATAAACAAACAATTGTGAGTAATCCTCACATTTATATCTTCCTCCCAAACATTTTTTCATCTTCTAAGACAAAGGAACTAACACCCCTTCAGCATTTTGGTATCCTTATGATATTATAGCAAATCCATAGGTCATTTTTTCCTTCTAAAAAGGTTCCTTTTTAACCATTTTGTGTTATTTATCAATCATTCTCTTTCATTAAGGAAGAAGAAGATTTCATCTATTGGCGATTACTAGGTGTACTATTTATATTGTTTCATTTATGCATTGATTCTTAAAGATAGATTTTCATGTGTTATGGGTTTTATTTTTCTTCATGTTGTCATATAATGATCAAATAGAACCCATCAGTTTATTATCTCTAGTAAAAATCACAAATAAAGGGTACCATTTCATAGTGATAAAAATATGCTGATAAAAGCCTCATTTTTCAATTCTTTTATTTTACCATTGATGAAAGGTATATTTAATAAGAAAATTTATATATTTTTAGAAAACATATATTTATATATTTATATATTTATATTAATATAAATATAAATTATTTTATTAAATATGCTTTATATAATACTACACATGCATTTAAAATTAATATATAAGATATTTTAGTGAAAATGGATTATAAAATAATTAGAAAATAATATAAATAATTAAATTGATAATTTTTATTGAGTAATTTTCATTTAATATGAATTTGATGATATAAAAACTGAATTAATGAATTAATGGTCTAAGATGAGTTGAGAACATGACTTGGATATCAAATCACCACAACTTTTGATTTGTGTGTCCCTTTGTGTTGTACCACATATCAAATAGAATCATGTGAATACATCTATTCTATGTTTCTTAGGGGTTGACCCCGGTCACTATTATTTCAATGTTAATAAGGCCAAAAAGGCCTCAAATATTGATTTTTTATTTTCAAACCCCAAATTCATTAGTATTCAATGGGATTTTATCTTCGTTTAAGATGGTATTCTACTCCTTTTTCAATGGACACTGAATTTATTCCTAGGTATTGCATTAATATAGATATTTTGGTTTTTATATTTTATAATTTTTTATTTTAGTCATATTTATAATTATATATATGAAAATTTTCAAATATTTACATATAATAGTCAATTGTACGAATAAATTTTTAAACTTATTTACATAAAATTGTATTTTTAAACATATAATCCATATGGAAAAAAATATATATTATTAATTTTATTTAAAATAAGAAAGTAACAGTTCTATTTAATTTATAAAATTCTATTAATATATATAGTAATGAAATTAATGTTTATATATAAATATATTTGGTTTAATAAACAAATATATATTTATGAGCATATTATAATATATGTAAATAAATAAATATATGTAAGTATTTGTGCATGTATGTGTGAAAAATAAATGTGTACATGTGTGTGTAAATATGTGAATATGTGTGTGTGTCAATATTGTGTAAACACATCACATATAAATAATTTTTTACAAATATATCATTATCATCAAATATAGTATATAAAACAATTTACAATAAATATTTATGTCTACATATAGAATTATATGTAAATATTTTTAATTATATATCTAAATATATAGACATATAACTACTTATGTAATGTATAAAATATATATCTAAATATACAATATAAAGAGATGATTTAAAAACGTTTTTAAAAATAACAATATATGTCATATAAAATTAATATTTATCTATTTTATTTAAAATAATATATGACCATATTTTTTACATTAAAAAATATATTAATATAGATAGACCTATACAAATGTATATATATAATGTTTACATATATATATTTGTGTTTATTCATAAATAGATATATATTTATATTTACATTTACATTTATGATTATATTTATATTTATATTCTATGATATATATATTAATATTAATATTCTAATATATAAAAATTAATATTAATTAATAATATAATTAAAAATATATATGTTTTTATATATATCATACACACACAGACAAACATGTATTATGTAAATATATTTAAAAATAATTATATATATATAAATATAAGATGTATATAAATACATATAAATAGATATATTGTAAAATATTGAACAAAACAAGATTATGGTAGTGGTAAAGGTATTGGCCATGCACAAGGGAGTGCAAAGGCCCACGCATGATCAATGTGATCACTAAGAGGGGGAGGTGGTAAATTAGTGATATCTATTTCCTGTTATGTTATCTTTATTTTATAAAAACCTTTTCATCTTCTTAAAGATATATCACTTTTTTGAAAACCAAACAATCAAAAATCCAAAGGAACATAATTATTTGAAAGGTTTTCTAATCAATATGAGTAGCTAGTCCTTGGCATGGGCTTGAAATAATCCCAAACCAAAAAAATCAACTATAAAAAATCCTTTTTAATGTGGATACAACAAGTAAGAGATACCCTTACACTGGTATATCACTATGATCAGTACAATAGTGAATATGATTCTTCTAGTAAATAATATGTAAACATGTTTTGTAACATGTTTATAAATTTTTAACAACTAGTTCAGAACATTGGCACTATATTATATCAATAACTATCACTTTTGATATTCTTCAAAAAAATAATTAATTTCTTACATAGTAGTATGTAAGAACTTATTATCAAGACTTCATATAAAAACTCAATATGATACCCCAGTATGATTCTTTAGTCTAGTAATAAGTAGGATTCCTTAATCTAGAAAATAGTTCTTTTCTTCTTATTTATTCTTCAAAATCTGTTAATCCAATTGTCTAGTCCAATCAGATGGATTTTGATCATTTCTTCATTCTGGAAACCATACTTTTAAATTTTCATCCAAAAATCAATTCATAATCTCAAACCCAAGTGCTTATTCCCTCTTAAGAACATGAATAGTATCAATATATGTTTTACTTACATCCCTTAATATAGGTGTTCCAAAATCAAAAAAGGAGAGAAACCAAAAAAATACCACTCAAGAAAATTAAAAAACACTGAGTTTGATGAGAATTTATACTCCATTTTGAGTAATTAAAATCTTTTCTAATCTTCTATGGACTTCTCTAAAATTCTTGATTCTTAAAAAAAATTAATTCAAAAACATCAGTTTACATTTTTAACAAAAAATGCATCTCATTAATTTCCTACATATGAATACCAATCGGTGATAAAAATTGTCTTTTGGGTCTTGACCAAATTAAAGGAATTCAAAACTATTGCTCTTGACCCACAAAAAAAACAAAACAATCTGATTTATCACTCTTGTGATTCAGGTCAAATGAAAATGGTTGAATAAATTATTGGAACTTCTAATGACATTACTTTCCTATAACTAATTCCGTATAAAATTCAACATTCCTCGCCTTTTTATACACATTTTTCATCTTTTCAAATACTTCTTAGTTAGATGAAACAAATTCCGATGAAACTCGTCATCTGATGATGTATAATTGTCTAATTAATCTAACGAATCATTATCAAATGGGTTTTCAGATAGATAAGTGTCAACAACTATTATCATTCATAATAATTAACTATAGTGTATATGAAACAACCTGTGTTGTCTGATGTTTCATATCTAATGGAACACTATAACTGGTAACTTATTGGATCAATTAACTTTTATAATGGATATATTCATATGATCAATTAGTTCTTTCAATGTATCGGTCGATCAGTTATTTTTTAAGATATATAACTTCAGAAAATTAAAACTTATATCCCTTAAAAACATTAGTATCTATTAAAATTATCAAACTGATGAATTGTGTCTAGAAAACTTCATCTTTAGGGAAAAACCAAAAAAACATATTTCCCCTTTTCTTATAATAACTCATTCTTATATCATGACTTCTTCATGATGTTTAGAATATTGAGAGAATTTATAATCATATCATTTGGATCATTTTTTGTAACCTTGAATCCATAACTACAAATCCATAAAAACTTCAAATTCTCATTAAAAAAATAAAATATCTCTATATTTTCCATTATTTTACGAACATGAATATACAAATAATCATTAGACTTTTTTTGTTGAATAACTCTTTCAATATTCTATATCTGACACAACTCCCTAGTTTGATCTAAAAATATTCATTCCAAAAAGATGAATCCATTTACATGTTTTCCCAGTGAAAATCAGAACTGCAAACTTATACTGATAGAATATCCAAAGAATTTATATTCCATTATTCTAGGACCGAAACTCCTATGTATGATCACCATATTTACAATGTGAGGTTAATTTTTATAAGGAAAATAAAATACAAAAAATTATACAAACAAATTCTTCTAGAAATCTAAAAAACAACTTCCATCCATTCCACATATGAAAAATAACTTCTATCCAACATGGTCCTAATAATATCCCCTTTGGATTTTTTTAAACAAGATCCATAAATCACTGAAACGTAGTAACTCAAGAGATGGATCACTAATCAACAAATCTAAGTGTAATGCCCCGACACATGAATCTCATAGTTGGAACCTTAAATTATAACATCATAATAATTACAAGGAATTATATCTCGATAGACCAATCATTTTAGTTGTTTTTTAGAACCATATTACATACATGATAACCATATTACATTGGGAATTTGAATATAAAACATCATACATAATAAAATAAAATTAAATTCATCCTTGAAATATCATTCAGTGATTTATTCATCATATCTTTGGAAAAGAAAACAAAATAAGGGTGATCTCAAATGATTAGTTAGGATATGTATAATAAAATAAATATTGATTCATTGAGCATAATCATCTTGTAAATGTAAATAACTGAGCACACATATCCTATAAATAACTCGATAAGGAATAATAAATATGGCATGGTAGATAACTGAATCAAATGCCAATTAATCAATTAACTAAGAATGAAATGGATCCATAAATATGATAAAGAAAAAATATCATTGATAATAATGATAACTAAATTCTCAATAAAGGAAATTCTTAATTTTTTTATGTCATGTTTCCCAAGAATATGATACCTTTACTATCAATATTTATTCCCAAGATAGTTTAAACTACTCTGATTTGGACAACTGGTTATTCTTATGAGATTATTGATGTATAGAGGGGATTTATTTAACTGATATCCAACCTGAATAGTACATTTCCAAATCATTACTCATATATATAATAATAAATTTAATTAAATAACAATATTCCTTATCATCAAATATCTATACCGAGTAAAAAATATGAATTTATCAACATTCCAAACAATTGTCGAAGTGAACACCATATGTAAAAAAGGTTATATTGATTAGGAAATGATGATATACATTGCATGAGAATATTGATATTTAAAATGTAATTTACATTTAAAATTATCATAAGGAAGTTTTTGTTTCAAGATAAAGTTAAAAATTTCAATAGAAAGTGATATTGAAAATATAACATTGACCACTTGGTATTCTCAAGCCAAAAAACCTTGAGTTAGACAGTTAAAATTGAGTCATAAAATAGAATAAATTATGATTAAATCATGATATTAAATGAAAATTGGTAATTATATGCACCACACAAAAGAAACAAGTGGTGAATAAGGAATAAGTCTCACTGAAATAAAAGTGAGACTAGAAATCACCTTACCTTGTGTTTCCTTTTGGGTGGAATCATTTAGCCTCCCGTATAAGGGTTTTATAAAATTTAATAACTTAAAAAAGTACCATAATCATATTTATAATTTCATATATTATCTTATTATAATATCTTTTACCTGTTTGTTAAAAATCATTCATTATTTTCACTATTTTGGGTATTAATTGAAAAACAATCGAGTATGTTTTGACCTGTTATTTGTGTACTTCCTATGTCGATCGTGATTTAATAATATACAAAACCTAAACAATGATGTAAATATAATTTATATTCATTATGTATTTATTTATAAACATCCATAATATTTTGATATGGGAAATTAAATGCACATTTCATGTATATGGTAGGCCATATGTATGCATGAACGCTGCTTCCACTCCATTTTCATATTAAAAGAATGAAAATTAAATTATTTATATGTATATTATAATTCTATTCTAATATTAATTTCATATATTTCATATATTTATATTAAAATAATTTTTAATACATTCCACGTACAGTATTAAATAGTCACATCACTTTGAGGAGGTGGTAGTCCACATGTCCACTAACAATGGTATCATATTCCCAAAAATGGAAATCATAAAGTTATGTATTATATAATAATTACATATCGTAAAGACATTATAAATATCATATATAAAATATATAAACTATAAATCAATCATTATTTTTAACCATGAAATATGGTAATGGAAGAACGAACCACACTAGTTCGTGAGGCGGTAGCCCGCCGTACACACCAACGATGATTGTATATCCAATTTGATGGATGTGTGTAAATTTATAGGTAAAAATATTATAATAAAAAAATATAATTATATTTATGATATTTTTTCTATTATATATTAATTATATAAGAATATATTGAGGGGTGGATAAAAAAATGAAACAAAACTGATCATTGGAGAAAGTTACCTTCTTTTCGGGTAACTCTTTTGTTCTACACCAAAATTCTTCTATGGATGGATTTATTCCCAAGTAAAGGCTTCAAGGATGAGGGGATTGATTTTTGGATCTTATTGTCTTAGGTTTTGGATTATCCATAGGGATTTATTGGAGTGAATTTATGGGACGGTGGGTGCCTTTTATAGTTGAGGTGGAGTGGCATTCTTGTAAATATAAATAGGTGTACACTATTGAGAGGTCTCCCTTACATCATGTTCCTCCAATAATAGTCTATATTAGATAAATGGGAGAATATAGTCGAAATATATCCTTAAAATGGATTTTTGAAAATATTATAGGTCACTTTGGACCATATTTTTATGGTTAAGTCCCTTATTAAGCTTAATTTTACCTTAAACTATGTAATTATTTTTTACTATATTCACTAATATTTTTGGTAAAAAAATTGACCTCATTATACATTATATATTATTATTAATCCAAATATGGAATCCTTTTTTCTAAAATCCAATCATAGAAGTGTAATAAATTAATTTAAATTTTAATCATGCAGACTAGATGAGAAAGCCGATTTTTAAAGTAAAAATTTTCAAAAGTTTAAGATGCTTTTATATCTACATAAAATGTTAAATTTACTTCGATGACCTAATTTGTATTAATTTGTATATAATTTATAAAATATTACATTATAATTAATTTAAAGTATAAAAAATACATATAAAAAAAGTATATGAAAAAGTATTTTTCAATTAAAATTCAGTATTTATCACTATTCCACAAAAAAGAAATTTCTAAAAAAAATAAAAAAAATCACCATAACCTAATTTTGAGGTTTCTATTTCAAAAATTAAGTTTATTTTTTCATAGTAAATTTATAAAATTTTCAAAATTTTGTTTTAAAATAGGTTCTTCTGTAACAGAAGGCAAAACTGCCTTTATAAAAATATATCTTTTTATGCATAATATTAGGGTTGTTCTTATCTTATGCCTATAAAATCTAATTTGTGAATGTAAAAATATTTTATTTTATATTTACCATATAAATTATATAAAAGATTTATAATTTAATCAACTGTGAAAAATGTGAATAAATAATGTTTTGTTTAAACTCGATGTTGCGTGCATTGCAAGCTATCAACAAAATTAAATTTATTCTAATGGAAAATATTTTAAAGTCTTGGTGTACTAAATTATTCCCTCCAAAAAAATTATTCCTCTAAATTTTAGGCATGTTAACTTGTAAAAATATGTGGGTAGTTCTCATTCATATGACCCTCTAGTTCCCATGTTTCTTCTTCCATTTTTTGATTTCTACAGAGTACCTATATCAAATGAGTCGCCCTATTCCTTAATACATCCTCTATAATATCAAGAATATGGATGGGTTATTCATTGTATGAAATTATATGTTCCAAATCTATTTAATCATTGGTGAGACAATGTGTTAGATCAGTCATGTACTTCCTTATCAGAGATATATGAAACACATCATGTATTATTGAGAGATTTGGAGGCATTTCCAAATGATAAGTAGTAACTCCAACTATTCAAGAATTTTGAAGGGTCTAATGTACCTAGGACTCAGTTTCCATATCTTATTGAACCTTATAACACCCCTCCTTGGAAATAATTTCATGAAAACATGATCTCCCACTTGGAAATCTAAATCTATCAACTGATTATAAGTATAACTCTTTTCCCTACATTGAACTGCTTTAATATGAGACTGAAAATAAATTGTATTTTTTTTTTCCACAACAAGTTACAGTCCAATGAGTTTTATTTCACCAACTTAATCCAAAAAAAATGGAAGATGAAATCCCTTTCCATATAATGCTTCATACAATGCCATTTTAATTCTTGAACGGAAACTATTATTATTGGAAAACTCTGCTAATGGTAATTATTGATCCCACATTCCCTGAAATTTGGGTGAGAATGACCTCAACAAGTCCTACTTTATTTGAATTGTTCTTTCTGAATGTCTATCAGTTTTTGGTTGGTAGGAAATTCTCAAATGAAGCTCAGTATCAAGGGTTTCTGAAGAATCCACTACAATATCAATGTAAATTGTGGGTCTTGATCAGAAAAAATTTATAGAGGTGCACCATGAAGTCTTACAAATTCATTAATATAGAGCCTTATAAGGGTATCAAGAGGTAAGTATTCTATTATAATATGAAAATTTGAAGATGTAGTTAAGTGATCAATGATAACCCATATTTCATCATTTTTTTATGAGTCATTGGTTGTTCTGTGGAAATTTCCTTCATAGTTTCATCCCATTTCTTCTCAGGAATAGGAAGAGGTTATAGGATTCATTTTGGATACTACCTCACATCATTCACTTATTTATAAGAAAGAATATATAAACATAATCTTTAGTATCCCACTTTATTTTATTCCACCAAAAATATTCCTTAAAGTCACAATAAATATTTGTTCTATAAAGGTTTATAGATAAAATTTTCTGTGAGGATCATCCAACAATTCCATTTTTAGATCAGGTATAGATGAAACACATAGACCTATTCCAAATTTTTGAACACCATCTTCCCAAACAAATTCTAATAATTTTCCTTCACTCACACATTTAATTTTATTTAAAAATTTCTCAAAATTAGGTTGATAATTATATATATTCTCTAATAAAGATTTTTTTAATCATTTGAAAGATTATGGATGTCTCCCCTTACTTAGAAATTCCCATATCTATCTTTACTAGATCCATGAACATAGGATCCTTCTCAATCCTAATTTTTTTTACAACTACATAATACTTACTAATCAATTCATCTTATTACTTATTTTCTTTCCCCATGTCATAGAGGATTGCTAAATCGTAATCCTTGAGTAGCTCAATCTATCACCTTTGTCTCATGCTAAGGACATTCTGTGAGAAGATGTATTTCAGGATTTTATGATCTGTGCATATCTCACAACTTTCACCGTAGACATTATGTCTTCATATTTTCAATGGAAATTTTACCACCACTAACTCCTAGTCATGGGTTGGATATTTCAGTTCATGAGTCTTTAATTTCATTGATGAATATGTAATAACTTTCCCATTTTTAACTATTACACAACCTAGTCCCTTCTTCGATGCATCACTTCATATAAAAAACCATCACTTGAATAGGAAATTCTATGACTTCCATTGTATTCATAGGATCAACTGATATTTCTTCCTTGGATACAATGTAGCTAAGAAAAGAAACTTCCTAAATCCATAAATCACACTTACTAAATTTCCCATATAACTCTTCCCTTATCAGAGTCTTAAAAATTATCCGTAAGTAATTTTTATGGTCCTCATAGATTTTAGAATACACCAAAATATTATCAATTAATACCAAAAAAAGATCATCAGGATATTCCTTAAATACTCTATTCATTAGGTCCATAAAAAACTAAGGCTACACTATTAAATCCAAATGAAATTATTGTAAACTTCTAATGTCCTTACCTCATCTAAAAAGATGTATTTGGAATGTATTCCTTCTTTACTTGAAATTAGTGATAGACAAAATGAAGTTAAATCATTGAAAAATATTGGTATTAGTGAAGTTGATCACACTGGTCATCAATGTGAGTTTTATGATAATTTTTATTTATTATAATTGCATTTATTTCCCTATAATCAATGCACAACCTCAAGGATCCATCTTTCTTCTTAAAAAGAAGGATAAGGACTCCCCATAGTGAAACACTAGGGAAAATAAATCCATTATACCTAAATCCTCTAGTTATTTCATCATCCCCACTAATCTAATAGTGTCCATTCTATATGAATTATATGATATTATCCTTGCATCGGGGATTAAATCAATGGAAAAGTCAACTTCACACTCTATGGGATGTCTAAGTAATTTCTTAGGAAATACATCAATGTATTTATGCATAATAGGTGAATCCTCAATTTTATGGTAACTGTCTTCATCCCTAAATGTTTTTCACTCTTCTACCCCCAAAATTTCATTTTGTATAGCTACTAGGGATGGATATAGATAATAATCAGGTGAATAATCTTCTCCTCTAAAGATAAGGAATTATACATCTTCCTCAAAAATCATAGAATTCCTTCCTCTTGCAATACATGTTTGCATTATATTTTGAGAGGCAGTCCATAACAATTATTTTATCAAAGTAATCCATAGTTATGATAACAATTTCATCATGTAAAGAATGTTTATGTGTCAGAATGGGGACTACCCAACACATCTTTGTTGTAGAGACACTTCCCTTGGGAGTTTTTACTAAAAACTCTCTTATTAAACCAAAGGAGAAAATTATAATTTTCATTCCAAACTGGGTATATATAAAATATTGTGATGATCCAAAATAAAATAAGGAATTAGATAAATTTAATTAAAGTATTAATGTACCTTCCACAACATCATTCGGAACATCTACCTTGACTATAGTGATTGTATAATCTTGGTCATTTCCCATTGGCCTCCTCTATGGTTGTCTCCCTTGAAGCCTAAGGAATTTACTTGCATAGTTTCCTATCTCCTTAATTATGAAGCACTGGATAATAGTTCTTTCCATCTTCTCCATTCATTCTTTAATATGATGAATCTTTTCTCCCCACTAATAACAATATCCCAGTCCCTTGAAATATTTCCAAGAATGATTTTTTCCAGGATTCTCATAATGTGGAAATTGATTCATTCCCTTATTATTATTTGACACAGTACCTTTATTATGGTTTTTATAATACATATTCTTCCATTTTATTCAATTGAATATATATAATTTTTTTAATTCCTTCTCTATTTTTATGGCACATAAAACTATTTCTTCATATAATAAAGAATTCTAAAAACTATCCCCCATCAGAGATTTGGCTTAAGAACTTCAAATAAGTGGTAAATCATTCACTCTATTTCCCATATATATTATTTACCATACCTATATAACCTTGCAAAGGTATATTTATAATCTATAACACTCTCTTATTCCTTTTTCTTTAAGCTTAGTAAATTTTTCTTCATTTCAATTTTTTGATCACAGGGAACTATTTATCAAATAATGTATCCTTAAAATTATCCATTTCATGAGTTCTATTTATTATTCCTCCCTATTATTTTGGATCAAGGACCACCATTTATCAGCATATCCTTTTATAAAATAGATTTTATGTGTATCCTTTTCCATTTAACTACATCCCAAGGACATAAATATCTTCTCCAAATACTTAATCCATTTCTCAGCTACAAGTATATTATTATTCCCACTAAACAATGGTGGAATATGTCACATAAAGAAATCCATCATATAATATTGTATCTATGGAATATTATTCCCCATTAAATAAAGGTTATTTTTCATAACCTGATAAATTTTCCCTAATATTTTCATAATTTTCTCTATTCCAAGGCTAGTTGTATTAGTTTCCTAAATAGGTAAATCTTTACATTTTTATTGAGAATTTATACCATTTTTCTATCTAGGTTCCATTTTTATACAATTAAACATATAGTATTCAATTATAAAACCATGATTTATAATTCCAAATATAGTTTAGTATATAACATAAATTTATGAATTCTAAATCATAAAATTGTATACTTTAGTTTATTTTGGGACATCTTTACATTTAAATCATTTATAATGGTTTGTAATGAAAATGAGAAGTATTTCCCTTGGGAGTGTTAAACAATTTGCATAGTAAGGAATGTTTTCATGTACTATGTTATGCTCGAGTTAGGCATGACGCAAATTTTCAGATGTGTTACCCATGGGGACATCTCTTCCAAAACCACGTCCAGTTGTACTATTCAGGCATGGACGTATTTCTAAGAAGATCCAAATAATATATACATTACCAAAATTATAGTATGTATTTATATAATTATCCTCAATGTATATATTATGGTTATATTCCTTAATATATGTTTTTCTAATCCAATTTTTAAGGTTGATACTAAACTTTATTTTATAGCAACTATAACACCCTGGCCCTAGAATCCTAAAGTCGGTACCTTAAATTATTAAATTTTCATGATTACAAGGAATTAATCCCTAACAACTGGTCAATTTAGTTGTTATGCAAAACCATATTACATATATGATTCACATATTACATTTGTAAATAGTAAATTAAACATGATACATAATAAAATGAAATGAACGATATCCTTGGAAGCTCATTGAAATGTTTATTATTCATATCTTGGGGAAAGTAAAAAAAATAAGTGTGAGATCAAATTCTCATTAAGGGTAAGTATAATGGAAGAAATAATGATTCATTGAGAATAATCATCATAGAAATACAAATAATTAAGTACACATGCCATATAAATAACTCGATAAGGCATAATCAATATAGCACGATAAACAAGTGAAACACATTCCATTTAATCAATAAAATGAGAATAAAATAAACCCATAGATATTTCAAGTAAAAATATCATTGATAATAATAATAAATGAATTCTAAATAAAGTAAATTCTTAAATAATGTATGTCATGTTTCCCAGGCACATGATACCTTTATCATCAAGATTTATTTTCCAGACAATTTAAACTAATTTGATTTGGCCAAATAATTCATCTCATGAGAGTAATGATGCATCGATTGGGTTGAATTAACTAGTCCCCAACCCATATTTTGCATTTCAAAACCATACCTAATATATCTATTACTCGATTTAATTAATGAACAACATGATTTATCATCAAATATCCTTATTGAGTAAAAGATATGGATTTATCAACACTTCAAATAATTTTCAATGTGAACTCCATATATAAAAGTGGTATACAGTTTAGGAAATAATGATATAAATTACATGAGAATATTGATATTTAAATTTTAATTTATAATAAAAATTATCATAATTAAGTGATTGTTTCAATAGAAAGTTTGCTATCACAAAATAATGTGATATTGTAATGATAACTTTTACCACTTTGAAATTTTCATGTGAAAACCCCTTGAGTGAGATATTTAAAATTAAAACTTAAAACACCATGATGTATGATTGAATCATGATATTAAATTAAAAATGGGAATTATATACACAAAAAAAAAAGAAACGAGTGGTGAATAAGGAATAATTATCATAGAAATAAAAGTGAGACTAGAGATCCCTTTACCTAGTGTTTCATTTTGGTTGAACATCATTTAACCTCATTTATAAGGGTTTTATAATTGTTAATAACTTACAACAGAGCCATAATAATATTTATAATATCATATATTATCTTCTTATAATATCTTATAACCCTTTTTTTAATAGTCGTTCATTATTTTCACTATTTTGGGTATTAATTGCCCAGTTTTTAGAGTATGTTTTAACTTGTGATTTTTTTCTTCTTATATATATCATGATTTAATCATATATATAATTCAAATAATGATTTAATAATCATATATATTCATTATTTATGTATTTATAATAATCCATAATATTTGGAGATAAGAAATGAAATGCACTGTTGAGGGAGACGGTAGGATGTTCATTTGAATGAATGATACTTCTATTTATTTACTGTAATAAAATAATTAAAAGTAAATGAAATATATGTATATTATAATTACATTATCATATTTATGTAATATATTTCATATATTTTTATTAAAATAATATTTACTACATTCCATGTATTTCATGAACAGATCAAATCACTTTGAGGAGGTGGTAGTCCACACATCCACAAATGATGTTATCGTATTCGCACAAAAATTGAAAGAATAAAGGTATGTATTATATAATGAATAAATAATATTAAATACATTATAAATATCATATATTAAATATAAAAACTGTGAATACATCATTATTTTCAACCTTTAATGGTAGTAATGGATGAACGAATGACATCGGTTCGCGAGGCGGTAGTCCGTCGTACACACGAATGATGATTGAACATCCCATTTGATGGATGTGTGTGAAAGTGTGGGGAGAACTATTATAATAACAACACATCAGTATAATTATTACAATGAGTTTATTATATAGGAAATATTTTATAATAAATTAATGGGTTGATAAATAAATGAAACGAAAGTGATCATTTGAAAATGTTACCTCCTTTTTAGGTGACTCATTTTGGTTTATACCAATAGATTTTCTTGGTTGGATTTATGAACAAGGTGAGACTTATATGATGAGGGTGGATTTAAATATCCTATTTTTTTAGGCTTTTAATGAGAAAATATTCTTTATAGGAGTGAATAATTGGGAGGTGTGAGTACATTCTTATAATGGAGAATGAGTGGCACTCTTGTAAATATAAAAATGTAAACACTATTCAGAGGTCTCCCTTACATTATGTGCCTAAAATTATTGTCTATATTATATAAAAGGGAGTATTTGGTATAAATATTACCATAATTGGCTTTTTAAAAAGTTTCTAGGGCCTTTTTACCATTATGTTTATGGTTTATTCCATTGTTAAGCTTAACTTTACCTTAATTGTTGTAATTAATTTTAACAGCATTCACTAATATTTTTGATCGAATAAAAGTTAAACACTTTAGAAATTATAAATAATGATGATTCCAAAAATTTAATCCATTTTTCCATACTCTAATCACATAACTGGTAGCAATTATTTAAAATTTTAATCCCACAAATGGGATGAGAATGCGGTTTTTTATAGTAAATGAGTTCAAATTTTTAAGATGTTATTATATCCATTTGTAATGTGAAATGACTCCAATGAGATAAAATGGATTAATAGGTGTATAATTGATCTAATTTTACTTTAAAAACAACTTAAAATATAATTAATCCATATAAATAAATTATATGAAAAGAAATTTTCAATTAAAATTCAGTATTTTTACTATTCATCAAAAAATGAAACTTTACATAAAAAAATAACCCTAACATAATTTTTACATTTATATTTAAAAATTGAAATTCATTTTTTCATATTAATGTTTTAAATGTTTCAATATTCTGTTTTAAAATAAGTGCACCATTAAACAGTGGCCAAATTTCCTTTATAAAAATATATCTTTTTATGGATAATGTAGGGTTTGTTCTTATATAATGTATATAAAATATATTGGATGAATGTAAAAATATATTATTGGATGTATAACAAAAAAATTTACCATATTAATTATCTAAAAGTTTTATAAGTTAATTAACTATGAAAAATGTTACTAAATAGTTTTTTGTTTAAAAATGGCGTTGTGTGCATTGCAAGATATCATCAAAATTAAATTTATTCTGAAGGAAGAAATTGTAATGTATTGGGGTTCTAAAATAAACCTATGTGAGATAACTAGGTGTAAGAAACAAGAATCCTTAAATGAAAAAAAAAATCATGTTGTAAATAAGTGGTGACTTACAAAACTTCATCTTGATATTCAACATGTTCAGCTCTTCATAATTTTTCACCTTCTTCTTATTTCCTATATGATCAATGTTTCATAAAATAATATTAAAAAATATTAAAATAGTTCACACATACACATGTTGAAATCAAAAATTTCCACTTTAATAACTCCCCCTAAATACATGTTTCCTTAAATGTTATAGAACATATTAATGGATAAATTTATGAAACATAATTCCCCCCCCCCCTGAAAACACAATCTAAAGAAAATATTAGAGAGGGGAAAAAAACACATACCTCAACCTTTGAGAGAAGTAGGTTGTATTTACATGTTCAACCTCATTTTATTGATGGATTCCTTTAAAAAAATTCAATATATCAGAAACATGTCTCATTGTAGGAACTTATTCCAAATCTAGTTCATTATTCTCCACTTTCTCTTTGATGAAGTGATATTTGATATCAATGCGTTTTGACTGAGAATGTTGCACTGGATTTTCTATGAGATTGATAGAACTCTGATTATCACAACCCAATATAAGTTATAACCTCAATTAAACTAGAAAATATTCAAACTAAGTCTTCATCCACATAATGTTTTTCACAAATTGAGTGGCAGAGACATATTTATATTTAGTCATGCTTAGAGTTAAAGATTTTTCCTTTTTACAGTGTTGACTCACACAACATTCCCCCGGGAATAAAACACCACAAGATTTGGATCTTCTATCGTCCACACTTCTTTCCCAATCATCATATGTACAACCAAACAAGTCAATATTCCCTAAATTTATGTATTTGATACATAATTCTATTATTCCTTTCATATATTTGATAATTTGTTTTCCTACCCAGTGATAAGGTTATTTTTGTGAACATTAAAATCTTTCTCAAAATGTAACAGTGTAAAAAATTTCTTCCCTTAAATTATCTGATATAACAAGATTCAAAATAGTTTATTAAATTCCTTAGTATTTACTCCATTCCCTTCTATATATTTAGAAAACTTGTTTCCCCTATAAATTTGTGTGAAAACTTTTTTTGAATCTTCCATGCCAAACTTCTTAAGAATGTCCTTAGCAAACATTTCTTGAGATATAAAAATGTACTTGTTCATATGTGAGATTTTTAATCCAATAAAATATTTCATGTCACTAGGCATTTAAATTAAAAAAAAAATCTACATATCTTCAAAAAACATTTCAAAAGTTCCTTCCTCATTCCCAACAATGATTGTAAGGACCCGTGTTTTTTCGAACTAAAGTTTTGAGTAGAAATTTTATTTTTACTTTCTGATTTTTATAAGGATTAAAATGGTCCTTTTCCATTGGTAGATGATCTCAAATAAATTTTATAATCAAAATTTTGCTCACATAATAGGTTTTTTACCCCTATATATAATTTTGGTGGACTTTTGATCTGTTCAATTTTTTGCAAAATAATTAATTTTTAATATTTAATAAAATAAAAATTAAAGCGTTCATAAAGGTTTGTTCGGAGATATATTTTGAACTGAGTATTGGATTGAAATTTTTTCTCTTCTATTGTTTCCATACTGGGGGGTTTTTTCCAATAGGGGCATAAACTCGTGCTGGGCACCAAGACTGGGTTGGGGCCCTTTTTCTTTTCTTTTTCTTTTTCTTCTTTTTCATTCATTTATTTTTATTTTCTCTCTTTTCCTCCTACTTCCCATGAATACCCCCCCCCCTTCATCTCCTCATTCAATGTGACCTAATATGGAAATGGGTAGGGATATATAATGATGGAGACAGAGAGAGAAGGGTGTATCCATAAAGCTCTCAACACACTGTATTGATGTGTGATAACTGTGGACCATGGATTTGAGCGAAGCTTCAGCGGTTTCCACCTAAAGGTTGGACCATTTATGTTTTCTATATCCACATATATTTTATGTTCTCTAAATTTAAATCCCTATTATGATTTTTTTTGGCCCCTAGTAGCCTGGTCTGTTGATATGGTGGTGAAAATTGGGGTTTTAGGCGATCCAAAGGTTTTCTGTTCAGGAAAACCAGGTTACATGGCATGTTTTTCAGGTTAACACGCCATGTTTTATTTCCATATGGAGAAGAAGAAGATTTTGGGAGTACACATTGTGTTTGGTGTCATACATGCTTTTTACTAGTACTCAACCATGTAGCTGAGTACCCATCCAGGCTACCTATGTAAGGGGTACATAGCCTTATTTTGTACATGGCCATAACCCATGCGGGTAACATGATGTATAAAAGTCTAAAGCCTAGCCAAGTACATGGCTAGGTCATTTTATGGACATGGGAAGGTACTCATTCAGTTACACACTGTGTACCCACCTTTCACACTATATACGTGGGGCATTTACACACTCAGTCTGGAAAGAGTACAATCCCATGTGAGGCCTTATGGGTACACGTTGTGTATGGTTTTTACAAATTGTGTACTCCTACTTTGATACCCTTTGAGGGTCTTTTCCTATTTAATGACCCATAGCCATATTTGGACATAAGTGTAGTCCTTTACGAGGGTTTTTCTACGTAGATTGCTTTTGTGGAACCCATGGAGTGATGTGAGGAATCCTAATTTGTGTTTGGGAGATTCTACCTAAACAGATAGGTTCTTCCTCTAGTAATTGAATTATGTTGTCTCCTAAGTGAGACATGAAATGAGAATTATAGGTTGGGTGTTTTTACCAATGTAGTTTGATACATTTTTTCAAAGATGAACCATGAGTTATCTCTTGTGATTGATTCCTTCAAGGATCTTCCTTTGAGTATGTCTCCCTTGTGAGATGTGCTCTTACAGCCTAAGAGGTCCTAAGACTGGTTTCTTCTGAGGATCCCTTATAGGATTACTCTGTTTACATTTTGACTTAGAGGATCCCATGTAGGATGATTTTGTATTCTTACGGGTTACTGGGGGTCCCTTGAGGGATTCATTTGATTACATGCTAATCTAGGGAGTACCTTGTATGATCCCTTTATGTATGTATAATTTCAAGGATTCCATGTAGGATGCCTCTTCTTATTTCACATTCTTATGTGTCCCATATAGGAGGCCCATTCTTATGTTCAGTTAAAGGATCCTGAGTGGGATTCCTCTATTGCTTGTTGTTTGAGGATCCCATGTTGGATTCCTCCATTTACCTTTTTAGTCAAGGATCCCAAGTAGGGTTCATTCACTTAAGTGTTTAACTAGAGGATCCCATATAGGATGCCTCTAAGTATTTTGACTTGAGGGGCCCAGAGGGTGCCCTATTATTTGGCCAACCCTGTGTTGTATGTTGAGTTTTGGTAGAGATAGTAGTGACTTTCACCTTATAAAACATGCCAAACATGTAGTCCCCTGGGGTTATGGAAGTAGTGTTGAGTTTAGGTTCTCATCCACCCTCACTTTCTGGTTTAGGATTTCACATGTTTATTGTTGATGCAGCAATGTTTACCAGACATGCTTCTTAGTTTGGGGTTTTTTATCATGATGTGAGGAATATTTCTTCTCTTTAGGATGTCAGGTCATTCTTAATATGATATTTCATGTTTTTTTGGGATTCCCATATGTGATTTCATGGGATCCAGCTTATGAGCCATGTTATTGATAAAATTTAGTTGTATACCAAGAGGTACTACCTAGGATTTGGCTACTGAGATATATATATTTGATTATTATATTTTTTGGATGTCTATAGGTGTTTCCTAGAATATTACTATTGATCCTATTACTATGATATACAGTCATCGCCTCCCAAGTAATGGTGCTCAAGGATGATCTCACTCTCACAAGGGATGGGGATGATTACGATATCCCTAACTGGTTACCTAATCGTGGTTTACTACATGGTGTCTCACATTATATGATTCCTGGAATGATTATGCTCTTCTAGATGATGGGTATGATTATTCTCTCCATTATTGGAGACTCAAGGGGTTGTTCATGGTGTCTCACCGGTGATTTCGCCTTACAGATTGCCTAAGGGTCAGACCCTTAGGGGTTTTCCATGTTTCAAATATCATGACCACCTACGAACTGGGACCTAGGGCATAGAAATTGTACTGGATTTACTTGACCTGAGAAACATGGTGTCTATCTTAGTGGTCATTTACAGGATTTCTGGATGTACTTCACTAGAATCCTCTTTTTAGTGATCAGTGGTAAGTATGGGTGAACCCAAGTGTAGGATGAGTATCCTCCTATGGTGATGTAGCTTTCTTATATATATTTTTCCATAATTAGACAAAGAATATATATATCTATTGGGATTATAGACCCATATATCAACTTAATGATACATGTCTTGAGTGGTATGACATCTAGCTAAATTCCCTTGCACAGGATGTCAAGGATTCAGGATTATAGACCCCAAGATCGACTGGTGATTGGTTTTTATGTTATTTATTTCACTTACTCATGTATGTTATATTTATATATATTTGTATAGGTATGGGACTACACATACACACACACACACACACATATATATATATATATATATGTGTGTACATCCATGGTGGAAGTTTCCCAGTTGACCGGGATTATAGACCTGGGGTTCGTCTGTGATTCACATTATCGGTTTTACTTGTATTTTTAGTTATGTCTCAGCTAGGCTGAGCAGTTGATTTTTCATACACTTATAGAAACATTTTTTTTCCTCGTCAGGGTGGCCTATAGATATTATTTATCATCCCTACACATGCACCTAGGTGTTTTTATATACCTTATGTATGTTTTTTAGGTTAACCACATTTTCATTGTGGATAGGACTATGGACCATGATTGTGTGATTAAGTGGAGTTACTCAAATGGGTTCTTCTATTCGAACTGGTGCAGTTCAACATTGTCTATAGACCAGGTATGTTGTTTGGTTCGGAGTTAGTAGTAGAGCCTTGCACTTTTATTTCAGTTTATTTTTCACTTATATATTTGTATCGTCGACCTGGTTGGTTACAAGTTTTTTATGTATGGAATAGATGTTTGGGATTTCATAGATTTTTCATTTATTATTACAGTATGTTCTATTTCACTTTATTTACTTCTTCCACAATCAATTTATTTACTGATTTATATGATACTTAGTTATTTCCATTTTTGGTTACTCTGTTATGAGGGAATAGTCTCTCCACTTCACACCCTAGGCCCTCACTACTTTTCGATAGCTTTTAGTATACGGAGAGGCATTCTTGAGACCCCATAACCAACTAGATCAAATCACCATTTTAGTGTAATTTGGGCAAGGACATTACAAATTGGTATCAGATCTATTCTTTTCCTAGAATTTTCTATATGTAATATGGTAGATAGGAGTGTTAGGAATTTTTTGGAACTAGGTATAGATATTGGACTAGTGCATCAAGATAACTTGTTCTGGTAAGAATCCTTGGTTTCTAGGGGTAAAAAGTCATGGTTTCTAGTTGTATATGACTTTTAGCTTCATAAATGCACATATTGTGAGGATGTTATGATTTAATATGTATATTTGGCTCAGTTTCATTGGAAATGTTGAAAATATGGATTTTGACTCATAGCTAGAAAAGGCATGAGGCGTCGCATGAATCATATTTTTCATGTATGAATCATGTGATATAGGCCTATTAGTGTTCGTTTTTACTAACGAACGAGGCCAATTTAATTGGTCCTAATTATATATATATATATATATATATATATATATATATATATATATCATTATGATGGTATGTAATGTGGATCTACATTGAGGCATTTTTATATCAGTATGATGACTTATTCCTTATGCACAAGTGGTGTAGTGACCCTAGTAGTTCTATATGGAATGGGATTGTTTTCTATTATTCCCCTTCTATGGTTTTATTTCTCAAGTCATGGTTATTTTTTCAGATTTCTGAGTACGGTGTCAATAGGTACCCCAATTTTTCTCATGAACTGAACCTCTAGGGGCTAGTACCGTATGTAGATGCCCAGTGAGTGCCAGTCCAGTCTCTTTTTCTATGTTTGTATCACGAACTCTAGGGTTCAGTTCCTCATGAGGGTGCTCGGAGATGACCAGGTCAATATAGGTTGTGTTTTCAGTTTTGACCCTCATAGGTCATTATGATCTTTTCCATATTTAGATAGTTTTCATCTTTTGGTATAGGTTGTTAGACCAAGTGACCTAGTTGTGATACATGTTCTATGGGGTTGGGTGGGAGACCTAGATTCCCTTAGTTTTGAATTGTACCATTGTATATTGAAATTTGTTTTTTAGGGAAACCTGTATGAGAGAGTTTTTCATGTGTTTTTAGATTCCTTTTTAGGCAGTGATCTTAGTTTTATGATCATTTTGAGATTGAGGCATTGTGGTTTCTCATGTTTTTCATTATAGGCATGTTGATGCCTTCAACGGTTGATAATAACTTAGGTTGATTGGGTATCAAGACTTCCTTTGACAGGAATTACTTTTCATGTGCCTATCCCGGTCAAACAGTTTTTTCATTATTTCTAGTGTAGTTAATGTTCGGGTAGATGCTTGTGACTAGAATGATGTCTGGGGGAAGGCGGTCATGGAATAAATCATGGAATAGGTGAGGTGGTCGATTATGAATAAGAGTTCCAAGGGAGATTATGGCTTGATAAAACTGATGTTTTGTGTAGCACAGTCAGCCTAGCCTTGTAGTAGATGGCTCACAAGAGTTTGAGTCAGGTTATAAAAGTGCATGATGGTTGTGCTTAGTTCCATTAAATCGTAATCTGTGAGTGGACGGGTGTGAGCTGAGGACCGATGGTTTCACAAATTTTTGTGGGCTTAGTTTCCTGGGTATTGTAGTTAATGTGAAAAATCTCACTCTGTGGTAGAGGAGACATCAGTATAACTGGGTACCATAAGACGTTTGACTATGGTTGAATCCTGGTCAGGTTTTGATAGGATTTGAGTGTGGCTCAAAGGGGGGGTGTACACAAATTTCTATGGAATCATGGTGTACTCTTGTTATAGATGTCCATGCTCAATCTTGGTTCGTCCTAAGTATGTTGATTGAGCATTGGCCCTACGTCGAGTTCCTTTTCTTTCTAAATGGTCTTTCCTGGTTATAAAGAAGAACTTGTTGAGGATTCACTCGAGGAGTGGTGTAAGGAAACCGATATGGTGGGGAGTGCACCATTGTCCATTTAAGGTTGGTTTCCCTCATTTTTAGTGGAACTTATGTGTTTTTTGTGTGTTGTTGAGCTCGGGGTTTTCTTGTGAGATGAGGATAAGGGTATTCCTATAGTGGGGAGTACCAAATCAGTCAGAGTTAAATATCTTCTGTTTAGGAGATGGTTGTGGATTCTATGAGGATAGTCGTTGGACAATCTAAATAGCTTTCTTCTAAAAATACTCAGTTTGAGATCATGGCTTCTAGTCTTACCACTAGGATTCCCCTAGATGAGAAGGTTTATTTTGGGAAGATTGTAAGGACCCGTGTTTTTTAGATTTATGTTTTGAGAAGAAATTTTAATTTTTGATGTTAGATTATTTTAAGGGGAAAGTGGTAGGGAAAGTGGTATTTTTCCCTTAGTAGGTGATCTTGGATAATATTATGACCACACTATTGGTCCCGAAATAGGTTTTTAACCCTAGTAAAGGGGTTTGATGGAATTCCAAGCCATTCGAATTTTAGCGGAATAATTAATATTTAAAATTTAATAAATTAAATAATAAATTGTTCATAGAAGTTTGTTTGGTAATATCATTTGAACAGAGTGTCAAATTGATATTCTATCTCCATCATTGAGTTCAGAACAGGGAATTATTTCTAGTCAAGGAATAAACTCTAGTTGGGCATTGGGGCCTGCTCAATCCCCTTTTTCTTTTCTTTTTCTTTTTCTTCTTTTTATTTCTTTTCTTTTTATTTTCTCTCCATTCCTTAGGCTTCTCTTGCACACCCCAATGTGGATACTCCTTCTTTATAACCTATTAGAGAAGGTTATAGGGAGAGATAAATAAATAGATATAGAGATAAGGGTGTCTCCATGAAGCTCTTGACTCACTGGATCGACATGAAATAAATAGTGGACCGTAGATTTGAGCGAAGCTTCAGCGGTTTCCATCCAAAGATATGAACATTAAAATTTTCTCCATATATCCCCATATATTTTTATTTTTCTAAATTTAAATTCCTATTATTCATTATTGGGGTACCTAGTGGCCCCATATGTTGATTTGGGGGGTGAAAAGGGGGATTTTGAGCGATATGAGGGTTTCCCATTCTGGGAAACCAGTTTACACGGTCGGTTGTTCAGGGTGACATGTTGTGTGTTCTTCCTATTTGGGGAAGGTTATGTTTTTGGTATTAAAAGTCATTAATGGGGTCATACATTCCATGTATTGGTACTTGGCCGTGTAGACGAGTACCCATCCAAGCTACCCGTGTAAGGGGTACATGGATGTGTAGTGTACACAGCCAAACCCTGTGTGGGTATAACACCCTATAAAATTACATGGCATGGACAAGTACATGGCCAAGTCATTTTAGGGACATGGTTAGGTACCCGTGTCAGGTACACACTGTGTACCCTCCTAACACACTGTATACTTGGGAGATTTACATGCTCAGTCTGGCTGGAGTACACACCCTCATGATCCCTCGAGGTTACATGACTTTTATGGTCTATACACACTGTGTACTCCTCATTTGGTACCCTTTGAGGGTATTTGCATGTTTAATTACCCATATATGGATTTTGATGTAATATTAGTCCTTTATAAGTGGTTTTTTTCTTATATATCTATGGTGAAACCCATGTAGTGATATGAAGAATCATAATGGGTGTTTTGGGGATTATACCCAAATGAAGATGTTCTTCCTCTGTTAATTGAATTTAGTCATATCCTATGTGCGACATGAAATGTTAATGATTGGTTGGGTTTTTGGACCAACATAGTTTGATACCTTCCTTATGAGATGATCCATGAGCTATCTCTTGTGACTAATTCCTTTGTGGATCTTCCATTAAGGATGTCTCCCTTGTGATATGTGTCCTTATAGCCTAAGAGGTCATGAGAGCAATTGTTTCTGAGGACCCCTTTTAGGAATAGTCTATTTATATTTCAACCTAGAGGATCTTTTTTAGGATGCCTCTACCTTCTTAATGGTTACTGAGGATTCCCTGAGTGACGCCTTTACTTACATACTGATCTAGGGATTCCCTTGTAGGATCCCCTTACCTATGTACCCTTTTGAGTATTCCATGTAGGATGCCTTTGCTTCTTGCACTATATTGAGGGTTCCGTGTAGGACTCCCCTTCTTATGTACTGTTAGAGGATCCCAAGTAGGATTCCTCTGCTGCTTTCTATTTTAGGATCCCATTTAGGATTCCTCCATTTACCTTTTCAGTCAAGGATCCCATGTAGAATGCCTTCGCTTAATTTTTCACCTAGAGGATCCCATGTAGGATTCCTCTATGTGTTTTGACCTAAGGGAAATAATGGGTGACCCATTGTTTGAATGAACCTGATTTGTATGTCAGGTTTTGGTAGAGATGGTAGCAGGTGTCACCTTAGAGACCATGTCGAACTTTTAAGCCCATGGGGTTGTGGTAGTAGTGTTGGGATTACCCATTAGGCCACCCTCACTTTTTTATGCTTTCACATGTTTATTACTCAATCAATGATTTTTACCAAAGATGCTTCTTGATTGGTGTTTTTTGAGCCTGACAAGATGTAGCTTTCTCTCTCTTTGGGATGCCTGGATATTCTTGGGACTATTCTTGTTCATTGGGATGCTCATATGTTCTTTCATGGGTTCCAACTTCTGAGCCATGTTATTTCAGATATTTATTAGTATACCAAGAGGAACATCCTAGGATTTGGTTGTTGAGACATATATATTTGATTATTATATTATTGGGATGCCCATATGGGTTTAATAGAATCCATGTGTTGAACCAATGACTATGATATATGGGCATGTCATCCTAAGTAATGGTACTCATTGATGATTCTACTCTCCTGATGGATAGGGGCGATTACGCTCTCCCAAACAGGTTGTTTTACCATTGTGTCCTATGTAAGAACCCAGATCTTCTTTTTAGGTATGTTTTCATTTTTTTGGTGTTTTTGAGAAAAATAGAAGTTTCTGGAAATTTCTAAAGTACACGCCATGTACTTATAAGTACATGTCGTGTACTCGGTTTCCGCGAGTGACCGTGTACTGTCCATGTAACAGTCAAGTACATGGTTGTGTGGGGTGACCTGGAGACCACCTAAAGCAGAGGCCAGAAAAGACAAGTACACGTCATGTACTTCAAAATTACATGTTTTTTATTTTCTTTTTATTTAATTAAACAGATTGGGGTAGCGTCTGATGGATAGAACGCTCTTCTTCTTTGGTCATCTCATCTAGGAGCGTCTGTATGGCGATGAATCTTCTCTGAACCCCAGACTCATCGTCCGTTCTCCGAATCAAACTCCATCAGTTGCGTTGGAATCGCATCGAAGAGTTCTATCTTCTTCTTGAGTTTCATCTCCTGATTTATCCTTTCTCTTGAGTTATCTTCAGTTGAACATTTTAGACGTTTTTGTAGATCTATGGCATTATAAGGTGATTCAAGGCCTGAGATTCAAGTATATCGATCTCACAAAGATGAGGTAGGTGTTTTGTGACTTTCTGTAGATAGTATTTGAATTTTATGTGAAAAAGTGACCAATAACCAAGAATGGGGTATTGCGTGTTATTGGTTTTTAGCCCTATTATTTTCCTGTTATGCCTAGTTTTTTTTGATATAGGTTAATTGTTGAGAATAGGGTTATCTTTGTTAAGCTATGGATGTTTTACCCATGTTTTCTTGTTTTTGACCATTTGGTCTAGCCTTTCCTATTAGGTTGTTGCCTTGTTTTCCATGCCTAGTATTGTTAGGGTGGAGTGATTATTAACTAGCATGATATGATATGATGTAGTTTGTTTAGACAAGTAGTTGTTGAGGTTTAATTTGGTTGCTGATTATCATTGTGCACTTTTTATTTACATGGGGCTATGGGAACTTGGTGTAGTGAGACCATAGGGGAAATTGACATTGAGGGCTTTCCCAGAGTGTCTGTTATAATTATCACGTTGCAAGACCATAGGGGGGTTGATGTTGAGTGCTCCCTCAGAGTGTTTATAGAAATGTTACGAGACCAAAGGAGTAATTGACGTTGAGTTCTTCCTCGGAGTGTCTGTAGTTTACTGTTAAAAGAATATAGGTGGAATTGATGGTGAGTGCTTCCTCAGAGAGTCTTTGATTATACTAGACTATAGGGGGAATTTACAGTGAGTTCTTCCTCAGAGAGTCTTTGTTATATCCTTGTAAATTGAACCAGAGGGGATAGGATATGAGAACTTCCCATAGGGTTGCTTGTATTGTGTTTGGTTGATTAAATTTTTAAATTTAAATGTTGAAATTGAAACTGTAGGTTTGTTTACCTTGAGTACTTCCTTGTTTACTCTTCATTTTGTTTACTTCCTACCATATATATTCACTGACTTTTAGGCACAGATCTTTGGGTGGTTGCCTACTGGGATTCATCTCACACCCTGTTTGGGTCATACTTTTGGTCCCAAATAGATTATATTGCTACAGGTATAGATAAGGTCAAGCGCCCTTCTACTTCAGGTACTTGATTGCTGACGAGATGGAGAGCATGGGACCATGCTGAGGCTTGCGATGCTGGTGGATTTTATCTGTTTTCTTTTGTACCTTGGTTTATTACTGTATTCCAGCATTATGACTTGTTTGGATATTTTCATAGACATATATATCATGAATAATATTTATATATGTGCTCATGTTTTTCTTACTTTCAGTATATTGATGCTTACTTTTGTTTGGTATTATTACTACTTATGCTATTGTTATCTGATTGTTTCTGTTGTATTACTCTACCAATGAGGGCATAGTTTCCCCACTATCACACCCAAGGCCCTTGCTGCTATTCGGCAGACTCTGGCATTTTGGAAAATGCGCTTGAGGCCATGTGACTGACTGGGTACGGGACACCTCTAGGCAGCACCTGAAACCAGGACGTTACAAAGTGGTATCAGAGGAATTATTTTCTTCTTGACTTACTGTTTGGAGCGTATAGCCAGGGATAGGATGGAATAAGTACTTGGTAACAGGTTGTGCCTAGGATTAGCTAACCTGTGTATAGGGATAATCTAATTCACCTCATTTATTATGATTCTTCTTGTTTTGCAATTATTACAGCTGATTTTATTTTCACCATTGGGTGATTCACATGTTTTGTGTTGTTATTGTGGATGTTATTGAGGTTCTATTTCTATTTCAACCCGATGAGATGAGGGTATTCAATCTCATGCATCATATAGGAACTTGTTATAGATCACATGTCATGCATTATTTTCATGCCATTTAGGTTGCATTAGCGATTTCATGTTGTTGTGATAGAGGTGTGTTAGATATTCATGTTGTTGTGATAGATGCCTTGATAGAATACCTGATTCTTGATAGGGTATTGGATTGTGTAAGTTTTTGTTTGAATGAACACCAAACTTTGGTTCTTGAGGTTTTATGGGCCCTCATGGACCAGAATTTGGTGGATCATTGCACTATTATCCTTGTTTATGACATGTATGTGATGTCAAGCTTTGATTCGCGGGGAGTATGGGCCCTCACGGATTAGAAATTGGCACTCTAATGTTCATTTATATGTTTTATGGGCATCCGGAGTAGTTTATGAGGCTTACTGTCTGGAAAAACCCAGAATACATGGCATGTAATGGTGAATACATGTCGTGTGTCCTTTTCAGGAAGGAAATAATTTTATTAAGTACACTCTATGTACTGTAGGTACATGTTGTGTAGTCTCTAACCGTGTCACAGGCTGTGTGGGTAGATACATAGGGTTGGTAAATATTTGGGGTAACATTCCATGTACTGGTTGTACACGCCATGTTGTGTAGACCTTGTGTCCACCCGTGTGACTAAAGACACAGATAGATGAAAACTTAAGCAATACACACCATGTATATCTTGAACACGTCGTATAGTGTAAACTGAGTATCTGACCGTGTATCGAACAACGCGGGTTGGTGAAATATTTTCTAGTACATGTCATGTCCATAAGGGAACACGCCATGTAGAGTAAGCTGTGTAACCAGCCGTGTAACTAACAACACAGGTCGGTGAAGTTCATATAGTACACGTCGTGTCTAGCACTAACACTCCATGTAGTCTTGTTTTAGGAGAATCGTGGGGCTTAGTCGTGTATAAGAACTTGGGAAGGGAAATAGGATTCAAGTGCATGCCATGTGTTTGGACAGCACACAGTGTATATGGAGTTTTACAAGACTAGTTTGGCTGAAGTACATGCCCATGTGATGTCTTAAGGGAACACATCGTGTAAGGGTTATACACGCCGTGTACCCATGTTTTGTAAAACTTGAATGCTTTCTTTCTCTTGTTCCCTTCTTGCACTTATAGTTTCCAGTCCTTGATAATCTTGATCTAAGGTGTGTGCTTGACCTTGCAGAGTCATGCCACCGAGACGTCCTCTGGTTGTCTTCCAGTTACAAGGAAGTGATCACACACCGGACATGGCTGATTAGGGACTACCAGTAGATCCACCAGTTGTGCTAGTCTTGGCACCAGCCATCATTCTGGACACAGGTGCTGATGTACAGTTCCGATAAGGCTTTATGAGGTTCATGTAGACCTTCTAGGGAGTACCTCATCCTTCCCCATCTATAGAAAAGTTTATGTGGGTTTTTCAACAGTATCATCCTCCCACTTTCTCGGGGGATGGAGGACCCTAGGCTACAGAGTCATGATTAGAATCCATTTTATCGATCTTCGAGCATCTGGAGATGCCTCTAGAGAGGAGGGTCAAGCTCTCTATGTATATGCTTCAGGATTCCACCAAGATATGGTGGGATATGATCTCACATGTGGGACTCTAGTAGGTCATGTATTGGGATGAGTTTCAGTGTGCCTTCTACAACTACTTCTACCCAAAGACTTTGAGGCCCAATCGAGCCTGATAGTTCATGAGTCTGGAGCAGGTTACTCTCTCAGTCATGGAGTACTCTTCTCATTTCACTGAGTTTCAATGCTTCACACCCATCCCAGGAGGTGATGAGTTGTTTCTGGCAAGGATGTTTGAGGATGGTCTCAGGCACGACATCTGATCTTAGGTGAACATCTTCAGGAAGACTTCCATCACTTCTATACACAACTAGGTGCTGATCAAGGAGCACAACCTGAGGGATTATAGAGATTTGGTCCAGGGTGGTTTAGCATCCAAAGATGGTATTTCTCTGGCTAATAGTAGGAAGCGCCGCAGGGAGTCTTCATGTGGATATCCAAGTAGGTGGAATGCATCTACTAGTAGCCAGGTGGTGTGCTACCAGTGCGGGAAGATCAGACATACAAGGCCACATTGCCTGAGAGACCCAGTGGATTTCTGATCTTGTGGAAAGATTGGCCATCTTCAGCGCTTCTGTCAGATCTTCTCACTAGCAGCTGGTGACATGGGCTCTTTTATTACTCCTCGTTCGGGAACAGCACCACTAGTTTCTCACCAGTCAGGGAACTGGAGTTCTTTCAGTAGTTCAGGATGTGGTGGAGGTCGCGGTCATGGTAGCCAGTCAACAAGCCTTCAGTGACAATAGGGTGGATCAGCTCAGGGTGGTCAGGTAGGGTTGCAGGGTCGTGGTGCAGGTCAGACTTTTGCAGTGGATCAGACCCAACAGGAGCAGGATCCCGGACCCTCTACAGTGCGAGGTACGATCTTTGTTGCCTCAGTTTTAGATTCTGCTCTTTTCAATACACGGGATTCTCATAGATTTATATCTGTTGCGATTTTGGAGAGCCTTGGGCTCTGTATCTTTTCTTCTACTGGTATCTTGACACTAGACACTCTGTTGGGGACTAGAACAACTAGTGCACGCCAGTGCAAGGAGTTCCCTCTTGAATTTGGTGGGTGTCACTTCTTATGGGACCTCTATGTCTTAGAGATGATGGGCTATAATTTCCTTCTCGGAATGGACTAGTTAGTTCCCTTTCAGGTACTTGTCGATTGTTTTCATCGTAGGGTGAGTTTCACATAACCATAGGGTGGATCGTTTCTTCATAAGGGCGAATGGGATGTCTAGGCGAGCAGTGCAGGACCAGAGCATCATGGGTTGGGAGGAGTTATTGCCTAGATTTCTAGTCTATATCTGGATGACCAGGGGACTTCACAGATGGACTTTCCTCTAGTGGCGGATCGTTTCATAGATGTCTTTCCATAGGACTTTTTAGGTTTTCCTCCGGAGCGGGAGGTGGACTTTTCTATTGAGATTGTTCTAAGAGTGGCACCGGTGTCCATTCCTCCTTATAGGATGGCTACACCATAGTTGCAAGAGCTCAAGAAGCAGTTGGAGGAGTTGTAGGAAAAGGGTTTCATTCGACCTAGTACCTCTCATTGGGGTTCGCCTATCCTGTTTGTGAAGAAGGAAAATAGTACCCTTAAACTTTTTGTGGATTATCGGAAGTTGAATCAGTTGACAGTCAAGAACTGATATCCCTTTCCGAGGATTGATGATCTTTTTTATCAGCTTCGAGGAGCCCGAGTGTTCTCGAAGATTAACTTGAGGTCCGATTACCATCAGTTGCGCATTAAACCATATGATATACCCCTTACAGCCTTCCGAAGCAGGTATGTTCTATATGAGTATGTGGTTATGTCGTTCGGTCTCATGAACATGATTGTAGTTTTCATAGCATTGATGAACCGAGTGTTCCATCCATACTTGGATTCTTTTGTGGTAGTCTTCATGGATGATATCTTGGTGTACTCTCACACTCTACACGGACATGATACCCATCTTGAGATCGTTTTGAGTACACTAAGAGAGCATCGGTTATATGCTAAGCTCTCAAAATGCCATTTTTGGATGGATCATATTCACTTCTTGGGTCATGTTATCTCACAGAGAGGAGTATCAGTAGACCCAAAGAAAGTGAGAGCAGTAGTTTCCTAGGAGCAGTTGAAGAACTTCTTTGAGGTATGAAGTTTTCTAGGGCTGGCTGGTTACTACAGATGTTTCATATAAGACTTTTCACACTTGGCAGCACCACTGACGGGTCTGACTAAGAAGGGTGCGAAGTAATTGTGATCAGATTCTTGTGAGTCATCCTTTTAGGAGCTGAAAGGGAGGTTAACTTCAGCACTGATACTATTTTTTTTAGATACAGGAAAGATCTATACTATTTACTTTGATGCTTCAGGTATTGGGATGGGATTTGTGCTTAAGCAGGGAGAAGGAGTCCTTGCGTACGGGTCTCGGCAGTTGAGGCCACATGAGAGGGACTAGACGATGCACGATCTTGAGTTCGCTTCAGTTGTTCATGCTTTACGTTGTTGGAGACATTATCTTCTAGGAGATTATTTCTTGGTTTTCACCGACCACAAAAGTCTCAAGTACATCTTCACTCCGCATGATCGGAATTTGAGATAGCGAAGTTGGGTTGAATACCTTCAGTCCTTTGACTTTGAGCTTTCCTATACGCCTGGGAAAGGCAACGCAGTGGCTGATGCGTTGAGCAAGAGGACTCAAATATAGGAAGTTCAGGAGGCCAAAAATGAGTGGAAGCTTATGGATCTGTTCTATGAGATGCATTTGGAGGTGCACAATAGACAGGGGAAGACGTTTCTTTCTTCTGTAGTTGTTATCTCTACTCTTCTTAACCAGATAAGAATGAGGCAGCTATCAGATTCTAAAGGCCCAGTCCTATGGGAAAGTGTGTCAGGAGAGGAACCTATTCCTAGATGGACCATAGGCAAGGATTAAACCTTGCGTTTTCATGGATGTGTGGGGGTGTCATCTGAAATACATGAGGAGATGATGCGGGACTTTCATTCCTTAGTTTGGGAAGTTCATCCTGGTGTCACCAAGATGTATCATGATCTTCACTTTCAATATTGGTGGCCATGTATGAAGAGAGATGTTTCTGGTTTCGTCATGAGATGTTCCACCTGTCAGCAGGTGAAGGTGGAGCATCAGCAACCAATAGGGCTTTTGCATCAGTTACCCATTCCCGAGTGGAAGTGGAATGATGTCATGATGGATTTTGTGACAGGTTTTCTGAGGTCACCTTGAGGGAATGATTTTGTTTGGGTTGTCATTGACAGACTCACAAAGGTTTCTCACTTCTTTATGATCACGGAGACCTTCAGTTTTGATGAGTTTGGAAGGTTGTACATATGAGAGATTGTACGTTTTCATGGAGTTCTACACTCCATTGTTTCAGACAGGGATGCATGTTTTACTTTTCGGGTCTGGAAGGGGCTACAGAAGGGTTTGGGTACACAGGCACTTCTGAGTATAACTTACCATGCCCAGACAGATGGCCAGTCTGAGCGTACGATTCAGGTGCTTGTGGACATGCATCGAGCATGCATCCTGGATTTTGGAGGTTCTTGGGAGAAGCTCATACCTCTTGTGGAGTTTTCCTATAATAATAGTTTTCAAGAAACTATTCAGTTGGAACCTTATGAGGCTCTGTACGGTAGGCCATGCCAATTACCCTTATGTTGGCTGGAGGCAGGAGAGGCAGCTATGTTGGGACCTTATCTTCTCCAAGAGACCACAGAGCAGATAGAGTTGATTCAGAAGAGGATGGCTACTGCACAGTCAAGACAGAAGTCTTATGATGATCGATGAAGATGACCTCTAGATTTTGAGGTCAGAGATCAGGTTTTTTTACGTGTCACACCGAGGTTGGGACACAGAAGGATTAGGAGATAGGGTAATCTTTCACCAAGGTATGTCGGGCCGTTTGAGGTGCTGGAGAAAATCGGGTTGGTTGCCTATCGGTTGTTGTTACCTTATAGGTACTGGGCTATGCACGATGTATTCCACATTTCTCAACTTCAACGTTACTTATCAGACTCGTCTCATGTCTTTAAACCTGAGGAGGTTGAGTTAGAGGTCGACACTCGTTTGAGGAGCATCCTATCTGGATTGCTGATAGAAGTACGAAGGTTCTCCATGGCTGGTTTTTCCCTCTGGTACGAGTGCTATGGCAGCACAGGCAAGTATAGGATGAGACCTGGGAGAGGGAGGCTGATGTACAATCACAATGGTCGAAGTTGTTCGAGGATTCTTCTTCTACGCTGCCTTACTAGGGAAATTTGGGGATGAATTTCTTTAAGGGGGGGAATTTTTTAAGAACTTGGATCTTCTTTTCAGGTATGTTTATATTTTTCTGGGGTTTTTGAGAAAAAGAGAAGTTTCTGGAAATTTATGGAGTACACATCATGTACTTATAAGTACACACCGTGTACTCGGTTTCCACAGGTGACCGTGTACTAGCCGTGTAACGGTCGAGAAAATGTCCATGTGGGTGACCTGGAGTCCGCCTAAAGTGGAGGCTGGAAAAGGCAAGTACATGTTGTGTACTTCAAAAATATACGCTGTGTATTTTCTTTTTATTTCACTAAACAGACTGGGGTCGCGTCTGATGGACAGAACACTCTTCTTCTTCAATCGTCTCGTCTAGGAGCATCTGTACAGTGATGAATCTTCTCTGAGCCCCCGACTTTCCATCCTTTCTCTGAATCGAACTTCGTCAGTTGCATTGGAATCACATCGGTGAGTTCTCTCTTCTTCTTGAGATTCATCTCCGAATTTATCCTCTCTCTTGAGTTATCTTTTGTTTGAACATTTTAGACTTTTTTGTAGATCTACGGCGTTCTAAGGCGATTCAAGGCCTGAGATTCAAATATATCGATCTCACAATGCTGAGGTAGGTGGTTTGTGCATTTCTGTAGATAGTCTTTGAATTTTATGTGCAAAAGTGCCCAATACCCAAGAACAGGGTATTGCGTATTATTGGTTTTTAGCCCTATTATTTTCCTTTTATGCCTAGTTTGTTTAGATAGAGGTTAATTATTGAGAATAGAGTTATCTTTGTTAAGTTATGGATGTTTTCCCATGTTTGCTTGTTTTTGACCGTTTGGTCTAGCCTTGCCTGTTAGGTTGTTGTCTTGTTTCCCATGCCTAGTATTGTTAGGGTGGAGTGATTATTAACTGACATGTTATGATATGCTGTAGTTTGTTTAGACAAGTAGTTCTTGAGGTTTACTTTGGCTGTTGATTATCGTTGTGCACGTTTTCTTTACACGGGGCTGCGGGAACCTGGTGTAGTGAGACCATAGGGGAAATTGACGTTGAGGGATTTCTCAGAGTGTCTGTTATAATTATCATGCTGTGAGACCATATGGGGGATTGACGTTGAGTTCTCCCTCATAGTGTTTATAGATATGTTACGAGACCATAGGAGGAATTGACGTTGAGTGCCTCCTCATAGTGTCTGTAGTTTTCTGTTAAAAGACTATAGGGGGAACTGATAGTGAGTGCATCCTCAGAGAGTATTTTATTATACTAGACTATAGGGGTAATTGATGGTGAGTGCTTCCTCATAGAGTCTTTGTTGTATCCTTGTAAATTGGACCAGAGGGGATTGATTGTGAGAACGTCCCAGAGAGTTGTTTGTATTGTGTTTGGTTGATTAAATTGTAAAATGTAATTGTTGCAATTGAAATTGTAGGTTTGTTTACCTTGAGTACTTCCTTATTTACTACTTCATTTTTTTTACTTCCTACTGTATATATTCACTGACTGTTAGGCACAGATCTTTGGATGGTTATCTACTGGGATTCGTCTCACACCCTGTTTGGGTCATGTTTTTGGGCCCAAACAGATTATATTGTTGCAGGTATAGATAAGGAAAAGTGCCTTTCTACTTCAGTTGCTTGATTATTGAGGAGCTAGAGAGCATGGGGCTCAACTGAGGCTTGTGATGCTGCTGGAGTTTATATGTTTTCTTTTGTACCTTGGTTTATTACTATATTCCATCATTGTGACTTTTTTGGATGTTTTTATAGACCTATGTATCATGAATAATATTTATATATGTGCTCCATTTGTTCTTACTTTCAGTCTTCCACTGCTTACTTTTGTTTGGTATTATTACTGATTTCTCAATTGTTATCTGATTGTTTCTGTTGTGTTACTCTTCCAATGAGGGCATAGTTTCCCCACTATCACACCCAAGGCCCTCGTTGCTAGTCAGTAGTGTAATGAACCAATGTTTTTCAATGGAAATTCCCTTCTAATAATTATGTCATAAAATAACATGAAAACACAACATAATGAACTACTAAGTGATAAGTGACCTTTAAACCTAAGTTTGTCACTTTTGTGTTTGGAATTTTAAAAATCCGACATACACGGTTATGCTCAAGATGATTTTTGGAGTCTAATGGAACAAAAATAATTTTTGGTGAATAGTAACATACCCTTAGGAATAGTAACATACTCTTATGAATAGTAATATGACCCTTATGAATAGTAAATCATCCAACATAAGAGTAACCTTACCCATGAATAATTAAATAAAATTTAGACATCTTAGAAAGTGACAATTTGACCTTAGTAAACGTTTTGGAATTTTGTAAGTCATAAATAATTAATTATAATTAATTAATTAATTTCAAGGAAAATTTATTTTCTTAAAATGTGTTCATTAATTATTGAATTAATGTCTTATAGTTTTTAGATAATTTTATAAGACCCTGCGTAATTTTTGAAAGCACTATAAAATCAGTTTTAATCTTAAAAACTGTTTTTTTAAGTAAATTATGTTTTTAATTAAATATTAAATTAATAATATTTATAAAATTATTTTTGAAAAATGGACTTCATTTTTGGATTCTAAATGTCAAAAAATGGTTGGAGTAAATTTTTGGGATTTTTCTGAGATACTTGAATTTTTTATGAATAGTAGAATTCGATAATTTACAATAAATGCTAAATAATGGATTAATTGAGTCATCGATGATGCTCTTCTGATGTAAGCCCACTTGGTTCGGTATCACATGATAAAATTACTATTATTGGTCATCCAAGACTCACTATTCTTTGTCTTACGGAAAATTAATAAACTAATGAATTTTATATTAAAGAAACCCCTCTCCCCTCCACTATAAAAGCCACCCTTCACTCCCTCATTTCCTCACACCTCTCAAGCTCCAAGACTTCTCTAAACTCTGCCCAAACACCTTCCCTAGCCCCTCCCCCACGTACAAGATCTTCTGTTATCATCAAAAGACCAAGCTTAGGCCCTTAAGGAGGTTCTCAAGTGAAGGATTCAAGAGGTAATTTCCCTCCCTCTTCTCCTTTAATTTCCTTTCAAGTTCAAGTTCATTTCTTGATCTCTCCCCACCTATCTTCATCCAAATTGTATTGTAACTCCATTATTATAAATATACTATAATTTTATGATTATAATGGGATATTATATCATCCAACCCCCTTTCCCTCTTCATTTTATTTTATTAAAGAGAACGTTGTTCGTGAGGTGTTAATTTATCACCTTCAAGAATGACATCATTTCTTCTTCCATTTCTACCTTCAGATCTGGTCATGAAACCATTTTTATGGTTGAATGAGAATATTTTATATGTTTTATTTCCTATTTAAAGTTCTGGAAATAACCTATGGCCATATTACTAAGTGATAAGTTAAAACAAGTTCGTTGTGATCCAAAAATCGCCCAAATTTACCCAAATAACCATCATTTAATTCTTATCCAATGATTCATCCACATGGATATAATATAATTCATTATAAGATCATTCAAACTTCTTTAATATCATTAATTACATGTAATATCATTTCTGCATGTTTACCCATGTTCTACACGAACTTCAATTTATGAATACAAGTGAACAACCCAAGAAAGACCATAAAACGAACATCCCCAAAACAATGTTTTTAAACTCTATAAGTCGTACAAAGGAACATAAAATGACATAATGAAACCAGAATGAACCCTATTAATGTACACATGGTTCTGGATTTCTAATTAATGAATATAATTTCATTATACAGGACATTAAAGAGAAGGAAGCATTCGGGTACAAGGTAAGGGAAAATTCTCGAACCCAACTTTCATCCTTAGGGTTCTACCTCTTTCACTCCATTTTTGATATGGTCACTCCTTAAAGATCATTTTTTTCATCATTTTATTTTCTTTTTTGTGATATACATGTTTTATAATGAAGTGTATGTCAATCCAAATGTTTTCCGAAAGAACTATTCTCTTAAGAACTCAACTTTTACCTCTCATGGTTGATGGTTCTTGTATCAAGTATGTTGTTCCCTCTTTCTTTTGGGAACCCAAAGATTATGAATATATTCTTATGAGATGAAACCCATCCCTTACCATGGTTTAGTTATGTTCACTTTTTATGTATGTTCCATGTGGCAATCATGATGTGACGGGTGCGCCCGGAATTATATAGCGCAATTATGAATGTTTCAAAGTGACGGGTGTGCCCGGAATTATACAGCGCTCCAATGCATTGGGTAAAGTGATGAATCTCATGAGTAAATTTGAAATTATGTATGAACAAGATGCTATCTTGGTTCACAAGTATGTGTGGTAGTTAACCACTAAGACATGATGTTTCATTTTTATGCTTTGCCACATTTCAAGTCTTTTATTTATGCTCCTCTCATGTTCATGATCTTTTTCCTATGTTATGATTATGCTCACCCCATGATATATTGTTCTTATCTATCCTCTTACTGGGCTTCTATCTCACCCCTTTTGATGTATATCCTCAGGTTTCTACATGTACTAAGGAGAGTACAAGTTCCAATAAGAAGCTAGAGAAGAAGAAATTAAATAAATGTTTATGCTAGATGTTGTATTTGTTATGTGTGGTCCTAGTTTTCCCTAGACACTACGCCTTTGGATCCTCTTTGTATAATAATATTATGTTTTTTATCTTTAAAATGATGTAATAGTAATGTAAGAAAAGGCTCGATTCATTATAGTTGGTATCAGAGGAAAGGTTTAGTTAATTTGGGAATTAGGATTAGTGAACCCTATTGAAAACATCTAGTATGAGACTAAGTAAAAATATGCACACAAGAATATTTACCTAGGGATCCCATATGTTATGTTTTTGGTATAATTGTTTAAATGAATAAGTTATTTGTGACTTGTTTATTTATGTTTTGTTCTATCCTTTACTATTTTAGAAAATGGTGGGAACTAGGAGAAATCTGGCCAACAACTCCTGCGAGGGTCAATGCAACAATTGCCCGAACAACATCCCTAATGATTTGGGAGGTGGGGTTCAAAACTTCATGGTGATTTTTACCCAATTATATCAGGTTATGAATAATAACCATAATAATGGGGAACATCCTCCTTCACCAAAGAGGGAGCAACTGGCTATTGAATGTTTTATGCGGCAACGACCACTGACGTTTAGTGGATCTTCCGATCCACAAGTTGTGGAACAGTGGGTCAACTCCATGGAGAAGATCTTTTCTGTTCTTCATTGTTCTGAGATGGAGAAGGTGACTCTAGTCGTTTATCGTCTAGATGGAGAAGTCGATCAATGGTGGGCTTTGATTAAGAACACCAAGCCAAGGGAGGAAATTGAAGAGATGGAATGGGAAGAATTTAAGATAATGTTTCTTAATAAGTACTTCTCACGAACTCTTCGCACGAAGATGGAGAGAGAATTTATAGAGCTCATGCAAAAATAAGGAGAATTTATCACAACCTATAAAGAAAATTTCACAAGGATTGCAAGGTATGCTTTGGGTTTTGTTATCAACAATGATAGAAAAATTGATAGATTCTTTAGTGGATTAAAACCACACCTTCAAAAGGCTCTTGAAATTCAAGACTTTGAGAGTTATGAAGAATTTGTTCGGTGTGCTCTCAAAGTGGATATGGAGTTTGGAGAATGTTCCCATGGATATGGTGATAAGAAGAGAAAGATGGAGTTTCAAGATGGTGGATCTAATGAAAAAGGTGGGAAGAAAAATCAACGACCCACATGCCAAAAATGTGGGAAGTTGCACAATGGGAACTGCCTCAAAGGGATAGGGAAATGCTTTAAGTGTGGGAAAGGACACCATGCTCAAGAGTGTCGAAAAGACACGAAAAGGAAGGAGAATGTAGCCAGTGAAAGGAGAGAACCACTCAGGGTTCAATTCTACAACTGTAGGGAGCTAGGGCATTATGCAAACCAGTGCACTAAACCTCGACTTCTCGAGGGTAATCAGCGTCAGCAGCCACCAAAGCCAAAGGAACAAGGGAAGGCTTATTCCATCACTTTTGCAGATGTGGAGCATGATAATGAATTCGTACAAGGTACACTTCCTATTCACTCAAGAATGGAAAAATTCTTATTTGATTCTGGTTCTACACATTCATTTATATCCTACAAGTTTGCTAGAACTATAGAATCGAAGCCTTGAAACCTTGAAGTAGTGATATCTGTAAAAACACCAAGTGGTGCAATCATTGCAACCCAAGTGTTTGACTCTTCTCCTGTTGGAATATGTGGGAAGATTCTTCCGGAAAATCTCGTAATACTTCCTTTGGTGGAATTCAATGCTATAATGGGAATGGATTGGCTCTCGTTATATAGAGCACATATCAATTGTCGGTAAAAGGATATATCTTTTCATATTCCGAACCATCCCATTCTCCTCTACAAATGAAAGGAAGATCGTGAATCTCCTTTGAAAAATCCTTCAATGGTGTGGGTGTTGATTCTCTATGAAGAAGCATACCTCGCCCAAATGGTTGAGTCGAAGGAAAGTTCCAACCTTGAGGAAATGCCCATCGTGAGGGAATACGGTGATGTATTTCCTGATGAGTTAACCGGAATTCCCCCGGATCGTGAGGTAGAGTTCTCAATTGAACTCATACCCGGAGCTACTCCTATCTCGAAGTGCCCCTATAGGATGGATCCTATCGAACTGGATGAGTTAAAGAAGCAGCTGCAAGAGCATATGGACAAAGGGTTCATACACCCTAGTGCATCGCCTTGGGGTGCGCTAGTGCTCTTTGTGAAGAAGAAGGATGGAACAATGCGGTTGTGTATCGATTATCGGGAACTCAACAAGATCACCATAAAGAACAAGTATCCTCTTCCAAGGATTGATGACTTGTTCTATAAGTTAAGAGGAGCTCAATACTTCTCAAAGGTGGATCTCCATTCTGGATATCATCAGGTAAAGGTGAATAAGGAAGATATTCAGAAGACTGTCTTCCGTACAAGGTATGGGCACTATGAGTTTTTGGTGATGCCCTTTGGACTTACTAATGCCCCTGTAATCTTCATGGATTTGATGAATAGAGTCTTTAGACATTACCTCAACAAATTTGTGGTAGTTTTTATCGATGATATTATCATCTACTCCAAGAGCAAGGATGAACATGAAGAACATCTAAGACTTGTGTTAGCGACATTGAGAAATGAGAAGTTGTACGCCAAGTTCAGCAAGTGTGACTTTTGGATGAATCAAGTCACGTTCTTGGGACATGTGATTACAAGTGAGGGAATTTCTGTGGATCCTTCAAAGAAAAAGGTGATTGAGGAATGGCCCAGGCCCTCTAGTGTCACAGAAATCCATATTTTTCTTGGATTAGCTGGGTACTACCAACATTTTGTGAGAAACATCTCACGATTTTCAAGCCCGCTAACTAAGTTAACAAGGAAAGGGGTAAAGTATGTCTGGAAGGAAGAATGTGAGGGAAGATTCAAGGAGTTAAAGAGAAGGTTGATCACCGCACCTGTACTCACACTACCGAAAAGTGGAGAAAGTTTTGTGATATACAGTAATGCTTCAAAGAAAGGATTGGGTTGTGTACTCATGCAAAATGAAAATGTGATAGCCTATGCCTCACGATAGTTGAAGATCCATGAGCATAACTATCCGACGCATGATCTAGAGCTGGCAGCTGTGATTTTTGCCTTGAAAATATGGCGGCACTACCTTTATGGTAAGAAGTGTGACATATACACCAACCACAGGAGCCTAAAGTATATATTCACACAAAAGGAGATCAACATGAGTCAAAGGATATGGTTAGAGCTAATCAAGGATTAAGATTTCTCTATTCACTATCATCCTAGAAAGGCGAACAAGGTAGTTGATGCCCTAAGCAGAAAAGAACCTGCTACTCTTTTCATGTTGCAGATTGAGAAAGAACCTATCTTCTTGGATATGCAAAGGGTGGATTTGGAAATCATAAGGGTAGGGGATACATCCTACCTTGACCAAATGATTGCGCAACCATCCATCCAGGAGAAGATTAAGGAAGAACAAAGGGATGATGTGGAGATACAAAAGAGGGTGAATGCAGTAAAGGAAGGGAAGCTGCCAGAGTTCCATATCGACGATGATGGTGTGATTCGGTTTGGAACGCGGCTTTGTGTGCCTTCATCACCCGGGATAAAGAAGGATCTATTGGATAATTCACATAGCTCAACTTTCTCTTTCCATCCTGGGAGTACCAAGATGTACCGTGATCTCCGAGAACACTTCTGGTGGGATAACATGAAGAAGGAGATTGCGGAATATATATCAAGGTGCTTGGTATGTCAGCAAGTTAAAGCTAAGTGACAAAGGTCCAAGGGTATGATGCAGCCATTGCCTATACCCATGTGGAAATGGGAAAATATTACTACGGACTTTTTCATGGGTCTCTCGAAGACGTCAAAGGGAAATAATGCGATATGGGTTGTGGTTGACCGACTCACCAAGGCTGCCCATTTTATCTCTATTCGGGAAGACCTCTCGCTTTAACAACTTTCAAAGATATATGTGAAGGAAGTTGTGAGACTACACGGTGTTCCACTCTCAATTGTCTCCGACCGTGATCCAAGGTTCACATCTTAGTTTTGGAGAAGCCTCCAACATGCTTTGAGTACTGAATTAAATTTCAGCACGGCCTATCACCCCAAAACTGATGGCCAGTCTGAAAAGACTATTCAGATGCTTGAAGATATGCTAAGAGACAGCTCTCTTGAATTCAAAGGTGGTTGGGATCAACATATCCCATTGGTTGAGTTCTCATACAACAATAGCTTCCACTTGAGTATTTAGATGGCTCTGTATGAAGCTCTGTATGGAAAGCGATGTAGAACTCCAACCTGTTGGGATGAAGTTGGAGAAAGAAAGCTACTTGGACCCGATCTTGTTCAAGAGATGATAGAGAAGGTTCAAGTCATCCAGAAACACATCAAAGCTGCTCAAAGTCGGCAAAAAGCTATGCTGACAACCGTCGAAGGGGCTTGGAGTTTGACTTTGGAGATAAAGTCTTCCTTCGAATATCTCCATGGAAGAGAGTCATGCGATTCGGGAAGAAAGGGAAGCTAAGCCCAAGGTATATTGGCCCCTTTAAGATCCTTGACTGCACAGGAGTCGTGGCCTATCGGCTTGCACTTCCACCGAATATGGCTCAAGTTCATGATGTGTTTCATGTATCACTACTGAGGAAGTACATACCAGACCCCTCACATGTACTAAACTCAGAGGTGGTGCAGCTGGAAGATGATCTCTCCTATGAGGAGCAGCCAGTAAAGATTCTGGATTGGAGAGATAAGGTTCTACGCAACAAGACAACCCATCTTGTCAAAGTATTGTGGAGGAACCATAAGTTTGAGGAAGCAACTTGGGAACCAGAAGAGGCAATGAAGGAGAAACACCCTCACCTGTTTGTGTAAAGTGAAATTTCTGGGGCGAAATTTCTTAAGAGGGGAAGAATGTAACGACCCAATGTTTTTCAATGGAAATTCCCTTCTAATAATTATGTCATAAAATAACATGAAAACACAACATAATGAACTACTAAGTGATAAGTGACCTTTAAACAAAAGTTTGTCACTTTTGTGTTTGGAATTTTAAAAATCCGACACACACGGTTGTGCTCAAGATGATTTTTGGAGTCTAATGGAACAAAAATATTTTTTGGTGAATAGTAACATACCCTTAGGAATAGTAACATACCCTTATGAATACTAATATGACCTTTATGAATAGTAAATCATCCAACATAAGAGTAACCTTACCCAGGAATAATTAAATAAAATTTAGACATCTTAAAAAGTGACAATTTGACCTTAGTAAACGTTTTGGAATTTTGTAAGTCATAAATAATTAATTATAATTAATTAATTAATTTAAAGGAAAATGTATTTTCTTAAAATTTGTTCATTAATTATTGAATCAATGTCTTATAGTTTTTAGATAATTTTATAAGACCCTACGTAATTTTTGAAAGCACTATAAAATCAGTTTTAATCTTAAAAAATGTTTTTTTAAGTAAATTATGATTTTAATTAAATATTAAATTAATAATATTTATAAAATTATTTTTGAAAAATGGACTTCATTTTTTGATTCTACATGTCGAAAAATGGTTGGGGTAAATTTTTGGGATTTTTCTGAGATACTTGAATTTTTTATGAATAGTAGAATCCGATAATTTACAATAAATGCTAAATAATGGATTAATTGAGTCATCGATGATGCTCTGCTGATGTAAGCCCACTTGTTTCGGGATCACATGATAAAATTACTATTCTTGGTCATCCAAGACTCACTATTTTTTTTATTAGGGGAAATTAATAAACTAATGAATTTTATATTAAGGAAACCCCTCTCCCCTCCACTCTAAAATCCACCCTTCACTCCCTCATTTCCTCACACCTCTCAAGCTCCAAGAATTCTCTAAACTCTGCCCAAACACCTTCCCTAGCCCCTCCCCCACGTCCAAGAGCTGTTGGTATCATCAAAAGACCAAGATTAGGCCCTTAAGGAGGTTCTCAAGTGAAGGATTCAAGTGGTAATTTCCCTCTCTCTTCTCCTTTAATTTCCTTTCAAGTTCAAGTTCATTTCTTGATCTCTCCCCACCTATCTTCATCCAAATTGTACTGTAACTCCAGTATTATACATATACTGTAATTTTATGATTCTAATGGGATATTATATCATCCAAACCCCTTTCCCTCTTCCTTTTATTTTATTAAAGAGAACGTTGTTCGTGAGGTGTTAATTTATCACCTTCAAGAATGACATGCTTTCTTCTTCCATTTATACCTTCAGATCTGGTCATGAAACCATTTTTATGGTTGAACCAGAATATTTTATATGTTTTATTTTCTATTTAAAGTTCTGGAAATAACCTATGGCCATATTACTAAGTGATAAGTTAAAACAAGTTCACTGTGATCCAAAAACAGCCCAAATTTACCCAAATAACCATCATTTAATTCTTATCTAATGATTCATCCACATAGATCTAATATAATTAATTATAAGATCATTCAAACTCCTTTAATATAATTAATGAAATGTAATATCATTTTTGTATGTTTACCCATGTTCTACCCGAACTTCAATTTATGAATACAAGTGAACAACCCAAGAAAAACCATAAAAACAAACATCCCCAAAACAATGTTTTTAAACTCTATAAGTCATCCAAAGGAACATAAAATGACATAATGAAACCAGAATGAACCCTATTAATGTACACATGGTTCTAGATTTCTAATTAATGAATATAATGTCATTATACAGTACATTAAAGAGAAGGAAGCATCCGGGTACAAGGTAAGGGAAAATTCTCGAACCCAACTTTCATCCTTCGGGTTCTACCTCTTTCACTCCATTTTTGATATGGTCACTCCTTAAAGATCATTTTTTCATCATTTTATTTCCTTTTCTAGGATATAAATGTTTTCTAATGAAGTTTATGTCAATCCAATTTTTTTCCAAAAGAACTCTTCTCTTAAGAACTCAACTTTTACCTCTCATGGTTGATGGTTCTTGTATCAAGTATGTTGTTCCCTCTTTCTTTTTGGGAACCCAAAGCTTATGAATGTATTCTTATGAGATGAAACCCATCCCTTAACATGGTTTAGTTATTTTCACGTTTGATGTATGTTCCGTGTGGCAAGCATGATAATGTTATGATGTGACGGGCGCACCCGAAATTATATAGCACAATTATGAATGTTTCAAAGTGACGGGTGCGCCCAGAATTGTACAGCGCTTCAATGCATTGGGTAAAGTGATGAATATCATGAGTAAATGTGAAATGATGTGTGAAAAAGATGCTAGCTTGGTTCACAAGTATGTGTGGTAGTTAACCACTAAGACATTATGTTTCATTTTTATGCTTTGCCACATTTCAAGTCTTTTATCTATGCTCCTCTCATGTTCATGATCTTTTGCCTATGTTATGATTATGCTCACCCCATGATATATTGTTCTTATCTATCCTCTTTTCGGGATTCTAGCTCACCCCTTTTGATGTATATCCTCAGGTGGCTACATGTACTAAGGAGAGTACAAGTTCCAATAAGAAGCTAGAGAAGAAGAAATTAAATAAATGTTTATGCTAGATGTTGTATTTGTTATGTGTGGTCCTAGTTTTCCCAAGACACTAAGCCTTTGGATCCTCTTTGTGTAATTATGCTAGATGTTGTATTTGTTATGTGTGGTCTTAGTTTTCCCAAGACACTAATCCTTTGGATCCTCTTTGTGTAATACTACTATGTTGTTTATCTTTAAAATAATGTAATAGTAATGTAAGAAAAGGCTCGGGTCGTTATAGGAAACCTCTGGCGTTTGGGGAAATGTGATTGAAGCCAGGTGACCGACCGAGTACGAGACACCTCTGGGCGGCACCCGGAACCGGGACGTTACATGTTGCACGGCGTCTCACATCATTAGATTCATGGAATGATTATACTCTTCCATATGATAGGGATGATTATGCTCTCCCTTATTGTAGATCTAGGGGTAGTGCATAGCATCTCATCAGCAAATTGTCCATACGGATCACCTTAGGGTCAGACCCTAAAGGATTATCTAAGTTATAAATGTCATGACCGCCTATGGACCAGGACCTAGGGCTTAGACATTGGACTAGATTTACATGGTCTGAGAAGCATGGTTTCTAGCTCAGTGACCATTTATAGGATGTCTAGATGTACATCCCTGGAATCCTCTATTTCGGTGATTGGAGGTGAGTATGGGTAAACCCAGAAGTAGGACAAGTATCCCCCTGTGGTGACATAGATTTCTCTGAGATATTATTCATGCATTAGTCGAAGTAGGAATATGTCGATTGGGATTATGAACCTAGATATCGAATTAATGATACACAACTTGAGTGGTACGACATCCAACTCAATTACCTTTCATGGGATGTCCAAGCGATTGAGATTATGAACCCATGGATCGAATGCTCATTGGTTTTTATACTATTTATTTTAGTTACTCATATAGTTAATATTTATGTATATATGTATAAGTATGGGACTATACATATATACACATATAGATATGGACATCCTTGGTGGCACTTGCCTTGTTGACCAGTATTATGGACCAGGGGTTCTATTATGGCTCACGTTTTTTGTTTTACATATCTTTTCAGTTATTTCTCAGCTAGGCTAAGTAGTTGGTATTGCATACACTTATTGTAGAATATTTTTTAGGTTCCTCATTGGGGTGGCCTATTGAGATTATTTCTCACCCCTGCACATGCACTTTGGTGTACGTGTAGACCTTATGTCTTCTTTTTAGGTTGAGCACAATTACATGGTGGATAGGGATGAGGACCCGGTTTACATAATCAATAGGAGATTATTGAGTGGGTTCTTCTGTTCAGGCTAGTGCAGTTCGACAATGTCTGGAGACTGGATATGTGTTATGGCTTGGAGTTAGTAATGGGGCCCTGTACTTTTATTTCAATTTCTTTTGTACTTCTGTATCTGTATGTTTGGCCTAGTGGGTAACCCGTGTTGAATTTATGGCATAGTTTTTCAGGATTTCATATATTTTTCATTTATTATTATAGTATCTTCTATTTCAGTTTATTTACTGCTTCTGCACTCTTTTTATTTATTGTTCTATATGATACTTAGTTATTTCAGCTATTGGTTATTCTGATCTGAGGGCATATTCTCCCCACTATCACACCATAGGTCATCGCTGCTAGTCGGGAGTTTCTAGCATACAGGGTGGCACAATTGAGGCTCCGTAACCAACCAGATCGGAGCACCATTTTAGTGACATTTAGGCCGAGATGTTACAATAACAAGGTCATAAACATAAACAATTACAATGGGGGAGATCTCTTGATTTTCATTGATGTAGAGATTACTATCATAACTTCCTTCCTTAATGTTTGACTTCATTAAACGATATCGAATATGGAATACGAAGCTCTTGTAGATGTATTGAACCCATACAAATCTTCTTTCGTCTTTCACACAGAACATTCATTTTTCCAATTTCAAAGCCACACGGGTTTTCCATATAAACGTCTTCATCAAGTTCTCCATTAAGGAAAGTATACCTAACATCCATCTTTAAAAAAACCTCATTGTATAGTAATTGCAAGAATAATTCTAGATGTTTCAATTCTTGCAACTGGAAAAAAATCATCATCAAAATCATCACCTTCAATTTGAGAATAACCATTTCAAAACAATCATGTTTTGCTTCTTATCACTTCACCATCTTCATTAAACATGATTTTGATCACCCACTATGTATAAATTACATTTTGGTTATTTGATTTGGGTACAAGTTCTCAAATATCATTCTCCTCCATCTAGTCCAACTCTTCATTCCTAGCATGACTCCACTCTTAATTACCAATGGCATCATTGAATTATTTTGTATCATATTTTAAATACAACGAAGTATGTGCAACAAAATCTGATTTTCTTCTTGTTAGAAATTTTTTTGTTGATCACCAATGATGTTTTGCACTTGCACATGTGTCCTTAGCCTAGTATGAGATGTACGAAGTTCTTCCTCATCACCGGAATTTGCTGAGGCTGATTCTTCAATATATGCGGCACAATCATTGTTGGATATTTTTTCATGTTGTTCAACAATATCTATTTCATCTTCTCTATTTTCCTCACCTACAAGTGTTTTTCAAATTTCTTCTTCAACTTTTTTAAGAACTTTCTCATCAATAAAATCAACTGAATTTTCTTGTTAATTTGTTGAAACATCTAAATCCTCTAGCATTTGGAGCATAGACAAGAAATATTCCATCTTCACCTATTTGATCAAACTTTCCATGATTTCCACACTTGTTTTATATGATGCGGTGACATCAAAAAACCATTAAGTGTTTCAGACATGGAGTTTCATTATTGAACATTTTGAAAGGAGTCGTATCAAAACATGGTCTATAGAAACACTGATTCTTCTTAGAAACTAATGTACTTATGACCTATCTCTTGAAGTAGTGACAAATACCATGTTTGATCAATATTTTATGTCTCATCTTCACCAAGCTTCTATTATTTCATTCAACCACATCATTCTGATGTGGTGTGTATGGAACACTAAACTCATAAATAATTTCATGTTTTTCAAGACAACATCAAAATTCTTCATTCTTGTATTTAACACCATTATTAGTTCATAAATTCTTCACAGAATATCTAAATTATTTTTCATCTATTCTCCTAAAACTCTTAAATCTCTAGAGAATTTGATTTATGATTCAAAAACATTATACATGTGATGTGAGTAAAATCATCAATGAAATAAATGTATTACTTATCTCCAAAAGTTGATTATTTTCTTATTGTACCCCAAGTATCAGAGTGAATCCTCCCCAACGGACGATTTGAACGAATTTCAAATTTCTTATGCATAGAGTTTGTAATTTTACTTTTCCAAAAAAATTAAACTATACTAATCTCTTCTTATTTTCATAACATAAATATCCTAAAAACACTCTTATTCAACATTCTCATATTCCTAACACATATTTCCCAACCACTTATGCCATAATTGATTTTTTTCAATCATGATTAGATAACATAAATTTTGCAGATCACCAACTTGAAACAAGTTCCCCATCATACGTTGGACTCTTGTAATAAATTTTCTATCTTCTACTCTTTTAACCACTAAACTGTCTTTTCTAAAAACAAATTTATTAGCTTTATCACAACTTTGTGATGAACTTAACAAGTTTTTTTCTGCCAATCGACAGAAAAGTCCTTTTTGGATTACAGTTATTCTTCCCCAACAATAATGCATCCAACACCCGTCTGAACATTATCCTTTTATTATTAAATAGAGTAGGAAAAACACATCATGGGGGGCGGAAGTAGTGAAGACCATATGCGTCCCCCCTAACAAAATACATAGTCCTCAATAAAAGAACCAGTATAATAGTAGAAAATATTAGGTTCATTTGGGATTGCCTTTCTTGCCAACATGTCGGCTGCAAAATTGCCTTCTCTCCATGTATGATTCACCTCCACGCCTTGATTGATAAGCATTCTACACTTTCTGATAAGATAAACAAGAACCCAAGGTGTATTGGATCTCCCTTGAAGGGAACTCACCAGCACTTTGGAGTTGGATTCCACCCCAGAGATGTTGATATTGAACAGCCTGCATATCAAAAGACCGTTGGCCAATGCCATCGCTTCTGCTCCTAAAGAGGTACCTAACCCATAAAAGCAACTGAATCCGATGATAGTAGATAATCTTTCCATCTCTAACAAGAACTCCGCATCTCATATCCCCTGAAATGTAGGATCCATCAACATTTAATTTGAGACCTTCTCTTGGTGGGTTCCATCTGACCCATGCCCCTTGGATCAGTCCACCTCTCCTTTCATTCTCCAGAACAGTTCTTGGAATGAGACGCCTAAGAGACAGCAAAGCTGATTTGTCGGCAAGCAGACCACAAAGTTCGACCTCAAGAAGTCTAACTTGGAACTGAATGGACCATTGAGAGGTAAATCTCCCTTCCCAGGATTTATTTCTGGCCTCCCAAAGAATCCAACAAGCTGTTGTAAATATCACGTTGCGAGCCCTCTGCTCCACCAAGATTTCCTCTGTTCACTGACGCCAGACAGCAACAGCTTCTACGATCGACTCTCCCTGCAAAGACAGTCCCGCACCCTGCTCAAGAAATGCCCAAATACCCGTAGCCCACTCTCCTTTGAACAATAAATGCCAAGCTGATTCAATGCTTGGGGCAGTACAGCACCAGCATTTGGAAGCCAGACTCACTCCCCTCATCTGAATATTAACATCTGTGGATATAGCCTGATTTGGTAGCCTCTACAGAAAAAAATTCATCTTTGAAAGAATCACTTTGCACCACAGCTTATCAGCACATGCATCCAAGCCATTACTTATGTGTACCATGTCCCGGATGACCCTGCTGTTGAAATGTCCTAAGTTGTCTCCAATTAAAACACACTTATCAGGTTCCTCATTCATACAGATATCTCCCTAAAGACACCCTTCTGTGAATCATTTAGGACAGCATTTATGAAATTTGGAAAAACACTGGCCTCTTTAAAAGTAATTTCAGGCACTGGGCATCCTGTAAAGTATAGGATATCCCCATCCCACTTGTTTTTCCAAAAACTTATCTCCCCACAACCCACCACCCACCACCCACCACCCATCTAGTTTTCTCTCTCAGAATCTCCAAATGCTCGACCACAATTGTTGACAACCCTGATAAATTTCTATTATTGGACCCCCACTCAAACCAGTTCTTGTCGTACCTGTTATTCATAAATAGGTCCCAAAGAGACCTACCTTCAATGATCTCCCAAGAATGTTTACTTTGCATGACCTTCATAGTTTCCAAGACATTGTGGAGATTGATTCCTCCTTCCTGTAATGGTTTCGCTAGCCTCTGCCATGAGGCCCAATGACATCGACCGTTCTGGTTCGCATCCCAAATGAAATTGTTCATGATTTTCTCAATTCGATCAATCGGTCCTTTTGGAGCCTTTAACACTGAAAACACATGCATGGTAATTGAGGACATTATTAATCAAGGTAATTCGGCCTCCATAGGATAGGAACCTGTTTTTACAATTGCATATACGCCCCGTGATCTTGCTGATTATGTCTTCAAATAGGTCTTTCCTGATTCTACCATCTGAGATAGGAGCCCCTAGGTACTTCATTGGTAAATCATGTCTTTGCATTCCAATTTTTCCTTTAATCCTTATGCTTTGTCTTTCTGGTCATTTTCTGGATATGTACACTTTGCTCTTCCCTTGATTAATTTTTTTTTCCACCTTGGGCACCATATTCTACCAAAATTTTAATCAGCCCGTCGATAGATTTTAACCTACCATTCAGGAAGAGAAAGATATCATATGAAAACATAATGTGAGAAATAATACTCTTTCCTGACCTGTTCATATACGGCAGAACCAACCCCTCTTCCACAACCTTTTTAATCCTTCTTGTGAGAGAATCTTGGGCCATGATAAAAAGACCTGGTGACAGGGGGTCACCTTGCCTTAAGCTCCTCATAGTCTCTAAGAAGCCGAAGCTTTTTCCCATCAGTGACATGGAGATCCATGGGATCGAATAGCATCTGAAGAGAAGATCACAAGCTTCCTCTGAGAACCCAAATCTTCTCGTGACTCTAATAATAAAACTCCATTCCATTCTGTCATAAGCTTTGTCCGTATCGATCTGAATAATAACATTGGATCTAATCGTTTTCTTGTTGATATCTTCCACCATGCCCTTTGCTATTCCAACAGCTCCTTGAATCATCATTCCTTGAATAAACCAAGGTTGTTCAATAGATACAATGTCTGGAATGATCTGTCTAATTCTTTTGTTGATGAGATTTGTCAGAATCATGTAGATAAAATTGCATAGACAGATTTGAAGAAATTGACTTATAGATTCAGGTTGGGGCGATCTTTGGAATAAGAATGACTCTGGAGGCATATACAGCAATTAGTAGGGATCTCCCTTTGAAGAAATCCAAAAATAGCCATCTTGATCTATTCTTTTAGGATGTCCTAAGTAGAAACAAAAAAAAGAGCCCGGAACGCCGTCTGGTTCAAGGGCACTGTCCGGTTTCAAGCTAAACGTCGCTTCTTGGATTTCCTCCTATTCTGACGAGTCAAGAAAACGATCATTGACATCCACCCCCACCAGTTGAGGAATGCCTCTCAGGCTATTATTCTCCCCAGTAACACCATCATGTGTTCTCGGACCAACCATGAGATCCTTGAAGTGAGCCAAAGCCATCTTTCCTACAACATCAATATCACTTCTAAAAGACCCATCTGCCAACTTCAAACAGATTTTCCTAGTTGACCTTTTTTCTTTGAGACATGCTTGAAAGTATGTTGGGTTACAATCTCCTGCTCTTAGCCAGTTCTTCCTTGATTTTTCTCTGTAGATATTTTCAATAGCCAGTAACTTTTCAGCTAGTTTTCTTTTCTTCTCATTGATCCTCATAAAAACGTCATCATCCCAAATCTGCCGCAAGCTCTCTTCCATACGATTAATATCCACATTGATTCGTTCTAGGTTGGATTCATTTGTTGCTCTGCTCACAGTCCATTCATGTAGGTCTTTCTTTAACCACTTGAGCCGAAGTGTTAAATCCACCCAAGGGTTTCTGCTATGTTGATTGGCCCACGAGGTGCGGACCATTTGTTGAAAGCCTTCCAATTTGGGCCAATTTCTTGAGTAGACAAAACCTTCCTGCCGTTTGGAATCTTTCATGATTGAAATCACTAAAATATTATGATCCGAAAGAGATCTAGTAAGATGAAATACATGTGTCTTATGAAAACAATCCATCCCTTGTAAATTCACCAAGCATCTATCTCACCTACACCATATTCGACCAAGCCCTCTACGATTGCTACACCAGGTGAATCTGCTGCCCACAAATCCCATATCCATGAGACTGTTACCAGAAATAAAACTATTAAAATCCTTCATGGCGGTGCAAGAGTAGATATCCCCCCCCCCTCTTTTTTCCGAGTAGTCCTCGATAGTGTTAAAGTCTCCGCCAACATACCACGCGTGATCCCTAGGATGAAAGTTCTGCCACAACTCTGTTATATCTGCAGCATTGCATTTCCCATAAACAAAAGTAAAGAAGACATCCTTGCCCATTATATTGACCTTTGCTGTGATGTGCTGAGACGACCCATCAACATAATCCACTGTGACATTACATTTCCAGAAAATCCAGATGGTAGTGTTCTATGTGCCCACATGCATGTACTCTGAGAATCCCATACGCCTCACAAATATGGGTAAATGATCCAAATATTTCTTAGGATGGATAACTGCCAACAGAAATATTTGAAGCCGTTGAACTTCATAAGAAATATATGTTGTTTTCTCCCTCACCCCGATGCCTCATGCATTCTGTATCATTACAGAAGACATTGAAACTATGATAAATTGGCCTTGCAGCCTGAAAATGAACCAAGATTGGAGCCTGAATTAGAAGTAAGGATATTTTTGTACCTGACGTGAGTCAGTGTTCCGTTGCTCACAGGGGACTTTCTGGGTTTCTCCGAACCTTCTTCCTTTAACTCGATAGAAACCTGGCAACAGTCTTTGGAAGGTAATCCATCCAACATAATCATCCGGGCTGGGACCACCTTCGTAGCCGCAGCTGCCGCAGGATCTCTCTTTAACAGCTTGATGGGGCTATCAGGATTGGGCGGCCCAGGATAAAAGATAGAGCCACTCTTTTCCTTATCATTGAATACTGGGCCACAGCTCACTGTTAAGGCCGAAGATCCCGAAGACACTCCTCCCTCAGAACAGCAACCATTCACCTTGGAAGAAACTGGCAAATCACGACCCATCTCCGAAATTTCTGCCAACCCACCTAAGACCATTTGAGGATCCTGCACTTCCTGATCCTGAACCAGATTAAAACCCGAGACTTTCAGCTCCTCTTGATTACTGCTGTCCAAATAGGAATTTGAGGAAACAGCAAGATCAGTCGAGCCAGGTAGAACTTCATTATCCGCACCAGACATAGCCCCATTTCCTAGGACCTGAACAACTGTCTCAGAAGCTGAAACATCTTGTAAATGTAAAGGCTCTGAAACAACTACATCCGAGCCCTTTGAATCCAAAGAAACTAGGACCTCAGAATCATCCCAAGTGTGAGCAGCAGACGCGGGAGGCGCACCATCGTCATTTTAGAGAACTTTCTCCAAGGGCAACCCGCCTCCTAGCATGGGAATCTCCCCCGAAGACTTCTTCAGAACCACTACTGGCAGATCCAGAGAAACCTACAGCAGATCTAAATCATCAAGAAAAGAAGGCTCCGAACAATGAGGCTTCGGACCTGGGCGATCATAAACCTTGCGCTGACAATAATCAACCGAATTACCTTGTCTGCAACACCACATGTAGAAATGTAGGATATTCCGATGAAACAAACTTTGCCACCAAGCGAAAGTCGAACCGTCTCTAGCAAGCAGCTGAGATGGGAGCGGGGCAGCCAAATCAATCTCCAGGCAGATCCTTGGAGTCTACACCAACTGAAGACTCGGAGTAGCCACATCCGAACATAAAAGCCTCCCCAAGGTGTTACCCAAGACTTGCAGCATCGAGGGGTTATGAAAAGGTAAGGGCAGCCCAGGAAGCCTGTTCCACAGCGCAGCCAAACTCAATTCTCTTCCAGAATGGTTGTCTGAGGACCATCTTGATAATGTGAACCTCCAAGAACCACACCTCCGATCTTCCCTGGACCAAGCTGTAACAAAATATTCCCGATTCTCCAAATGGATGCAAAACGCAGATCTGGAAAGCACTGAGATAGACGCTTGATGATGCAAACCCCATGAACTGACGAAAGCCCTAAAGTACGCAAGGGTCGGTTTTTCACGCCCAAACGAAGCGACCAGGGTTAGATCATGGAATGTCACCGCCGCTCTGAGCTCTTCCACCGAGAAATCGACCGCCGAGCACCCTTCGACTGACCCCGATCTCCATGGAGAAATATCCACTGGAGGGATGCTGATCAACACTTTTCCCGTCGAACCAGAAGAACCTACAATCACCTCAACAAAAGACCGCTTAAGTGAAGATCTATCTTTTACAGGAGAACCAGTAGTCAATCGATTGTCCCCAGCATCATGAGACCAACAGGCCACTGGGACAACAGTAGAGCATCGAGCAAAGAGAGGTGCTGGGGAGGCGGCTCAGGATGCGCGCACTTCCATCGGAAAAATATTAAAAACATGAGGATGTATACATCTTTAACAAATAGTTTATAATGCTTGACATCTATTTTCAACCTAAATACAACTTTCTCATGATTCTTTTGATGAGTGGATTGACTACCCCTCAAAATTTTATTCTAGTTACATAAGATCACTGTAGTTTTGTTGATTGAACCAAAACATGTTTTTTGTATTTTGAAATCCACCAGAATACCAATAGCAACTATAAAAAGAATATTTTTCTATGTCGTTATCATGCAGTGTAGAGTTGTAAACTTGTTTTTCAACAAATTTTTTACTCCCCACATTAAGACTCTGTTTAGCCCCGATATTTATGTTATCTTTCATACTGTTCTTATTTAAGGTGGATTTTGTCCATCATCAACAAAATCAATAGTTTCAACAACATTTGATTCAAACATTGAAATTTTCAAAACATCTAAATTTTCAAATTTTCTAGTTTTGGTCATATACATAATTTTCCTAGCACTCATAACCCTTTGAACATATTCATTCCTCTTTTCAACCTATGCCGACAACTTTTTATTATTATTTCTCAGGTTCACACTTCTCTTAACTTTCACCATTTCCAAAAGTAGAGTTTTTGAATATTGTAACCCCTAATCATATTTAGATAAATTTTGAGTAATTTATATCTCTTCCTCCTTCACTTTTAACTTTACTTCACAGTGTTCATTTATGTTCTACTATTTTTTCAGAGATTTCTTCAAATGATCAATCTCTTCCAGCAACTTGGATTTATCTTCAGTATATAATTTTTGACTATTTGTTATAGAACATTCCTTTTTCAACTTCATGATCTCTTTTTTATGTCTTACAATCTTTTGAATATATTCTTTAAACTCTCTTTTCTGAGTAAATTCTATCTAAGTGTATTCATCTTCCAAACTATAGATTATATAACAAATAAACTCTTCATCATTTACTTTTTCAAAAATGTGTTTTATGCAGAGATTTTAGTGAACAACTCATCTTCAACTTTACTATCGTCTTCTTCCTCATCCTTGTACAAAAACTTATCCCTTTAGCTTTGGGTAAAATTTTCTCCTTTCCCTTAGAATAATATTTCTCAACATGTTTCTTGAAAATCATCTTGACTTTCTGCCATCTTCATCACTTACTTTTTTATCCTTTCTTTGGGGGAAATTCGCAGCAAAATTCCCCATAGATCCACTACTAAAGCATTTTAGTGGGAGCTTCCCATTTTACTTTCCTATAACTATTTTTCACATTTTTTGAAAAAAAAGACAAAATATTATTAAAATCATTAATAACCCCATCTTCGGTGTTGGATTCATCATCTTCTTCATCTTTACAAACCTTCTTTGATTTTCCTTACTTGGCAGCATTGATTAAAATTTTTTGATCAACTTTTTCTTTTATTTTAATAAATTTCACTCTTCTAATTTGATATATAATGAGAGTGATATGTAATTCATATGGGGATAGAGTTTTTGGATCCCTATCATCCAAAGATGAAACTTTGGCATCAAATTTATCATGAAGAATTATTAATATCTTCTCAACAATAGTTAAATCTTTAATTTTTTCACCTTGAAATCTTATGGTACTCAAAATATCATTTACCCTTTTAAAGAAGTATCAAAGGATTCATACTCCCCTAATTAGAGGACTTCAAACACAAGCTTATGTATTTTTAATTTTTCCTTATTCACATTAAAATTTTCTTTATAGATGTTTTTCAACTTCTTCCAAATACCTTTAGTAGTTGTTATTCCTTTTTCTATGAGAAATCCACTTTTAGAGAGTGAAGAGAGTAAATAATTGTTATCACTTCCATCATTTTCCAAAATTTTCTTATTAGCAATCGTCAGAGGAACATTCTCAGCATGGGAAGGAAATCCATCTATTGCAGCTTGCATAATATCATAACCCACATAAGATATGGAAACACTATATCATTCCATATATGACAGTTTTTTCCATTGAAAACTAGAATCCCCTTATAATTCACAAAATTCAAATTATCAATTTAAAAATTATCTTCAAATATCAGCAAAGAGTAAATGAAATGAGTCCTTCCTCTAATACCAATTGAAAAGGCCCTCATAATCAATGTAATAACAGAGAGGGGGAGGGTTGATTCAGTGATATCTTTTTCCTTTTATGTTGTATTTCTTATATAAAAAACTTCACCACCTGCTAAATATATCTCACTAAGATATTTTTTTTCATCAAAATATGGATTCTATGAATTCCTATGGAATTCATAGCATATATATATTACACAACATGAAATTGGTGTGTTTCCAATTTTAAGTTCTTTTTTCAACTATTGTTTTCTCTTTAGGATGTTGCTACACTCCCAACCAATTTTGATGAACCCTGGGAACCTTGAGAATATATTCTTTCCCTCTTCCTCCCACTTTAATTCGTTGGATCTGGTTTCTCCCTATTGGAAATCTATGGTAAGTTATTCACCCTTATTTGTGGGTTTATCCTGTTATTCTTTCAGAAACCCATAGAAATGATGTTGTTTTTATTTAAGGATTCAGTTGGATTGTATTTTTATGATCCTTGGGTGCAATGTAGGTTGATATGTGGTTTCCCATGTGTATTTGGGTTTTGGGGGAATTATTTCTTCACCCTATGGTGCACATCATGTTGTAAAAATTTCCATGATATAGGGATACCCTCATTTCTATTTATTATGTATCGTGTAGGACAGGTATAAATTTTTTTATCTACAGGGAGGGTTTATGGGCTTAATTAAATATAAATAATTGGTTAGTTGAAATTTAAGGGGGAAAGGGGAACGATTCACATGCTTTTACAACTTTGATATTAATAAATTATAGTGATTGTATTGGCTGGAAATCCATTCTAAAAATTGTGGATGTTGGGGGATTTATTTGCATTGGATGTTATGTGATGTGACTTTTGTGGCTATTGTTATTGTTGTGATATCACCCTTAAATGGAAATTTTTTGACCACTTATATTTGTATAGTGGAATGGTTTCCCCAGGATTATGCCTTAAGTGAAACACCCCTAAAATTAAGTGAAAGGTGATAACATCCCATTTGATAAATATGTAAAATTTTATTGATGTCTTGTGATGTGTGTGCATTATTGTGAGGCTGAAATGTGTTTTTGCGATGCAATGTGGGGCTGATGGGTGAGATGTGGTCATGCTTTTGGGGTAGTGAGGTTGTGGAAATTTTTCCATTCTTTTAGGATAGCGAGGTGATTATTATTTTTTCATTCTTTTGAGGTGGTGAGGTTATGGTGTTTGGTCTTGCTTTTGGGGTGGTGAGGTGGTCATGTGATGGAGATGATGGGCTGATTATGATGTGTGGTTGTTTTGTGCTACATGCGTAGGTAGTGATAAAATAATTATTTAATAATTATTGGAATGGATGGTGTTTGGTTTGGTTAATGAAATGGAAATGGATAATGAATAAATAAATGATGGGATGCGTGGTTAAATTTGGTTGATTATTAATAATGAAACAAAAGGTATTGATAATGTAAATTGGTTGGGAGTGTGAAATGTGACTTGTTGGCTTGTGTGATGTTATGCATTTAGAGGTGGCAACAAAATTGGTGATGTTGTGATCTAGTTATTATTTAGTTGTTAACCCAAAGGTTGGTCTTGTGTATGTATATATGTATATTCTTTTATATTCCATGTGACTTCTATACACACCCCACTCACATAGAAAACTATGTTCCAAAAACAATATTTTTAAAAAAGGTTTTTTCGACATACGGCGAGGGTGATGTATGGTTAGGTACTCACTATTTACTTCTTGCTCTTCCAAATGAGGTAGTTATTTCATAGGCTATCCTGGTCGATGTTTTGATAGTGCAGTACATGGTGGTTGTGATAGCCCATGTTTCTTCAAGAGAGATGTGTTGTGATCGTACATCTATGATGGTAATCCCAGGTGTCTTCAGGTGAGATGTGATGTAGCCTAGATGTCCACAGGTGGGAATAGATGGGATGAGGTAGATTACGGTGGGGTCATTCAATGTAGGATGAGGACATGGGGTCGATGTCCTTAATGTTCATGATACCCTAGTTCTCTAGTTTTGGTTGTGGATGCATTGTGGGCTATGTGTTTTTGGGAGAGAGGTGATGTGGCCATGCTTTTGGGGTGATGACCCCAAGTTTCTTCAAGAGAGATGTGTTATGACCATGCTTGTGGGGTGGTGTGGAATTAATAAGAGATAAAAGAGCTAGGATGTATAATCTTCAGGTGTGAGAGAGGCATACTAATATAAAGCATGTGGGGTACCATTTATCAATTTGACTCATGTTATATTATATTACTTGGATTCTGTTATGTGGTGAGAATTCCTTGGTGAGGTTTGGGATGGATATTTTACCTATTAGGTGTTTTTGGTTCTGTTGTTTTCTCATTGGTGAATTAGTATGCTTGTTTCACATGTGCATGAGAGGTTTTGGTTTTCCTACTTTGTATAATTATAGGATCACCCAATGTATATAAATTTTTCTTAGGTTTTTAGGAGGATCATCTGGACTGTGCTAGAAATTACTGGCTTGGACCTAGGATAATTGTTATGTCTCTTATTTATTTTTGATTTTGGGTATTTTAATTATGGAAAATTTTATTTGAATCCATTTTATTTATAAATTCATTATGGCATGGTCTTGGTTTCTTTTATACTATGTCATAGAGTAATTTGGGGATGATTCATATTATCTTGTGATATCACACTATTATATATGGTAATGCCTCTTATTCCATAATATTTTTATACCCTCAGTGCTACTCGCCACCCGGGCATACCAAAGGCCAGACTCGGGGGTCATTGTCTCTCCCCCACATTGTGGTGTCTTTGGAGGGAGGGGGTCATGATAGACTGGTATCAGAGATAATGGATTAGAGATGGGATGGAGTTTGGAGTTAGGTAGAGATAGGATTGCATAGATTGGTATGACAATAGTTCCAGTTTCTCATTGTGCATGACATTGTCCTGGGAGACTATATAAGACATGGGATTTTAGGGCCCCCCATGATCCATTCATGGAATCTAATCTTATTGAATGACTAATTGAGGTGGACATGTTTGCAGGGTATAGACCTAGGAGAGGTACGTGCATTAAGATTACTTGTGTTCCTATTTCTATTGGGTTATTTTGGGAAGGTTAAAATGAATAAAATGAATAAAATTAATTTCATTAATTTAAATTAAATTCTATACTACATGGTAATATGGAATCCTTGTTTCCTATTTTGTATATGTATCCTATTAATCATTTTTGTTTTGCTCCAAAAGATGAGGTTCAGTAAAGTAATCAAATTGATTGTCATAGGGTTAATTCGGTAGATAAAGATGAGGCTTGGTAGTAGACGTTGTGCATTTTACAATAGTGGGATTTGGGGAAGTACAAGGGAAGTGTTTCAGATGAAAAGATAGAGTGATGGCTAGAGTGGATTAATATATTTTTAGTTTTATATGGGACCTGTTGAGATAATATTTCACATTGGCAGTTAGTAAGATATGGGGAACTACGTGTCAATGGAGGGTCATGTATTTGGGAGATCAAAAGGAGGCATATGTTTCATTGGTTGAATTTCCAAAATATTTCCATGTAGAGTTTCTTTCATCGAACCTGAAGGTAGTGAAGATAAAGGCACTTTATTCTCTTAATAAGGTGTGCATGTTATTATGGTAGTTAGTAATTATGTTCATGAACCTTATGTTCTTTTTCCCAGATCATATTCCAGATGAGGAGTCTTGTGAGATAATTCTTAAGGAGGCTCTTTGTCCTTCTATCCAGTATACATTTACTAATTTTACATTTCCAACATATCTGGATGTTTAGAAGAATTCTATGGTGATCAATAGGATGCACTCATGAGTAGTTTTACTATGAGGGACGAATCAACTAGGTTCCTAGAGGAGAATTTTTGTTAGTGGTAGGTCTCCAGAACCAAGACCTTCAAAGTTTCGACCCATGGGGGTTCAAATTCTTCACCTTCCATTTCAACCTTCTTGTGCTAGTGTTTTTCATTCTCTTCCTGGGGGATTTTTTTCTAGTGTTATTTGTCTATGGTGTTGGTTTCCATCATCAAAACTTGTTCTTAGTGGTCCATTGATCTCAGTTTGGTGGAGCCAAAGAGGTTCAGAAGCATCCCCATCAACAGTTTCTAGTGAGACTATTTCAGATATAACAACAATAGGCTTATACTCCACTGAGGGGACATGATTTTTGTAGATTTTGACATTATGATATTACTCATGTTTAGGGATACTAAACTGAACAAGTTCATGGAGCTAGTCATCAGCAGAGTGGTAGATGAGCTGGGTGTGGTCAATTGCACATAGTGGAGGTGGAGGTTCCAGGGGGAATATATTGTCAGAGGTACAATTAGTTTGTTTTGTACCTTTGTTTGTGGCTTTTTTGATTCAGGAGCTCTGGACTCCTTTGTTTCACCTTCTCTAATCCATGCTCTAGGACTAGATATAGAGTGGCTTTCCATGCCCTTGGTGTAGACTATGGAAGTTGGAGTCCAGACCAATTTTTTATGTCTACTGAGGGTGTAGACTAATGATGGGTCCGTATCAGTCTTCTGGGGATATTTTCTTGATATAGATGTTTCCATATGATGTCATCATATACATATTTTTTTTTGTATGTTGTGTTATCAATTACCTCTGGATGAGAGTCATGTTCAATTATGTGGATGGCCAGTGTGTGGTCTTCACTGGAAAGCAGGGTTGTCAGGTGGGGAGTCATCATGTGGAGCCCCTACTTATATTATTGGAAGATTTTTTAGTGTAATCAGTAGATAATGGGATTGTGTGTTTCCTCAGGTTCATTAGGGATTTTTTGGATGTTTTCCTGTGTAGGTTATGAAACCACTCCTTCGACGTGATGTTGAGTTTCAGATATACTTGGAACTTGGTTATTCTCTGATTTTGAGGGATCTATATTGGATTACACCTTCTATGTTGGGGGATTTGATAATTTAAATATATTATTTGATGAATAATGGTTTGAACTGGCCCAGTGTGTCATCATGGGGTGCTCTAGTGTCATTCACCAATAAGGCGAATGGTATTATGAGGTTGTGTATTGAATACTGAAGGTTGAATCACATGATGGTCAAAACCCATTATCCTCTTCCATGTATATATGATCTTCTCTAAAAGATGAGATGGGTGAGTTGGTTTTCTATGATTTATCTTTTTTCTGGATATCACTAGTTGTGGATGAATGAGGGAGGTTTCCTAAAGACAACTTTCATATGCAGGAATGGGCTCTTTGAGTTTATATTCATGCCATTTGGGGTTATGAATGCACTATTTGTGTTCATGGGGATTAAAAAATATAAGTTTTATGGGTTCTTGGAATAGTTCATCCTCATATTCATTGATGATATCTTGATCTACTCGATGTAAGAGGTGGAGCATGTCGATCATCTCAGAGTTGTCTTGCAGGTTCTTCGACATCACCAACTTTATTAAAAGTTGTCCAAGTGTATGTTTTGGACATGAGAGGTGTATTTACTCAAGCATTTGGTGTTCTAAAAGGGTGTTTCAAATGAACCATCAAAATTAAATGATTTTATTTCTTGGTAAGCACCCAATAAAGTTGAATATGTTTGTAGATTCCTTGGTATTACAGGTTATTATCAGAGGTTTGTGCCCAATTTCTCTCAATATGAAGCCCCGTTCATATATTTTACTAGTAAATACTAGATATTTCAAGGATTTTTTCATTCCAGACTACTTTCAATTACCTAAAGGGGATGTGGGTCAGTGCTCTAGTATTTTAGTTTCCTGAGTAGGGTGTGATTTTTGAGGTGTTTTGTGACACTTCCTATCCAGTCTTAGGATAATTTTTTATGTAGTAGAGGGAAGTGATCTATTATGGGTATAGGAAATTACATCACTATGAGCATAACTATTCCTCCCATGATCATGTTCTAGATGTTTTTGTGTTCACGTTGATGTTCTGGTGATATTACCTCATTGGGGACAACTTTTTAGTATTCCCAAATAACAACAGTTTGTGGTATATATTTTCTCTGTGTGATCTAAAATTGAGGTAGTGGAGTTGGATGGAGTTACTTAAGGATTATGATTTTGAGATCTACTACACCTTAGGAAAAGGGAATGTTGTTTTAAAATATTTGAGAAGGAATTTGGGGAAGGATGTTGTTCAGGATTCTAGTGATTCTTAGAGACCTATGGAGGAGTTGGAATCCTTGAACATAGATGCATGGGAGATGATCATAGAGGATTTTTGTTTTAGATGATGACTTAGTCCAATATTATGTGGTTGGTATATGAGTCTCAGTGGGTATACGTAGAGACAAAGGTGATGCTTTATCATGTTTTTCATGGTGAGGCTCTCAAGGGATGGTAGTAGGGTGGTAAAAACATGATGTTACTTCATGGGAGATTGTATATTTTTGTAGTGATTTATGAGGGATTCCTTTGTGAGTTTCAAAGCTCACCTTTATAGGTACACCGAGGAGTTTACAAGTTGTAATGCAGTTTTGGTGGCCTAGAAGGAAATGGGTAGTGATGAAGTTTGTAGAGAAGTGTTTGGTTGACTAGAAGGTAACAAACAATCATTGTGATCATGGTGGTTTGTTGTAGCCTTTATATTTTCATGAGTGGAAATTATATAATATATAAATTTATTTCATCATAGGGTTACACTGAGCTCAAGGAGTTTTAGATTCTATCTATGTGATCGTAGATCAGTTGACGAAATAGACCATCTTCTTAGTAATCAAGGAATTGGGTACAGTTGATGCTTTCTCTAGGAGGTATATGGATGAGTTTGAGTTGTTTCATTGAGTTTATATCTCATTTGTCTCAGATCAAGAAGCATATTTTATCCTATACATTTGGAGTGGATTATAGCAGGATTTTGGGACTCATTTACACCTCATCACTTATTTACACCTGTAGATGGAAGGGTAGACAGAGCATACTATCAAAACATTGGAGGATATGTTGTGGGTGCATTTCATGGACATTGGTTGATCTTTGGTATGAAACTTTCCTTTGTTCAAGTTTGAGTATAACAATTGTTATCACTCTTCAATTGGCATGTATCCTTTTGAGGCATTTTATGGAAGATGGTTTCATAAACCATTGTGTTGGATAGGGGTTGGGGAGGCAATAGTTCATAGTCCCGATGTGGTGTAGATAATGACAAAGATGGTTCATTCAGTTCATGAAATGATGAAATAAATGTAGAATCGACATAAGTCTTTTGTAGATCATAGGAGGGGGATCTTGTAGTTTGAGTTTAGGGACCACATGGTATTTAGAGTTTCCCCTAGATGTGGGAAGCAGAGGTTTGGTATGTGGAGTAATCTTTCTCAAAGGTTTATTGGGCCCTTTTTGTAGAGACCCGAAGCTTGACGTACATAGACATTACATTACTTTTGCGGAATACTTAATACATAACAAAAACAGACACACAAGGACCATAATAGTTTAGTGTCTTTGGAAACTTGGAACGTAATCTTCTAATCGTGGTGAAAGATCTTTAACATCTCCCATAAAGATCTTCCACTTTTTGTTTCCTTACCTAAAACCTTTCTTTTAATCCTGGGGGAAAATAAAACATAAAAAGGGTGAGCTCAAATGATCAGTAAGGGTAAGCATAGAGAATATAAAATAATCCATAAACATTTGAATGCAAAAACATGAACATAAAATTTAAACATCAAAATATTGAGCAAATACATAAATCATGGAAGTACATAAAGAATAGATCATAAAATAACATTAATCATGATAAAATAGCATGGGAATAAAACATGTAATTGTGGAATCCATTAATCACATGTAATGATTTCCATAGTAGCCAAGGCATTGTTGCAAAGACCATCTTAGTGGACAAAGTCCCTTTCTGAATCGAGTTCACTCCTCGTTCCAGTCCTGTAATACTGAACCGGATTAACTTACCATTCCAGCCATGTCTATCTCATGAGATATAAATCTTTACCCAATGCATTGGAGGGAGATATAGGTCCCACCCATCTCATAATGAAATCATTCTTACTTGTGCCACAAAATAAACATACATCATTCATAAAAACCCAATAAATAAAACGAGTTTCATAAACATCATCCCATCATCACAAAATCCATATAAAAGAAATGGATATCATTTCATAATAAGAAAATTGAAACCATGTACATCATAGAGACATGATACTTGAAACATACACATATGAAATAATGTCATCTTAGATGAAAAATGGTTTTGATAAAACACTTGAAAAGAATTCTTGAGGAAAATATCCTTTCTTCTTCAAAATCATTCTCTTTTCACAAAATGTCATTCAATTTTAAAAGAAAAGGATTTTGTTGAAAATAGTCATGAAATCTTTTGGAGAGAGTTTCAAGAAAATAAGGCTTTATAAAAAACCGTAAAAATCCGTTCGTGTCGTATAAGTTAAAAAAACATTCTTCTCGTACTTTTGCCGGAAAAGTCAAAAAAGTACCTTGTAAGAGAAAGATTTCATACATACCATGTTGTAAAAGTCAAAAATGGATAAAAAGGACATTAAAAATACATAAAAACACTTTTAGAAAACATGTACATGGATGATAACAATAACCCCCGTAAATACTTACGTATAAGCAATCTCGGATAAACATGAGATTTGCAAAATTATCCCTTACCTTAGGTCCGATATGCTTCGTACGTATCCAAAACTCCTGTATAATGATTTAAATAATGTAATTGAATTATTAAAGAATCATATTCATTGTTATTATATCATATATGGTTCACTTATGACTTTATATTACCCGTTCTTTTGTAAATTAATGTTAAAGTAGCGGTTTGGGTAAAATCGTTTCATTTGTCGTTCGTGTTTTAACTTGTAATTATTCATATGATTACATAGATCATGATTAATTATATAAATAATGTAAAACATGATTTATATATGATATATATTCAGAATATATATATAATGGATCGATAAATGGAAAGAAATACACCGTTCATGGAGACGGTAGGTCGTACGTACGCATGAACGCTATTTTTGTTTCTTTATTGAATTGAATGGAATTAAGTAGATGACATAAATATACATATACATAAATCTAGTAGCATTATTGTGTCATATATTTCATGATTACTTATTATATATACTTTATAATCATTCTTGAATGGTTATCATGGAGAGTGAATCTCATCGCGTCGTGGAGATGGTATTCCGTACGTACGCACGGGCGATGATATCATTCCCATGATCGTGGAATTGTGTTAAAGTGTATGTATAATATTACAGAATCAATATCACTTTAAAATAATCATATATATTCATTACTTTCACCGTTATTCCCATCCATTTAAGGTGGTGGTGGAAAATAGATTACACCACGGCGTGGAGACGGTATTCCGTACGTACGCACGTGCGGTGATTTCATTTTCTGTAGGATGGATAGATGGTGAAATATGGTTGTTTCATATTTATAATAACATATCAGTATATGAGTGATACTTATGTTATTAATTCATAATGAAACAACTAAAGAAGAAGAAGTGGAAGAAGAAATAATGTTGAGAGAATCGGTAACGGACATTACCTCTTCTTTGAAACACCTGTTTGAGACCTCCTCTTAGGGCACTAAAATTGGTCTTTGAAGAAAACCAGGACCTCTAGGATGTTTCTAGGGAAGTGAGGAAGTGAAATGGTCATGGATTGGCCGAGCTTGAAGGCTCAAATTGGTGTTAGGAGGAGAGGTAGGAGGTGCCCTTTTATAAGAGAGGAGATGGGCACCTTTGGAAATATAAAAAATATTAGTTTATATTAAATCCCATCCCCACTTAAAAACTTCCAAAATGACTCATATCTGAATATTATATGAGATAGGGTTTTAATCTCATCAAAAAATAAAATTTATACATGTTAGGAATTTATTCTAAACATTATCAACTTTATTTATCCTTATTTATCAATTTAATTTTATTTGTGGTAAAAATATTCTAAATTTTAAATTATTATAAATAATTAAACATGTGTTGTGAATTTTCCATAATTTGACACTTTATGAAATTTTAGACCATATAAATTTTAATTTATAATTTTTAAATATTTTTGGGATTTTTAAACAATTTTATAATATGTTATTTTTATAAACTACAATAGTGTCAATTTTGACACTATTCATTTATTTGAATTTAAATAAAATATATATAGAAGATATGTTCGAAATAAAAGCTTTAATAGATTCATAAAATATCATATGTATCTATAAAATTAGTGGAGAACATTAAATAGTTTATATAATATTTATTTTAATATTTTTAAAACCATTTATTTGATATTTTAATTAATAAAATAATTTCAACATCACTATTGTGGCATAATTAATGATAATTATTTAATCCCTAAAAATTATAAATAAATTCCTATGATGTAGATAATTTTATTATCTTTCTGGATACTATTAATGTTCTAAGTTTCATTAAGTTTATCACTAAATTAAAATTATTATACTTATAAGATTTAAGAATGTGACATGTTGTCACATTCTTTGGTTTTAATAATAATTAAATTATTTTCATGGAAAAAAGTCCATTAAATGAATCTAATATGACCCTTAGGTGATATTGGCCGACCTTTAGTCATCCAATAGGATTTTGGTAGGTGTTAGGGTAACTTTATAATCTTATATTTACCCTTAATTACCCGATTTACCTTTAACTATGGTAAATAAAATTTACCGTAGTTACTATTCATAATGCCTAAAAATAAAAAGTAGTCTATTAATATAATTTGGGCCCACTGATTCCAAATATGGAATCCATTTTTCCAAATTCAATACATAGAAGTTTCAGAAATTAAATTAAAATTAATCCCGTTCTCGAAAGAAAACGGGTTTTTGTTTAAAACATTGCAAAAGATTGAATATATTTAACCTACGAATTCAATGTAAAATCAAGGATAATGACATAAATTATATTAAATGGTAAAAATTTATTCTATTTATAATTTAAAACCATTCAATATTATAATTTATCTATATAAATTATTACGATGAAAAAAGATGTTTTTAATTAAAATATAGCGTGTTTTTACTATTCATTAAAATATGAATGTTATCAGAAAAATATCAAAACTTTATCCAATGTAAATTTTTATATCCTGATTCAAAATTATAATTTTATTTTGTAAAATTGAAATTATAAACATGTCAAAAACTAGATTTAAAGTGGGTGCGCCATCAAAAGGTGGAAAAACTGCATTTTTTGAAAAATACTTATTTTACCCGAAAAAATTTATTTTGTTCTTATACCATGTTCTAGAAAATGTGTAAGATGAATAATAAGGTTATAAAATTCAAAATGTAGTTAATACAATTCATAACGGCTAGTTCATAATAATATTATAACCATATATCATTGTTTAATGAAACCTGATATTGCGTACAACACACGCTATCGAGGAAAGTCGTGATTGCGTGTAATGCAAGCCAAGTCAGGGTTACGTGTTGTGAAAGAATCTTTTGTTGTTTCGTATAACATAATCCAACCATATTTCATTTATACATTTAATATATATATATATATATATACACTCAATGTTACGTAGAATGACTATTATAAAACAAACTTGAAATTGTGTGTAACACAATCTAAGAATAGTGTTACGTATACTGTAAGCTAATACGGTGTTGCGTAAATCGCAATATAATCTTGGTGTAGCGTACAACAGAATATATGAAATAAATTAAAAATAATATATCTTATAAAATCTCGGGCTGTTACATTCTACCACCCTTAAAATGAATTTCGCCCTCGAAATTTGTCGGGGTTATAAATGGTTTAATACATGAAAGTTTCTTTAGTAGAAACCCACATCGTAAAAAGGAATACCAAAACTTGGCTTTAAAAACTAAAGTATGAAACGTAACAGTTACCCAAATTAACTCATCACTGGGTTTCCACGTAGGAGAACATAGGTAAAAATATGGATATGGAAGAAAAATCTAACCATCAAGTTATGATGGAGAGTGGTAGAGGACATGGCTATGAAAAGCCAACAATCACAAAGCCATAAATTTGTGATGATCTAAGGTACCATCTGATTCATCGGATATAAGGGAACTATGACAACATTTTTGGTTTTCAAGATCATTTTCCTAAAGTTGATGAATTAAAAGAAATACTTACATGATTTTGGTACAATCTCACTGTTGTTCGTGAGTTGAACAATTTCCACTTCATCCCTTAAATAAAGGAAGTTGAATTTGTTATTCATGATGTGTTAGCAGATCATGTGATAGAATGATGGTTCATTCCATCAATTTCAAACAAAAGGTTAGCAAAAGTTATATGTCCATCTTATGGTTAGATTAATCGTATATGGTTCCAAAAATGAACTTATACTTCATATATCATACCGCTTAATAAAATAAAACTAGTTTCTACTAACCAGGGACTTCTTGTAGACCAGTGGTAGGCGATAAAGGCCAGTCACACTTCGGTTGTGGGTTCGATTCCCATAGCCTTGTCCGACGTGATGGGATGTCGCCCGTCCTGCAGGTTTTCCTTTTTCTAAAACTACATTATAAATAATATCGGAAAAAAAAATCTAGCCTTAAACAATACTAACTTATGTCCAACATAATTCATTCCAATCTTTAGGCTTATCCAAAATACATATGTCCAATCTCATAGTATAAAGAAAACTATTACTTGAAATGTCATCAACCAAGCATGTGAATACCATCATTTATCCCCCATATATCATGTTGATCACATTCTAATCATGTGAATACCTTAATCATGTATTCTCTTGAAAAATGAATACCCATTGAACCTTAGTGAAAACATGAATGTTGTCAAAAGTTAACTCTTTCCACATTCCAAAATCACAAAAATTATATATACTCAAACCATGATATGACCTTCTCCTTATATCAGTCATGAGCTCATGAATACTATCAAACATTTAATTTTCTCTTTATCCCTTCATTATGCGCATATCATCTACTTTTCAAAAATATCTGAATAAGCTTTCATGGTCACTGGTACCATTCATCATATACATTCAAAACTTAAGGAAAGACAATAGTGTAACAATCCTTAGATGTCTCTTTATTCCATAGTACCATGAGATTACTTATACAACATTACACTTGATAAACATGTAATCATTCCACTACCTTCTTAAACCATTGACCGAGCTTCAACAATTCTTTCATCTCACATATCATTTGTAGTCTCTTCATCGTCATCAACATAAATAATACCCATACGACCATACAGATTCTCTTCATGAGACTTTCCCTTAGGGAATTGGTTTGCATAATGCCTGTACGTTCCACATTTAAAACATTTAACCATTGTTGATGTCGTAGAAATACCATTATCCTTGTCCATGGTGTTAACTGAACCTTTTCCTTTGCACTTACTGGATTTGTGTCCTTTTCCACACCCAAAGCATCTTCCAGTTCCTTTGAAACATTCTCCTTGATTCCTCTTCCCACATGATTTACATAGGGGAAATTGAATTTTCTTTCCTCTATGATCATCATGAAACTCCATCTTTCTCTTATTAGCCGAGTCAGGAAACTTACCAAATTTGAGTTTATTGATCATATTATGAGATTTTTGATTCGTCATAATAATGATTTTTGGACTTCCAAATCCCGTTTCATTTGGTTTCTCAAGAAGAATATCATTCCATTGTCCGTAATATCCTCTATTATCGTGAATCTTCCTGTTTCCAGCCATTTTATAAAACCCAAAAAGAATAGTGTTAGAGGAAAAAATCATGCTAGGGGAAACAACATAGTAAAGGGGGAGTACCCTCAATATCTAACATCTTAGGTTAAATTATAAAATCGTTACCATAGTTCTAGGACTATATCCTATATGTATACTTATCGTTAGGGACATCCCTAGACATACCTTAGAAATATCTCTAGGGATCTCACTAACGTTTTCGCATCCTAGTTTCCAAAGGTTAACTAAACCTTTTCTCTGATACCAACTGTAGAGACCCGAAGCTTGATGTACATAGACATTACATTACTTTTACAGAATACTTAATATATAACAAAAATAGACACACAAGGACCATAGTAGTTTAGTGTCTTTGGAAACTTGGAACGTAATCTTCTAATCGTGGTGAAGGATCTTTAACATCTCTCATAAAGATATTCCACTTTTTGTTTCCTTACCTAAAACCTTTTTTTAATCCTGGGGGAAAATAAAACATAAAAAGGGTGATCTCAAATGATCAGTAAGGGTAAGCATAGAGAACATAAAATAATCCATAAACATTTGAATGCAAAAACATGAACATAAAATTTAAACATCAAAATATTGAGCAAAGACATAAATCATGGAAGTACATAAAAAATAGATCATAAAAGAACATTAATCATGATAAAATAGCATGGGAATAAAACATGTAATTATGGCATCCATTAAGAACATGTAATGATTTCCATAGTAGCCAAGGCATTGCTGCAAAGACCATCTTAGTGGACAAAGTCCCTTTCTGAATCGAGTTCACTCCCCATTCCAGTCCTGTAATACTGAACCGGATTAACTTACCATTCCAACCATGTCTATCTCATGAGATATAAATCTTTACCCAATACATTGGAGGGAGATATAGGTCTCACCCATCTCATAATGAAATCATTCTTTGCCACAAAATAAACATACATCATTCATAAAAACCCAATAAATAAAATGAGTTTCATAAACATCATCCCATCATCACATAATCCATATAAATGAAATGGATATCATTTCATAATAAGAAAAGTGAAACCATGTAAATCATAGAGACATGATACTTGAAACATACACATATTAAATAATGTCATCTTAGATGAAAAATGGTTTTGATAAAACACTTGAAAAGAATTCTTGAGGAAAATATCCTTTCTTCTTCAAAATCATTCTCTTTTCACAAAATTTCATGCAATTTTAAAAGAAAAGGACTTTGTTAAAAATAGGCATGAAATCTTTTGGAGAGATCTTTAAGAAAATAAGGCTTTATAAAAAACCGTAAAAATCCATTCGTGCCGTATAAGTTAAAAAAAACATTCTTCTCGTACTTTTGCCGGAAAAGTCAAAAAGTACCTTGTAAGAGAAAGATTTCATACATACCATGTAGTAAAAGTCAAAAATGGGTAAAAATAACATTAAAAATACATAAAAACACTTTTAGAAAACATGTAAATGGATGATAACAATAACCCCTGTAAATACTTTTGTATAAGTAATCTCGGATAAAAATGAGATTTGCGAAATTATCCCTTACCTTAGGTCCGATATGCTTCGTACATATCAAAAACTCCTGTATAATGATTTAAATAATGTCATTGACTTATTAAAGAATCATATTCATTGTTATTATATCATATATGGTTCACTTATGACTTTATATTACCCGTTCTTTTGTAAATTAATGTTAAAGTAGCGGTTTCGGTAAAATCGTTTCATTTGTTGTTCGTGTTTTAACTTGTAATTATTCATATGATTACTTAGATCATGATTACTTACATCCATAATGTAAAACATGATTTATATATAATATATATTCAGAATATATATATAATGGATCGATAAATGGAAAGAAATACACCGTTCAAAGAGACGGTAGGCCGTACGTACGCATGAACGCTATTTTCGTTTCCTTATTGAATTGAATGGAATTAAGTAGATGACATAAATATACATATACATAAATCCAGTAGCATTATTCTGTCATATATTTCACGATTACTTATTATATATACTTTATAATCATTCTTGAATGTTTATCATGGAGAGTGAATCTCATCGCGTCGTGGAGACAGTATTCCGTACGTACGCACGAGCGATGATATCATTCCCATGATCGTGGAATTGTGTTAAAGTGTATGTATAATATTATAGAATCAATATCACTTTACAATAATCATATATATTCATTACTTTCACCGTTATACCTATCCATGTAAGGTGGTGGTGGAAAATAGATTACACCACGGCGTGGAGACAGTATTCCGTACGTACGCACGCGCGGTGATTTCGTTTTACATAGGATGGATAGATGGTGAAATATGGTTGTTTCATATTTATAATAACATATCAGTATATGAGTGATACTGATTTTATTACTTCATAATGAAACAACTAAGGAAGAAGAAATGGAAGAATAAATAAAGTTGAAAGAATCGGTAACAGACATTACCTCTTCTTTGAAGCACCTCTTTGAGACCTACTCTTAGGGCACTAAAATTGGTCTTTGAAGAAGACCACGACCTCTAGGATGTTTCTAGGGAAGTGAGGAAGTGAAATGGTCATGTATTGGCTGATCTTGAAGGCTAAAATTGGTGTTAGGAGGAGAGGGAGGAGGTGCCCTTTTATAAGGGAGGAGAGAGGCACCTTTGGAAATATAAAAAATATTAGTTTATATTAAATCCCAGCCCCACTTAAAAACTTCAAAAATGACTCATATCATAATATTAGATGATATAGGGTTGTAATATCATCAAAAAATAAAATTTAGACATGTTAGGAATTTATTTTAAGCATTATCAACTTTATTTATCCTTATTTATCAATTAACTTTTATTTATGGTAAAAATATTCTAAATTTTAAATTATTATAAATAATTACATATGTGTTGTGAATTTTCCATAATTTGACACTTTATAAAATTTTCGACCATATAAATTTTAATTTATAATTTTTAAATATTTTTGGGATTTTTAAATAATTTTATAATATGTTATTTTTATAAACTACAATAGTGTCAATTTTGACACTATTCATTTATTTGAATTTAAATAAAATATATACAGAATATATGTTCGAACTAAAAGATTTAATAGATTAATAAAATGTCATATGTATCTAGAAAATTAGTGGAGCACATTAAATAGTTCATATAATATTTATTTTAATAATTTTAAAACCATTTATTTGATATTTTAATTAATAAAATAATTTCAACATCACTATTGTGGAATAATTAATGATAATTATTTAATCCCTAAAAATTCTAAATAAATTCCTATGATGTAGATAATTGTATTATATTTCTGGAGACTATTAATGTTTGAAGTTTCATTAAGTTTATCACTAAATTAAAATTATTATACTTATAAGATTTAAGAATGTGACATGTTGTCACATTCTTTGGTTTTAATAATAATTAAATTATTTTTACGGAAAAAAGTCCATTAAATGAATCTAATCTGACCCTTAGGTTATATTGGTCGACCTTTAGTCATCCAATAAGATTTTGGCAGGTTTTAGGGTAACTTTATAATCTTATATTTACCCTTAATTACCCGATTTACCTTTAACTATGGTAAATAAAATTTACCGTAGTTAGTATTCATAATGCCCAAAAATAAAAAGTAGTCTATTAATATAATTTGGGCCCACTTATTCCAAATATGGAATCCATTTTTCCAAATTAAATACACAGAAGTTGTAGAAATTAAATTAAAATTAATCCCGTTCTCGAAAGAAAACGGGTTTTTGTTTAAAACATTGCAAAAGATTGAATATATTTAACCTACGAATTCAATGTAAAATCAAGGATAATGACATACATTATATTAAATGGTAAAAATATATTCTATTTATAATTTAAAACCATTCAATATTATAATTTAGCTATATAAATTATTACAATGAAAAAATATGTTTTTAATTAAAATATAGCGTGTTTTTACTATTCATTAAAATATGAAAGTTATCAGAAAAATATCAAAACTTTATCCAATGTAAATTTTTATATACTGATTCAAAATTATAATTTTATTTTGTAAAATTGAACTTATAAACATGTCAAAAACTAGATTTAAAGTGGGTGCGCCATCAAAAGGTGGAAAAACTGCATTTTTTGAAAAATACTTATTTTACCCGAAAAAATTTATTTTGTTCTTATACCATGTTTGAGAAAATGTTTAAGATGAATAATAAGGTTATAAAATTCAAAATGTAGTTAATACTATTCATAACGGCTAGTTCATAATAATATTATAACCATATATCGTTGTTTAGTGAAACCTGATATTGCGTACAACACACGCTATCGAGGAAAGTCGTGATTGCGTGTAATGAAAGCCAAGTCAGGGTTACGTGTTGTGCAAGAATCCTTTGTTGTTTCGTATAATAGAATCCAACCATATTTCATTTATACATTTAATATATATATATATACACTCAATGTTGCGTAGAATGACTATTATAAAACAAACTTGAAATTGTGTGTAACACAATCTAAGAATAGTATTGCGTATACTGCAAGCTAATACGGTGTTGCGTAAAGCAAAAGATAATCTTGGTGTAGCGTACAACAAAAGATATGAAATAAATTAAAAAGAATATATCTTATAAAATCTCGGGCTTTTACACTTTGAGGTTCTGTGGAGAGTTGTAAAGGTGTAATATCTATTGGAATTTACACCATGGATGGGGAGGATCCATGATGTCTTCCATGTCTCTCAGCTTCATCAGTATCTTCACAATGACTCCCATGTCATTGAATAGGGATATTTTGATATTGAGGATGACACAATGTTCATAGAGAATCCATTAGAGCTCCAGGATCTAAATTAGATGAAACTTCATTGAAAAATTATTTATATGGTTTGTGGTTTGTGGAGGCAAGGTGTCCTAGAAGAGTTTACTTGGGAATGTGATATGCAGGTGAGTTCCTATTAACCATAGATATTTTTAGTTTTTCCTTACTTTTTTCCTATGATATGGTGTTTTAATATTTATATGTTACGAGAAGATTAATTTTCCTTGATTTATGACGTGTGATAATGTTATGACATATGGAAAGTGGAGGACCTAATTCATAATTGAGATTCATTATACTACAATGTGATTGAACCCATGAGGGAATGCCAGTGTCACCTAAATCAGATAGTATCTTGACATGGAGGATGGAATTATCTTATTTTTAGGTTCGAGGAATTACATTTTTTTGGTTGCAATGTTTTTTGGTTTAAACTATATGGAGTTTGGATGGTTTTGGTGATGTTGTTGTGTGGTGATGAGGTTGTTAGAGATGTTATGTGGTTGTCTATCTAGGTGTGTTTGGATAGTGTTAGTGTTGAGGTATGGAGAGTTCCTTGAGAGTTATCTTGTGGGGTGGTTGTTTAGGATCCTTTATTTTCCAGGTTTGTCTTTGATTTTTCTGGTAGATAATCATTTGAGTGGAATCTTATGTAATGACATATAATTTCTAGGATAGTTACATTACTAGTTTTGGTGGTTGGTGGTGTCGGGGGGGGGGGGGGGGGGGGGTTCAAGCATTTTTTATGGAGGATGGAGGTGTATCTAAGATGTTGTAGGAAGTTTAGATAATATAAGTAGAACTCATGATGTAAAATGGTGGTCTATGGTATCTGTTTCCAACTAGTTCATGGATTGTAAAATAGAAAAGGGGGAACCCATGAGATAGATTACACATCATGTAATTAGAAGTCATGATTTCTACTAAATAAAGGATTATGTGATTTTTTTGTGGAATTTTGGATTTTGTGAGTTACCATGGAAATCACGACATGTATATATATTACACAAAGTGAAACAGGTAGGTTTCTACCTATTAAGTTATTTTCTTAAACAATTTTTCTAATTTGTCCATGGATTCTCTCCCTATTGCTCTAGAAAAATCCTAGGTGGCTTAAGAGGATATTCTATCCCCCTTACTCCTGCTTCAATTCATTGGATATGGTTGAACCCCTTTGATAATCTGTGATATATTCTTCTCCTTTTATGGTTTTCTCTTATTATTCTTTTGGTAAACCACAATGGTGGTGTGGTTTTAGTTTAGGGGATGATTTAGGCAAAATTTTGACAATCCTTAGGTGCAGTGGAGGCTAATCTGTAGTTTCCCATGCGTGCTCGTGGTTTATGGTAATTTCTTATTCTCCCTACGGTATACATCGAGTTGGAAAATATTAATTGATGAAGGGAATCCATCATTTCTTTTTATTGTGTAACGTGCAGGGGATTTCTATTTTTCTATGGGGATGGTTTTATTGGCATAATTAATGATAAATAATCAGTTAATTTTTGTTTATGGGGAAAATTGGGGATGATTCTCATGATTTTACATCTTTGAGATTATTATCATATTTTTATTATACATGTCTGAATGCCCCACTAAAAATTATGGTTGTTGGGGGATTTATTTGTGATGGATGTTATGTTTTGTGAATGATTTTCCCATTGTTATTATTGTGATATCACCCTAAAATAGAAATTGGGTAACCACTTATATTTGTCTAATGAAATGGTTTTCCTAGGATTAGGACATTTGTTGTAACACCCCAAAAATAATATGAACACTAATAAAATCCCCTTTGTTAATTCTGTAAAATGGTCTTGAATTTTGGAATGTTTGTAAGAGATAGTGGGGTGGATATTTGTATTTATGATGGGATTTGGGGATGATGGTTGAGATGTGGTTATGCTTTTGGTGTGAAAATTTGGTGGTTTTGTGTTCATGTGTTTGGGGTGGCGAGGTGTTGGTTGTTTTTCCATTATTTTAGGGTTGTAAGGAGGTTGTTTTTTGGATGTTGTTTTAGGGTGGAGATGTGGTAGTTTTTTTGAAATTATTTTGTGTTGGAAAGTTGGTGGTGTGATGGTGATAATGGGATTCTTGTGATGTGTGGTTTTATTGTACTAGATGCACATATAATGATAGAGTAATTGTTTAATAATCATTGAAATATCTGGGGTTTGGTTTGGTTAATGGGGTGGAAATGGACAATGAATAAATAAATGATGGGATGTGTGGTAAAATGTGGTTGATTCTTAATAATGAAATGAATTGCATGGATAAAGAAAATTGGTTTCAAATTTCAAATATGGCTTGTAGCTTGTGTGGTGTTATGCATTTAGAGGTGGAAGCTAAATTGGTGATGTTGTGATCTAGTTAGAGTTTGGGTATGAACCCATAGGTCATAGTAGTGTATGGATATATGTATAGACTATTATATTACTTATGAATTCTATATGAACCCCATCCATGTCAATCACTATGTTTTGACACCTGTATTATCACATGGGAGAAGTGTGATATTCAGAAGACATGGAAGTGTTAGGATATACGAAGTTAGGGTGTGAGGGCCTATGCTAGTGAAAAATGGTGTGGATTACCCTTTATCAATGTTAATCTTGTTATATTATATTACTTGGGTTGTGTTATTTAGTGAACCTACCTTGGTATGGTTTGGGATGGATATTTTACCTATTAGGTGTTATTGGTTCTTACTTTTTTCTCATAAGTGAATTAATATGTTTCTTTCACATGTGTATAAGAGAATTTTTTCCCTACAGAGTATAATTTTACGGTCACCCTTTACGTAAAAACTATTTTCATATTTCCAAGAGGATTTTATGGACCATTCTAGACAGTACTAGATCAACTTTGGATAGATTTTATGTCGCTATATTATCTTTTCTTTTGGGTATTTTACTTTTGGAGACTTTTATCTGTATCATTCTTATTTATACATGCATTTTGGGATGGTTTTTGACTATTTTATATTATTTCATGGAGTTTTTTTGGATGATTCATCTTATATCTTGATATTAAATTATTAATGAGGGTAATGCCTCGATTTCATCATATTTTTATACCATTTTTGGTATTCTCTAACCTAGGTTAGCCTTGTCTCATAGTTAATTCTCTCTCTCCCCTCATTTCAGTATCTTTGGAGGGAGGGAGTCATGAAAAACTCATTCATGGGGTGGTAAAAGGAAACCAAAAATAAATAACACATCCTTGACATGGCTCGTTTTATTAGTCATGGAAAACAAAACAAAACATGTAAGAAGTATTTTAATTAATATATGAAGATCATAATGATCATTTATGTTATGCATAACTTTTTTTTTGAATCAACCCATGGGATGATTCCTCATATGAATTATGTATGAATAAAGAACAAGGTGTTCCTAAAAGGTGATTATTTTTGTCTAAGAATCATGAATCTATTGAAATATATTTATTTATAGACATGTTCAACACATTGATGGTTCTTTATAAAAAATGGTATTGTATAGGTCGAGCATCTTTCATTGGAGGAGGTTCTTAAAGTAAGAATTGTACTTGTGGTTGTTTGTGTATTTTATATCTAAATTGTTTCCATAAATCTTTATGGTGATACTGAGATTTATGAAACTGACACATTTCATCTTCTAGAAAGGCCTAGTATTCTGGTGGAATTTATCTCCGAGGCTTTACCAGACCATTTAATTGAAACATAGTTTTATTAATGGTTAATTCCAATTTGTTTCAACCTTATTAACAATCGTAAAATTCTTTAGTATTAGGGATTTCTTGTAGTTTTTTTTCATTCCATAAAATTTGTTTGCGCACAATCTCTATTCCTTCTAAGTTTTAACTTTAATTTTCGATAGTATTTAGAGTGTTTAAAAAAAATAAAAAAACTGTTCATTGATTTTACTCAGATGAATAGGGCCAGGACCCACATTTGATATTTATTTACTATAAAAAATTTGTCTAAAATTTTTATTTAGATTAGAATATTTAATTTTTTCATAGGTAGTGGAGTTAGTGGGAAATATTTTTGATAGAATTATGCGTATTGGAAAATTATGTTCAATATGATGGGTGTGGTATGAAATAAAAGACATGAACATGTAGAAAATTTCACCTCTTTCACCTCATAGGAGATACCCATAACATTTTATGGGAACACACTTATAATAGTTTTTAATGGACATATTACAACGCTCTTTTCTATCAATTTCACAATTGGTCACATGATCTTTTGGATTCCTCAAGGAGGATGGTCAAATACAATTATATTCGGGAGTTTTTATTCTAATTGGGAGCCATTCCATCCTGCAATGGATGCCTATCATCATGTAAAGAATATATACAATTTTAAGGAATATAGATAACCTGTGATCTTAGTTTTCCTTTTTTTTCCATCATCCCATCATCCATGCCATATTTTTTCTTTTTTCTATCAACCTTGAATTGAACCTTATTTTGGATTATGCTAATTCCCAAATTTAATTATTTTTTATAATATTTGTTTTTTCTATGATAATCATGCTTGATTAACTTTAGTGTTGTCATTTATTGGTTTATATTTGAATTAATTATTAATTTTTTTTCTGGATTAATGTTAATTCACAATAAATCTATATATATATATATTGGTATTATGAATATTGTTTATTGAATTTTTATATTATATAAATTCTTTTTAGGTCATCCATGTTTTTTATTAATTTTGAGAATTGTATATCTTATATTTTCAAAATAATATATTATACAAAAACCCTATGTCCCATTTCATTTGATATGCAATTTTTATTTGAAAAAACTTACCATATCATTGTCATTTACTTTGAGACAATGTAAATATTTTCATACCTCTTAGAAAAAAAAAATATTTTTTAATAATCATTGTTTTTTAATACCTCAATTATTAGTTTTTGTTTAAACTCTTTAAAAGAACTAAATAAACTTAAAATACATTTAATTCATTGAAAAATGAGAGTTAACTAGTTTAAAAAGTTGATAACGAGGTAATGTGATGATATATGATTTAGTTATTTTGACATAATAACCCTAAACATATATTATAATTTTTAATTTATAAACATATACCTATTATTCCCCAATTGTATATGTACAATAAATAAATAAAAAATTCAAATAAAATTATAAGGTGATTGTCTATGATATTCATAATCTATTATTTATTATTCACTACATGTTTCAAAATTTAATAAACTTTAATTATAATTACACATCTATTTACAACAAAATATCCAAATAATATTTACCCTATTATAATTAAACAAATGAAGAAAATGTTAACAGATTCACCCCTAAGACAATTGAGACCCATACATCTGGATCTGGTAATAAAAACATAGTCATTTCATACTGAACCTAATACTAAAAGTAGCGGCCCAAAAGTAATTTTATATAATTAAAATGTCGATAAAAACTATTGATTCACTTAAATTTCCAAGTCCTTTTATGCGTATCTTTCTAGAGAGTTAGAAAAATATATTTTCTAACAAAACGCACATCTTTATCATCCAATGGAAATTTTCTCCAATATATACATATTTTATTATTCTATAATAATCCATTAATATCTACCATAAAATAAACCACACATGATATTCTATTAAACATATCATATGTCGTTTTCTTTTTTATAACCTAGGGAAACTGAAAAATAAAAACAGAGATCTCAATCATATGGTAAGGGGTGGATACATTATAAGATATCATATAATAAACAAGGAATGGATAATATGTCCTGAATAAATGATAAACACGTAATTCCCTATAAATAATTATAGGGGATTGCAATAATTCCATCATAAATCCTCCTTCGTTTCTAGTAGGAACTGAAGAAGTAGTAGTGGGAGGTCCAATATTCATGCTAAATTCCCCCCCTGCATTTTATAATCTACTACATCTACCCTTGAATTTGAAGGATTATTAGATAACCACATTCTAGATATGGTACCTTATAGGTAGAAATAGGAACTTTGTGGTTCAAATGGATAGAATGTGGTTCACAATTCGATGATCCCTCTTCCTCTCTAGTGTGTGAAGTCTACAAAGTCATCTTAGTTGGTCTCTATATTTTCTCTTTCTTAAGTATCCATATCTCTCATAATCCCTCCCACTAATTTATCAAACTACTTCTGTACATTATCCCTTTCATAGGAAGGGTTTTATGCTAATGACATCTATGTCTCACCTCTTTCCACTGGGGTACACACCATATTACAATCAAATATTTTCACTCCACACTCTTCCTCTCATACAAAAGGATCAACGGAACTTGGGGCCTAAATTGGGCATATCATTTTTAAATAATCTCACATATTTTATGGAATTCTCAATGATTGGGTGCTCAGGTTAAAACAGATTACATCTCTAATGAACTTCTCAATATACACTATTCTCTTATCACTATTCATGAATCGATGTATCCTCCTTCCAATATTATAGATTTTTATAATAATGGTATGCGATTTTACGCATTATGAACTTCATAACCACAATATATGTCTCTTCTGGAAGACTAGTGTCTCTAGGGATATGGTTGGAGCCTTCGAGTAGATCATGACTACAAAGGTTAGTGTTGGTGAACATTTTTTGTATTTCTCCATCAACTATGAGAAGTGTGATGACTAGGATAGAGAATCCATTTTGTTTGATCTGGGATCTTTAAACATAGGGGATAAACCTTGGATCGTGGTTGGTGACTTCAATATTGTCTTAGACCCATAAAAGATGAAGGGTGGTGGTTCTTTCCCTCACAAGGCTAACCATTATTTTACTATGTTTATGTCTAATTCTACCCTCATGGATATGGGGTATGTTGGGGATCGCTTTGCCTGGTGAAATAACCAAAGGGGGAGAGACCACACTTGGTGCTGCCTTGATCGATGTCTCATATATTGCACCATGATATCCTCTATAGAGACCCAGGATTGAAATATAGGTATATTACATAATTTTAGATGAATGTTCATTACATTAAAAAAATAGATTCCTGAGAACCGTAATAGTTTAGTGTATTTGAAAACTTGGAAACAAAATCTTTTATTCTAGTGAAATATATTCAACATGTCCCATAAAGATCTCCAACTTTAGTACTTCTACCTAAAACCCTTCTTTATAGCCTGGGGAAAGGAAACATAAGAATGGGGTGAGCTCAGATGCCCAGTAATGGTAAATAAAGGAATGCAATAGCATAACATAAACAAAAGGGTATGAAACTTGGGAATAACATTTGAAGATCCAACCCTGCATATTAGATAACATAAAAAATAATGGCATTTCATAATACATGAATCATAAGGAAACAGAGAACATAGTCCAAGGAATCATAACAAAGTAAAAGAAAATGAATTTATGGAATGCACATTGGTTTATGACGTTGTGAACATGTATTGGTAGAGACAGGTTCACTCATTAAGTTAAGGAAATTAAATCTGGGCTAGGAATCAACTTGTGGACATGCAACCAGGTCCATGCATAAAATTTTGAACATGTAATCAGGTTCATGCATAACCTTATGGATGTGAAACCAAGTCTATGTATAACATTGTGAACGTGCAATCCGGTTTTCGCATTACCTAATGGACATGAAACCATGTCCATGCATAATATTGTGAACATGTAATCAGGTTCACACATATACTTATGGACATGAAACTAGGTCTGTGCATAACATATTGAACACATAATAAGGTTCACTCATAACATTGGGAACATTTAATCAAGTTCACACATTAACTTATGGACATGAAACCAGGTCCATGCATAACATTGTGAACATGTAATCAGGTTCACGCATAAAATTTATAATCATGATTCATCCATCATTACCTAATGAATTAAAGGGATATATAGGTCCCACCCATATCATAATAAAATCATCCATACATGTGCCACAAGATAATAAAACATTCATCATATCATGACACATAAAAATACATAGGTTTTAAAAACATAATAACCCATGAAATAAAATGGGTATCATTAACATTTCATCAAATCATAACCTATAAAAAATAGAAAGGTTTCATAAACATTTTATCAAATCATAACCCGTGAGAAGAATTAGGTTTTATAAACATGAAACCTATGGAAAAGAAGCAGATTTCATAAATATATAACCCGTGAAAGAGAAACAAGTTTCAAGAAGACCATGATATTAACCATAACCCATTCATAGAAAAGATATGAATAGAACCTTTATATAATTTCCTAGAATGGAATATGTAACATAAATGGATGTCATATTACATGGAAAATAATTTTGAAATATATTTCAATTTTTTTGAGGAAAATATCCTTTCTTCTTTTAAACTACTTTTTTTAACGTAAAACCTTTTGAATTTTTTTTATTTGAATATAACTTTGAAAACATATAAAAGAAGAAATGAAAACAATAAAAAAAAATTAAGATCATTTTTCCCTAAAAATTATATTCAAGGATCTTTTGAAAAAAAAATTTAAAACTTTTTCAAAAACAAGGTTTTTGATTCCAATAGATTTTCGATCGAAGAGAGAGACAATCATATTTTTCTTAAAAACATTATCTAAAGTACCAAAGAGTGGAAAAAATAGTACTAAAACATGATGATATATTAAAAATAGAGGATAAGTAAATTCATGAATTTTCTTGAGAGATGGATTATAATACTTTATCATTGGAAGAGTAAACATAAAAAATCTTGAAAAGTGATGAGATTGACTAAATAAACTCTTATTAGTTGGTAAATTGAGATCATACTATCCATGTAAGAAAATGAAATTACAAGAAGATTTAAAAATAATGAAATTATTGAGATTCATGATAATAAATTTTAAACATAAGTATATACACCTCTAAAAAGTGTTTAGGTGCATAACAAAACATGTGTCTCAAAGAAGAAAAATTGAAACAAAATGATTTTACCAATTTAGAAACATTTGAATCTTAAACCACATGAAAGAAGGATAATAAAATGGAAATATTAGTAAACAAAAAATTAATTATAAGATACATAGTATAAAATCATGGGCAGTAGATACCCCACACAAATTGAAAGAGTTTAGAACATAACATGAATCTCACATAAATTAAAAGTGAGATGAAATTCCTATACAATGTGCCTTGACTCTCTTCATACCCGTACAAGATTTCTGTATAATAAATATAGGTTTATTATAAATAATTTACACAAGAATATTCTTATATATATTAAAATATATGGTTTTATTATGACCTTATATTACCCTCTTGTTAACGATCCTATGTTAATGTTTCACTTCAGGTAATATTCTCTTTGTTCTTCGCATGTGTCTTAATCTGTTATATCGTTGTTCCTTATACTTATATAATAATTCTAGAATTTAGAATATGATATAAATATCAGGTATATATAGTATATTTATATTATAATAATTTATATCCTAAAGAATAATGAAATGGAATACACCATTCATGGAGATGGTAAGCCTTATATACACATGAACATTGTTTCTGTTTTTATTATTATTTTGAAAGAAAGTATGTAAAAGACATATGTATATATATTTATGAATATATATATATATATATAATTATTCCAGTAGTATGAATATATCATATATATATCATATAAGTTCATTTAACACATCTTTAATACATTCCATGTGGTGTGTGAACGAATCACATCTCTTTGAGGGAGAGATAGTCCACACTTCCTCAAATGAGATTATCATATTACCACCAAATGAAAATAAAAAGGTATTTGTTTTAAAAAGGAATATAGAAGAATATATACATAATAATTATTATATATAACATATATAAATAGAGTTTATATCACAATTTCCACCATGACTGGTGGTAAAGAAGAAATGAACAATCATCATTTCGTGAGGTAGTAGTTCATCGTACACAGAAAAAGTATGCACGATATCCATTAGATGAAGGTGTCTGTAAGTGAATTTATAACATTTTTCATGAAAAAAATACATTTATATGGATTATTATGGTGTTTTCACATAATAATAGAATAAATATAGTGGAGGGGTGGAGAAGGAAAATAATGGAAAGAAGTTTGAGAGAAGACGTTAACTCTTAATCAGGTAACTCTTTCTGGTTTGTGCAAAAAGGTTGCCTTGAGAGGATATATGTGAAAAGGGAGGATTCCAAGTAAAAGGTAGGATTTTTGGTATGATACATTCTAATATAATGGCCAAACATAAAAGGTTTTAGAGGTGTGTGGAATGGGTAGAGGTGGTTTCCTTTTGTAGTGGAGGAGGAGTGGCACTCTTGTAAATATTTGAAGAGAGAATTCCACCCTTGTTTTTCATGTTTCTAGTGGATCCCATAATAGACCATGGTTTAGATAATTGATTATAGGGTATAAATATGGATGTAAAATTGGTGTTGGAGAAGTTTCTATGTCTTTGTGGGTCTTAATTTTAGGTTTAGTACTTTATTAACCGATTTTTTCTCTTAACCGATGTAATTAATTTTAATTACTTTCACAAATATTTTTTGTAAAAACAAATTTCACCTTATTAGATGTCATAAATTATAATTATTCCAAATATGGAATATATTTTCCCATATTATATTCACATAAGTGGCAAAAATTAATTTAATATTAATCATGTTGTTGGGACGACACTACGGGTTTTTAAAGTAAAAATGATCAAAAGCTTGCTAAGATTTTATATCTAATTTCAATGTGAAATTGGTTCTAATGACCTAAATTGGATTAATTTTTAAAAATATTATATAAATAAACTATTAAATCATTTAAAAAATATAATTTATATTTATAAATAAATTAGATGAAAAATCCATTTTGAAATAAAATCCACTATTTTAACTATTCATTAAAAGAGGAAACCTTTTATAAAAATACCAAAAATTTATCCAAACCCAATTTTTATCTTCTTCTTACAAATATAAAGTTTTTTTTTACATATTAAATATATAAATGTTTGTAAAATTTTATTTAAAATGCGTACTCCATTATAAGGCGGTAAAAATACCTTTATAAAAAAATAGGGTTTTGTGCATAAAATTGGGTTTGTTCTTATCTTATGTCTATTGAATCTATTGGATGAATATAAAAAATAATTTATTCATTATATAAAATTTTTATTACATTAATATAATTTACCAATTGTAATTAATTAAATTTACTATGTTAATATAACTTTGTGACTATAATAATATTTTCCATTATATTCAATTGGTTTTCATATTCATTGATTGGTAACCTATGAATTCATATTATATTTGTGTAAAAAAACATATTTTTATAATTTAGTTAACACTATTTCATTTATATAAAATTTAAGGTGAGGTTATATTCCATTATAATAATATTTTTAATAATATATTACAGTTAGGTAACACTCGGTCTTACGTGTTACAAAAGCCATTGAATAAGGTCAATCTTGCATGTAATGTATGCTATCTTTGTTATTCCATGTAAGGTATTTAAATTTGGGATATAATGTAACATACTCCAAGTTGGATCCATGTGAACATAATTTTTTACTTAGTGAAACGCTATTTTCATTATTGTGTAAAATGAATAATATCAAAAGATTAAATTAATTCAAAAAAAAATTCCTGAAAGTCTTGAGGTGTTAAATTCTACCCCCCCATTAAAATGAATTTCTCCCAAAAAATTCATATATTTTATAAAAGGTTTAGTACTTGATTTTTTCATTCATAGAAACCCCCATTGTAAAAATGGATAACAAAACTTCCCTTAAAAAGGGAAATTTGGAAACATAATGGTTACCCAAAGTAACATATAATTGAGTTTCCACATAGGAGAACATATGTTGGGATTGAATATTGGTCATTGAGGAAAAGTGTAAATATTTATAAGGATTTATTGAGGTCATACATCACAAACAAGTTAATGATCAAAGGAAAGATCAGGGCCTCAAATTCATAAATATGTAATGATCCCATATGCCATTGGTTCAACAAAATATAAGGTATTAGGACAAATTTTTTTGTCATTATCCTATTATTGGGTAATTCTATTTAATGACAAATAATATAAGGAAATATACATACTTGGTGTTATCCCCTTCCTTATATACAATCTTAACCTTTTTTTATTCCTTGATATATTTCCACTTCATCTCTTACCCTAAGAAATGAATGACAATTCTCCTTTTTTTAAGTACTAACAGATCATGAGATCTAGGATAAGTCAACCCATCTATCTTTTCTCAACATCAAAAAATATAGGTTATCTAATATTCATAATTCCTCATGTGGTGAGATATTCATTAATATCAAAAAAATTATTTGAATATTATCTTAAACTTTCCATAAATGGTTAACCTTATAACCCTTCCAAAATATAATTCACCCTTTCTTCCTTAAATATTCTCTTATCATATACTAGAAACATTTTTATTGGATTCTTGGGTTCATCCTTGAACCAATAAAACATTAAATGCGATTTTATTATTCCAAAATCCATGTAGAGGGATGAATCATTAATAAAGGATGAACAACAAGATTATGAAAGGGATTATTCATACAAAATCAAACTTGAACTTATCGACTAGGGACAAAGTAAAAGTTTTCCCCTATTTTTCATTATTCAATTCATCCATTGTGATTGCTTAATATTTCCATTTATCCTTTTTCATCAAAGGTTGTTGTGTACTATCATCCATATTATCCCTTGGATTGGGGAAATGATTTGAATAATTCTTAAACTCCATGCACTTAAAACAATTAATTATTAGTGGTTCATCCTACTGAACCTTCTCTCCACTCATTTCATTGAATTTACTCTTCTCATTACTTATAAATTCTTTTTCTTAGTGGACAGTCTTCCCACACATTAAATACTTTCTTGTTCCTTTTAGTAACTCTCCCAAGTGCTCTTTCCCACAGTGTTGGAAAGCATGTCTCTGAAAAGTTTTCTTATCTCCATGGTTTTTAGATTACCCTTTTAACTAAATATTCTTCTTCTTTTTAAAACTATAAGATTGATAAGTAACTCTAACCTCCATTTCAACTTTGATCGTACAACGCACAATCTATTCATAGCTACTGAAGTCTATTATGGACAAATCCCTTCCAAGACTTGGTTTTAAGCCACTAAAGAACCTATAAACTTTAATCTCAGGTTGGATGATAATAAAAAAAGTGTACCTTGTAAGTCATTTGAAATTAACCTTATAGGTACCAACAGATTCATCATCATTTTGTTTAAACTCAAGGATCTCCTTTCCATATTCATACAAAGAACATGAGGACAGTACTTATTAAAGAATATGTTCTTGAACTCATCCCAATCCATGGATTAAATTTCATCTTGATTACTTGTATTCTTGATTAGAGTCCACCACTAGTCTTCTTCATATTCTAAGTGATAAATAGATAGAATGAATTTTTCATGATCCAAACACCTGAGAACGGAGAATATCTTTTTAGTGGTAATGATCCAGTGTTTAGAAACAAGTGGATCAGATGACCCACTGAAGTAAGGTGGATGATACCTCATGAAGGACTCAATAGAACATTTCCCCCTACATTTTCCTAAAAATAAACTCATCTATATACTTATCCTTAAAGACATCCCTGACATATCCTTATAAATATACCTAGGGATATCACTAAGGTTTTCTCATCCTAGTTTCCAAATTTTGACTAAACCTTTCCTCTGATACCAACTATAGCAACCCAAGCTTGAAATACATGGATATTACATCATTTTAGATTAATATTCTATACATTACAAAAATACATGCCCGACGACCATACCAGTTTAGTGTGTTTGCAAACATGGAAACAAAATATTCTATCCTAGTGAAAGATCTTAAACATCTCCCATAAATATCTCCACCTTTAGTGCTTCTACCTAAAACCCTTCTTCATACCTTAGGGAAACAAAACATGAGTAAGAGGTGATCTCAGATGCTTATTAAGGGTAAATAAAGGAAATACATAAGCATAATATAAACAAAAGGGTATGGAACTTGAGAATAAAATTTAAAGATCATTACCTGTATATTAGAGAACATAATAAAGAATAAAAGTTCATAAGATATGAATTAGAAGGAAATATAGAACATAGGACAAGGAATCATAACATAGGAAAATAAGTGGATTTTTTTCATGCACATTGGTTTATAATGTTGTGAACATGTATAAGTAGAGATAGATTCACTCATTAAGTTAAGGACATAAAATCAGGTCCTAGAATCAACTTGTGGTCATTCAACCAAGTCCATGCATAACATTTTGAACATGTAATCAGGTTCATGCATAACCTTATGGATTTGAAACCAATTTGATGCCTAACATTGTGAACATGTAATCAGGTCCTCAAATTATTGAATGGATATAAAACTAGGTCCATGAATAATATAGTGAACATTTAATCAGGTTCACACATAACATTGTGAACATATAATTAGGTTCACACATAAACTTATGGACATTAAACAAGGTCCATAAATAACATTGTGAACACATAATAAGGTTCACTCATAACATTATGGACATGTAATCAGGTTCACATAAAACCTTATGGACATGTAACCAGGTCCATGCATAACATTGTGAAAAGGTAATCAGGTTCACACATAACATTTATACTCATGAGTAATCTATCATTACCCAATGCATTAGAGGGGGATATATGTCTCACCCATATCATAATAAAATCATTCATACATGTTCCAAAAGATAATAAAACATTCATCATATCATGACCCCTAAAAATACATAAGTTTTATAAATATCATAACCCATAAAATGAAATGGGTATTATTAACATTTCATCACATCATAACCTATAGAAAAGATATAGGTTTCATAACAATTTCCTCAAAGAATAACCCATGAAAAGAAGTAGGTTTCATAAACATGAAACCTGTGGAAAAGAAATGTATTTCATAAACATATAAATTTTGGAATAGAAATGAGTTTCATGATGACCATGACATTAAGCATAACCGATTCATATAAAGTATATTAATGGAACCTTTAGATAATTTCCTAGAAGGGCCTGATTAACATCAACATATGTCATCTTAGATGGAAAATAATTATGAAATATCTTTTAAAAACATTTCTTGAGAAAAATATTCTATCTTATATGAAAAACTGTTTTTATAAAACGTTTTGAAACCCATTTTCATTGAAAATATATATGAAAACATATAAAGGATTCTTTTAAAACAATAAAAAATTTAGGATCCTTTTTCCCTAAAAATTATCTTCAAGGATATTTTGAAAAAAAATTGATTTTTTTTTTTGAAAAACATGGTTTTTGAATACAATAAATTTCCAACCAAAAAGAGAGAAAATTATATTTTTCTTAAAAACATTTTCTAAAGTACCAATTAGTGGAAAAATGGAACTAAAACATGAGTATAAGTTTAAAAATAGAGGATAATGAAAATCATGAATTTTATTGAGAGATTTATCATAATATTTCATCAAAGGAAGCGTAAAGATAAACAATATTGAAAAGCGATGACATTGACTCAATAAACTCTTATTACTTTGTAACTTGGGATAATACACTCCATATAAGAAAAGGAAATTACATGGAGCTATAAATATAATTAAAATAGTGAGATTCATGATAATACATGTGAAGTGTAAGTATATATAGATTGAAAAAAAGTTTATGTGCATAAAAAAACATGAGCCTAAAAGAAGGAAAATTGAGACAAAAAGATTTTATAGTTTTAGAAACATAAACCACAAGAAAGAAATATTATAAAATGGATATGTGAATAAACAAAAATTTAAGTATAAGATACAAAGTATAAAACCATGGAAAGTAGATATACCACACAAAAGGAAAGAGTGGAAAACATAACATGTATCTCATATAAATTAAAAGTGAGATGAAATTCCTTTACCTTGTGCCTTGAATATATTTTTACTCATACAAGTTTACTGTATAATAAATATAACTTTATTATAAATATTTTAAAGAAAAATATTCTTATATATATTTCTATATATGGTTTGATTATGACCTTATAATACCCTCTTTTTAATGATCCTATGTTAAGGTTTCACTTCAGGTAATATTCACTTTGTTCTTCGCATGTGTCTTAATATGTTATATCGTATGTCCTTATAATTATATCATGATTCTAGAATGTACATATGCATGAACGATGTTTCTGTTTTTATTGCTGTATTTAAAGAAAGTATGTAAATGATATATATATGTAAATATATATATATATCATTATTCTAGTAGAATTACTATATCATAAATATCATATAATTTCATTAAACTCATCCTTAATACATTCCATGTGGTGTGCGAATGAATAACATCGCTTTGAGTGGGTGGTAGCCCACACTTCCTCAAACAAGATTATTGTATTAACACTAAATGGAAATAAAAAGGTATTTGTTTTTAAAAAGTGATATAGAAGAATAAATATATAATGATTATTATATATATCATATATAAATATAGTTTTCATTATAATGGCCATTACGATTGGTGGTAATGAAGAAATGAACAATCATCGTTTTGTGAGGCAGTAGTTCACCGAACACAGAAAAAGTATGTTTGATATCCATTAAATGGAGGTATGTGTATGGGTAGGTCTAAAACTTATCATAACTACATCCTAGTATATTTATTATACTGTTTTTGTTACATAATAATGGAATAAATATAGTGGAGGGGTGGTTAAGGAAAATAAAGGAAAGGAGCTTGAGAGAAGTTGTTACTTGTTAATCGGGTAACTCCTTTTGGTTTTTACCAAAAGGATTAATTGAGAGGATTTATGAACAAAGGTGGGATTAAAGGCAGAAGTGAGGATTTTTTGGAGTATAATTGGCATATCTTGGCCGAACAGAAAAGTTTTGAGAGGTCTGTGGAATGAGTAGAGATGGTGGAATTTTATAGTGGAGGAGGAGTGAGACTCTTGTAAATATTTGATGTGAGAATTCCACCAACTTTTTTCATGTTTCATGTGGATACAATAATGGAACAAGGAATATAAAATTTATTATATGGTCTAAATATGTTCAAAAAATGTTTTTTTACAACTTTTTTGGTCATTTTGGGTCTTAAATTTAAGGTCTAGTACTTTATTAACCTATTTTTTCTCTTAACTGATGTAATTAATTTTAATTACTTTCACTTGTATTTTTGTTAAAAAAAGTTGAACTTATTAGACATTATAAATTATGATTATTCAAAATAATAAATCCATTTTTCTAAATTATAATCACATAAGTGGTATAAATTAATTTAAAATTAATCTCGCTGTCGGGACGACACTGTGAGTTTTTAAAGTAAAAATGATCAAAAGCATGCTATGTTATTATATCCAATTTCAATGTAAAATTGGTTCCAATAACCTAAATTTTATAAAATTGTAATAATATTATCTTAATAAACTATTAATTTTTTTTAAAATATAATTTATTCTTATAAATAAATTAGATAAAAAAGAAGTTTTGAAATAAAATCTAGTATTTTTAACTATTCATTAAAAGATTAAACCTTTTATAAAAATACCAAAAATTTATAGTAACCTAATTTTTATGTTTCACATCAAAATACAATGTTTATTTTGAAATATTAAATCTATAAAAGTTCCAAAAATTGTATTAAAAATGGGTACTCCATTAAAAGGTGGTAAAGCTACCTTTATAAAAAAATAGTTTTTTATGTATAAAATTGGGTCTGTTATTATCTTATGCCTATTGAATCTATTGGATGAATATCAAAAATATTTTATTGATTATATAACATATGTATTAAATTAATATATCTTACCAATAGTAATTAATTAAATTTACTAGGTTAAAATTTCTTTATGACTATAACGACATTTTCCTTTATATTCAATCAGTTTTCATATTTATTAATTGTGAACCTATGAATTCATATTATATTTGTGTAAACCTCATATTTTTGTAATTTAGTTAACACTATTTCATATATATTGAATTAAAAACTAGGTTATATTTCATTATAATAATTTTTTTAATAATATATTATTATTAGGTAACACTCGGTCTTGTGTGTTATGCAAGACATCGAGGAAGGTCAATCTTGCCTGTAATGTATGCTATCTTTGTTGTTCCATGTAATGTATGCATAGTTGGAATTGCATGTCACATACGTCAAGTTGGATCTGGGTGAAAGGAATGTTTGACTCATTGAAAATCTATTTTTAGTATTGTGTGAAATGAATAATATCAAAATATTAAATTAATTCAAAAAAAATCACCAAAATCTCGGGGTGTTACATCCTCCTTACCTGATAAAGAAGTAACTCGTATGATTCATTATTTATCTGATAACTCCACCATTCCTATTTAACTATCTCCAAAAAAATAATTTGGAGATAATTTCCTCTACTACCACCATTGGTCAACTATCCCTAGTTACTTATAGTAGGTGATGATATCTTGGTTGAAACACTTGATGGGAATGTCTTTGATTAACCCATATGATAAGTTTATATGAATAAAAGTGAACTGAATTTTTTGGATCAACAAAAAACCCCCTTGTTTCCAAGACATGGATTTAATAAAAGTGGATATTGATCATTTAGAGCAACATTTAGAGAATGGATGGGCTAAGGCGATGTTTGGAGAGTTTTCTCTAAAAAAAGGATATGTTAATAGAATTGATCATGAAGCATGAATGTATGGCCCACAAATAGTCCATGATTAAATTTCATAGATAAGGTGATCATAGTACTACATATTTTTAATAATTAATTAAGGGGAAAAGATGGAGTATTAGACCTTGTATTTTGCTGGATAATGGTAGATAAATTGATGCCAACACTTTGGTTGGGGGTATGGCTAAGGAAAATTTCTCTTCTCTTCTTCCAGATCATAACCCTCACATGTAAGGAGTATACCCAATGGGCCCTATGGATTAATTCACCACCATCCCCCACATGGTTTCTATGCATGAAAATGAGTTGTTTGAATCATTTCCAGATGAGGAGTATATTTATGGGACTATGAAGTCCTTTAACCCATAGAGTGTGGAATGACATGACAGTTTCCTGGTTTCTTTCTACATTTTGTAATGGGATCTAGTCAAGTAAGATTTGGTGAAGAAGTTTTAGGATTTCATTCATGGTGGTATCCTTCTCCACGTGTCATGTGCAAAAAATTTGGTCATCATTCCAAAAATCAATGACCAATCCTCACTTCACAACTGTTATCCAATAAGCATATGAAATTTTCCATAAAAAATGTTGGCCAGTGTAATCAATATATGACTATCTAAGAATCTCCCCTAGTGGATTTCAGAGGATCATCATGGCTTCGTTAAAGGGAGAAAATTCCAAGGTGCAATAGGTATGGATCAAAAGATGATTTGGGACACCAAACACAAGGTCTCTATTTCACATATGGTAATATAATTAGATACAGATAAATCCAATGATATACTTGAATTTAACTTTACGCTCATGGTGCTTTATTATCTAGGTTTTTATTCTTGGGCCATTGATATTTTGTTTCAGTGCTTCAACTCTCTATGTTTTACTATCTATTTTATGGGAAACAAATTATGGCATTTTAAAATATTTTTGAGGGATAAGGAATGGTGACCCACTTTCTCCAATCCTATTCATCCTAATATAGGACTTCCTTAGTCTCTACATCAACAAATGTTTGAGAGATGGTATCATCCTCCCCTATCAGTGTAGGATGGCCTCCAGTGGCATCTCTCACCTGATCTTCACAGACAACACTATTATTTTTATCAATGCTAATATGTGCTCCATCCGGGGTATCATCAAAGTCCAAGAATAACATGGAAAATGGAGTTGGCAGATTGTGAACCTTGAGAAGATAAATATTTACATCTCAAATTAGTGCCCAACCAAGCATGTAACATACACGTAGAATAGTATGGTAATGCACAAAACGAACATACCAATGGAATATTATGGTACCCCGATCTCCTCTCACTGACTCAAAATTAATAATTTTGATAAAATGGTTAAAAAAATAATTGATCGCATCATGAACTGGAAGAATTAGTTTATATATTTTAGAGGTAGAATAACCTTGGTGAAACACGTTCTATAATCTATCCCCATCATTTCCCTTAAAACTATTAAGGTTTTGAAAGGTGTTATTCATTCCATTGAGAACATTTTGACGCATTTCATTAAGGATGTGAATTTGTATGGAAACCATCACTGGGAATCATGGAAAATGATGGAAAGATATCCATAGGAGGGTGTAATTAACGTTAAAAATATTCCCATTATGATTGAATGTATACATGTGAAGATGAAATTGGAATTTCTCAAGCAAAAGTCTCTTTGGGGAAGGATTATTTTGGAAAATTATATATGAAATATGGAGATGATTAGGGGGAACTAATCTACTCTAAATTGTTCTACTCAACTGTTTATTATAACTCTTCGATATCAATCTAAATGGATCATTGGAAGGGGAGACATCTGTTTCTAGCATCATAATTGGGTTGGAACCAAGATAGGATTACCAGGATGTTTGGTTATAGACATAAAATCTAGATATTCAAGAGGGTACCTAGGATTCATCCATGCTAGTTATGATAGTTTCCAGTTTACTAATTTTGATATGATCGAGTTAAAATCCAAACTGGAAAAAGTCATTTTTACAGGCTCTTTGTGAGAAGAATTCTCAATGAAATTATTATAGTAAATGATGGTTAAAACAGCCCATACTTTACATATAGATATTAATTCAACATTGAAGAATATTTATTACATAATATAACAAAAACCATGATAGGACTGTATAGGTTTAGTGTCTCTAGAAACTGGGAAACATAAACAACTAGTTCATAAAACATCCACATGGTCTCCCGCTTATTTCTTCATAACTAGACTCATTTTTGACATATCTTAATTAATACCCTTATTCAATACCTATGAAAAAGAAACATATGAAAGGGTGAGGTCAAATTCTCAGTAAGGGTAAACAAGGGAAATATCAATCATATCATAATCATAAGAACATAACATTTGAAAAATATTATCCTGTATATAAAAGATCATAATATTATGTCATGGGATAAATCATAAAAGTGAAATTTAATCCAAATATTCATAACATAAGACATGAAATTTTTTGTCATACACACATAATCATAGAAAATAATTTCATATTAGTGAAGTCTCATTGTCGAGATCATCATAGTGGACAAAGTCCATTACTGAACCGAGTTCACTCCTCGTTCTAGACCTATATTATTGAACCAAATTTAATTTCCATTCCATTCATGTATATCTCATGAGATATAAGTCTTTTCCCAATGGATTTTAGGGAGATATAGGTCCCAACCATTTCATAATGAAACTAGTCTTACATGTTTCACAAAAACATAAATCATTTATTATAGCATAACCGATGAAGTAAAATGGGTTTCATAAACATCATTCCATCATAATCCATATAAAATAAATGGATTTCATAAAAATAATTCCATCATAAACACAATAAAATAATAGTAATAATAGGTATATAAAATTAATCCCATTTCATCTTAAATAGAAAATAATATTGATAAAACACTTTAACTTTTTTTCCCGGAGGAAAATATCCTTTCTTTTTCAAAAATGTTTTCTTTTCTCAAAATGCCATGAAATTTTAAAAGAAATTAATTTCATTTAAAATAATAATTAAATTTTTTAGAGAAATATTATTTAAAATAAGGTTTCATGAAACTATAAAATTACATTCTTTCCGTATAATTTTAAAAAACATTCTCCTCGTACTTTTTCTAGAAAATTCAAAAAGTACCTCAAATAAAATAACAAAAAAAGATTCATTTCATAACCTTTAATAAAAATTATCAAAGGGTAAAATTAAATTTAAACAATTTTAGAATAATATATATAATATTACATAATTATGAAACATGGATGTGGATGATAAATATACCCTATTAAATTATTACAAATAAACAATCTCAGATAAAAAATTAGATTTGCAAAGTTATCCCTTACCTCAGGTCCGATACACATTGTATGTATCTGAAACTCCTATATAATGATTTAAATAATTTTATTGACTTAATAAATATTCATAATAATTTTTATGATATCATATATGATTATATTATCATCCGTTTGTTAGTAACATTTCATTGTCACTCATTATTCAAATATTGACTACTTTATGTTCTTATGCAAGATTTGTTGGATAAGTTCACGTTACACTTCTTCGATTATAGTTAAATTATTTATATAATGATATTAGTATAATATATATCATATTTAGTCATTCAATTATTTTATATAATCAGGGTTTAATAAATATCATGTAGAATGAATCACATCATATCGTGGAGACGGTAAGTCGTATGTACGCACGAGTGATGATATCATTCCCAAAATTATTGAATGGTATTGAAGTGGATGGAATATGATATTTTAGAATTAGTATCATGTTATAATAATCATATATAGTTATTATTTCTATAATTATACAAATCCAAGTATGGTGGTGGTGAAAAATAGATTACAACACGGTGTGGAGACGGTAAGACGTACGTACGCACGCGCGGTGATTTCATTTTTTGTAGGATGGATAGAAGGTGAAATATGATTGATTAATATTTATAATAACATATCAGTATATGAGTGATTCTTATGTTTTTTTACTTTATAATGAAACAACTAATTAAGAGGAAGTAGAATAAGAAATAAGTTTGAAGGAATCGGTAGAAGAGACTACCTCTTCTTTGACGTGCTTCCTCTAAATCTCTTCTTAGAGAACAAGAGTTGGTGTTTGAAGATGACCAAAACCTATATAATGAAAATATGAAAGTTGATAAGGATAAAGGGTAGGTTATGGAAGATCTTTAAGTCTCAAAATTAAGTGAATATGTGAGGGAGGAGGTTCCCTTTTATAATTGAGGTGAGGGGCACTTTTAGAAACTCCATAAATAATAATTCATAATAAAAATAAAAACCCACCCAAAAAACATCTAAAATTTCCCAATTTAGAATATGAGATGATATAGGGTTGTAATCTAATCAACCAATAAATTTTGGACAATTAATTTTTTCAATTTAAACCATATATTTTTAATTGACACTTAGTTATTCTATTTAATTTTAATTATGGTAATAACATTCTAAATATTTAATAGTTATAAATATTTAATTATATGGTGTTAATTGACCATAAATGGATATTTTATGAAATTTTAGGTCTTATAATTATAAATTTTTAATTTTTAAATTTTTTATGTTTTTAAATAATTTAATAAAATTTTATTTTTATAAAATATCAATAGTTTCAATTTTGACGCTTCATTTATTTGACTATAAAAAAATCCACACAGAAGATAAATTCTAAAAACAAATATTAGAGACACTAATAACATGTCATAGTGACCTATAAATTTTTTTTATAATATTAATTAGTTCATATGACATTTCTTTTAATATTTTAAAACCAATTATTTGATATTTCTATTAATAAAATAATTTTTAAATCACTATTATGTCATTATTAATGGTAATTATTTAATATTTAAAAATTATAGAAAAATATATATGATGTAGGTAATTAATTTATATTTTCATAAACTATATATATTTGATATTATTTTCTTGTTATCCATATATTAAAATTAATATACTTTTATAAAACGAGATTGTGACATTTTGTCACATTCATTAGTTTTTATTAAATTCATGTCATATTCATAGGTAAGTGGACATAAAGTGATTAAATTTTAAAAAATATATGATAAGAGTCTAATTTAGTCATCCAATATAATTTTTACAGGTTTTAAGGTAATTTTATAATATTATTTTTACCTTTAATTTCCCTACTTACCTTTAACCATGGTAATAAAAATAATTACCAAAGTTACTATTCATAATGTCAAAAAATAAAAGTATAATATTAATATAATTTGAACCTATTGATTCCAAATATGGAGTCCATTTTTAAAAATTAAAAACACAGAAGTTACAATAATTAATTTAAAATAAATCTTGTTGTCGGAATAAGAGAACACATTTTTTTAAAAGTTAAAACATTGCGAAAGATTGAAATGTTTTTACGAATTAATTCAATGTAAAATCAGTGATAATCATATTGAATGATAAAAATATATTATATATATACTTTAAAACCATTAAATATTATAATTTATCCATATAAATTATCTTGATGAAAAAAGTTGTTTTCACTTAAAATTTTGTGTGTTTTTACTATTAATAAAAAATTGAATGTTATCAGAAAATATCATAAATTCAACCAAAGTAATTTTTTATATTCCTATTTAAAATAATGGGTTTATGTTTTCATATAAAAATTATTAATGTGTCAAAATCATAATTTAAAATGGGTTCTCCATTCAAAGGTGTAAGATTACCCCTTTTTTTTAAAAAATATTGTTTTATACAACAAATAGGGTTTATTCACACCATATGACTAAAATATCCATTGGATGAATAAGAAATATTTTATTAAGTATATAAAATATATATCTCATTAATTTAATTAACAATAGTAATTCACTGAAAATTTAAAAATCTAATTTATATTTTTCATAAATAATTTATAACCAAATAATTCACAATACGTTTTCATAAGTTAGTTATAATTATTACCTCTAACCTTATGGCTAGGCTATAACCCAAATTTAATACTAACAGAATACTACGGTTTGTTTAAACTCATGATTGTGTGCAACACAAGTGACTGAAGAATAAAAAAATTATTAAAAGAAAATATTTCATAAAAAACATTCGGGTGTTACAATGGTGGCATCAATTATCTCAAATGATTTGGGAGAGATTCTCGGGTGAAAAGAAAACCCTATAAAGTACAAATTTCTTTTTTAGTGCATTAGGAACCATTATTTAACCACAAATGGGAATGTTAAGAGTGCAGACATTAGTATTATGTCTGGATGTTTCTATTGCATTGATCATTGGGAGGATACCTTAGAGTACATGTTAATTTAAGGTGAATGGGATCGAATAATGTGGGAAACTTTTGTTGTATTTAATAACCTCTACAATCTAAAGGTATCAGGAAACTCATACTTATTCAATGGTTTCATGGAGCAAGAAATTACATTTAGAGGAAGATGGGAGTTCTAATTCTTTTAGAGGTGTGCTGGTGCATCTGAAAGGCAAGGAATAAAGTAAACCATGAATAGATTTAATGCACTCATAATGGTATTTACTTTAGAACCAGGAGCTTATTAATTAATATGACATGACTCCTCATGAATGGTGGGGATACTTCGTCCCTCAGGGAGTTCTTGTGGTCACAAATATTCACCCTGGTCCATGTAGTGTCCAGAAAGGTTGATGGAGCTGATATAATCCTCCCAGCATTGGTATAAAACTAAATACAGATGGATCTTGTAGAATGGGTGTCCTATGAGGTGGATGTTTTGTTTGTGACATCAATGGACCAATTATCTTGGCATTACCAGCTTCCATCGGTAAATGAAACTCTATTTAGGAGGAATCCAGTTATATTCTTATAGGACTACTTCTTTGAAGATAGATAAATATTTCCTTATAGGTAGTTGAAATGGAATCTACCATTATTCACTAGTCTCTGTAGGTCATTAGAACTATCCTATGATATATCTCTTTTAATACATTCATAAGTGTCTGAGCCTTAATTACAACCATACAGATTTAATTTACACATGGTATGAGGGTAATAATTTTGCAGACTTCCTTGATTATGGAGATGATACTAGAGGAATGGTTACTTGTTACTATAGCTTAGGGGAATCCCCACCGATGTCATGAATTTTGTTAGAGTGGATTCTCTTAGTATTTTATATTTTATAACCCCATAGTTTAGGTGTTTTTCTTCTATCTTTTCCTCTATGTGTGCAAGCCCTATTTTCTAATAATTGAAAAAATTAAATATTTGGTGTGTAGTAGGGTTTAAAGAATACCCTGAATTCATTATAAATAATGGTATTACATTGAAGGAATGTATTTTATGAATTAGAGAATAAAATGGAAGTTAAACATTAAAAATAACATTCATTAAACTTTTGAAAATTATTTTAAAAAACCACAATAAAAGATACTACCAAATTCATTTTAATGGGGTATCATGGATAATTTTTTTAAAAAATTAAAAAATTTAAAATAATAGAATCTAGAAAAATTAAATTTTCTTAATTAATAATATGTGGAGTAAAAGATAAAAATATACATAAGTGGAATTAAATCACTTTTCAAAATAAATAAGAAAAGTATATCCATTTATTTTGGTGCGAAAGAAAAACATCTATAGAACAATGAAATTGTGATTTTTTTTGTAAAACCATGGAACATTATAATGTAATCTTAATAATAGAGAACTAACATAAATGTTGAAAAATGAGGTCAAGGGGAAATGATTAAAAAATCATTTTCACACTTTTTTAAAGTGAGTTAAAAGTGAAATGTATGGAAAATTTTAAGAATATTTATTTTTAAACCATTTTAAAAAGGTGAAGGATTATTGAAAATGAATATTAATAATCATTGGAGTATAAATATGAACATTATTGAATCAATATAAATAATTTGGATATGGTTCATAAATATTCTGAATGAAAAGAAGAAATAAGGTTGACTTTTCTTATAAAAACTATTTCGAAGGTTATGAGTACCAAAGAGTGGGGAAATGAAATTTTTTACTTTAGAACCCCTGAAATTACTAGAGTAGAATAATATATATGGGGTTTACATTTGAGATATCCTATAATTCACTAGCAGATAAAAACTATTTTATAGACTTTATTGAAAATTCATCTCCCAAGGTGTGCATGTTATTATTATAAATTACGAACCGAATGATGGATTGCATCATGATGTTTCACTTTATAGTGAAATGTGAAACTAGAAGGAATTTGAAGTTATGACATTTTGATATTAGAGTAGAGTACATATATTGTGATTTTGATGCTAATTATAGAATTGTGGCCATAAAGTATGATATGAGGGTCCCCTGAATCCCATAAAACAACAGAGTTGCAGAAATGATGTCCACAACCTTCATGAAGAATGTCAGGAGCATGATGAAGTTGGATATGAATTATAAGATTTTATAAGAATAATTTGTTTGAGTTTCATGTTTCCTCGTCAATATATCATCATTAATCCCTCTGAATTTTGAGATTATGATGTAGAAATGGTCTAGTTAACATTCATATTACTCTCATATATGTGTATTTATATTTTTAGAATTTTCTTATCTATACAAAGAGATTTGGATAATTACAATACTAGATATATTCAATGAATCATCATTGACTATGGAAATTTGGAGTTTAGATAATTTTTTAATATAATGGAAAATATGGTAATCAGATGAAGGAAATACATGTTACATTAGAACCATATGTTTGAGTTCATTCAAAATATTATAATGAATCAAAGAATAATTGTTGGAAAATAAATTATTTATCCAACACCTATACATACACCACTGAACACAATAAAGGAGGTGGTTCAAGAAAACCCATCAATAGTAAATCATGTGGAAAAAGAAGAAGATATTGAGCTAGGGGAGAGTAAATCCTCTCCATAGGAAGTGGAAGGACCACTATAGGATATAGGTGATCGTGATACTATGAAACGCAAACATGTAATTGATGGGATTATTTCAATAACATTTAACTTTATTTTGGTGTAATTTATATTTTTTTAGATATTTTTGTATGGATTTAAAAATTCTAGAATTTTTTTCCCAATGCATGGTTTGGGCCTGGTCACTACACCATTTGGTGAACAATATAGAAAAACATTAGGTGGTAAATTCCTTCTAAAATTATTTTTTGAAACTTTTGGGCATACCATTACATAGTCATCATGGTTACCATTATATCAGTTCCTCTACAAATCATTTTGTGTATGCATGGTATGGTTTTCATGGGTTGGGAATGGTTTAGTTTAGACTATGAAAGTTTCAATGGAAACCATGAAAGAACCAATTTGTGTACGGGTGATAGTGTATTACTTGTGCATGAATGGTATAAATAACATGACAATAATTTCATAGTGTTCCATTTTATACAATTTCCATTTTGTATGGTTAACCACTTTACCTTTTCTTCAAACAATATCCTTACTTTTATACCTAATGCCTTTTTAAACAGAATTATGATCAAACCAGATCCTCTTGAATGTGAGGAGGGGGGGGGGGTGGGAAAGTATTTGTGTAGGTATTGTACAATATAATAGGCTCTTTAAGTGTAGATAAGATAGTATATGTGGTGTCCTTTATAAGTTAGGTACATGAAACAATTGAATTTTTTCAAAAGATTAAAATATATTAATGTATTATTCAATCCGAATGAGTATTAAATGACTCATAATTGAATAGGTAATGGTATAGGGTCAAAATATGACAATAAAATAGGATTTATGAATGTTTTTAGGTCATTTAAACCCTTATCATTTTAGTTTTAACTATTTTTACTACTTTTAACTCTTACTATGGTAACTAACTTTTAACTAAAGTTACTATTCGTAATTACAAAAAATGAAGGTGGATTCAATACCAAATTTGAGCATGTTAACTCAAAATATAGAGTCAATTTTATCATATTCATTGTTTATATGTGGAATAATTTTAATGAAAAAACAAACCCTTAAAACTCAATGAAAAATTGGTTTCCAAAAAAAAAATACAAATTGAAGTATAAATATGTTTTTACCAAAATTAAGAATTATGTTGATCCCAATGAAATTAACTTGATTATTTATAATCAAAAGAAACTAATAAAATTTTTGAATAAATTTTAAACAAAATGGGACCTTGTAAATACTTGAATAAAAATGAAAATTTTCAACAAAATCCTTATTTTTTCACTATTGATTTAAAAATTCATATTTTTAGAAAAATCCCAAAATTTCAACATTAAAAAATTTGGATATGTTAATGTGAAAAATATATTAATTTTATGAAATAAAATTTCTAAAATTTTTATTTTTTATATATAATTTCAATACATAAAATGAAATAAAACCCATTTTTTGAAGAGAACATATTTTTGAAGAATAACGTGAGTTTACTAAAAATTGAGCTCTTATTTTTTATGAATGCATAAATAAATATTCATTATATCAAATAATAGAGCATATTTTATTATATTTTGGTTACTCTTAATCATAATGATAATTTAATTTATAGCTTGTAGTACTATATTATATCATGGTTTATTTAGAATTGGGGCTGCATATCGAATAAATCAAGTTTATTTCAAAGAATAAAATATATGTAAAATTTTAGGGTTTTACATTCAAGACCCTTAAATGAATTTTGACCTCAAAATTTTATCACTATAATATAAAAAACAGAGTATGCTAATGTCTCATCAGATCGTCAGGTACCAATTTTTTTTTTAAAATTTATGTTTTCACCAAAACATTTTCACCAAGTAAGTGGTATTGTTTCACAACACATTCTCTATTCGGCCAAATTTTACACTGGTTGTACCTCTAAAGAGAGATCATTCCCAAGTAGGATAACCTTTGAGTTTGGTACATGTGAAGTATAAGGTATGTACTTTCTTGAGATAGAGTTGTGTGGAACACATCGTGAGCTTAAGAGAAAATTGGTTGGAGTGCTAAGAAATAATTAACCATCCCAATTTGATAAAAAATTTCAAATGGATATATATATTTAGGGATTAAAATTATATTCTTTCTAAATTTGATAACCTTATTTTATGGAGATATTTCTCAGATTACCATGCCACCAACATTAAACTATAGTTCTCATAAAAAATTGTTAGTATAAATTTTTTTTGTCAACAATGAACTACCCTTTTGTGATATTGAATGGATTTTACCATCTCTAAATTTTCCTAAAATAGACCGCATTCCAATAGATTTATCTCCCTAACTTCATTCTAGCATATTGGAGTTCAATGCTTCCATCCTTTGAGGGATTCATGAGGGATTATTTGAATGTTCATTTGGAAGCTATTTCTGTAGAAGAATTCCACTAAAGGATGTTGTTAGTCCTAACCACCTTTACAATCTATAGAATGGGTCCTCATAATATCTTCTATGTTTTTAATTGTCCTCATATATTTACCTTCTATTTAAGGATGATATGAAGTGTTAAAGTTCAATTTCATATTCAATTACAGCTAAATACTTCCCCAGAACTTCATGGTAAACTTCACATCTCGATCAGATACTATATATTGTGGTCCTCCATGTAATATTCTTAATTACTAGATTTATATCAAGATAGGATGATAAAGAAATAAATCCTCTCATATTATAATTAAATGTGTGTACTTCGTATAGTGATTGACTATAACCCAAATAACATTATTCATTTCTGAGGATCCTGACTATGAAATCCATAGTGATGATTTACTATTTACATTATGGTAAGGGTAAAATCCCATTATATTTCATTCTCATTATCTTAACATGATGACATACCAATAATTGAGATATGTACTCTATAATAACCCTTTTCATTTTGTCCCAACTGATATACTATTTCAAATTGATATACATATTTGTTCAGTCAAAATGATTAGAGAATGTTGAACAATGGGATTCATCCAATAACTACTTATTAAGATATGGTATTGATGGGATACATACTCAATTCCTAAACCATATCATTCCACAATAATCTTGGTTGAACTTAGGAGAATTCTTCACTATATTTTTAAATTCCACATCTTACATTTTCACCTCCTTAATCCTCACATGGATAGATATTTGAAAATTAATCTAATAAATATATGACCTTTATCCATTAATTATGATTTTAGGATATTTATTTTGAAAATATATAAATATTTTATCCATTTAAATCCTCATCTTGGAAAAAATAGCATGTTCTTTTCGACTAAGATCATCAACCACCTTGTCTGCCTTCCTAGGGTGGTAGTGTATTGAGTAGTCATAATTTTAACAAATTAAATTCATATACTTTGGTGCACATTCAACTCATTTTGTGTGAATATATACTTCAATATTTTATTATCGGTATATACATCACACAATTCACCATAAAGATAATGGCCTATGTTTTCAATGAAAAAAATTCCAATTATAGATCTATATAACGAGACATGTGATTTTTCTTACTAATTTTCAAATGATGTGAGGAATATGTTATTACCATTTCATTATACATGTAGAATAATTATAATCCCTTCATTGATTCATCACTATTGATCAAAAACCCTTATGCACTACAATGTAGTGTGAGAATAGGTGCATTAACACATGTTCTATTCATCTCCTTGAAACATTTATCATATTCATACATCAAAATGAAATTATCTCTTTTCTATGGAGCGAATTATTCTCATTCTCATCTTGATTTAGTTTTGATAATTACTTTAAACCATCATTCTTTCTTTTCAAATATATTTGATAAGTGTTTCAAATTTAGTATCTCACATTATTTATTTAATATCTAATGAAATAGTGATTAGAATATTATAGATTTTATCCTATTAGAAATATAAGAATATTTACTTCATTTAATTTTTTTAATGTCAAAATTTAATTCAGTTATTTTGATTATGAAAAAAATCACTAAATTTATTAAATGTTTTTTAAGTGACATTGTAGTTTTCATCCTAAAGTCACCTTTCAATTATGATGATATCCCAAGCTACAATGTGTGTATTCATGGGAGAAATATACCATTGGTTAGATAATATATTTATCTAAAAATCATTAATTTAGGTTGAAATATGAAAATTATGTTTTGGTGTTAAAAAAATCACCGATGCTTATGAATTAGTTTAGAAACTCTACAACGAACATATTTGTAAGTTTACGGTATTTATTTTCCTACAAGTCATACATATATCTGAATTTCTTGAAACCTAGGGTGGTGGAAAGCCAATAATTTTATCTTGATTTCATGTTTTTAGATCAAAGGATAAAAATGTTTTTTGAGTAGTTAATAAATTATCTAAAATTATGGAATGATGTTTCCCAAATGTAGTTTTTCTAGATCATATGGATTTTGTTTTTGGAAGATATGTGGACCTATAGAAGTTAGATTGGTTCTCTTCTTGAACCATTCAAATGATCTTTATATTTAACAAAAATAATTCTTAGAGGATGAAGGATTAATATAATGTTAAAGGGCTTAAAAATTTAGTTAATGCTAAAGTTAAGATGTCCATATTTTGGGAGAGTTTTGTACCCTACATTTATAAGTGTAATGTATTGATTGGGAACACAATGTTTGGAATAAAATGTTTGGATCATATACCCCATGATGTTGGAAAAGTATGGGTCAGTAACCCTATGTTTGGAATAAATCATATGTTTGAGGAATAAAAGTATGTTTCATCAACTCTACATTTATAAGAAACCTTACATTTTCAACCCTATTTTTGGAATTTTTTCATTACATTAAGGAACCCTATGTTTGACTTTTCAATGATGGAGTTTTAAATTAATGATATTATCTGTGTTTTCTGCAATGGATTCTCTAGATATAAATATCTCTGTAAAGATATTTTATGACTTATTAAAAGGCTCGTATTCATTTGAGTAAAATTTACTATTTCTATGTGATGTTATGACTCTCATTTAATGATTTAATTTCAAATATTCATAATTTATTATGATGCTAATTTTCAGGAACTTTTTTGACTATATTTAAAGATGTTTTAATGGATTTAAATAGAATATTTAAATCATATGAGACTACTATTATTATGGAGATATTATTAGAGGATTTATTCAAATTATTTTGAATGAATTTATAATATATTTATTCTACAAGAACAATCCAATGGAAATATGCTATTCTTGGGATATTTATGAAGGCTATTAAATCTACTGATTTTGAGTATCTAAAGGAAGATGAATGCTACAACATCAGGATATTTATTTTCTATATATATCTATCTCTCTCTGACAAAATAAAAAAAGGAATATATATAATGAAGAGTAGAGATGAAAAAATTCTAACAAAAATAAAGTTCTAAAATATTTTCATTCTGCTGCTCATCATTTAGAAGAAGAGAGAAGTATTCTTTATACATCCTTATTCTCTCACGGTGTAAAGAAGAAGGAAGACTGCACAACATTGTCTAATCTATTTGCTGCTATTTAAATAAGAATAAGCATGCACGACATCGAATATTAATTTTCTACTTTTGTGTATTATTAAATATTTTCTACATATATCATTTGATACTAAAATTATGAGCTAAACATGTTTCAAAACAAACATCATCTTATCTATTTTCATTATAGTATCAGTAAATTAGACTCCGTCATTGTTGAATGTTAGATTCTTGAACTAAGACATGGATATTTCAATTCCCTATAAAAGAACTAGAAGGCCCAGTATAAGACTTGTAAGGTTTTAAATACATGTACCTAGTTATATAGGTCTTCAGAAAATATAACCTACTAGTGAAAATCACCAAGATTGTGGAGTAGAGAATTGGTGTAGTAAACTAGGGTATTTATGTGCCTCAAAAAACTATATAGCATTGTGTTCTTTTCATTTATTTATTTCAGATGCATGCTCAACATTAAGGGAGAAGGAAAATATCAATTCATTTCAAGAGGGTCATTTTAATTTTTCAATATTTTTAATGGACACAATTCACCCCCACTTGTGTTATTGTCATAGCCATTCTGACACAAAAAGTGGTATCAAGGGAAGAGATATATATCTATATTCCTCATTTTGTAAATCCTTGAAAATTATTCTATTTCTATCTGGTACCAAAAAGTGATATCAAAGGTTGGTCTCTTTTGGAATATTGAAGATTTCCTATGGATCTAACATGTCTGAGTAAAATATTCAGACAAATAAAAATCATAATAGATTATTTTAGATAAGGTTTTTGATAATCCATGCTACTTATTTTAATAGTGATAATTATGGAAGTTTTAAATCTCACATGACTTTCTATTTGAAGAATATTTGTTTCAAAGTTTACATGAGGACTGTAAAACCTAATGAAATATATAGAGAACTAGAATAGTGGGATGATGTGAAGGAAGATGAATATGATATTAATTCAAGAGAAATGAATTCTATAATATGTGGAATTGGTCATGATGAATTTAATCACATTTCTCAATGTGTTACTAACTATGATATGCGACATACAATCACAGTTTCTTATGAAGGAACTAATAAATTTACAGAAGTAAACAATGATTTTGTGTAACACCCCGAGATTTTATGAAAAATATTCTTTTAATTTCATTAATGTCTTGTGTTGTATGCTACACCAAGATTACCTTGCACTATACGCAACACCGTATTAGCTTGCAGTATACGCAACACTATTCTTGGATCGTGTTACACAAAATTTTGATAATAGTTATTCTACGCAACATTGAGTATATATATATATATTCAATGTATAAAGAAAATATGGTTGGATTATGTTATACGAAACAACGAAGGATTCTTGCCCAACACGCAACCCTGACTTGGCTTTCATTACACGCAATCACGACCTTCATTGATAGCGTGTGTTGTACGCAATACCAGGTTTTACTAAACAACGGTATATTATTATAATATTATTATGAACTAGCCGTTATAAATAGTATTAAACAAATTTTTAATTTTATAACATTATTATTCATCTTACACATTTTCTAGAACATGGTATAAGAACAAAATAAAATTTTCGGGTAAAATAAGTATTTTTCAAAAAATGCAGTTTTGCCGCCTTTTGATGGCGCACCCACTTTAAATCTATTTTTTGACATGTTTATAAGTTCAATTTGACAAAATAAAATTCTTATTTGAAATCAAGAAATAAAAATTTACTTTGGATAAAATTTTCATATTATTCTGGTAACTTTCATATTTTGATGAATAGTAAAAACACGCTATATTTTAATTAAAAACAACTTTTTTCATCGCAATAATTTATATGGTTAAATTATAATATTAAATAGTTTTAAAGTATAAATAGAATATATGTTTACTATTTAATATAATTTATGTCATTATCATTGATTTTACATTAAATTCGTAGGTTAAATCAATTCAATCTTTTGCAATGTTTTAAAGAAAAACCTGTTTTCTTTCGACAACGGGATTAATTTTAATTTAATTTCTGCAACTTTTGTGTATTGAATTTAGAAAAATGGATTCCATATTTGGAATAATTTGGTCCAAATTATGTTAATAAGCTACTTTTTATTTTTGGGAATTATGAATAGTAACTACGAAAATTTTTATTTACCATAGTTAAAGGTAAATCGGGTAATTAAGGGTAAATATAATATTATAAAATTACCCTAACACATGGAAAAATTCTATTTTATGGCTAAAAGTAGACCCATATAACCTAAGGGTCGGATTAGATTCATTTCATGGACTTTTGACCATGAAAATAATTTAATTATTATTAAAACCAAAGAAAGTGACAACATGTCACTCTCTTAAATCTTATAAGTACAATAATTTTAATTTAGTGATAAACATCATAAAACTTCGAACATGAATAGTATCCAGAAATCTAATAAAATTATCTACATCATGATAATTTATTTTAAATTTTTAGGGATTAAATAATTGTCATTAATGGTGATACATTAACGATACAAAAATTATTTATTAAGTGAAAAATAAGTAATATAGTTTTTATTGAAATAATAATACCCCTTAAAAGGCCCACAAACCTGACCAAAACTTATTGGTAGTTTATATATACAACTTAATCATCCAATTAACTAATATATAACCGTTTGGAGAGTTATAAAAGTGATTATGACACTTATATTATTTTATTTTAAATGATTCCAAAGTTGTCACCTTCATAATTTAATATATATAACAATTTAAATATTGTTATTTTAAGATGATACATTCGAGTAAAAGTATTATTGTGAAAGGTAATAGATTTATCTTTATCATAGGATTTTATTTTTAATTTTTATGCAACAAATAAGTATATTAAATAATTATACAAAAATGTTGTAGTAATTATTTTTTTAAGAGATAAACCAAATAAATGGTTTTAAAATAATAAAATAAATATTATATGAACTATTTAATGTGATACACTAATTTTATAGATACATATTACCTTTTAATGAATCTATTAAAGCTTTTAGTTCGATCATATCTTCTGTATATATTTTATTTAAATTCAAAAAAATGAATAGTGTCAAAATTGACACTATTGTTATTTTATAAAAATAACATATTATAAAATTGTTTAAAAATCCCAAAATATTTAAAAATTATAAATTTAAATTTATATGGTCTATAATGTTATAAAGTAACCAATTATGGAAAATTCACAACAAATAAGTAATTATTTGTTATAATTTAATATTTAGAATTTTATTACCACAAATAAACTTAAATAGATTAAATAAGGATAAATCAAAATGATAAGGTTTAAAATAAGTTCCAAACATGTATAAATTTGATTGGTTGATGATATTACAACCCTATATCATCTAATATTAGAATATGAGTCATTTTTGGAGGTTTTTAAGTGGGGTTATATTTATTATAAATTAATATTTTTAAGAATTCCAAAGGTGCCCCTCTCCTCCCTTATAAAAGGGCACCTCCTCCCTCTATTCCACACACCACTTTGAGCCTTCAAGATCAGCCAACCCTGACCAATTATCTTCTAAACTTCCTTAGAAACATTCTATAGGTCCTGGTCTTCTTCAAAGTCCAATTTTAGGGCCCTAAGAGGTGGTCTCAAAAGGCGCTTCAAAGAAGAGGTAATGTTCGTTACCGATTCTTTCAACTTTATTTCTTATTCCATTTCTTCTTCTTAGATTGTTTCATTATGAAGTAATAACATCAGTATCACTCATATACTGATATGTTATTATATGTATGAAACAAACCTATTTCACCATCTATCCATCCTACGAAAAATGAAATCACCGCGCGTGCGTACGTACGGAATATCGTCTCCACGCCGTGGTGTAATCTATTTTCCACCACCACATTACTTGGATGGGTATAAGGGTGAAAGTAATGAATATATATGATTATTGTAAAGTGATATTGATTCTGTAATATTATACATACACTTTAATACAATTCCACGATCTTGGGAATGATATCATCGCTCGTGCGTACGTACGGACTACCGTCTCCACAACGCGATGAGATTCACTCTCCATGTTAACCATTCATGAATGATTATAAAGTATATATAATGAATAATAATGAAATATATGACATAATAAAGCTACTGGATTTATGTATACACACACACACACACACACACACACACACACATATATATATTTCATCTACTTAATTCCATTCAATTCAATAAGGAAACAAAAACAGCATTCATGCGTACGTACGAACTACTGTCTCCATGAACGGTATATTTCATTCCTTTTATCGACCTATAATATATATGTATATGATGAATATATATTATTTATAAATCATGTCTTATATTCTGGAATTAAGCAATCATGATCTAAGTAATCATATGAATAATTACAAGTCAAAACACGGACGACAAATGAAACGATTTTACCCAAAACGCTCTTTAACATGGAATTTACAAAAGAACGGGTAATATAATGTCATAAGTGAACCATATATGATATCATAACAATAATTATGATTCTGGAATAAGTCAATAACATTATTTAAATCATTATACAGGAGGTTCGGACACTTACGAAGCAAATCAGACCAAAGGTAAGGGATAACTATTCCAATCTCATTCTTATCCGAGATTGTTTACTCGTAAGTATTTACTGGGGTTATTGCTATCATCCATGTCCATATTTTATAAAAGTTTATTCATGTATTTTTGAATTCCTTTTTACCCATTTTAACTATTACCCCATGGTATGAAAGTAATCTTTCTTTTATTTACCCTACAAGGTACTTTTTTACTTTTCTGAAAAAAGAACGAGAAGAATGTTTTTTTTAACGTATACGACATGAAAGGATTTTTACGGTTTTATAAAGCCTTATTTTCATGAAGCTTCCTACAAAATATTTCATAACTATTTTAAAAAAAATCCTTTTCTTTTAAAATTGCATGACATTTTGTGAAAAGAAAACGATTTTGAAGAAAAAAGGATATTTTCCTTAAGAATTCATTTCAAGTGTTTTATCAAAACCATTTTCATCTAATATGACATTATTTCACATGTCTATGTTTCAAGTATAATGTCTATGATTTACATGGTTTCAATTTTCTTATTATTAAATGATATCCATTTCTTTTATATGGATCATGTGATGATGGAATGATGTTTATGAAACCCATTTTATTTATTGGGTTTTTATGAATGATGTATGTTTATTTTGTGGCACAAGTAAGAATTATTTCATTATGAGATGGGTGGGACCTGTATCTCCCTCCAATGCATTGGGTAAATATTTTATATCTCATGAGATAGACATGGCTGGAACGGTAAGTTAATCCGGTTCAGTGTTACAAGACTGAAACGAGGAGTGAACTCGATTCAGAATGGGACTTTGTCCACTAAGATGGTCTTGGCAGCAATGCCTTGGCTACTATGGAAATCATTACATGTTCTTAATGGATGCCACAATTACATGTTTTATTCCCATGATATTTTATCATGTTTTATGTTCCATTATGATCTATGCCTTATGTACTTCCATGTTTTATGTCGTTGCTCAAGATTTTGATGTTTAAACATTATGTTCATGTTTTTAAGTTCAAATGTATATGGTATGTTTTATTTTATCCATGCTTATCCTTACTGAGCATTTGAGCTCACCCTTTTTTAGTTTTCTTTTCCCCAGGATATAAAGAATGGTTTTAGGTAAGAAAAAATAAGGGGAAGATCTTTATGGGAGATATTGAAGATCTTTCACCACGATTAGAGGATTACGTTCCAAGTTTACAAAGACACTAAACTATTACGGTCCTTGTGTGCCTATTTTTGTTATGTATTAAGTATTCCACAAAAGTAATGTAATTTCCATGTACTTCAAGCTTCGGGTCTCTACAGTTGGTATCAGAGGAAAGGTTTAGTCAACATTTGGAAACTAAGATGCGAGAACTTTATTGAGATCCCTAGAGATATTTCTAAGCTATGTCTAGGGATGTACCTAAATATAAGTATACGTATAGGATATAGTCCTATAACTACGCTAACGATCTTAGAATTAAACCTAAGATGTTAGATGTTGAAGGTACTCCCCATTGATTATGTTATTTTCCTTGTATGATTTTTGCCTCTCACAGAATTCTTTTTGTGTTTTAGTCAATGGAGGGAACCAGAAGGAATTCGGTTAACATTGAATCTAATGGAAAAATTGGTGACTATGAGCAACAAAATTGCGTAATGCCTAGAGAGAAAGATATTGTGATTATTCCAAATCAGTCATCGCGATATATGATTAACAAGGTGAAATTTAGTGGTATGCCTAATTCATCAAATAAGAGGAAGATAGACTTTTATGCATGTTCTCATGTTGAGGAGCATAAAGAAAGGAATATTGAGATTTCTAAAGAAGGGAAGAAAAACCTTGAGGAATACCTCAAATGGAGGGAAAAATGTTATCTGTGTGGAGAAAAGGGTCATAGAGTGACAGACTGTTATGGAGTTCAATGTCTTATTTGTAGAGAACATGGGCATTACCCAACTCAATGCCCTGACCTAAAAAGTTACTTCTAAATCAAGGACTTATTCCAGGACAATCATTGAAGATGATGGATTAAAGTTTTTATGTATTGGTATTCAAGAATAATGTTTTTGAGGTACTTTTATGGTGTATTAGAATATTTTTGTATTAGTCTATTGTGGTTATCAATAATTTTATGGTACCGGTAACCATGAAAAGTGATTCAAATATTTTTGAAAGCAGATGATATGCGCATAATGAAGGGATAAGGAGAAAATGAAAATTTTGACAGTATTCATGAGCTCAGGATTGATATAAGGACTAATTATATAGAATTTTGAGGATTTTGGTATGTGGAAAGAGTTAACTTTTGACAGAACTCATTTTTTCACTAAGATTCAATGGGTATTCATTTTTCAAGAGATTACATGATTATGGTATTCACATGACTGGAATGTGACCAACAAGATATACGAGGGATAAATGATGGTATTCACGTGCTTGTTATATGACCTTTTTAGTAATCGTTCTCTTTATACAATGAGTTTGGAAAGAAGTATTTTGGATAAGCCTAAAGATTGGAATGGATTATGTTGGACATAATTTAGTATTGTTTAAGGATATAACTTTTTTTCGATATTATTGATGGGATGTTATAGTAATGTAGTTTTAGAAAAAGGACAACCTACAGGACTGTCGACAGCCCATTGCATTGGAAAAGGCTGTGGGAATCGAACCCACAACCGAAGTGCGACTGGCCTTTATCGCCTACCACTGGCCTACAGGAAGTCCCTGGTTAGTAGAAACTAGTTTTATTTTATTAAGAGGTATGATATATAAAGTATAAGTTTATTTTTGGAACAATATACGATTAATCTAACCATAAGATGGACTTATAACTTCTTCTAACCTTTTGTTTGAAAGATATGGAATAACCCATCATTCTATCACATGATCTGCTAACACATCACGAATAACAAATTCAACTTCATTTCTTTAAGGGATGAAGTGGAAATTGTTCAATTCACGAACAACAGTGAGATTGTACCAAAATCATGTAAGTATTTCTTTTAATTCATCAAATTTAGAGAAATGATCTTGAAAACCAAAAATGTTGTCCTAGTTCCCTTATATCCGATGAATCAGATGGTGCCTTATATCATCACAAATCTATATCTTTGTGATTGTTGGCTTTTTCATAGCCATGTTCTCTACCACTCTCCATCAGAACTTGATAGTTAGATTTTTCTTCCATATCCATATTTTCACCTATGTTCTCCAACGTGTAAACCCAGTGATGAGTTAATTTGGGTAACTGTTACATTTCATACTTTAGTTTTTAAAGCCATGTTTTGGTATTCCTTTTTACGATGTGGGTTTCTATTAAACAAACTTTCAAGTAGTAAACCATTTATAACCCCGATGAATTTCGAGGGTGAAATTCATTTTAAGGGGGGTAGAATGCAACACCATGAGATTTTATGAAAAATATTCTTTTAATTTCATTAATGTCTTGTGTTGTATGCTACACCAAGATTACCTTGTTCTATACGCAACACCGTATTAGCTTGCAGTATACACAACACTATTCTTGGATCGTGTTACACACAATTTTGATAATAGTTATTCTACGCAACATTGAGTATATATATATATATATATATTCAATGTATAAATGAAATATGTTTGGATTCTGTTATACGAAACAAAGAAGGATTCTTGTACAACATGCAACCCTGACTTGGCTTGCATTACACGCAATCACGACCTTCCTCGATAGCGTGTGTTGTACGCAATACCGGGTTTTACTAAACAACGATATATTATTATAATATTATTATGAACTAGCCGTTATGAATAGTATTAACCAAATTTTGAATTATATAACATTATTATTCATCTTACACATTTTCTAGAACATGGTATAAGAACAAAATAATTTTTTTGGGTAAAATAAGTATTTTTCAAAAAATGCAGTTTTGCCGCCTTTTGATGGAGCACCCAATTTAAATATAGTTTTTGACATGTTTATAAGTTCAATTTGACAAAATAAAATTATTATTTGGAATCAAGAAATAAAAATTTACTTTGGATAAATTTTTCATATTATTCTGGTAACTTTCATATTTTGATGAATAGTAAAAACACGCTATATTTTAATTAAAACAACTTTTTTCATCGCAATAATTTATATGGTTAAATTATAATATTGAATGGGTTTAAAGTATAAATATAATATATTTTTACCATTTAATATAATTTATGTCATTAGCATTTATTTTACATTAAATTCGTAGGTTAAATCAATTCAATCTTTTGCAATGTTTTAAAGAAAAACCTGTTTTCTTTCGACAACGAGATTAATTTTAATTTAATTTATGAAACTTTTGTATATTGAATTTGGAAAAATTGATTCCATATTTGGAATCAGTGGGTCCAAATTATGTTAATAAGCTACTTTTTATTTTTGGGAATTATGAATAGTAACTACAGTAAATTTTATTTACCATAGTTAAAGGTAAATTGGGTAATTAAGGGTAAATATAATATTATAAAATTACACTAACACATGCAAAAATTATATTGGATGGATAAAAGTAGACCCATATAACATAAGGGTCGTATTAGATTCATTTCATGGACTTTGGACAATGAACATATTTTAATTATTATTAAAACCAAAGAAAGTGACAACATGTCACTCTCTTAAATCTTTTAAGTACAATAATTTTAATTTAGTGATAAACATCATAAAACTTCGAACATGAATAGTCTACAGAAATCTAATAAAATTATCTACATCATGATAATTTATTTTAAATTTTTAGGTATTAAATAATTATCATTAATGGTGATACATTAACGATACAGAAATTATTTATTAAGTGAAAAATAAGTAATATAGTTTTTATTGAAATAATAATACCCATTAAAAGGCCCAAAAACCTGAAACAAACTTATTGGTAGTGTATATATACAACTTAATCATCCAATGACCTAATATATAACCGTTTGGAGCCTTATAAAAGTGATTATGACACTTATATTATTTTATTTTAAATGATTCCAAAGTTGTCACCTTCATAATTTAATATATATAACAATTTAAATATTGTTATTTTAAGAAGATAAATTAGAGTAAAAGTATTATTGTGAAAGGTAATATATTTATCTTCATCATAGGATTTTATTTTTAATTTTTATACAACAAATAAGTATATTAAATAATTATAAAAAAATGTTGTCGTAATTATTTTATTAAGAGATAAACCAAATAAATGGTTTTAAAATAATAAAATAAATATTATATGACCTATTTAATGTGACCCACTAATTATATAGATACATATTACCTTTTAATTAATCTATTAAATCTTTTAGTTTGATCATATCTTCTGTATATATTTTATTTAAATTCAAAAAAATGAATAGTGTCAAAATTGACACTATTGTTATTTTATAAAAATAACATATTATAAAATTGTTTAAAAATCCCAAAAATATTTAAAAATTATAAATTTAAATTTATATGGTCTATAATGTTATAAAGTAACCAATTATGGAAAATTCACAACAAATAAGTAATTATTTGTTATAATTTAAAATTTAGAATTTTATAACCACAAATAAACTTAAATAGATTAAATAAGGATAAATCAAAATGATAAGGTTTAAAATAAGATCCAAACATGTATAAATTTGATTGGTTGATGATATTACAACCCTATCTCATCTAATCTTAGAATATTAGTCATTTTTTGAGGTTTTTAAGTGGGGTTAGATTTATTATAAATTAATATTTTTAAGAATTCCAAAGGTGCCCCTCTCCTCTCTTATAAAAGGGCACCTCCTCCCTCTCTTCCACACACCACTTTGAGCCTTCAATCTCAGACAAACCCTGACTAATTCTCTTCTCCACTTCCTTAGAAACATCCTAGAGGTCCTGGTATTCTTCAAAGACCAATTTTAGTGCCCTAAGAGGAGGTCTCAAAAGGTGCTTCAAAGAAGAGGTAATGTTCGTTACCGATTATTTCAACTTTATTTCTTCTTCCATTTATTCTTCTTAGATTGTTTCATTATGAAGTAATAACATAAGTATCACTCATATACTGATATGTTATTATATGTATGAAACAACCCTATTTCACCATCTATCCATCCTACGGAAAATGAAATCACCGCGCGTGCGTACGTACGGAATACCGTCTCTACGCCGTGGTGTAATCTATTTTCCACCACCACCTTACTTGGATGGGTATAAGGGTGAAAGTAATGAATATATATGATTATTGTAAAGTGATATTGATTCTGTAATATTATACATACACTTTAATAAAATTCCATGATCTTGGGAATGATATCATCACTCGTGCGTACGTACGGACTACCGTCTCCACGACGCGATGAGATTCACTCTCCATGTTAACCATTCATGAATGATTATAAAGTATATATAATGAATAATAATGAAATATATGACATAATAAAGCTACTGGATTTATGTATACATATATATATATATATATATATATATATTTCATCTATTTATTCCATTCAATTCAATAAGGAAACGAAAACAGCGTTCATGCGTACGTACGAACTACCGTCTCCATGAACGGTATATTTCATTCCTTTTATCGACCTATAATATATATGTATATGATGAATATATATTATTTATAAATCATGTTTTATATTATGGAATTATGTAATCATGATCTAAGTAATCATATGAATAATTACAAGTCAAAACACGGACGACAAATGAAACGATTTTACCCAAAACGCTCTTTAACATGGAATTTACAAAAGAACAGGTAATATAAAGTCATAAGTGAACCATATATGATATCATAACAATAAGTATGCTTCTGTAATAAGTCAATAACATTATTTAAATCATTATACAGGAGGTTCAGACACTTACGAAGCAAATCGGACCAAAGGTAAGGGATAATTATTCCAATCTCATTCTTATCCGAGATTGTTTACTCGTAAGTATTTACTGGGGTTATTGCTATAATCCATATCCATATTTTATAAAAGTGTATTCATGTATTTTTAAATTCCTTTTTACCCATTTTTACTATTACCCCATGGTATGAAAGAAATATTTCTTTTATTTACCCTACAAGGTACTTTTTGACTTTTCCGACAAAAGTACGAGAAGAATGTTTTTTTAACGTATACAGCATGAAAGGATTTTTACGGTTTTATAAATCCTTATTTTCATGAAGCTTCCTCCAAAATATTTCATGAATATTTTCAACAAAATCCTTTTTCTTTTAAAATTGCATGACATTTTGTGAAAAGAAAACGATTTTGAAGAAAAAAGGATATTTTCCTCAAGAATTCATTTCAAGTGTTTTATCAAAACCATTTTCATCTAAGATGAAATTATTTCACATGTCTATGTTTCAAGTATAATGTCTATAATTTACATGGTTTAAATTTTCTTATTATGAAATGATATCCATTTCTTTTATATGGATCATGTGATGATCGAATGATGTTTATGAAACCCATTTTATTTATTGGATTTTTATGAATGATGTATGTTTATTTTGTGGCACAAGTAAGAATGATTTCATAATGAGATGGGTGGGACCTATATCTCCCTCTAATTCATTGGGTAAAGATTTTATATATCATGAGATAGACATGGATGGAACGGTAAGTTAATCCAGTTCAGTGTTACAGGACTGAAATGAGGAGTGAACTAGATTCAGAATGGGACTTTGTCCACTAAGATGGTCTTGGAAGCAATGCCTTGGCTAATATGGAAATCATTACATGTGCTTAATGGATGCCACAATTACATGTTTTATTCCCATGATATTTTATCATGTTTTATGTTCCATTATGATCTATGCCTTATGTACTTCCATGTTTTATGTCGTTGCTCAAGATTTTGATGTTTAAACATTATGTTCATGTTTCTAAGTTCAAATGTATATGGTATGTTTTATTTTATCCATGCTTACCATTACTGATCATTTGAGATCACCCTTTTTATGTTTTCTTTTCCCCAGGATATAAAGAATGGTTTTAGGTAAGAAAAAAAATGGGGAAGATCTTTATGGGAGATGTTGAAGATCTTTCACCACGATTAGAGGATTACGTTCCAAGTTTCCAAAGACACTAAACTATTACGGTCCTTGTGTGTCTGTTTTTGTTATGTATTAAGTATTCCGAAAAAGTAATGTAATGTCCATGTACGTCAAGCTTCGGGTCTCTACATTTTGATTTATTGGGAACTCCAATTTCACAAGCATATTAGTAGTTAATGAAGTTGATTGAGATGTGCAATGCTGATATGCAAGTGATAACTGATAATCTTAATTTTATCAAAAATGAAAATGCTACACTCAAAGTTTATATGGATGAATTTTCTGATTTTAGTAATTCAGGTTCAAGTGATGAATCTACTACAACCTCAAAAGCTGAGATTGAAATAAAAACAAATTAAATTTTTGTCTTACGGTTCATGGTAAGGAGGTACAATCATCTTACTCAAAAAATTACGATTCAGAATATTTTTATCATGATGAACATGATAAATATTTTTTATGATTCATGAAAAATTTGAGTCTTAAAAGAAACAACTTAGAAAATTTAGAAAATATGATGATGTTATTTCAATTGGTAATTAAAGTTTATCAAAATATATTGGATAATTAAGATCAATTTCTTTAAAAATTTATTGTGATCTAGATGAAACTAAAATTAAATAATTACTAGATAAAGTTTATAATGTAAAGAAATCTTCTAGTATTAAGAGAGAAAATTATTTGAATAAAATTTTTGGTAAAAATAAAATCCAAAAAAGAAATATAGGTATTGGGAGTAATGGAGAAAATCCAAAATTATACAAGAATTATTTTATTCCTAGTTTATAAATTCAAAAGCATGTCTTCTGTTAAATTTTTTGCTATGGTATTAATGAAAATTATTATAAGGAATGTTATTTTAGAAAACCTCAATTTTGTGGTCTCAAACATGTTCAATATTAAAAATAATTATCTATATTTAATTATAAAATTTTGGATCCAAATAAACATATTTGGTTACCTAAATAATTAGTTTCTAACAATATAAGACCCAAATGAATATGTGTATCAAAAGGAAATTTTATTTGATATGTTGTTGGTATGCACTACTAGAATTCATTGTTACATCATTAGGTGGCTGGTTGAAAATCATAGAAATTTATTATCTTTCTTTTTATTGTTGTTTTAGATGAAAAATAACATGGAGTTTGAACCATTATAATCCAAGAAGTATTTTATTTTTCATTTTAAATTATAATTTAAATTCACTAACTATTTTACACTGGGGAATACAATTGTTTTAATGTTTTTTCATTAATTCCTATACATTTAATTATTCTTCTTCATAAACTATTATATCTTTTTTTACAGTCTATTATTTTATCATATGAATTAATTTGTTGATTTATTTTATTAATAAATAACCATCAAATATACTCTTAATATTTAATATAAATGGTTATCTTTCATTTAAGAATGTGTTTAATTCTTAAAAATTTAAATTAATTTTGTGTGCTAAGTTAATTAGTTACACGTTTTGATATATTTTTCTATTATTAGATTAAATTCTTTGGTCATTTATGGCATACGAGAAATCCTTTTACTAAATTCTTTAAAAATAATTTACTTAAATTATTTGAAAATCATTTAATTAAATTCTTTCCAAATCCTTTTATTAAATTATTTGAAAATATGTTAATCAAATTATTTTAAAACACATTATTTTATTTTTTTTTGAAAATATTTATTTAAATTCCTTGAAAAACTTTTATTTAAAATATTTAAACATCATAAATATTTATACTTGGTCTTAAGGAGATTTATTTTAAATATTTATCATTTCATTAAATGTATTATCATTATAGAATGAATTAAATGGTTTAATACGTTTAGTGAAAACCCTTATTTCAATAATATTTTATATGTTTTCATAGCTCATTGATTATATATTTTTATCTTTATTTAAGGAAGATTGATTTTAGGGGGAGTTTATGTTGTTGTATGTATTAAAAACTTAATTTTATTATCATTATCATGCACAAATCATTTTTATATTTAAGAAAATAGAGGGTGTGGATTTTTTTTTTCAATTTTTAAGTATTTTATATACTTCTACTTATATTTAAAATTCTCATTCTTTATAAAAAGGCCTAAATATATTGAATTATTTAATTTACTCAAACAATAATATTTTTTATCCTTACAAAAGGGGGAGAAAAATTTGGTAGAGACTTAGGTTTTTGTAATTATCAAAAAGGGGGAGAATATTGAGTAGATCCTTATCATTATCATCTTGATTTAGTTTTGATTATTACTTAAACCCATCATTCATGAAGTGTTTCAGATTTAGTATGTCATATTATTTATTTAATATCTGAAGAAATAGTTATCATATTCTTATGGAGTTTATTATATTAGAAATATAAGAATATTCTTTTTATTTCATCTGTTAATGTCAATATACAATTCAGTTTTTTTGAGGTGTAAAAATTCACTAAAGTTATTAAAACTTGTTTATGTGATATTTCAGTTTTCATCTTAAAGTGACCGCTAAATTATGATGATATCTCAAGATGAATTTATAGGAATCATAGTATCATTATACCATTTAATAGATCATGGATTTATCTAAATATCATTAGTTTATTTAGAAGTTTGAAAAGTATGTTTTTGTATCCCAAAATATCACTGAAGCTGCCACAAAAATTTAGAAACTCTATAGTGAATATATTTGAAAATATATGGTTTATATTTTAATACATGTTGTAAATATATCAAAATCAATGGAAACCTAGGGATAAGTAAATCCAATAATTTTATCTTTATTTCATAAATTTACATTTAAGGTTAAAAAGTTATTTTTATAGAAAATAAATTATCCAAAGATATATAATTTTGTTTCTAAACAAAAATTTTTCCATATCATATTACTTCCATTTTTAGAAGATATAAGTAGCTATAGAAGTTGGATTTATTAACTTCTTGGATTGTTGTAAGGATATCGAGATTTACAAAAAAACAATTCTCGTAGGATGAAGGCCTAGTATGTTGTTAAATAGACCAAAAAATATACTTAATTGTAATTCTATGATGTTTATATTTTTGGAGAGTTTTGTTCCCTACATTATTAAGCAAAACATATGGATTGGGGACCCTATTTTTTGAATAAAATGTATGTATCATATACCACACACTATTAAAAATGTATGTTTCAGAAAACTATATTTGGAAGCAACCCTATGTTTGAGGAATAAACATATGGTTCATCAAACCTAGTTTTTTAAACAAACTTACATTGTCAACCCTATGCTTGGAGTTTTTTCATTATTCCAAGGAACCCTACGTATGAATTTTCAATGATGGAGTTTTAAAATAAAGATATTATCCATGTTTTATACAATGGTTTCATTAGAAGGAAGTACATATTTATAGTTATTTTATGACTGATTTAATGTCTTTGATTCATTGGATTTAATTATTCCTATTTCTAAGGGGTATTATAATTCTAATTGAATGATTTGATTTCAAATATTCATGATTTATTATGATACTAGTTTTAAAGAAATATTTTGACTATATTTAAAGAAGTGTGAATGTATTTAAATAGAATATTTAAATTCTTTAATGCTGCTATTATTATGGAGATATTATTATAGTATTTATTCAAATTATTTTGAATGCATTTATTAGATATTATTTCTACAAGAAGAATACAATGGTGCTATGCTATTCTAGGGATATTTATAAAGGATTTTGACTCAATTTACTTTGAGTATCCAAAGAAAGATGAGTGATGAAACATCTAGATATTTATTCTCTCTCTCTCTCTATATATATCTAAAAAATAAAAAGAATATATATGAATAAGAGAAGATTCGTAAAAAATATGATGAAAATAAAGTGCTGAGATATTTTCATTCTTCTACTCACCATTTTGTAGAAAAGATAAATAATCTTTATATATCCTTATTCCCTCATGGGGTAAATAATATGAAGCCTTCACAACATTGTCTAATATATTTTATTCTAATCAAACTAGAAGAAGCCTATATGAAATTTAATATTATTTTGTTGTTGTTGTGCTTTATTAAAGATCATATACATCTGTCAGTTTCTGTTACAACTATGAGATAATATTATTTCATAAAAAAATTCATCTAATCTATTTTTTATGGAGTTCGTGCTCCTCAGATTTAGATGTGGTGGAGTGTTAGTTTCTTATACTAATCTGTGGATATATTAGTCCCCTATTAATAAACTAGAAGGCCCTATAAAATCCTTGTAAGGTGTCGACATCCTATAATATGTTATAGAGGTCATCATATAAGAGGACCTACTAGTGAAAATCACCAAGCTCATGGAGTAGATAATTGGTTGAGTGGACTAGGGTATTTCTATTCCTTAAACCAATATAAATAATTGTGTCCTTTTCCATTATTTATTTCCATTGTGAACTCGACTTTAAGGGAGAAGGAAAAGATAGCTTCATTTTGGGAGGGTTTTTTTTCAAGATTTTTAATGGACACAATTCAACCCCCTCTTGTATCTTCAACATAGTCATTCCAATACAACACTTTATATATAAACTTGGTTAATATATTATATTATCCTCATAAATTATTCAAAAATAATCAATAATATCCATCCAATTCAACAAAACCAGGGATCTCAGTCATAGTGGTTGGTCTGGATCATTGGTAAATAACATCCATCTTTTAAGGATATACAAATATACCAACACATGAGTGTATAAATCCCATGAATGAAAAATTATGTAGCTAGAATTCACACTTTGTGAATTTTGAAAATAAAATTTCCTTCTTTTAGGTATTAAAAACAGTCTTCAAATGATCATAATGACCTTCCTTCCTCTTTAAATATATAATCATATCATCTATAAAGAATAACATAAACTGATAAAGGTAATACTAAAATATTCTATTCATTAGATCTATGAAGATGTAGGGATAATCAGAAAGTCTAAGTGGAATTACTATAAATTCATAAAGACCAGACCTCTTATAGATAGTTGTATTCATTATATCCTCCATATTTACCCTCAATTGATGATGTATAGAATAAAGTTAAATATTTAAAAATATTGATCTTCACATAATTTATCAAACAATTAATCAATATAGGGTAAGAAATAATTTATCTTGATAGTTATCTTGATAATTTATTGAAAATAAATGAATGTATTCATCATTTTTATTCTTAATGAAAATAACAGGTACACACCATGGTGATTCACTAGGGATTATGAATCCCTTATTAAGATTCACCTGGATTCTCTTATTAAATTCCTAAAACTTTATTAGGTCCATTATATATTGAATCTTTGAAATAATTTTACCACTAAATATGATATCTATTTAAAAATAAACTTTATGATTCATGGTAATAATAGTAAAATCTACCATAAATAGATCAGCATAATCTAGAAAAAATGGCATATTTTCAAAGTTGAGTTTCTCCCCAACTATTTGAGATAAATTTATTTTATGAATAGTTAGAAAGACAAAAAAATGGAAGTAATTACCAATGGAATTTTATGTTCATCCTCCCAAAGATAGACAATCATAGGTGTATTGAAAATATCAAATATTCCCTCCCTTCCTTCGAAATTAATATGGGATTTAAATAGGAAAATAAAATCTATAACCAATATCAAATCAATTTCAACTAGATAGATAATCTCAAGATTATAAAGAAACACGTTACCATAAACATTAATTGTAAATTATCAATAGATTTACGATGATATTATAATTTCATTAGTGTTTTTTACTACCAAATCAATATTTAATCATCAAGGTGGCGATGCACTCTTGATTAAAAATTATTCAGATACAAAAGGGCAGGTTGAGCTAGAATCAAATATGGAATTTTAGTTCTATAGTGGACGTTAAGTGTACCTCATACCATGTTTTTCCCCTCGACCACTTCTTTTTTAATTATGGACGAATTCCATTTATCATTTTTCTTGATGGTTTGTAGAGACCAAAAATCAATATTTTCTCCTAGATTAGAGAATTGATTCACATAATGCCCAATCACCCTGCCTCTGTAACATTAATCATTAGAGGTTTAATCCTTATTCTCCTCTATTTCATTTTCCATAATTTTTATCACTCGTCGATAATCACTAGCATAATGGTCAAACTTTCCATAATTGAATCATTTCTCAGGTCCCTTCATACAATTTCCCCAAGTTATTTACACTAAATTGTTGGCATGTATGTGGTTGTAATTTCTTTCCTCTATGGTATTTAAAATTCAATTTTACATGAATATCCATTTTTTATTTTATCACTAATACCAGAGGAATAATTAGATCTCCTACTCTCCATTTCAAAATTTAGAGAACAATGAGTTAATTAATTATATTTGCAAAACCATCGTATGGATAAATTTTTTAGATGAATTGGTTTCAGTATGATATTGAATAGATCAATTTTTATCTGAGGGTCAATTATAAATCTAGAAACATTCCTTAAAATTATTTTAATGTTTTCTTCAAAGGTACCAATGGATTCATCATCCTTATTTTTCATCTCTAGAAATGAAATTTACATAATAGTATGAAAATATTGAGGAATGTATGTATTGATAAATACCCTCTTAAACTCCTCTCGTTCCATGGAATTTATTTATTCCTCTTGCCTTGTGTTCTTGAAAAGAGTCCACCATTAATAATATTCACATTTTCAGTGATAGAATACTAAGAAAACTTACTCATGGTTTGAGCACTAAAGAGTATAAAATATCTTCCCCATCAACTTGATTCATTTCTTGAAAACTAGTGGATCAAAAGATCCATTGATGGAGGGTTTTTCACATAAAATCCACATTACTATACTTCACCCTCATTGGTGAATTTGGAATATCAAAATGGTTTTCATTATTATTCATATATTGATAGAGTTGAGTGATTATAGTCGAAAGACATTTCATATCATTCTCTAAATCCATTTGAATTATCATGAGGATGGTCATTCAATGGTATATCACATTCATTATTATACTAATTCCGTCAGGATCCAGTGATTTACTAAAACCCAAAATAGATAATATAAGTATTGGGAAACAAATAATAGAGTAATAAATCTTAATAAAATAATTATTAAGATATACTAATTTATGAAACATTATTATAAAACTATCATTACTAGAAACTGGACCTATACCGACAGTTTTGGCCAAACTGTTGGTATAGGTACAATAAAATGACCCTATTCCAATGTTTTTGAAAAATAGTTGATGTAACATCAATAAAATGACCCAAAACCAATGTTTTTTCCAAAACCAATGGTATAAGTGATTGATATACCAATGGTATGGATATAATTGTTGGTATAGACTCAATTTAATGACGCTATACCAACAATTTTATGAAAATCATTGGTATAGGTCCCAAAATTTAAAATACATATACCAACAGTTTTGAAAACTATTGGAATAGGTCCATACCAATGGTTTTCCAAATAGTTGGTATAGGTATTTTGATTTTATAGATTATTTTATCAAATAAAATTGAATACGTCAAGAATTAATTCACTTATAAATATAAATATACATATTTATCATATTATGTTTCAAAAAAACATTCTAGATTAGTGGATAGGTCATGAAGATATTAAACGGAGGTCTGGGGATCAAAACCCACTGTGGTTTTCTTTAATTTCCTATACCAATGTTATTCAAAATCATTGGTATAGGTATTTCTTATTACTTATACCAATGTTTTGGAAACCTTTGGTATAGCCCACTTATACCTATGGTTTCCCAAAACTATTAGTATTGGGATATAATGATTCCAGACATGCCAATGGCCACCCAAACCATTGGTATAACCTATAAAAATGGGTTTGGGACCTATACCAATAGTTCCAAACTGTTGGTATAGGATTATTTTCAAATAGTGTAGGGCACCTTCGGTTCATCCTATCTCACTTTTGGTTTATAATAGGTTTTCTTAGGTTCTATAATCATATTTCCCAAAACATAATCTCTAAATTTAATAAAACCCTACTCTAATACCAATATAGAGACCTAATAACATCATAAAAAAATATTTTATCTTTTAAATGAATATTCAAAATATCTCTATGTTAAACATTCATGAGTGTCGTAATGGTTTCGTGTACATAAAGATTAGATAAATAAACTTATTATTTATATATTGTCCCTATCATCTCTAAAATCATTCGTTTCATAAATTACCCTTCTTTATAACCCATATAAAATTAAAACAAAATAAGTGGTGATCTAAAACACTCAGTAATGTTAATCATAGGTGTTTTCAATCATAAGAGATCTTATGATGATCAGAAGGGATTGATAACATAATAAAAAACATTCATACCTAGAAAAACATAAATCATAAACACCAAAATCAATTCATAACCAGAAACATGATCAATAAGAGTTTAAAAGTAGTAATCACCATTCAAGAGTCATAACATAGGCATGTGGGATCTAAAGCATAGGAAATCATAATCTTGTGAACATTTATATTCACAGTCATACCCACCCAAAACCTTTTGAGAATATCTAAAAGATGTTATAATCATGCTTCAAAATGTTAACATAATAATTCACAATCATTCCCACAAAAAATATTGTGAACATTGCTAGAATCAATCATACTTAGACATAAAAATAAAAACAAATCAATTCATAATTGATCCCACTATCATCCTCATATCAGGATATATCAGTATCACATTACCCAATGCATTATATTTTTATAATGGAACCAACCATGACATAATCATAATCCATTAATATGTATAGAAAAAGTTCATAAAAATTATCATTTCATCATAGATTTTCTTGGGGAAAATAAAATGGGTTTCATCAAGATTTTATCATCATATTCAATAACAATTCAGAGAAATAATAAGGGTGTTATTATTGGATAATTTCTCTAGTGATGCATAATTATTATAAAAGCATGTTTTCGTTGATGAAAATAAAATCAAAAGACCACATGAATATTTCATGACGAAAATATCCTTTTCATTTTTAAATCATATATTTAAAATCTAAAAATTTAAAGAATGTTAGGGAAAAATATTTAATTCTAAAAAAAACTATAATATTTAAAATAAAGATTATAATAAAATTTTATTATCATTTTTAATGTAATATCTATTTTCATGTTCAAGAGTAGATTTTTTTGGATCACAAGGTGTCAAATATGATTTGGGAGTTTTTTGTAGGACTTATACTAGGAACTAGCTACATAACCTATTCATGTGATGAATTTTATTCATGATTTTAGTTTTTTTCAAGGAAAAAACTACAAGTATATCCTAATACATGAAATGGATAAATGACTTGAATTTTACTCACATCATGAATTTATCTTTTGGGATTTTTAATTTGAGGTAACACATTTATCAGTGTAAATTCAATAGGAGAGATTCATAGCATGAATCAAGGATTAGAAATGTGAATATTTTATTCCACATGGGTTTTTATAAACTACACACTTGACTCCCCTTTTATTCTACAGGAACTTTCTATCCCTCTAACCCTATAATGGCACCTGGTGATTCTAGGTGTTTCCATCTCTCCTGTACCTCATTTTTTCATGTTTTATCATTGGAAATGTTTTTTTATCCCCATTTAATAAGTTTCTTTCCTTCCCTTTCACTTTCTATCATTTATTATGGTTGTGGAAGTGGTGATGGGTTGTTTTTTTAGAGTCTTATGATTGGGATGTGATCTCTCTTATTCCCTTGTTTATTCCTTTGTTCATTCAGTGTTTGTTTGATGATTTTTTTATTAGTTGTGGTGTTATATATGTGGTTCTCAAGGTATTTTTTGACCTAAATCTTTGTGAATTTTATTAATATTTTTTTTTAAATTTAATTTTATTATATATATAATTTAATTTATTTAAATTTGGAATGATTTTAATTGAATTTCTTATTTCACATTAAATATTGAAGATATTTTCTACCAGGTCTAGGATCCCCTCTTTTCCCATTCGTTTGAGTTGCATTCCGTTTATTAGTTGTTCAAAAAACTATGCAGGGAATGAGCTCCAGTATCTTTATGTCACCCTTGGGATGTGTTTTCTACTCTTATATCATTTCCCTTATTTGACTCTTCAATTTAGTTCATGTTTCACTTAATTTTTTTCCAGGATACTGATTTTGGGGTGGAGGGGTTCCATATTTTTGGGTTCTATCTTCAGTGATAAATAGGTTTTGAAGAGGGATGTCATGGCTTTGTGCCTGGCTCATCATTGAAGAAACATCCCAATAGTGGAAAAAAGGTGACCATATTCGGTGCTTGGTGAGTATATTTGATGAAATTATAGTGTTTCTTAGGGTAACATTTACATTTAAAATCACAACAAGGATAGATATAGAAATTATTAGTGACATTGGGTAGCATCAGTTGTATGGATAATCTCCATCAACCACATAGAGGTGAGGCTGATCCCCAAAAATGGTGTCTCAGTCTATTGTTTGTATCATTTTTAATTATTATATATTTTCACTTATTTATTTTTTAAGTTTCATTTGCTTGTTTCAATTTATTTCATCCATTTTTTGGTATATGAACCTCAATCGGCTTGGTTTCATCACAAGTCTTTAGGGTGTGATTACCCTACATTTAGATAAATTCCATACATAATCCTTTTCTTTTTTTCTTGTTTATTTCTACTTGTATCTATTATACTCCTGCTTATTATTTCATAATGGATCCTAGTGCACCTACCCTATGCACATATGCTAATTAGATAATTCATGTGAAAAATAATAGTGTCCCTTTTTGTGATTTCTTTACATCCTTTGACGAACGATTGATATTGATGTATGCTGACATTGATTCTAATGTTTAGAATTAATTTCGAATTATTCAATTTAAATTATTTCTTGTTTCTTTTTTTAGTTTGGATCTAATTTAAGATATTATACATGAATATGTTTTTGGTTTCTCATATTTCCTTGATTATTACTTTCTATAATCTTTTGTATTAGCTTACACTAATAATAATTAAATGAAATATTGGTTATGTTCATGTATTTTTGTTGTTATCCGCTGTGTACAAAATTAATTTAACATTTTAAATATTTAGTTTCTGAATTTTATAAAAAAATGTTTAATCCATACATACTCTTGGGATATTAAATGGATATTTATCCATAATGAAGACCCCAAAAATTATTATCGGTTCCAAATTGGAATTAATTTTTCATCTCAATATTTTATTTTTGTTAGTCTTATTTTAATTGAATTATTTTACATCATTCTTGTTTATTAATTTTATCACCATGATTTTTTGTTTTATATATGGCCTTTTTTCTATTATGATTGATGGGAAAATATGTATACTTGTTCATACATCTATTATTCCTAGTTATGATTTAAGGTTTTGGGTAGCTTGTGTAGGTGTTGTCCTAAGAGAAGTTTGGTTGTGAGCTAGTGAGTTGTTTCCCATGTGTTGTCTTTCTATTACACCTTTAGTTTAATAGAATAAGTTTATCTCTTAGTGTTTCTCTTTAAGGTACATGTTTTTTTGAACATACCTTTTGGTGGTGTATAGTTTAGGCAGGGTTTTGTCTTTAGGTGGAGATGTGTCTGAATTGGTATAATTGGGGCTTATTGTGGGAATTAAATTATTATTATTGTATGTTTATGGATTTACCATTTTCTATAATTGTTTTAAAAATCCTTTTACATGAATCAATGTGGTTTTAATATCTTCTTGGGGGGTATTTTTTTTTCTAAATTTCTCTTATAGATGATCTATAAAGATGCATAGGCCTATGTGGTTTCAGGGTGATTGTATAAGTGGTTTATATTCTTGGAGACATGTTATTGTGGATATGAATGTTTTTTGTATTATTTCATTCTATGATGTTTTATTTATCATCAATTATTTAATTTAAAATGTTTCATGTTTTTAGCTTGTTCATACAATGTATTTTTGTTTACCATTTTTTTTCTATTTGAGGAATGGTATTGTTGTTTTTTTGTTGTGTTATTATAGGATCAAGTAAAATTTTCAAACCACTAATGGAATGAGTTCTAATCAAAATAGGGTCTGTGACGATGGTATGATCAGGTAAGTAATGGTATGATTTATTTAAATTTTGTTTCATAGTTTAACATGTTATTTTGAGTATGTTATAGAAGTTAGAATTAGATTTCATTATATTTGGGCTTGTATGTGTCAATGAGATACACATAGGGTAAAAACTAATATAATCTTATAATTTATTAGGATCACAAACTCACCCTAATCAGTGGGACACATTAAGGTGGTTTGGGGATATCAGTGGTTTTAGGTTTTTGAATTTAATTTTAAAGGTGTATATTTGTTAATTTTATTAATTGTTTTTTCAAAATCAAATTATATTTTTAATTAAATTTTTTTGTTTGATATTTTTCAGGATTCTAAATATATTTTTTATTTGATAATAAATACTAGAGATATATTCATGAAGATCTATGTTCCCCCCTTTCCCCTATCATTTGTGTTGTATTCCCTTGATCGGTTGTTCAATTGGTTATGTAGGGGGTGTGATCTACCATCTATGTTTCCTCCTTGGGATGTATTTATTACTCAGTTATCATTTCCCTTACACAAATCCTTGATTCAGATCATTTTTCGCTTAATTTTTCCTATTCAACTAGTTTTGGGGTGGGGAGGTTCTAGATTTTTGGGTTCTGGCTTCAACAATAGGAAGGTGCATGGGAACACTATAAGGACCTGGCCTTAAACATTACATAATCTTGAGTTAAGTAAAGAATTCACACTGAGGATCTTTTTAGGTTTAGAGTTTTAGAGAATTATGACATAACTGTTACATTAAATCTCAAATATTACATGTTTAGACATTTCTACTCAGTTTCCATTTTTTTCATAAAATAAAACTCTTAAAAACAGAAACATTTCTAGTTCCATGTTTTAGACATCATGAATTTTCCTTGATCCCAACCTTGATCGTATTCATCTTTAAGTCCTATGAAAAACATTTCAAAACTTGGGATGAGCATAAAAATCTTAGTAAGGGTTATAAAATAAGGAAAGGAAACATTAACCAATCAATAAATACAAATCAATGAAACCATACTTTTTAATCATAACATACCTCATTAAATCATAAGATTTATGAATAACACACAGAAATCATAAATCATAAAGGTAACTTATGGAATTCATAACATACTTACATTATATCTTTCACAACAACATAGTTAGTTACATTTAGAATACCCATCATGGTATATTCCATAAATATCTTAGGAGAAACATTAACATTTACCCCCATCACGTTACCTAATGTATTGGAGTGCTATCTCAGGTTCACCCGCCCTAGGTTTATCATGGAACCACCCGTATACGTAAACAATGACCAATAACCATAACATATTCATAACACATAAAACAAGAATAAAGAAAAGATAACATTTCCACATTTTAATCACAATATATCATTTCAATATATTTACATAATCAATTCTTTATCAAACCATTTTCAAAACCATTTAAAACATTTAATAAAGTGATTTTTGAATCAATGTGTCCCATACCACTTTGAAGATTTTGAAAGAAATATTAATTTTAAAACATTCATGTCCATATAGATAAAATTTTAAAACCATTTTTAAAACATGGACATTAATGTGAAAGTTTTATATGAATAAATCTTTAAAACATTTATAACGATATTTTAGTTAAAGAGTTCACAACCAAATGAGAGATGCTTGAATACAAATAATTGGGGAATAAAATTAATCAAAGCTTATAATATCATGAGAAAAAGTATATTCATTATATAATATTTAAAAGGGAAGTATATACACCATATAAAAGTGAATTGGTGAATAACAACAAATAAGTCTCAATGGAATGTAAATTGAGACAAAGTCCCTTGCAAAGATAAAATCCTTAGATTAAGGACAAATCAATGACATAATTATGTGTGAAAAATAAGAATACACCAAATATAAGTGGATATTAAGTTTAAAAAAATCATATAACATTCACACATATTCATATCATGACATAATCAAGAAGTAGAAGTTTAACCCAAATAATTGAAATTGGGTTAAGAAGTTCTCTTACAGAAACTTAACATCCTAACGGTGTCACATTAAAATTCATAAAATTTGTTTACGAGAGAAAAAAGGGTCTCTCATCACATGGACATAAAATTTAAAACAATAAGGATATATAATAACATATCCCAACAAAAGAAAATGTAAATTTAAAAGACATAACATAAAAGAAGTCTTTGATTTGAAGAGGAGGGTGAAAGCTTCACTTACGAATTTGGTAACTTACGAAACATACACCACATGAAATAAGGATCATAAGATTAAAATGTAAATATCCATAAATTAAATTATAATAGACAATTAATACAATAATGTTCAGTACATACACCACACAAAAGGAAATAGTGGCAAATATATCATAAATCATGAGAATAAAAAGTGAGATGAAAACCCCTTACCTCAAGTCCGACTTGCCTTGTATGTTCCTTGTTCTTCATGAATAATAAACTTAAGTTAATTTATAATTTATTAATAAATTTTTTAAATTTTATTATTCCTTTTATATCACTTATTACCTTTCTATAATAATTAGTTAATTATTTGAGTTCATATTGGACATTTTGTTGATGTTTGGAACTTGAGTAAAAAAATGAACTTGTTATCATTACAAATTATCCACGAGGTAAAAATTCAATTATCTACAAAATTATATTCATGATTTAAATATGATATAAATAATATATATACAGTATATATTTATTTATAATATTCCATATCATTAGGATATATGAAAATGAAATGCACCGTTCAGGGAGACGGTAAGCCGTACGTACGCATGAACGCTACTTTCTTTTCTTTTTTTCAATTTTAAAATAATAAAAAACCAAATGATACATAGGTATATTATAATTATAGTTTAATATCATATTTTATATATGTTACATAAGTTCATTAACACTATCCTTTATACATTCCATGTATGGTATGAACGAGTCATAACACTTTGAGGGGGCGGTAGTCTGAACTTAAATGAAATTATCGTATATATAAGACATAAAAATCATAAAGGTATGTTATAAAAGATAATTATAGAAGAATATAGATAAAATAAATATCATAAATATCATATATAATTATAGTTACATCTTAATAGCCTCCATGAGAGGTGGTAGGAGATAATTGAACAATCATCGTTTCATGAGGCAGTAGTTTGCCATCCACAGAAACAATATGTTCGTATCCATTAGATGGAGGTGTCTGTAGGTGTAGTTAGAATTATTATCATAAAAAAACCTATTATATTGAAGATACTGGTGTTTTTATAAAATAAATAAATAAAAAGTGTTTATGGGGTTGGAGAAGTAAAATAAAAGAAAAGAACTTAAGAGAAGACGTTACCTTTAAATCAGGTATCTCCCTTTGGTTTGAACCAAAAGGTTTACTTAAATTTCCTTATTCCTAGGGGAATGATTCTAGGAGAAATATAGGGATTTTGGGAGTTTATTTGGGCAGATGTTGTATGATCCAAGGGGATTGAGAGGGTTGAGTAATGGGTTAGAGGTGATGGATTTTTATAAGGGGGAGGAGGGGCTATTTAGGAATGTTTGAAAATATTATTTTATTATAAACTAAATTTATATTTAAAAAGGTCCAAAACTCAATAAATTCAAAGATAAGATGTCTATTATTCGAAATCCTCTCAAAAAATAGGTTTTAGACAAGTTTGGGTTTCAAATTTAACCTTATCATTTAGATTTAACCCTTAGTTAACTAATTTTACTCTTACCATGTCTTCTTGTGTATTCACTCTACATGGTTTATATAGTTACCATAAAATTACAATTGAACCAAAAGTGGTTTATTAATTACATTTTGAACCTTATTTATGTGATTATTGAGAATCTCAGATTTTTAGGATTATTATATCATTTAATAAAATAATATTTGTTTTAAAAACTCATTTATGTCAATTTAAATACTATTCATATCATGACTTTTAAAAAAAATCCAAAAAAACTTTATTATTTCAAAAAACCTTCATTAATTCAAATATAAAAAGTCATAATCATCTTTAAAATTAGTGGATGGCATAAAAACTTTCAAAATAAATTTATTTTAACATTTATAATCTCATTTATTTAAAACATTCATTAATGAGGTAATCATTACATCATCATTGTGTAATAAATAAGTTTATTTATAAGATGTATAAAAATTATAAATAAAAGGTCATGATGTAGGAAATTTTTTTATATTTCTAATGAATATTTATAGTCAAATATATCAATTATATAACCCCACATTAATTTTTTTTTAGAAAAACAATACATGTTTATGATATTTTTATTTTTACTTTAAATAAAAAGTTATTAATGTAATTATCTTACCCAAGTGGCTTTAAAATGCCAAATGTTTCACAAAAATATTTTATTGTTCGGAAATGACTCATACAATAAGGTTAGGACAAGTGTTAAGGTAATTTTATATTATTATAATATTATTTTTACCTTGAATTACCCTATTTTTCTTTAACTACAGTAAATAAAAATCAAAAGTTACTAATACCCAAAAATTATTTTCATCCCATTGAACCAAATTTTACTTAATGATAACAACTATGTATTTATTATTTTTTAAATTCAATTCACAGAAGTGGTAAATTTTCATTTAAATGAAAAAGTCGGTTTTTAAGTACTAAGCAGTATTTTTCACTATTCATAAAAATAGAAGGTTTTCAGAAAAATACCATAAATTCAACCCAAGATAAATTTTACATTACAAATTCAAAAATGATGTATATTTTAACAAATGAAAAACATAAAAGTTTCATTAATTAATTTTAAATTAATTCTTGGTGTCAAAACCAGAAAGCGTGTTTTTAAGAAATAATAACTACCAAAAGATTGACATGTGTTTATGTCCAATTAAAGAGTGAAACTTCTTCCAATGACAAAAATTGGATTAAATGGTAAAAATATATTCTGATTACACTTTAAAACCAATTAAAATAACAATCTATCTATATAAATAAATTAGATGAAAATACAGTTTTGAATTAAAATGCGGTATATATCACTATTCATTAAAAAATGATTTTTATCAGAAAAATACCAAAAATTTACCCAAAGTAAATTTTGATGTCCCTATTCTAAATAATATGTTTATTTTTAAAATGTAACATATAAAAGTGATAAAAACTAGATTTAAAAAGGGTTCTCCATCAAAAGGCTGCAAATCGACCTTTTAAAGAATATTAGAGAATTCATGCTTAAAATTAGATTCATTCTTATTTTAAGCCTCAAAAACATATTGGATAATAGTAAAAAAATTTAAAAAACATTTTTAATCATATTTTAGTTAGTTATGTTCATTCCCACCAATAAAACGACTACACGTTAACTACCATTTAAAATAATAATATTATATTATTATTTTTCAGTATAACTCAACATTGTGTGCAACGTAAGATTTCAAAGAAACCCATTGTTGCGTATCGAGTATGACATCAAACGTAGAATCCCCTTTAAAGTAAAATTAATATTTAATTCAAAAAAATTAATAAATATGAAAATGTCATATTTTTTATTTACCTGGGATGTTACATCCTTCCCCCTTTTGGGAATTGCATCCTCACAATTTTAAAATTGGGCTCGAAATATTCATTAAAAGTCCCACATCAGAAAAAGAGTCAACAAAACTATCACTTTAAAAGAATGAAAGAGAAGTGAAAAGGTCACCCGAGATATCCCATACTAGGATTCCATGTAGGAAAACATGAATATGGAAGACAAACCAAGTGTCAAGTTCTGATGGAGAGTGATAGAAAACATGATCAGGAGAAAGTTAACAATCTGAAAACCATAAACTTGTGATGGGTTAAACGGTCTTTGATTCCCCAATAGGAAAAGTTAACAGAAAATGTTTTTGTTTTAAGTTACCTTTTATAAAGTTGAGGAATTTATTTATGAGATTGACCAATAACATAAGGAAATATACTTACCTTTATAGTAGAGTTTCATCCTTTAATAAGTTTCTACAAAAAACTCATATTTTCTTCACACGATGAGTATTCAAGATGACTTGGTTACACCTGAAGTGCTAAAATCAACTTCTAGAGAATCACATAATCTACAAAAGAAGAACTATATATTTCTCATATCTTTAGACATTAACCAAAACCAAAAATGGATAGTATGAGATTAGATGATCCCCAAAAAGGATAATCCTTTATAAAATGAAATACTACTCTTAATCTCCAAAATTAAACAAAAAGTCCCAAAGTTCAAGAAATACCATTCAATACACAATTGTCATTAAAATTCTTCAAAATAATCCAAACTGAGATTGAAACCAAAAAATCATAAGGATTTGATCACATAGTCTTCCATTGTAAATCTTAACATTTATCTCCAAAAACATAGACTGCTCTTAAAGTCTCATACTGAAGTGTAATTAACCTAATTGCATATTTTCTATGATACGTTAATTATTTCCAGAAATAACCCAAATCACCATTTGTCCACAATAAAAACATAGATTCTTAAAAAATAAAATTTCAACCATTACTCCACAAATGAGATCCCATAGTATTATATTTTCCTTAAGCATATAGTGTTCCCAAAAGAGAGAATGTCTTCCAAAATAACTTTTATAAATTAATCACAAAATCATTTTCCTATACTAAGGATATGATTTTTATAGAACATAATATCCCAAAATCAACTTATTATTGATCAAAAAAATCATTTAACTAAAAATAATAAGTCAAGCTATCTGGGGACTTCACGTAGTCTAGTGGTAGGTGATAAATCCCAACCGCACTTTGGTTGTGGGTTCAATTCCTGCAGCTTGGTCCGATGCAACATGTTGTCACATGGTTTGGATGTTGTCCTTTTTATAAAGCTCAAAAACAATCCTAACATGTTTTAACCTCAAAGGTTTTCTTATACCTTTAATTTTCATCCCAATACATTATAACCTTAACATCTTATATATTTTCATTTTTTTCACCTCCATATAATAAAATAAAACTATTCCTAAAAGAAATAACATCATACCTTGATCATGGAGTCCATATGGTTACATCATCATCTTTTTCACGTAGGTAGAAGGTCCATGAACTGAAAAAATGATTTAGAGATCCTTCAAAATCATTTACTTACTTCATCCAAATACACCTTGCACAACTTGGGTCATATGGGTGTTAATAAAAAACAGTTTCAGAAAACAATCATGTGTGACATATAATTTCAAAACATCTGATAAAATATGATTTTTATAAAATATTCGGACCGAGTTTGAGTTTAAAATTTCAATAAATGTACCTTTTAAAACATAATAAGTATGTTCTAAGAGGATATATTATAAAATAAAATATAAATAGGTTGTACAAGGGTCTCCTTATTCAACACCTTTTTCAAAATCATAATATTCTTAAAAATCTTGTGATATGGTAAAATATTTGAAAATTACTTTATAACATTTACCTTTATTAAAAATATGAGAATATTATGAAAATAGTATTTGATTAAATAAAACCCATGATCCATGATGATATCAAAGTATAGTAGAGGTGTTTTATATCTCAAACAATTAATTACAATTGAGTTGTATGTTAGAAAAAGTTTCACAATTATCCGAACATGAATTTGAAATAATTATCACAAGAATGTCATTAGGAAGAGATTGGAATGTTGTTTGAGATCCTCATCCTTCCATTTGTAACTTAATTTCCTTGATCTGAAAAAGTTATAAAACTAGGATTTAACTGAAATAATAGACATAGGGACTAACCATGTGTTTAATGAAAACTCATAATCCCTAAAGTTGTCTAAACTGAGCTCTGATACCAACTATAAGGACCCAGCCTTAAACATTACATAATCTTGAGTTATGTCAAGAATTCAAATTGAGGATATTTTCATATTTAGAGTTTTAGAGAATTAGTCAATAACTGTTACATTACATCTATAATATTACATGTGTAGACACTTCTACTCCGTTTCCTTTTTTTTTTCATAAAATAAAAACTCGTAAAAACAGAAACATGTCTAGTTCCATGTTTTAGGCCGCAAGACCTTTCCTTGATCACATCCTTGACCCTATTCATATTCAAGTCCTATGAAAAATATTTAAAAACTTGGGATGAGCATAAAAAGATTAGTAAGGGTTATAAAACAAGGAAAAGAAACATTAATCCATCAATAAATACAAATCAATGAAACCATACTTTTCAATCATAACATACCACATAAAATCATAATATTTATGAATAACACATTGAAATCATAAATCATAAAGGTAAATTATGGAATACATAAAATAATTACATTGTAGCTTTCATAGCTACATAGGGAGTTAAATTTAGAATACCCATCATAGTTTATCCCCTAAATATCTTAGGAGAAACATTAACATTTACCTCCGTCACGTTACCCAATGCATTTGAGAGCTATCTCAAGATCATCTACCCTAGGTTTATCACAGAACCACCAGTATACATAAAAAATGCCCAATAACTATAACATATTCATAACACATAAAACATTCATAAAGTAAAGATAACATTTCCACATTGCAATCACAGTATATCATTTCATGATATTGACATAATCAATGCTTTATCAACCATTTTCAAAACCATTTAAAATATTTAATAAAGAGATTTTTGAATCAAAGTGTCCTATAACAGTTCAAAGCTTTTGAAAAAAAATTTAATTTTAAAACACTAATGTCCATATAAATAAATACTTAAAACCATTTTTAAAACATGTAAATTAATGTGAAATATTGAAAATAATAAATCTTTAAAACATTTAAAAACGATATTTTAGTTAAAGAGTTCCTAATCAAATGAGAGATGATTGAATGAAAATAATTGAGGAATAACATTAATCAAAGATTCTAATATCATTAGAATAAGTATATTCATGATATAATATGTCAAAAGGGAATTATATAAACCATATAAAAGTGAATTGGTGTATAAAAACAAATAAATCTCAATGGAATGTAAATTGAGACAAAGTCCCTTGCAAAGATAAAATCCTTAGATTAAGGACAAATCAATGAAATAATTATGTGTGAAAAATTAGAATACACCCAATATAAGTGGATCTTAAGTGTAAAAAAATCATAGGCCGTTCACAAATATTCATATCACGACATAATCAATAAGTAAAAGTTTAACCCAAAGAATTGAAATTGGGTTAAGAAGTTATCTTACAGAAACTCGACAGCCTAACAGTGTCACATTAAAATTCAGAAAACGAGTTTATGAGAGAAAAAAGGGAATCTCATCACATGGAAATAAAATTTAAATAAATAAGGATATATAATAATATATCCCAACAAAGGAAAATGGAAATTTAAAAGACATAACATAAAATAAGTCTTTGATTTGAAGAGGAGGGTGAAAGATTCCCTTACCAATTTGGTAACTTACAAAACATACACCGCATGAATGAAGGATCGTACAATGAAGATGTAAATACACATAAATTAAATTATATTACATAGTTAATACAATCATGTTCAGTACATAAATCACACATAATCAAATAGTGGAAAATATAGCATAAATCACATGAGAATAAAAGAGTGAGATGAAAACCCCTTACTTGACTGACTGAATGGCCCAAAGGCCTTGTTTTTTATTTATTTTCTGATAACCCCCCTTCTAAGGGATGAGGGGGAACCCTTACAAGGCCCGTAGGCTAGGAATTACATTTCCCGTAGGCTTAGAGACATTACATGACCCGTAGGTCTTAAGGAAATCATACAGACTATGACTACTTGAAACTGCTCCTCCCCAGCATCTGCATCGTGATCATCTCTCCACCTTTGTATGACTGTTCAGCTAGCATGTCGATGTGTAGGGGAGAACTGGCGCGGTACCGATGGAAAATGCCATACCCTCTCATTCTTCCAAAGTCCGTTTTGCCCTGCTTTGGTGGATGTGCCCTACTCTTTCCTCCTCTGGAGTGGTTCTTTGTAGAATCTGTCTGTGCAACTGCAAATCAGGTGGCCCTGAGGGCCTTGAGGTGGCACGAAGGCAATGAGGTGGCCCAAAAGCCTTACTGACCCGAAGGCCTTGGGTGGCCTGAAGGCCTTAAAGACTCCAATCCCAAACCGGTGGCCCAAGGTTAATAGTTCCGTCTGCTACAGTACTGAACAGTACCTACTATAGTACTACTACAATGGCTGCTATAGTACTGCAACAGTACCTACTATAGTACTGCTACTGTGCCCCCCGAAATTATGCCTCAAGTTTGACTTGTCTTGTATGTTCCTTGTTCTTCCTGAATAATAAACTTAAGTTAATTTCTAATTTCTTAAGAAACTTTTTCAATTTTATTATTCCTTTTATATCACTTATTACCTTGCTATAACAATTAGTTAATTATTTGAGTTCATATGAGACATTTTGTCAATGTTTGGAACTTGAGTAAAAAATAAACTTGTTATAATTACAAATTGTCCATGGGGTCAAAAATCAATTATCTCCAAAAATATATTCATGATTTAAATATCATATAAATCATATATATACAGTATATATGTATTTATAATAGTCCATATCATTTGAATATATGAAAATGAAATGCACCATTCATGGAGACGATAAGGCGTATGTACGCATGAACGCTACTTTCATTTATTTTTTTTCATTTTGAAAGGAATGAAAAAAAAATTATACATAAGTATATTATAATTCCAGTATAATATAATATTTTATATCTATTACATAAGTTCATTAACACCATCCTTTATACATTCCATTTATGGTATGAACGAGTCATATCACTTTGAGGGGGCGGTAGTCCGCACTTCCTCAAATGAAATTATCGTAAGCATAAAGGTATGTTATAAAAGATAATTAAATAAGAATATAGTTAAAATAAATATCATAAATATCATATATAATTACAGTTCCATCATAATTTCCACCATGAGAAGCAGTTGGAGATAATTGAACAATCATCGTTTCGTGAGGCAGTAGTTCACCATCCATAGAAATAGTATGTTCGTATCCATTAGATAGAGGTGTGTGTAGGTGTAGTTAGAATCATTCTCATAAAAAAACATATTATATTGAGGAAAATGGTGTTGTTATAAAATAAACAAATAAAAAGAGTTTAGGGGGTTGGAGAAGTAAAATAAAATAAAATAACTTAAGAGAAGACGTTGCCTTTAAATCGGGTATCTCCATTTGGTTTGAACCAAAAGGTTTACCTGAATTCCCTTATGCCTAGGGGAAGGATTCTAGAGAAATATAGGGATGTTTGGATCTTATTCGGTCAGAGGATGGATGGGCCAAGGGGCTTGAGAGGTGTGAGTAATGGGTTAGAGGTGATGGCTTTTTATAAGGGGGAGGAGGGGCTCTTTAGGAATTTTTGGAAATATTATGTTATTATAAACTAAATTTCGGTTTCAAAAGGTCCCAAAATCATTAAATTATAATCTAAGATGAATATATTTAGAAATAATCTCAACCAATAGGTTTTAGACAAGTTTTGGTTTCAAATTTAACCTTATCATTTATCTTCAACACTTAGTTAACTAATTTGACTCTCACCATGTCTTATTGTGTATTCAATCTATATGGTTAATATAGTTACCATAAAATGCCAATATAACCACAAGTGGTTAATTAAGGACATTTTAAACCTTATCAAAGTCATTTTCTGTATCTCATATTTTTAGGATTATTATATTATTTAATAAAATAATATTTGTTTTAAAAACTCATTTATGTCAATTTAAATACTATTCATATCATGACTTTTTAAAAAATCCAAAACAACTTGATTATTTCGAAAAAAACTTAATTAATTCAAAGATAAAAAGTATTCCTAATCTTTAAAATTCGTGTATGGCATAAAAAGTTTCAAAATAAATTTATTTTAACATTTATAATCTCATTTATTTAAAACATTCATTAATGAGGTAATCATTACATCATCACTATATCATAAATAAATTTATTTATTTGAGGTATAAAAATTATAAATAAAATACCATGATGTGAGAATTTTTTTTATATTTCTAATTAATATTTATAGTAAAATATATCAATTATATAACCCCACATTACAATTGTTTTAGAAAAACAATACATGTTAATGATATTTTTATTTTTTACTTTAAATAAAAAGTTATTAATGTAATTATCTTACCCAAGTGGCTTTCAAATGAAAAACGTTTCACCCAAATATTTTATTTGTCATCCATGACTCATACAATAAGTTTAGGACAAGTGTTAAGGTAATTTTATATTATTATAATATTATTTTTACGTTTAATTACCCAATTTAACTTTAACCGCGATAAATAAAAATCAAAAGTTACTATTCACCAAAAATTATTTTCATCCCATTGAACCAAACTTTACTTACTGATAAAAACCTTTTAATTCATATTTTTGAAATTAAATTCATAGAAGCGGTAAAATTTCATTTAAATGAAAAAGTTACTATTTAACTACTAAGCAGTATTTTTCACTATTCATAAAAAATTGAAGGTTTTCAGAAAAATACCAAAAATTATCCCCAAGCTAAATTTGACATTTCGAATTAAAAAATTACATCTATTTTACAAAATTAAAAACATATAAGTTTCATTAATTAATTTTAAATTAATTCTTGGTGTCAAAACCAGAAAGCGTGTTTTTAAAAAATAATAACTATCAAAAGATTGACATGTGTTTATGTCCAATTTAAGAGTGAAATCTCTTCAAATGAACAACATTGGATTAAATGGTAAAAATATAATCCAATTAAACTTTAAAACCAATTAAAATAAAAATCTATCTATATAAATAAATTAGATGAAAAGGCAGTTTTGAATTAAAATGTGGTATATTTCACTATTCATTAAAAAATGAATTTTATCAGAAAAATACCAAAAATTTACCTAAAGTAAATTTTGATGTCACGATTATATATAATAAGTTTATTTGTCAAATGGAACATATAAAAGTAACAAAAACTAGATTTAAAAAGGGCTTGCCATCAAAAGGCGGTAAATCAACATTTTAAAGAATATTAGAGTATTCATGCTTAAAATTGGATTCATTCTTATTTTAAGCCTATAAAACATATTGGATAATAGTAAAAACATTTTAAAAACATTTTTAATCATATTTTAGTTAGTTCTGTTCATTCCCACCAATACATAGACTATGCATTAACTACCATTTAAAATAATAATATTACATAATTATTTTTCAATATAACTAAACGTTGTGTGAAACGTAAGATTTCAAAGAAACCCATTGTTGCTTATTGGGTAATGTAATGGTATGGAACTTCCTAGTCCATTACTTTACCAAAAACTCGATCCCATCGAAATGGTAGAACTGGTCACGACAACAACATGAACAGCGACACCCATCACAGTAGCACCGTGACGGTGGCATCAGTCATGGTAGCATTGGTTATGAAGTCTCTCCATGAAGATAGCGCCGTAATGGTGGCACCATGATGGTTGTACACCATAATAGTGGAACCACTTACGGTCTCACCAAACCGTGTCTCTCCCTCTTATTTTCCCCAGTTTTCCGAGTTTTTCCAGTTTCGCCCCCACAACGTATCTTTTGACGTAAAAGTGTTTATACCCATTTAAAAGCCATTTAAAGCCCATAAATGATATCTAAAATTCACAAGGAGCTGAATGACCCTTAAATTACCAAAACATGTGTCATTTCCTCAGGTTCACACTTTTTCCTGAACTTTCCAGTTCCACCCCTGTTGCATGTTTTTCCTCTAATTAAAGGGAACTGTTTAACGCAAAACCATTATGGACACCCCTTCCATGAGGAATATTAAATGAAAATTAATTCCATCATGTGTAACCACCCAACAACATGGAAAAACCATGATCCTCTTTTAAATTCGTTCAAGATTTTGATATCCCGTAACTCCAGGATCTCACCTTTTTATCACACGTGAATTATTTTTCTTTGAGGCTAGTCTCTTTTCCTTATTCTCCTTAGTGCATTTGGAGTCCCTCTTCCCAAGGAAAGTGGTGCACCTATTCTGAAGTATTTCTTATTACTCTTGGAGTCCTCGGAGTTCCTCCCCTACAAGCCACGCATCCCCAGTTCTTAGCGTGTGGAGAGAAACTTCGATCGTTGATCATCCAAGTAGGGTTCTTCCTTCATCTCTCTTTACTATGTATCATGCGAGGAAGGTATTATAATGTTTCTATAGGGTTGGATGAAATAAAACCTTAATGAAGATAATGAATATAATTTTATAGAATGATTGAGTGTGTTTGATGATGTTGCTGTACTCTTTTCCAATTGCTTATATGCTGTAAATTATATGGACTTATGTCTACTGAAAACCGTGGTCGTTGGTGGTCCTTCCTTGTGCACTAATGAAACATTGTTTATGGATAATTTTGAGATTGAATGGCTGTACATGGAAATTGTTTAATCACATAAAGTTGGTTGATAAAATGAATGTCTAGTGAACAAGAATCCCTGTGTGATCACCTTAGTTAACCCAACGGAAGAGAAGGAATTAAATGAGCAGTGTGTTAAAATCTCGAACCCCTCATTTCTCTTTAGGTGATATGTGTCGTTGTTCTACTGGTTCCTCATGGGGTGTCATGGATGGGGATGGGATCCCCTATTGTGGTTTAGTTATTGGCTTGAGGATCTGTGCCAGTATGTTGGGGCTTGGTTTGGTTCCAGTACTTTGAGGGATCTCACAAATCCCTTTAGTTGTTGTGACTTTACAAGAGAACCGGGTGTGATTGCATAAATCACTGCTTGACGGGTTTTCCTTCCCTGTCTTGTGTTTATGCCTATTAGTTTCCTGATAGTGAGGAATTAATTAAATGGAATCACTAAATATAATGAAAAAGAAGAACGAGTTAGATGGGGATTTTTTTTTCGGAAATGGATCGTGACTTGGTTACGGGTGTTGTGCTTCTTATGAATGAATAATAACGATGGTGTTTGTGTATGAGTTGGTTTTAAAACCCCTAGGTTGGGATGAGTGATTGTTTACCTATATTTATAATTTAGCACTTATTTTTATTATTCGAACCCCACCCAAGTTGTGCACTTAATGCCAAACACCCCAATTTCTTGGGGGAGGGTGTTTTTCCCAACACTCCAATGAGTGGCTGGTTATTATATCCTTTTCTGCTCCCTTCCCTGAGTAGAACAAGACTCTTTCGGTAGGCTATGAAAAAAATGAGGTCTATTATAGCCCAAGATTCTTTGGGCAGGGTAGTTGTGGTAGTTGGCCCAGGTGTGTGCGGCCAGGTTGTTTTCCAAGTGTCTTCGGGATAAGGTCCAAGTGTCTTTGGGCGTGGTGGTAGTTGTTCTAGACTAGGTGTCAGCGGGCGTGATTACGTGTGGTTATGGACCAGGTATTTATGGGTGGGATGTGTGGTTGTGGAAGCCCAGGTGTGTGCGGACGGGGTATGGTAGTGGGATAATGGTGAAAATGGTGGGGAAGGTCTAACACATAAGATGTCTTCAATAACCAGTGGGAAAGTGGTGCGGGGTACCCAAACATCGATGTGTTATTACTATTACTTTACTTGACTTGAGTTATTTGGGGAGTGTGCCTTGGTGAGGCTTGGGTGGTTAGTTTCATTTCTAGGTGATTTGGTTATCTCCTTTTCTCATGGGGCATTAGAATGCCTCTCCAATTGTGCACGAGAGATTTTGGTTTTACCTAATGAGTATACCTGTATACTCACCCAACATATATAAAACTACTTTCAGGTTTTCAGGAGGACTTCTAGGACCATGTGGGACCATACTAGTTTAGACTTTGGGATAGTTTCTATTTCTGATTTTCTTTTCTTTATAATTTACCTTTGGAGTTTTCTTGTATTGCAGCACTTTTATTGAAACATGCATATGGGAAGGGATTGTTTGGATTTTACATTCACTTCTATTTTTGGTGTTTTTTGGGACTTTATATCTATCTCCCAATACTACTAAATAAAAAGAGTAATGCCTTCCTTTTTTTTCATGTGATTCTATACCCTTGATTCTAGTCTACACCCTGGGACCTGTTGAATGCGGGTCTTGGGGGTCATTATCTCTCCTTCAACTTGAAGAAGGAAGGGTCTGTCAATTTGTTGTCCCTGCCCTCATCTTGGTGAAGGTGGGTCGGGACAGAATGATATCAAAGGAATGGGTTGAGAGATAGGATGGAGCTCAGGGTTAGGCATAATGAGTATTTCATGGGATGGTAGGGAAATAGTGTTAGGCAATCTTGGTGCATGAAATAGGCTAGAGAAGACCGTCTAGGACATGGGATTTTAGGTCCCCTGTGATCCGATGTAAGGACTCTGGGACTACCTAATGACCAAGTGAGACTACACTGATTTCAGGGTAGAGAACCTAAGAAAGGTACATGCATCATAATTACTTTTGTTATTTAATGTCTTGGGTATTTTGGGAATTTTAAATGAATAAAAATTATAAGAAAAATTAAAAGAAATATTTTACACTACTCAGGATTAGGAATTCCTTGTTTACCATGAAACTATGGAACCTAGACAATAACCACGAGTAGTGTGGGAGATCGAGTACTATGAGGTTGATTTAGTTAATTGGTAGAGGGATGATCGAGAGGAGGAGGATGACCATTGTAAGAGGATTCTTTCTTCCTTTAAGTGGCAGACCCTCAAGATATACGAGGGCATCGTCTTAGATATAAAGACAGAGAGATGGATCAAGGAGTTGGTGATAGCTTTTAGCTTGATCTAGGATCTGATAGAGTAATGGGTTCCTCTAGATGTGATCCAGATGTGGGGAGTAGCGTGTCAGTGGTGGATGCTCTATCTTGGGGAGAAGAGGGAAGCTGAGGTTACATGTACTAACTTCGAGAGGGAGTTCCGGGCGGAATTCCTATCTTCCCCAATGAAGTCCAAGAATAGGAAGGAGATACTCTCCCTTCATAAGGGGAGTATGTTAGTGAGGGAGTTGGATATGAAGTTTAAGGATCTCCTTCTCTTTTCTCCGGACCTCTTCCCAAATGAGGAGTCTCGGGTGAGACATTTAGAGGAGGCACTCTGGCCTTCTATTCAGTATGCTGTTACTCCCTTCACTCTACCAATGTAATTGGAGGTCCAGAAGATGGCTGAAGTGGTAGAGAGGATGCACATGCTGGGAGGTGTTTCGTGAGAGGGGATCCAATTGGGCTTGTCTAAGGGGAAGGCCGTCAGCAGCAGGCCTCCAACGTCAGGGCCTTCTAGGTTTCAGCCAGTGGGGAGCAGGCCCCAAAAGTTTCACTTTTGATCTCCCGGTCCCATCCCTTTGATTTCGGTCCCAGGAATGAGATTCTTCATTAGTGGAAACCTTGGGCACCTTTGGAATCAGTGCCTGGACCGAGTGCAGTACCCACCATAACAGCAGCAGTTTCCAGCCAGACCCTTTCAGTAGCATCAGAAGGGACAGTGAGCTCCCGATCCTCTGAGAGCAGACATTGCAGGAGGAGGCTGACCTCAGGGCACTCCCCAGGGACTTCGACCAGGGCATGGTCGGGGAGGCGGCCGTTAGTTGAGGGGAAGAGGAGCTGGGTGTGGGCAGTTACACACTGCAGAGGTAGTAGTTCTAGCCGGTATGGAAGTCGTTCGACGTATGATCAACTTGTTTAGTAATCTTTCTTATGCCTTGTTTGATTCTGGAGCTTTTCACTCCTTTGTTACACCGCTTCTAGAATATGCTTTGGGTCTAGACATAGAGAGACTTCCCGTACCCCTGGTTTTGAGTACACCGGTTGGAGGTCAGACCATCTTGTATCATGTTTTCCAAGGATGTAGACTGATGTTGGGACCACATCAATCTAGTAGGGACCTTATTTTTCTACATATGTATCCATATGATGTCATTCTATGCATCGACCAGCTATTCTCCATGTGTTACATTATCAAATACTTCTAAAGAAGGATCTTGTTTTTAGATGTGGGCAGACAATGTGTGACATTCATCAGCAAGCTGGGTTGCCAGGAGGACAGTCAGTGACTGGATCCCCTCCATTCCTTGTTAGCCGAGATGTCAGTAAAGTCGGAGGATACAGAGGTGGTGGATTTCTTGGGGATTGTCAGTGAGTTTATGGATGTCTTCCCCGAGGAGGTGGTGACTCTACCCCCTCAGTGTGATGTTGAGTTCGGGATATATTTGCAACTGGTGCCCACCTGATTTCGATTTCTCCCTATCGGATGGCGCCTTCTGAGTTTCGGGAGTTATGAATTCAGATTGATGATCTGATGAAGATGGGTTTTGTTCAACAAAGTGATTCACCATGGGCCACTCCAATCTTGTTTGTGAAGAAGGTAGATGGTGGTCTCAGGATATGCATAGAATACCATAGAATGAATCAGTTAATGGTCAAGAACCGTTACCCTCTCCAAAGGATAGACGACCTATTTGGTCAATTGAAGGGTCATGATGGTTCTCCAAGATAGACCTGCAGTCAGGATATCACCAGTTGAGGGTAAAGGAGGGAGACATCTTGAAGACTGACTTCAGGTGAAGATATGGGAACTTTGAGTTTGTAGTCATGCAATTCGGCATTACAAACACACTATCCATGTTCATGGGGATCATGAACTCTGAATTCCGAGAATATCTTGACCGGTTCATAGTCGTCTTTATTGAATACATCCTAATTTACTCAAGATTAGAGGAGGATCATGCTGAGCATCTGAGAACAGTTTTAGAGGTCCTCTGACAGCCCCAACTCTATGAGAATCTATACAAATGCAAGTTCTCGACATAAGAAGTGCAATTCCTTGGACACGTAGAGTCCAACTAGGGGATATTAGTGGACCCATCAACAGTCGATGCGACTATTTATTGGGTGGCACCCAAGAATGTGGTGGAGGTTCTTAGTTTCCTGGGTCTAGAAGGTTACTACTGGAGATTCATTACCAACTTATCCTGAGTTGCAACGCCCCTGACAACCTTGAACAAGAAGGACCGGGATTTCGTGTGGAATGGGAAGTGCGAGGTAGCCTTCAGTTATTTAAAGGGTAATTTGGTTAGTGCCCCAGTGCTAAGATTTCCAGAGGAAGGAGTGAAGTTTGAGGTATTATGTGATGCTTCAGGCCATGTTTTGGGGTGTGTGCTGATGCAACAACAGGGGATGATCTCTTATGGGTATAAGAAGTTACGTCCCCATGAACGTAACTATGCCACCCATGATCTGGAGCTTGCAGCGGTCATGTTCTCACTAATGTTGTGGCAACATTACCTAATCGGGGAGCACTTTTTGATCTTCATGGATCATAATATCTTGAGGTATATCTTCTCCCAGCGGGACCTGAAATTGCAGTAGTGTATGTGGATGGAGTTCCTTCAGGACTACGAATTCAATATCTCTTACACTGAAGGTAAGGAAAATGTGGTGGCTGATGCCTTGAGTAGGAAGAAGGATGTGGTTCGTGAGTCAGAATATGCTTGGAAGGCGATGGAGGAGTTATCTGCCCTACACCTGGATACAAGGGTGGAAGATGACAGAGGCTGTTTGTTCCAGATGACATTGGAGTCCACTATGTCGTGATAGGTGGAGGAGTCTCAATGGGGGGAATTAGAGGCTTAAGTGCTATACGACCATGTTAGCCAAGATGATGCTCCAGAAGGATGGTCAGAAGATGGGAAGAATCAGATGTTGTTTCATGGGAAGTTGTTCATCCCGGTGGAAATGCGCAAGAGAGTTCTTGGTGAGTTCCACAACTCACCCTTGGTGGTACACCCATGAGTTTCCAAGATGTAACGGGGCTTGAGGGGTCAGTTCTGGTGGCCCGGGGTGAAGCGGGAACTGGCAGAGTTCGTGGAAAAACACCTCATGTGTCAGAAGGTGAAGGCTGAAAACCACATCCCATGAGGTATGTTACAACCCTTAGATTTCCCCAAGTGGAAGTGGAATGAAATCTCGAGGGATTTCGTCACAAGACTACCCAGGGTTTAGGGAGGCTGCAATGCAATCTGGGTAGTGGTGGAACAACTGATAAAATCAACTCACTTCCTCACAATAAAGGAGTTGAGTACAATGGATTCCTTATCACAGAGGTACGTGGATGAGGTGGTACAGTTTCATGGAGTTCCAAGATCCATAGTCTCCGATCGGGATACCCAGTTTACCTCATGGGTCCGGAAAGGATTGAAAAATGATTTCAGCACCTGACTATGCCTCAACATTTCTTTCCACCCCCAGAGAGATGGGCAGACAGAGCACACCATCTAGACGTTGGAGGATATGCTATAGACATGTTTTTTGGACTTTGGAGGATCATGGGTATGACACTTTCCTCTAGTAGAGTTTGCCTATAACAATAGCCATCACTCTAATATTAGCATGGCTTCAATAAAATATTTTATGGGAGACTGTGTCACTCACCCATGTGCTCGGCAGAGGTTGGGGAAGTAAGTTTTCTTGGCCTAGAGGTGGTGCAGAACACCATAGAGAAGGTTCATCTGATCCGAGAAAGGATGAAAGTGGACCAGGACCGGTAGAAGTCATATTACGATCATAGGAGGAGACCCTTGGAGTTTGGGGTAGGAGACCACGTGTTCCTGAAGGTCTCCCCTTGGCATGGGAAATGAAGGTTCGGAAAGGGAAGTAAGATTTCTCCTAGGTTTTTCAGACCCTTCAAGGTGTTGCGGTGGGTCGGTGAAGTGGCTTATCAGCTGGCGCTGCCACCGCCGCTACTAAGAGTGCACGACGTCTTCCATGGGTCTCAAATCCTTCAATATCTACATGATGATTCTCACATCCTTGACTAGGGAAATTTAGATATTTAGGATGATGCGATGTTTGTGGAGTGACTAGTGAGGATCAAAGGTCGTGAGGAGAATGTGCTTCGTGGATGAACCATTCCCTTGGTTCCTGTGTTATAGAGGCATGGTGTCCTTGAGGAGAGTACCTAGGAATGGGAGGAACAGATGCACACCCAGTACCCAGAGCTATTTTGAGTTTTATTTTATTTTATTTCATACTTGTTTATGATGTAATGCTTGACCTCGTTAACTGTGATATGTGTTTTTTTCCTTGTTCTCTGAATACGTGCGAAGAGTCCTGACTGTGGGGGAAAGAGGATCCAATACCTAATCAAACGCATTAAGGTGGATGCGTTTAAACCCGTGTGGGAGATTCAGTTCCACCAAAAGTGGATAGTATCTTGACATGGAGGAAGGGAATCCATAATTCATACAACTAGACGGGTTGATTTTTACTGGTTTGTGTGGTTTCTTGGGGGAGAGGAGCGGTAGGATATCCATGATTGTTCAATAGATAGTTGAGGAAGAGGCGTTCCTAGGTTTCAAGGAGGTTTACTCCCAAGAGGTATCTTTCGAGGTGGTTGTTCAGACCCCTATCTTTTCTTCCAGTCTAGTTTTGATTATAAAGGGAGAGAATAGTTTGATAGGTATCTGATGTAATGGTCTGGACCTTCCTGGTCCATTACTTTACCAAAAACTCGATCCCACCGAAACTGTGGCACTGGTCACAGTGACAGCATGACCAATTACACCCGTCACAGTAGCACCGTGATGGTGGAACCGGTCACGGTAGCACCATGACAGTGGCACCGGTCATGGTAGAACCAGTTACAGTGTCTCACAGTGACGGTGGCACCGTGATGATGGCACCGTGACTGTCGCACACCGAAATGATGACACCCATTATGATGACTCACCAAACTAGTGGAACCGTGATGGTGGAACCATAACAATGGAACCATAATGGTGGTAGTGTGATGGTTGCACACCAAAATTGTGTCACCGCTTACGATCTCACCAAATAGTGCCTCACCCTTTTCTTTTTCCCAATTTCTTGAGTTTTTCCAATTTTCCCCCCGCAACGTATCTTTTGATGTAAACATGTTTAATACCCCTTTAAAAGAAATTTAAATCCCATAAATGATATATAAAATTACCCAGGAGCCGAGTGACCCTTGACTTACCAGAACGTGTGGCTTTTCCATGATGTCACACTTTTTTCCCGAACTTTCCAGTTCTGCCCCTATTGCACATATTTCCTCTGACTAAAGGGAACCATTTAATGCACAACCGTTATGGCCACCCCTTCCTTGAGGATTATTAAATGATAATTAATTCCATTGTGTGTAACTAACCAACCGCATATAGAAACCATGATCTGCCTTTAAATCCTTTCAAGATTTTGATATCCCGTAACTCCAGGATCTCATTTTTTTATCACACGAGAATTCTTTATCTTCGGGCTTGGTTTATTTTCCTTATTCTCCTTGGTGTGTTTAGAGTCCTCCTTCCCGAGGAATGTGGTGCGCCTGTGCTAGAGCTTTTTTGATCACTCTTGGAGTCCTCAGAGTTCCTCCCCTATAAGCTGCTCATCACCAGTTCTTGGCACGTGGAGAGAAGCCTCGATCATTGATCATCCAGGTAGGGTTCTTCCTTAGTCTCTATTTACTGTGTATCATGCGTGGCGGGTATTATAATGTTTCTATGGGGGGTGAACAAAATAAATCCTTAACAAAGATAATAAATAGACTTATATATAATGATGGGGTGTGTTTGATGATGCTGCTGTACTATTTTTCAATTGCTTATATGTTGTGAATTATATGGACTTATGTCCACTAAAAATCATGGCCGTTGGTGGTCCTTCTTTGTGCACTAATTTTCCTTTGTTTTCGGATAATTCTATGATTGAATGGCTGTACATGGAAATTGGGTAATCACGTAAAGTTGGTTGATAAAATGAATGTCCAGTGAACAAGAATCCCTATGTTATCACCCCAGTTAACCGAATAGAAGGGAAGGAATTAAATGAGCAGTGTGTTAAAATCTGGAACCCCTCCTTTCTCTTTTTGGTGATATGTGTGGTTGTTCTACTGGTTCCTCATGGGGTGACATGGATGGGGATGGGATCCCCTGTTGTGGTTCAGCTATTGTCTTATGGTTCTATGCTTGTATGTTGGGGATTGGTTTGGTTCTAGTACTTTGAGGGAACTCACAGATCCCTTTTGTTGTTGTGACTTTACAAGAGAACTGCATGTGAATGCTTAAATCACTGCTTGACTATTTTTCCTTCTATGTCTTGTGGCTACACCTATTAGATGCCTAGTAGTGAATAATTAATTAAATGGAATCACTTGAAATGTTTAAAATAAGAATGATTTAGATGGGTAATTGTTTTCTGGGAATGGATTGTGACTTGGTTACGGGTGTTGTGCTTCTTATGAATGAATAGTAACCATGGTGTTTGTGTATGATCTAGTTTTGGAACCCCTAGGTTGGGATGATTTATTTTTTACCTATATGTATAATTTAGCTCTTATGTTTCTTATTTAAGCCCCACCCAATTTGAACAATTCGTGCTGAACAACCCCATTTCTCGGGGGAGGTTGTTTTCCCAACACTCCTATGAGTGGATGGTTATTATCTCATTTTTTTCTCCCTTCCACAAGTATCCCAAGCCTTTTCGGGCAGGCTGTGATGGATTGAGGTTCATTACAACCTAGGATTCTTTGGGCATGGTAGTTGGCCTAGGTGTGTGCGGGCAGGTTGTTTCCCAAGTGTCTTCGGGATGAGGCCCAGGTGTCTTCAGGCGTGGAGATAGTTGTTCTATCCTAGGTGTGTGCGAGCGTGATTACATTTGGTTGTGGCCCAGGTGTTTGTGTGCAGGATGTGTGGTTGTGGAATCCCAGGTGTGTGCGGTCTGGGTATGGTAGTGGGATTGTGGTGAAAATGGTGGGGAAGGTCTGACGCATAGGATGTCTTCAATAACCAGTGGGAAAGTGGTGCGGGGTACCCAAACATAAATGTGTTATTACTATTACTTTACTTGAATTGAGTTATTTTGGGAGTCTTCCTTGGTGAGTCTTGGGTGGTTAGTTTCCATGCTAGGTGCTTTGGTTATCTCCTTTTCTCAAGGGGAATTAGAATGCCTCCCCACTTGTGCACGATAGATTTTGGTTTTCCCTACTGAGTATACTTGTATACTCATCCTACATATATAATACTTATTTCAGGTTTCGAAGAGGACTTCAAGGACCGTGTGGGACTGTACTAGTTCAGACATTGGGACAATTACTATTTCTGCTTTTCTTTTCTTTGGTATTTACCTTTGGAGTTTTCTTGTATTGCAGCACTTTTATTGAAACATGCATATGGGAAGAGATTGTTTGGACTTTACTTTTACTTATAGTTTTGGTGTTGTTTGGGAATTTCTATCTATATCATGATCCTACTAAATAAAAAGGGTAATGCCTTCCATTTTTTTTCATGTGATTCTATACCCTTGGTGCTATTAACCACCCCAGGACCTATTGAAGGCGAGTCTCAGGGGTCATTGTCTCTCCTTCAACTTGAAGAAGGAAGGGTCTAGCAATCTGTTGTCCCTTCCCTCATCTTGGTGAAGGTGGGTTGTGATAGGTACGCCATCGAATATAGAATCCCCTTTAAAGTAAAATTAATATTTAATTCAAAAATATTAATAAATATGAAAATTTCATATTCATTATTTACCTGGGATGTTACAAACACCGTCATGGGATTGCGTCTGTCTCACCGTTGAAGTAACATCCCATTAGAGGGCCACAGGTGACCATATCCAATTATTGGTGTGTATATCCAATGAAATTATGTAATTTCTTAGTGTTCCTTCTTCTCATATGATGATTATGATGATGAAAATAAATCTAGATGTTCATGGAAACATCAGGAATCACTAGTTGTGTGTAGAATATCTATCAACTATAAAGAGTTGAGTCCGAGACCCTCTATGGGGGTCTCAATCAAATGTTTGTGTCTTTTTTAAATTTTTGATGGATTTCACTTTATTGATTCATTATTTATTCTTAGTTGTGTTGATTTAGACCATCTAAGGTGTGTATTTTATGACCCAACTTATGCTTGGCTTAATTGTGAGTCATAGAGGTGCGATAACTTAAACCATGGATATATTCTTTATGTTTTTCTTTTCATTGGTTATATTTTCAAATGATTGTATATATTGTACTTATTCTTGTTATTTTATTGTGGAACCTATTTTCCCTTCCCCATGCACATAAGGAAAATCATCCAAAGAATGTAAAATATCAGGGTGTCCACTTTTCATACCTTCTTTAATTCCATTTTCCAACTGATTGATTCAAATGTATAATGCAATCAATTTTGATGTTTAGAATTTATTTGGAATTAATCAATTAAAAATTTTCCTTGGTTTTAATTTTGTTTTGGAGCCACTATAAGAGATTATAAATGAATCCAGTTTGGTTTTCCCATATTTCATTGATTTTTTCTTGTAGTAATATTTTGTATTAGCTTATGATATTGATAATTTAATGAAATATTTGTTATTACAATGTATTTTTTCCATTGTCCATTGTTTAAAAAATTGATTTAAGATGTTTTATATTTTTGTTTGGAATTTTAGGGACCAAAATTAACTCCATATATCCTCTTGGGTTGTTGAATGATGACTACCTCATAACATTCCCCCCAACACTCTTCACTGAAACTTTTCATATAGAATTCAAGTCTATGATATGAGAAAAAATATTAGGGCCTCATTTAATATTCTATTACATAAATCTAAATAACAATAAATTATAAAATAAATATTTATTGCTAAAAATAAAATCTATTTTTTAATAAATTCAAGTCTTCTTAATAAATGTTTTAAGGGTTTTCTTTTAAAAAATGAAATGTCATTAAATTTGAGCCCTCATTTAAATGTTACCCATTTCGAAAACATAAGACTTCACTGATGCTTTCCTCTCAATTCACATAGTTTTTTTGGGATTTAAAATTTTAAAAAATAAAGAAATGGGATATGGTTATAGATATTTTAAAATTTGGTTCTAAGGAGGCGTGAACCCCATTCATGCTTTTTAATTTTCCCTAGAAGTATGAACAGGGTGCACACCTTCTGGGCATGGCCAATGCGGTGTGAACCCATTCATGCCTCCTTAATTTTTTTTAACAATTTTAGTTAATAATTAATATTTATCAATTATAATTTTATAAATATTTTTGAACCTGTTTTATATAATTATTCGTAATTTATTAATAATTTATTTATTTATTAATTATCAGTTATATTATTTAATATTATTTAATAATAAACTATTATTTTATTAATATAATTAATGTTACCACAACTAATGTTTATTTTTTAATAATAGAAATAAAATATTTTTTATTGAAAAATATATTTAATAGTTAATAATTATTTTATTATTTATATATTATGGTGTATTATTAATCAATTTCTTATATAATGTGTAAAATGATATTTATTAATAATAATCATAATATTTATAGTATTATTATTTATATTTCTTTGTGATTTTTTTGTTTATATCAATATTAATAATATATTAATAAGTAATATAATTATTAATTTTCAATGTTATTATTTATTATTAATGAAAATTATATTATTATATAATTAATTAACTAATGGAATATGAACAATTATTTATATATCTTGTTTATAAATATTTGTGAAATGTTTGTTGATATAAATATTAGTAATTTATTAATATGTAATATTTTTATTACTTATCAATTTTATTATTTATTATTAATTAATAATATATTATCATCTTATTAATATAATGTGTAGTACTATAAAAAATATTTATTATATAATAATATGAAAATAATAATTTTTATTGAAAAATATATGTATTAGTTAATAATTATATTATTGATAGTATATTATAGTGTATTATTAATTAATTACTTATATAATTAATAAAATTATATTTATTATCAATAATAATAATATTTATAGAATTTAAAATAATAATATTATTAATATTTAATAATAAAATTAATATGAATATTTATTATACATAATATGGATGAAAAATTAAGAAGTATTAATATAATTAAATAATTGAAGTTATTATTATTTCTAATATAGTTATTAATAATAGTGTTTATTAATCGTTCACAATTAATTTTTGAATTTCCAAATATTTATGTTTTTTGAGTTATGCAACAAAATATAATATATTGGTAGGTTTTTAAAAAATGTTGGAGTGATGATTTTAAAAACATATAACATATATATGTATAATCTACACCACTATCTCAGGTTCTCCTCTATGCCAAAACTAGGTGTATCGATAATGTATCCAAGTCGTGTCTATCGATATCTATGTCCTAGCCTACGTAGGTCCTATGTTTCATCTTTGACACCTACCTTTACATCTTTCGATGTGATAGGCGGTGGATCTTTAATCTCCCTACATTTACCCTATCCTAGCTCCAAGGATAGTGGATATTGGCTAGAATTATCCCCAACATGTGAAGAAGATGTTCATTGTGTACCAAACATATACATATTAGAGGTAAATAAAGAGTGGAACAATGGTCAGTTAGTCTATATTACTGCAAAAAGAATGACATGTTAGAAAATTGTGTCAATGTATGTGGGTCACATACAATAGTAAGTGGAGGATAATTCTCCTAATCATTATTAATATCCTCCTTAGGTGTTACATCTATATCTATATTAGCATCAACAACATCAACATCACCTAGCACATTAATTTCATGATAAAAAACCTCAGTGTTTCCTGGAACATAAAATAAAATCCCATGATAAATCCATTCAATGGGAGGAAGAAGCTATGTCACTTATCTATTGAAATAGTCCTAGTAAGATGCACCTCCCTTTACAGTATTAGAGGCATGAATGAGCTAGGTGATACGAGTATTCGATAAAAATAAATTCTCCATTTATCTAAAGTTAATAGAAAAAATGATCAACAGTGGAAGAAAGAATTATTACCATCACATGATAGCCTCATCTGTGTCATGTGTGATTTATCACTAGGGACTTGCATTACTAATAACCATAATCTAGGTGATCTGATAGATGCACACATATTGTGTCATCACCCTATAATCAAGAGTCATGCCATCAATCCCACTTCTTAATATATAGTGCATGTTATCACCTCTAGTCAAAATCTCTATTCCCTAACATCTTATAGGAATGAAGTGAAGGGAACTGACTGGGTGGTGTGGAAATTGTTTGATAGAATATTAACTGCCACATAACTCTATCAGCATGATTCCACTTAATAATAGGATAATTAATTATAAGTACGATGCATAAGTTGGTAACAAGCATCACCATACATTAGGATGGGAGGATCCAGATAATTGCCACAATATATGGAATATGTGAAACCTTAAATATCATAAATAATGATGTAGAAATTAATGAATAAAATTATGTACAATACAAAATTATAGTTTAATTATATATTTAGTAATCATGTACATCATTGGGTTGAAGGATGTCCAACATATTTTTGTAGGCAAGAACATCTTTTCTAGTAGTATTATAATATTTATGTGCCTAAATCCACCTTTATATAATATTTTTATACTTATATTTTATAATAAGAACATATATGTTTTATTTTAACAAAACAGGGAAGGAAAACATACCATCATCCACATGGGGGCACCCAAAAAATATCATAGGGCAGTGGCACATGGGCATGTGGACCTAAGTGTGGGATGAAATTCTATATCCACATTTGGATAAGAATAATGAATCTTGTAACATATATCTTATCTATATGACATGATTTACATATAAATATTTATGTATATGAAAGATAAGTAGACCCCCATCTATATGTCCCTATCTAGTCTAAATCCTTCCATAATGGTGAATACATATGGTGTACAAATGTGGTTGAATGATCATTGTAGATTGTTCCACAAATAAGTTCCAGAATATATGCATATGAAAATATTAGTATGTTGATCTCATTAGAATCATCAACAAGATAGAAGAAGTTATTGTCTATCCATGGCATGTGTAATAGACTCCCAATGATAGACCATCCATCATCTCGAACCTCACTATGCAGTAGTATGTTAACAAGATCTAATCAATCTCTACCATCTCGACGCATCACACTGCACCGTCGATGAGGAGTACCAACACAATGAAGACATCCTCAAGCATAATATTCATCTATCCCTCTAACAAATGAAATATAAGTGTGTTTGGCCTCTATCTCTCTATAAGCACATTAATGACCTGTTGTACAACAACCCTGACCTTTATTTCATATTTAAACATGATTTATTACATAAAATTGAACTTAATACAACACAAAAGATCAAGAAATAAAGTTAATTTGGGGCTTAGGAACATTACATATAAACTTAAAACATGAAATACACATCTTTGTTGAAAAATTATTTTTCATGACCACAACATTCTTTAATACTTAGCATTGCATGGGATAACCTAAGGACATACCTAAGAAAGTGGTGAGCTATAAAGATCAGCAGGGGAGTAAAAAAGGCATAACATGAGGAATACAATAAATTTTAGGCAATAGGCATATCAATGGAGCATAATAGAAACATGAACCTAAAGGAATGATATAGCATGGTTACCATAACATGGAAATGTGGAAACAAATTAAAACACTGAATCATTAACATAAAGGAATATGGAAAACCCCTGTTCCAAAATGGTGGAAAAAATTTCTATAAAAGAGTTAGGTAAACCCATATCTCAACATAACATATTATGATACTAAACATTACCCAATGCATTCGGGCTCTATCAGGGCACACCCTTCATAAACATTTTAATATCATGATTAAGTATTCCACATAGATCATATAACAGGGATTCTGTAATGCCCCGACCCTGGATACCCAGAGTCGGTGCATTATTACATAACATTGGCATGATCACAAGAAATATCAATTCTCGAAAGACCGATTAGTTTAGTAGCCTTGGAAACACTAGATATATTCATAAAGTTTATATTACATCAATAAGTGAAAAACTACAACAACATATTGTCTTCATATCCCCTTATACTATCCCTGCAGGTCATTCATAAAATACTTCTTCACATCCTGGAAAAAACAAAACATTGAAAGGGGTGATCTCAGATGCTCAGTAAGGATAACAATATAGCAGAACCTTTCATAAATAAACATAAAAATTTAAGGCAATGTATAACTAAAACAAAAACCTTTTAAACATGAACTTCAGCATAATACGGAAAGGATAAAATGAAATAAATCCATTTACTTATTCACATGGATAATCTACTAGTCGAATAATCACATGAAAATATTAATAACCACTTTCATAATGACAGAATGCATAATGCCAGATTATCATAACCACGTAGCCAAGGCCTCGTGCCAAGACTACAAATAAGATTTTGTCAAGGCCTCGTTCCAAGAAACTAGTTTGTATCATGAGACCTACCGATGCATCGGGGAGCTATAGTGAGATCCACCTGTAAATTACTAAGTCCAATGCATTCCTCATATGAAAAGTTTGAAATATAACATAAACATTCGTATTAAAACTATCATATGAAATGTCAATACTTGATCCACAAACCATGAATGGTATAAAAATATCACATCCACAGTAATACATAACTCATTCAATACAATATGAAAGATTGTATTGTATTAGATTAACCTCAATTGAGAATAATGAAGGATTTTTACATAGATGAAAATAATCATCAAAACTATTAGAGAGAAATATCCCCCTTTTTCTTGAAATCATTTAAAAGTCACACTAGTTGTCAAGAAGCCGTTTAAAAATAGATTTTTGAATCAAAGTGTCCCATACCACTTTGAAACTTTTAAAAGGAGTTTTAATTTTAAAACTTTAATGTGCATATAAATAAATCCTTAAAACCATTTTTAAAACATGGACATTATTGAGAATGATTTATAATAATAAGTCTTTAAAACATTTAAAAATGATATTTTAGTTAGAGTTTCTAACCAAAAGAGAGACACATTAATAAAAATAATTGAGGTAATCAAAACTTTTTAATGTCATGAGAATAAAGGGATTAATGATATACTATGTCAAAGTACATTATATACACCACATAAAAGTGATTTGGTGTATAACAACAAAGAAGTCTCAGTGGAATGTAAATTGAGATGAAATCTCTCATAAAGGCCGTATCCTTAGGTTAAGGATAAATCAACGACATAATTATGTGTGAAAAATATAAATACACTCAATATGATTGGATATTCAGAATGAAACAATAAAAGGACATTCACACATATTCTTGTAAAAACAACACCAATGAATTGGATGTTTATCTCAACAAATCGAGATTGAGTAAAAATTACTCTTATCAAGTTCATACAGATGACTTGAGAATTTATAAATGGAGTTATTATGTGTATAAAAATTATATCCACAGAAAGTGGAGTGGAAATTATGACATAATCAAATGAATAGGGATTCCACACATAATCTTGGAGTAAAATAATCAATGAAGTATGCGTAAAGCCGAATGAGTGGAAATTGAAATTTCAAATTCCCTTATCGATTAGGTAACTTAAGAAACATACAAACATGAAAGAAGGATCATACAATGATGATGTAAATACCCATAAATTAAATTATATTACAAAATTAATACAATCATGGGCAATACACATACACCACATGCAATAAATAAGTGGTGAACAATGGAATTCTCACGAAATTAAGAGTGAGATAAGAAACCCCTTACTTTGTACTTTTTCCTTGGTCGACGGTAGTTTAACCTCTTGTATAATGGTTAAAAAATTGTTATTGAATTATACAAGAATAATTTTCATTAATATGATATCATATATGATCTTTTAACATTGATTTGTTAATAATATCTTTGTATTATCGCCATCTCGGGTGTTAACTTACTCGTTTTCCTTTATATTCTTTGTTACATAAGCCGTGTTTGTTATGAATAGGTTGATTATTATTCATATCAAGAATTATATCAAGTCCTTAAACATTATTTTTAATCATCAAATTAGAATTATACTTGAATGGATACGATGGAGAATGAATCTCATCGCGTTCGTGGAGACGGTAGTCCGTACGTACGCACGAGCGACAATATCATTCTTTTGATGTTAAAATAATATATAATTGGATGGTATATCATATATAGAGAATAATTATCATGTTATATTTATTATTTACATTAATTACACATCATTATTATACCCATCCAAATAATAATTTATTGAATGGCAATTACACCATGACGTGGAGACGGTAAGTCGTACGTACACACGTATGGTGACATTCCATTCAAAGGATGGATAGAATAATGAATGTGGTTGTAACATATTTATAATAACATCACAGTATATATAAGATACTGGAGTTATTATTTTATAATAGAAATAACAAAGAAAGAAGAAGTTGAAGAAGAAAGGAACTTGAAAGAGGGTGGTGAAAACATTACCTCTTCTTCGGGTTCTTCCTTTTGATTTGATCAAAAGGGCCCCTTAGGTTGGATTTATGATCAAAATAAGGACACTAGGTTGTATTTAGGGAAGTTTAGAGAGTATTTGGGCAAGGTTTGGCCGAGCCAAAAGGCTTTGAATGTGTGAATTAGTGAGAAGGGGGAGTGCCCTTTTATAAGAGGGGTGAGGGGCACCTTTGGAAAAGCTAGAAATATTATTTTATAATAAATTCATATTAGGTTTCTAATTGCTAAAAAGTGTATTATATAGAGGTTAAGGTGGGAATAGTTCGAAAACAACTCAAACAATATGATTTAGAGAGGTTTGGGTTACTATATTAACCTTATCATTAAGTATTAACTCTTAGTTAATTAGTTTCACTTTTACAATGTCTCTTTGTATTTTTATAATATATGGTTAATAAACTTACTATATACATATAATAGACCCACAAGTGGTCCATTAATGATAAAAATATCATGATATAAGTATCTTGGCCAAACATTAGATTTTTAGGAATTGAATATTAATTAATAATATAATATTTTTTTTAAAAAACTCTTTTATGTCAATTTTGACACTATTGGGTATTTTGTTTTTGATAAATTCATAAAAGCATTATTACTTCGAAAAAAATTTATATAATCATTCCTAATATGTCATATTAACCTATAAAATTAGTTGAATTCATGAAAAGTCTCAAATTACATTTATTTTGATATTTATAATAACAGTTATTTTAATATTTCATTAATTAGGTAATTACTTCATCACCATTGTGTCATAAATAAATTAAATTATTTAATGTCTAAAAATTATAAATAAAATACCATTATGTAGGAAATCGTTTTATCTTTCTAATTAATATTTAAAATCGAATTTATCTTTTGTATAACCCTATATTAAAAATGTTTTAGTAAATAAACTTTGATTTTAACTTTTTTAACTCTTCTTTGAATTAAATAATAAAAAATGTCCTAATCTAATCCAAGTGGACCTAAATGATAATATTTTATCCCTCAGGTTGTTTTTTGTTGAGATACACTTGTCCACTAGAATTAAGACATGTGTTAGGGTAATATTAATATCATTTTTACCCTTAATTACCCTATTTACTTTTAACTGTGGTAAATAAAAGTAAAAAGTTACTATTCAACAAAAATTATTTTCATCTCATTGAACCACATTTTACTATTTTATATTAACCATGTCTCTCGGATTTTCGAAATTCCACTCACAGAAGTGGTAAAATTAAGTTTTAGGAACAATTCAAATTTTTAACTACCACTTAGTGGTTTCACTATTCATCAAAAAATGAAAGTTTCCAGAAAAATACCAAAAATTAGGCCTAAGATATATTTGATATTATGAATTAAAAAATGATATTTATTTTACCAAATTCAAAACATATCGATTGCATTAATTAATTTAAAAACTAATTTCCGTCGTCAAAACAAATAGCGTGTTTTTAAAAGATAATAACTATCAAAAGATTGACACTTGTTTATGTCTCCTTTAAATGTGAAATTACATCCAATGACCAAAATTGTATTAAATGGTAAAAATATATTCTAAATATACTTTAAAACCACTCAAATTAATAATTTATCACTATTAATTATTTTGATTAAATTTTTTTAATTAAAATTTAGTAATTTTCACTATTCATCAAAATATGAAAGTTATCCAAAAAGTACCAAAATTTCACCCTAAGCTAATTTCGATATTACGAATCCAAAAATGAATTCCATTTAGAAAGATAAAATTTATAAAATTTCAAAAAGTAGGTATTACTATTCATAACGGCTAGTTTGATTGGTTGTGGTGTGTTAGAATCTCGAAGTTGCGTACAATGCACGCCATTGCATTATTCAAAGGGAAACGTACCGTGGAAGCTTGAGGTGTTACATTCTCCCCTACTTCAATAAATTGCGTCCTTGCAATTTTTTTAAAATTGGGCATGAGAATATAATGGAAATTCCCACATCGAAAAAAGAGTCAATAAAACTATCACTTTAAAAGAAAGGAAGAGAGGTATAAAGGTCACCCAAGATAACCCATACTAGGATTCCATGTAGGAAAACATGGATATGGATGATAAACTAAGTGTTAAGTTCTAATGGAGAGGGATAGAAAACATGATCAGGAGAAAGTTAACGATAAGAAAATCACAAACTTGTGTTGGGAAAAACGGTCATTAGTCTCCCAGTAGGAAAAGTAAACGGACAACATTTTTTGTTTTAAGTTACATTACATAAGGATGAGGAATTCATTTATGATATTGACTAAGAACATAAAGAGATATAATTAATTTTTAAGTAGAGTTTCATTCTTTAATAAATTTTTACCACTAACTCATTTTTTTGAACAATGAGTATTCAAGAAGACTTGGTCACAATGGAAGAGCTAGAATAAACTTTTATAGAAATACATGATCCACGCAGGATAAACTATATATTTACCTTGTATTTAGAGATTAATCAAAACCAAAATGGTTAGTATAATATCTGATGATCCCCTAAATGGATATTCCATTAGAGAAAAAAAACACTAATCTTAATTTCTAAAATTAAACCATCAATACCCCAAAGTTCAATAAATACCATTCAATAATCAATTGTCCTTAAAATCCTTCAATATAATCCAAACTAATATTGAAACCCAAAACTTATCAGAATTTAGTCTTCCATGTTAAATTGTATCTCCAAATGAAATTAATTACTCTTAAGGTCACATTCATAAAAGTAATTAACCTAATCATTTCCATAAATAACCCAAATCACTATAAATCCACAATAAAAATATAGATAAAAATCCACCATTACTCCTCAAATGAAATCCCATACTATTCTATTTTCCTTGGGCATATAGTGTTCACAACAAAGCGAACAACTTCCAAAATAACATTTATCACTTAATCACCAAATCATTTTCCTATACTAAGGGTATTCATTTGATAAGACATAAGATCCCAAATCAAATTATTATTGATCAATAAAATAATTTAACTAAAAAATAATAGTCACACTAACCAGGGACTTCACATAGTCCAGCGGTAGGCGATAGATCCCAATCACACTTTGGTTGTGGGTTCGATTCCCACAACTTTGTCCAACGCGACGGGTTGTCACATGGTCTGCGTGTTTTCCTTTTTCAAAAACTATATTTTATAACATTACCAAAATGAGATAAATTCCTCAAAATAACCATAACATAATTTAACCACAAATATTATCTCATACCTTGCATTTTCATCCCAAATTATAATAACTTATAATTGCCTCAAACCCAATGATCATATAAAACCAAATGGTTATTTATAACTATATCCACAAGAGAAAATATAATTCTTCCTCAAATATAATTCTCACATGGAAAACTGCAGGGTTAAAAATACAAGAGAAAATTATTCCAAAGTAAACCCATCAACAAGGTGCACTAATACTTTTTAAACATTTCTCCAACCATTTATTCCCACATAGCTTCTTCTTTGACCAAGAAAATATCCTATAGAATAGGGCATTCACTCGGGCAATGGCCAGGTCCCCTATATTTACGGAAAATGACTGTAAATGGATTCTTGGGACCATTTTTATCTTCTTCCATAGTACTCTTCATTTTTCTTCGGCAATTCTTCACTTTATGTCCTTCCTTCCCACACGTAAAGCATTTCTTTGTCCCATTGAGACACTTTCCTGAGTGTCTCCTTCCACATTTTCTGTATGATGGAAATTGAGGATTCCTTTCTCCATGGTCTCCACTACTGGAGCTCTTATCATTCATCACCTTTCTCTTCTTTTTTGACTCTGGGAATTGGTTAATATATATATTGTTGATCATATTTTTGGAAAATTGATTTTTCATAAAGACGATTTCTTTTACGCCTATCAAAATTCCATTTTGTTGCTCATTGCCACCACCATTCCCACCTTGTACATCATTCTCAAAGTCACTATGACTTCCTTGGAATCCAGCCATTGACTAAGACTAGAAATCATTGTGTGAGTAACAGTAGCCATAAAATCATTTAGAGATTAACATGTCACCATATTCTCAATTTAAAACACATTAGGATTAACCAAGGTCATTTACTCACATCTGATATATATAATACTTCAAATCGGGTTGTAAAGAAAATGTAAATTATCCTAAGCATATCCCCCGGAAGTGTCGTAACCAAGAGTGCAGCAAGGCCCGTTGTCGTGCACCAGTTCCCGTTCGAGTCTAGCTCAAATCGGTGTTTTCGGGTTTTACCCCTAGGTACATCTGTGCCAGAGCAGCCTCTACCTGCTCGTATACAGACAGGGATGTATTGCTTGGAAAAGTCACAAAATCTCTACAATACCAAAATTCTAGGAAGTTATTCTATACTAATCCTCAAAGTTCATCTTAGGTCTACGTTCTCTAATCAGAGTTTATCTAAATCTAGCTTCCAAGGTTTGTACTAAACTTCCTCTAATACCAACTGTAACGCCCCGACCCTAGATACCCAGAGTCGGTGCATTATTACATAAAATTGGCATGATCACAAGAAAGATCTAGTCTCGAAAGACCGATTAGTTTAGTAGCCTTGGAAACACTAGATATATTCATAAAGTTTATATTACATCAATAAGTGAAAAACTACAACAACATATTGTCTTCATATCCCCTTATACTATCCCTGCAGGTCATTCATAAAATACTTCTTCACATCATGGTAAAAATAAAACATTGAAAGGGGTGAGCTCAGATGCTCAGTAAGGATAACAATATAGTAGAAACTTTCATAAATAAACATAAAAATTTAAGGCAATGTATAACTAAAATAAAATCCTTTTAAACTTGAACTTCAGAATAATATGGCAAGGATAAAATGAAATAATTCCATTTACTTATTCACATGGATATTCTACTAGTCGAATAATAACATGAAAATATTAATAACCACTTTCATAATGACGGAATGCATAATGCCAGACTGTCATAACCACGTAGCCAAGGTCTCGTGCCAAGACTAAAAATAAGATTTTATCAAGGACTCGTGCCAAGACACTAGTTTGTCTCATGAGACCTACCGATGCATAGGGGAGCTATAGCGGGCTCCACCCATCACTTACTAAGTCCAATGCATTCCTCATATGAAAAGTTTGAAATATAACATAAACTTTCATATTAAAACCATCATACGAAATGTTAATACTTGATCCAAAAACCATGAATGATATAAAAATATCACATGCAAAGTAAAACATAACTCATTCAATACAATATGAAATATTTTATTGTATTAGATTAACCTCAATCGAGAATAATGAAGGATATTTACATAGATGAAAAATAATCATCAAAACTATTAGAGAGAAATATCCCCCTTTTTCTTGAAATCATTTAAAACTCACACTAGTTATCAAGAAGCCGTTTAAAAATAGATTTTTGAATCAAAGTGTCACATACCACTTTGAAACTTTTAAAAGGAGTTTTAATTTTAAAACTTTAATGTCCATATAAATAAATCCTTAAAACAATTTTTAAAACATGGACATTAATGAGAATGATTTAGAATAATAAGTCTTTAAAACATTTAAAAATGATATTTTAGTTAGAGTTTCTAACCAAAAGAGAGAAACTTGAATAAAAATAATTGAGGTAATAAAAAATTTTTAATGTCATGAGAAAAAATGTATTCATGATATACTATGTCAAAGTACATTATATACACCACATAAAAGTGATTTGGTGTATAACAACAAAGAAGTCTCAATGGAATGTAAATTGAGATGAAATCTCTCATAAAGGCCGTAACCTTAGGTTAAGGATAAATCAACGACATAATTATGTGTGAAAAATATAAATACACTCAATATGATTGGATATTTAGAATGAAACAATCAAAGTTCATCCACACATATTCTTGTAAAAACAACACCATTGAATTGGATGTTTATCTCAACAGATCAAGATTGAGTAAAAATTACTCTTATCAAGTTCATACTGATGACTTGAGAATTTATCAATGGATTGATTATGTGTATAAAAATTATATCCACAGAATGGGGAGTGTAAATTATGACATAATCAAATTAATAGTGATTCCACACATAATCTTGGAGTAAAATAATCAATGAAGTATGCGTAAAGCCGAATGAGTGGAAATTGAAATTTCAAATTCCCTTATCGATTAAATAACTTAAGAAACATACAACCATGAAAGAAGGATCATACAATGATGATGTAAATACCCATAAATTAAATTATATTACACAATGAATACAATCATGGGCAATACACATACACCACATGCAATAAATAAGTGGTGACCAATGGAATTCTCACGAAATTAAGAGTGAGATAAGAAACCCCTTACTTTGTAATTTTTCCTTGGTCGATGGTAGGTCAAACTCCTGTATAATGGTGAAATAATTGTTATTGAATTATACAAGAATCATTTACATTAATATTATATCATATATGATCTTTTAACATTAATTTGTTAATAATATCTTAGTATTATCGTCATTTCAGGTGTTAAATTACTCGTTTTCCTTTATATTATTTGTTACATAAGCCGTGTTTGTTATGGATAGGTTGTATATTATTAATATACAGAATTATATCAAGTCCTGAAACATTATTTTTAATCATCAAATGAGAATTATACTTGAATGGATACGATGGAGAATGAATCTCATCACGTTTGTGGAGACGGTAGTCCGTACGTACGCACGAGCGACAATATCTTTATTTTGATGTTAAAATAATATATAATTGGATGTTATATCTTATATAAAGAATAATTATCATGTTGTATTTATTATTTACATGAATTACACATCATTATTATACCCATCCAAATAATAATTTATTGAATGACAATTACACCACGACGTGGAGACGGTAAGCCGTACGTACGCACGTATGGTGACATTTCATTCAAAGGATGGATAGAATTATGAATATGGTTGTAACATATTTATAATAACATAAAAATATATAGAAGATACTGGAGTTATTATTTTAGAATATTAATAACAAAGAAAGAAGAAGTTGAAGAAGAAAGGAACTTGAAAGAGGGTGGTGAAAACATTACCTCTTCTTCGGGTTCTTCCTTTTGATTTGATCAAAAGGGCTCCTTAGGTTGAATTTATGATCAAAATAAGGACTCTAGGTTGTAGTGAGGGAAGTTTAGAGAGTATTTGGGTGGGGTTTGGCCGATCCAAAAGACTTTTAATGTGTGAATTAGTGAGAAGGGGGAGTGCCCTTTTATAAGAGGGGTGAGGGGCACCTTTGGAAAAGCTAGAAATATTATTTTATAATAAATTCATATTCGGTTTCTAATAGATCCAAAGTGGATTATTTAGAGTTTAAGGTGGGTATAGGTCGAAAAAAACTCAACCAATATGATTTAGACAGGTTTGGTTTACTATATTAACCTTATCTTTAAGTATTAACTCTTAGTTAATTAGTTTCACTTTTACAATGTCTCTTTGTATTTTTATATTATATGGTTAATAAACTTACTATATACATACAAGAGACCCACAAGTGGTCCATTAATGATACACCTATCATGATATAAGTCTCTTGGACTAACCTTATATTTTTAGGAATTGAATATCAATTAATAATATAATATTTTTTTTTAAAAACTCTTTTATGTCAATTTTGACACTATTGGGTATTTTGTTTTTGATAAATTCATAATAGCATTATTACTTCGATAACAATTTATATAACCAATCATAATATGTCATATTAACCTAGAAAATTATTGTAATTCATAAAAAGTCTCAAATTACATTTATTTTTATATTTATAATATCAATTATTTTAATATTTCATTAATTAGGTAATTACTACATCACCATTGTGTCATAAATAAATTAAATTATTTAATGTCTAAAAATTATAAATAAAATACCATTATGTAGGAAATATTTTTATATTTCTAATGAATATTTACAATCTAATTTATCTTATGTATAACCCTATATTAAAAATGTTTTAGTAAATAAACTTTGATTTTAACTCTTTTAACTCTTCTTTGAATTAAATAATAAAAAATGTCCTAATCAATTCCAAGTGGACCTAAATGATAATATTTTATTCCTCAGGTTGTTTTTGGTCGAGATACACTTTTCCAATAGAATTAGGACATGTGTTAGGGTAATATTAATATCATTTTTACCCTTAATTACCCTATTTACTTTTAACCGTGGTAAATAAAAGTAAAAAGTCACTATTCACCAAAAATTATTTTCATCTCATTGAACCACATATTACTCCTTGATATTAACCATGTCTCTCAGATTTTCGAAATTTCACTCACAGAAGTGGTAGAATTAAGTTTTATGAAAAATTCAGTTTTTTAACTACCACTTAGTGGTTTCACTATTCATCAAAAAATGAAAGTTTCCAGAAAAATACCAAAAATTAGGACTACGCTATATTTGATATTATTAATTCAAAAATGATGTCTATTTTACCAAATTCAAAACATATCGGTTGCATTAATTAATTTAAAAATTAATTCCCGTCGTCAAAACAAATAACGTGTTTTTAAGAGATAATAACTATCAAAAGATTGACACTTGTTTATGTCTGGTTTAAATGTGAAATTACATACAATGACCAAAATTGTATTAAATGGTAAAAATATATTCTAAATATACTTTAAAACCACTCAAATTAATAATTTATCACTATTAATTATTTTGATTAAAAATGTTTTTTTTAATTAAAATTTAGTAATTTTCACTATTCATCAAAATATGAAAGTTATCCGAAAAGTACCAAAATTTCACCCTAAGATAATTTCGATATTATTAATCAAAAAATGAATTCCATTTCAAAAGATAAAATTTATAAAATTTCAGAAACTAGGTATTACTATTCATAATGGCTAGTTTGATTGGTCGTGGTGTGTTAGAATCTCGAAGTTGCGTACAATGCACGCCATTGCATTATTCAAAGGGAAACGTATCGTGGAAGCTTGGGGTGTTATAGATTCATTCAACATAATCATTTATTCTACAATATATGAATTTTTAATACATACTTGTATGTTCCCAATAAATAAGTATATGTGCATAATGGTTATTACCCTTGATAGATGAATGGGTATGGTATTCACTACATGATGATTTTGGCATGGAAAATCATGGTTCAATTTCAGCAGCATAAAGACATCATATAGAAATTCATAAAATGGTTTGATGAGATAGAAAGGGGTGTCTAATAATTTATTCACGAAATTTATAGTGATGGGATCATGGAAAATAATATCCCAAAATATTAAATGGAATTTAATATGCACAATACAAATGAAGTTCTTGAAATGAAAACGATAAGAGAGAAATCCTTTATGAAATTTCTCCATATTAACAGTGTAGGTATGGGTCTAAATGGGGGAGGATAAATGATGCCTCATTGAAATAAAATCAAATGGACAGTAGGGAATTGATTATAAAAGGATGAAAATATAAACAATTGAAATTAAAAAGAATAATTTCAAATAAGGTTCTTGAATTGAAAGGAAGAGAGGAAGGTAAAGATCCCTTACTTTGATGGGTGATACCAATGGATTGGGGGAGGCTTCTTGGGAGTTTGGGGGTGCCTTGGGAGGACAATAGGGAGTAATAGGAAGAGGGTGGTCAAGATTAAAAGATCTATAGTGAAGATTAATGGGTTCTTGGGTGGGTTTATACAGGAATGGTGGAGGAATTCTTTATTATTTTGGTTTTGGACACTACACAATAAAATAATCAAAAAAACAAACCATACCATTTTCCCATGGTTTCAATAAAAGGGGAGTGGTATAAATTATTTTATATAGATAAGGGATGAATATATTAAAATATTACCATTTCTTATGTGGATGTGAGTCACACTTTCAAGGAAATGGTTTTAAAATCATAAAATAGTTTATATCTCTTGGAGGATTCACTAAAACATTATAAAATAATTCAAATAAACCTAAAATTACATTATTTTCAAGGTAAAACATATATTTTTACGAATATACCTTTCATATCATTTTATTACATCACTATCAAACCATTATGATGTCATAAAACACATTATATATTTCTATAGTATTTGATTTTTACCCAAGAATTCTACTATCTCAGCAAATTATGAAAAATTTACCATTGGATAATTTCGACATCATGATTCCAAAAATAATATTCATTTTATCTAAATAATTTTATTAATTTGTTAATTTTCATATTTAAAATTAAAAATCAACATTTATTGAAAATTAATGGGTTTTGGAAAAAATAGTTTTCAAAACACAATAAAAGTTACTTGTAACTTTATCAAAATTATATGATCATTCTTATTTAATAAATATAATTTAGTAATAATATTTTATTAAAATACTATTTATTTCATTAATTCATCAAAATATATTCCTTAATTGAATTCAAATATTAACCAAAACTACTATTTGTTCTTTAAAAATCATTTACAAAGTAACAATTATAAAATTAAAGTATATACATTATTATATACAAAAATAATGCACATAATAATAATTCTATGGCCTTGTTACATATCCCTTTATTACTCCAGCATACTCCCTAAGAGTATGGTGTTCGATGGTGGGGATTTCATGGGGTCATTTGGTGAACATGGTTTGGGCCATGATCTCGATAAGCTTGAAATTATCCTGTAAATAGTTCCACTCATTCTTATGTTGTTGGATGTCATCTTGGGCTTGGTCTAGGGAAAAGACCAGAAACACAATTTCCCTTAGAAGCTCTGATAAATGGGTATCATAGGGAATAATCATATTGGTTGAGGCCATCAATTCCTTTTTCCATGTCAAAAAGATTTTTTAAAACCCTATATTTATACTAGTCATGCAATCACTGTTCAATGAAAATATTATCAACAGTAATGATACTTAACGTTCATTTAAACCCAATAATAACAAAAAGAGTGGATGTTATTTCTATATCCATAAGAAAATTATTTATAAGAAAGGGAATTTTATTTATAAATGTTCACATCATTACAACCATCACCCCATAAGAAATTTCACCCTCAAAATTTCCTTTTCAAACATTAAAAAAAATGTGGGTAACATTGCTTCATTACTTCCTCCAGTTGTCACATTGCTTATTCAAACTTTTGGTTTCTCCATAACACTTTGACAATGAGAATTGTCTTATTTCAAATAACTTTTTCTCTATTATCTAAGATCTTCACCTCTTTATCCTCATAATAAAGGTCATTCTCCAATGGTATCACCTCTAGATTGAGTACATGTGATGGGTTAGGTATGTACTTCCTCAAGAGAGATACATGGAAGACATCATGTGCTTGATATAGGTTTAGTTGGAGTTCTAGTAAATATGCCACTTCTCTGATGCAATCAAGGATCTGAAAAGTGCTGATGTACCATGGACTAATCTTTTACTTCTTTCCAAATATCATCACTCTCTTACATGGATATATCGGAGGAATACCATGTATCCAACATCAAAATCTAGGTCACTTAGATGATTATCAGAATAACACTTTTGTCAACTCTGGAAAGCTTTGATGTTCTACTGGATGGTCTTAACCTTCTCCAACATTTATTCAACCATTTTCAGACCTATAAGTTTTAATTCTGCAACTTCATCCCAACACGTCGGTGTTCTGCACCTCTTCCCATAAAGGGATTCATAAGGATCTATTTGGATGCTCAAATGGAAAATATTGTTGTAAGAGAACTACACCAAAGGAAGATATTGATATCATCTACCTTTGAAGTCCATTGATAAAGATTTCAACATGTCCTCAAGTGTCTGCATAGTTTTCTCAGATTGGACATCATTTTGAGGGTGATAGGCTATTCTTATGTTTATCTCAGTGTTCAAATTGTATTGTAAACTATTCTAGAACATAGAGGTGAATCATGGATCTCTATTGAACACAACTGATAGTGGAACTCCATGTAGCCTTACCACTTCTCTGATGTATATCCGTGCAAGTTGATCCAATGTGAAATCCTCTTTAATTTCAATGATGTGTGAAATCTTTGTGAGACTATCCACAGAAACCCAAATAACATTGTTTCCCTTGGATGTATTCAGATGTTTTATGGCAAACTCCATGGGTATGTTTTCCCATTTCCATGTTTGTATGGGTAATATATGCATTATACCATTAGAATTCTTCCTCTCATCCTTCACTTATTAACATAACATGAAATTTGATGTATATTTAGTGATCTCATTCTTCATTTTGTCCCACCAATAGTGATCTCATATATTTTGATACATCTTTGTGTTTCCTGGGTGAATGGAGAAAGTCAATTTTTGTGAATCATCCAGAAGTTCTTTATTTAACTCTGTAATTTATGGAATAATAGTCTTAACCTAAATCTCAAAATTCCTTCTTCATTAATATTGAACTATGGGGATTTCCCTTTTATAATAGTTTCTAATTTCCCCTGAATTCCTGTATAATATTTTTGGGAATCCTTTAGCTTTTCTAAAAGATATGGTTGAGAAATAATTTGTGAAAGGATTGATGATGTTCCCTTCTTTATAATTCCCATTTCCATATTTATTAAATCTAAGAATATTGGATCCTTTTAAATTATCATCAATGGTAAAATTTTTGTGTCCTTTCTACTTAGAGTATCTGCCACCTTGTTCGCTTTCCCAGGGTGGTAATGGATTGAGTAGTCATAATACTTGATGAGATCTAACCAACTTTATTGGTTCATATTCAGCCATTTTTATGTGAATATGTTTTTGAGAATTTTTTGATCCATATATATTTCAAACTTCCCACCAAAGAGATAATTTCGCCATATTTTCAATGAAAATATCACAACTGCCAACTCCAAATCATGTGTGGGATGGTTTTTCTCATGAATTTTCAATTTCCTTGAGGCATAGTAAAAGAATTTATTATTCTGCATCAACACACAACTCATGACCTTCTTTGAAGCATCACTAAAGATTATGAAAATCTCCCCACTTGTGGGTATTGTGAGCACAGGGGTAGTGATAAACCACTTCTTCAACTCCATGAATCTTTCTTCATATACACCATTCTAAGAAAACATTACTCCATTTAAAGTTATCTTGGTAATAGGGTTTTCCAATCATGAGAAATTTCAAACAAATTGGTGATAATATCCAGGTAACCCTAGGAACCTATGGATATCTGTCACAGATTTCAACCTCGGCCAGTCCTAAATTTCTTTTTTTTGGAAGGATCCACAGATATCCCACTGCTTGTGATGATATTCCCCAATAATTAAACATCCTTCAACCAGAACTAACACTTTGTACTTTTCATAGAGATTCTCCTTTCACTAGGTCTCTAGTATAATGATTAGATGCTCCTCATGATCCTCCTTTATTTTGTAGTATATTTGAATATCATCTATAAAGACTAACAAAAATTTGTTGAGGTAATCTATAAAGACTCTATTCATAAATTTCATGAAGATTTTGGGAGCATTAGGGAGTCCGAAAGGCATTGCTTTGAATTCATAGTGCCCATACCTTGTACAAAATGCAGTCTTGGGGATATCCTCCTCCTTCACACTTACTTGGTAATATCCCAATCACAGATCCACCTTGGATATGCATTGTGCTCTACATAGCTGATCAAAGATGTCAAAAATTTGTTTAAAATGATACATGTTCTTTATCATGATTTTGTTGAGATAATGATAATAAATGCAAAGGCACATTGACCTATCCTTCTTCTTGACAAAGAGGACTGGTGCACCCATGGTGAATCACTTGGGTTTATAAACCCTTTATCCAAATTGTCATGCAGTTGTTTCTTTAGAAACTAAAGCTCCAAAATAGCCACTATATACATAGTCTTGGATATCAGAAATGACCTAGGTATAAGATCAATCAAGAATTCCACATCTCTTCTAGGAGGAACACCAGACAATTCCTTGGGAAACACATCATCAAATTCCCTAACAATAGGAATGTCTTTGAGGGTGGTTCCTTCCTTATACTAGATTATCTGAGAAAGATACACATGATCATATAAAAGTAATATCCACACTAGGGATGATGGTGATAAAGAATATTCCTCCTCCTCACTAAACTTGTATATAATTAGGGGTTGATACTCTGTTAGAAGAGTGATTTACCTCTCAAAGAAATTAATTTTGTCCCTATATAAGGAAAGCCAATCCATGCCAATAATTGCATAAAATTACACTAGGGGAAGTATAACAAGGTTCTTTGGGAATTTTAATCCAAAAACGGTGATAGGGGAGGAGTTATATTAATGGGATTCAATAATTTTCCCATTTTCTATCTTCACCAAGATATCTACTTCAATTATTTGGGGTGGTGTTTGGATTGTTCTACTAAAAATTTGGGATATAAAAGAATGTGTATAACTATGGATGATAAACCTACCTTTCACTTTTTGATTCTAGTTCTACTCATTTTCATTATCTAGGGGAATATAATTTTATAAACTATTAAACTCATAAAGGGGAATCCAATGACAATAAAGGGATAACTTTAAAATTACATTTATTTTCTTAACATATGATTTTCTAAGATTCATTCTAAGTTATCCATGATCTATTTTATAATATATAATATTATGTTTCTTTTTCTATTACATTAATAATGGTTCATACTAAGATTATGAATTTACCTAAGAATATCCCTTTGGAGTGTCAAACCAAGAGTGCAGCAAGGCCCGTTGTCATGAACTAGTTCCCGTTAGAGTCTAGCTTAAAGCGATATTTTTAGGTTTTACCCCAATATAAATTTGGGCTAGAGCCACCTCTACTTGTTCATATCTAGATAGGGATGTATTTTATTGATTAACCACTTAATATATTCTAACCAAAATTTAGGGATGTTTTCTAATACATAGTCTTATCCCTAAGGCTTTCACTAGAGTTTTCTAATCCCAATCCCAAAAATAACTAAACCTATACTCTGAACTAACTAAAACAACCCTGGCCTTTATTTCATATTTAAACATGATTTATTACATAAACTTGAACTTAATAAAACTAAGAAGATTGAGAGTTCTAGTGTATTTGGGGCTTAGTAACATTACATATAAACATAAAACATGAAATGAACATCTTTATTGAAAACTTCTTTTTTTATGATCAAAATATTCTATCGTACTTAGAATTGCATGGGATAACCTGAGGTCCTGTATAAGAAAGGGGTGATCTATAAAGCTTGGTAAGGGTGTATAAAAGGCATAACATAAAGAATAAAATACATGTTAGGAAATATTCATATCAATGGAACATAAGATAAATATGAACATAAATTCATGATATATCTTGATTACCATAACATGGAAATGTGGAAACAACTTAAAACACAACATCATTAAAATAAAGGAATTAGGTAAACCCCTATAAAAACATTGTGGAAAAAAATTCTATAAAGTAATCAGGTAAACCAATATCCCAAAATTATGTATCATGATACTAAACATTACCCAATTCATTAGAGTGCTATCAGGGTGCACCCTTCGTAAACATTTCAATATCATGCTTAAGTTTTCCACATAGATCATATAACATGGATTCATTCAGCATCATCAATTATTACACAATATAATAATTTGGAATCATACATGTAATTACCCAATAAATAAGTATATGTGCATAAAGGTGAATACACTGATAGAGTAATGGGTATGGTATTCAATACGCGATGATTTTGGCATAGAAAATCATGGTGCAATTTCAGCAGCTTAACAACGTCATATGGAAATTCATAAAATGGGTTCATGAGAGATAAAGGGGTATCTCATAATTTATACACGAAATTGATAGTTAGGGGATTATGGAACATAATATCCCAACATATTAAATATAATTTAAGATTCATAATAAAAATTAAGTTCTTGAAATGGAAATGAGAAAAGAGAAATCCCTTACAGAATTTCGATATAGTAACGATGCTGGTAAGGGTCTAAATAGGGGAGGAAAAATGATACCTAATTGAAATAAAATAAAATGGATAGTAGATAATTTATTATAAAAGGATGAAAATACAACCAATTTAAATTAAAAAGTCTAATTACAAACAAGGTTCTTGAATTGAAAGGAAGAGAGGACAATGAGGATCCTTTACTTGGATTGTGATCTGAAAGGCTTAGGGGGGCTTCTTAGGATCTTGGGGGAACCTTTTGAGGACTACAGGGAGTTATAGTCATAGGGTGGACGAGCTTAAAAGATCTTGAGTGAAGAGGAATGGGTGATTTAGTGGGTTTATGTAAGAAAGGTGGGGGAATTCTTTATTATTTTGATTTTGGACACTACACAATAAATTAGTCAAAACCAAAAACCATCCCATGGGTTTACCCATGTTTTCTGGAAAAGGGGAGTGGTATAAATTATTTTATATGGAAAGGGATGAATATATTAAAATATTTCCCTTTATTATGTGGAGGTGAGTCACACTTTCAAGGAAATGGTTTTAAGATATTAAAATATTTTATATGTCTTAGAGGATTCACTAAGGATTTATAAAAAAATAAAATAAAACTAAAATTAGATGATTTTAAAGGAAAAAAACATATTCAGCTGAAGATAAATTTTATTGTATTTTATTACATCAATATTCGGTCATTATGATGTCATAAAACACATTATATATTTATTCAGTATTTAATTTTTTAACCAAAAATTCGACGGTCTCAGAAAATTATGAAAAATTATCCGTTGGATAATTTTGATATCCTAATTATGAGAATATTATTTATTTTATGTAAATAATTTTCCAAATATTTTAATTTTAACTTTTAAAATACAAAATCGATATTTATTGAAAATTAGCGGGTTTTGGAAAAAATAGTTTTCAAACCATATTAAAAGTTACTTTTGAATTTGTTAAAATTATATGATCATTAATATTTAATAAATGTAATTTAATAATAAAATTTTATTAAAATATTATTTATTGCATTAATTCATGAAAATATATATCTTAATTGAATTCAAATATTAACCAAAAATACTATTTATTCTTTAAAAATCATTTAGAAAGTAAAAATAATAAAATGAAAGTATATTCATTATTCTATACAAAAATAATGCACATAACTATAATGATAAGATCTTGTTACATATCCCTTTATTACACCATCATACTCCCTAAGAGTGAGGTGTGTGATGGCATGGATTTAATGGGGCTGTTCGATGAACATAGTTTGTGCCATGATCTCGATGAGCTTGAAATTATCCTATAAATGGTTCCATTCATGATTCAGTTGTTGGATATTGGCTTGGGATTGGTCTAGGGAAAATCCTAGAAATTCTATATCCCTTGTAAGCTCTGATAAATGGGATTCATAGGGAACAATCATACTGGTTAAGGCGATCAATTCCTTTGTCTATGTGAGAAGGATTTGGTAAAAATGTATATTTATACTCATTCTGTGATAATGGTTCAAAGACTATATTAGCAATGGTAATGATACTTAATGGTCCTTTAAAACCAATAATAAAAAATGAGTGTATGTGTTTTATATATCAATAAGACATTTAATTAAAAGAAATGGAATTTTATTCATAAATGTTTGGGTCGTTACATGATTATTGATGAATGTGAAGCTGAATATCACTAAACCATAAAACCTAGTATGATAAATATTAGGAATGATGGAAGGAGGTGGTGTAACATGATAGAAATTATGAGACCTTTGTACACTCCAAGAAGGAATTGGATGTCCCTCTATGACCAACTATGAAACATGTATATCTAGGAATGTGAGAAATGAAAGGCCCACCATATTTATATTTTTAATCATCATTAATTTTCATAGTTAATTCAATAAAATATGTAAAATATTTAAAAAAACAATAAGAATAAAAATGAGGTAGTAAATTGATATTCATAATTTGGAAATATGATAAAAACTGAGTTAAACCTATAGATTTGGTTGATATTGTTTTCTTTGGTCCACCGTTTCTTATTTTAATGATATATAATAATTTTAAATTTATTATTAATAATTAAATCTACATAATACGTGATTAAAATCCCGTGTAGTACAAGAAACAATTTGATATATTCAATAGACATTGCTATTTCAAGGACATATTAAATTAAAATTCATTTAGAGTTTGAACCATTTTTATTTTATGTCTCATGTGTGTCTAATTTAGTAATAGTTGAAATATCACAAAATTATTTCTGATTGAAACATGAAATAAGAAAAGTTGGAGATGAAATAATCCAAAAATGAAAAAATCTAGAAATAATAGGATCTATGAATTAAAATACATGAATATGAAAAGAAATTTACACAATCATGATAAAAAATATAAACCTGATCAAGGATGATGTGATGTGGATCCCTATCTAGCTACATGTGGACATGTTTCATGATTATGAACTTCTATGTGACAAATGTTCACTCCCCATTGTTGAGTCTAATCTATCTTATTCCTTATATGAGTTTAATTTTGTCATCCTTTAGGGCATAACCTCGTAATATTAGAAACCATGGATAATAGATGATTAGGAAAGGTAAATGTATGAAGTATAAAAATAATAATTAGGAATAAAACTAGAAATATAACAATCCATAAATGAAAAAAAATCCAAAAAATAAATCAATCCATAAATCAAAAATCCAAAATACGAAACCTTATAATATCCGGGGCCACATTTAGCTAATCAGTATGAAATGCGATAGTTTGAAAGTCACCAATAGGCATCCAAGGTGCACTATAACAGTCAACTCAAGTTTTAATGTGACACGAAGGGTCAAGATATAGTTCCCATGATATATTCATTGATGTAAAAAATACAACAAGATGTGAAAAAGGATATCTTAATACCTTGACCTAACTACAATCATAGAACTTACTTTCCAATACGAATACCGACACGCATCCATTGATCCCTTTGAGAGATCAATAGAACTTTGTTACATAGAATAATCTCACTACCTAATAAAAGTTTTGAACAAAAAATGATTATGCGGACTATAGTATCTGATCAATATATCTTTGTAAATTCTAAACAAAACAGATTCCATTTTTCATCCTCTAAAATCCTATTAGGACCATTCGACAAATTATTTCACACATCTATAAAACATTCCTTGTACTAGCCTGGTTATTAGTATTTTACACACACCCTTAAATATCCCATTTATCTACTCCACAATATTAGTGGTCATATAGGCATATCTCCAACCACCATCATTTTCTAATGACTATTTATCCTTTGAAATATGCATCATATAATCATATACATCTTCATTATCACTTCAAATTTCTTCAATTGGTTGATCTGACTTTCCATGTTGGTTCTCATATTATCAAAATAGAAGATATAAATGTTTTCAAAATGATATTAAATTTATTTCCAAATAAAATAAGTTTTTGAAAACATACCTAACTTGATGATCACATTATTTATTTCCACATCCATAAAATTATTATACAAATTAGTGACAATATGTTTGATTCAATATCAATAATAAGAATTAGTTTCACACCATGATACTCCATCACTGTTAAACACATCTATAATCTCTAAATGGAAATGAGATATTGTACACTATCCCCATATTTGTGCAATATGAAGGCATATAAAGACTAAAATCCCACTCTATGATTTAAAATTACCCTTTTCAACAATACAAAATGAAATTGGTATAAGATCAAAATTACTAGCCAGTGTGGTAGAAATAAGTAAAAACACATGTATACATGTCATAAATAAATGTTACATCGACATTAATAAATTGTTTAAAATTAAGAAGAGAAGTAATACATGGCCTCAATTACAAAAATATCCTATGGAACATCACCATTGTTTGATAAACTTGTTGATCCGGGGAGATATAATCAACAGTTTCCAAATGATAGATAACATGATTATTGAGAGACAACAATCCAATTTTCTATGGAAACACGACATATGATTCACCCAAATCACTGCACACATTCTTAATAGTCTTTTGTTTTCCATTACAAAATTTTTCATAGGGTATATTTTATATAAAAAATAATTTTATTCATCTATGAATAGGGGACACATGAATATACTAATAAATTTGTGTCATCTCTATTATAACGATCGATATAAACTGTGTATCAAGTAAAGATTGATCATACAAAAAACTATGAGGTACAATTGTATGTTGAACTTTAAATCTATCATACTTCACACTTTTAAAATATTTATCATATATTTCATGTATTCAAAATTTAAATTTTTGCATGTATTATTGTCACCAAATGATATAATTTTCCTTATTGGATTCATTAACTAGAAAGGAAATATGTATCTTGATTTGTTATTCCTTTATCATATTCTTCAAGAAACATTTACTTTAAAACTCTAACCCAACATATACAGTGTTATCATCTGATATAGATCTATTACATTTAATGATAAGGAATTCAATAGCTGGTGTAATTACATCCCAATATAAATGTTGCGTGCTTGAAATTCATTCAACAAATGTACTCAATAATGTAGGACACGTACCACTAACTGGTTGTTTCCAATCTATCAAAATAACCTCATAAGGTTCATTACCAATATCATCATCACCTAAATTATCTCATGATTCTTCATCGGATACTTCCTCCTTATATAAAGAGTCATTCAATAAATCAAGATTATTGATGGGAATATCCCCTACAGTTTATTCCATATTATGATAATCACCATAATAATTTTTTTCAATTACCAAAATCATATGAGAAATAAATTAATGATTGTATTGTGAAGGCTTGACTTCAACTGATATCCCATAAAATGGTTATATATTTTTTGGTTTCACCTCATCAATATTATAAATAGACAAATATAATTCCATTATATAATTACTACACTATTTATTGAACAATAATGATGCATAAATCCAAACATCATGATGGATCATAGGATAATCAGTATTCTACTATTATTCGAGACATTGAAGATTTCAATATATAATTGAAATATTTTTTTTATCATACCTAAATTTTAAGAGACTATAAATCATCCTATGATCTTCATCTAATGTCACACATTCACAATGATTTTACACTCTTGTAGGTGGAAAAATATATCTAAAACCCTGATTTGTATAAATTACCTAACCATTGAAGTATATTGATATAGACATGATTACCTAAAAAAATAAAAAATAAAAATGTATATACTACAACATCAATTTTTTAGTGATAAATTTTATATGGATTGGTATATAATTATATGATAGAACAACCAAACCCTATGGGAACTCCTAGAGCCTTTATTATATCATATTTAAAAACCATCTGTATTCTTTTTGGAATGGTGAAAATTTTATCTTCAAAAAGCGACAACTCTCAGAGAACTCCCTTTTTTTACAATTTTACTCACATGAAAGTGAGGGTGTCCAGGGGTAAGGGAAACATAAATTTTTTTACACAAGAACATAGGTGATTACATACTTAGAGAGAGGGATGATACATAGATCATCAATTAGGAAAATAAAATTCAACTATTACAAATTATATAACCATAAAAAAGACACGATTTTCAATTTTAATCATACATTAGACGGTCACCAAAATATTAGTTAGTAATTAAAAACATAAAAATTTTATAAAAAAAAATATTACATGAAATTTCAATCATGAATTATAAATTCATCTCAAGATCAATCAACATACAAGAATAATAACATGTTTTTTTGGGATGGTTATTATTTTTAATTTATTCTAACATTTCCTATTACTATATCTATTAAATAATATATATATATATATAACTATATAAATTATGAATTTCATGAATATTATTCACTCTTGTATATGGAAAACTATAGCTAAAATCTTCATCGATATAAATATTCTCATTATTAGAGTATATTTATGGTGACATGATTACCTATAAAGAAAATTTAATAAAACATTATATATATTTATACCATATCATCAAATGTTTAATATTTTTTAATTATTTGTGATTAAATAATTTTTTCATGATCTTGAGAATTTTTCTATGTCTTTATTTATCATTATTTGATAAACCAACAAAAACCTTGGGGGAACTCATGGAGCCTCTATTATCACAGATTTAAGAAAACATCAGTTTCCTTCAAAAAAATGCCTCCTATTATAAACCTCATTTCGAACACCTTTTTATTATAATTTTACCTAAATGAAATTGTGGGGGTCAATGGGTTTAATATACATAAATTTTTTTCACAAACTTGTAGTTTCTTACTTTATTAGAAAAAGATATGACACGCATGTCATCAATGAGGAAAATAAAATTCAATTATTACAAATTATATAACCACACACACTAAATAAAGACATACAATTTAAATCATACATTGGTGGGTCATCACAAGATCATTCATCACACAATACTCTTAACATGATTTTTGGGATACTTATTATGTTCTACATATTATAACATTACCAATAATTGTATCTAATAAATAATAAATATCCTCATATGTATCCACATACTTATATTAACTTTTTTAAAAAATGTGAACTTTCCAATGTGTGTATATATATATTTAGGTAGATTCAGTTTATTTATCCATGTGTGTCGAATACTATAATTTAAATTTATTTCACTTTAGATATAATATACAGAAATATATATATATATATATATATTAAAATAAAATAATATATATATATGTACACATTTAAATATACTCAACTTTATTTATTAATACTTCGAAATATAATTACATATACTTTTATAAAAAACTATAGTTTTTTAATATGAATATTATTAATTTATATATAAATACTAAAAATATTATCAATAGTAAATTTTATTAAAATTATTTAAAAAAGAAATATATTTTATACATACATAATAATTATAATACTGTAAACTTATGTTACTTTCAATTTTATAAAATTTCATATGTATATTTGATATTTTCGAAGTATTTATACTTTCCAAAAATTAAATAATTACATTTTATACATAATAACTTGGAATATTAATTATTTATTGTATAATATACCAAAATAATATTATACATAAATATATATATTCAGTAATGTGTTGCATATTTAAATACATTTAAATTTGACACAAAATATAACTAGTATTTTTTTTCTAAATTATTATTCATAATATAATTTTTATAAAATATTTAGGTAGAATCACTTTATTTACCTATGTATATCGAATATTACAACTGATATTTATTTTTATTTAGTTATAATATATAATATTTTATAGAAAAAAATATATTTAAATCCCATTATTTACAATTTAAATTACAAATGCATACATTTTGAAATATTATATTATAATAATACAACATATATAACCACAATAAAATACACACTAATTTATTTATTAATATTTTAAAATATAATTTTATATATTTTGTGAACTATAGTTTCCTAAATAAAAATATTATTATTTTCTATAAAACTACTAAATTGTTTATTAATAGTATATTTTTTAAAATTTAATTAATCAAATTAATATATATATATCTATATATCATATAATATATTATATATTTAAATAAATTTAAATATGATATATAATATAACTATTATTTTTATAAATAATTACTCAAAATAAAATTTATATAAAACATCCATGCATATTCAATTTATTTACCTATGTGTATGGTATATTATTATTTAAATTTAGGTTACTTTAAATGTATTATATAACTATATATACTTATATGTTTACCTCTAATTATTAAACTTATAAATTAAAAATATATAAATTTATAAAGAATAATATTTCCACAAATATAAATTATAATTTATATTTTAAATTTAAATTATGTAAACACCATGTTAATATTTTATAAATCATTGAATTTAAATTAAAACATTTTAAAAAATAATTCATAAATAAATTAAATCATTCAAAGAATAATAATTTATACATTCATACATTCAATCATATTAAATAAATTGATCATTCAAACAAAAATACAATTACATAATTAAAAATTTTCAATAGAAATTTTACCTTCTTAAAAGAAGATAATTTACGTTGGGAATGAAAAAACACAGAGCTTTAGACCAAAATACATAGGGTGAGCAATGTAAATGGAGGTTGGAATGGCCCTTTATTTGTAAATTTTGTTTGATAAGTGTCATGAACCCATTTCACAACTCCTTCATAAAAATTTCAATGGAAGAGTGAACAGGGTTCATGCTGCCTATCACGTCTCAAGGAAGAATGAGTATGGTTGACGCTTCCTTAGTGTCAGAATAAGAAGCATGAACCCCATTATGACAATCAATTAAATTGATAGGTGTGAATTAGGTTCACACGTCACTCAATTCTTTTTGTAAAATACCTTAAAAACAATATGTGTTTTTTTCATTTTAAACTAAAAAAACCCATTAAAAAATCTCCCCTTCAGATTCACCAACAATTTTCATGGAGATCATTGTGTTTGAGTTGCGGAAACCCAGGCGATGGAAGGTAAGGGAAATTATTTATGAATTCCTCAGTCGAACGTCATTAAAAGTACACTGCAATTTTCATCTTTTTTGTAAGGAATGGAATATCATGATCTGTGATCCTTCCTTTATCAATATTGACTCACACAGAAGCCAAACTGGATGGGGGTGGGGGGTGGGGGTGGGGGTTAGTACAATGGTTTGGGAATAGGTTGTTTCTTCAAATCTCCCATATGAGCTTTTTTAATAGAATTTTCATTTTAAATAGATAAATAAAAATATAGGGTTTGTAATATTTTTAAAAAAGGTTCTATAGAAGCATGAACGTCATTCATGATTCTCAATTCACTTAGAATCATGAACAACATTCACGATTCTCCCTCTTCCACCAAGGAATCATGATACCCATTCATTCATCCTTGAATTTTTTTATTACAAAATCATGAATAGGATTCATGCCTCCTCACTCCCCAAATCAATAAATAGAGGTACCACCCCCTCCATTTTTAATTGTTTTGGTCTAGATTCTACTGTTAAAAAATGATATATTTCATTCTCTACACATATTTCCACCTTTTAAAAAGGAAAAATTTATAATTTTTTTATTTTTATTTTATGATATATTTGTTTAATATGTATGGATGCATGTATGGATGGATGTATTGAGGTATGTATGTATTAATTATTGTTCTTTATGTGATTTAATTTCCTTATGATTTTTTTATTATTTAATTTAAATTGAATAACTTATTAAATTTAAATATGGTGTTTAAATAATTTAAATTTTATGTAAAAAATATAATTTATATTTGTGGAACTTTTATTATTTTAAAAGATGTACATATTTTAAAATTCAAATGCTGAATAAGTAGTTTTGATTATTTTTATATGTATATAAATTTATATATTATATTTAATGTAACATGAAATTAAATTATAATATTCCATAAATATAGGTAAAATAATAATATTTTTATTTAGAAAAATAATATTTAAAAAATATATATAATTATATTTTAAAATATTAATTAAAAATGTTTTTATATTTTAATGTGTATATATCTTGTATTATTTGAATTAAATATTTGAAAATGTAAACATTTTTAATTTAAATTGTGAATAATTAGATTTTAATATATATATATATATATTATATGTAAATTAATACAAATTTAACTTATAATATTTAGAACAAATAGATAAATAAATTGAATATAATTGAATATATATATAGACACACATTGAATAATTTAAATTTTGAAAAGTTTAATTCCTTCTAAATTTGTATATATATATACTTATCAAATTTTATTAAATTGAACGTAACATAATTTTACAATATTTTATTGGTAAGTGTAAATTATATTAATTTGTTTAATTAAAATTATTAGAATTTACTATTAATAATATTTATTGTAGTTTTGTATTATATATGTATATGTATATGTTATATAATTTAAATATCATATTTTAAAATGTATATGAGACATTAATTTAAAATACATCATTGAATACAAAAAATAGATACATACATACATACATATATCCACATTTAAATGAATATGTTATAAATATGTGGGTATATATGTATATATTTATTATTTATTAGATATACTTATAGCTAATGTTATATTATGTGGATCAAATTAAGTATCCCAAAAAAACATGTTAAAAATTTTGTGTGATGACTGACCTTGAGATGAATGAACAATGTATGGTTGAAATTTCATGTCTTTTTTTTGTATATGTGGTTATATAATTGGTAATAATTTCATTTTATTTTCCCCATTGATTGCCTAAATTTCACCCCTTTTTCTAATTATGTGTTGTCCAGCATGACCACGTGATGCATCCTAAAACCCCAGAACTCCCTACACTTTCATGTGACTATCATTGTGATAAATAGGAATTCAAAAAGAGGCCCTCGGCAATAGGTGCTGCTATTTTAAAGGAGAATGATCATTTATGAGATCTTTCATCATAGAGGATCCTTGAGTTACCCCCTATGTTTTGGTTGGTTTATCAAATAATGAAAACCCATATATAGATAAAGTCCAATGATCATGACATAGTTATTTAATAATATCTAATTAAAACATTTTTAATATTTCATGATGTAGTATAAATATATGTAATGTTTTATTAAATTTTCATTTTTGGTAATCATTTTATCATCAAAATACTTCAATAGTGAGGTTATTCATATCGATTAGAGTTTTATCTTCAGTTTTCCAACAATAATTGGGAAAAATCATCATGATATTATGAATATAAAATAATGTGTTTTATAGAAATTATGTATTAGATATGAATATAGTTAAATTTACAATATGTATAACATAATAAGTAACCCAAAAAACATATTATCAGTGTTTTATGATGACTGATCTTGAGATGATTGTCTAAGATATGATTCAAATTGCATGTTGTATTTTTTATCCAATTATTTAATTTGTAATAATTGACTGATATTATGATTCTTGATCAATTTATGATTGAAATTTAAAAGTATTTTTTATGTATGTTGCTATATAATTTGTAATTAGTTCATTTTCTTGTCAACATTGATGACCTGCATGTGATCCCTTTTACTAATTATTTAAAGACCTATGTGTTCTTGTGAAAATTTGATGTATCATAAACCCATTGACCACTTTCTCATGCATGTGAGTTGAATTATAATAAAAAGGAGTTCATCAAGAGTAATTAAACAAGAGGTGTTGATATTTTAAAGGAGACTGATCATTAGTGAATCCTAAGATAGTATAGGCTCAAGGAGTTACTCACTTTTTTGGTTTATGAAATATTGGTAAATTAATCCATATAAAAAGTATCAAGAACAATTCACAATTATTTAATCGTAACTAATTAAACAATTTTAAAAATTTGGTGGTGTAGTATATAAAATATTTTTCATAATGTTTTATAGGTAATCATGTCTTCTTCAATATAATAAAATGGTGAGTTAATTTTAAACAATCATGGATTTAGCTATAGTTTGAGACCTGCAAGAGTATAAAATATTCATGAATGTGGGACATTAGATGATGTTCGTAAGAAAATTCATAGTACTTTAAAAAATAAACCTAAACAACCAGTTAGTTCAATTACATATCAACATATTCGAAAACCTAACCATTTATGGAACATTGAATATCCTTTACTTGATGTTAAGGATTGTGTTAATGAATCTTTTATGTTCAAGAGACAATTCAGTAATGGTTTAATGTAATTATATGTGATTATTTATGATATTGGTGATGTGTGACCTACTCCTATAGAAACATGTTATGTGATACCTATTGAAGTTTGTCCTTCATGACACACTCATTAATTCCTTTCTCATATTACTCTAGTAATAAAAAAATTGAATAATTTTTTCAATGAGATTTCTCATTCAAAATCATTTTGAGTTGATGTAGACCTTCTTTCCAAATGCAATTGGTCACTAGGACTTTTACAATGACATTATAGAAGACATGTTAGCCAATAGGGTGGGAGGCCAGGATCAGTTAAGCCTTTTGGTGGAAATTATTTCCTACATTGGGACTCTCTTATATATTTATGATGTATTCATGAATCCATTATTAAAACCTAGGTACGAAACATGTATCCCTTATATTAATAATCAATTATAAGCATATATTTATTTTAGAATCATATTTATGAATTTGAGGTTATTCATTGATGGATACACATGTATTTATCTTAGGTTCTCCATGAGTGGAACCATTTTGTAAACAAATTAGTGATTATTATGTCATTTAATATTCTAATGTTGGATTTAATCCATGTTGTGGGAAAATCTTGAATTTATCATCATCTAGGGAGATTTTTTTTCGATGTTAGGATTGGGACCATGAGATGTTATTACTACATACCATTGTGAAAGGAATTAAAACCCATGTAGTTTGGTTACTATTAGTGGGATACATGATAACTTTTAATGTTATGGGATGAGGACCAAACTGTTTGGTTTAACATCATGCAAAAAGCACATCTATGAAAAATATTCCTAGTGAACGACTAGTGTGGGATATAAGCTAAAGTGACCTAAGGGACAAGGAGAGGATGTAGCCTCCCATGCTGTATGTAACCCTATAGGGGATATGGCCCAAAGTCGATGAGGGTGAATTTGTGATGTTGGGTTTTAAACTCAAGTATGATTCCTAGATGTAACATTTGGATGGGAATCAAACCCCACATATTTATGATTTCTGGGGATTACACCAATACATGAGGCCCATGGTTACTTCATCATGAATATTTCCTAGTAAAGATGGATGGATGTTATTGGGGCTTAAACTGAGTAGTAGGGACATATGTATTGGATTGGGTTGATGACACGATCGCCACAAACCTCTAATCCCAAGTCTAAAACCCTTGTTACCATAGAAATATATAATCAAGAATATTATGAGAACCCCCTTGTTACATAGGATAATAGTATGACCAAATTTACCATGAGAATATATGACTGAGAAGGCATGATGTTGTTCTTAATACGTTTTCCACACTTATATGGAGACTTTGGAATATTCCTTATCTTCATAGTTTGCGAAGGGGACCATTTATGGCTGAGCGCTTTGTGATAAAGGCTGATAGAAAGATTTATTTAGATAGTTCATGTAGGGGTCGAGGTGAGGTCAACCTACAAAACCCTAAGATTTTGTGATTTTTTTTTGAATTTATTAAATATTTTCTATACTTTTAATTTCACACAATTCTAATGTTATCTCTCATTACATAAAATCATATATTTGGGCATGCCATAGATGCAACACATAACTTAGCTTTCATGACATGCAATACTGACTTTAAATGAAACGTGATGTATTATTAATATAACTATTTAATATGGAAGTTTTTACCTAACCATTGTAATTATGGGAAGGAATATTAGTAACTATATTATGAAAATAAATTTGAACCAATTAATTAAAAATTAAAATTAAATCTATTTGTAAATATATGGAATATTTTTCTCAAAAACATTTTTTATGTAATAAAACAAGTCTTAACTCAATAATTTAATTAAACCAATTTTGGTGAATTATTTTAATTAAATTATTGAATTAAATATTCAATCAACTATTTAACATTAATCCTATATTTTTTATATACATGGGATAAGAATAAATGCAAATTTACACAAAAACTGTATTTTTCTAAAAAGTAAATTTGTGGCCTTTTTATGGGTGGATTATTTTAAATGTGATTTATGAAAATTTAATTAAATTAATTTTATAAAATAAACTTAATTTTTTAAATAATAATATCCAAATTATATTAGGGTTAAATTTTGGGTTTTTTCTGAAAAGTTTCTTTTTTTTGATGAATATTAAAAAAATACTAAATTGTAATTGGGAACTGCCATTTAATTAAATTTATTCATAAGGTTAAATTATATTTTAATTTGTTTTTAATGTTATATTAGTTCAATTATATATAAATCAATCCAATATAGATTATTTGAGTCAATTCTTATTGAATTTGGATACAAAAACATTTCAAAATTTTGAACTTCTCTCCTTAAAAACATGTTGTCCCGCCGCTTCTACGGGATTAATATTAAATTAATTTTTTCCACATTAGTGAATTGAATTTGGAAAAATAGATTCCAAATTTTGAATCATAATAATTAATAATTAATAATAAGTTTAAATTAATTTTTTACCAAAATGAATAGTGAATGTAGTAAAAATTATTTATCATGATTAAGCTAAATTTTTTTTTACAATGTAACTACCCATATTTTGATGATAGTGTGGATCATTTAAAAAAATATAAATTAGTTTAAAATAACTAATAATTATTCTAAATAATGTAAAGTGTGTATTGGGTTCTTCTGGGGCTATCTCGGACCCCAGAGCCCCAAAATGGGAAGAAAACACTGGGCCGCATGGTTAAGAGAAATCGTGTTGCACATCCTGTATGGTTTCCATAAACTATGTTGATAAAGATAGTGGGAACCTCTAGTCCATATGGTTTTTCTAAAACCATGCGACATAAGGTGGATGACTATTCAGTGTTGTAGATATCTTGGGAAGAGCGGGTTTTCACGGTTTGCACATAGTTAGATAAATTGTGTGCCTAATCGTGCAGGGTGCCCCCTTATAATAGTGAATGGTTCAAATTTGGCATAAGGTTTGGAAAACCATAAATCCAAACTATAATCTCATGATAGTTATGGTGAAAATCCCATTTTCCATCATTAATCATGAATCCTATAATTTCTTTCTTATCCTCAAATTTCAAGTGGTTGTGTGGGTTTATTCCTCCAACAATCTCACACCTCCCATGATTTAGGTATTTTTATAACTCTCTAATATAAAGATTGATTCATGATTTGTCGAAGATTTTGGATTCCTAAAGGAAAGCTCTCAATTTATATTGCCTTCAATCTATTTTTATCTTCATTTCTATTACGCTATTTAGGTGCACGATTTTCCCCTATTTTCAAGGTGCTTTACTATTTCTCAAATTACATCCAACCTACTTCAAATATGAGGCTGATATAAAGCGAGGAGTCATATATGGCCTTGAAGTAGGTGGTATCATCATTTTCCCCATTTATTTTTCATGTATCGTAGATTCTATGTTGTGCTACATGCTATCTTTTTCAGAAGGTCCCATTTTTATTGAGTTATTCATATCAAATTTATTAACACACATAGATACACTCTCTTTGGTGTTTTATTACTAGGTAAAAGGATATTGTTCTTACTTATAGACACCCCTTGGGTGTTCTTATATGAATTTCCCTTTTCCATTAAATGGTAAAATACCTAAAATTCTTCATAATAATTTTTCTTGGGATGTAACTGAGTTTTCCCTCTATTATACAAATTTTAAATGAACCCAAGGAACCTTCTAGTTCTTGGACCAACATAATAATGGAATTTACCATATTTGTAAGTTTCTCAATTGTTAATGAAACCTCCTACATGTTCATGGAATCTTGTAAATAAAATTCCTTAATATTAGTGAATTGAATAGAATGTATTGAATATTAAGGATTATTCATGATGGTTTACCCTTACTTATTTATATTAAATTCATTTAATGGAATGGGTTATAAGGGTGGTAAGACCACACCATTTTTTATGATTAATTAATTTCATGAAATGAATTGTAAATTATTGCATGTTATTGAACTTATATGCCTTATTTATATATATAAATGGGATGGATGAAAGTGATGAATGGGTGGAAATTCCTCATGCAAATTATAATTATAAATACACCTTTATAGAGGTTGTGGTATGATGGTAAGGGTTCTGTTGAGCATGACAATTTCATGATTCATTTTATTGGGAGTTGAGAATGATGTCTCACACCATTGACAGTAGTTAGACTATGGGAATGACATGACACATTCCCTGTTCTAGTGTTTACATGATGGTACACTCACCATGTTGATTGATAAGCATGATGACTCCCACTCACTATGATATGTAGGGAATATACCATTCTACTTGAGCTTATAGGATCATTTAGACTAGTTATGGATGTCTGAGTTACGCAATAGTCCATCCTACACCTAGTATTCTATGTATATAGCCACTCACATCGAAGCATAATTGGTTCATAGAGGTGGATTCAATATATAAATAAATACTATATATATATAGATGATATATATATTTATATACTATATATATAATTGATGATCATAAATTCCTTCGACCATGAGCTAAAGAAGGTGGAGCCGTCAGGTGTCCTTTAGGAACCTGAGCGGGTGGTTATTTATTTATTTAGAATTTTTTATTAATTACTCATGCATGAATACTATTTAGTTATGAGAGCTACAATGATTACTTCTAGACATCATTGGTGGTGGTATACTAGGATTTTATCTCACACCTAATAAGGATACATTTGGTACCAGAGAAGACAATTTCTCTACAGGTTCTGATAAGGGAAAGTTCTCTTGTTACTGGTATTTGATATGATTACCTATAGTTGGAGCTTAGGAGAATATGACTGAGCATATTCTCAGGATTCTAGTGGAGAATCCCTTTTTTCCTTTTGGTATTTTTGTATTTATTGTATAGCATGATGGTATATGTCTATCCCCTATTCCCATCTTTCTTATCTACCTGCCATGCATCCATGTACATGACACTACTATATAGGATTTTGATATTATTATTCAGTTGTTTATTTATGTATTTACACTTCCACATTTTATTATTGTTATTTTTGTTTATATATTATTCTATTATTTTATATTTATGGTTTTATCTATTGTGCCACTCTGATAAGATTGTATAGTCACCCCACTATATCCCTGTTACATCATCGTTACTAGTTAGAAACCTCTTTCATATGGGGAGGTGTTCTTGAGGCCATGTGACCCACCAACATGGTATATGGGTGAAGTGAATCACGTGCTAGGATTATAAAAAGTGTTATCATAGAGTTATATTCCTTTTTTCTTAATATTTTGGGTATTATAAAAGATTAAAGGAGATAAATGAATTTGTAAATGACCCTATTCCTGGACATAGATAACCCAGGAATAGGAGAAACCCAAATTACCTAGGATGGGAAATTATAGTTATTGATTATGTCATTTATAGTTGACACGACTACACCGTTGGGTGACACACATTTATTATAATGTTATTGATATTGGAATGATTGTAATGGCGATTTATTATACCTATTCTAGATGAAATGAGGGTGTTGTGTCAGTTCATCCAACATATTAGGAATAATAGGACTAATGTGCATTGCATTGTTCCATGCTAAATTTATTTTCACCATGAATTTGACTATTAAATATAAATTGAGCCTTGAATATGTTTTGAAATGTGCTAATATTTATTATATATATTTAAAAACAAAATTTATACTTAAAGTTCCTTCTTTAACCGAACAATGTTTCCTGCTTAGGATTAAGAAGACACCTTAAGCAGTTAATTATGGCATGTTGAGCCATGGACCACTGGTATCATGTGCTGGAATGTGTTATGGTGTGGGTTAAATGGATGATATATTTTGGTTCATATAGACTATTATCCCATATGGATTGGAAATGGTAATCCATCTAATTCAATCATTTAAAGAGATTTAAATGCTTAAACAAGAACAAAATCAAATAAATATCACTCTTATAAACTAAATTATTATCTTATATATGCGAAACAGAGACCTAGACATGAACTTGTCTTTAGAAGTGGGTAGTGGGGTACCTATTATGTTCTTATGGTCTATTTTGGTCTTTATCTATTACCCATTTCTTGATTTAGGTGGAGGAAGAGGGGTATGATATTTTCCTAGGAAGGTTGTGCACCTATCCTAGTTTTCTATATGTAACCTTTCAATTGCTAATATTTCTTATAAGGAATGAATTTGGAATTATATCATCATGATGCCATGGAAACCTCAAGTCAAACTCCCTGAATGTGGTTAAAACCATGAACCTGTAATGGAGGTCCATGAGCGACCGGTGAATCCTCTAGTAGTGCCACCTGTGGCACCCCTTCGGCAGCGAAGCCTAGTTCCGAGAGGGATCTCTTTTTATGGTGAAAAAATATGTAGGATACTGTTTTACGTACCATGAGTATGGAAGAGTTAACTAAATAATTCTAGCATTAGCATCCTCCCACCTTTTTGGGGGATGAAGGAGAAAAAGCTGCTGTTTCGTGGATTGAAGCTATCCTTTCTATATTCAAGAATCTGGAGATGCCTCTTGAGTGGAGGGTAATCCTTGTAGAATATATATTGTGTGATTCTACCAATATTTTGTGGGATGTTATTACCCATTAAAAGAAACATCATAACATGGTACAATAATATTTTAATACCTTCTTCTATGATTATTTATGTCCTCAAACTCTATGGGATAATAGATATAGATAATTACTGAACCCGAAGTTGGGAGGTATGTCCGTGATGGAATACTTAGCATGTTTTACTAAGCTGTAGCAGTTTTTGCCGACTCTAGTGGGATATGACCTTATGAACACTAAGAAATTTGATTTTGGGCTAGTGAAAAATGTCTGGTCATAGTTCAATTTCATTCAATTGATGACCATGTTAGAGATAGTCAATCAGGACCTTATCACATATTGAAATTTGAGTGGTGTTGATAGTGAGAGTTAGAGAGGCTCAATACCTAGATTAATTAGTGGTTATTCTTCTAGAAAAAAGAGACATTTTGAGGCTACTATTAGAGTTAATGGAATTTTGAATCCTTATTAAGATAGCTTTATGATATTTCCCTAGTGTGGAAATCTAGGAAATACTGAACCTCAAAGCTTACAAGATCCGGTGGAATGTAGTGGTTGTGGCAGGATGGGACATAGTTAGAATTTCTGTAGAATCTTTTCATTAGTTACAAATGATATTGTATCTACACCTACTCTATGTGGAGGAGAGGGTCCCATAGGATCACAATTGGAAAACATCTAGAATACCACCGGTTATTTGGGATGAGGAGGAGGTCAAGGTAGAGGTAGTCAGAATCATGATTCTCAACACCAGTTGAGCGGGCTTGACCAGTGCAGTTAGGTAGTGACTTAGGACCATGGTACAAGCTAGTTACAAGAATTCCTTCCTATGCAAGAGGATCAGAGTGTTATACGTTTTACTATTTGAGGTACTATTCTAGTACCATCCAAATTTTTTTCTTCTTTATTTAACATGGACACTTATCAATCATTTATATCTGAGACTATTACGGAGAGTATGGGTCGAGCCTCAAGATCAAACACTTATATGGAGTTATGATTATTAATACCTTGTTGGGTATCTGATCAGAGGGTGTTCTATTTTGTAAGTATTTCCCCTGTTGCAACCCATCCCCTGGGGCCCGTGCCGTGACTACCCCAAGCCCTCCTTCCATAGGCCAGGGGCTGGCGACTAGCACCGAAAGATGTATTCCCCCAAATAAATTGGAAGGAATTGACTTTATATCCTGTAAATACACCCGACCAAGCACACAACAAGATACGAACACAAGTAAACTGAATAGAAAAAAGAGTGTGTATAGTATGTAAAAGGGCCAGGAATACAACCATAAGTAGAAAGTACAAGAAAAATTAAATTTAAAAGTAAAATAAAATAGCATCTATGAACACCCACCAAGGATCCTTTCTAAAGGGTAGGTACAGCTCTCGAACAGTCGTATCTATGGTATGCCTCGTCTAGGTCCACCTCTGACCTACCTCCAGTCCTGGTACTCTCATCCACAGTCAACGTTTTCCGTCGTCTGCACCGAGCAAAACAAGGTGCGGGCGTAGCCCATGCAGGGGTGAGTATAATGATACTCAGTAGGGATCTTGAGACCCTCAAAGGTCTCAAAAAATTCACAAAGGATAAACCACAAAGCATAAAAACAACTGTCAACCCTACTTAGGTATATGCCCATACATATACCTAAGTTATCAAGTATACCCATCTCATTCGTGAGGAAACACAAGGCCCAACTCATCAGCTCAAAGATCAATTGTTCCACGAAGGAAAGAATACCATGAAGGTAACACAACAAAGGTAAGTACCACAAAGGTAACACCACACAGAAGAATACCACATAGGTATCACCATGATTGAGTGGGTTTATATAGGAAAGATGGGGGAATTATTTATTATTTTGATTTTGGACACTACACAATAAATTAGTCAAAACCGAAAACAATCCCATGGGTTTACCCATGTTTTCTAGAAAAGGGGAGTGGTATAAATTATTTTATATGGATAAGGGATGAATATATTAAAATATTTCCCTTTCTAATGTGGAGGCGAGTCACACTTTCAAGGAAATGGTTTTAAGATATTAAAATATTTTATATGTCTTAGAGGATTCACTAAGGCTTTATAAAAAAGTAAAATAAAACTAAAATTAGATGATTTTAAAGGAAAAAAATATATTCATCTGAATGTAAATTTTATCGTATTTTATTACATCAATATTTGGTCATTATTATGTCATAAAACACATTATATATTTATTCAGTATTTAATTTTTTAACCAAAAATTCGACGGTATCAGAAAATTATGAAAAATTATCCGTTAGATAATTTTGATATCCTTATTATAAGAATATTATTTATTTTATGTAAATAATTTTCCAAATATTTGAATTTTAACTTTTAAAATACAAAATCGACATTTATTGAAAATTAGCGGGTTTTGGAAAAAATAGTTTTCAAAACATATTAAAAGTTACTTTTGAATTTGTTAAAATTATATGATCATTAATATTTAATAAATGTAATTTTATAATAATATTTTATTAAAATATTATTTATTTCATTAATTCATGAAAACATATACCATAATTGAATTCAAATATTAACCAAAAATACTATTTATTATTTAAAAATCATTTACAAAGTAAAAATAATAAAATAAAATTATATTCATTATTCTATACAAAAATAATGCACAAAACTATAATGATAGGATCTTGTCACATATCCCTTTATTACACCATTATACTCCCTAAGAGTGAGGTGTGTGATGGGAGGGATTTAATGGGGCTGTTCGGTGAACATGGTTTGTGCCATGATCTCGATGAGCTTGAAATTATCCTATAAATGGTTCCATTCATGATTCAATTGTTGGATATCAGCTTGGGATTGGTCTAGGGAAAATACTAGAAATTATATCTCCCTTGGAAGCTCTGATAAATGGGATTCATAGGGAACAATCATACTGGTTAAGGCGATCAATTCATTTGTCTATGTCAAAAGGATTTGGTAAAACTGTATATTTATACTCATCCTGTGATAATGGTTCAAAGACTATATTAGCAATGGTAATGATACTTAATGATACTTTAAAACCAATAATAAAAATGAGTGTATATGTTTTATATATCAATAGGACATTTAATTAAAAGAAATGGAATTTTATTCATAAATGTTTGGGTCGTTACATGATGATTGATGAATGTGAAGCTGAATATCACTACACCATAAAACCTAGTATTATAAATATTAGGAATGATGGAAGGAGGTGGTGTAACATGATGGAAATTATGAGACCTTTGTACACTCCAAGAAGGAATTGAATGTCCCTCTATGACCAGCTATGAAACATGTATATCTAGGAATGTGAGAAATGAAAGGCCCACCATATCTATATTTTTAATCATAATTAATTTTCAAAGTTAATTCAATAAAATATGTAAAATATTTAAAAAAACAATAAGAATAAAAATGAGGTAGTAAATTGATATTCATAATTAGGAAATATGATAAAAAATGAGTTAAACCTATAGATTTGGTTGATATTGTTTTCTTGGTCCACAGTTTCTTATTTTAATGATATATAATAATTTTTAATTTATTTATTAATAATTAAATCTACATAATACATGATTAAAATCCCGTGTAGTACAAGAAAAAATTTGATATATTCAATCGAAATTTCGATTGTAAGGACATATTAAATTAAAATTCATTTGGAGTTTGAACCTTTTTTAATTTATTTCTCATGTGTGTCTAATTTAGTAATAGTTGAAATATAACAAAATTATTTCTGAGTGAAACATGAAATAAAAAAATATGGAGATGAAATAATCCAAAAATGAAAAAATCTAGAAATAATAGGATCTATTAATTAAAATACATGAATATGAAAAGAAATTTACACAATAATGATAAAAATATATAAACATGATCAAGGATGATGTGATGTTGAGCCCTATCTAGCTACATGTGGACATCTTTCATGAGTATGACCTTATGTGTGACAAATATTCACTCCCTATTGTTGAGTCTAATCCATCTTATTCCTTATATGAGTTGAATTTTGTCATCCCTGAGGGCACAAACTCGTAATATTAGGAACTATGGATATTAGATGATTAGGAAAGGTAAATGTATAAAGTATAAAAATAATCATTAGGAATAAAACCAGAAATATAACAATCCATAAATGAAAAAAAATCCAAAAATAAAGGAATCCATAAATCAAAAATCCAAAATACGAAACCTTCTAATATCCGGGGCCACATTTAGCTAATCAGTATGAAATGTGATAGTTTGAAAGTCACCAATAGGCATCCAAGGTGCACTATAACAGTCAAATCAAGTGTTAATGTGACACACATGGTTAAGATATAGTTCCCATGATATATTCATTGATTTAAAAAATACAACAAGATATGAAAAAGGATATCTTAATACCTTGACCTAACTGTAATCATAGAACTTGCTTTCCAATACGAATACCGACACTCGTCCATTGATCCCTTTGAGAGGTCTATGGATCTTTGATACATAGAATAATCTCACTACCTAATAAAAGTTTTGAACACAAAATGATTATGCGGACTATAGTATCTGATCAATGTATCTTTGTAAATTCTAAACAAAACACATTCCATTTTTTATCCTCTAAAAGCCTACTAAGACCATTCAACAAATTATTTCACACATATATAAAACATTAATTGTACTATCCCTGTTATTGGTATTTTACACACACCCTTAAATATCCCATTTATGTACTCCACAATATTAGTGGTCATATAGGCATATCTCCAACTACCATCATTTTCTAATGACCATTTATCCTTTGAAATATGCATCATATAATCATATACATCTTCATTATCACTTCAAATTTCTTCAATTGGTTGATCTAAATTTCCATGTTGGTTCTCATATTCTCAAAATAGGAGATATAAATGTTTTTAAAATGATATTAAATTTATTTCCAAATAAGATAAGTTTTTGAAAACATACCTAACTTTATGATCACATTCTTTATTTCCACATCCCTAAAATTATTATGCAAATTAGTGACATTATGTCTGATTCAATATAAATAATAAGAATTAGTTTCACACCATGATACTCCATCACAGTTAAACGCATCTATAATCTCTCAATGGAAATGAGATATTATACACTCTCCCCATATTTGTGCAATATGAAGGCATATAAGGACTAAAATCCCACTCTATGATTTAAAATTATCCTTTTCAACAATACAAAAATGAAATTGGTATAAGATCAAAATTACTAGCCAGTGTGGTAGAAATAAGTAAAAACACATGTATACATGTCATAAATAAATGTTACATCGACATTAATAAATTGTTTAAAATTAAGAAAAGAAGTAATACATGGCCTCAATTCAAAAAATATCCTATGGAACATCACTATTGTTTGATCAACTTGTTGATCCGGGGAGATATAATCAACAGTGTCCAAATGATAGATAACATGATTATTGAGAGACAACAGTCCAATTTTCTATGGAAACACGACATATGATTCACACAAATCACTGCACACACTCTTAATAGTCTATTGTTTTTCATTCCAAAATTTTTCACAGGGTATATTTTATATAAAAAATCATTTTATTCATCCATTAATAGGGGACACATGAATATACTAATACATTTGTGTCATCTCTATTATAACGATCCATATAAACTGTGTATCAAGTGAAGATTGGTCATATGAAAAACTATGAGGTACACTTGTATGTTGAACTTTAAATCTATCATACTTCACACTTTTAAAATATTTATCATATATTTCATTAATTCAAAATTTAAATTTTGTCATGTATTATTGTCACCAAATGATGTAATTTTCCTTATTAGATTCATTAACTATAAATGAAAGATGTATCTTGATTTGTTATTCCTTTATCATATTCTTTAAGAAACATTTACTTTAAAACTCTAACCCAACATATAATGTGATATCATCTGATATAGATCTATTACATTTAATGATAAGGAATTCAATAGCTGGTGTAATTATGTCCCAATATAAATGTTGCGTGCTTGACATTCATTCGACTAAGGTACTCAATAATGTAGGACAAGTACCACTAACTGGTTGTTTCCAATCTATCAAAAGAACCTCATAAGGTTCATTCCCAATATCATAATCACCTAAATTATCTCTTGATTATTCATCGGATACTTCCTCATTATATAAAGAGTCATTCGATAAATCAAGGTTATCGATGGGAATATCCCCTACAGTTTATTCCATATTATGATAATCACCATCATAATTTTTTTTCAATTACCAAAATCATATGAGAAATAAATTAATGGTTGTATTGTGAAGGCTTGACTTCAATTGATATCCCATAAAATGGTTATATACTAGTTGGTTTCACCTCATCAATATTAGAAATAGACACATATAATTCCATTATACAATTACTACACTGTTTATTGAACAATAATTATGCATCAATCTAATCATCATGATGGATCATAGGATAATTAGTATTCTATAGTCATTCGATACATTGAAGATGTAAATATATAATTGAAATAATCTTTTTATCATACCTCAATTTTAAGAGACTATAAATCATCCTATGATATTCATCTAATGTCACACAGTCACAATGATTTTACACTCTTGTAGGTGGAAAACTATATCTAAAACCCGAATTCGTATAAATTACCTAACCATTGAAGTATATTGATATAGACATTATTACCTAAAAAAATAAAAAATAAAAATGTATATACTGCAACAACAATTTTTCTAGTGATAAATTTTATATGGATTGGTATATAATTATATGATAGACCAACCAAACCCTATGGGGAACTCCTGGTGCCTTTATTATCTCATATTTAAAAACCATCAATATTCTTTCAGGAATGGTGAAAATTTTATCTTCAAAAATCCACAACTCTCAGAGAACTCCCTTTTTTTACAATTTTACTCACATGAAAGTGAGGGTGTCCAGGGGTAAGGGAAACATAAATTTTTTTACACAAGCACATAGGTGATTACATACTTAGAGAGAAGGATGATACATAGATCATTAATTAGGAAAATAAAATTCAACTATTACAAATTATATAACCACAAAAGAAGACACAATTTCCAATTTTAATCATACATTAGACGGTCACCAAAAGATTAGTTAGTAATTAAAAACATAAAAATTTTATACAAAAAAATATGACATGAAATTTCAATCATGAATTAGAAATTCATCTCAAGATCAATCACATTACAAGAATAATAATATGTTTGTTTGGGATGGTTATTATTTTTCATTTATTCTAACATTTCCTATTACTATATCTATTAAATAATATATATATATAACTATATAAATTATTACTTTCATGAATATTCTTCACTCTTGTATGTGGAAAACTATAGCTAAAATCTTCATTGATATAAATATTCTCATTATTGGAGTATATTTATGGTGACATGATTACCTATAAAGAAAATTTAATAAAACATTATATATATTTATACCACATCATCAAATGTTTAATATTTTTTAATTATTTGTGATTAAATAATTTTTTCATGATCTTGAGAATTTTTCTATGGATTTATTTATCATTATTTGATAAACCAACCAAAACCTTGGGGGAACTCATGAAGCCTATATTATCATAGATTTTGGAAAACATTAGTTTCCTTCAAAACAAAAATGCCTCCTATTATAAACCTCATTTCGAACACCTTTTTATTATAATTGTACTTAAATGAAATTGTGGGGGTCAATAGGTTTAGCATACATAAAAACTTTTCACCGACTTGTAGTTTCTTACTTTATTAGAAAAATAGATGACACACATGTCATCAATGAGGAAAATAAAATTCAATTATTACAAATTATATAACCACACACACTAAATAAAGACATACAATTTCAATCATACATTGGTGGGTCATCACAAGATCATTCATCACACAATACTCTTAACATGATTTTTGGGATACTTATTATGTTCTACATATTATAACATTACCAATAATTGTATCTAATAAATAATAAATATCCTCATATGTATCTACATACTTATATTACCTTTTTTCAAAAATGTGAACATTCCAATGTGTGTATATATATATTTAGGTAGATTCAGTTTATTTATCCATGTGTGTAGAATACTATAATTTAAATTTATTTTACTTTAGATATAATATAAAGTAATATATATATATATATATTAAAATAAAATAAAAAATATATATATGTACACATTTAAATATACTCAACTTTATTTATTAATACTTTAAAATATAATTACATATACTTTTATAAACAACTATAGTTTTTTAATATGAATATTATTAATTTATATATAAATACTAAAAATATTATCAATAGTAAATTTTATTAAAATTATTAAAAAAAAGAAATATATTTTATACATACATAACAATTATAATACTATAAACTTATGTTACTTTCAATTTTATAAAATTTCATATGTATATTTTATATTTTTGAAGTATTTATACTTTCCAAAAATTAAATAATTACATTTTATACATAATCACTTGGAATATTAATTATTTATTGTATAATATACCAAAATAATATTATACATAAATATATATATTGAGTAATGTATTGTATATTTAAATACATTTAACTTTGACACAAAATATAACTAGTATTTTTTTCTAAATTATTATTCATAATATAATTTTTATAAAATATTTAGGTAGAATCACTTTATTTACCTATGTATATCGAATATTACAATTGATATTTACTTTTATTTAGTTATAATATATAATATTTTATAGAAAAAAATATATTTAAATCCCATTATTTACAATTTAAATTACAAATGTATACATTTTCAAATATTATATTATAATAATACAACATATATAACCACAACAAAATACACACTAATTTATTTATTAATATTTTAAAATATAATTTTATATATTTTGTGAACTGTAGTTTCCTAGATAAAAATATTATTACTTTCTATAAAACTACTAAATTGTTTATTAATAGTATATTTTTTAAAATTTAATTAACCAAATTAATATATATATATATATATATATTATATTATATTATATATTTAAATAAATTTAAATATGATATATAATATAACTATTATTTTTATAAATAATTACTCAAAATAAAATTTATATAAAACATCCATGTATATTCAATTTATTTACCTATGTGTATGGAATATTATTATTTAAATGTAGGTTACTTTAAATATTTTATATAACTATATATAATTATAAATATGTTCACCTCTAATTATTAAACTTTTAAATTAAAAATATATAAATTTATAATGAATAATATTTCCACAAATATAAATTATAATTTATATATTAAATTTAAATTATGTAAACACCATATTTAAATTTTATAAATCATTGAATTTAAATTAAAACATTTTTAAAAAATAATTCATAAAGAAATTAAATCATTCAAAGAATAAAAATTTATACATTCATACATTCAATCATATTAAATAAATTGATCATTAAAAAAAAATACAATTACATAATTAAAAATTTTCAATAGAAATTTTACCTTCTTAAAAGAAGATAATTTATGTTGGGAATGAAAAAACACAGATATTCACACCAAAATACATAGGGTGAGCAATGGAAATGGAGGTTGGAAGGGCCCTTTATTTTTAAATTTTGTTTTATAAGTGGCATGAACCCATTTCACACCTCCTTCATAAAACTTTCAAAGGAAGAGTGAACAGGGTTCATGCTGCCTATCACGTCTCAAGGAAGAATGAGTAGGGTTGACGCTTCCTCAGTGTCAGAATAAGAAGCATGAACCCCATTATGACAATCAAGTAAATTGAGAGGTGTGAATTATGTTCACACGTCCCTTAATTAATTTTGTAAAATACCTTAAAAACAATATGTGTTTTTTTATTTTAAACTAAAAAAACCCATTAAAAAAGCTCCCCTTCAGATTCACCATCAATGTTCATTGAGATCATTGTGGTTGAGTTGCAGAAACCTAGGCGATGGAAGGTGAGGGAAATTATTTATGAATTCCTCAGTCGAACGTCATTAAAAGTAAACTGCAAATTTCATCTTGTTTGTAAGGAATGGAATATCATGATCTGTGATCCTTCCTTTATCAATATTGACTCACACAGAAGCCAAACCAGATGGGGTGTGTGTAAGACCTGAGACTTTTATGTTATATAAATCATCAAAGGAATCTTTTTCTACACACAACACTTGTTTGGCTTGCTTTACACGAAATCACGACCTTCCTCGATAGCTTGCGTCATACGCAATACCGAGTTTCACTAAACAATGATATGCTATTAAAATATTATTAAAACTAGCCATTATGAATAGTAATAACCACTTTTTGAAAATTTATAAATTTTATTTTTCAAAATGGACTTCATTTTTGGATTCGGAATATCAAAATTAGCCTAGGGTGAAATTTTGGTATTTTTCTGAAAACTTTCAATTTTTGATGAATAGTGAAACCACTAAGTGGTAGTTAAAAAACTGAATTTTTCATAAAACTTAATTTTACCGCTTCTGTGAGTGGAATTTCGAAAATCCGAGAGACACGGTTGATGTTAGTAAGTAATATGTGGTTCAATGAGATGAAAATAATTTTTTGGTGAACAATAACTTTTTACTTTTTTTTACCACGGTTAAAAGTAAATAGGGTAATTAAGGGTAAAAATGATATTATTATTACCCTAACACATGTCATAATTTTATTGGACAAGTTTAATTCGACCAAAAACAACCTTAGGAATAAAATATGACCATTTAGGCCCACTTGGATTAGATTAGGACATTTATTATTAATTTATTTAAAGAAGGGTTAAAATAGTTAAAATCAAAGTTTAATAAGTAAATCATTTTTAATATGGGGTTATACATAAGATAAATTAGACTATAAATATTAATTAGAAAGATAAAAAGATTTCCTACATAATGGTATTTTATTTGTAATTTTTAGACATTAAATAAGTTAATTTATTTATGACACAAAGATGATGCAGTAATTATCCTATTAATGAAATATTGACATAATTGATGTTATAAACACAAAAATAAATTTAATTTGACACTTTTTATGAATTATAATAATTTTATAGATTAATATGACATGTTAGTATTGATTTAATTAACTTTTTTCGAACTAATCATTCTGTTATGATTTTCACAAAAATTAATTACTAAATAGTGTCAAAATTGACATAAAATAGTTTTTAAAACAAATATTATATTAGTAATTGTTATTTTATTCCTAAAAATCTAAGGTTCGGCCAAATGACTTAGATAAGGTTATATATATTAATAATAAACAACTTGGGGTTCGTTTGGCTGCTTATATTAAGTTTATTAACCTTATAGTATAAGAACACAAGAAGACACGGTAAAAGTAAAATTATTTAACTTAATGTTAAATCTACATGATAAGGTTAAAATTGGAACCTAAACTTGTCTAAATTCTATTGGATGAGAGGATTTCGACCCATAAACACCTTATCCTCAAAATAAATCAATTTGGAGCTATTTAAAACCGAACTTTACTTTATAATAAAATAATATTTTTTGTTATTCCAAAGGTGCCCCTCTCCTCCCTTATAAAAGGGCACCTCATCCCTCTCTTCCTCACACCACTTTGAGCCTTCAAGCTCGGCCAAACCATGCCACTTTCTCCTCTCCACTTCCCTAGAGACATCCTAGAGGTTCTGGTCTTCTTAAAAGACCTATTTTAGTGCCCTAAAAGGAGGTCTCAAAGAAGCACTTCAAAGAAGGGGTAATGTCCGTTACCAATTCTTTCATCTTTATTTCTTCTTCCACTTCTTATTCATTAGTTGTTTCATTATGAAGTAATAAAATAAGTATCACTCATATAATGATATGTTATTATAAGTATGAAACAAACCTATTTCACCATCTACCCATCCTACGTAAAAAGAAATCACCGCGCGTGCGTACGTACGGAATACCGTCTCCACGCAGTGGTGTAATCTATTTTCCACCACCACCTTACTTGGATGGGTATAATGGTGTAAATAATGAATATATTTGACTATTATAAAGTGATAATAATTCTTAAATAGTATACATACACTCCAATACAATTCCACGATCATAGGAACGATATCATCACTCGTCCATACGTACGGAATATCGTCTCCACGATGTGATGCGACTCATTCTACATGATCTTCATTTCATAATGATTATATAGATGAATTGAATTAATGAATATGATATATATTACACTAATACCATTCTGGAAATGAGGTATCTATAACCTAAAGAGAAGAATAAGAATTTATTCGACAAAACACGCATAAGAACAAAAAGTTATAAACACCCGAATAACAAGTAGCAATGAAATATTACTACTAAGAAGCTAAGAATATGACCAAATATGATATCATAAAAATAAGTATGATTATGGAATAAGTCAATAACATTATTTAAATCATTATACAGGAGGTTCAGACACGTACAAAGTATATCGGACCTAAGGTAAGGGAAATATCACAATCTCATTTTTATCCGAGATTGTTTATACTTCGGATTTTACTGGGGTGTATTTTATCATCCACATCCATGTTTCCTCAATATGTAATATTATTTCCATCCACCTAAAATTGTTTAAATCCAATTTTACCCTTCGTTGAGTTTTTAGTAAAAGATATGAAATGAATATTTTGTCGTTTTTCATACGAGGTACTTTTTGACTTTTCCGACAAAAGTACGAGAAGAATGTTTTTTTAACTTATACGGTATGAATGGATTTTTAAAACATTATTTCCAAGAAGATTCTCCTACAAGTTCTCAAGTTTATTTTTAATCAACTTCTTTTAGATTAAAATTGTATGACATGTTAAGAAAGGGAAAATGTTTTTGAAGTAGAAAGGATATTTTCCTCAAGAATGGAGTTCAAGTGTTTTATCAAAATTATTTTCTATATAAGATAATATAGGGTTCTGTTTCTATCCCTATTATTACATTGATTTGATTATGTTGTGATGGAATTATTTTTATGAATTCCTTTATCTTATATAAATTGTTTTATGATGTCATGATGTTTAAAATTCCCATTTTTATTACATGGGTTATGCAATGATGTTTGGTTTATGATTTTGTGGCACACATAAGAATGGTATCATTATGAGATGGGTGGGACCTATATATCCCTCCAATGCATTGGGTAAAGATTTTATATCTCATGAGATATACATGGCTGGAACGGTAGGTTATACTGGTTCAGTGAAACAGGACTGAAACGAGGGTGACTCGGTTCAGAAATAGACTTTGTCCACTAAGATAGTCGTGGAAATGAGTCTTGACTAATAAGATATGATTCTCTATGATTATGTGTGTATGACACAAAGTTTCATGTTTTAAGTTATGATTATTGGGATTTCATTTCACTACTATGATTTATCCCATGTTATGAAATTATGCTCCCTTTTGTAGGTTAGGATTTCCAAAATGTTATGTTCTTATGAATATTATGTGATTGATATTTCTTTTGTTTATCCTTACTGAGCATTTGAGCTCACCCTTTTGTATGTTTTATTTCCCCAGGTCAGGAAGAAGGTTATTAAGTAGAATATGCCAAAAAGGAACTCTAGATATGATGAAATAAATGGGAGGCAAAGTAGATGCTTTATGAACCAGTTGTTTATGTTTCCCAGTTTCTAAAGACACTATACCTATACGGTCCTTTCTTGGTTTTGTTATATGTTGTAATAAGTGTGCTTCAATTCTGAAGTAATAACAATGTATGTAAAGTATGGGTCGTTATAGTTGGTATTAGAGGAAAGGTATAGTCAACCGTTGGAAACTAGGATGTGAAAGCCTTAGTAAGAACCCTAAGGATAAGTCTAAGCATAGAACACAATCTTAGTGTTTTAGAAATGGCCATGAATAACCTAGGATAAGACCTTAAGTGTGAAATTTTATTCTATATTATGTGGTTTTCCTATTATAATTAGTGTTTCTCACACTATTCTTCTTGGTTTTAGTCAATGGCTGGAACCCGAAGGAACCATGTTAATGCGGAATGCGACGGCCAATGCAATGATTGTCCCCCTGAGCAACCAAACGTTATGGGAGCTGGAATGAAAAATCTTGTAGCCATGCTCACACAACTTTCTCAAGCTATGAATCATGCAGGACATCCAAACGAGCAATGGAAGGAGCAACATTCTGTTGAATCCTTCATGAGACAACGTCCACCTTCATTCAGCGGGTCTACTGATCCATTAGTTGCTGAACAATGGATTAGTACTATTGAAAAGATATTTTCAGTTCTTCAATGTTCTGAGCATGATAAAGTCATCTTAGTAGTGTATCGTTTGGAAGGTGATACTAATCAATGGTGGAATCTTATTAAGAATATGAGGCAAAGGGATGAAATTGAGTCCATGGAATGGGACAAGTTCAAGAACTTATTTTTCAACAAGTACTTCCCTCGTATTCTCCGAACAAATATGGAGAAAGAGTTTCTTGAACTGAAGCAAAAGGATGATGAATCTGTTGGTACCTATAAAGCAAATTTTACAAGACTTTCAAGGTACTCTTCTGGTATTATTATCCAACCTGAGAGTAAGATCGATCGATTCTTTAGTGGCTTAAAACCAAGTCTTCGAAGGGCCTTAGCCATAAGGGACTTCAATAGCTACGAGGAAATCGTTCGATGTGCTCTCAAAGTTGATATGGAGATTGGAGTAACCCATCAGTCATATGGGCTTGATAAGAAGAGGAAAATGGAATTCAAAGGAAAATATAAAGAGCACACTGAAAAGAAGATGAGATTTCCCTTATGCTCAAACTGTGGAAAGAAACATGGAGGGAGTTGTCTTAAAGGGACAAGTAAATGTTTCAAATGTGGAAAGGAAGGTCATAGGGCATTTGAATGCCGCGATGATGGGAAGAAGATGTCTAATGATGCAAAAAAAGGAAGGGATACACAGAATGAACCTACTACACTTCAATGTTTCAAGTGCAAGGAGATGGGACATTATGACAATAAATTCTCTAATCCAAGGGTTGATGATGATGGTCGATGTAAACAAACTCTTAAGGCTAAAGACAAAGGAAAGTCACATGCAATTTCTATCAGCGATGTGGAGTACGATAACGATGTGGTGAAAGGTACACTTACCATCCACTCTAAAGTAGAAAATGTTTTCTTTGATTCTGGATCCACCCACTCCTTTATTTCTGAATAATTTTATAAGGGTATCACCGTATTACCTCAACAATTAGATGTTGAGTTAGCTGTGACAACACCTAATGGCACAACAGTCGCATCAAAAGTTTATAATTCTTCTCCGATTGAAGTTTGTGGGAAAGTGATTCCTGCAAATCTTGTGATCCTTCCTATAGTGGGATTTGATGTGATTCTTGGCATGGATTGGCTTTCTCTACATGGAGTTCATATCAATTGCCAAAGAAGGGAAGTCACATTTCATATTCCAGATCAATCTATGATCGTCTATCAATGCAAGGATGAACATAACCTTCCAGTGGAAATTTATTCCATTTTATGGGTATTGATTCCGCTAAATGAAGGTTATTTATCTCAAATGGTTGGTGAGAAACACATGATTAAGAATATTCCCATTGTACGGGAGTTTGATGATGTATTTCCGGAGGAATTACCGGGTCTTCCACCAAATCGTGAAGTTGAGTTTTCAATAGAACTCATACCGGGTGCTTTTCCTATTTCAAAGACACCTTATAGAATGGCCCCAATTGAGTTGCAGGAATTGAAGAAGAAACTCCAAGAGAATCTTGATAAGGGGTTAATAACCCCTAGTGCTTCACCTTGGGGAGCACCTGTTCTGTTTGTTAAGAAGAAAGATGGATCAATGAGACTCTGCATTGATTATCGAGAACTTAACAATATTACTATCAAGAACAAATATCCTCTCCTGCGCATTGATGAACTATTTGACCAACTATGCGGAGCTCAATACTTTTCCAAGATTGATCTTTGTTCAGGGTATCATCAATTAAGGGTCAAAAGGGAGGATATACCAAAGACGGATTTCCGTACAAGGTATGGACACTATGAATTTATAGTGATTCCATTTCGTCTTACTAATGCCCCTGCTATCTTCATGGATCTAATGAATAGAGTCTTTAGAGACTATCTTGATCAGTTTGTAGTAGTCTTTATAGATGATATTCTTGTCTATTCAAAGAGAAAGGAAGAAAATGAAGATCACTTGAGAATTATATTGAAGACCCTGAGAAAGGAGAAGCTTTATGCCAAATTTACCAAGTGTGAATTTTGGCTTCAAAAAGTTGCATTTTTGGGTCACATAATATCAAAGGAGGGGATATCTGTGGATCCATCAAAAACAGAGGTTATCGAAAGATGTTTGAGACCAACAACAGTAACCGAGATCCGAATTTTTCTTGGTTTGGATGGATATTATCTAAGTTTTGTGAAAGATTTTTCACGATTATCTAATCCACTCACCAAGTTGACTCAGAAAGGAGTTAAGTTTGTTTGGACGGAGGAATGTGAAGAGAATTTCAAGGAGTTGAAAAGAAGGTTATCCAGTGCACCTATGCTCACACTGCCTTGTAGTGGAGAATGGTTTGTGATCTACAGTGATGCATCCAAGAAGGGATCGAGGTGTGTTCTTATGCAAAATGATATGGTGATAGCTTATGCCTCATGAAAGTTGAAAATACATGAGCAAAATTACCCAACTCATGATTTGGAGTTAGCTGCAGTAATCATTGCATTAAAGATTTGGAGGCATTATCTTTATGGAGAAAGGTGTGACATTTATACTGATCATAAAAGTTTAAAGTATATTTTCACACAAAAGGAGCTGAATATGCGCCAAAGAAGATGGTTGGAGCTGATTAAGGATTACGACTGCTCAATCCATTACCACCCTGGGAAAGAAAATAAGGTGGCAGATGCATTAAGTTGACAAGACCATGCTAGTTTATCCATGATGAGGATCACAAAAGATCTAATATTTATGGATTTACAAAGGATGGATCTTGGAATTATAATGAAAGGGGAAAAATCGTATCTTTCTCAAATGAATGTTCAACCATCTATACATGTGAAGATTAAAGAGGCACAGAAAGAAGATGTCGAGTTACAAAAGAAGGTGAGATATGTTCCTGAATTCATCCTTGATTGTGATGGGATAATAAAGTTCAGGAATTGGGTTTGTGTTCCTCCCATCCCCAAATTAAAGGAGCTGCTGGATGAGGCTCATAGTTCTTCATTATCTATTCATCCTGGAAGCACGAAGATGTATAGGTACCTGAAAGAATACTTCTGGTGGGATGGCATGAAAAGAGATGTTGCTGAATATGTCTCTCGATGCTTGGTTTGTCAACAAGTTAAAGCTGAGAGACAGAAGTCTAAGGGGATGTTACAACCATTACCCATACCCGAATGGAAATGGGAAAACATCACTATAGACTTTGTCACAGGACTTCCTAAAACATCCAAAGGCAATAATGCTATCTGGGTCATAGTTGATCGTCTTACAAAATCTGCACACTTCATTTCTATTAGAGAGGATTTGTCTCTGGATCAGCTTTCCAGGATATATGTAAAGGAAGTGGTAAGATTGCATGGAGTGCCACTTTCTATTATATCTGATCAGGATCCGAGATTTACCTCGAAGTTCTGGCGAAGTCTTCAGCATACTCTGGATACAGAGTTGAGTTTTAGCACTGCTTATCATCCTCAGACAGACGGTCAGTCTGAGAGAACAATTCAAACTCTAGAAGATATGTTGAGATCTTTCTCTATGGATTTCAAAGGTGGTTGGGATCAACACCTAACTTTGGTGGAATTTTCTTATAATAATAGCTTTCACTCCAGTTTTCAGATGGATCCTTATGAAGCTCTCTATGGAAAAAAATGCAGGACTCCAACTTGCTGGGATGAAGTTGGGGAAAGAAAGCTATTAGGACCCGATCTCGTTGATGAAATGGCAGAAAAGGTCAGATCTATTCAACAACACATAAGAGCAGCTCAGAGTCGACAGAAAATTTATGCCGACAACCGAAGAAAAGACCTAGAGTTTGAAGTGGGTGATAAAGTGTTCTTACGAATATCTCCCTGGAAGAGGGTTATGAAATTTGGAATGAAGGGAAAGTTGAGCCCTAGATATATCGGTCCTTTCGAAATACTGGATCGTGTTGGGAAGGTAGCTTACCGATTGGTGCTTCCACCAAATCTCTCCCAAGTTCACGATGTGTTCCATGTATCTATCCTGATAAAGTACATACCTGATCCTTCACATGTACTCAGCTCAGAAGTTATACCGCTGGAGTAAGATCTTTCTTATGAAGAACAACCGATAGAGATTCTGGATCGTAGCGAAAAAGTCCTACGAAACAAGACCACTCGATTGGTGAAAGTTTTATGGAGGAACCACCAATTAGAAGAAGCTACATGGGAGCTTGAGGATATGATGAGGGAGAGGTATCCTCATCTGTTTGTTACAAAGTGACGAATTTCGAGGGCGAAATTCATTTTAAGGGGGTTAGAATATAACACCCGAGACTTTTATGTTATATAAATCATCAAAGGAATATTTTTCTACACACAACAATTACTTGGCTTGCTTTACATGAAATCGCGACCATCCTCGATAGCTTGCGTCGTACGCAATACCGAGTTTCACTAAACAATGATATGCTATTAAAATATTATTAAAACTAGCCGTTATGAATAGTAATAACCACTTTTTGAAAATTTATAAATTTTATTTTTCAAAATGGACTTCATTTTTGGATTCGGAATATCGAAATTAGCCTAGGGTGAAATTTTGGTATATTTCTGAAAACTTTCAATTTTTGATGAATAGTGAAACCACTAAGTGGTAGTTAAAAAACTGAATTTTTCATAAAACTTAATTTTACCGCTTCTGTGAGTGAAATTTCGAAAATACTAGAGACATGGTTGATTTCATTAAGTAAAATGTGGTTCATTGAGAAGAAAATAATTTTTTGGTGAATAGTAACTTTTTACTTTTTTTTACCACGGTTAAAAGTAAATAGGGTAATTAAGGGTAAAAATGATATTATTATTTCCCTAACACATGTCCTAATTTTATTGTAAAAGTGTAATTCGACCAAAAACAACCTTAGGAATAAAATATGACCATTTAGGCCCACTTGGATTAGATTAGGACATTTATTATTAATTTATTTAAAGAAGGGTTAAAATAGTTAAAATCAAAGTTTAATAAGTAAATCATTTTAATATGGGGTTATAAATAAGATAAATTCGACTATAAATATTCATTAGAAAGATAAAAAGATTTTATACATAATGGTATTTTATTTGTAATTTTTAGACATTAAATAATTTAATTTATTTATGACACAAAGATGATGCAGTAATTATCTTATTAATGAAATATTGACATAATTGATGTTATAAACACCAAAATAAATGTAATTTTACACTTTTTATGAATTCCACTAATTTTCGAGATTAATATGACATGTTATTATTGATTTAATTAACTTTTTTTGAACTAATCATTCTGTTATGATTTTCACAAAAATTAATTACTAAATAGTGTCAAAATTGACATAAAATAGTTTTTAAAACAAATATTATATTAGTAATTGTTATTTTATTCCTAAAAATCTAAGGTTCGGCCAAATGACTTAGATAAGGTTATATATATTAATAATAAACAACTTGGGGTTCGTTTGGCTGCTTATAGTAAGTTTATTAACCATATAGTATAAGAACACAAGAAGACACGGTAAAAGTAAAATTATTTAACTTAATGTTAAATCTACATGATAAGGTTAAAATAGGAACCTAAACTTGTCTAAATTCTATTTTATGAGAGGATTTCGACCCGTAACCATCTTAGCCTCTAAATAAATCAATTTTGAGCTATTTAAAACTGAACTTGACTTTATAATAAAATAATATTTTTAGTTATTCCAAAGGTGCCCCTCTCCTCCCTTATAAAAGGGCACCTCCTCCCTCTCTTCCTCACACCACTTTGATCCTTCAAGATTGGACAAACCCTACCAATTTCTCCTCTCCACTTCCCTAGAGACATCCTAGATGTTATGGTCTTCTTCAAAGACCTATTTTAGTGCCCTAAAAGGAGGTCTCAAAGAAGCACTTCAAAGAAGAGGTAATGTCCGTTACCGATTCTTTCATCTTTATTTCTTCTTCCACTTCTTCTTCATTAGTTGTTTCATTATGAAGTAATAAAATCAGTATCACTCATATACTGATATGTTATTATAAGTATGAAACAACCCTATTTCACCATATATCCATCCTACGGAAAAATAAATCACCGCGCGTGCGTACGTACGGAATACCGTCTCCACGCCATGGTGTAATCTATTTTCCACCACCACCTTACTTGGATGGGTATAATGGTGTAAATAATGACTATATATGACTATTATAAAGTGATACTAATTCTGAAATAGTATACATACACTCCAATACAATTCCACGATCATAGGAACGATATCATCACTCGTGCGTACGTACGAAATACCGTCTCCACGATGTGATGCGACTCGTTCTATATGATCTTCATTTCATAATGATTATATAGATGAATTGAATGAATGAATATGATATATATTACACTAATAACATTCTGGAAATGAGGTATCTATAACCTAAAGAGAATAATACAAATTTATTCGACAAAACACGCATAAGAACAAAAAGTTATAAACACCCAAATAACAAGTAGCAATGAAATATTACTACTAAGAAGATAAGAATATGACCAAATATGATATCATAAAAATAAGTATGATTCAGGAATAAGTCAATAACATTATTTAAATCATTATACAGGAGGTTCAGACACGTACAAAGCATATCAGACCTAAGGTAAGGGATATATCACAATCTCATTTTTATCCGAGATTGTTTATACTTCGGATTTTACTGGGGTGTATTTTATCATCCACATCCATGTTTCCTCAATATGTAATATTATTTCCATCCACCTAAAATTGTTTAAATCCAATTTTACCCTTCGTTGAGTTTTTAGTAAAAGATATGAAAGGAATCTTTTGTCGTTTTTCGTACGAGGTACTTTTTAACTTTTCCGACAAAAGTATGAGAAGAATGTTTTTTTAACTTATACGACATGAATGGATTTTTAAAACATTATTTCCAAGAAGCTTCCTTTACAAGTTCTCAAGTTTATTTTTAATCAACTTCTTTTAGTTTAAAATTGTATGACATGTTAATAAAGGAAAAATGTTTTTGAAGTAGAAAGGATATTTTCCTCAAGAATGGAGTTCAAGTGTTTTATCAAAATTATTTTCCATCTAAGATAATATAGGGTTCCGTTTCTATCCCTATTATTACATTGATTTGATTATGTTGTGATGTAATTATTTTTATTAATTACTTTATATTATATAAATTGTTTTATGATGTCACGATGTTTAAGATTCCCATTTTTATTACATGGGTTATGAAATGATGTATGATTTATGATTTTGTGGCACATATAAGAATGGTATCATTATGAGATGGGTGGGACCTATATCTCCCTCTAATGCATTGGGTAAAGATTTTATATCTCATGAGATTGACATGGCTGGAACGGTAGGTTATACCGGTTCAGTGAAACAGGACTGAAACGAGGGTGACTCAGTTCAGAAATGGACTTTGTCCACTAAGATAGTCTTGGCAATGAGTCTTGACTAATAAGATATGATTCTCTATGATTATGTGTGTATGACACAAAGTTTCATGTTTTAAGTTATGATTATTGGGATTTCATTTCACTAATATGATTTATCCCATGTTATGAAATTATGCTCCCTTTTGCAGGTTAGGATTTCCAAAATGTTATGTTCTTATGAATATGATGTGATTGATATTTCTTTTGTTTATCCTTACTGAGCATTTGAGCTCACCATTTTGTATGTTTTATTTCCCCAGGTCAGGAAGAAGGTTATTAAGTAGAATATTCCAAAAAGGGACTCTAGATATGATAAAATAAATGGGAGGCAAAGTAGATGCTTTATGAACTAGTTGTTTATGTTTCCCAGTTTCTAAAGACACTATACCTATACGGTCCTTTCTTGGTTTTGTTATATGTTGTAATAAGTGTGGTTCAATTATGAAGTAAAAACAATGTATGTAAAGTATGGGTCGTTATAGGGTGGGGGTGGGGGTGGGGGTTAGTACAATGGTTTGGGAATAGGTTGTTTCTTCACATCTCCGATATGTTCTTTTTTAATAGGATTTTCATTTTAAATAGATAAATAAAAATACAGGGTTTGTAATATTTTTAAAAAAGGTTCTATAGAAGCATGAACGTCATTCATGATTCTCAATTTCACTTAGAATCATGAACAACATTCATGATTCTCCCTCTTCCACCAAGGAAGCATGATACCCATTCATTCATCCTTGAAAATTTTTATAACAAAATCATGAATAGGATTCATGCCTCCTCACTCCCCAAATCAATAAATAGAGGTACCACCCCCTCCATTTTTAATTGTTTTGGTCTAGATTCTACTGTGAAAAAATGATATATTTCATTCTCTACACATATTTCCACCTTTTAAAAAGGGAAAATTTATAATTTTTTTATTTTTCTTTTATGATATATTTATTTAATATGTATGGATGTATGTATGGATGGATGTATTGAGGTATGCATGTATTAATTATTGTTCTTTAATTGATTTAATTTCCTTATGATTTTTTTATTATTTAATTTAAATTGAATAATTTATTAAATTTAAATATGGTGTTTAAATAATTTAAATTTTATGTAAAAAAAATAATTTATATTTGTGAAACTTTTATTGTTTTAAAAGATGTACATATTTTAAAATTCAAATGCTGAATAAGTAGTTTTGATTATTTTTATATGTATATAAATTTATATATTATATTTAATGTAACATGAAATTAAATTATAATATTCCATAAATATAGGTAAAATAATAATATTTTTATTTAGAAAAATAATGTTTAAAATATATATATAATTATATTTTAAAATATTAATTAAAAATGTTTTTATATTTTAATGTGTATATATGTTGTATTATTTGAATTCAATATTTCAAAATGTAAATTTTTTTAATTTAAATTGTGAATAATTAGATTTTAATATATATATATATATTATATGTAAATTAATATAAATTTAACTTATAATATTTAGAACAAATAGATAAATAAATTAAATCTAATTTAATATATATATAGACACACATTGAATAATTTAAATTTTGAAAAGTTTAATTCCTTCTAAATTTGTATATATATATACTTATCAAATTTTATTAAATTGAACGTAACATAATTTTATAATATTTTATTGGTAAGTGTAAATTATATTAATTTGTTTAATTAAAATTATTATAATTTACTATTAATAATATTTATTTTAGTTTTGTATTATATATGTATATGTATATGTTATATAATTTAAATATCATATTCTAAAATGTATATGAGACATTCATTTAAAATACATCATTAAATAAAAAAAATAGATACATACATACATACATATATCCATATTTGAAAGAATATGGTATAAATATGTGGGTATATATGTATATATTTATTATTTATTAGATATAGTTATAGGTAATGTTATATTATGTGGATCAAATTAAGTATCCCAAAAAAACATGTTAAAACTTTTGTGTGATCACTGACCTTGAGATGAAAGAACAATGTATGGTTGAAATTGCATGTCTTTTTTTGTATATGTGGTTATATAATTGGTAATAATTTCATTTTATTTTACCCATTAATTGCCTAAATTTCATCCCTTTTTCTAATTATGTGTTGTCTAGCATAACCACATGATGCATCCTAAAACCCCAAACCTCCCTACACTTTCATGTGACTATCATTGTGATAAATAGGAATTCAACAAGAGGCCCTCAATAAGAGGTGTTGTTATTTTAATGGAGAATGATCATTTATGAGATCTTTTATCGTAGAGGATCCTTGAGTTACCCCCTATGTTTTGGTTGGTTTATCAAATAATGAAAACCCACATATATATAAAGTCCAATGATCATGACATAGTTATTTAATAATATCTAAATAAAACATTTTTAATATTTCATGATGTAGTATAAATATATGTAATGTTTTATTAAATTTTCATTCTTGGTAATCATTTTATCATCAACATACTTCAATAGTGAGGTTATTCATATCAATTAGAGTTTTATCTTTAGTTTTCCACCAATAATTGGGAAAAATCATCATGATATTATGAATATAAAATAATGTGTTTTATAAAAATTATTTATTAGATATGAATATAGTTAAATTTACAATATGTATAACATAATAAGTAACCCAAAAAACATATTATCAGTGTTTCATGATGACTGATCTTGAGATGATTGTCTAAAGAATGATTCAAATTGCATGTTTTATTTTTATCCAATTATTTAGTTTGTAATAATTGAATGATCTTATGATGCTTGATCAATGTATGATTGAAATTTCAAAGTCTTTTTTATGTATGTTGCTATATAATTTTTAATAATTTCATTTTATTTTCAACATTTATGACCTGCATGCGATCCCATTTTCTAATTATTTAAAGACCTATGTGTTCTTGTGAAAATTTCATGTATCATAAACCCATAGACCACTTTATCATGCATGTGAGTTGAATTATAATAAAAATGAGTTCATCAGGAGGAATTAAACAAGAGGTGTTGATATTTTAAAGGAGACTGATCATTATTGAATCCTAAGATAGTATAGGCTCAAGGAGTTACCCACTTTTTTGGTTTATCAAATATTGGTAAATTAATCCATAGAAAAAGTATCAAGAATAATTCACAATTATTTAATCGTAACTAATTAAACAATATTAAAAATTTGGTGGTGTAGTATATAAAATATTTTTTATAATGTTTTATTGGTAATCATGTCTTCTTCAATATAATACAATGGTGAGTTAATTTTAACCAATCATGGATTTAGCTATAGTTTGCGACCTGAAAGAGTATAAAATGTTCATGAATGTGGGACATTAGATGATGTTCATAAGAAAATTCATAGTACTTTAAAACATAAACCTAAACAACCAGTTAGTTCAATTACATATCAACATATTCAAAAACCTAACCATTTATGGAACATTGAATATCCTTTACTTGATGTTAATGATTGGGTGAATGCATATTTTATGTTCAAGAGACAATTCAGTATTGGTTTAATGGAATTATATGTGATTATTTATGATATTGGTGATGTGTGACCTACTACTATAGAAACATGTTATGTGATACCTATTGAAGTTGGTCCTTCATGACACACTCATTAATTTCCTTCTCATATTACTCTAGTAATAAAAAAATTGAATAATTTTTTCAATGATATTTCTCATTCAAAATCATTTTGAGTTGATGAAGACCTTCTTTCCAAATGAAATTGGTCACTAGGACTTTTACAATGACATTATAGAAGACATGTTAGCCAATAGGGTGGGAGGTCAGGATCACTTAATCCTTTTGGTGGGAATTATTTCCTACATTGGGAATATCTTATATATTTATGATGTATTCATTAATCCATTATTAAAACCTAGGTACGAAACATGTATCCCTTATATTAATAATCAATTATAATCATATATTTATTTTATAATCATATTTATGAATTTGAGGTTATTCATTGATGGATACACATGTATGTATCTTAGGTTCTCCATGAGTGGAACCAATTTGTAAACAAATTAGTGATTATTATGTCATTTAATATTCTAATGTTGGATTTAAGCCATGTTGTGGGGAACTATTGAATTTATCATCATCCAGGGAGAATTTTTTTTCGATGTTAGGATTGGGACCATGAGATGGTATTACTACATACCATTGTGAAAGGAATTAAAACCCATGCAGTTTGGTTACTATTAATGGGATACATCATAAATTTTAATGTTATGGGATGAGGACCAAACTGTTTGGTTTAGCATCATGCAAAAATGATATCTATGCAAAATATTCCTAGTGAAAGACTAGTGTGGGATATACGCTAAAGTGAATTAAGGGACAAGGAGAGGATGTAGCCTCCCATGCTGGATGTAACCCTATAGGGGATATGGCCCAAAGTCGATGAGGGTGAATTTTTGATGTTGGTTTTGAAACTCAAGTATGATTCCTAGATGTGACATTTGGATGGGAATCAAACCCCACATATTTAGGATTTTTGGGGATTACACCAATACATGAGGCCCATGGTTACTTCATCAAGAATGTTTCCTAGTAAAGATGGATGGCTATTATTGGGGCTTAAACTGAGTAGTAGGGACATATTTATTGGATTGGGTTGATCAAACGATCGCCAAAAACCTCTAATCCCAAGTCTAAAACCCTTGTTACCATAGGAATATATAATCAAGAATATTATGAGAACCCCCTTGTTACATAGGTTAATAGTATAACCAAATTTACCACGGGAATATATGATTGAGAAGGCATGATGTTGTTCTTAATACGTTTACCACACTTATATGGAGACTTTGGAAGAGGCCTTATCTTCATAGATTGTGAAGGGGACCATTTATGGCTGAGCGATTTGTGATAGAGGCTGATAGAGAGATTTATTTAGATAGTTCATGTAGGGGTTGAGGGGAGGTCGACCTAGAAAACCATGAGATTTTGTGAATCTTTTTTGGAATTTATTAAATATTTTCTATACTTTTAATTTCACACAATTCTAATGTTATCTCTCATTACATAAAAGCATATATTTGGGCATGCCATAGATGCAACACATAACTTAGCTTTCATGACAGGCAATACTGAGTTTAAATGAAATGTGATGTATTATTAATATAACTATTTAATATGGAAGTTTTTACCTAACCATTGAAATCATGGAAAGGAATATTATTAACTATATTATGAAAATAAATTTCAACCAATTAATTAAAAATTAAAATTAAAACAATTTTTAAATATATGAAATATTTTTCTCAAAAACATTTTTTATGTAATCAAACAAGTCTTAACTCAATAATTTAATATAACCAATTTTGGTGAATTTTTTTAATTAAATTATTGAATTAAATATTCAATCAACTATTTAACATTAATACTATATTTTTTATATACGTGGGATAAGAATAAATGCAAATTTACACAAAAACTGTATTTTTCTAAAAAGTAAATTTGTGGCCTTTTTATGGGTGGATTATTTTAAAAATGATTTATGAAAAATTTATGAAATTAATTTTATAAAATAAACTTAATTTTTAAATAATAATATCCAAATTATATTAGGGTTAAATTTTGGGGGGTTTTTTTTTCTGAAAAGTTTCTTTTTTTGATGAATATTAAAAAAATACTAAATTGTAATTGGGAACTGCCATTTAATTAAATTTATTCATAAGGTTAAATTATATTTTAAATTGTTTTTAATGTTATATCAGTTCAATTATATATAAATTAATCCAATATAGTTTATTTGAATCAATTTCATATTGAATTTGGATACAAAAACATTTCAAAATTTTGAACTTCTCTCCTTAAAAACATGTTGTCCCACTGCTTCTACGGGATTAATATTAAATTAATTTTTTCCACATCAGTGAATTGAATTTGGAAAAATATATTCCAAATTTTGAATCATAATAATTAATAATTTATAATATGTTTAAATTAATTTTTTACCAAAATGAATAGTGAATGTAGTAAAAATTATTTATCATGATTAAGGTAAAAATGGTTTTACAATGTAACTACACATATTTTGATGATAGTGTGGATCATTTAAAAAAAATATAAATTAGTTTAAAATAACTAATAATGATTCTAAATCATGTCAAGTGTTTATTGGGTTCTTCTGGGGCTATCTCGGACCCCAGAGCCCCAAAATGGGAAGAAAAAACTAGGCCGCATGGTTAAGAGAAATCGTGTTGCGCATCCTGTATTGTTTCCATAAACTGTGTTGATAAAGACAGTGGGAACCTCTAGTCCATATGGGTTTTCTAAAACCATGAGACACAAGGTGGATGATCGTTCAATGTTGTAGATATCTTGGGAAGAGCGGGTTTTCATGGTCTGCACATAGTTAGATAAACTGTGTGCCTAATCGTGCAGGGTGCCCCCTTATAATAGTGAATGGTTCACATTTGGCATAAGGTTTGGAAAACCATAAAGACAAACTGTAATCTCATGATATTTAGGGTGAAAATCCCATTTTCCGTCATTAATGATGAATCCTATAATTTCTTTCTTATCCTCCCATTTCAAGTGGTTGTGTGGGTTTATTCCTCCAACAATCTCCCACCTCCCTTGATTTAGGTATTTTGATAACTCTCTAATATGAAGATTGATTCATGATTTGTCGAAGATTTTGGATTCCTAAAGGAGAGCTCTCAATTTATATTGCCTTCAATCTATGTTTATCTTCATTTCTATTACGCTATTTAGGTGCAAGATTTTTTCCCTATTTTCAATGTCTTTTACTATTTCTCAAATTACATCCAACCTACTTCGAATATGAGGCTGATATCAAGAGAGGAGTCATATATGGCCTTGAAGTAGGTGCTATCATCATTTCCCCCCATTAGTTTTCACGTATCGTAGATTCTATGTTGTGCTACATGCTATCTTTTTCTGAGTGTCCCCTTTTTATTGAGTTATTCATATCAAATTTATTAACACACCTAGATACAGTCTCTTTGGTGTTTGATTACTATGTAAAGGATATTGTTCTTACTTATAGACACCCCTTGGATGTTCTTATATGAATTTCCCTTTTCCATTAAATGGTTAAATACCTGAAATGCCTCCTAATAATTTTTCTTGGGATGTAATTGAGTTTTCCCTCTACTATACAAATTTTAAATGAACCCAAGGAACCTTCTAGTTCTTGGACCAACATAATAATGGAATTTACCATATTTGGTAGTTTTTGAATTATTAACGACACCTCCTACATGTTCATGGAATCTTGTAAATAAAATTCCGTAATTTTAGTTAATTGAATAGAATGTATTGAATATTAAGGATTATTCATGATGGTTTACCCTTCCTTATTTATATTAAATTCATTTAATGGAATGGGTTATAAGGGTGGTAAGACCACACCATTTTTTATGATTAATAAATTTCTTGAATTGAATTGTAAATTATTGCATGTTATTGAACTTAATGCCTTATTTATATATATAAATGGGATGGCTGAAAGTGATGAATGGGTGGAAATTCCTCATGCCAATTATAATTATAAATACACCTTTATAGAGGTTTTGGTATGATGGTAAGGGTTCTGTTGAGCATGACAATTTCATGATTCGTTTTATTGGGAGTTCAGCATGATGTCTCACACTATTGACAGTAGTTGGACTATGGGAATGACATGACACATTCCCTGTTCTAGTGTTTACATGATGGTACACTCACCATGTTGATTGATAAGCATGATGCCTCCCACTCACTATGAGATGTAGGGAATATACAATGTTCCTTGAGCTTATAGGATCATTTAGACTAGTTATGGATGTCTGAGTTACGCAATATTCCATCCTACACCTAGTATTCTACGTATATAGCCACTCACATCGAAGCAGAATTGGTTCATAGTGGTGGATTCAATATATAAATAAATACTATATATATATAGATGATATATATATTTATATACTATATATATAATGGATGATCATAAATTCCTTCGACCATGAGCTGAAGAAGGTGGAGCCGTCAGGTGTCCTTTAGGAACCTGAGTGGGTGGTTATTTATTTATTTATAATTTTTAATTAATTACTCATGCATGCATACTATTTAGTTATGAGAGCTACAATGATTACTTCTAGACATCATTTTTGGTGGTATACTAGTAGTTTATCTCACACCTACTCAGGCTACATTTGGTACCTAAGAAGACAATTTCTCTACAGGTTCTGATAAGGGAAAGTTCTATGTTACTGGTATTTGATATGCTTACCTATAGTTGGAGCTTAGGAGAATTTGACTGAGCATGTGTTCAGGATTCTAGTGGAGAATACTTTTTTTCCTTTTGGAATTTTTGTATTTATTTTATAGCATGATGGTATATGTCTATCCCATATTCCCATCTTTCTTATCTACCTGCCATGCATCCATGTACATGAAACTACCATATAGGATTTTGATATTATTATTCAGTTGTTTATTTATCTATTTACACTTCCACATTTTATTATTGTTATTTTTTTTATATATTATTCTATTGTTTTATATTTATGGTTTTATCTGTTGTGCCACTCTGATAAAATTGTATATTCACCCCACAGTATCACTGTTACATCATTGTTACTAGTCGGCAACCTCTGTCATATGGGGAGGTGTGCTTGAGTCCATGTGACCCACCAACTTGGTACATGGGTGAAGTGAATCATGTGCTAGGATTCTAAAAAGTGTTATCATAGAGTTATATTCCTTTTTCTTAATATTTTGGGTATTATAATGGATTAAAGGAGATAAATGAATTTGTAAATGACCCTATGCCTGGACATAGATAACCTAGGAATAGGAGAAACCCAAATTACCTAGGATGTGAAATTATAGTTATTGATTATCTCATTTATAGTTGATACGACTTCACCGTTGGGTGACACACATTTATTATAATGTTATTGATATTGGAATTATTGGAATGATGATTTATTATACCTAGTCTAGATGAAATGAGGGTGTTGTGTCAGTTCATCCAACATATTAGGAATAATAGGACTAATGTGCATTGCATTGTTCCATGCTAAATTTATCTTTACCATGAATTTGACTATTAAATATCAATTGATCCTTGAATATGTTTTTAAATGTGCTAATATTTCTTATAGATATTTAAAAACAAAATTGATACTTAAAGTTACTTCCTTAACCGAACAATGTTTTCCTACTTAGGATTAAGCATACACCTTAAGCAGTTAATTACGGCATGTTGAGCCATGGACCATTGGTATCATGTGTTGGAATGTGTTATGGTGTGGGTTAAATGGATTCTATATTTTGGTTTATATAGACTATGGGACCATATGGATTTTAAATGGTAATACATCTAATTCAATCATTTAAAGAGATTTAAATGTTTAAACATGAACAAAATCAAATAAATATCACTCTTATAAACTAAATTATTATCTTATATATGTGAAACAGAGACCTATACATGATCTTTTACTTAGAAGTGGGTAGTGGGGTACCTATTATGTTCTTATGGACTATTGTGGTCTTTATCTATTACCCATTTCTTGATTTAGGTGGAGGAAGTGGGGCATGATATTTTCCTAGGAAGGTTGTGTACCTATCCTAGTTTTCCATCTGTAACCATTCAATTGATAATATTTCTTATAAGTACTAAATTTGGAATTATATCATCATGGTGCCATGGAAACCTCAAGTCGAACTCCCTGAATGTGGTTAAAACCATGAACCTGGAATGGAGGTCTATGAGCTACCAGTGAATCCTCTAGTAGTGCCACCTGTGGCACCCCTTCCTATTCCTGACATAGGCAGTGAAGCCTAGTTCCGAGAGGGATCTCCTTTTATGGTGAAAAAATATGCAGGGTATTGTTTGACCTACCATGAGTATGGAAGAGTTGACTAAATAATTCTATCATTAGCATCCTTCCACCTTTTTGGGGGATGAAGGACATCAAGCTGCTATTTCGTGGATTGAAGCTATCCTTTCTATATTCAAGAATCCGGAGATGCCTCCTGAGTGGAGGGTAATCCTTGTAGAATATATATTGTGTGATTCTACCAATATTTGGTGGGATGTTATTACCAATTAAAATAAACATCATAACACGGTACAATAATATTTTAATACCATCTTCTAAGATTATTTATTTCCTCAAACTCTATGGGATAATAGAGATAGATAATTCCTAAACCCGAAGTAGGGATGTATGTTCATGATGGAATACTTAGAATGTTTTACTAAGCTGTAGCAGTTTTCGCCGACTCTAGTGGGATATGACCTTATGACCACTAGGCAATTTGATTTTGGGCTAGTGAAAACTGTCTGGTCATAGTTCAATTTCATTCAATTGACGACCATGTTAGAGATAGTCAATCAGGACCTTATCACATATTGAAATTTGAGTGGTGTTGATGGTGAGAGTTAGAGAGCTTCAATACCTAGATTAATTAGTGGCTATTCTTCTAGAAAAAAGAGACATTTTGAGGCTAATATTAGAGGTAATGGAATTTAGAATCCTTATTAAGATAACTTTATGATATTTCCCTAGTGTGGAAAGCTAGGAAATTCTGAACCTCAAAGCTTACAAGATCCGGTGGAATGTAGTGGTTGTGGCAGGATGGGACATAGTTAGAATTTCTGTAGAATCTTTTCATTAGTTACAAATGATATTGTATCTACACCTACTCTATGTGGAGGAGAGGGTCCCGTAGGATCACAATTGGAAAACATCTAGAATACCACCGGTTATTTGGGATATAAGACCCCAGCCTTATACCTTATTTAATATTGAATTAAATGAATAATTCACATTGAGGATCTTTTCAGGTTTATAGTTTTAGAGAATTAGATCTTAAATCATGCATTACATTCCACATTTAAAAAATTGGTTACATAAAAGATAGTATTAATTTTTTCCCATCAACGGAAACATTTTTAAAATAAAACATGGATTTTTTCTTGACACTTCCTTGACACTATCATTATATCATGTACCTTTACCTTGACCTGTGAAAAACATTTCAAAAACATGGGATGAGCATAAAACGCTCAGTAATGGATATAAAAATATGGAAAGGAAACATGAATACATGTAAACATAATAATCAATGAAATCATAATTTACTCATAAAACATAAGCACTTAAACATACCTCATCAAAACATGAATAAATCCTAGAAATCATTGTTACTAGTCGGCAACCTCTGTCATATGGGGAGGTGTGCTTGAGTCCATGTGACCCACTGACTTGGTACATGGGTGAAGTGAATCACGTGCTAGGATTATAAAAAGTGTTATCATAGAGTTATATTCCTTTTTCTTAATATTTTGGGTATTATAATGGATTAAAGGAGATAAATAAATTTGTAAATGACCCTATGCCTGGACATAGATAACCCAGGAATAGGAGAAACCCAAATTACCTAGGATGGGAAATTATAGTTATTGAGTATCTCATTTATAGTTGATACGACTTCACCGTTGGGTGACACACATTTATTATAATGTTATTGATATTGGAATTAATGGAATGATGATTTATTATACCTAGTCTAGATGAAATGAGGGTGTTGTGTTAGTTCATCCAACATATTAGGAATAATAGGACTAATGTGCATTGCATTGTTCCATGCTAAATTTATCTTTACCATGAATTTGACTATTAAATATCAATTGATCCTTGAATATGTTTTTAAATGTGCTAATATTTCTTATAGATATTTAAAAACAAAACTGATACTTAAAGTTCCTTCCTTAACCGAACAATGTTTTCCTACTTAGGATTAAGCATACACCTTAAGCAGTTAATTACGGCATGTTGAGCCATGGACCATTGGTATCATGTGTTGGAATGTGTTATGGTGTGGGTTAAATGGATGCTATATTTTGGTTTATATAGACTATGGGACCATATGGATTGTAAATGGTAATCCATCTAATTCAATCATTTAAAGAGATTTAAATGTTTAAACATGAACAAAATCAAATAAATATCACTCTTATAAACTAAATTATTATCTTATATATGTGAAACAGAGACTTATACATGAACTTTTCCTTAGAAGTGGGTAGTGGGGTACCTATTATGTTCTTATGGTCTATTGTGGTGTTTATCTATTACCCATTTCTTGATTTAGGTGGAGGAAGTGGGGCATGATATTTTCCTAGGAAGGTTGTGTACCTATCCTAGTTTTCCATCTGTAACCATTCAATTGATAATATTTCTTATAAGTACTAAATTTGGAATTATATCATCATGGTGCCATGGAAACCTCAAGTCGAACTCCCTGAATGTGGTTAAAACCATGAACCTGGAATGGAGGTCTATGAGCTACCAGTGAATCCTCTAGTAGTGCCACCTGTGGCACCCCTTCCTATTCCGGACATAGGCAGCGAAGCCTAGTTCCGAGAGGGATCTCCTTTTATGGTGAAAAAATATGCAGGGTATTGTTTGACCTACCATGAGTATGGAAGAGTTGACTAAATAATTCTAGCATTAGCATCCTTCCACCTTTTTGGGGGATGAAGGACATCAAGCTGCTATTTCGTGGATTGAAGCTATCCTTTCTATATTCAAGAATCCGGAGATGCCTCCTGAGTGGAGGGTAATCCTTGTAGAATATATATTGTGTGATTCTACCAATATTTGGTGGGATTTTATTACCCATCAAAATAAACATCATAACATGGTACAATAATATTTTAATACCATCTTCTAAGATTATTTATTTCCTCAAACTCTATGGGATAATAGAGATAGATAATTCCTGAACCCGAAGTAGGGATGTATGTTCATGATGGAATACTTTGCATGTTTTACTAAGCTATAGCAGTTTTCGCCGACTCTAGTGGGATATGACCTTATGACCACTAGGCAATTTGATTTTGGGCTAGTGAAAACTGTCTGGTCATAGTTCAATTTCATTCAATTGACGACCATGTTAGAGATAGTCAATCAGGACCTTATCACATATTGAAATTTGAGTGGTGTTGATGGTGAGAGTTAGAGAGGTTCACTACCTAGATTAATTAGTGGCTATTATTCTAGAAAAAAGAGACATTTTGAGTCTAATATTAGAGGTAATGGAATTTATAATCCTTATTAAGATAACTTTATGATATTTCCCTAGTGTGGAAAGCTAAGAAATACTGAACCTCAAAGCTTACAAGATTCAGTGTAATGTAGTGGTTGTGGCAGGATGGGACATAGTTATAATTTCTATAGAATCTTTTCATTAGTTACAAACGATATTGTATCTACACCTACTCTATGTGGATGAGAGGGTCCCATAGGATCACAATTAGAAAACATCTAGAATACCACCGGTTATTTGGGATATAAGACCCCAGCCTTATACCTTATTTAATATTTAATTAAATGAATAATTCACATTGAGGATCTTTTCAGGTTTATAGTTTTAGAGAATTAGATCTTAAATCATGAATTACATTCCACATTTAAACAAATTGGTTACATAAAAGATAGTATTAATTTTTTCCCATCAATGGAAACATTTTTAAAATAAAACATGGATTTTTTCTTGACACTTCCTTGACACTATCATTATATCATGTACCTTTACCTTGACCTGTGAAAAAAATTTCAAAAACATGGGATGAGCATAAAACGCTCAGTAAGGGATATAAAAATATGGAAAGGAAACATGAATACATGTAAACATAATAATCAATGAAATCATAATTTAATCATAAAACATAAGCACTTAAACATACCTCATCAAAACATGAATAAATCCTAGAAATCATAAGTCATAAACGTAACTTGAGGAATTCATAACATTCTTACGTAGGGAGTAACCCTCTTGGTTACGTTTGGAATACCTATCACAGTATATTCCCAAAATCTCTTCGGAGAAACCTTAATGTTTAACCCCTTCGCGTTACCCAATGCATTGGAGAGCTATATTGGGATCACCCGCCATTAGTTTATCACAGAACCACCCGTCTTCATAACAATGCCCAAGAACCATAACATAATCGTATCACATAAAACATGTATAAAGGAAACATAACATTTCCACATTGCAATAATAATATAACATTTTAAGATATTGAAACAATGAATCCATTCTAAAAACCATTTTACAAACCATTTAAAACATTTAATAAAGATATTTTTGAATCAAAGTGTCTCATACCACATTGAAGATTTTAACATTTTAAACCATTAATATCCATATAAATAAATCCTTAAAACCATTTTTAAAACATGGATATTAATGAGAAATATTTATAAGAATAAATCATTAAAACATTTAAAACGATATTTTAGTTAAAGGGTTTTTAACAAAATGAGAGACACTTGAATAAAATAATCGAGGAATAAAATTTAATCAGAAGATTATAATATTATGAGAATAAAGGGATTCATGATATAATATTACAAAGGACAGTATATACACCATATAAGAGTGAACTAGTTCATAACAACAATGAAGTCTCAATAGAAATGTAAAATGAGATGAAATCCATTATAAAGAAGGTATCCTTAAATTAAGGATAAATCAATCTCATAATTATGTTTGACAAATATAAATACACCCAATATAAGTGGATATTAAGTTTAAAACAATCAAAGGTCATTCACACATATTCAAAGGATGACATATTCTATAACTACATGTTGAACCCAAAGAAATTGGAATTGGGTTAAGAAGTTCCCTTGGTAAAATTCGACAGCCTAATGGCGTCACATCGAATTTTAGAAAAAGAGTTGATGAGAGAGATAAAGGGTATCTCATCATTTGGACATAAAATTTACGACAATAAGGATATATAATAACATATCCCCACATAATAAGATGAAAATTAAAAGACATAACAAAAGAAGTCTTTTACAAAGAGGAGGGTGAAAGGTTCCCATACCGACTTGGGTATCTTTCGAAACATACACCCCCTGAAAGAAGGACAATACAACATTGGTGTAAATACTCCTAAACGAAAGTATATTACACAAAGATTAGAATAATGGGCATTACATATACCACTCAAAGGAAATGGTGGCAAATGTAGCAGAAATCTCTTGGGAATAAAAGTGAGATGAAAAATCCCTTACGAAAACTCGGCAGCCTAACGACGCCAATTAAAACTTCCAAAAATGGATTGATGAGATCAAATAGGGTCTCCCATCATATTAACATAAAATGTACAGAAAGAGGAATATAAAATAACATCCCACAACATAACAAATAGGAGCTTAAAATAAGTGACATAAAGGAGTGTTCTTAAAAAGAAAGAGAGAGGTTGGATCTCTTACGAAAATTCAGCAGCCTAACGGCGCCACTCAAAACTTCCAAAATGGATTGATGACATAAAACAGGGTCTCTCATCATATGAACATAAAAATTACAGTAGGATTAATATAAAATAACATCCCAATCATAAGAAATATTAGCTTAAAAGGAATGACATAAAATAGTGTACTTAAAAAGAAAGAGAGGGGAGGATCCCTTACCTCAAGTCCGACTTGTCTTGTTCGTTTCTTTATATTAATGAATAATAAACTTTGGTCAATTTATTATTGCATAAGGAACTAATTTAAATATTATTATTCAGTTCATATCACATATTATAATTTTATAATAATTTTTTAATAATGTTAGTTCATATCAGACGTTTTTGTCGATGTTTGGTACATGAGTCAAAAATGAACTTGTTTGAAAAATGATTGCCCATGTAGTTATAAGTAAATCATTTACAGAATAGTATTAATGATTAAAATATCATATATATCCAGTAAATATTCATTTTATACTATTCCATATCATTAGGAGGTAAAAACGAAAAGAACCGTTCATGGAGACGGTAGGCCGTACGTACGCATGAACGCTACTTTCATTTTTTTGTCATATTAATTGAATTAAAAATAAATGATATATATATATTATAATTAGAGTATAATATATATGTTATATAGGTCATATATGTTCATTAATTTCATTCTTTATACATTACATGTATTGCATGAACGAGTCACATCACTTGAGGGGGCGGCAGTCCACACTTCCTCATATGAAATTATCGCATTTGCACAAAGTGAAAAGAATAAAGGTATGTTTTAAATATAAAATAAAGAAGCATATAGAAAACATAAATACCATATATATGATATATAAAATACAGTGAAATCATAATGGCCACCTTTAAAGGTGTTAAAATAATATTGAACAATCATCATTTCGTGAGGCAGTAATTCGCCATCCACAGAAATAGTATGTTATTTAACCATTATACGGATGTGTGTGTAAGTGTAGCTCTAATACTTCTTATAAAAACATCCAAGTACATTGAAGATACTGTTTTGTTTTCAAAATAAAGGAATAAAAAAAGTTTAGGGTGTTGGAGAAGAAAAAAAAAACAAAAAAAAAAGACTAGGGAAGACTTTACCTTTAAATCGGGTAACTCTTTTTGATTTGAGATCAAAGGATTCCTTGGAAATACTTCTGCCCAAAGTGAGGCTTCTAGTAGTAATAGTGGGATGTGGAGAGACAAAATGGGTAGGGGTTGGCCGAGCCAAAGGCTTGAGAGGTGTGGTTAAGGTGGTAGAGGTGGGGGCATTTTATAAGAGGAGAGGAGGTGCACTCTTGGAAAGTCTTGAAAGGTAACATTATTATAAAATTAATTTCGGATTTTAAAGGTCCCAGAATTATATATTTCGAGTATAAGATGATAATAGTTCTAAATACACACATCCAAATGGTTTTTGACAAGTCTAGGTCTTAGATTTTACATTATAGTTTTATTTTATTTAAATCGTTAAATAATGAGGTAATCGCTGCATCATCATGTTGTCATAAATAATTTAATTTCTTTAATGTCTAAAAATTATATAAAAACTATCATGATGTAGGAAATATTTTTATCTTTCTAATAAATATTTATAGTCAAAAATATGACTTGTATAACCCCATGTAAAAAGTGTTTTAGTAAAACAACACATGTTTGTGACCTTTTAATTTTAACTTTAAATAAAAAGGTTTTAATGTCATTTTCCTACCAAAGTGGCTCCATGGGGTCCCCAAGTTGACCAATGGATTTTATTGGTCGACCATGGAACATCAAATAAAGGTAGGACATGTGTCAAGGTCATTTCATATTATTAAAACATTATTTTTAGCTTAAATTACACTAATTACCTCTAATCGCTATTAAAAACTTAAAAGTTACTATTCACCAAAAAATTATTTTAATCCCATTGAACCACATTTTACATCCTAATGAAAACCATGTATGTCGTATTTTTGAAATTAAAATCATAGAAGTGGTAAATTTTCATTTAAACGAAAAATCAGTTTTTAAACTACCACTTAGTGGTTTCACTTTTTATCAAAAATTGAAGTTTTTCAGAAAAATACCAAAAATTCACCCTAATCTATATTTGATATTCCGAATTCAAAAATGATGTCCATTTTAAAAAATTCTAAACATATAAGTTGCATTAATTAATTTAATAATCAATTCCCACTGTTAAAACAAATAGTGTGTTTTTAAGAAACAATATCTATTAAAAGATTGACGCTAGTTTAAGTCCAATTTCAAAGTGAAATTAATTACAATGAACACTATTGGATTAAATGGTAAAAATATATTCTAATTTAAATTTAAAAACAATTCAAAAGATAATCTAATAATATAAATAAATTAGATTAAAAATAGGTTTTGAATTAAAATACAACATTTTTCACTATTCATTAAAAAATGAACTTTATCGGAAAAATACCAAAAATTTACACAAAGTAAATTTTGATGTCCCGATTCTAAAGAAAAATTTTATTTTGTCAAATATAACACATAAAATTTTCAAAAAGTGGATTTAAAATAGGTTCTCCATCAAAAGGTTGTTAATCGACCTTTTAAAGAATATTAGAATGTTTACGCTTAAAATTGGATTCATTCACATTTTTAATCCTCTAATATTTATTGTAAAAAGTAAAAATATTTGACAAACATATATAATCATTTTTTAGTTAGTTCTGTTCATTCCCCTCATTACAATGACTAGGTGTTAACTACCATTTAAAATAAAATTATTTTATTATTAGAGTGCAACGTAAGATTTCAAAGGAACTCGTTGTTGCGTATTGGGTAAGACATCGAGCATAGAGTTCCCTTTAAATTAATATTAACATTTTATTTAAAAATAGGGATAAATATAAAAATTTCATATTCTTTATTTACCTGGGGTATTACATCTTTCTCCCCTTTTGGGAATTTCGTCCTCGCAATTTTAAAATTGTGCTCGGAAACATCATTGAAAGTCCCACATCGGAACAAGAGTCGGTAAAACAATCACTTTAAAAGAAAGAAAGAGAAGTACATAGGTCACCCAATATAACCCATACTAGGATTACATGTAGGAAAACATGGATATGAAAGAAAAATCAAAGGGTCATGTTCTGAGGGGGAGTGACATAAAACATGTTTAGGAGAAAGTTAACCACAAGAAAATCACAAACTTGTGGTGGGTTAAACGGTATTCGATTCCCCGGTAGGAAAAGTTAATAGAGAACATTTTTAAGTTAATTTTAATTGAGGAATTTATTTTTGATCTTAAGGAAACATATTTAATTGTTATGTTGACTTTCAACTTTTACTAGATTTCTTACACAAACTCATACTTTCCCCAAATGATGAGTATTTAGGAAGACTTGTTCACACTAAGAGTACTATAATCAACTTATAGAGAATCACCTAATCCACAAAAGAGGACTATATATTTCCCATGTCTTTAGACTATAACCAAAACCAAAACCAAAAAGGTTTTTACAAGATCAGATAATCCAGAAAAGGATAACCCTTTATAAAAAAGATAATCTATTCTTAATCTCCAAAATTTGTCCAAAAAAACCCAAAGTTCAACAAAGACCACAAGTAAACCAAACTAATATTGAAACCCAAATATTTGAAGGATTTAATCACATAGTCTTCCAAGTTAAATCGTATCATTTATCTCCAAACAACATCAGTTGCTCTTAAAGTCTTGTATTGAAAAGTAATTATCCTAATCACATATCCTCCATGATAAGTTAATAATTTCCATAGATAACCCAAAATAAACTTACTCTTAATTCATAAAATCATCTAACTAAAACTAATTAGTCAAACTAACCAGGGACTTCATGTAGTCCAGTGGTAGGCGATAAATACCAGTCACACTTTGGTTGTGGGTTCGATTCCCGCAGCTTTGTCCGACGCGACGGGTTGTCACACGATCTACGTGTTGTACTTTTTATAAAACTCTAAAAATAACCCTAACATATTTTAACGTCAATAGTTTCCTTATACCTCTCATTTTCATCCAAATTTGTTATGATCTCAACATCTTAATTCTTGAAGTCTTATTTTCAGCACCATAAGATAAAATAAAACGATTCCCAAAAAGAATAACAACATACCTTGATCATGGCATCCACTCAGTTTCATTGTCATCTTGCTCACGTAGGTAGAAGTCCCATGCATTAAAACAATGATTTAGGGATCCTTCAAAATCATTTTCTTCCTCCATCCAAATATACCTTGTACAACATGGGTCATATCGGTGTTCACATAAAAACAGTTTTGTAAAATAATCATGTATGACATATAATTCCAAAACATCTCATAAAAAATTATTTCTATAAAATAGTCGGATATAATTTGAGTTGAAAATTTCTATTATTGGTCCTTTTAAAATACCATAAGTATGTGCTGAGAGACTATATTTTAAAAGCAAATATAAATAGGTTGCGCAAGGGTCTCCTTCCTCTGCACCATTTTTAAAATCATAATATGCTTCAAATTCTTGTGATAAGGTAAAATATTTGAAAATACCTTGATAATATTTACCTTTCTTGAAAATATGAGAATACTGTGAAGATAGTATTTTTCTAAAAACAATCCATGATCCACGATGATAATGAGGTATAGTGGAGGTGTTTGATATCTCAAACAACTGCTTGCAAGTGAGTTGTATGCTAGAAAAAGTTTCACAATCATCCGAACATGACTTTGCAATAATTATTGCAAGCATGTCATCAGGAAGAGATAGGAATGTCGTTTGAGATCCTTCTCTTTCCATTTTTAACTGACTTTACTTGACCTGAAAAAATTTATAAAACTAGGATTTAACTAAAATTATAGATATAGGGACTAATCATGTGTCTAACAAATACTCTTAATCCCTAAAGTTGTCTAAACCAACCTCTGATACCAACTATAAGACCCCAGCCTTATACCTTACTTAATATTTAATTAAATGAATAATTCACATTGAGGATCTTTTTAGGTTTAGAGTTTTAGAGAATTAGATCTTAAATCATGCATTACATTCCACATTTAAACAAAGTGGTTCCATAAAATATGGTATTAATTTTTTCCCATCAACGGAAACATATTTAAAATAAAACATGGATTCTTTCTTGACACTTCCTTGACACTATCATCATATCATGTACCTTTCCCTTGACCTGTGAAAAATATTTCAAAAACTTGGGATGAGCATAAAACTCTCAGTAAGGGATATAAAAATATGGAAAGGAAACATGAATACATGTAAACATAAGAATCAATGAAATCATACTTTACTCATAAAACATAAGCACTTAAACATACCTCATCAAAACATGAATAAATCATAGAAATCATAAGACATAAAGGTAACTTGAGGCATTCATAACATTCTTACGTAGGGATTAACCCTCTTGGTTACGTTTGGAATACCTATCACAGTATATTCCCTAAATATCTTCATAGAAACCTTAACGTTTAACCCCTTCGCGTTACCCAATGCATTGGAGAGCTATATCGGTCTCAACCGCCCTTAGTTTATCACAGAACCACCCATCTTCATAACAATGACCAAGAACCATAACATAATCGCATCACATAAAACATGCATAAAGGAAACATAACATTTCCACATTGAAATAACAATATAACATTTTAAGATATTGAAACAATGAATCCATTCTAAAAACCATTTTCAAAACCATTTAAAACATTTAATAAAGAGATTTTTGAATCGAAGTGTCCCATACCACATTGAAGCTTTTAAAATTTTAAACCATTAATATCTATATAAATAAATCCTTAAAACCATTTTGAAAACATGGATATTAATGAGAAATATTTATAAGAATAAATCATTAAAACATTTAAAACGATATTTTATTTAAAGGGTTTTTAACAAAATGAGAGACACTTGAATACAATAATTGAGGAATAAAATTTAATCAGAACTTTATAATATCATGATAATAAAGGGATTAATGATATAATATTCCAAAGGACAATATATACACCATATAAGAGTGAACTGGTGCATAACAACAATGAAGTCTCAATAGAAATGTAAAATGAGATTAAATCCCTTATAAAGAAGGTATCCTTAAATTAAAGATAAATCAATCTCATAATTATGTGTGAAAAATATAAATACACCCAATATAAGTGGATATTAAGTGTAAAACAATAAAATGTCATTCACACATATTCAAAGGATGACATATTCAATAACTACATGTTGAACCCAATGAAATTGGAATTGGGTTAAGAAGTTCCCTTGGTAAAATTCGACAGCCTAACGACGTCACATCAAATTTTAGAAAAAGAGTTGATGAGAGAGATAAAGGGTATCTCATCATTTGGACATAAAATTTATGACAATAAGGGTATATAAGAACATATCCCCACATAATAAGATGAAAATTAAAAGATATAACTAAAGAAGTCTTTTAAAAAGAGGAGGGTGAAAGGTTCCCTTACCGACTTGGGTATCTTTCGAAACATACACCCCATGAAAGAAGGACAATACAACATTGGTGTAAATAATCATAAACGAAAGTATATTACACAAATATTATACTAATGGGCAGTACATATACCACTCAAAGGAAATGGTGGAAAATGTAGCATAAATCTCTTGGGAATAAAAGTGAGATGAAAAATCCCTTACAAAAACTCGGTAGCCTAACAACGCCAATTAAAACTTCCAAAAATGTATTGATGAGATCAAATAGGGTCTCTCATAATATTAAAATAAAATTTAAAGAAAGGGGAATAAAAAATAACATCCCCCGACATAACAAATAGGATCTTAAAATAAGTGACATAAAGGAGTGTTCTTAAAAAGAAAGAGAGAGGTTGGATCTCTTACGAAAATTCGGCAGCCTAACGACGCCACTCAAAACTTCCAAAATGGATTGATGAGAGAAAATAGGGTCTATAATCATATGAACATAAAAATTACAGTAGTATTATTATAAAATAACATCCCAATCATAAGAAAGATGAGCTTAAAAGGAATGACATAAAATAGTGTACTTAAAAAGAAAGAGAGGGGTAGGATCCCTTACCTCAAGTCTGACTTGTCTTGTTCGTTTCTTTATATTCCTGAATAATAAACTTTGGTCAATTTATAATTGTCTAAGGAACTCCTTTAAAGACTATTCTTCAGTTCATATCACATATTATAATGTTATAATAATTGTTTAATAATGTTAGTTCATATCAGACGTTTTTGCCGATGTTTGGTACATGAGTCAAAAATGAACTTGTTTGAAAAATGATTGCCCATGTAGTTATAAGTAAATAATTTCCAGAATAGTATTAATGATTAAAATATCATATATATCCAGTACATATTAATTTTATACTATTACATATCATTTGGAGATAAAAATGAAAAGCACCGTTCATGGAGACGGTAGGCCGTACGTACGCATGAACGCTACTTTCATTTTTTTGTCATATTAATGGAATTAAAAATAAATGATATATATATATATATATTATAATTACAGTATAATATATATGTTATATAGTTCACATATGTTCATTAATTTCATTCTTTATACATTCCATGTATTGCATGAACGAGTCACATCACTTGAGGGGGCGGTAGTCCACACTTCCTCATATGAAATTATCGCATTTGCACAACGTGAAAAGAATAAAGGTATGTTTTAAATATAAAATAAATAAGCATATAGAAAACATAAATACAATATATATGATATATAAAATACAGTGACATCATAATGGCCACCTTTAAAGGTGTTAAAAGAATATTGAACAATCATCGTTTCGTGAGGCAATAATTCGCCATCCACAGAAACAATATGTTCTTTAACCATTAGACGGATGTGTGTGTAAGTTTAGCTAGAATCCTTATTATAAAAACATCCAAGTACATTGAATATACTTTTTTTTGTTACAAAATAAAGGAATAAAAAAAGTTTATGGGGTTGGAGAAGCAAAATAAAACAAAATAACACTAGGGAAGACTTTACCTTTAAATCGGGTAACTCTTTTTGATTTGGGCTCAAATGCCTCCTTGGAAAGACTTCTGCCCAAAGTGAGGCTTCTAGGAGTAATAGAGGGATGTGGAGAGACAAAATGGGCAGGGTTTGGCTGAGCCAAAATCTTGATATGTGTGGTTAAGGTGGTAGAGGTGGGGGCCTTTTATAAGAGGAGAGGAGGGGCACTCTTGGAAAGTCTTGAAAGGTAACATTATTATAAAATGAATTTCGGATTTTAAAGGTCCCAAAATTATATATTTAGGGGATAATATGATAATAGTTCTAAAGAAACACATCCAATATGTTTTTGACAAGTTTAGGTCATATATTTTACATTATCTTTTTATTTTATTTTAATCATTAAATAATGAGGTAATCGCTGCATCATCATGGTGTCATAAATAATTTAATTTCTTTAATGTCTAAAAATTATAAAAAAAATATCATGATGTAGGAAATATTTTTAGATTTATAATGAATATTTATATTCAAAAATATGACTTGTATAACCCCATGTAAAAAGTGTTTTAGTAAAACAACACATGTTTGTGACCTTTTAATTTTAACTTTAAATAAAAAGGTTTTAATGTAATTTTCCTACCAAAGTGGCTCCATGGGGTCCCCAAGTTGACCCATGGATTGTATTGGTCGACCATGACTCAACCAATAAGGGTAGTACACGTGTCAAGGTCATTTCATATTATTAAAACATTATTTTTACCTTAAATTACACTAATTACCTCTAATCGCGATTAAAAACATAAAAGTTACTATTCACCAAAAAATTATTTTAATCCCATTGAACCACATTTTACATCCTAATGACAACCATGTTTTTCAGATTTTTGAAATTCAAATCACAGAAGTGGTAAAGTTTCATTTAAACGAAAAATCAGTTTTTAAACTACCACTTAGTGGTTTCACTATTCATCAAAAATTGAAGTTTTTCAGAAAAATACCAAAAAATCACCCTAATCTATATTTGATATTCCGAATTCAAAAATGATTTCCATTTTAAAAAAATTCTAAACATATAAGTTTCATTAATTAATTTAATAATCAATTCCCGCTGTCAAAACAAATAGCATGTTTTTAAGAAACAATATCTATTAAAAGATTGACGCTAGTTTAAGTCCAATTTCAAAGTGAAATTAATTCCAATGACCACTATTGGATTAAATGGTAAAAATATATTCTAATTTCACTTTAAAACCAATTCAAAATATAATATAATCATATAAATAAATTATATTAAAAAGAGGTTTTGAATTAAAATACAACATTTTCACTATTCATTAAAAAATGAACTTTATCGGAAAAATACCAAAAATTTACACAAAGTAAATTTTGATGTCTTGATTCTAAAGAAGAATTTTATTTTATCAAATATAACACATAAAATTGTCAAAAAGTGGATTTAAAAGTGGTTATCCATCAAAAGGCGGTTAATTGACCTTTTAAAAAATATTAGAATGTTTACGCTTAAAATTGGATTCATTCGCATTTTTAATCCTCTAAAATTTATTGTAAACAGTAAAAATATTTGAGAATCATATATAACCATTTTGTAGTTAGTTCTGTTCATTCCCCTCATTACAACGGCTAGGTGTTAACTACCATTTAAAATAAAATTATTTTATTACTAGAGTGCAACGTAAGATTTCAAAGGAACTCGTTGTTGCGTATTGGGTAAGCCATCGAGCATAGCATTACCTTTAAATTAATATTAACATTTTATTCAAAAATAGGGATAAATATAAAAATTTCATATTCTTTATTTACCTGGGGTGTTATATGGGATGAGGAGGGGGTCAAGGTAGAGGTATTCAGAATGATGATTCTCAACACCAGTTGAGCGGGCTTGACCAGTGCAGTTAGGTAGTGACTTAGGACCATGGTACAAGCTAGTTACAAAAATTCCAGCCTATGCAAGAGGATCAGAGTGTTATACCTTTTACTATTTGAGGTACTATTATAGTACCATCCAAATTAGTTTCTTATTTATTTAACATGGAAACTTATCAATCATTTATATCTGAGACTATTGCGGAGAGTATGGGTCAGGCCTCAAGATCAAACACTTATATGGAGTTATGATTATTAATACCTTGTTGGGTATCTGATCAGAGGGTGTTCTCTTTTGTAAGTATTTCCCCTGTCACAACCCATCCCCTGGGACCTGTTCCGTGACTACCCCAAGCCCGCCTTCCATAGGCCAGGGGCTGACGACTAGCACCGAAAGACGTATTCCCCAAAAAAACCTGGAAGGAATTGCCTTTATATCCTGTAAATACACCCAACCAAGCACACAACAAGATATGAACACAATTAAACTGAATAGAAAAAAGAGTGTGTATAGTATGTAAAAGGGTCAGGAATACAAGCATAACTAGAAAGTACAAGAAAACTTGAAATTACAAGTAAACTAAAATAGCTTCTGTGAACACCCACCAAGGATCCTTCCTAAAGGGTAGGTACAACTCTCGAACAGTCATCTCTGTGGTATGCCTCATCTAGGTCCACCTCTGACCTACCTCTAGTCCTGGTACTCTCGTCCATAGTCAACGTTGTCCGTCGTCTACACCGAACACAACAAGGTGCGTGCGTAGCCCATTCAGGGTTGAGTATAATGATACTCAGTAGGGATCCTGAGACCCTCAAAGGTCTCACAAAATTCACAAAGGATAAACCAAAAATCATAAAAACAACTGTCAACCCTACTTAGGTATATGCCCATACATATACCTAAGTTATCAAGTATGCCCATCTCATTCGTGAGGAAACACAAGGCCCAACTCATCAGCTCAAAGCTCAACTGTTCCACGAAGGAAAGAATACCATGAAGGTAACACCACAAAGGTAAGTACCACAAAGGTAACACCACATAGAAGAATACCACATAGGTATCACCATGAAGGAAAGTACCACACATGTATGCCACATAGAAGAATACCACAAGGTATTATCATGAAGGAAAAGACTCAGCTCCCACTAGGTATAACTTAGGTACAGTAGTAGAGATGATTAGATGTAACTACTGAATCATCTTACTCTGTTAAGAGGCAGACCCATATAAGATCCTAAATCATCAGACCCACACAGGATCCTAGTACATCATTAGACCCATATAGTATCCTAGTACATCATTAGACCCATACATGATCCTAGTAAATCGTCAGACCAATATAGGATCCTAGTACATAAGACCGACAAAGGATCCTAGTACATCATCAGACCCATAAATGATCCTAGTACATCATCAGACCCACACAGGATCCTAGTACATCGTTATACCCACACATGATCCTAGTACAACAGACCCACACAAGATCCTAGTATATCATCAGACCCACATAGGATCCTAGTAAATTGTCAGACCCACACAGGATCCTAGTACATCGTCAAACCCACACAGGATCCTAGTACAACAGACCCACACAGGATCCTAGTACATCATTAGACCCACACAGGATCCTAGTACATATTCAGACCCACACATGATCCTAGTACATTGTCAGACCCACATAAGATCCTAGTACAACAGACCCACACATGATCCCATTCTCATGTTACAACCATCTATAGGGTCCCCGCACTAAGCTCGCTTGATTCTGGGTGGGTTCTCTCCTCAAGCCACAAGTCGATACTACAACTGCCATGAATTCTCATGAAAAAGTATCCCAAAATACTGCCACTTAAAATGGGTCTCAATGCAACAGACGGTGCGTCAATCGGACGCCCAATGTGTAAGTTATTGGCCTTTTAGTCCCGAGGGCCCGGTTGGATTTGTGTCTGATCCAACCCGACCATACCCCAACTTTATCCAAAATTCAAGTGGGGTATACAAAAAGGACCATCTTGATCCAAGGTTTCCAGTTCCACAGACAGTTCGTCAAACAGGTGCTCGTAGCTCAGGATATGGACGGAAGAGTGAAAAGGGTTGAAGTTGGTCCGGGTTCGGTCCGACCCAGCCCGACCCAGATCTGACCCCTATTCAGACCCGACCCACGGGATCCCACCCAGCCCGTTGGGTCCAGCCCAGCCCGCTGGTTCCAGTGCACCCTAGCCCATGGAGCGGCCAACTGGGCGGCCTGCGGCTGGCTGGATGGCCAGACATCATCCGCGGCGCGGTCGCACGTCGTGCCTCCACCGACGGCCGGCTCGGCTGACCGCCCCTCCATCTACGCCATGGCCTTGCGCCATGGACCCTGCACACCGGGCGGCACAGACACACACCTCCACCACCTTCACGCGGACAACCGCTACACCAGTCATCGCCCTCGCTCCGCCGCGACTGATGGGCTGCGACTTTCTCATCATCCGGTGGCGCGGATGCGTGCCGCCCTTCCTTCCTCCCGGCTGGCTGGATGCCGACTGCCTCCTCCTTCCATGAGTCATTGCGGATTCGTTATAAGCCAAAAAAATTAAATGATCGCATATTTACCATCCTTGCGTCGAGGGCTTCACATCCATATATCACACTCATCAAATCTCCATTTTTCCAGCGCCAATAATTATTTGGCCACCTCCTTCCAAGAGCCATTGTGGCATTGTTCCAAGCCCTAAAAATTAAACGACCACATATTTGTGATCCTTGTGTCGAGGGATTCACATCTATATATCGCGTTCAACAAAACTCTGTATTTCCAGTTCCAATAAATATTAGGCGTTGGAGAATGCATGAAGAACGCGCGAAAAAATAAAAGAAAGAGGAGCATGGTTTATGTGTAGAATGATGACCATGTTTTTTTGGCCATCGTCATTGTGAATTTAGGATAAGAAGAAAAAATAGAATAAAATTCAACATGCTTAAAACCCCTACCTTGAATGTTGGAGAATCGCCTGTGCTTTCCGGAGGGCCGTGTTCTTAGTTCCCGCAACCAGCTCCCAAAGACGCCACTCGCACATCACCCATTGGTGGCTCGATGTCATCTATCACCTCCATTGGGGTCAACTTTATATTCTAAGGGTCTGGAGTCATGGAATTCCTTCAACAATTCGCTGCTTGGTGAAGATCCTTGATACCCATTCCCTAGCTCCATATTTATAGGAGAGGGGGAGGGTAAGTAATGACGCAGAGAGTTATTGGGGCTCATTAATTAGGAAGCTTCCTAATATCCCCCAACGTTGCTGTTACTCAGATTGGAGGGTCAAGCCATTTATGGGCTTGACACATCGTCGGTCCCACCTTACCGCTCATCCATTGGAGGAATAGAATTAAAAATAAAATAATAAAGTTATTTTATTTATTCTATTAAAAAGTTACAAAAACTAACTTTTTCTCCGAAACTACTACTGTCATGAACCAGCCCGGGTACCGTGGTAACCTGATAACCGAGCCGGCCCTGACATAGCACGAAGGTCATTCCCAATCCCCACAGGTCGGCGACTAGAACCTGGCATCACATAACATGCAAGTGGGAATGATTTTGCCACCAACAATACAGAAGAAAAGAAACAAGATTGTATGCATAACAAAAAGAAACTCCACTGGGAGTAATGTACCAGAATACAAAGAGGCATAAAAATCCCAAAGTACAACAACCCAAGTACTAAAAATGTGGAAAAAATCCCCAAGTTCCCTAAGGACACAACTCAACAAGACCAAAGATCAACAGTTGGATGCACCTCCAAGAGATCTTTTACCTTTGCTCGAACCTGGAATAAGAAAGTCTACAAACACCCGAAGGCAAAAGTAGGGTGTGAGCCTAAGCCCAGTAGGATACCACCAAAGATTCCAGAACAGATTCCAAATATATATTATCCTAATAAAAGCTTTCAATTTTCAAATAAACAGGTTTGAAAATTCCAAATCATATTTAAACAAATCATTCTATACATTTTCAAATGATGGAAATAAATATTTTAAATAAAGGATTTATGAAGGATGGAATATTTCTAAAACAATGGATTATGTAAAAAATTTATATAAAATAGTTTATATAAATTCTACAGGCATGTAAAGCAGTTCAAAAGCATTGGCATACATTTATATCTCAAATATAAATAAACAAGCGAGCAACATGGTCATCTGCCAAATGGTACGGTAGTATTAACCAGCTATAGGATTCCACACTCTCTATGTGAACTTAGAAAAATGTGTATACATACATCCCTATGACACTGGCCAAAGGAGACTCGTCACCAACCCGCTGGGGATGTGACCCACCGCAAGTATGTTTTAGAACATTGTCGTAGCATAGAGTGTATCCAAATAACTCATTAACTACCTAAGGCTTGCATGTGATCTTACATGATGGATGAACTATTTTAAGACTGCTTAAAATACAATCAATATCATTCTTCCATTTCAAAAATGTCAATTACTTTCCATTTAAAACCAAAACAGGTTTTATTAAAAAACTTGCCTTTCCACAAGATAAAACCATTGGGTTTCTATCAAATCATTTTAAGCCATTTTCATGTGTTTGAAATATATTCAAAACCAATTCCATCAGTACACAATTTATTTCCACAATTAAATTCAACAATTTAATTGAAATCATTTCCATCAAATCCACAATTTAAATTAAACAATTTAAATCACTCAACTTCCATAAACACACCCAATTCAATAGAATTGGGAGTTTTCCAAATTTTCATGTCAAAACCATTTAAAATATCACGATTCATTGGAATCGAGTTTTTATCAATTTAATTGAAAGAAAATTTGAGCAATTTAATTTAAATCAACAATTGAAATAAATCAAACAATATAAGGATAATCAATTTGGAAAGTCGGGACAGAACAACCTACCTCAAGGTCGCTGATATCAACAGAAACGATAATCCACACAGTGTGGCTCAATACACCTCCTCACGGCATTTTTATCACAAGCATCGACAAACCAATGATCGACACTCGACAAGGGTTCCTAGAACCAAAACATATATTATATTTTATAAGGAAGTAAAATATTACACATGATTACATTTTCTCTCTCCTGAATAATCTTTGGATTATTGTTTTAAATTATCACATGCGAAGATAATTATCTTTCATTGATAAATTTTCAACATATCATTTAAATTATCACATGCAATGATAATTATAATATGCGATAATAATTATCTTTCATGGATAAATTTTTTAGTTTATCGTTATATCAACACACGCACTTGCGATTAACCATCAGAGTAATTATCTTTGATAAAGTCACAATTATCATTCAATTATTATATTAATTATATTTTGATAATTTAAGTTAAAATTATCTTTGATATTTCCATGCAATTGATCTTTAATAATTCGTTGCAATTATCATTCGATAATTCTTAATAATTATCTTTTGATAAACTAAATAATTATTGTTTCTCAATTAACATTTGATAATTTTCTTCTACAAATTATCCTTTGACTATTTGGTGTAATTATATTATAAAATTATCCTCATGAAAGTTATCAATTCGCAATTATATATGATAGCCATGGAATAATCCCATGACAATTTGATATAATTATCATCTAACAACTCATAATTCATGTAATAATACTTTGATAAATTTGTTTAAGAATTATTCCTTGAGGATTCATGTTTCATTATTTAATTCAAATTCCACCAATTATTTTCATAATTTTAGAGTTTAGGAAAGGATGGAATAAATTAGATAAAATAAATAAATAGAAAAATAAAATGTGAAGATCACCTGGGAACTGCAATAATGCAGAAGACGCTGTGATCATTCGGGTGGAAGAATAATAAGTAAACCCAAAGCAGAACTCAAATTTTCCTTCAAACGTTGGAACACAAGTGGTATTCTGAATCAAAACTACCATAAAAACCAAAGGATTGGGTATTTAAGCTACTCATGCACCATTCCACCGATCAGATTTGAAACCCCCATATTTAAACCATTGTTTCAGATGAATCTTGTTGATGGAGTCATTTATTTCATCCATTACTATCATTGATGTTTGAAACTGTTAAAAACGGATGGAAAACAAAGGTTTTGAAAGCCTTAATCATTAAAAATGGTGTCCAGCATGATCCCATGTATTTGTAGGGGTGAGTAAACATTAACCCGTTTTTGTTAAATTAATTTAATAATTAAATGAATTAATTATTTAATGTAGAAATTAAATGACACCAAAATCCTATTGCGAAGGAAAGTGATACCCCTTCTAGGGTAAAAACCCCGTTCCGGACACAACAGTGGTCTCCGATTTCTCAAACGATGAGCGATTTGAGATATAGTAGTGATTTTTTAATTAAAACCCGGAATAATTATTTAATTAATATAAAAATTTGTATTCTTGCGAGCGAGGCATCTAAACACCTGATGCGAACAAAAGTTATACCTGAAACAGTAACGGGATGTTACAACCTCCCCACCATAGGAACTTTCTTTCCCCAGAAAGCCTACGAAGAATCCTCTATGTCAAACAGATGAGGTCACTCCTCTCTTATCAGTGCCTCCCTTTCCCAAATATCAAGAGAATCAGAACCATGCTACCATAGTACACAGACTAGAGGTATCGTCCTGCCATGAAGATCCTTGGTCTCAGAATCAACAACCCTGACTGGTCGTTCAGTCAGAGATAAATTAGGTTCCACTTCAAGATCACGCCAACTCAGAACATGAGATGGGTAAGATAAATACTTTCGAATTTAAGATACATGAAACACATTTTGTATCAACGTTAGTTTCAGTGATAGTGCTAAATATTAAAAAAATTTCTCCACTCAAACAACAACCTCAAAAGATCCCACAAAACAAGGAGCAAGCTTCCCTTGCCTTCCAAGCCGTTGATGACCGAACTGGGGTGAAACCTTTAAGAATACATGGTCACCAAAACTGTTTCTTCAAGCTATAGAATGTCTTAGTGCTTCCTAGTTGCACAACCCATTGGTAGAAAAAGAAAATCCCCTGTTATAGCCTTGTTGCTAATAGTGCAACATAACAGTTCTGATAACACAGAACACTATCTTTAGAGAACAACCACTGGGCATCACTCTCCCCACCATAATGATAGTCTCTAATGCTTAAAAAATTCGTCAATAACCTTTCGTTCCTGAAAAAATCATCTCTAAAAGAAAATAGGGGTCACTAAAAGATGTAGCTATAGTAATGGTACCTCTCATAGTTGCAGGACCTGTATCAGCTACCTCTGGTGACTCTTCCACTGTGTGAAGAAGCTTCGTTTCAGATGCCTATGGCTGGAACCCTTTTGTACAAGAATCATTTGACTGCCCCACAGTTTTTGGAGGTACTGATGATCCTGTTCCACTACGTGGAGTAGAGAAGTGATGAAAGAATCTCTGTAAGTTCCCTAAACGTCCACATGAGCTGCAGTTCTTGGGTGCCTCAGTGCAAAACCTCTTAGAATGTCTTGGCTTTCCACACTAATAAAAAGTCAATAAAGCCCCTCCTGGTGCTACCGGGGGTCTAGAATGACTCTGTTGTCAAGAAATACCATGAGAAATGTCGCGCTTCCATTTTACTTTAAAGGAACCAACACTGCCACTAGGAGGGAAAAGAACTCCCTTCAACCATGACTTTCCTACCAGGTCCATCTCAACCATCATCGCCCTATCAGCACATCAGAATAAGTGGGTAGCTTCACTAAGAAAACCTAAGAATAGATATCTGATCGAAGTCCCAACTCGAATCGTCGAGCCTTCATCTTCTCATTAGATACAATCTCAGGAGAAAACTGTACCAAATCAGAAAAGCGATTTGAGTACTCAGTCACGGTTTTGTTGGCCTTCTCAAGCTTGAAAAACTCCACATCCTTGGGAAAAACCATTTATTCTAGATAGAATTGGTTAGTGAAAAGAACCCTAAAGTCTTTCCACTCCAAACCCTCATGTTTCCCAGCCATAACCATCGTGTCCCACCATCTCCTAATTGGGCCCTCCAGCAAGAAAGTGGCACACTTCACCTTGATCACATCAAGTGTCTACAAGAACTCAAACAAAAGTTCTATCCCGCCAAACAATTCCATAGCATGTTGAGGATCAGTGGAGCCTTTGAAAACTAGTGGTTTCTGGTAAAAGAACTCTTGAGAAAAAAAATCAATGATCACCCCCAGGTTCCACAGCTAGAGCCTAAAAGGGGATTCAGAGGTGGTGCCTATCCCAGAGCTTCGATAGTGTGCACAATCACCTCAACTAGGCTCGGTTCCAATGGAGGATTCAATGAAAGATGTTCAGAAGTAGCCCCTTCCTGGATCTGATTTACATGTCTTCTCGGAGGTATGCTGTTACACAACAGCAGCAGACAATAAGGAAGACATTATATAATTCTCGTTTATAACAACGAGGGAAACATGATACCAAACAGTAGAAAAAACATGATTTTTATTTCACTCTATCCAAATAAAAATAGGAAAAGACTAGAACTAATCCACAAGTCATCTTTCCGTAACCACCCCTAGAGACTTAAGGTTCATTGCGGTGAGATCTGGCCAGAAACTCAATCGCAACTACCTCCTAAGTCCCGACAAGAATACTCAAATGCATACTGTCATCAAGGAAAGATGCTTAAACCTTCCTTTGATACCATTTTGTCACGAACCAGCCCAGGTACCCTAGTAACCCGATAACCGAGCTGGCCCTGACATAACCAGAAGGGCATTCCCGATCTCCACGGGTCGACGAATAGCACCTAACATCACATAACATGCAAGTGGGAATGATTTCGCCACCAAAAATGCGGAAGAAAAGAAACAATACTGTATGCATAACAAAAAGAAACTCCACTGGGATTAATGTTCCGGAATACCAAGAGGCATAAAAATCCCAAAGTACTACAACCTATGTACTAAAAATAGGGAAAACAGCCCCAAGTTCCATAAGGACACAACTCACCAAGACCAAAGATCAATAGCTGGATGCACCTCCAAGAGATCTTTTCCCTTCGCTCGAACCTGGAATAAGAAAGTCTACAAACACCCGAAGGCAAAAGTAGGGTGTGAGCCCAAGCCCAGTAGGATACCACCAATGATTCCATAGCAGATTCCAAATATATATTATCCCAATAAAAGCTTTCAATTTTCAAGTAAACAGGTTTGACAATTCCAAATCATATTTAAACAAATCATGCTATACATTTTCAAATGATGGAAATAAATATTTTAAACAAAGGCTTTATAAAGGATGGAATATTTCTAAAACAATGGCTTATGTAAAACATTTATATAAAACAGTTCATATAAATTCAGCAGGCATGTAAAGCAGTTCAAAAGCAGTGGCATACATTTATATCTCAAATATAAATAAACAAGCGAGCAACATGGCCATCTGCCAAAAGGTACGATAGTATTAACCAACTATAGGATTCCAAACTCTCTATGTGAACTCAGCAAAATGTGTATACACACATCCCTATGACACTGGCCAAAGGAGACTCGTCACCAACCCACCGGGGATGTGACCCACTGCAAGTATGTTTTTGAACGTTTTTGTAGCGTAGAGTGTATCCAAATAACCCACTAAATACCTAAGGCTTGTATGTGCTCTTACATGATGGATGAACTATTTTAAGACTGCTTAAAATAAGATCAATCTCATTCTTCCATTTCAAAAATGTCAATTACTTTCTATTTAAAACTAAAACAGGTTTTATTAAAAAACATGCCTTTCCACAAGATAAAACCATTGGGTTTCTATCAAATCATTTTAATCCATTTTCATGAGTTTGAAATCCATTAAAAACCAATTCCATAATTACACAATTTATTTCCATAATTAAATTCAACAATTTAATTGAAATAATTTCCATCAAATCCACAATTTAAATTAAACAATTTAAATCACTCAATTTCCATAAACACACCCAATTCAATAGAATTGGGAGTTTTCCAAATTTTTATGTCAAAACCATTTCAAATATCTCGATTCATTGGAATCGAGTTTTTATCAATTTAATTGAAAGCAAATTTGAGCAATTGAATTTAAATCAACAATGGAAATAAATCAAGCAATACAAGGATAATCAATTTGGCAAGTCGGGATAGAACAACCTACCTCAAGGTCACTGATATCAACGACAACGATAATCCACACAATGTGACTCAATACACATCCTCACAATGTTTTTATCGCAAGCATCGACACACCAATGATCGACGCTCAACAAGGGTTCCTAGAACCAAAACTTCTATTATATTTCATAAGGAATTAAAATATTACACGTGATTACATTTTCTCTCTCCTGAATAATCTCTGGATTATTGTTTTAAATTATCACATGCGAAGATAATTATCTTTCATTGATAAATTTTTAACATATCATTTAAATTATCACATGCAATGATAATTATAATATGCGATAATATTTATCTTTCATGGATAAATTTTTCAGTTTATCGTTATATCAACACACGCGCTTGTGATTAACCATCAGTTTAATTATCTTTGATAAAGTCACAATTATCATTCAATTATTATATTAATTATCTTTTGATAATTTAAGTTAAAATTATCTTTAATATTTCCATGCAATTGATCTTTAATAATTCGTTGCAATTATCATTTGATAATTATTAATAATTTTATTTTGATAAACTAAATAATTATTGTTTCTCAATTAACATTTGATAATTTTATTCTAAAAATTATCCTTTGACTATTTGGTGTAATTATATTCTAAAATTATCCTCATGCAAGTTATCAATTCTCAATTATATATGATAGCCATGGAATAATCCCTTGACAATTTGATATAATTATCATCTAAAAACTCATAATTCATGTAATAATACTTTGATAAATTTGTTTAAGAATTATTCCTTGAGGATTCATGTTTCATTATTTAATTCAAATTCCACCAATTATTTTCATAATTTTAGAGTTTAGGAAATAATGGAATAAATTAGATAAAATAAATAAATAGAAAAATAAAATGTGAAGATCACCTGGGAACTGCAATAATGCAGAAGACACTGTGATCATTTGAGTGGAAGAAGAATAAGTAAACCCAAAGCAGAACTCAAATTTTCCTTCAAACGTTGGAACTCAAGTGGTATTCTAAATCAGAACTACCATAAAAACCAAAGGATCAGGTATTTAAGCTACTCATGCAACATTCCACCGATCAGATTTGAAACCCCCCTATTTAAACCATCGTTTTAGACGAATCTTGTTGATGGAGTGATTTATTTCATCCATTACTATCATTAATGTTTGAAACGGTTAAAAACGGATGAAAAAAAAGGTTTTTAAAGCCTTAATCGTTAAAAATGGTGTCCAGCGTGATCCCACGTATTTGTAGGGGTGAGTAAACAGTAACCCGTTTTTTTAAAATTAATTTAATAATTAAATGAATTAATTATTTAATGTAGAAATTAAATGACACCAAAATCCTGTTGTGAATGAAAGTGATACCCCGTCTAGGGTAAACACCCCATTCCGGACCCAACGGTGGTCTCAGATTTCTCAAACGATGAGCGGTTTGAGAGATATTAGTGATTTTTAATTAAAACCCAGAATAATTATTTAATTAATATAAAAATTTGTATTCTTGCGAGCGAGGCGTCTAAACACCCGATGCGAATAAAATTTATACCTGAGACAGTAACGGGATGTTACAACCTCCCCACCATAGGAACTTTTTGTCCCCAAAAAGCCTACGAAGAATCCTCTATGTCAAACAGATGAGGTCACTCCTCTCTTATCAGCGCCTCCCTTTCCCACATATCAAGAGAATCAGAACCATGCTACTATAGTACATGGACTAGAGGTATCATCCTTCCACGAAGATCCTTGGTCTCAGAATCAACAACCCTGACTGGTCGTTCAGTCAGAGATAAATTAGGTTCCACTTCAAGATCACGCCAACTCAGAACATGAGATGGGTTAGATAAATACTTTCGAAGTTAAGATACATGAAACACATTATGTATCAATGTTAGTTTCAGTGGTAGTGATAAATATTAAACAAATTTCTCCACTCAAACAACGACCTCAAAAGATCCCACAAAACAAGGACTAAGCTTCCCTTGCCTGCCAAGCCGTCAATGACCCAACTGGGGTGAAACCTTTAAGAATAAATGGTCACCAAAACTGCTGCATCAAGCTATAGAATGTCTTAGTTATTCCTAGTTGCACAACCCATTGGTTAAAAAAGAAAATCCCCTATTATAGCCTTGTTGCTAATAGTGCAACATAATAGTTCTGATAACACAAAACACTGTCTTTAGAGAACAACCACTGGGCATCACTCTCCCCACCATAAAGATAGTCTCTAATGGTTAAAAAATTTGTCAATAACCTTTTTTCCTGAAAAAATCATCTCAAAAAAAATATGTAAGAGAACCATTAGCTTTCATGGGGGAGAGAACCGATGCCGCCCAAGGTGACACACTTTGGTGAATAAAGGCTTTCTGAAGAAGATCATCCAACTAGAACATTAATTATTTCAGTTTAGTTGGAGCCATTTTGTAAGAGGGGAAAGAAACTGGTTGAGTAATGACATCAAGTCAATAGAAAACTCAACCTCTCTTACTGGTGGTAAACCATAAAAAAACATAAGGAAACACGATGGGAAACTCAACGAAAACTGGAGGAAGATCACCACCCAAAGAATCTCGCTTGATATCAAAAATAAACACTGATATAACATTCCCCATGTCTGGATAAGAGGGTCTGGCTCTGCTTGACCTTGGGTCCCATTCTCCTTGAAAAACAAGAGGCACACCACTGGGTGTAGTAAGGTAGACCCGTCGAAGATAACAATCAATCTGGGCTTTATTAGCAATGAGCTGATCCATCCCAAATATGATGTCAACAGATTTCATGTCGAGAACCAAAAAAAAAATCCAAGCAAGATCAACATTTGATTAAGAGAAGACACAAGCAGGACTACGGAGACCCTTCTCTCTCATTGTACCAAGGGGTGTAGTAATATCCATCGCACAAGTTAAAATCTCCATAGGTAGATTAAGCAGTTTAACAATATGTGTTGAAATAAATGAGTGAGATGGACCAGTATCAAAAAGAGGGGTCACTAAAAGATGAAGCTATAGTAATGGTACCTCTCACAATTTTAGGACCTGTATTAGCTACCTCTGGAGACTCTTCCACTGTGTGAAGAAGCTTCGTTTTGGATGCCTGTGGCTTTAACCCTTTTTTACATGAAGCATTTGACTGTCCCGCAGTTTTTGGAGGTACTGATGATTCTGTTCCACTATGTGGAGTAGAGAAGTGATGGAAGAATCTCTGTAAGTGCCCTAAACGTCCACATGAGCTACAGTTCTTGGGTGCCTCAGTGCAAAACCTCTTAGAATGTCCTAGATTTCCACACTAATAAAAAGTCAATAAATCCCCTCCTGGTGCTACCGGAGGTCTAGAATGACTCTTTTGTCAAGAAATACCATGAGAAACGTCACGCTTCCATTTTACTTTAAAGGAACCAACACTGCCACTAGGAGGAAAAAGAACTCCCTTCAACCATGACTTTCCTACCAGGTCCATCTCAACCATCATCTCCCTATCAGCACATCAGCATAAGTGGGTAGCTTCACTAAGAAAACCTAAGAATAGATATCTGATCGAAGTCCCAACTCGAATCATCGAGCCTTCATCTTCTCATTAGATACAATCTCAGGAGAAAACTGTACCAACTTAGAAAAGAGATTTGAGTACTCAGTCACGGTTTTGTTGGCCTGCTCAAGCTTGAAAAACTCCACAGCCTTGGGCAAAACCATTGATTCTAGAAAGAACTAGTTATTGAAAAGAACCCTAAAGTCTTTTCACTCCAAACCCTCATGTTTCCCAGCCATCACCATCATGTCCCACCATCTCCTACTTGGTCCCTCTAGCAAGAAAGTGGCACACTTCACCTTGATCACATCAGGTGTCTACAAGAACTCAAACATAAGTTCTATCCCACCAAACAATTCCGTAGCATGTTGAGGATCAGTGAAGCCTTTGAAAACTAGTGGTTTATGGTAAAAGAAATCTTGAGAAAAAAATTCAATGAGCACCCCCAGGTTCCATAGCTAGAGCCTAAAAGGGGATTCAGATGTGGTGCCTATCCCAGAGCTTGGACAATGTGCACAATCACCTCAACTAGGCTTAGTTCCACTGGAGGATTCATTGACAGATGTTCAGAAGTAGCCCCTTCCTGGATCTGATTTGCACGTCTTCTCAGAGGTATGATGTTACACAACATCAGCAGACAATAAGGAAGACATTATATAATGCTTGTATATAACAACGTGGGAAACATGATACCAAACGGTAGAAAAACATGATTTTTATTTCACTCTATCCAAATAAAAATCGGAAAAGACTAGAACTAATCCACAAGTCGTCTTTCCCTAACCACCCCTGGAGACTTAAGGTTCATTGCGATGGGATCTGGCCAGACACTCAATCGCAACTACCTCCTATGTCCCAAAAAGAATACTCAAATGCATACTGTCATCAAGGAAAGATGCTTAAACCATCATTTGATACCATTTTGTCACAAACCAGCCCAGGTACCCTGGTAACCCGATAACCGAGCCGACCCTGACATAGCCCAAAGGGCGTTCCCGATCCCCATGGGTCGGCAACTAACACCTAGCATCACATAACATGCAAGTGGGAATGATTTTACCACCAACAATGCGGAATAAAAGAAACAATACTGTATGCACAACAAAAAGAAACTCCACTGGGAGTAATGTACCGGAATACAAAGAGGCATAAAGAGCCCAAAGTACTACAACCCAAGTACTAAAAATGGGGAAAATAGCCCCAAGTTCCCTAAGGAAACAACTCACCAAGACCAAAGATCAACAGCTGGATGCACCTCCAAGAGATCTTTTCCCTTCGCTCGAACCTGGAATAAGAAAGTCTACAAACACCTGAAGGAAAAAGTAGGTTGTGAGCCTAAGCCCAGTAGGATACCACCAATGATTCCATAATAGATTCCAAATATATATTACCCTAATAAAATATTTCTTCAAATAAACAGGTTTGAAAATTCCAAATCATATTTAAACAAATCATGCTATACATTTTCAAATGATGGAAATAAATATTTTAAAAAAAGGCTTTATAAAGGATGGAATATTTCTAAAACAATGGCTTATGTAAAACATTTATATAAAACAGTTTATATAAATTCAGCAGGCATGTAAAGCAGTTCAAAATCATTGGAATACATTTATATCTCAAATATAAATAAACAAGCGAGCAACATGGCCATCTGCTGAAAGGTACGATATTATTAACCATATATAGGATTCCACACTCTCTATGTGAACTCTGCAAAATGTGTATACACACGTCCCTATGACACTGGACAAAGGAGACTCGTCACCAACCCACCGGGGATGTGACCCGCTGCAAGTATGTTTTAGAACGTTGTCATAGCATAGAGTGTATCCAAATAACTCACTAACTAACTAAGGCTTGCATGTGCTCTTACCTGATGGATGAACTATTTTAAGACTGCTTAAAATAAGATCAATCTCATTCTTCCATTTCAAAAATTTCAATTACTTCCCATTTAAAACCAAAACAGGTTTTATTAAAAAACATGCCTTTCCACAAGATAAAACCATTGGGTTTCTATCAAATCATTTAAAGCCATTTTCATGAGTTTGAAATCCATTAAAAACCAATTCCATAATTACACAATTTATTTACACAATTAAATTCAATAATTTAATTGAAATAATTTCCATCAAATCCACAATTTAAATTAAACAATTTAAATCACTCAATTTCCATAAACACACCCAATTCAATAGAATTGGGAGTTTTCCAAAATTTTATGTCAAAACCATTTCAAATATCTCGATTCATTGGAATTGAGTTTTTATCAATTGAATTGAAAGAAAATTTGATCAATTGAATTTAAATCAACAATTGAAATAAATCAAGAAATACAAGGATAATCAATTTGGAAAGTCGGGATGGAACAACCTAACTCAAGGTCGCTGATATCAACGACAACGATAATCCACACAATGTGGATCAATACACCTCATCACGATGTTTTTATCACAAGCATCGACACACCAATGATCGATGCTCGACAAGGGTTCCTAGAACCAAAAACATCTATTATATTTCATAAGGAAGTAAAATATTACATGTGATTACATTTTCTCTCTCCTGAATAATCTCTGAATTATTGTTTTAAATTATCACATGCGAAGATAATTATCTTTCATTGATAAATTTTTAACATATCATTTAAATTATCACATGCAATGATAATTATAATATGCAATAATATTTATCTTTCATGGATAAATTTTTGAGTTTATCGTTATATCAACACACGCGCTTGCGATTAACCATCAAAGTAATTATCTTTGATAAAGTCACAATTATCATTCAATTATTATATTAATTATCTTTTGATAATTTAAGTTAAAATTATCATTAATATTTCCATGTAATTGATCTTTAATAATTCGTTGAAATTATCATTCGATAATTCTTAATAATTATCTTTTGATAAACTAAATAATTATTGTTTCTCAATTAACATTTGATAATTTTATTCTACAAATTATCCTTTGAATATTTGGTGTAATTATATTCTAAAATTATCCTCATGCAAGTTATCAATTCTCAATTATATATGATAGCCATGGAATAATCCCTTGACAATTTGATATAATTATCATCTAACAACTCATAATTCATGTAATAATACTTTGATAAATTTGTTTAAGAATTATTCCTTGAGGATTCATGTTTCATTATTTAATTCAAATTCCACCAATTATTTTCATAATTTTAGAGTTTAGGAAATAATGGAATAAATTAGATAAAATAAATAAATAGAAAAATAAAATGTGAAGATCACCTGGGAACTGCAATAATGCAGAAGACGCTGTGATCATTCGGGTGGAAGAAGAATAAGTAAACCCAAAGCATAACTCAAATTTGCCTTCAAACGTTGGAACGCAAGTGGTATTCTAAATCAGAACTACCATAAAAACCAAAGGATCGGGTATTTAAGCTACTCATGCACCATTCCACCGATCAGATTTGAAACCCCCCTATTTAAACCATCGTTTTAGACGAATCTTGTTGATGGATTGATTTATCTCATCCATTAATATCATTGATATTTGAAACGGTTAAAAATGGATGGAAAACGAAGGTTTTGAAAACCTTCATCGTTAAAAATGGTGTCCAGCATGATCCCACGTATTTTTAAGGGTGATTAAACAATAAACCATTTTTTTAAAATTAATTTAATAGTTAAATGATTTAATTATTTAATGTAGAAATTAAATGACACCAAAAGCCTGTTGCGAATGAAAGTGATACCCCGTCTAGTGTAAACACCCCGTTCTGGACCCAACCGTGGTCTCAGATTTCTCAAACGGTGAGTGGTTTGAGATATATTAGTGATTTTTTAATTAAAACTCGGAATAATTATTTAATTAATATAAAAATTTGTATTCTTGTGAGCGAGGCGTCTAAACACCCGATGCGAACAAAAGTATACCTGAAACAGTAATGGGATGTTACAACTATAGTCAAAGTGAATGTATACTTAAGAGAATATCGGTGCTATGAGTTCAGTGGTGTTCTCAAATTTCAATTCCGATCGTCGGTTCAAAAGTTACAAAACGCCGCTTGCGTGTTTACTGAACGTACCCAAAAAAAGTTCAGATTATTATTAACAGTCACCCTCAACCCACGCTGGTCATGTTTTGGCTCTTCCCAAGTGAAACACGCCCCAACGAACCCAACGGTACTCTCAGATTTCCAATAAAAGCTACTATTTAAAAGTTATGGATTTTACAATAAAATAATTTTCAATTAATTATTTTATTTACGGCCAAAAAACTAACATTCACTGGTAGCCCGCGCCAACCAAAGTTAGTATCTTCTTAAATAAATCATTCCCTTACGAGTTCAGCGATGGTATGGGATTATCAATCTGAGCTTCCATTTGTGAGTTATAAGCATTTGAAAAATACAATAATTTATTTAATTATTTTATTTACGTTTATGCCATTTTTGGGTTTTCTCATAGGAGGACCATGCCGACTAAAATTAAGTCTCACCTAGGGTAAAACCGCCATCATGAGCGCAACGATGCCCTTAGATTTCAGATTTGAGTAACCGTTTAAGATTTATTCCACTTTTTCAGGAAAACAGCTTATGCGTGCTAATTAAAGCTTAACAAAACTTCGATGGATTATTCTGGGCACTCTGGGCCTCAGAATTGTGCGCCGTCAGAATTCATAGTCTCAAAATAATTCCATATAATTAAAAAAAAATTATATGGAAATTCAGGGACATTAAATTCTCCCCACCTTAGGGCTATACGTCCTCGAAATCCAAAACAAAGGAAAAACAACCAAAAGAAAGTACTGAGCATGAATATGAGCCTCCTGCTCCCTTGTGATCTCCTGGAGGTTCCCGTGTTGCCAGTGTACGCACACCAGAGGTATCGACCACCCACAAAGGACCCACTCCTGTCGATCCTCAATCTCCACTAGAACCTTCGTAAATGACGCCCCATTGTCTAAGTCTAGCTCAATGTGGTTGATGATTTTAGATGGGTCATGAACATATCCCCTCAACTGGGATACGTGGAAGACGTCACACTACCTCTTCAACTGTGGTGGAAGAGCCAAGCGGTATGCTACCTCGCCTATCCTCTGAAGGATCAGAAATGGACCGAAAAACCTTAGTGATAACTTGCCCCCTCGGCCAAAACTCTATAGTCCCTGTCGAGGAGAGACTCTTAAGAAAACATGGTCCCCCTCCTGTAAATCCAAGGGTCTCCATATCCTGTCGGCATAAGAGTTCTACCGAATCTGTGCAGTCTTTACTTGCTGACAATTGAGACTTCGTGATACAAACTCTTCCACTACTTTCTTCATATCTACCCACCAGTACTGACGCCATAAGTCCTAGTACATCTTCAACACACCAGGATGTACCGCCAGAGGGGACATCTAAAAATCCCTCAGCACCTCCTCCCGAAGATTCATCGGTACCATGGTATGTTCACTGAAGAGGACAACATGCTCCCTACCTCCAGAAAATCCATTAGGTGTCTGCCCTGAGGATATCTAAGCACATTGAGCCTTGCAGTCAATGCTCCCAAGCTGTGCATCCCGAATTCACTGAAGGATTGGGGGAGTGACAACCATAGACTGGAGGTAAGCTACTCCATATTTATCCACGAAGGATATCTGCAGCACGACTAGCTGCTATGACCGGTCACTCAGCAGCTGCTGACCAAACCTCCTGCTGAGTGCGTCTGCTATCACGTTCCTCTTCCCAGGATTAAAGATTAACTTAAAGTCATAGTCTTGGAGGAACTCTTTCCATCGTCGCTGTCTTAACTTCTAAAATCTCTGATGAAACTTCTCTATCCATAGGAAAGGCTCCTCCTTCTTCGTCAAAGTTGACAAGGCTGCCGCTACCCTGGAGAAGTCTGGTCCAAAACTCCAGTAGTACTCAGCCAAACCAGAAGTCCCTCTCCCTATGGAGAGGTAATCCTGGAAACATATTTTGAAAAGATTTCCCCATGCTCTGCCGCTCTTATTTGGAAATAAAAACAAAAAACTCCTACTACCATGAGGGTAAGTCTGGCCAACTCAAGAGTGATTGGCTGCACCCTCTTATGAATGAGTTTATCCTATGCTACCCAGGTTTCCTTTTTTGATGACCAAGGAAAAACCCATTCCAAAATTGTAGAGAAACCACAACCCTTTTACCTAATACATTCAATATGAGTATGAATTGTGGATGCCCATTCCATACCCAAACTAACATCGTAATGCGTCAACGCTGCCACTAATAGTTTCCAACCGAAACTCTCTCCTCAAGGGTCAGATCACACCATTGGCGTAAGTGCGATTATTAAGTCTCCTCCAAAAGATATATCCAGATGTGAGGGTCAAGTAAACTATTTAACCAAAAAATCTAGGTCTTAGACAAGATTCGTTTAAGGAATGATTATTACCTATGTCTATTGATACCAAAACTAGTAGTAGACATATACCGTACCTCTAATCATTCCTGGAGTCCTTGGGCCACACTCCTTGAATACATGTAGCTACTCCCTTCCCCTGCCCTCTAGCTCCCCGAGACTGGTGGTGACCACAAATGGGGGTGATTGTAATATGTTGAAATGTACACCACCTCATGTTGGTCTCCTAGATTTAATTCCACGTCTGTTTCCCTGCAGATTCATCTGTCCCTATCACATCTTCTTACCGAAACATTTTACATTCCCCAGTCTCTGAGACTGTCACCAGTTTCCTGCTTTCCCATGGATAACATTCACTAGCTGTATCCCCTCAGCTAAAGAACATTAAACCATAAAGGTTATCTCTAGAACCCTAGCATAATTAGGAATGGACAGCGGAATAGTGATGTCTCAGATGTCCTTAAACACAACTTGCTTGGAAGTCCGAGACTTGAATCACTAATCGTATCATATTAATCGAGTACCAGGAATGGTCGATACTCCTAGATGAATACTCAGCTACCAAAATGTCATCCTGCCGAAGCTGTAGAATCTCTAGAGAACTCTCAACCACTTCATCAAGCCAGCCCTCAACCACCTATGAGTCAGGATCGCCTTAAAACCTAAGGGGTATCTGATGCTAAAACTCGCGTAAGGCACTAAGCCTAAATGTGTCCTCTACCAGTACTGCCGGTTGTAACTGCTTCCCAACGGGCAATGATATAGCTGACACACTACTCGAAGGTACTATCTCAGGCAAAGGTCCACGTACCAAAGCCTCATCATTATACGGACCATCCTCATGGTCTCTCACTAAAAAAATAATAGTATCTAAGATCACCATATGCTCTACTGGTGTCTCAACTAGGTGAAAAACTATAGCAATCATCTCCAGCTAGCCCTCAGCTGTGTGAGAATATATCTCACCTCGAAACCTCAAAGGCCTCTACTACTGGAACTCATGCAACGCGTTCAGTTGGCGTGCACCATCCTCCAGTGCGGTTGGTGTTAAATTCTACCCAACGGGTGGTGGTGCTGCTCGTACACCACCTGAAGGTGCCAACATAGTAAGAAGGCCCTACACCGGATCCTCGTTGCTCGGTGGGCCATCATCATGTACTCTTTCGAGAATCCTAGCTGGCTATCTACACAGAAGCATCCTAATAAGGAACAGGTGCGCCATGGTTATTAAGTTATACCTGGTGAGCTTACTTAAAGAAGTTGAAAAGAAAACTTTTTAAAACACACATAATCAGTGTTTTTTCACTCTAAGTCAGAAATCAGAATTCAGGGTCTTGGTGTACGGATACGTCGACCACCACACCAACACTGGATTCCTTAAACTGATAACCACACTCACTACACTTAACGCTATTGCCATTAAAAAGATCAGAGTCCAATGTTCTACTATAGAACCGACTCCTTTGATAGCAATTTATCACGACCCGTCCCCCGGAGCCCATTCCAAGACTACCCCAAGCCCACCTTCCATAGGCCAGGGGCTAGCGACTAGCACCGAAAGGCGTATTCCCCCCCAAGAAAACAACGAATTCATTGCCTTTATATCCTGTAAACACACATGACCAAGAACACAACAATATATAAACACAAGTAAACTGAATAGTAAAAAGAGTGTGTACAGTATGTAAAAGGGGCCAGAATACAAGCCCAACTAGAAAGTACAAGAAAAATGGAAAGTACAAGTAAAATGAAATAGCTTCTATGAACACCCACCAAGGATCCTACTTGAAAGGTAGGTACAGCTCTTGAACAGTTGTTTCTGTGGTACGCCTTGTCTAGGTCCACCTCTGAGCTACCTCTAGTCCTGGTACTCTCATCCTTAGTCAGTGCTGTCCGTCTTCTGCACCAAACACAACAAGATGTGGGTGTAGCCCGTGCAGGGGTGAGTTTAATGATACTCAGTAGGGACCCCGAGACCCTCAAAGGTCTCACAAAATCCACAATGTATAAACCAAAAATCATAAAAACAACTGTCAACCCTACTTAGGTATATGCCCATACATATAAATAAGTTATCAAGTTTACCCATCTCATTCACGAGGAAACACAAGGCCCAAATCATTAGCTCAAAGCTCAACTATTCCAAGAAGGAAAGAATACCATGAAGGTAACACCACAAAGGTAAGTACCACAAAGGTAACTCCACATAGAAGAATACCACCAAGGTATCATCACGAAGGAATGTACCACCAAGGAACACCACGCAGAAGAATACCACAAGGTATTATCACGAAGGAAAAGACTCATCTCACACAAAATATAACTTAGGTACAGTAGTAGAGATGATTAGATGTAACTACTGAATCATCTTACTCTATGAAGAGGAATAACCACGTATGATCCTAAATCATCAGACCCACATAGGATCCTAGTACATCATTAGACCCACGCAGGAACCTAGTACACCGTCAGACCCACATAGGATCCTAGTACATCATCAGAACCACATAGGATCCTAGTACAGTAGACCCACATAGGATCCTAGTATATCATCAGACCCACACAAGATCCTAGTACATCGTCATACCCATACAGGATCCTAGTACATCATCAGAACCACACATGATCCTAGTACAACAGAACCACATAGGATCCTAGTACATCATCAGAACCACATAGGATCCTAGTACATCGTCAGACCCACACATGATCCTAGTACATCATTTTACCTACACAGGATCCTAGTACAGTAGACCCACATAGGATCCTAGTACATCTTCAGACCCACACAAGATCCTAGTACATCGTCAGGCCCACAAAGGATCCTAGTACATCGTCAGACCCACACAGGATCCTAGTACATCAGACCCACATGGGATCCTAGTACATCATTAGACCCAAAAAGAATCCTGGTACATCGTTAGACCCACACATGTTCCTAGTACATCATCAGACCCATGCATGATCCTAGTAAAGTAGACCCACACATGATCCCTTTCTCATGTTACAACCAGCTACAGGGTTGCCGCACTAAGATCGCTTGATTCCAGTAGGTTCCGCTCGTCAATCCATAGGTCGATACTCCAACTACCATGAAGTCCCACAAAGAAGTATCCAAAAGTACCCCCACATAAATGGGGTCTCAATGCAATTGATGGTGAATCAATCAGACGCCCGGTCTGTAAGTTATTGGCCTTTTAGTCCTGAGGGCTCGATTGGATTCATGTCCGATCCAATATGGTCATACCCCATATTTATCCAAAAATAAAGTGGGGAATACAAAAAGTAACTTCTTGATCCAAGGTTTTTGGAACCACATATGGTTCATCAAATGGACGCTCGTAGCTCAGGATATGTCCGTAAGAGTGAAAAGGGTCGAAGTTGGTCAGGGTCCAGTCTGACCTGGTCAGACTGACCCGTCCCGACCTGGATGTGGCCTTGGGTCGGACCCAGCCCGTGGGATCTGACCTGGCTCACTGGGTCTATCCCGGCCTTCCAGCGTGGCCTAGCCCACAGAGTGGTCCACTGGGCGGCCTGTGGCTGGCCGGATGGCCAGCCCTCCTTCACAGCTTGGTCGCGCGTCGCGCCACCGCTGACGACCGGCTCGGTCGGCTGCCCCTCCATTGCCGCCATGGCCTTACGCAGTTCCCAATGCACACCGGGCAGCGTGGATGCGCAATTACACCACCATCACGTGGTTAACCGCTACACCGGCCGCCGCCCTCGCTCCACTGCAGCCGACGGGCTGCAAACTTCTCATCATTCGATGGTGCGATCGCGCGCCACACTTCCTTCCTCACAGCCGGCCAAGTGCCGACTGCCGCATCCTTTCGTGAGTCATTACGGATGCGTTCTACACCCGAAAAATTAAACGATCACATATTTGTGATCCTTGTGTTGATGGATTTTCGTCCATATATCACACTTATCAAATCTCCATGTTTCCAGTACCAATAAATATTTGGCCGCCTCATTCTGTGAGTCATTGAAACTTCTTTCCGCACCCGAAAAATTAAATGATCGCATATTTTTGATCCTTTCATCAAGGGCTTTGCGTCTATATATCGAGTTCAGAAAAACTCTATATTTCCAGTGCCAATAAATATTCGGCATTGAAGAACGTACAAAGAACGAGTGAAGAAATAAAAGAAAGAGGAGCATGGTTTTTGTGCGGGATGATGGCCATGATCATTTGTCCATCGTCGTTGTGCATTTAGGATAAGTAGAAACAATATAAAAAAATTCAACATGCTTAAAATCCCTACCTTGAATGTCGAAGAATCGTCTGCGCTTGCCAGTGGACCGTGTTCTTAGTTCCCGCAACCAGCTCCCAAAGACGCCACTCGCACGTCACCCATTGGTGGTTCAATGTCATCCGTCATCTCCAGCTGGTTTGGATTCATCTTCTAAGGGTTTTGTGTCACGACATTCCTTCAACAATTTTCTGCTTGGTGAAGCTCCCCGATACCCCATCCCTAGCTCCATATTTATAGGAGAGGGGGAGTGTAAGTAACAACGTGAAGAGTTAATGGGGCTCATTAATTAAGAAGCTTCCTAATTTCCCCCAACATTCCTATTACTCAGATTGGAGGGTCAAGCCATTTATTGGATTGACACGTCACCGATCCCACCTTACCGCTCATCCATTGGAGGAATAGAATAAAAATAAAATAATAAAGTTATTTTATTTATTCTATTAAAAGGTTCCAAAAAAAACTTTTTATCCAAACCTACTACAATCAAATTGAATGTATATTTATGTGAATATTGGAATTGTGAGTTTAACGGTGTCCTCAGATTTCAATTTCAAGCACCGGTTCAAAAGTTAAAAAACGCCGCTTGCGCGTTTACTGAACGTACCTGAAAAAAAGTTTGGAAAATTATTAATAGTCACCCTCGACTCACACCAGTCGAGGTTAGGCTTTTCACAAGTGAAACACACCCCAAAAAACCCATGGTACTCTCATATTTCCAATCTGAGTTACCGTTTAAATGTTGTGGATCTTACAATAAAATAATTGTCAATTAATTATTTTATTTACGGCTAAAAACTAACTTTCACTGGTGGCCCGCACCGGGCAAAGTTAGTATCTAATTAAATAAATAATTCCCTCACAAGTTCAGCGGTTGTCTCGTATTATCAATACGAGCTACCATTTGTGAGTTATACGCATTTTAAAAATAAAATAATTTATTTAATTATTTTATTTACAGTTATGCCATTTTTGGGTTTTCTCACAGGAGGCCCGCGCGGACCAAACTTAAGTCACGCCTAGGGTAAAACTGCCATCTTGAGAGCAATGGTGCCATTGGATTTCTGATTCGAGTAACTATTTAAGATTATTCCACTTTTTCTGGAAAACTTCTTACACGTGCTAATTAAAGCTTAATAAAACTTCGATGGATCATTCCGGGCTCTCCGGGCCTCATAATCATCCTCCGTTACATTTTCCAGTCTTGAAATAATTCCATATAATTAAAAAAAATTATACATAAATTCCAGGACATTACATCCCCCTTGATATAGGTGGATACCTCTTCATGTCAAGCATTTTTTCCTCAGTAAGATAGGTTTTGATGTAATCATTAGGATAGATTGGTTAGGTCTATGTCAAACAAACATAGAATGATATCATCAAAGGTTATGTTTAAACCACCAGAGGGAGGTAGAAACGTGTATAAGGGATAAGGATATGTTCTTTTAACTCGATTGGGACCCACACAGTAGAGTTTTGGTAGCGTGACATCACAATTCTACAGTCTTACAAGATGATCAGGGGTTATAACCCATTATATTTCCTCCTATAGTAGATTTTTTAGGTATGTCTTTCATAAATACTTCTATGGTCTACCTTCAGTGTGATAGGTAGAGTTTACCATTGAGGTATTACTAGGAGCAACACAAATGACCATTCCTACTTAAAGATAGAACATATGGGTCTTCAAGAACTCAAGAAGAAATTGGTGCATCTACAGACTAAAGGCTTCCAACACCCCAGTAATTCTCTTTGGGGTTCACCCATCCATTTTTTTCAAAAAAATAGATGGTACCCTCAATATTTTGGTACATTACCATCCATTGGATCATCTTACTGTCAAGAACCAATATCCACTGCCTAAAATAGACAACCTCTTTGATCATCTCCAAGGAACTAGGGTGTTTTCAAATATAAATATGAGTTTGGGATATCATCAGGTGCATGTGAGGTCATCGAACATACCTCAAACATATTTCAGGAGTAGGTATGGTCTATAAAAGTACCATGCCCTATCATTTGGTCCCATGAACACATCACCAATTTGTATGGCTCTTATGAATTGGGGTTTTCACCCATATTTGTATTCATTTTTGGTAGTATTTGTTGATGACATCTCCGTGTATTCTTTCTCCAGACATGACTATACCATTCATCTTGAGATCATGTTGAATACACTAAGAGATATATATAAATATGATAAGATTAGTACATTCCACTTTTGGATTGACAAATTTTACTTACTAGGTCATATTATCTCAGATTCATAAGTTTTAGTAGACATGTATAATGTGAGGGCTACAATTTCTTGAGAACATCCCAATAGCAACTATGACATCTGAAGTTTCTTTGAACATTATGGATAATAAAAATGCCTCATCTAGGAGTTATAATTACTTGTAGCACTACTTATGGGATTGATAAATAAGGGTGTGAAATTCATATGTTTAGAAGCTTGTAAAGTAGCCTTTATGGAGTTGAAGGTCTAATTAACATCAACATTGACACAGATCCCACCCATGCTAGGTAGGAGATATACTGTATATGGTGAAACATTAGGCATCGATCTTGTAGTTTTTTATGTTGGTTGAGTGAGTCATCATGTATTGTTCTCATCAATTGATACCTCATGATAGGAATTACCCAATACACAACCTTGAATTAGCTATTTTAGTACATGATCTACATTGTTGGAGACAATACATACATGGAGAAATTTTGTATTGTTCACTGATCATAAAATACTCAAGTACATCATTACACAAAAAGATCTAAATCTCAAGAAACATAGGTGGATTGAGTTACTACATTCATTGGATTTTAAGTTTACATATACTCCTGGTATAGGCAATATTGTATCTGATGATCTGATCCGGAATACTCAGACTTAGGAAGTTTAGGATTTCAGTGATGAATGGTAGATCGTGGACTTATTCTCATAGATACACGATGTGGTTATAGATGGATATGGTTAGACTATCCTATCAGCCATAACAGTGAACTTTACTCTTTTAGAATGAGCACTGATGAGGAATTATTTAATCCTAAAGGCCTTGTCCTAAGGGAAAGTGTTTCAGATGAAGATACATCTTTAGGTTGGACCATGTATGGGGATAATAATTTACTATTCCATTGCCATATATGGGTCCCAATAGACATCAAAGAGGATATATTGTGGAAATTACACACCTCAGTATGGGAGTTTCACCTCAGTGTCACCAAGATGAATTGGGATTTACAGTCCCATTATTGGTGGCCTATTATGAAATATATGATTTCATGCTTCATTACTTGGTGTTCCTCCTATCTGCAGGTGAAGGTGAAAAATCAGCATCTGAAAGGGATTTTATATCCCTTTCCATTAACAAATGTAAATGGGATGATGTATCAATGTATTTAATGATTATTCTACCCATATAACCTCATGGAAATGATATGGTGTGGGTTTTTTTTATTGTTTGATGACGGTCACAAAGTTCATACATATTTGAGATACCTTCTCAGTAAATGATCTAGGGAGATTGTATGTCATAGATTTTGTACATCTTCATGGAGATCCTAATTTTATATATTCAAATATATATGATTGGTTTATTTCATAGTTATGGCAGGGGTTGCTGAAGGCCTTGGGTATACAGGTGCTTCTGAGTACCTCATATCTCCCACAGACCAATGAAAAAATGGATCATATGATTCAGGTGTTGGAGGACATGCTCTATACATGTGACCATGACTTCGGCGGTTCAAGGTAGAAACACATACCACTTGTGGAGTTTGATTATAATGAAAACATTAAGGAACCCATCAGGGTGGCACAATAGGAAACATTATATGGTAGGCCTTTCTGCTCACCTTTGCGCTGTCTAGAGGTAGGGGAGGTAGCTATTCTTGGACCACGTATTGCGAAGGAGACTATAGAGTAGGTCCAATTGATCACAAAGATCATGATGGTATCACAATATAGAGAGTAGTCTTATGCCAACAAACACTGATGGAATCTTGATTTTTAGATCATAGATTAGTTTTTCTTGAGAGTCTCTCCCAAGTTTGATCATAGACATATTCAGTGGTAGGATAAGCTCTAATATATGTTCGTTGGAACCTTCAAGGCTGTGAAGTACATTAGACCAATGGATTAATAGATATCAATTCCTCATAGATAACGATTAATGTATGATTTATTTCATGTATCTATGCTTCCCCAATATCAACCATACACATCACATGTTTTTCAGCATGATACAGTTGGATTGGATGTTGATGATTCCTTCAAGGAGCATCCCTTTTGTATTCTGGATAGGATCATGAAGACACTATAAGGCAGATAATTTCCTTTAGTATGGGTGGTAGGGTAGAACAACATAGTAAAGGAAGATACCTATGAATGGTATGTTGATATACGATCTTAGTTGCTATAAATCCTCATAGATGATACCTCTTTAGGTTCAGAAGGCCAACTCGGGGATGAGTTTCTTTAAGGAGGGTAGGTTGTAATGACCCATATTTTCAAAAATGTATATATTGTTTTTTATCAATTTAAAATCTTTAAACGTCCCTAATAATGATGCCTAATCAATTAAAGGTGGTCTTGGGTGCATTCAAGGCTCAATCGAAGCCTCGAGCTCTGAAATGGGAAGAAAAGAATGGTCCTCATGGTTTGGAGAAACCTTGCCATCTAGCTTGCACAGTTTCCCTATATCATGTGGTTGCAGACAGTGGGAACCTGTAGGCTTCACGGTTTTTATAAAACTATGAAACCCTAGGCGCACAACTGTGTGTTATTGTAGACTTATTGGGAAGAGAGTATTTTCATGGTATGTGCACCCGAGACCGCGTCTTTGGATGTTTTTGATTTTTGCTATGTCGTTTGTAAGGTTACCGGTAATCCTTAATCCAAATTTTTAGAAAATGAAAAAAATGGCTTTGGAGTGGAGTGTGCATGGTTAGATAAATCATGGACCTAACCTTACAAGGATCCCCCTTATAGAAGTGAATGGTGCATGGTTTGGATACACAGTTTATACAACCATGCATCCGACCCATGCACCCTTTTTTATAGGGTGAAAATTCCATTGTTCCCATCATTAATCCTTAAACCTAACCTTTCTTTCTTCTCCTCCCATTTCATCTATGTAGGTTTCTTCCTTTAGTGATATCCCACCTCCCTCGATCTAGGAATTTTGACAACTCTATAATCCAATGTTTGATTCATGATCCATAAAAGGTGTTGTATTTCTTAAGATGAGCTCTCGATTCCTATTGCCTTTAATCTATGTTTATATTCAGATCCATTGAGCTATTTTGGTGAAAGATATTTTACCTATTTTTATGGTGTTGGAACATTTCTCCAATTTCTTCCAACCAACATTGAATATGAGCCCAATATTGAGAAAGGAGTCATATACATCCTTGAGGTAGGTTGCATTATCATTTTCCCCATGTTTTTTAATGTCTTGTAACTTTATCGTTGTTTCATACTCCAGCATTCACAGAGCATCCAATTTTTATTGAGTTCTTCATATCACATTGATCAACATACCTAGATACAATCTCTTTATTCCTTGATTAGTGGGTTAGAGTATGTAGATCTCACCTATGGACACCCCTTGAGTGTACCAATTAGAATTTAAACTTTTAATTAAATGTTTAAATACACAGAACTCATCCTTTGTTTTTATATTGGGTTATAATTGAGTTTTACCTATATTATACAAATCTTAAATGAACCCAAGGAAAATTCTAGTGCTTGGACCAACTTAATAATGTAATTTCACCTCTTTGGAAATTTTCCAGTAGCCAATATCACCTCCTAATATGTCATAGAATTTTTTAAATGAAATGATCTGATTTTTGTGAATTGAATGTCATGTATTGAATAGTAAGGATTTTTCATGATGGGTTACCCTTAAATAAGTAAATTAAATGGATTTAATGGAATGGTTTATAAGGGTGGTAAGACCACAAAATTTTTTATTTTCAATTAATTACTTGGAATGAATCATAAAGTATTTCCTATGATTGACCTGCTATGACTTATTTATATATATTGTTTGGATGAAAGTGATGTATTGAAGGTAATTTCTCAAGACAATTATTTTTATGAATATGAATTTATAGTTTCATTCTTATGATAGTAAGGGTTCTGTTGATCTTGATTGTATCATGGTCCCTTAAATCGATTATTGAGAATGACGTATCACACCATTGAAACTAGTTGGATAGTGGTAATGATGTGCCATGTCCCTTGTTTGAGTGTCGACATAATGGTACACTCACCATCTTGAGTGATGAGAATGAAATATCCCACTCACAATGAGATGTAGGTCATGTACCTTATTTCTTGATCTTATAGGCTAGTTTAGAATGGTTATGGATGTATGAGGTATTTCCCAGTCCATCCAACACCTAGTATTCTAGGTATATGTCCACTTACATCCGAACATACTTGGTTAATATAGGTGGAAGAAATATATACAACTATTTTATAAATATATATATTATTACTATATATATAGTGACTGATCATACATTCATCTCGGTCATGATCCAAAGTAGTTGGAGCTGCAAGGTGTCCAATAGGAACCCAAGTGGGTGTCTATTTATTTATTTAGAATTATTAATTAATTACTAATTCTTTCACACTATTTAGTTATTAGAACTTCTTGGATTACTTTGACACATGGTTAGTGGTAGCCTACTGATATTTTTTCTCACCCACAACTCAGGTTCCATTTTGAACCTAAGAAGATTATTTTTCTATAGGTTATGATAAGGTAATGTTCCCTAATATTGGTCATTGATATGGTTACCTATATTTGGAGATTATGAGTAGAGGACTGAGCATATTCTTGATATTCTAGTGGAGAAACCTTTTTTTCCTTTTGTTTTTTTGTAGTAATTGTATAGAATGATGGTATATGCATGTCCCTTGTTCACATTTTTCTTATATTCATGCCATGAATCCATGTACATGACACTTCTATAGAGGCTTTTGATATTATTATTTAGCTGCTATGTAATATATTTACAGTTTTTCATGTTATTATTGTTATGTATGTTTATATATGCTATTGTTTCTTTATGTTTATTGTTGAATCTATTATACCACTCTGATAAGAGAGTATAGTCTCCCCACCGTATCAACATTACACCCTCACTGATAGTTGGTTTCTTCTGAAATATTAGGAGGAGTGCTTGAGGAAATATGACCCACCATCTCGAAACATTGGTGAAGTGGATCTTAGGTCGGGATGGTACATATCCGGGGGTTAAACTAAAAAGAAAAGGGTAAAATTAACCTATCCACTTGTCGAAAAACCTTTGGATACCCATATTTCAACCATTCCACCTATTAGGATTGATAATGGCCTAATTTGGAGACACATGAAATTTGAAAAACGTTTCTAATCATCTCTTACAAAAATTTACAAGTTTCCCACTCACCCCACTTATAAAAGGCCCCCTTTTTTTCTCTCTTACTCAAAACTTCATACCTCTTTAGTTCATCGAATACCTACCCAAATCACTTCCCAACATCCCTACCCTCATCCCAGAATCCTTATTTTGGATGTAATTTCAATAAATCAAATATTTACTACCAAAATAACGAGGATACCTGAAGAAAAGAAAGTTTGAATGAGCATGAAGGAAGTCAAGACCTAAGGTCAAGGAATTCCATCTCACTTTTTTACTTCCATGAGTCACATTACATATTCACCACCTATATTTTTTATGTGGTGTATATACTTCTAATGAATGTATATTATGATGATTCTATTGAAAACCATTGGGGTTTACATATCCATTTTAGGACCTATCTTTCATGAGGTTTATGGTTCAAAGGTTAACAAATCGATAAGGGAATTCCATATCAATTTTTAATTCAATAAGGAACATGTCATATTCACCAAATATTTATTTTATGTGTTGTTTATAATTCACATGAATATATATTTTGATACATATACTGAAAAATATTGTTGATTACATATCCATTTTAGGATCTATCTTTCATGGGGGTTATGGTTCAATAATTAATAAATCAGTAAGGGGATTTACAATCTCAATTTTATTTCTAAGAGACTTATGCCATATTAAAAACTTTTTCCTTTTATGTGGGGTATATACTATCATTTTGAATTAAATATAATGAATTTTAATCATTTAATGATAATTAATGTTTACCTTAATGTTATTATTTTTTAGGGATTACAATTCGAAAGTCACTCAAGCAGTAAGATATTTTTTTCATAATTTTTTATTATTTTAGACGTATGTTATGTTATACACCTATATTATTCCATGATGTACATATAAATAACCTTTTATAAGAAATATAATGAAATTCATATATCCTCAGGATATTTTAAATTTCATTTAATGTAATTCATTCATGGAGCTTATCTTTCTAAGATTACCAATTGGTAAGATTTTTATGTTACAATATCATAATTTTGTCGGGTTGTTTATGATAATGATTCCAATGATACAATCATAAAATATACCTATAAAGTATTATTATGGAATATATTGTCCTTTATTTATTAATTATTTCTTCAAGTAATGTTACTATTTTCCACACTTTGGTATGTAAAATTATTAATTTGTTTAAGAAAGTATGAATTTATTTATCTCTTCAGTCGGAAATATGTTTTCCTCCAATACTATGTTTTATAAAAATGTTTTAAAAAATGTTTTAATTTTTTTAACATATTTAAAAATTATTTATTAAAAAAAATTTATAATAAAAATAAAAGGAACATGACTAGAAATTCAAGATACAGCCACCATTCATAACCTTGGACATAGGTAATAGTCGTGGTTTCCTCCCTGTTCAATGTCTCATCGGGTTTTGTGACTATGATGTGTTTTTTAATTTTTAATTGGAATGTTATGATCTGTATCTCACATGATGTTCTAGTTACAAATCAACCATAAAGAATAATTTAAAAAATATAAAAATGGAGTTTTCAGTAAGTCCAACTGTAGCTACAAATAATTCAGTTGTATTATATAGACACTATTGGAAATCATGGATATAATCATATAGACATTATTGGAATCCATGGTTGTAAATGTATATCCAAGGTTTCAAAGAATGTATATAGATTATTCTTCTGTATTGTATAACCATAGTTGGAAAACATGAATAAAGGGATATAACCACCATTTCCAACTATGGTTGTACACCTATGGCCATGGATTCCAGCTAAGGACATAGGTTTATTTCCATGGTGAACACCATGGATATTGGTCTATTTCCACAAATTCAAACAGTGGCTATATTCTATGGTTTTAATAAAAAAACATAACCCTTCAACTAGTTAAAACTCATATTGAATATTAAAAAACAATAAAACACCTGAATATCACCAAACACATGAACAAATGGAACCCAATTATATAATGGAGATCAGATAATATTCAAACAGTCTAAGCTCAGTAGTTCAAGATTCTCATCAAACATAAAAAAAATTTTGAAATAAAAATATTATTTTATATCCAAAAATTTCATGTGATGGTTTGTTGAAAATACATCCAATTTTAAGGTTCAATCAATATTAATATTTATAAAATTCTTCAAAAACATTCCATTGAGTGAAAATTTTAGTAAAATAATGAAAATAAGACAATATTTATTGAATGTATTTTTAAAATAAAAGTCAAGGTTTTTCACCCAAGTGAGATTATTTTTTCAAAGCATAGTTCCAAAATTCATTTCAAAAGAAAAAATTTGAAACAGGGAAATACATAGAATGATTTTGGTTCAATAGTCTCATCACATTCAAAAAGAATAATTAGTTTTCCAAAAAAATGTGTTTCCCAACTAGATATTCACTTCCATCAAATCCATACTTCAAGTTAATTTTTTTCATAAATGTATATTTTCAATATATTATAAATAATCCAACACAATAATGATGTTTTCCCATTTTTCATCATAGTAAAATAATAAAACAATACCACACTGATAAAACAGGATATTGTTTGATATGAAAATTTGTGGAAAGTATGAATCACCGCTTAAAAGGGTGTTTAAATTTTTATAAAAATAAATCATTAAAGTTTTTATAGAGATTAATATCTTGAAAAAATCATATTCATGTATATAAATGAAAAATATATTCCAAAATAAATTTCAAAATTCTAGTTCAATTAGTATTATTCAAAAAAATCAGTCAATGAAAAAGATAAAAAATATTCATAAAAAATATTAACTACCACGAATAAGTTTATAAATAATTTGTTTATTTTAATATCTATTTAGATTTATATACTATATTTCTTTTTAATTTGTATATTTTAATACTTTTTTAGGAATAAGTTGGAGCCTTAGTAGAGGAAGTTTAAGAATGAAAAGAATTGTTTTTATGATAATATTTTTATTGGTCTCAATTTTTTTGAATAAACATAATCATATGTATAAGGATATATATATATTAGGTATATACTATATTCCTATAATATTTCATAATTTGAAAATTTTTATGTATTCAGGTGTTTTTAAATTACAATTATCAACTTATTGGTTATGCTTTATATAAACCTAATTTGTTACTTTTGGTTATAATTTTTCTTTTTATACATGAATGTTATTGAATTTTGATAAAATTTATATTCATGTTTGTGAATTTAGAATAAATTACATAGAAATGAGTCAAAATATAAGATAATGTATAGTGTTTCTATAACTAAATCTATAAAAAAGAGGCAATATTATTGAACGAGATTGTATATATTATTATAAATTTGTTTAGAACAATTCTTAATATAAATGAATGAACTATAAATCCCAAGTGCATAACATAGGGGTTCTATCCAGTCTAGGTAACAAAACAAATGTATTATATAACTCCACTATTACAACATGATTTTCCAATAACGAAATCCAACTAATAATAATTAAAATATACCATAAAACTTATTACAATGGTTATATCTATGAAAAATATATAACGAAATATAATTATAAATAACTATACTACCTAGAAATTTTCATAATATTTATGTAATTCCATAAGAAGACCTTGAATTTAATCAATGATAATAGTTCCATATGTTCTCTTATCAAAGGAATGGAGGTGGTATCATATATTATAATTTAAAAATTACAATGATAATAGTTTTATTCTTCTTAAAAATATACAGTTCGTAATGGAATCTGAACATACAAGTCATCTCCATGATATTGAACCAAAATTTAAGAATGAGTTGTATATTGGTCAACATAGTTCATATACATGAATAATTTTTATTAATAAATTGGAAAATTAAATTGTATCTATGGGAGTTTAAAAAATGTGGGATATTTTATAAACATCCATGGAGAGGGTTGTATTTATTAATCAATATACATGAGATATGTAGTATTTGAAAATATGAAAATTAAATTTCACTAGGAGTAATTAATGAATTACATTAATTAAGAATATTTTAATGTTGTTTGTTCCTAAATATAATGAAATAGATGAGAAGAGGGGAGTCTGAGAGAAAAATTGGGTTATAGGTGAAGCATAGAATTGGAGGGAAAACCCGTAATAGGGAGAGTGGAATATGGATCAAGATCCATGGATTTTATTATGAACAATTGATGTTATGTAGAAAATTGATTATGTCACACTCCACCAATTTGATATGTCATATAAAATAGTAATAATTTGGTCATCAAAGAAATTATTATGAGAAAAACCTTCTTAACATTTTTAATCTATATGAAATATAAAATGTTCTTAGGAACATCAACTTCATATATGTGGGAAATTTAGGGTTGATTTCTAGTGATAGTTTAAGTGTCAACTTAAATGAGATGAACAATTATTTTACTAATTGTCATTAAAAAAAAGTATCATCAATATTTTGAATATGAGTGTGGTTAAAATAAACCTAAATAATAAGGACTAATGATTCATTTATTGGATAAAAACCCATGTATCATTTTAACTTTTATGGAATAAACTTTAAATGTTGAGGTTTTTTCTAGTACTGATAAGTTTGACATGTAAAAATAAATTAAGAATATGATGTTATGAGATGATTAATTTTATGGAAAAAAATAAAAAATCCAAAATATTCAATTCTTCACATGATGAATATAAATTTATGGTGACAAAAAATAAACCAACCCACCACCACAAAACAAAATTTAGAGTCATGCAATTACTTCTCATAATCTTTAAAAGAAATCATGTTCAAACCTGTGAAGATATGATTTTACTTAAAAACGATGTGGAATCATTTTTTATTCTGAGACACTTTGTTATGATAAAGGAAAAATTAATATTTAGTAAATCCCCTGAAGTGATAAAAAATGTCGAGCTATGAAAGGGAAGGATTCCCCATCATCAAAAATAGAGGAATTTATGATGAAGAGATTATGATATTTAATCCATATATCTGGCAGTTATTTTTTATTTGGATCCTATGCATTCAAAGTGAAAAGTAAGTGGACCTTATAAAACTATAGGATTACAATTCTTTGTAAGTGTGAGTGCATGTGTCATATGTTTTGGGAAATGAGAAATAAATGAAGGTGAACCAAAGAACAAGCCATGGTGTCCAAACTATTATGAAATTGCGGGAATATTATGTAATGATATCAACAATCATTTCATCCCATTTGTATTTTTTTAATTAATAAATTATTTATTGAACTGTATACCTATGTTTAAAATAAATTGGAAATTTATTGAATTATTAAATTATTTAATTTTTCATGTTTAAAACTTAATGAATTATTTCATTGTGTGAATTTAATAGATAACCTTTGTAAGATTTTATTTACTAAGTTATGTTATGAAGTAGTAATTTTTATGCTATTTCATGTATTCTATGAGTATATTATAGTTTTGGAAGAGGTTTGAGAATGTATAAATTCAATTAGAGAAGGTTGGAGATTCATGTGGGTTGATTTATATTTGGTTAAGTTTGATGTGATTAATAAATATATGTTGGTTTAATATGTATTTGGAGTAGTTATCAAGATATTTAGTGAATTATTAAATTAGTTTTGGATATATCTAAGTAAACAAATTATTAAAAAACTCTATAATGTCTTTTTAGGATTAAATTTGGTAATTCTATGTCATTGTAATAATACACAATGATTTAAGGGCCGATATGAGATTAAACCTGTAAAAATATGAGCTATATAATATTATCTCTTTATTTATATGTTTTTTCAGACTACCATAATACCTCTGAAGCTATGTAAGAATAAGTAATTTGAAACCCAACATGAATAAGACGAATACTCTGATCTAGAATTGAAGGTGGAAGATATATAAAACCCTCAGATTGAAGAGTTGATCAAAAATGGATTGAATAAGTTGAATTTTATCAAATTAGAGTGTACATTCAAATAAATTATAGAGTTAGAATGTGAGATAATTCATGATAAACATAGAGAGACTCTCATGTCTATAAAATATTTAATATCATCCCTGAAGTAGTGCATTGCAGAGGAGGAAAGGGAGTGACCATTGAGTTAGGTTCTAATTCATTGAACATTTTAAAAAATTATAGAATTCTAAAATATTAAATGAGTATCTTGATTTGAAAACCATGAATGAGTAAGAAATAGTGGCTACAAGGTAAATTAAACCAAGATTATTGAAAAGTGGAAAAAATTTGTTCAATTCAGAATTAAAATACCATTAAAAAACATTTTCATTAGATATGAGGATATCTCTCAATATATTTCACTCACTTTATAGACTAAAACCATAAGAAACCCAAATTATACTATTTTAGAAGTGGGGGACTAACACTAAACTACAATAAAATATTTTTTTTCTTATTTGAGATATTGTTAATGTGTTTTTATTCCACAGAATAAAAAGATAAAATCAAGAGTAATGATACTCAAACACTCAACTAAATAAATGTAATTTAAATATAAAATCAATGTTGATCTGACATTAATATTTATACAAAATACACAACACACACTTGGAAGTTTAATTTATTTCATCACATATGATTTAACTAGCTATGAATGGAAAGAAAAAATCAACATTATTTTTGTTACCTATAGGTAAACAAGAAGATGTAACATTTAACATTTTCCTCATTGAAATAATTTCATTACCCAGAGGTCATCACTCAATAGATTCAATGAAGGAAACTTAATTTTAACTATTTATAATGTTCAAATAATTTTAATAAATATAAACCTTCAATGAATAATTAGAGTTTAAAGCATCAATTTTCTCACTATCAGAAAGATCCCCAAAGTTCATGATATCACCTTTAGATTTGGTATGATTCTAGAATAGTGGTATCATGGAAAATGGTTTGGTAAAATAAAGAAATAACATTGAATTTTTTCCCTCCTTTATAATTTTACTAATTCTGAAATTAATTTGAAAATAATTAAATATTGAAAAGTTAGGTTTATAATATAAGAGTATTCCTCATTTGTAGCAGGAATATAGCACTCAATTATATAGTCAACAATATCATCAAGGTTAGTTATTATCCTTGAGTTTTTTTCTACCCAAATTTTAATTCATTCCAACAATTTAAGTTGGTTTAACATTCATTTTATAAAGGATTACATCATCGAAAAAATATCATTAATATTTGATGATGAATGTTATACAAAATAGGTTGGGTTAATGAATGTATATAGATAGTCCTCCTAATGAATATTCATGTCCATATATAAATATATAGTAATCCATTGGATGTTTGTATATTATTATTGGATAATACATAAATGAATCCACTCTGGATGATACATGCTAGATTCACTTAGCTTAGCCCGAACCAAACTAAATGGGGATATTGTTTCTCAATCCAATAATTAAAACACTCACTAAGATTTTGCCGATCCATAAAAAAATCCTTACGCTTTTCAATATACTATCAGGTTTGGTACCTAACACTAATAGATTTATTGAATTTTTTTCTTAATATTAGAGTAATTCCTTTGAGTTATACATTTTTTAGAATCTAATGATTCTCCAATAATTTAGTAGAATTCTATTTTTCTATATTAGTGACTGTGAATTATTATCAATTGAATCATGTTTACACATAATATAGGTCTGATTAGTAACATTATGATAATCCTAAAATACACATGCATTTATACCATTATTATAAGGAAGATAATCACCTCCCACATTAACATCATTACCCACATGAGTTTCTAGTTTTATCTTACCATTCCTCTTATAAAAATTCAACTTCCCATAGGTCTCAAATTAATTACCGAACATATTATAGATTTCAAATGAATCATTATTCCATCATCAGTCATAAGATATTTTCCCTATAATTATATAGACTGAATAAAATGTATAAAAGTTTTCATATTCAACTCTGAGAGAGATTATTATCAACAGTGTAGAGAATAACTTGATCAATATACCACAATTATTATCAAATAAAAATTCCCAAATATGGATCTTTCAATTTATTTATTTAATTTATTTGGAACCCTAATTTATGATAAATAATATCCCATGGGATTTTATGGTTCCCAAAAAAAATTAAATACAAAAACCCTATCCAAATTTTAATTCATACATTAATAAATAAAATAAAATTTATTTTATGAAACTATTCTTGAATGTAGTGAGTTCTTATCATGATGGAGAAAAAATTGTAACTCCAAATTTATCACTTTATATCATCAAATGCGAAAACCATATGGTGGAAAACCCGACCAATGGTTTTACTTTTCCAATCACCAAATCCACAATAAAAAAATAGGCACCGTAAAGGCCCACATAGATTTTGAAACTTATCACATTTTGGTAAAACAAAAATCAACACTATATAATGTTTTTATAATTCAATATTTTTTAAATAGATCCATTATCTTCCTCAATATTGAATTATAATTCCTTTTTATGAATTTTCTTATCAAAGTAGCTTCAACATCAATTAATGATCATCGATTAAGAGACCCAAGATTATCATCACCTTGATCACCTTATAATTAATGAGTGGTTTTCATAAAATAAAAATTCCCTATAGAGAGAGAAATAAATTTAATGAACAAATTATTATTTTTATAAATCACTAAATTAAAATTCATATATTTAATGAAAAAATTTTCCTATAAAAATTAAATGAAATATTTTTTAACACTCATATTATAGGTTAAATAATATATATATATATATATATATTAGAATAAATATATTTTTAAGGTCCATAATAATACTAGTAACTGTAAGAATAATAATAATAATTTACATGGAGATATTCTCATGTATATAAAATATTAAAGTATGTGTATAGGAATACATCAGAAACAACCCCTTTGGTTGGGTTCCTTTTCCAGATTGAGTGAACTAAAAAACCCTATAGTACTATTGATTTAGTTTCCCAATAAAAATTGTCATATGTGCCTACTCTGATCATTGTCTTTAGTAAATAACCTATATAAAACCACTAAAATATTACTCAACTTCATTAGGAACCTGCTCGGGATATCAACAAGGATTATTATCTCTACTAAATTGTGGATATTATATTAAATAAATTGAAGATTAGAACTAAGGGGACACAAAAAAAATTTAGATTCATTTACTGATAGAACTGGAACAATAAATTAGTAATATAAAAAAATATTTAATACTTTTATCTATACCATAAACAAAGAATTTATATTAAATATATGAATTTAAAATCATTAATCAAATAAAAAACAAAAAACGTTTTTGATATCTTATAATAACATATACGGTAAAATTCCTCAGATATTACATAAAATTATCTATAAATTCTAACCCAAGGTAAAAATTATAACAAACCAATGAAGAATCATTTCTCATAACTCCATTAATAATATATGTTCCATGATAATAGAAAATATCAACACTATATGATGTTGAATTCAATACTAAAAATGTAGGGTAATAAAGTGGAACCGGTTTTATTATTTTGTTATAATCATAAATATGTGATCTCTCACTAGAGTGACCATGAGTGTTTTTCACTTGTTGGGAGAAATATATTAAATTTTTAAATAAAGGATAATTCACCATAATGAAATGTATTAAATTTTTAAATAAAGGATAATTCACCATAATGAAATGTATTTTTTAATCTACTTTGGGGTTTTCAGAGGTTAATTTTTTACATTTTTATAAAAGTAGTGATGATGATGAAGTATAAAATGGTTGAAAAATACTAGTGTGGATGTAATGAAAAATTTAAATGGAATAAATAATGATTATGGCCACATAAAGCATATTTTGAATATCCTCATGATACAATAGTTTTGTTCCAAAATTGAATAGTTTAACATGTTTTTATGAGAGTTTTAGTAACTTCAATATGTTAAAGGAAGAGTAAGTATATGTAGGTTGTTTGTAAAAATCATTCATTTTTATTTAAATTTTAAATTTTAGTGAAATTAAGAGTGAAAGTACATTAATGTGTGGGAAATAACCTCAAGATAATTATTATGGACACATGAAACATATTTTCAAGAATTCCAAATAAAAAAAATCAACCTAAGAAGTGGAAATTGGGTAGACATAGAATACTGATCATAATAACCTTAATATGATAAAAAATCTATTCAGTTTGGCTAGTGAGAACTTGAAATGAAAAATTATGATATCAAATTTCATAAAATGATAAAAGGATTTGTAATTTGATTCTATAATGTTTTTCTATAAAAAATAATGGTCAAGAAGTTAATGGGTTATGTTGCTGCAACGAACTGATAATTTTTTTACCAAAATATTAATAATATTTATAGTACATAATAATTTTTATGATATATAAAAACATTAATGGTGATTGTTCAATTCTTAACAAAACAACTAAAATAAGTCTACATTTGACAACAATTTATATAAACTGTTATGTATTCTTTATCACATAGAAAATGGACAATTATCAAGAACATACAATCATGGAAAACTAATAGATAGTTGGTATTTAAGGAAATGTATTGAGAAAATATGATATAAAAATTCTTGAATACATTACTTATCAGATTGAATATACTATTTTATCAAGAACATGCTTGTTTGAATTTATTAATTACATAAAAAAGTAGTTTTTCAAGAAAATATAAACCGTATTTCATTATTCTTAGTAATTTATCCATGAGATATAAGATTAAATATTTAATTTACATCAAATAGTAGTTTAGAAACAAGTATTATTTATCAAGAATATTTACCTTCTAAAAAATAGTACATTATCAAGCACAAAATTTTCTAAAAAATAGTAGTTATGAAAGGAAAAATGTTGAGACAATAACAGAAACACTTGCTTGAGTGTATAACTACTCAGGTTGATCATAGTAGTTGATCAAGAACACACCTGTGTGAATATATAGTTAAAATAAAAATAGTATTTTTTTCAATAAAATATATAACTTCTTTAATTTCTCATAGTAATTTATCTAGAATATGTCTGCTTGAATATAAAAATAACATAAAAGAGTTGTTATGAAATATGTTTTGTTTAAATAAGTGGTAGAAATTGATTTTTTCCAACTTGATTCATTTCTAGAAAAGAACTTATCATATGTGATATATTATATAGATAGTTTTAAATGATTTATATGAAATAGTCCCAAACAATATGAAAATACTTGGTAGTTAGTAGTGTAAAGTTACATAAATCTAGAAATTAAAGGGTAAGAATTATAAAAAATCATAGGGAATGAATTCCCATAATAATAAAAAAATATTAGAGAATAAGTTTTTCAAATTTATATAAAAACAAATATAATTACATTTACTAAACTTCATGGTAATGGTGAATTTAAAATGAATCAATCCCAAAAATAACATGAATCTACATATACACACCTTCCTCAACCACCATTATATAATAAAAAATCATTAAATTATTCAATAATAGAATATGATTTCAAAGGAAAAGTCTTTGGAAAATTAAAAATCAATGAAAATAATATCAAACTTGATATAATAAAGACCTTTAAAGTAACCACTATTAACACATGAAAAAAAAGTAATTACATTTGCAGACAATTCAAAACAATATTTAAATATTTATTAATTTATAAAAAATAAGAAAAATAAAATATAACCAATTCATAACTATCTATCAGTCTAAGAATTTACAAACAATAATAATAAAATAGGATCTAAATATTCTAACAGAATAAAAATTTGATTATATTTTAGATGAAATTGGGAAAATAGAAACTCAAAAATTGGAATTCATTATCTCTTTCATATTGGGGGAAAAAATATAAAATAAATAGCATGTTACCTATCATCCCTTAAAAATTCATGGTGATGGGAACCCTATAAATTTTTGTAGATGAAATTGAATATAAGAGTATGTGGTAAGTATTTTTTATGAGAAATCATTAAATGGAGGAATTACCTAGTGTCAGCGAATGTGGTTAGTGATAAATCACATGAGTAAGTGGACCATGACAAAAGGTCTAGGTTCAAGTGAGAAATCAGGGATGTAGGGTGGCCATGATGGATGAGGAGGGTCTTGGAGGGGGGTGTCCACATCGAAGGAGGATCTTAGAAGGTTGTGTTGTTGAATTAGATCCACATCAAGAAGCAGATAACAAGGTCAGAGGAGGTTTACTGAGAGGTGGGGGAATATCGAAGCTGCATTAGTTGGGAGGTGGGGAGGCTATGTAGGTAGTGTGGTGGGATTTCTATGTTGGATCTTAATTTTAAGGGGGTGAGAAGGCTGCATCGTAGAAGTGTCAGCAGGGAGGTAGGCTACATGCATCAGAGTCATGTCAATGGGTAGGTGGGATGGTTGTGTCGAACCCGCGTCGGAGGAGGATGAGGATTTCTAGGAGGTTAAGTGTCCATGTTATAAGAGGAGGGTCACAAAGAGGAGTAATTGTGAGGGTAGAGGAAGAGGAGGAATCATGAGGAGAGGAGGAATCCCATATAGAGGAGGATGAATAACAAGGGGATGAGGTGGGTGAGGAAGAAGCATGAGGGGACGAGGAGGGGGAGGGGGAGGAGTAATTGTGACGGAGAAAATGTGAGGAGGGTACTATCGTGGTCATATTTGGGCACATGGATGTAGGTTGGATATAGCCATGATTTTTTAAACAATGGCTATAAATCTATGAATATAGGATAATTTTTTAATAGTGTAATCTTCATGTCATTTTACAAAAAAATTCACCTTTGGTGTTTAACAAAAATATGAAAAGAATCATTTTTCAAACATGGACGAATTGAAAATTATTTAATTTTTTCATTCCCACTAAATGATTTTAAAATTACTTTATAAGTTTTCAAGGTTATTTTCAAGGAAAAATATTTTCAAATTTTATTTTTTAAAGTGTTTTTAAAATAGTAAAGGACATTTTCTTCAATAAATGTTATAAATAATTATTAAATATTCCTTTATAAGTTCCAAAATTGGTTTTCAAACAAATTGGTTTTGAAAATGTTTTAGGCTATAGGAATTTATTTTCAAAGAAAGGATATTTTCCTTAAGAAATGTTTGGAGTGATCTTCCAAAATCCTCTATATAAGATGAAATCCATGATGTAGTTTATGCTTCAGTAGGGATATGATCCATGGAAACTATTATTATTAATTATTTTAATGGTTTATGTTTATGATGAAATTTTTTTAGGATACTCGTTTCTCCTCCATAGGTTATAAAATGAGTAAATTCTGTTGAACCCCATTTTTTCATGGGTTATTCTATGGTAAAATAAATATGAAATGTGCCTCTTTTCAATTGGATATAATATGATTAAATGTTTATAATGCTCATTTTATTTAATTTTTTATGACATTATTGATGTTTGAGATCTTTTGGAACACATATATATGGTTTTCATTATGATATAGTTTGGACCTATATCTCCCTACAATGATTTGGGCAATGATAACTGTTATATGACCTCAAAGGGTATGTGTGTGGGTATCACAAGCCTGAAAAAAGACTTTATTTGGGATTTCATCTAAATCATGAAATAATAGGTTATACAGGAGGTCATCCCATTCCCAAAACTATACGGTACATGGGAGGTCATAACATGACCAAAATAAAAGGGTACATGGGAAGTCATCCAAAGCATGAAGTAGGGAAATGGGTGATTAGTACATGCCTAACATGTTATGAATTTCTTAGTAAGTATCCCTGACATAATATTTTATATGATTATGTGTATTCCACAAATTTAATTTATTATGACAATTTTATGATCTCATGGATCATGTTATTTTATTTTTGTATGATTCATGTCTTACAATCTTCCAATATTTGTTCCATTATTCAAGATTATGATATTTGATATGCATGTTTTTCCTTTAAAATATTATTATCATGTTCTAATACCCTTATTCTCATTTTATGATTGTGTATATCCATTTTCTACCCTTATTGAGCATCCTTACTCACACTTTCTTATGTTTCCCTTCCCCAATATATAAAGAAAGGTTTTGAATATGAGTAATAAAGGGTAAGATCTTTTTGTAGGATATTGGAGATCTTTCACTAGATTAAAATATTATGTTCCAAATATTAAAAGGTACTAAATGATTATTTTCATCAGGTGTGTGATTGTATAATGTAATTAAATTCATCTAAAAATATGTAATAACCTTGTATTACTAGCCCTGATTCTCTATAAGAATGCAACATAAAAGAGGGTTACCAAGACTGGGGTCTATCCCTCATCATGTTTGTTATGCAGAATGGTAGTCCTAAAAACTCTATCCATAGATGGTCTATGGAATAGTGGTGTGATGATGTATTTTATATGTATATTACCATATACAAAGGATTTTTTCTATGTCGATTGGTTCTCAGGAGAGGATACTCTTTACAGGTGGTCAGGTGAGTTCTCTTTCTTACTTTGAAATATGTGGTGAATTATTACCTTTTGAAATTTATTGATTAAAATATTTATCTTTATTTCTTATCTCTTTTTCCATTTTACCATTTTCTCCATCATTGTATGTGGTTTTTATAGGGTAAAAAATGTAACCACAATACTTGGTTGACCAGAGGAAGTAAAAAACATCCTCTTGTGAATGATTTTGGTTTTTGAGAAGCCTGAAGAAAAATACTTACCCCAAAAATGAAAATTTGTTTGCGGGAGAGGGGCCAGGATAATATAACTCACACTAAAAACAATTTTTTTAATGGTTCTAAAAAGGATGCCTTGTCCTAAAAATGATTTTTTGGGGCTGTCATGATATGGATGCCTTTTTAGAAAACAATTTTTTGTTTTTAGTGGTGCTATAAATGAGTGCTATGTGGGAGCACATTGGGGAGAAGAGACCCACATAGAAGGAATGCTATATAAAAGTATAGTTTCATTATAAATCTGGGTATTTAAATATATTGATCTTCATAAAATAGACTGATTTTTTTATTTGGTCTTTTATGAATTCATAATATCTTTCTAATCTCCAGTGTAGACTTTTCCAGACCCAACAAAATGCTACCCGTCAGAATGGGTTCTAATTGGATCAATAGGATTTAATTCCAATGAATAAATGGTTATATTTGAATTCTTTTTGGGATGATTTTAATGGTTCATGTTGATCCAGATAATACCAAAACCCTATAAAAATTTCTAAAACATGATTCATTTTTCACATATTTAATCAAGCATTTTATGTCCATGTCCATTCTTACCTTCATAGCATACTTCTTTTCATAAAAATATCATTTTTGGATAGACATTATTGAATAAAAAAGAATATCATCCATGAAACTTTCATAATATTTCTCTTTTACTTTTTGGTTGAATCAATCCCATGTAGTGATAAAATATTCCACATAGCATCTTAAATTCTTCATATCCAGCGAAGAAAACTATGTAGTTCACTAGACTGTTCTATATGGGGCCTTTATGATTTGATGAATATAACATATTTTTGATGATTTTTTTTTGTAAGGATAAATGGATCTTAGAAAAAAAACATATATATATCTTGATGACTACTTCAATGATCATGATTAAGAGGATAATTTCTAATTATGGAAACATCAAAACTGACTCCCAACATCATATCATTACTCAAGAGGGTATACTGAAGAGTACATTAACCAAAGATTATAGATTATCCATTATTATCACTAAATCATTTCCATTTTTTTTAAGATAATAGTTTTCTTGTAGGAAGAGTGCATCTGTTGAATATATCAGGGGGTTCTTCTGGCTAAGGAAATTAATCTTCATGGATTTGGACTAATCACCGCACCTAAACATATTTAATTCTAATAAAACACTGAATAGGTTAGTGTATATCTTGTATAGATGGATTCCTCCATCTATTAATTCAATGGTAGGATCAATTGGTCTGACTGAGTGTGAGATATGGTGGTAGAAATAGTGGAAAAGGTTTATTTTTGTGAAGAGGTAATATATGATCTTATTTCAAAACTCTTTCTTCTCCCACTATATTTTTTGAACCCATAATCTATTTAACCCCCTCACATTTTTTTTGATGTTAGGGGTGAGTCATTGCCCATTCCTTATATGGAATTCATGGTGGTTGTGACTTCTATTTGAATGGGTATTCATTTGGATGAAAGGGTCATTAAATAGGGATCTCCTAGGGATTCTGAGCACATGAAGGTTGTGATTTCTAACCAAACAAGGGTATTTCAACCCCTCCTCAACCTTCTATGTTAACTCTAAAATTATCTTAATGGAAAATCATGAGGTGCAAGAAAGAGAATAAGTTTTAAATTCAAATCTGATTCGGGACACCGGGTATGAATTGTATCATTATTACATAATTTTAATTTTATATATCTATTTGTATTAGTGATTAATCTTGTGAATCATTTTCCATAAGTTTTACATGTCAGTAGGTACCAACTATTTGAGAGCATTTTTCATATTTTCTAATGGCACTAGATGTAGTGGGAATGATAGTTCCAAGGAAATATGATATTTGGGGCTGACCTACCTCCATCCCCTAAAAGGTATAATTTATTAGGAAGCAACAACATGGGACCAAGAGGTTTTGAGTCCAATTACTACACCAACTTCACTCATGGTCATCTCTACTAGATCAGTATCTGTGAGTGACATTTTGGAGGGTTTTCACCTCAATGATAATGTATTCATTACACTTTCCCTCCAGAAATAATTTTATTTTTAGTCCAAACAACAAACTATATAGTAAACTCTTATAATTCCAACCAATGAGGTGATGACTACCGAGGAGGTCATTTCCTCAACAAATGAAGGTGAGTATCTCTACTTTTTGACTATATCATATTTCTACTTAATGGGTATTAATTTCTGGATAACTATTTCAACTACATTTATATAAGTATATAAGATCCTAGATACTTCAAATTTCCAACCAGTTGAGGTGACCATGACTTTAAGTGATGCATGACCCTCTCATTTTGAAAATCCTAATTATAGTCCTTATTTTGTTAACCTCATCCCAGAATATGTTTTACTCACTGAGAGTGATTCTAAAATAGACCAAGAAAACCTAGATAATTTCTGAATTTCCCAGAAAATAGTGTGAAAGGATATGTGGAAACTGATTTCTTATACCCCATTCCAATATACCATCAATATTTTCCAAGTTGTGTCATGTGTTCTCTATACTTGGTTATGGGGTGTCTAACTACCATTCCAAACATACCAATATGAGAGAGGTAGTTTTAATCCATGATAGGGTTAGCACACTAAAGTCTCAACACACCAATTCGGAATTTGTTTCCCATTTTTAAAACTTGAAATTTTATCCTTAATGGGGCCTCTAGCCAAGACAGGTAGTCGTTCAACACCAAAGCTGAGTTATAGAATAGAGGACCTTGTTAGAATAAATCCATCAATAAGTATATCAGATCAATAAAGACCTTTATCCTATTAAATAACCAGCTAAGAAAGAGTAGAAACTGGTGTGATAGGTTGGGATTATTGGGTTGTATTCTATTGATAATTTAGAAGCACATCGAGTTGATGAAGAAATAGGGGATACAACATTTTTGGATTTACGTTGAGTTATGGATGAATCTAGAATATGTAATGATTTAGATATATGAATATGCTAAGAAAATATTGTAAGAAAAATTATTCACTTATATGGATTGAATAAAAGTTTTGGATTCTCTGATGTCTACAAAATATATGAAAAGAAAGGGGATTTATTTCAATAATTTGTTTCTTCAATCTGGATTTCCCTTGAAATTTAGATAGTAATACCAATGTTTACTCACTTATTATAATTTCCTTATATTATTGTGTTCAACTTGAAATAATGGGAATATGAAAAAATTATCTAAATTTTACATACATCAATGGACCTAGAGTGATGATATTCAACTTTTACCCTAGCCTCCCTTTGGGGGTTTTTATTCATAGAATTTGTCTATAAACTGGAGAACATGTTTCAGAATGTTTTTTATATATCAAACTCATATAGAGGGAATGGGGTATTAATTTTATAATTCTTACATGGGGTTTTAACTAAATACTTCTACATGGATCAAGCTCTCATTTATAGGAAATGGGTCATGTATAATAGACTAGGTGTCACACAGTTTAATATCATGACACAACGACTCAAGTGTTCTATAGTTCAGGGTCATCTGATGAGGAATTTGTCTTACAGTTTAATTTCATATATTATGGAAGAGTTTCATACCATTTAATTTCATTTATATAGAGACATTATACACACTTTTTAATTTCATATTGGGTGGATGTATAGTGGTTTTATTTTAATGTCACATGGATTTGACCAAAAGATTAATGATTTAACATTCCATGGTCATCTAAACAAAAATATTCTAACATACATAAAACATGAAAAAAGAATGTTGGAAGTTTTAACTTGGGGGATTCTAGATCCAAAATGTGATATAAGACATGTTTTTAAGGAATGACCATGCCTGATGTTCAAAAAATGGTTTCTAGCATAAATTTTTTGGGGCTTACAAAAAAAGAAGAGGTCTCTCTTAATGATGAATGTGAATTTGGTTGAAAAAACTTTTGAGGTGGAATTATATAGATCCAAAATATAAAATATTATGCATAGTCAAAACAATGTTTTCCTAAGGAATCTAACATTCTATTAAATATTGATGAAGAATGATTCTGACGATTCATATTTCCCCAAAAATAGAGTTCCATTTGTGTAAGGAAGGCTCATGAGTATGGAAGGATCATTTCATATCAAAATCATTAAATAATAGGTATAAATGTTTCCTAAAAAGGTAAAGACCATAAAAAGGAATTGATATTATTCTTATTGTGGTTGGCCCTAAGGCATAGTTTCTGGTCATAGCTACATATCTCTCATGAGTGAGAATCAATCCATACATAGATCTGGGAAGGATTCCCACAATGGTCGAATTCTTGTGTGGATAAGGGGAATTTTTCATTTAATATAGACTCATTGGAGGGATGAGGATCCATACTGGACCCTCCTATATGGATGTGAATTATGAAAAATATATTTTTGGTTTTTTATTTTGTGGTTTGGCTCAGCTATAGAATTTGTGTGTCACTACTTATGTCACAGTGTTGAGAATCTATCCACACATAGTTCTTGGAAGATGGGGTGTTGGGAGGTCAAAACCAATAATAGTGGTCCTATAGGGTGAGGGCCATAATAATGTACAATTTTATCATTGTTCAAGTGACTAAACCATGGAGTTAAATGGAACGTGTTAAAGGCATTTGGTTTCCCTTTTAATATTTTTCATCTTGGACCACGTAAACCCTAACTTGAACTAATAAACCTTTATTATGTGGAAAAAACAATACCAAAACATTAAATACCATGTGATATATTCTTAGTGCGAGAAAAAATAAGTGGTGAACATTTCATTAACCAGAAAGAGGAGATTAAAGGCAAAGACAAGGGTATTTGATCACTTGGTGGTGGTAGGACCATGATATAGGATCAGGGAATCACTACATGCCTCATTGGATTGAGAATCCATCTATATGTAGTTCTGGGAAACTATGCATCTTAACATCATATTATAAGGATAAATGTCACCTAATGTCAGGAAAATCATGAGTGATATAAGGATTATAGATTCATGGATGTTTCAATGTGCTTCAGCTGTGAGGAAAGAAATTTTAAACCATGATCTTGTGATTTTTTGGATCAAGAGAGATGACATGATAAAAGTATTCAAGGAGTGACTATGGACCATGTTTGAAAAGAACTTTCTAGAACTATTTTTGGGGCATATGAAGATATAATAGTCATCTATTGAGGATAAATATGCCTATGATTTAAAGGCCATTTGATGGAGACTTATACATAACCAAACTGGGACATATTATGAATAGTAAAAAAAAAGGTGTCCACGTCACTCAGACACTCTACTATCGATTCTAGATAAAGTTTTTGGTGATCCAAAATTTTCATGGATGAGGAGTACGAAGTCAGAAACGAATTCATTTGAGCACAAATGAAACATTTGAATCAGTATTGTACATGGAGTGTGGATTTCCCTAAATTGATATTTATATCACCCCATCCCCATAATGCTAGAATCTGTGCATTATTTTATTACATTGGCATGATTAAAAGGAATCAAAACCCAAAGAACTGATTAGTTTATAATTCATGGAAATCTAGATTACATACATGATACCTATAATACAATGGGAAATTAAAAAAAATCCAAACATGATACATAATAAAATGAAATAAACTACATCCTTGAACTCTTATTCAATAACTCATTCTTCATTACTTGGGTAAAGTAAACATAAAAAGGGTGATAAAACATTTTCAGTAAGGGTAACTAAATTGGAATCAATACTGAATCAATGAGAAAAAAATGCATGTTTAATAACCGATGGTACGTTCCATTCAAATAACTAGATAAAGAAAAATCAATATTTCAAGGTAAGAAACTGAAAACACATTCCATTTAATTAATGAACTAGAAATGAAATTCATCCATAGATATATTTATGCAAAATCTCATGGAAAAAATGATAACTAAAATTAAGGAAATGATTTAATATTGGACATCATGAATCTAGAACCTAAACCACCATACCATCAAGATCTATTTTCATGCCAGTTTAAACTATTCTGATTTGGGTAAATAATTCATCTCATGATACTATCAATGCATCAAGGGGATATTAATAACTAGGCCCCACCCATGTCTTCCTATCCAAATCATTCCTTATATATAGAATATTAGATTTAATTTAAAAAAATGTGACTTATCATAAATTATCCTTATTGAGTAATGGAAACCGATTTATCAATTATTACCCAATGTATTATAACTAACAACAAGGGTTTTTTTGATGAATTAAAATACCCTTTAAATATCATTAAAACATTCTTGAGGCTGATAATCATTAAACTTTCCCAATTGACTTATTCCACATTGAAACATTTAAATCATAATACACATGAAGTAATAATATTAAATGAAACTCATAATACCTTTATAATAATAATATTCATGATATAACATGTCAAATAGATATATATACACCATATATATGTAAATTGGTGTATAAAAATAAATATATCTCAATGGAATGTAAATTGAGATGAAAACCTTTAAAATAACCTTAATTTTTGTTTTGTGGTCATTATATTCATGTATAGTGGTTTAAAATATGTTAATAACTTATAAAATAACCATACTAATCTTTATAATATTTCATATCAAGTTATTACAATATTTTATTACTTTTTGTTAACACTCTTTCATTATTTTCACTATTCTGGGTGTTAATTGCTTAGCTTTCTCAAGTATGTTTTGACTTGTAATTTGTTGTTACTATTAAAAATAAAATGATTTAATCATATAAATAATTTAAACAATGAGGTAATTATCATATATATTCAGTACATATTTATTTATTGTATTCCATAATAATTGGAGATAAGAAAGGGAGTGTGCCGTACATGGAGAGAGTAAGCCGTACATACGCATGAACACTACTTTCATTTCTTCACCAGATTAAAATATTGAAAAGGAAATGATAAATATTTATATTAAAATTCAATAAATATATATATTTTATATATGTTACATAGTTTTACTCAAATCATACTTAATTTGTTACATGTTTAGCGTGAATGAATCACATCACTTTAAAGAGGTGGTAGTCCACACTTCCACAAATGAAGTTATCATATTTAAATAAAATGGAATGTATAAAGTTATTTGTTATAAAATATTTTAAGAAGTATAAATACATTATAAATATCCTATATATCATATATAAATATAGTTTCTATTATAATGACAACCATGATAGGCAGTAAAGGAAGAATAAACAATCATTGTTTTGTGAGGCAGTAGTGCACCAATTACATAAACAATATGTTTGTTACCCATTATATGGGAGTGTGTGTATGTATAGGTATAAAATTTATAATATAAACATACTAGTATATCTTGGATACATTATTTTTTATATAATCATTTAATATGGAGACTTTAGGTGGTGGATAATGGAAATAAAACTAAAGAGCTTAAGGAAAGATGTTATCGCTTAATTAGGTAACTCCTTTTGGTTTGGACCAAAGGTATTCATTAAGTGGACTTATTCCATAAGGGATAATTCTAGGTCTATGTGAGGGATGTTGGTAGAATATTTGCGTATATTTTGTATGATAACATGTAGCTTGAGATGTCTGAGGAAGGGGTAGAGTTCTTACCTTTTCATAGTAGAGAGGGACTGTCACTCGTATAAATACCAAAAGGTATTCATTAATGGGCGGTCTAACTTACCTAATGTGCCTCCAAAATAGGAAAATATTGTATTAAGGGGTATTGATGGTATATAATACCCCCAACACACCAATATAAATTCATTTTAATAATTTGGTTCCTTAACTTCTATGATTCCCCAATTTTATCATTTTTTCCATTAATTCATCTAGCTTTCTAACCCAAGTAATTTTACCATTGAAAATAAAGTGATATTTATTATAATATATATATAAAATTAATTATTAATATAATATCTAATTTATAAAATTAAAATCCCATGTGTTTTGGAAATTAATTTTAAAATAAGTGCATGTGACGTGCTAAACCACTTCTTAAACCCAAACCATATTAATAATGTTTTTAAATTATATAGGTCACTATGTTAATTATAAATGATAAATTGGCCTATTAATATACCATATTTAATATTTATAAATACTTACACATCGCTTGGAATAATATATAATTTTTAATAATTTGAAATCATTTAATAATATATCATTTATTGTAAAATAACAATATGTCTATTATTACATTGTTTATTTAATTTTAATTTTAAAATATCAAAATAATCATTCAACTCAAATATATTAAGTTTAAATCTATTTAAAATGATATATTCATATAATAAATAAATAAATACCATAATTCAATCTATCTACTTGAATTTTAATATTTATAGTATAATTTATTTTAGTCAATTATTATCTAAATAATCTCTAAATTGGCATTTCTTAAACATCTTAAGTAAGTAAATCATATTTAAAAATAAATTATAAGTTTTTATGATAATATTAACCCATTTATCTTTCAAAATCATATGTATAATCTAAAATATTATTATTTTTTACATATCTCAAAGATTTATAAATATTATAGGTGAGGAAAGTTCCCTTTTTGTCTCTTTACTTAACATTTTATATAGCTAACTTCCATTTAATAATATCTCAATATCTCATAAAATTATAACCAATAGGGTTTTGGTATAACTATTGAAAAAAAATGTTTTTATACAAGTATCTAGGTCATTTTGGCCCTTAAGATTAGGGTTTAGTCCCTTGTTAAGCTTAATTTTACCATAATCATTGTAATTAATTCTAATCACTTTCACTAATATTTTTTCTCAAAAATAATGTTGAGAACATTATACCACAAATACTATACTAATTAAAAACATATATTTCAATTTTTCAAAAATGAAATCATAGAATTTAGAAAATTAAGATTAACATTAATGTCGCAAATGTTGTGGGAAAGTGGGTTTTTAATTAAAAATGTTCAAATGTTCCATAAGTTTTTATATATGATTTCAAAATAAAAATGATTCCAATGACCTAAATTGGAATAATATATTTTTAATTGATATATTTTGACTATAAAACCCAATTTAAAATATAATTTAACACTAATTATTATTTAATGAAAAATATCATTTTTAATTAAAATAAAATATTTTTCACTATTCATCAAAAAATGAAACTTGTAATAAAAATTAAAAAATCACACTAAGATAATTTTGACATTTCAAAGTAAAAAATGATTTTTATTTTGACAAATATGATTTCTAAAATTTCCAAAATTTATTTTTAATATAGGCACACCATTAAAAGGCAGTAAAAGTCGGTTTTGTGTATAACACAAACTAACTTAGTGTTGTTGGTAGAGTACTCTTAACATGGTGTTATATATAATAATTATGTCAAAAAAATTAAAATTAAATTTAAATGAAAAATATTTTAAATCCTTGGGGTGTTACATTCTCCCCACCTTAATTAAATTTCTTTCTCTCAATTTAAAATTGATATAAAAAATCGAGGGATTGATATGTGAAAAAAAAACTATTATTGAAAAATCCACATCATAAATAGGGTAAATAACACATATTATTAATAATATATAAACGAAAGTACAATGGTCACATAACTAGGTTCCCTAGTTGGAGAACATAGGTGGGAAATATAAACATGGATTTGGAGGAAAAATCTAATTGTTATGTTCGGATGGAGAGTCCTAGAGAACTTGTTCATATGAAAGTTGTAGTTAAAAAACCATATAATATATGTGTGAATAAAGGTCATTGATATCATCAAAAATTTATGATATTAGGATCACATTGTTTTAAACCATTTTTCTTATAATTTAGAAATTCTTTCACACTCAATGAATATAAGTAAATATATGTTTCTATAAATAAAATATTTGTCCTTGATTACACCTTGAACTATTTATAATTCATCTATTATAACAACATGCTTCATATAGTTAATTAACACATTATCCTCTAAAATATAATCCAATGATGAACTCAAAACATTTTATAAATGGTTAAATTTTCCAAAATATTATGATCCAACACTTTAGAATCATTTCCATGGTAGTTAGTAGTATCCATATTAATTTATCCATATGAATTATCTCATTTTAAAAAAATAATTAAATAAAAATTAGGGACATATTAGGGCTTATTTTTACCTCAACCATGTATTTTACAACAAGTTAATCTTACTATAGAATCACATTTCTTGTTTATCGGTACCGAACAACACATGATTATAAATCCTTGATGAAAAATTACAACATTAAAATACTCAAATATTTCATAATTATTATAACCATTAAATAACTGATAAAATTAGTTTACAATATCACTAAACGATAAAAATACATAGTCACATTAATCATTCCACTTCAGTTTTCTCAACAACATATGCTTGACATTGATCCCTTAGTTTCTTCTCATGTACATTCTCTTGATGGTTAGAGCATTTTTTTGCATCATGCCCCATCTCTATGTAGTTGTAACACTGAATTGTAGAATTTTTATTTTTCACTTTACATTCTTTATCATGATGAACCTTATATCCACACTTATAAAAAACTCTCATTCCCTTCATGAACTTACCAAGGTGATTTTTCCCACAGTTATCACTTATAGAAAAATCCTTTTTCCTTATTATTTGACTCGTTAACAATTTCATAGTTCTTATATGAACTATTACTCTCTTGGTTTCCCTTTATTATATTGATTCTATAAAACTTCTCTATTTTTATGGAACATAAAACTATTTCTTCATATTATGAAAAATTCAAAGAAAGTAGTTCCCTTTAGATATTTGTCTTAATAACATCAAAGAAGTGGTTGATCTTCAACTCTAAGTTGTGTATATAATTTTTAGAATACCTAGATAACCTTGAAAAGGTAGATTCATAAAATAAAACACTATATTCTCCATTTTTCTTTAAGCTAAGGAACTTCCTCTTCTGCTCAATTTGTTAATCATGAGGGTAGTATTTATCAAAAAAATGTCTCCTTAAAATGTCTCCATTCTATGAGTTCTATTTCTTCTTCCACCCTTGTATTCTAGATCAGAGACAACCACTGATCCACATTTCCATTTGGAAAATATAATTCTAGTGTATAGTTTTCCTTTTCACCACATCCCGAATCCTTGAATATCATATTCAAATACTTAATCCATTGCCCAACTTCCATTGGATTAGTATTCCCACTAAATTATGGGGGCCTCTATCACATAAAGAGATGCAACATCGGAGAATATCACTGTGGAATAGGTTGATCCATCTAAGAAAGGTTACATGTCATAATATGATTAAGCTTCCTTAACATATCCATAACATTCCATGTTCCAATACAAGTTGTATTTTTTTCCTTATCTAGGAAATCTCTACATTTTCCATGAGTACTGATGCCATTCTTCCTTCCATGTTCCATTTCTAAACAATTTCATTTACTAAATTAGATCATAAAATTATGAATGTTGTATAACTCAGAATATGTTGTAGCATAAATTAAGAAATTTATGCACAACTAATATCATAATCAAAAAAATTGATTCTTTGGGGATATCTATACATATAAATCCTTCTTAATGGTAGGTAAAGAAAATTTGAACTATCCTAAGCGTATCCCTCAGGAGTGTCAAACGAGGTGCGCAGTAAGGCCCTTGGTCATGTACCAAGTTACACTGAGTCCGGATCGAAACACCTTTTCAGAGTGGTTACTCTTAGGTATATCTATTCCAGAATTAATCCCACTCATATTATCTAAAAAAGGATATATTTATAGGAATACCCACACAATCTCTACCTCACCAAATTTCCAAGGTGTTCCTCTACACTTATCCTTGAATTCTATATTAGGGTTTTATTCCTTAATCAATGTTTTATAAATCTAGTTTATATAGTTTCTGTTAAACTTTCTTTGATACCAACTATAATGCCTCGAACTTAGAATCCTAGATTTGATGCATTATTTTATTACATTGGAATGATTACAAGGAATAAAATCCCAAAGGACCAATTAGTTTAGCAGTCTTTAAATTCCATATTAAAAACATGATACACATAATACATTTGTAAATATAAAATAAAAACATTATACACAATAAAATGAAATAAAATTCATCCTTGAACACTTTTTCAAATATTTCTCTTTCATAACCTAGGGAAATGAAACATAATAAGGGTGATCTCAAATGCTTAGTAAGAGTAATTAAAATGAAATAAATAATGAATCAATGAGACTAAATGGAATGTATAATAACTGATAGATCATTCCATTAAAATAACTAGACATGTAAAAATCAATATGGAATAGTAAGAAACTAAAAAAAATCCATTTAATCAATTAACTAAAAATGAAATGCATCCATAGATATGTCAATGCAAAATATAATGGATACAAATGATAACTTAAATGAAGGAAATGCTTTAATATCAGACATCATGTATCTAGAAGATGAACCCCCATAACATCAAGATATATTCTCAAGACACTATAAAAATTTCTAATTTGCACAACTGATTCGTCTCATGAGACTACTGATGCATCGAGGGGCTATCTATAACCAAGCCCCACCTCTGTCATCCATTCCAAATCATTACTCATCTATAAAATAATAAATTTAATAAATAAACAATGTTACTTATCATAAATATTCATATGAAATTAAGGATAATGATTTATCAATAATACCCCAGTGGAGGATAAGTAACAAAATGGTTGTTGCTGTTGATGAATGGAAATACCGTTTAAATATCATTAAAAAATTTATTAGGAAGATAATCATTAAACATTACAAAGTGTCCCATAACACTTTGAAACAATTAAATCATAATAACTATGAAGGAATAAAATTAAATTAAAGTTATAGCATAATTAGAATAAGTATATTCATGATAAAATATGTTAAATAGAAGTATATACACCATATCAAAGTAAATAGGCTCATAACAATAAATAAGTCTCAATGGTATGTAAATTGATACAAAAACACTTACCTTAACCTTAATATTGGTGTGGGGTATTTAAAATACAATATAGTGGTTTTAAATATGTTAATAACTTATAAAATGACCATAATAATGTTTATAATATCATATATTATGTTCTAAAAATATTTTATTACATGTTTTTTAACACTCTTTAATTATTTAACTACTTTGGGTGTTAATTGTGTAGTTTTATCAAGTATGTTTTGACTTTTAATTTGTTGTTAATATTATATATATCATGATTTCATCATATCTAGAATTTAATCCATGATTTAAATATAATATATATTTAGTACATATGTATTTATAATGTTCCATAATATTTGGATATAATAAATAAAGTGCATTGTTCCTGGAGACGTTAAGCTGCACATACGCATGAATGATACTTTCATTTATTCATCATATTAAAAGAATGAAAAGTAAATGATACATATTTATGTTATAATTCCAGTATCATATATATTTTGTAGATTTTACATGGGTTTGTTACAATTATCCTTTATATGTTCCATGTTTAGCATGAACAAATCACATTGCATTAAGGAGGTGGTAGTCCACACTTCCAAAAATGACATTATCATATTTAAAAATAATGGAATGTATAGATTTATGTGTTATAAAATAATTAAAGAATCATAAATACATTATAAATATCATATAGATCATATATAAATAGTTTTCCCCCATAATGATCACCATGAGAGGTGATAAATAAAGAACGAACAATTATCATTTCGAGAGGTGGAAGTTTTCCATAAAAAAACTGTATATTCATTACACATTAGATGGGATTGTGTGTAAGTGTAGGTAAAACTTTTATAATAAAAGAATCCCAGTATATTTAGGATAATTTTTATTTTATATAATAATAAAATAAAATGATTTTAGGGGTTAGAGAATGGAAATAAAACTAATGAGCATAGGGAAATATGTTAACTATTAATTGGGTAAATCCTTTTGGTTTTAAAAAAAGGTCTTCCTTTGGTGGATTTATGCCAAAATGGAGGATTCTAGTTCTATGGGAGGGATTTTGGGAAACTATTTGGGTAGTTTTTGGAGAAGCTAATGTGTCTTGAGGGGTGTGAGTAAGGGGTATATAATAACCGTACTCTTAATTTCACATTTAAACATGAATTATTACATAAAATTACACTTAATAAAATCTAGAATATAGAGATGTCTAGTTTATTTGGGGATTAGGAACATTAGATGACAAATTAATACACAAAATAAAAAATCCTTATTGAAACTTCTTTTACATGACCACAACATTCCTCTGTACTTATCATTGATTGGGATAACCTGAGGGCATACGTAAGTAAACAGTGATCTACAAAGCACCACAAGGGAGTAAACAAGTCATAACATTAATAATACAATACATGTTATGAAATAGGCATATAAATGGAACACAAGAGAAACATGAACATAAAGGATTGATATAGCATGATTACTATAACATGGAAATGTGGCAACAACTTAGAACACCACATCATTCACATAAAGGAATCAAGAAAACCCCTATCCCAACATGGTGAAAAAATGTCATAAAATGAATCAGGTAAAATCCTATCCCAACATAATGTATCATGATACTAAACATTAGCCAATGCATTGGAGCACTATCTAGGTGCGCCCTTCATAATCATTTCAATATTATGCTTAAGTGTGCCACATAGATCATATAACATGGATTTATTCAACATAATCATTTATTACATGATCAAATAATATGTAATATATACATGTAAGTACCATTAAATAAGTATATGTGTATAAATTTTAATACTCTTGATAGAAAAAATGGGTATGGTATTCACTATACAATGATTTTGGCTTAGAAAATCGTGGAGCAATTTCAGCAGCATAACATCATCATATGAAAATTCATAAATTGGTTTGATGATAGAGAAGGGGTCTATCATAATTTATACATTAAATATACATTAATGTTATCATGTAACATAATATATGAACATATGAGTTGGGATTTATATGAATAATATAGAAGAAATGCTTGAATGAAAATAAGAAGAGAGAAATCCCTTACAGAATTTTGGCATGGTAACGGGTGTACGTAGAATGAATTAATGAGAGACAAGGGGTTCTATCATCATCCAAACATAGGTAGGGATGTATGGGGGTGGTGAAAAATCATACCCAAAATTTTCTAATTGAAAATAAAATGGTATAACAACATAATGAAACTTGGATAAAAATGAGAAAGGAAGGAATCTCTTACTTGGATGTGTGATCCCAAAGGATTGGGAGAGGCTTGAGAGAGGCTTATTGGGAGATTGGGGCTCATTGGGAGGAATCTAGGGAGTGTAGAGTAGAGTGATCATGTGCTTAAAGGGATTTTAGTGAGTATTAAGAGGATATTGTGTGGGGTTATATAGGAAATGAGGGGGAATTCATTATTATTTAGGTTTTGGACACGACACACTAAAATATTCAAAACCACAAACCAACCCATGGAATTTTCCAATGGTTTTTTCCAAAGGGGATTGGAAAACATTATTTTATAAGGAAATTATATTAATATATTAAAATATTATCCTTGATTATGTGGAGGTGAGTCACATTATTAAATAAATGAATTTAAAATCATAAAATATATTATACATTTTGGAGGATTCACCGAGGATTTATAAAATAAGTAAAAAAAATATAAAATAACATTATTTTAATGGGAAAAAATATTTTGGTCCAATAATACCCATTATAGTATTTATTACATCATTTTCGGATCATTATGATGTTATAAAACACATATTTTATATATACAATATTTAATTTTTACCCAAAAATTCTATTGTATCAGAAAATTAGGAAAAATTCACCATTGGATAATTTTGGAATCCTGATTAAAAAAATAATATTCATTTTATCTAAATGATTTTCTTAATATGTGAATTTTTTCTTTTAATTTTTTTTTGACAATTATCAAAAATTGACGGGTTCTGACAAAAACAATTGTTAAACCTTAATAAAAATTACATTTGACTTCATAAAAACTATATAATGATTTATTATTCATAAAATTAATTTGAAAATAATATTTTATAAAATATTAATTATTTAAAAAATTCATTAATTCCATAAAATAAATTCTTTAAAAATAAACTTTCTGTTTTACCATATGAAGAATATAACTCTTATCAAACTGATTACCTAATCATTTATAGATAAGGAACTAATATAATAATCATTTATAAGAATTGTTTTTATAATATAATTAATAAAACCATAGTTTAATATAATGTATATATTTCTCAAAAGTACAATTTTTATCTGAAAAATCAATTTATTAAATTCATCATTTTTTGAGAAAGACTATTCCCATAAAGGAATTTGTGGAATAAGAGTTTTGTTTATAAAAATATATTACACAATAATTAACTAATATCTTATTACATAATCCCTTATATCACCCATGTAAGACCTAAGGGTAAGGTGTGATATGGTGACGAACTCTTGGGGCGGCTCAGATAACATTGCCTGGGTGGTAATATCTATTAATTTTAACTTCACCCATATGAGATTCTGTTCAAGTTTAACACATTGAAGCTCGGATTGGGCTTGGTCAAGAGAAAATCTCAATTAAGCTACCTCCTTTATGAGATCTGATAAAGGAGCTACATACAACCCAATTCTACTGGATGAGGCCATCCTCTCCTTTTTCTATGTCGAAAGGACTTTTTAAAACCATTTATTTATATCAGTTTTGTGATCACTATTCAATGGCTATATTATCAATGATAATGACACTAAATGAGCATTTAAACCCAATAATAATAAAAAAATAGTGTAAGTGTTTTCTATATCTATAAGAAATTAAAATTAATGGAATTTTATTCATAAAAGATCTGGTCATTACAACATTCTCCCCATAAGAAATTTCTCCCTCAAAATTTCCTTGTCCCAAAATAAAACATATGAGGGTAACTCTACCTCATAACTTCCTCTGGTTCCCACATTGCTTCTTCAAACTTATGGTTTCACCATAATACTTTTATGAGGGGAATCAACTTATATATTAGAACTTTTTCTCTATGATATTATATCTTCCCCAGTTTCTCTTCATAGGAGAGTTCATTCTCCAATGGTACCACCTCAGGATTGAGTACATGTGATGGGTTAGGTATTTACTTTCTCAAGAGTGATGCATGGAATACATCATGTACATAATACAGGTTTGGTGGGAGTGCCAGTTGATAGTCCACTACTCTAATGCGATCAAGGATCTCAAAAGGGACGATGTACCTTAGAATATGCTTTAACTTCTTCCCAAATATCATAACTCTCTTCTATAGTGATATGTAGAGGAATACCATGTCTCCAACATCAAAGTCTAGGTCTCATCGACGATTGTCATCATAACTATTTTGTCGAATTTGAGAAGCATTAATGTGCTGCTAAATGGTCATAACCTTCTTCAACATTTCTTAAACCATTTATATACCTTGATGTTTTCACTCCCCAACTTCATCCCAGTATGCTGGTGTTCTGCACCTCTTCCCATAAAGGGCTTCATAAGGATCTATTTGGATGCTTTAGTGGAAACTATTATTGTAAGAGAACTAAACCATAGGAAGATGTTGATACCATCCTAATTTGAAGTCCATGGAGTATGCTCTAAACATTTCCTCAAGTGTTTAGATAGTCTAATATGATTGGCCATTAGTTTGGGGATGATAAGTTGTACTGAAGTTCAGCTCAGTATTCAGATCGTGTTGGAGACTCTTCCAGAACTTAGAGAAGAATATTGGATCTTTATCAGATATAATTGATAGTGGTACACCATTTAGGCTTACCACTTATATGATGTATATTTGTGCGAGTTGATTCAATGAGAAACCCCCCTGAATTACAATGAAGTGTGCAGTATTTGTAAGACAATCCACAACAACCCAAATAGCATTGTTTCCTTTGGATGTCTTCAGAAGTCTAGTGACAAAGTCCATGGTGATGTTTTCCCATTTCCATATTGGTATGGGTAATGGCTACATCATCCCCTTAGACTTATACCTATCAACCTTAACTTGATGACATAACAGACACTTTGATATATACTCAATGATATCCTTCTTAATGTTTTACCAACAATAATTCTCTTGAAGATCTCGATATATCTTTGTGTTTCCTAGATGAATGGAGAAATTTGAAATATGTGCATCATCTAAAAGTTCTTTCTTTAAATCTAGATTTTATGGACCACATAGTCTTGACCCAAATCTCACAATTCCTTCTTCATTAACATTTAACTCTATGTATTTCCATTTTCTGATAGTTTATACTTTCTTCTGAATTACCAAATCACCATATTGATCATCATTTCACCTTTCTAATAGAGGTGGTAGATAAATAATTTGTGAAAGGATTGATGATGTTCCCTTCTTTATGATTCCCATGTACATATTTATCAATTCTAAGATTATTGGATCCTTTTAAATTCTCATCAATGAAAGAGTTTCTAGATCCTTTCTACTTAGAGAATTTTCCACTTTATTCTCTTTACCTATATGGTAGTGAATTGAGTAGTCATAGTCTTTCATTATCTCTAACCAACTTCATTGGAACATATTTAACTCTTTCTATTGAATATATACTTGAGGATTTTTTATTAGTATATATTTCACACTTTTCCACAAATAGGAAATGTCACCAAATTTTCAAAGAGAATATCATACTATCCAACTCCAAATCATGTGTTGGATAGATTTTCTCATGAAATTTCAACTGCCTTGAGACATAAGTGATGACATTGTCATTCTGAATCTACAAACAACCCATGCCCTTCTTCAAAGCATCATTGAAGATTATGAAAAGGTCCCCACTTATGGGGAGTGTGAGAACATGGGTAGCGATAAGCCTTTTCTTTAACTCTATGAAGCTTTATTCACATTCATCATTCCAAGAAAACTTGACTCCCTTCTAAGTCATCTTGGTAATAGGGTTTGACAATCATGATAAATTTCTCACAAATTGACAATAGTATCCAACTAACCCAAGGAAGATATGGATATCTGTCACAGATTTTAGCCTCATCCATCCCTCAATTACATTTATCTTGGATGGATCCATAGATATCCCATTTATTGTGATGGTATTCCCCAACATTGATACTTCCTTTATCCAGAACTCACACTTGGTGTACATTACATAAAGATTCTCTTTTCAAAAGGTCTCTAGTACAGTGATTAGATGTTCCTCATGATCCTCCTTGGTTTTGGAGTATATTAGAATATTATCTATAATGACTACAAAAAATTTGTCAAAGTAATATATAAAGACTCTATTCATCAAGTCCACGAAGATTTCTGGAGCATTATTGAGTCTGAAATACATTAATATAAATTCATAGTGCCCATACCATGTATTAAAAGTAGTCTTGGGTATATCCTCCTTCTTAACCCTTACTTGGTAATATCCCGACCATAGATCCTCCTTGGAGAAGTATTGTTCTCCAGGTAGCTAATCAAACAAGTCATGAATTCATGTTAAAGTATACTTGTTCTTTATCATGATTTTTTTGAGCTCGTGATAATCAATGCAAAGTCACATTGAACCATCCTTCTTCTTGATGAAGTGGATTGGTGCACCCCATGGTAAAGAAATTGGTTGTATAATACCATTATGCAGATTCTCCTATATTTGTTTATTTAGTGCATCGTGATCCACAATTTCCATTCTATATGGTGTCTTAGATATTATAAATTCTATAGGTATAAAATAAATTAATAATTCAACATCTGTTCTAAGATGAAGACTAGAAAATTCCACGAGAAACACATCAGTGAATTCCCTTACAATAGGCATGCCTTCTAGGAAAGTTCCTTACATAGACTCAATCATATAAGAAATATATTCCTGCTCTTAGGGAAGTAATATCCATGCTTGAGATGATAGTGCTAAAGAATATTCATCCTCCTCCTTGAACTTGTATAGAATTGGGGGTCCATTCACCATATAGAGAGTGATTTCCCTCTCAATGCAAATTATGTTGGCTATATATATGGAAATTCAATCCATTACAAGAATTTCATAAAATTACACCATAGGGAGTATGAAGAGGTTCACCGGGAAGTTCAATCTACAATTTGTGGCAGGGGAGGAGTTATATTCATGGGATGCAATAATTTCCCCATTTGTGGTTTTCACTGACATCTCTACTTCCATGTTTTGTGGTGGTGTTTGTATTGTTCTACTAAACTTTCAAGACATAAAATAATGTGTAGAACCAGAATCAAAAAGTATAATCACTATTCATGAATGAATAAATAGTGTAACTATAACGACTTCATTTTTGGGATTTGGTTCTAGGGTAGTGATTGAAAAATCACTCCCTTTCTTCCATGAAGGTTGTTGGTTGCCTCTCAAAACCCTTGGATTAGGGAATTGGTTTGAAAAGTGCCCTGGTTCCTTGCAGTTATAGCAATGAACAATGTGTTGAGGGTAGAATGAAGCATTCCGCTCCTCTGTCGTAGCTATTGGTTTTCCTTGTTGAAAAAAATTGGCTAGGTGACCTTCTCTTCCACACCTAAAGAATTTCCTCATCGCCTTTAGGAAATTTCTTGGGTGCTTGTTTTCACTCCTTTGGCAAGTGGTGTGCTGAATTTTTTAGCATTGTTGGATTTATCCATCAGACCACCAGAATTAAAGTCCACTCTTTTGCTTCTTATCCCCATGATACCCCTATGTTTTGTCAATCTCCATTTCGAATTGGAGGAAATATCGGGCAATTTACCCATATATATTGAAGTCACATATTTCTAGGTCTTCACATAGGCTAGGTTTTATCCCACCAAAGAAGAGATGAACCTTGAATTTAGGGATAATGTCAAAGGTATAGGTGTATCATGAAATCATTGTGAAGTTTTCCTCATACTCTCTGATGGATTTTTTATCTTTTTTCTTGAGTTAAAGGAAGTCCCTTTCCATCTTAAGTCAGAGGGTGTGAGGAAAATAATTATCAAAAAATATTTTCTGGAAATCCTTCCATTACAATGCCTCAATATCTTCATCAAGCTTCATAATTTTGATCAATGTCCATAATTTATAAGCTTCACCCTCCATATGATAAGAATCTAGAATAACCTTCTCTTTTTTGGAACATTTAAGGATAGAGAATAAATTCTCAATGCAGTTGATCCATTGTTCGGCGATTGAGGGACCATATGATCCATTTAAAGTAGGAGGTATTTGTCTCATGAAGCTCCTGATTACAACTTGTTATTTTATGGGGGGGGGTGGATGTTCCTCTTGACCCATGTTTCTATTCAAAACTTGAGTTAATTAAGAGAGTATCATGACAAAGATTGTTACTCCCACTCCCATCGGATTGGTCATCTCATTAGAACAGTCATCACATTGATCTTCACATCGGTTGTTAGTCTGAGTCCTCATATTACCAAAAATTGGGTAGAATAAATGGAAAATTAGGGGTAAGAATTTTAAACTATTAAACACATAAAGGGGAATCCAATGAAAAAAAATGGATAACTTATAAATTAAATTTATTTCCTTAACTTATGAATTTATATGTTTCGATCTAAGTTATCCATGATCTACTTCTTAACATATATTCCTAGGGGGAATTTTTTTATTCCATTAATAGTGGTTCATACTAATCTTATGAATTTAATAAAGAATATCCCCTAGGAGTGTCAAACCAAGATTTAGGTAAGGCCCATTTTTGTGCAATAGTTCTCATTCAAGTCTATCTCAAAGCGGTGTTTTTGGGTTTTACCCCTAGATACATCTATGACAAAGCCACCTCTACTTGTTAATATCTATACATGGATGTATTTACTTGATAAACCAATTACTATATAAACACTAAAATTTAGGGATATTTTTATTATACTTAGTCTTATCCATAAGGCTTTCACTAGGGTTTTCTAATCATAATCCCAAAAAAGAACTAAACCTATCCTTTGATACCAACTATAACAACCTTGACATTTCTTTCACATTTAAACATGATTTATTACATAAAATTTCACTTAATAAAACCCATAATACTGATAAGTATAGTGTCTTTGGGAATTAGGAACATTAAATGACAACTTAATACATAAAATACCACATCTTTATTGAAAAATTATTTTACATGACCACAACATTCCTTCATACATAGCACTGTATGGGATAACCTGAGGACATACATAAGAAATGGGTGATATAGAAAGCCCAATAAGGGAGTAAACAAGGAATAACATGAATAATACAATACATTATTGGTAATAGTAATATCAGTGGAGAACAATAGAAATATTAACATAAAGGATTGATATAACATGATTATTATAACATTGAAATGTGCCATCGACTTAAAACACTACATCATTAACATAAAGGAATCTGGTAAAACACTTTCCCAACATGGTGAAAAAATGTACTAAAAGGAATATGGTAATACCCTATCTCAACATGACGTATTATGATACTAAACATTACCGCACTATTAGGGTTTACCATTCATAATCATTTCAATCTCATGCCTAAGTGTGCCACATAGATCATATAACATGGATTCATTCAACATCATCATTTATTCCATGATAAAATAATGTGGAAATAAAGTTAAGTACCATTCAGTAAGTATATGTGTATAAAGGTGAATACCCGTGATATATAAATCTGTATGGTATTCATTACACGATGATTTTGGCTTGGAAAGTCATGGTGCAATTTCGACAACATAACGATGTCATATGGAAATTCATAAATTGGGTTGATGGGAGAGAAAGTGGTATATCATAATTTATACATTAAATGGAAAGTAATGGGATCATGTAACATAATATCCCAACATATTAAATGAGATTTATATACATAATATAGAATACAAGTTTGAATGGAAATAAGAAAAGAGAAACCCCTTAAGGAATTTTGACATGGTAACAGGTGTAAACGGAAGGCATTAATGAGAGATAAAGGGTTATATAATCATTAAAACATATGGATGTATGTATGGGGGATGTGATAAATCATACCTCAAAATTTTTAATTTAAAATAAAAAGTTATAACAACATAAAGAAACTTGGATAAAAATGAGAAAGGAATGAATCCCTTACTTGGATGAGTGATCTAAAGGCTTGGGAGTGGCTTGAGAGAGGATTATTGGAAGCTTGGGTCACCTTTGAAGACTTTAGGGAGTGTAGATAAGTGTGATTACATGCTTAAAGGGATTTGAGTTATGAGTAATGGGATCTTGGGTGGGTGTATATAAGAAAGAATGGGAAATTATTTATTATTTAGGTTTTGAACACTACACGCTAAAATATTCAAAACCACAGACCAAACCATGGTATTTTCCAATGGGTTTTTACAAGTAGGAGTTCAAGAAAATATTTTATAATTAAAATGGCCGAATAGATTAAAATATTATCCTTTCTTATGTGGAGTGGCATTACATTATTAAAGATATTAATTTAAATTCATAAAATATGTTATACATTTTGGAGGATTCAAAAAGGCTTTATAAAATAAGTAAAACAAATCTAAAATCTAATTCTTTTAATGGTAAAACATATATAGGGTAGATAATACCCATTATAGTATTTATTACATCATTTGGGGTCATTATGATGACATAAAACACATATTTTATTTATATGGTATTTAATTTTAACTAAAAATTCGACTATCTTAGAAAATTATGAAAAATTCACAGTTGAATAATTTCAAAATCGTGATTCCAAAAATAATATTCATTTTATATAAATAATATTATAAATATGTGAATTTTAACTTTTAAAATAAAATTCGATATTTATCGAAAATTGATGGGTTTTGATAAAAACAATTTTCAAACCTTAATAAAAAAATACATTTAACTTCATAAAAATTATATAATCATTTATTATTCATAAAATTAATTTGATAATAATATTTTATTAAAATATTAATTATTTTAAAAATTCATTAATTCCTGAAAATATTTTTTTTAAAAATACACTTTCTGTTTTATCCTATAAAAAATATAAATCTTATCAAACTGATTACTGAATAATTTATAGATAAAGAAATGATATAATAATCATTTATAAGAATTGTTTTTATAATATTATTAATAAAACCCATCATTTAATATAATTTATATATTTCTCAAAAGTACCATTTTTACCCGAAAAATCAATTTATCAAATTCATCATTTTTTAAGAAAGAGTATTCCCATAAAAGAATTGATGGAATAAGAATTTTATTTTAAAAAATAGATTACACAATAATTAACTAATAACAGATTATATAAAACCTTATAACACCCATGTAAGATGTAAGGGTAATGTGTGCAATGATTATAGACTCTTGGGGTGGCTCGGATAACATCACCCAGGTGGTAATCTCTATTAACTTGAACTTATCCCGACGGTGCTTCCGTTCAAGATTAACATGATGACGATCAACTTGGGATTGGTCAAGAGAAAAGACCAGTGATTCTACCTCCTTTACTAGCTCTAAAAAATGAGTTTCGTAAGGCCTGAGTCTACTGGATGATTCAATCCTCTCCTTTGTCTATATCAAAAGGACTTGTTAAAACGTTATATTTATATCAGTTGTGTGATCATTGTTCAATGACTATATTTTCAAACAAAACAATACTTAACATTAATTTAAACCTAATAATAATAATAATAATAGTTCATGTGTTTTATATATCCATAAGACATTAAAATAAAATAAATTTTATTCTTAAAAGATCGGGGCGTTATAGGGTAGAGTGCTTGCCTTTTTATAGTGTAGGGGAGTGTCACTCTTGTAAATCATTAATGGGAGTTTTATCATACCTAATGTACCTCCAAAATGGAAAAATAATGTATTTAAGGGGAATAATGGTCCATAAAAATCTCCAAAACACAAAAATAAGTGCATTTTAATAATTTGGTTCCTTAACTTCTAAGATTCTCTAATTTTATTATTTTTGTTTTCATTAAAGCAACTAGTTTTCTAACCTCAATAGTTTTACCATTAAGACTATAATAAAGTGAGATTTATTATAAAATATATATCTATAAAATTATTAGTATAATATTTAATTTATAAAATAAAAATACTTTGTTTTGTAGAAGGTTTTTTTAAGCCAATCACATGTGATGCCTAAAATTATACTTAAACGCAGACCGTATTAACAATGTTTTTACAATATATGGGTAAATTTTTTAATTATAAAGTAATAATTGGTCTATTAATAGAACATTTTTAAAATTTATTGACAATTAAGATTCACTTAGAATAATATATTATTTCTATTAATTTTAAATCTTTTAATAAAATATCATTTATTGTAAAATAAAAATAAAGTCAATTCTCACATTATTTATTTAATTTTAATTTTAAAATATCCAAGTAATATTTATATTCCAATATATTAATTTTATAGCTATTTAACATGATATATTCATTTAAAAAATAATTAAATACAATAATTCAATCAATCTACTTCACTTTTAATATTTATACTGTAATTTATTTTAGTCAATTATTAACTAAATAATCAATATATTGGAACTTCTCAATCATATTGAGTAACTAAATCATATTGAAAAATTAAGGATAATTTTTGAAGATAACATTAACCAATTTATATTTAAAATGGATATGTTTAATATAAATGTGATGTTTTTTACATATCTAAATGTTTTATAAAAGTTAGAGGTAAGGAAAGTCCCCTTTTTGTCTCTTTCTTTACTTAAACCTTTATATAGGTAAATTCCATTTAATAATATCCAAATAACCCATAAAACTAAAAATGGGGGGTTTGGTAGAACTATATGAATCCAATGGTTTTTGGATAAGTTTCTTGGTCATTTTGGCCTTTAAGATTATGGTATAGTCCCATGTTAAGAATAATCTTACCTTAATAACCATAATTATTTTTAATCACTTTCACTAATATTTTGGTAAAAAATTAAGTTGATCTTATTAGAAAAAACATATATACTTATTACAACAATTTATTTCAGTTTTAAAAAATTTTAATCATAGGTGTGGGAAAATTAAGATTAACGCTAATCCCAGAGATGTGGTGAGAAAGTGGGGTTTTAAAGTAAAAACGTTCAAAAGTTTAATAAGTTTTTATATATAATTTCAATATAAAAATGACTTCAATGAAATAAATTGGATTAATATATTTATAATTGATCTATTTTTTACTTTAAAAATAAATTTAAAATATAATTTAACACTAATAATTATTTAAATGAAAAGGTTGTTTTTAATTAAAATGCAATATTTTTCACTATTCATCAAAAAATGAAACTTTTCAGAAAAATACCGAAAATTCACCCTAAGATAATTTTGAAATAAAATAAATAAAAGATGATGTTTAATTTGAAAAATAAGATTTATTAAATTTTTAAAATTTAGTTTTAAAATAGGTGTTCCATTAAAAGGTGTTAAATCTCAGTTTTTCATATAATGTTACTGAATTAGTATTATGGGTAGTGTAATATTAACTTAGTGTTGTATATAATAATTCTAGAAATAAAATTAAATTTATTTTAAAATGATAAATATTTTAATTCCTTGGGATGTAACAATCATTATTTTTATGTTGTTGACAAGGTATTTTCATCAGATAATGGATGGTCCCAAAACATAAGGTCTAGGAATCACTACATATACCATTGAGATATTAATCATTCCATACATAGTTCTTAGAAAATAAGTATATTAGGAGACCAAAATCAATGGTTATGATCCACTCAATCACAAATAAATTTTTTATTCAATTTTAATGTCATGGAACATGAATGTGAACCATGAGGTTTTACACCATGCAGAAAATATGTTGTCATAAATTTTAATGTCTTATGACTAGGATGTTTGGATATGTAGTTTAGAGTCTTTCAACTTGAACTATGGAATTTTGATGTTCTAGGACATATGACTTGGACCATATGTCTTGCCTTTAATGGTCTTCCTTCTAAGACCAATTGTCGTGTGTTTTATCATCATGAGACATGGATGATATATGTCTTTTTTAGTCGTGCATATAGGAACAATGATGTTATGAATTTTAGATTCATGAAATAAAGATGAAGGTGTCTTTATCACATGAATAATTTCTTGAGAAATCATATATTGGTAGGGGAATAGTTTGTTCCCCATCCTTTGTGATTAACAAGTAATCTCCACTGGGAAATTTTTTATATATGATGTAAGATCCTTCCAAATTTCGTTCAAGATTTGGGGGTTTTCTACTTCATATGATCAGAGTCTTCAGATCTAAAACCAATTCTTCTTGAATGAATGAATTAAGATCAACATTCTTGTCGAAGTCTCTTTCTATCCAATTTTGGTATATTTCTAAGTGATGCAAGGTATAAAAAATTTTATCATCAGGTCTCTCTGACTCATTAAATCGCTTCTATGAGTGTTCATAATTAGATAGTTGTTCATAGTAAGATATTTTGAGTGAGGAAAATTAAACCTCAATGGGCAGAACTACCTCTGATCTTTAAACTAGTTAATATGGTGCTTTATGATTAGTAGTGTGGGTTTTACTTTGGTAGGCCAACAAGGAATATAGAAGCTTGTTTGGACAAAATTTCATTTCCTTATCCACCATTGTTTGGAGAATTTCTGGTATAATTTTACTAAGAGCCTCTATAATTTCATTTTAGACCACATGGTAATGGGGATAATGGTTGGATTCATTTTTGTACTCATGGTACAACTTATTCAATTTATAATAACATTTTTTGGTATTTTTGTCCTTTAGTATTATGTGTGGGGAACCAAATATTGGGATGGTGTTAGACTTTATGAAATTGAGGATGATTTTTTGTCCCAAGTTCCTTAAAAGGTATTTACTCTACCCATTTAAAGAAGAAATCAGTAGAATTAATGATGTATTTGAACTGATTGGTTGTAGCAAGAGGGTGTATCCCTTCACTATTAATTCTCCAAACAATGAATAGACATTAGTACTTATCTATATGTAGAAACTCTGGGGGTTTATGGATGATGTTGAAATGTATTTGGGAGAAATGAAACTTTTTGATGACTTGTGTGCAATTATGCATCATTGAAGGTAGAAATACCCAAGCCTACTAATTGGGTGATAAATATTGGTTCTTAACTCATGGTCACCACAAGAGTTATCATGAATTTAGTTCAAAGTGGAATTTTACTCCACTAAATAAATGAATCTAAGGAGAATTACATCATATCTTCTCTTATAATGAATCTTGCGATGGAATGAGATGTCATAAAGGTTGAAATTGACGACCCATCATCATATTTATTCTTTTACTACTTTATCTGGTAGAAGGGACCCATTTTGGAGGTATTCTAGGATAATATTTACATAGTCATTTTCATTATTATTTATTTTAAGGGTAGAATTAATCTCATTAATATTTTCCATTCCACATTGAATAGATGGTGATACTATTCTATGATGGGAGATGCTGAGGACTTCTTCATTATGATCTAGAACTTCCAAGGCTACATCATCATTTCATAATTCATATTCCTATTCATTTCCCCAATCCAATACATGAGTTAGTGGCGTATCATAGGGGAATTCTTCCATCAACCTTTGAATGTGATTAAGCAAGGGTATTAGCTCTTCTTTCCTAATGGATTAATCACCATTGATATACTTAATTATCAACATAGAATAAGATTTGATTCTTAGGTGGGTCAATGATATTTTCAATGCCATATAAAATTCTACATGAGGTCTTGGTACCATTATAATTGTTATCATAATCTTCAAATAGAATAAACAAGGTAGAAAAGCATTTGCTGGAGTAATGAGAACAATTCACAACCTAACATTATTGAGCTTGGGGTCTGCCATTTTCTTTTCATTTAGGATTATGTATGTGCCAAAAAATTACATTTAACATATTTGGATATAATCCTAAATATATAATACTTACACTTCTGGAATTTTGGTACTCATTGGCACTTCTCCCATACAGGGATGTTCTTCCTCGAAATTTTCTAGGACCTATCACTTTAACACACTATGTAGTATGAACCAGATGTGAAACTACTGTATAATGGCCACACATCTCACCAATAATCTTGTAAAATTTTTAATATTGATGATATATTTAATAATATAATTTTGAGAGGTCAAATAGAAGTTACAATTCTATAAATCATGCCATATTTTCAAAATTACAAAAAATCAATTCCAAACAGTTCTTCTCATTACCTTAATGTCAAGTATCATTGTCGATCATGGTGAGACTAAGATAAAAAAGGGTTTTTTCACTACCAGCATCATTTTTATGAGAAAGGAAGCAACCATAGACCATCCTAGAGATATAATGCATAGGATGAGCGGATTTACATCAATTGGATGCATTAGCATCTGTGGGATCAAGACATATTTCTTAATTCTATCAAATTCTTCTTATTAGTCATAATCTCACTAAAACATGACCCCTTTCCACTTCATCTTGGTGAAGGTAAAACCATTTCTTATAAGGTTTACTAGGAAGCACCAACTATAGGGAAGGTTCCCCAACATTCCTCTCAACTCTTTGAGGTTTTGAGGAGGTGACATACACATGATTTCCATAGTCTTCATAGGGTCAACATTAATTCCAGAGTGACATATATTGAAGTTGATAAATTTTAATGAATTAATGTCAAAATAAAATTTCAATGAATTTATCTTAAAACTATATTTCTTATGTTTGTGGAAAAACACATCTAATAAGAAAGGTGATCAGAAAATTTCTATGATTTTATCACCAAATGATCGATTTAAAACTTCAATTATTTTTATTGGATGGACTTGAGAATGTGATGAATGGAATATTGGTACACAGATCCAATATTATTTAAAGTTAAAGGCATCACCTAATAGTAATATAATCTTTGGATTCCATGAAGGTGGTGGCTCTTTTATATTCTAGGGCCATTCAGATTTGTTTATAGCCTGAATAACCATCCATGAATGAGAGGTCATGATAGACATCTTTTTCCTTGATCAGATGTTTTTTTAATTGGAACTGAGAAGTTGTATTTTGGATAGTTCTGGTTGAGGTCATTGAAATCCATGAAAACCTTGATCTTACCATTCCTATACTATTTAACGCATTTATGGTAAGATGACAGAATCATTTCATGAAAATGCAATGAAGGTATTCCTATTAAGACAATGAATTCTTTTTTCTTTCTAAATGACCAAGAAGTAATGGTCAGACTATAGATACCCGAACTGAGATATGAGATTAATGTGGATGAGGGGTAACTGCTTTCTTTTATCAATCCCATGGAGTGTTAGAGAAGAATGGGATAATTCAGCTATAGTGTATCCTAACTTTGAATCATTCTATTAGGAATAATGTTTAATCCCACATCATTTTCAATGAATGCTTTATGGATACCAATGTCATAAAATCCACTAAATACATACATGGTCCTACTGTGTCCCTTTATAACATCATCATTTTCCTCCTTGTTGAAAGAGAGAATAATATGATATTCTATAGTTTCAAATTGTAAATGATATATCTCAATAGCAGCAACATCATCATCAAATTATTAAATTCACAGAAAGGCCTCTAAAGTTCTTACTATATATCCTTTGACAGATTAAGAGCATCCAAAATTGAAACTATTTTTGAATATATTCCTAATTTCTACCTGGTGTCATAATTTTGGGTCAATTTTCTACATTTCCACATATAGAACTATTCACTAAAAGGAATTTTGGAGCTAACATGCTTAGAGAAGATGAGTTATGTTGTTGAGTATATGCGGATGACATTTTTTCTACTGTAGGATCAGACCACCTTGGCCTACCCAAATTCCACTACTGGAAATAAGATCTATACAAATGGTTTTGGGCAAAATGTTGGTATAGTTCACTTATATGGACCTGTACCAATGATTTGGCCAAAACCATTGGTATAGGTCACTAATTTGGACATATACCAATGCTTTTGGACAAATCGTTGGTATAGGGGGACCTATACTAATTGTTTGGGGAAAACATTGGTATTGGGTCTCTATTATGAACCTATACCAACGGTTTTGGCCAATCCATTGGTATAGGTCCATAATAGAGACCCTATACCAACGGTTTGTCCAAAACTATTTGTATTGGTCCCAAAATCATAGAATCTATAACAACGGTTCTCAAAACTGTTATAATAGGTCTATACCAATGGTTTCGAGAACCATTGGTATAGTTACATGTATTTTTTATGGAATAATATTACAAAAAACATTAAATAAATTAAAATTTAAAATATTAATGATAATACATATATATATTTATGAAATTATGTTCCCAAAAGTCAAGTTAAGTTAGTGGTTAGGTCGTTCAATCATAAACTGCAGGTACTAGGATCAAAACCAACCGAATGGTTCTTTTTTGAAATACATATACCAACGGTTTTATGGAACCATTGGTATATATTTTTCATATTACTCATACCAACAGTTTTGAAAACCATTGTTATAGGTCTATATCAACAGTTTTGGGAAAACCATTGGTATAGACCTATCCCCACAGCTTACTTGGCCACAGTTCTCCAAACCATTGGTATAGAATATACCAACGGTTTAGAGGCCTATACCAACAGTTTCAAACCATTGGTATAGGGTATTTTTCTACTAGTTTGCCTAGTCTAGTCAGGTTGGAACCTAATCATCAATCTCTCTTCTAAAATGATCAGTTCCTAATTAGTTCTTACATGATTGGAGGAATATTCTTTCTACCTATTGGTTTTTTGAATGGAATTAAAAGGGGTTTCAACATCATAGATATCTCTAGTAGGGATGTGTTTGGCATATTATTTTTTATTGTGGTTTCACCTTCATTTATTTCCTTTTCCCTTGTAGAATTTATTCATGTCTCCCTAGTTTGGTATGGAAATATTGAGTTCATAATAATACTCAACATCATATTAGGTACCCACTAAATAAATTAAAATAAAATATTTGAAGATAAATTATTCATTTGATGAGGACTCCATTTGATGGGTCGGTGTCCATTATACCATTTTGGAGGGGAGGTGACCGTTCTCTTGGGACGGAAGGAATGAAGTCAATGTGAGTCAAGGATTACATTTTCCTGGGTACATATTCATCTTCCTGTGTTTGATTCCCACCCATATGGCAATGTCGTTTCTTAGAATATTGTCCTTTAGAGGGTTATGGAGTTGAAGGAGTTGTTTTTTCTCAAGAAGAAGTGACTTGGAGCATAATAAGTTATTTTATTTTTATTATTGGATAGACTGAGTCCATTATATTTTTTTCCTTTTCATCCAATCAGTAAATTTTTTAACATTATTTCTAGTGACTTTTGTCCATTCTCCCACTTTTTTTGGACTAGTGATGGAAGAACGTGCTACCTGTGTTGGAATTTTTTTCTAGCATCACATTCATGGAATCAACCATATTTCTTATGATATCATTGAAAATAAAATAGTTCTGGATGGTGTGTCCTAATATATTGTGAAAGGGGAAATAATTAAGGAAATACTCAAGGAAAAATTGATCTATTATTTTGGGTTCTAGAAGATTCAGCATGTTGTTTTCCAAGGACACTAAGAAGTGGTCGGGAATGCACTCATCACAGAAGGAATAAGATCTTATTTTATGGTATTCAAACATGGAGAATTTTAGATATATCTTTTCAGCATAGTGAGGTTTTTGTTTCTTTTTTTCCATCCTATAGGATGTGCCACAAGATAAGCTTCAGGCCTCAAATCATGAACCTGTATAGGGGGTTTTAGAGTGATAGTTTCAATTTATTATTTTACTATTCAATATCCCTAAGATGTTGATACTAATATGGATTTATTGATTGTTCATAAGAAGGATTCATCCAGTCATTATAAAACTACATAAAGGTCTCGAAATCCACCCATGAAATTTAGGGTAATGAGTGGTGTTGACCACTCATTGTGGAAATTTTATTTATAGTGATCAAACAAATCTTTATGTGGATACTATAAATTCACGGAGTATGTTAGAAAATCACACAGAGAAATTAAGTCTAAGACTCTATCATTTTCTTATTGATTGTAGTTCAAGACGCCATGGATGGTCTTATTCTATAGTATTGACCTGAAATTGTAAATATATTGTTGTAAGAGGTATTACCATAATTTAATTGACCCTATAGGTAAATTGGAATACCACATGAAGGTTGGTCCTTGAAAGTTTTGTATAGAACATAGTATTTTTGAGACTTCTAATTTCCATAAAAACTCTATCATAGGGACATGCTGAGACACATAATGCATCTCATGTTGGTTTGGAACACTTGAACCATCAAATTCTGAAAATTATAGATTTAGAAAATTAGATAGGGGAAGGGTTACATATACCGATATGGGGTATGATGTTATTTATGGATACACTGGTGCATATTATCCCTCCCTAAATTCTTATTGGGATGCTGGTGGTTCAATAGTGTCAAAAATTCGAGTAGGAATGGACAACTGAATAGGGGTTGGAGTAGAGGGAACAATGGGATGATATAAATGTGTTGGTTAAATATGCACTTGTACTTGAGTAGAAAATTTATATATTTACTAACATTGAACTAATTTCTTATAAAATGATTGGAATTTTCAGTATTAGGACATCAATGAATACAAATATATTGGTTTCCTTGGTCCTTGTTTTAGAGGACATTTGAAATCTTCATTTTCTATTTTTATGATCTCTTCTTATCAAGAGACATCATCTAGAGTAGTGAAATAATGTTTTATTGAGAGAAAAAATCCAGTAGGGATATTATTCATGAGTAGTTTGTCATTAAGACTTCTTAGTTCTCTCTTTTTTGCCTCATACTGAGCCAATATTTCCTTAAGCATGAGGTTTTTGGTACTATCAGGTAATTTGTGGGATTGATGCATATCCTTACCCTTTTCATTGAATGATACCCATCATGGTGGAGGTAATGGTGCAATCAATGGAATTACCAAATTTTGGGAAATAATTTGATTTATAGTATTCTCACCTCCATTTATTTTAGTATGGTCTATATTTCATATAGATATATCACCTCATATTCTTCAGCATTAGCATGATGTTCTGTAGCATTTTCAGAAGTAGTGCTGATGAAGTTTACTAATGAAAACTCCATCATGATCATTTTAGAAATCTCTAGATAATGGTGGGAATAGTTTATCTAGGATCATACACTATATGGGATTTGATTCATGGGAGTAGTTGCTCTCTTGAAATGTAATTTTATTTGTGACTATCACTAGAGCTTATCCTTTCATTCAAGGATCCCTAAAAAGCTGTCTGGTGAAGTGTGTTCTAAAGGGAACTATTAGATATTTTTTTACACATTCTAAAAGAAGGAAATTAATTATTGGATGGGATGAACTAGGAACATTCATTTTTTGTAACTCCTCCCAATATTGAAAATATCGTATTTCACTGTGGATGAGATAAAAATTCCCCAACCCTATGATATGGGTGTGATCGAGATCCAATTCAACAATGTTCCGATCTAGATTTGTTGGGATTGAAGGTTGTATTAAAAATTCACCAAACCCTATAGTCTATATTTATTCTATACTGCCATTTCTACATCTAATATGACTATTCTTATGATTTTATGGATATTTTTTCAAACATGGGTTGGGTGCACTCTATGATTTTTTCCTAATCCATCGACATCCAATGATGTTGGCACTGCCTAATGATTATCTTCCCTCAAGTGGGAGGCTTTCTCAAAATTCATAGATGCTTGATGAAAGAGTCTTTCAATGGCTCACTCTCTTTCTTCTTGACGTATTTGAGAGTTTTTATGGGCTAGTTCTTGTTCATAATACCTTATATTATGAGAATAACATATTTTTTGATGTCTTTTTTAAGTCTACAACATTCCATGATATCACCTTTTGCAGCCTTTGCTGATATGGGAGTGATATAAAATGAAATGACCCATGTTAACTCCATCATATTATATGACCAAATGGATGGATCATTATTGATCATATGATGAAATCATTTAAATACATCTGGATATGTTCATTCAAGGTCTATTTGTTTTTCCCCAATTTCTGGTGTCATGCATCTAGGAGGGCCTATAAGTCTATTTCATAGTGAATTTTTCTATTAACCTAACATGATTAGGGTATTAATCATAAGGAATTTTTTTTATTGATGAATATTGTCCCATTTATTTAGGTAGATGTCATGGACACAATCTTCTAACAATGCTTTAGGAATGATAAATTGGGGAGCGGATAAAGGTAAGAACGTTATTAGTATTTTTCCCTTATCCAACTACATCCTCATTATAAATATGCCTCTTTTGTATTTTTAAAGAGGTTCATCAATAAGATATCACAAAATTTGGTTCTTCCCCTTTTATTTATTTTAAAAATTGAGGCTGGAAGGGATTTCCTCTATTGTATTGGATGAAAAGTGGACCATGGGTGGTTAAAAAAATGACCATTTCTTTCGGTTGTATTCCTATTTAGAAATAATATCTATTTTTAATGAAAGTTCATCAAGCATGACTATAATAATTTGACCAATTTTCTTTTTATAGAATGTATTTCTTAGAGTTTATTCATCAAAGGGAGGACCTTCTTGATGAAATAAAATTTTATTATGGGGAGGACCTTCATAATGAATGTTATCATGGGGAGTACTACCATCATGTATTCACATCCAATTGAAAAGATAAATAATACACCATACACCCTGTATAAAACCTTCAGGGTAGATGGTAGTTAGGGGAGAAAATTATTCTTATTTAATTTTCTATCCATTAGGAGGGATATCATGGCTCTCATCAGGATATAGTATCTCTTGATAGATAAAATTCTTGACATGAAGTAAGCCTTCTTGGTATTTTGTCTAGGGAAGACATTAAGAACTACATGTAGGAAAATTTTGGGGAGGACCATCATAATTTTCTCTACTATCTTCATAATTGGGTTACTCAGAAGTATGATATTAATCCTCCATAGATAAAATTATGTGGGATTTAAGAACACTAGAATTCAAAAAAGTAGGGTCATAGATAGGTGCTTCTTTTTCCAATCATCTTTGGTGAGATTTATTTTTAGGCACTTTCAACTCGGAGGTTGGGGACATTTACTGTGTGTGGTGGATTTCATATATGGAATATTTCTTGATTATATCCTGTGTTGATATCAATTTTTTTGATAGTTATCTATAATTAAGGCAATGGTTTGGGCCTACCCTTGAGTGTCAACTAGGATAGATTGATGACCTCTAGTAATAATGATGATATGGGTCTGATCCAGATTTCCATATATCATGAGATTTTGGCCATGACCATCATGAATGGGAGAAAGAATATGTGTCTACTCCATGGTGACTATTGGATTATTCTACTGAGTCACTTGAAATGTGGAAGGTGGTTTTATGCCCAAATCCTAGTCATTTCTAATGTTATCACTGTGTATTGGAAAAGTATAATAATTTGGACATGAATATATTATTGTCCTTCCATCATTTCAAGGATGTAACTGGTTACTTATTCAATAGGAAAATAAAAATATTCCCCTTTTGTACCCGGAATAAGGATTTATTCTGACTCTTGTTATATATATATTGTTAGGATATACCAACAATAATCTTGTGTGGGGATAAATATATGGGATTTATTCATGTTTGTAGACGGGATCAGTCATCTTGTTTCTCTGGATTCAACCAAATGTTTCTGGTAGGATTGATGGATGCGGGAAGGTGTGTGTGATCAATCAAATTTTTCTACCTTATTTTGTTGGTGGGAATCTCCAGAGGTAACATAAATAGGGTCATTTTCCATGTTGAGAAGTCCCTAACCTTATTGATTTGTCCTGAGTGCCCGGGTCCAGGTGACCCAGGCCAAAATCCATAGGGAAACACCCTCATCATGATGTGGGTTTGTTTCTATGAATTGTTGGAGGTGATGGATACTAGAAGGAGTCCTTTTATGTGACCCTTTTTTTTCTATATGAGGCCATAAGTGACCTCTTGATCGACCTCCCTATGATAAGGGAGGAACTTATTATTACATTATGAGAATAGAATCTAGAAAAAGTTTGATATAGCAACTGTTGTCATCTACTAATGCGACACCAACCATAATTGAGTGGTTTCTTGGAGAGGATTTATAATCTGGAGGGATTTTATATAATCAACCAAGGTTCAGATAGTACCAATGTGGTGGTACTACAAAACTAGTTTGTTTGAGGCCTATCATTGAAGATGTTGGGTTAGTGAGAGTTTCCTATCATTTAATTTGGACAATGTAGTGGCAGATGAATAATTTTAGGTCCCTTGAATGAACTCCATTAGTTTCAAAGGAGTTTTTTAATAGTTCTTGAATTACATATGTAAAACACATATAATAATACCCTATCAGATAGGTACCCCATTTGTATGGGAATCAAAGGCCATGTAGTTTGGATTATTAGGGATTACACATATGGAGGAGTCCCAAGGTTACATCATCAGGAATATGACTCTATGAAGTAAGATGTGTGTTTTGGTGTGTTACACTGAGTAGGAGGCCCATATGTATTTCATAGTTATGATGAAATGACTTCCAAAAATCTCTAAGCCTACATAAGTCATGATAAATGTGAGACACAAGAGGAAGCATATGATATGGAAATTAGTATAATCTTTCATCCGTAGGAGGATGAGGTCGAGGCTATAGGAGAGGGAAAGGGAACTAGAACCAATATCCTCTATTATTTTCATAACTAGTGTCGGGACATATAGACATATATGGAAATAGCCCACAAGAAATATTAGGGACTTACTACATTAGGTAAGCCTCGAAAAAGATCCTCCCCTCTTCCCATTTTGAAGAATGAAAGAAAGTATGAGGATGGGACTAAGGGCCACATATGTAGCAGCTAGACCGAAGGAGCTGCCTTCCACCATAACTCTGGTTTGGATCCTAGATATCAGAGGAATTTATGATTGAGAACATTCTGAGGATCCTATAATGGCCTAGTGTTTATTAGTGATGTTTTCTTCTGAATAAATGTGTGTTGTATTATATTGTATTACATTCCAGACATAAAAAATATAGAGAAAAAAATAAAAAATATATTCAATTACCAAATATTATTACATTAATCCACAATGAAACCAATTTAAATTCCACACATTACAACTAGTAAAAAATATAAAATAGAAAAACTAAATGAAAAAATGGCTCTTCTTAATCTACTAGAATTATATAAACCATTGTTTGAAAAGGAAAAAAATATTATTAAACATGGAAAAATTATAGAAAAATTAAATATAGAACCTTGAGTGTAATTCAATTGGATAATGAATAAAGGAAAGTAGATGTATTTATAGGAGGTGATGCGACAATTGAAATAGTAATGTGACCTTTACAAATATAACCTGACATTGGAAAAGTAATTTTACTTCAAAATAATAAATGATGATATAAATAATATTTATCATGATTAAATTAAGTTTATATTAATATTATAATTCCAAAAAATAAATATCATTATTAAATAACTCAATGAAAATATAATCACATTAAAAAAATAGTATTTTAAAGTATTTCTTAAAAGTGATAGTTTTATATTAAAATTTAAAATAACATATTATTGATTTTTTTGATGAAATGAATATTTGTTTCTTAAAAGTGATAGTTTTCTATAAATTGATTTTAATCAATGAAAAATTTTATTTCATAACTGATTCATTAAAATATGCTAAAATTTATTTCCAGACCTAAAAATTTCATTCCAAAGATCAAAAATCTAAAGTATTACATTGGAATATTATTTTATCATTTTTCCACCATTCTTATTGATTGAAATAATGAATTTGAATTATAAAGATAAAAATTACTCAAATTATATTATTTAATTCAGATATGGATTATAATGTGTAAAAATCACAATTATATGGTTTATATTGGATATAATATTTTATTTGATATTTTATTCTGAAAATACCCCTCTCCTCCAGTATAAATAACCCCACTCCCTTACCCTAGAAAACCGCTCTTCCAACCCATTACAAAGCCTAATATCCTCCCAAATACTCCCTCTTAATCCCCTTATAATAATTATGGTAATTATGGATCAATAAAACTCCGATAAACAAGATATTTATAGTGTCGTGCAAGAGATGCTATATCAATGTGAGAGTAGTTTCTATGAAATTTTCCCTCTTCTTATTTTGTTTCTTCTTTTTACCAATAACCTTAAAAAATATATACTATAAAATTAATTATGATATAATCTTCCATTATATTAGTGATGTTAACCTACTATAATTATCATATTTTTGACAAATACCAATTTCATACTTTCCTTTCCAGTTATTTCGACAACGTCCATTTAAAATATGGTTAAGCCCCTATGAATAAAATGAAATGATAATTCTTATAAAAAAATTCATTTATTGATTGTATTAATTATATATAATATTAAAAAATTAACTACCTATATTATAATCTTCTGTATTGATCATACTTTTATATAAGTGACATTGAATGAAAATAGAGAAGTCAACACGAAATATGATATTTTTAATAAAAAAGTGATATAAAAACTATTAAATTTAATAAATTGAACTTAAGAAATATAATCCAATGATTATAATTTGTAATTAGTTATATAAATTACTATAATTTACTTTTGGATCAATGTTTTATTAAATATAAGTTTACTATTTTGGATCTTCAAATGAAACTAAATAAATTTGAAATCATGGTTAGGGGATTCTTAAACCCAACTCATTTCCTTTGGGATATCCCCATTTCACAAAATATTATGTATAAATAATCATCTAATTTTCATAAAATAACATTTCATTTTTATTCCATTTTTTGGGAATATATTTTTTTCCTACTTTTTTTATGACAAATACACAGATTTTCAAAATGAACTCTTCTTTCCTAAAAAAGTTTTTAAATTATCATGTGTTTTTATTTTCTCAAGAATGATGATTCTTATACCAAATATGTTTTTCTATACTTAATTTTTGAAACCTGATTTTATTCATTAAATAAGTGTTTATTAAATCCTTATGAAACTCAATCCTTTCCAAGGGTTAATTCATTAATGTGATTGTAATATTTTCCATGTGGAATGAATGATTATGTAAATATTATGATGTTATGGGTAGGTATGAAATTATATAGCCCTCCAATAAATTGGGTAATGTGATTTATCTGATGAGATAATGTGTGTTATGTATGAACATGATTATAGATTTCATCATAATGATGATGTTATGATTATACACATATTTTATGGTCAAACATGATGATAACTTTGTTTACAACTATGTGTGGTATTTAACCACTATGACATGACACTTCATTTTTATGCTTTCCCATATTCCATTTCATTATCACATGTTTCTTTAAATATAGTTATTTTGATTTTATTCTTATGATATGTTGATTATTATTATTATAACACATGTAATATTAATTCATGTTTCTTATTCTTCCTCTTACTGGTCTTTTAGATTTCCCCTTTCATTGATTTATATCCTCATGTTATTACTTATACTAAAGAGAACATGAAGGTTACTATGAAGATAGAGAATAAGGAATTAAATAATTCTTATATCTTATTATGTGCATGTTATGTATGAGGATAATTTTTCCAATACATTAAGCCTTTGAAACTTCGGTTTGTAATAATGTTATATTGTTTATTTTTAAAATAATATAATAGTCTTGTGTGAAAATTTAGGGTCGCTATAGTTTTAATGGAATAAAGGTATAGTAAATTTTGGGAATTAGGATTAGAAAAAAATAGGAAAATCTATAAGTATAAGTCTATTTATAGATAAAAAGCTTTATAATAATATTTTTAGAAAATGATACACATAGGGATCCCATAAGATATGTCTTTAGTGTTAATTGCATAAAAGCTTAAATTATTCATGATTTTTGATTTAAAATTTGTTCAAACCTTTTCTATTTTAGAAAATGGTGGGAATAAAGAGAAACTCGGACAACAATCCATGTGAGATACAATGCAATGATGAATGACATCCCTAATGCCATGGGAGGTGTATTTCAAAAGTTCATGGTAATTATTACTTATCTATCTCATGATAGGAATAATAACTTAAACCATGTGTAACTTCCAACTTCACCCAAGAATTATCATCTAGACATTGATTACTTTATGTGGCAATGACCACCAAAATTTAGTTTAACTTCTGATCCAATTTTCAAGGAACTGTGGGTTAACTCAATGGAGAAGATCTTCATTGTGATTCATTATTATGAGAAGTAGAAGGTCACTATAGTTGTCTTTAATTTAGATGAAGAATCCAATAGATGGTGGTAATTGATAAATAACATAAAGTAAAAGGATTTAGTATAAGATACAGAGTTGGAAGACTTTAAGAAAATATTTCTTAACAAATATTTCCCTTAAAATCATCATACAAATTTGGAGAGAGAATTTATAGATCTGAAGAAAAGAAATGTGAATTTGTCATGACTTATGAAGAAAACATCACATGTATTTCAAGATAAACCTTAGGTTTTTTATCAATAATGATAAAAAAATTGAAAGATAATTTAGTGGTTTAAAACCACACCTTCGAAAGGATCCGAATATTAGTGAATTTGGGAGATATAATGAATTGGTTTTATGTGATGTCAAAGTAAAGAAGGATTTTATAGAATGGTATCATGGTTATAGAGATAATAAGAGAATAAAGGACTATCAAGATGTTGGGTCAAATGAAAAAAGAGGAAAGAGTATCCGACTACCCACATGTCAAAAATGTGGGAAGAAGGATCATGGGAATTTCCTTAAAGGGATAGATAAATTCTTCATGTGTATGAGATAAGTCCAAAAATCTCATGAATGTTGAAGATACCAGAAGAAGTCAACCAACATGTTTTAGGAAAGGAAGGAACCTCATAATGCACCACCCATGGTTCAATGATTCAACTATACGGAGAAAGGACACCCTGAAATCTAGAGAACTAAACCTAGATCCCTTAAGGGTAATCAATTTTATTAGCCCCCAAATCCAAAGGATCTAGGGAATTATTATTCCATAACTACTACTAAAGTGGATTATAAATATGAAATCATACAAGATACACTTCCTTTTCACTAAAAAATGGAAAAAGTTTCATTTTATTTAGGTTTTATTCATTCCATTATATATTACAAGTCTTATAGAACTATTGGATTGAGGGTATAATACCATGAGGTAGAGATATCTAAAAAACATATAGTGGTGAAATCATTGTATCCCAAGTGATGGACTCTTCTCCTATATGAATTTGTGGGATGATTCTTCCAGTGAATCTCATATTACTACACTTGGTATAATTTGATGCTATACTTGACATAGATTGGATCTCATTATATAGAGCATACATCAACTTTCAAGAAAAGGAAATATCATTTCACATTTAAAACCATCCCATGATCCTCTAAAAAAGCATGGAAAATCATGAAACTCATTTGGGAAATCCATCAACAATGTGGGTGTTTATACCCAATGGAGAAGCATAATTTTTCCAAATGGTTGTTTCAAATTAAGGTATAAACATGGAGTAAATTACTATTTTTATGGAATACACTGATGTATTTACCAAAGAGTTACGCATTCTTATCCCAAATCATGAGGTAATGTTCTCAATATAGCTCATAATCATATCCAATAATTTCTCAAATTTCCCCTATAATATGGCCCCAATCGAGCAAGAGGAGTTAAAGAATCAACTTCAATAGCATTTAGATAAAGGGTTCATAAACTCTAGTGTATCACCTTGGGGTGTTCTAGTGTTGTTTGTTAAGTAGAAGTATGAATCAATACGGCTTTTTATCAATTATTGGGATATCAACAAGATCAACATAGATAAAAAGTATCCCCTTAAAAGTATTGATGAATTATTTTATCAACTATTAGGAGATCTATACATATCAATAGTGGAAATTCATTTTGGATATCATAAACAAAAGTAAAAGAAAAAATATTATCATAACACTACTTTCCGTACAAGGTATGGGAACTATGCATTCATTTGGATTCACTTAATACTAAGAAATTCCCCATAAATCCTCTTTGATTTGATGAATACAGTCTTTAGAGACTACCTTGAAAAATGTGTGGTAGTGTTTTTTTATATTATCAGTTACTACTATAGACAGATGTAACATGAAGATCATTTAAGGAATCTAGTGAAAATAATATGTAAAGAGAAAATGTCTACTAAGTTCATAATGATTGAAATTTGGATGGAGCAAGTCACATTCTTTGGGAACATAATCACATGTGAGGGAATTTCTATGGACCCTTCAAAGAAAAATGAAATTTTGGAATGGTAGAAAACCAATAGTATTATAGAAATCCATATATTTTATGACTTATCATGGTAATAACTATGTTTTGTGAGAAATTTATTAGGATTTTATATCTATTTAACTAAGTTAATAAGGAAGTGGGAAAAGTATGTTTTGATGGATGAATGTGAGGAAATATTTAACAATCTGTAGAAGCGGTTAATAAAAATTCATATACCGACACTACAAACTAGTGGAGAAGGTTTTGTGATATACAATGACGCTTCAAATAAATTATTAGGTCGTGTACTCATGTAGAATGATAATGTGATAGCTTATGTGTAGTACCCTCAGTTTCTGGTAAGTAACCCTTGTTTTGTTCTTTTTAAGTACATGAAGAATACGAGAAATGGTTGGGGAAAGTTTGGAGACTTTTAAAGTTTCAAAGGTAAAAATGGTGGTAACACACAGGCTTCGCACGGTTTTCCCAAACCATGCAGAAGTCGTGCAGGTGGTGTCACCTTGGACAGAGGAGACTGCACGGTGTGCACACAGTTTGGGAAAACCGTGCTAGGAGGCCGTGCAGAACGCCCCTTCCAAGAAGTGACTATCATATGGTTAGCACATGGTTTGACTAACCGTGAAGACTAACCATGCGTGAAGTCAACTTAGATCCTATTTTTAAGGATCTAATCCATTTTATAATTTAACCCACTTGTTTTTCTTCTATATGGCCCTAACTCGGGACTTCCCTCTGGTGAAGGTTGGAGAACACTTAACAGGCGTTTTGGAAGTGATCTGGAGGGTTGCCTTGGCGTTTAGAGGCCGGTTGATCAAGGTAAGTCTTGTTTCCTTGAGTTTTCTTAGATCTCCTTCTTCCCTCTTGATGGATCCTTAGATCTATGCCCATGGTGGGTAGATCTAAAGTAGTGGATGACTTTTAAGTCGGGTTTTGGTCTTGTTGGTGATAGGGGAAGGAATCTAAGGAGGTTTCGTGGTGTTTCGACCCGGTTCTTGGTTGGTTTCGCCTATTTTGTTGAGGTAGGTGGATTCACACTCGATTCCTCTCTCTTAGAACTTGAAAGATTAGTTTCAAATTGTTTTCCTTGATTGAGATGGTTTATTTATCTATTGTGAAAGAATGGCCGAAACCGCTTTTTAGTAACAGGTGATGCGATTTGTGTGTTTTTGGAAAGTGGTTGTTGAAGTAAATTTAAAATGGTGATTTTAAATTGGCTATGGTTTTGCTACTTGAAAGGAATGGTTTTCAATAAAAGGGTGATGCTTTATTCAAAGGTTTTGAACACACTTGGTTTTTGACATGGACTTGCATGGGTTTTGGTGTGTGTTCATATGCATTGAGATGGATAATGGCGAGAAGTACCCCCATCAAAAAGGTTTGGATGGATAAGGGCGAGAAGTACCCCCATCAAAAGGGATGGATAAGGTCGTGAAGTACCCCCGTCAAGGTAGTTCACTAAGTGACGACTTAGTAGAAGGATAACTCACCACTCACGAGTATAGGGAGGTCCAGGTTGAATGCATGGTTGGTTGTGTGGGTTTGTGAAATGGAATGAATGTACTAATGTGGAAATGTGAATTTTATTGGAAACTTTGCTTGGTTGTTTTTCTTGGGAAATATGGGTGTTGTTGGAAAATGGTTTTGACATGGAACTTGTTATTTTGGGAACTGTTTTGGAATTGTTTTATATAAAATGTTTTCTATAAATGTGCTAACATGTTTTATCCTAGAGGCATGGGTTGGGAAGTCATCGGGGAAAACCTACTGAGTTTCATTACTCACCCCTTGCTTTGGCACGTTGGTGCTTTTGCAGATGTCATGTACCGGGATGTTGGCAAAGGTAAAGTGTTACATACTGCTTCGTGATGCTTGGGTTGGTTCGTGATGTTGGAGTTTGGAGCTTTTGGAGCATGGAGTTGGTTTGTTGTCTTGTAGACTTTGAGTTTGTCTTTCTGCTATTTACTCTGGTTTAGTGTTGGTTTCCATTGTGGTACTCTTTGTTGGTTATGGTAATATAAATGGTTGAGTTGCCTTAGATGTTATCATGCATCATTTAGTTGATTTGTTTGGTTATGGTTGTTGTCTCTGTGGTATGTTCTAAAAAGCGTAAATCACCCCCCACTTGTTTTGAAACCCTTCGGAATTTATTTCAAGCCTTTGGCGCCTTGGGGATGTTGCTTAAGCCCTAGTAATAACTCGTTGAACTCTCAAGCCAATGGGAATTGGTGGGTCATTAAAAATGGTATCAGTTTTTTCGGTCACTGGGATATAAATGCAATCAGCTTGTTCCTTCCCTTATGGGACAAGTAGCCATCAGTTTTTGTTGGTCTTGGCATTGAATTCTTATGTTTCTATTCCTTGGGTGGTCATCTTAGGAAGGATTAGGATTGTCAGAACATGGAATGTAGAGAATAAAAAGATGTAGCAAACCTTTTTATGCTGAACTTAAAGTTACCAGGGAGTTGGGTACATAAGTGTTTTGGAGACACTTATAGGATAACAAATCTCATTGTCATGGGTTTATCCAATTAGATGAGTATGACATGCATTAGAGTAATGACTTCCCACTAGGAGTGAATATTTTATTTTGAGAAATGGATTATGATTTGATGCAAAATTGTGATTTCGGAAAATTTTTGAACTTGTTTTCAAATGAAAGACTTTGAAAAGAGAATGATTGATGTATTTTGAAAATGGATTGATTTTCAAAAGTAAGAAAAGATTTTTTAAAAATGGGTAAATGGGGAAAAGATGGATGTTTAGAAATAAATGTTGTGATAGTGATGTGAGAGATATTGAAATGATAAGCCTTCAGTTTCTAGGAAGTGGGACTAATGACGTGTGTTGTTTGTATAGAAAATGGCACCCATTAGGCGTCGTAGAAACCAACCCGAAGAAGCTGCGGAGAATGTGGTTGCACCTGAACCACGTATGAACCAAGAGCTAGTTCAAATTATAGTTCAAGCGTTCCAGGATGTGGACATGGGGAATCAGAGGGATGAGTCAAGGAATGTAGACTATTCAATCCAGTTCCAGAAGCAAAATCCACCCATCTTTCGGGGTGATTCTGAACCAAAAAGGGCGGAGGTGTGGCTGAGTAGGATGAATCAAATTTTCAATTTCATTAGCACAACAACAGAACTGAAAGTAAAGTTGGCGACGTATATGCTGGAGGATATTTCATGACAGTGGTGGGAGTTAGTGGTGTAGTCTAAGGTGGATCAAGGCCTGGGATGGGAGGAATTTGAGGAGCTCTTAAATAAAAAATTCTATCCTCACACGTTCAAGATCCAGAGGACGACAAAAATTTTTAGCCTGAAGCAGGAGAATATCTCTATCATGGAGTATGTGGCTAAATTCATGAATTTAGTGCACTTTGCACTGGAAGTTTATGCAAGTGTGTTGCTAAAGGTATACATCTTTGAATCAGGGTTGCGATAGGAGATTCGCTCAAAGATAACTATGATATGTATTACGGATTATACAGAAATGGTAAACAGAGAAACATTAGATGAAAGAGACACCTTGGGAGTTATGGGAGGAGGAAGTATGATGATACCCATGGGAACGAGTGGGAACTCTAATGCTGGGAACAAGCGGAAGAGGGACACCTACTTCCAAGGTGGGAGTGAGAATCAGAATCAGACGGCTGGATCAGTGAAATTTCCTCCATGACCCATGATGAAAGCCAGGTGTTTTCAATGTGGATCGATTGATCACATAAAGCGAGAGTGTACGACGCAACCTAGACAATGTCAAAATTTCAAGCAGATGGGGCATCTGCAACGCTATTGTAGAAATACTCCGAGGTCAGGTGTACGTGACACTTCCCAGGCATCACAAGCATCGTATTATTCGATAGGAAGAGGAAAACATAGTCAGTATCGTCAGCATAACATAGCTATCCATGGTGATTCTCAAAATACCATGACTCCTCAACTAGGGAAATATCAGCAAGGAAACAAGGAGAATAGTGCAACGACAAAGCAATTGTATGGAGCTGAGCAGATGATGGTCGATGATCAGGCTGTACCATCTACAGTAAGAGGTATGATTCATTTTAATTCTACCTTTGTGCAAGTGTTGTTTGATACCGGTGCATCACATTCCTTCATTTATTCTCATGCTGTTGACTTACTATGTTTAAAACTGGAAATGATGCCTTTTGTCCTGAAACTGCAAACTCTTCTTGGTGAAAGAGAATGGCATGCCTTCATGTGTCAAGCATGTGCTATAACTGTTGATGGAGTTGATCTGAAATGGTACTTCTACATGTTGGATATGGATGTCTATGATTTAATCCTGGGTATGGATTGGTTGACAAGGTTTAAGGCTCACATCGACTGTTATAGGAGAACATCTAGTTTCATGGGTGAGGACGACATCAACCATCTCTTTAGAGGAGAAAGGATAGTAAAGAAAGGTGCGAAGAGCTTGTTGGAACCAATGGTGGGAATGATCCCTCACCAATTGGCAGTGTTGAATTTGGTGTCAATGGAAGAGATTGAATAAAATAGTTTTACAACCGTGGTGGATCAATTTCTAGATGTCTTTCCCAAAAAATTCTCAGGGTTACCACCTCTAAGGGAAGTGGAGTTTACGATTGATCTCATTCCAGGGACTAGTCCTATTTACCTTCCGTATTATAGGATGTCACCAACAAAGTTATGAGAATTGAAAGTGTAGTTAGAAGAGATAGAAAGCAAGGGTTTCATTCGACCAAGTACGTCTCCATGGGAAACACCAGTTTTGTTTGTGAAGAAGGCATATGGAACTCTTCGGCTATGTGTGGATTATCGTAAACTTAAAAAAGTTACGATAAAGAATAGATATACACTTCCACACATTTATGACCTGTTGGATCAATTAAGGGGAGATCAATGGTTCGCTAAGATCGACCCGCGGTCAGGATATCACCGGTTGTGAGTTCGGTAGGAAGATATTCCGAAGACAGCCTTCCGAAGTAGATATGGCCACTAAGAATATGTTTTCATGCCTTTTGGTCTTACGAAAGCACCAACAGTCTTTATGGAATTGATGAATCAGATATTTTAGTGATATCTAGATTCTTTTGTTGTGGTGTTTGTGGATGACATATTGGTGTATTCAAGAACAAAGGATAAGCATTAGAAACACTTGGTGATAGTGTTGGAAATCTTGAGAGACCGTCAGTTGTTTGCCAAATTAGCAAAATGAAATTTTTGGATACAAGAGGTATGCTTTCTAGGCCATGTTGTTTCTGAGAAAGGTGTTTCAGTGGATCTAGAAAATATAGAAGCTGTTCTTTCTTGGAAACCGTCGAAGAATGTCTTTGAAATACGAAGTTTTCTTGGTCTAGCTGGTTATTACCGATGCTTTGTGCATGAATTATCATGACTATCTTCGCATATGACAACATTGACAAAGAAGAAAAACACATTTCAATGGGCTGAAGAATGTCAGAGATCTTTTCAAGAGTTTAAAGTTCTCCTTACATCATCACCCATCTTGATTTTTCCGAAATCACGACAGGGGTATGTGGTGTATTGTGATTCTTCGGGAACAGGGTTGGGTTGTGTTCTCATGAAAGGAGACCATGTGGCTGCTTATGGCTTAAGGAAGTTGAGGGAGCATGAGAAAAATTACTGAACGCACTATTTGGAGTTGTCTGCAGTCGTCCATACTTTGAAAACATGGAGACATTATCTCTTTGGGGAGAAATTTACTGTGTTTATGGATCACAAAAGCTTGAAACACATTTTATCATAGCGAGATTTGAATCTTAGGTAGAGGATATGTATGAAGTATCTTAAAATGTTCGACTTTCACTTGATGTATACACTGGGTAAGGGCAATTCGGTGGCCGATGCATTAAGCAGGAAGTCGTATACTCATTTGGGGAAAGAAGCTTCATTTGAGTGGTAGTTTATGTTGGTCCTAGACGACATGTGTATGGAATATGATGATCGATCTGATGTTGTGGTTTCCTTTCTAGTTTCGCTTGTTCCTGATTCAGTGGAGATTATAAAGGAGGCACATGCATCTGATGTAGACTGTGTTTCAATGAGTTCAAAACTCAATGGTGGGGTGACCATTGATGGATGGAAGCTGGATGGGAGTGAAGTTTGGAGATTTCGAGATCAAATAGTTGTACCTTTAACTACTCAGGAATAACTCTTTCATGCTTACCACCATTAAAGATGGGTTTTACATCCGGGTACACAGAAGATGTATAAGGCATTGAAGGCACGATTTTGGTGGACCGGAATGAAACAAATGGTAGATAAATTTGTTTCAATGTGTTTAACTTGTCAGAAAGTTAAAGCAGAAAATCAGCGGCTAGATGGTATGTTACAATCTTTACCTATCCCAGTGTGGAAATGGGATCAGATAGCAATGGATTTTGTTACAGGTCTTCCAAGAGCGGTCTGGAAACACGATGCCATTTGGGTGATAATGGATCGTCTAACCAAGTCGGCCCATTTAATCCTGATTCGGGAAACTCATACGGTGGAAGATATTTCAAAAATCTATATCCGAGAAGTGGTAAAGAGGAATGGTGTACCAGTTTCAATAGTCTTAGATAGAGATCCGAGGTTCACATCTCATTTCTGGCGATCCTTACAGAAAGCCCTGCGAACTCAGTTGAATATAAGCACGATGTATCATCCTCAGACGGATGTGCAATCAGTGCGGATGATACAAACGTTAGAAGACATGTTTCAGGATTGTGTAATAGATTTTGGGGGCTCATGGGAGGTTCATATACCCTTAGTGGATTTCTCATACAATAAAAGCTATCAATCCTTGATACGCATGGCTCCGTTTGAAGAATTGTATGGGTGTCCTTGTCTTTCTCCACTTTGTTGGGTGGAAATAGGTGAGACATCACTAGTTGGCCAGAGCCTTGTCCAAGAAACAATGGAGAAGATCTAGTTGATTAGAAAGAGGATGGAGACGGCTCAGAGTCGTCAAAAATATTATTCGGATCATCGCTAAAGACCATTGTCGTTTTCGGTGAGTGATCATGTATTTTTGCGAATCTCTCTAAGGCATGGACAACATCATTTTGGGAAGCAGAGAAAATTATCACCTCGATATATATGCCCTTTTGAAATACTAGAATGGGTTGGCAAGGTGGTGTATCGGTTGGAATTATTACCATGGTTCAATGTAGTGCATAATGTGTTCCATGTATCTCAGTTGAAGAAGTATCAGCCCGATCATGACCATGTTATCAGATGGGATCATGTTGACCTAGAGCCAGATGCTTCATTGGTACATATTCTTGTATGAATTGTGGATATCAAGGATAAAGTATTGAATGGAAAAATAATTTTTCTAGTGTGGGTTTTGTGGGAATATGGTCAGATTCAGGAAGAGACTTGGGAACGTGAGAAAGAAATGAAAGAGCAGTGGCCAGAACTCTTTCAGAAAAGCAATGGTTTTCTACTTTTCGGGGACGGAAAGGCCAATGGTGGGGAGAATGTAGTACCCTTGGTTTCTGGTAAGTAACCCTTTTTTATGCCTTTTAAGTACATGAAGCATACGGTAAATGGTTGGGGAATGTTTGGAGACTTTTAAAGTTTCAAAGGGAAAAATGGTGGTGACACACGAACTTCGCACGGTTTGCCCAAACCGTATGGAAGCCGTGCAGGTGGTGTCACCTTGGACAGAGGAGACCACCCAGTGTGCGCACGGTTTGGGAAAACCGTTCTAGGAGGCTATGTAGAGCGCCCCTTCCAAGCAGTGACTACCACATGGTTAGCACACAGTTTGACTAACCGTGCAGACTAACCGTGTGCAAAGTCAACTTAGATCCTATTTTTAAGGATCAAATCGGTTTTATAATTTAACTCACTCGTTTTTTCTCCTAGACGGCCCTAACTCGGGATTTCTCTCTGGTGAAGGTGGGAGAACACTTACCAGGAATTTTGGAAGTGATCTGGAGGGTTTCCTTAGTGTTTAGAGGCTAGTTGATCAAGGTAAGTCTCCTTTCCTTTAGTTTTCTTAGATCTCCTTCTTCCCTCTTGATGGATCCTTAGATCTATGCCCAAGGTGGGTATATCTAAGGTAGTGGATGATTTTTAAGCCGGGTTTTGGTCCTGTTGGTGATAGGGGAAGGAATCTAAGGAGGTTTCCTAGTGTTTCGACCTGGTTCTTGGTCAATATTTCCTATTTTGATGAGGTAGGTGGCTTCACACTCGATTCCTCTCTCTTAAAACTTGAAGGCTTAGTTTCAAATTGTTTTCCTTGATTGAAATGGTTTGTTTATATTTTGGGAAAGAATGGTTGAAACCCCATTTTAGTAATGGGTGATATAATTTGTGTGTTTTTGGAAAGTGGTTCTTGAAGTAAATTTAAAATGGTGATTTTAAATTGGCTATGGTTTTGCTGCTTGAAAGGAATGGTTTTCACTAAAAGGGTGATTCTTTATTGAAAGGTTTTGAACACACTTGGTTTTGAGCATGGAATTTCTTGGCTTGTGATGTGTGTTCATATGCATTGGGATGGATAAGGGTGATAATTACCCCCATAAAAAAGGATTGGGAAGGATAAGGGTGAGAAGTACCCCCATCAAAAGTGACAGATAAGGTCGTGAAGTACCCCCATTAAGGTAGTTCACTAAGTGACGAATTAGTGGAAGGATAACTCACCAATCACAAGTATAGGGAGGTCCAGGTTTCATGCATGGTTGGTTGTGTGGTTTTGTGCAATGGAATGAATTTACCAAAGTGTAAATGAGAATTTGATTGGAAACTTTTCTTGGTTGTTTTTATTGGGAATGATGGGTGTTGTTGGAAAATGGTTTTGACACAGAACTTTTTATATTGGGAACTATTTTGGAATTGTTTTATATAAAATGTTTTATATAAATGTGCTAACATATTTTATCCTAGAGGAATGGGTTGGGAATTCATCGGGGAAAACCTACTGAGTTTCATTACTCACCCCCATCTTTGCCACGTTGGTGCTTTTGCAGATGTCATGTACCAGGATGTTGGAAAAGGTAAATTGTTTCATACTGCTTCGTGATGCTTGGGCTGGTTCGTGATGTTGGAGTTTGGAGCTTGTGGAGCGTGAAGTTGGGTTGTTGTCTTGTAGTCTTTGAGTTTGTATTTCTGCTGTTTACTCTGATTTAGTGTTGGTTTCCATTATGGAACTCTTGGTTGGTTATGGTAATATAAATGGTTGAGTTGCCTTAGCTGTTATCATGCATTATTTAGTTGATTTGTTTGGTTATGCTTGTTATCTCCGTGGTATGTTCTAAAAAGGGTAAATCATCCCACACTTGTTTTGAAACCCTTCGACATTTATTGCCAGCCTTTGGCGCCTTGGGGATGTCACTTAAGGCCTATTAATGACTCGTTGAACTCTCAAGACAATGCGAATTGGTGGGTAATTACATTATGCCTCATTATAGTTGAAGATCCCTGAGCAGAACAACCTGATGCATGATCTTGAGATAGTGTTTGTTATATTTTATTTGAATATTTGGATACACTACCTCTATGTTGAAAATTTCATAATATACATTGATCATAAAATTATAATGTATATATTCACATAAAATGAGCTTAACATTTTTCAAGGAAGTTGGTTAGAGGTAATCAACGAATACAATTTCTTTATAAACTACCATCTAGAAAAGGAAAACAAGGTAGTTGATTCTCCTAGAAGAAAATAACATACTACTTTATCCTTGATGTGGATTGAGAAAGACCCTATAGTCTTATATATGAAAATGATGAATTTGGAAATTATAATGATAGGGAATTCATCCAACCTTTTTACAAATTATTTCAGAACCATATATCCAATAGAAGACCAAGGATTCAGAAATGGATGATCTTTAGATATACATAAAGTTGAAATTAGTAAAGGAAGGGAAGCTACATTAGTTAAAAATTGATTATGATGGTGTGATTTAGTTTTCAGTGAGGCTTTATGTTCCTAAATCATCTGAGATAAATATGGAGCTAAGGGTTAATGTGTATAGCCTATATTTCTCTATCTATCCTGAAAGTAAGAATATGTATAGTGATTTTTAAGCGCACTCATGGTGGGACAATATGAAGAAGGATATTATGGATTATATCTCATAGTTATTAATATAATAGCATGTTTAATAAGAGTGAAAAAATTACAAAGGGATGATGGAACCATTGCCTATAATCATGTGGAAATAGGAGAATGTCATTATGGACATTATAACTGGAATCATGAAGAAATCTGTAGGAAATAATGTGATATGTGTTATTATGGATTGAATCACTAATATTACCAACTTTATCAATATTCCGGAGGATTTTTCACATAAAATAATTTCCATGATATATGTTAAGGAATTGGAGAGGCTTCATGGGTTTACACATTGAATCATCTATGATCATGATCCAAGGTTTTCATCTAAATTTTGGGGAATTATTCAACATGATTTGTTTACTAAATTAAATTTCAAAAAATATTATCACCCCCAGACTGATGACCAATTTGAAAGGACTATTCCAATGCATAATGACATGCTAAGAGCTTGAAAAATTGAATATAAATGTGGATGGGATCAACATCTACCATTTGTTGGGTTCTAATATAACAATATCTTTCACTTGAGTATTTAAATGGACCTATATGAGGATCTGCATGAGAAGTGATGTAGAACTCCAAATTTTTGGGTTGAAGTTGGGGAATTAAAATATTTATACTTGATATCCAGAAAGAGATGACTGAGAAGGTTCAATCCATATAATAAAATTTAAAATCTACTCAAAGCTAGAAAAGGAGTTATGCTGACAACTATCCAAGGGACATTGAGTTCAATGTGGGATAAAAATTTTTTCCTTAAAATATCACCTTGGAAGCAAATTTTGTTCTTTGGAAAGAATGGGAGACTAATACTAAGGTATATTTTCCCCTTTGAGATCATTGATCACATATGAGTAGTGTACTATCATCTTTCACTTCCACAAAGTATGGATCATGTTCATGATGTGTTCCATGAATAAATCCTGAGGAAGTACATACTTGATCCCTCATATGTACTAAATCCATATGTGGTACAAATATCGAATGAGCTCTCATATTAATAAAATATGGTGAAAATCATGGTCTATAGAGACAATGTTCTATGAAACAATTCAAATCACCTTGTCAAAGAGTTGTGTAGGAACCATATGTATGAAGAGACGCCATGGGATCTAGATGAAATAGTGAAATAGAACAACCCTCATATATTCTCAACTGAGAACATGAGTTGAATTTTTTTGTAAAAAAATTATAAATGGAGGAAGAATGTTATTACCCTATGTTTATTATTAATAATTTTTTCCAGAAAAAATCCATGTTGTATTATATTATATAATATTATAGACATAAAAAATATTGAGAAACCAAAAAAACATTATTTCCTTACTAAATATTGTTACAATAATAAAAAATTAAACCAAGTAATATTATAAAAAATACAACTACACAAAAAACATAAAATAGAAAACATAAAATTAGAAAATATGGATCACCACATTCTTCAATAATAATATCCCCAAATACAAAAAACTATAGAAAAGAAAAAATATATTATTAAAACATAAAACATTATAGAAAATGGAAATATACTACCTTGAGAGGAATTGAGTAGAATAATTAATTAAGGAAAGAAGAAATATTTATAGGAGATAATGTGACCATTGTAATATTAATGTGACCATTAGAATAGTAACATGACCATTAGGAATAGTAACATGACCATTGGAATCATAATTTTACCTCAAGATAATAAATTATGATATAAATAATAATTATAATTATTAAATTAAGTAAAATATAAATATTACTATTCTAAAAAATAAATATCATGGTTAAATAACTCAAAGAAAATATAAGCACATTTTTTAATAAGCTGTATTTTAATGTATTTGGTAAAAATCATAATTTTTATAATTAAAATTAAAATTTCCTATTATAGAAATTTATTTTGATAAAATTAATATCATTTTTAAAATCATCACATCAAAATTTTACTAGGATTATTTTTTTTAAATTTTCTAAAATACATAAAATTTTGGATCAATAGTAAAAATATAGTTTTTCACATTACCATTGTATCTAAAATTACAACATTAATTATGTAATAATGACATAACCCTATATAGAAATTGATATTCATCCATGGCATATATTATTTCAAAAATTATTCTTTAATATATGATAAACTTAATTTCCAAACCTAAAAAGTACCTTCCAAAGCCTAGAAATTTAATATATTACATTAAAATATTATTTCCTCATTTTTCCACCTTTTATTTTGATTAAAATTAAGAATTCAAAGTATAATTTGAACTAAAGTCATAAAATCATGTTTTTATTTCAGATATGGTTTATTATATCAAAAAATAACTATTAAATGGTTTATCTTGGATCTAATATTTCATTCAATATTTTATTCAAAAACTACACCTCTCCTCAAGTATAAATAACACCTCTCACTTACCTTGGAAAACCACTCCTCCCACCCATTAAAAAGCCCAATATCTACCAAATTTTTCCCTATAAATCCTATTATAGTACTTAAGGACACATTAGACCAATCCAACTCCAATTATCAATGGAGTTATTATGTCGTACAAGAGAAGCTACACTGAGGAGAGAGTAAGTCTTTGTTGACTCTTCCCTCTTTTATTATTCTCATTATTATTTTTCCCAATTCCTTTTGAAACCATAAAATAAAAAACTAATTATGTAGTAATTTTAAATTATATTAATTATTTTAATATATTTTAATTATCATATTTATGAAAAATATAAATTTCATTCTTCCCTTTCCCTCCATTTTGAAAACTTTCCGTTAATGGTCATTAACCACCTACAGTAACATTTCCAAGAAAATTATTATAACCACCTTCATGAATGTATTTTATTAAATAAATATAAAATATAAATAAGTAATTTCATTTATTATAATCTTTTTATTTAATTGTACTTTTATATAAAACAATTTGAATGAAAATATATAAATCAAAGAGAATCATAATTTTTTTAAGAAGTACATGATATAAAAATTCTTCAATTTCATCAAATAAAATTAATAAATATAACAAAATTATTATAATTGATAAATATTTGTATAAATTTCAATAATCTAATTCTGAATGAATGTTTTAATAAATGTACATTTATTATTTAGGAGGTTTAAAAGTGAAAAAATAAAGAAGGAATCAATGTAAGGGGACTCTCAAACCAAACTTCTTTTCATTGGGCTATACCTCCTTCATGAAATATATGGTATGAATAATCCTATAATTTTTCTCAAATATAATTTCATTAGTCTTCCTTTTTTAGGGATATAATTTTTTCCTACTTGATTTTATAATAAAGACAAATATTTTCCAAAAAAACAATTCTTTTCAAAACAAAAATTTGAATTCATATGAGTTGTTTCTTATTTTCTCAAGAATGATGATTCTTACACCGAATAAGTTTTTAACTTTTTCATCTTGGAACCCCATTTTTATTCATGTGATCATGATTGATGAAATCCTTATGAAACCCATTCCTTTCCATGGTTTAATTAATGACTATGATTGTAATATGCTCCATGTGGCATGCATGATTATGTAAATATTATGATGTGATGTTTGGGATCAGAATTATATATCCCTCTAATTAATTGGGTAATGTGATGTACCTCATGAGATAATTTTTAATATGCATGAACATGATTCTATATATGTTAAAAAATATGAAGTTATGATTATGAACATATGTTATGTGTTATCATGATTCTACCATTGTTCACAATTATGTGTTGTATTTAAATACATTGACATGATGTTTTATTTTTATAAATTTCAAAATTCCATGTCATTATCACATTTTTCAATCATGATTTTTATGTCGATCATATGCTTATGATATGATGATGATCATTATTCCCACAAATTTCATATTGATTCATCTTACTTATTCATCTTCTTATTGAGATTTTAGTTCACCCCTTTCATTGATGAATATCCTCAGGTGGTTACATGTACTATGGAGAAAATGGGGGCCACTAAGAAGATATATATGAAGGAATTAAATAATATTTATGGTTTATTATGTACATGTTATGTATGATCCTAATTATCAAAATACACTAAACCATTAGATCTTAGATTTTTAACACTATTATATTTTTTATCTTTAAAATTATGTAATAGACTTGTAAGAAAAACAAGGGTCTCTATAGACCCCCCTTGTTAGGTAGGTTGATAGTATGAACTCATTTACCATGGGAATTTATGATCATGAGGGAACACTGGTGTGCCTAGTATTCTGAACAGATATATCTAGAGGATTTGGAAGCTGCCTTGGATTGATAGTTCATGAAGGAGCCCATTTAAGGCCTAACACTTCCCAAGAGATGTTGATGGAGCGTGTTATTTGGATAATCATGGAGGGGCCAAGGTGAGGCTGAACACTATTCATAATTTGGTTACCCAAACTCAAATCTATCACTTATTTTTTTATATGTGGGATAGTGGTCCACAAAGACTCCATCTACAGATAGTCTATGGAATGGTGGTCTGGAACTGAATTTTGGTACATATATGATAGTCCACAAAATATTTTTTCTATGTGGATGGGTTCTCGTGAGAGGCCACCCATTACAGGTGGTTGGGTGAGTTACCTTTCTTACTTTATGACATGCAATGAATTATTAACTATTGAAATTTATTTTTGATACTATTTCCCTTTTTTTATTATCTCTTTTTCTCCATACAAATTTCCTTTATCCCTGTATTGGGTTTTTATAGGGGTATGGATTTGACCTCCTTCTTGGGTTGACCAAAAGTCATGAAAAAATGATGTCTGTAATGGATTTTGGTTTGTAGTCAGCCTAAAGATAATGCCTCACCCCAAAAACAAAAATTACTTTATGGGTGTGGTGGAGAATACACCTCAGCCCATAAATAAAAATTCATTTTTGGGAGTCCTAAAAAGATATCCTTATCTCACAAATGAAATATCTTTTCAAGATTCCTGAAAGGGATTCTGTTTCCCAAAAAATAAATTTCATTTTTATGGGTGATACAGAGGGCACTACGCAAAGATGAGACTCACATAGTGGGAGTGTTTTAACAAATAGAGGTTTCATTGGAATTATGTACTTTAACCACTTTTATCTTTATGAAATGGATCGATTGACTTATTTAGGCCTTTAAGAATTCAAAAAATCTTTTTTATCACCAATGTGGATTTTTCTGGTTCCAAAAAATAACATGATCAGCATTTAGATGTAACTGTAGGGTACATCCACATATATATTCTTGATTTAACTAATGAAACTTCATCTAGTGATAATATATTTGGTGATGTATTAGGAGATGATGTCAGTGAGGATGATATTGGTAATGAACCTTCAATAGTTCCTTTGATAAATAGGAAGCATCCAATTAGTGGTAATCACCCTATATTACCGACTTCTTTAGTTGACTAAATATCTCATGTAGAACATTTTTATTGGGATTTCATTACTTTAGCTAATAAATTCCCAAGTATTATAGGAAAAATATACACATAAACTATTAAAAATATATATATTGGGTGGGATATTGAAAGTAAAATTTTGATGAAAATGTTATAAAGAAATACAACATAGGGAGAAAATTTTCATTTTTGGTTGATGAGTCCAAGAAGGAAAAATATCTGATTTTATGTGACAAATACGAGCCGGAATATAAAATTAAATTTAGGGAAATATATGATAAGAATTTTCATATTGGAGGTTTACTATATTGGAAGGACCACATTCTTGTTCACATCCGTGATTGTTATAGGGACACTCTTCACTTGATATGGAGATTATATCCACAACAATTGTACAAATGATATGAACATGTTAGTAAATTACAATGTCCCTTGTCTATGAATGAATACAATATATATAAAAGTACATGATATCCCACTAAAAAGCATGGATTGAAAATCATAACTCTATTGTGAATGTGTATGTTGACTGCGATGAATCTTATGAAATGTTATCATAGATAATGGTATTTTTTCCTCTAAAAAAATTAGTTATTTTTCATTTGGACTCTATTGAGTATGAATAAAAATATCATTGATCTAATCAAACAAAGGTAAAGTTCCATAGGTTTTTTTTCCATTCAGGCTATGTATTTATGCTTTTCCATATTGTATTTAATTCATTCAAGTTGTTGGAACATTACTTTATAGAAATTATACTGGTTTTATACTTATTAATATATAATATAATGGTAATCATGATCTATTAACACCTCCATTTTCAATTATTGAAAAGGAGTGTTTTGAATCATGTAGTTGGTTTTTTGACATGTACACACATTCATGTCACACAAAGTGAGGGAGTGTGTTCGATATCAGATCACCATAGAATTTTTATAAAGGAAAATAATAACGACAAAGCATCATGGTGATAACCAAATTATTATAATTGATATTGAATTATATATATTTCTAGTAATGTAGATAAGAATTTTAGATATGAGGCAACAAATAAGGAGATCATCAAATTGGGTATGTTTTCTGAAGCTTTTATGTTTTGGGAAAAAATTAATATCTTTTTAAACACATTGTTTTATTTTAGTTTAAGAATTGAATCCCAAATAAGGAAATTTAAATCAACAACTTTAAGAGATTTTAAGGAATAATTAAGATGTGTATGATTATATGATATGAATTTTAAAGGACATATACTCATTAGAATTTTACTGTGGTACAAGATATTGGCATATGAACATTAATATTAGGGAGTATATAAATGGGTTCTAAAAGGGTATGTAAAAACTATCAATCATAGGGTTAGTAGAGGATAAATTTTATAGTTTTGTGAAGTATGATGTTGAATGGTCCCAACCGGGATATCAGAGGATATAAAATGGATTTCTTTTTTTTTCTTCAGAATTTTGAAATTGACATAGGTATGATACTACAAGATGAATCATCTCTTCATGTTTGAACATTTGATTGGGTAGGGAGATGATTTAATGTAAAATAGTTCCATAACCCAGTCACAAGAATTAGTGGTTGGGTACTGGTGGTAATATCGGTAAAGTGGTAATGTGATTATAGTAATTCCCCAGCTTTGAGATATCCTTATGCACATATTTTTATAGATTTTGCATCAATGAACATATCATGGGAACCCTATGTTGACACGGTGTATCATGTAAACACATTGGTTGACTATTATAGTGCACCTTGGATTCATGTTGGTGACTTATGTACTATTACATTGCATACTGATTAGCAAACTATTGTCTCTAATATCAACAAGTTTTGTATTATGATTTTTTTTTTCATTTATGAATCATTTTATTTCTTATTTTTTTATTTGTGGATTTTTACCATTCTAGACTAAATCAGAAATTATTTTGTGATATTTCAAACATTTACCATTGCTAATTATCCTTTTACATTGGAGGTTTATATTACCAAGTCGTTCCCTTAGGGAAAACCGATGTCTACTTGTTATTGAAATGAGAAGGATTGGGATCAAGAACGTGGAATGGGACTATGATGCAACATTTTCACAAAGAAGGGAATACTCATAAAATATGTGTTTTCAATTGGGTATTAACAATTCTAAATCCATATTTTTTGATAAATTACTATTACATAAAATTGATCTAAATTCAATTTTATTTCAAAAATATTATTTCTTGACCAAATATTTAAATATTGTATTTTTAACGTTAGTTTTTTTCTATTTCATAGTATTTTTATTATTTTTTCTATTATGTGTTATAAAAAAATATGGCCACCATTACAAGCCCTTTGGTCCAGACCTACAACGACAATTGGGGGGACTTGGTGGTCAACCCCTATAGGATGTCTTAGACCTTGAGGCCTACATAGAGTCTGGGTTGATCATAGTGGACGCTTTTAGGATGCAAGACAGTGTATAATGCCCTCAAAGCATGCCCATAGGTGCATAGATGGGCTTGGTCACCCGCTGGGCTGGTAGACTAGTGTGTGTGTGTGTGTGTTATATTTTGATTTGAACCAAGGATCAATATCTATTTTATAATATACAACTCAGCTGACCATTCACCAAAATAATGTGGGACTCTATTTTAAGCTTTAATTTTCACCTTTCTTTTAAAACCATGGAATGTTACGATGATCTTCTCAAACAATATATCTACCTAATATCAAACACAAATTTCTCATTTCTTATCTTGTGTAATCATGTTTATAACTCTCTTTCATAATTTTTATCAATTTTTGGTCTTCTTATTTAGGTGTCTCATCATATTCAAGTAAACTAGTATTCTCTATCCAACCAAATTATTTCGACCCAAATTTCTTTTTATCATTAAATATTAATCAAGATCTCACACTAATCATTTTTATATGGTTCTAGTATTAGTTAATATTTTTTTATCCTATGCTCGTTTTATTTTTAATAGTAACATCATCCTCTTATTCAAGTTATTCTTTTGGATTGAAGTATTCTATATTTTTTTCTCGAAAAGTCACCTTTGTAAAATACCAAAAGTGGGTGATCGAAGTAACCATTCAAAAATAAAAATGATATGTGAGTCAAGTATCTATTGAAAAATACCAACGGTGAATCATGTGTCACCATTGTAACCCAATGGTGGGTAATTGGACATGACTAGACATCAATGGTGGGTCATATTAATCATGGTTAGACATAAATGGTGGGTTATTTGTTTACCCACCAGTTGTATTTCCCATGTTTTATAGTCTCATTGGGAGCTTTTTCTTCACTAGGTTTTTTTTTGTGTTTCTGTTCATTGGGTGTTATTTAATCTTGTTGTACAATGACTTGACATGAGCTTCATCAAAGCTCTAACATGATATCTCTCCTCTTATATAAAGTGCATTGAACTATTTCTTTCTATTTAAAGGTATTTTATTTTAATTTATTATTCTCATCAAAATAATTATTTATTTTTTCTTCATATATTATTTCCCAATTTTTTTACATATTTTTCAATGAGCCACTATTGGGGACTTCTAATAGTAGGTCATGATCCACCATTGGCTTCAAGAAACTGTGAGTCATGGGTCCCCATTGTAACTCAAATGAAAGATATATTTTTATTGATTCTTACAAATACTTTGTTTGTTTTATAAATGGAATACATTTTATTTTAGGTGGATCTGTTATTTTTTTCTTAAAATTAGAATGTTATATTATTATTTGTTAATCCACCATTGGACATTTCCAATGGTAGGTTATGAGCCACTGCTCTTTATTTTCAGCGGTAGGTCATGACCCACTACTCTCTATTTTCAGTGGTATCTAAATGAGCCAACGTTAGTTAAATATTGTTTCCAAATTTTATATATATATATTTTAATTAATGTTGTAAAAATAAATTACTTTATTTAATGGATTATTATTTTATAATGAAATATTATTGAAAAAGTGTATGAAAATTAATTGAAATATTATTTTATATTCACTTGTTCATGTAGAATGATATTCAAAAAATGCTCCACCTTTACATAATACATTTTTCCTTAAAATATATAATATTATATATTTAATTAATTTTTTTACAATTGTTATTTTTTTGAAATTTTTATATTTAAACTATTAAATAGTTCTTTTATATATTTCATATTGAAATAAAAAGCCCAATTGTTTTTTCAGTGCATATTTAACAGAATAAGGCAGCTATCTTATTATTATATTTTCATAAACTAACATATTTCATGTAGATATTGGATACTAATACACTCATAAAGGTTTTTTATTTAATGATCTGGGAGTTATCTTCAAAGATAAATAATATATACTAGTGCAGGTCATTCATAGAGAATATAATGAAATACTTTATGTTGCTCTGAATTTATAAGGAGACTTATTTGAATCCTTTTGTTCAATTGTGATCATTTTATATCTTCATAAATTTCATCTTCCACCACTATAGTGACTATGGAACTCAATCTGTACTAAATTTCTACATCATCTGCCCATCTTTTTCAATTGTTTTTTTGATTTCTCTATTGTAATTATTATGATCGAATGTTTGTCCTATAGAGTTTGGTTTAATTTTTCCCATCCAAAATCTATCATTGGGTTATTCCAAACAACCAAATGGAAGTACAAGTTTTTCTTTGTAGAAAAAAAGGGAGGTAGATTTTGACTCTATCAAAAGTCATGGATTATACCACCAAGCGTGAAAATGGTACATTTAATTTTTATGTAGTCGGGTTGTAACTCCCGTTAAAAAGTGAATATTTATTTAATACCAGTCTCTTCAAGGTTTAGAGAAGATTTTTGAGAGGACTATGATTTTGGTTATCTAACCCTATATAATCACATCACATGTTATCTATTTATATTTACTCTTCAGTTTTAACAATGTTCTAACTTTGAAAAATTAGTATTTTATTTTAATAATTAAAAAATGACAATTCACCCCCTCTAGTCACTACTACTATACCAACATCCTTAACTTTTGGTATAAGATCATGGTGAGAGTGATTCCTTTTTAAGGATTTGGTTTTAATTGTTTCATTATATATTTTTTAACCAACCGTTATCATAGACATAAAAGTCTATGGAAAAGATCCATTGCTTTGTTATGTAATGTTAGAAATTTGAGAAGTTGAATCCCATCATACCACCTCACTTCAGTGGAGGTGATTATGTTTACCAGAAAGAATGATTGGAATAATTTATTATAAATATAAGTCTTGATTATTAGGATTTAATTTCAAACCAATATAAACTACCTGATTTAGATTTAGAGACTCTCACTAGTAATGATGCTACAAAGTGTGTTTTAAATTAAAAAGTTATGAATTACTTATACTATTATCTAAGTATAAATATATATAGTAATATTTATTATGTAATACTAATTTTGATATCTGGAGGACATTAAATTCACTCATCAAGGAATTGATATGTTTTAGAGAACCAATATAGGTGTACACATAGCTAGGTTTGAATAATTAATAATGAATGATCAAGATAGTATAAATGATCGGTAAAAAAGATTCACAAAAAATATTAAACATTATTATTTAATTCGAAGATACCATGGATAATGAGCTACCATCAAAATATTACTTCCAAATCTACCCAAGATATAGGATTCATGGAATGGTTTTATTAAATAAATTATGTATTTCACTAAATATTTTGTGGAATGGTTGATAGGATCAATTCTTCAATACGAGCTAGAAATAAATAATGAAAATGATGACGACCATGATAAACGGAAAGGTACATATTTTAAACAAAATTTAAATGTTATTTCAAATTCTTCTAATATTTAGTTATATAAAAGTGATACAAACAAAATTTAAAATTTCACCAATGTGTTTACATTTACATGAAGAGTTAGAGAGGATTTAAGAAGCGTTCTAGAAGAGACCATAAAAAAGATGATAGAAAGGGTAGTAAAAAGTAAAAAGTAGTGAATATGGTGTTTATAAATTAATATTATATGAGTATAGGAACACAGGGAATATAAAATCATAATTTACCTAATTAAAACAAGAATGGAAATAAAATAAATACGAGAAGGAACAAATAAAGGCATATCATGAATGCCAGAGTTATATAAAAGGCTTAGTCTTAAGTATTGATGGTTCTAAAACTGAAAAGGAATCTACCAATATATGTTTGATGCATAACAATATAAATGAGGTACAATTTTATTATAATTATAGTGATTGTTATAAATAGGATATTCAAAATAAATTAAAATAATTTACTATTCAAATAAAAAAATTTCAAATTGATATATTGAGAATGGATGTCCTGTATAGGGAACTACAAAGAGAAAATAAGAAGATTAATGAATAATATAAATAAATTAATTATTCTATTTTATGTAATATAGAAGAGAAAATGGTTTTATATTATAATATATTAATTATTAAAGATGAGAATATGAAAATAAAATATTTCATGTTAAAATCCAATGAATATCAAGACAGATGATCTAAATTAGTTTGTGATGATTTATATAAAATTGATAAGGGATGTAATCATCTTAAACGTGAATATAATAAACTCAACAATTCTTGATCATGTTAAAATTTGAAAATATGGGATTATCTAGATGTTATTCGAAATGAGAATTAAAACCCTAAAAATAAATGACTTGATTAAAGGAAACAATGACTATTTTTTGTTCAAGGAGAAGATAAATTTGATAATATAATGTCTATAAATAAACCCACAAATTATAACTTAGGTTGTGGATATAAAAATAAGGTACCTAAGATATATAGAACTATTTTAGTTAAATTCAAAAATGGGAATATTTAAAATGTTACATACTTTATATGTAACATGAATGGAAATTAGGGAAAAGACTTTTCATTTAAGTTTAATTAGTCTTTAGGCTATACTAAAAATTTCATTTCAAAACGTTTAAATTTTATATTATAATTCAATAAATGTCTTAAATATATATGGGTTCCTAAAACTTTTTCCAATAGTCAAGCTAGACCCAAACTAATATAGGTACCCAAACAACTATATTATTGATTTTTTTGTTGTAATCATGTCTGATGAGTTATAAAGTCACATGGTATATAGAAGGAATGGGTTTGAAAAGGATGTTACTCAAATAATATTAGACCAAATCTAGTCACCATTCCTAGATAAGTTTTATTAACCAACATGCATACTATCTAATATAATATAATTTTATATATTGGCATACAAGATATCAAATATCTTTTTAAGAATAATTTTATTTCTAATTCAAGGTATGTGGGTTGTTCTCTATCTATTTTTACTTTACCATGTAAAATTTTTATAGTTTATATAGTTAAAACTTCAGTTCTAAATAAGATGACTATATTTTTAACTTTCTATAAATATTTTTTAACATTATTGATTAATCTTTCCTCAAATAAATATTAATTCGGGGGGAGTTTCTCCATGTCTGTTAATTGAAACAATATACTATAATGTGTGTTTTAAATACGTGTTTAAACAATTAGATTATATATATTAAAATTTCCTTAGTCTATGTGAAGTAATTTTTCATCAATTGAACTAGGGAATTCTTTTAGACTCTTCCAAATATCTCATGTTTTTTAAAATTCAGTTTTCAATAATTCTTAGTTGAAATATGTTTGTAAATCTGAATTTATTTAAATAATAAATTTATTCGAAAATTGATTTAAATGTTGACAATTAAATTTGAATAGTTTATTTTTTTATACTTAAGAAGGAGGAATTTTTAAAAAACCCTTAATGAAAAAATATTCATTTCTTTTAGAAGAATATAATTTTATTTATAAACACATGTAAATCGATTTTATTTGTTCATTGAATATAATTTTTTTAATATGCTAGTTTTTAAACTTAACATGCAACAATTTTAACTTTTTTTTGTAAATGTTATGTAATTCATTGTTATTTTACACTCTAATTAAATGATAATTAGTTCATACTTATAAAATTTATGACTAAACTATAACATTGTGTTAATTCTTCCTTTATTTTAAATATGGGTGATGTCTACATAAAATTTATTTCTACTAAGAAACAACCAGATGATATTTTATCTTAGCCATCAGATTCTATTAAATTTGAGAGTATGAAATTTGAATTGGGTATGATAGAAGCTCAACATTTTCTTAGTATAATTACTTTTTTAATAACTTTATTCAGAACCTTTTCATTTTCACTATAATTTAATGTTCTTTATTCTATTTTTATTATTTTTAGTCAGATAACACTGTATAATTGAACAATGAAACTATTTGTTAATCTTATGATAATTCATTTATCTATTTACTTTTAAGTATTTATTTTTTAATTAAAAAGGGAAATTGTTTTATAGAATTATTTCCAATTTTCATTTTGATAAATTTTAAAATGGGGGGATTTTTTTTGGAAATTTATTAAATGATTTGAAATGTTGATTGAAATTTTAATAAATGTTTTTTCTTAATTAAAATGGGGGAGATTGTTTGTAATTGGGTACTAACACTTTTACATCTCTCTTTATTTTGAAACAATACTTTGAAATCAATTTTTTTAAATTCAAATTTGTTTCAAAAATATTATTTCTCATTTACATATTTACATATTAAATTTTGATAATTGTTTATTTTTTAATTTATAGTATTTTTATTTTTTATGTGTTATTGAAAATATGTCCATATGCACAATCCCTTTGGTTTGGTCCTACAACCACACTTAGGGGGGATCAGAGGTCAAACCCTATTGGATGTCCAGCCCTTGAAGCCCGCATTGAGGCTAGCTTAAGTAATGTGCATAATTTTAGCTTACAAACTCATGTATAAGTCCCTCAAATCATGATCAAAAGCGCATAGATGGGTTAGGTCCACTTTGGGCTTGTAGGAAAATGTGTGTTTGTGTGTTATGTTTTAAGATAAACTAAGGATCAGTGCATGTTTTATGGTATACTTCCTAGTTGAACATTCTCCAAACCTATATGGGGAACTATTTTAATCCTTAATGATCATCAGCCTTTTAAAACATTAGGTAGTTATAATGATCTGCTCGACCAATGGATCTGTCTAATCTCAACCACCCATTTCTCCTTGATTATCTTGTGCACTCATGTTTTGATCTCTTGTTCAATATTTTATGTGATTTTCAGTCTTCTTCTTCAAGTGTCCCATCATAGTATAGTAAAATAGTATCCTTCAGCTCAGTAAATTATTTTGGGATAAATTGTTTCATCTTCCCATATTCATCCATCTCTCACAGTTCACATTTCAATTAAGGTTGTAGTAGTGGTTCAATGTTTATTCCCCTATCCTCATTCGAGTTCTAAATGTAACATAATCTACTTACTTGGGTTATTATTATAGTTTTACGTCTTCAATTTTGGTTACTTGATGAGTCAGCATTGGAAAATACAAATGATTGGTGATTTGAGTCACCATAGGAAAATAAAAATGATGGGTGATTCGATTCACCACTGGAAAATACAAACTATGAGTCACGAGTCACCATTAAAACCCAATGGTGGGATAGTGATTCACCACTACACATCAAAAATGGGTCATATTACTCACCATTGGAAATTAACGGTGTGTTATTTTTTACCCAATGGGTGTTTTATCCTTATTATAAAGAGTATCCTCATGTGCTTTTTCTTCTTCGCATTATTTTGTTTCTATTAACCATGTATTATTTGTTCATGTTGTATAATGACTCGATTGGAGTATATTCAATGCTATAACTAGAGAACTCTCCTCTTCAATTGAGTGTAGTGAGCTATTTCTTTTTTTTATTTGAAGTTATTTTTTTAAATTTTATCTAAATAATTATTCATTTGTTTTTAATATGTAATTTCTCATATATTTGGAATTATTTTTTAGTGATCCAAAATTTGAAACTTTCAATTATAGGTCATGATAAACTACTAGTTTATAAAATTTTGAGGCACGAGTCACCATTCGACTTACAATGAAAGATAATTTTTTATTTATTCTAATAAATCCTTTGAATGTACTATTTCATTGAATAAAGTTTTTCTTAGCTGGCTCTTTTATTTTTTTAATGAGATTGGAACACTACATTATGCTCTGTTAAGACTCCATTGTACATTTCTAATTGTATGTTATGAGCCACCACTCACTGTTTTCAGTGGTAGGTTGCGACCCACCATTCACTATTTTCAGCGGCAACTAAATGAGCCATCACAAGTTAAAAACAATTTTCAAAATTTTTATTTCTTATTTTTAATTAATATTGTTAAAATATTTTTTTATTAAATATTTTATTATTTTATGTTGAAATATTATTGCAATAATGTATAAAAATTAATTTTACCATAATTTTATATTCACTTATTCATGAAAAATGATATGCATATGATGATATTCTTTTACAAAAATCTATTTTCTTTATAATATATAAGAATATATTTTTATTTAAATTTTTTCAAAAATTTTATTTGATTATAATTATTTTATTTAAAATATTGAATATTTCTTTTTAATATTTCATATTGAAATATAAGGCCCGATTGTGTTTTTTTCATCATGTATTTAACAAACTAAGGTAATGGTCATATTATTATATTATTATACACTGATAAGTTTCATGCATATATTTGATATAGATATTCACCAAGAGGATTTTCCTTTAATGATTAGGGTGGTATCTTCAAGAATAAATAACATATATCAGTGCACATCATTCTTGGAAAATATAACGAGACAACTTCAATTGATCCCAATTGATCATGAAACATCTTTGACTTCTATTGTTCTATTGTGATCACTGAAGATAATTATTGATTTTATCTTCCAACAATGGAGTGATCAAAGAGACCAATATACATCAAATTTATACATCATATTCTTATTTATTGTTTTATTTGTCTATATTATTTCATTATTTTAATTCTTCTTATCATATTTTTTTCCAATATAGTTTTTTTAATCTTTTCCCATCCAAAATATGTCATTGGGTTATTCCTTCCATCTAAATGGAAGGTCAGGTTATTCCTCCCAGACAAATGGGAGGTAGGTTTTGACTCCTTCAAAAGTTTGGAGTTATACCACTAGGTGTGAAAAAAGAATGTTTTATTTGTATATAATTGGGTTATCACTCTATTCCAAAATTAGGGATCAAGTTAATCCCAATGTTTTCATAGAATATATCAGATTTAAGAGAGGACTATGAACTTGGTGATCTAAATATCTATAAAAACATCACATGTTATCTGTTTAAAATTTTTAGCCATTTTTAACACTGTTCTAACATTGATAAATTAGTATTTGTTTTTAATAATTCAAAAAGGAATATTAACCCCCTTATATTCACTATTATCATACCAAGGGACCTAATAAGAGGTCCCAAAGTGGTAGGAATAAGATATAATTCACATCATCCTTGGTTTATTTTTTTTAATTTTATCTTGAATTTATATATTTTTCTCATATCCAGACTTTTCATTAATATATCCTATTATTTATGGAATGTTTCATTTATGGATTGCTTAATCTCTAGTAATTTTCATTTCTAGTTTCAATCAGAAATAATGTTGTAATATTTCAACTATTAAAAAATTAAATACATATAATTATTTAGAAATAAATTTAAAATGATTGGAGATCATTAAAAAAATGATGGCATAAGCCAAAAAATTAAATCACATCTATTTTATTTCCTAACATATCATCATAATTATTAGTTATGAATGAAATTTATTTAAATAATTTTTATTCTTGTATTTTTTAATTTTTTTTTCAAATTTTATTGAATTAACTATTAAAAGTAATGATGATATCAAATGTATGGATAGACAACCCTACATTTCTCACATTCTAGGGCATGTAGGTTTCATGGATGGTTTTAGAGGGACATTCGGTGCCTCTTTTCAGTGTATAGAGATCTCATCATTTCAATCATGTTGCAAAAACTCCTTCCATCACCCCTCATCTTTGTAGTGATTGATTATATGGAATAGTGATGTGTTACTTCACATTCAATGAACATCATCTCATTACAACACTCATATAGGGATATAGTCTAGAGACACAAACATTTCATGTTTCTGAGGGATATATGATTGTTACACTTGAGGATGTCTTATTTATGTTGGACCTCCTCATTGATGGTGTGACTATGATAGACCGAGTTAGTATAGATTAGTTTTATCTCATTCAAAGACTGCTAGGCATTGAGGTCTCGGATGATGGTAGGTCTGTATTTGGGAACATATTATGTATTACATTACAAGACCATCACTACACCCATACAACTGACGATGCAGAAAAGCTCATCTTAATGATATTTTTATGTGAATATATTTGAATACATATTGGCAGCATGATCTTCATCGACTATTTGACTACAATTTTCACCTAATTTATTTACCTTTATGGTATAACTTGGACTATATAGGGTGGTATAGCAGGGGTTCATCATGTCTTTAATACAAATACAAAGTGTTATGTTTTTCATGTCACATCGATAAGATGAACATTATAGGTTGTTTTATTCTTATTTAGATGTGGACATGGGAACAAATCCCTCGCTTAACTCCACAAGCCTGTGCGCCACTACCTGTTGTTATTTTATGGAGTCCCCACATGGATAATTGTATGTTTTTTCTTCATAATTATGTGAAAATGAAATGTATTAGTTTATTTTATGAAATATAAGTATAAAAATTCTATGTATAGGTGGAGGAAGTCACATCATTATTCTTATACTACCAGGCATGATGTATATGCTTACAAACTTATAATGGACTATCTTTGACCATATGAAGTACATGATTATTATTTATATAATAAAATTATTATTTTTTATAGTACATGGTTCCATTTATTAATTTTGTATTTATTTATTTATTTTAATATTTCAATTTCCATGGATTCCATATATCGAGGATATCATCCAGAGTCCCCCACCATACTGTACAATGATACTTGATTTCATCTCATGTGTCATAAATATGATTCATTTTCATATTTTTGAGTGGAATCATGTTGATATATTGATGAGGTAGTGTTGATTCTATCATCCCATTCTCTCACTTCACATCTGTTTCATTCAAATTATTCCTTGAGGATGTTAGGGATGCAAGATTTCGACTTGAACCGATATCATGCACCATGTATTGAGATATTGGACAGACGAGATGAGTCTCAATTATGAGGTGTCAACATAGTATGTATGCATATATCATATCATCTATATAATGATTCTTGGTATCAATGGTCCCTAGTGAGATATTTTTCAGGACATGGATGGGGATTTCATGAGTTGGTAATGATTTTTCCTTCCACAGTTGAATAGTGTTTTTTAATATTATTTAAAATAATAAATTTTTATAGGTTTATTGTATCCCCCAAATAATTTACGCTTCTGACCATGTAGAGCATGGATAGTTTCATTAGGCATATTTTTATAAAGCAATGATGAATCTTCTTTATCCCATGGATGATAATTGTCATATGATTTTCTTTTATTCTCCAAGCAATATTGAGGTTTCTGAGCCATATATTGATGTACTAAAGGTGATGACCCTATTATGGAAGTAGATATGGTCCAGGATTAGGGTTTTCATAATGATCATCCTATTGTTCCTCTATTTCCTATTGCATATGATCCATAGCCACAACCACAGATAGAGTTAGTTAGCATGTCCGATTTTTCTGCAAATATTTTGTTCAATTGGTCTATGCTGTAGACTTTATTTACCTCTGGCAAGTATATATTTGTTATATATCATCCATATTATTTACATGTTGGGTGGATTTTCATTTATTATCCACTATCTATGGAGGTTGGACATGGTACATGGGGGAAATCTATTGGTCTACCACCTATTGCATATGATTATTTCGAGGTTGGTGGAGGTATGTGCTAGGGTTGATACATAGGAGCTATGTACATTAGAGCATAGACACCGAAAAACATGGCTTGTATGAAATATATATAATCTTGGCAGTGGCACCAAGGAGCACTTGAGAAATCAATGTAGATTATATTTAAACATTTTGCATTATTTAAATACAATCTATTTATTTAATATTTGTTTTCATAAAAAATGATATAATTAGAAATTCATAAAAATATTTTTGATCGATTAAGAAACATTAATATTAATAACTACACTAGTAATAATAATAATAACTATTTTTTATTTATAATAATACTTCTTTGTATTATTATCCATATTATGCAACATAAATAATAAATATAATTTTTTTATTAAATATTAATTATATTATTCTTTTGAATTAAATAAATAATAGTAATATACAAAATAAATATTATTTTATTTATTATATATGTAATTTATTAATAGTATAACATAATATTTTAAGAATAAAATAATTATTAACCATTAAATATTTTTTAATACCAATTATTTTATTTAAAATATTATAAAATAAATATTGACTCTAATGTTATTAATTATATTAATAGAATTATCACATTTTGTTAATTATTAATAAATAATACATTTAGTAACTAATAAATATATTACTTATTACAAAATTACAAATAATTTTATCAAAATTTTTTTACAAAGATTTATAATTAAAATTTTATAAAACCTAGTTAAACTTTTAATAAATTAATCACATAAAAATTAAATATTAGATAATAAAAATTTATTAAATTTATAATTAATAAATATATTACTTATAAATAAATTACTAATATTTTATATTAGAAAACCATTGAAAAATATTTATAAATAATAATTACACAAATATTATCAATATTAATAATCAATATTATATTATTAATTACATAAATAAATAAACAATAATATACCATAATATATTATATATTTATATATATATTTTAACTAGTAAATATTTTTTAATATAAATTATTTTATTTATAAAATAAAAAATAATTATGCTATTATTAGTTAATTAATTAATTAATAATATATTATTAAATAATAATAATTAATACAATTAATATTTAATGAGCATATTAATTATTAATAAATTACTAGTATTTATATAATTAAAAGTTAAAAAATATTTATAAAAAACTATAAATATAACATATTAACTAATGTTGAGAATATATATATGCGTGAATGGTGTTCATGTTTCTTTGGCCTCACCTAGGGAATGTGATCCAAATTCCTACTTCTAGGGAAAATATTAAAGTTTGAATGTTATTCATACCTCATGAGATCCTTTTCTTGAAAAAATATAAACCCATTCACTTTTTAATTTAATGAAAATAAAAATCCCATTGAGAACTCATCCCCCAACCTCTCGTAACAACGTGGTTTTTTACTAGCCTTTTTTCCCAAATCATGTGATATTTTTGTATTCTAATAATTGTATATGGGAATGTTATACAGCCTCAACCATTCTCTAATTTTTTAAGCCCTTGAGATCTACAAACCCACCACCAAACAATGGAAGTCCATCCCCTTACCCATCTTTGACTTCTTAAAGTATGATGATTTTAATACCTTGATGATTATTGATCTGAGACCATTTTATAAAATCATACATTTCATCCCATCCAAATGGAAAGACGTGTTGTTCTATGTTTTCAATTCTAGTCAATGGGAGTGGTGACATGCGGGGGAAATATCACACACAAACATCATATTGAACACAACAGTACCATGGGTTTTGATCAAAGGGATAGTTTCGTAGCCAATTTTTTCGATTTGTATCCGGGCATTTGATGGGTATAGTGAGATCTTTCAAATGAGGTTATTGTCATGTTCCCTGCATCCAAGGTCAAATTTAGAGTTTCATAAAAAGATTATGGAATATTAGTGGACGGGAAAATCGAGATTGAATTATAGGTATTGTAAAATTATAGTCACGATGATGGGAGGGGGAGTGAATTTCACCTCCTACACCTCATAAGTGCTGCTCATAATACTGTATGGAAAAACCCATGCAATGTTGTGTAAAGGACATATTACAATGTTATTATGAATTGATTCCACAAAATATATCACAATACTCTATATTCCTTAGGGTTTATGGTCATATACCATAGTAGTCAATAGTTTTCAATCTGATTGGGATCCATTCCATATTGCAAAGAATACCTACTCGCATTAGAATAATATATACAATTTAAAAAAACATGGACTTGACGTGATCTCATTTTAAAATTTTTATTCACTATCCCCTCATTTATTCCATCTTCATTTCTATATTTTCTCTCTATCAACCTCAAAATGAATCCGATTTTGTCTTACTTTAATAGCCAAAATAGATATTTTTTTAAAAAATTTCTTTTATTTATACCAATAATGGTTTTTTATATTCAATGTTAATTTTTATTGGTTTATATGATTGTTCATGGAGTTAGGTATTCCAGTATGGGTGGATCTCGTAGAAGCATCTTCTACAAGGAGCCCAATTGTCTTGGCTATGTCTGATCCATCAGTTAGTGCTTCTGAACCTATATCCTTCAGGGAAGTTCTCTCGACATTGACTCTATATTCTCTCTCATAACATCTATTTAGAATCTTTGGAATCACCTTAGCTCCACGATGCTCGGCAAGAGTGAACAATTGTCCAACTGTGGATTTATCTATAGTGGAATTTGGTGTGGCATAGACTTATCATCGATGGATGATGTTACAAAGTTCGCTCATGATCAACCCTCATTAGAATTTTTTTAGGAACTAGTGGGTAATTGGGGCCTTTCCCATCTTTTGGTTGTGTCCTATATCTTCTGATACACCTACTCCATTTATTTCTTATCCATGGAGGATTTTTTTGTTCATGGTCTCTAGAAGATCATAATTGTAGTGATTTTATGTTATAAATTAAACATATAATTTTTTTTTTGAAAAAATCATAATAAATGTTGATGAAAAATAATTTCAATGTCACAAAATATTTTTGTTTGAAATCATGTCATTTGTAATTATAAATTTCTTTTATAGAAAAAATATATATTATTTTTTTTACATTCCTTTTATTTGCAATTAATTTTTATTTTCCGAATCAATTTTTTTAAATTTGATATAGATTTTATTTAGACTATATTTTATTTGCATAAATTTTTTGAAGTGTTAATTTTATGTTTTTAATCAATAATGTTTTTTGACCAATAAATTATTTTTGGTTTGTCATAGTTATTAATTTTTTTTATTTTAAACTATTTCTTATATGTTTAATTAAAGTTCTATGTTTCATTAATATTTGTTTTATAGTTAATATTTTATAAGCTTCTAAATTCACCTACTTAAAATGTAATAAGGATTTTTAAGAAAATAATAGTCTTTAGAAACGTGCACCATCGAGGGAGAGTTGGAAAAATGACTCAGATTACTGTGAAATAAAAATAAATAAACCATAGATTAATTTTTTAATTTTAGGAATCGAAGGCTTGTTAAAATGAGATGTCATTTTCTTCAGATGAACAAAAACACAGATTCAGTGACTTAAAATGATAAAACTTCCATTTGAAGGTTAAATCCATAGAAAATGATCTCCAATTGACATGAAATTATGTGAAAGCTAACATAGAATTATTTTAGACATGTGAGAGTAGAAATCATATTAATTCAGCACTCTTTGTTCTCGAAAGGACTAAGTAATGAGTTTTTAGAAAATTATGATATTTATAGACATGCACCATAGAAGGAGAGACATCAAAATGAGCTCTAAATACTATTAAATCACACACAAAACCTATAGATTGATTTTTGAATTTTATGAACTGATGGTGCATTAAACCGAGTTTTCATTTTCCAGAGAGGACTGAAAACATAATTTAATAAATTTTAAAAGATAAAATGTGTGATTTAATGTTAAAAACATATAAAAATATCTACAATTGAGGTAAAATCTTATTATATATGTCTTAGAATTAGTTTTTACATTTTTGAGCATACAAAACATCAATCTGACATGCGATGTACTCGAACTAACTAAAAAAGGAGTTCTTAGAAAATAAATGTATTTAAACACATGCACCACATACCGTGTGTGTAACATCCCAACCCCGGGTGCCACGCAATGGGTGCCCCGAGCCCGGTTCGCCACGTGACCTCAAGCGCATTTCCCCAAATGCTAGAGGCTACCGACTAGCAGCGAGGGCCCAGGTATGATAGCGGGGAAACTATGCCCTCATTTGTCAAAGTGTAGCGCAGCGGAATTCCAAAATAAACATACAACAAACAGCGGAAGCAGTAAACCATACACAACTGAAATACACAACATTAGTGGATATAACCAACAATATATAAATGATGATGCTACATGTCTCAAGTTCTAAGAAAACAGCCAGAACATGTTATACATCAATACGATACAACCAAAGGCAGAGTACATCAAGGCAAAGCAAAACAGCTGGTAGTGGCATCGCGAGCCTAGGCTCGGTCCCATGCCCTCCTGCTCCATAGCAATAGTCAAGTACCTGTATAGGGACTCTTTCCCCTATCTACACCTGCAGCAACGTAATCTGTTTGGGCCGAAAAGCGTGACCCAAACAGGGTGTGAGAAATATATCTCAGTAGGCACCCACCAAAGGCCCGTGCTCAACTGTGTGTAAAACATGCAATAAGTGTGAAGTAGTAAAATTCAATAACTAAGAAGTACTAAAAGTAACTAACTTAACAGTTAAATTTCCATTTTATTATTCATTTAATTCCTTTAATTTAGTAACATTTTTGTGCTCAACAGCACTAAGCCCTCGGGCTAACCAGAACCGTGCCCTCAGGCCAAAATAGTAACCACGCCCTCAGGCTTGCCCTCAGGCCAAACAGAATCCAACCCGCAGGTATTGCCCTCAGGTGTAACAAAAGTTCTCGCCCTCAGGCATATTAAGTGTCGCCCTCAGGCACAGAAGTCAAGACCTCAGGCACGAAAGGTTGCCCTCAGGCGGAATAACGACAACCCTCGGGCTAAAATAGTCACGCCCTTAGGCTAATCACAACAAAGTCCTCATGCTAACCAGGTAACCGGGCCATGCCCAACATATCAAAATGCAGTAAACAAGCAATTCCTCTCAAGGAAATTCTACAGTTACTTCATTTAAGGCATACCCTCAGGTATCCTGGACAAACGGCTAAACAGAGGAACACACCCCTCAGGATGGTCCTGGATCCAAGAAACGATCACAAACAACATTTTATTATCACAATTTAATCACCTATGAAATTCTAGGCATTAAATATAGCAACAGACTCAGCCACATGACACCCCAACAAGGGTCCGTGGCACGAAAATGCACAAAAACGCACAACAGTTGGAAAATAAACACCAAGCCACCTACCTTATACGTCAAAGAACTCTATACCCGAACGCCGACTCCAGAAACGACCAAGAACGGCGTAGATATGATGAAGAAAAAAATACATTCAAACGTAAATAACTTACATTGGGAGAAGAATTGGAAAGAATAGTACCAGGAGGAGGAAGGGCTTACCCGTGCGGTTCCAACGAGATCGTCCGAATCCGAATTGGATTCCAGAAGAACTCCCGACGGATCTTCAAAGGTCTGGCCTCCTCCTTCGGCTCCAAAATGGATCAAACGCCTCCTCTTCCAAATGAGAAGGCTACTGCCTGTTTTAATCCAGAAAAAAAAGTACACGGCGTGTACTCCTTTCATTTAACTATTCATTTGGCGGCATCGCGACACTGTTCATCTACCGACAAGAATACACGGCATGTACTCCCAAGTACACGGCGTGTACTGCCGCCCAGCTGGCATCGAATTCACCGCCTTACTTTTTAACCTGCCGACTGACTACACGGCGTGTAAGGTACCACTACACGGTGTGTATTCGGTTCTTTCACCCTTCATCGCCGGCATGGCTAGACGCCCCATGTACTCATCCCTATACGGCCAAAAGTACACAGCGTGTAGTTCCAAAATTCATGATTTTTCCCCATTTCCCATATTTTCTCAAAAAAACTTAAGGAAAAGGAAAAGAAGAAGCCCATACCTCTAAAACAAGAACCGAGTTCTTACAAACTTCCCCCCTTATAGCAATTCATCCCCGAATTTCCCTTTCAAGGGTGGCGAAGAGAAAGCTCAGAACAGCTCTGGCCACTGAGCACGTACGTCGGCCTCCCGCTCCCAGGTCTCGTCCTGCACTCAGTCATGATGCCATAGCACCCGTATGAGAGGAACTAATCGGCCTCGGAGAATCTTCGTGCTCCTGTCAACGATACAGATCAGATGTTCCTCAAAGGACGCATCATGATGAAGCTCAACCTCCTCTGGCTGAAAGCTGTGAGACGGGTCTGAATGGTAGTGACACAACTGAGACACGTGGAAGACGTCGTGCATGGATCGGTACCGCTGCGGTAACTGCAACCGATAGGCAACCAGCCCGACTCTCTCCAGAATCTCAAATAGCCCCACATACCTCAGCGAAAGCATACCCTATCTCCTGATCCGTTTGTGTCCCTGCCTCGGCGAAACATGCAAGAAAACCTGATCCCCAACCACGAACTCCAAAGGCCATCTACGACGATCAACATAAGACTTCGGACGAGATTGCGCTGTAGCCATCCGCTTCTGAATTAACTGGACCTACTTAGATGTCTCCTGCACGAGCTGTGGTCCCAGTAAAGCTGCCTCACCTGCCTCTAACCAGCACAAAGGTGATCGGCATGACCTACCATATAAAGCCTCGTATGGTGCCATCTCAATAGTTTCATGAAAACTATTGTTATAGGAAAACTCTACTAAGGGTACATGCTTCTCCCAAGAGCCCCCAAAGTCTAGGATGCATGCGCGAAGCATGTCCTCTAGCACCTGTATCGTCCGCTCTGACTGGCCATCTGTCTGAGGGTGGTATGTTGTGCTCAGAAGCACCTGTGTACCCAGCGCCCTCTGAAAACTCTTCCAGAAACGAGAGGTAAAGCGGGCATCCCTATCTGAAACGATAGAACGAGGGGCCCCATGAAGACGTATGACCTCTCGGATATACAGCCTTCTGAGCTCTTCCACACCGAAGGTCTCCTTGATCGGCAAGAAGTGATCTACTTTCGTAAGTCTGTCCACAACAACCCATACGGCGTCATTGCCTCAAGGTGACCTTGGAAATCCCGTCACGAAATCCACTGCGACATCATCCCATTTCCACTCTGGAATGAGAAACTGCTGTAACAGCCCAGCTGGTCTCTGATGCTCTGCCTTCACCTACTGACAGGTGGAACACCTCATAACAAAACCAGCTATCTCTCTCTTCATACCCGACCACCAGTACTAACGTCTCAAGTCTCGGTACATCTTGGTAATCCCGGGATGAACTGCCCAAGCTGAAGCATGAAACTCCCTCATCAGCTCCTTGCATATATCCCCTGGAACCCATACACATCCATGGAAACGCAAAACCTCGTCATCGCCTATCGTCCAACCAGGAGGAGGGTCCTCACTTGCCACTGAATCCCGTAGAACTAGGCCTTCTGAAACTGATATCTGCCTCATCCTCACTCTGTCCAGGAGGGTAAAAGTCACAACTAACGAGGAAAGATAAGTCTGCCCATGACTGTCATGCACCTCTAGATGCATCTCAGAGAAAAAAGACATAAGCTGCCACTCACCACTAGCCTGCTACACTGCCTGTATCTGAGTCTTCCTGCTCAGTGAATCGGATACTACATTACCTTTACCAGGTGTATAGGAAAGCTCAAAATTGAAGGACTGTAGGTACTCGACCCACCTTCTCTGCCTCAGATTCAGGTCACGCTGAGTAAAGATATACTTGAGGCTTTTGTGGTCGGTGAAAACCACAAAATGATCTCCCAACAGGTAATGTCTCCAACAGCGCAATGCATGCACAACTGCAGCCAACTCGAGATCATGCATCGGGTAATTCCTCTCATGTGACCTCAACTTCCGAGACCCGTACGCCACAACTCGGTCGCCCTACATCAAAATGGCTCCCAGCCCAATATATGACTCATCACAGTAAACTGTATAGCTCCTCCCCTGCTCTGGGAGTATCAGGATCAGTGCTGATGTCAGCCTTCCCTTCAGGTCCTGAAAATCTGTCTCACAAGCTTCTGACCAAACGAACTTCACACCCTTCTTATTCAGACCTATCAATGGTGATGATAAGCGAGAGAAGTCCTGTATGAAACGTCTGTAGTAACCAGCCAGCCCTAAGAAACTCCGTATCTCAAACACGTTCTTGGGATGCTCCCAGGAAACTACTGCTCTCACCTTCTCTGGGTCCACTGCAACTCCTGCCTCTGAGATGGTATGACCCAAGAAGTGAATCTGGTCCATCCAAAAGTGGAACTTCGAGAGCTTAAGATAAAGGCGATGCTCTCTCAATGTACTCAATACGATCTCAAGATGGGTGGCATGGTCGTGTTGAGTGTGAGAGTACACCAAGATGTCGTCCATGAATACTACCACAAATGAATCAAGATACAGATGGAACAGACGATTCATTAGAGCCATGAAAACTACTGGCGCGTTCGTGAGTCCGAACGACATAACCATATACTCATATAGACCATATCTGCTCCTGAAAGCTGTGAGAGGTATATCAGATGGTCTAACGCGCAACTGATGATATACGGATCTCAAGTCAATCTTCGAGAACACTCGTGCTCCACGAAGCTGATCAAATAGATCATCTATCCTCGGCAAGGGATATCGGTTCTTAACCTTCAACTGGTTTAGCTTCCGATAATCTACAAAAATACTAAGGGTACCATCCGCCTTCTTCAAAAAGAGGACCGGAGAACCCCAAGGAGAAGTACTGGGTCGGATAAAACCCTTTTCCTGTAGCTCCTCTAACTACCTCTTGAGCTCTTGAAACTCAGGTGTGGCCATCCTATAAGGAGGAATGGACACTGGTGCTACTCCTGGCACAAGCTCGATAGAGAAATCCACCTCACGCACCAGAGGTAGACCTGAAAAGTCATCCGGGAAGACATACCTGAAATGATCGACAACTGGAGGGAAATCCGCCTGAAAAGTCCCCTGGTCATCCAGATATAAGCTCACAATCTGGGCTGTGACTCCACCTCGCCCATGATGCTCTGGTCCAGCTCGACTCGCCTGAACATCCCACTCGCCCTTGTATAGAAACTCCCCGCCCTCTGGTGACGTGAAACGCACCCTACGACGATAGTAGTCTAAAAAATCATGGAAGGGAACCAACCGGTCCATCCCGAGAATGAAGTCATAGCTCGTCATATCCAGGACATAGAGGTCCCAAAGGAAGTGACACCCACCAACCTCAAGGGGGCACTCCTTTCACTGACGTACACCAACCATCCTAGTCCCCAACGGAGCGTCTAGCGTCAAGATATCATAAGAAGTAGAAACACCGAGCCCAAGGCTCTCCACAACGGGTACTGATATAAAACTATGTGTAGCACCCATATCAAAAAGTACTGAAGACAAGACAGAAGATACTAGAATAGTACCTCTGACTGTTAAAGGTCCTAGATCCTGCTCCTGCGAGGTCCGTTGCACTACATATGCCTGTCCAGTGCCGCAGCCCTACGACACAGCCTGGCTACCCTGAGCTGTCCCACCCTGTTGCCTCTGAGATCCTAGTGTCTGGCTACCACGACCATGCCCACCATCTCTGCCTGCACGCCCTGACGTATTCCAGTTCCCTGACTGGTAAGAAGACACTGGTCCTACTCCTGCACGCGGAGTCTGCACAGAACCCCTCTCACTAGCCACTGGTAGAAACGCCCTGCAAAAGCGCTGCAGATGACCCATCTTGCTGCAAGCTCGACACTCCACTGGGTCTCGTGAACACTGCGGCCTCTTGTGCCCCTCTCTTCCACACTGGTAGCACCTGATCGGGCCACCTAAAGAAGCTGCTTGACTGGTACTGCCGCCCTGAGAGAAGTCCATCTGTCTCTTCCTCTTGCCAGCAGAAATAGTACCAGTAACTGGTGCCAAACCGCCCTGGCCCACACCACTAGATTCTCACAGGTTCCTCTATGTAATCAACGCTTGATTCATAATCGCGTGTACAGTAGGCAACCTGAAAAAATTCACCAGCACTTGGATGTCATACCGAAGACCATCCTCAAAACGTCTGGCTCTCAGCGTCTCATCACCCACCAGCACGGGTGCAAAGTGCTGAAGCTCCGTAAAACGAGCAGAATAGTCCATCACTAACATAGCGCCCTGCTGCAGATTCATGAACTCTCGAGCTCTATCTTCCCTCAGCGTCTCAGGAAAGAAGAAGTCATAGAAGACTGTCTGAAAATACTCCCACACCATTTCCCTGTGATGCTCTAACTGGGTGGTAACATCCCACCACCTCTTGGTGGAATCACGCAGCATGTAAGTCGCGAGCTTGACCCTCCGCCCTGGAGGCGTCTCAAGATGATCGAAAATAGTCTGCATCGATCCTAGCCAAGACTCTACAGCCTGTGGTATGCCATCCCCTAAAAACGTAGGCGGATGCTGCTGCTAAAAAATACACATCAGCTCGGCCATAGATGTGGCAGCCTGCGGTGCTCCCTGAAAGGTCTGCATGAACCGCAATAAGCCTTCACGGAACTGCGCCTCCATGCCTGTGTCTGATATAACAGTTGGTGCCGCATCTGGCTCTGCTGGGGGGATTAACTGGTAGCCCATGGCCCACCATCGCCGGAGTATAATCGTCGCCACTCTCCTGGCGAACAACTCACGGTCGTCTAGGCGGAATGACTCTACAAGGTCAAAAGCACGCCTCAGATTCAAGATTACCAAGACTGAAATGAAGGAACCACAAAAGAAGAAGAGGAAGAAGGCTTTTCAAAATTTGCAAAAGAATACTACACGGCGTGTACACTGACTACATGGCGTGTAATTGACTTCCCTTCCCCTGCCCGGGTCCTTCCACATGGCTAAGCCACATGGCTTCCGTTCAACAAAACTACACGGCGTGTATAATATCTACACGGTGTGTACGGTGTTATTTTCCAACTACCTGTGTTGTCTGTGTCACGGCTGACCACTCGACTTTACACTCCACGGCATGTTACACCCGCACACGGCGTGTACACCATCCCGTTTCCCAGCCACATGGCTAACTCCACATGGTCTGTCCTCGGACAAGACTACACGACGTGTCACAACAGTACACGGCGTGTTCTGGAAGAGGTGACACTGGCCCGTGTTGTTAGTTACACGGCCGAGTCCCCAGGTCACACTACACGGATTGTACAAAAACTACACGGAGTGTTTTACCCAAGCCCTTCCCTACCCCGTGTCGCCACCCACACAGTTTGTGACACGAGAAGAGACTACACGGCGTGTACACCGGGTACACAGCGTGTACTCAAAAAGTTCATTTTTCTTCCCGAACAGAAGAACATACACGGCATGTATAATGTACTACACGGCGTGTATACTGGGTTTCCAGACAGTATGCCTTAGAAACTTCTCTGGAACCCAGAAAATACCGAAAACAACACCTAAGTGTCAAATTCCGACCCGTGGGGGCCCATACACCCCACGAATCAAAGTTTGACATCTTATATGTGTTATAACCAATAACCAGTCAATGATCCACCAAATTCCGGTCAATGGGGGCCCATACTCCCCAAAGACCAAAGTTTGGCGTCTATTCTATAAACAAGATCAAAAAAAATACTGTATCACAAGGCAGGTATTTATCAAGCAGCTATCACAACAGTATGCTTTTCTAGCACAACAACTATCACAACAACATGCAAATTTCTAATGCACCTACATGGCATGGAAACTATGAATGGAATGTGATATCTAGCATGTGACTATATGATGCATGAGACGGAATACCCTCATATCATTGGGTTGCAACTAAATAGAACCCATAGATAAAATATAAAGAGCGCAATCCAAGTGCGTCACCCAACGGTGAAAACATATCAACCATAAAATTACAATTAAAATAATGCAAAATACAAAGTAGACTGGATTTTCCCTGTACACGGGTTAGCTATGCCCGGGCACAACTTATTACCAACTACCGTTCTGTCCTATCCCTGACTACAGCTCCAAATAGTAAGTCAAAGAAAAGAAACACCTCTGATACCACTTTGTAACGTCCCGGCCCCGGGTGCCACGCAACGGGTGCCCCGAGCCCGGTTCGCCACGTGACCTCAAGCGCATTTCCCCAAACGCCAGAGGCTTCTGACTAGAAGCGAGGGCTCAGGTCTGATAGTGGGGAAAATATGCCCTCATTTGTCAAAGTGTAGTGTAGCAGAATGCCAAAATAAACATACAACAAACAGCAGAAGCAGTAAACCATACACAACTGAAATACACAATAGTAGTGGATATAACCAAAAATATATAAATGATGATGCTACATGTCTCAAGTTCTAAGAAAACAGCCATAACATGTTATACATCAATACGATACAACCAAAAGCAGAGTACAACAAGGCAAAGCAAAACAGCTGGCAGCGGCATCGCGAGCCTAGGCTCGGTCCCATGCCCTCCTGCTCCACAGCAACAGTCAAGTACCTGTATAGGGACTCTTGCCCCTATCTAAACCTGTAGTAACATAATCTGTTTGGGCCGAAAAGCATGACCCAAACAGGGTGTGAGAAATATATCTCAGTAGGCACCCACCAAAGGCCCGTGCTCAACTGTGTGTAAAACATGCAACACGTGTGCAGTAGTAAAATGCAATAACTAAGCAGTACTCAAAAGTAACTAACTTAACAGTTAAATTGACATTTTATTATTCATTTAATTCCTTTAGTTTAGTAACATTTTTGTTCTCAATAGCACCAAGCCCTCAGGATAACCAAAACTGTGCCCTCAGGCCAAAATAGTAACCACGCCCTCAGGCTTGCCCTCAGGCCAAACAGAATCCAACCCAAAGGTATTTCCCTCAGGCGTAAAAAAAGTTCTCACCCTCAGGCATACGAAGTGTCACCCTCAGGCACAGAAGTCAAGCCCTCAGGCATGAAATGTTGTCCTTAGGCGGAATAACAACAGCCCTCGGGCTAAAACAGTCACGCCCTCAGGCTAATCACAACAACACCCTCTGGCTAAACAGGTAACCGAGCCATGCCCAATATATCAAAATGCAGTAAACAAGAAATTACTCTCAAGGCAATTCTACAGTTACTACATTTAAGGCATACCCTCGGGTATCCTGGCGAAACGGCTAAACAGAGGAACACACCCCTCGGGATGGTCCTGGATCCAAGCAACGATCCCAAACAACATTTTATTATCACAATTTAATCACTTATGCAATTCTAGGAATTAAATATATCAACGACCTCAGACACACGACACCCCAACATGGGTTCATGGCACGAAAATGCACAAAAACGCACAACAGTTGGAAAATAAACACCAAGCCACCTACCTTATACGTCAACGAACGCTATAACCGAACGCCGACTCTAGAAACGCCCAAGAACGACGTAGATCTGACGAAGAACAAAACACATTCAAATGTAAATAACTTACGTTGGGAGAAGAATTGGCAAGAATGGTACCAGGAGGAGGAAGGGATTACCCGTGCGGTTCCAAAGAGATCGTCCGAAGCCGAATTGGATTCCAGATGAACTCCTGACGGATCCTCAAAGGTCTGGCCTCCTCCTTCGGCTTCAAAATGGCTCAAACGCCTCCTCTACCAAATGAGGAGGCTACTACCTATTTTAAGCCGGAAAAACAAAGTACACGACATGTAATACTTTCATTTAACTGTTCATTTGGCGGCACCGCCACACTATTCATCTGCCGACAAGAATACACGACATGTACTCCCAAGTACACAGCGTGTACTGCCGCCCAGCTGGCGGCGAATTCACCGCCTTACTTTTTAACCTGCCGACTGACTACACGGCGTGTAAGGTACCACTACACGACGTGTAGTCGGTTCCTACACCCTTCGTCACCGGCATGGATACACGCCCCGTGTACTCATCCCTACACGGCCAAAAGTACACGACGTGTGGATAAAGTACACGGCGTGTAGTTCCAAAATTCGCGATTTTTCCCCATTTCCCATATTTTCTCAAAAACACTTAAGGAAAAGGAAAAGAAGAAGCCCATACCTCTAAAACAAGAACCAGGTTCTTACAGTGTGCTAACCAAATAAGATAATATTTCTATGAAATCATGAAAAAACAACCATAAATTGATTTTTAAGAAAAAATAATCATTAAGAAGATAATGAACAATCATACTGCGTGATAGTGTTCATCATAAATGGAAATCACATAACCTGATAAATTAATCATCTGAAAGACCATGGGTCATCAAATGGTGTGTCTCCTTATTACCTTCTCTTTTGGTGGAAAATAAGGAACATCTATAGATGATATGGCACAAATAATGGATCTTCCAAACTGATGGGATAAACTAATGGAGGCTGATATCTGGGGACCATATGGCATTGAGAATTTTTAGTTAGTCCACCTCCATGATGACGAAACTCCATCATCTATCCAGGAAAATCTTCACACTAGAAATGATCATAAGCCTCCGTAATGGGTGGTATCTACCTCTTGTAGAAAGGCATGTGTCATGGAGCCATGGTAGTACCAGAAGAGTTTTGAACAATCACACATGTGCCGGAGAAAGCTCCATTAGTGACTGATCAATCAATGTTAATTTTCATCATATATCTTAGAGTTGGTTGTCCGGAAAGATATTTGGGCTTCATTTCATTTCCCATAGCATGAGAAACATGGTTATTCTAGTTGGGAAAATAGTAGAAGGTGTGGTAGACCCATAAAAAATTTGGTCTAAAAAAATTATTAAACACAAAGTCCTTTCTTCAAACCCAAACCATCCACACCATAGTACACAAGGAGTTTATAGTGGTTGTAGACATGGACAAAGTAAACCTCATAATGATCTCATAGAAGCAAGATGTTGAATCTAAGAATTAACCATCCTAATCATTCAACCCATAAAAAACTCCCTTAGTTCCCAATAATTCTAAAATAGTGTGAACATCCAAATTTGGTGCCACCCTATAGATAAGACAAAATGGGTAACCAGAAGCATGGAGATCCTTGAGGAATTCCATAAAATGGATAATGTCGATGCATGTTTATAACCAGAAGAAATGATCCTTGGGGGAAATCAGAATCCTCGAAATGGTTTTTTGTAATGCCGATGAGTCTGGCTCTAAAGAGTCAAGAGACAAATAATTCTCAGATTTCATTGAGTATGTGCCTGAGGAAGTTATGCTCTAATATAGATTATTGGCTCTCATATCCTTATAAACTATAATTCTAAAAATAATGTTTTGGTATCTCTCATAAACCCATTTTTTAGGGTTTCAGTGCTTTAAATGTTTCCATTATCATTGAAAAAACAATGGACCTTTGCATCTTCCATACCCAAAATAGCCATCGACATTCCCAAAGAGACACCGTAATCCACCATCTATTTGTCATTCCATATATCAACATAAGAAACATCAACAATACTCCATTATATGACTTTATAAATAAGATCATGAGACCCCCACATGATCCTCCATAGGAAGCTCAGGTGTGGGCCAAGGATGGAACCTATGAAGTCTGACTGTGGAAAATATTTGGCCTAAAGGACCCTATATAAGAGAGATAATGGATTCTCTATAATCCTCCATCTATAATTTTCTATATGGTCTTCATTATAAAAGCATAAATCATGAATCCCCATGCTTCCATAGGCCTTAGGGATATATAGCCTAGCCCAAGGCATCTAATGGGTCTTATATCGTCCATTTTTCATGCCCCACAAAATGTTTTCTAATTTTACATGAAATTGGTCTATAAAATAACCAAGAAACCTAAAGAGGGATATCACATTGGTGGGAATAGTCATGGCCACCGACTTGATGAGGATCTCCTTACCTATTTTTGAGACCATTTTTTGGTCCACCATTGGTTCTTATTTAAAACCCTATCCATAATACCATAAAACATCACTTTTTTGAATGAACAAAGACCGTAGGAAACCCAAGATACTTATGGTGTTTATTAAGCATATGGATCCCTAAATTAGATTGGATTTCATCCTTCCTTCTCATAGGAACTTCATAACTAAAGGAGATCTCATACTTAGAAATGTTAATTGATTTCACAGAAGCTGTCTCATGTTTATGAATAATATTGCAGATATAAACATATTCTTCCAAAGTATCTCTAGATAAAAGTATGTTATCATCCACAAAGAAAAGGTGGGTAATATGGGGGCCCTACCAAATTTTTTTTCCCGATGCACCAAATAATCCCTAGATTCCATCAATAAATTCATGGAAAAGACATCAGAATCCATAATAACAATAATGGGGGGAAGATGGTCACCCTACTGCAGTCCCCTTGAGGGGGTAAATCTCATAGAGAGGCTAGAGTTTATCTTTATCCAAAAAGAAACAGATAAATTGAATTGGATAATGATACCAATATATTTAGAGAAAAAACAAATCATTCTCATTACCAATTAGGGGAATGGAAATTCAAATCTATCATAAGCCTTTGAAATTTCAAGATTCCAAGACAAAATACCTTTTTAGAGACTAATCTATTTTTCAAGGAATTAAACAACTTGTGAGAAACAAAGGAATTATCATTGATCGGTCTCTTGGGGACAAACACACTTCAGCTTTCAGAGATAATAGAAGGAAGAAGCAGCTAGATGTGATGGACCAAAATTTTAGAAATATTTTATAGGTAACATTACATAAACTGATTGGCTAAAAAACCATGAACACAATGGGTTTTTTTATTTTCCTAATGATCACAATAATGGTTTAATTAAGAGTGAACAAGTTTTCTTTTCCCATCTAGATATTTTTCATGAGTTCCATAATACCATATCCAATGATGATCCAATATTTCTTAAATAATAATGAATTGAATCGATCCACTGTAGGATATTTGGTGGAGTGAATTTTCTTTAAATCTAGCAGAATTTCATCATCAGATAAATCTATTCCATGATATAAATTCAACTTATTTTTAATCACTAGATTAATTAATGCCTCAATGTTTGACAGGATGAATAAATCCCCTTCCATAAAGATGTCTTGTTAAAAATTCTTGATAAGATCATGAATCCTCTTTGTGTATGAAACAAATCTACCCTATGAGTAAGTAAGAAATGAGATGGCATTCCATATCCCCCTTTTAGAAGCCTTCTTGATGAAAATAGAGGGTATTAGAGTCTCCTTCTCGGATTCAATATTCATGGGAGGGAATATACCAATAAATTTATTAAATTCTGAGTGTGGTATCAAGATTAGTTCCCAAGCATGAAATGGAAGGAAAAAATAGAATCAGAATGGGGAGGGAATATAATAAATTCATTCATCTTTCAATAGCATAAAATTTTAAATTTGGTGGATGAAAATTTTCCAGCACTCTATCATTTCAACCTATAAGCTACTTGATGAATGTTTTTTCCGATGTTTGGATCCCTATTATTCCATACTTAGCAGGAAACATATTCACATTCCTTATCCTGCAAACAAAAACTCTCATAGATGAAAATTATTTCATGCATTATATTCTTGGAACCAAGTGAGGTGTCAATCAAGATCAGGTTATATTCTAAGGATGTAGTGACGAGGTGAGAAAATTGGAAATAATTGAAAAGGCTGATCCAGTCAACTAACAGAAAGAATCTATTCAACCTTTTAGAAATGGGGGTTTAAACAGATATCTCATTAAACCAATTAAAATGGTTACTTGAATATACCAAATCAAAGAGCCCTACCAACTGTGTTTCCTACTATAATTTTGGAAGAGTAGCATGAGGTCTGCAAGAACCCTCATTCTTCTCTTAATGAAACAAAATCTCATTGAATTCACCCATAAAAATTAGAGGTCTGAGAAGAATCTCCCATAGAGATTTAATTAACATCCATTATTTAAAGTTATCCATTTATGAGGTACAACAATAGAAACATGAAAATAACCATGCTACCACATCCCTATAATTAATAATAATGATAATGTGGTTAGAATAGAAATATTTAACTCTCACATCCACATTATCCATCCAAAGTAGGAAAATACCCCTCCAACCCGCATGGCATTTTCAAGAGACTAGGAAGCAACCAAATAAGACATAATTTTTGGAAATGACAAATATATCGTTAATTTATAATATGGTTTGAGAGAAAAAACCCATATCATAGAATCTTTTAGCATAGGGATGATGGAACATCAAAATTTATCATGGGTTGTCAAGCCCATGGTAGTTCCAACACAAGATTTTCATGGGGATAGGAAGGGCTGGTATAATCTAGAATTTTCTTCTGATCATTCGAGGAATGATCCATATATCACCACTCTCAATATTTTTGGGGATCTTTCAATGACAATTGGGTCCTCCACACACAATTTAATTCCCCTAATATCCCTTGAGTTCGACAAATTTCCTGACCCTTTTTTGATTCTTAGTTTTCTCCTCCACCTTTTTGAAAGTTTTTGGACCAACCATAGAATATTTTGTTGAGACCACCCCATGAATGTGAGGATGCAAGAGGCCTTCATGTTTTGAGGGAGGACACTTTTCAGGAGTGGAAGAGCATAATTTATTTAGATTGGAATATTGTATACTCAAGCCCTCTCAACTTATAAGAGAACATCTTGGGGGTGGAAACCATTTGATTAGGGACTAATCCATATCATCCATTCACCTCATTCGGAACACAAAAACCCATTCTGACGGTCTGAAACACCCTATATTTCCAGCATAAATCCTTATTCTAAACTGCAGAAAAAATATAAAGGCCCCAACATGATGATATTATTGTGAATATGATTGTATTGTTTAACATTGGATTAGGAAAGTCTATCATAGTCCCTTTTATTTTCTGATTCTCAAGTGAAGAAAATTTTGGTATTTTTAGCATGGAACCAAGGAACTTATCGAAGGAAGGTTTTTCCTTATTCATCCACCCTCGTTGAGAAAAAAACTTTTTTTGTATGCATCAGACACCAAAAAAATAAAAAATAGGTAACTTTTGAAATTTGAAGGATATCCGGGCATTGGATTACCTTGTCTTCAAGAATATGTCCCTCATAAGTGGTTTTGCCACATCAAACATCACCCCAATTCTTATAGTTGGTCCCCAGTTAAGGATCTAATGCATCCTAATGCACTCAAATTGTGTATTCATCTTCATATACTCTATTGAAAAATAAGAACAAGTTTTCAGCAACTACATACTAATTTGGGAACAAGTACTTCAATTTTGGTGATCTTGTTCATTTTCAGGAGGTTTATGGCCAAATACACAAAATTGGGAATAACTGAGAAAAAATTTACAACTACATGTGGTGTACTTATATACACGCTGTGTACATTCAAGTTCAGACATGGGTTGACCAGGACAAGTACATGACCAAGTAACATGAAGGTGGTACACACCATGCGCACAATATACACACCGTGTATGACATTCTAGAAGAAGTTGGTGGATGAGAAGAGTCTACATGCCCATGTGGCTGGATTAAGGGGACACACCGTGTTCCATTAATACATGCCGTGTATACAATTCTAGAAGTGTTTGGTGGCTGAAAATTAAGACTACACGTCGTGTATGGTGGTGCTACATGACATGTACATTCACCTACTAGGAAACACCGTGTTCCAAGTCAAAGATGGTGTTTTAGGCCACCTACCAGTGGAGAAAACAGAGGCAAAAACACATTGACAAAAGTATATGGCATGTAATTTTGACACATGCCATGTACTTATTTTTTCTATAAAATGAGGCCTTGGCCTCTGGATAGAGAGAGGGGTGTGTGTAGTATTCTATGAAGAAAGGGAGGAAGTTTTAAAGGAGAGACGCTCTACCGTCATTCTACCCTCCTTTCACCATCTACAGAAGGATCATTTCACCTCAACGTTTCAAGCATGATCACATCAGGTATAAAGGGTTTTGTGTTTATTTTCTTCTCTATGTGTAACTAAACACCCAGTGTGTTGGGATTGTGGGAGATTTTGAGTTGTAATTTGAATTAAGTTTCTATGAATGTGTTTGTTTTATTAACCTCTTCTTATTATTCTTAAAACACTTCATATTATCACTGGAAATTCTGTACCAGGCCAAGGGAAGAATTTTCAGGGATTCAAAAGAAGAATACCATTGAATAATTTTTAGGTTTGGTGTCCTGAGAACCAACTATTTTTTACTTCGATTACATGAATTTTCACTTATTATATATTGTTCGTTGTTCTGCATGACTATAATATAATAATGTCCTGGAATATTTGTTGCATTGATAAGGTCATGGAAGATCCCCGCTATGATGAGAACCTTGAAATGCTATAAAAATATTATTAAATAAAGTTCTGTGGTTGGATGACATACTATTTTAGGACACATAATATACAAACCGTCATGTGCGAGTACTCATAAGAAGACAAGACTCGCTCTCATGGAGTTCGCACTTGGTAATCTCCAAGATGGGAGATTATGAGAACAAACCCTCTAGTAGTAATTCTGCATGTTTTGGTGTCATAGTACATTACTATCTATGAGCGTGTGTAATGGTCCTTATACTGGAAGATTATCATTAACTCATGTCATTTCTCACACACTTAAATTTGCTGATGAAAACCGTCACGAAGACAGTTGGCGGGAAGTAGGTTATGTTGGGTGCATCATGAATGACATGTTGTTAATGGATAAGTCGGGGAAGGAGTTTTCCCTTCCAAGTTTATGGAAGTAAATATCTCGGGCCCTTTGATTGAAATAGAACTGTCGAACAAATTCCATGGCCATGGTGATACGACGAGTTTATTTCTGGAAGTCAAAGAATGACAGAACAAGCATATAGGTTTATGACACTACCATGAAACCTTATTGATGATATATTGAGACAAATGGATTAAATTATAGAGTAAGCATTCGTAGGAGGTGATACGTCAATGCAGCGTCAACTAATTCCTCTTGGGTGCCTTGACCCGTTGCTAGATAGTAATCTTGGACTTTAGGCAAGCCCGCCTAATGCCAACGAGAAAGAGGCCTAGAGGGTCACACACTAAGTGTATTCATGCATCTAAAGTAGAATAAATATTATTCTCGTGCGTGGTTTAATAATTATTCAAGGAACCCTAAATCATTTTAATTATGGAGGAAGAATAAAATGAAAACAAGTACACGCTGTGTATTAATGATTACATGCTATGTAGTTTTTATTTTGAAAACAAGTACACGCTGTGTATTATTAAATGTACACGCCATGTATTTTTCATTTTGGAAGGAAAATGAATAAATGAAAACAAGATATACATGCCGTGTACATTGAAGGTACATGCCGTGTAGTTTCCAATGAAAAACAAGTATACGCCATGCATATATTATTACACGCCGTGTAGTTTTTCCAGTGGGGATTTTGAGGATATAATATTGTTTTATTAAATGATATTTATTATAATCAGCATGGGAACATGTCAAGGAATTAATTATTCGACATGGAGTTTTCAATAAGAGTCAATGAAATAAATAAAACGCGTAACTCATTTATTTATTGTCATAACTCTGCAACCTCAAACCCGATTATAAATATCCTCACAACCACAACTCTTTCCCTACAAGAGAATCATTGTGAACCAAAATTTTCGATAATTATCTCAAGAACGAAATAAATACTTCCTCCAAAAATTCTCTCAAGACCGAGAGAGATACTCTTCCTCGAATCAAGATGATCTAAGGTGGGCAACGCAAGCAAAAGTTTCTCCATGCTAGCACCCAGAGACACCTTTTACGACATCCAGAGATACGTGGTGCACGTGTGGATCACTGCTAGAGTAAGTCTACCCTTGGATTCTATGACACAACGATGAATAACATCGGAACATGATCAAGAATATCAACAAATAAAGAAAACCCAAAAGGTACTTCTTGTAAATTAATTAGATTAATTATAATCAACCTGTGACGATCCACTTTTGTGGTTCCGGGACTTTTCTTCTTCTTTGTCTATTTCTGTGAATCGATCCATGGAGACTGGTGTTTATCATCATATTGATCCCAGATTGATCATTGCTAATGATAAAAATCCATGTGGGCATATCCACCCACGTGCTTTCGCTGTGCCTGGAACCTTCAATTGGTATCAAAGGGAGGTTACAACATTGATTATATTTATTTAATTTTCGTTGATAATTTACACATTTCTATTTGATTCAATTAGTGATAAATATTTATATTAAACTTAATGAATGAGATCTATTCTTCTTTCTTCATTTCCTAATTCACATCATAGAAACAATCTTTTAATTTTAATTTTGATAAAAATAAAAAATGAGGAACTCATCCGGAGGAGCCTCTCTTTCTGTCAGTACAACATGGGAATACACGACGTGTAATTAAAACTACATTCCTTCAATGAACTGGTACTGGTCCACCAAACCGTGCCATGTGAATTGAGTATAACTGAGTTTTATTACACCGTGTTGACCTGAGAAGAACGGCGCGTGGAACCAGAATACACGGCGTGTATGTTGAATCAACACACCGTGTAATCCGATCTGGCCCAAGTGAAACCGTGTACAAGGAGAAGCCATGTTCCGTGTACATGGGATTTCTAGGTCAGTAACCACGTTACAAGGAAGTACACACCATGTTAGATGAATCTATACACCATGTACTCTAAAATTTCCAAAGTTGAGAAAACAGGCCAAAGCCCCCGACATGTACTTTGGATAAAGGGTGAAAAAAAATACACATCATGTAAATATAAACAACAAGACATGTACTTTCCAGAAATGGAATTTCACTAGGTTTCCTCCAAAAGAAAAAAAATGTACAAGGGATATGGATGAGAAGAAACTCAAGGAAATTCATAAAGTAATTTAATATAAATAATTTACTAATTATAAGATCATAATTAATTAAATTCAACCGTAGCTTATCGTAAATAATAGAAATGTTAAAAGAATTTGTATTCTAAATATGCGTAAATGTCGTTTCATTCTATGGATGATCATGAGCTAGACCAAAGACCCTTTTTAGGTGTGTTTTGTTTCATTTAAATTTGTTTAATTTATATTTGTTGGCCTGTGAGCCTTCTTCCAATTAAATGTAGGGCATGCGTGCCCATGGGTTCTTTAATGTAAACCCCATGTAATGGAGGATATCTAAAGCCAGAAAAGATGGTTAAAAACCCAAAGCTGAGGCAAAACCAACCCAAGAAGATACAAAGGTGGAAAGGTGGGAGATAAAAAACACAAACCATCGGTTCATGGTGTTTTTCCCTAGGCCAGGGTTAGCTTATGAAACCTCCAGATAAGCTAAACAGAAAAATATCATGATCATTCCATCTTATTTTATTTATGTATGATTGCATGGTTTAATTATTATGTATCTGTTGTCACGATCACATAGTTAATAAAATGAACAAGCATGCAAAGATGGAATAAAATAAAAACCTGACTATGCATAAACATTATCGAAACATGGTTAATCACTTAAGCAAGAATCACTTAATATTAACAAGCATGTGATAATGCGAAACTATGCATAAATGATTAAAATCCCTCAATACTATATTAAGTCAGACCAAGCCAAACATTACTTAATTAAGGGAAAGACTCAATAAAACTATGTGTTTGACCAACCCTTGTTGGGACACTTACTTTTATAAAGGAAGCCATTATGAAAGGTTTCAGGTTGACTTAACCGTATTACATCAAGAGGAGTAGCCCTTGCTAGACTTGATGTAATATTGGAGGCAAGAGTTGTGGAAATCCAAGTCAGGATTTCAGTATTGGGGAGTCCACTCAACAGATCAAGGAACTATAAGATCATAGTTGGAAAAGACCTTCCCACCAAAATACCTTCAAATATCTTGACCAACCCTTGTTGGGATTATGAAAAGCGGAATATGGATCCTTGACACTATAATGTCAATGAAACTGGACATTCAGAGTTCAATTTCATGGGCCATTGGGACATGATAAAATAGTGGGAGACTTAATAAAATTTATTATTTCTCATAAAATATAATCAATAAAGTACTGATAAATCTGCTCTTTTAATTTGTAGAATATTAAAAACTCATCAACCACATTTTCTCTGCGATCAATTCTGGATAAAGACAACATCCTCACCAGTAGTAAATTTCAGGAATGGTTTAGGTGCCTTCGGGTTATATGCCATGAATGAATGTTTTACGTGCTGGAGTCCTCACTTCCTGATTCTCCTGCCATAGGGGCGAGTGATGAAGATTTCCTAGTCTATGATCAAAATTTGAGCGATGCACTCGATGTTCAATGTTTGATTCTGTCATCTATGTCTAGTGAGATCATGAAGTATCATGAAGACATGGATGTCTACAACATGATCGAGCACCTTTGTGGTCTATACCAGGAGAGAGCAAGATAGGAAAGGTTTGAGGTCTCCAAGGCTCTATTTCAAATAAATATTAAAGAAGGTGCCCCAGCTGGGCCTCATGTAGGCAAGATCATTGGCTACATTGAGTGCTTGGAGGTTCTTGGGTTTAAAATCCCTGAAGAACTGGGTACCGATCTCATTCTTGCATCAATCCCCCAAAGATTCCCTAACTTTGTTGTAAATTTCAACATGAACAACATTGAGAAGTCTCTATCTGATCTTCTTATCCTCATTCACCAAGTGGACAATGATATGAAGCGTGAAAAGAATTTTTTCCTCATGGTGAATAAAAGTAAAGGGACGGAGAAGAGCTTTAATCCCAAAGAATCTTCAAGGCCTTCCAAGAAAAGAAAGATCAAATGGGAGGAAAGAGAATAGGATGTTGTTTGTTTCACATGTGGCAAGAAGGGCCATTGGAAGAAAACTGCACCCAACCAAGGAAGCAAGGGGAAGTTTCAAGTGCATTTGTTATCAAATGAAATCTATCTATTTATAACAATTGGGTATTATATACTTCTTTTGGTTCTCACATCTGTATCCAAATACAGGAACCAAGTAGATTCAAAAAGATTGTCCGAGGTGAGGTGGATCTACAAGCAACCAACGAAGCCAGACTCACTGTTGTAGTTGTTGGAGATTACCATCTCACATTTCCTACTAGGATGGTCTTGGTTATGAAAGGATGTTATTATGTACCCTCTGTAACCAAAAACATTATTTCAGTATCCATATTAGATACTGATGGATTCATCTTCAAGTGTGGAAGTGGATGTTGCTACTTTTATAAAGATAGCATTTGTTTTGGTAGGGAACATTTATATAATAGCCATTATGTGTTAGACTACACAAAACAAGTGATGGAAATCGATAATAAAGTTAATTCACATGACTCATACCACACCCAACTTTGGCATCACCAGCTAGGTCATGTCAATGAGAAATTTTTGACAAAATTACATCAAGATGGGTATTTAGATTCATTTGAACTAAAACCACTTTGTGTATGTCATGCGTGTCTACAAGGAAAAATGACCAAATCCCCATTTAGTGGGAAAGTTTAAAGGGCTAAAGAACTTCTAGAAATAATTCACAAAGATGTGTGTGGACCATTTCCAGTTGAATCAAGGGGTGGGTTCTCGTACTTCATAACTTTGTTGATTTTAGTAGATATGGATATATTTATTTAATGAGGTATAAGTCGGATTCTTTTGATCGCTTCAAAGAATAAAATAATGAAGTTGAGAACCAGCTTGGTAAGAAGATTAATAAACTTCACTCAGATAGAGTAGGAGAATATCTTAATCAAGACTTCATTGATTTCTTACGGGATTTTGGGATTCTATATCAACTCACTCCTCCTTACACACCTCAGTGGAATGGTATAAGTGAAAGGAAGAACCACACCCTGTTGGACATGGTGAGATCAATGATGAGTCATGCGAGTCTTCCATTATCCTTTTGGGGATATGCATTAAAAACAGCAACACACATACTAAACCAAGTACCAACTAAATCGATAAATGGTATTCCATACGAGTTATGGAGTGGACACAAAGCCTTGTTATCGAATTTACATGTGTGGGGTAGAAAAGCATTTGTTAAGGCCTCTTCAGGTAACAGACTTTCACCTCTTGGCACAAAGTGTATCTTTATAGGATATCCCAAGGAAACACGGGGATATTACCTATACAACCCCGCAGACAAAAAGGTTACCGTGGAAATACATGCCATATTCCTTGAGAGGGAGCACATATCCAAAAGGGATAGTGGGACCGAGATAGAATTCGATGAATTTGAGGCTCAAGATACACAGAAGTTGGTACAAGAATAGATTCCACAAGCCCCGTGGAAGAACAATCTATTCCTGAGACACAAGAACTGCGTAAGAGCACGAGATATGTGAGAGAACCAAAACGATATAGTTTTCTTGTCACTGAGGATGGAGACTCCTTATTGAATGACAATGATGATCCTATTACCTATAATGAAGTAGTTGGAGGCACAAACGTTTCCAAGTGGCAAGAAGCCATGAATTCTGAAATGGATTCCATGTACCAAAACCAAGTCTGGATTTTGGTAGATCCTCCAGTAGATGTAATGCCTATTGGTAATAAATGGGTATTCAAGAAGAAACTAGACATGGAGGGGAAAATCCACACCTATAAGGCACGACTGGTTGCTAAAGGTTTTTGACAGCGTCAGGGAATTAACTATGATGAAACCTTTTCACCGGTTGTGATGCTGAAATCAATCAGAATACTATTGGCCATTACTGCTTACCATGACTATGAAATTTGGAAAATGGATGTCAAAATAGAATTCCTTAATGGGAACCTCCAGGAAGATGTCTACATGGAACAACCTGAAGGGTTTGTGACTCCAAAGGATGACAACAAAGTATGAAAGTTTTAGAAATACATTTATGGATTAAAGAAAGCATCAAGGTCATGTAACATTATTTTTGATGAATCTATAAAAAAACTGGCTTTGTTAAGAATGAATGTGAGCCTTGTTCATACAAGAGGTTTAGTGGAAGTGAATTCGTTTTCTTAATAGTATATTTTGATGACATATTACTAATTGGAAATGAAGTACCTGTCTTACAGTCAGTTAAGGAATGATTAGATAAATGCTTCTCCCTGAAAGACTTGGGCGAGGGAGCATATATTCTTGGAGTCAAGATCCATTGTGACAGATCCAAGAGAATGCTGGACCTGAGTCAAAGTACATACATTAACAAGATACTAAAGAGATTCAATATGGAACAATCCAATCGGGGATTGTTTCCAGTGTCACATGGCATTCATCTTTCCAAGAAAATGTGTCCTTAGACACATGAGGAAAGAAAGAAAATGGCTAGGATCTCATATGCATCCGTGATTGGGTCAGTCATTCATGCTATGATATGTACAAGGCTAGATGTTTCTTATGCATTAAGTGCGGTAGGTAGATATCAAGTTGATCCAAGAGACCGCCATTGGATGACAGTCAAGAATATCCTTAAGTATCTGAGGCGTACTAAGGATATGTTCTTGGTTTATAGAGGAGATGAGGAACTAGTCGTCATAGGACATGTAGATTCTAGTTTCCAGACTGATCAAGATGACATGAAGTCATAGACTAGATACATATTCAGTTTGAATGGAGGTGCAGTGAGCTAGAAGAGCTCAAAGAAAAGTGTGGTGGCAGATTCTACAACAGAGTCTGAGTATATCGCAACTTATGAGGTAGCTAAGGAATCAGTATGGATGCGAAGCTTCGTCCAAGAGATGGATGTAGTACCTAGAAGTAAAGATCCTATCACACTCTATTGTGATAATAATACAGCGGTGGCACTTGAAAAAGAGCCAAGGTCACATCAGCGGACAAATAACATACTTCTGAAGTATCATCTCTTAAGGGATTTTTCTCAGGGAGTTGAAGTTGTAGTGAGCAGTATTTCCATGGAAGACAACGTGGCAGATCCCTTGGCTAAAGCCATGCCTGAGTAGAAACATGATCATCATGTGAGGTCTAGCGGACTAAAAGTCATAGGCAGTTGGCTCTAGTCCAAGTGGGAGTTTTTTAGGGTTGGTGTCCTGAGAACCAACTATTTTTTACTTTGATTACATGAATTTTCACTTATTATATATTGTTCGTTGTTCTGCATGAAAATATTATAAAAATTTCCTAGAATATTTGTTGCATTGATAAGGTCATGGAAGATCCCCGCTATGATGAGAACCTTGAAATGCTATAACAATATTCTTAAATAAAGTTCTGCGGCTGGATGACATACTATGGTAGGACACATAGTATATAGAATGTCATGTGCAAGTACTCGTAAGAAGACCATACCCTCTCTCATGGAGTTCACACTTGGTAATCTCCAAGATGGGAGATTATGAGAAAAGACCCGCCAGTAGTAATTCCGCATGTTTTGGTGTCATCGAACATTACTATCTACGAGCATCTGTAATGGTCCTTAGACTGGAATATTATCATTAACTCATGTCATGACTCGCGCACATAGATTTTCTGACGAAAACCATCATGAATATAGTTGGCGGGAAGTAGGGTACATTGGGTGCATCACTAATGACATGTTGTTAATGGATAAGTCGAGGAAGGATTTGTCCCTTCCAAGTTTATGGAATTAAATATCTTGGTCCCTTTTATTGAAATAGAACTGTCAAAAAAATTCCATGGCCATGGTGACACGACGAGTTTATTTCTGGAAGTTAAAGAATAAAAGATAAAGCATATAGGTTTATGAAACTACCATGAAACCTTATTAATGAGATATTGAGATAAATGGATTAAATTACACAGTAAGTGTTTGTATGAGGTGATACGTCAATGCGGTGTCAACTTCTTTCTTTTTGGTGCCTTGACCCGTTTCCAGACAGTAATCTTGGACTTTAGGCAAGCCCGCCTAATGCCAACATGAAAGAGGCATATAGGGTCACACACTAAGTGTATTCAAGTATCTCAAGTAGAATAAATATTATTCCCGTATGTGGTTTAATAATTATTCAAGGAATGCTAAATCTTTTTAATGTTGGAGGAAGAATAAAATGAAAACAAGTACACGCTGTGTATTAATGATTTAACGCCGTGTAGTTTTTATTTTGAAAACAAGTACATGTTGTGTATTATTAAATGTACACACCATGTAGTTTTAATTTTGGAAAGGAAATGAATAAATGAAAACAACATATACACACCGTGTACATTGAATGTACACACCGTGTAGTTTTCAATGAAAAACAAGTACACGTCGTGTATTTATTATTACATGTCGTGTTGTTTTTCCAGTCGGGGTTTTGATGATATAATATTGTTTTATTAAATTATATTTATTATAATAAGCATGGGCGCATGTTAAGGAATTAATTATTCAACATGGGGTTTTCAATAAGAGTGAATGAAATAAATAAAATACGTAACGTGTTTATTTATTGTCATAACTCCGCAACCTCAAACCCGATTATAAATATCCTCACAACCCCAACTCTTTTTCTACAAGAGAATAATTTTGAACAACAATTCTATAGAATTATCTCAAGACCAAAAGAACTCCTTCCTCCAAGAATTCTCTCAAGACCGAGAGAGATCCTCTTCATCGGATCAAGACGATCTAAGGCGGGCAACACAAGAAAAGGTTTCTCTACACTAGCACCTGGAGACACCTTTGGCGATGTCCATAGATACGTGGTGCACGTGCGGATCACCACTAGAGGAATTCTACAATTGGATTCTTTGATGCAACGATGAATCACATCAGAATGTGATCAAGAATATCAATGAATAATGAAATCCCAAAATGTACTTATTTTCAATTAATTAGATTAATTATAATCAACCTGTGATGATCCACTTTTGTGGTTCCGTGACCTTTCTTCTTCTTTGTCTATTTCTGTGAATTGATCGATGGAGACTGGTGTTTATCGTCGTATTGATCCTTGATTGATCATTTCTAATGAAAAAAATCCAAGTGGGCACATCCACCCATGTGCTTCCGCTATGCCCAAAACCTTCAATAATTTCATGACCATTGGAAGTATTCCTCGACTCAAAATGGACTAAGCCAAATAAATATCCATTAAATACTAACTACTGGACCAAGGAGTTAGTTACTTCAGCTCTAAATATAAAGTTTACCAAACCAAGGATTCATTATTACAAATTAAACCTAGAGTGTTGGGTTATCAAGAACAACACAACCACATAAGCAATTTGATTTAATAAAGAACTTCTCATTAACCCGCAACCCTAATGTATGTCTCTATTTATATATATCAAAATCAATTTTCTCGTATTTTACTTTTATTCTATTAAAAAATTTGATAAAAGAAACTTAAAATCAATTATTCTTTTTATCCAAACAACAACAATCGACTCTATATTCAGCAAATTTCATTAAAACAAAAAAACAACTTAAGTTAAACAAGATAAAAATAAATCCTTTTTCCCTGTGGATTGAACCCTTACTGGTGCTATACTTGTTAGGGTAAAAATAATTTGGGAAACCAATAATATACCTTTGGTGAAATGACTTTCCAAATTTTGGCACCGTTGCCGGGGAACTTCGAGTTAAATTTATTCTTATTTTAATTTAATTTATATCAAATTTTAGTGAAAATAAAAATCATAAATTCACAAAAATTTCTTTTCTATTCTCATTTCTATTTATTTTTATTTTCCCTCATTTTCGATTGACGTTTTGTGTTGTTTTGTGAAGGCCTATAGGTGTATTAGTGACCACCTCACACGTTCTAGGAACACTGAGTCATCAGGGTTTTTACAAACTGACCCAGATATCGAAGAGACATTTTTGAGGCCCCAACGAGAACTAATGGCCAAACAAAACCGAACCACTCCACTGGCACAGAATGAAGAAGGAAATCCAGCTATTTTCTAAGGAGCTGGACAGTTGTTAGATCCGGATGACAATCAAAATCCACAGCAGATCCATCAATTCGAACCAGAGCAGATTCCATATTTCAACCAAGGTCCGGGGCCGTTCTATGCCGCTCAGGACCAAAAATTCAGGCCGGTGCCTCTCCCTCAGCAGCCAACTCCACGCAGTACTCTCATGGGGTACAACATTCCATTAATCCATGGAGCTGATACAGGCATTGTCCGTCCACCGGTGCAGGCCCAACACTTCTAGATCAAGCTTGCTATCATGAAGCTAATCTAGAACACCGTTCAATTCAACAGATTGCCCAGTGAGGATCCCAATGCCCCTCTCTCTGATTTTCTGGAGGTCTGCAACACATTCTTCTACCACAGAGTGTCCACGGATGCCATATATCTTCTCTTTTCACCATAATCTATAAGGGATAAGGCGAAATATTGGATTAAAGGATTGCCGCAACGATCCATCCTCACCTGGGAGGAGCTATCCCAGGCGTTCCTGTCCAAATACTTCCCACCTGTGAAGACGGTGACACTATGGAATGAGATCCAAAACTTCCAGCAGCATGATGTGGAATCATTATACGAATCATGGGAGCGCTTCAAGGGGATGTTTCACAAATTCTCACACCACATACTTCCACTTTGGTTGCAAGTCCAAAACTTTTACAGAGGTCTAACGACTAATACGAAGTATATGGTGGATGCTGCTGCTGGAGGTATGGTAATGAGGATGTCCCCAAAATAACTCTTCGAACTATTGGAATACATGTCTGCAAACAGATTCCAGGGGCATTCCGAGCGGGACACACAAAAATGAGGTATGCATAACATTGATTCCACTACTATGCTAACTGCCCAGTTGGATGTTGTGTCTAAAAAGATCGGCGTGCTCAATCTTAAAGGGACGTCCCAAGTACATGTGGAAAACCATACAACGTGTAGAGAATGTGGTGATAACAACATCATGGGATAATTCTCTGGTTCTATTGGAGGCCCATTGACAAGAGAGGTTAGCTATGTTTCACAAAATTGAGGACCCAACCAGTACCAGCAGTATCAGAATCTGGCATGGCGTGATCAACAAAATAAAAGCTGGGGGAAACAACAGTAGAATCCTTCACCCCAGCGACTGCCCAACTACAACCAGCCTACTTATCAGAACCAATACCAGAGGCAACAACTACCCCAATAGGGCCCTTATCAATAGCGTGGGTATCAGAACCCTCTCCCATAGTATCCACGGTAGCCACCACCTCCACTAGATTAACAACCACCTCAGTAGGAGAACACCTTATGGTTAGAGGATCTTATGAACAAATTCATATCTACTGCTGAGACAGGGTTCCAAAATCAGGATGCTTCAATTAGAGGCCTAGAGAACCAAATTGGACAATTAGAAAAATAACTCTTAGAAAGGCAACCTGGTACACTACCAGGGAAAATAGAGAAGAACCCGAGGGAGGATGCCCATGCTGTCATGCTCCGGAGTGGAAAAGAGCTCCAATAGAACCAACCATCACAATAAAGTGCATCCACACACCCTAAATAAGGTACCATTACTAACCCCACATCATCTAAAATTCCATAGATGGAGTATTCACAGAATAAAGGGAAGGAGGTGATCAAACCCTTTGAACTTCCCTTACATTCCCAGAGAGATTAAAGAAGAGAAAGCTGGACCCCCAGTTCAGAAAATTAATGGACGTATTTAAAATGCTGCACATCAATATTCCATTTGTAGAGGCACTAACGTAGATTACCACTTACGCCAAATTCATGAAGAAAATACTCTCCAATAGAAGAAAAATGGAAGATCTGAGCACCATTTCTATAACCAAGGAGTGTTCTGTAATTGTCCAGCATTCAATTCCTCCCAAACTCCAGGATCTAGGTAGTTTCACTATTCCCTATACCATTGGACCATGCGAGTTTGGGAAGGCCCTCTACGACTTAGGGGCCAGTGTAAACCTCATACCCCTTGGTGTTTTCAAGAATCTAGGGCTCAATGACTTGAAGCCTACCTGAGTAGCCCTTCAACTTGCTGATTGATCCATCAAACATCTGAAGGGACTACTGGAGGATGTGCTTGTCAAGGTAGGTAGGCCGATCCTTCTTGTAGATTTCATTATCCTTGACATGAAAGATAACCGGGAGGCACCTATCATTTTGGGAAGGCCTTTCTTGAAAACTGGGAAGAGACTCATTGACGTACACCATGGGGAGTTGATTTTCTGGGTAGGAGATGAGAGAGTCTCCTACAATGTCCTTAAGGATTTCAAGAATGCATCATCCCCTGATCATGAGGGTTGTTATGAGATAACTACCATGGATGATAACTTAGTGGATGATCTAGTATGTTATTTTATTTCCGATAACTTTATCATTCCATACATTCCAGTTGAAGAAGATCCAGAGAACCTAAAATTCCTAGAAAGCCAGGGTGGCTACTATTGGGACCATTATCCACCATAGATCTCGGGTGAATTAGGTAAGAAGGTCGAGCCAAAGACCTAAAACAAAGGCGCTTTCTGGGAGGAAACCTAGAGGATACATGACATGTACCACTTATACACATGGAATTCACTTTTCCCTTCTCATTTTTTTAGCTATTATAAATATATAGTTTAATTAATAAATAAACAGGGATGATGCCGGTGCCGATGGTAAGGCCACTGGAGTTTATTTGAGCCATCACCGTTTCGAATCCTCCCGACCTACCTTCAGCATAGGGTTCCTTCTTTTTATATTTTCTTACACTATGTGTGTAGTAAATTTCATATATATATTAGCTTATAAGAAAACCCATTGTGGGGATGGATTGGTTAGCCAATATCGTAACCGAGCTCCAAAAGATCCGGGTTCGAATCCTGAAAACCACACCGTTTTCATCATTTACCATTTTAATAAAACCACACGACGTGTCTTTCAATATATGTCATGTGTTCCATATTTTTCCTTACTAAATTTAAAACTTTTCTATATAAATTAATTCATGTGGATGAATTTGGCAGATTGGAAAATCTCGGCCCTGGTTCCAAAAGACCCGGGTTCAAACTCGGCTAATCTCCCTGCTTCATCCCCTTCATGTATAATTAAAAACCACATGCCGTACATTTATTTATTCTAGTGTGTATATACTATATAGATTAAATGTATATAAATGATAAATATGGGCAGTAGTACAACCTTCGCTCCAGTGGTTGTGGGCTTCCATTCAGAACAACCGATTGCCGGTTCGAACCTCGCCCCAAGCACTGGACCAAAGGTTTTACTTCTCTTTTTCCAATTTTTAAACACATGCTATGTATTTTCCCACTACAATACGTGTATAGTTTTATTTTTAAATTATGTATATATATATATATATCCATTTTTATTATTTTTAATTAATATTAATTATTATATAGTTTACTATAATAATTATCTATATATATATGATTTAATTTTTTTTGAGATACATGACATTTAGTATGGATGTACACGCCGTGTACCTCGACTATATAAGATGCGGCCACCCAGCTTCAGGCCGTGTCATGCGGCACCTCCCCCTCTTCTCGTTTTGTTCCCCAGTACGACACCTGAACTGCCCACTTCCAGATCTATCGATTTCTTTCATTTTAGGTTCTAATTCTTCTTGAATTACAATCCTCAGTCCAGGTATGCCCTTCTATACCCTCTCTTTCATGTTATTAGAAGCATTTAGGGTGATTTAGGGATTAGCTGACTGTTCGGATTCCACGGTACATGACCACAAAATGAAGAACACACGCCGTGTACTTTTGTACATGACCACACACAAAATGCTTCGCAATTTAAATATACACTATGTGTATGTTTGGTACACACCGTGTACCGTCCCCCATCGTTTCCGAGTACCCTTTTCACACGGCCTTACAAACCATTTTCATATACACGACGTGTGTGTTCGGTACATGCTATATATGCCATTTATTTTGGCCCATCCATGTGTAGCACTTCACACAGCCTCACACCCCATGTTCCTATAAACGACATGTGTGTATGGTACACACCATGTAAACCATTTCCTTCGGCCAGCCCGTGACTATCCCCCCACATGACCATGTTCCTCTAACGATGAACACGCTGTGTTTGATCCGTACACGGCATGTCCTTTATTATTAGAACTGTTAAAAACGTGGTCGTGTCTTGACAAATACACGACCATGTCTAATTTGCATGAACATGGCGTGTATGTTCGTTACACACCATGTACCCTTTCCTGGTCTATCTTATACTCATTCGGTGTGTTTATCTAGAGAACATGGGATTCTTTATAGGTTTGACTACATGCCATGTACTATGGATGTACACACTGTGTATGTTTATTTTTTTCTTTTTCAGTTTTCTCACATTTTCTTTGTTTTATTTTATTTTCATTTTCTTTTGATTAGTTTTTTTCTCTTTCAGGTTATGGAAGACCGAGATCCTTCTCATGGGAAGCAGCTAGCCTCCACCACTAAGGGCGAGAGGCCCATTTATCATCGGATACGACTCCGACCTACGACGCAGCCAGACCCAGAAACTCCTATATACGAGCTCCCTCCATTGGTCATCCTTCAACCCCTCACTCCCTCAGCCGAGGATATTTATAGTAGCTCTATTACTCCACCACCCCATAATGAGCCACCGAGCACCATCGTTTCTTCACCACTAGCTGCCGCACTGCCTGTTCCCCCTTTAGTAGCTACTGGCCCCACATCGACCGCTTCATCAAGTAGGCTGCCGTCTACTTTAGTGGATCCACTCCCAGAGTGAGCTCCTGCTGCTGCACCTCCAACTAGGCCGAGACCTGCAGGTGTTACCTACCCATGCATGGTGTTTCTGGTCACCGACTTGGCACATGACAGGATCCGACACTTCTCTCGCCGTCCAATTCCGTTGATTGGTCGCCACCTCGACAGCAGCATTCCTCAACAACTCGGTATCTGGGGAGAGTCAGAGGATCTCCTTGGAAACACTCCACTACATTCTATTTTCCACGTCATCACTCATATATTCCGTGATTTATTTTTGGAGTTTTATACCTTGTTTGAGTTCGATGGAGCTCAGTACTGGGAGACACCTGGTGATGTGGTACCTGTGGTTTGGTTCCAGCAGGGCGGTCAGTTCTTTTCCCTCACCATGACCGAGTTCGGCCGAGGGTGTGGTTTTTATCTCCATCACATCACCCCACCCCGGTTTATACCATGACCAGGCCCGAACGCTCTGATCTCATTGCTCTATGGCAGGAGATTGCTCGGACTGACCACCGCTACACCCCTACCTCGCAGAAGAGCACCCTTATCACTATCCCCATCCTCAGTTTTACCCAACGGTGCTTTAGTGCCATTATTTTCCCCCACCATGGGGATATGGGGGTCATGACCGGTTATGAAATGGATCTCCTTACCTGTGTCATCCGTCAGGACTACCCGGACCTCCCTTACCTCGCCACCTCATACTTCCATGCCATGTTTACCGGCCATCAGGGCAACCTGAATGGTGGGTTTTACGCCACCCACCTTGCCCATCACCATAGGGTCTTTGAGCCTTCTATACCCCATGACCTGTTCACCCCAAAAAATGGAATATCTCAGGATTATTCGCATGGGATTGGTCCAGAAGTAGGGGGTTCCTACGACCTTGCCCAGGATCCACCCCGCCCACCTACTGACCCTCCTGCACCCGCTGATGCACCTCATCCTCCTTTCCCTCCCCCTCCATCTTCCCCACCCAACCCGCTTCTGCTGACCCTAATTTTTCTAGACTTACTTCTTATATACAACCAATAGACCCACCTACCCCTACACCCTCAGTCGGGCTCACCCTTTCCCTCCGCCTCAACGTTATAAAGCAACATTTGGTTCGTATTGACAACCGTCGGGACCGGCTGGAGTAGATTTTGGGGATTATTCTTCAACATCTTGGTATTCCACTACCCCCGCCACCAGCCTCTACCTCGGATCCTGGCCCTTCTACTGCTTCTCCACTACCATATACTGCACTGGCCACAGATTAAGTTCTCCTCTCTACTGTGGGCCCGACTTCTGCTGCTTCTACCTCCACTGCTGCCAGTCCAGGGGATGATGCTGAGCTTCTCATTCCAACTCCAGCACCTATGAATCCTACTTCTTCGGATTCCCTTCCATGTTAAAATTCAGAGCCTCTAGTTTCCACGGCTCCTAAGCCTTCTCTTCTAGCTGGTTCTGTACTGAATGATGTGTCTTATGAGGTGACCCTATGACTAGTTTTTGGACATTTTTTTTTCATTGTATATATATTTTTGTGATATCCTATGCCGGTGTTTATTATGGATGCTTGCAGTGTTCTCTTTCTCTCCCTTTCACAGGTACTCTGACACATTTTGGGCTGCACTTTTACATCACATTCCATTTTCCTACACCTAAACACGAGGGGAGTCTTCTTTTTCCATTGTTTACTTTTCTTTATTAGTTTACTTCTTTCCTTACTTCTCCTTGGTTTTTTCCACTATTGTTTCCCCACCTTACCTTGTTCCTCTTTTTGGGCACTTGGTAGACCATGTGCAGTTTTAAGTGTGGGGGCGTCTCTTGACCTCTTTAGTATTTGAACTTTTAAGATTATATGAGACATCATTATTAGAAGATATATTTTAATATGTGAGGAAATTTTTTTAATAATATTTTAAAATAATTAGCTGAAAGAGGAGAAATTTTTAAAGAATTGTATTTTAATTTTGCTTCATAAGTATTTTAAAATGATTTCTGATATAATTTATATTGCAACTTGTAATTATTGGATAATTACATAAATTAGACTAATTAATTATTTGGAATTCATGACTTGATTGTCTCTTTATTTTCCACACTCTTGAGAGGTATTCAAAACCCTTTGTCATATTCTTTCTAATACCCTATTTTTTGAGAGATTATTATAATATACATAACTACCAGAATATGCAAGTTTTCTTTTTAAAACATGAGGATTTTTTGAGTTACATTAAAATGATTCAAGAATTAGATTGTTTAAACCTCTTTATCTTGAGACCTACCGTACATTTAATCTTCGTGTATCCCGTAGATACCATGAATAACCTTTATAGGAAGCCATAATACAGGCCTATTTCCCTTCCTACCCTAATTCTTTTATTATATTGCATGATTATTCATTTGAGCTCAAAAGAAGGGATTGGAAACAAATTGTATAAATTCGTGAATTATCAAGAAATTAATTATGGGGGAGAGCCTCTTGATCATTTGGGGAAAAGGGTTCAAAACCTATATTTTTGTAAATGATGAAAGGTTCCCGTTGTGTTATCTTATTAAAAAAATGGTACAAAAAGGGGCCTTATTCACACTTGTTGGTTTATGACTCCTACTCAACTAAAGGAGATGGTGGTGATAAAATTATTTGATAAATCTTATTGAGGATGTTTTTACATTAATTTTATCTTTGAATATCACACATCATTATTTAAAGAATTTAGCATCCTCTTTCAATCCTCAGAGTTATTGTCACATCTTTACCTACCAACCTTTAGCCACAGAAACATCTGATCCTAATTGAAAATCCCTCATGATTTTTTTGAGTCAATTTTTCTGGAGTGGAGAACTAGATTTCTTGAAAACCTATGGATAGAGTGTATATATCTTTGATTGAGAATAACTCTAATTAAAAGCATCTTGAGTGTAAGTACATTTTTGGTGCAATAAATAATCAAGAGGATTGCTTATTTTTTAAAGGTTAAAACATGTGTTAAAAGAGGATGAAAGTAGTTAATTGAATTATATACGGGGCATGATTAGAATATCTCCTAGATTGAAATTGTTTTTTTATTATTTTTGAAAATTTTCTCCTGAAACTTATTATTTACATTTATGATTAACTGAATTCATTCCTTTTAAAATATAGACTATTTTAATTAGATTTTGAGATCTACCTGAGGGAAAGAAAATGACTAAGTATGGGGAAGTTTGATGCACCCGATTTGTGTATTCATTTTAATATAATCTATTGAAAAATAAGAACAAAATTTCAGAAATTACCTAATGTTCAGGGAACAAATACTTTTATTTTGGAGACCTTGTTCATTTATAGGAGGTTTATGGACAAATACACAAAATGGGGAAGAACTGAGCAAAAATTTAAAACTACACGGTGTGTAATTATATACACGCTGTGTATATTCAAGTTCAGACACGGGTTGAGCAGGAAAAGTACATGAATATGTAACCAGAAGGTGGGACACACTGTGTGCACAATATAAATGCCATGTATGACATTTTCGAAGCAGTTGGTGGATGAGAAGAGTCTACACGCCCATGTGGCCGGATGGTGGGGACACTCCATGTTCCATTAATACACGCCATGTATACCATTATAGAAGTGGTTGATGGCCGAAAAATAAGACTACACACCATGTATGGCGGCACTACATGCCTTGTACATTCACATAACAGGCGGTGACATGTTCCAAGTCAAAGACGGCATGTTAGGCCACCTACCAATGGAGAAAACGGAGGCAAAAACCAGTTGAAAAAAGTACACGGGGTGTACTTTTGACACGTGTCATGTACTTATTTTTTCTATAAAAGGAGGCCTTGGCCTCCGGCCAGAGAGAAGGTTGCGTGTAGTATTTTGTGAAGAAAGGGTTGAAGTTTCTAAGGAGTGATGCTCTGCCGTCGTACTACCCTCATTCTACTGTCTACCGAAGGATCATTTTCACCCCGATGTTTCAAGCATGATCACATCAGGTATAAAGGTTTTTGTGTTTATTTTCTTCTCTACGTGTAAATAAACACTCAGTGTGTTGGGGGTGTGGGAGATGTTGAGTTGTAATTTGAATTAAGTTTCTATGAATGTGTTTGTTTTATTAACCTCTTCTTATTCTTCTTAAAACACTTCATATTATCACAGGAAATTCTGTACCGGACCAAGGGTAGAATTTTCAGGGATTCAAAAGAAGAATACTGATGAATAATTTCAGTACCATTGGAAGTATTCATCGACTCAAAATGGACTAAACCAAATAAAAATCTGTTAAATACTAACTACTGGACCAAGGAGTTAGTTACTTCATCTCTAAATATAAAGTTTACCGAACCAAGAACCCTTATTAAAAATTAAACCCAGAGTGTTGGGTTATCATGAACAACACAACCTCATAAGTAATTTGATTTAATAAACAACTTCTCATTAACCCATAACCCTAATGTGCATCTCTCTTTATCTATATCAAAATAAATTTTCTCATATTTTACTTTTATTTTGTTAAGCAATTTGTTAAAAGAAACATAAAATCAACTGTTCTTTTATCCAAACAATAATAATCGACTGTAAATTCAGAAAATTTCATTAAAAAAAATAAAAAATTAAGTTAAACAAGATAAAAATAACTCCTTTTTCCCTGTGAATCAACCCCTTACTAGTGCTATACCTTTTAGGGTGAAAATAATTTGGGCCCTCGATAATATACCTTCGTTGAAATGACTCTCCAAATTTTGGAACTATTTCCAGGGAACATAGAGTTAATTTTATTCTTGTTTTAATTAAATTTGTATCAAATTTTAATGAAATAAAAATTATTAATTCACGAAAATTTCTTTTATATTCTTATTTCTGTTTATTTTTCTTTTTCCTCATTTATGCTTGGTGGTTTGGGTTGTTTTGTGCAGGCCTTTAGGTGTATGAGTGGCCACCTCATGCGTTCCAAGAATACTGAGTCATCAGAGTTTTTCCCAACTAACCCAGAGATCGAACAAATGTTTTTGAGGCGCGAACGAGAACTAATGGCCGAACACAAAAAACCCACTCCACTGACGCTGAATGACGAAGGCAATCCAGCTGTTGTCCAAGGAGATGGACAACAGTTAGACCTGAATGACCAATGGAATCCGCAGCTGCTCCAAAAATTCCAACCAGAGCAGATTCCATATTTCAACCAAGGTCAGGGGCCGTTCTATGCCCCTCAGGACCAGAAATTCATGCCGGTGCCTCTTCCTCAGCAGCCACATCCACGCCGTACTCTCATAGAGTAATAACTTCCATCAATCTATAGAGATGATATGGGCATCGTCTGTCTACTGGTGCATGCCCAACAAGTCGAGATCAATCCTGTTATCATGAAGCTGATCCAAAACACAATTCAATTTAGTGGCCTGCCCAGTGAGGATCCCAATGCCCATCTCTCCAATTTTTTGGAGGTCTGCGACACATTCTGCTACCACAGAGTGTCCACGGACACCATCTATCTTCGCCTTTTCCACTTCTCTCTAATGGATAAGGAAAAATATTGGATTAAAGTATTTATTCAACTATCCATCCTCACCTGAGAGGAGCTAGCCCAGACGTTTCTATCCAAATACTTCCCACCCTTGAAGACGGTGACACTACGGGACAAGATCCATAAATTCCAGTAGCATGATGGAGAATAATTATAAGAATCATGGGAGGGCATCAAGGATATGTTGCGAAAATGACCACACCATGGATTTACACTTTGAATACAAGTCCAAAACTTTTACAGAGGTCTAACAACTAATACCAAGTCCGTGGGGGATGCTGCTGCTAGAGGTACGGTAATGAGGAAGTCCCCCGAAGAACTCTTCGAACTACTGGAATACATGTATGAAAATAGCTTCCAGTGGAATTATGAGTGGGGAACACAAAAACGAGGTATACATAGCATTGATTCCACTAGCATGATAGCTGCCTAGTTGGACTATATGTCCAAAAAGATCAACACACTCAATCTTGAAGGCACTTCCTAAGTACATGTGGAAAATCATTCAGCATGTAGAGAATGTGGTGATAACCACATCATGGGAGAATGCCCAGGTTCTGCTGGAGGCCCATCCACAAACAAGGTAATCTATGTTGCACAAAATAGAGGGCCCAACCAGTACCAGCAGTGTTAGAATCGGGCATGGCATGATCAATAAAATACAAGATGGGGCCAACAAAAGCAGAATCCTCCGCCCCAGTGACCGCCCAGCTACAACCATCCTCTTTACCAGAACCAATACCAAAGGCAGAAACCACCCCAACAAGGTCTTTATCAATAGAAAGGGTATAAGAGCCCTCTCCCATAGCAGCCACAACAACCACCACCTCTACAATCTCAACAACCACCTCAGCAGGAGAACACCTGAAGGTTAGATGATCTTATGACCAAATTCATATCTACTGCTGAGAATAGGTTCCAAAATCAGGAGGCTTCAATTAGAGTCCTAGAGAGCCAAATTTTCCAATTGGAAAACCAACTCTAAAGAATGGAACGTGGTACTCTTCCAGGAAACATAGAGAAGAACCCAAGGGAGGAGGCCCATGCTGTCATGCTCCATAGTGGAAAAGAGCTCCAACAAAATCAACCTGCAGAGTCAGGTGCATCCACACCCCCTGAAGAAGGTACCATTATCGACCCCTCATCATCCAAAATCCCATAGATGGAGGCTTCACAGAATAAAGGGAAGGAGGTTTTCAAACCCTTTGAACCTTCCTTGCCCTTCCCAGAGAGATTAAAACGGAGAAAGCTAGACCACCAGTTCAGAAAATTCGTGGATGTATTTAAAATTCTACACATCAATATTCCATTTGTAGAGGCACTGACACAGATGCCCACTTACTCCAAATTAATGAAGTAAATACTCTCTAATAGAATAAAAATGAAAGATCTGGGCACCATTTCCCTAGCCAAGGAGTGTTCTGCAATCGTCCAACATTCAATTCCTCCCATACTCCAGGATCCAGGTAGTTTTACTATTCCATGTACCATTGGACCATGCGAGTTTGGGAAGGCCCTCTACGACTTAGGGGCCATCATAAACCTCATGCCCCTTGGATTTTTCAAGAAGCAAGGGCTCAATGACTTGAAGCCTTCCTGAGTATCCCGTCAACTTGCTGATAAATCCATCAAACATCCGAAGGGACTACTGGAGGACGTGCTCATCAAGGTAGGTAGGCTGATCCTTCCTGCCGATTTAATTATCATTGACATGGAAGATGACCAGGAGGCACCTATCATTTTGGGAAGGTATTTATTGAAAACTAGGAAGGCACTCATCAACGTTCACCAAGGGGAGTTGATCTTCCGGGTAGGAGACGAGAGAGTCTCCTATAATGTCCTCAAGGATGTTAAGCATTCATCATCGCCCGATCATGAGGGATGTTATGCGATAAATACCATGGATTATCACTTAGTGGATGATCTGGTATGATATTTTATTTCTGATAACTTTATACCAATGGAACCATTAATGAAATCCCAAGCCACCAAATAATTATAATAGTATCATTATTTTTTTGGTTCTCCCACTTGTGTAAAATTGGATAAATAATATTTACTGACTTGTAAACCATTAATGAAATCCCATGCCACCAAATAATTATAATAGTATCATTATTTTTTGGTGCTCCCACTTGTGTACAATTGGATAAATAATATTTACTGACCTGTAAACAATTATTTTATCACTGGACATGGTATTAGACCATTTTAACTCCAATTTCATTTAATGAACACCAAAATTAATATTTTATTCTCTTAAAAAAATTATTCATAGACTAGTAAATAAATATTTATTAAATATTCAATAAAATAAAAAATATATTTTTATTGAAAATCTCATGAATAAATATTTATTAAATTTATGACACAATATAGCTTGAATAAAATTATCCCCCACTCTTGAGACTAATATTCATTCCATTGATTAAACTCAAATATAATTTAATCAAGAACACCAAAAACACATAGTGTGTGACCCTTTAGGATTCTTTCTCATTGACATTAGGTGGGATTTCTTAATGTTCAAGATTACTATCTTGCAAATGGTCAAGGCTCCCAAGAGAAATAACTCAAAGTTGCAATGATGAACACCACATACGAACACTCACTTTGTAATATAATCCCTTTCTCACAATATCTAATTAAGAAGGTTGTACGACAACATCATCTACCAATATGATTGATATATCATTCTTTGAATATATGAAATAAACTCATTGTTACACCATGTATATGGAATTTAGGGTGATAGTTATCTTTAAATCAAAGGGATGAGATATCAAATCCCATAAATATGGATGGGAAAAATCACTTTTTGACTTATCCATTAATAATACGTCATTCGTGAGGCACCCAATGTACCCTACTTCCTACCAACATAAAATGTGATGGTTTTCTTCAGAAAATCTAAGTGTACAAGTCATTACATGCACTGATGATAATATTAAATTATAAGGACCATTACATATGATTTTAGATAGGAATATTTGATGACACCAAAACATGTGGAATTCCTACTGGAAAGTCTATTATCATAATCACCCATCTTGTAAATTACCATGTGTGATTTTCATGAGAAAAAGTATCATCTAATTTTGAGTAATCTCAACTAAATGTCTATATACTATGTGTCCCATCACAGTATGTTATCCAACTGGAGAACTATATTAATAATATTTTCATATAACTTCATAGTTCTCATTATAGTGGGGAACTGATATGACCTTATCAATGAGACAAATACCCTAGGAAAATATTACATTATGGTCATGAAGAAAAATGGATAATATTTAATAAGAATTGAATATTTAATACATTAAATATTAATGTAATTAAAGTAAAATCAGTTGGTTCTAGGACACCAACTCTAACAAAATACCACTTGGACTAGAGCCAACTGCCTATGAATTTCAGTCTTCTAGAACTCACATAATTATCATGTTTATACTGAGTCCAGGCTTTAGTCAAGGGTTCTACCACATTTTCTTCCATAGAAATACTACTCACTGCAACTTCGCCTCTATAAGAAAAATCCCTCAAGAGATGTTATTTATAATGTTTGTGTTTCATCCACTGATGTGACCATAGATATTTTCTAAGATCCACCACATTAGTATTATCACAATAGTGTGTTATGGGATACATAATTCTAGAAACAGTTCAAGATATTGGATGAAATTTCATATCCAAAATATTTCTTTATCTATCTCAGAAGCTGCAATATACTCGGACTCTATGGTAAAATCTATGACAACTTTTTTCTTTGAGCTCTTCCAAATTACAACACCTCTATTAAATGTGAATATGTATCCCGTTTATGACTTCATTTCATCTTGATTAGTCTAGAAACTAGCATATGTACATCCTATGATGACTAGTTCCTCACCTCCTCTATAATCCAAGAACATATCCTTAGTATGCCTCATATACTTAAGGGTAGTCTTGAATTCCATCCAATGGCAGTCACCTGGATCAGCTTGATATCTTACTACCCAACATAATGTTTATGAAACATCTAGCCTAATACATAGAATATCCTACATGACTAACCCAATCGCTGATACGTATGGTATCCTTTCCATTTTATTTCTTTCCTCATGGGTATATGGACACATTTTCTTGTAAATATGAATGCCAAGTGATGTTGGAAATAATCCCCTCTTAGACTGTTCCATACTGAATCTCTTCAATATCTTCTCAATGTATTTAATTTGACTTAGTCCAAGAAACCTCTTGGATTTGTCATGATGGATATTGATCCCAATAATTTATGCTACCTTTCTCAAGCCTTTCATGAATTATAATTTATTCTACCACACATTAATAAACTGTAAGGCTGGTATTTAATTTCCAATAACTAATATGTAATCAACATATACTATTATGAAAATGATTGTACTCCCACTAAACTATTTATAGACACAAGGCTCACATTGATTCTTTATAAATACAAATAATGTTATGGATTCATAAAAACAAATGTTCCATAACCTAGAAGCTTTCTTAAATCCATAAATGTATTTTTGAAACTATCATATCGTACTGGAATACTATGGAGTAACAAAACCTTCTGGTTGTGTCATGTATAAATCTTCCTGAAGGTTCCCATTAAGGAAGGATGTTTTGACATCCATTTTCTAAATCTCATAGTCATGGTAAGCCGCAAAGGAAATTATAATTCTGATGGATTTCAACATTGAAACTAGTGAAAAGGTTTCGTCATAGTTAATAACTTGAAACTATTTAAACCCTTTTGCAACTAGTAACATTTTATAGGTACTAACTTGTCCATCCATGTCTAGTTTCTTCTTGAATATCCATTTGAAAACAACAGGATTTACATCCACTAGAGGATGTATCAAAATATAGGGTTGGTTTTGGAACATGGAATCCCTTTCAGAATTCATGACTTCTTGCCACTTGGAAACATATGTTCTATGTACTCCTTCTTTATATGTTAGAGGATCATTATTATCAACCAATAATGATTCACTATCTTCAGTAACTAGAAAACCATACCATTCTAGTGTTGTATCATCTGTTGTACTCCTATTTAGTTATTGTGTCTCTAGAATAGTTTTCTTTTTTCCATTGGGTGTTGTGGAATGTAATCCTATACCAACTCTTGTGTGCCTTGAGCCTCAACTTCATCGATATTTATCTCACTCCCACTATATATTTTGGATATGTTCTCCCTCTCATGGAATATGGCATGTCATTCCACTATAACCTTTTTTTGATTATTCATATAGTTAATATCCCATTATTTCCTTGAGGTATCCTATAAAGGTACACTTTATACCTTAGGGTGAAATATTTTTAGCTAAATAGTCCATAATAAACACTTCACTGCCCCACACATGTAAATTAGATAACATGGTTTTTATTCCACTTCAAAATTCATATGGAATATAATTTATCAATTTAGTTGGAACTTGGTTTAGTATGTGTGCCGCTGTTTGTAACACATATCCACAAAAGGACAATGGAAGACTCGCATGAATCATCATTGATCTCACCATGTCCAACAAGGTACAATTACTCCTATCACTTACACCATTCCACTAAGGTGTGTTAGGAGGAGTGGGCTGGCATAGGATCCCAAACTTCCATAAGTATTCAATGAAGTCTTCATTAATATATTTTCCACATAGGTCTAAGAAGAGATTATTAATCTTCTTACAAAGATGGTTCTCAACTTCATTCTTGTATTACTTGATTTTTTCAAAAGATTCTAACTTATACTTCATTAAGAAAATATATCCATATGTACTAAAATCATCAGTAAATGTTATGAATTATAAGTACCCACCCCTTTATTCAATGGGAAATGTTCTAAATTGGAATGACCTAATTAAATAATTTCTTTATCCCTTACACCTTTCCCACTAAATGGGGATTTGGTCATTTATCCTTTTAAATATGCATGACACACCCTAAGTGGATTTTTTCAAATGAATCTAAATATCCATATTGATGTAATTTTGTCAAGAATTTTTCATTTACATGACCTAGCTAGGGATGCCAAATTTGGGTATGGTATGATTCATGTGGAGTAGTTTCATTATCAACTTCCGTTACTTGGTTCATGAAATCCAACATGTAAAGACTGTTATTTAAATGTGACTTACCATAGAAATTCTATCTTTATAAAATAAGAAACATTTATTTCTATGTTTGAAAATAAATTCATTTGTATCTATTCTAGATATAGAAATAATTTCTTTGGAAAATAAATGCACATAATAAAAATCCTTTAAAATTGTGATCATTTATGTCGGAAATCTGTGGTGGTAGTCCCTGATAGCTTCAACAACAAGTTTATCTATGTTGGATGTTCGTCGATCTACCTCCCCTCAGTCAATTTTTCTAAATCTACATGGTTCCTATATGTGAATACATATATAAGAATCACAATCTGTATCCAATACCCAATTTATAGAAATAGAAAAATTTCACTCAATAAAAAATGCACCTGAAGTTTTTTCTTTCATCTTTAGCTACGTGGAGTTTTTCTTCCACTGTCCCTTATTTCCACATGATAAATAGAAAGAATCTTGTTCCCCTACTTCCCCTTTGATAATATTCTTATTGTAATGGTGGAAATAAGATTCGGGATTAAATCTCTTTTATTTCCCTTTCCATTTGTTCACCTTAAGGATAGATAACTTTTCACACTTCATAAATTTATCTATTGGGAAAATGAGGATAAAAATATCTAGAAGAGACTTCTCAATTTTATTCATATTAAAATTCAGAAAAAAAACTAGAGAATATCCGAGGGAGTGGCGCTAGAATAATATTGGTGCCCAATTATTTTGGTATTTTAAAACCTAGAACCACAAGTAACTCAATTAATCCCATGCGATTTACTATGTGAGGCCCAGTTGGGGAACCCTCTCCAAGATTATTCAAAAAGAGCACCTTGGAAATATCAAACTATATCCATATAGATATCTCTTGGTAAAGACCATGAAAGTGATCAAGAATTCTATGCACATACATGTTTTTGTGAGACTTTATGATTTCAATAGACATATATGAAATAATCAAACAATGAACATGGACTAAGTCATTCATATGTTTTTTGTAGACTAATAACACTTCATCACTCACTTCTTGAGAATACGAATCAGGTATTGAGGATTCGATCATGTAAGATTTCCGTTCATGGTGTAGAATAACCCAAAGGTGTCTAAACCACTCCTGGAAGTTACTACTAGTGAGGATATTATCTTCATCTATTATTGATCGTAGGGATTATTTGGATGAAGATCTTTTCATTTTATTATAAAAGTAAAAGGATCAGATTATTAGTCATTTTATTGATTACAAATTCTATGAGAAATAAATAATTAATTAATTTTATTAAATATAAAAATGTTTTATCAAGTCCCAATAGCCCTCACTATTGAACTTTCAATGTCTTGTTGCAAGTACATTCTAGTGGAAAGGATCCGTATTCACATTCCCATAACCCCAACAAGGGTTGATCAAGCTATTTGAGGGTATTTAAGCAGGCAGGACTTTTCCAATAGCATGCTTGTAGATCCATGATATGTTGAGTGGACTACTCAATCCAGAAATCCAGACATGGATTTTCCTAACACATGCCTCCAAATTATACCATGTCTAGAAAGGGATACTCCTCTTTTTTGTAAAATGGTTAAGTCAACCCAAAAAATTTATAAAAACTTCCTTTATAAAAGTTATTACCCCAATAATGGTTGTTCAAACCCATAGTTTTATTGAGTCTTGTTACAAATCAAGTAACTGAAGGCTTAGTCTGACTTAATATTTTATTGAGTGATTTTTTGTTTTATATATAAATTTCCTATTATCATTATCACATGATTGTTAATATTAAGTGTAATTTACTTAAGTGATTAAACATGTCTTAGATAATATTTTTAAATAAGCCTAGTTTATTTTAGTTCCATCTTGTAGGTTTGTTAAATAATTAAATATGTGACCATGATAAAAAAACCATAATTAAATAACCATGTAACTAACAGAAATAAAATAAAATAAAGCATATGATCAGGATCTTATACTAATGGTCATTTCATCTAGCATTTCATAAACTAACCACTGAACTAGGGGAGAAGAACCTTGAATCAATCCAAGGTTCATGTTTACATCTTTCCACCTATCCACCTTTGTATCTCCTTGTATTGGTTTCACCGCAACTCCTAACTTGTACAACCTCTACAGGCATGGGAGATCCATCCATTTTATATTATTTTTCTCACATCTAGGTGAAGAAAAAAGGGGTTAACATAAAATCAACCATGTAAACTTAGGTCTATATATTAATGATGATATATGGTGTAAGACCTTGGTACACCGTGAGATAAGAGGGGCGAATTAGGGTGTCAACATTTTATTTTAAAGATATTGATATTATTTTCACATTGGTAAGAACTCATTAATCCTATTGGATAAATATGACCAGTAAAAAAAATTCACATGAAAAGAGATAGAACACAAGAATTTTACTTGGTTCACCACTATGGGATACATCCAAGGATCATACGCTGACAATGTTTCAGTTGTACTAAACTCCACTAATCTTCACTAATTGTGGAGTAAAAATGTTTGGTCACAATTACTCTATTCCAAGACCACTTCCTTTACAATGTTTTAGGTATTTCACACTATGTCCTTGGGATCACTTAAATCAAATCCCATTAGCTCACTACTTCAAGATAATTCTAACTCAGTTTTTTGAATTGAAGGTTTATTTAATATATTGACATTAAAGTCTTTCCCCCTAACATAGATTGAGACTCTGTATTCACTAAAAGACTGAGTTGATGCACACTAAAAATCATGTTCACTGAAAAACTGATGTTCAAAACTTCCTTTTCAAAAATCTCCTTCACAAATCTCCTTAACAAAGCTCTATCACGAAGCTCACTCCTTCGCAAATCACCCCTTACTTCACAGAACAAACTACCTTCACAAATCTCCCTACCGTCATGGAATAAATTGTCTTCACAAATCTCACTAAGCCAATACAGAATATCCCATCATCATGAAGCACTCAATACATATAAGCATTGGAATCATTCAAGACTAAGATATCCTTTTCACGATGCTAAATATTTCATAGAATCTGAGTTTTTCGATGCTACCTTTTCTTCATGAAATTAGAGAGACTTCCTATTTTCTCTAAAATTTTAATCTTGAGTGAAGGGGGTAGACACTTATTTATAAGATCAGTCATTCTTGAAGCTCCACCACCTCCATCTTGTTTTCTGGATCCATCAAAAACATCTTTGTGACACACCTCCTTTCATGAAGAAAAATTTATATTTTATGTTGTCACGAAGATCCCCATCAAACCCTTCATGGAACCACTATGAAACAATTATTCTAATTGCGGAGATCACCGTCACTAATTGTGATTCTTTAAGTCTCCATAATTCATAATGCTAATCATAATCGCAAAGAACAACATCATAATTATTTAATCCTTCGCGAAACACCACTCATGTATCCCATCTTCATGAAGCTCATTCCGTTTCCATATTTTCATAAGTCATTAAATAAAAACAATTATTTATGATGCTTTCCATTCTCCAAAGTTTGGTCCCAAAAAGTTGGAAGACACTAGGAAATGACACCACCTTCAATACTGTTGTTTTCTTGAAAGATAAGATCTCTTCCCTTGTAAACTTCCTAATCTTCTACTAAGGATGACAAAAAACACAAACCGTACTCTATTTATAGCAAAGACTAGCCTTGGTTCTAATATATAGAATGCCTGCCAACAATTTAATTTAATAATACATTAAAAAGAAACAAAACACATACATAGGTCTGGTCCATCTCATGATTATCCACATTCCTGAAATGAATTACACATTTAATAAAAGTAGAAATCAATTATTTAATCATTCTTCTTTAAGATAAGTCAAACTCAAAACGATTAATTATTATCTTTAATTAATTAATAATTTTATCTTAATCCTTTTCTGAATTTCCTTGATATTCACATCCATTATAAATTTAAATAAATTAATAAATTTATTTAAAATTATCCTTGTAGATGAATGTACCTTGGAGGAAACATAGTGAATACCCATCTTAATCTATCCAACATGTATTATTATTGCATATTATTTTACTCTTATGACACGTGTCATACACAATTTAATGCCTACTATCAAAATGTGTACATCATAGATGATTAAACAAATCACATTATTTTTTTATCCATGTGTTATGCTTCAATGAACTTAGATTAACAACATGTAATATGAAATATGATGATCTTGATAATACACAAATATTAAAGTTTTAAATCTGTGTAATTTGGTACAAGTACATGGTGTATAGTTCTAACTACATAGTGTGCACTACCTTCACCATATATCCAAAGTAGATGCATAGGGACTCAGTGTGTGAGGAATAATTTGGAAATCATGGAGTACAAGGAATTCCCAATGGGCCACAGGCTGTGTTGGCTCTATGTTACATGGTTACTAGTCGTCTAAGATCTGTATGGGATACACGGCCCAACCCTAACCCAAAAGGGACTACATTATGTGTACAGTGGTCCACATGACTTGTATTCCAATAACTATGTTCCTATATTTCCCAGTCAACACATGTTGTAATAATTAACTACACCTTGGTTAATTAATGAACACGAGTTGAGTAATTTCCAAATTAAACCTGATGAATTGTACACAACTACACAGTGTGTAATTTTTATTACACGATGTGTAATGCTATGTTACCTAGACATAATTCTTGGAACCTCTGGATGAGTTCCTCGATTTAATTTTAATCATAAAATTAATCAATTATATTAAATCTACGAGAAACTATGGAGGATGAAAAATATATTTTAATTTACATTAAAATAAATATTAAATGTAAATTGAAAAACTAAATTATAAATACACAAATTACCAATGATTATGAAATAATTATAAATTTAAACATACCCTCTCTGATACTACTTGTTGGATTTGCGTGCAGTAGAAGCGTGTGGTGGTAGGTGATATATTAAAATTTATTTTCATAAATCATTTCCCAAAACCAATAGAGAGGATCTTGTATGTCATATTTATAATTAATTTAATTATATTAAAATACATGGTCTTAGGAACTTTCTTTGGTGATGATTGTTGATCATTCAAGAAGGTCCTTCCAGATTTTCTACATTGCCCTTGTGAGGATCCAAGGGTGGAATCCCTCTAGTGGTGATGCACATGTTCTTCAATGGTCTCTCAGCAATGCCACTAATTCTCTAGGTTCTAGTGCAGTGAATTGAATTTCTTGTGTTTTTATTCATTGATCAAACATTCTTTTATCTTCCAGAAATTCTACCTTGAGTATCTCATTCTTGAGGGGGAGAGAGGAGGAGGATTGTAAAGAGAATTTATTTTTTTCAACAATTATCTAATATAGAACATGGAATTGGCTTCAAATGAATTACACAATATATATAGGAATATATTTATAGAGGTGGGATTTTAGTTAAAAAATTTAATTCCATAACATCCATTTAATATAATTATAACCATTAATGAAATCCCATTCCACCTAATAGTAATAATAGTATAATTATTTTACGGTGTGCCAACATATGAAAATTGGAACCATTAATGCAATCCTATGCCACCTAATAATAATAATAGTATTATTATTTGTTGGTATTCATACTTTCGCAAAATTGGATAAATAATATTTACTAACTTGTAAATAATTATTTTATTACCAGACATGGTCTTGGTCCGTTCAAACTCCTCTTGAATTTTTTTTACACCGAATAAATATTTTATTATCTTATATAAAATTTTTATTCACAAACTAGTAACTAAATATTTATTAATTATTAATTAAAATAAATAAAAATATTTTTATTCACAATCTAGTGAATAAATATTTTATTTATTTATGCGATCAATATAACATGAATAAAATTATTCCTCTTTCTTGAGAATAATATTTATTCCATTAATTAAATTCAAACATAATTTAATCGAGACCACCAAAAAAACTCAGTGTGTGACCCTCTAGGAATCTTTCTTGTTGGAATTCGGTGCTCTTACCTAAAGTCCAAGATTACTATCTATAAACGGGTCATGGAACCCAAGAGAAATAACTTAATATCGTGATGAAGACAACCACATATGAACACTATCTATGTAATATAATCCCTTTTTCATAATATCTCATCAAAAATGGTGAATGATGGTTTCATCTACCTTTATTAAAGATACATCATTCTTTGACTTTTTGAAGTAAACTCATCATTACACCACGACCTTGGAAGTTTTGGTTAATATTATATTTCAATAAATGGGGTGAGATATCAACTTCCATAAATATGGAAGGGAAAATCTTTTTTTGAATTATCCATCAATAACATGTCATTCGCGATGAACCCAATGTACCCTACATCTCACCAACATATGGAATGATGGTTTTCATTATTAATTTTTTTTTCACATGTCATTCCATGCAATAATGATAATCTAAAAGTATAAATACCATCACACACACTTGTAGATAGAAATATCCAATGACACAAAAACATGTTGAATTCCTATTGGCAGGCCTGTTCTCATAATATCCCGTCCTGGAAATTACCAAGTGCAAAATTCATGAGAAGAAGTCTCATTTTCTTACGAGTACTCACACATTACATTTTATATACTATGTGTCCCATCACAGTATGTTATCCAACCATAGAACTATATTAAGAATATATTCATAGAACTTCAAGGTTATTATCATAGCAAGGAACTTTTATGACCTTATCAATGTGAAAAATACTCTAGGAAATTATTACATCATGGTCATGAAGAACAATGAACAATATATAATAATAATTTAATATTTAATACATCAAATATTCAATTAATCAAAGTACAAATAGTTGGTTCTAGGAAACAAACTCTAACATGGCACACCAAACCAAGGTATTGTTTTTCCAAGATGACCAAAACTATAGTTTTAGTTATTTAAAATGATAAAACATGTGTTTGACGGTTAAAAACACTGAAAACAATCCACAATTGATTTAAAATCATATGAAACCCATCTTAGAAATATTTTTTTGCGAGTATACTAAACCTTAATTCGACATGTGATATGCTATAATGTACTAAATAAGATTTTTTTTAAAAATGCCGGTCTTTAAAAATTTGTTCCGTATAGAGTGATTCAAAAAAATGAGATATGATTTCTATTAAATCATAGGAAAAAATAATATACTGATTATATAATTTTAGGAATAGATGGCATGTTCAACTGTGGAATCTTTTTCTCGAGATGACTAAAATTAGAGTATCAGTAATTTGAAAAATCAAAACAAGATTTTGACAATTAAAACCAAATAAAACAACATCCAGTTGATATGAAATATTAAGAATTCTTAATTATAATTAATATTTATGTGTGTGAGAAATCATTGCATCAATCCGATGTGTGATGTGCTTACACAGAATAAATAAATAGTTTTTAGAAATTGTAAGTATTCAAAAACATGTTCCATAGAGGGTGAGTTAGCCAAATGAGACCGAATTTCTATGAAATCATATAGAAAAAACTATAGAGTGAACTTTGAATTAGAATAATCGAAAAAATTCCAAACCGTGGTTTTGTTTTCCCAAGATGACCGAAAAAACAGTTTCAGTAATTTGATATTCTAAAACATGCATTTGACTATTAAAAATGTAGTAAACAATATCCTATTGAAATAAAATATTATAAATACTACCTAATAATTATTTTTTATGTGGGCGAGTAGAAGTCATATTAATTCGACATGTGATGGGATAGCACATAATAAATAATTAGATTTTAGAAAATTTAGGTCTTTAGAAATGTGTGCCACATAGGGAGAGATGGAAAAATAAGCTCATATTTCTATTAAATCATAGGAAAATAGTCATAGATTGATTTTTTTAATTTTAGGAATATACGGAGAGTCAAACCATAGTGTTGTTTGCTCGAGATGATCAAAAACATAATTTTTGTAATTTAAAACGCTAAAATGTATTTTTGACTATTAAAACCATATAAAACGATAATCAATTTATGTGAAATCTTATGAAACCTATATTAGAGTTATTTTTAAAATTTGTGACCAGACGTAACATCAGTCTAACATGTGATGTACTTGAACAAACTAAATAAGAAATTTTATGAAAATAAAATTATTTAAAAACATTTGCCATAGAAGGATAGAAGGGAAAATGAGCTCAGATTTCATTGAAATGACATGAATATAATCATAGATTTATTTTCAATTTTTAGTATTAGATGACGTGTAAAAAATAGGTGTAATTTTCTTGAGGGGACAAAAAATGAAGTTTTAGAAATTTAAGATGTTAAAAAATGTGTATCTGTATTAAAATCATAAAAAATGATATCTAATTGACATTAAATCTTATGAACGATTTCTTATACTTATTATTAATGTGTGTGAGTAGAATATGTGTCAATCCTACATGTTTTATGCTCGAATGGACTAAATAAGGAGATATTAGAAAATTTTATTCTTTAGAAACATTTTCCACAGTGGGTGAGACATTTAAATGACTTTAGAATTATGTAAAATAATACAATGAAAAACATAGATTTATTTTTGAATTATATGAATCGATGGAATTTGAAACAGAGGCTTCGTTTTCCCAAGATGACCAAAAAGATTGTTTTAGTAATTTAAAATGCTAAAATCTGTATTTAACTATTAAAAAAATAAAAAAATATAAAATTTATGTGAAATCATATGAAACATATCTTATAATTATTTTCTATGTGTTCGAGAAGATGATGCATCAATCATACGTGTGGTGTGATTGAACGGACTAAATCAAAATATTTTAGAAAATACTATTCTTTGAAAATGTGTGACATAGAGGGAGATCTGTCTAAATGAGATTGGACTATTTTTAAATCACAAGACAAAAAATTTTGATTGATTTTTGTGTTTTTGGAATAGGTAACGCATCAAAATGCGGTATTTTATTCCATAGGAAATCAAAAATGTAGTTTCATTAATTTAAAATGCTAAAACATGTGTTTGACTTTTGAAACTAGATAAAACTACATCCAATTGTTGTGGAATTTTATGAAAGATATCATATAATTATTTTGGACATGTGCGAGTAGATGACACATCAATCCGATGTTTGATGTGCTTGAACGGACTAAATTAAGAGTTATTAGAAAATGAGAGTCAAACGATTCCTTTTTAAAATAAGAAATAGAACCAATGATTATTAAATAATATATATTATTATAAATAATTAAAAAAAATTAAGTCAATGAAATTTAAAATTAAGACATCATCGATGCCTATGTGTACATAAGTTTCCTCGAGTCCCAAACCTTAGATCTCTCATAGTATTCCCATATCAACTGGCCCGTTCGAAAGGTTTTGGAGTGTGCTCAGCTATAGGTCCAGCTGAAATTCCCTCAGCTACATGTCCTGGTGTGATATCCACAGTATTGGGTATAATAGTAGATCTAGAACTGATCTCACATCCACTCGAGTGTTTTATAGGAAACTAGATGGTATCTGGATCTATGAAAGGAAAATTATTGAGTGGATGCCCCCAACTGGTGCCCCAATCTGAGGAATGTTTTACTATAGGAGGTGAAGATTTCATTGGGGTCATTATATCAAACTCATTGGTGTAACTGGTTCTCCATTCCAAATAATGGTGTGTGGGGAATGTCTCAAATTATGCCATGTATAATGAGGATGGTCCAATTGGTGGGTCTATAGTGGTGCCCCACTTCGAGAAGGGTGATTGGGGATTTTCGCAGATGATTCCCTGTATGATGAAGAAGTTATAGTCAGTGGATGTGTAGTGGTATATGAATCCATATGATAAGCGGAATGATGTGAATGACATTGACATGAAGGTTAGTCCTCATCGTTGCCCGATGGATAAAGTGTGGCCTAATTTTGAATCGATTGATGGCGAGGAGCACACACTAACGATAGAGATATGATCTCGACACTATTTATTTCACCTATCATTGAATAAAGAAATGAAATCAACTCATCAATAGTGAATACATCTCATGTCTTTGGTGTGATCATATCACAATCTTGATTGACCCCATCACCTTGAAAAACATTAAATAAAAGGTTAGAAAATTAATAATAAATAATTTATTGTAATAAATTTAAATTATCAAGGTATAATATGACCCTCCAAGACATGTGATAAATATTATGGTCACTTACATATAACAGATCAAGTACTCTATGTAGGGGTTGTGGTGAAGATGTCCTCCAAAAACCAGTTACAAAATACTTCACACATGAATCCAACAAGGATATACAAGGATCATGTATAATACCCCAATCTCAATACTATTTTCCTATAAGTCGAATAAAATGGACCTCTATAATCTTCCTTATTGGACCTAGAATAGGCTATCAATATATGAACTCTCTCATTACCCTATTAGGTTCAATACAATCAACAATATGAAAATGGATCAGTGGAACCAAGATATTAGAATGATGCATCCCCATCATACAATAATCTGGATGATATCCCATAATCTCACCTGTAGATAGGGTGTAACTAATCTACATAGAGAAATAAATTTGATCAGATATTAAACATATGAAACACAATTATATCAAAATTGATTCATTCATACCTCTTCAATGGTAAAACAATGAAAGAGAAGATGATAATATGAAATGTAATGTGCATGTCTATATAAATATGTCTTCGAATGGTTCCACCTATGAGTTGAATGTAACAAAACTTCAAAAATTATATAATTAGAATATGAGATTGGAAGAAAAATATGTATTGAACTTTTAAAGTACATGAGATAAAATGGTCCAATACACAATGCATCGAGTGGTATATCAGAGAACACCTGAGGTACAAGTGTAGGGATTCATATCCATACCCACACCTACAGTAAAAAACAAAAACCAACTATCTCCTACTCCTCCATGAGAGATTCCCTACACAGCTCTCTATATAGATATGCCTTCCATCCTGAACCCCAACAAAATTGTCCAACATCCTCCAAATCTCCAAGAAGAGGTAGGTGCATTAGATTAACCTGTAATACTAAGTGATCTGGAAATAAATTACCTCTAATAAATCTAAAAATTTATTTTCTTGTATATCACAATAATATCCCCTAATCCACATTTGGTCCAATGGGGCCAAAATGAGTGTCCATCCCAGACATTTGTAACCTACCACCTCTAAGGGTCCTTGGCACGTCTAGTAATGGTATGTTCAAATATCTTAATAAAATGTAATCCTAGTTATATAACATTAGAAATGTAACAACATATCTATCCATAGGAATACAAAATAATATAGAGACTTCTTGTAATGTAATCGTTAACTCCCCCTGAGGCATAAGAACTATATACATCTCTAGCCTCCATTTCTCAACCAAAGTCAAAACGAGTAAACTGTCAATGGGTATATACCCAGACATGCCCAACCCATTGAACCTTTACTGATGAAAAAAAGGTATGATAGGATCTGGTGGGATCTCTTGGTGAATTTTTTGGGCCCTGCCTCTTCCAATATCCTATCTTCACAAATATCACATAAATACTGTGATATGTGCTCACATTGTGTGATAAGAAGAGATGGATCATCGGGGCCTGGAGGTATCTATGTGGATTCTATCTATGTAAATTGATAAAGAAATGATAAACATATAAAAAATTTAAATAATATGTTTATTGAGTGGAATAAAAATTGTTATAATGGAAACTCTCCATCTAATAAACATTTATACTTGGAAAGTAAAACAATTTCAATAGTCAACGCATAGTAAAAAAAATCAAGTAGGTCCTGTTGATGAACCCTATATTTTATAATTCTAAATAATCTATATATAATTATGTCCCTCTTCCCTACACATTCACCATTATTGATCATCACTTTCTATTGAGTCCAATCCATTTATTTTTTCATGTGTGTATATTTCAGATGACCTTTTCAAAACAACCTCGATGGATTCAGAACAACAATTGTAAGACACATAGGGTTGTTTAATATTGATACATTTCCAATTGGGATACACTCTACATTGTATAAATTCTGAAATGTGTTGAGTGTATACATTGGATCGACATAACTCTCCCATGAGAGGTGAAGGTGAGCACATGATGCAATTATATGCGAGAAAGGAATCTTGGATGATTGTAAGTAACCACACTCACAAGTTCATATCTTAAAAAAAATGTCATCACCTGACCATCCTAAACATCTACAACATCAACTCGTCTTCCTATATAGTGAAAATGGAACAATTAATATGATTTATAACATGTTTTATTTACATCAAGCTTCTTTCAAAAACTTCTTGAGTATGGATGACCCTATATAAGTTTATTCTCAACATATTTTGATGAGTCAACAAAGTATTTGACAAATCCACAATATTTACCCAAAATAATACCCATGATTGGAAATTATATAACCCCCTTGAAGATTCTGTAAATTAATTCAGAAATATTTTTAGTCACATTCTCATATCTCAACCCTTCATCAAATGCCAACAACCATTTTTTATTGTGGCATGCGAATCATGTACTTGTAGACATCCTCATTTACTCCACTGATTTCTTTCAGTATTTTGATGAAAACCTGTTTTTTTGTTTATATTCTATAAATGAATGTGAGAAACATTTAAAAAATTTCACATTGATATAATATACACAAACATGCCGAATTTGAAGAAAATGTGATCCAATACCGAAGTTCATGATTTCTTTTTTCCTTGTTGTCATCATGAATTTTTTTATGTACATAACTATAAATATGTATCACACTGTAATGATGGTAGGCATGTGGGTAACCAACCATCATCTAAGATATTTATTAGATTGATGGAAATATTAAGATATGAAATAAGGCATACCCGAGGCTTATTAGTGAAATGAACACACATAAATGATTGCAACCAACTCCATGAGTCTGTATTCTCCTTAACTACTATTGAAAATTCTAGTAGAATGAGACATCTATTTCCATCATGAGTAGTAGAAATCAAGGGAACACCATTATAAATTCCATATAGAAAAGTTCCATCCACTTTTAGGAATTTTTTTCAGTTTTGGATTGATGTAATGCATGGATGGAATGTCCAGAATTTCCAATGATATTGGACTTTGTCTCCAAAGACGTGATTGTTCTCCACATGCTCCACAATTTCAAATTGATAAACAACCTAACTAGATTGAACCAATCACTTTATCTAAGAATTAATAACTTGAAAATACTTTTTCTAATAACCATAAACCTTATGAATACCTATATAATTTTCCATCCAATCCTTATTGCATGAGGTTTTATATCAATATTCACTCTCTATATGTTATTGTATTAACTCTACACAAACATCATGATTAACTCTGATCGTACCAATAATAACATAGAATATAAATGTTTCGTCATGGTTTCTATGTTATACAGTCATCCTTGGATTCAAAGAAGCGTGTGGTCAAGATTTTTTTTAATTTTCCAATAATTTTGATTTCAAACAATGGAATCTCAATCCGAATCTATATTGTATCACCAAACTATTTACATTTTATAAAAAATGATGACCTTGTAGACTCATCTATGATATCATGGTAATTTCAATTCACATGGTAATTATTTATAACTGTTTACAATGAATATTTTCTCTAAATTTTTCATCTAGCAGACAATTAATCATCATTCCTTCCAACATTTCTTTGCTGGAAAATACCTAGGAACTTGGTAATTGGTGTCACTAATTCTCAATAAAACTTAGGAACCACTTGTGTAATATAACTTGATGTTTTCACTGATCATTAAAGTTATATTTCTATATCACTGGATGAAATCATCTCATATTCTCTTTTGGATACATCCTCATCCTCATCCTCCAAATGACCAGTATTGGCATCATTGATCGCAACCATATGTGTATTATCTTCAAAAAAATATGTTGTAGGAATGTCCAAATATACTATCATATGAAAGATTGTATACTCTCTATGTGTATTTTCTTCACCATATCCAACATGAACAACTTTCTCAAATGTAAAAATTTACCCCTCAGCAAGTCCAGCATCGTTTGATTTGTATTGTTCAATTTGGGTGGTATCTTCAATTTTAATAACATCAATATACAATTACATCACACTAGTCCTTCAATGCTCTTGATATGTATCATAAGAAAGACTCAAATCATCTTCATTAACCAAATGATGATGCAAGTAATCTATATTATCCTATGTTTGAGTAAATCAAGAAATAATAGACGATATACACTGATTCCCAGCAAGCTTCAATCGATCATGAATTCAAATGTTAACTGCATTCATTATATCACATCCAGTAAGATTTATTAATCTTAAAGGACCACCAATACACAATATCACATTTTCATCATCTATTATTTCACATCCTTGATATAAAAATGAAGGCATCTGTTTTTCCATTTACCTAAAACTATTATTTAAAATTAAATTTCAAGTTAAATATATACACCGACATTTCATGAGATTAATATTAAAACATAAAACATTAAATATTTTTATTTTTATTTTAATTCCTCTAATCAATAGAGAAAAGTCAAAGTTGACAGAGACAATGGGCAATCGTGATGGATCAGAGAATAGTTTAGTAACATATTAAATACTTAGATATAATATTTTATTTACAATGTAATATTATATTAACATATATACAAAAGTTTATTTTATAGAATATAATATATTTATATATATACTATACAATTCAAATTTACCAAACAGTTTATTTAAATAACTTAAAATATTAACTTACAATTAACTTACTGATTAATATAATATTTTACAATGTAATAATATAATAATTATTAAATGACTAATTAATTAACAAATAATATAATTTATACAATGAAAGAATATATATATTAATTATGTTAAAATGATATAATAATAATATATTATTCGATTATTATAATAATATATTAATTTAAATTACATTAATAATTATAATGCAATTTTATATTAATATATATATCATACACTATAACAATATATTAATTTCATAATCACTAATTAATTTACTAATATATCTTATAAAATTAAATAATATACATATAGGAACAAGAATAAAATAATGAAATAATTCATATGAAAATATTCATGAAATATATATATATATAAACTATATTTCTATTTTATACAATGTAATATTATATATATATATACTATACAACACAATAATGAACAAATAAAAGTTAATTAAAACTAATAGATTCACCAATTAATATTTAAATTAAATAAAGATTTCAATTTTATTTTTCAAAACATTTATTTTATCATCACCTGTCATATTGAATTACATGATTTAATTTTTTATAAATTTAAATTAATTACAAAACTATTAATTTCACTAACATAAAATATAAAATAAAAATTAACTTACTAATTAATATATATGTTTACAACGAAATAATATGTAAATTACATAATTACTAATTAACTAACACATAATATGTTTTAATCATTGAAATAAATATTTTAATTAAAAATCTCTAATTAATTCAGTAATGTATTTTATATAATTAAATAATGAATATGGCTAACAAAATGAAATAATTCTTATGAAATAAAAATAATGCAATAAAATTACAAATCAAACCATAAAATTATAAAAATCATTGAATACTAACGATTTAATAAATTTTTTTTTATAAAATATAAACAATAAAATAGAAAATATAAAACACATTTCAATGAAATATTATAAAATTCCTAAATAAATTATATAACCCATAAAATAAAATTTTAAAAAACTAACATCATAATTAAAATAAATATTATTTCAATAAAATATAAAAAATATTAAATTAAATTTTAAAATTACCTGTTGTGGTTCTATGGATGGACCTTTGTGAATGGGGTATTTTGAAAGGGGATTTGTGAACAGGTATCGTGGATTGAACTCCCTGTCATTCGTGATGGGTAACCTTTGCACTATGGTTGAAGACACTGCCTTAGTGGCAGGGGGTTTCCAAAAATCACCATGGGTTGCATAAAATGGCATTGAAAAAGCATATCTACGTTTCATTAGAAAGTGGGATCTCTATTTGAGTATGCCAAACCAGAAATTTTACTATCCACATTCATGGGTTGCATAAAATTGTTTCAAAAAATAAGATCTACATATCTTCGAGAAGTGGGATTGAGTACATCGAACTAGAACTTAGATATGGTAGAAGTATTTAGTGTAAAATGATGATTATGGGAAGGATATCAATATGTGTAAGAGGAGATACATCTTCCTATGTGGATTTTAATGGAATAGGCATGTGGTGGTGGGGGTTGGGGGTGGGGGGTTGTAGAGAAGTTAAAGGCGCCTTATTATAAAACACCTTCCTCTTAGAATTTTTATGAAGGTGCTACATTTAAATGCGCCTTTAGTAGAATAATTTTAAAGAATACACTTTCCTGGAAAGATCCTTCTTCATAATATTTTTAGAATAAGGCACTTTTAAAATTTTTTCCTTCCAATAAAATAAATTTCAGAAGGTGCTCATTAGTAATGTGCCTTCTGAAATGAAATTTCATATAAGGTTTTTTCCGGATAAGAGAATTCGATTCCCTGCTGACCAAAAAAATGAATCCTTATATAGGGAAATTATTTCCCTTAAATAGTATTTATTTTCCATAATTTTATTATATATGTAAAAAACTCAGTCCTAGGATATTCCTTATAGCAAACATCCCACCTCTGTAGTATTCTGGGCTTGACATTCGAGTCTCCCAATTCCTTTATTAAATAACTCAATTATAAAAATTATCGGAGATGCTCTGGGAGGTTTTCTTTGTGTGGATGAGGGATATTAAACTCTAAAATGTTTCAAAACATCCTTTATTAGTGTGTAATATGATCAATCAGCTCTGATTCCATCTCGCATTCTTATCTGTATATGTGATGGATTCTTTTTGTGGCAACACATTTGGTTTTAGTCATCGCTACATTTCTGTGAGGTTTTCCATATGCAAGGTCATTCTGTTCATGTGTTCAAGCATTCCTCTTCTTCAAAAGGTAAATAAACTATTAGGGATGGGTTTTAAGATGAAGTATTTTTAAAGGTGGTGGTTAGTGCTCTTTCTCATAGTCCTTCAGGTCCAAGTGTTAGGTGTTTGATGTACATGCCAAGAAACATGAGAAGAAAAATAAACATCACAAAAATAATCTACTGAAAAGCTTTATATTATCATATATCATACATACTAAAATCCCAAAAATTTAAAGACTTTTTATTAATACTTAAAGTACTCCAAAACATGGTATCCACATAGAATTTATTAAATGAACAAAAAACAATGTTTAAATATTAAATATATTTAATATGAAATGAAATGGATGCATGGGGAATTCCTACTTCTCTAAAAAACCATACGAAGTTATTTTATTTTTTTCATTTCCAACACTCCCCTTCAAACCAAAAATTTCTTCATTATAAGAATCATTCTTAGTTGTTTGAATGCATATATCAGTAATTACTTTGTGAAAATATCATCATCATTTTCCGTAGAAAGGAAACAATCCAATTTTATTGTTTTATTCTTCACATGATATCTTAAAAAATGATATTAGGTATCAATGTTTTCTATTCTTCTATTCTATAACATATTTTTGGCTAATTTGAATACCAAATTATTATCCACCTATATGACAATGGATCCATCAAGTGGATGTTTCAGCTCTTTTAACTGATTTCTCAACAAAATTCCTTCACAAATAGTGGAAGATGATTCTACATACTCTAATTCACATGTGGATAGGGTGAAAACACTCTTATTCCTTAAATTCCATGTGAAATAAGTTGTTCTATGAAGGAATACATATCAGGTGGTTCTTTTTATTTTATATTTTCACCTAATCAATCACTATCTGAGTATCCAAATAGACTTTTTTCATCACTGTTTGGATAGGAAAAATAAAATTCTACTATTACTTTGACAAAGTTAAGGATTATTTTTGCGGAAGCCAGTGTGACTCTTTTGGTACATCCATGTACATTCGTAAAATACCAACATTGTAGACAACATCTAGCCTTTTGATTTTGAGGTACCTTAGGCTTCCAATCATTTTCTTGAACAAAGATGAGTCAATGTGTCACACCTTGATCCCAGAATGCCCTGAAGCCGGTGTGGAGTTTAAATAAAACATGGTGTGAATTTTTTTTAATAAAAAGAAATGATGAAAACACACACACACACATGTTCCACTAGAGAGTATCTTTTTTGTTTAGGTCCTGTATAATTAGATACAATTATTAAAATTCATTTAAAACTGAAGGAGGAAAGAATCTCCACAAATCTGCCACTAAATAGAAATACTATAATCCATCTAACCTGTAAATTAAAGTTAAAATGTTGGGTGATCATATGGTTGACCAGTAAGGGATTTTAAAAAATAATAAAATACTTAAATTGAAACCTCTTGAAAACCATCCTTTAAAATTATTTATAAAACATTTTCATAAGGAAATAATAACATAACCTTTGATCACAAAATACAAGTGAACATTTCAAGGAATACATCTAAGTTACAATGAAACAAGTTTCAAACATAAGAATTCTCATACGAATTATAGGGTGTGAATCATATAAAGTAAGAGTTATTATAACTTTAATAAATGTGATATGAAAAAGTGTAAGTACCATATTTAAAACTAGGAGTAATACATGATCATAGTTGCACATAAAATAATAACTTCAATTTCTTCCATTACTAACTATAAGTCGTAACTGGCTAATAAATTCTCTGAGTGCGGAATAAACATCATGCCATAAGCATTTACTTCTTCTGATACTCATAAGTACAGTCTCTTAACCATGGATATTATACTAGTCGAATATCCACTTGGTTAATTAATTGTCATAAACATAATGAGGTAATGTATAATGTGGGACAACATATCCATAACATCAAGGCCTCATGCCAAGACCATAAATAATCTTTTTTTCAAGGCCTTGTGCCAAGACTGTAGTTTGTCTAATGAGACCTACTGATGCACCGAGGGGCTATAGAGGGCCCCACCTAACACTTACTATGTACAATACATTCTTCATATTCCATGTAAGGTCGTATGTTCAAAGTTCCCCATACCACTTTGAATAATTTAATTCATAATTCCATAAAAGGTCATAAGAGTTTTAATTACATTCTTTAGAATTTACATATACATAGTGAGTCATGCATATAAGTGTTAATAACAATATTATCATTGCTATGGTAAAAATAATATGGTAGACAACACATGTGTCAGTAACTAAAGCACATTAAATACAAGTTTATCACATAAAATGACAATCCCTAAAATCCTTATTATGAATGTAAACATTTTATATTTCAGAATGCACAATTCTAAACTTAGGATAATTGTAATTCATATCTAAAACACATGATGATAAATTGGAATACTTAACAAAACAGATCTTAATGATTGAAAACACTTATTGTGGCATATTCAAGTGATTTAGAAAAATAAATAGATAATTTCATTCTTCTAAAAAAATATTAAGAGGGCATACACTAGGGTGACTATTGTTCATGTTTAAATGTGGGTTAAAAATTATATGAACAATAACCCGTGGTTTAATAAATCATTGAACATCTCCCAAACCTTATTAAATCACCAAAAATTGGTTTTTATGAAAACATAATTAGTTCATGATTAAATCCCAAAGGTATATATATATATACATATATCCATATATATAATCCAATTAAACAAAACAACTTTGAATACATACCATTTATATGAAAAGTATATTCTCAACAATAGAAAGACTTATGAACAAAGATATTTTGTTACATATTGAATATAAATAACTATATATAAATATAGTCACTATATTTGTGTATATGTATAGGTTTTGGAAAATGAACCTATTATGACCCTTAATTACCACATGTTCTTAAAAAACATTAATAATACATTGAATTTTAGTGTTAAAGGACATAAAAATGGTTAAAATATGTGAGTTATGTAAAATATAAAACTATATATAGGTATATATAACTGATATACAACGTATATAAATATGTTTTTCATGAGAAATATAATACCTCATGTTTAGAAATACTACATAAAACCAAAATCAAGAAGTCTTAGAATCAGGAATAATAGGGTTTGTATCTAAACCATAAGGTTATATATATATATGAGTATATATATATATATGTATGAATATACTTTCAACACAACAAAGAAAGACAACATAAATCACTTACCTGATTCAAATGAGGAGGGGAAGCTTGGGGAATCTCACTAGAGGCTTGAGAGAATATGAACACCCTTAGGGTTCAAATGAAAAATGTGATATAATATATAAACCATATATATTATATGTTTAATACAACTTGTGAGAAAAACTGAGACCTATTTTGTTTATAATTTTACTAAGGGTTCCAGTCATGTGGAAGATGGGAGACAATAGGGATCACCCGAGGTCATGGGTGTGGAAAAACGGTGAAAAGCAAGTGGAAGAAGCCACTGGTGTGGCACATGCAGTGGAAGAAGACGCCGCATGAGAGGTAAACTAGAAAAAATAATTGAGAGGATAGGATATAATTGAGATAGATCTAGTGGTGGAGGTGATTCCATGAATTTTAAAAGGAAATAATGGTTGATATCAGGGGGTAGATGAGATGGCTACAAGCGATTCATAGTTTTTTAAAAATGGATGAACGGTCCAGATTAGATCATAATAGATCGAATGGATAAGAATGAAATGTTTATTTTTAAAAGGCTCAGACAACTGATAATTTATTCATTATGGATTGAATGGAACACAAAACATGGAAAATATACCGAGGCTGTGGGGGTTCGATAGCAGAACTGATCAAACGGCTCAGATTACGCGCGACCTGATCTGATGGCCCAGATCTGATTCCAGCTGAAATCTATCATCCCACATCAAAACAAAGGGAGTATCTCACCTCCCTTATAACCCTGGAGCTCCTGGAATTCATCCAGAATACTCCCTCCCACTCCCAGAACCACCCCATACCAGGCTCTGCGGGTGTGCTCATGCACCCACCCACACCGTCATGTCACCCCGCACGGTGGTATGCTCTTGTTCCCTTGCACACACGCACCCCAATACACACTGGAGGATTACCATTAACCCTTGTGCATGTGTGACATGGAATGCACCCATGATCATAGCCCTGCTTCATTTCCAGGGGATGAGTGAGATGCCCACCAGGGCCTTGAGTGGCTGCCTAAATGGTGGCCCTCAGCTCGGTCGGGTACTCACCTATATTTTGGAAAAGTAAAAGTTATTTTTTATTAAATAAAAATAGGTTGTCATATACATATATATAGGTGTTTTAAAAAAAATAAAAATTATCTATTGTAACATAACAAAGTCCTAAAACCAATATTTTCCTTTGTTTTATAAACACTAAAGTTTCAAAACAAAATTTTATAAATTAAAATTTAATACATCATAATGTAAACCTTATACTAGTATTATAAAAATCAAAGAAATAGTGTTAATTAAAATCTTTTTTTTATAAATCTAGGGGTGAAACCATTTATAAATTTTTTTTTCAAAACATTTGAAATATATGTATAGATAAAATATTAAATATAACAATAGTTGTTATTTTCATTATTTCAAAGAACAATTTAAAATTTAAAATATGTTTCTTTGTACCAAAACCAAGTACATACTTCACTTGGTATTTATTTTAAAACCCAAGGGTTATGTAATATATATATATATAAAGAGTTTGTTAAAACGTATTTATATTTATAATTTCAAAGCACATTTTAAAAACATAGAAACACATTATACCAAGACACTTTAAATTAAACCACCAAAATACCCAACAACTATAAGGTCCTATAGCCATTGGAGACTCAACGGTCTCTTAAAGGAGGTAATGGTTAGGTTGTTTCCAAGGAATTATAAATACATGAATTAGGGTGTTCCACATTCAAAATTATTTGACGAAGATGGTGCTTATCATTACACTGATGCTCAGTACAGTTGTTATGGTTATGACTATATTGTTCTTCATGGTAACTGATCTGAAGGAAATTCACTATTATATTGGGATTTTTGTTATATTTGGTGGTATCCATATAGTTTTAATAGGTGTCTTGGTAGGTATTTTTGGTTAGTGTGGTTTTCATTTGATCTTACTGTCACGACCTGTCCCCCGGGGCCCGTGCTGTGACTACCCCAAGCCTGCCTTCTACAAGCTAGGGGCTGGCGACTAGCACTGAAGGAGTATTCCCTAAAGCTGGGAAGGCATTGCCTTTATAACCTGTAAACACACATGTCCAATCACACAACAAGATATGAAGTCAAAAAAACTGTATAATAAATAGTGCAAGTAGAGTAAGAAAAAGGGGCCAAAATACAAGCCCAACTGGAAAGTACAAAGAAAACTAGAAAGTACAAGACAACTGATAGGTGAAAAGAAGCTCCTTGATTGTCCACCATGAATCCTACCTGAAGGGTAGGTACATCTCACAAACGACCATCTCTATGGTTTTCCTCATCTAACATCCACCTCTGATCTACCTACAGTCTTGGTACTCTCATCCTTAGTCTGCGTTGTTCTTTGTCTGCACAAAACACAACGAAGTGCGGGCATATCCCATGTAGGGGTGACTGTAATGATACTCAGTTGGGACCCCGAGACCCTCATGTTCTCACAAATCCAAAGAGGATAAACCACAAAGCATGAAATCTAATGAAAACCCTACTTAGGTATATGCCCATACATATACCTAAGTTATCAATTATACCCATCTCAATCACGAGGAAACACATAGACCAAATCAAAATCCCAAAGCTCAAATGTTCCACAAAGGAAAGAGTACCATGTTAGTAAGCACCACTCAGGTATGAAACACAGTAGAATACCACCAAGGTATTACCACAAAGGAAATTACCACGCAGGTATAGACTCAGCTCACACCAGGTATAACTTACGGAACAATATTAGAGATGATTAGTTATAAATACTGAATCATTGTACTCCATTAAGAGGCTCTACTCTTGACCTACATAGAATCTCTACGAGATGACCCACACACGATTTATAGGAGCTGACCCACACAAGATTTCTAGGATCTGACCCACATAGGGCCACTAGGAGCTGACCCACACAGGATCGCTAGGAGCTGACCCACAAAGGATTGTTAGGAGCTGACCCACACAGGATCACTAGGAGCTGACCGACACAGGATCGCTAGGAGATGACCCACACATGATTGCTAGGATATGACACTCACAAGATTTCTAGGAGATTACCCACACAAGATCATAGGATTTGAGCCACACATGATCCCTAGGAGCAGACCCACACAGAATCGCTAGGATTTTACCCACATAGGATCGTTAGGAGCTGACCCACATAGGATCGCTAGGAGATCTTCTCATCAAAACCAACTAATGGGTCCCCGCACTAGGCTTTATCATCTCCAAGAGAGTCCATTACCCAGGCCACTAGTTTATACTCTAACTTCCACGATGTCCCACAAATAAGTATCTCAAAGGACCACCACATCATAGGGGTCTCAACGTAACAGATGGAGCATCAATCAGAAACCCAGTCTATGAGCTATTAGCCTTTTAGTCCTGAGGACTTGATTGAATTCATGCTTAATATAACATGACCATACCCCAAATTTATCCAAATATCTAGTGGTTTATACCAAAAGGACCGTCTCAATCCAAGGTTTCCAGTGTCGCAGATAGTTCGTCATTTCGACACGGTATGAGGGAGATATGTTGAATACAATATCCCACAATAATAATAATAACAACATTATTATTGGGTGTTTTGTGGACCCGAGCCACGAACTGAAATGTAATATTCAACCTTAGACTTAAATTGACCGTCTTAATGTCAGGATCATGTCGCTACTTACGGTAATCCATTCGGACGTCGCACACATGAGTTATGGATGGTTGAAGATTTAATAATAATAATATATTATTATTATTTGAGAATTTTGGGAAATTGATCCAAAAAACCAAAAAATAAATCCAATATTGGACTCATAATTTACGTCTCGAAGTCGGGGTCGTACTTCCACTGATGGCTCGTGAAACTGAGGTCGCACGAATAAGTTATGGTCAAAACACGGTTTTCCCAACAAGAATTAAAATAATAATATTTTAATAATATTATGAATATTTTGTTTTAAACCTTCCATATATTACATTGCATGTCCCTTTTTATTCAAGTTGAGTGCATCCCTCTTAATTGGCACCTTATATTCATTTTTAATATATCTATCAAAATATTTAAGTTTCTCTCTCCAATCTAATTCCATCATCATTCACAGTTTTTCATTCTTCTGCATGGCTAGACCGCCGCGACCACCTCCGGCTACCTGAGCCGCAACGCCTCCAGACTGCCACACCACCTGGATGCTGCCTCCCGGCTATCCTCTGCGACAACATGTCGCACCCTCTACCTCGCCCAGAGCCGCGCCCTGAACACACACTAGAAATCACACCACCACATCACACCTTTCATGGGACACCACATCTTCGTTCTAAACCCAAAAAATATAATGATCCCATATTCGTGATCCTCTGGTTGAGGGCTCCATGTCCATATGTCACGCTCAACAGAATATTACATTTCTAGTGCCAATAAATATTTGGCCGCCTCCTTCCACGAGCCATTGTGGCTTCATTCGAAGCCCGAAAAATTAAACGATCACGTATTTTAAATCCTTGCATCGAGGGCTTCATGTCCATATATCACGCTAAAAAAACTCTGTGTTTCCAATGCCAATAAATATTAGGCATTGAAGAACACACGAAGAACGCGCAAAGAATAAAAAGAAAGAGGATCATGGTTTATGTGCGGGACGATGGCCATGTTTGTTTGGCCATCGTCATCCCGAATTTAGGATATGAAGAATAAATAAAACAAATTCAAAAATATATAAAAAAACCCCTACCTCGATTGTTTGTTGGAGGTGGCGTGAGGAAGAAGACGAAGTTGATGAGATGGTGATGTCGGTGTTCGTTTCTCCCACAAGATGTTTCTGATCCCGGCATAAGCATCGTCCTCATTCTTGGATTTTGGAGGATGCTCTTCATTGTAGTGGATTTTCTTCGTTGAATAATCTCCTTCCAATTTATCCAGAGTTATCCATTTTTCCAACAATCCTCCAACCAAATGGTGACGTGCCAAATAATTTTATTAAATAAACTAATTGAGTTGGAATATCAATGGGAGGAAAACCAAGAGTTATCTCATATTAAAGGGGGAGTTCAAGGGTTGGGTGGTCCTCACCTTTAAATTTAAATTAGGGAGTTTTTATTTTGGTTGGTCCCCACCACTAAATATCAAATGGGAGGATTTAAAAATAAAATAAAAGTTGTTATTTATTTTTTTTATTCATTTAACTCTCCCACAAAATTCAAGGAAAATTAATTTCAACCTCAACCTACTGTGGTCATGGTGAAGGTATCCTTAAGCGAATATCGGCACTGTGAGTTCGACGGTGCCCTCAGATTTCAATTTCGAGCACCGGTTCAAAAGTTATATAACACCGCTCATGCGTTTACTGAAAGTAAACGAAAAAAAGTTTTGAAAAATTATAACAGTCACCATTGACCCGCTATGGTCAAGGTTAGGCTCTACCTAAGTGAAACATGCCCCTACTAACCCAACAATACTCTCAAATTTCCAATCCAAGTTACCATTTAAAATTTATGGATTTGACAATAAAATAATTTTCACTTAATTATTTTATTTACGGCCAAAAACTAACTTTCACTGGTGGCCCGCACTGGCCAATGTCAGTATCTTCCTAAAGAAATAATACCCTCAGAATTTCAGAGGTGGTATTGGATTTTTAATCTGAGTTACTATTTATGAGTTATAAGAATTTGGAAAATAAAATAATTTAATTATTTATTTTATTTACTCTTATGCCATTTTTTGTTTTCTCACAGGAGGCCCGCATAGACTAAAATTAAGTCGCACCTAGGGTAAAACCGCTATCCTAAACACAACGGTGCCCTCAGATTTATGATCCGATTTACCATTTAAGATTTATTCCACTTTTTCTTGAAAACTACTTACGCGCGCTAATTAAAACTCAACCAAACTTTGGTGGATCATTCTGGTCACTCCGAGCCTCGGAATCGTGCGCCGTCAGATATTTGGGTCTTGAAATAATTCCATATAATTTTTAAAAAAATTATATAGAATTTATAGGATATTACATTCTCCCCGCCTTAGGGATTTACGTCCTCAAAAGCCAAAACAAACTCAAAATAACCAAAAGAGGGTACTGAGCATAAATCTGAGCCTCCCACTCCAATGTGCTCTCCTGGAGGTTCCAATGCTGCTAGCGTATGTGCAACATAGTTATCGGCCACCCAAAAATGACCAGCTCCTGTCGATCTTCAATATCCACCGATCCTCTATAAACGTCACCCCATCATCAAAGTACAACTCAACATGGTCTATGATGTGAGATGGGTAATGCATGTATCTCCTCACATGGGATATATGAAAGAAGTCTTTCTCCCTCTCCAACTCCGGTGGAAGAGCCAAGTGGTATTCTACCTCACCTATCCTCTGAAGTATCAGAAAAGGACCAATAAAACTTGGTGATAACTTTCCACCTTATCCAAATATTTTTAGTCCCTATAAAGGAGAGACTTGCAAGAATATGTGGTTCTCCTCCTATAACTCCAATGGTTCCATATCTTGTCGTCATAAGACATCTTCCCACTCTGGGCAGTCTTCACTTGCTGACAAGTGAGACTTCATGATACAGACTCTACCACTGCTTTCTTGATATATAGCCACTAGTACTGACACCAGAGGTCCTGGAACATCTTCACCACACAAGGATGTACCACCAGAGGGGACATAAGGAACTCCCTCAACACCTCCTTCCAAAGCACCACTGGTATCATGGTACGTCCTCTGAAGAAGACAACATGCTCCCCACCTTCAGAAAATCCATCAGGTGCCTGCCCTGAGGATATCTAAACATGTCGAGCCTCGCAGTCAGCGTCCCCATGTTGTGCCTCCCTGGCTCGCTAAAGAAGTGGGGGAGTGACTATAAGATATTGAAGAAAATCTACTCCATCTCGATCCACAAAGGATATCTACAAAGCGTCTAACATCTCTATCGCCTCAATCAGCAGCTGCAGGCCAGACCTCCTGCTGAGTGCGTCTGCTACTATGTTCCCCTTCGGAGGAGTATAGACTATCTCAAAGTCATAGTCCAAGAAGAACTCAAGACACTACTATTTGGAACTGAAAACTCAAAAATGATGCTACCATGAGGGTGAGGTTGGCCAACTCATGAGTGATCAGCCGCACCCTCCAATGCAGGAGTTTATCTTGTGCTACCTGGGTTTCCTTTTTTGATGACCAAGGAAACCCCCATTCCAACATTGTAGATAAAAAAACTTTTTGCCTAATTCAGTGAATCTGAGTATGAACTGTGGATGTCCAATCCATGCCCAAACTAATATCATAATGCTTCGATGCTACCACCAAGAGGTTCCAACCGAAACTCTAGCCTCAAGGGTCAGATCACACCGTCGGTGTAAGTATGATTATCGAGTGTCCTCCCAAAGGTATCTCCAGATGTGAGGGTAAAGTCAACGGTTTAACTAGAAAATCAAGGTGTTGGACAAGATTCATGGAAGGAAGGAATGATTGGTGCCTATTTTTATTGATACGACGACTAGTAGTAGACAAAGACTGTACCATGAATCATTCCTAGAGCCCTTGGATTGCACTCATTGACCACATGTAGCTACTCCCTTCCCATATCCTACAACTCCCCGAGCTTGGTGGGGACCACATAGGGGTGTGGTTTGTAACATGTCAATGTGTACACAACCTCATGCTACTATCCTAGATTTGTTTCCACATCTGCAGCCCTGCAGATTCATCTATCCCTATCACATCCTCTTCCCAAAACATTTTACATGACCAAGTCTCTGATACTGATGCCAGTTTCCTGACTTCCCACTACTAACATTCACTGCCTGTATCTACTCAACCAAAGAGCATTCAACCACAAAAGTTCTCTCTAGAACCATAACATATGTAGAAATTCATAGAGGAATAGTGATGGATCAAATGTCCTTAAACACACCTCGCTCAAAAGTCTGAGCCCTGAACCACTGATCGTATCATATTAATCGAGTACCAGGAATGGTTGGTATTCCTCGACAAATACTAAGCTACCGACATATCGTCCTGATGAAGCTATAGAATCTTTAGAGAACTCTCATCCACCTCCACAAGGCATTCCTCTGCCGCCTGTGTGTCGGGATCGCCTCAGAACCTGAGGTGTATCTGATGCTGAATCATGAGGAAGGCACTAAGCCTATATGTGTCCTCTATCAGTACCACCAGTTGTAACTGCTAACCAACAAGCAGTGATATAGCCGAAACACTACTCGAATTTACTATCTCGGGTAATGTTCCACGTACCGAAGCCTCATCACTATGCAGAACATCCTCATGGTCACTAACTAAAAAAGTCTAGTAGCTAAGATCAAAATCTTCTCTACTAGTGTCTCAACTATGTGGAAAACTCTAGAAATTGCCTCTAGTAAGCCCTCAGCTATGTGGGAATATGTATCACCTTGAAACCTCATAGGCCACTCCTACTGGAACTCGTGAAATGCGCTCAGTCGGCATGCACCGTCTTCTAGTGCGGCTAGTGGCAACTGCTTCCCAATGGGTGGTGGTGTTGCTGGTACACCACCCGAAGGTTCCAACATAGTAAGAGGACACTGCACCGGAGCCTCGTCGCTCGGTGGGCTATCATCATGTACTCTCTCAGGAATCCTAGCTTGTTGTCTATATAGTGGAATACTAATAAGGAACAGATGTGACACTGTCATTTAGTTATACCTGGGGAGCTGACTCAAAGAAAACACTTGAAAACTTTTCAAAACACATATGTAATCAGTATTTTCGTGCACTGACATAGAAATCAGAAGTCAAGGTCCTGGTGTATGGATACATCGGCCGACGCACCACCACTAGATTCCCTAAACTAATAACCACACTCACTATACTTAACAATATTTCCGTTAAAAATATTAGAGTCATATGTTCTATGGTATAACCGACTCCTCTGATACCAATTTTTCATGACCCTTCCCCTAAGGCCCGTACCATGACTACCCCTAGACCGCCTTCCATAGGCTAGGGACTGACGACTATAACCAAAAAAGTATTCCCTAAAAATGCGAAGGAATTGACTTTATAACCTGTAAACACACATGTACAAGCACACAACAAGATACAAACTCGAGAAAACTATATAGTAAATAGTGCAAGTACAGTATGAAAATGGGGCCAGAATACAAGCCAAACAAAAAAGTACAAAGAAAATTGGAAAGTACAAGAGAACTAATAGGTGAAAAGAAGCTCCTCAATCATCCACCACAAATCCTACCTAAAGGGTATGTACATCTCACGAATGGCTGTCTCTGTAGTTCGCCTCATCTAACATCCACCACTGAGCTACCTCCAGTCCTAGTACTCTTGTCCTTAGTTAGCATTATCCATCATCTGCACCAAACACAACGAAGTGCGAGCATAGCTCATATAGGGGTGAGTATAACAATACTCAGTAGGGACCCCGAGACCCTGAAGGTCTCACAAATCCATAGAGGATAAACCACGAAGCATGAAATCTACTAACAAACCTACTTAGGTATATGCCCATACATATACCTATGTTATCAATTATAACTATCTAAATCATGAGGAAACACAGAGTCCAACTCAAAATCCCAAAGCTAAACTGTTCCATAAAGGAATGAGTACCACATTGGTAAGTACCACTCAGGTACACCACAAAGAAGAATACCACAAAGTTATTACCACAAAGGAAATTACCACGCATGTATAGACTCAGATCACGCCAGTTATGACTTATGGAACAGTAGTAGAGATGATTAGTTATAATTAATGAATCATTGTACTTCATTAAGAGGCTCTACTGATGACCTACAAAGAATCTCTAGGAGCTGACCAACATAGGATCACTGGGAGATAACCCACACAGGATCTCTCGGAGCTTACCCACATAGGATCGCTAGGATCTAACACACATAGGATTTCTAGGAGATGAACCACATTGGATCACTAGGAGATAACACTCACAGGATCGCTAGGAGCTGACCCACACATGATAGCTAGGAGATGACCCACGCAGGATCGCTAGGAGCTAACCCACACAAGATCGTAGGATCTTACCCACAAAAGATCACTAGGAGCTGACCCACACATGATCTCTAAGAGCTGTCCCAAACAGGATCGTTAGGAGCTAACCCACATAGGATCGCTAGGAGCTCTTCTCGTTATAGCCAGCTACTGGGTTCCCGCACTAGGCTTGCTCGTCTCCAAGAGAGTCTGTTTCCAAGCCACTGGTCAATACTCCAACCACCATGATGTCCCACGAAGAATTATCTCAAAGGACCACCACGTCATAGGGGTCTTGAGGTAACAGACAACACGTCAATCAGACGCCTGGTCTGTGAGTTATTAGCCTTTTAGTACCGAGGGCCCGGTTAGATTCGCGCTTGATCTAACCTAACTATACCCCAACTTTATCCAAAACACCAGGGGGTATAAAAAAAGGACCATCTCAATCCAAGGTTTCTGGTGCCACAGACGGTTCGTCATTTCAACACCAAATGAGAGAGATATGTCGAATACAAGATCTCACAAAAATAATAATATTATTATTATTGGGTGTTTTGTGGACCCGAGCCACAAACCAGAATTTAATATTCAACATTAGAGTTAAATCGATCCTCTTAATGTCAGGATCACATCACCACTTACGGTAAGTCATTCGGACGTCGCACACATGAGTTATGGATGGTCGAAGATTTAATAATAATAATATATTATTATTTGAGTGTTTCGAGTACCCAATCCAAAAAAATGAAAAAGAAATCCAAGATTGGACTCATTATTTACATCTCAAAGTCGGGGTCTTATTGCCACTGATGGCTTGTGAAACCGAGGTCGCATGAAGAAGTTACAGTCAAAACACGATTTTCCAAACAAAAATTAAAATAATAATATTTTAATATTATTATTAATATTTTGTTTTAAACCTTCCATGTATTACGTTGCATCACCCTTTTTATTCAAGTTGAGAACATCCCCCTTAATTGGCACCTTATATTCATTTTTAATATATCTATAAACATATTTAAGTTTCTCTCTCCAATCTAATTCCATCTTCATTCATGATTTTTCCTTCTTTCACACGGCCAGACCATCGCCACCACCTCCGACTACCCGAGCCACAATGCCACCAAACTGCCGCACCACCTTGACGCTGCCTCCTGACTATCCTCTGCCGCTGTACGTCGCACCATCTACCTCACCTGGAGCCGCACCATGAAAACACACTAGAAATCACACCGCCACATCACACCTTCCATGGGCTGCCACATCATCGTTCTAAACCAGAAAAATATAATGATCGCATATTTTCAATCCTTAGGTCAAGGGCTTCATGCCCATATGTCGCGCTCAACAGAATATTGTGTTTCCAACACCAATAAATATTTGGAAGCCTCCTTCTACGAGCTATTGCGACTTCGTTCCTAGTTCGAAAAATTAAAAGATCACATATTTTCGATCCTTGTATCGAGGGATTCATGTATATATATCACGCTCAACAAAAATCCGTGTTTCCAATGCCAATAAATGTTAGGCGGTGAAGAACGCATGAAGAACTCGCAAAGAATAAAAAGAAAAAGGAGCATGGTTTATGTGCGGGATGATGACCATGTTGGTTTGGCCATCATCATCCTAAATTAAGTATATGAAGAATCAATAAAAAAATTCAAACATATATAAAGAAAGCCTCTACCTCAATTTTCTGTTGGAGGTGGCTTGAGGAAGAAGACGAAGTCGATGATATGGTGACGTCAGCGTTCATTGCTCCCACAAGATGTTTCTGATTCAGGATCAAGCATCGTCCTTGTTCTATAATTTTATAGGATTCTCTTCGTTGTAGTGGATATTATTCATTGAATAATCTCCTTCAAAGTTCTCTAGAGCACTCCATTTTTCCAACAACCCTCCAACCAAATGGTGAAGTGCCAAAAAAGTTTATTAAATAAACTAATTGAGTTGGCACATCAATGGGAGGAAAACCAAGAGTTATCTCACATTAAAGGGGGAGTTCAAGGGTCGAGTGGTCCCCAAAATTGAATTTAAATTGGGGGGGGGGGTTTAGTTCAGGTGGTCCCCACCACTAAATATCAAATGGGAGGTTTTAAAATTAAAATAAAAGTTGTTCTTTATTTTATTTTTATTCTTTTATCTCTCCCATGAAATTAATGAAAAATAACTTTCACCCTTGACCTACTGCGGTCAAGGTGAAGGTCTCCTTAGGAGAATATCAGTGATGTGAGTTCAATGGTGCCCTCATATTTCAATTCCGAGCACTAGTTCAAAAGTTATATAACACTGCTCGCGCATTTACTGAACGTACCCGAAAAAAAGTTCGGCAAAATTATAACAGTCACCCTTGACCCACGCCGGTCGAGGTTAGGCTCTGCCTAAGTGAAAAACATCCCAAAAAACAGAATTATACTATCAAATTTCCAATCCAAGTTACCATTTAAATTTTATGGATTTTACAATAGAATAATTTTCACTTAATTATTTTATTTACGAAAAAAAACTAACTTTCACAGGTGGCCCACGCCGACCAATGTCAGTATCTTCCTAAAGAATGCATACGCTCACGAGTTCAGTGGTGGTCTTGGATTTTTAATCTGAGTTACCATTTTTGAGTTATAATCATTTTAAAAATAAAATAACTTATTTAATTATTTTATTTACGGTTATGCTATTTTTGGGTTTTCTCACTAGAGGCCCGCAACGACTAAAATGAATTCGCACCTAGGGTAAAACCGCCATCCTAAACGGAATGGTACCCTCATATTTCTGATCCAAGTTACCATTTAAGAGTTATTACACCTTTCCAGGAAAACTTCTTACGCGCGCTAATTAAAACTCAACCAAAATTTGATGGATCATTCTGGGAACTCCTGGCCTCAGTATCACGTGATGTTAGATTTTTCAGTCTTGAAATAATTCTATATAATTTTTAAAAAAATTATTTGTAATTTCCGGGACATTACACTTACTATAATGTAAACACTTTAGTGTTTTATAAAAGTGTCTTGTGTTTAGTTAGCATGTTTTGTTCGAATATCATTAAATAGAATAAAACCATAATATTATTATTACATGAGAAATAAGTTTTGGGGAATCACATTATCCCCCCCTTAAATGAATTGTTTCCTCATAATTCAAAAACTTTCATACAAAAACACCCCAAAACAGACACACATCACTCCCGAGGTCCCCGTTTTACTAGGTCCACAGACGTCAGAGCCATTCTGGGTACGTTATTCCAGTTAGATTGATCACTAGAACGTTCTTGAACTCCTCAATTATATTCTCCCAGATAAAATTCTCATAGCTTGAGTTAAACTCATGCCGAAAATAATAGGTCCTTGAAAGGGTGGCATGGGAGGTGTAGAGTTTGGAGATATCAGAATGAACATGGTTATGATAAACCAATCAGATGACTTGGTTTTCTAAAAACCTGATGTTGTAAAGCCTCCCATACCTACTAAAACTCAAGACATTGAACATATAGTCCATGTGGGGGTCGCCTGCCTCTATAGGTTCTCGAGACTTCTCTAGGGCGAGATAACCCTCAGATAGGGTGAAACACAAGAAGATGCCTTCATAGTAACTTCCTTTGTGTGCATAAAAAGAAAGTTGTACTTGTGAGATTAGGTATTAAATGTGACTTGGTCCATGATAAAGATGAAGGATATTTGAGTTGTAATACAATTAATAATGGAATTTATAGTTTAGATGTAGGTTCACAAATAGTAGCTATGTCTCTGAACATGACTCGACAATTATATGTTCTAGTAACTCAGTGGGGAGACACAAAAGGCTTGTTTCATTTACCATATGAAAATTTTAAGAAAAATTCTAATTATTAAAACAGAATCATGTTTTTAGTATTCTTCTAATTTTTAAGGGTTTTCTAAAGTAATCCTCTAATACCAACTGTCACACCTCAGCCCTGGACTGCCCTGAAGCCAGTTCCGAGTTTAAATAAAACATGGTGTGAAATTTTTTTATAAAAATAAATGATGAAAACACACACACATGTTCCACTATAGAGGATATTTTTGGTTTAGGTCCTGGATAATTAGATATAGTTATTTCAATTCCTTTAAAAATGAAGGAGAAAATAATCTCCATAAGGATTCCACTAAATAGAATAACTATAATGTACTAAACCTATAAAATTAATGTTAAAATGTAGGGTGAGCATAAAAATTCCTATTAAGGGTTTTAAAAAAATAAAATAATCTTTTTATGGAAGCTTCTTAAAAAAATTCATTTAAAATTATTTACAAAAAATTTTCATAAGAAAATCATAACATAACCATTGATCACAAAATAAAAGGGAACATTTCAAGTAATACAATAGAGTTACAATGAAACATGTTCCAAAAATAATCATGCTCATACTAATTATAGGCTATGAAACTTATAAAAAAAGAGTCATTCTAACTTTAATAAATGTGACATTCAAAAGTGTAAGTACCATATTTAAAATTGGGAGTAATACATGATCAGAGTTTCACATAAAATAATAACTTCAATTTCATTCATTAATAACTGTAAGTCGTAACTGGATAATAAATTCTACGAGTGCTGAATAAACATCATGGCATAAGCATTTAATTATTATGATACTCATAAGTACATGATCTTAACCATGGATATTCTACTAGTTAAATATCCACATGGTTAATTAATTATCATAAACATAATGAGGGAATGTATAATGCGGGAAAACATAACCATAACGTCAAGTCCTCGTGCCAGGACCATAAATAATCATTTTTTCAAAGCCTTGTGACAAGACTGTAGTTTTTCTCATGAGACCTACTGATGAACCGAGGGGATATAGAGGGCCCCACCCAACACTTACTTTTTCCAATACATTCCTCATATTCCAAGTAAGTTCATATGTTCAAAGTGTCACATACCACATTGAACATTTAATTTATCAATTCATATTATTTAAAGTGTCCCATACCACATTGAATATTTAATTAATAATTCCTTAAAAGTTCAAAAGTGTTTTAATTACATTGATTATCATTTACATATACATAGTGAGTCATTCATATAAGTGTTAATAACAATATTATGATGGCTATGATAACAAATGATATTGTAGAAAACACATGTGTCAATAACTAAAGGACATTAAATATAGGTTTATCACATAAAATGAAAATACCTAAAATCCTTATTATGAATGTAAAAATTTAATATTTAGTAATGCACAATTCTAAAATTAGGATAATTTTAATTAATATCTATAACACATGCTGATAAATGGAATATTTAACAACATAGAACATAATGATTGAAAACGCTTATTGTGGTAGATTCAAGTGCTTTAGAAAAATAAATAGATTATTTCATTATTCTAAAAAATATTAGGAGGGTATACACTAAGGTGACTATTGTTCTCTTTTAAATGTGGGTTAAAAATTATATGTACTATAACCCATGGTTTAATAAATCATTGAAAATATCACAAACATTATTAAATCACAAAAATCAGTTTTTATGAAAACATAATTAGTTCATGATTAAAACCCAAAGGTATATATATATATATATAGACATATAACTATATATATAATCCAATTAAACAAAAAAACTTTGAATACATACCATGTATAAGAAATGTATGTTCGCAGCATTAGAAATACTTATGAACAAAGATGGTTTGTTACATATTGAATATAGGTAAGTATGTATATATATACTCACTGTATTTGTGTATATGTATAGGTTTTGGAAAACGAACCTGTTATGACCCTTAATTACCACATGTTCTTAAAAAACATCAATTATACATTGAATATTAGTGTTAAAAGACTTAAAAATAGTTTGAATAGGTGAGTTATGTAAAATATATAACTATATATAGTTATATATAACAAATATACAAAGTATATAAATAAGTTTTTCATGAGAAATATAATCCCTCGGGTTTAAAAATACTACATAAACCCTAAATCTAGAAGTCATTAAATCGAGAATAAGAGGGTTTTTATCTAAACCTCAAGGTTATATATATATGAGTATATATATATATATGTATATAATTTGAACATAACAAAGAAAGACAACATAAATCCCTTACCTGATTTGAATGAGGAGGAGAGGCTCAAGGAAGCTCGCTGGAAGCTTGAGAGAAGATAAACACCCGTATAGTTCAAATTCAAAATGTGATATAATATATAAACCATATATATTATATGTTTAATACAACTTGTGAGAAAAACTGAGACCTACTCAGTTTATAATATGACTGAGGGTGCCAGTCCTGTGGAAGATGGGAGACAACAGGGCCACCCAAGGTCACTGGTGTGGAAAAATGGTGAAAAGCAAGAGGAAGTAGCCACCGGGGTGGTGCATGCGGAGGAACAAGATGCAGTGGGAGAGGAAAACTGGAAAAAATAAATGAATGGTTAGTATATTACCAAGATACATCCAATGGTGTAGGCAAGTCTGCTAATTTTAATAGGAAAGAACAGTTGGGATCATAGGGGGAGTAGATCAGAAAGCTATAGGTGATTTAGAGTTTTTTTTTTTAAACAGACGAATGATACAGATTATATCGCATTAGATTGAATGTCTTAGAGGGACATGGTGATTTTTAAAAGACTCAGATGATTGAGAATTATTTCTCAACGGATTGGACAGTGCACAAAAACGTAGTAGATATACCATAGCCGCGAGGGTTTTATAGCCAAACCAATCGACCAACTTAGTTCGTGCATGGCATTATCTGATGGCCCAGATCCGATATCGGAAAAAATCTGTCATCCCACATTGAAGATAAGGGAGTTTCTCACCTTCCTTATAACCCGGGAGCTCCAGGAATTCATCTAGAATACTCCCTTCCCCTCCTGGTATCGTCCCATACTAGGTTATGCAGGCGCACTCATAGACCCACCAACACCGACGTGCCACCCCGCATGGTGGTGCACTCTGGTTCCCTTGCACACACACATGCCCCTGCGCACTTGGGGATTTCTATGCACCCCTTTTCATGTGCGACATGGCACACAACCATGCTCATAGCCCTGGGCCATTTCCAGGGGATGAGTGAGATGCCCACCATGGCCTTGAGTGGATATCTAAAAGGTGGCCCTCAACTAGGTGGGTTACTCGCCGATATTTTGTCAAATAAAAAGTTATTTTTTGTTAAAAAATAGGTTTTAATATAATTATATATCGGTGTTTTCAAACAAATAAAAATTCTCTATTATAACTTAACGAAGTCCTAAAACCAATATTTTCCTTAGTTTTATAAACACTAAAGTTTCAAAACAAAAAGTTATAAACTGAAATTTAATACATCATAATGTAAAACATATACTAGTATAATAAAAATAAAAGATATAGTGTTAGTTAAATGGTTGTTTTTATACATCTAGGGATGAAAACATTTATAAAAGTTTTTTTTCAAAAAATTTGAAATATAAGTATAACTAAAATATTAAATACAACAATAGTTGTTATTTTCATTTGTTCAAAGCACAATTTCAAATTCAAAATATGTTTCTTTTTACCAAAACCAAGTACATACCTCTCTTGGTATTTCTTTTAAAAAACAAGGGTTCTGTAATATATATATATATATATAATGATTATGTTAAATCATATTTGTAGTTGTAATTTAAAAGCACATTTTAAACACTTAGAAGCTCATTATACCAAGAAACTTTAAATTAATCCACCAAAATCCCCAATGGCTATAAGGTCTTATAGCCATTAGAGACTCAATGTTCACCTAAAAGAGGCAATGGTTGGGTTGTTTCCAAGGATTTATAAATATATGAATTAGGGTGTTCCAATTTCAAGATTATTTGATGAAGATGGTTCTTATCATTCCACTGATTCTTAGTACAACTATTGTGGTTATGGATATATTTTTCTTCATGGTGACAGATCTGAAGGATATCCACAATTATGGTGAGAATTTTGTTATATTGGGTGGTATCCCTTTGGTTGTAATAGGTCTCTTGGTAGGTATTATTGGTTAGTATGGTTTTCCATTGATATTATTGTAATGTAAACACTTTAGTGTTTAATAAAAATGTCGTGTGTTTAGTTTTTAAGTTTTGTTTGGATAGCATTAAATAGAAAAAACAACCATAATTTTATTATTACATGAGAAATAATTTTTGGAGAATCACACAATGACTCTTCATTCTCTATATTTTGTTAGTTTTAAGCCCATTGTTATAGGCCTGTTTACAACATTACAATTTCCAATCTGGAAATTTTCAATAAATTCCATGGAATGATTCTTCTAAGATATATATATTCTTCCATGTTGTTTCTTAACTTCTATTCCCTGAAAAAAAAAATACACGAGACCTATGTCAGCCATATCAAAATCCTTAAACATGTCCTCCTTGTATTCATCAAACATTAGTCAGTTGTTCCATATAACAAGTAAGTCATCAACATATAGTCATGATATAATCATATCAACCTGAGAAATCTTCTTGTTTAAACTGGATGCTCATATAGAAATTGAGATAATCTGTTCTCTTTAATATAATTATTGATGCATATACTCCAAGCATGTGGAGATTACTTCAACCCGTAGAGATATTTCTTCAATAGATACACCTTATGTTCCCCCCCTTTCACAACAGAGCCTTCAGGATGGTCAATATATACCTATTATTATAGAATTCAATTTAGGAATTCATATTTCACATATATTAGGTAATCATCCAATTGTGATGGAAAATAAAGAAGATCATCATCCTTATAGTTTTGAGATGAGCAACAGAAGTGAAGAATTCTTCATATTCCACCCCATACTTCTATTTATAGCCATTTCTATTTCCTTGTAGCGATCGACCTCTCCATCAAAATGTTTCTTGATCTTGTACACCGATTTGATGCTAATAGTTTTTTGGCTATTAGGAAGTGTAGTTATCTCCCATGTGTCATTTTTCACTATATCATGAATTTATTCTTTCATAGGGAATCTCTAGCATTATTATCTTATGGATTCCTCAAATGTCATAGGGTTATGATATACACACAGGTAGAAAAGATTTACCTCTTTAGTTTTCTCATAGATTTCACTTAAGTCTTTTTATAGGCACCATGGATGTGGAGGATCTGGTCATGTTTTTGAATTTATGGATTTCTTTTTCGAGTGATAGAATATACTCATATACTTCTGGGTACTAAGGATGTTCCCAAGGAAGGTGTTGCAATCGTTTCCTATTGATGATCAAGAATTTCTTCATGATATTCTATATCGATTGGAATATCTTTTTTCAATTATTAATCATTACATTTCCAAGATTCTTCCTCACTACATATCACATCTCTACTCACAAATACTTTATTTGTCAGTGGAATGTAGAGATTTTAGGCATTATAAACTTTATTATAACCGATGAAGATGATCTTTTTCAACGATCATCAAGCTTCCTTCTTCATTCTTCTGGAACATGAGTGTAGGTGACCCACCCAAATATTTTTGGTGTGCCACACTTGGTTTGTAGCTTCTCTATTCCTCTCGTAGTTTCAAATTTCTGACTCTCTTGGTTGGAAACTGATTGAGTGGGTAGGCAATACATGCAACTGCCTCTTCATAGAAGCTCTTTGGAAAGCCTTTCTCCTTCATCATTGTCATTTTCTTGTCGAGGTTTTTGTAGTTATTTAATTCTACAATTCCATTATGTTGTGGCATGTAGGATAAAATTTATTGCTTCTTGATGCCTTGTTCCCTATAGAAATCCGGAAATGCATTTGATGTGTATTCTCTACCTCTTTCATATCTAAGTACATTGATTTTATGACCACTTTAAACTTCAACATGGTCTTTGAAAAATTTAGAGATAGTAAATGTGGAAGATTTATCTTTTATTAAATACACCCAATGTTTTTTGCTGAAATCATCAATGAGGGCAATAAAGTACTTATTACCTCCATGTGAGGGTGCATGGAGTGGTTCACAAATATTTGTGTGAACCAACAGAAGTGGTTCCTTTTCGCTTCTGGAAAATCCACTTGGGATGGAATTACATTGTTTCTTACTGAGGGTAAATTCCTCATACACATTATTTGGGACTTCAATTTCAAGTAATCCATGAACTATGATTAATGAAGATAAGAGTTTAAGGACACTGAAATTGAGATTCCCAAAGCTAATATATCATCTCCATGAGTCATTATTCATGAGTCCAAATAGACACCCTTCAACCTTTATGTTAATATAAAATGAAAACATGTGATTATTATCCATTTGGACTTGATCAAAATGTCTCTCATGAGAATCTATTATATAGAGAGAATATTTATCCATGTTTATGACATACCACTTCTCAAGGAGTTGGTCGATATAGATGATACTGTTTTTCATGTTTGGTACATAATACACATTAGAAATTTAATTCAACTCGCCAATCTTCTAACATATTTTAATTTTTCCTTTCCCAATAATGGTTACCTTTGATGAGTCACCAAATATCATGTTTCCATGATCTTATTTTGTAAAGAACTAAAAATTCCGTATTTTTTTAATTATATTGAATTATTACAAGTCCTTGAAAATTGATGGCATGTGATTCTGAGGCCCAGAGAACCTAGAACAAAATTTTGAACTTTTTTTAAGATATATTCAGTAAACATGCATGTTGGGATTTTTATCTTTTGAACCAGTACTCAGATTAAAAATATGAGGGCACCGTTGAATTTGAAGTGGCAAGATTCACTTAGGTGAAGCTGAACTTCGACTGGAAAGGGTCGACCAAAGAAGTTATTTTTTGGAATTTTAGGAAAAATAAAAAAAAACTAAATAAGTTATTTTATTATTTATGCTACAGTTGAGTGTCAGATGGTGGGACCTTAGTGTAACATCTAGGTTCAATTGAGGGTCTTTTAAATGACTCAAACCTCACATTGTGTAACCGCAATACTCATGGATTAATAGGTTCATTAATTAGGATTCATTAATGGATCATATTAATGAACCAATTTGGAGGTTAAAGTTCTTTTTATTTAATCAAATTGTTGGTGTGGATTTCAGAAACCCATGGGAGGACTCTTGATGATGTTCTGGCGGCGTCATCCTCTAATGAAGAATGGAGATTCAATGACACCATTGAGGAATCGATCTAGAGATTGACGAATGTCGATGAACACCTTCTAACGCAGACCCTTCTTACTCATCCTCATCATCTTACAATGAGTTCAAGGTAAGGTTTTTATGGTTAAACTAGGAGTTTATTGATTATTTAATTCCTTTCCATGTTATAACGCTAACGTAGAGGGCGCTGGATGAACAGAACAAGGCATAGACCCTCTGCCAATCTCAGTTTGATGCGTTCTTCATGGGTGACCAAGAAATACAATGACAATGAAAAAACAAGGGTCGTGTAGTGTAGGAGGAATCTCAGGAGGCCTGTAGTCATAGAAAAGAAGAAAATTGAACCATCGGAGCTTCACTAGTGGCCTGTAGAAGCACTGCTGGCATGGCGGTGCTGGTGACCGATGACAGCGGTCAGCTCCCGTCGGCTGTGTGAGGACGATAGTGCCCAAAGGCACAACGACGGATAGGGGAAGACAAACTTCTTAGGCCATGTTGATGGAGGTCTGCATGCCACAATGGAGGCATTGTAGCTTCGAGCCGTGGTGGAGGGAGGACCCTCACAAGTAGTTCTAGCTTGTTGACCGGTCCATGCGGACCGCTCAGATGGAGGGGTTCCAACATGGTGTCACTGATTGAGGAGGACGAATAGAATCATCCATTCAGGGAGGAATACCATGCCCATCCAGCAAGCCGTGTCAGTGGCCCAATGACCTGGGCTTGACTTAGCCGAACCTGGTAGGGTCCAGCCAGTTTAGGATGGGCCCATCGGGCCGGGTCGGGTCGTGTAGATCTGGGCGGGTCAGGCCTGAACCGAACCATTTTTTACCTCGTTTCTCTTTAAGGGCCATATCTTCTAAACCATACATACTTTTGATGAATAGTGTGCGATGCTAGAATCCTTAGTACAAGTCGGTCCTTTTGATATACTTCAATTAGATTTTGGAGAAAATTTGATTATGGCCGGGTTGGATCAAACACAAATATAACTAGGCCCTCAGTACTAAAATGCATATAACTTACAGACCAGGTATCCGATTGAGATACCATCTATTATGTTGGAACCCTTATGAAATGGAAGTTATTTGAATAACTTCTTCATGAGACTTCGTGGAAGTTAATGTATGACCAATATCTTGATGAAGGGATCCTCCCAGAATCAAGCGTGCTAAGTGCGGGACTCCAGTTGCAGGATGTGATGTGATGAAGCACCTAGTGATCCTCTGTGGGTTAGTAGTTAGGGATACTCATTGGGTCAGAACCTAGTGACCCTCTATGGGTCATCACTTAGAGATCCTATGTGTGTGATCACATAGAGATCCGCCGTGGGTTAGAACCTAGCGATCCTCTGTGGGTTCGCACCTATAAACCTTGTGAGGTATAGAAGAAAAGGTCTCTTTACATAATAAGATGATATAGATTTATGACTAATAATCTTTATTCATGTTCTTTAAGTTGTATACATTGCGTGAGTTGTCTTTTACTTCGTCCTTTGTGATTGAGATCATGCTTTTTGGTTTTTCCATTGTGGAATTCTGGGAGACATTCGGGGGTCTCGGGGTCCCTACTGGGTATCGTTATACTCACCCCTCTATGGGCCTCACCCACACCTTGTTGTGTTATGTGCAGACGATGGATATCTTTGACTAAGTTTTGGGAGTTAGGAAATGATGGTGTACAAAGGTGACTGGTTTACATGGAGAGTCGCAGTGAAAAACTGTACCTACCCTTCAGGTAGGATCCTTGGCAGATGACCTCGGGAGTTGTTTTTCCATTTTAATGTACTTTATAATATTTTGGTTTGTATACAAGACCATTCAGCTTTAGTTCACCTTTTTTACTTTCATCAGTTAAACTACGTGGTTTTATTTTGTCATGTACCTAGTTTGTGTGTGTATAGGTTTAAATCCAATTCCTTCCCTTTTTGGGATATTCCTTTCTTGTGCTAGTTGCCAACCCCTAACCTATTAAAGGTGGGCTTGGGGTAGTCATGACACTGGCCCTAGGGGATGGGTCATGACAATGTGGTATCAGAGGGCGGTCAATTATACCATAAGTAATAAGAGTCTATGTTTTCAATGGAGAAATAGTTTTATGTGTCTTGAGTTCGGGTTTTAGTTTGGGGTGTCCAGTGTTGGTGATAAGTCTAACATATCCATACAATAGGACCCTAAATTCTGATTTCTGACTCGGTACACGAAAATATTGTTTTTTTATGTTTTGAAAATTTTGTTTTACTTTTTATCTTTTTGAGTCAGCTCACTAGGTATAGCTTATTGACTATGGAACATCTGTTTCTTTACAAGATGTCACTGCGTAGATAGCCAGCCCGAATTCCAGTGAGAGATCCCAATGACAGTCCACCGAGGGATGAGGCATCGGTGCAGGGACCTCTTACTATGATAGCACCTTTAGGTGGCACACCAGAAGCACCACCCACCTAGGGTAGTAGCTTCCACCAGCCCTACCCACATACCATGCACACCGATTGAGTGTGTTGCACGAGTTGTAGAGAAAGAGGCCTCTGAGGTTTCGAGGTATGATAGATCTGCAGGCAGTTGAGGACTGGTTGGAGGCTGTGACTAGAGTTTTCCGCCTAGTTGGGACACCTATAGACCAAATGGTGATCATAGCTGCTAGTCTCTTCCCCAACACAGTAGGGAGATGGTGGAGCCTGACACTCCAGTTTCACAATGAGGTGACCCTCACATGGTTGGACATCGAGGGCCTCTTCAGGGAAGAGTTCGTTCCAATGACACTACTCTCTATGCGTATTCAGAATCTCATTCACATACAACATGGAATCCTAAAAGTAGCCCAGTACTTAGTGAGATTCACTGACCTCTCTCGCTACTCCACCAATATGGTATGTGACCCATTATTCAAGGCCTAGACCTTTGATCAGGGTCTCCAATGGGAGATTAGAGTGTTTATGATATCTCTCAACATCCCGACGCAGGCTGGAGTGATAAAGCGAGCACTTTTGGTGGAGAGATTCCTTAACGAGTAGGCACTGACAAAGAGAGTTAACACCGGACAACATGCACCCAATTAATCTATAGAAATTAGTAGGAAAATGATGAAAAGGACCAAATAGGCCAGACATTCCAGAGGATGACCCCAGGACAAAACGTCATAGATGCACATCTGAGGACTAGAGTCAATTACTCCTATAGTGGACAGGGGCACATGACATGAGACTGTCTGACTCCCCTCATGGAAGATTATTATATGGTCGATGGACTTCCAATACAATGATAGAGGTTCAAGCGTGGAGGTCTATAGGGTGGCAGACATGGCATAGGAGCAGGCCGTGAAATAGGCGGTGGCCGACGATTTGAGGTTCTTCCGCCACTACCTCCAGGTTGTCCACCTTGACCACAAAGAGTAGGTGGACATGGATGAGATCATCTATAGGTAGTTGAGGCCTATGAATAGAAAACTCCAGAGATGATTTGAGGTATGATCTGTGTCTAATCCACCCTAGCTTCAGTTCTTATAGATAATGGTTTTATTCACTCTTTTGTTTCCATGAATCTCGTTTGGAGCTCAGAGATTCTGATGGAGTATTTGGCTCGATCCTTATGATTAGAGACTCCTATGGGAGAGGATTCAATGATTACGCACTGGTGCATGTATTTTCAGCTCACTCCAGAAGGTGAGATCTTTGGCTGGGATCTCCTAGTAGCAGTGTCGAGGCCTTACGACGTTATCTTTGGTATTGACTGGCTATCCACAGTTCATGATCAGATTAAAAGTTTTAGGTGCAAAGTGCAGTGTGTCTGTGAGTATGTGACCATGTTTTCCTTCACCAGTGAGAAGGAAACCTTTGCAAGACATGATGGACTTTCTTAGAGGAGGGTGAAACCGATCTCTCATCAGTTTTCTAGCCCCACCCTCTGTGAGTAGACGAGATGAGTCTGAGGTATCCTATTGTGGTGGACCAGTATTCAAATGTCTTTCCTGATGATGTTCTAGGGATACCTCCTCATAGAGAGGTAGATTTATACATTGACCTATACCTTGGGACTACACCGATATCTATACCAGAATATCGGATGGCTCCCGCAGAGCTTCGTGAGTTGAGGGTACAACTAGAGTAATTGAAGGGGAAGGGGCTCATAAGGCCCAGTGTTTCTCCATGGGTAGCCCCAATTTTGTTCACCAAGAAGGAAGACAAGAGTTTGAGGCTTTGTGTGGACTATCGATGCCTGAACTAGGTGACCATGAAAACCAAGTATCCACTCTTGAGGATTGATGGTCTCTTTGATCAACTGAAGGGAGCTCGAGGGTTTTCAAAGATAGACCTCAGATCATGCTATCATCATCTCAGGGAATGATATGAGGAAGTACCAAAGACGGACATCAAATGCTAGTATGGAAACTATGAGTTCATGGTGAGGCCTTTTGGAATGGAAGATGCCCCATCAGTGTTCATGGGACTCATGAACAAGATCTTCCAACCTTATATATATCACTTCATGGTGGTCTTCATTGATGACATATTTGTGTATTCAACATCGGAGGAGGATCACTCCACTCATCTGTAGATAGTTCTGAATACACTCCGAGAGAACAATATTTATGGTAAGCTCTCGAAGTGATAGTTCTGGATATGGGAGGTCTACTTTCTAGGACACATTATGTCAGAGGGTGGAGTTGCAGTGGATCCAGCAAAGACAGAGGAAATTCTTGCTTGGGAGCCACCGGGGATTGTGACCAAGGTGCGAAGTTTCCTAAGGTTGGATGGGTACAACCAGCGATTAGTACATGAATTTTCTACAGTAGATGAACCCTTGTTTTCTTTTACAAAGAAGGGAAAACTGTTAATTTGGATAGAGAGATGCCAGCAGAGTTTCTAGGATCTAAGGAGGATACTGACGAGTGCCCACATCATGAGGATACTAGAAGAGGGAGTTGGGTATGTAGTCTATTACAATGCATCAGGGAGCATATTGGGATGTGTCCTGATGTAAGAGAAAGCGGTGATCACCTATGGCTCACGAAAGCTGAGGAAACATGAGTAGAACTATGCTACCCATGACCTTCATTTAGCAGCAGTGGTCTTTGCCTTGAATATGTGGAAGAACTACTTGATGGGTGAACGATTTAATATCTACTTCGATCACAAGATTCTCAGGTATATCTTCTCACATAAATACCTAAACCTGAGATAACAATGATGGATGGAGTTCCTATAAGATTATGACTTTGATATTTTCTACACTCCTAGGAAGGAGAACATGGTGGAAGAAACACCCAGCCAGAGCTCTGTTTTACATTTGGTGAGTGAGGTGATAGATCAGCTAGTCGCATTGTAGTTATCCTTAATGGATACTGATGGAGAATCTTACCTCCAGTCTATGATATTAACTCCCCCAGTCCTTCAGCAAGTCAGGGTGACACTTCTTGGGGGCATTTACTGCGAGACCCGACGTGCTCAGATATCCTCAAGAAAAGCTCCTAAAGGATTTTTTGAAGGTGGTTAACACATCATACTTTTTAGAGGATGCACCATGGTAATGGTGATGCTATGAGGGGATGTGTTGAGGGAGTTCCACACATCCCCTTCGGAGGTACATCTAGGTGTGGTGAAGATTTATGAGGACCTTCAGCATCAGTATTGGTGGCCAAGGATGAAGAAAGAAATGGCAGAGTTTGTTTCATGATGACTCACTTGTCAGCAAGTGAAGGTCGAGCACCAGGTCCTAATAGGTTTGGCTCATCCACTCAATGTACCAGAGTGGAAATGGGATGGTATTTCCATGGACTTTGTGATAGGGATACCACATACGTCTAGGGGCCACGATTCCATCTGGGTGATCGTTGACTGACTCACCAAGTCGGCCCATTTCCTACCCATATGAGAGTAGGTTTCAGTATAAGTCTTGGGATGCCTCTATATATATTAGATAGTATGGATTCATGAGGTTCCATTAATGATCGTTTCAGATTGTGATTATCATTTTACATCCCGGTTGTGGAGGGGATTAGATTAGGTTTTGAAGACTCAACTATGCTTGAGCCCTGCCTTTCACCCTCAAACAAATGGTTAGATGAAGTAGACCATACAAACACTTGAGGACATGATCTGTGCTTGCTTTCTTGATTTTGGCCATAGTTGGGAGGATCACTTGCCCTTGGAGGAGTTCGCATATAACCACAACTACCACTACACCATTGTCATGGCACCATTTGAGGCCTTGTACAGGTTACCATGTAGATCAAATCTATGCTGGACAGACCCAGGGGAGTCCACCCTTATAGGTCCAGAGTTTGTACAGGCTATCACATTGAAGGTTTAGATCATCCAGGTGAAGATGAAGACTGCACAGAGTAGGTATAAGTCTTATGATGATAGGAGACAAATACCCTTGGAGTTTGATAAGGGCTGTCATGTTTTCCTTAGAGACTCAACTTGATGAGGGTTTTAGAGATTGGGTTGGGGTGGAATGCAATCTCCAAGGATCATCAGACCTTTTCAGATTATCATCAGTGTTGGAGAGGTGTTTTACTACCTATCTCTTCCCCCATAGATGCACAGAGTGCATAATATTTTCCACTTGTTGCAGTTGAGGAGGTACGTGCATGATCCATCGCACATTATCAACTAGGGTGAGATAGACCTTGATGATGGGGAAAAATTCACAGAGTTCCCAGTGAAGATAGAGGATTTACATGAGTGGGTCCTTTTTGGATGGTTGATCCCTCTGGTGTGAGTTCTGTGGTAGCATGAGAACCTCTAGGAAATAACATGGGAGTATGAGGCTTAGATTCATGCTCAGTACCCCCATTTGTTTTCTTAGCCTTTGTTGGGGATTTCAGGGATGTAAATCCCTAGGATGGGTGGGGAGAATGTAAAGACCCATAAATTATTTATTATTATTATTTAATTATATGGGATTATTACAAGTCAGCAAAAATTGACGACACATGATTTTGTTTCCCAGAGAACCCGAAATAGAATTGTGAACCGTTTTAAGGTATGTTCAATAAATGTGCGAGAAGATATTTTTATCATTTGAACTAGTGCTGGGATTGAAAATATGAGGGAACCATTGAATTCACTGCACCAATATTTGCTTAGTTGAAGCTTAAAATTGACTGGTACTGGTCAGACGAAAAAGTTAATTTTTGTACTTTTTGGAAAAATAATAAAATAACTAAATAAGTTATTTTATTTTTTCTGAAATAGTTGAGAAGTGGACGATGGGACTACAGTGTAACATCAGGATTCCATTGATGGTCTTTTAAATAACTTGAACCTCTCATTGTGTAACCAAAACACTTGGGGTTTAATAGATTAATTAATTAGGATTCACTAACGAATCACATTAATGAACCAATGTGGAGGTTATATATCCTTTTATTTAATCAAATCATTGGCATGGGTTTTGGGAACCCATGGGAGGACCCTTGATGAAATGATGGCAACATAATCCTCCAAAAAGAATGGATATTTTATGATGCCATTAAGGATTCGATCCAGAGATTGACAAACGCTGACGAACACCTTTGAACGTGAACCCTTCTTCCTCATCCGCAGTGTATTCCAATGATTTCAAGGTAGGGGTTTTGTTGTTAAACTAGGTTTTTGTGGATTATTGAATTCCTTTCCATGTTATAACACTATTTTGGAGGGCATGAGCCAAACCGAACAAGGCATGGATCATCTTCTGATCTTGGGTTGATGTGTTTTTCTTGGGAGACTGAGAAATAAAGTGACAAGGAGAAACCGAGGGACCCGCAATGTAGGCGGCATATAGGGAGGGATGTAGGCGTAGATGGGAAGAAAATCAAACTACCAAATCTTCATCAGTATTCCACAGAAGCACCATTGATGAATGGCAGAGGCGGCCGACGGTAGTGACCGACTCCCATCGACCACGAGAGGACGACAGTGACCAAAGGCACCACGGTGGACAGGGGAGGCCAGCCTTTTATGGCCATGTGGATGGTGGGAAACATGCCATGGAAGTGCATTGTAGAGGAGGCACCACTGCTCTGAGATGTGGAAAAGGGAGGACCCATACCTGCGGGTCCCAGTTGTTGACCGATCTATGTGGACCGGTCAGGTGGAGCGACACCAACCTAGCGCCGCTGATGGAGGAGCCCGAACAGACTCATTCGTTCAGGGATGCGGGCCACACCCGTGGACCATTAACTCGAACCGAACTGGGTCTAGCCAGTTCGGTTAGAGCCAGTAGGTTAGGTCGGGTAGGTCCAATAGGGTCTGGTCTTTCCAACCTAGTTGGGCTGGACCCAGACCGTGTTTGGCCCATTTTCTCTTAAAGGGCCATATCTTCTAAACCAGATGTCGGTTTGATGAACTATATACAGTGCTCGAATACTTAGGATGAGACGATCCTTTTGAGGCATGCTACTTGGGTTTCGAATAAAGTTGAAGTATGGCTTGGTTGGATTGAACTCAAATCCAACCAGGCCCTTGATACTAAAATGCCTATAACTTACAGACCAAGTGTCCGATTGGCGCCCCATCTATTGAAATGGAACCATTATGACATTGTGGTTCTTCAGGATACTTCTTCATGGGACTTCATGGAGGTTGAGATACGACCAATGGCTTGAGGATGGGATCCTCTCGTAATGAAGCATGATAAGTGTGGGAATACAATGGCTGTTAGTGATGTGATGAAGCACCTAGTTATTCTCTATGGGCCAGCAGTTAGCGATCCTATGTGGGTAAGAACCTAGAGACCATCTATGGGTTAGAATTTAGAGATCCTCCATGGTTGAACACGTAGTGATCCTCCGTGGTCCAGCACCTAGTTATCCTGTGTGGTTCAACACCTAGTGATCCTCTGGGGGTCAACAACTAGTGTGCTTGTGTGGTCTATCAGTAAAAGCCTCTTGACAGAATAAGATGATCTATATTTTTGACTAATCATCTATATTCATGTTTTTTAATTTGTATACCTGGTGTGAGTTGTCCTTTACTTTGTGATTTTTATTGAGATAATGATTTGTGTTTTTTCCTTTGTGGAATTATGGGATACCTTCGGGGGTCTCGGGGTCCCTACTGGGTATTGTTATATGCACCCCTACATGGTATTCTCCCACACCGGGTTGTGTCTTGTGCAGACGACATACAACATTGACCAAGTTTTGGGATCCATGACTAGACGGTGTACAGAGGTGACTAGTGGATGTGGAGAGCCGTAGTGATGAGATATACCTACCATTCATGTAGGATCCTTGGCGGATGACCTCAAGATCTATTTTCCCCTTTTGGTTGTACTTTATTTTAGTTGGGTTTTCATATTGGCCCATTTTACATAAGTTCACTTTTTACATTCAGCATTTATACTACATGGTTTTCTTTTTTAGTGTACCTAGTTTGTGTGTGTACATGTTTAAAGGAAATTCCTTCCCTTTTGGGATATTCCTTTCTGGTGCTAATCGCCAACACCTAGCATATGGAAGGTGGGCTTGGTGTAGTCACAACATGGGCCCCGTGGGATGGGTGGGTACATCTTTTGTGAGTTCCTCTAACTGTTCATAGACACCACTCATATGTTTCTTGCACCCATGTCAAGATACCACACCTATGGTCATTCACGGGCCTTTTCTTTTGTGAGGGCGTGTGTGTTGAATTCTTTTTCATGGTGAGATTCTTCAGAATAGTTAGTTAGTTTGTCTTGATCCATTATGCTCCAACACTCAAAATAATCATGGCATAATCTCTTTCAATTGTGGAATTTGACATTCTTTTTTTTCATGACCACATGCGAATGGACACCACCATTTCCTCTTCCACAGAATATAGTAAAATATTTTTGTTTTTTGTTGATGTCTTGGATGATATCCATTCCCTCTTCCTCTTGCATGATATCTAGTGACATTGCCACCTCATTGTTTATGGACATTATATTGTTCTTGTAGAGTCAAATTATACTCTTAGTAATTTTGAAGTGTTGAACCAGAATTATTTTTCATTCATTTCACATGTAACTTCAATGATCCCATAAATTAATCAATAAACACTTTTTCACAAGTCCTTTGATTCTTCAATTTCCACAAAAAAGTGCTCAAACTTGGTTGTGAGAGATCAAAGTTCTTTTTCAATGACGTGAATGTCTCCCACTTTTTCACTGTTTATTTTCAAATTGTTAAAAATAATAATTAAACATGAGAAGTAGTCAAAGATACTCTCATATTTCTTAATGTGCGGAACTTTGAAATCCACTCTTAGTGTTTGAAGATGAACCCACTTCAGTCAATCAACACCCTAGAATATGGTTCTAAGGGTATCTGAATATTTATTTCATTATTTTTCTTCAGAAATATTTTCAAATACTGATTCATAAATCCCTTGATAGAGGAGGAACAATGCCTTTTTTTATTTCTTACATTGATGTTTTATAATAGTATTTTATTTATTTGTAAAGGTGGATTATTTCTTCATATTGGGTACTATATCCCCTGATGTGATGGTCTCCCATAGTATCTTTTGATCCTAACAATGCCTTAATTTGGATAAAACGCCTTTCAAAGTTGTATTAAGACAACTTAGAAACATGTGGTTGGATTGTGGTGTCCAACATTGAAAATTGGAGGATACCATGGTTTCTAGATATGAAACCATTGTGTTGGTTTTACAATCTAGGAAATGAGAGAAGAAAAAGATATATCAGAAAAATAAACTACTTTTAAGATTTCTATTCTCACATATCATACAAACTATAATCCCCACAATTTTTATACTTTTACAAACAAATTTAAAGAATCCAAACCATGAAAACCATATATAATTGGTTTATGGAACAGAAAATAAATATTCAATATTAAATATATTTCCTAGATAATGAAACAAATGCATCAGTAATTCCTCTTACATAGAAAAACAAACAATTTTTTTAAAAAATTTCCAACACGGGGATGTCTATTTATGATGATGGGTCACATTATTCTCCCATGGATGAAACCTCAATGTATCAATCTCTAAAGGAATATTCCTATGGGAATGAGAGTTATCCAATGGAAGAATAACTTTCTATTTTTGTTTAGGATTCTCTTCGTATTGATATGAAGCATTTAAATGATAAGGATGTATTGGGGAAAATGATTCTTCGACTGAACTAATGAGAGGGACTAATAATCATCCATAATTGGATGGAAATTATACTATTAATCCAATTTATATTGCTCAATATGAACGAGAAACAATTGTTGATAGATAATCTGCTAATCCAATTATTTTTCTAAGCTCCCCTAATCGATTTACAGTCCTTACACCTTCATCTCAAGTGGTTATGTATTGTCTACTTCTACAATAGGTTATAGTTCTCATGGTTGTGTCAATAATTTTCCTCAACAGGAGGTCTAGTGGCCCTCTCTTAACCTAAGGATACTGACAGTCTCTCTATTACAACATCTTCTTATTCTAGGTCATTGGGACAAAAGGACAACAATATATCTAAGAAATGAACAACTAAATTTTATGGAATTTAGGGTGATTAAGGGATTGAGGTAAACATGAATTTATTTAATTAGAACATATAAATAATCAAATTCCTGGTCTTGATATTATTTAACATAAATATAAAGATGATCAAATTATGTATTTTCAAGATAGATTTGTTTTCCTAACTCAATGCATGGTTTTCCTCAAAACTATCATGTTTGGATATTTTGGAAAAGTAACATTACTATTAAAATTTTGGAGTTTCTGGATCTACATATTACTTCCAAGGTGTTAAAAGATGATCTTATTATTCTTTTTACATGTTTCTATGTGATATGTGAAGCGAGTGAGTGGGTAGTGCTATGGTATTTGTTATCTGAATTCCAGATGAGGATGCTTCCTTGGTTCTTAGGTGTGGATTTCAATTCAATCACTGACCTATCAGAGAGGAAGGGGGAGTGTATTAAATTAATAATATGATGCATGTGTTCAAAGAGTTTTTGGAAATAAATGTTTTGATGGAAATGGGTTTTTTTGGGTAATATATTTACTTAGTTAAATAACAAGAAAAAACGGAAAGGATACGGGGTATGATTTCTAGATGTTTATGAAATATTTAGGGTGTTGAATATTATTCTCAGGATAGGGTTACTAATCTTTTTTGGAGGCTATTAGATCAATTACTAATTATATTCCAACTCAAAAGGAAAAAATGATCTTCACACCTTTTTTCCTCAAAAATATAGACTTAGTTTGAAAATTTCTCAAAAATTATTAAATGATTGTGGGATCAACCATTCAATGGAAGTGTGTGGAAAAATCTAAGTGATTGATTGAATAGATTAAGATATAACCTTTTGAATTGTATTAAAAATAAGCCCAAAAATTATTTTATTCTTGATCAGCTGAAGAGGTAAATCATTATTTTAAAAGAAAAACATTAGGATAGATGGGATGATGAGATTTTTTCTATGATGGCGGAAAACAAAGAATTATCGATGGGAAATTGGAGAAGATCAAAATGATATAAATTGATAAGTCAAGGGATATTTTGATAGAGGTGGGGGATAGGAATATTGGATTATTACATGCCTACATGAAAGGGAAGAAGGTCAAAAGAGCTATCAACATCAAGACGGATGATGGATCCTCCACCAGGTACATTGATGTTGTTGGATGATTTACTGAGAATAATTTTGAAAAAAATTGTTCAAATAATATTCCTTCAGGAGATGATATAGTTTTGAGGGGAGGAAGGTATTATAATTTCTTCATTAGAATTGAAAGGCAGGTTACTAATGAGGAGGTTAAAGATATGGAATCCATTTAAGATGGAAAAAATCAAGGAGGCTTTGTTTTGATTAAATAAAGAAAGAGCTTCGGAACCTGATGTATTTTTGGGTACATTTTATGTTTTTTCAATGGATATTATTAATGTGAAAGTCATTGACTCCATGCCAGATTTATTTTAGGGAGGAACATTAACCAAAGCCATTACGACATCCAAATTGGTCCTTATTCTTAAAGTGACGGATCCTGATAAATTAAATCAATTAAAGTTAATATGTCTCTGCAATTTCCCATACAAGGTTCTCACTACCACTATCAATAAGAGGTAAAAAAATGTGAATCCTTCGATTATTTCAGGAAAATATAATGTCCTCATGAAAGGGAAGTATTTAGGTGGATATTAAGATTGTGGGGGAAATGGTGAATGACATAAATAAGAAGATTATTGGTTCTAATATAATGATTAAGGTGGATATGTAAAAGGAATACAACTTCATTGATTGGTGTTTCATACTGAAATCTAAGGAGAAGTTTGGATTCAGTGTCTAGACAAATGATCTGATTTTAAGTGTTTTGATTCACCTTGGACTTCAGTTCAATTATTGGGGAATTGCTTCTGTTTCTTTAAATTGGTCCAAGGATTGAGGCAGGGATATCCTATCTAATCCAGACTTTTTATACTTTCCCAGGAGATCCTATTACGATATATTAAAAATAAATTTGAAGAAGGATTTATCTGTTCCTATAGGAATATAATTGGTACTATTGTAGTGTCTTATTTGATGTATGTGGATGAAATTTTCATCTTTATTAATTGAAAAGATATATCACATTATGGGTTTAACAACATGACGAGGATGTATAATCACTAGAGAGGGAAATGTATCAATTTTAAAGAGATAAATTTTGATCTTATGAAGTCCCACTTGAACCCCCTCAAAAGAATAATTTAGAGAAGACTTGGTATTTATAATAGGATCCTTATGATAGACTACTTATGAGATCCTATTTCAGTTAGAAGAATAAAAAAGAATTTCTTTGATAAGATATTGAGTCATGTCATGGATCATATCTTTGACTGGAAAAATATATTTCTATCATTCAGTGGTAGATTCATGTTGGTGAGTATAATTTGTAAGGTAACACTCATCAATAGTTTCTAATTGATAATGAAGCCAAAAGGAACTATTGATAGAATCAAAAAAATAATTAATACATTCATTTTGGACAACAACTATGAGGGAAAATGTTATGGGTCTTCATTGAATATTTTTGCGTGTTCTTTTTTAGTTGGTAAACATGAGAAGCATGGATAATTATGTGTTTGACATTCATGTGTTCCTGGTCTGGAACATTATTTATGGTAAATCATTAGGGGTGAGATTCATGAGAAATAGATTTAGGTAGGTTTGGAGTATCTAGTATGACTGACTATGAAAGCTTTCATCGATGGAACAATGCATGAGAGAGAACCTCATATGGATGGGTGATATGGTATAGTGGGTGATCGAGCATGGTGATATCAGTTATTGGAAACACAACTGAGCCACATTGAGCCTCTTCTTTCTGAGTTTTCTAGGGATATAGATCTTGTTTGTATATGCGACCCTTCATCAAAGACTTATCATAACCACACATGATTTGGATAAGAAAATCATGACTAAAAGAATTATTATTGTGGATGAACCTGATATATGGATTTTCATGAAATCAATAATAGGAGTATTAATTTCTTATTATTTCCTCAAAATATTTTATTATACTCATCATACAGATAGGTAGGTGAGCATGTTGTTGTGAAAATATATCCTGAAAAAATGATATTTCTCACATGGAAGTTATGTAAAAACTCCATTATGATAGATGATAATGTTCAAATAAAGGGGGGTATTCATGGTCTCAAGGTGCATTTTCTATGAGAATCCTAGAACTGAGTTGGTTTAGAAATTATTTTTTGATGTTGTTTGGGATTGTTTTTGGTGGGATATATTCGATCAAAAGGTTGGGCTTTGGGACTTGGATATAGATTTTCATGGTTTCATATACTTTTAGTTCCATAGAGTAGAGGATCGAGCTTCATATATAAAGAATCATAGATGGTATTTTCCTCAATTTATTGATATTTTTGAGAGATGAGGAACAATCATAGTGAAGAGATTGACGTTTTTATTCACCTGATTAAAATCTATGTTTTTACTAGTTGTGAAGCTTGCTTCTCTCATCCATAGAAACAAGTCCTAGGTAGATGAAAATGTTTCATTTCCAATCAATAAAGACCCAATGGTAGTGCTCTAGTTTGGAGGAATATCTAGTGGAAGACAACTATTTCAGGGTTTAAAAATAAAGTGTATGAGTCATGGATTCAAGAGGGAATGTGAGGAGGAGGCCTCATTCATGATGACATGTGATTAGTGGTCATTGATTTCAGTTACCACTAATAATATGTCATCATGAATGAGGCCTCATACCCACATTCCCTCTTGAATGGGGGATAATTTCTGGGGGTACTGTAGCAGGTACTATAGTAGTACTGTAGCAGGTAATGTGCAGAACTGTAGTAGGAACTGTAGCATGTACTGTAGTAGGCACTGTTTGGCACTGTAGAAGCTGAGAATATGCCCCCGTTTGGGCCTTCGGGCCACCGATTTGGTCCCCGAGTTTTTTAAGGCCTTCGGGCTACCCAACCCTTCGGGTCAGTAAGGCCTTCGGGCCAACTCAAGGCCTTCGGGCCACCTTAAGTGTAGATGCAAACCAGACAACCTACAAGGAACAAGCTTCAGAAGGAAGAGGATCAAGGAGCTTTCACCATAGCAGATGCTAAACGGATTGAAAGAATGAGAGGGTTTGGCACCTACAATCGGGACAAGCCTGTGCATGCACGGGAAATCCTAGCCGAACAACCATGCGAAGGTAGAGAGATGATTTCATGATGAAGATGTTGGGGAGGAGCAGTTCCATGTAGTTAGTCTGGGTTGTATGTAATGTTTGAAGCCTACGGGCAATGAATTACTCTAAGGCCTATGGGCCATATAATACCTATGCCTACTGGCCTTGTAAGGGTTCCACCTCACCCCTTGAAAGGTGGATTATCAAAAACCAGTAAAAAAATAAGGCCTTCGAGCCATTGGAGGACTTTTATGGACTAGGAAACGCAATCAGGGAAGGCACTTAGACCGTTCTCAGTGACATCTCCATGTGCATGCATTACAACATCAATATTATGACAATAGAATCCGATTTTGAACTTCCTGTTAGTTTTATGTGGGAAACCAATTAACACTCCATGTTATTTCTCTTATCTTATTAGGATGTGCAAGGTTATCATTGACAATGCTACATATATTACTCACAACTTAAAAGAATGGAATTTTATTACTAACATCATTTCTAGAAAGGGTAACAAGGATGATAATCTTATGATGCATTATATAATTTAATCCCTTCCCCATGATTTTAATTTTATTTTCAAAGGTGTTTCCTTGGGCTTGAACCATTTTAGACCACCTTGATATATGTTTATTTATAAACAGGTAGTGATTTTTTAGTGAGCTGTTATTTTATGATTAACACCTCAATTATTAGTTTTAAAACTATTCATAATTACTAAATAAAATTAAAATACCTCTAACACAATGACATATGTGATTGTAGGACCCAATGGAGATGGAATTTATTAGTTAAAAACAACGTTCAATATGTTTTAAATATTGTAAGAAGAAAATGGGTGAAGAATCTTGGAGAATTACTAATCTCTATACAATTAAAATGATTTCTGTAATACCTAAAGTTGGACCATTAATAACACTTTAAAATGATTTTTTTATCATTAAAAAAAGCATTGACAATCTAAGAACTATTAAAATAATGTAGCCTTTATTAGCACTAGAAAAATTATTGATAAAAGACCCATTTATCACCCCAAAAATAAAGCATTAATAAATGAATCTTTTATCAAAGCTTCATTTTTAGTTCTGATAATGGCCGACCATTTTTATAGAATTTTCTAGAACTAATAATGGACATATTAGCTACTACACAACTTCATCCCTACATCAACTGTGTGGCAGCCCTATAACAACAAACCCTATTAAAATACATAAACAAGAATATTAATATAATAAAAACTCGATTTTTTAAAAAAATATTACATTTAACCATCATTTTAATCAAAAATTTATATACAATATATTTAAATTGATTTAATATTTAAAATTAATACATTAAATGAAAACACAAAGAAAAATCCAAACTATTATAGTATACTTTTTTCAATAATCAACGACTATAAAAAATCTTGTCCATGAAATAAAACCAATTTTTATTTTAGTAACATTAAATAAAAAATAATGTAATTATAATTTTAATGTTATATAATAAACTTATGATAAATTATATTATTGATTAATAATTATATTAATGATATTATCACTTATACTATTAATTATATTATTAAATTGGAACTTTTATATTGGTAGAAAGAATTTCAAGACATACCGACCACATCATGTGTTAGATTGATGTGCGGTAGGTTCCTACTTGTCACATAAAAATTATAAATCATTTTCCTATAGTTTTAATACAATTTGAACTCATTTTATTTATTTCGGTTATCTGAAATGTGTTTCAAAATTAAACGGAACATTTATATTTAAAATATAATCTTTGAGTCATACCCAACACATCATGTTTTTTATTAATGTTTAGTTCATTTCTACACATCAAAAATGAATTATGGGTCAATTTCAAAATGTTTGAGAGAAATCCGAGCATGATTTACCTATAATGGGTATGTGATGTGTGTTTTAAACTAAAATGAAACTTTTATATTAAAAATACACACTTTTTTTCATACCGACAACATCATGTGTCATATTGACATTTTTTTTATTCCTACACATTTAATATATATTATAGATTTTCATTATAATGTTTCAAAATAATAAGTGGTCATTTTTTTCTTGTGAAAAATGTTCTAAAATAAAATGAATCATTTATATTGAACGAAATCACTTCATTTTTTATAGGGCATATCATGTGTTAGATTGATGTGTGTTCAATTCCATCACATCATAAATAAATTATGGACTATTATACTAATGTTTGAAAAAAATTCATGTGTTTTTCTTTATTTTGTCTAGTGACATGTGTTTTATAGCGTAATGAAAATTCAGCATTAAAAAATGAACTTCGAGTCATACTATCCAAATAGTGTGTCAAAATTATGTGTGGTAAACTTTTATGAGTAACAAATTAATTATGGATCATTATCTTAATTTTTGAAAATAATCTATTCTCATTTGAACAATTATTCCTATGTGACACCTATTTTAAACTAAAATGAAACTATAATATTTAAAACATGCAATTTGAGTCATATCAAACACATTATGTGTGGTATTGATGTTTAGTTGATTTCTACTTGTCATAAATGAATTATGAAACATTTCCCTAATTTGTCAGAACAATCTGATCTTGTTTTAAAAACAAATTCTATGTGATGTGCATTTTAAACAAAAATTGAACTTCAATTTTGAAACATGAACTTTATGTTATAATAATCATATCGTGTAGTAGATTGTTATATAATTGATTCCTACAAATCACAAATGAACTACAGATCATTTTCCTAGATTTAAAAAACAATCTGATCTCTTTTTATTGGTTTTGGATATGTGACATGTGTTTTTTTATAGAAAACACACATTTTCAATAATACCGACAACATCATGTGTCAGATAGAGATGTAATAAATTCATACACATAAAATATTAATTATAAAATATTTTCCAAAAGTTCAAAAATAATATAATATCTCTTTGTAGGTTTTTGATATGTGATGCTCATTTTAAACATAAATGGAACTTCAATATTGAAAACAAACACTTTGAGTCATACCAGCAAAATCATGAATTTTATTAATGTGTGGTAAATTCATACACATAAAAAATTAGTTATAGAACATTTTCCAGAATTATGAATAGAATATAATTACATTTTCTAGGTTATGGATGGTGATGCATGTTTTAAACAAAAAAGACACTTATATATTGAAAACATGCACTTGAGTCCAATTGACCTCATCATGCTTTAGATTGCTGTGAGGGTGACTCCTACATGTAAAAAATAAATTATGGATAATTTTCCTAAAATTTGAAAATAATATAACAATGTTTTCTTTGAATTGTCTAATGAAACATTTTTTAAACTAAAATGTATCTTTTATTTTTAAAACACATAGTTCAAGTCATATCGAAAACATCATGTGTCGGTTTGACATGCGTTCGATTTATAAAATTCAAAAATGAATTATGGATCATTTTACTAATATTTGAAATCAATAATATCTCATTTTACTTGTTTTTTATAGTGAATCTAGTTGTAAATTAAAATGAAACTTTAATATTGAAAACATGCACTTCTATGTCATAAGACAATCGTCAAGTATCATATTTATTAGTGGTAAATTCCTACACTTCAAAAATGAATTATGAATTGTTTTACTAAAGTTTGAGAATAATATGATGTTGTTTTCTTTATTTTGGCTATGTAATTATTGTTTTAAACTAAAATTACACTTCGAAATTGAAAAAATGCACTTTGAGTAATATCATCCCAATCATGTGTTGAATTTGTGTGTGGTCGATTCCTACATTTTAAAATTGAATTATAGATCATTTTCCTAATTTATTAAAACAATTCTAGATCATTTTCCCATTTTTTTCTATGTGACATGTATTTTAAACTAAAATGAAACTTTTATATTAAAAAAAACATAGAATATTACCAACCACATTGTTCTTCAATTTTATATGAGGTCGATTCAGACATGTAAAAAATAATTAATAATAATTATATAATTTTTTTTAAAATAATATGATATTATTTTAATAGTTTTATCTAGTGAAAATTTTTTTAAACTAAAATGACACTTTTATATTGAAAAAACACTTCAATTCTTACTGTACACATTGTGTATCTAATTGATTTGAATTCAATCCCTACATGTCACAAATGAATTATGGATGTTTTTCAAAATGATTGAATATAATCTAAGCTCATTTTATATGTTTTGGCCATGTGATGCATGTCTAAACTATAATGTAACTATTATATTGAAGAAATATAATATATATATTGAGAATATGATCATGTAAGTACCTTACCCAATAGTTGGTAATATTTCATCAAATTTTCTGATAGAAGGATCCTTGACCCACTTCCATGTGACCATTATCTTAATTGTAGCCTCAAAGTCCAATCTCTCCTGAGAACGATAAGATTCAGAAATGATACTGTATAATCCATAATCTATAGGTAATAACCCTACATTATACATTTAATTTAAAAATATAACAACCCTAGAAATTTTGACATATCATTACACGATTTTAATCAAATTAAGATTCAAATTATAAGCCAAGGATAGTAAATTCTAGTGTCATGGAGATTAGGTTCAAAATTAAACATCATTATTCTAAAATAAGAAAATATTTTATTAAATCTTAATAAATATATCCTAACTTATTTTGTTCCCTTACATATTCATAGGATTTCCTATGGTAATACATGAACAAATGTATAATCTAAGAATCCTAATAATGAAATAAACATTAAAATAAATCTTTAGCACATGGGTTAGAATGTATAGCATAATGATATAAAAAGGCATGGATCATGATTAATAATATGGAATCATAGAATATAAGAAATGGAATCATATAATTATGGAATCATAGTAATTTGGAAGCAACATAACACATGACTTTATCATGATTCACTGATCATTGCTCATGGAGGAGCATGAGTCTAGGCTAACCACCAAGACTGTTGCACAGGGAGCATGAGTCAAGGATAACCACCAAGACTATTCCATATAACGTATCATTAGACTAAGAATTACCCAATTCATAAGAGTTATATCTAGGTAAACTCGTGATAACATGTTCATGAATTTGTGGGCCACATGAATAACCATGCATAAGTAATCAAACATAAACATAAGGGTTGCCCAGGATAAGAATTTGGTATCATAATCATGTCAAAAGGAATAACATAAGGGAATATCATAATGGTGTCCATGAAAGAAAGGATTTAAACCATAAATGGGATTTAATAACATAAAATAGGCATATATCATGATAATTTAATTCCAATTGAAGTGGATACGTGTAAAAAAGTGTTTAATATACATTGAAAAAAACATTTTAGATCAGCTTAAGGAAAATTTGTAAATATTATTTAAAATGTAAAAATAATAATTGTTTGTATAATATCAAAAATGAAACAAGATATATATTCATGATAAAATTATTTATTTTAGAAAATAATGGTGGATTAAAATAGATTATTTAGTGCACTAGAAAATGGGTAATAAATCAAGAATTTCCCTTGAACCGGGTTTGTTTTTAGGATGATTTGAGAAGGGATCCTTATTAAAACATGTATTACCCCTTAAAATAAGGATTATATGATCTGGATACATGATTTTAGAACATATAAAAATAATTTATAAAAATTACATAAATTTTAAGAATATTTATATTGGTTAAATTGAGAGAAAACATAACCCAACAGAAATATAGAGGTTCAGAAAGGGTCACTTACCATATGCCAGAAACGCTTCTACAGTTGATCTAAATTTCCTAAATAATCAAATTATATTCATTAATTAATTATTATATAACATTTATAAATTTAATTTATTTATTATAATATTACTAGTTCCATTTATGACTATTTTTGATGAGTTATAATGTTCAATTTCATCGTTCGAGAGTGTTTGTTTTCTTAGTTTTCATGATCGGTTCACTTTTATATGAGTATGAAAGTCCATGTAGAATGGGTATAATCCTAAATAATTGATATTATATGTTATTAATGAAAAAACAGATGTTTAATTGATATTATATATAATTTTATTTTCATATATATGGATGAATCATTTGATAACATGTTAATGATAATCATTTAGATTAATTTTATCATTTTGTCAATCACAACGAACTCATTTTATTTGATCATTTAGTATTAGGTATGTGTGTTAGTTACACAACATAAAAAGGGTTAAAAATTAAATTTTAAAATCTTATTCAACAAATATAATGGTTTTAATACCATCTTCTAAGGAGATAAAGCTAAATGAAAACTTGTGGTCTATGAAGGCGGTAAATCAACACCTCACAGACAATAATTTCATTTTTAGAATAAAAGAGATGGAGGAAGGGTTTGATGACAGATTAATACATTAGAATAATAAATTTATAGTATATTTAATGTAATGGAGTTATCATACCATTTTTATGAGTGTATTTGAGGAGAGATTAAGAAAATAAAGAACATAAAAAATTAAAATAAAAGAAAGTGAAATTTACTTCTTGATTTTCTCCTCCTTAAAAACCTAATTAGGGAAAAGGTTTTGGTATTTTGATGAGACCAAGAGATCCTGGATGTGGGGTATAGGCTTGGTAATAAAATTTTGAATAATTTGGACAATTCTCAATGCTTTAATGGTGTGAGGAGAAGAGGTGGTGAGGGGTGGTATTTATAGTGGAGGGGGAGGGGTGCTTTCTAATTATTGTAATAATTAGTTTCTTATTTTGGACCAAGATAATGAATATTTTGAGAATTATCACAAAATATATTAAAATAATTAAGGGAAGTTCTATATTATTGTTCATGCTTCATCGATGACTCATGGAATAGTGTATTTAACTTATAATGTATACATACCTTAAATTATTGTATTTTACTATTCACAAAAATTCAACTATTTTATAAAAATCCCAAAAATCACCCTAAATATTTTTTGACATATATAATTAAAAATTGAACTCCATTTTATGAAAACAATTTTACAAATATGAGAAATTTAATTTTTAACTAAAATCATCATTTTCTTGGAAAATACTAATTTTAAAATTATAACTAATTTTATAACACTTTGAAAAATTAATTAAGGTCCCAAAAAATTATCTTAAAATAATAAGACAACAAAATATTAATTTATGAATAAATTTTATGAAGGCAAATTTGATTTTATATTATAAAATTTATCATAAAATTGTAATTAAATATTTATGGCATATAAAATACAAACACATAATTAATAAATTTTAAAACATTTATTTACGTAAACTATGATATAATTATATCATATTTTCATTTATAAGATATCAAATTTTTATTTAGACTTTCATAGGTATGGTTACAATTTTATTGGCTAGTTTACTATTCATAAGAGTCACATTCCTATTCCAATGGCTAAGTTACTATTTCATCGGTATAGGTTCCTTAACATATATAAATACTTATTATTTTATTAATTATTCATTTATAAAGTATTTGTTGTGTTCTTAATGTGATTTTATGTGATTTATACTATATAACATAATAATAATAATGTAATTTTCTTTTCTAAAATTTTTGGTCCTTACATTATTTCCCCTTACGAAATTTCACACTCGAAATATTATTTTCATACTAAAGGGTAAAAAAGTTAGGGTACTTATACTTCATTTCTTAATCTAGTTTCTATGTTTCCTCTTCACACTTATGCTTCCACCATAGTTCTTTGACCTACTGAGTGGTCTTGTGGAGAAGAACATTATCTCTATGATCCAAGATCTTCACTATATACCCCTCATAAGATATATCATTCTTTAATTGTACTTCCCCTAAATTCAGTACATGTGAGGTATCTGGTATGTACTACCTCAAGGGTATACGTGGAATATATCATGTACTTGATACATTATACGTGTAAGTGATAATCGGTAGGCTAAAACTCCGACCCGATCTAGGATATTGAAGGGGATGATGTATCTGGTACATATTTTTACATTCTTACCAAATATCATGATCCTATTCCATTGAGATATGTATAGGAATACCAGGTATCTAACTTTAAACACAAGGTCTTATCATTGATTTTCCGCAAAACTCTTTTGTCAACTTTGGGCTATCATGATGTGTTGCTGAATGGTTTTCACCTTCTACACCATTTCATCGACCATTTCAGGTCCTAGAAGCTTACTTTCACCAAACTCATCCTAGAATTAATGTTTTCAAGATCTTATCTCATAAAGGGATTCATATGATCTCATTTTGATGCTTTAGTGGAAACTATTGTTGTAGGAGAATTCAACTAGTGGTAGATATTGGTCACATTCTCCTATGAAGTCCATAGAACATGTTATCAACATGTATTCTAGTTTCTAAATATTTTTATCATCTTGACCATCATTTGGTGTATAATAGATCATACTTAATTTCACCTTAGTTCTTACAGTATATTGGAGACATTAATAGAACTTAGAGGTGAATCTTGGATCTCTATCAGACATGATCGATAGTGGTACTCCATGCAGCCTTACCATTTCATTGATTTATATCCATGAAAGTTGATCCAATGATAATTCTTCTCGAATTTTACTAAAGCGAGATATATTTTTAAGATAATCCATAACAACCCTTATAGCATTTTTTTTCCTCTTGATGTCTTTATAATTCTAGAGAAAAAGTACTTGGTAATGTTCTCCCACTTCAATTTTCGCATGGGTAGTGGTTGCATCATCCCATTATAATTTTTTCTTTCATCCTTAACTTCTGAACATATTAGGCACTTTTATGTATATTTAGTGATCTACTACTTCATATTTTCCCACCAATAGTTCCATTGAATATCTCAATACATCTTTGTGATCTCTGGGTGAATAGAGAAGGTTGGGCTATGTTCCTCATTCAGAAGATCCTTTTTTATCTCTAGATAATATGGAACACATAGTCGTGAACCAAATATTATAACTCCTTACTTGTTAATTTTAAACTCTTAGGATTTCCCCTTTTTCAAAGCTTACACCTTCTTCTTTATTTCCACATAATTCCATTGAGCATCCTTTATTTTATCCATGAGGGATGGATTGGAAATCATTTGAGAAAAGATTGATGATGTACCTTCCTTAATGATTCCCATGTATATCTTTGAAAATTTTAAAAGATTTGATCCTCATACATTCTCAATATTAATAAAGATCCAAGATCATTTCTACTTATAACATCTATAACCTTATTTTCCTTACCAGGATATTAATGAATTGAGTAGTCGTAATACTTGATGAGGTATAACCATCCTTGATTTCACATATTAAGGTCCATATGTGTGAATATATATTTGAGACTCTTTTGAGCAGTATATATCTTACACTCATCCCCATATAGATAATTCTGTCATATTTTCAACCTAAAGATCACATCTGCTAACTTTAGATAAATCATAGGAAAAAAATTTCATATATTATCAACTGACTTGAGGCGTATGCTATCACTTTTTAATCTTTCATAAGTACATAGCTTAAAAACTTATTTGAATCATCATTGCTTAATACAAATATTTCAACACTTTTATGGTATTGTGAGAACTGGTGTAGTGATAAGCCTAGTTTAAACTATTTGAAATAGTCTTCACATTCACTCATCGAGAAGAACTTCACTCCCTTCTAAGTCAGCTTGATTAGTGGGTTTTAAAATCATAATAAGTTCTTCAAAAATAATCAGTAATACCCTTATAGTCCAAGGAAACTATAGATCTACCTTCAAGATGTCGGCATGGGCCACTCTTTGATTTACTTTATCTTGGAATGGACTGCAAATATTCTTTTCCTAGGTATACCATGCCCCAGGAATGATACTTCCTTCATCCAGAAGAAACATTTACTATACTTTTCATAAATTTTCACCCTTCACAAATTCATTAGCATAATATTCAAATGATCCCCATGCTCTTACTTTCTCTTGAGGTATATTAGAATATCATCAATAAATACTACCAAAACTTTGTCTGGTAATACCTAAAGAAACTATTCATTAAATTCTTTAAAATTTATAGACAATTAGTGAGTTTGAAGGTAATCACTATGAAATAATAGTTTCCATACATCATTTGAAAGGTATCCTTGGAAATATCTTCCTTTATCATCTATAATTGGTGATATCCCAATTGAAGGGACACCATAGAAAAATAACTAACCCCTATAACTAACCAAACAAGTCATATATCCATGGATTGGGATACTTTTTCCTTATCATGATTTTATTGATCTCATGATAATCAATGCAGTGGTTCATTAATCCATCCTTCCTGAAAAAGATAAATAGAGAACCCCATGGTAAATCATTTCATGGTTCCCTTCATGAAGTTTCCATGATGCTTTATCCCACTCTTCATACATGTGAGATATAGGGTCCTCTTTCCATCATGGGATTTATCTACTGATCCACACATAAAATACTCCATTCTCCTCTTTTTTCACTAGTACCACGAGATCACTGATATTCTCTTATCTCCATTTCAACCTTATGGGAACAAAAAATAATCTCTTCATAGATATCAAAGTCTCCAATCACTGATGGTTTTAATAGGCTTGTCTTAATACTCTAAAGAATCAGTTCACCATTCTTTCAGTGTTGATTAAAAATATAGAGGTGAGTATTGGATGCCTTGTGAAGTTTTCCTCATACTCCTTGATAGAATTGTCTTCCTTCTGCTTCAGCCTAAGGAATTCCTTTTCCATCTTTAGATGGAGGGTTTAGGGAAAATATTTATTGAAAAATATTTATGTGAAATCTTCTCATTCCATGGAATTAATTTCTTCCTTAGACTATGTTTTTTTATTAGTGTCCACCATTGATCAACTTCTGCATCAAAATGATAGACCACCAGCACAAATTTATCTTCTTTTAAGCACTGAAAGAAAGGAATATCCTTTCAGTGGAGTTAATCCACTTTTCTGTGTGGAGGGGATCAGAATATTCACTAAACATGGGAGGCCTTTTCTTCATGAAGTATTCGATGAAAAATTTCTATCTCTAAGGAGAGAGAGGGAATTTCATGTGATTCAAGTTATTATTCATAACTTTATCCAGCTGAGAAAGCACTCTCATGATATTTTGAGCACCGATTCCTATCATATTTGGAATATAATTAGGGAAATAATCACATTTCCAACCACATTTATTACTAGAATGAGTTATTCAATTCATGTCCATTAAATAATAAATATAAATTTTAATTATGTGGGCTTGATTACATAACTAAAAATCCTAATAAAAGTAAACATTGAACATAAAATGATAAAAATGTAAAGGAAATGTATATCCTAACTTTTGATTCCCAAGTTTTCAATATAGGTTATCCATGATCACTTTACTAACATATATTCTTCTGGGTATTTTTTATTCCCTTAATTATGGTTCATAATGATCTTATGAATCTACCAAATCATATCTCTCAGGAGTGTCAAACCATGTGTACAGTAAGGCTCTTTGTCATGTACTAGGTTACCCCAAGTCAGGCCCAAAATACCTTGTCCGAGTTGTTACTCCAAGGTAAATCTGTTCCAAAACCATGTCCACTCGTATTATCCATAAAGGGATGTATTTTATTGATAAAAAAATTACTCTATACTAACAAAAATTTTGGGATGTTTTCTAATACTTTGTCTTATCCATGATGTTATTACTAAAGTGTTCTCTTCCTAATCTCCAAAAATAACTATACCTTTCCTTGATAACAACTATAATAACACTATCATTTTATTCATATAATTAAATTATTTTAAGAATAGTTAAACATAAAATTATAATCCAAGAATTGTAAAGTCTACTGTCTTTGAGATTAGGTGCACAATTAAACATCATGATTCCAAAATAAAAATATGTTTTATTTAATCTTAATATAGAGATATTAACTTAATTTGATCCCATAAAACTACATATGATAACTTGGGAGAATTAAAGAATAAAGGTATGAGCTAAAAAACCTAGTAAATAAATAAACATTAAATAAATCTTTAGCATATGGGTTAGATGGAATAAAATAATGATATAAAAACTCTTGGAACATAATTAAAAATATGCAATAATAACATATAGAATATGGGATCATATAATAATGGAATCATAGTAATGTAGAAGAAACATTAAACATGAATTTATTATGAATATAGGATCATTTCACATGGAGGAACATGAGTTAAGGCTAACCATAAAGACCATTTCACCTGGAGAACGAGTCAAGGATAACCATCAAGACCATTTCACATGACATCTTAGGAGACTAAACATTACACAATGCATTGGAGTTCTATCTATGTGAAACAATTATAATATGTTCATGAATATGTGTTCCAAATGAAGAATCATATATAAGGAATCGAACATAAATATAAGGGTTACCCATGGTAAGAATTTTGTATCATAATCATGCCAAAAGGCATAACATAAGAAAAATAATATTGTGGTTTCCAGAAAAGAAAGGATTGAAATAATAAATGGACATTAATAATGGAAAGTAATCATAGATAATGATATGTTATTTCAAACTTAAGTTAATACATGTAAAAATTGTGTTTGATAAACATTAGAAAAAAATCATTTTAGTGAGGTTTATGGGAAATATTTAATGTTTCATTAATACGGAAAATGAAGAATTGTTTGTATAAAACTAGAAATGGACCAAGATTGATTTAAATGATAAAAAAATTGATTTTATAAAAATAATGGTGGATTAAAACATATTATGGAGTCCACTTGAAAATGGATACGAAATGGGGAAATTCCCTTGAATCGAGGTAGCTTTTTTAGGATGATTTGAGAGGGGAACCTTATTAAAACTTGTATTACCATATAAAAGAAAGACAATATGATCTAGATACATGGTTTTTAATCTTAGAAATTTTATTTAAAAGAAGTTAAAAATTTAAATAAGAGTTATATTACTTAATTATGGATAAAATGTAAGTCGAATAAAATATGGAGTTTCGGAAAGGATCCCTTAACTTAGGTCTGAAACGGTTCTTCACTTGATATTAATATCTTGAATAATCAAATGATATATATTAATGAAAAAGTATATAAAATTTTCTAAATTTAATTTATTTATAATAATTTTATTAAGTTCATTTATGACCTTTTTGAAGAGTTATAGTGTTCATTTTCATCATTCAATAGTATTTTTTTTCTTAATTTTCATGATCGGTTCTCTTATATAAGAGTATGAAAGTTCATGTAGAATGGGTATAATTAAAAAATTTAAATTATATGTTATTAATTAAAAAATAGTATTAATTGGTCTTATATATTATTTTGATTCAAGATATGATAATTAATCACTATATAACATGTTAATGATAATTGTTTAGATTAATTTTAGCAGTTTTCCGATCATAAAAAACTAATTTTGTTTTATCATTTAGTATTTTGTTTATATGTTAGTAATATAACATAAAAGGGTTTAAAATATATATTTTAAAATATTATTAAATCATTACAATGGTTTTATTTCACATTTAAAGGAGATAAATGAAAATAAAAACTTGTCGTCCATGAAGGAGATAAATTAACACCTCATGAACGACAGTTTCATTTTTAGAATAAAAGGGAGGGGAGAAGGGATTTGATGATGGATTATTACATTATAATAATAAAATTCTAGTATATTTAAGGTAATGGAGTTATCATTATATTTAGATTAGGTTAGGTGATAAGAGATTAAGAAAAGAAAATAACATGAAAAGAAATTTAAAGAAAAGAAAGATCAATTTTCCTCTTGAATTTCTCCTCCTTGAAAACCTACTTAGGGAAAAGGTTTTCGAATTTTTATGAGACTAAGATCTTCGATACTTGGTTGAGGGTCTTAGTAAGATTATTGGGAATAATTTTTAAAAGTCTCAATTCTTGGAATGTGTGATGAGAATGGGTGGTGAGGGGTGGTATTTATAGTGGATGAGAGGGGTGTTTTCTCATTATTTTAATCATTAGTTTATTATTTTGTCTCAAGATTATGAATAGTTTTATAATTCTCAAAAAATATACTAAAATAATTTATGTAAGTACTATATTTTTCCATAAATCATTAATGACTCAAGTAATAGCATATTTAACTTATAAGGTATATATACCGTAAATTACTGTATTTTACTATTCACAAAAAATCAACTATTTTAGAAAAATCAAAAAAATTAACCATAGAATATTTTCAATTCATAGATTTAAAAAATGAACTCCATTTTATGGAAATAAGTTTCTAAATATGTTACATTTATTTTTAATTAAAATCATCATTTACTAGGAAAATACCAATATTAAAATTATAATTGATTTCATAACAATTTGAAAAATTAATTACAGTCTCATAAAATTCTCTTAAAATAATAATAAAATAAAATATTTATTTATTAATACATTTTAAGAAGATAAATTTTCTTTTATATTGAAAAATTAATCATAAAATTCTAATTAAATATTTAAGACTTACAAAATACCAACACTAAATTAATAATTTTTTAAAAATTTGTTTTCTTAAACTATGATATAATTATATAATATTTTCCTTTATAAGAAAAAATAATTTTATTTATACTTTCATAGGTAAGGTTACGATTATATTTTCTACTATACTATTAATAAGGGTTATATTACTATTCCAAAGGTCAAGTTACCATTTCGTCAGTATAGGTTCCTTAACTTCTAGAAATAATTCTTATTCCATTTATTCTTCATTTATAAAGTTTATATTGTGTCCATAATGCGATTTTATGTGATTTATACTATATTAAATAATTATAAGAATGGAATTTTCATTGATTAAATTTTGGGTAGTAACAAGAAAAATATCAGAAATAATATATAAGCATTATGATACTAATGTTTCATATCCCAAATGTATATATAATGTCCAATTATGTACATAATCATAATCATAAAAAGTAATCACCTCAAATTGATATCAAAAAACATTCTAACACCAAGTAATTTTCCCACTCACTTATAAAAAAATATAATTCTTCATTTTAGTGTGTATATTTTTGTAAATATTTGCAGTTCTGAGAATGTATATATAAAAAAAACTAACAAATATTTTCAATGAAATTGTAATTTCCTTTGAAAATTACCTATCCTGGTATTCTAGTATTTTAATGGTATGTGATATCTTTCATTAATTTTAAAACTTAATATCCATAAGCATTGTTGTTATTTTTCATCAAACACTATAGAGACTTTGACCAAAATAAGTAAATTGTTTTGAAATACATTTTTATAGTAAAATATTACTTTGTATGCCATAATATTTTTCCATTTGAAGAAATATATAGGCTTCTTATGTTCAGTCACCAACCCCAAACCATGATTTATCCTATATTTATATATCTATATATTATAAAAAATATCAGTAAAACAAAAACAATAATATATAATTATAAGTTTACCTATAAAATATTGACAATAGTGCATTAAAAATAAATAAAAAAAGACATCATGTGTAGTTGGTTTGATGTAAATACCTTCATTAGGTCAAAAAAATAAACATTTGGGGTATCCAATTTTATTTCAGTGAGCATCAAATACTTCTTAAAAAAATAAAAACTAATATGTAGTTAAATAATTAAAATATATTGTATATTATTTGATTATATTGTTTTACCCAAGCATTATAGGAATCAATAATATTATATCATATGTTATTTTTTTTCTTAGACACCTCTCTTGGTGAATATTTTTTTCTTTTCAGTTTATTCTAATTCTAATTTATATTTTTCCATAGAAATGATATAGGTATCAATGAGTCCAAATCATGATTCACTGGGGTTTTCCCTTCATATATTTGTAATATATATCCCTATAGAAAATATGAATAGTTATTAACATTAATGAATAATGTAAATCATTTTATTATAAAAAGATTATAAAAATATACCTCAGGTATATATTCACAACCGAGACTCTCAACTATTAAAACAAGTTATTATAATATATACTCTCTTTTCCAACTAGTTTTGTAATGAAATATCAAAATATTTCCTCTTCATATAAATTTTATGACATATTCACATCTTTGAATGTTGTATCTGTAGGAACTTTTAATGTTAATAAATACATCAAGAGAAATGTTAGGGTGATGGTAGTCTTAGAAGGAGCTTTTGATTTCTTTGTTGAATCATTGGATTATCTTGATTCAACCTTCTATTTCCCCATTTTTTTCATCCAAATTTAATACCATACCTCAATTTAGAACATTTTTCATCAATTTATCAAGGGTTTTCATTTGAAAAAAAAATTATTAAGGACACACCTCATTGTATATTTATAAGATTATATGCCCATGCTCTGAAATATCCAACAACATTATCGACCAAGGTAACATAATTATCATCAATCTAAATAGGAAACTCACTAGACATTTCATGATCTACTATAATTCCCACTCTCATGTGAACTTTTTGGAGTTGTTTGTTGTGTATAATATCTCCAGGTATATTTTTCACCATACCCCCTCACAATAACGTGATGCATGGTTGTTGATAAATTTAAGTCACATAAAATACCACTATATATAATTTTAGTAAAATAAAGTTATTAGAATTTTTATAATTCATATTTTGGATATATATTTATGAAAAAATTGATTACATTTGTTAAGGTATGTTATTGAGAGAATGAATAGCCTCAATGCTAGTGGGATTATATGGATTTTCCTATGTTGATCATTATTTCCCAACTGGTTCACTTTGATCATTTTTCATATCTTAGTCCACCAATCATGAAAGAATAATAATATCATTCAAACCATTTATCAACACATGTGTTCCTTTCATCATCTCATATATATCTTTGTGGAATTTTCTTCTTAAACTATATTTGAGGTGACACTTAAAAATATTCACCTATAATGTGGCCATATTGTTCATGTCACTTCATAGCTACTGAAATAATTTTTTCTTCATGTTCTTTATATGATGATTCTTAAGTATGGACTATATGAAAAAATATAAAAATAAATATATATTTTTAGGTTATACTGTTATAAAAAATAATGAATTACTATAATTTCTTTCTTATAAATGATTCCCATATAGTTTGTGTGTTTTCATTTATTAGTTTACCCTCTTTATTTCAATGATCCTCCTTCCATAGCACATGACATTGAAGGGTATTGGCTTCAAATTATGATTCATTAACCTATATATAAATAAAGGATCATATTTTGTTTCATATAACATAATTTTTTTATATTTAACAAAAATACCATATTCATTTTAAGTAAAACATAACCCATCCTCACTTTATAGTAGGGGTGCGTTGGTTTTCTTCCACATTTATTATTTTAAAAACTCCCTTACTAGTTCATAAATTGAAAATTTTGAAACATAGTGGATAAAATGAATAATTTGAAATAAAATATTAAAAACAAAAATATGTTGGATTTTTTCCCTAGAACAAAATTATATATACTTTATGATAACCTATATTCATTGTTTTAAATATAAAAAATAAGTTTTTATATGATGATTGTTCTTCTGCACAACATAGCATGTGATAATGTCCTAAGATTATTTATCAAACTAAAAGTTCATTGTAGTTTTCCACTATGATGAGAGAACAAAAGTCTGAAAAAAAGTATTCTTAAATATATTTTTTATATCCAGATAAAATCATTTTAGGGAAACAACTGATATAGGTTTTCAGTGGTGCATACTCATATGACGTTGAGGCAGCTACTCAAGGTGTAAAACCATAATAATGTAAAATTTAGGATATTATGAGTATGAGACCCTCCAATAGGAAATAAAAATTTTTATTTCTCATTGGATGTACACATATATGGATATGTGTACTGGTCCATAAACTCTAATATTATTATTAATTGATTTTATGAGTTGTTTACTTTGATGTATTGATGAAAATCATGATGAAATATTTTCATTTAGAGGTAGAATATATTTTGTATGTCATGATTTATATTTCAAAGATGAATAATGAGAGAAACAATTTTCCCCCTCTTTTATTTAATAGAGTTGATATCTTAGGATGATCGATTAAAATGATATTTCCTAAATATATCCATGGAAATGGTGTTTCTTAGGAAATTTATATTTCTAAAAAGTTAATGAAACATACATAGATAATATAGGTTGATGGGATCAGTATCTAACCAACTATATTAGAGATAGCATGATAAAATGATAATATTACAAATTAATCATTCGTATGAGGTTTTATGTCATTGTAGCATTAACATATTTCTCTATGGGTAACATAGCATGCTTCTAGATACTAACCTTGTAATTTGGGATGCTTTTCCTAATGCCACTATGAAAGAGGCATAGAGGGTCTAAAACTAAGTGTGTGTAGAATCACAGTTAAATAATAATATTGTTTATTATTTAAACATCTGAATAAATATTATTCCAACATGTGGTTTAATAAAAACTAGTGTTTTATAGATTCCTTATTTTCCGACTACTATTATTTGAGAGAATATTTAGTGTTCATCATATTTAATAAATTCTAATATTATAATTAGGGAATATATTATTTATTTACTTATTGGTGAATAATTTTGTGTTTGTTATTTAATAAATAAATTTTTATTATTCAATGCCTCATAAATATTATGTTGTAATGAAGGGAAATGTTTGATAGTCTAGTGAGAAATAATTTATATTGAATACTATTTGAATAAATTTTATATAATTTAATTATTATGTTTAGAAAATGTCAACAAATAATTAGAATAGTATAATTATTATAGACATGGGTTTCCAAATGGATTACATAAATAATTAGCATGCATGTACAATTATTATTATTTTCCCTAGTGGTGTATAAACCGGATTATATTATTTTTTAAAGATAAATTCATTTTTTATTACTTAGAACGACATCTATGAAATTACTCTCAAAAACCTAGAGAGATCCTTCTCTATGAACTCTCTCAAAAATGAAGAGCGATCCTCCTCCACCACCACTATCGGGTTTATAGATATTAATGAGAACCATTCGGTAAAGAGACTCTCTAGGAAATCCAAGACAAGCAATGAAATAATTATGTCCTAGAATGCTATGACCAAGAGATTCAAATAGTGATGTTCAGAGGTTCATGGATCATGTGTGGGTCACTATTGGAAAGAATATACTCTTGATACCTACAATTCAACAATGGTATGATCTAGATACGTCTGATTCATCTATGAATTATGAACCCATTTCAAGTAAAATTATTAATTATATAAATTAATTATAATTAATATATGATGATCATATGATTTGGTTATTAAATTTTCTCTCATCAATATTCTTGGACTTAATTCCACTGATCATGGAGTTTACCACTATGTAAATATCAGATTAATCATCAATTTCCACAAAAATATGAGGTGGGAATGCCCGATATGGTTCTTCTGCTATGCCTTAAACATATATGGGTTATTAGAGTAGTCATATAATTATTTTTAATTATTTAAATATCACTAATTGATTTATTAAATTATCATCAGTTTCTAATACCACTTTAATTTTTCTTTAATCTAAATATTGAGATATTATCTTCTTCCTCTTCATTTTCATAAATATATTAATATCAATTAATTTTATGAACATATAACATTGGATGAACTCATATAGAGGTTTTTAGGATTCTGGAAAGAAAAAATCAGAGTACACACCGTGTATCTTATTAGTATATGGTGTGTACTTGTGTTTGATGGACCATGGAATTAATTCATAACTAATTCAAAAAGTGTGAATTTATTACCTGTAGAGTATGAAAATACACATTTCATGTTGACTAGACTAGGATGGTACATATTAAGCCAGACTACATGACATTTAACATATAAACGTGACATGTATTCCATTAATCATTCCCTGGATGTGTATTATCCAACATTTCCTACATGATTTGTGACCAAGTAACCCGTAGAACACATATTGTGTAACCCATGTACATGAAATTTACTCCAATATTTTTTATGGAATGATTACATGTTGAATCCCTAGGAATGTTCCATAGATAGACATAGATAAACGTAAAAAGCTTTTATTTTACAAAATTAAATAAAATTTAAAAAATTATTATTATTTTTAATCCTTGCCAAAATGTTTTCCATCTGGTAAATTACGTGATAATTTGTGTATGAAACTTTCACTGGAGTAAATAGTATATATAACTTTCAGATATGAATATCCCGTATACATCAAAATACATTCCTTACTCTACATTAATTGAAACAGAACATGCTATGTAAATACCTTATGTTCCATTTAGTCATTAAATTGATAGTACGTGTCATTAAATTACATGATAATTTGTGTATGAAACTTTCACTGGAGTATATAGTATAAAAAAATAATACACATTGGGTAGTTTAGATGGGTACTCACCAGGTTCCCCCCATGACACATTTTTATAGAAAATTAATTTAAAATAAATTTATTTACTTTCTTTAAAATTATTTTGTATGAGAATATCAAGAATAATTCATATGATAATTAATAAAAATTAATTTATTAATTAAATAAAATAATTACTTTACTCGTGCATGATTTATCTTAAAATGAGAACAATTATAATTGAATGTAATTTTATTAAATGAGTAATTTATTTCATGTATATGGATGATCATAAGAATATGAAATACATTTTCTGTGATTGGTTTCATTTAATTTATTATTAAATTAAATTGATGGAATGCATGATATCCCTCCTCTAATTATTTAAGGTCATGATTTCCCATGGTTTCTCTTATGTAAACCCCTTAACCAATCCTTTGGTTTCCCTCACTTGCATGTAAGTAAAAACATATATAATATATGGGGCACCCAAGATAGTGGAGGAAACTTGAGTATGGAGCTCTGGTGAAACCAACCTAAGAGAGTTAGATAGGTGGATAGGTGGAAAGTTGTGACACAAACCATAAATGGTTCAATGTGTTTTCCCCTAAGTCAATAGTGAGTTTTTCATACACTAGATAAAAATACCAGTAGTAAAATATTTTTATCATATGACTTTATTATTTATTTATTTCACATTTCATGGTTCTTTCATTATGAAGGTTTTTTCACAATGAAATGAATTAATGAATTAAATTGTATACAAGATAAAACTAAAATAAATTGGATTATATGTAATTGTAATATAAGAAATGGTTATTTACTTAACTAAATACAATTAATATTAATTTTTTTAATAAAGATGATAATTTTAAATTTATGCATAAAGAAAAAAATCTCGTAAATATTTATATTAGGTAGGAATATCCTTCAACTAATTAAGTTAAAATAGAACCATAGTTCAAAGTGATTGGGTGACCAAAGTCAGGGTACAATCAATTAGAGGGGAATTATTACTTGATGTTTTGGGTTGAATTAACTTTTTTCACATCAAGGGTTGACTAAAAAAGAAATAATTTCTATAACTAAGATGAAAATATTGAGGAAATTTAATTTATGGAGTCTAATTAACAATACAAGAAACTATGTTACAATTCAGTTGGCATTTGTAATGCCTACCTAAACCCCTTCAAATTGCTTGACCGAACAAATTAATAGTGATGAGATGGGGAATATGGATCATTTCCAATATAATATCCTTGAAATGAGATATTCTAAATCCAATGGCGAGGACTAGGGGACTTTAATAAAATAATAGGAGAATAATAAATATAATAATTATTTATTTACCAAACTTTTATAAGATAAATTCCTAAAATTATGATCATCTTATTTATAGAAACAAAAATAAATAGGACCTCAAAAATATCACTGTGATCTATTCCTAAGAATGATTGTCTTCTTTATGAAACAAATTTTTAAGTGTGACCACAGTTACGCGTTATAATATGCCTGAAAGGAGATTTTATGTGATGGAAGATCCCACTACTGAAGCAACTTGAAAAGATGATATTGAGGAAGAGTTTTCCCTATATAATAATCATTAAATGATTCCGTAGATGTTCAATGTCACATGATATAATACATGAATAAGTATATTCTAATGAAATATGAGTACATGGATTCATATAGCATGATGTCTCACATTTGGGACCACTTTCAAGAGAAAGTGGGTCAAGGGAGTTACGATATTTGTAATTGTCTTCTCACAACTAGTCTTGGAGATTATGTGCCAACTAGGACCCATGTATCATGTATTATAGTCTATATTGAATTATTGGACATATTAGGGATTAATTTCATAGATTATTCTTTCACAAATATCATACATTCCACATTACCCAAGTCATTTTCCAGTTTTTTAGTTATAACAAGAGAAATAATGAGAATATTCTTTCATAACATATTTCTATAATTCTACAAGTGGACATGGATATGGGGTTTAACAAACCCATAACCCTTTTGGTGAATACAAAATGGAATAAAAATGCAATGAGGCCCAGTACTAAAAACAAGGTTGAAGATCCTGATCACTTTCCATCCATGAAGAGGAATATCTAGTGATAAAAAAAATAGACAATATGTTTTTTTATTTAAAGCAAGGCCACTATAAGAGGAACTATACCCAAAAGTAAGGGGAAGCTAAATTTTATATTTTATATAGTTTAAAAGTTCAATATAAATAAATTGGGTATTTCATATAGCATATGGTTCTCACATATATATCTATATTTAGAGACCAAGTAGATTACAAATGATTTCTAGTGGAGTGGTGGACTTGTGAGTTTCCCATAGTGAGAGGATGACTGATATAGCCATTATAGACTACCAACATTCATTTCTAATAGTAATGATATTTGTTTTAAGAGATTTTTATTATGTACCAACTATTACCAAGAACATTATTACTTTATCATTTCTATATAAAGATGGATTTATTTTAAAATTTGGAAATAAAAGTTGTTTATTTTATAAGGAAAATAAATTTTGTAATATAAAGTTATTATAATTTGTATAATTTATATTTAGGAGATATATTGATGAAAAAATTGATTAAATTTCTTAAGGTATGTTGTTGGGGGAATGACTATACTCAATGATAATAGGATCATATGGATCTTCCAATGCTTCTCATTATTCACCAACTGGTTTTATTTGATCCTTTCGCATATATTAGTCCACCAAACCTGAAAGAACAAGAATATATTTCAAACCATTTATCTTCTCATGTGTATATTTCATCATCTCATATATATCTCATTGTGGATCTGTCTTCTCAAACTATATTTGAGGTGGCACTTCAAAAACTTCACCTATAATGTGTCTATTTGTTCATGTCGCTTCATAATAACTAAAATTAGTTTTTCTTCATGTTAATTCTATGATGATTCATATGTATAGACTGTATGAAAAACATATAAAAATAAAAAGATGTTTTTATGTTAAATTGTTATAAAAAATAATTAATAACTATTACTTCATTCTTATAAATGATTCCCATATAGTTTGTGTGTTTTCGACTACTAGTTTACCCTTTTTATTTCAAGGATACTCCTTCCATAGAACCATTATATAGAATCTATTTCATTATTCATATATTATTTACATATTTATTATTATAAGATCTCTACAACATCTTTGAGGAGATAATTTCTTCATTTTCAAAAAATAACCCATCACCCTATCTAGTGACTAGAAAACCATATCTCGTAGGTTATCTTAAATCACCGGTGATCCTACATAGTAAGTTTGTTTCAAGATATAATTATTCCATGGGGACCTATTGAATCTATGAATAATGAAATAGATTACATGTATCATAACCATGTTTGGGTTCTAGTTGATCCACCAGTTGATGTAAATACCATTGGGTGTAAGTGGGTATTCATGAGAAAAATGGACATGGATAGAAAAGTAAGTACCTATAATGAAAGGCTAGTGGATAAAAGGTTTAAACAATGGAAAGTATGTAAAGACCTAGAAATTTCAATGAAATTTTTTTCTTAAATTATTTGTAATTTTACAAGTCTGTAGTTTCTAACGTTGCTGGATTCCGAGGCCCAGTGTGCTCGGAAACAATTTCTGATGTTTTGATCGGGTACGTTCAGTAAACGTATGAGCAGATTTTTCTATCTTTTGAACCAGTGCTCCAAATTGAAATTTGAGGTCATCGATGAAATCACAACGTCGGTATTCGCTTAAGGGGACCTTTACCATAGTTGTGTTTACTCATAAGAAGAAGTTAATTTTTGGGGATTTATATTAAACTAAATAAAATTGTTGTACACAATTTTTTTTACGAGTTGGTTATTTCCTACAAGGGGTAGTTAGTGGTAGGGCCCAAACCCAAATAACCTCCCATGTGAGGACATAGTGTGGTGGGGCCCACATGATCCCTAACCCTTCAACTTCCCTTAAACTCCACATTAAATCCCCTTCATTAAATTTGAAAACACTTCCCATTTATTATGTGGAGCCCCTCCATCTCCCTCCCATAAAATTTTCCAACACTTTTCAATTAATTAATGGAACTCTTCAATTAATTAATTAAAGTGTTTGAATTTTTAAATTCTTGTGTGAATAAAATAACAGCCTTAGCTATTATTTTTGTTGGCACTCGTTGTGTTGGGAAGGCTCTGGAGAAATAAAAAGAAAATTGTTCTTCACTCGACGAAGAACATTTCCGTGTGGTGCGCTTGCGCCGGGAAGACCAACCGGCTTTGGCCGGCCAGACAGGAGGGTGGCCCCACTCAGCGCCACCGGTTCGGAAAGTCGGGGGGCCATGCCCCCCAAACCGGCTCGGCCAGCTGGCCAAGCAGTGCCCAGCCGCGGGTCGGGCCACCTGCCACGGGCCGGACCATGCCCCCCCGGGCTGGGCTGCACATTATTGGGCTGGAGCAACCCCCCTTAGCCGGGTCGGACCTACTGAGCCAGGACGGGCCGACCCGCCAGCCCACCGGGCTTGATGGACTGGGGCCGTTACACTTAAACGTGAATTACTTCATGACCGTGCATCCGATCGATGCGTCGTCTGCGGAACTGAGACCCTCGTGATTAAGCAGTCCTTTTGCGATACTCTAAGTGAGTTTAGACGACTTTGGAAAACAACCAGGTTTGGAACGAGCGTATTTCAAACTGGGCCTCTGGAATGGAAAAGCCAATAACTCTTAGACCGGGCGTCCGATTGACGTGCCGTCTGTCCCATTGGGTTTATTTTAATGAGACGGAACTTTATGATACATCAACTCAGGACATCGTTATAGTTTATGTATCGACCCCTTGCCTTGAGGATCGGATCCTCCTGGAATCGATCATGCTATGTGCGAGAACCCTAGAGCTGGCTGCGACTGTGACGACGACTGTATTGGAATCCTCCGTGGGTTCAGCAGTGACGACAACTGTACTGGAATCCTCCGTGGGTTCAGCAGTGACGACGACTGTACTGGAATCTTCCATGGGTTCGACAGTGACGACTACTGTACTAGAATCCTTCATGGGTTCTGCAGTAACAACAACTGTACTGGAATCCTCCATGGGTTCGACATAGTAGCTGGTATAGTATCCTGTGTGGGTTCGACAGCTTAGTTGGTCTAGTATCCTATGTGGATCCGACAGCTTAGATGAATCAGTTACAACATCTGATCATCTTTATCTCTCTACTAAAGAAGTATGCCTGTGTGAGCTGAGTATTGAATTTCAATCATTATCAACGATGTGATCTAGTTACTTTCCTGTGTTGAATGGGTTGTTCTTGGGATCAAGAGTGGAGGCGAACTGAGATTGATAACTTAGGTATATGTATGGGAATATACCTAAGTAGAGTTGGTTGATACTTCATAATTGTATCTTTCTTCTGTGGTTTTTCCTTCATGGATTCTGGGAGACCTTTGGGGGTCTCGAGGGCCCCAACTGAGTATCGTATACTCACCCATACATGGGCTATGCTCGCACTACGTTGTGTTGGATGCAGACGATGGACAACACTGATCGAGGAGGAGACTTGTGGAGCTAGACCGTACCTGGAGGTGGAACACTTAGAGAGACGTATACGGAGTGGACGGACGGACCTGGGGTGCTGAGGAGGCCGTCTGTACTGACCCTACAGGTGGGATTCCCGGAGGACGACTCAGTGGTTGTTGTTTTACATTACTACAGTTGTATTAGCTTTTCAGTTGTACTGTACATTCTGTTGGGCTTGTATTTCTGGCCCCTTTCCCTTTCAACATTTACTTTTGCTTACAGTATTTCTTAGTGCTTACTTCAATTGTGTACTCTATTGTGTTTGTTACTTTTCTAAAGGCCATTACTTCCCAGTATAGGGATTTACAACTTTGGTTCTAGTTTCCAGCCCCTAGCCTATAGAAGGCGGGCTTGGGGTAGTCACGGTACGGGCCCCGAGGATAGGTCATGACAAATTGGTATCAGAGGAGTCGGTTATTCCGTAGGACTCATGAATCTGATCATTCTTATCTATGAAGAAATAGTGGTAAGAGTATTGAGTGTGGTTTTCAGTCCAAGGAGTCCAGTGTTGGTGCAGCTATTGACATATCCATACACTAGGACCCCGACCTCTGATTTCTGACTCGGTGCATGAAAACACTGATTGCATTTGTGATTCCTTTATAAAGTTTTATTTGTGATTACATTGTGTCATCTCACCAGGTATACGGTTTGACTGTGGTGCACCCGTTTCTTTTCAGGATAGAACCATGAAGGCAACCAGCTAGGGTTCTGAGTTACATGCGAGATGGTAGCCCACCGAGTGATGAGGACTCAGTGTAGGCCCCCATCACAGCAGAGGCACCAGCAGTACCACTACCTGCTAAGCCACTGATACCACCAGCACCAAAAATAGGGAGTGCACGCTGCCTGAGTGCGTTGCATGAGTTTCAGTGACAGAGGTCGCCCAGGTTCCGCAGAGAGATGGACCCACAGGCAGCTGAGGATTGCCTAGAGACTATCGTCAAGGTTTTTAGATTAGTAGGGACACTATCTGATCTTATAGTGATCCTTGCTGCGAGTCTCTTGCAAGAACAAACAGGTAAATGGTGGAGCTTGATGCTCCAGGTGCACTATGAGGCATCTCTACTTTGGACAGACTTTGAGATTCTCTTCCGCTCAGAGTTTGTTCCAGCCACCCTTTGTACGGTGAAGATTCAGGAGTTACTTAATCTGTAGCAGGGCAGCATGATAGTAGCTCAGTACTCAGCGAGGTTCAGTGACCTCTCACACTACTCAACAGATATGTTATGGGAACCGTTCTTCAGGTCCCGGACCTTCGAGCAGGGACTGAGGCACGAGATCAGAGCATCGACAATTCCTTTTAGCATCCCAACACAGGCGGGGGTGTTGGAGCAAGATCTTCTAGTGGAGAGTTTCCTCGCTGACCAGATACCGGTAGCGAGACCCACCAGAGGGCGATGTGTAGAGGAGTATTCTACAGCCGACAGTAGATAGTTGATGTAGAGGTCCAAGTAGACCAGGCCACCAGGTGGGTGACCTCAGGGTACAGGTTCAATTGTGTGGGGCACACGGAACAGAGCTAGCTATACGAAGAGAAGGCAGTGCTATTCATGCGGTGGACATGGTTAGATGGCTCGAGACAGTCCGACCTGCCATGCGGAGGAGCAACAGACAGTAGAGGTACCTCCCAGGCAGAGGCAGAGGATCGACCGTGGCGGTCTGCCAGGAGTGGGTGGATGAGGTAGAGGAGCTGGCCGAGCAGCGAGTGGTGGACAACATTTCGTGGCTCTACCACCACCACCACCAGGAGGTCCACCCCGACTACAGGGAGCTGGCAGACAGAGGCGGGCTCAGCTCTAGGCAGTCGAGGCTTAAGACCACGACGCACCTGAGATGATTCGAGGTACTATCTGTGTCTACTCCACCCTTGATGCAGTACTTATAGACACATGTGCGAATCATTATTTCATTTCGGTTACCCTTGTTCGGAGCTCAGAGATTATGACAGAGTCGTTGGCTCGATCCTTATGGCTAGAGACTCCTACGGGAGCAGACTCAACAATTATGCACCGGTGCCGGCAGTGTGAGATTACTCTAGGAAGCAAGAGCATTGGCTGGGATCTTTTTGTAGTGGCTTTGAGCCCTTACGACGTCATCTTGGGTAGGGACTGGTTATCTATGGTTCATGCTCGGATCGACTGTATTAGGTGCAAAGTGTAGTGTGTCCGAACGGATGGGAGAAGGCTCACCTTCATCGGTGAGAAGGGAGCCTTTGCAGCGTAGGATGGACTTACACAGAGGAGAGGGTAGCCGATCACACATCAGTTGGCTAGTCTCATCTTTGGAGCAGTTGATGTGTGGAGTCCGAGTTTTCCCATTGTAGTGGATCAGTATGCGGATGTTTTTTCTGACAACGTTCTAGGACTACCTACTCACAGAGAGGTAGAATTATACATTGAACTATACCCCAAGAAAACAATGATGTCTACTCCATCATATTGAATGGCTCCCGCTGATCTTCGTGAGCTGCGGGTACAGCTGGAGGACTTGTAGCGGAAGGGATTTATCCGACCTAGTGTTTCACCCTGGGCTTCTCTGATTTTGTTTGCCAAGAAGGCGGATGGGAGCTTGCGACAGTGTGTCGACTATCGTCGCCTGAATCAGGTGACTGTGAAGAATAAGTATCCACTCCTGAGGATTGATGACCTCTTTGATCAGCTCAAGGGATCATGATGGTTCTTGAAGATAGATCTCAGGTTAGACTATCACTAGCTTAGAGTTTGAGAAGAGGATTCATAGAAGACGACCTTCAGCTGTCAGTATGTCCACTATGAGTTCTTGTTTATGCTCTTAGACATAAAAAACACTCCTGCAGTGTTCATGGGTCTCATGAACACGATCGTCCAGCCTTACCTCGATCGGTTTGTCATAGTCTTCATCGACGACATACTGATTTACTCGACAACTGAGGACGAGAATGCCTACCACTTGCAGGTTGTACTGGATACACTCCGAGAGCACCAGCTTTATGGAAAGATCTCGAAGTGCCAGTTCTGGATTCGACAGGTTCACTTCTTGGGACATGTCATCTCGGAGGTGGGGGTAGTAGTGGATCCAGTGAAGATTGAGGCAGTGCGTGCTTGGGATCCACCCAAGAGTGTGATAGACGTTCGGATTATCCTAGGCCTGGATGGATACTATCGGAGATTTGTGCCAGAATTTTCTAGAGTTTCATCACCGCTTTCAGCTTTGACAAAGAAGGGTAAACCCTTCGTGTGGTCAGATAGATGTTAGAAGAGCTTTCAAGAGCTGAGGCAGAGGTTGACCAGTGTGCCCATCTTGAGGCTACTGAAGGAAGGCATTGAGTACGTAGATTACTATGACGCATTAGGGACTAGAATCAGGTGTGTCCTAATGCAGGAGCGAGCAGTGATCGCATATGGTTCATGGTAGTTTAGACTTCATGAGCAGAACTACGCTACTCATGACCTTGAGTTAGAAGAAGTAGTCTTCACCTTGAATATGTGGCGGCACTATCTGATGGGCGAGCATTTTACAGTCTATTCTGACCACCAGAGTCTTAGTTACATCTTCTCATAGAAGGACCTGAACCTAATACAGCGGTGATGGATTGATTTCCTCCAGGACTATGACTTTGATATGGTCTACACTTTTGGGAAGGGGAACATTGTAGTAGATGCTCTTAGTAGAAGATCGAGCATTCAACTGTTAGGAGAGGTAACAAAGTAGCTAGCTACGTTGTGGATATCCATTGTGGATAGAGATGGACCATCTTTTCTTCAGTCTCTCACAGTCACTCCTCCACTCCTTCAGTGAGTCAGAGAGGCACATCGTGGGGACGTTGACTGTGAGACGCGACGTGCTCAGATATCCTCAGGGTAGGAACCTGATGGATTTTCTGAAGGAGGGGAGCACGTCATCGTCTTCAGGGGATGTCCCATGGTACCAGTTGCACTGCAGAAGGAGGTGCTGAGGGAGTTTCAAACTTCTCCTCTAGCAGTACATCTATAAGTGGAGAAGATGTACCAGGACCTTAGACAACAACATTGTTGGCCGGGTATAAAGAAGGTTGTAGCAGAGTTCATTTCATGATGCCTCACTTGTCAGCAAGTGAAGGTAGAGCACCAGGTACCAGTAGGCTTGGTACAACACTTAGAGGTCCCAGAGTGGAAGTGGAATAGGATATCTATGAATTTCAGGACGGGGCTTCCACGTACGTCCAGGGGACATGACTCAATCTGGGTGATTGTCGACCAAATCACCAAGTTGGACCACTTCCTACCGATCAGGGAGCAGGGCTCAGTAGAGAGCTTGGGACGCCTCTTTATTCGGGAGATCGTACGGCTTCATGGTGTGCCATCGACTATCGTTTTCGATCGAGATGATTGATTCGCTTCCCGGCTATGGAAGGGGTTACATGAGGCTTTTGGGACGTAGCTACATCTTAGAACTGCCTTCCATCCTCAGTCGGACGGTCAGACTAAGAGGACCATTCAGACTCTTAAGGACATGCTCCGTGCATGTGTCCTTGACTTTGGTCATAGCTGGGAGGATCATTTACCCTTGGCGGAGTTTGCGTACAACAACAGCTACCACTCCACCATCGGGATGACACTATACAAGGCACTGTACGAACAACCTTGCAGATCACCTCTGTGCTGGACTGACCCAAGGGAGTCAACACTTGTAGGACTAGAGATGGATCAGGCTACGAAAGAGAAGGTGCAGATCATCCAGGAGAGGATGAAGACTGCACAGAGTAGACAGAAGTGCTATGCTGATAGGAGACAGAGACCACTGGAGATCGATGATGGAGACCATTTTTTCCTACGGGTCTCACCTCTATGAGGTCTACGGAGACTTGGCTGAGGTAGCAAGTTATCTCCATGCTTCATCGGACCTTTCCAAGTCCTCAATAGAGTATGTGAGGTGGATTACAGCCTATCCCTTCCACCTTAGTAGCACCGGGTGCATGACATCTTCCACGTATCTCAGCTGAGATGATACGTGCACAATCTGTCCCACATCATCGACCACAGGGAGCTGGACATCGATGACAGGGTGACATTCATGGAGGTCCTAGTGGAGATCGAGGATTGACAAAAGAGGGTCCTACATGGATGGTCGATTCCACTAGTGCATATTCGCTGGAAGCACGGGAACCTCTAGGAGAGCATGTGGGAAAGGGAGGCTCAGATGCGTGCTCAGTATCCCCATTTGTCTTTCTAGTATGTGTTGTAGCTTTATGAGGACATAAATCCCATAGGTGGGGGTAACGTAAAGACCTGGAAATTTCAAGGAATATTTTTCCTTATATTCTTTGGAATTTTACGAGCCCGTAGTTTCTGAATTCGCCGGATTCTGAGGCCTAGTGTGCCCGGAATCAATTTCTGAAGTTTTGATCAGGTACGTTCAGTAAACGTACGAGCGGGTTTTTCTATCTTTTGAACAAGTGCTCGGAATTGAAATCTTAGGGCACTGATGAACACGTAGTGCCAGTATTCTCTTAAGGAGACCTTTACTGCAGTTGCATTTTCTCAGAAGAAGAAGTTAATTTTGGGGGATTTATATTAAACTAAATAAAATTGTTGTACACAATTTTATAGTTTAAGAGTTGGTTATTTCCTAAAAGGGGGAGTTATAGGTGGAGCCCACACCCACATAACCTCCCATGTGAGGATTTAGTGTGGTCGGGCCCACATGAGCCCTAACCCTTCAACTTCCCTTAAACTCCCCATTAACTCCCCTTCATTAAATTTGACAACACCTCTCATTTATTTTGTGGAGCCTCTCCACCTCCCTCCCATAAATTTTACCAATACTTTTCAATTAATTAATGGAAATCTTCAATTAATTAATTAAAGTGTTTGAATTTTAAAATTCTTGTGTGAATAAAATAATATTCTCAGCTATTATTTTTGTTGGCACTCGTTGTGTTGGGAAGGATTTGGAGAAATAAAAAGAAAAGTGTTCTTCACTCGATGAAGAACATCTCCGACGAAGAAGACGAAGAACACTCCACGACTCGAAGGACGTGAAGAAAGTTCATCCTTTCTTCTTCCCCTGATTAAAATGGAATCAACATCATCATCCACGACGCCTGACCTCCGCGACGCTCCTCTTCCGCGACTCCATCCACGAATGAACATTAATTCGAGGTAGGGTGTTTGTATATTTTAATTTGAATAAATTATACCCTTGTTGTTGATGAAAGAAAGTGATCATTTATAGCCAATTGATAATGCCTAACGCGGAGGGCATGGGTCGAACAAACATGGCCCGATGACCCTGTGAAAATTATTGTTTGTTTTGGTGATGACGATCGAAGGCGGCGGCCATGTGCTAGCCGTGTGCGGAGGAACCACGGGCCGCAGCTGCGGGCCACATGGCCGAAGAAGAACCGGCCGGTCATAGCAGGCCGGGCTGGTGGAACCACGGCGCCCCATGGCACCACACTGCGGAGGACTGCAGCCTGTGCTCTGGGGACCGCTTCGGCCGGTGAATCGGCCGGCTCGTCAGTCGGCCTGGTTGATGGAGGTTACGGCACCGGCAGTTGCCGCGTAGAAGGACTGCGGCCCGCAATTATGGGCCGCTCATGCCGGGAAGACCGGCCGGCTTCGGACGACCTGACAGGAGGGCAGCGCCGCTCCGCACCACCGATTCGGGAAGTCAGGGGGCCGCGCCCCCCACACCAGTTCAACCAGCCGCGGGCCGGGCCGCCTGCCACGGGCCGGACCGTGCCCCACCGGGCCGGGCCATGCATTATTGGGCCGGGATGAACCCTCTATGACGGGTTTGACCCACCAAGCCAGAACGAGCCGACCCGCCAGCACACTGGGCTTGACGGGCTAGTCCCATTTAGCTTAAACGAGAATTACTTCAAGACCGTACGTTCGATCGACGCGCCGTCTGCGGCACTGGGACCCTCGCTATGAAGCAGTACTTTTGAAATATTCTAAGTGAGTTTTAGACAACATTGGAAAATGGTCGGGTTTGGAATGAGCGTATTTCCAACCGGGCCCCTGGAACGAAAAATCAAACACCTCTTAGACCGGGCGTCCGATTGACGCGCCGTCAGTCGCGTTGGGTTTATTTTGACAAGACGGAACTTCAGGATAAATCAACTCAGGACTTCATGATAGTTGATGTACCAAACCCTTCCCTCAAGGAGTGGACCCTCCTGGAATCGATCGTGTTGTGTGCAGGAACCCTAGAGCTGGCTGCGACTGCGACGACGATTGTACTGGAATCCTCAGTGGGTTCGGCAGCGACGACAACTGTGCTGGAATCCTCCATGGGTTCGGTAGCGACGACGAATATACTGGAATCCTCCGTGGGTTCGGCAGCAACTATTACTGTACTGGAATCTTCTGTGGGTTCAACAGCGATGACAACTGTACTGGAATCCTCCGTGGGTTCGAGAGAGTATCCAATCAAGTATCCTATGTGGGTCCAACATCTTATTTGGTCTAGTATCCTATGTGGGTCCGACAACATAGATTAATCAGTGACTACATCTGATCTTCTATATCTCTCTACTAAAGATGTATACATGTGTGAGTTGAGCCTTGACTTTCAATCATTATCAATGATGTGATTGACTTACTTTCCTATGTGGACTGGGTTGTGCTTGGGCTTAATGGTGGAGGCGAACTGAGATTGATAACTTAGGTATATGTATGGGGATATACCTATGTAGAGTTGGTTGATACTTCGTGATTGTATCTTTCTTCTTTGGTTTATCCTTCGTGGATTCTAGGAGACCATCAGGGGTCTCGGGGTCCCTACTGAGTATCTTATACTCACCCTAGCACGGGCTATGCCCGTACTACATTATGTTGGATGCAGATGATGGACAACACAGATTGATGAGGAGACTTGTAGAGCTGGATGGTATCTGGAGGTGGACCACTTGGAGAGACGTACACGGAGTGGACAGACAGCCCTGGGGTGCTGAGGAGGCCATTTGTACCCACCCTTCAGGTTGTATTCCTAGAGGACGACTCAGTGGTTTTTGTTTTACTTTACTGCAGTCGTACTAGCTTTTCAATTGTATTGTACTTACTATTGGGCTTGTATTTCTGGCCCCTTTCCCTTTCAGCATGTAATTTTGTTTACAGTATTTATTAGTGCTTACTTTAGTTGCGTACTCTATTGTGTTTGTTACTTTTCTAAAGGAAATGCCTTTCCAGTATAGGGATTTACGCCTTTGGTGCTAGTCACCAACCCCTGGCCTATGGAAGGCGGGCTTGGGGTAGTCACGGAACGGGCCCCAAGGACGGGTCGTGACAAAGTAATTGACTATACTAAAAAAATTTCTCTAGTTTCTATTTTTAAATATATCGGAATTATAAATTTTATAGCTATATACCATCACTATGAAACATGTAATATGGATATCAAAATATATTTCCTTAATAGAACCTTTAGGAATATGTCTACATGAAAAAGAATAGATGGGTTTTTCATTCTAGGTGATGCTATGAATATTTGTAATTTGTATAGATCTATTTATTGATTAATGAAGCATCTAAGTTAGGGAATAATTGAATCGAAGAAACTACGAAAGATTTTTTCCATTATAAATTAATCAAATCCATGTGTTTCGTGATGGTTTAGGGAATCTTTCATAAAATAGATTATTGTTAAATATGAAACATCAATTTTTTTTAGTGGTTATTAAAACTACCTCTATAAATGTAATGACGGTTTTTTATTAGAAGTGATTTTTCATAGTGCAAAATTTAGTGAGAGTTTTTTAAATTAGTGGGGGTTTTATATGGAATAAATATTTAATGGTGGTTAAACTAGCCTCTATATATTGAAATTTACATTATTTGGTGGGAGTTTTAAGTATAAATATTTTATTAACTATTGTTAAAACCACAACTCAAAAAATAATGGCAGTTAGAAATAGAATAAGGTACATGATTCAAAAATAATAATCAAATTACTAAATCATCCACCAAAACTCGTATAGAAAAAATATATTCCCAAAATAAGTAATTAACACAATATAACAAAATCAATGACATCCATTTTTCAATAAAGATTCCATTATATATAATAAAACATTAATTACATCATAGTTTAAAAAATTCCATTTTTCATAAAATGACAGCATAAACATGAGTCATGGATACTCAATAAAGATGTATTCTTATTACCCTCCATTACTAAGTCATGATTCTTCCCATCACAACCATCCCCACTTCTTGCCTCTGGTGCCTACATTTAAAGAATTCAATCGAATATCAATAATGAGAGTATTCCATTAAAACAAATAAATTAATTTCAAACAACATATGATTTGTTCTAAATTATGTTTAATTAATGGTATAATAATTAAAATGAATAATTGGCAGCCATGCACATGCCCAGAATTATTGTAATATAAAATAGCCTTAGTTGAGTTATAAGATACATGACATGACATGGTATGAAAAACAATTATTTTATAATCATACAATATATTTTTTTGTAAACATATAGAATTAATTAAATAAAATATCTTCAAATGGGATTAGATATCAAATATCCTAAAACCCTATGTCAAAATTTTCATATCAGTTTTATGTCACAGTAATCATCTCAATCAATAATTAAATCCATACTGATAATTAGAATAATAATTGAACTTTATTAAAAAAAATGACATTTACAGACTCAAACTAGAATTTTATTATTCTTATTTAATTTAATTTTTTAGTGACCATAATTACTTAAATTATCTTAAAACTAAACCCACTCCACCTCATAAACATTTTATTCATTATAATCATTTTATCATACATGATTGAATGTATAAATATTAAATCATTAGTGGCTTCCAAACCAAAAAAAAAATTTCCTCAACATATTTCAATTTCATAGCCTCTAAAAATAAACCTAATTTAGAATTTTGATATCATTTAAAAATAATAGAATGTTATCAAATTTTATCACTCTACTAATAATAGAAATGTTCACTAAATAAATTATTTTCTTTGGAACCACTATCTAATGTACTAGTTGTTTTAATTTTATAATTGATTTATAATCTTGAATTTAAATAATTATGACAACATTACAATGTGGAACACAATGAATTAAAGTAAAATTTTTATGAGATATAAAAAATAAAAATTTAATGTCGTTTGGATTTGAAAATTTAATGAAAAAAATATCTACTAAATTGAATAAAATAAGTGTAAATTATTTAAATTTATCGATAATTCTTTGTCTTGTATGATTCCATAACATAATAAATTAAATTCATACCTATAGATAAAATAGTTTTTAAATAAGTTGAAATGGTAACAAAAGATTGTACATTGAAGGTGATGAATTATAACTTGTATTGTAAAAGGATAATATGAACCATATAACATAGTGCATATACTAATACTAAACCACTTCTCGTGTAACATAAATAGAAAAAAATATTCCATTCATTTATTAATATAAATTAAATGATTCATTGAATTTATTGATATAAAAACCATTCATTACATTTATTAATATAAAAAAATTCATAAAAAATCTATTCCTGGTCAGTCGTGTTTTTATTAGGTTCCATTGTTAACATTATTTCTATTTATTCTACTTATTCTTCTTCTTCTTCTTCTTCTTCTTCTTCTCTCACCCACACAAGACTCCAATTTTAAATATCATTAGGTACAGGCAATTATGTATGTTGTTTTTGATGGAGTTCACTATTATAAATTACTTCACCTTCATCATCAATATCATACATGTCTCTTGGTTTCATGGGGACAAAAATAATCTGGCCATAATGCACTATAATATCAATATAGTGTACCACTTTTTCTTGGGAATCCATAATATCTCGAGCATGTTCTTCCCACTAAGTAGTTTCGATAAACTGATAAAATTTGAAATAATTAAATTATAATGAATATTTATTTAAACCCCAATTAATATTAACCCATAAACATTTAAATAACACATATGAAAATTTTCCATGATAATTTATGTAGATAGTATCAACTAACATTCCATTGTAACATTGATATAAAACTATGAATATTACATATTTTTGTGTTTTCAAACCTTCCACACCATCAATAGTATGAAACTTGAAACCTGTAATATTATAATTATAAAATCTTCAAGAGTTCTTAAAAGGACCTTGTGATAAAGGCTTCAAATCTTCATATAGTTACTATTGATTTTCATCATTATTTACCTAAATAAATGTATATAAAAAATTTATACATAATTTAGATAAATTTCAAAAAATTCAAACATCATATTCGACTAAGAACATACTTGATGTGAAAACCATTAATTAATTTTTTTGGTAAAAACATTTTCAATATATATCATATTTCGAGTTCAAATCCTAAGGTGTATTTTTCTTTGTGTCATTAATACTTAAACATAGGGATCACCAGTATCATCATTGAGTGGTACATATATGTATGCCTATCAAAATTGTGTATCTATCTTTGAAAATGAAAAAATATTTCCAACTTCTTGAACTAATGTTGGAAACATTGAAAAATCATTATTATCCCAAAATTGAATTCGATTATTATCAACAAATCGTAATTTTACGAATCATATCACCATCAAATCCAAAAACCAAGAACAAAAGTATAATTTGGTAAGGTATCATTCTATAATAGAACCTTTAGGAAGTGATTTATTATCCACATAAGACTTCAAATAACCATGATACCTAGTGTTAAAATGTTAGAAATTAACAAATATTGTTTTAAAATATTATCTAATAAAATTATAATTTTTAAATGAAAACAATATTAAAATAAAAACTCTCTCTATGGGATACATCCATTGATAATGTACAGGCCCTAAAATTAATAATTCATTAGAAAAATGCATAATCAAATGAGTCATCATAGTGAAAAATAATGAGGGGAAGGATATATACAAATTAAAAATAGTTAATAATTTTTTTCTTCGAGTTTATCCAATTAATTGGTGTTTAATTTCTTGTTACACATTTATCTAAGTAATTTTCAAAAATTAATTATAATGATAATTATTTTATCAGGAAAAATATTATGTATCAATAAAGGTACAAATAACTCCATAAATACAGTTTATTCATTAATTTTAAATGAATGTATCTTATGGGGATTTAAATAAACACATCTTAAAATATTACTAGAATATCCATTAGAAAATTTCAAAAAATTTAATCATCCAAGTAGAATATATTTCTGGTGGTTTTCATTGCAATGATAGTTGATGGATTCTTCTCATGGAGTTGGTGCCCTAGAACCAACTTCTATGAAGTTATTGATGACATGTAACAATTGTTCTGAATATTAATATACAACTTATCATATCATTATTATTCTTCTATGTTACATAGCATTTGATAATGTCCTATGAGTATTTGTCACACTGAATGATCATAGCAGATCCCTGATATGATGAGGTCCTAGAATTTCTATAACATTATTCTTAAATATATGTCCTATATCTAGATGAAATCATCATAGGGAAATTAATGATATAGGATATTAGGTATTTTGATTCATAATACATTTAGTAAACTTCTCATTGTGTATTCCCTTAGAAATATCTAGTGTAGGATATTATGAGAATGAGACCCACCAGTTGTAAATCCATATTTAAATATATCAATGGATGTTCCTATCTAAAGTTGTGTGAATTGATACATATAATTTAAGATACTTATTAATGGATGTTATCAATCACATACTTTGATGTATTGAAAAATAATATGATGATATATGTTCATGGAGAGGTTAGATATGTTGGGTGAATCATGAGTAATATCTCATTGATGAATAAAGTGAGAAAGTATTTACCCATTTTGTTCTTTAATAGATGTTTATATCTTAGGCCCTTTGATGGAAATGATATAGCCTAAAAAAATCCATGACCATGGTGTTTTATAGACAAGATCAATTTCTAAAAATTCAATGAAAGAGACATCAACCATATAGGTTTATCGAACTGAAATATACTTTTTTGACAAGAGATATTGTGATAAAGTGATTACATTACATGATAATCATTTAAATGAGGCATTACGTCATCATGGAATTAACTTATTTCCCTATGGGTGCCTTGGATTATATCAAGATGATGTCCTTGGAATTTGGTTTTCTTTATATAATTCCACTCAGAAAGAGTCCCAGGGGGTCACAGACTAAGTATATCTCGAATATCAGTTAAATAATAATAATTTTTTTATTTACCAAGTTGAATTAATATTATTCCCACAAGTGGTTTAAAAATTTATTCACTTTTTCGTCATCGTATATTTACAATCACTAGGTATTCGATTTAATATTTATTTAGAAAAATATTTGATAAATAATTATTTTATATTTTAGTGAATTTAATATTTATTTATTTATTAGTGAGTATTGCAGTGTTATTTATTTAATAAATAATTAAACATTATTCAATTCTTGATGAATATTTATGAGGAATGGAAGACCGAGTTTAATGGTTCGATGAGAAATAACATATATTGAATAATATTTGAGTAAATAATGTTTAATTTAATTCTCATGTTTAAGGAATGTTAATGACAAATAATATTATTATTATTAATATGAAAGGAATATGGTTCCATAGGGATTTTGAAAAATAATAAATCTACATGAAAAATTATTATTTTTTGGACAATGACATTTATAGAGAATCCCCTTGAAAACCTAGAGAGATCTTTCTCCATGAAAGATATCAAGAAAAATGATAGATATCATCCTCTACCAACACTCCCAAGTTTAAAGAGATCAAAGAGAACCCTTCCATGAATATATTCTCAAGTTGATCAAAGGCAAATGATGTAAGAGTTAGGATAAGGCGTGCTAGCACACCTTTATTTTTTGGGCAACATTCAGAGGTTTGTGAAGCACTTTTGGATCACCATTAAAGGGAATCTACTCCTTATTACTACAATGAAATGATGGTATGATGTAGAGATGTTTAATATATTAATGAATATAGAATTAATCACACAGTAAATTCATAATTATTTAAATTAATTATAAATAAAATGTGATGATCATGTGCTCTCATTAAAATATTTTTCTCTCATCAATATTCTCTGATTTATTTCTATTAATCATGGTATTTATCATTGGGTAAATATTATATTAATCAACCATTATGAAAAATTAAAATTTAGGCATGCTTGATCTATAACTTCTATTACACCCCAATCCATCAATTGTTTTCTGAGTGGTCACATGATTATTAATAAAATTTTAAAGATCACTGATTAATTTTGGTATTTTTCATTAGTTTTCAATTCCCTGTCGATCATTATTTAATATGAATCTCAATATATGATATTCTCCCTATTTTTTCACATAAATAAAATCTAATTTATAAATTTCATGAACCTATAACATTAAAAGAAATCATCCATATGTGTCGATGTGTCTGGAAAGATAACACTAGAGTACAACCTATGTATCCTGTTGGTACACACAGTGTTCTTATGTTTAGTTAAACAAGGATTTGATTCTGAACTAATTCAAACCATGTGATTTTATTACACGGGGTGTCTTCAAATACGCACCATGTATTGACTAGACTATGCTAGCACAGTGTCATTATGACTACATGGCATGTACCATCTATACATAATGTGTAGTCCTTTAGGAAAAAATGGGCTATTAATTCTCTTAAACATTATACATGACTAGTGACCATGTAACTCAGAGACAACACACAATGTAATCCTATATTTTCCATGGAATGGTTACACACTAAATCTCTTGGCGTGTTTCATGGATAGTTGATGAGAAATGTACATTCCTTGAAATTCACAAAAATTTTAGAAAATTAAAAATTAATATGTTATAATGCTTAAAACTTGTCAAAATTTTCTCCATATCTTTATTAAGTTGACAGTACACACTATGTAAAGGGTTATATATATATATATATATATATATATGTATAATTAATTTTTTTGTAATGTTCAAATCTGCATACCAAATATAAATTGTTATACAGTTCAATCTCAATGGGAGTGAAAACATAAAACTTTATGTAAATACCTTGTGTTTTTTGTGTACATTAATTTGACAGTACACTCCATAAAATTAAAATATGTATTGTGTATTCCAAATGTCAAAAGTGTAAATAGTATATGAATATAATACACATTTCGTAGATCAGACAGGTACTCATTGTGTTGCCTCCAATGTCCATTTTTGTACATATATAATTTCAAATAATTTTTTTTAATTATGATCATGGAGAATCTCAATAATAGTTTGGATGAGAATTAAGATAAAATAATTGATTAACAAAAGAAGATAATTAATTGATTTGAGGTTAGATTATATTCAATAATAATGATTATAATTGAATGTTATTTTATTAAATTCATAACTCACTGCATGTATGTGGATGACCATGGTCATAGACCATATCTTCTATGTGACTGGTTTATTTTAATTTATTAGTAAATGATATTGATGTCTCACATGTCATCCCTCCTCTCATTATGTAGGGGTATTTCTGCTCACGGATTCTTTTATGTGAATTACTTAACTAATCCTTTCGTTCCCCTTACCTATGATAGAGTAAAATCATATGTAATAGATAGATCTCCCATGATAGGGGATGTGACTCAAGTTTGGAGAAAATCAGAAAAACAAAATCCATGATTTATACATAGGTGTATAGGTTGAAAGTTGTGACATGTTCCAGGTGTTCTTCCTCTTAGTCAATGGTTAGTCTATCATCCACTAGATAAACTAACCTTTATTAAAATCATATGATTATACAACTTTATTGTTTTATTTATGTCATTTTTCATGAAGATATTTAATATTGGTGTCCTCCTATGGTAGAGGCCACAACTATTTGGAAGGGTATCTAGTTTGTCTCTTCTCTTGGATGGAAGTATATTGTGGTCGAATCTGATTATAATGTTATTATAAATTCTTTGGAGAAGGACTAAGGCAGCCACCAAGCTTTTGGATCTATTACCAGATTCATCATATCATTGGTGCCTTTGTTTTATTTATGTTTCTTTTCCTTTTTTGGGAGAGAGGTAAATCGTACGACTTATTTTATGGATGGTTTTTGGAGTTGTTGGGGTCTTACATATGGTTCTTATCTTTTCCATAAGTATTATTATCTTTGGATTTGGATTATATCTTGGTTGATGTTTTTATTTTCAAAAAATAATATTCTAAAATGAATATCAAAAATTGAATATATTTAAAAAAATTATTTCTGTGTGTATTTCTATATTAATTAGGCATATGTGTATGTGAAATTTATGGAACACAAGTATGATATATATAAATTGGAACTACATTAAGAACATATTAAATGTTAATAAAAAAATATAAATTCATATTATAATTGAATAAAAACCTATAAAAAATATTTAACAAATATTAATTAAAAATGAATACATTTAATATACATACACATATATATATACATATGTTAATTAGTAAGAAATAAATAGTGTGTATGTGTATATATCACGATATATTTCAATATTAAATAATAATTTTTATAATTTTTATTTTTTATTCTACAATGTTTATAATATATCTTATATTTAAGTGTAAATGCATATTTATTTTTTATATAACCTAGATTTAATAAAAATAATTATATTTATAAAAATATTAATATACTAATATATGATTTTTGATCATATATAATTTTTTAAGAAATATATTTTATATATGTTTTAAAAAAATCGTTGATAAATGATACTTTTTCTCATTGCTAAAACACATTGATAAAATACACTTTATGAGTGATTTTTTAGACCACTACTACACATGTTCCCTTTAACAGCGCAAAAATCATCTTTTAACAGCACTAAAAAGCACTGTTAATCACATGATGATAAAGGTGGGTCCACTTTATTAGTTAATTTTTAGTGTTGACAAAGGATTATCCACTTGCAATCTCCAGTTAATATAACAGCATTCCCATAAGAAAAAACCTACAATTTGAAATTTTATATACAACCTGTAATTTCAAATGATGTTCTAATTTCAAAACAATGATTCATAAATTTAATTGACATCATGAATACAATAATGTATACCCATGGTATATACAAAAAAACACTTTAATTTACATTTCAAAAAAAAAATCTTCTTATAAATACATTTAAAATTATCCATGAAACATTATAAAACATTAATATTTCATCTTTTGACACATGTCAACCCAATAAAAAATGTCCATTCATTGCATAAATTTCCAAACAAATCATCTCAACCTGGTAAAAATATTCCTCCTATATAATAAAAAAAATATTATGTTATTAAAAATATAAAAAAATAAATTAAGCATTAATATGAAAGAATAAATTAATAAAATGTCAATATTTAATAAAAATAACACATTTGGAGATTTACCGGTCGTACTGTGAATCCTATTGAGGTGGGGTTTATTCCTACACATCACAAATGAGTTATGGATTATTATCCTAAAATATCAAAACAATCTGAATGCATTTTATCAGTTTTGAGTATGTCACTTTTTCTTTTACTAAAATTAATGTCGATTTTAAATAACACATTTAGATTTATACTGGACACATAGTGTGTCAAATTGAGGTGTGAATGATTCCTACCTATCACAAATTACTGATAGATCATTTTCCTAAAGTATCAAAAAAAATCCGAATGTGTTTTCTTAGTTTTTAGTATGTCAGTTGTGTTTTTTTACTAAAATGTCATTTCAAACTAGAAACACGATTTATGGGTATTATTGGTCACATAGTGCATTTTTTTAACGTGATAATACTTCATAAATATCAATAATGACTTATGAATCACTGTCCTAAATTATCAAGACAACCATAATGTGCTTTCTTGGTTTTTAGTTAGTGACATGTTTTGAACTAAAATGTCAATTTTAATCTCATAACGGAAACATTTAGTCATATTAGTTACATTTGTGTTAGATTGAGGAACAATTAACTCTTATAAGTCATAAATGACTCATGTATTTTTTTCCTAAATTATTAAAACAATCCTAATGCGTTTACTCGATTTTCAGTATGTCACTTGTTGTTTTTACTTAAATTAAATCAATTTTAAATAAAAATAGACAATTTGAGTTATTATTTCCACACAATGAATCTTATTGAGGTGAGGATAATTTCTAAAAATAAAAAATGACCAATAGATCATTTTACTAAAGTATCAAAACAGTATTATTGTGTTTTCTTAGTTTTTAGTATGTCTCTTGTTGTTTTTACTTAAATTAATGTCAATATTAAATAAAAATGGACACTTTGACTTATAATGGTCACAACGTGCATTGGAATGTAGTGAAATAGATTCCTACCTATCAAAAATAATTGATGGATCGTGGCGCTAAAGTATCAAAACAATCTAAATTCTTTTTCTCAGTTTTTAGTATGTTAGTTGTGTTTTTTTCTAAAATGTCATTTCAAAATGTAAACATGGTATATAAGTTATATCAATTACATCATGCATCAGTTTGATGTGAGACTTATTCATACACATCAAAAATGGAGTAATAATGTCTTCCCTAAATTATTAAGAAAATTAGAGTGTGTTTTACAAGTTTTCAGTGAGTGTCTTGTTTTGAACTAAAATGTCAATTTTAAATAGATAACCAACACTTTTAGTCATACCGGTCACACTATGCATTAGATTGAGGTTTGGTTTACTTTTTCACATCAAAAATGACTCATGGATCATTTTACTAATGTAAAAAAACAATCAAAATTTGTTTTCTAAGTTTTCGATATGTCACTTGTTATTTGTTACTTAAGTTACTGTTAATTTTAAATAAAAAGATACCTTGAGTTATACCGAAAACACCATGCATCGTATTGAGGTGCGTCTAATTACTTCACATCAAAAATGAAAAATATATCATTTTAATAAATTATCAAAATAATACGACTGCGTTTTCTATGTTCCTATCATGTTGCTTATTGTTTTTACTTAAATTAATGTCAATTTTAAATAAAAACATGCACTTTTAGTTATACCAGAAACACCATGCATTGTATTAAGGTTTAGTTTATTCATAAATGTCACAAATTACTAATATATCATTTTACTAAAATATTAAAACAATCCAAATGTGTTTTTTTTTAGTTTTCATAATGTCACCTTTTGTTTTTATGTAAATTTATGTAAAATTTAAATAAAAAGACACAGTTTGAGTTATATCAAGAAAACTGTGCATCATATTGAGGTGAAGTTGATTCCAACATGTCAATAATTACTAATGGATCATTTTATTAACGTATCAAAACAATCTAAATGTGTTTTATTGGGTTTTAGCATGTTAGTGTGTGTTTTTGCTAAAATGTTATTTCAAACTTGAAACACACATTATGAGTCATACTGTTGGAATCGTGCATTGGTTTTATAAGAGACTAATTCATGCATTTCAAAAATGACTTATGAATGGAAACCCAAAATTATCAAGACAATTAGATCTTGTTTTCTAGGTTTACAATAAGTGACACTTTTTGAACTAAAATTTCAATTTTAAACTAATAACGGACACATTTAGTCATATCGGTCACACTATGTGTTGAATTTAGGTGTGGTTGAATCCTACACATACAAAATTACTCTTGTATCATATTCCAAAATTATAAAAATAATACTAATTCATTTTCTCAGTTTTCATTATGTCACTTGTTGTTTTTACATAAATTAATTTCAATTTTAAATAAAATGAGAAACTTTGAATTATACCTGCCTCACCATGCACCGTATTGAGGTGAAACTGATTCCTATACATCATAAATTACTAATAGATCACTTCACTAAAGTATAAAAACTATAATAATGCATTCACATTGTTTTTAGTATGTAACTTTTTCTTTTTACTTAAATTAATATCAGTTTTAAATAAAATGATACACTATGAGTTATACCGGCTGCACCATGCATCTTATTGATGTGTAGTTGATTCATCCACATCACACATGACTAATATATCATTTTCCTAAAATATAAAAATAATCTGAATGAATTTGTTTGGTTTTCAGTATTTCACTTATTATTTTTACTTAAATTAATGTCAATTTTATATAAAAAGAGACAATTTGAGTTATACCAGACAAAAAGTGTGTTGTATTGAGGTGTTGAAAATTTCTACATGTCACAAATGACTAATAAATCATTTTCCTAAAACATCAAAAAAATATAAATGTGTTTGGTCAGTTTTTAGTAGGTCAGTTTTGTTTTTAAACTAAAATTCCATTTTAGACTAGAAACATGAATTTTGAGTCATATCAACCGTATCGTGCATATTTTTAATGTGAGATAACTTCATATATGTCAAAAATTACTTATTAATAAATTTACAAAATTATCAAGTTAATCAGATAATGTTTTCTTGGTATTCGGTGAGTGACATGTTTTGAACTAAAATGCCAATTTTAAACTCATTACAGAAATTTTAATTCATATTGGCCACACATTGGGTCTTATTCAGGTGATACTAATTCCTACACATCACAAATAACCCATGGATTGTTTTATGAAAATATAAAAACTATCTGAAGGAATTTGTTTAGTTTTTAGTATGTCACTTGTTGTTTTTACTTAAATTAATGTCATTTTTAAATAAAAAGAGACACCTTGAATCACAACTTTCACATCATGTGTTACCATGATTTCTATTTGATTTATTTGTTGAAATGGAAAAACTACACTTTAAATATTTATCACTTTCCTTCATGTTCCCTTTTCTTCCTTTGAAGGAATGTGATTAATGTCAACAGTGCATGGGTGAAAAGGTTTTGAGGGAGAATAATTATGTGAAAGACATTGTCTGCATGAGTATTAAAACATTTAATTTAGATTATGTTAATCTAGTATAGTGTAGATTATATTATGAGAAAAAACATTGTATATTAAAATAACTTAACCTTATCATCTAATTCTTGGTTGAAGCCTCGAAGTCTTATCTCTCATGAGTATGAGAATCTTCAAACAAACCACCCCAACTCAAATAATGAAATCTACCAATATAAAAAAATTTCTTATGTGAGTAATACCAAAAAAAGTAAATTAAACATAAATATGAAACCATACACTACTTCTATGGATGTCAAATCGTCTTTTTCTTTGTGTACATTATTCCATTAGGTATGATTCCCATTCATTTCTGAGAACATCTATACCATCTTGTAAATATGAGTATTTTTGCCAGTCCTAGTAGTACTGGAAAAATATAAATACACAAATCATTAATAAATATTTTAAATGAAATATTAATTATCTTAAAAAATAACTCTTCATGTATTCTATTCTATTCAAGGAATGCGATATCTCTCATAAATTTACAAACATAATAACTGAAATATTTTCCATTGGTTTGTTTTGAACAATACATAAACTTTGATGTGTTTGGATAGTGAATTATTATTATATATACCCTGATAATTATCTAGTCATATAACTTATATTATTTCTTGTCCTTAGGCCTGGGCCTCATTCCTTGTTTTTCATGATATTGATGCACCACCCCATCATAACAAAATTATCTTTAAAAGGTAATATAGATTATATAACTGGATGTTTATTTATAAAAATTAGGATTTAGTTTATTAAAAAATAAAATATTTCATCATATGTGGATGGTTTGTTAGAGATTCATGCATTGAATCTGAGAAATAAGTCTATGTAGTATCCAAATTTACCACAATGAGAATCGAATTATGCCTAAAAACACAAAAAAATTAAGTAATGAATGAAATGAAAATATATTTTATATGATTAAATATTAGATTATTAACCTTATATATTGGGTATTAAATAGAGTATGTCATATTAAATTTTTCATTAAAATGATTTGATCAGACCTACCACTATTTCACCCTTTTTTCATCTATATTTGGTTATTCTGTAGAGGTTAAGTGTGGACTAGTGAGTATATATTTTATTTCAGGGGAAAATCCCTTCAATTGTTTTTCATATATACCCCTACCAAAAATATGAAATGTATTAATGATAATTAACACAATATATCATTTTTTGGAAAATGAAATCTTGAGAACATACCTCATGTATACATTTACAAATAGGCTACCTAGCCATTCATAGTTGAGGATTTTAGTTTCACTCTCAACACTGATTAAGTCTTGATATTTCTCTATGTACATATTTTCTTCAAAACTAACTATGTGATCAAAACCATATTTTAACTTTGTATCCACATGAACCATCAACGATAGTAAATGTGGATATTGAATGAGTGGGGTAATGGTGCTTTCAGTATATCTTTTTGATTGGTTGGCTGATAATTTTGATGGTTTTGAATCAGTATTTCATTTCATACCATTACCTTTTTCCATCTATAATAACATTCATTGATTTATACCATTTTAAATAATTTTTTAATGGTTTATCTTGAGAAACAAATTTGAAATAAATACCTCTTTTCAGCCATGATTTTTTACTAGATGTAAAGACCATGAAATGAATATTCTAATATCTTTTTTTGATCATATGAATATCATCCCATGAATTGGAATAGGTATCTAAGTTCTTGACTCATGGGATATGCTAATTGGAACCCACACATCGCCTGTCAGAAGTGGTCTGTTATGTAGCATGTAGTCTTTAATATTGAACATTATAGACCTCTATACAAGGTGATGGGTGGGTTTTTCTAGATATAAATCACAGTCCTTTTCATGTTGTAGAATATTAGTACAGGAAAGGTATCATTTTATGTCAAATTCACATTTCACTGAAACATTTATTAGAACATTGATTACCTCGACTAAGACATATCTTTGAGGGGAATGGACAACCACATAACTGGTGGGTGAGGGGTGGGATCTCTATGTGGTGGTTGTTCTTGAGTTTCTTATTCTCTTTTATTTTCCCAATTAAAGTTTCCATCATCACTGTATACCATTGGAATTATTTTTCAATGGTAGATATTATTTATATCATATATTTTATTAATTCACTTTGATCATCCTCTGGTTTTTTCTGAAAATATGTTTAGCGTGTCACCCCAAAACCTGCACCTATGGCACGGATATACTATTCTGGCCACTTTATGGACACCTATAGTTTGTGTTCATCTAGAATAGGTGTTTCTAAATTCTGTGACTATTTCATAGAAAAAATATAGGATCCTAAGTGATCATTGTAATGTAATAGCGATTTAAAGAAAAACAAATTTTTATTATATAATACATACACATGTTTCCCACAAATTTTGTGTGTATTCATATATTATTATCCACTATTTATTTACTTGTACCTATTTCTATATCACAAGGAATGGGAAGGAATTTGCATTGGATTTGGAGTCATCAATCTACATATAAACCGAGGAACATGATTATGGTGTTTTTTCATGTCCCATAAATGTATTACAACAGATTTAAAATACATAACAATTTTTTTCAAGTGAAGCGTACCCCATTCTTGCTTTATGTTAGTGGTATGATAGTTTTATTACTCATTCCTTATTTAATTCACTCATTTTTTGTTTTATAAATAAAAAATTTTCAATCAATGTGATGAATGCACCTATTAGAAAAAAACATATTACTAACCACAATGTACTTGGAATGACACATCAACACAATGCCTAGTAAACAGTTCCCATGCTTATTGGGTTATCATGTGTACATAGATAACTGGTGGGTGTAGTTTTATTTTCCCTTCAACATATTTAAGATTATGTCTTGTTAGAATTGTGTGAAATCCATTATGAGTCCTTCTATCAAGCATTAATACATAATTTTCATGGGATTCAACTTCTATAAATGTACTCTGAAATGGATGATGTAGAGTAAGTCATTGTTTCATTATTTTATTTTTAGTAAAATAAATAAATGCTATCATAATGTCACTATAATATCTTCCCACATCAGTGTATTCACCCAGGGTACAACATGGTTCCATGAATCTACATCAATCAGCATGTTTTGTTGGGTGATGATTCCAATATAATTGATCAACCTGGACTTGTTGGGGTTAACATGATGATCCCACTCATTCCATCCTACCTAAAATTTGATGACATTGATTAATGATTTTTTTTCTAATAACGTTAAACTATGAAACATCTATTTTTTATTTGTCGCTAGTCCTTCATCACTTACAATTTCCCTATAATCCACATCATCCCTCTAGAGAGGTAGCATAATCATCTTAAGATGGTCATTGTACCTATGTAATGGGAGTAGAAGAAGGTTGGGAAACCTATAATTCCTCAGGAATGGGAGTACCAACATGTGCAAAGGATCATTCCTATACATTGCGAGCAATAGAAGGTTGAGAGACCACTTGTTCTTCAAGATTGGGACCACCAGAATTTTCATAATTCGATATCTCTATAAGTGGTTTAATATTAAATTTATTGAACACAAATGCATCAGAAAATGGATAATAACATGTGGAAACATGTTGTATATTATAAAAACATTTAACCTGATTATTGATCTCTATTTTTATTTTTTAGCAGATGAAGGGATTTGACACCTCTATCAACAATCCAAATCCTTCATTATGTTCTCCTCTGGAAAAGAAAATTAATCTACCGTGGGACCGCTATGAAATTGTTGTGACATCCCATTAAAATGGTCATCCTTAGTTGAATTTTCATCTAAACCTTCAGTGGTTTTGGTCTAAAATAGAAAAATTGACCACTTTCAGTTTGAGGGATCTGAAACATAAAATAATTGTACTACCAACGATGCCATTATAAATAGTTCTTCTTAGTACCCTCCCTTACTAAAATCAACTTTCAAGAATCCCAATTAATCTATATTAACATCAATCCTTTTTTCAACCGACTGGAATTGACAAATAGATACTTGGAATGTTGTATAATCCAACTCCCTTATTTTTATGATGATTCAAAAGTATGACATATTTTTGTAAATTGGATTTCGATCTTTAGTACCTAATAAAAACGCATCAATTTAGCCATGAGTGTAACTACACTATTTTTCATTTTACTATCTTCATCATGATCATTTGTATAGAACATATAACCATTAATTACATAACAATTGTAAGATAATACATAAACACTCGGTCCTCCTGCTATCCATTGATTTCATGCTACAGTTAAATCTAGATTTTCATATAACTCCTTAAAAATTGTCTAGAAACCATCCTATAAACTATTTATTATGTGTAGTTGATATCCATCTTTCATCCTTTGATGGATTCAAATTATTAGGAATTTATTTGTGGGTTTCAACATATGGGGAATCCTCCAAAATATAATGAAAATTGTAAAGGTAGGATAACTTCTAATCTATAATATTTATTGTGGAAACATATCTTCCATAAATTCCTTCACCCTCAAGTCACTCAGTGTGAAGAGATTTCAATAGACCATTGCTTTCCACACCAAATAGTTATTCGGTACAAAATTCAATGGAATCATCAAAAACATATCTGTACATAATACAACACTTTGGTCGACTTTGATTTTTGACATGCCCTTTCAAAATATTCATATACCGTTCAATGAGGTATATCTATCTATAGTTTATAGGACCACATAGTCGAATCTATCTCACCAATAGAATCATCAAATGAACCATCATATCAAAAAATGTTTGTGGTAAGAATATTTACAATTCAAATAATATGACTTCAATTTCATTTTCCATAGTCATTAATTTTTCCAGGTCTATAACTTTTTTTTCATATAACATTAAATAAGAAACCGATCTTGGTTAATGTATGATAGACATTCTTGGGAAAAATGAAATCTAAAGATATAGGCATTTGATCTTACATCAAAACATGGAAGTCAAGTGATTTCATTCCCTTTAACTATAAATCAGTAATTGACATGATGTTCTTGATATTCGATGGATACCCCTATCAAACTATTATGTCATTCAAGAAGTTGGAAAAATGATATCTCTCATACCTATAAAGTGTGTAAGTAGCTGGAGGAAGAAAGGTTCATTTTCACCATTCACTAGCACTAACTCTTCTTGTATTCCCATGTCAACCATGTCAAACCAAACCTTAATTACATCCTTTGTTTTTCTAGGTTCATTTTGCAACATGCCTATGATAGTATCACATATATTTCTTTTCAACATGTGTAACATCAAGAAAATGTCAGACACATAGAAAATTCTTGTGTGGTTATTCAAAAATAACTGATCTTTTTTTCCAACCGGTTTTCATAAGGTTTTTCAAAAACTATTCACCAAAAGTAGTGTCTATATATTTTATATTGTCCAATAGTTGATCAAAATTTAGTGGATACAATGTTGTATGTTCTTATGAAAATCTAAAAAATGATTTCATCCAATATCGGTACTTATGTCATCTGGGTATAAATTTTTGATGTCCTAGAAACACGCTTTTTGATGAATGTTTCAACCTAATTTAATGTGTACCTTGTTCATATATGGGACACCCTTGAGTTCCTTATAAATCTTGAAAATTTTCTATAAGCAGGGAAGTCATTTATCATCCCATATAACATGGATCTCAATGTAAAATCTTCATTTCTATAAGCATTATACAACATAACACCTAAATCTCACATTAATTTCAAATCCTCTATAAATGTAGGAAAATGAACATCAATATCATTACCCAGTTGTTTTGGTCCTGATATAAGCCTAAATAGCATGGTGTATTTTCTTTTCATGCATAACCATGGTGGAAAGTTATAATTCACCAACATAATCGGCCATGTACTTAGAGTGATGATTTGAAAACCAAAATGACTCACTCCATATATAGATAATGTAAGAATAAGTTTTCTCGACTCATTTCAAAATTCAAGATACTCATGATCAATTTACTTCTAGTGAGGAGAGTCTTCTAGGTGATGTAATTTCCAATATTTATTTATTGTATCTACAAGCCATGTAAATTTCCATGTAGTCTCCTCACTTCTATATAGGCTCCTAAACATTGAAATGATTGGAAGGTCCATACAACTTTAAGAGGACTAGATTCATCTTTATTGTATCAAGGAGAACCACACTTTGGGAATTATGTATGTTATTTGTGGTCCTTGAGAAACAGTATACAATCATTTGGGAAGAAATTTATTATTTCAGAGATCATACCCATCAAGCATAGTATTCTTTTAGCATCGTATATTTGGCTTAGGAGCTCATTATCTTCTGGGAGAATGGAATTCAATAGATCGGGTAATTCCATAAAACTGGAATCACTCCATCCATTTCTTCTTTTAGATTAAATTGCTTCAGTATGGCTAATAATACTGTTTATTTAGTGCAAACACCATACAATGGTGCCTTTTCACAACTATTTATCTTCTTAAACAATTTTGGGAAATCAAAAAGTTCATCTTCAACTATCCTTTTTATTTTCTTAATACGATCTTCATCAACATTCACATTAGTAATGGCATCCTCAATATAGTCTTCTTCATTTTCCACACTTTTAATCATATTATATTATACATAAAATAATGTTTTATCCTAGCCACTAGCTACATTCTCCTTTTCCCCGTGTTTATTCCAAAATTTACATCATCGATCTGTTCCTTGACAGATAAAGTGTTCTTATAACTCCTCTAGACTAATTTTTCTTGAATAACAATAAAGTAAACATAGATAAAGGATTTGAGAAGATTCATATGGATGTTATTTTAAAAACATGATGAACTCTTTCACTCCATCTTCATACTATTTTCCCAGATGATTGGTATCTATTCATTATTTAATCATATCTATCATATTTTATTTGGTAATATTAATATTTTAAAAAATAAATATAAAAACATATACATAAAAAATAACTAAGTCTAAAATATTTTATAAACATTAAGTATCCTTCAATATTTATCTTCAATATACACTTTCCGAAACCGAGGTCCTTCATTTGGTATCTTCTAGATAAATCAATCAACATCTCTTTTAGTCTTTCCTTCATTGGTTCAACATGGAGAAATCCATCCACATAATGAAGTAAAATGAAAAAACTCCCATCATAATACACCTTCATATAGTAGAAATTATTTACATTACACCTCATGAACATTAATTCTACCATGTAAGGATTGAAATTCTAGTTACACTAACTTCATGCCTACATAATCCCAAAAAACACCATTTGATACAGGAACTGAACCTTCTATTCCATTTATCATGAAATCTTCCTGTTGATCTATGTAGATATATTTCATTGAATGTATATGAAAGAATATAATCATGAAATATATCTTTTATAGAAATAAACCTTCAATGGAAACCAATATGAGAACCATCTAAATAATTATATTCTTTATAGTATGAGTGAAAATATAACTCAAATCTAATCCTTTTAATTATTGAAATACATTTACCCTTCCCATGGTGTTATTATCGATATACTTTAATTCCTTATATAATGTAGTGGTCTTCCTAATTATATATTAATCTAAACATAAAATATTATGGAAAACTACATTTCATATGTCCATTGAAAACTATTTATAAAATCACAGTTGAAATCTCATTAAAAAACCAACCATCTACATAAATACCTCTTCAAAATAACACACCCTTTTAAAATAAAAAAATTAGTTCCAAACACTCATTCATAAAACACCAATTACTTTTTTTAAAAGCATTCAATGAAACTTCATGACCCAAAAATATTAATCATTTAAAATGAGTTTAAAACCACTATATTTTAGATTTTTCATTTAAAACATCACACACCCCTAGTTTAAATGAATCAATCATTACATACTCTTTTAAAAAATTCATATCCCTTTAATAAAGCCAATCTAGTGAGTGGACAAACACTTGGCATGCAACATAAGTCCATGCCAAGTGTTTAAATCATTTTAATGCAATCTAAAACAAAAAAGGATATTTTTATCACATATAATTTTTTAAAAAATATTTCTAAAAAAATGAATCATTTTAAAAGAGTCACTAAGGAATTTCTGAAAAAGGCCTAAATCCTAAGAGAGGCATTTTATAAAGGATACATGAGTTAAAAATAACCAAAATTTTATAAGATTTAAAGATATAAAATTTTTATCATGCTTATCATGAATAAATAGTACTAATCCTGTAGTTTAATCTTGTAATACTATTGAGGAGTGAATAAGTGATAGATAAAGACATAAGTGTCACCAATTCATGATAATTTTGAACATAAATTCACATATCTTTAAAGTGGGAAAGAATCTTCCACTTGATTCTTGAATCATGTACTACCTAAGCTTGATACTTCAAATAGGGTACAATAGAAAAAATGTTCCCCATATTAAGGGTATAAATTATGTCAAAATCAAAGGACTATAGGTACTCAAACCTTATCCACTAGAAATGGTTCATTTCTCTTTCTGATTAAATATATTTCAAACACTTTTTTAGTGTTTTCCAAAAATATCCCAACCCAATGATAATACCAATAACACTTCAAAGAAATACCCTCTACTTCCAACTTTAGGAAAGGATTTGGGAAGTTTCTCTTATGTTCCCTTAACTGTCTAGACCCATAAGAAACCGCATGACCATTATAGACTAGAACTATTAAATCAGGACTCCTCTTACATCAAAATATAATCCATACTCATTACCCAACTCATTTAAGTTTAAGATTTGTGTTTTCATCAATCTCCAATTACGATCTTAGATGGATCTATCATGAACAACTATGAAAATAAACCATACCAAATTCTTGGTTAAGTCCTTCTTAGAGATTCAAATATCAAAGAATCATGGTTGACACTCTCGTAATAACTAGAAATTCCCAAAAAGATTTGGATATCAAAAACATTCATTGGACTCTCTAAATAAACTCTAACATTGAACTTAACTGGGTATAAAAATAACCTATCTAGTAATAAAATTTTCCCCCTAAAATGTACATTATCAATAAAAAACACACACTTTGAGGTCACAACATATAGTTGATTCTCCTTATATTTTCTCAAAATGATCTCTAAATATAGAGAATGTTACTCCCTTTATATTAGAGAATACTTTAGCTACTCTAAGTTGATAAATACTCCATCAAAACATATAAGTTGGTATAAGTTCATTTCTATCACATAAAATATCCTATAACAGTACAAACATATTATCAATGATCTATTTGAATTTTTATGGGAAAAAAATAAGTCACCTAAAGGGGATATAATCAATCATATGAACCTATTCACCTCAAAGTCGTTTAATTGAGCCTTCTTCGCTCATAACTCTACAGAATCCACCTTATATGGTGGAATAGATATATTATCCACACCTGTTAAGAACATAATAATAAACAAAACATATCCCTTGGGTGGTAACCTAGATAAATCTTTGGTAAATACATCTAGGAACTTGTCAATGATAGTAGGACATACTGAGTGATGTTTCTCTCTATCATCCACAATTACTATAGAAATATGGGTTATGATTCTACCTAGCTACAAAAATATAGGTCCTAAATGACTAGTTTTCATATCCAACTCTCCAATATGGACATAATCATCACCCTAAAAAAATTTAGTTCCACCCATAGATCAAAACAATTGATACATAAGATATATCACTACATGGGGGGTTTTAATTGTAGTCACAAACTAGACTCACAGTTTTCATGTCACTGGAACATTTTATTTCTATTTTTGTGTCCATATTAAGTGGGAATTAATGATTTTAAAGGTAAAACTATCAAATAGTTGTGAGAAATTCTATTCATCCATTTTTTTATATATGTCAAATTTTTATCTCCCTATTATATTTACCTCTTATTTTCAATCAAATTATACAAGACCAGAGGTGATTAAGGAGTGGTTGAATCACCTAAAAGGATGTACGAGCCACATCCTCAATAGTTTGAGTTTGTATGATCACCGACCAATCCTAGAACTTATGAAATATATCACAATAAGTTGGTGGATTAATCCATTAATTTTTGAGTAAAATGCATCCCATGTAGTACTATCCAATTCATTGAGATATGGGGTTTTATGATTTTATTTTATCTTATATAATAAATTTTATTGGTATGTATTGAATTCCTCTAAAAATACTATTTACCTTCAAAAAATAACTATATTTAAAACCCAAAGAATGTAATTACTTGAACAACTTTCATTCATTTTCAATTTCTTTCCACATTGGAATTAGTAAAGATAATCCTCCTTTTTAGAACAATTGAAACACACCATTATGTCATTTTGAAAATATTACGTGAATGGTTATAAAAATATCTATAATTCCTTATCCTAAGAGGGTTGGGTATGTTTATATCTGTAACAAATCATCAATGGTCAACTCATAAATTTAACTTGAATAGAGAAACTAAAATACTTGAAGCATTATTTTGAACTCCATGGGTTGGAGACAAGTACTAGGGTATCGTACAAAGAAACATTGGTATGATTTCACCTTCAAAAAAATTGATAAGTTAAGAACTATAACCATATCACATAAAATATTCATAACCCATCACATCTCAAAATAACAAAACCATAAATTTAACATTAAAAAACTGAATAAAAATGTCTAAATAAAAAAAATTAAAAGACTATAAACATGGATCTAGAAGCATAGAGATCAGCAGAATTAAAAGAATCACAGTGGTAGCACCAGAGGAGTTGGATTCATCGTAGAGGTGGGTTCATAGAGGAGAAGGTATTTGAAGCATAGGTGGGGTTCAACAGCAGAGGTGGGGTGTGTGGAGGAGGTGATTTCGCATCAGATGAAGGGTTCATGGTAGAGGTGGGGTTCAGTGAGCAGTGGAGGAAAGGTTTGCAACAGATAGGGTTTGATAGTAGAGGTGATGTTCACGATAGGGGAGGAATTCGTAGAGGAAGAGGAGGGCTTCTCAGTGATGGAGGATGGGTTCACGTTGGAGTAGGAGGAGGAGTTGGTGGAAGCGAAGGGGCATGGGGAGGAGTTATCGGAAGGGTTCAGCTTATGTGAGAGTTTGAGGCCTGTGAGAGGAGGGGACTATTATGATTTATATATAACAGTGGGTAAAAATTTTATCAATGCTAGATAAAATGAACTAAGAAATGTATGTTTTATCAATGCCAAAAAAGAAATCATTGATAAAACATCCCTTTATCAGTGCTTTTCTAGCACTGATAAAGACAGGCCTTTATCAGTGCTAAAAAGCACTGATAAAACTATAATGATAATAAATTATTTATACTTTTATATATATTTATAAAATTATATGTATAATAAATAAATAAATAAATATAAATATATATATTTATAATAATTATATATAAATATACATTTATTTTTATTTACCTATATAATAAATAAATGTATATTTATAACTATAAAATTATAATAAATATATTTATTATATTTATAATTTTATAAAATTAATATCTTTATTGTAATTTTATAATTATTTAAATATATCTATATTTATTTATAATTATAAATATAAATATAAGATATATATTTATTATAATTTTATAATTACTTAATAACAATAAATTTATATATATATTTATAGTTATAATAAATATATATTTATTTATAGTTATAATCATAAATATAATATTTATTTATTTATTTCAATAATTATAAATTATAAAAAATATATATATTGCATTTATAATTTTATAAATATATATAATTAATATATTTATTAGAATTTAATAATTTCATAAATATATTAGTATTTTTTAGAATTATAATTATATTTTTTTATTCATTTAAAAATATATTTATAAATATATTTATATAATTATGTATATTTATTTAATTAATATGTTTATTATAATTTTATAACTATTGAAATATAAAATTATATTTATTTAAATAATTATGAAATAATAATGAAGCAAATATATATTTATTATAAATATTTATTTATTACATATATATTTTAATTATAGTCATAAATATTAATAACTATATATATGTATTTAAATAATTAGGAAATTAAAATAAATATATTAATTATATAGAGTCATAAATATAATTATAAATATATAGATATATATCTAAATACTTATGAAATTAAAATAAATATATTAATTAAATATATTTATTTATATAAATAAATGTTAAATTATAATAAATATGTTAATTATATATAGTCATAAATATAAACGCATATATATACATATTTAAATACTTATGAAATTAAAATAAATATATTCATTATATATATATATTTCATTATTATCTAAATAAACATATATTTATATTTAAATAATTATGAAATTATAATAAATATGCTAATAATAACTATATTTATTATATTTATTATTTTAATTATAAATAAATATACATTTATTTATTTTCATATATATATATATGACGGGATATAGATCATGAAGGGGAGGAAAGCTCCTGATGATGAAGATCGCGGTGCTTCATCGCCCCCAAAGTCTGCCAAGATCCAGGATTTCAGCCTGCCTGCCGCAGTGACGGTCATCGAACATCACCAAACGTCATTTCCCCCAACGTTTTTTTTCTTAATCTGGTGCTTTCAGCGATAGAGACCATAGAGATGGAGATCATGGTGCTCTTGTTGTGAGGCCTTCATTCTCACATGTCCCTGGTTTGGCTAGGGTTGATCTATCTCGGGCTGTTCAGATTTCATCTGTTGAAACCCTTGCGTAGAGATATGGGATTGTACTTTGTTATTGCAATGTTTCAACTATGAGGGTTTTAGATCTACATGTTTCAGATCCAATGCGGGAGAGCGTGGATGCGGTGGTTGTGCGATAGATCTTGTCTGATGCCATTGATACAAAACCATGTTCCAATCCATCCTATGCTCAGGTTGCTAGTGATCTGCGACATGTCCAACCGAGGATCCCAACTTAAAGTAGAAGGAACTTTGATGAGTCATGCACCTCCCTTCTTAAGATCAATAAGAAAGGAGAAACATCCTTCATCGAAGATAATCATGGCATGTTCTCAATAATATTGCAAGAGTGCGAGCACTCTGTTATTTCTCATCCTTCTCTGAATAGGGAGAATCAACTAGGAATACTAGATATCTAGAAGCAGCAATTGGATTTTTGGGTCTTTAATTGTTATATTATAACCTCCATTGGAAAAATATTTTACCACATTTTATTCCCATCTTCGGATGTTTAATCTAAAGCTTAGTGTCGGGGATTTTTTAATATTAAGCCTCTAATACTTCATATCCAAGATTGGGATCTGGATTTTATTCCTCTTACTCTTAGGAAATTGACTACTCAAGTGTGGATATGATTTACAGGATTAAGCTGGTTCTTCTGGCTACCGAAAATCATTTGGGGAATTTCTTCCATAGTTTGTGTCCCAATCAAGAAGGAAAAGGATACTGAAAAAAAAGTTACGGTCACTTTTCTTTTGTTCTCATTGAAGTTGATCTTAATTATCCCTTTATTCGGTCAATTATTTTATCTGTGGATGGCCACAAATTCGATTTGGCTGTTGAATATGAGTAGGTCCTAGATTACTGTTCCAATTGTTTCAATACTGTTCATAAGATCGATAACTCTCGAAGAAGAATGATTTGTCCAAATTGTGGTTTTATTGGGCATACTAGTGAATCTTATAGAAGAAAGGGTGAAATTCCCCCAGGATCTATCTAGAAGGGCTTTGCTGAGGGGCATGTCATTAATAAGGAGTTTAGGTCGAAGCCTCATGTGCTAGGCTCCCAAGGACCCCAACAGGAGAATGTAGTCAAGATGGATATGCCTTTGTGTCAAATAACAAGTGAATTCATAGTTCTCCCTCAATTTGAAAATTTTGTTTCTTGACTTACTATCAATTAGAGTTGGCCTCCTCCTAGAAATTCCATTGAGGTATATCCTTTTGGTGTAGATGAACATGATGGCCCTGAGGTTGTTGTAATCGAGAACACCATAAGAAATCACAATAAGTACATCATGTATGTCACCTTTGGTTCTGGCTTGTTAGTATGAGACTCAATTGGTGATTCCATCTCTAATGCACACAAAATTAAATTTCAAGAGGATTTCATGAAATTATATATCTCCTCATAAATTTCAGATAAATGGTAGAATGTATTTGATGATGATAAAGTAATGGACACCACCACTCTATTACATATGGAATTTGACATGCAGATCATGGAGGATTTACATATTCATAATTCTCTTTTAGTGTCACATGATTTTCAAGATCTTATTGCTTCCAAATTAGTTTTAGATCTCTTATAATACACTCTAAATGTGGAGTTAGTGGCTAAGGACAAGTCCAATGCAATGGTAAAGGATTACTGTGTGGAAGTGCCTATGAAGGATGGCCGAGAAGGGGCTTGGTAGAAAAAAGTCAAGAAGATGGGGAAGTCATCCAAAAAGCCTGGAAGAGGTTTTTGTCATGATTAATGCTAGGAGGAAGATAGGAAAATAGATGGTATGTATCAATTATATTATAGTATAGGTTTTGGAGGTTGTGGGTGAGGACGTGGCCATGATCTCACTTTGGATCCTTAAAAGCTTAAGGGTATGTACATGGTGCTCTTCATGTAAAATATCTCACACTCGGAATGGTAAATCACTAATGATGATGATGATGAATCTAATAATGGGTTTATTAATGATCTTTTTCTTGATCATTATAGACGAGTTCCTGGTTTGTGTGACCCCTTTCATCATTTTCTTGTCTCTTTCAGTTTTATTTTTTTGATAAATTTTTTAGGACCTGGCGTGCCTGCCTCCTGAACCTTTTGAGTATATATATATATTTAAATACTTATGAAGATAAAATAAATATATTAATTAAATATTTTTTATACTTTAAAATTTATTTAAATATTTATTTATTTATTTAGTTCTGATGGTCTCATGATTCCTCTGGCTCTTACACCATCCTCTATAGTTATAGGTCATGTGTTGTGAGTGAAGAAGTTACTTTTCTTCCTCTGTGGAAACATCTTTGGAATTTAAATGCATCATCTAAGTTCAAGTATTTTTGTTGGGAATTTTTTATGAGAATCCTTCCCACATATGATCACCTGCCTGATAGGCACCTCTCTGATAATGGCTGGTGCCCGTTATGTGGGATTATGGTGGAAATAGATTTGCAAGACATTTTTTCTCTCCCCTAGGTCACTGGGATTTGGTTGGCATGTGAGACACATGATCTCATCTTTTGGATAATTCTTGGGGACGTGAGACTTATTTTTGGGGAGTGGTTCAAATCATTACATGCTCAGACTATCACGGGATATATAGTTTCATCGAAGTGCCTTCATTTTTTGAGAGCGTTGTTAAAGAAGAAATGGTTTGGCATGCTAAGATGAATAATTGGGGCAATAAATGGGTTGGTCACCTATAATCAGACGTAAAGACTCGTAAAATTCAAGGAAATGTTTTTCTTAATTTTTTTTGGAATTTTACAAGAACACAGTTTCTAACGGAACCTGATTCTGAGGCCCGGTGTGCCCGGAATCATTTTCCGAAATTTGGCTCGGGTACGTTCAGTGAACGAACGACCAGGCTTTTCTAACTTTTGAACCGGTGCTCGGAATAAAATTCCGAGGGCAACGATGGAATCGAAGTGATGGTATTTGCTTGGAAACGCCTTTTCCAGAGTTGCGTTTGCTCGGGTGTGGTTTTTAATTTTTGGGGTTAAGTTAAGAAATAAAATAAAGAGGTGAAACGTCTTTATTTTATTTCACTTAAAGCCACTTAAAGCCACTTAAGCTATGTTAAGAGGATAGGGTGGAACCCAAAATATCCTACCAACTTGGTAGGATATTTGTGAGGTGGGGCCCGCACGAGCCCCACCGTTTCTTTCCTCCTAAGTAACGCACCCACAACCCCCTCTTAATTGAAAGTCAACCGTGCGTTTTTCTGATTAATAAACGCCCCAATTAATTGGGCAGTTAAGTCGTAACCATTAATTCATCGAATTAATGGTTCGTTACTTAACTTTGATTTTTTAATTGTTGGCTTGAGAATAAAATAAGACCAATACTTGTTTCACTTGAGGGTTGCTTATTGAGAGGATTGGGAGAAGCTCTCAAGCTTGAAGATCTTCATCCTTCTACGCGAAGAATGTGAAGAACGCCGAACCCTTGGAGATCGACGACGCGACGCCGTGTTCCGTGACGCCGATGATTCTCCTTCCGCGACGTTTCTTCCGCGACGTTCCTTCCCCGCGACAACCTTCGATCAACAACCGATCGAGGTAGGGGATTTCGGTTCTTTTAATTCTTTGTGAATTATATCCTCGACATGTTTTCTTTTGGGGAATCTTAAATCTGTGTGATTTTAATCCTTGAGTTTTACGGCGCGACACCGTGTACCACGACGGAAGCGACGCCCATCCGCGACGCGACGATCCTCTTCTCCGCAACGGTCAATTACGCAACGAACTCACGTTCGACGACAACGTTGAGGTAGGGGTTTTGATTCTTTTAAATCTAGTGATTTATACCTGTGGCGTGTGATTAAATATTTTTTGTGAGACATTTAAAACCGCTAACGCGGTGGGTGCGGACCGACGAACAAGTCCGAACCCACCACCCTTTTCGTTCTTGGTGTGAGGAACGGCGGACGACAACAAATCAAGCCACATGGGTGATGTAAGGTCCTCGCAGTGAAGGACAGGCCCCGGGAGGGCCATTGGCGAAGACGACACGTTTTTCGGACCACCGGAACTCGTCCGTTGGTCCGTGGAGGAGCCCGCCGGAAGGAGCCGCGGCGGCACCGCGCGGGACCAGAGGGGGCATGGGACGCGGCCGGCTGCCACCTCCGCTGGAAAGGGCGGCCCCACGCGGGGTCGTGACTCATTCAAGGGGGCGACGCCCCCCTTGCGCACCGCTCGACCGTTTCGGCCGAGCCGCCTGGCGACCGGGCCGCGCCCGCGCCGGCCAGGCCGGGTCGCGCCCAGGCCGGGCCGGGCCACCCAGGACGGGCCGGGCCCCACCGTCCAGGTCAGACCCGGACCCGAGTCGGGTCGCCCCGGTTCAGGCCGACCCAGGGGGGTGGGGCCGGGTCGGTCCGGGCCCAAACCCCCCATTTTCGGACCCTTTTCGGTCTTTTGCTCATAACATGAGCTATGAGCCTTCGATCGACGCAACGTCAGCGGCGATGTGATACTTGGATCGAGACGGTCGTTTCGACATATTACACTCAAGGTTTCGGAGAACTTTGGGTTCGGCCGGGTTGGTTCGTACACGAAACCAATCAGGCCCTTAGAGCGGAAACGCTCATAACTTGAGCTCCAGGCGTCCGATTGATGTGTCGTAGACTTTGTTGGTTTCCTCTTAGTGAGAAAGATCTTTTGGCTTACTCCGCCCGAGGATTGGACGTAGGTAGAGTACGGTCGGGTTGGTTTTGACTTAAAAACCAACCGGGCCCCTGGGACGAAAAAGCCAATAACTTCTAGACCGGGCGTCCGATTGACGCGTCGTCTGTGACGTTGAGTTCCTGTTGACGATACAGAACTTTTGGATACATCAACTCCAGACTATGTGTCAGTTGATGTATCATCCCCTCAGGTCATGGAGCGGACCCTCCCGTACGAGCTTGCTGTGAGCAGGAAACCTTAGAGCTGGTTGAGACTTAACGACTGCTGATCGAACGACTTAGTGTGCTACGGATAGCCCAGTGGGAAGCGCTTGGTTGTAGCAGCAGACCCACGGCGGAGGAGTGCTTGGTTGTAGCGGTAGACCCGCGGTACTCAACAGAAGCAGTACCTCTAGAGGCTATGAGGGGGAGCTCTAGGTTGTAGCAACAGACCCAAGATGGAGGAGCGCTTGGTTGTAGCGGCAGACCGACGACGGAGGAGCGCTTGGTTGTAGTAGCACAGGGGAGTGCTTGGTTGTAGCAGCAGACCCACGACAGAGGAGCGCTTGGTTGTAGCGGCACACCCGTGGTACACAACAAAAGTAGTATCTCTAGAAGCTATGAGGGGGAGCGATTGGTTGTAGCGGCAGACCCATGGTGGGAAGCGCTTGGTTGTAGCAGCAAGCCCACAATACTCGATAGGTGGAGTACAACAGCAGTCCATGGTTAGAGGGAAGCGCTTGGTTGTAGAGGCATACCCACTGTACTTGATAGAGAAGGAGTTTCCCAATAGTTATGGTTTCAACTTCATGATCGATCCTTTTTGGTTCATTGCGGGGGTTAGTACCTACCGATCCTTTGTGGGTTTGACGACTTAGATGAATCAGTGGATACATCTGATCATCTCTATCGTCTTACGAAGTAGTATACCTGTGTGTGCTGAAATCCTGTTTTGCTTTCCTTAGTGGATTTTGTTGTGCTATCCGGTGTGGATTTACATTTTCTTTCCTGTGTGGACTGGGTTGTACTTGAGCTCGGAAGTTGGAGCGTACTGGAATTGGTGACTTAGGTATATCTATGGGCATATACCTAAGCAGTGTCGGATGTTACTTCGTGATTGTATCTTTCCTTTGTGGATTCTGGGAGACCTTCGGGGGTCTCGGGGTCCCTACTGAGTAGCTTATACTCACCCCTTCACGGGATATGCCAGCACTACATTGCGTTGGTTGCAGATGATGGACAACACTGATCGTGGTTAAGGCTTGCGGAGCAGGACGGTACCTAGAGGTGGACCACTGGGCGAGACGTACTCGGAGCGGACGGCTGGACCCGAGGAGATGTAGAGGATACCTGTACTCACCCTTCAGGTGGGACTTCCAGTGGGTGGCTCGACATTGCGGCTCTCTTTCATTTGATGTTTTCCCTTTTCGAGTTGTACTTTACTTTCAGTTTGGGTTCGTATTCTGGCCCACTTAATTTTCTGCACTTACTGTTGTACCAAGTTTTTACTTAGTGTTTACTTCTACTGCTTTCTTGCTATGTGGTGTTTGTTTACTTTACAAAGGCAATGCCTTCCATTTTTACCAGGAATTACGCCTTGGTGCTAGTCGCCAGCCCCTGGCCTATGGATGGCGGGCTTGGGGTAGTCACGGCACGGGCCCCGATCGGACGGGTCGTGACAAATTGGTATCAGAGGAGTTCGGTTCTACCGTAGAACTTTGGAGTCTGATCTTTTCCTATGTGAAGCAATAGTGTTAAGCGTATTGGGTGTGGTTATCCGTCCAGGGATTCCAGTGATGGTGCGGTGGCCGACATATCCGTACACCAGGACCCTGACTTCTGATTTCCGACTTAACGCACGAAAACATTGATTGCATGTGTGTTTCACGTTTTCTTTGTGATTACTTTAAGTCAGCTCACCAGGTATACTGTTTGACTGTGGCGCACCTGTTTCTTTTCAGGATGGCCCCACGATGGCAGCCAGCTAGGGTTCCGAGAGTTTTACGTGACGACAGCCCGCCGAGCGACGAGGCCTCGGTACAGGGCCCTCGGACAGCAGAGGCACCGACGATACCTCTACCCGCCGAGCCACCGATGCTACCAGCTGCTGACGATGTACGTTGCCTTAGGGAACTGCACGAGTTTCAGCGCCCGCGACCGCCAAGGTTCCGCGGGGAGACGGACCCCCAGGTAGCCGAGGACTGGCTGGAGGTAGTGGTACGAGTTTTCAGGTTAGTGAGGACACCAGCAGACCTCATGGTGATCCTCGCAGCGAGCCTACTGCACGCGGCAACAGGCAGATGGTGGGGCTTGATGCTCCAGGTGCACGATGAGGCATCTCTCTTCTAGACAGACATTGAGAGCCTCTTCCACTCGAAGTTCGTCCCAGCCACACTCCGTGCGGTGAAAATCCAGGATCTTCTACAGGTGCGGCAGGGCAGCATGACAGTAGCCCAGTATGCGGCAAGGTTTACCGATCCCTCGCGCTATTCCACGGACATGGTACGAGACCCTTTCTTCAGGGCCCGAACCTTCGAGCAGGGGATCGGGCGAGAGATCAGAGCTTCAGTTGTTTCTCACAGCATTCCGACATAGACGGGAGTGTTGGAGTGAGCCCTCTTAGTGGAGAGTTTCGTTACTGAGCAGTCTCCAGTAGCAGGACCCACCACTAGCCGTCATGAGGCAGAGTCTTCTGCAGCGGGCAGTAGACAGATGACGCAAGGGTCCAAGAGGACTAGACCTACAGGTGGTCGACCGCGTGACACATGATCGTTTGTGCGAGGCACCCGGGGTGGACAACGACTTACCATGAGCGGACAATGTTACTCATGCGGCAGGGTTGGTCACATGGCTCGTGACTGTCCGACCCTCCATACGGATGACCAGTAGATGACCGAAGGACCTCCCAGGTAGAGGCAGAGGTTTGATCAAGGCGGACCGCATGGAGAAGGAGACCGTGGCAGGGGAGCTAGACATGTAGCTGGAGGTGGACGACACTTCGAGGTGTTGCCACCACCACCACCAGGAGGTCCACCCCGACTGCAGGGAGCTAGTGGACATGGGAGAGCTCAACTTCAGGCAGCTGAGGCCTACGATCACGGAGCTCCGGGAGCAAATGGATAGGGGCGGGACTAGCTCCAGACCTAGAGACTTTTGTTTATGCTGCTTCTAGCATTGTTGATGTTTGTTTATAAATGTTTTTTGTCTTTGTACTTTGAGCGGCAGTAATAAAAGACTCCTTTCTTTTTGTGTTTACCTTCCTGTCCTCTCTTTGTATTGTTACTAAGAGGTTTTGGTTTAAAAACCGTTGACTTGACCCTCACTTTGAGATACCTACTGGAGGAGACCCAGTGACCACACACTGATGCTGACAGTGTGACTCAACCCTTGGAGGCAAGAGTAACGGTTGGATCTCTTAGTAGTAGCGTCAAGGCCTTACGACTTCATCCTTGCTATGGGTTAGTATCATCCATGACGGGATTGACTGTATTAGGTGAAGAACGTGGTTCATCCATGGGATGAGACCAGATTTCTCTTCTCGGCAAAGAAGAAATCTCAGTAGCTCTTGTAGGACCAGAAAGGTCTAAGTCATCCAAGAGCGGATGAGGACAGCTCAGAGCCGACAAAAGTCTTGTGCTGACAGGAGGCGGAGACCACTAGAGTTTGAGGATGGCGACCACGTTTCCTTACGGGTCACGCCTCGACGTGAGTTATGGGGATGTGGCCGAGGTGACAAGTTATCACCGAGGTTCAACGGACCATTCTAGGTCCTCGGCAGGGTAGGCGAGGTGGTTTACCGCTTGACCCACCCACCTCAGTTGCACTAGGTGCACGACGAATTCCATGTATCTCAACTGGGGAGATACGAGCTCGACCCGACGCATATCATTGACCATGGGGAGCTGGACGTTGACGATGGGGCGTCTTTTGCGGAGGTTCCAGTGGAGATAAAGGATCAATAAGAGTGAGTCCTACGTGGGCGATCGATCCTTCTAGTGCGCATCAGATGGCAGCACGGGAACCTCCAGGAGAGCACTTGGGAGCAGGAGGATCAGATGCATGCTTAGTACCGACATTTGTTTCCCTAGTTTATGATGTATCTTTATGGGGACGTAAATCCTTGAGTTGGGAGTGATGTGAAGACCCGTAAAAATGAAGGAATTTTTTTTCTTAATTTTCTTTGGAATTTTACAAGAACGCATCTGACGACACCTGATTCTGAGGCCCGGTGTGCCCGGAATCATTTTCCGAAGTTTGGATCGGGTACGTTTAGTGAACGAACGAGTGGGCTTTTCGAACTTTTGAACCGGTGCTCGGAATCAAATTCTGAGGGCACCTATGGAATCACAACACTGGTATTTTCTTGGAAACGCCTTTTCCAGAGTTGCGTTTGCTCGGGTGTGGTTTTTAATTTTTGGGTTAAGTTAAGAAATAAAATAAAGTGGTGCGACAACTTTATTTTATTTCACTTAAAGCCACTTAAGCTAAGTTAAGCGGATAGGGTGGAACCCAAAATATCCTACCCACATGGTAGGATATTTGTGAGGTGGGGCCCGCACGAGCCCCACCGTTTCTTTCCTACTATGTAACGCACCTGCAACCCCCTCTTAATTGAATGTCAACCGTGCATTTTTCTGATTAAGAAACGCCACAATTAATTGGGCAGTTAAGTCGTTACCATTAATTCATCAAATTAATGGTTTGTTACTTAGATTGGATTTTCTAATTGTTGGCTTGAGAATAAAATAAGGCCAATACTTGTTTCACTTGAGGGTTTCTTGTTGAGAGGATTGGGCAAAGCTCTCAAGCATGAAGATCTTCATCCTTATACGCGAAGAACGCGAAGAACGCGAAGAACGCGAAAAACACGAAGAACACGAAGAACGTGAAGAATGATGAACCCTTGGAGATCGACGACGTGACATCGTGTTCCATGAGGCCGACGATTCTCCTTCCGCGACGTTTCTTCCGCGACGTTCCTTCCCCGTGACAACCTTCAATCAACAACCGATCGAGGTAGGGGATTGTGGTTCTTTTAATTCTTTGTGAATTATATCCTTGACATGGTTTCTTTTGGGGAATCTTAAATATGTGGGATTTTAATCCTTGAGTTTTACGGCGCGACACCGTGTACCGCAACGACATCGACGCCCTTCCGCGACGCGCCGATCCTCTTCTCCGCGACGGTCAATTCCGCGACGAACTCACATTCGACGACAACGTTGAGGTAGGGGTTTTGATTCTTTTAAATATTGTGATTTATACCCGCAGAGTGTGATTAAATATTTGTTGTGAGACTTTTAAAACCGCTAATGCGGTGGGTGCGGACCGACGAACAAGTCCGAACCCACCGCCCTTTTCGTTCTTGGTGTGCGGAACGGCGGACGACGACAAATCAAGACGCACGGGCGATGTGAGGTCCTCACAGTGAAGGACGGGCCCCAGGAGGGCCATTGGCGAAGATGAAACGTTTTTCCGACCATCGAAACTCTTCCGTTGGTCCGTGGAGCAGCCCGCTAGCGCGCCTCGCTGGCACGGCGGTGCCGACGGCAGGTGGCGGCAGCGCCCGGCGTGCCACCGGAAGGAGCCGCCGCCGCTGAACCTATGACGGCAGCGCACAGTCCCACGACCAGGCAGTACCGGAGGGGGCACAGGACGCGGCCGTCTGCCGCGTCCGCTGGCATGGGCGGCCCCACGCAGGGTTGCGGCTCATTCAAGGGGGCGTCGCCCCCCTTGCGCACTGCTCGACCGTTACGGCCGAGCCACCTGGCGACCAAGCCGCGCCCGCGCCGGCAGGGCCGGGTCGCGCCCAGGCCAGGCCGGACCCCGCTGGCTGGGTCGGACCTGGACCCGGTTCGGGCCGACCCAGGGGGGTTGGGCCGGGTCGGTCCGGGCCCAAACCCCCCATTTTCGGACCCTTTTCGATATTTTTCTCATAACATGAGCTACGGGCCTCCGATCGACGTGCCGTCAGCGTATATGTGATCCTTGGATCGAGACGGTCGTTTAGACATATTACACTCAAGGTTTGGTAGAACTTTGGGTTCGGCCAGGTTGGTTTGTACATGAAACCAATCGGGCCCTCGGAGCGGAAACACTCATAACTTGAGCTCCGAACGTCCGATTGATGTGCCGTTGACTTTGTTGGTTTCCTCTTAGTGATATGGATCTTTTGGCTTCGTCCAACTAAGGTTTGGACATAGGTGGAGTACGGTTGGGTTGGTTTTGACTTAAAAACCAACTGGGCCCCTGGGACAAAAAGCCAATAACTTCCAGACCGGGCGTCCGATTGACGTGCCGTCTGTGATGTTGAGTTCCGGTTGACGCTACAGAACTTTGGGATACATCAACTCCGGACTATGTATCAGTTGATGTATCATCCCCTCAGCTCGTGGAGCGGACCTTCCCGAACGAGCATACTATGTGCGGGAACCCTAGAGCTGGCTGCGTCTGCGATGACAATGAAGACAGTACGGGAATCCTCCGTGGGTTCGGTAGTGACCACTATGGTACTTTTTGGGATACATCAACTCCGGACTACATGTCAGTTGATTCATCGACCTCTTGGCTCGTGGAGTGGACCCTCCCGGAACGATCATGCTGTGTGCGGAAACCTTAGAGCCAGTTGAGACTTGACGACTTCTGATCGAACGACTCGGTGTGTTACAGATAGTCCAGTGGGAAGCATTTGGTTGTAGCAGCAGAACCACGGTGGAGGAGCGCTTGGTTGTAGCAGCAGACCCGCGGTACTCAACAGAAGGAGTACCTCTGGAGGCTATGAGGGGGAGCGCTTGGTTGTAGCGGCAGACCCACGACGGAGGAGCTCTTGGTTGTAGCGGCAGACCTACGACGGAGGAGCGCTTGGTTGTAGCAGCACGGGGGAGCGCTTGGTTGTAGCAGCAGACCCACGGCAGAGGAGCGCTTGGTTGTAGCGGCAGACCCATGGTACTCAACAAAAGGAGTACCTCTAGAGGCTATGAGGGGGAGCGCTTGGTTGCAGCGGCAGACCCATGGTGGGAAGCACATGGTTGTAGCAGCAAGCCCACAATACTCGATAGGTGGAGTACTAAAGCAGTCCAAGGTTAGGGGGAAGTGCTTGGTTGTAGCGGCATACCCACTGTACTTGATGGAGAAGTAGTTTCCTAATAGCTATGGTTTCAACTTCATGATCGATCCTTTGTGGGTCATTACGGGGGTTAGTACCTACCGATCCTTTGTGGGTCCGACCGCTTAGATGAATCCATGGCTACATCTGATCATCTCTATCGTCTTACGAAGTAGTATACCTGTGTGAGCTGAAATCCTTTTTTGATTTCCTTAGTGGATTGTGTTGTGCTATCCAGTGTGGATTTACGTTTTTCTTTCCTGTGTGGACTGGGATGTACTTGAGCTCGGAAATTGGAGCGTACTGGAATTGGTGACTTAGGTATATGTATGGGAATATACCTAAGCAGTGTCGGATGTTACTTTGTGATTGTATCTTTCCTTTGTGGATTATCCTTTGTGGATTTTGGGAGACCTTCGGGGGTCTCGGGGTCCCTACTGAGTAGCTTATACTCACCCCTACATAGGCTACGTCGGCACTACGTTTTGTTGGTTGCAGACGACGGACAACGCTGATCGTGGTTGAGGCTTGGGGAGCAGGACAGTACCTAGAGTTGGACCACTGGGCGAGATGTAGTCGGAGTGGACGGCTGGACCCGAGGAGCTGTGGAGGCTATTTGTACTCACCCTTCAGGTGGGACTTCCAGTGGGCGGCTCGACATTGTGGCTCGCTTTCAGTTGTTGTTTTCCCCTTTCGATTTGTACTTTACTTTCAGTTTGGGTTTGTATTCTAGCCCACTTAATTTTCTGCACTTACTATTGTACCGAGTTTTTACTTAGTGTTTACTTCTATTTCTTGCTTGATCTGTGGTGTTTTTTTACTTTACAAAGGCAATGCCTTCCCTTTTTACCGGTAATTACGCCTTGGTGCTAGTCGCCATCCCCTGGCCTATGGATGGCGGGCTTGGGGTAGTCATGGCACGGGCCCCAAGGACGGGGCGTGACATCAGATGGCTTCCTCCCCCTCTAGGTGTTTTCAAACTTAATAATGACACAGAGATTCCTAGTGATGGATTTTTTGGACTTGAGGTAGTTATATGGGATCATTCATGCTATATTATTGAAACTTTCCATTCCTCAGATATCGTATGTCATTCCCCTCATATGGAAGAGGATTTGGAGATTTGGTAGGGTATGCAACTCATCTCATCTCTTGTCTGGTTTTCTATTCATTATCGATGCTTTGTAGGTGGATGAAGGTAGAAAAAAATCCTCTAGATCTATTACTGACATCGTCAGATCATTGGTGCCTTGTGTTTTCTTTGTGTTTGTTTTCCTTTGTTGGGAGGGAGTGAAATCATGCAGCTCATTTTATTTCTAGTTTTGGGAGTTTTCGTAGGTATTTCTATTGGATCTCATATTTTCCCTCGAAGATATGTTCTTGGGCTTTATGTGATATCTATGTTGAGGTTTTTCTTTTCAAAAAAATCTAAAATTAATAACCAAAACTAAATAAATTAAAAAAATATTTTGTCTTCATGTGTGTTTCTATATTAATTAGGAATATGTGTGTGTGAAATTTATGAAACACAAGTTTAATATATGTAGATTACAACGGTATTAAAAACATGTTAAATGTTAATAAATAAATATAAATAAATATTAAAATTGAATAAATTTTAAAAATATTTGAAACTAATAATAATTAAAAAGTAATACATTTAATATATATATATATACCAATTATAAATAAATAAACAGTTTGTGTGTGTATCAATACATATTTCAATATGAAATAATAATTTTGGTAGTATATATTTTTTACTCTACAATTTTTATAAAATATCTTATATATTAATTTTAAATGCATATTTATTTTCATATAAACCATATTTAATAAAATTTATTATATTTATAATTTAATAAATATATTAATATTTTTTATGAAATATATCTTTTATAATGTTTAATTATGATCTCTAAAAAACATTGATAAAATAAACATTTATGAGACATTTTTTAAGTGTCGATAAAGGTGCACTTTATCATCCCTATTTTAACACTGATAAATTCTGACTCTATCCGTTCTAGAAAAAAACGCTTATAGAGGATATCCTTTATTAGTACTTAAACGATGCTATGATGAATTTCACTATTATCAATGATTTTTTCTATCATTGGGTTAACTCAATTCTATAGTAGTGCACATTTGTGACATATCATTAATTTAGTCACAGAAAGTCTAGTTATAAACATATTATCAATAGTGGTGGTGAATGTTCACTGTATATATTTTGATTATAAAGGGATTAGCGATTTTTCATTTCAGGAAGTGATAATTGAAATGAAAATTAAAATTCAAAACTATTTCAAACTAATATCCATGTACATAAATTTAAATAAAAATTAATTGTAAAATAAATATTTGATGATAAAATTAAAATACAGTAAAATATTTATGACAAATTTAAATCTTTTGTAGATACATTTATTAAATTGTGACAATTGGGGTTCCTTTTGAAAAAAGTAAATTCATTTAGTATTAACCCTCATTTAAATGATACCTGGTTCCTAAGAATATGACCTCATCGAGGCTTCCCTGTCCATTCACATGCACCATTAGTGTTCATGGAGATTATTGCGGTTGATCAGCAGAAACCCAGGCCAGAGATTCCATAGGAGATTATTTACAAAATCCATTTTCAAATGTCCTTACAACTACTATACACATGTCATGATGTATGAAGAGAATGGGGTATCATGATCTGAGATCCCTCCTTTATCAATATATACTCACACAGATCAAAGGTACCATTCACTAGTTAATCCATGGGTTTTTCATCATGACCTTTGATGGGTATAGTGAGACCTCTCAAATGAGGTTGTTGTCATGTTCCATGTGTCCAGGAAAAAATTTAGTGGTGAATAGGAAGATTATAGAATATTAAGAGATGTTGGGATTCGTTGGCACATGGATGATAAAAAATATATATGGGGAAGAAGGGAATATATTGGAGGAGGATTCAAAAATTTTAATATAATTATATGTATTGGAAAATTACAGTCATCATGATGGGTGGGGGTATTAAATAAAAACCATGCACATGCTATAAATTTCATCTCATGCACCTCACAGGAGTCGTGGGAAACTTTTATGTTTTATATTTTCAAAAATATACAATATATAATAATAATATGTTCTGTTTCATATAAAATGAAATTTTTATTAAACAACCCTACCACAAAATTATCTCTAACTTTGCGATAGTGCAAGTAATGGCCTAAATTTGTCTTGGAAAATATAAATTATTTCGTACAACATTTATTGTTACATTGTAAAATCTTTAATTCCTATTTTTTGTTTAAAATATTCATAGGAACCAAATAAAATTAAAATACCTCAAATTCATTTTCTTATGTGAGTGGAATAGTTATTAACGCTCGTAATGATATAAAAGGATGATATGTTAATTAGTTATTTTGACATAATCATCCTAAAATTACATTATTATTTGTAATTTATGAACAATTACCATTGAAATCCATATTGTACATAAAAAATAAACAAAATGGAATTTCAAATAAAATTATAATGTTAGTGTCTGGGATATTTATAATATGTGATTTATTATTCACAACATGATCCAAAATTAACTATGATTTTATTATAAATTCACAATCTATTTACAACAAAAAAACCCAAATAAGCTATATCATATTATAACTGACCACTTGAATAAAATGCTGATGGAGTTGTCCTTGAGACAACCCAGACCTGTACATTTGGGTCTGGTTTTAAAAACATATTCATTACATACATACATTGATATTAACTAAATTGACCCAAACACAATCTTCCATAATTACAATGTGTATAAAAATCAGCGGGTCACTTAAATACCCATGTCCTTTTATGCTTACAATTTTAGAATGTTAGAAAAAATATGTAAATAGAAAAACTAATATCTTTCCCATCTGAAGGACATTTTCCCCCAATATATTCGATTTTTCTTATTATTTAATAAGTCTCCACATCTCTCAAAAATTTATCCAAATATTATATTGGGATAAATGTATCATATTTTATATTACTCGTTATAACTCGTGGAAATAGAAATATAAAAATTGTAATCTCAAACAGTTTATAAGGGGTATCTTACATTATAATCTCTCTTTGAATAAACAAGGAATGAATAATATGGACAGAATAAATCATAAGAAAAAAACGAAATATAAATAAACAAATGGTCTTAGAATATGTCCATGGGTAAAATAACAATATAAATGGGATATAATAACCTATTCCTAGTTAAGGATTATAAAATTTCAGACATCATAAACATAACATAACTATATTGTGATAAGTCATCTTAAATAATGGGGAATACAGACACAAAATAACAAGTCTAGTATGTCTCGTATGGTCTGCAATGAATTGAGGGAATATTTTGGGGTTCGCATATCACTTAATAAGTCTAATCAATTCAAAATTGAATACACTAAATAAAAAATACATAATCAACATTACTTTGTAATAAATAACCATTATTACTGGAAAACCTAGTATACATAAGGTCAATACTTTACACAGTACATAATCAACTAATCATAGTGGTCAATAATTATTAGTATATATCTATCAAGCATATGTATTGTTAGTATTTCCATAGTCAATAAATGGGATATCATCCTTGGGAAACACCCCTAGTCTGATTTATATGAAATAAATTGTTTACACCATATAGAGTAATAAGTATACAACAACTTCATTACTTCAAATGATATATAATACATCCATGGTAATAAAAAACATGAACATAAAGTAAATTTATATAGTTAAATTATGGATGGAGAGTGATATGGATATTATTTATAAGGATGTGACTAAACTAAAAATAGATATTTGCGTGAAAAATGTGGTATAAAAAATAAATCAATAACGGAAGAAAGAGTACCCAAAATTCATTATAAATGATGGTTTTTTAGTGAAAGTATATATTTTGATAAGTAGATAAGAAAATATGAGATAAATATTAAATAGAAATTTCATAAAACTTTAGTATCTTAGTTTTAAAAACTCTATTAAAATCCACTACCAAAATAGTTTCCATGAGGTTTCATGTATACTTTTAAAAAAATATTGGTAAAATAATTTAGAATAATGGAATCATTAAAAATAGTATATTCTTAGGTAAGAAAATGTTGGGTAAAAGTTAAAATTAAACATAAGTGAAATAAAATACATTTTCAAAAAATTTAAGAAAATAATATCCATTTATTTTGGAATAAAACAAAAATAATTATAGAATATTGGAAATATGATTTTCATTGTAAAACCATGGAATCTTATTAAATAATAATAATAACAAAGAACGAACTTGTATGTGCGAAAAAGAAGTTGATTCGAAAATATTAAAAAACATGTTTCCCCTTATAATGTGAGTTAAAAGTGATATGTATAGAAAATGTAAAATATATTACTTTTTAAATATTTTTATAAGGTCAAAGTTCATTGAAAATGACCCTGAACAATCAATGCAGTATATAAAAGAATACTCTTAAATCAATATATAGAATATTGATATAGAAGATATTGAATCCTAATAAAAAGGATAAATATTTTTGACTTCTCTTATAAACATTAATTCAATGGTTATGAGTACCAATGTGGGGGGAATTGGAATTAGAATTTGAAAACACATGAAATAACTAGTGTGGACTAATATATATGAGGTTAAAGAATAAATGACCATATAATTCATATAAATATGAAAAATATTTTCTATCACTTATTGACATTTCATCTCAAATGGTGTGGGTGTTATTTTTACAAATGAAGGACCAAATGATGGATTAGATCACGATGTTCCACTTTATAGTGGAGTGTGAAACTAGATAGAAGATCAAGTTCTATCATTTAGATAATAGAGGCAAGTATACATCTATGTAGTTTGATGAAAATTGTTGGATTGACATTTTTAAACATGGGAGAAAGGTCCCATGAACTCCATAACACAATAGATATGAAGAAAGTATGAACACAACTATCATGAAGAAGGTGTGGAACATAAAGAGTTTAGCTATGATTATTAATATATTTTGGGGAGAATCTTTTTGAGTTTCATGTTTCCTCATCAATATATTACCATCTATCCCTTCTAATTTAGATATTCCAAAGAAGAGATGGTTTGGAAAACATCCCTCTTACTCTCATTCATTAGTACTTATATTTTTTTACATTTTATTATGTTTCAAAAGAATTCATGAAAAGAACATTATAGGATATCTTCTCTCTTCATCATCATCGACTATAGAGATGAGGATTTCCGATACCTTTTTTGGAACCAAAGGTTAAGAAGGTGATCAAAAGAAGAAATTTAATTTTTCATTAGATCTAAATGATTAGTGTCATTAAAAATCCTATAATATCTCATAGAAAATATTTTGGTGAATCAATTCATGATCAAAAAAATGTACTAGTACCACCATCCACTAAAGAGTAGGGGTGTAATAAACCCCATTATTACTAAAAAATGTAGTATTAGAGGAGAATATTGAGCAAGGATTGAGTGAATCGTCTACTCCAGAATTGGAATAAATATCAAATGATCCTATTGATGGTGCACATGTTCCCCCCATGCGTCACTATTTGGATTTTTTAAATAATATTATACTTTATCTTGGGGAAATTGTTTTAGAGAGATTTTTTTTTGATTAAAAATTTGTTGAATTTTTTCTTCGATTCATGGTTTTTGGCTGGTAAACACATGGTTTGGTGAACCATGTATAAAATATTCACATGGAAAAATCATTCTACAAACTATTCAGTTAACCTTGAAGGGATACATTTACATAGATAACCAAAAAACCTTTACATAGGTCCCTTATTAACTCATTTTATTCATGTATTGTTTGGTTTTTATGGGAAGTATGTGGTTTAGTTTAGAGCACGTGAGTTTCATTGAAAACTGTGAAATACCCATTGTTAGTAAAAGTGATGGAAAATTAATTTTACGTGATTTGTAGAGTTTTTTTGACATGACTATGATAGTGAAATAGTTTTTTGCAGTTCCATTTTTTATGATAATCAATTATACGTGTTATTCAGATGACCTCCTTAGGTTTATACCAATTTACTTCTTATAATATAATTCTGATAAAACCATAACCTCTATGAGTTTGGGGGATGTTATAAAAGGATTTGGGTAGGGATTGGAAGATCTACGTGTCTATTAATGTGTGAAAATAGAGGATAGGGGGTGTTCTTTTTTAAGTGAGGGTCATGACACACATCAAATATTTCAAATAATTAAAATATATTTGTGCCTTATTCAACATAAATGACTCCAAAATAACTCATATTCAAATAACAGATGAGATAGGGTTGAAACATGAACAAAAAAATAGGATTTAAAAATGTCTTTATTTCATTTAGACCACTATCATTTTAGTTTTAACCATTTATACATGTTTTAATTCTTACCATGGCAACTGACTTTTTACTAAAGTTAATATTCATAATGACTAAAAATGAATAAGGTTTGATTAAAAAATTAAAACAAAAAAAAATCCCAAATATGGAATCATTTTTATCAAATTAAATTTCTATAAGTGTTATAGTTTTATTTAAAATAAAATCCTTAAAACACGATGAAAGATTATTTTCTAGAACAATTCATTTTAAGTTTAACTTTTTTTTATTAAATAATTAAGTATAATGTTGAAACTAATGACATTAATTTGGTTATTGTCAGTCAAATGTAACTAATGAAATTTTATTACAAATTTAAAAAAATTGGGAATTTGTAAATATTTTAATTTAAAATTATTCTTTTCTATAAAATCAATTTTTTTCACAATTCAATTAAAATTTAATCTTTTCAAAAAAATAACACAAATTATACTTAAGAATATTTTGATATGGTTAGTTAAAAAAGTATAATTTTTTTAAAAATTTATTTTCTAAAAATTGAAGAATGTAACTATAATATCCACACACAATATGACATAAAAACAATTTTTGAATAATACGTATATTTGAATCATAAAATGAATTTAATGAAAATTGAGAAGTTATTTATTTTATAAACCATTTTTGTATATTTCTTTATAATTTGGTTAATATTATTCATATTTATAATTTAATGAGTTGTTATAGTGTTATACTATATCATGGTTCATATAGACTCAGTGATCAGTGGATTCAAGCAATCAAATATTTCATATTTATTTTAAAGGAAAAATATATAAGTAAAATAGTACTATTTTATATTCTACTCCCCATAAAAAAATTTGAACATAAAATAAAATCACCCTAATAACAAAACCTAGTATACATTTCTATGCTCACATATTTTGGTACCCACATAACTTCCTCAAACTTATGGTTTCATCATAAAACTTTAACCATGTAAGTGGCCATTTTCTATAGAACTTTCTCTCTTTGATCCAGAATCTACCCCCCTCATTACTTATAAGAGAGATTATTCTCCATTGGTATGACCCCTGACATCAGTACATGTGAAATATTTGGTGTGAAATTTCTTGGGGGAGATACATGGAACACATCATGATGTTGAGAGGCATTCAGTGGAAGTGACATGTGATAAAAAAACTTTCCCAATATTATTAATAATTTTGAAGGGGATAATATATCTTGGGATATTATTTCCATTACTAAATAATAGAATAACCTTATTAAAAGTATATATTTTTAGGAATACCTTTCCACAAACCTCAAACTCTAGATATCATTGAAAATTGTCATTATATATTTGATGTCTACTATGAGATACCCTGATGATCAATTGAATGGATATAACCTTCTTTGACATTTCCTTATAATGATATGGTTACTATAGCTTTTTTGAAACTTAATCCTCACATATTGGAGTCCTACACATCCGATAATTGTGGGATTTATAAGGATCCATCAGAATGCTTGATTAAAAGCTATTATTGTAAGACAATTCCACCAAATCATGTTTTTGATCCGAAAAAATTTAAAATCCAATGTCATAATGTCATGGGAACTCAGTGTATTGGAATACAAATATTTAGCAAGGGAATAATAAATTTTCATATTAAATTTTCTTTAAATTACTCCAATAATGGATAATGAATATAAAATGTGGTTTTATAATTCAAAATACATATAGGAACAAAATTCTATAATACAACAGTTTGCAATTCATCCATTGAATTTTTCTTACATAAATAATATTTTGGAGGAAAATTGTTGACACAAATTTCCCCCCTTTTGAAAATAAAAGTATATCCCTTCTCATTTACAAATGTTTAACATCCTTAGTTCTTCATTTTCAATATCTTTTTAGAGTTTTATTTTTCTATAATAGTATTATGAATTTTTTATATATTAGTCTTCTTCTTCCTCCCATTCTCTAATTTTATCTTTTATGTTTCCACCCCGTTATTTCCCACCGTGATATCTAGTACTCATTATCATGAATAAATAATGTGAGGATATTTCCAATGATGAAAAACAATGTCGAATCCATTTTTTTGAGCTTTAATTATTAATACTTCATATTTTATTTCATTTAGGATTATGGGATCTTTGTAGGTAAGGTGACTTTATTTATCCACTTTCCACATGAGGCTTAGCTTTCTCTTCTACAACATTCTACCTTGGTCAAGGAGGTGGATGTGCTCTCTCTTATAGATTTTTGAGTGAAATATAAATTAAAAAAATTGGTATAATATGATATTAATTCATATGATAGATCATGTTTATTAGGTAAATTTGTGACTAATAATGATACGATGAAGGTTTATTCTATGTTTTCTCTAGATAGGATCTCCTTTATATCTAAAAACATTAATTATATCTTTATTATGAATTATATGTTTAAATTCATTTATCATTAATAGATTTAATTTCAAATCATAAATTTCAAATCACCTCCTTATATTATTTATTTTTATATTCAATAAAATATAAATAGTCATAATAGAAACTCAGTTTTTTGTGAGATACCTCCTTAAGACCGGCCCTGGGTCTACACTATACTTCATACATAGGTAAATAAAATATTGGATGAGGATCCCTTAAAAAATCCTGAATTGTTTCACCATTTATAGGGAGAAACAAAACTTTCACAATCCTTTTTTTTCATAAAAACACAAAAAATACTAATTCTCAAAAACTAAAAAAATCATGTTATCCCTGATGTATTAAACTTGAAATTATTCTTTATTGACTAACCAATATCATATGTAAGAATATGTTCACAAGGATCATGAAGTCCAATTGGAAATAAATAGTGATTCAATGAAAAACTATAGAGATAAATATAGTGTACATATGAATATTTACATGCATGTCAATAGAAAATGGAACCTGTTCCGTAATCAGAATGAGTTATCGAGGTGAATTCACCAATAATTTTTTATGTTAAAGAAACTATGGAAGTTTATAAGGACATAATAAAGGAATTAATAACATTATAAATAACTCAAAAATTTCTTGAGGATGTCTCTAAAGAAAACATGCTAGATGATGCACTTATGGGAGATAAACATTTTTTCGAAGAACCCTAGAATAGATTTGTTTATTATAACCTAAAAAAAGATAATTCCATTCTCGGTAATGAAATGTAAACATATCTATGCCTCTCTCTTTATTTGGAAGATGATTATGAAGATTCACTTGTTGATATTGAGTTTCCAATGATCTATCCAAAAGAGATCAATTTATAAGACAACTTACTTGGAAGGGAATATTTCTGTATTGATTCTTCATGTTTTAATATTAATCAGGAAAAATTGTTTTCCTACTTCCCTTTTTTAAAATTTATAATATATTACAAATATATTATGTCAAGGAAGATACCATCCAAGCGGTTTTTATTAATTAATATGAATATCTAAATTATCAGGTTGTGATTTGACTACCTCCTTCAAATCAAATCATATAGCATATGGAGGAGGACACCAAAGTAGTCGACTGGGAGCACCCTTAATTTCTATTCCATCCATCTATAGACATAAAATTCAATATTTATTCATTTTTAGGGGTTTATACTTTTCTTATCTTATTTTGGGGTCTCCAATATCAATGTATACACAATGATAATGGGAAAATCCCATTTAGTGGTTCATCTCAAAGAAACCACTCCCACCTTCTGATTGGGAATAATCTACTACAATTTCCTAACTAGGGATATTAAAAAAATAACACCTGCTTGGTGGGTCTAAAAAATAATTATCCCTATTCTATCCATATTATAATTATTTTTAATTATTTTTCTTTGTTTTTTATTCTTTCATTATTGTTTTTTAATGTGGTAGAAAATGGGAGCTTAACTCAAGTAAACCACATAAATATAAATCATGTTTTCCCTTTCCTTTTCCTTATTTTATTTAATTCCAAAATCAACTTATATATCAAAATTTTTATTGATATTATTTGAACTAAAAAAGTGGCCGATAAATGGAATAATTTAGGGGGAGATATTACAATATTTTTTTGGAATTTGTTTGTGTTCTTCCATTATATTTTCTGTGTCTTTTTATAAAACTTTCATATAGTTCTTTTTCAATTTTGGGTTTTTAGGATTCTTGGACTAAATCTAATACATTGAAAAAATAAAACCATCTCTATGTTTTTTGGAACATTAATTAATTTTAATTTTTTTTGGATTTAAATGATTACTAAATAGATTTTGTTTCGTAACATTTGATTTTTTTCATTTTATGATGTTTGATTTATTATGAAACCCATGTGCACTAGTACCATCTGAATTGAAAATATTTCCCAACCAGAGAGGTTTCTAATCATTTTTAACATATAATTTACAAATCTATTTTTATTTAGAGTCCTAAGAGATGTTGTGTGGTCCATAATATACAATTTTTCTCTTTGTCAAAGTAGTTATAATTCATTGAATGTGTCAAATATGATTGAGGAACAACATTGAAATCCCTTTTTACATTGAACTTTAATTTTTTCCTACATTTTCATATGAACATTATTATTCCCCTAGTATCCATGGAATACCATTTTATAAATCCAAATGATAATAAATTCATCCCTTTCTGGCCTACTCTAGAAGTTAAAATCATGATTATTATTTAATTTCTGTGTGGAGGAGATAGAGGATGAGTCATATTTTTCTTTCCTGAAGAATCTATTTAAGCTAAAATGAATAAAATAATGTTTATATATATATTTATGCTTTGGTAGAAGACATTTCATGATTTAAAGAAGTATGATAGCCTAAAATGTAATGCCCCGACCCCAGTTACCCAGAGTCGGTGCATTATTACATAACATTGGCATGATCACACAATATCAAGTCTCTAAAGACCGATTAGTTTAGTAGCCTTGGAAACATTAGATATATTCATAAGTCTTACATTACATCATAAAGTGAAAAAAAGCTACAAAACATCTTGTATTCATATACATTCATACATTCCCTATAGTTCATTCATAAAATACTTCTCCACAACCTGGGAAAAATTAAAACATTGAAAGGGGTGAGCTCAGATGCTCAGTAAGGATAACAATATAGCGGAAACTTTCATAAATAAACATAAAACTTTAAGGAAATGTATAAATAAAACAAAAGCCTTTTAAATTTTAACTTCAACATACTATGGAAAAGATAAAATTAAATAATTCCATTTACTTATTCACATGGATATTCTACTAGTCGAATAATCACATGCAATATCAATAACCACTTTCATAATGAGTGAATGTATAATGCCAGACTATCATAACCACATAGTCAAGGCCTTGTGCCAATACTAAAAATAAGATTTTGTCAAGCCCTTGTGCCAAGACCCTAGTTTTGATCATGAGACCTACCGATGCATCAAGGATATATAGCGGGCTCCACATATCACTTACTAAGTCCAATGCATTCCTCATATGAACATATTTAAACATAACATAAACATTCGTATTAAAACTAGCATACGGAATCTCAATAATTTCTCCATAAACCATGAATGGTATAAAAATAACACAACTACAGTCAAACATATCACAAAACAATCAATATAATATGGAAGTTTTGTATCATAATAAATCAACTTCAAATAATCTTAAAATCCATCAAAGGATGTTGACATGAAATCAAAACAATTTGAGAGAAATATCTTTTTTTTTGAAATCATTTAAAAGTCACATAATTATAAAAGAAAATATTTACTTTGAAAATGTTCTTATAATTTTTTAAGGGAAGCTTCAAAATTTTTATAACGGTTGAAAATAGCCACACCCGCCGTATAACTTAAAAAAAGACATTCATACCATAATTTTGTCGAAAAGGTTAAAAATGACCTTATTTGGAAAACGACATAATGATTTCTTTATAAAAATATTATAAAAAGTAAACAAGGGTATAAATTACTTTAACTCATAGTCTATAAAATAGTAATAATGGTTTGAAATCCATTTTTAAGAAACATGGATGTGGATGATAAAGAGGTCCCAGTAGATAATTACGTATAAACAACCTCGGAAAATGAAGAGATTGTGAAATAAACCCTTGAATTATACTTTTCCTTGGTTGGGGGTAGTTTAACCTCATGTATAATGGTTAAATAATTTTTATTAAATTATAAAATATTTATATATATTAATATGATGTCATTTATAATCTTTTAACATTGATTTGTTAATAATATCTTAGTATTATCATTGTTTCAGGTGTTGACTTACTCACTTTCATCAATATGTTTTCTTACATAAGACATGTTTGTTATGGATATGTTGTATCTTATTTATATCCAGAATGGTATAAAGTCCTAAAAAATTATTTTTAATCATCAAATGAGAACTAGACTTGAATGGATACGATGGGGAATGAATCTCATCGCGTTCGTGGAGACAGTAGTCCGTATGTACGCACGAGCGACAATATCATTCATTTGATATTAAAATATTATATAATTAGATAGTATATCATATATAAAGAATCATTATAATGTTATATTTATTATTTACTTCAATTACACATCATTATCATACCCATCCAAATAATAATGTTTTGAATAACAATTACACGACGATGTGGAGACGGTAAGTCGTACGTACGCACGTATGGTGATATGTCATTAAAAGGATGAATAGAATACTGAATATGGTTGTACCGTATTTATAATAACATCACAGTATATAGTATATACTGTAGTTATTATTTTATAATCTAAATAACAAAGAAATAAGAAGTTTAAGAAGAAAGGAACTTGAAAGAGGGTGGTGAAAACATTACCACTTCTTCGGGTTCTTCCTTTTGGTTTGATGAAAAAGGATCCTTATGATTGCTTTCTGACTAAAGTAAGGATTCTAGGATGAAGTGAGGGAAGTTGAGAGAATATTTGGGCAGGGGTTGGTCGAGCCAAAAGGCTTGAAGGTGTGAATTTGAGAGAAGGGGGAGTTCCCTTTTATAAGAGGGTTCATGGGCACCTTAGGAAACGCTAGAGATATTATTTTCTGATAAATTAATATTCGGTTTCTAATGGCTAAAAAGTGTATTATTTAACGGTTAAGGTGTGGATAGGTCAAAAACCACTCAAACAATAGGTTTTAGACAGTTTTGGGTCACTATATCAACCTTATCTTTTAGTTTTAACTCTTAGTTAATTAGTTTGACATTTACAATGTCTCTTTGTATTTTTATGTTATATAGTCAATAAACATACTATAAACTTCCAAGAGACCTAAAATTGGTCCATTAATAATAAACCTATCATTATATAAGTCCTTTGGATGAACCATATATTTTTTGGAATATAATATCAATTAATAATATAATATTTGTTTTAAAAACTCATTTATGTCAATTTTGACACTATTCAATAATAGATTTTTGTTAAAGTATTAAAAACTTTATTAATTTGAATCATATTCATTTAAGAAATCCTAACATTTCATATTAACCAATAAAATTCGTGTATGTCATAAAAACTTTCAAATTATATTTATTTTAACATTTATAATACAAATTATTTGATTCTTTCGTTAATAAGGAAAATACCGCATCATTATTGTGTCATAAATAAATTTAATTATTCAATTTATAATAATTATAAATAAAATAAAATTATGTAAGAAATAATTTTAGATTTATAATGAATATTTATAGTCTAAAATATAACATATATAACCCTATGTAAAAAATTGTTTTTCTAAAAGATATATGCTTATGTAATTTTTGTATTTACTTTAACTTAATTAATATAAATTGTCATTATCACTTACAAGTGGATCCATGGGGTCCCAAAATCGACAAAAATATGCCCATGGTCGTACATGTATCATCCAATAGGGTTAGGACACGTTTTAGGGTAAATTAATATTATTATAATATTATTGTCTACCCTTATTTACCGGATTTACCCTTTAACCATGGTAAATAAAATATTTACTGAAGTCATTATTAAAAATGTCTAAAAATAAGAGTTACCTATTTACACAATTTGTATATCCTGATTTAAAATATAGAATCCATTTTTCCAAATTCAAAACACAGAAGTGGCAGAAATTAATTTAAAATTAATTCCCGCTGTCAAAACAAAAAGCACGTTTTTAAGAAATAATAACTATCAAAAGCTTAACACTTTTTTATGTCCGGTTTAAATGTGAAATTACGTCCAATGACCAAAATTGTATTAAATGGTAAAAATATATTCTAAATATACTTTAAAACCACTCAAATACATAATTTATCACTATTAATTATTTCGATTAAAAAAGTTGTTTTTAATTAAAATTTAGTAATCTTCACTATTCATCAAAAATTGAATGCTTTCAGAAAAATACCAAAAATTAACCCTATGCTAATTTCAATATTCTGAATCCAAAAATAAAGTCCATTTAGAATGATAAAATTTATAAAATTTCAAAAAGTGAGTATTACTATTCATAACGGCTAGTTTGATTGGTTGTGGTCTGTGTTAGAACTCGAAGTTGCATACATCACACGCTACTATATTATTCAAAGTGAATCATACTGTGGAAGCTTGGGGTGTTACACAAAATAACATTATGAATATGGTTCATATGTTCACAAATATTTGAGGATCAAAATCATCCACTATTTTCCTCAAAAAGATGATTTTGAAGATAAATTACAAATTTGTATCTAAGATGAAATAATGATACAAATTTGGGTAATGAGGTAATAAATTTATCATTGATGATGAAATTAAAATTTTTAACATCCCAATAATAGAAATAGGTTTTTTAGGTGATTAATTTTCATGCATATTGAGGAGTACACCATTATTGAGAAAAAGTGTTTTCATGAATTTAATTCACTTTAAAACCTATCCCAAATCACTATTCCTCTAAAGTTTTTACATTAAAAACCTACCAACCATTATCCATAGAAAAAATTGAAAAATAACTCATTATTGATAAATTTTTGACTCGTTGTAGTGAAGATACTAAGTGTATATTAGGCCTATCAAGATCACAAATGTTCTTGAGAATGAGAAAAAATCCACCCAAAAAAATTATTGTGTGATGAGGGAAATATTTTTATGGGGAGGTAGGTGTGACATAAATTTGAGGAATAAGATGATATTTAATCAGTTTTTATTATTTATTAAGATTATGGTAGTTCTGATCTATATAGTAGTCAAGGTATTTTATTTTATGTGACAATTGACTTATGTTGTCATTTATGCTTTGGGAAGATTGTTTTGAAATTGGTATTAGATGATTTTCAATGAGTGAAATGTTTATGTGTGGGGGAATTAAAAGAGAAAATATTTAAAATAGTAAAAAATTTAATTTAATGGTTTTTAATCCCATTAAATTTTATTTTATGTTTAATTGTTATATTTTATGGTTTTAGAAGTATTTTGAGCTTAATTTAAAAAATCGCTAAATTTTGGATTTTAACCATTTTAATTTTATTATATATTTCAAACATAATTTTTTCTAAAATAATTAAATAGTGAAATTATATTTTAGGATTACATACATGTTTATATTCATTTATTTCAAATTTACCGAAATTTTAATCCAAATACTTGAGGCCCAAAAGAGACTACAAGTCAGGCCTCCAAATCTGTGAACAGATATAGCTGATTTTCAACATGATCCCATATCGTGAAAATGGATAGACTAATTGAGATTAAATTAAAATTAGATATAGAGAAAATAAATAGGAACAACATTTATTACTATGGGGATGCATGATTCTCTCTATTTAATGGTCATAATGGCATGGGGACTCGATGAATTGTTGTATGAATAGTCATCCAATCCAGAATAAATATCTAGAGTAAAATGGATATAACTCTCCACATGTGTAAATGGAAGATAAAATATACTTTGAGAAGGATAAATAGATATAATAAAACATTTTTAATTCTTTTGTTAAATTTTTCATACAAGAGTAAGCTTTTGTATAAAAATTATACAGCTAAGATTTTCACCCCTTTTGCCTGTATAAATTTATCCCTTATCCTTTTCAAATGGTTGGAAACTTTAGTTAGCCATTTTTAGTATAATTGTATGGTATTATTTTTATATAATATAATTATACATATTTATTATATATTATCATTATTATTCTTCATCACATTATCTTATTTTTATCTTTCGTATTTCCACCTACTTATTCTCCATTGGGATCTCTAACACTCATGATCATGAGTAACTAAAGCAAGGAAGTTCTCAGGGGAGAAAGAATGTGTTAAACCATTGTATTTGAGCTATAATTTTTAATTTTTCTTATTTTCTTAGAGTTATTCTATGGAGGATATTATTGGGTAAGGTACCTTTGTGCCTTCACTTTCTGCCTGAGGCTTGGACTTCTCTTTTGCAATGTTCTACCTTGATCGTGGAGGTGGATGTGTCGTCTCTCGCTGATCGTTGAGTTCCCTATATATTAAAAAAATTGGTAGCAGATGACTTTCATGAATATTATGTATCATGTTTATTAAGTATATTTGAAACAAATAATGAGAAAATAATGGTTCACTCTGGGTGTTTTCCTGGGAAGATCTCCTTTTTGCGTAACATCATTCATAATGTCTGCATTCTACATTACATCTTTACTTTTATTTATAATGAATAGATTTAATTTTAAATCTGAAATTTAAAAGCCCCAATTTATATTATTTAGTTTTATATTATTTATAATATAAATAGTGAGAATATAAATTTGGTGTTGTGTGAGCTACCTCCTCTAGACTGACCATAGGTGTGCACTATATTGCTTTCCTAGGTAAATAAAATACTGACCAGAGATCCATAAAAAATCCTTGCGCATTAATATACATTATAAACTATGCCATATACACTAAACTGATTTCCATCCAAAGATGAAAATAAAAATCCCTATGATTGATGGAGTTTAAAGAGACATAATTTTTCACAAACATGTGTATGGGGTTGAAAGGCATTTGTTAAGTCATTCTCAAGAACAATATAGAACTTCAGGGATCAAAGTATATCTTTATAGTGTATCCTAAGGTAACAAAGGGTTACTTCCTATACAAACCTTTTGGAAATAATGTGACTCTATATAGACAAGATTTCATTCTTGAAAAGGATCATTTCCTCAAGAAGGATAGTGGGATCAAGATTGACTTCGTTGTTATTGATGCTCAAGATACAGAAGTGTTGGTATAGTAACATATACTATAGGACTTCATGGAAGAGGTATTTTCTAGAATACATAGGATCACCATAGAGGTAAGAGAACCAGATAGATATGGTTCTCTAGTCACTAAATATTTTGACTCTTTATTGGTAGAAAATGATGAAACTCCCTTCTACAAAGATACATTTGAGAGCTAGGATGCTCCAAGATAGAAAGAAGCAATTAATTCTAAAATAGATTCCACGTTTCAAAATAAATTTTGGGTTTTGGTCAGTCCTCCAGTTGATGTAAAGCTTATTGGGTGTTAATGGGTATTTTTGAGAAAAATGGGCATGGAAGTTAAATAAAGTACCTATAATGAATGTCTAGTGGATAATGGCCTTAAAAAACTTTAATTCATTTACTAAAATGAATCATTTTTTCCGTGTAAAATATTTAAATCAATCAGAATTATAATCTCTATAATTATTTACCGTGGCTATGAAATCTAGAATATAGGTGTCAAAAAAAACTTTCATTAATGGGAACCTTCAGGAAGATGTCTATATGAAACAAATAGAAGGGTTTATGACTCTAGAATATTGTAAAAAAATTATAAGTTATATAGATCCATTTATGGATTAAATAATGAATCTAGGTCATGGAACATTCTATTTAATGAAAAAATAAAATAATTTTGTTTCATTAAAAATGAATCAGAGCCTTATGTTTATAATAATTATAGTGGGAATGTGACTGTTACAAGAGTAGAATAGTTTGATGAAATATAACTTATTGGAAACAATATACAAGTCCTAGAGTCTATTAAGAATGGATTAAACAAGTGTTTCTCTGTAAAGGACTTATGTGAATCAGCCTATATTATAGGGATAAAAATTATTCATGATAGGTTTAAGAGGCCGGTTGGAAAAATTCTAGTTACATACATTGACCAAATACTAAGGGTATTTATTATGCATTAATCCAAAAGGATATTTCTTCCACTATCAGGTGGTATACATCATTAAAAGAAAATATTTTATACGACACAAGGGATAATGAAAAGTAATTCAACATTTCATCATATAAATTTTCAGGAAAATTTAGAAAGTATATCATAAGATTACCCTAATATCTTCCAAAAAGGATTACATCAATGCTGGAAATGCATTGTACCATATTTCTATATCAATTGGTATATTCATTCTCACTATGAGCCTGACTTAAATAAACAATATTGAATTGTTGGGGCCAACATATTTAAAGAATTTATTCCACCCATCCTCAAATTTTATACCCTTACTTATTTGATTTAAAATTTTAGTTAACACAATGATGATGCATCATTATTGTTTATTTCATCAACATGTTTTTCCCGAATAATTACATAGTTTCATCATCAATAATGTGTTATTCATTGGTATTTCTAATACTACTAAGTGAAAAAAACATTATATGCATGATTAGTCAAAACTTTAATTGATATTGTATAAATGTAGTAGAGAACTATTAATATTATGTGGAAATGAATATTATATTAAAAGACACTATGACCATCTCATTAAGATTTCCTTTTCTCTTTAAAGGTTGAATTAATTTGGATACACTATCGATAATCCAAATACCCTCTTTATGGTCCCCACAAAAGTACAATTCATTTTCTACATTAGGATCACCGTGAACTGATTGTAATCTCCTAATAAAAGCGTCATTCATAATTAAATTTTCATCAGACTATGTAGTTGTTTTAGTCACCAATAATAAAATTGAACAATTATTCTTTGTGATATCTGAGACTTAAAATACTTGTACAATTTGTGATTCCATTATGAATGGAACATCCTTGTACACTTCCACACATAAATTCACCTTTATAAAGCCCAATTCAATGACATTCACTAAACTCCTATTTGTAACCCATTTTAATGGAAAAAATCACTTTAAATTTTGTATAATCCAACTTGTATATCTATTCAATACTTCCGAAATATAGTTTATTTTAATAAATTGTATTTTTTATTCTTGGAACCATATACAGGCATCGCTTTCACAGTAAGCATAACTCCACTATTTTCATCAACTAAATTCATATTATTCCTTTGTAAATAACATATAACTATTAATTGAAAAACTAGTGTAAGATATAACATTTACATTTGGTCCCCTATCTAGCCATAGAAATCATTCTATAACTAAATTCAAATTTTCAAATAATACCTTATAAATAAGACCACAAAACCATCTTATAATTTATTAATAATTCTTATTAGATATCAAAATTTCATAAATTTGTAGATTCAAATTTCATGGAATTATTTTATGGGATTTTACATATTAATAAACCTCTAAAATATTTTGTAAAATGTAATGGTTTATGGTGGTAATTGTAAAAATATCACTTCCAAAAATTCATTCACCCATTAGGTGTCTAATTTGATGAGATTTTGGGAGACCAATGCTATCAAAATATATTAAGTAATCATTACAAAATTCAATAACATATTCGAAAATATATTTTTCTTCAACAAAACCTTCTATATGACTTCGATTCTTGATATACACATTCAGAATATTCATATATTGTTCATTGGGTTATAAATATCCATAAATAACTTGACCACATAGTTGAAGCTCTCTATCCAATTGAACAATTAGGCGGACCATTATATCAAATAATTATGGTAGGAAGAACATCTATAATTCACATTATAGGAATAAAATATTCTTATTCGTGATTGGAAACTTCTTCAGGACTATAAAATTACTACATAAGGATGTGAAAAAGAAGCATAGTTTGGTTAATGATTGTCATACATTTTTAGTTATAATGAAACATAAAGTTATGAATATCAAATCATGCAAAGAAATATGAAAATAATGTGATTTGAGACCTTGTAACATTATATTAATCATTGACACAACATTTTTTATAATTTATAAATAACCCTTTAGAACTTTTACACCATTAAGGAAATTAAAAAATCAAATTTTTTTCTTATCTGGATAGAGTGTAAGCTATAGGAGGAAGAAAATTACACATTTTAACCTTAACCAGTTCCAACCCTTCCCTTATCCCTATATCAATCATTTCAATCATAGCCTTGATTTCATTTTTGTTTTTTCAGGGACATTTAGTAACATGCGAATAACAATATCAAATATATTTTCTTCTACATGATTAAAATCAAGAAAATTCCTGACGTACAAACACTTCTTGTATGCTAATTCAATGAGAATGGATTGGTTTTCAAACATGATTTCGTATGGGTTTTCAAAAAAAAGTTTACTAAAAATAGTGTCAATATATTTTACATTCGTGAGCAGTCGATTACCGATAATGGTGAAAATATTGTACCTTATTCTATATTCCCCTCGAATGATGCCATTCAGGATCAGTATTTTTGTTGTCAAGGAAAAAAGTTGCAATATACTAAACACACAGTCTATGAATAATATTATAATCTAACTAATTTTGATCATTCTTTGAAAATTAGATACCCTAATACACCATTAATGCAATAGCCTAACAAATTTACTTAAGTAGGAATTTCATTTATCCTCTTTTACAACATGTCCCTCAATGTGAACTGTTCACTTCTATGAGCATCATAAAATGTAACACATATAACCCACATCAATTTTAGATATGGAATCAACGGATCCAAATATTCATCAATATAATTATTGGGTTGTTTAGGTCCAAATATAAGTAGAAAAAACATAATGTATTTGTTCTTCATGTGTAACTATGGTGGAAAGTTATACATTTCCAACATTTGAATAAATTACATAAATATTAGGTTTGTGCATGTGTGTGTTTATTTCTATATGAGATTTTATTAATTATATAAATAAATTTGCTAAATTAATGTGTGTGTATATATAAAAAACATGATTAATATATGTTAATTGAGAAAATACATTATTTAATATGTAATGTCTATTAATTAAATGAATAATAATAAGACTGAACAAGTTTAAAATATGATTAAGTGTTATTAATTATATATATTATTAGAAAAATTAAAATGGATATATGTTGATGATATTGAAAACATGTTAATCATATAAATTAAAATAATATTAAATAAATTAAATATATATGAATAAACTTGTACTAACAAATATTAAAAATGTATAAAATTAAGAAAATATTAAACAATAGAAAATTGAAGATGAATAAATCAAAAAAAATATTTAAAAATAATAATTATTATTATTAAGGAATAAATAATATTAAAAATGAGTATATTTAAAAAATATAGAAATTTAATTAACATTATATATAAATTAAAAATATACAAAATAATAAAAATTTCTAATTTAAAACAAAATATATATTAATTATATATACTAAGAATATTCCAATAGCCAGAAAGGTGGTTCTCATTAAAACTGTATCCCAAACTGTTCCATCTTATGTGATATCCCTCTTCAAGATTTCAAATTTCTTTATCCATCAACATTATTTAAACTTTGTAAATTTTTACTAGGGCCATGCTAATGGAGAAAATCATTTACATTGGCTCTCTTGGGAGAATTTGTGAGCCACTGAGGCTTGTTTTGGAATGAGATTTTGAGATTAAAATTTTTTTAACATTCTTCTGGCCAAGAAAGGATAAAACCTTTTACTGAACCTGGGTAGCTTTTGTGCAAGATTTGTCAAAGCCAAGAATTTCCCCCACATCGGTTTTTTCTTCTATCTTGGGTCCCATACCAATTTATTTTTGGTGGAGTGTTTGGGGGTCAAGGGTTTTCATGAACATTGGAATATTTTTAGAATCTCTATTAGTGATTTAGTTAATATTTGGAATAATAATTTTCTATGTAGTTTGGAAGGTATTATTCCCATATATTTTCTTATGCATGTCCATGAGAATGGAATTATGAGATAGCTCCTGGTTGATGAAATTTTTGGATGGGACCATTTGATTCTGGACTACTGGTTCTTGGAGCTCGACTATAAGAAAATCTTGGTGATTCACGTGGTACATGATGCATGCCCAGATAAAATGTTCCGGTCTCATGATTCATTGGGTTACTTCATCGTTCACTTTGGTTATAGTCCATGAATTCCGAGTGAATAATGTACATTTCTTCTAATGTGGAAACATATTTGGAATTCAAATTATGCACTAAAGTCCAAGCTTTTCTATTTGAAATTGTGTACGAGAATCCTTCCCACATATGATCACATGCTTGATAGACACCTCTTTGATAATGGCCAGTGCCCACTCTATGGGTTTATAGTGAAAACATATTTTCATTCAATTTTGTCCCTTGGGTAACCAGGCTTTTTTCACCCTATGAGACATAGGATCTCATCCTTTGGAGAATTTTTGGGGATGTGAGACTTATTTTTGGGGAGTGGTTCATATCTTTTCCTACTCATACTATCATGAGTTTGGGTATTAATGCTTGGATTATATGGTTTCACTGAAACACCTTTTTTTATATTTTTGTAAAAGAAAATAGGGTTTGGCTTCCTAGGATGCACAATTGGGGCTCTCCATGGAATTATTTTGATGGGGTGTGTCCTCCTATGCTTCTTCACCCCCCTATGATAAGATTGATTCTTATCCCTCTAAGCATTTTCAAACTTAATACTAACATGGAGATTCCTGGTGATGGAACTGTTGACCTTGGGGAACTCCTATAGGACCATGCAGACTTTATTGTTATGGATAATCATTCCTCATATATTTCATGTTAGTCTCCTCCTGTAGAAGAGGACATGGATATTTGGAAGGGTATGAAGTTCATCTCGTCTCTTAGATAATAGGATATTGTGGTAGAATCTGATTGTCATGTTATTATCAACACTTTATAGTAGCGCAAAGGCAGCCACCAAGCATTTGGATCTATTACTTCATCAGATCATTGGTTCCTTTTTTTTGTTTGTGTTACTTTCCCATTGTTAGGAGAGAGGGAAATCATGTGTCTTATTTTCAGGCTAGTTTGGGGAGTTTTCAGGGGTCTTTATTTTAGCTCTTATCTTTTCCCTAGGATTTATGTTCTTTATCATTGGATGATATCTAGGTTAAGTTTTTTCTTTTCAAAAAAAATTATAAAATGAATATCAAAAAATGAATAAATTAAAAAAATATTATGTCTCCCTGTGTATTTCTATATTAATTAGTCATATGCATATGTGATATTTATGTAACAAAAGTCTGATATATGTAAATTTCAACAGTATGAAAAACATATTAAATATTAATAAATAAATAGAAATGAATAATAAAAATGAATAAATTTTTAAAATAATATTAAACTAATAATAACTAAAAAATAATACATTATATATATATATCAATTAGTAAGAAATAAATAGTTTGTGCGTGTGTGTGTGTATTAATATATATTTCTATATTAAATAATAATTTTTATAATATATATTTTTAATTCTAAATTTTTTATAAAATATCTTATATATTAAGTGTAAATGCATATTTATTTTTTAAAAAACTATATATAATAAAATTTATTATATTTAAAACAATATAAATATATAAATATATGATTTTTAATGATATATAATTTTTTTATCAATTATATATTTTATAAGGATTAAAAAAGAAATGATAAATGATACTTTTTATGATCACTAAAAAAATATTGAATAAATACACGTTTAGGAGTTCTTTTTTAAGCCACTACTACCCATATTCCCTTTAACAGTGTGCAAATTGGATTTTAACAGCACTAAAAAAGACTTGTAAATTGCATGATGATAAAGGGGGTCCCCTTTACCTTTGATAAAAAAGTTTTGATAAAGGACTAGGCCCCTAAAATCTGTTATTAATATAACAGCCCACCCAGAACCAACAACTTGCAATTTCAAATGCTATATACAGCCAGTAATTTCAAAAAATGCTATAATTTCAAACAGTTCTATATACATTTAATTTACATCATTAATAAAATAATTTCCACCCATGGTATATAAAAAACACTCCTATTTATATTTTAAACTAAAATTTTCTTATAATTACATTTACAATTATCCAACAAACATTCTAAAACATTAGTATTTTATTTTTGATGCCCTCCATCCCCTCTCAAAAATGTATACCCATGACATCAGTAGCTGAACAAATCATCTCAACGTGATCAAAAGATTCATCCTATATAAGAAAACAAATATTATGTTAGTAAAATTATAAATAAATAAATTAAACATTAATATGAAAGAATACATTAATAAAATGTCAATAATTAATAAAAATGATACATTTGGAGTTATACCAGTCACACTATGCGTCATATTATAGTTGGGTTGATTCCTACATGTCACAATTGAGTTATGGATCATTGTCTTGAAATATCAAAATAATCCAAATGTGTTTTACCAGTTTTGAGTATGTTACTTGTTCTTTTACTAAAATTAATGTCAATTTTAAATAATGACACATTTGGAGTTATAACAAACACACCATATCTTAGATTGAATTATATATGCTTCCTACCTATCACAAATTACTGATATATTTTTTCTTAATGTATAAAAACTATATGATTGTGTCTACTCAGTTTTCAGTATATCGGTTGTGTTTTTTTACTAAAATGTCATTTAAAATTGGAAATTCTCATTATGAGTCATAACATTCGCATCGTGCATCAGTTTGACATGAGACTACATCATACACGTTAAAACTGAATAATGAATTACTATTCTAAATTATCAAGAAAATTAGAGTGTGTTTTCTTAGTTTTCAGGTAGTGAGATGTTTTTTAAATAAAATTTAAATTTTAAACAGATAACGGGAACTTTTAACCATATCGGTCACAATGTGAATTGAATTGAGGTGTGGTTGACTCCCACAAATGAAAAATGACTCAATGATCATTTTACTAACATATCAAAACAATCTGATTAAGTTTTCTTGTTTTTCAACATGTCACATTTTTACGTTAATTAATATCAATTTTAAATAAAAATAGACACTTTGAGTTATACAACCACACCATCTGTTTTATTGACGTGCAACTAATTCCTCCACATACAAAATAACTAACAGATCGTTATCCTAAAGTATAAATATAATCTGAATTCATTTTCTCAATTTTCAATATGTCACCTTCTGTTTTTACTTAAATTAATGTCAATTTTAAATAAAAAGAGAAACTTTGAGTTATATTTTCCACACCATTCATTTTATTGAGGTGAAGTTGATTCCTACAAATCAAAAATGAATAATATATCATTTTACTAAAATATCTAAACAATATGATTTTTTTTCTTTTATGTATGTCACTTGTTGTTTTTACTTAAATTAATGACAATCTTAAATAATAAAAAAAAGAGTGGTTGAGTATTACCAGTCACACCATGAATTGGATTGAGGTTCAGATGATTCTTACCTATCAAAAATTACTGATGGATTATTTTCCTAAATCGTCAAAACAATGTGAATTTTTTTTCTCAATTTTTTGTATCTTAGCCATGTTTTTACTAAAATGTCTTTTCAAACTAGAAACACACATTATGAGTCATACTAGTTGCATCATGCGTCAGTTTTATGTGATACTACTTCATACACATCATAAACAACTTATGAATATCTTTCCTAAATTATCAAGAAAATCAGAGTGTGTTTTCTTGGTTTTTTCTGAGTGACATGTTTTGAACTAAAATATAAATTTTAAATTGATAACAGACACTTTTAGACATACCGGTCACACCATGCATTGGATTGAGGTTAGTTTGACTTCTACACATCACAAATTTCTAGTATATTGTTTTCCTAAAGTATCAAAATAATTCAAATGTGTTTTATAAGTTTTCAGTATGTCACATATTATTTTTACTTAAATTAATGTCATTTTTAAATAAAAATATGTTGAGTTATACTGGACACACCATGCATAGTATTGAGGTAAGGCTAATTCATTCATGTTAGAAATAAAAAATAGATCATTTTTCTAAAGTACCAAAAAATTCTGAATATTTTTTCCTAGTTTTTAGTATGTCACTTTTTGTTTTTACTTAAATTAATATCAATTTTCAATAAAGAGTCACTTTGATTTATACTTTCACCACCATCATATTGAGTTTTTATTGATTCTTATATATCAAAAAATACTAATATATCATTTTCCTAAAATATAAAAACAATCTAAATGTTTTTTTGGGTCTTAGTATGTCACATTGTCTTTTTTACTTAAATTAGTGTCAAGTTTAAACAAAAAGAGACACTTTGAGTTATACTAGGAAAACCCTACACTAGATTGAGGTGCAACTGATTCCTACATATCAAAAATTACCGATCGATCATTTTCCTAATGTATCAAAAAAAATACAAATGTGGCTTCTTAGTTTTCAGTATGTCAGTTTTTTTTCTAAAATGTTATCTCAAACTGGAATCACGCATTCTGAGTTATATCAGTCACATCATGCATTAATTTGACGTGATACTAATTAATTCACTTTACAAATGACTTATGAATCACTTTCCTAAATTATCAAGTCATTTAGAGCTCATTTTATTGCTTTTCAGTGACTGATGCATTTTAAACTAAAGTGTCAATTTTAAATCGATAATGGACACTTTTAGTCATACCGGTCACACCAAGCATCTTATTTTGGTGTGGTTGAAATCTACACATAAAAAATGAATCATTAGTATTTTTCCTAAAGTATAAAAACCTTTCAAAAAAAATTTCTTGGTTTTTAGTATATCACATATTTTTTTACATAAATTAATGTCAATTTTAAATAAAAAGATACATTTTGAGTTATATCAGCCTCATTGTGTGCCATATTAGGTGAAATTGATTCTTATACATAAACAATGACTAATAGATCATTTTATTAATGTATAAAATCAATATGAATGTATTTTCTTGGTTTTCAATATGTCACTTGTTGTATTTACATAAATTAATGTCAATTTTAAATAAAATGAGACACTTTGTGTTATAACAGCCAAAAAATGCATCATATTGAGGTGCGGTCGATTCATATACATCCCAAATGACTATTAGATAGTTTTCAAAAAATATCAAAATAATCTGAATACATTTTTTCAGTTTTCAAAATGTCAGTTGTTGTTTTTACTTGAATTAATGTCAATTTTAAATTAAAAGTAACATGTTGAGTTATACTAGCCACAATGTGCATCATATTGAGGTGTGAATAATTTATACACATCACAAGATACAAATAGATCATTTTCCTAAAATATAAAAAAAAAATACAAATTATTTTTAACGGTTTTCAGTATGTTAGTTGTGTTATTTGACTGAAAAGTCATTTCAAACTAGAAAACACATTTTGAGTCATACTGGTTGCATTGTGCATCGGTATGACATGATATAGCTTCAACATGTCACAAATGAATTTTGAATTTATTTCCAAAATTATCAAGACAATCAGGGAATGTTTTCTAGGATCTCAATAGGTAACATGTTTTGAACTAAAATGTCATTTTTACACTCATAACATACACTTTTAGTCATAATGGCCACACATTATATCATATTTATAAATTGATAACTTCTATAAATCAAAAATGACTTAGAAATAATTGTATTAAAATATAAAAATAATATGAATTTATTTTTTCAGTTTTTAGTATGCCAGTTTTTTTTTCCTTAAATTAATGAAAATTTTAAATAAAAATAGACACTTGGATTCATACTGAACACATTGTGTGATTCCATTTTTTCCATTTTCTTTATTTTTTAAATTTAAACACTAAATTGTCAACATTTGTCACTTTCCTTCATGTTACCTACACTTCCTTTGATGGAAAGTGAAAAATTTAAACAGTGCAGGGATGACAAGGTTTTGAGGGAGAATAATCATGTTAAAGACACTATCTTCCTAAGTATTAAAACATTAAATTTATATTATTTTAATGCAGAAGATAAAAAATAATATTTTGAGGAAAAACATATTATATTAACAAAAATACATTCTCAATGAATTCGGGGTCCTAGCCTCAAAGTCCTATCTGTCATGAGCATGAGCATCTTCAAACAAACCACCTTGAATAAAATAATGGAATCAACGTGTATAAGAAAAAAATTATTATGTGAGGAATAAAAAATATAGTAAAATTAAAAATAAATATGAAAGAATCCACTACTCTATGTAAGTCACAACAATGTGGGAGTTGTTCTGACAGTGACAAAGAAAATAACGGCATTGTCAGACCTTCTTACAATGACATAGTTCAAGGCGGTCGAAGTAGGGCATCTGATAGTGATGGAATTAGGACTGTGCCACCTTAGAGGAAACCAATTAAATATTATTCTTACCTAATAAGGTTGGTGATCACTAGGACTTCATCATAGAGGGAAATAATAGATATCTATGCTTTTAAAAAAGGTCGTGTACAATTCAAGAAAGTGGATTTATCAGTGGAACACTTGAAGCTCAGAGAGAAGTACATCAGTTTTCTAAAGCAATATGAAACAAATTAATATTAGGAATCAGCTACTATGGAGGATACCCCTTACAATGGAGGTGGTGAATAATATGAGTACTATGATATTTAATTGTCTCATTTATGCTCGAACATGTGTCTGGATGCGGGCAAGATTCTTGTCTGTATCCTTTTTCTCGCTTCACTATACTTTCTCTTTCATTTAATAAATGGTCAAGGGTATTTTTCCTCTGAATGACTTACCAGGGTGTGTAAGTCACAACATCATGTTATTTGTATACATTCTTCCGTCATGTATAATTCCCATTCATTTATGAGCACATCTATATGATCTTGCGAATATGAGCATTTTTTAAAGTCTGAGTAGTACTGGAAAAATATAAATACATGAAGGATTAATAATTATTTTAAATAAAATAGTAATTATCATTGAAAATACATTTTTAGCGAAGCTATTTTGTTCATTGAATATGATATCTCTCATAAATTTACAAATATAATAACCACAATATTTTCTATTTGTTTATTTTGGAAACTGCAGAAACATTGAGGAGGATAAATAATTTTTTTTGATATGTTTTTGGATAGTGAATTATTATTATATATACCCTGATACTTATTCATTTTTAGAACTCTTATTATTTATTGTCCTTAGCTCCTGACCTCATTCCTCATTTTCATGATATTTATGCACCACCCTATCATAATAGAATACTCATTAAAAGATAATATAAATTATATATCTTTATGTTTAGTTCTAAAAATTAGGATTTAGTGTATTCAAAACTAACAGAATCAATCATGTGGGGATGGTTTGATGGATATCCATGCATTAAATACGAGAAATAAATATTTGGAGTATCCAAATTTACCACAATGAGCATCCAACGCTTCCTAAAAATAAAAAATAATAATAAGTAATGAAAGAAAATAAAATACATTTTAAATGTTTAAATTATAGAGTTTTAGCCCTGCATCATTGGTATTAAATAGAGTATGTTATCTGGAATTATTCATTCAAAAGATTTGTTCAAATGTTCCACTATTTCGTTATTTTTTTGGAATATATATTTTTTTGTTCTGTATAGGTGATGTGAGGACTAATGAGTCAAAATTTTATTTCATGGGAAAATCCCTTCAATTGGTTTTCAAATATTTTCTTTCAAAACATATTAAATGTATTTAGTCATAATTATCATAGTATATCAACTTTTAGAAGATAAAATCATGAAGACATAACACATTTCTACATTTATAACTGAGCCTCCTATCCATTCACATTCGTGGATTTCAATTACACTCTCAACACTAATGATGTCTTTATATTTCTCTCTAAAAATATTTTCTTCAAAATTAACTATGTGATTATGAACATCTTTTAAATTTTTATCCACATGAACCTTCAATGATAGTAAATGTAGATATAGAATGGGTGGGGTAATAATGCTTTTAGTGGATATTTTAGATTGTTTGGTTAATCCTTTCAATGGTTTTGAATATACATTTTCCGTTTATAATAGCAATCATCAATTCAAACCTTTTTTATTAATTGTTAGAGGTTTATCTTGAGAAATAAATTGGAAATCAATACCTCCATGTCGACATGCTTTTTTACAAGATGTGATGGCCATGAAATGAATGTTCCAACAGCTATTTTGGCCATATGAATATCATCCTAAGGAATTTTAAGAGGTAGCTTGGCACTTGGATCATGGGATACAATAATTGACACTCACACAAGACCTATTATAAATGGTTTTTTTTGTAGCATGATGTTTTGAATGTTGAAAATTTTATCCCTCGCTACTAGGTTATGGGTGGGTTTTTCTAGATATAAATCACAATCATTATCACATTGTAGAATATAATTACAATAAATGTATTGGTGTCTTTCAGTTTTGAACTTCATAGAATCATTTATTAGACATTGATTAAATTGTCTAAGACATCTCTTTGAGGGGAAGGACTATCCTCATAGATAGTGGGTGGGGGGATCTCCACATGGTAGTTGTTCTTGAGTTTCTTCCTTTATTTTCCTCCCTCGTTAATGTTTCCATCATCTTTATATTCCATTGGAATTATTCATCAATGGTATATATTATTTCTCTCATCTGTTTTATTAATTCACTTTAGTCATCCTATTTTTTTCTTCACAAAATATGCTCAGGGTGTCACCCCAAAATGCGCACCTCTGACAAAGACATACTATTCTGGCTGCTTCAAGGCCTCTGATAGTTTGTGTTCATACGGAACAGGTGTTGCTAATTCCTTTGACTAGGTCAGATAGAAAACATAGGTACATAAGCGATCATTTTTATGTAATTTTTATTTAAAGCATAATTTTTTTTATTATGTAATACTTACACATGATTCCCACATTTTTTTTGTTTTTAATCTCTTATTATCACATATTTATTTACTCATTCCTCCTTCCATAGCTCATGGCATGGGATAGAAGTGGAATTAGTTTTTGATTAAGCAATATTCATATAAATCAATTATACTAATTATGGTTCTATTTCTTGTCACATAAAATTAATAAGGTAGATCTAAAATATGTACCCATTTTTTTCAAGTAAAGTGCACCCCATCCTTTCTTTATGGTAGGTGTACGCCAGTTTTACTCCTCATTCTTTATTTCCAGAACTCAGTTGTTGTTTTATAAATAAAACATTGTCCATAAAAGTGATTAATACACATATCATCCAAATAAATATTTCTAGACACAATGTAACTAAAAATACACATACACATGACAGCCATTAAACACATCCTATTATTCTTTGGTTATCTGTTGTGCATAGATAACCAATGGTTGTGGGTTTATTTTTCCTTCAACATCTTTAAGATGGTGTCTTTTTTTAATTGTGTGAAATACTTTTTGAATCCTTCCAAAAAGGATTAATATATACTTCTTGTGGGAGTCATCTAATATAAATGGACTCTGTAATGGATGATTAAGAGAAAGTCAATGTTTCATTATTTTATTTTTTTAGTAAAATAAATAAATTATATCAGAATGTTACTTTACTCTCTTCCCACATCAGTTTCTTGAGCCTCGTTACAACTTAGTGCCATGAATATACATGAATCTGAATGAGTTTCTGAGTGGTGATTCCAATATAACTTCTAAACATGGCCTTGTTGAGGTTAACATGTTTACCTCACTCATTCCATCCCACCTAGAATTTGATTCCTTTGACTTTTGACTTAATGATTTTTTCTAATATTGTCAAACTACAGTGCTTCTTTTTTTTGTCGTTGGTCCTTCATCACCTACCATTTACCCAGAATCAATATCATCAATATGTTCTTATGGATCACTAGCATCATCATGTGCATATATTCATTGTACCTCTTTCATTAGAAGCAACAATCGGTTGAGAAACCTATTGTCCCTCGATAATGGGAGCACCAACATGTGAAAAAGGTCATTCCTATGCATTTCAAGTATCATTAGGTTGATAAAACTATTGTTCCTCAGGATTTGGGGCACTAGAACATGTAGATTTCATTACCTACAAAAGTGGTTTAACATTTAATTAAGATTACATAAATGCAGTAGAAAATAGATAATAACATGAGGTAAAAATATGTATATTATAAAAAATGTAACTCGATTATTGAACACCCTTTTTCTATTTTAAATGATGAAATTATTTTACCCCTTGATCGATGATCCAAATCCCTTCATTATGGTCTCCTATGACATACAAAACATTATCTACAGTGGGACTACTATGAAATGATTGTGATTCCCCAATGAAAGGGTCATCCTCGGTTGAATTTTCATCTGACCCTTCAGTGGTTTTGGTCGACAGTAGAACAACTGAACACTTTCAATTTGTGGGATATGGAACATAAAATTCTTGTACTTCTTGTGATTCCATTATAAACTATTCCTCTTTGTACCTTTCCTTACTGAAATCAACTTTCACGAATCCCAATTCATCTATTTTTTCAACACTCGTGTTATCAACCAACTTTCATTGAAAAATAGACTCTTGTAATGTTGTATAATACAAATCCAATATTTTTTGGATGATTCCAAATTATCACATATTTGCGTAAATTGGATTTCTATCCTTAGTACTAGAAACATGCATCAATTCCACCATGACTGTAACTCCACTATTTTTAATGGAACTACCTACATCATGCTCATTTTTATAGAATGTATAACCATTAAATACATAACCATTGTAAGATAATACACACACTTGGTCCTCTAGCTATCTGTCCAAGTCATTCTAAAGTGGAATTATGAGTTTCATATGTCTCATTAAAAATATGGTCCAAAAATAATCCTATAAATGGTTGATTATGTGTATTTGATACACATATTTCATCCCTTAATGGATTCAAATTCCTAATAATTTTATTGTGGCATTCAACATATGGGTAAACCACCAAAATATTATGGAAAATATAAAGGTGGGACTACTACTGATCTGTAATATTTATTGTGACAACATATCTTCTAGAAATTCCTTCACCCCAAGCTTCCCAGTGTGTTGATATTTTGGTTGACCAATGTTTTCCACACTGGATAGGTATTCAGTAAAAAATTAAACATCTTCCTAAAAAATATATCTCTCTACAATACAACCCCATAGATGACATTTGTTTTTTATATACCCTTTCAAAATTTTCATATACCATTCAATGGGGTATATCTATCTATAGTGTACAAGATCACATCATCAAATATCTCTCACCTGGTGAACAATCAAATGAACCATCATTTCAAAGAATGTTGGTTGGAGGAACATTTCTAATTCACATAATATGACATTAATTTCTCTTTCCATAGTTGCCAGTTTCATTGGGTTTATAACTTTTATACATATATCATTGAAGAAGAATCAATTATTGGTTAATTTATGATGAAAATTCTTAATAAAAATGAAACATAAATTTATAAGCATTAGATTATGCATCAAAACATGGAAATCAGGTGATTTCAGACCCTTCAACTTTAAATCAATAATTGAAATGTTGTTCTTCATATTCGATTAATACCCCGATATAAACTTTATGTCATTCAAGATAATTTAAAACCGATATCTCTCCTTCTTGGAAAGAGTGTAAGCAGCTAGAGGAAGAAAAGTTTTTTTTTACCCTTCACTGATGCTAACTCTTCTCATATTCCCATGTCAACCATATCCAATATAGACTTAATTCTATACTTTGTTTTATAAGGTACATTTAGAAATGTGTTGAAGACACTATCAGATATTTTTTTAAACAAACATAACATTAGGATAACGTTTAATGTATAGAAAATTCCAATATTTTAATTCAAAAAAAAACTGATCTATTTTTCCAATTGGTTTTCATAAGATTTTTTGAAAATGGTTTACCAAAAGAGATGTACACATATTTTACATTCACAAATATTTGATCAGATATTAGTGGTGATGGTGCGGTACATTCATCTAAACATTCATCGAATGATGTCGTCTATGATCGGTTCTTATTTCATTGGGGTAAAAATCTACTATGTCATATAAACAAGTATTGTATGAAGGTTTCAACCTAATTGAATTTTTCCCTTATTCTTATTGGGACACCCCTGAGTTCCTTTAATGATATATCTTGACAAATTTTTATAAGAAGGTAATTCATTTATCATCTCTTACAACATGGATCTCAACTTGAAGTCTTCATTTCTATAAGCATCAGGCAACATAACACCTGAATCCCACAGTAATTTAAAATCCTAAATCAATGGAGCTAAATAAACCTCAATATCATTACTTGGCTTTTTTGGTCCTAATATAAGCATATATAACATAATGTATTTTTGTTTCATGCACAACCACAGTGGGAAGTTATAATTTACCATCACAATTGGAATTTTACTATAAATGCCACTTTGAAAACAAAAAGGATTCACTCCATATATAGAAAATGTATGAAAAAGGTTTCTCATATTATTTTCAAATTTAGGAAACTCATGGTCAATTATCTTCTATTGATGTGAGTCTTCTAGGTGACAATGTTTCCTATATTTATTTCTTGTATCCTCCTTCTTTGTTAATTTCCATGTAGTATTCTCACTTCTATATAGGAACCTAAAACATAAAATGATTGGAATGTACCATACAAATTTAATAAGACCATATCCATATTTCTTGTATCAAGAAGAACCACACTTGGTATTCTCTAAGTGATTTCTAGTCCCATAGAAATAGTATAAAGTCATTCATGTAGGCATGTATTCTTTTAAAGATCATACCCATTGAGTGTAGAATTCATTTGGCATCATATGTTTGGCTAGAGAGCTCATTATCATCTAAGAGAATTTTATTCAAGAGAGAAATTAATTCCGTAAAATTGGTGTCATTCTATCTATTTACCACTTTCATATTATAAAAATTTAGTAGAACTAAAAATGTTTTATATTTAGTGCAACCATCATGCAATGGAGTATTTTCACAACTCTTTATGTTCTCAAACAATTTTGGGAATTCATGAAGTTCATCTTCAAATATACTTTTCATTTCCTCAATATGATCTTAATCATGATTCACATATGTAATAACATCCTTGACATAGTCTTCTTTATTGTACACACATGTACTCATATCATATGATCTATAAAATGCAATGTTATCCCATCCGGTAGATATATTCTCTTTTCCCTGTGTTTATTCCAACATTTATATCTTTGATCTATTCTGCGATAAATCAAGTGTCCTTAAAACTCCCATGGAGTAATTTTCTTGAATAACAATAGTGTAAACATGGAAAAAGTATTTGAGAAGGGTCAGATGAATAATTGTTTTTCTATCATGATGAAATCATTCACTCTATATTCCAACTCTTTTTCTATATGCTTGGCATCCATCCATTCTTTATTCATTTCCATCCTATTTGATCCGGTAAAATTAATATTTAACAAAATAAATACACAAAAATTTGATATAAAAATTAACCAAGTCTAAAAAAGTTACATACTTTTAGTCTACTTAAATATTTATCCCCAATATCAACTTTCCAAAACCAAGGTCCTTCATTTGGGATCTTATAGATAAATCAATATATAACTCTTCTTGTCTTTCCATAATTGTTCCAACTAAGATAATTGGATATAAATAAATAAATAAAATTAAAAAAACTCCATTCATAATACAACTACATATAGTAAAAATTATTTACATTACATTTCATGAACATTAATTCTACCATGAAATAATTGAAATTCTAATTACACTATCTTGGTGCCTACTAATGCCAAAAAAATCCATTTGAGACTAGAACCAAACCTTATATTCTATTTAGCATGAAACCTTCTAGTTGACCTTTGTAGATCTATTCCTATGAATCTCCATGAAGTAATATAATCATGACATCCATTTGTTCTAGAAATAAACCTTTAATGGAAACCAATCCTTGAACCATCTGAATTATTATATTCTTTACAGCATGATATAAACTCTAATTGAAATCTAGTCCTTATAATTACTGAAATATATTTATCCTTTCCATGGTGTTATTATCGATCTACTTTTCTTCCCTATATAATGTTATGCTTTTCCAAATTCAATAAAAATATAAACATAAAATATTATGGAAAACTACATTTTAGAGGTCCTTTGAAAACTATTTATAAAATAATAGTTAGAATCCCATTAAAAACCAACCATTTACCCAAATATCTCTTTAAAATAACAAACAATTTTTAAAATAATCCAATCAGTTCCAATCCATCTTTTATAAAACCCCAATTCATTTCTTTAAAGAATTAAAATAAACTTCATAACCCAACAATATTAATCATTCAAAATGATAGAAACCCCTCTATATTTTACCAATTTTTATTTAAAACATTACACACCCCTTGTTAAAATGAAACCTTTCTTACATACACTTTCAAATCATTCACATCCCTTTATGAAATCCAATTAGTTGAGTTGACAAACACTTGACATGAAACCTAAGTCCATGCCTAGTAATTAAATCCTTTTAAAGATTTTTAAAAACAAAAAAATATATGTTGAACACATGTAATATTTTAATAATCATTTAAAAACACTTGAATCATTTTAAAGGATCCACTTAGGAATTTTCACAAAGTTATAAATTCCCATAGAGGCACTTTATAAAGGATACATGAATGAAAAATAACCAAAATTTTATAAAATATAAGGCTATAAAAGGTTTATCATGTATCTCATTAATAATTTGTATGAATCCTATAGTTTAGTCATGTCATAATACTGGGGAGTGAATAAGTGATAGATAAAGACATAAGTGTCACTTATCCATGATAATTTTGAACATAAAGTCGCATCTCTTCAATGTGGGAAACTATATTCCACTAGTATCTTGAATCAAGTACTACTTAAGCTTTATCCTTAAAATAGAATACATTAGAAAACATGTTCCCCTTATTGAGGGTATACATTAGGTCAATGTTAAAGGACTATAGGTACTCAAACCTTCTCCTCTATCATTGGTTAATTTCACTATGTGATTAAATATATTTCAAACCATTTTTTAGTGTATTACAAAAATATATCACCCAAAAGATAATACAAATAAAATATAATGGAAACAACAAGACAAGTGTACAATACTTGTAAGTATGTTCGATAGAGGATTTCGTAAATAATATACCAAAAAATAACTGTCCTGGGTTTTCACTTCTCAGTTGCAATGATCTCCATGAACACCAATGGGGTATGTGAATGGAGAGGGAAGATTCATTGAGGTATTATGATTTAGAAAATGATACCATTTAAATAAGGTTTCATATTAAATGACATTATTTAATCAAAAAAGAACCCATATTTTCCCAAATTAAAAAATGTATTTAAAAAATAATTATATTTGTCAAAAATATTTGACTAGATTTTACTTTTATAAGAAGATATTTATTTTATAATTGGTTGTTATTTCAATTTATGTATATGAATATTAGTTTGAAATGGTTCATTGGATTATAATTTTCTTTTCAATTATCTCTTACCTTAAAATGAAAAATCAATAATCCCATTATATTCAAAATATGGATAATTCACATTCACCACCACAGTTGATAATATGCTTAGACCTAATATTCTGTAACCTAATTAATGATATTTCACAAATGATCCCCACTGTTACCGCATTCCATGTGTCTAGGCCAATATTTAGTGGTGGATAGAAATATTATGGAATATTAAGGGATGATGGGATTCGTTTCCACACAGATGAAGAAAACTATAGGTGGGGAAGAAGGGAATAAAATGGAAGAGGAGGAAAAATTGCTGATAGAGTTATGTGTACTGGAAAATTATGGTCACCATGATGTGTGGGGGTATCGAATAAAATGCATGCACATGCAATAAATTTCACCTCATTCACCTCATAGGAGCCTCCCAAACCATTGCATGGAAACAACCTCACAATGGTGTTTTTTGGAAATTTTGTAATGTTTATCGATTTCACAATGGGTCACATAGTCACCTATATTCCTCGAGGAAGATGGCGATAATCCATGATAGTCATGAGATTTCATTCGGATTGGGATCCATGCCATCTTCCATTGCAAACCAATCTGCATGGGAATAATATATACAATTTGAAGGAAGATGGATAATATGTGATCCAATTTTTACATTTCTTTCATCACCGCATCATCTATTCTATCTTGGTTTCTATATTTTACTTCCATCCACCATGAATCGAATCATATTTTTAGATTGGGTTAAGAGCCCAAATTTAAATTTGTTTGTTAAATCTTTGTTTCTATTATGAAAATCATTCTTTTTTTATATTCAATTTTATCCCTTACTGGTTTATAGGTTTGTTCTTTATTTTTATTCTTAAATACATTCATTCTATATTGTTTTTTATTCACTACATATTTTTTCTTTTCAGTATTATAAATACTATTTATTAAAATTTTCTACTATATATATTTTTACTTTTTAAGAAAATTAATCATTTTTTACAACTTATATTGTTTTATTTTTAACTCCTCAATTATTTGTTTTTATTTAAACTCATCGCATAAACTATATAAAATTAAAATAACTCCAAATCATTCACTACCAAAAAACCAGTTTTTACAATGCCACCCTTTAATAGCGCTAATAAAGGGGAAACATTATCAATGCTGAGAAAAGGTGATTTTAAAATCACTAAACAAAGCACTATTAAAATTACCCATTTTATCAGTGATTTTTTAGTATTGATAAAGGTACCCCCTTTATTAGTATTTTTTAGTGTTCTTAAAGGGCCCCCTTCATGAGTGCTTTTTTGTAGCACTGATAAAGGGGGTCTTTATCAATGATTTTTTTACTTGCACAAATAAAGGGTATATTTTAAAAAAACATTAAAAATAATATTTAAATAATTTAATATATAAATATATTTATATTGATATAAACATTACATATATTTTTAAAATATATTTTAGATAAGTAGAAATAGGTATTTACAGTTAATATATAAGATATTAAGTGAAAATAGCTTATAAAATATTTTAAAAACATTATTAATTAATAATTTGATAGTTATTCTCGAGTACTAATCATTTAAGAAAAATTTTAATACACAAAAAAATCAAAAAACTAATAAAAGGTCTAAAATAAGTTGAAAACGTAACTCAAACATCAAATGGTCATAACTTTTGATCTGGGTGTCTCTTTGAAGTCTAAAATATATGAAATTGAATAATTTGATGAGATATATTCCCTAATGAAATAAGAGAACCCTTTGTGACATTTTTAGTGGCAAAAAAAGTTTCATACAGCCTCCAAAACTACGTTTTTAGTCAGGATACCTATTTTTTTTTTAACATTTAATGGAATTTCATCCTTGTTTAAGGGGGTATTTTTTATCTTTTTTAGTTGGGAATAAATTTATTCCTAGGGATTACATTCATATTGATATTATGGATTTGATATTTTATCATTTTTTCACATTGTATTTTTATGTATAATCAAAAATACAAAAATACATACATATTTTTTATATGTTCACATATAAAATTTTAAATTCATATTTACATATAAAATATATTTCTCAATATATAAGCCTTATCTAAATAAAAACTAAGATCCATTTTATTTAAGATAAAAATATGTGAATATTTATATACCTATATAATGTGTGTGTGTGTGTTTATATATATTACTATGTATCTGTATTAAAAAAGCGATATATATTATCTATATATTCTAACAGATGTATATACATATTAATATATAATATATGTAAATATATATAAAAATGTATAATCATATATATGGATACACATTATATATATATATATTTATATTTATGTATGTATGTTGGATATAAGTATTTATTTTTTTATTTTTTTATAAACACACAAAGAAAAACGTTTTTTATAATTGTAATTAAACTAATAATATAAATATATATTAATTTATGAATAAAAAAATATAACTAAATATATATATATGTAAATACATGTTAATATAGCAATATATATATATATATATATATATATTAATATAACTATATATCTGTTAATATAAATATATATTAATATACGAATAAATATAACTAATTATATATAAGTATATATAAATAAATAGATATATAATTAAATTGGGAATAAAATAAGATGGATGAGTGGTAAGGATGTAGGAGAACAAGGAATAGGTCTCAAGTTTGAATACAAGCAGAAGTAGGGGTGCACGAGTAGGTTCTGGGGGTAGCTCTATTAAAGAGTAGGGGGTGTGGGAATATCACTATTAAATGGGTGGTAGGGTTGTGCATAGGTGGGCCTTCCTAGCATTGTATAAAGGGGGTCATTCACTGTTAAAAGTGGGTGGGTCTCTACCCCTGACATACATATTTTTTTATTTTATTTTATTTGACTTTTATGAGTAATTTTTTAGCGCTGAAAAATGGGCTTTTAGAAGAGCATTTTTTAACACTGTTAAAAGGGAACCCCTATTTAATAGTGCCTCAATTATCAGTGTTTTTAGCACTGATAAAGGCTTTTTTAGTTCTGATAAAACCTTGTTTTGTAATACTAATTTTCATAAGTGAGTGGAATGGTTAAAAAATCTCATAATGGCTGAAAAGTATGATATGTGCATTAGTTATTTTGACATAATCATCCTAAAAATACATGATTATTTCTAATTTATGAACATATACCTATGATTTCCCTATTATACATAAAAAATAAATAAAATGGGTTTTCAAATAAAATTATAAGATGAGTGACTATTGTTGGTCGGAGAAAGCAAGGAATGATGGCAAGAGGGGGGGTGAATTGCCTTTTAAAAAATAATTAACAAATTAAAATCAAAGTGAAAAGTGCAGCGGAAAATAAAAGAGGCAATCACACAAGAAATTGATAATGGAGTTCGGCCAACACCCGGCCTACGTCTCCGCTCCCAACTCAACCGTTGAGAGATTCCTACCGCTTGCTTTTCAATGGTTTTAGCAAGAAACCCACTAGGCTTTGAGGTAGCACTAGAACCTATTACAGCTTGCTTTTGGTGGTTAACCAAGAACCCACTTACTTTTAATGGTTAAGTAAGAACCCACTAGCCTTTTTAACGGGTGAAGGCTAGCTCACCGATGACAGAAGCCTTTTAAAGGAAAAGCTTGAAGAAACCTCTTCACACCTTAGTGGTGGTGTGAGAACCCAAAGAAAGGGAGATGAGAAAAGAGTTTGGGGTTTGTAGGCACAAAACCAAATTTAAAGCTCAAAAAAGATAAAACAAGAAAAACCGTATTTGAGGAAGTCTTGGGCGCCTTTGATTGATTGGAGATGTTGAAGGCCGCTTCCAAGCTTCTTTGAAGGTGCTCTTGGATGTGGAATTGGATTGGAGCACGTTGGGTTCCTTGAGGAAATCCGCCGGAGGTTCGCCAAAATGATCAACAATGTGTCCAGTGGCTTGGGTTTAGTTCCGGGGCTTCCTAGGCCTTTATTTATAGGCTAGGAACCTTCAAGTATCCGTTGGAGGGCTTTGGAGCCATTGGAAAAGGCCTCGGAGCCGTTGGAGGCCAAAAGAAGGTTGACTGGTCAAAGCCAACGGCTAGTTTGACTGGGCCACCGGCTGGTCGGTGCAGGGCCACCGGCTGGCCGGTGCCTTGGATGTTGAGAAGTCCTTCTGCCCAGGCAGCACCGGTCGACCGGTGCCAGAGCCACCGGCTGGCCGGTGGGCAGACAGTAGCCATCACTGTTGGGGCTGGGTGGCACCGGCTGGCCGGTGCTGAGGCCACCGGTTGGCCGGTGGGGAGGCAGTAGCTACCCCTTGAGTCTGGGTGCCACTGGCTGGCCGGTGACAGAGCCACCGGCTGACCGGTGGAACCTGGCAGTGGGCAATGCCTCTGCCAGGTCCACCGGCTGGCCGGTGCTATCACACCGGTTGGCCGGTGGACTGCAATTCAGTCCACTTCTTGTGCTTCTTGGGCTAATCTTTTGGCAATCAATTGCCTATCCACAAAAACACTTAAAACACAATTAGATAAACATGAAAGTGATTGTGATCATGAAAATTAAACCACGAGGGGATACGAGAGGTACAACAATCTCCCCCTATTTTGATGATCACAATCACCAAAACAATCAATGTAAAAACTTAAATTAAAGGCATGCTTTAATGAATAAAATGAAATGTAAAGCAAAGCATGATGAAAAGGATTCTCCCCCAATCAATCAAGAAATTTCTCCCCCTTTGTGATTATCAAAATATAATGGGGCATAAAACTTGATTGAGGGAAACGATGAAAAACGAGATTTGAAACCAATTGAAAATTATACTAATTGTTGAAAATTTTGAAATGAAAATTGAATAACAGTTTGAATTGAAAGTTTTGAATCAAAAACCAATTGAAATTTGAAATTTGAAACCAAATGAAATTTTTGAATTTGAGAGTTTTGAATCAAAAATGAATTTAAAAAAGAATCGAAAGAGATTTTTGAATTTAAGAAAATTTCTCCCCCTAAATAAAACAAAAGATCATCAGGGAAATGAAACTATTTTTGGCCCGGAGAGACTCGCCAAAAGGGATTTTTCAATCCAAATTTGTTTCATGGCGGGTCTTCTCCTATAGAACTCATCAGAATAGAAAATAGACTTGGGTTGGCCGTACCGGGCATTTTTGCAATCACACTCGTAGATGAGGTGCCCGGGTTTTTTACAATAATTACAAAATTTAAAACTAGAGCTCCCCCTTACAAAAACAGTTGGAGCATGGGAGGAGGAAGCTTGGTTGGTGTATCCTAGCCCTTGGGTGGTTCTAGATATTCGTTGGGAACCTAGGAGATTGTTCAAAGTTTGTTCCCCTTGGGTGAACTTAGCTAGGGTCTCCCTTAGGTCTTTGATGGTTGATTCCATGGAATCAACATTTGGAAAATTTTGGATTTTTAGGGAGAGTTCCTCCTTCTCTTTGAGAAGTTGTTCTTTTTCGGAGGAAAGTTTTTTGAAATTCTTTTTCAAAGCAACGAATTTTGAAGAAAGCTCATGAAAACCATTTTCTAATTGATCTCTAATGTGTTGGAGTTCTTCATATGAAAAATGATTGAAAGAATTTGAAGAACTAGAAGACGAGGAGGAAGAGTCGGAAGATGATACCTCATGTTTTTCCATTAGGCAATTATTACCATTGTCGCTCGAGGAGAAAGAAGAGAAGGAGGATCTATCACTCCAAGTTTTCTTTAAAGCCTTCTTCTTCTTCTTCTTGGCCCTTTTCTTGTGAGGTGGGCAAACGGGCTTGATCTTTTCGTCGGGTTCTAGCTTTTTGACGGGTTCTTGCTTTGGAGCCTCGCTAGTAACTTCATAGGTTAGTTCTAAACATTTCCAAAGATCATAAGAAGTAGAGCAAGTAGAAATACAATTAAATACATTTCGGTCTAGCCCACAATGTAGAGCATTCATGGCTTTGCCATCAAGCTCAAAATTTCCAATGTCTACGGGGGTCCACTTAGACTCATCGGAAGAAGTGAGGGTAAAACCATGCATAACAATTCTAAAAATAGGATAGCCAATACTTTTAAGAAATGTGGTCATGCGGGTTTTCCAAAAAGTATAATCGGCTCCATCAAATAATGGAGCATGATCCAAAGAATATCCTTCGGGGGATTGAGAGGAAGAAGCGGTAGAAGCCATCAAAAAAAAGGATCTTTAATTTGAAACCGGTGAGGGAATTATTCAAAAACGTCCTTTGATACCAATTGTTGGTCGGAGAAAGCAAGGAATGATGGCAAGAGGGGGGTGAATTGCCTTTTAAAAAATAATTAACAAATTAAAATCAAAGTGAAAAGTGCAGCGGAAAATAAAAGAGACAATCACACAATAAATTGATAACGGAGTTCGGCCAACACCCGGCCTACGTCTCCGCTCCCAACTCAACCGTTGAGAGATTCCTACCGCTTGCTTTTCAATGGTTTTAGCAAGAAACCCACTAGGCTTTGAGGTAGCACTAGAACCTATTACAGCTTGCTTTTGGTGGTTAATCAAGAACCCACTTACTTTTAATGGTTAAGTAAGAACCCACTAGCCTTTTTAACGGGTGAAGGCTATCTCACCGATGACACAAGCCTTTTAAAGGAAAAGCTTGAAGAAACCTCTTCACACCTTAGTGGTGGTGTGAGAACCCAAAGAAAGGGAGATGAGAAAAGAGTTTGGGGTTTGTAGGCACAAACCCAAATTTAAAGCTCAAAAAAGATAAAACAAGAAAAACCGTATTTGAGGAAGTCTTGGGTGCCTTTGATTGATTGGAGATGTTGAAGGCCGCTTCCAAGCTTCTTTGAAGGTGCTCTTGGATGTGGAATTGGATTGGAGCACGTTGGGTTCCTTGAGGAAATCCGCCGGAGGTTCGCCAAAATGATCAACAATGTGTCCGGTGGCTTGGGTTTAGTTCCGGGGCTTCCTAGGCCTTTATTTATAGGCTAGGAACCTTCAAGTATCCGTTGGAGGGCTTTGGAGCCGTTGGAAAAGGCCTCGGAGCCGTTGGAGGCCAAAAGAAGGTTGACTGGTCAAAGCCAACGGCTAGTTTGACTGGGCCACCGGCTGGTCGGTGCAGGGCCACCGGCTGGCCGGTGCCTTGGATGTTGAGAAGTCCTTCTGCCCAGGCAGCACCGGTCGACCGGTGCCAGAGCCACCGGCTGGCCGGTGGGCAGACAGTAGCCATCACTGTTGGGGCTGGGTGCCACCGGATGGCCGGTGCTGAGGCCACCGGTTGGCCGGTGGGGAGGCAGTAGCTACCCCTTGAGTCTGGGTGCCACCGGCTGGCCGGTGACAGAGCCACCGGCTGACCGGTGGAACCTGGCAGTGGGCAATGCCTCTACCAGGTCCACCGGCTGGCCGGTGCTATCACACCGGTTGGCCGGTGGACTGTAATTCAGTCCACTTCTTGTGCTTCTTGGGCCAATCTTTTGGCAATCAATTGCCTATCCACAAAAACACTTAAAACACAATTAGATAAACATGAAAGTGATTTTGATCATGAAAATTAAACCACGAGGGGATACGAGAGGTACAACAACTATATGGTATTCCTAATTTGTGATTGATTATTAACAACAATTTTCACAATTTACTAAAAATTTTATTATAACTTTACAATATATTTACAACAAACAATCTAAAAAAATTGTATCCTATTATAACAAACCACATGATGAAAATGCATACAGAGTTTTCCTTGATACAACCTAGACCCACACATTTAGTTTTGGTGCTAAAAACATATTCATTACTTACATACTTTGATATTGACTAAAGTAACCCAAACATAATCTTATCTAATTAAAATGTCTATAAAAATCACTATGTCACATAAATACCCAATTATTTTTATTCTTAAAATTTTAGAGTGATAGGAAAATTGTTAACTAAAAAAACGCATATACTTCTCATTCAATGGAAATTTTCCCCCACTATATCCAATTTTTCTTAATCATTAATAAGCCTCAACATCTACCAAAAAATAATCCAAATAGGATATTTACTAAACATATCATATTTTGTATTCCTCATTATGACTTGGGGTAATAGAAACAAAAAAAGGGTAATATCAAACACATTGTTAGGGGTAGCTTACATTATAAGCTCCAATTGAATAAAAAGGCATGAAAAATATTAAAGGAATAAATCATAATAAAACAATGACACATAAATAAATATATTGGCTTGGAATATGCTCATGGGTAAGATAAAAATATAAATGTACTACCATAATCTATTTCCTAGTTAAGGAATATAAAATGTTAGACATCATAACCATAAACTAACTACATTGTGATAAGTCTTCTTAAATTATTGGGAATACATACACCAAATACCAAAGATATTATGTCTCATAAGGTCTATGATTCATTGACGGGACTATTTTTGGCCTCATCTATCAAAAAATAAGACCAATCCAGTCAACATTTAATACATAAAATAAAAATACCTAATCAACATTCCAAAGTAATAAATAACCTTTATTATTGGAAAAATTTGCATATAAAAGGTCAACATATCCATAGTACATAATCAATCAATCATAGTAGTCAATAATCATCCATATATATTTATCAATCATTCAGATTGTTAGTATTTCCATAGTCAATAAATGGGATACCGTCTTTGGTAAACACCCATAGTATAAATTATATGAAACAAATTATTTACACCATATAAATTAATGAGTAAACAACTAATTCATTACAATAAATGATATAGAATACTTCCATGGTAATAAAAAATATGAAGATAAATGAAATTTATATAGTAAAATGATGGATGAAGAGTGAAAGGGAAAATATTTACAAGGATGTGATTGAACTAAAAATAAATTATTGTGTGAAAAATGGGGCATAAAAAATAAATCATTTAGGGATTAAATAGTAACCAAAATTCATAAAAAATGATGGTTTTGTATTGAATCAATTTAGTTTTATAATTATAGTAGAAAATAGGAGATAAATATTAAAAATAACATTCATAAAACTTTTTTACCATTGTTTTAAAAACCCGGTTAAAATCCACTACCAAAATCCATTCCATGAGATGTCATGGATAATTTTAAAAATTATTTTTAAAATAATTTACAATAATATAATATTTAAAAATATTATATTCTTAGGTAATAAAATGTCAGGTAAAAGCTAAAAGTCTACATAACTGAAATAAAATCCTTTTTCAAAACATTTAAGAAAATAAAATCCATTTCATTTGGTATACAACCAAAATAATTATAGAATAATGGAAATAGTATTTTCATTGTGAAACCATGTAATATTATAAAAGGATAATAAAATAAATAATGAAGATAATAGTGAGAAATGTATGTTTAGTGGTAAATATTAAAAAACAATATTTCCCATTATAAAGTGAGTGAAAAGTGACACGTACAGAAAATGTTAAATATATTCATTTTTAAACATTTTTAATCAGGTCAATGATTATTGAAAATGACCCTTAACAATTAGGGTAGTATATAGAATAATATTCTTGAATCAATATAGAGAATATAGATATACACAATATAGACTCCTGAACAAAATGAGAAATATTTCTGGATTTTCTTATAAACATTCTTTCAATGGTTATTAGTACCGAAGTGGGGGGAAATGGAATTATTATTTGAAAACACAAGAAATAACTAGAGTAAATTAATATATATGGGGTTAAATAATTAATTACCATATAATTCATACGGAGCTAAAAAAATTATCTAACCATTATTGAGATTGAATCTCAAAAGGTGCGTGTGTTATTTTTTTGAATGAAGGAACAAATGATGGATTAGATCTAGATGTTCCACTTTATAGTGGAGTGTGAAAAAAGATGCAAGATGAAGTCCCACCATTTAGATAAAAGAGGTGTGTATACATCTATGGATTTTGATGATAATTATTTGAGTGATGGTAGCCAACATGAGAGGATGGGTCCCATGAATTTCATAACAAAATAGATATGATGAAAATATGAACAAAACTATCGTAAAGAAGTTCAGGAACATTATGATTTCAACTAAGATTCCTAAGATATTCTAGGGAGAATATTTTTGAGTTTCATGTTTTCTCATCAATAGATCATTGTTAATATATTTTAATTTTGAGATTCTAAAGAAGATATAGTTTGGTAAACAGCACACTTACTCTCATTCAAGTGTACTTAGATTTTTTAATTATCTTATGTATCTAAAGAGTTTAGGGAAAGAAAAACATAGTAGATCTGCTCTATTATTCAACATCAACTATAGAGATGAGGAGTTTATATACATGTTTTTGAAAGGGTAAGAAGGTGATCTGAAGAAGCCATTAAATTTTTTTTAGATTTAGATGATTATTTTTATTCAAAATCCTAGATATATTTCAAATAAAATGTGTTGGAGAATAAATTCATGATTGGGAACTTATACTAGTACCACCAAACACTGAATAGGAGGTTATGTAATAAAACCCATTAACGGTAAAATATTTGGTAATAGAGGAGAAAATTGAGCAAGGAGAGACTCAATTTCCTCCACCATAGTTGTAATAAACATCATATAAACTAGGTGATGGTGTTCATGTGACCCCCCCTCTATGCCAATATTTTTATTTTTTTTAATAATTTTTTACTTTATTTTAGGGAAATTTAATTTTTAAGGGAGGTTTTTTTTATTAAAAAATTGTGGAATTTTTTCTTGAGTTCATGGTTTATGGCTGGTCACCACAGGGTTTGGTGAAACCTGTAGAAAATGTTCACATAGAACAATACTTCTTCAAATAGTTTATTTAACCTTTCATAGATACATTTACATAGGTTCCTTCTTAACTCATTTTGTTCACATATTTTTTGGATTTTATGGGAAGTGTGTTCTTTAGTTCAGACCATGTGTATTTTAGTGTAAATTTTGAAAGCCCCATTTTGAGTAAGGGTGATATCACATGAATTTTTCATGATTATTAGACAATTTTTTACAAGACAATGATAGTGAATTAGTTTTTAGCAGTTTCATTTTTTATGATAATGAACTATACAAGTTCTTCATATGACCTCCTTAGGTTTATACCAATTTCCTTTTTAGTATAATATTTTGATTGAACCATAACATCTATGAGTTTGAGGGATGTTATAAATGTATTTGTGTAGGGATTGGTTGAGATAGGTGTCTATTGATGTGTAAAATGAAAGGATAGGTGGTGTTCTTTTTTAAGTTATGGTCAAGAAACACATCAAATATTTCAAAATATTTAAATATATTAGTTTCTTATTCAAAAAAAATGACTCCAAAATTACTAATATTAAAAGATGACATTATATAGGGTTGAAACATGACAAAAAATAGGAATTACAAAAGTATTTATTTCAATTAAACCATTATCAATTTAGTTTTAAACCTTTTATATATTTTTGAATTCTTACCATGGTAACTCACTTTTTACCAAAGTTAGAATTCATAATGACTGAAAATGAAGGATTTTTTATTAAAAATTTAAAACATTAAAATCAAAAATATGAAGTGATTTTTATCAAATTTAATTTCTATAAGTCCAATATCTTTATTTAAAAACATCCTTAAAACACAGTGAAAAAATGTTTTCCAGAACAATACACTTTTAGCTTTAAAAATGATTTCATTCCAAAATTAAGTATAATGTTCACCCCAATTATATTAATTAGATTATTTTTATTCAAATTTAATTAAGTAAATTATATTATACATATAAAAAAATGGTAACTTGTAAATATTTTAATGCAAAATATAGTTTTCTATCAAATCTATTTTTTCACAATTCAATTAAAATTTAATATTTTCAGAAAAATTACAAAAAATTATCCTTAATAATATTTATATATTTTTATTAAATTTTTTTATAAAATATAATTTCTAAAAATGGAATAAATTTACTATATATCCATGATAAAAATATAATAAAACCTTTTTTGAATAATACCTATATTTGGGGAACCAATTTAAAATCCCTTTTTACATTGAACTATAATTTTTGACTAATTATTCGTATAAGAATTATTATTCCTCTAATATACATGGAAAACCATTTTAAGAAGCCACATTAAAATACATTCATCTCTTTATGACCTACTATAGAAGTTAAATTCAAGATTATTTTTTAACTCAAGTGTGGGTAGATAAAGGATGATTTTTTTCCTTCCTGAAGAAAATATTTGCACTGAAATAATGAAAAAAGTGTTTCCATATCTATTTATGCTTTGGTTGAAGAAATTTCATTATGGAAATAATTATTTTTTCCCAATATAAAATTATAAGTATGGTTTAGAGGTTCACCAATATTTTAGGATCAAAATATTCCACTATTTTCCTCGAAAAAGATGATAATAAAGAAAAATTGCAGATCTGAATCCAAGCTGATATAATTCTACGAATTTGGGTAAAGAAGGAATAAATTTATCATTTACTCTAAAATTCAAAATTTTAACATCCCAGTAATAGAATGAGGAATTTTTAGGTGATTAATTTCTATGAATATTGAGGAGTACCCCATTCTCAAGCAAAAGAGTTTTCAAGAATATACTTCACTTTAGAGCCTAACCCAACTCTTATTCTTTAGATGTTTTTATGTTTAAAACCTACCAACCCTCTAACATAGAATAAAATATGAAAAATACCACATGGTTGAATTTTTATTATTATGTGTATTGATGATACTAGGATTATATAATGCCTATCGATATCACAAATGTTCTTAAGAATAAGAAAAAAATCACAAAAACAATCCTTGAGTGAATAGTGAAATATTTTTCTGGGGAGGCAGGCGTGACATTATTGTGAGGAATAAAATGATATTGAATAGGTTTTTATTATTTTTGAGGATTAAGGGTGTTCTAATCCATGTTGGTGGACATTTATTTCCTTTTATGTGACAATTGAACTATGTTTTCATTTATGCTTTGGGAAGATTGTTTTTACATTGGCATTATATGATTTTCCATGAGTGCATTGTTTAAGTGTGGGGAAATTGAAATAGACAATATTTGAAATAGTAAAACTTTTAATTTTAATGTTTTTAATCCAAAAAAAATTTTATGGTTAATTGTTAAATTTTATGGTTTTAGAATTATTTTGATCTTAATTATAAAAACGGACAAATTTTGGATTTTTACTATTTTAATTTTATTATGTATTTTGTACATAAAATTTTCTAAAAAAAATTAAATAGTGAAATTACTTTTTTGGATTACATACATATTGATATTTATTTAATTAAAATTTACCCAAATTTGAATCCAAATACTTGAGGCCCAAAAGAGACTCACAAGTTTGGCCTCAAAATTTCGGCATGTATCTGGATGATTTTGAACATGGGCCTATATCTCAAAAATGGATAAACAAATTGAGATTAAAATAAACATGGATATAGAGAACATATATAGGAATAACTTTTATTACTGTGGGGGTTCATGATTCCTTCTATTTAAATCTCATAATGGCATCAGAACTCGGTGAATTGGAATAAGAATAGTCAACCAAACCAGAAGAAATATCCAGAGTAAATTTGATATAACTCTCTCCACATGTGGCCATGGATGATAAAATATGGTGTAAAAAGGATAAATACATATAATAAATAATTTTATAATTCTTTTATTAATGGTTTATTACAAGATTAATCTTTTGGATGAAAATTTTAGAGCTAATATTTTCACCCCTTTCTCTTATAAAAATGTATCTCTTCTCTTTCAAAAATAGCAATCAGAGTGGAAAATTTAGTTTCCCATTTTTAGTAGATTTTTAGGGTTTTATTTTTCTATATTAGTATTTTACATTTTTATTATATATTGTCCTTACTCTTAAGCCTCTCATTCTCTTATTTTTTTTCTTTTTTGTATCCACCTAGTTCTTCTTTACTCACTACTACAAAACATGCCTTTAATAGTGCTAGAATTTGTTTTTATTAGTTCTAGAAAAGAGATGAGTACCTTTGAATGGTTAAAAGTCCATGAATTTTATCAGCACTAAAAACGTTCTGATAAATCATAATTTTATTAGTGATTTTAAAATCACTGATAAAAGACCCCATTTATCAATTTTATTTATCCTTGATAAATAGATCCTTTATCAGCACTTTAAAAAACATTGATAAATGGTGTCTTTTATCATATCTTTTTATAAAGCTGATAAAAGTTGGATTTATCAATGCTTTTATTTGTACTGATAAAAGTTTTATTTATCAGAGCATTTATTTGCACTGATGAAAGAACGATTTATTCGTGCTTTTATTTGCGTTGATAATAAGTATGATTTATCAGTTCTTTTAAATGTGCTGATAAAGATAGACATTATTATAACTTCTATAAGCCTTGATAATGGTTTCCTTTGTCAAAAATTTTCAATGTGATGATAAAGGGTAGCTTTATCAGCACATTTAGTAGTGCTGATAAAAGTGAAAACTATAGAGTTATGTTGCAGCACACAACATCACTAGAAACAGGTGCAGTGTAGTGAAATAACACACTACATTTGAAGAAACAACAAAAAATTAACAAAATAAGACAAAAATATTAAATTTAAATGAAATAAAATATCTAAAAAATGCATGAAATAAACACTATGGTAGAGTATGTTAGTTTGTTTTTTACTAAAATTAATGTAAATTTTGAATAAAAGGGATCACTTTGAGTAATATCTGTCACACCATGAGTCGAATTGAGGTGTGACTGATTACTACAGGACACAAATTACTTATGGATCATTTTCCTAATGTACCAATATAATAAGAATATGTTTTCTCAGTTTTTATTTTGTCAGTTGTTTTTCATATTAAACATAATTACAATTTTTTATAAAAAGATACACTTAGAGTCATACCGGTCACACTGTGCATCATATTGAGGTGTGGATGATCCATACATTTCCCAAATGACATATGGATCATTTTCCTAAATTACAAATACAATCTGAATGTGTTTTCTTAGTTTTGAGTATGCTAGTTTTTTTCAATAAAATTAATATCAAATTTGAATAAAAATGGTGCAATTGGAGTCATACCTATCATACCATGTGTTGGATTAGGGAGCATATGACTACTACACATCTCAAATGAATCAAGTATCATTTTCAAAAAGTATAAAAACAATCATAATGTGTTTCCTTTTTTTGATTATGCCATATGTGTTTTTTAATAAAATATCATTTTAAACTGGACACACACACTTTGATCCACATAGGTTGCATCATGCATGGGTTTGACATTATACTGATTCATACAAATCAAAAAATGAGTTATGAATTGTTTTCTCAAATTATCAAGACAATATGAGCATATTTTCATGGATTTCAATGAGTAAAACTTTTTTTTATTAAAATTTCTATTTTAAACAAATAAAAAACACTTGGATTCATACCATTCACACCATGCATCAGATTGAGGGTAATATAATCCCTAAACATAAATAATTTCATATGGATAATTTTACTTAAGTAAAAAAACAATACTACGGTGTTTTCTTAGTTTAGAGTATGTTAGTTGTTTCTTTCACTAAAATTAATGACAATTTTGAATAAAAAAGATACACTTTGAGTCATACAAGTCACACCATGCATCATATTGAGGTGAGGATGAATTCTACACATCCAAAATGACTCATGGATATTTTTCCTAAAGAATAAAAAAATTGGAATGTGTTTCCTTGGTTTTAAGTATACCACATGTGTTTTTACTAAAATGTCATTTTAAACTGGAAACTCGCATTGTGCTCCCTAAATGTGGTTTCATGTGTGGGTTTGACATGATACTAATTCATACACATCAAAACTTAATTTTGAATCATTTTCCAAAATTATCAAGACAATCTAATAATGTTTTTTCTATTTTCAGTGAGTGACACTTTTTGTATTAAAATATCAACTTTAAACTAATAACGGACACTTGGAGTCATACCAATCACACCATGCATAAGATTGTGGTGTGGCTGATCTCTAAATGTCACAAATGACGTATATATCATTTTACTAAAGTAAAAAAATTATTTGAATGTGTTTTCTCACTTTTATTTATGTCGGTTGTTTTTCTACTAAAATTAATGTCAATTTTGAATAGAAAACATGCACTTGGAGTCATACCTGTCACATTGTACATCATATTGAGGTGTGGATGAATGTTACATGTCTCAAATGACCCATATATCATTTTCCTAAGGTATCAATACAAACAGAATGTCTTTCCATGGTTTTGAGTACGCCACATGTGTTTTAAAAAAAAATCATTTTAAACAGGAAACACACACTTTGATCCATATATGTAGCATCATGTGTGGGTTTTACATGAGACTAATTCATACACATCACAAATTAATTATGAATTGTTTTACCAAATTATCAAGATAATTAGAGTTTGTTTTCTCAGTTTTCTGTGAGTGACACTTTTTGTATTAAAATGTCAATTTTAAACTGATAAGGGGCATTTGGGGTCATACAAGTGACACCATGCATCAAATTGATGTGTGCACTATCCCTACATGTTAAAAATGATCTATATATCATTTTAATAAAGTAAAAAAACAAACCAAATGAATTTACGTAGTTTTTATTACGCCACGTGTGTTTTTTAGTAAAATTTTCTTTTAAATTGGAATGATGCACAATGGATATTATCTTAAGGGACAAGTGTTATGTGCACTTTTAAAACCTTATTATAAAACATAATCAAAGTATGATCCTTATTCTACTTTATTTCCCAAAAATTTATTATTTTTAAGCCAGTAATTCTTATCCTCCACCACCTCAATCATTGCATATGTCTCCTCCTCTGCATTAGTCTTTGACTCCGACTCTACCTCCACCTTCGCATCCACTTGCGCCTCTACCTTTGCCTCTGCCTCAACCTCTGCCTCAGCCTCCATGATTTACTAATAATTTTATTGTCTGTAGGTCAGCGGTTCTAAACAAATTCATTTCCTCTATTACTCATCTTCTTGAGAAGGTGATCAAAAATAATATATAATGATTCTAACACTAGTGCTTCACACCCCCAAATATATTTAAAAGGTATTAAATCATACTAGAACACAAACATAGCATGTAATCACCTAAATTTTTTATCATCATACATTCTAAAAAAAAGTGTGCTTCCCACTCATCTTTAAAAAAATTGATTTCTTATTTTTAGTAACTTTGTTGTTGGAAGTCTTGATAATACTAATAAAATATAGGGAAATAAATGATTGTGAAATATATTTAATGAAATTTTAGTTACCTTCATAAATTACTAGTTGGGGGATAATGGTCCTTTCAAGCTTTATTATTTATCATCTTAATTATCAAACATAATATCTATAATTGATTGCAATATGTTGTTTCAAACACTCCAGAAAAATTGAACAAAATTAGTAAATTGTTTTGAAATGTTCTTATAGTTAAATATTTCTATATATAAATTAATTTGTTTCTAGTTTTATTAATGCATAGGCTTTATATTTTTAGACACCAACTTCATTTCATGATCTAGCCTATACTGAGTGACCACCCTATCATAACAGAAATATCATTAAAACACAAACCGAACATATAATTTGATGTTTATATAAAAAATCTCTATTTTAGTTTATTATGTTTTCACAATACAAATCATGTGTGATGGGTTGTTTTAAAATCCATGAATTGAATCCGATAAATAAATATTTGGGGTGTCTATGTTGGCTGTTATCATCATTCAGTTATTCCGAAAAAAAAACCAAATAAGTAATGAAATAATTAAATATATATTTTATGTGATTAGATTGTATGGTTTTACCCTTGAATTATAGACATCAAAAATAGTAGGTTGTGTGATTATTTTTTAATAAGTTCTTAGAGTAACTAATCATTTTTACTTATTTTTTTGTTCATTATTCAAAGTAATTTTTATCATAGAAATGATATAGGGAATAATGAATCAAAATCATTTTTCACATGATATTCCCTTTATATGGTTGTAATATAAACACCTATACAAAATATTAATAGTTATTAACTTTAATAATCATATTTATATCACTATTTGGATAGACGTATTACAAAAAATGTACCTTATGTATATATTCCCAACTAAGATACACAACCATTCATGCTTGAGAATATCATTTAGAGTCTCGAGACCAATTCTATATATCAAGGAATCTCCATATATTTCTTCATTATATTGAATGAAATACATAGTTTTATCTTTAAATTTGGTATTTTCTTGAAGTTGTAATTATCATAAATATTGCTATCGAACTGGTGGGGTGAAGGTACTCCCATAAGGTCGTTCTGTTTTCATGGTGTATTCACTAGATTTTCAGGATTATACCTTTCATTTCCCCATAGATTTATCCATTTGTAATATCATTACTCACTTCAGATATTTTATCATCAACTGTTACATGTTTTTCTTATGAAAAAGGTTGTTGAAGATGTACCTCATTTATCATTATAATATTATAAACCCATGATATAAATATTCCAGCAGAATCTTCGACCATTGTAATATATGGACAATCAATTTGAATAGGAAACTCAACAGTCATCTCATAATCTACCTCAATCCCCACTCTCATGTGATATTTTGGGTGTGGTTGATTGTGTAGCTAGTATCCAAGGATGTTATACACTTTACCCATCACAACATATTTATATGTGGTTTTTGACAGATATAAATCACATACAATTGTACCCTATATAATTTTAGTAATATAAATTTATCAGAATTTGTTTTATTCACATTTAGGATATGGAGTAACGAAACAATTTATTACCATGGGTAAGGTATGCGGTTGGTGGAATGAATAGCCTCAAAGCTATTGGTATCATTAGGTTCATGTACAAATTTTTTCTCCACTATTGGTTCTCTTGATCCATTCTTATATATAGGTCTACCAAACCAGACTACTACATAATATTTTACAGTGAGTTTATTTTTGTCTGCATTTATAACATTATATTACATGTATCTTCATGTGGTTTTATCTTCTCTAAATATGTTCAAGGAGAGACTCCAAAATATAATCCTATAACATGGCCATATTGTTCATGATGCTTCAAAGATACTGAAAGTCACTTTTCTTCTGGTGTGATCACTGTCGATTCTTGTGTCTAAACCATATAAAAAATTATGAAAATATTTTTTGATGTAATATTGTTATAAATCATAAAAAATTACAATTATTTCATACTTAAACATGATTCCCATTCTTATTTTTTGTTATCATCAACTAGTATACCATCCTTATTTGCATGAGCCTCCTTTAATAGAACATGAAATGGGATGTAAGTGGCTTCATTTTTTGATTCATCAATGTGCATATAAAAAAAAGAAAATATGTTGTTTCATACCATATAATTAAACTTTTATTATTATTCTAAAATAAATACCAATTTTTTCTTTAATGAACCACACCTAATCTTTCCTTTGCGATAGGGGTACACTGTTTTTGATGCATGTTCTTACTTTTTATAACTCTTTTATTGTTTCATAAATTAATAATTTGGAATCAATTTTGATAAAATAAATAATTTCAAAGAACATATTATTGATTTAAATGCACCGAAAATGATATCTCATTGAGTCGATTACTAAAAGCAGTCCATGTTTCCTTCTTGATAATGTTTTCATAACTAGGTGGTGGGTGGGATTTATTTTCCCCTCAATATATCTAATAAGTAACTTCATCAGAAGAGTTTTTAAGCCTCTATGGAATTTTTCAATGTCCATTAAGACAAATTTCATACGGAAATATTATAAAATAAATGAATTCTACAAGGAATAATGAAGACTAAATCAACATTTCATAGTATAATTTTGTAGTAAAATAGAGAAAGTATATTGTAACATTGTCATTATATATTTCCAAAGGATTTAAATAATTAATGGTTGCAAGTGGTTCCTTGAGTTAATATCAATTGGAAAATTCATCTTTATTGTGACCCTAAGATAACTAATGAACATTTACTTGTTGGGGTCAATAGGTTGGACACATTGATTCCAAAAAACCTCAAATTTTATACCTTGACCTCATTCCGTGGTAATTTTATTCAAAACTGTTATGATGTATCATTCTTGTATTTTAATTTTTTTCATCAACATGTCATTGATACCCTAATAATTATACAGTTTCATCATCAACAATATATTCTTGATCAGTTTTTGGAAACATCATCATGTTCAAAAGATATTTTCTATATTAGTTGTCAAACATTTAATTTGTCTTGAATAACAACAATGCAATACACTCCATGCATAAAAGTCCAAAATTGCATGCATATTACCTGAAAATTGTTGTTTTCGTGAATAAATATATAATAATTCTATAGTATAGTACAACTAACTTTCACTGCATTTATTTAATCCATCCTCAGATGCATTATTTCCTTCCAACTCTTGATGGTGGATTTGAGGCTGCTCATTCCCTGTTTCAAACTAGCCTTCCTCCCAACACTGTTTAGGGGGTATTTCATCAATGAATTTTAGAACCACAACGATGTAAGGATAGTTTGAAATAGGGAATCTAATATATCATGAAGATATAGAATAAAATCAATCATCTAGGATTATAGTGTCCTAGAATCCTTTGCTAATGGAATCACTCAAAAACTCTCCTCAATTAAAGAGGAATTGAAATACCTCCACTCTAGTGGTCTTGAAGAAATGAATCTCACCCCAACTATATTGGACATCACTTCTACCTACTAAAGGATTCCATACCATCCAATTTTGGATATTTTTTTAATCCATCATAAGATCCCTCCAATAATATAAATCCCTTTAAAGGGTGAATTTTTCAACTTATGCTCAGTATTGATCTCTAATTTTTTTACCCTTATAAATGAAATGAATCCATTAAATGTAATCCTAAATTTATTAGTTTGATATATTACTATAAAATCTTATAGGAACCATATATACATCCCATCATTGAAAATTATACCACATATCTTTAAGTAGATCTAAAATTACCTCTTGGAACGCCCTAATTTATTACTGATAATGAAATTATTGGTTGTAAAATATATTATTGGATAGAGGTATCCCTATAAAAATTTACTCTACCCTTTTAGGAGATTAAACCAGCCTTCAATGATAAAAAAATTCTTGAGGTCCCTCAATCACCGAAGGAGTGTGGGTGCCTTATCCCAGTGATAAACAATGATCAAATAAGAAGAGAGGTTTGGCTATGGAATTCAAAAAATGGTTAATTACTGTAGGGGTATTGTATCCCTTTATAGGAACTCTACATTTAATAAAGGTTTACTTGATCATTGACTTCCATATCAGGGAAACTAATAATTCCATCATGTAGGAGTACTTCATTCATTGAGTGTTTAAATAAATGTTTCAAACCATATATTATTCTCCTTATGATTTTTAATTGTTGAGAACCCATTTGGGAGAAGTGTCCAAATTCATTCATAAAATATCGTATATTTAATTACCCAGTATAATCTATGTTGGTCATATGTCATAGCTTCTTAAAGAAGTATATATAAGATTAAATTTTCATTTATGATTCAATGATTTCATCAAATTTGATATCTTAGTTTTCTGCATTTTGGACATGGATAACAAATTTCATGACTTATAGGACATAAATATCCAAACCATCAAAAGTATATTTTAATCAATTTTTATTCCATCTATAGTTATTCAACATGTTATATGACTTTTCAAATTATTTTTCCCCTATGAAATAATAATCTATCTGTTTTTATTAGTAAGTCTATTAATAAATCAGATATCATAGTTTTCTTGATCAACTATCCAACCATGGATAACTCACTTATTTTGTGAAATACAATCTTTATAATTTTTTGTTTATTTTTATGTCCACTTAATAAATTATTTATCAACTCTATCCAATCTAGTAAATTTTAAAAAAAATTGAGCATACTTTTCTTAGAAAATATATTCCCCATCACTATCTATAACTCATGGTTAAAGATTAATAATAATATTGAATTAATTAAAAATACAAAACTCTAACAACATGAATCAATAAAATAATTTTGGGAATGTGAATAATTAATTAAATATTTTTTTGAATTCAATAAAAAATTATTCATCAAAATCATAAATCTAAATAACCCGTTTCATGATTTAAAAATTTACATGAATAACCAAAATTCATAAAATATGTTTTAATGATTTTTACACTTACCTTGGTCCCTATATGTTAATAACCCATAAATGAGGGCCACAACTTGGTATCCCCTAATATTTAAAAACCCTAATTATTAAGCCTTTAGAATCTATAATCTAGTATATAAGATGAATTAAATTTGAGAAACTACCATGATTTTGGAACCCCATATTATTCAAATGAAGAGAAATTCGAGGGTGGGTGAGTGGTCTCATTATTAATGTCAAGAGGAGAGTAAAACATCTATGTGTTACTCTAGGTAAAAATGGTATGGAAGCTCAAATATATATAAAATGATAAAATGATGAAATATAATCACATTTATGGTATTTTAGTACCGATGAGAAGAGTTGTTTGGTTCGTCGTGTTTAAGAAGAGCGCAAAAATGAAAAACGCGGAACCTAAAACACCAAACCATGATAGAGGAAGAGTATAAATTAACATACATTGGATTCTAGACTTGATTAATCTGAGGGAATGTAATGGAGTCATGTATGAAACAGATGAGTTCCATGAGAGCTTGAGAATCATGAGTGACTGAGTAGTTGTTAGGGTATTTTTAAATAGATCAGGGACACTTTTAACAACTCTTTTAGAAAAGTGCTAATAAAGATCCCTTTTATCAGTGCTAAATTTATATTCCCTGATAAAATGAATATTTATCAACATTTTTTAGTACTGATAAATCTCAAGCATTATCAGTTCTAACATTTTAGCACTGAAAAATATTTCTTTTCATATCACTTTTTTAGCACTAATAATGATTGATCTTTACTAGTGGTAAAAAACCTTTGATAAAAGTTTTATAATTATAATTATTTAAATAACTTTATTATAATTTTATAATTATTCAAATAAATTTATTTTATTTTTATAATTATTTTAATTTATATAACTATTTATTTATAATTATATAAATACTTATTTACAAAATAATAATTATTTATTTATAATAATTATAAATATATTAAATGTAAATTTATAGATATATTTCTTTATAAATATTTATTTACAAATATATTTTTAACATTATTAATGGACATATAATCTTAAATACATACATTTTAAAAATGAGTGAAATTGAAAAATTCAAAGTGAGTACACTTTAAAATTATTGAAAAATGGATAAGGTTTATTAATTAAATATAATTTATTAAAAAATATGGATATATATATATATATATATATTGAAGTGGATGAATAAATATTGAATATACTAAATCATAGTAAATAAATATATATAAATAAATAATATAAAATGATCAAATTCAAAAATAAAATAAAAAAACATTAATAATGAATAACCTAACTATAGTATTAAAAAATTGATTGATTAAAAATATAATATAGATTAAATGTGTCATGTTATAATGAAATTCTAAAATATACTAAAATTTGAATAAATTACAACCATCATAGGTATATGTGTTTTTATATATTTCTTAAATATATTTGTGTGTACATTTGTTTATACAAATGCATTAACACACACACACACACACACATATATATACGTGAAATAAATGCAACACATGAGATTTGATATAGGTTAAATTACAAAATCAAACAACATTAAAATGAATAAGAAATTAATATGTTTTTAATTAATATTTTATATATTTTTACTTATTCATTTTATATATCTATATTTAATATATAATATTTATTAATATTTTTCATTTATATATATGTATCTTAAATTTATTCATTTTTATATATAATTATTTAATTCATAAAATACTTCATATTTTTTTTAATTTACTCATTTTATTTTTATTTGTTTAATTTTTAATTTTATTCTAGACCTTTTTCATCACTAAAAAACTCTGATAAATGGAAACTTTTATCAATACTAAAAATGCGCTAATAAAGGAAAACTTTTATCAATGTTAAAAATAAAGCAGTGTAAATGTTTACTTTATCAGTGCATTTTTTTAGCGCTGATAAAGGTTACAATTTATCAACTCTAAAAAAAGTGCTTATAAAGGAATTTCTTTATCAGTGCTTATTTTAGCACTAATATAGATGAACTTTATCACCCAATTTTTCAAGTGCTGATAAATGACCGGGCTATTATAGGTGGGTTGTGTAGTAGTAACAATGATCTATAATAATCTTGATCATCAGAAACTAACCCAAGGAAGTTCTCGGGGGAGAAAGAAAGTGTTAAACCCATGTCTTTGATCTACAATTATTAAGGATTCTTATTTTTGTAGAGTTGGTCTGAGGGGGATATTAGCGGGTAAGGCGCCTTTGTGCCTCCAGTTTCCACCTGAGTCTTAGCTTTCTCTTTTTAAATGTTCTCCCTCTATCTAGGAGTTAGATGTGTAGTCTCTCACTAATTATTGATTTCCCCATATATTAAAAAAATGGATAAAAGTGTATGTTCATGAATATGATGGAGCGTGTTAATTAAGTAGATTTGAATCTAATAATGAGACAATGAGGGTTCACTCAAGGTGTTTTCTTGGGAAGATCTCCTTTATGTCTCACAACATTCATAATGTTTTCATTCTACATTACATGTTTACTTTTATTTATATTGAATAAATTTAATTTTCAACCCAAAATTTAAAATCCCCTATTTTTACTAATTATTTTTATATTAGTTAGAATATAAATAGTGAGAATAGAAATTTCGTGTTGTGTGGGCATCCTACTTAAGACCGACCCAAGGTGTGTAGTATATTGCATACTTAGGTAAATAATCAATTGACCATATATACATAAAAAATAAATTCTCATAAATATACATTACAAACATTGTCATATAAACTAAAATGAGTTCCAACCAAAGAGTAAAATATAGCTCCCTATGATTAATGGAGTGGAAAGAGACCGATTTTTTCACATACATGTGTATGGGGTTGTGAGGCGCTTGTTAAGGCCTTCTCGGGAAAAATATAGAACCCATGGAAAAAAGTGTATCTTCATAGGGTATCCTAAGGGAAAAAATGTATAATACCTATACGTCCCCTTGGTTAATAATGTGACTATCGATAGAAAATTTATTATTATTGATAGGTAGCATGTCCTAAAGAAGGATAATAGGAAAAATATTGAATTTGGTGTTGTTAATGCTCTAGGTACACAAAATTTGGTACAATAAGAGATTCCAGAGGACTTTATAGAAGAAGTAGTTCCGGAAATACGTAGGATCACTAGATTGGTAAGAGAACCAGGTATATATGGTTTTCTAGTCACTAATTACAGTGACAATTTTTGTATAAAATGATGAAAATATCTCCTATAAGATACATTAGAGATCTCAGATGCTGTAAGATGGAAATAGGAAATGGATTCTAAAATATATTCCATGTTTCAAAACAAAGTTTAGGTTCTGGTTAGTCCTCCAGTTGATGTAAAATCTATTAGTTGTAAATGGGTATTCATGAGAAAACTGGACATGGAAGGTCAATTAAGTACTTATAAAGAAAGGCTAGTGGATAATGTATTTAAACAACATAAATTCATTAACTTCAATGAAAACTTTCTCCCAATTTTCATGTATAAATCAATTATAATTAAAATTTCTATAACTTCTTACCATGAAAATGATATCTGGAATATGGATGTCAAAAACAACTTTCCTTAATGGGAACCTTCAAGAAGATGTATATATGATAAAAACAGAAGGTTCTGTGACTCCATCAGATTCTAAAAACATTTATAAGTTATATAAGTTCATTTACATATTGAATAAAGAATATAGTTCATAGAAAATTTGATTTGATGAAATAATAAAAGAATTTGGTTTCATTAAAAATGAATATGATCCATGTGTTTATAATAATTATAGTGGGAGTTTTTTTTATACTAGTAGTATATGTCTATGAAATATTACTTATTAGAAACAACATACCAATCCTATAGTATGCTATTGAAAGTTTTAATAAGTGTTTCTAAATGAAGGACTTATGTTGAAGCATCCTATATTATAGTGAACAAGATTATTCATGATAGGTTTAAGAGGTTGGTTGGAAAAAGTCAAGGTAGATACATTAACTAGACACTAAAGATATTTAGTATGGAATAATTCAAAAGGTTATTACTTCCAATGTCACGTGTTATACATACTTCTATGAAAATTTTTCATAAGACATAATAGATAATTAAAAGGAAATAAAAATTTCATCATAAAATTATTCAGGAAAATTGAGAAATTATATCATAAAATTACCCTAATATCACATCAAAAGGTTTCCTTCAATGTAATAAATACAAGGTTCCATATATCTATATCAACTGGCATATGCATTCTCGTGGTGAGCCTAACATAACTAAATAATATTGACTTGTTGGGTTCAACTGGTTGGAAACATTTATTCCATCCATCCTCAAATTTTATACCTTCACTTATTTCCTTGGAATTTTTTTAACTCAATTATGATGCATTGTTCTATTTTATTTCATCAATATGTTTTCCCCTAATAATTCCATAGTTTCTGCATCAATAATATGTTATTCCTTAGTATTTATAATATCATTAAGGGAAAAATTCATTATCTTCATGATTAGTCAAAAATGTAATTTAGATTGTGTTAATGTAGTAGAGAAATCGTAATGTTATGAGGAAAGGAATAATATATTAAATGAAAGTAGAACCTTCCCATTAAAACCCCTTTTTTCGTTAAATGTTAAATGGATTTGGATCCACTATTGATCATCCAAATCCCCTCTGTGTGGCCCCTAAAAACTTACAATGAATTTTCTACGTTGGGATCATTGGGAAATGATTGTGATCTCCCAATTAAGGGGTATTCCAAAATTAAATTTTCATTAGACCATGTAGTTGTTTCAATCACCAGTAAGACAATTGAACAATTCTTATTTGTGAGACATAAAATACTTGTACTGTTTGTGATTCCATTATGAATGGAACATCCTTATACACTTCCACATTGAAATCCACCTTCATAAATCCAAATTCAATGACATTCACTACAATCCTATTTTAAACCCACTTTCAATCCAAAATATCACCTGAAATTATGTATAATCCAAATCGTATATCTGTTCGATGATGCTAAAATATAGATTATTTTCATATATTGGATTTTTTCTCCTTGGAACCATATACCTGCATCGCTTCTACAGCAATCGTAACTCCACTATTTTCATCGAATATGTTCATTTTGTTCCTTTATAAAGAACATAAAACCATTAATTTAAAAAACTAGTGTAATATATAAAATTTACATTTGGTCCCATGGCTATCCAACAAATTCATTTTATAACTAAATTCAAATTTTCAAATATATCCTTATAAATAATATCATGAAAACATATTATAAATTTTCTATTATGTGTATTTTATATCCATCCTTCATCCATTGGTAGTTTCTAATGTCATAGAATTATTTTAAGTGATTAAATATATGGATAAACCTGTGTACTATTATGTAAAATGTAAAGGTTTATAATTGTAATTGTAACAATATCTCTTCCGAAAATTACTTCACCAATTAGTTGTCTGCTTTGATGAGATTTTAAGAGATACATGATATCAAAATATAATAAGTAAACATTACAGAATTCAAATACATCATCAAAAATAAAATTTTATTCAATAAAATATTATATCTGACTTCTTTTCTTGATATACCCATTCAAAATATTCATATAGCATTAATTAGGGTATATATATCTATAACTGACAAGACCACATATTTGAACCTCTCTATCCAATTAAAAAATCAGGTGGACCATTATAGCAAACAATGATGGTCGTAAGGACATCTATAATTCACATAATATGACTAAGATCTCATTATTCATGATTAGAATATTTTTCAGGCCAATACCATTACTTCATATGGATGTGAAAAGAAGAATAGATAGATTAATGTATGTCATACATTTTTAGACATAATGAAACCTAAAGTGATGGGCATAAAATGATACATCTAATCATGATAGTAATTTGATTTTAGACCTTGTAACTTAAAATTAATCATTGAAATGAAATTATTGATATTTGATTAGTAAACCTTTAAAAATTTTACACCATTAAAGAAATTAAAAAAATTTAATTTTTCTTATCTTGATAGAGTGTGAGCTGTAAGAAGAAGAAAATTACACCTTTTAACCTTCACTAGTGCCAACCCTTCCCTTATCCCCATGTTAATCATTTATAACCTAGCCTTAATGTCATCTTTTTATTTTTCCAGAAAATTTATTAACATGTGAATAATATTATCAAATACATTTTTTCTACATGCATGAAATAAAGAAAATATCTTATTTACAAACAATTCTTGTATGATAATTCAAAGAAAATTTATCTCTTTTTTCAACATGATTTCATATTGTTTTTCAAAGAAGGATTACTAAAAATAGTGAAAATATATTTTACATTATTTAATAGTTTATCATCCTATATTGGTGACCATGTTTTACCTTGTTCTATATTCACATTGAATGATTCGATTCAGGTTCAATATTTATGTCATCGAGAAAAAAATTGAAATGTATTAAACACAAAGTCTTTGAAGAATGTTTTAATATGAATGTGTTCATTATTTAGAAGTAGGACTCCCCAATATACCTTTAATGAAATAGCCTAACAAATTTAAATAAAAGTTATTTCATTTATCATCTCATACAACATGGCCCTCAATGTGAATTCTTAACTTCTATGAGCATTATATAATGTAACACCAATAACCAACCTCAATTTCATATCTTTAGGCTATGGATATGAATAGAAATATATCATTATAGAGTCATTTAGGTCTATATATAAGTAGATAAAACATAATGAATTCGTTCTTTATGTGTAACCATGTAGCAATTAATACTTTACCAACATTTGAATAAAATACATAAATAGAAGGTTTGTGTGTGTGTGTATTACTATATAATATTTCATTAATTATGTAAATGTATGAGTGAAATTAATGTGTATATATATACAACACAAGTGTGACATATGTTAAATTGAGAAATTACATTATTTAATATATTATCTCAATTAATTAATTAATTAATAATAAGACTAAATAAATTTAAAAGATTATTATGTTTTATTAATTATATATATTATTTAAAAAAATCAAAATGAATATTTGTTGTTAATATTGAATACATGATAATTATCTAAATTGAACCAATATAAAAAACATCAAATATTAATTAATAGACATGTACAAAAAAATATTAAAAACGTATAAAATTTGGAAAATATTAAAAAAAGGAAAATTGAGGATGAATAAATCCTAAAAATATTAAAAAATAATTAATATAATTAATGAAGAAATTATATTAAAAATGAATATATTTTAAAAATATTAAAAAGTAATTAATATTTTATATTAAATAAAATTAAAAAAATTAAAAAAAAATTATTGAAAACAAATTATATATTAATTATAAATAAATTAATAATCTTATGAGGGCCAAAAAGGATGTTCTCGTTAAAACTGTGGCCCAATTTATTCCATCTTATGTGATATCCCTCTTCAAGCTTCTAAATTTCTTTATCCATCAAATTCATTAATCCTTCACTAGTTTTTGGTGTGGACATGTTAATGGATAAGAACATTTTGCATTGGATATCTTGGGAGAATTTGTGTGTGCCTAAGTCTTTCAGGGGAATGGTACTTTGAGATTTGAATGGTTTTAACAATGCCCTAATGACCAAGTAATTTTGGAACCTTTTACTTAACTCGGGAAACTTGTGTGCATGATTTTTCAAAGCCAATATTCCCCCAAGTTGTTTTTCTCTTCGAGCTTTGGTCCTTGGGTGAGTTATTTTTTGAGGATATTTGGGGGTTAATGGTAGTCTTGAACTGCAGAGTCTATTGGAGAATCTCTAGCAGTGATTCAGTTAATATTTGGCGTGATCCTTTGCTTCCTAGTTTGGATGGTAAGATTCCCACATCATCACCTATGCTCATCCATTATCATGGCATTGTGAGAGATCTCATGGTTTATGACCTTTCTAGATGGGACCATTAGAAGCTAGACTAATGGTTTTCTAATCTTGATTGTAATACTATCCTTTCAGTTCTCATGGTACATGATGCATGCCCAAATTAGCTGTGATGGTGTCATGATTTCTCTAGCTACTGGACCGTCTGCTTAGGTTATAGGTCTTGTGTTGCTAGTGAACAAGGTACTTTTTTCCCCTCTGGAAACATATTTAGAATTTGAGTGCTTGATTGAAGGAAAGTCTTTTATATTGTAAATTGTGTAGGGGAATCCTTCCCATATATGCTCATCTACCGAATAGGCACCTATCTGATAATTTCAAGTGACAGCTCTGTGGGGTTATGGCATAAAAATATTTTCATCCCATTTTTTCTTTCCCCTGGGTCAACAAGATTTGGACAGAATGTGAGACAAATTATCTCATCCTTTGGATAATTCTTGGGGATTTGAGACTTATTGTTTGGGAGTTTTTCAGATCATTGTCTGCTCAGACTATCACAAGTTTGTGTATTCATTCTTGGATTATATGGTTTTGTCGAAGAGCCTTCATTTTTGAGAGTTTTATTAGATAGGATAGGGTTTAGTTTTCTAGGATGCATAATTGGGGATCTCAATGGGTTGATATTGAGGGGGTTCATCCTCCTATGCTTTTTCACTCCCCTTTTGTCAGATGGAATCCTCCCCCTTTAGGAATTTCCAAACTTAATACCAACGTGGAGATTCCTAGTGATGGCTCTATTGGAATCGAGTCAGTCCTCCAAGATTATACAGGATCTATTATTATGGCTCTTCATTCATAAGATATTTCAGGTTGGTCTCCTCCTTTGGAAGAGTCCATGGCTATTTGGAAGGTTATATAGTTCATATTATCTCATGGATGGAAGGATATTATGGTCGAATCTGATTGTCAAGTTATTATCAATGCTTTGGAGGAAGACGAAGGAAGCCACCAAACTTTGGGATCTATTACTAACATCCTCAAATCGTTGATTCCTTTTTTCTTTGTGTTGATTTTCCTTTGTTGAGAGAGAGGGAAACCATCGGCTCATTTATGGCTAGTTTTTGGGAGTTGTTGGGAGTCTTGCTATTGGATCTTATATTTTCCGTCAGAGTTTTGTTCTTTCAGTTTGGGTGATATCTAGGTTGGGGATTTAATTTTAAAAAAGATATAAAATGAAAAACAAAAACTAAATAAATTATAAAAATATTATTTTTGTGTGTGTGTTTCTATATTAATTAGGCATATGTGTTTATGAAATTTATGTAACATAAATTTGATATATGTAAATTGAAACATTATTAAAAACCAATTAAATGTTAATAAATAAGTATAAATGAATATTAAAAATGAAAAAAAATTTAAAAAAATATTAAACAAATAATATTTAAAAAGAACAACCATAGATCCGAGAAAGGGATGCATCTGTTTTTATCATAGCTAAGAAGAAGGCACTAATAAAAGTGGGGCCTTTATCAGCAATAGTGAAAAGAATGGATACATATACCCTTTATCGGTGCTAAAATTGCAATGATAAAGGTGTACCCTTTATCAGTGCTTTAATTAGGGATTATAAAGGGTAGATCTATCAATGTTATTTTTATCTCTCATAAAAAAATTTAATAAAAAATATTATTAATTTATTTAAAATTATTATATTTATATATTAAAAAATAATTCTTATTTGTATACGTAGAATAAAAAACACATGTTTATAATTAATATATATATTTTTATTAATTATAATATATATATATATTAAATTTCATTAAATAATGAATATATTTATTGTATTTATTATATTTATTATATTTATATATTTATAATTATATATAAATGCTTTTTATATATATATATATTTATAATTATATTGAAATAATTTTTAAATATGTATATTTTTAGTTCTAATTATATATATATATTTAAATAAATATACGATTCCAATGAATTTGGTCAGTTGATGCGTGAATATAATTTATGTTCATATGTTATGTATTTATCATTAATGTTCATTTATACATTACACCCTTATAACTATTCATGTTGTCCATGTATTTGATGAATCATTTTTATGATCTATACATTAATCAGTTTATATGATTCTTCCATGTTCCCGTGAAGATATTCTGTTCTCCTATATGGGACAAGTCAATTAATGTTGATGTTCTAAAATAGAATCTCAGACGAATCTAGGGATTTACAGAAGGGAAAATAATCCCAATTGGCATGGGTTATTTTCATTTAATTTGTAACTCTGAAGTGCATCATTATGTTTCTTGGAGGATTAGTTTATATCATCTCAAACTAGGTGCCTTTTCGCTTTCTTCATGGGATCCTAGTTTTAGTCCATTTAATAAAAAGCATACTATTGCACAGATATGGGTATGCATTCATGGACATAGTTGGGTTCTCAAGCATCCGCGTATCCTAAATGATGTTGCTTCTTCTATTGGGGAACCTTTGAAACTTGATGAGAATACCATCAAAGGTAAATATGGGTATTATGCAAGAGTTTTGGGTAATGTTGATTTTCTACATTAAGGCCAAGTAGTTCCACTCCGTTGGTTGAGGGTTTAAATATTGATGTTGATTTTGAATATGATGTTTTTCCATCTTTTATTGATTTCTGCAAAGTTGTTGGTCATCACATTTCAGGTTCTAGACATGCCATTAGAAAACAAATGAACAAAGTTGCTTCTACCAAGCAGAAGGATGTTGTGAGATAGAAGGCAGGAGTTGTGCCTCCCTTTAAGAAAGATGATACTATGTGCAAGGAGGTGCTTGCTCCCTTGGTGGAGGATTCCTCTAATAGGCCTCTTGATCCCCTCCAAAGGGATGTTTCCTTGGTCCGAAGGGAGTGGAACCACATGATTGAGGAGGAACATGTTCAAGTTTATAAGGAGGATCAGGAAAAACCTGTAGGCCCTGAATCTTCTAGTAAGTCATGGGACACTGTGGTATGCTTCGGTAAATATGACCCTATGAAGGAACTTGCAATCGTGGGTGAATCAGTTCCTGATGGTCAATCTGATTTTCAAGGGGTCGTGTAGAGATAGGTGGATGAGGATATGGTGAAAGAGTGATCCCTATCCAACAAAGGAAATGGTAATATAGACTCCCCAATAATCTTGAAAGGGCGGTAATCTCATTTTGAGGGGATGAACTAGATGGGAATTGGTAGCAAACTAAAACATGGAAATGGGTCCATCATCCAAAAAACGGTGGTCAAGGGTGTGGAAGAGATGGTGGGTGAGACCATTCTAGGGAGCTCACCATGGAATAGATTCAACTCAAGTAAAAGTTTTTTGTTCTCTTTTAAAATAATTCTCAGTATGAATGGGAATCTGCTGATGGTTCTCCTCCTTTGTAGTTTCTATTCTGGATAAGAGCTTTCCCCTATTTGAACCCTCCGATTATCCTTTTTATTTATTGTCCATTATTTTTAAATAAATTTTGGTAGGAGCAAGTTCGGCTCCTAGACATTATTATTTTCTCCTAAATACTTAAAATCATGATAAATATAGTTAAATAGTAAATATATTTATTATATTAATAATTATAAATATTTAGTAATATATAATTAAATTTTAAAATACATTTATATTATAATTATATATTACTAAATATATACATATATATATTTAAATAATTATAAAATTATTATAATTTTTTTAAACGATAAATATATTTATTATATTTATAATTATATATAAATATGTTTTAAATAAATATATTTGTATTTATAATTATAAATATATATATATGTATATTTAAATAAATATATGTCTTTAATGAATATATATTTACATATTAATTAAAGACATATCTTTATTGTAATTTTTTAAATTATAAATATATTTATTATATTTATAATTATATATACACTATTTATAAAATTGCAATAAATAAATTTATTATAATTTTTTTATATATGTATTCATATATTAAAATACTTTTATATTCATAAAAATATATATAATTATATTAAAATATATATAATTATATTTATCTATAATTGTAACTATATATATATATTTAAATAATTATAAAATTATAACAAATATATTAATAATAATTATAATTTTATAAATATATATAATTATAGAAATATATTTATAAATATACAAAAATAATTATACATATATACAAATATTTATAATTATAATTATAAATAATATAACTATATATATATGTAAATAATTATAAAATTATAATAAATATATTTATTATATTTATTATAATTATAATTATAATTATATATATATATATATATTTAGTCATAAATACAAATAAATATAGATATATATATTTAAATACGTATGAAATTAAAATAAATATATTAATTATATATAATCATATATATATTTATATTTTTTAAAATACTTATGAAATTAATATAAAAATATAAATTATGTATATTTTTTAATTTCATAATTATTTCGATAAATATATATTTATATTTAAATAATTATTAAATTATAATAATATATTTATTATATTTATAATTATAATTATAAATATTTATTTATTTATTTAGTCATAAAAAAATAAAAAAATAAATATATAATTGAATACTTTTGAAATTAAAATAAATATGTTAATTATATATATTTATTTGTATTTATGACTATATATAATTAATATATTTATTTTAATTTCATAAGAATATTTATATATATATATATATATATTTATATTTATGACTATAATTAAAATATATGTTCAATAAATATATATTTATGATAAATTTGTAATAAATATATATTTATAATAAATATGTAATAAATATATATTTATTATATATATATATATAAATTTCAAGTTATTAAATAATTATAAAATTATAATAGATATATACAAGTATATTTCTAAATAAATATAGATATATTTAAATAATTATAAAATTACAATAAAGATATTAATTATGTATAATTATTAATATAATAAATATATATTACAAATTTAAATTGATAAATAAAAATATATCTATTAAATATGTAAATATAAATTAATATATAGTTATTTATAGTCATTATTATACATATATATTTATATATTTATATATTTATATATTTATATATTTATATATTTATATTTATTATACATATAATTTTATAAATATATATAAATATATAAATAATTTATTATCATTATAGTTTAATCAGTATTTTTCTAGCGGCGATAAATATCAGCCTTTATCAACATTGATAAAGTCATGTTTTATCAGCACTTTCTATTTTAGCCTTGATAAAACATACTTTATCAGTGCTTTTTAGCTAGCGTTGATAAAAGGTTTACTCAGTTTTATAAATAAACCATAGCAGTCTCCTCCTCTTTTCGCACGACTCAATCTCTCGTGAAATTTGAACCCTGTCGCCAACACCTTTACTGCTGACTTCTCCGTCGTTGTCGCTACCACTGCCATGAATACTGCTTCTACTGCCACAAATCCCTCCTCCTCCTCCTCTACTGCCGACTCCTACCATTATGAAGTCCTCCTATCCGGGAACCCTCCCCATCCTCCTCTACTACTAACTCTTGCAATCTAAAAGCCCTCCTCCACCAACGTGAATCTCTCCTCCTCCATGAACCTCACACCTTCACCGTTGAACCTCATCTTCTAAGAACATTACCTTCACTAGGAACATCACATTCACCACACACTGAACCCCACCACTCCCCTGAACACTTCCTTTATCGTGAACCCACCACCTTCGTGTATCACACCTCTAAAACTAATCCCTACCTTTGTTGAAAATCCCTCCTCCTCTACAAACCCACCTCTGCCACAAACCCAACTCATCGGGTGCTGCCACTATGAGTATGTTAATTCTCTATGTATTTTTTTTATATTTTATAATTATACATTTTTTGGTTCAATAAGTATATGGTTAGTTATTGAATTCTTATGGCCCAATTAATGTTTAGTGGAATAGGAATTGGTTTGTTTGTTAGGTAATTTTGATAATGGTGACCATGTTTTGATAGAGATCATGTCATAGAATATAACCCATCCATTTTTAGTTATGTTTTTTCAGTGTAGGTTCATGTGTTTTTCATCATATCTTTACATATGGATATGATTTATTGTTTTTTACTACATTCATATAGTGATTTTTGTGCTTATTTTATTGTTTTTATTCAATTATAGAGGAATGTATTGTTTATTTTTCTCAAGAATTTATGGCATATGAATGTTCCATGTCGGTTCTATTGATATTTTGATTATATCTTATCAACTTACTCAAAGTGAGAAAATTGTGCCCCACATATTAAATGAATACACTAAGTGATAAGAACCTGCCCTAGTGAATCAATTTACACTCTTGGGGTAGTAGTGAACTAACTAATCTATTTTGAGATTGTGTCATTATAATTTTACCTATATCTCATCATACTTTCACCCATAATCATCAACATTCATGTCAATTTTGGAGGATTAGATTATAAATATCATTATAGCCATGGATAATAAACAAGATTAGTTATCATCCAAAGGAATTACCATATCTAGTAATACACTTTGATACACTATTCCACCAACCACAACCCATGAAAAAGATTCTCTATAAGATTTAGAGTATTATAATATTGAAAAATATAACACTGTAAAAATGTCAAAATTGAGGTTTGTGGAGAAAAAGACTAAGGTAGAAGGGGAGGAATGGATTTAGGAACAAAAATAAGGATAAAATTATTGAATTAATGATGAAAAAATTCTTGGAGGCTTATAGTGACAACTTCATTCACCAGATTGAACATGTTCATATACTTGATCGAGTTACTGATTAGGTCTAAGACGAATTTCCTGTTGAAGAGAAAGAAAAAACTATGATACCTAGAACAATTCATATAAATAAAGTACATTGATATCCTATCAAAATATGTTTTTTGTACCATGAATATCCAACCCCAGTCCAATCTGGAAATACCTCTAGGGCATAGATGCCAACTCAAAGCCCAACCCAATCATTTGTCAATAATGAAATTTTTTGTATAGTGTCATAACTATGCGAACCAATATTTGGAATAAGTTTTCATTATTCTATGTTTATAAGGTCATAATTGATGATTTGATAATATATATGTTTTCCCACCCTTAGGAAGCATCCAACAACCATGATCTTTTCTTAGGAAAGTTCATGTGGATGATAATACAGCTCACTAGCGGATACCCTAGTAATGGTGTTGCTATCGACGCATCACCCAAAAACCCAAATCCATATATTGGACGATTCTATGATACAAGGTAGTATTGAAGACCCACCTTAATGAGATTTGAGAGTAGTAAATGAATCATTCAGAATCTATGTAATTAGTTGGGAATTTCTAGATATTTTACAAGAGGATCAACCAAGATTCTTCTTGATTGGAAGCACTAAGGACTTTACCAAATATGGGGTATTCTTTCTTTTCATAGATGTCCATGAGGTTTTATTGGTATTATCATTAGGGTGAGATATTTTTTGAATCCACTAAAAAGTTTTTGAAATATATTTAATCACAAAGTGAAATGAACCATTGATAGTGGAGAAGGATCGAGTACCTATTGTCCCGTAACATTGACCTAATATATATCCTCAAGAAGGGGAACATTTTTTATAATGTACTGTATTGTAAGGATCAAGATTAGGTAGTACATGGTTCAAGAATCATATGGAATATGGTTTCCCAATTAGAAGAGATGCGACTTTATGTTCAAAAGTATCATGACCATGTAATGCCTATAACTTTATCTCTCACTTATTCACTCCTCAGTAGTATTATAGGACAAATCAATAGGATTCATACTATTTATTCATGAGAGACATGATAAAGCTTTTATAGCTTTATATTTTTTAAAATTTTGGTTATTGTTTATTCATGTATCCTTTATAAAGTTCCTCATTTGGGATTTATGACTTCTTGAAAATGCCTGTGTGGATCTTTAAAAATGATTCCAAGTGTTTTGATATGTTTTCTAAAAAATTATATGTCTTCAACATACCCATTTTTTGTTTTAAGTAGATTCAAAATGATTTAAACACTTTAAATTGGATTAGGTTGAATGAAAACTATTTCTCAACTCATCTGATTGGGGATGTGATTGTTTTGAAAGTGTATTTAATGTCGGGTTGATTTTAAAAAGGGTGTGTTATTTTAAAGATGAATTTTTGTATATGGTTGGTTTTTTAATGGGATTTCAAGTTTGATTTTATAAATAGTTTTCAAATGAATTTTTTGTTAGCTTCTAAGGAGATGAGTCCTAGGAAACGAAATGCAATAATAACTATCATTCAAATGTTGAGTTCCCCTTATTTGAAATCCCCATTTTGCGTATTTATTTTTTAAAATATTAATATCAATGACTCAAATAGGATGGATATAATTGATTTTCATATGTTATGTATTTCAAATTAATGTTTATTTATATATTATACCCCCAATACTATTCATGTTGTCTATATATATGATGACTTGTTTTTTAGGATCTATACTTTACTCGGTGTATATGATTCATTCATGTTTCAATGAAGCTAATATGTTCTCCTAAATACTTAAAATCACGATAAATATATTTAAAATATAAATATATTTATTATATTTATAATTAAAAAGATTTATTTATAAATAATTACTTTTTAAAATATATTTATAATTATAATTATATATAACTAAATATTTATTTAAAAATTTATAAAATTACAATAATTTTTTAAAACTATAAATATATTTATTATATTTATAATTATATATAAATAACTTTTAAATAAATTTATTTATAATTATAATTATAAATAAATATATTTTTTAATGAATATATATATATTCACCAAAGAAATGTCTTTATTATAAGTTTTTTCAATGATAAATATAAATATTATATTTATAATTATATATACTCCTTTTATAAAATTACAGTAAATATATTTATTATAATTTTTTAAATATATATATTTATATATTAATATATATATATAACCAAGACAGTTCAGACCATGGGTTGTAGCCAATGATCTAAAAATTTATAAATATATATATTTATATATTTATATACATATATAAAAATATTTTAAATTATAATTATAAAAATATATATTTGTAAATAATTATTGAATTATAATAAATATTTTTATTATATTTTTAATTATACTTATAAATAAATATATATTTATTTGTAGTCATAAATATAAATATATATATATATATATTTAAGTACATATGAAATTAAAATAATTATATTAATTATATATTGTAATAAATATAAATATATAAATACATATATATATATTTAAATACTTACGAAATTAAAATAAATATATTGGTTATATTTTTATTATAATTTCATTAATATTTAAATAAATATATATTTATATTAAAATAATTATACAATTATAATTAATATTTTTATTATATTTATAATAATAATTATAAATAAATATTTATTTATTTATAGTCATAAATATAAATAGATATATCTAAATAATTAAATTCTTATTAAATTTAAATAAATATATCAATTATATTTATATTTATTTATATTTATGACAATATATAATTAATATATTTATTTTAAATTCATAAGTATATAAATATATACATATACATTTATTTATATTTATGACTATAATTAAAACATATATTAAATAAATTTATATTTATAATAAATATGTAATAAATATATATTCATAATAAATATATATAAATTTATAGTTTTTAAATAATTATAAAATCATAATAGATATGTACAAATATATTTATAATTAAATATATATATCATTAAATTTTTATGAAATTATAATAAAGATATTAATTATATACAGTGATCTGAGCATGAGTATGCAAGCCAACTCATACCAACAAATTTTTTTAAAGAAAAGAATGTTTAGTACAAAAGGAAAAAAATATGGCACCATATTAAGGGAGTTCAGACCCATAATCACTATAGAATATTTCATCATCTTCGGCAGTCTCCCACTCAGAGTGTGAGCATTTTTTGATTTAAGATCACTGCATATTTCTCCCTGATCTTCAGCTTCTCTAGAGTGAGCTAAGATAGACCACACCCTGTAGCTTTTTTCCATGACCCCGACTGCGACCTTTTGGGAGACAACCCTGTTTTTAGATTTTAGGTTGTTGCGAGTTCCCTTCTGGTTCCAATTTTCCAGTATCCTACTAGTGCATTTCATCCTCAATATCTCCAAATGTATTTGATATGTTAACCTACACAACATCAAAATGATCCATAATAATTATCTTTGAAAATTTTTTGGATTCCATTTGAAAGCCTTCACTGTCAATGAATTTCTTCCCTTTATCAGATTTCTCAAATGATGCCACCCATGAGATTTGATTGCATTAGCTTTGTGAAAACTCATACACCTTCTCTTCAGCTATAACTTCATTGAAATGGTCAACACAAATACATGAGGCCTTGTCATGAGCATCCTTGACATTTTCTGCCACAGTAATCTCATTCCAGGATCATGTAAAAACCTGGATACAATGTCCTGGAACACACTCTATAGGAGTTCCAATGACCTGCTCACTAGACTGCTGAACCGTATATACAATATCATCCATTAACCCCACATCACCCTTATGTTTCTTCCCATTATACCCTCCTAGAGAATCACTTATTAGATCTGCATCAACTGAATCCCTCATGAAGGCCACATCAATAGCAGCATCAATGGCAGTAGGTACCAGAGAGGGTCCTGTTGAAATCCAATCCACACCTACACATGGATTCTTACCATCATCATAATGATGCTTAGCCCTGAATGATACTCTGTGAAAAATAGTCCTCTGGCATAGTGAGCATACGGTGTTCCTGTGACACTTCCTAGAAAGATGCCTGAGAGAATTAAAAACTTTTCAAAAATCTGGTCATCGCTCATAGAAAATAGATAGGTCAAGACGATGCTTAGAAGTAACCAAAATAACAAACTCAATTAGAGTAGAATAGAAGTCTACCTAAACACGGATCCTTGTAAATCATCCATATTGAGCCCATTCTATTTCTATATCAATTTGAATTGGAACACAAATAGATAGTGCCACATTCCAATGGATTTTCGGATTCCAAAAGAACCATCTTAGTCCAAAAATTGGAATCTAGGTCTGAGTAATTGATTTCTTCAACATATCGGGATAAAATAACATATCCCAATCCTGGATTTTTAGAAAACCCAGTTTGAGGGGGATAATTCTGCAACCCCAAGCTCGAGCCTTAAGGTCATTAGAAGGGAAGATGATGTGGTAAAAACCCTTCCTTATAGACATGATTTTCCACCCATCGAATCCTCAAATCCTTAAAAGATGAGATCTCAAAGAGTCAAGAGTCCACAAGTTTGTATCCTGTGAATAACCAAAGGATCAAGGATCAAAAACTAACACTCATCCAAACACTCTTTAAGGACCTTTAGATTCTCTTCAATGACTGCCAAGGATCCATTTAACGTAATATGGTTATGAGGTGAACCAGACTCCCCCTAATTCACGGGGAAGAATCAACATGATTCGTTATCTTTCACTGAAGAAGAAGGTAGCACTGTAACCGGTTTCTTCTTCAGGTCAACACAAATGTCTGTGGGGTTAAAGTATCAAGATGGATTGAAATTCATTACTAAAGAAAACCCTAAGCACCATAGAAAGGTAGAGTGAGAAGGACCCGCATAGAGAGAGACGATACCATTATATTTCAATATATTAATTATATATAATTATAAATATAGTAAATATATTTATTATAACTTTCTATTTATAGATAAATTTATATTTATTAAATATATAAATATAAATAAATAAATATTTATTTATAGTTATTATTATATATATATATATATTATTCATATAATTTCATAAATATATATATAAATATAAATAATTTATTATCATGATGGTTTTATTAGAACCTTTTTAGTGATAAAAATGATTGGTCTTTATATGCGCTGATAATGTCATTTTTTATCAGTGCTTTCTATTTAAGCGCTGATAAAACATACCTTTATCAGTGCTTTTTAGCTAGATCTGATAAAAGGTTTACCTGGTGTTATAAATAAACCCTAATATCCTAATCCTCCTATCGTATGACTCAAGCTCTCACAGAAGAAAAACCTTGTCACCTACTCCTCCTATATCGCTGACACCTCTGATGTCACTGCTGCTGTGAATCCCTCCTCCGCTACCGCTAAGCCCTCCCCCTCCTCCATCATTGATTGTTGCCACTATGATGTCCTTCACCATGAGAGCCCTACTCCTCCTCCTCTGTCATCAACTTCTACCACCAAAAATCCCTCCTCCACCTTTGTAAAGCACTCTCCTACCGTGAACCTCGTACCTCCACCACTGAACCTGGTCTACTTTAAACCCACCTTCACCGAGAATATCACCTCCACTATTCTTCGAACCCCACCTCCACCTTGAACCCTTTCATTATCCTGAACCCAACTCCTATATATACCCCACCTCTTCCACTGAACCCCACCTCTATTGTGAATCCATCTTCATCTGAAAACCCATCTCCACCACAAACCCAGCTCCCCATGTGTTACCACTATGAGTATTGTAATTCTCTAAGTATTTCCTTTATATTATATCATTGTACATTTTTTGTTTCTATAAGTATACGGTTTTCTATTGGATTCTTTTGGTGAAATTGATGTTTAGTGGAATAGTAATTGGTTGGTTTTTTAGGTGATATTATGATAGAGGCCATGTTTGGCTAGAGATCATGCCATAGAATATTACTCATCCATTTTTAGTTATTTTTCAGTGTATTTTCATATTATTTTTTTTCATATATTTACATATGGATATGGTTTATGGTTTCTGAATACATTAATATAGTGATGTTGGCATTTATTTTATATTTTTATTCTATTATAGAAGAAAATATTGTTTATTTTTCTTGAGAATTTATGGCATATGAATGTTTCATGTCAGTTATTTGGATATTTTGATTAAAGCTTATCAATTTTCTCAAAGTGAGAAAATTGTGCCCCACATATCAAACCAATACACTAAGTGATATGAACCAACCCTATTGAATTGATTTACACTCTTGGGGTAGTAGTGACCTAATTCATCTATTTTGAGATTGTGTCATTGTACTGTCACCCACACCTCATCATTCTATCACCCATAATCAAAAACATCCATTTTCCTTATTGAAGAAGTAGATTATAGATATCATTATATCCATGGATATTAAATTAGATTATTTATCATCTAAAAGAAAATACCGAATCTATTAATAAACTTTAATCTACTATTAATCCAACCCCAACCCATGATAAACATTCTCTATAAGATTTGGAGTAGTATAATAATGAAAAGTTGGACACTGTAAAATTTTGAAAATGGATGTATATGGAGAAAAATACTAATGTAGAATATGAGGAATTGATATAGGAAGAAAAATAGAGAAAATATTAATGATGTAAGGATGAAACAATTCTAGGAGGCTTATCCTGGCCACATGATGCACCTCGTGGGACATGTTTATTTACTTGACCCACTTACTGATTAGGTTTGAGGTGAATTTCCTGTTGAAGAGAAATAAATACTATGATAGCTAGAAAAATTCATATAACTCGAGTACCCTAATCTCCTATAAAAATATGTATGTTTTGGTGCACCTTGAAGGTCCAACCCCATTCCATGATGAAAACATATCTAGGGCGTATATCCCAACTTGAAGCCCAACCGAATCATTGGTCAACAATGAACTTTTTAGTATAGAGTCAAAATTATGGGAACCAATATAAAAAATAAGTCTTCCTTATTCTAGGTTTATAAAGTCATAAGTGAGGATATGACAATATATATGGTTTAAATCCCTCATGAAGCATCCTTAACCATGATATTTGCTTATTCTAGTTCATAGTGTTGATTAATCTAGCTCTCCAGCTGATTCTGTAGTTATGGTGCTGCTATCGACGCATCACCCAAAAACCCAAATCTATATATAAAAATCATATATGATACAAGATTGTATTAAAGACCCACCCCAATGCAATTTGAGAGTAGAAAATGAATCATTTAGACATTGTCGACTTGGTTGTGAATTTCCATGGATTACTAGAGGGTCGACCAAGATTCTTCCTGATTGGAAGTGCTAAGAAGGACTTAACCAAGAATGTGGTGTGGTTCCTTTGATTATATTTCAACGAGGTTTTATTGGTATTATAAATAGGGTGATATATTTTTGGAATACACTAAAATGTGTTTGAAATATATTTAATCACAAATTGAAATGAACCATTGATAGCGGAGAAGGTTTGAGTACCTATAATCCTTCAACATTGACCTAATGTATATCCTCAATAAGGGGAACATTTTTTCTAATGTACTGTATTGTAAGGTTCATGCTTAGGTAGTACATGATTCAATAATCAAGTGGAAGATAGTTTCTCAAAATGAAGAGATGCGACTTTATGTTCAAAAGTATCATGGCCAAGTGACACCTATATCATTATTTATAACTTATTCACTCCTCAGAATTATTATAGGAATAAACTATAGGATTAATAATATTTATTCATGAGAGACATGATAAATCTTTTATAGCTTTATATTTTATAAAATTTTGGTTATTTTTTATTCATGTAACCTTTATAAAGTTCCTCTTTTAGGATTTATGTCTTTGTGAAAATGCATAAGTGGCTCTTTTAAAATTATTCAAGTGTTTTGAAAAATTTCTTAAAATATTATATGCGTTTAACAAACCCTTTTTTGGATTTAAATAGATTTAAAATTATTTAAACACTTAGAATTGACTTAGGTTGCATGATAAGTTCTTGTAAACTCACCCAATTGACTTTCATAAAGGGATGTGAATGTTTTGAAAGTGTATTTAATGTTGGTTGGATTTTTAAATGGGTGTATTATGTTAAAGAGGATTGTCTGTAAATGGTTGGTTTTTTAATGGGATTTCAAGTGTGATTTTATAAATAGTTTTCAAATGAATTTGGTGTTAACTTCTAAGGTGATGAGTCCTAGGAAACAAAATGCAATAATAACTATCATTCATATGTTTAGTTCCCCATATTTGAAAGGCCCATTTTTTTTATTTATTTTTTTTAATATTAATATCACAAAATCAAATAGGGTGGATATAATTGACTTTCATATGTTATGTATTTGTCATTAATGTTTATTTATACATGACACCCTTATAACTATTAATGTTCCCCATGTATATGATGACTATTTTTTTATGATATATACTTTACTCAGTGTATATGATTCATTCATGTTCCCATAAAGTTATTAAATTCTCGTAAATACATAAAATCATGATAAATATATTTGAATTATAAATATATTTATTATTTTTATAATTATAAATATTTAGTTATATATAACTACTTTTAAAAATACATTTATAATTATAATTATATATAACTAAATATATATATTTAAATAATTATAAAATTACAATAATTTTTTTAAACGGTAAATATATTTATTTTATTTATAATTATATATAAATACATTTTAAATAAATTTATTTATAATTATAATTATTAATATATATATATATTATAATTTTTTAAATGATAAATATATTTATTATATTTATAATTATACACACTTTTTATAAAATAATAATAAATACATTTATTAAAATTTTATAAATATATATATTTATATGTTAATATACATATATATACATATAAATATATTTATAATTATATAAAAATATTTATCAAAAATATTTATTTATAATTATAATTATAAATTTATAAATATATATTTAAATAATTATAAAATTATGATAATTATATTTATAATAATTATAGTTTTATAAATATATATATAATTATAGAAATATATTTATAAATATATAAAAATATTTATAAATATATACAAATATTTAAAATTTTAATTATAAATAATATATATGTGTGTGTGTGCGTGTTTGTGTGTGTGTGAATAATTATAAAATTATAATAAATATATTTATCAGGTTGTTGGCCTTGCTTCTCAATAGTAGTATGTACATTCTTTTTCTTCAGGCGGTAGTGAAGAAGGTCATGCCCTCTTATGTGACAGTTTGAAATAAATATATATTTATAATTAATATGTAATAAATATATATCTATAATAAATAAATAAATATATTTATTTATTTATATTTATTAAATAAGTATAAAATTATAATAGATATATACAAATATAATTCTAAATAAATATAGATATATTTAAATAATTATATAAATATAATAAATATATCAATTATATATAATTATAAATACAATAAGTATATTTATTATAAATTTAAAATTATAAATAAATATTTATTTACTAAATTTGTAAATATAAGTAAAAATAAATTTATTTATAGTCATTATTATAAATAAATATATTTATTTATTATACATATAATTTTATAAAAATATATATAATTTATTATCATCAAAGTTATATCAATGTTTTTTTAGCGCTGATAAATATTGGCCTTTATTAGCACTGATACATTCATGTTTTATCAGTGCTTTTTTGCTAGCGCTTATAAAAGGTATACCAAGTATTATAAATAAACCCTAATAGTCTCCTCCTCATGCCACATGACTCAAGATCTCATGGAAGCTGAACTCTGTCACCTTCTCCTCCTATGCCGCTAACTCCTCCTTGACTGCCACTTCCGCAAAGCCCTACTCTGCCACCGTGAAGCCCTCCTCCTCCTCCTCTATATCTAACTCCTACCACCACAAGGTCCTCCTCCGCGGGAGACCTCCTCCTCCTCCTCTGCCACCGACTCCTACCGCCATGAATTCCTCCTCCACCACCACGAAGCTCTCCTACACTATGAACCTCACACCTCCATCATCGAACACCATGTATTGTGAACCTCACCTCTATCGGGAGCATCAACTCCACTACACACTGAAATCCACCTCTGCCCTGAACCCTTCCTTTTTCGTGAACCCACCTCCTCCACATACCTCACCTCTACTGCTGAACCCCACCTCTATTATGAAGCCCTCATCCTCTGCGAACCCACCTCCACTACCAACCCAACTCCTCTGGTGCTACCACTATGAGTATTGTAATTCTCTAAGTAATTTCATTGTATGTTCTCATTTAACATTTTTGGTTCAATAAGTATATGGTTATTTATTGGATTCTTGTGGCCCAATTGTTTTTTAGTGGCATAAGAATTGGTTTTTTTGTTAGATTATTTTGATAATGGAGGTCATGTTTGGAAAGAGATATTTTCAAATAATATAAGCCATCCATTTTATGTTATGTTTTTTTAGTGTAGTTTCACATCTTTTTCGTCATCTATTTACATATGGATATGGTTTATTATTTCTAACTACATTCATATAGGGGTTTTGGTGTTTATTTTATATTTTTATTCAACTAAAGAGGAATTTATTGTTTATTTTTCTCAATAATTTATATCATATGAATATTTCATGTTGGATATTTTTGATATTTTGATTTTATATTATCAATTTAATCAAAGTGAGAAAATTGTGCCCCGCATATTAAACAAATACAATATGTGTAAGGAACCATTCGTAGCGAATTGATGTACACTCTTGGTGTAGTAGTGAACTAATTCATCTATTTTGAGATTGGTTCATTATACATTCACCCAAACCTCATCATACTATCAGTTGTAATCACAAACATTCATTTCCTTGTTGGAGGAGTAGATTATAGACATCATTATATCCATGGATATTAAAATATATTGGTTATAATCCAAAGGAATTACAACATCTAGTAATACACTTTCATCCAGTATTCCTCCAACCCCAACCCATGATATTGATTCTCTATAAGATTTAGAGTAGTAGAATAATGAAAAATAGAACTCTGTTAAAATGTGAAAATGTATGTATGTGGGGAAAAAGACTATAGTATAAGAGGATGAATGGATATAGAAAGAAAAATATCGAAAATTTTGATGAAGTAATAATGAAACAATTCATGGAGGCTTATCTCTACCACTTTATGAACTAGGTGGAACATGTTCATGTACTTGAAACACTTATAGATTAGTTCATGGTGATGATTAATCCAGATCTCTAGAGGATTCCCTGGTTATGGTGTTGCTATCAACGGTTCACCCAAAAAACCAAATCCATATATGGGAAGCCTCTATGATAAAAGTTATTATTGAAGACCCACCATAACGAGATTTCAGAGTAGTAAATGACTCAATCAAACACTACGGAATTGGTTGGGAATTTCAAGTTATTACGAGAGGGTCAACCTAGATTCTTCTTGATTGGAAGTGCTAAGAAGGCCTTAACCAAGAATGTGGTATGGTTCCTTTTATTATATGTAGATGAGGTGTTATCAGTATTATCATTTGGGTGATATATTTTTGTAATACCCAATAAACTGATTGAAATATATTTAATCACATAGTGAAATGAACCATTGATAGAGAAGAAGGTTTGAGTACATATAGTGCTTTAACTTTGACCTAATGTATATCCTAAAGAATGGAAATTTTTTTCTAATGTACTATATTGGAGAGATCAATATAAGGTATTAAATGATTCAAGAATCATGTGGAAGACACTTTCCAACTATGAAGAGATGTGACTTTATGTTTAAAAGTATCATGGAAAACTGAAACTTTTATGTTTATATATCACTTATTCAATTCTCAGTAGTATTACAAGAGTAAACTATAGGATTCATACTATATATTCATGAAAGACATGATAAATCTTATATAGCTTTATATTTTATAAATTTTTTGTTATTTTTTATTCATGTATCCTTTAGAAAGTGCCTCACTTGGGATTTATGTATTTGTGAAAATGCTAAAGTGGATCTTATAAAATGATTAAAGTGATTTGAAATATTTCATAAAAATTTATAGGGGTTCAACATACCCTTTTTGGTTTTAAATAGATTTAAAATGATTTAAACACTTGGCATTCACTTAGGTTGCAAGCCAAGTGTTTGTCAACTCACCCGATTGACATTCATAAAGGGATGTGAATGTTTTCAAAGCGTATTTAATGCTGATATCATTTCAAAAAGGGTGTGTAATTCTAAAGAGGAATTTTTGTAAATAGTTGGTTTTTATGGGGTTTAAAGTGTAATTTAATAAATACTTTTCAAAATAATATGGTGTTAGCTTCTAATGGGATGAGTCCTAATAAACAAAATGCAATAATAAAAATCATTCAAATGTTGAGTTCCCCCTACTTGAAAGACCTCATTTCTGTATTTATTTTTTAAAATATTAATATCATCAAATCAAATAGGATGGATATAATTGACACTAATATGTTAATTATTTATCATTAATTTTCATTTATACACAACTCCCTCATTACTATTAATATTGTCCATGTATATGATGTCTCATTTTTTATGATCTATAATTTACTCAGTGTATATGATTCATTCATGTTCCCATGAAGCTATTATGTCCTCCTAAATACTTAAAATCTTGATAAATATACTTAAATAATAAATATATTTATTATATTTATAATTATAAATATTTTGTTATATATAATTACTTTTTAAAATATACTTATAATTATAATTATATATAACTAAATATATATATTTAAATAATTATGAATTTAAAATAATTTTTTTAAACGATAAATATATTTATTATATTTATAGTTATAGATAATTACCTTTTAAATAAATATATTTATAATTATTATATATATATATATATTTAAATAATTATAAAATGATAATAAATATAATAATTATATATAATTATAAATATAATAAATATATTTATTATAAATTTATAACTATAAATAATTATTTATTTATTAAATATGTAAACATAAATAAATATTTATTTATTTATAGTTATTATTATAAATAAATAAATATATTTATTTATTATACATATAATTTTTATGTATATATATATATATAATTTATTATCATTATAGTTTTATCAATGATTTTTTAGCTCTAATAAATATTTGCATTTATTAGCGCTGGTAAAATCATGTTTTATCAGCACTTTCTATTTTAGTGCTGATAAAACATACCTTTATCAGTGCTTTTTAGCTAGCACTAATAAAAGGTTTACCCAATTTTGTAAATAAACCTTAATAATCTCCTCCTGATGTCGCACAACTCAAGATCTTGTAGAAGCTGAACCCAATTGCCTACTCCTCCTCTGTCACTGACTCCTCCTCTTCAGTCACCATGAATCCCACATCTGCCACTGCAAAGCCCTCATCCTCCTCCTCTACTGCCGACTCTTATCATCGTGAAGTTCTCCTTCACAGGATCCCTCCTCCTCCTCCTTTTTTGTCGACTCCCACCACCATGAATCCCTCCTCCAATGCCACGAAGCACTCCTATATGAACCTCGCACATCTACCATCGAACCCCATCTACTTTTCACCTCACCACCATTGGTAACATCACCCCCACTGCACACTGAACCCGACCTCTACCTTGAACCCTTCCCTTATTGTGAACCCACCTCCTCCACATACCCCACCTCTACCACCAAACCACACCTCTATTGTGAATCCCTCCTCCTCTCTGAACCCATATCCACTGATAACCCGTCTCTTCTAGTTCTATCATTGTGAGTATTATAATGTTCTAAGTATTTCCTTTATATTTTATCATTATACATTTTTTTCAATAAGTATATGGTTATCTGTTGGATGCATGTGGCCCAATTGATGTTTTGTGGAATAATAATTGGCTTTTTTGTTTGGTGATTTTTAGAAAAGAGGCCATGTTTGGATAGATATCTTGTCATAGAATATAACACATCCATTTTTAGTTATGTTTTTTCAATGTTGTATCAAATTTTTTTTATCATCTGTTTATATATGGATATGGATTATTGTTTCTGAAAACATTAATATATTGATGCTGGTGTTTCTTTTATATTTTTATTCAATTATAGTGGAATGTATCATTATATTTCTCGAGAATTTAATGGATTGAAATGTTTCATGTTGGTTATTTGGATATTTCAATTATACCTGATCAATTTACTTAATGTGAGAAAATTTTTCCCCACATATTAAACCAATACATTAAGTGATAGGCACCAGCCCTAGTGAATTGATGTACACTCTTGGGGTAGTATTAAACTAATTCATCTATTTTGAGATTGGTTCATTATACTTTCACCCACATCTCCTCATATTATCACCCAAAATCATCATCTTTTATGTAAATGTTGGAGGAGTGGATTATAGATATCATTACAGTCATGGATAATAAACAATATTAGTTATCATCCAAAGGAAATACCATGTCTATTAATATTATTTCTTCCACTATTCCACCAACCCAACCCATAAAAAGATTCTCTATTTGATTTTTAGTAGTAGAATAATGAAAAATACGGCACTACAAAAATGTGAAAATTGAGGTATGTTTAGAAAAAGACTAAGGTAGAAGGTGAGGAATCGATATAGGAAGAAAAATAGGGAAAAATTAATGAATTAATGATAAATACATTGTTGTATTCTTATCCTAACCACTTCAAACACCAGGTGGAACATGTTAATGTACTTGATCCACTTACTGATTAAGTTTGGGATGAATTTTCCATTAAGGAGAAAGAAATACTATGATACCTAAACAAATTCATATAAGTCAAGTACCCTGAGATCCTATCAAAATATGTATTTTTTGGTGCACCTTGAAGGGCCAACCCCAGTCCATGCCGAAAAAACCTCTAAAGCATAGAACCAACTCGAATCCCAACCCAATCATTGGTCAATAATGAAAATTTTAATATAGTGTCATAAATATGGGAAGCAATATTTGGAATATGTCTCCCAGCTTCTAGTTTTATAAGGTCATAATTGAAGATATGAAAGTATGTATGCTTAACCACCCTTATGAAGAATCATAAAACTGTGATCTTTTTTTAGGCTAGTTCATAGTGATTATTAATCCATCTCACCGGTTAATTCCCTAGTTATGATGTTGCTAACGATGCATCACCCAAAAACCCAAATCCATAGATAGGAAGCCTCTATGATACATGTTAGTATTTAATACCCATCCTAATTATATTTTATAGTAGTAAATGACTCATTCAAACACTGTGTAATTGGTTGGGAATTTCCAATTATTACCAGAGGGTCAACCCAGATTCTTCCAGATTGGAAGTGTTAAGAAGTCCTTGACAAAGAATGTGGTATGGTTTAATTTCTAATATTTACATAAGGTGTTATCAGTATTATATTTAGTCTGATATATTTTTGGAATACACTAAAAAGGGTTTTAAATATATTAATCACAAAGTGAAATGAACCATTGATATCAGAGAAGGTTTGAGTACCTATATTTATTTAACTTTGACCTAATGTATATCCCCAAGAAGGGGAAAATATTCTCTAATGTACTGTATTGGAAGGATCTATCTTAGGTAGTATATCATTAAAGCATCAAGTGGAAGATTGTTTCCCACATTTAAGAGATGTGACTTTATGTTCAAATGTATCATGGACAAGTGAAACTTATGTATTTATCTATAACTAATTCACTCCTCATTAGTATTATAGGAGTAAACTATATGATTCATACTATTTATTCAAGAGTAACATGATGAAGATTTTATATATTTTTGTCTTATAAATTTTTTGTTATTTTTTATTCATGTATCCTTTATAAAGTGCATATCTATGTCTTTGTGAAAGTTCCTAAGTTGATATTTTAAAACGATTCAAGTATTTTGAAATATTTCTAAAAAATTATATGTGTTCAGCATACCCTTTTTTTAAAATACCTATAAAATGATTTAAACACTTGGCATTGACTTAGGTTTCCTTCCAAGTATTTATCAAGTCACCCAATTGAATTTCATAAGTGGATGTGAATGTTTTGAAAACATATTTAATGATGGTTTCATTTTTAAAAGGGTGTGTTATTTTAAAGAGGAATTTATGTAAATGGTTGGTTTTTTAAAGGGATTTCAAGTTTGATTTTATAAATATTTTTCAATGTGATTTGGTGTTAGTTTCTAAGGGGATGAGTCCAAGGTAATGAAATTCAATAATAACTATCATTCAAATATTGGGATCCCCTTATTTGAAAATCCCCTTTTGTGTATTTATTTTGTTAAATATTAATATCTACAAATCAAATAGGATGGATATGAATAATGAATTTATGGATGACAATTGTTTGAAAAAAGTGTATCAAGATGGGGTGAAATAATTCATAAAGTTTGCAAAAGATCAACAATATTACACTTCTAAATTCCTTTTTTTGTGTGTTTACAATGTTCTTATTCAAGACAAGTTAGTCCAGAGGAGTTGGAAGAATAATTGTTCTTCCATGAAATAGATCCAATTTATAAATTCTAGAATAAACACTCGTAAAAAGATAATGTAGGTAGTGAATGGGTTAGAAATACATTTTATAGATCATCTAATATGATTACATGTTTTAAAAATGTAGAATATTGTATCGAGGACATGATTACATATGTTAATGATGATGAAGATCATATTGATTAAATGACATGGACTGTTGAATATGAACTTCATGATTGACCAAAATTGTTTTAGTAGTTAAAGAGTTCTGAAAAGACTCCATTATGTGCTAGTAGCATTAAATATACACCGTTTTTAGCCATATTGAAGTTGTATAATTTGAATGAAGGAAACAAATGGAGTGATTCCAATTTTATGGAATTACTTGCTCTCTTGAATGACATGATCCTAAAAGATAATAATCTCTCGAGCCAAATATATGACACCAAAGAAATTCTACACTTGATGGGTATGATCTCTGAAAGAATTCATGCCTTCCCTAATGTTAAAATACTATTTCACAAGGAACAGAAATCACTTATTGAATTCTCAAAGTTTGGTGCTTCTTGATACAAGAAAATAGGATCTGGTCCTACAAAATTTGTATGCTAATTTCCAATAATTCCAAGGTTTAGGTGCCTATATGGAAGTGAAGAGACTGCAGGGAAATTGAAATGGCATGAAGATAGAAGAAATAAATATGGGAAAACTACTTGTCCTGACATAATATCCTCATTCGAAGAGAATTGATCATGAGTATCCTAAATTTGGAAACGAGTTGAGAAACCTTCATCATTCGTTATCTATATATGGAGGGAATCCTTTTGGTTTTCATAGTTGGAATCACAGTATATGGATACTTATGTTGGTAAATTATAAATTTCCTCCATTATTATGCCTGAAATGAAAAAATAAAGTTATCTATGATTATATTAGGACCAAAACAATCATGTAATGATATTCATGTTTATTTCGATCCCTTTATTGAGGATTTTTTATTATTGATAGATTCGGGTGTTATGTTGTATGATGCTTATAGAAATGAAGATTTCACATTCATAACCATGTTTCATGGGATGATAAATTAATTTCCTGGTTATTGAAATTTTGTAGGATATATAATTAAAGCAACAAAAGGGTTTCCCATCTGCGAACAGGGTACATAATCAATTAGGTTGAAACATTCATCAAAACCCCTATTTCAAGGACATCACTAATTTCTACCCCAAAAACATAACTACAAATATTATAATAAATCATTCAATGGATGTTCAGAAAAACGTGTGCCACTATCTCCAGTAATAGGTGATCAAATGTTTGAGAATTTAAAATATGGGGACACTACTTTTCGTCAACCATTTTTGAAAAACCTTACAAAAATAAGTTGGAAAATGAGATCAGTTTTTTTAATTTCCATAATAAAATTGTATTTACGTCAGGCATTTTATTGATGTTATTCATTTAGAAAAAATGTATGTGTAATGTATTTGAATTTCTATATAATTTTTTTAAAATTTTATGGAATTATTTCAAGACAAGATGATTTAACGACACATGATTCCGAGGCTCAGTGAGCCAGGAATGAAATTTTGAATTTTTTAAGCATGTTTAAGTAAATGTGAAAGCATGTTTTTATAACATTTAAAATAGTGATCAAATCAAAAATATGATGACACCGTTGAACTCAGATTATCGGGATTCACCTAGAAAGGACTTAACTTTCACAGACAAGGGATGACTGAAAATGATAGTTTTCATAATTTTCAGAAAATAATAAAATAACTAAAAAAGTTATTTTATTTTTTCCCTCACCGTTGAGCGGCGGACTGTGGCACTATGGTGCAGAGACGATTCACATTAAATGAAGACCATTAATTTCTTGTTTTTTGGTAGCATAATGATGTATTAATTGAAGAATAATAGTAACGCAGCGATGTATTTTATTTAATGGGTTAATGTGTGGGAGAGTTGAGAATTAAACCCTGTAAATTCTCAAATGAACATATGACAAAGATTCCCTCTAATGATGAATGGTGGAATGATCTCTAGCAATTTCGATGATTTATGTAGAATGGGACTGGGAACGGACAAATGCCAATGGAGATTGAATCCTCAAGGGAGGAGCACTTCAATGATGAATGTCGGTTGAGGTGGGGGTTTAATTTTTTTAAGTTTTCCCAATATTTATTATAAAAAAACAAACATGGATCAACCCAGGAATAGGTTGATCAATGGACTATGTGTTCTTGTGGGATGGTGTTTTCCTTGGGTTTTTTTCACCAGGATTGATGATTATCTGATAAAACTATGATCCCATGCCTCCCCTATTTTTAAACATCTCATGCAGAGGGCACGGTCTGACACGAACAAGGCCCAAGCCCCTCTGCTTGTACGTTCTTTGTGGCTGCATCCTCAAAATGGAAGAAAGGTGGATCCAAGGTTGTGTTAGTGATGGCGGCGACCCGAGAGGCCCAAGGGCACATGTGGATTTGATATAGAACCACCAGAACAGACCCGGTGGCCCGTGGAAGGATGTGTCGGCGTGGCACCACCGACACGACGGTGGAAACGACTGGTGGTAGTGTCCTATGGCGGTGACAACATGTGAGAGGTGGTTCCAACCATCATTATGTACATGATGAAGTGGTCGGCCCATGCTGGTTGTGTTGGAAGATGTGGTGTTCCCGGTGTGTGTCGTGGTAGAGGAGTGTGGCGGCCCGTCGACCGCGGTGGTAGGCTGGACGCGACACTAGTTGGGAATCACGTAGGAGGAGGATCTTGCTCCATACGAGCCACATGCTGACCAAGGGGGCGGACAAATGACCGGCTGCACGCACCCCAAACAGACTGTTCAATCCAGTCCAGGCCAGGCCAGCGGACTGGACTTCTTGAGCAGCCCAACTAAACTTTCATGTTAGTCCACTTTAGTAGACAAGGTGGATGGGATAATGCTGGGCCTCATGGTGGTCTGGGCTAGGAAAGGAGACCGGCCTGCCAGTGCGGGCTGGGCCAGATAAATTCTGGTCACTAGGTGACCAAGTGGACAGGACCCATATACAACCTTGGCCATGTCTTGTGAGGCCCAATGGGACAGACAGACATGATCAAGTCATGCGGGTCCCCAGGTCATGTTGGTCTGGTCGGTTTGAACCAGTCGGACCAAGCCCAGATATAACTGGCCCCTATTTACAAAAGGGAACTTCTCTCCCAGACATTGTGTCTGATTTACGTGCCATCTGCGGCACTGGGTCCCACGTGAAGGGGCGGTCCTTATGAAATCATTTGAGTAAGATTTCATGGATATTGGACCAACAAGGATTCATGACTCATCTACCCAGTGAGACTTTGTGACTCAACTATCAATGAGATTATGTAACTCAGCTACCCAGTGAGACTCTGTTCCTCAGCTATCATTGAGTCTCCGTAACTCAGCTACCAAGTGAGACTTTATGACTCAGCTACCTAGAAAGACTCTATGACCCAGCTATCAGTGAGACTTCATGAATTAGGTACCCTGCGAGACTTTGTGACTTAGTAATCAGAAAGACTCTATGACTCAGCTACCCAGTTAGGCTTCATGACTCAGCTATCAGTGAGGCTCCATGACTTAGCTACCTAGTGAGTATTTTTGACATAGATAATGAATAGGTCTAGGTGACCTAGCTAGCCTAAAAGACTCATCAGGGATGATTTCCTTTACGGTGATTGATGTTTAGTGTTTTCAACTATTGGTTTTTCTATCAACACATTAATTTATACCTGTATTGAGCTGAATCTAGTGACTCTGATATTTGTGAATTATTTTGTGATTTTTATTGTGTATTTCTATGAGATCCGAGTTGGTTTTGGGGTCCCTACTGAGTATCGTTGTGCTCACCCATGCATGGGCTTCGCCCACACCTATTGTGTCTTGTGCAAATGATAGACATATTTGACTGGGATATAAGAGATCCATGGCAAGGTGGTGCTCGGAGGGGGATCTAAAGATGTAGTACTCTTCAATGGAATCTGAAATTCAGCTACACCTACCCTTGAGGTGGGATCCTTGGCATACGAAATACAGATCTTGTACTTCCCTTTACTGTACTTTACTTTTCAGTTGGGTTTTCATTTTTCACCCCTTTTCCTTTCATTTTCTCCTTTACTTGTATTGTTGTTTCCACATGTGACATACATGTTGTTGGCATCCCAGTTTCAACATTACTTTCTGTGGTATGTGTTGTGTGTGTGTACAGGTTTAAAGGCAATGCCTTCCTTTTTTTGCGATATGCCTTTTTTTAATCGATATCCCTTGGCCTATGGATGGCGGGCTTCGGATAGTCACAAAATGGGCCCCAGGGGATGGGTCGTGACTGAGTGGTATCAAAGGTGGTTGGTTCTACCTCAAAGAATAAGAGTTAGTTGTTTTTTTTGGGTAAACTTTTTTAATGTTTCAAGATTGACTTTCAGATTTAGGGAGTCCAGTGTTGGTGCCGTGGATGATGTATCCATAAACTAGGAACCTGAATTCTACTTTCTAACTCGGTGCATGAAAACACTAGTTTCTTGCATCTTTAAATTGTTATTAATGATCTCTTTGAGTCAGATTCTCCTCACTAGGTATAATTTACTGATCATGGTTCATCTTGATTTCTCTCAGGATGCCTCCAAGTAGAAAACCATCTAGGATCTCGGTACAGGTTCTCGAAAATGGTCCACTAATTGATGAGGCATCATTATAGGAACTGATTCCATAGATGGAACCCCCGAGTGGGGTACCGGAGGCACCAACACCCATGGAGAAGCAGTTTATACCATACTTACTATTAGAGGATGCATGCCAACTAAGTGCATTGCATGAGTTCCAGAGGCAAAGGCCTCTGAGGTTTCAAGGTGATAAAAATTCTCAGCCAGATGAGGATTGGCTGGAGGCAGTGACGTGAGTTTTCCTCCTGGTAATGAAACCTTCAGACCAGATGGTGGTTCTAGCCGCTAGCCTTCTACAGGGCGCAGTATGGAGATGGTGGAGCTAGACACTATAAATGCACGAGGAGGAAACCCTCACTTGGGAAGACTTCGAGGACCTTTTCCATGAGGTGTTCTTCCTCATGACCTTGTGCTTAGTACATATACAAGAGCTAGTCCACTTATGGTAGGGAATCCTGACTGTGGCTATTTACTCTATGAGGTTCACAAAACTCTACTGATACTATTCTAATATGGTGTGGGACCCTTTTTCAAGACTTGAACCTTTGATAAAGGGACAATATGGGAGATGAGAGCATCGATGATCTTTCTCAGCATCCCAATACATGTTGGGGTGTGGGAGTGAGACCTTCTAGTGAAGAACTTCCCAACAGAACCTGCACAGACTGTGATAGCCACCACCGGATGGAAGGTAGTGGAGTCCTACAATGCGGGTAGCCGATAGCTGACAAAGGGGTCCAAGATGACTAGACCCTCTAGGGGACAACCCCTTTATACTATATTGGAAGTGCAAGGCCTCATAGGAAGTGGACACCAGTAGAGGAATGGGTTGTGCTTCACGTGGGGTGGGTAGGGGCACATAGCTCGAGACTGACCGAACTGTTGTAAAGAAGATCAACAGACAGTTGATGGACCACCAAGGTAGAGTTGGAGAGTTGAACATGGTGGTCCATAGGTAGTTGTAACTGGAAGGGGAGTAGGAAGAGTGGTAGATGGTGGGAGGAGATACGATGTACTACCACCACCACCCCCATGCGGTCCACCACATGCTTCAGGACCAGGTGGATGGGGTGGGGATAGCTTTAGGTGATGGAGGCCTATAACCATGGAGATCCAGATAGGATTAGAGGTAAGTTCAATGTCTACTCTACTTTAGCTATAGTTATTATAGACATAGTTTCCAGTCACTCTTTCCTTGCCACATACCTCATTCGAGGCTCGAAGATTTTGGTGGGGTTGTTGGCATGATCCTTACAATTAGAGACTCCTACATGAGGAGATTCAAGGACTACACAATTGTTTTGGCAGTGTAAGGTTTCTCTAAGAGGTGATAGATTTGTCTTAGATCTCCTAGTAGTGTCATCGAGGCCTTACGATGTCATCTTGGGTATGGGCTGGTGATCTATAGTCTACTCTTAGATCGACTATATTAGGTGTAAAGTGTGGTGTGTCAGCAAGGAAGGCGGCTTGTTTTCCTTCACCAGAGAGAAGGTAAATTTAGCATCACATGATAGACTTTCTCGAAGGAGGGTTCAGCTGATCACTCACCAGTTGGCGAGCCTCACCCTCGGTGTAGTGAATGAGAGGAGTATGAGATTTTCTGTAGTGGTGGACAGGTATGAGTATTTCCTTCCTGAGGATGTTCTAGGACTACCTCCTTGCACGGAGGTATACTTTGGCATTGACATGTACCTTATAATGGCACCAATATCCACACCGGCTTATCTAATCGCCTCTGTGGAGCTTTGTGAGTTTAGGGTATAGTTGGAGGACTTGTAGGAGAATGGCTTTGTGAGGCACAACATTTTACCATGGGAAACCCTAATATTGTTTTCCAAGAAGGTAGACAGGAGTTTGGGGTTGTGCGTAACTAGGTGACAATGATGAAAAAGTATCCACTACCGAGGATTGATGAACTCTTCAACCAGATAAAGGGAGAGATGTTGTTCTCGAAGTTAGACCTCAGATCAGGCTATCATGATCTTTGGGTATGGGATGAGGATGTACAGAAGACAACCTTAAGATACCAGTATCACCACTACAAGTTCTTGGTGATTACCTTCAGCATGACTAATACCCAAGCAGTGTTCATGGGACTCATGAATCAGAACTTCTAGCCTTACCTAAATCATTCTATGGTGGTCTTCATTGATTACATATTATTTTACTCGGTGTTAGAGGAGGAGCACGCTACACACATGTGGATACTCATGGATACAATCTGAGAGTAACAACTTTATTTTAAGCTCTCTATGTGCCAGTTCATGATTCCAGAGGTCTATTTTTTGGGACATATCATCTCAGAGGCTGGATTTGCAGTGGATCGAGTGAATATTGAGGTAGTTATTGCTTGGGAGCCACCCAGAAGCATGAATGAGGTGGCGATTTTATTGGGGTTGGTCGGATACTAACAGAGGTTTATTCCCAACTTCTCTGGAGTATTAGAACCTTTATCAACCATGACATGAATGGTAAAACCCTTTGTGTGAGTGTAGAAGTTCCCACAGAATTTCTAGGTGATGAGGTGGAGACTATCGAGTTCCCATATATTGAGACTACTAGAAAAGGGTGTTGGGTATGTAGTATTTTTCAACTCATCGGGGACCATAATGGGTTGTGCCCTGATGTAGTAGTGAGTAGTGATCACGTAAGGCTCACGGCAGTTGAGGAAGCATGACCAGAACTATGTGACCCATGACTTAGAGTAAGGAGCAGTGGTCTTTTCCTTCAAGATTTGGCAGCACTACTTGATGGGTGAACAGTTCACCATTTACTCCAACCAAAATAGTCTCAGGTATATCCTCTCATAGAATGACATGAACTTGAGATAACAGTGATGGATTGATTCACTCTAATACTGTGAGTTTGAGATAATCTATACTCATGGGAAGGGGGCGTGGTGGAAGATGTTCTTAGTAGGAGGTCTGGCTCATAGCTGTTGAGTGAGGAGACAGAGAAGATATCTACGATGCATATATCCTTCATGGTTGATGGTGTAAAAGCTTACCTTTAGTCGATGACTATCACTCCTCCACTCTTACAGTGAGTCAGGTAGATACAACTTGTGGATGTTGGATGCGAATCCCAACATGCTCGGTTATCCTCAGGAAAATCTCCTGATGTATTTTCGATAGTTGGGCAGCATGTCATCCTTTTTAGAGGATGCATTGTAGTACCAATTATGTTGGGGTAGTATGTGTTATGGGAGTTTCATACATCACCATTGGTTGTACATCCTAGAGTGGAGAAGATGTACTAGATCCTCTAATGTTAATACTAGTGGTCGAGGATGAAGCAAGCATTGGAAGAGTTCATTTCACAATGCCTCACTAGTCAGTAGGTAAAGGCCAAGCATTATGTCTCATTAGGCTTGGATCATCCACCTGAGGTATCATAATAGAAGTGGTATGGTATCTCCATTGAATTCATGATGGGGTTTCCACACATTTCTAGGGGCCACGATTTTATATGGGTGATCATTGACTAAATCACCAAGTCACCTCACTTCCCACCCATCCAGGAGTAGGAATCGTTAGAGGTATTAGGATGCCTCTATGTCCAGGAGATAGTACGGATTCAAAGGTTTCCTTCGATGATTTTCTCAAACTATGATGCATGCTTTACATCCCATTTGTGGAAGGGATTACAGGAGGCCTTTGGGACTCAGCAAATCTTGAGCATAACATTTCACCCCCAGACAGATGGTTAGACGGAGTAGGCCATACAGACCTTGGAAGACAAGGTTCATTCTTGGGTCCTTGATTTTGGTCCCAGTTGGGAGGACCACCTAGCACAAGTGGAGTTTTCATACAACAACAACCATCACTCAACTATTTTCATGGAACCATTTGATGCCTTGTACGGGTGGCCATGAAAATCACCTCTATGCCAGACAGACCTAGGGGATTCAGCACTCATGGGTCCGAAGTTGGTATGGGATACTATTGAGAAGGTTCAAATCTTCCATCAGTGGATGAGGACTACACAAAGTAGAAAAAAATCATATATTGAAATGAGACAAAGACCCTTGGAGTTTGAGGAGCGAGACCATGTGTTCTTTCGGGTCTCACCCCGATGGGAATTGTGGAGATTTTGCTGGGACAACAAGCTATATCTAAGTTTCATCAGACCTTTTCAAATTTTTAGTAGAGTTGGCGAGGTGGTTCACCACCTTGATCTTCACCAAAAGATGCATCAGGTGCATGATTTTTTCCATGTGTCGCAACTTAGGAGGTACATTCATGGTCCATCACACGTTTTTGACTTGGGAGAGCTAGTCATTGATGATGGGGCGACATTTTTAGAGTTACCAGTGGAGATAGAGGATCAATAGGATCAGGTCTTTTATGGATAGTCGATTCCTCTAGTGTGCATTCAGTGGTAGTACATGAATCTTTAGGAAAGCACATGGGAGAGGGAGGCTCATATTCATGCTTAGTACCCCCATTTGTTTGATTAGCCCTTGATTTGGCTTTCGGGGTTTTAAATACCTAATGTGGGAAGAACTTAATGTCCTAGAAATTATGTATATTTTTTTTAATTTGTATGTAATTATTTAGAGAGAAGACGCTATAACGGTATGTGATTATGAGGCCCAGTGAGCCTGGAATGGAATTTTGAAATTTTTTAAATTTCTTTTAAGTAAACATGAAAAGAGGTTTCTTCTAAATTTTAAAATTCTGCTTCGATCAAATATTTGAGGGCATTATTGAACTCAGAATTTTGAGTTTCTCCTAGAAAGGACATAACTTCAACTAGAGAGGGTCAACTAGAAAAGATAGTTTTCAGACTTCTCGAAAAATAATAAAATAACATAAAAAGTTATTTTATTTTTCATTCCTCTCCATTGAGAGGTGGACGACAGCACTATGGTGTGGCGATGATGTGCATTAAATGAAGCCCATTAGTGGATTGTTTTTGTGTAGCGTAATGATGCATTAACTGAAGTATAATAGAACCGTTGTGATGTGTTTTCTATATTGGGTTAATGCGTTTGAGAGTAGAGAATTAAATAGTGTAAATTATCTAAAAAACCTATGGTAAGGATTCCCACCAGTGATGAATAGAAAACATTGAAAGGATCGCTAGCAACGTCGACTCTTTACGAAGAACGGGGCCAGGAAGCGACAAACACCAATGAAGCTTGAATCCTCGAGGGTGGAGTGCTTCAACAATGATCTTCGGTCAAGGTAAGGGGTTAATTATTTTATGTTTTCCCCATCCTTATTCTAAAACAATTAACATGGATCAACAAACAAATATGTTTATCTACAGATCATGTGTTCTTGCGGTAGGGTGTTTTCCTTAGGGGTTTTCCACTAGTATTGATGATTATCTGATACAACAATGATCCCATGCCTCCCCTATTTTTAAACATCTAACACAGAGGGGGAGGGTCAACATGAACAAGGTCTGAACCCCTCTGCTTTTGAGTTCTTCATGTCCACATCCTCAAAATGGAATTACGTGGATCTGAGGCTATAGAAGTGATGGTGGCGACCCAAGAGTCTCTAAGGAACAAGAGGTTTTTAGATAGGACCACTGGAGTGAACCGGATGGCCTGGAGAAGGTGTTGTTGGCACAGAGGCACCAGTGACTGGTGGAAGAGACTTATGGTGGTGGCCACAGGTGGGAGGTGGTGCCAACCAACACCGTGTATGGGATGAAGCTTCCAGACCACGCCAACCCATTTGGTGGAGGAAACGCACCCGAAACGCACCACTGTGGAGGAGGGTCGTGGCCTGTCGGTCGTGGCGGCTGGCTAGATGTGGCGCCAGCGTGGTGCCACATATGAGGAGCGGCCCATGTGTTGACCACAAGGTGCAGCCAGATGACCGGCCACTTGCGCCCCAAATGTACCGGTCAACTCGGTCCAACTAAACATGCGATCTGGTCCACTGTAACGAACTAGGCCAACTAGATAATGTCGGGCCACACGAAAGCCCGAGCTATGAAAAGAGACTGGCCCGCTAATGCTGGTCATGCCAGATAAATTTGGTTCACTGGGTAAAAAAGAATACTGGACCAATAGCCTACCTCAAACTGGTCCAGTGATACCCAATGGGCCATTCCAATGGGCTAGATGAACAGGATTGTGTCATGTGTTACCCTGGGTCGGGTTGGTCGGGTCATTCCGAACCAGTCGGACTGAGCCCGGATATAACCGACCCCTATTTACAAAAAGGGATGTATCTCTTGGAATGTGTGTCTGATTGATGCACCATCTATGGAGTTGGTACCCACATAATGGGGAGGTCCTTATGAAATACTCTAAGTAAGATTTCATGAGATTTGATCCGGCAGGGCTTCAAGACTCAGCTAACTAGTGAGACTCTGTGACTCAACTATCAATGAGACTCCTTGACTCAACTACCCAGTGGGACTCTGTGACTCATCTATAAGTGAGACTCCATGACTCATTTAACCAATGAGACTTCGTGATTGAGAATCCCAGTGAGACTCTGTGACTCATCTATCACTGAGACTTCATGACTCAGCTACCCAGCGAGACTTCATGACTCAACTACTAGAAAGACTCTCTGACTCAGCTACCAAGTGAGGCTTCGTGGATCAACTATCAGTGAGGATCCTTAACTCATATACATTTCTAGGTTTTATAAATCAACTACTTAATAGTTCTAGGCAACCTAGCTAGCCTAAATGACTCATCAAGTATGATTTCCTTTAAAATAATTGATGTTCAATGTTTTTAATGGTTGGTTTCACTGTCAAAACTTTATGTTATACATATGTTGAGATGGCTCTAGAGACTCTAATCTTTGTGCATTCGTTTTTTATTTCATTTTTTGTATTTTGTGAGACCTGAGTTGGTTTTTGGGTCCCTACTGGGTATTTTTATGTTCAGCCATGCACGGGTTTTGCCAGTACCAGCTGTGTCTTATACAGACACCAAACATCTTTGACTAGGATATTGGAGAGCCAGGGCCAGGTTGTTCTTGGAGGTGGTTATATAGATACAATATGTTTTAGTTACATCTGAAAGTGAGCTACACCTGCACTTTAGGTAGGATCATTGGAAGACAACCTCTGAAGCTTGTACTTTTAATGTAATTTCCTGTTTGGTTGGGTTTGTATTCTGGCCCCCTTTTTCCTTTCAGTTGTTCCTTTACTTGCGTGGTTACATTCTTGTGTGACATAATTATTATTGGTATCCCTCTTTCATCTTTACTTTCTATAGTATGGGATATGTGTGTGTATATTTGTTTAAAGGCAATGCCTTCCTTTTTTCTGGGATTTTCCTTTTTGTGCTAGTCGTCATCCCCTAGCCTTTGGAAGCTGGGATTGGGGTAGTCATGGCACAGGCCCCAGGCGAAAGTTCATGACGGTATGTGAAAGTTTCATTGGAATGTTTCTAAATGTATCCAACAAAAAAGGATGGAATTAAGGATAGGTTGGACATGGTTGAATTGGGAAAACGAGAAGATTTTATACTAGTGAAGGATGAAAAATGAACTTTTCTTCCTCCGTCTTCTTACACTCTTTCCATGTATGAGAGATATCTATTTTTCAACATCTTGAATGACTTAACGGTTTTATAGCGATATTAATTGAATATCAAGAACATCATTTCAATGACTAATTTAAACTTAAAGGATCTTAAATCAAATGACTACCATGTTTTGATGAAATATCTAATTCCAATAGCTTTATACTGCATTTTCCCAAGAATTTCTATCATACATTAACCAAACTCTCTTTCTTCTTCAAATCTATATGAAAAAAAAATTATAGACCCAATGAAATTGTCGACTATGGAAAGAAAAATTACTATCATATTATGTGAATTGTAAATTTTCTTCCCGCCCACATTCAATGATATGAGGGTTCAGTTTATGGTTCACTTGGGGATAAAGATTCGTCTATGTGGTCCTTTACACTATAGATTGATGTACCCCATTGAATGGTATATTAATATTTTGAAAGGGTATGTAAAAAATCAAAGATGGATAGAGGTTTGTATTACAGAGTGATATATTGTTGAGGATGTCATCGAATTATGTACCAAATACATATCTGGTGTAGAAATAATTGGTCTACAGAAATCGCATCACACTGGTTGTCTTATGGGTGAATCAGTTTCTAGAAGAGATGTTTTCACAATCAATATTACATATTAGGATTAGGACCACCTTTACATTTTTCATTACAGTTTAGAGGTTTCCCTATAATATAAAACCCACAACGAAATTTTTAGGCATTTTAATCCATCAAGGGCTAAAGGTTTGATATAAAATAAACATAATAAAAATTTTATAAGATGGTTTTGGAACCATATTTTTAAGGTGTCAGATGAAAACCAGGATTCCATTTTAGAATGTCTTTGATGGCTAGACTGAGGACCAAGTGTGTATGTATTATCTTATAATAGTTTTTTAATTGATGGTTATATGTTCTATACAAATGAGCATGATGAAGGTAGTACCATGAAAAATGGTAGAGTTACACTTATTACTGAAGTGACGCATGTTTCCGGTACTAAAGACTAAAATCTAATTTATGTGAATATTTCATACATTTTTATCCTAAAAAAATATGGGAGTTGGATTATAAAACATTCCAAGTGCCAATTTTTCAATGTAAGTGGGTTTATTATTGGATTGTTATTAAAATATATTAATTTTGTTTCATGAAAGTTAATTTTAGTATGAAGGGGTATAAAGATGAACCATTTATAATGGAATCATAGGTAGTGCAAGTATTTTCTGTTCTAGATCCCGTAAACTAAAAGTGGTAAATTGTTCCGTTATTGACCAAAAACAGTAAAGGGTTATATGAGAATTCAAACATGGATAACCCTTTCATTGGAAAGTTGTAATCATTTCACAGTGATCCCAATGTTGGTGGTGTTTTTTATGTCAGATGATACCACAATAAAGGGATTTGGATTGTTGATAAAGGGGTCAAATATAGTAATTCTTTAAAAAAAATAAAAAGAGAGTTGAATAACAAGGTAACATTTTTTTGTAATATAGATCATGCTTCCTCATATTATTATCTATTTTCTATAGAGTTTATGTACTCTAAATTAAATGTTAAACCACTTCTATAGATAATGACTTCAGTGTTGGAGTTGGTTCCCAAGAACCAACTTCTTCTATACTTTATGACAACTTATATTCATGGTTTTGAATATTAATAAATTTCTTATCACATCATGATTTTTCTTCTTCTTAAAATTGTATGTGATAGTATCTTAAGAGAAATTATTGCACTAAAAGGTCATAGGGAATCCATACTATGTTGAGAAACCGGATGTGCTATGACACTATTCTTGAATACATGTTCTATAGTTAGATAATATCATTTGAGGGACACAAATGATACAGGCTATCAGGGGTTGAGACTCATAGAACTTTATGGCACCTTCTCATTGTGTATTCCCTTAGTGATATTCAGTAGGATATTTTGAGAATGAGACCCGATAGTAGGAAATCCACATTTACAAGTTTCATTAGATGTTTCTATCTGCGGACATCTATATTGATCCTTAGACTTTAATATTATTATTAATGGTTATTATGAGTCCCTTAATTCTATGTATTGATGAAAACTGTGATGAAAGACATTCGCAGAGATGTAGGATTTGTTGGGTGTGTCACGAGTAATATTAAATTAATGAATAATTTGAGAAAGGATTTTTCCCATATGTTCACTAATGAAATTTAATATCTCAGGCCCTTTGAAGGAAATGATATAGACTAAATAAATCTATGGTCATGGTATTTCATAATCATGTTCCATTTTCAAAATGCCAATGAAATAGATATCGAGCATATATATTGATGGCACTAACTTGGAACCTACTTGATTAGAGATATTGTGATAAAGGGATTATATTACATAGTAAAAGTTACTATGAGGTAACATGTCATTGCACCATTAGATTCTTTCTCCATGGGATCCTTGGAATGTTTCTAGACACTAAACATAGACTTTAGGTTTCTCCGCCTAATTACACTGAGAAAGATTCCCATAGGGTCACACATTATGTGTATCTAGTATCCCAGATAAATAATTTATTATTCAAAAAGTTGAATAAAGATTATTCTTAGTCATGGATTAATAATTATTCATGTATGTGTAATCTCATTTATCTGTCACTAGTTATTCAAGATAATACATTGGGGGAGAAATAATTTATAAATATTGAGGAGGATTGGAATTCCTAGTTTAATAGTATAATGAGAAATAATGATATAGAATATTATTTGATTAAATAATAGTTAATTATAACTCGTAAGCTAAGAGCATGTTACGAAATAATAATATTTCTATTATTATTTGACATGGGGGTTTCATTAGGTTTATTGAAATAATTGAATTCAATTGTGAAAATTATTTATTATTACCTTAGTGAAATAAATGCCAAGTTATAATGTTATCTTATCAGCCAAGAGCTAGCCAAGCAATTACAATTTTGTTGTAAACAATGAATACGAGAAAATATCTCAAGACTAGAGAGTTCATCCATATCCTAGAATTCTCTTCAGAATGAGAGAGATTCTACTCCATTGGATCCGGGAGAATGCTTTGGAAGCGTTTCTCAAGGCGATCGAAGGAGGACATCGCAACACAAGGATCTTCTATGCTATCACTCGGAGACTCATTCGATGATGTTAAGAGATACATGGAACATGTGTGGATCACTACTAGAGGAGATATACCCCATATATCTCCAATGTAATGATGGTACACCTAAATATATATGGCATAACACATCAATGAAGAAAGAATCACCTTGGAGGTAATTATTATTTAATTAAATTGATTATAAACAAAATATTCTGATCTTCTCTCTTGGTTCTAGGTTTCAATTCGTTTTTCATATATCACTGATTAAATTTTGTGGATCATGGCTTTCATCATCTCATAGATCCCAGATTGTTCACTAATTACGATAAAAGAAAATTTTTGCACCATTCTAATCGCACTTCCGTTGTGCCCGAAACCAACAAGTAGTATTAGAGGGGGAATATTTTTGTTTATAATTATTTAATAATCATTGATGATTTTACTATTTATAATTTAGTTTTTCAATTGACGTTTAATCATTCCTTTTAATCTGAATGATGATATCATGTTCTTCCTTTATAGTTTCTCCTAAATCTAATAGAAATGATTAATTTTATCATTAAAAATATATCATGGATCACATATGGAGGTTCCAAGGATTATAGCTATGTAACACCGTAGTACAAGCTGTGTAATCAGAATTACACACCGTGTAGTTGTGTTCAATGCATCAAGAGTAGTTTGGAAATTAATCAAACTATGATCATTAAAGACACACAATGTAGTTAATTCTTACACTATGTGTTATCTAGGACAGACTAGAACACATTCATCAAGACTACATGTCATGTGGACCACTAGACATAGCGTGTAGTCCCTTTTGGGATAGGGTTGGGCAGTGTATCCCGTACACGGCTTAGCTGACTGGTGACCATGTAATACAGAGTCCACATGACATCTGGCCCACTAGAAACACTGTGTACTCTGATAATTCATAAGTACGCCTCACTTGTCAAATCCCTAGGCGTGCACTTCGGATAGATTGTTAATGTAGTACGTGCCGTGAAGATCAGATCTACACACCATGTACTGTTACTAAATTATTTAGAATTAAAACTTTAATATCTACATAATACTCATATTTTCATATCATGTATAAGTTATATTACATTTATTATTCTATGTGCATTAAACCAGGACACGTTATTGAAAATTCATGTAATTCATGTAATCATATGTGAAGTAAACATAAAAAAAGTACGTGATAAGTCATGCATGCTATATGTAAAAAAGAATAAATTTTATACAAGTATAATACATGATTAGTAGATTTGGATGGGTATTCACCGGTTAACTCCAATGTACATTTACAAACAATGTTATTTTTAAATTAATTTTAATTTGTTTAAAATTATAATGGATGATAATCTCATGGAAATTAATAAAATTATTAAGATAAACGGATTTATTAATTGAAGATAATAATTAATCTATTTGATCATGATTTAACTTAAATAAGAATGATTAGAGAATTGAATGCTATTTTTATTAAATGTTTAATTTGTTTTATGCATGTGGATGATCATGAGCTAGACCAAATCATTGTATGTGATTGGTTTCCTTTTAATTTATTATTAAATTAAATTGTTGGCATGTGTTCCTTCTCTCCTAATTAATATGTTGGTCATGTGTGTCCATGTTTTTATTTTATACATTCCCCCTTCTACCCCTCACTTACATGTGAGTAAAAGCATATGTAATGGATGGATCTCCCAAATTAGTGGAGGTAGTTCAAGTTTGGATTTGAGGCAAAACCAATCCAAAGAGATATAAAGGTGGATAGGTGGAAAGTTGTAAACGTGAACCTAATTTGTTCAAGGTGTTTCTACCCTAGGACAACATTTAGTTTATCAACCACTATATATACTAAATATTAGAACTATATTATGATCATACCCTTTATTTTATCTTTTTAAGTTTCATGGTTATTCATTATAGATGTTTTATCATGATCTCATAATTATTAAATTATCAAGAATTCATGATAGATCTAAAATAAATTGTCTTATGCGTAAATATTATCTAATACATGGTTGATCACTTAAGCATATCCTACTTAATATTAACAGGAATGTGAAAAGATAATAATAGGAAATTTATGCATAAAGTTTCAAATACCTTAATAAAATATTTATTCATTATAGACTTTCATTACATTGGTTACAATCAATCCATAATTCAAAGTGCTTGACCAGCCAAAGTTGGGGTGCTTTCAATTAACAGGAAATTATAATTTGAGTTTTTTGGTTGACATTACCTAGTTTACATCAAGGGTTGACTGCCAAACCAGGACATGGTGTAACTAAAAATAAAATGTTGAGGAAATCAAAAATTGAGGATTTTAGGATTGGGGAGTCCACTCAGCAGATCAAGGAGTTGTGAGTTAATGCAGTTGGAATTTAGAATGCCTACCTAGAACCTTTCAAATTGTTTGACTAGCCAATGTTGGGGTAATGTGAAGGTAAATATGGTTCATTAACACTAGAATATCTATGAAACAGGATATTCTGATGCCAATGGAGAGAGTTGTTGGGTTTTGATAAAATAGTGGGGGACTAATGATAGGAAACTATATCTTCTAAATGAACCATTACCAGTTGTGCCTAGAAATGTGGTGATTTATGATGAGTTCTCTGTGTATGAGAAACATCTGAATGATGCTACGAATGTTCATTGCCTCATTCTCTAATTCATTACCAATGATCTCTTAAAGAAACATTAGCAAATGGATGCTTAATACATGATGTCTCACCATCAGGATCTATATTAAGAGAAGGTGAGACCAGAGATGTATGAGATCTTCAATGCTTTGTTCAACACTAAGCTTAGAGAGTCTTCACCAGATGGGCCACATGTAGTCAAGAATAATGGCTAAATTGAGAATCTGGACATCTTAGGGATTAAATTTCAAGATGATTTGCATAAAAATCTCATAATATCATCACTTACCAAGACATTATGTAGTTGTAGTTTGAATTATAATATGAGCAATAATAAGAAGAGTCTATCTAAACTTCTTACATTAATTCATCAAGTGGATAAGGACATGGGTAGTGGAAAACCTATAGTCCTTATGGTGAATAGGAAGATTAAGGACAAGGAAAAGGGGGAAAGACTTACAAATAGTCTAAGGACCCTGAGCACCATCTGACCAAGAAGAAGAAGATCCAAAGGAAGGGTAAGGAAAAGGAGGCAGTATGCTTTTAATGTGGAAATTTAGGCTACTAGAATAGGAGTTTCACCCAGAGGCAAGGGTAAGAAAAATGTGAGTTTGTTATCAAGTGAAATCTTTCCATTTATACACATTGGATATTAGATACAGCTTTTGGTGCTCACATATTTATTCAAATTCAGGAACCAAGTTGATTCATGAAAATTTTCCATAGGAGAGGTGGATCTGCGAGCCACTAAAGGTGCGAGATTGAATGATCTTTACATTGGTGAATACCACCTCACATTTACAATGGGAATGATTTTGGTTTTACATGGCTAGTATTATGTACATTTTTTTAACAAAAACATAATCTATGTTTCAATTCAGGATAAAAAGAGGTTTATTTTCATGTTCGTAAATAAATGTTTCTTCTCTTATAAGGACATCATATTTTATGGTATGGAACATTTAAATTATATATTGTATGTATTAAATTATGAAAACAAGTGTTGTAAATTGATAACTAATCATGTTCACATGACTCATATAACACATAGTTGTGGCATCACCATCTCGGTCATGTAAACAAGAAGAATTTTATAATGATCTATCAAGATGGTTATTTAGACTATTCTAAGATAAAACCTAATGATAGATGTTGTGATTGTTTACAAGGAAAATTGACCAACCCTCCATTTGGTGTAAAGAGTGAATGGGCCATAGAGCTTCTAGGATTGGTATACACTAATGTGTGTGTACCATTTACAATAAAATCTAGAGGTGTATATTCTTACATCATAACTTTTACTGATTACTTGATTAGATATTGATATATTTACATGATGAATTGTAATTCCAAGTCATTTAAGAAATTAAATGAAATGAAGAATGAATTAGAGAATCAGATTGGTAAGAATATAAAGAATATTTGATCAAATTGAGGTCAAGAATATCTTAACTAAGAGTTCATCGACTTTCTATGGTAGTTTGAGATTCTTTCTCAATTAACTCCATATTATACACTATAGTCGAATGGTGTTATTGAAAGGAGGAATCGTACATTTTCGGACATGGTAAGGACAATAATGAGTCATGAAGATCTTCCATTATCCTTTTGGGGATATGCATTACAAATTACAGCATATACATTAAATTCAGTACCAACTAAATTGTAAAACAAAATTACCTTCAAGATATGTAGTGGAAAGAAACTCGTTTTGTCACATACATATGTATGGGGATGTAAGACATCTTGTAAGGATTCCTCACGAAACAAACTAGGACTCTAGGGTACAAAGTGTATCTTTATAGGGAATCCTAAGGAAACAAATGGATAATACCTATACAACCCCTGAGACTAAAATGTAATTTTTTCTATACAATCCATATTTCTTGAGTGGGAGAACATCCTCAAAAAGTTTAGTGGGAGAAAGATTGACTTTTATGAATTTGATTCCCAAGATACACAAGATTTGGAACAGAAACAAGTTTCATAGGTCCCCATGGAGGAAGTTTCTCCTGAAATACAAGTACTGCATAGGATTTTAATGAAGGTAAATGAACCAGAGAGATATGGTTTTATAGTCACTGACGATATTTATTCATTATTGTTATAAAATGATGAGAATATATCCTATAAATAGGTAGTAGAGTGATCAGAAGCTGCAATATGGTTAGAAGCTATGAATTATGAGATGGGTTCCATGTATCATAACCATGTTTGGGTTCTGTTCGATTCACAATTTGATGTAATGAATGTTGGGGGTAAATGGGTATTCAAGAGGAAACTAGAAATGGAAGGTAACGTAAATAACTAAAAATAAAGTCTACTGAATAATGGTTTAAACAGTATCAAGGAATTGACTATGATGAAACCTTTTTTCAAGTTTCTATGTTTAAATCCATCAGAATCATATTTTCCATAGAATATTACCATGTATATGAGATTTGGAAAATGGATTTGAAAACTGACTTCCATAACAAGAACCATCAAGAATATGTCTATATGACACAACAAGAAGGGTTTGTGACACCAGGCGATTCCAAAAGGATTTTAAAGTTGTATAGATCCATTCATGGATTAATGTAAGCATCTAGGTCATGGAAAATTTGATTTGATGAATCCATAAAAGAATTTTCTTTAATTAAAAATGAATGTATGCCATGTGTTTACTAAATTTTTAATGGGAATGTGGTTGTTATCCTGGTAGTATATATTGATGACATGTTACTTATGGGAAATGACATACTAGTCTTACAATATATTAATAAATGGTTGAACAAGTCCTTCTCTATGGAGGACATAGAGGAAGTATCCTACATTATAGGGATCAATATCATTCATGATTGATCCAAGAGGTTTCTTGGAATAAACAGAAGTACATATATTGACCAGATAATAATTAGATTTAGTATGGAACTATCCAAGAGGGGATTTATTCAAGTGTCATGTGGTTTACATATTTCTAAGAAAATGTGTCCCCGAAAACAACTGGAGAAAGATATAATGAGTCAGATCTCATACGCTTTAGGGATATGATCAATCATGTATTCCATGTTATGTACTAGACTTTATGTTTCCTATGCATTGAGCATGGTAGGAAGATATCAAGAAGATCTAGGAGAATAACATTAGACTATTGTTAAGACTATTATTATGTAGCTAGGATGAAATAGGATATGTTCTTGGTGTATGGGGGATATGGGGAGCTTTTCATCAGAGGGTATGAGGATACTAGTTTTTAGACAGATTAGAATGATATATAGTCGCAATTAGGATGTGTTTTCTATCTCAATAAAGGACCTGTGAACTGGAAGATTTCAAAGAATCCAGTTTTAGCTGATTCTAAAGTGGAGTCTGAGTACATAGAGGATTAAGATGAAGCTAAGTAATCCTTCTCAATTTGGAATTTTTTATAGAATATTGATTTGGTACCTAGCCGTAAAGACCCTATCACATTGTATTGTGATAATAATATAGAAGTGGCACTTTCAAAAGGGCCAAGGTCACATTAATGGACAATGAACATAATCTAGAATTATCACCTCTTGAGGGATTTTCATTAGAGGGGTGAAGTTATAGTGAGTGGAATAACCATGGAAGAGATCTTGGTAGACCCCTTGAATAAATGCCTATCTTTGTAGAAGCATCAGTATCATGTGAGAGCTTGCAGACTAAAGGTCGTTAGTAGTTGGATCTAGTGAAAGTGGGAGTCTGTTTGATTTGGTTTCCTAGAGCCAACTTATTCTATACTTTATGATAACTTATATTCATTGTTTTTAATATTAATAAATTCATTATCACATCATGATTTTTTTTTACTTAACAGTTTATGCGATAATGTCCTAAGAGTAACTATCACACTAAAAGGTCATATCGGATCCCTACTATGATGAAACCCCAAAAGTGATATGGCTATATTATTGAATATATTTTCTAAATCCAGATGATATCATATGAGGGACACAAATGATATGGGCTATTAGGGGTGGAGACTCATAGTACTTTGAGGTACCTTCTCATGGTGTATGCTCTTGGTGATATCAAGTATGATATTATGAGAATGAGACCCGATAGTAGGAAATCGACATTTAGAAGTGTCATTGGATGTTCTTGTCTGTGGACGTGTGTATTGATCCTTAGAATATAATTTTATTAATTAATGGATATTATGAGTTACATACTTTGATTTATTGATGAAAACCATGGTGACATATGTTCGTGGTGAGGTAGGATATGTTGGTCACATCATGAGTAATATTGCATTGATGAATAATGAAAGAAAGGATTTTTTCCTTCTATTAACTAATGGAAGTTGATATCTCAATCCCTTTTATGGAAATGATATTTCCTAAATAAATCCATGGCGATTGTGTTCTATAGGAAAGTACTATTTACAAAAAGTCAAACAAAGATATATTGAGCATATAGGTTTATGACACTAGCATGCAACCTACTTGATTAGAGATATTTTGATAAATGGATTATATTACACTGTAAATGTTCATATGAGGTGACATAAAATTGTGGCATTAACTTATTTCTCTGTGGGTTTTTGGTGTGTTTCTAGATGCTAACCTTGGACCTTAAGATGCTCTGCCTAATGCCACTAAGAAAGAGGCCAAAAGGGTCACACAATAAGTGTCTCCAGTATCTCAATTAAATAATTTATTATTTAAAAAGTTTAATAAATATTATTATTATTCATGTTTTAATAATTATTTATGTATTCTTTATCACATTTATTCGATCACTGTTTACTCGAGATAATATATTGTGGGTAGAATAATTAATAAATATCGAGGAGGATTGGCGGACTGAGTTTAATGGTCCAGTGTGAAAATAATTATATTGAATATTATTTGATTAGATAATATTTAATTATAATTGGAATGATAAATGCATGTTAGGAAATAATAATATTTTTCTTGTTATTTGACATAGGGGTTTCTCTAGGATTAATGAAATAATTAAAGGAACATGGTCAAATTATATATTATTAACTAGGTGAAATAAATACTCAGTTATATTATTCACTTATTAGCCATGTGAAGACAATTGTTTTGTGCAAAATGAATTGGAGAAGATATATCAATCCTAGAGAGTTAATACTTCTCGAAGAACACTCTCAGGAATGAGAGATATCCTCCTCCATTGGACCAAGGAGAATTATTTGGATGCGGTTCTCATGGCGATCGAAGGTGGACATCACAAGAAAAAGAATACTCTATTCTAGCACAAGGAGACTCCTTCAGTGTCATCTAGATATATGTGGAACATGTGTGGATCACCACTAGAGGTGATCTACCTTTGATCTCTACAACACAATGATGGTACACCTACAAATCTGTGCCTGAACGCATCAATGAAGAAAGAATCACCTTGAAGATAATTCTTATTTAATTAAAATAATTATAAACAAAATATGTCGATCCCCTCTCTTGGTTCCAGGTTTCTACTCCTTTTTCCTATTTATTTGATTCAATTTTTGTGGATCATGGTGTTCATCACCAGATAGATCCTCGATTTTTCACCGATTACCGCAAAAGCAAACATGGACATTGTTCTAATTGCACATCCACTATTCCTGGAACCTAAATTATGCACATAATGGTGCTCCCGATACTAAGGAACATCAAGTATCTCAACCTTATACAGCTTTCATTTTAGAGGAATGAACATATGAACTTTCTAGTTCTTCAATTCTAGAGGAACAACAGGTTTCTCAGCCTGCTACTGCTCCTAGTGCAGAGGTACAATGACTATATGCACATGCATATGCTTCTATTGTAGAGGAACATATTGATGAAGTTGATTCTAGGGAAATGGTAGGTGGTGAAGGACCAGAGACGTAGAAAAAATAGGAGCACTGTAGTTTTACCGTGTTATAAAAAATCATTAAGAAAAAAGTCAAAGACATCAAATTTGAGGTCGGATAGAATGCACATGGCCAACATGTTAACCCCAACATGGCCATGTTCAGAAATTATGTTGGAATCATCACTCGCCAATGTTTGTCAATTGATGTAGATTCAGGGCACCATGTTGATCCCCGATTAAAAACACTAATGTGGGAAGATATTATGGTAACATTATGATATCATTTCTTTATTTTACTAAAAAATAAAATAATGAAACATTGGAGTACAATTCATCATTAATTTTAGAGTACATTTATAGTAGATTAATCCCAAAATAAGTATGTATTAATGTCTTTTGTAAGGATTCAAAGAGGATTTCACACAATTCTAGAAAGAAATTATCTTAAAGATGTTGATGGGAAAATAAACTCTCACCCACTGGTTATCTATGCACACCTAATGAACTTAGATGAGTGGGATACATTTACTATAAATTGTAGAGATGTGTATTTTATGGTAAATTGTGTCTAGTAATATGTTATTTGAATATATATTTATTCTTCACTTTGATTGAATTTTTTTTATGAAACAACAAGTGAGTGATGGAAGTAAGGAACGAGCAGAAAAACCAGTGTACCCTTACCATAAAGTAAGGTTGAAGTATGCTTTACTTGAAAAAAAATTGGGACTTATTTTAAATATATCATAATACTTTTATTTGATATGAAAAAACTCCATAATTATGTTCCTCTATATATATTTAGATTGATATCTCTAAATCCAAATCCACTTCCATCCCATGACATGTGCTATGGAAGGAGGCACTTGAAGATAAAGACAGGATACTTATAGTACTAAAAACAAAAAATCATGGGTAACATGTGTAAGTATTACATAATAAAAATTTATTTTTATTTAAATCACAATTACATAAAAATGATCACTTATTTTCCTATATTTTATATCTAACATAGTCATCAAAATCAGCAACACCTATACCTGATGAACATGTACTATCGGTGGCCTTGAAGTGGCCAGAACAATATGGATGCATCAGAGTTTTGGATTTTGGGGGGACACCCTGAAGATATTTTAAGGAAAAAAACAAGGGGATAAAATTGAATTAATAAAATAGATTATAGAAATATTATCTACCCTTTAAGAAAAATTCAAATGGTAGAGAGAGATGATGGAAACTTTTATGTGGAGGAAAGAGAAGAAGAAACTCAAGAAGAACCACCACCTGAATATCCCACCCCACCCACCACAAGATATGAAGCTAGCTATTCCCCTCAAAGAGATGTCTTAGTAGAGGTAATTAGTGTTCTAATAAATGTTCTAGTGAAATTTGAATCAGATAGACACTGATATCTTTCCTATACTTATATTCTACAGAGTGATAATGACTATGATTTATATCTATCAACACCCACCCATCGCCTTGTAGTGAGGGCTATAGTGTTCAATATTCAAAACAATATGCTACAAACTAGAAAACTTCCAACATGTCACTTGTGAGTATCGATCATCATAGCCCATGAGATGAGCATAGATCTACATATTCCAATTTATGAGGAAGATATTCATACTGTCAAACAATTTATTGGAACATTCATTGTATGGTTGTCAAAAATTATAAAAAAATATCAATAAAGAGGTATTCATTTCAAATTTACATTTCAAAATAAACCTTTAAAAATTAAGGAAAAAATTTCTAAACCGATTAATGTTATTACGAATGGAAAAAGAGAAGCGGATGAAGTGAAAGACCATCTAAAGGATCGACAAACTGATCAAAAAAATCTACCAAAATCACTATTACCCCACCAGTTCTACATTCACATTTATTTTCGTTGAAGGATCTGGTGGATACAAAGCTAAAATATGGTATCAATCACATTGTTTATTTTTAATAAAATATGTACAGAGAGAAAGATCAAGACTTCGTTGTTGTTGAGATTGCAACTGAAATGCTCGATTATGAATGGCTAAGAGGCTCAGTTGTAAATGTATACATGAGGACTATTTTCATGATTTCATTTTCAAAAATCTGATACACTATGTTAATTATGACTAAATAAATTTCAGATTGTTTGAAGGAGTATATATGAAAATCAATTGAAGGAATTTTCCCAATTTTTTTTTGGACTTGTTAGTTATCACATAGCCTCTATAGAACAAACAGAAATATAACCCAAAAAAGGATGAAATAGTGGAAGGACCAATCAAATCATTTGAATGAAAAAATTTGGATGGAAGAATCTATTTAATACCAATGATACAGGGTTAATACTCTACAATTTAATCATATAAAATATATTTTCATTTCATTCATTATATATTCTTTTTTTTGTTTTTAAGCAGCATTGGATGGTCATTGTGGTAAATTTTGAAACTCTAGAGATTTATTTCATGGATTCAATTCTTCTATTTCAAACAAATCATCCACACATGAGGGTGTTTTTAAATTTTTAATACATTACATCCAACGTTTTGGAACTAGACATCTAGTTTTATAATTTATATTGTCTTTTGATGAGGATTTTATTATGATAAGGAGGTTCATCACTATCCTGAAAAACAAGGAATGAGTCCAGGGTCTATACACAAGAATGAAGAAAAGTACTATGACTAGATAAGTATTAGGGTATATATATTAATATTTCACTACCCAAACATATATCAAAAAAAATTACAAATTATACTCAATATTTCTAGAGTGTCTGAAACAAACTAATGGAAAATATTGGGGTTATTATGTTTGTAAATTAATGGGAGATATCATATTCCATAAACATACCAGCATCCCAAAAGACGTATTTTCGATGATAATTTCTATTTAATTTAAAATATTTATTAATACTTTGGATATTTATATTTTTCTATTACTGCTATGACTGTCGAAAAGACTCATATTCACAAGATGATATAGATGTGTTCAGAAACGAATGGGCAACATGCCTGATGGAAGAGTGTACACAAATAGCATGCAGATGTGACTTCCATAGAAGTAGTGAATTGTTTCATATTTATGTTTAATTTAATTATTTTTAGTTTTACTAACATAAGAATTATTTTGTTATACATTTGGATTCCATAGTTCGATTCGGGGTGGTTCGTTTGAATATACTCATGCTTCTGAGAGATGGACTTCAATGCTGCAACACAAAATTGAATGAGAAGGTAAATGTTTTTTTAATATACTATTTGTTCCTCATAATATTATCTATTTTACAGTACATTAACATAATATAAATTTATTTATTGGCTACTCATACAGAAAATTTCTTTCACATAATTATTCTTCCTCAAAACCTTATAACCCATGCATTGTGGGCATTTATCATTTTACTTCAAATGTAGTATAGGGAACTTAAGGCAAAGTGATAAATGTATATAGTGAAGTGTTTAAATTTTGAGAAAGAAATTAAATGGAAATCATGGTAACACATGGTGTGGCCGGTATGAGTCAAAGTGTCTCTTTTTGTTTAAAATTGGCAATAATTTAAGTAAAAACAACAAGTGACATACTGAAAATCAAAAAAATGCATTTAAATTATTTTTATATTTTATAAAAACAATATATTAATCATCTGTGAGGTTTATTAATTATCTAAAACTTGATACGATGCACGGTGTGGCTGGTATAACTCAAAGTGTCTCTTTTTATTTAAAATTGAAATTAATTTAAATAAAAATAACAAGTGACATACTGAAAACTAAGCAAACACATTCATATTATTTTTATATTTTAGGACAATGATCTATTAGTTATTTATGAAATTTAGGAATCAATATCACCTCAATACAATTAATGGTGTGGTTTGTATAACTCAAAGTGTATCTTTTTGTTTAAAATTGACAATAATTTAAGTAAAAACAACAATTGAGATTATGAAAACTAAGAAATTGAATTTATATTATTTTAAAACATTAGGAAAATGATACATTACTCATTTTGGATGTGTAAGAATTATAAAAACCTCAATATGACACATAGTGTGGCTATAATGATTAAATGTGTTTGTTATTAGTTTAAAATTGACATTTTAGTTCAAAACATGTCACCCACTAAAATCCAAGGAAACGTGCCCCGATTGTATTGATAATTTAGGATAGTGATTCATAAGTAATTTTCAAAATGTATGAATTGGTCTCATGCCAAACTGACGCATGATGCGACTGGTATGACTCAAAATGCATGTTTCGAGTTTGAAAAGACATTTTAGTAAAAAAAACTCTAGTAGCATATTGAAAACCTAGATAACTACTTTGGATTATTTTGATATTTTAGTAAAATGATATATTAGTCATTTTTGATGTGTAGGAATCATGTGAACCTCAATAAAGCACACAGTGTGGCTGGTATAACTCAAACTTTCTCTTTTTCATTAAAGTAGACATTAATTTAAGTAAAAATAACAAGTGACATACAGAAAACTAAGAAAATGCATTCGTATTGTTTTCATACATTAGGTAAACTATCCATGAGTCATTTTTGATGTGTAAGAGTCGACCACACCTCAATCTGATGCACTGTGTGACCGGTATGACTAAAAGTGTTTGTTATCTCTTTAAAATTTTCATTTTAGTTCAAAATGTGTCACTCACTAAAAACCAAGAAAACACACTTTGATTGTCTTGATAATTTGATATAGTAATTCATAAGTCATTTTTGATGTGTATGAAGTGGCCTCACATCAAATCGATGCATGATGTGACTGGTATGACTCAAAATGCATGTTTCTAGCTTGAAATTATATTTTAGTAAAAAACACAACTTGTATACATAACACTAAGAACACAAATTCAGTTTGTTTTGATATTTTAGAAAATGATATATTATTCAGTTTTCACATGTAGGAATCTGTCTCACTTCAATATGATACATGATGGTATAACTCAAAGTGTCTCTTTTTATTTAAAATTGACATTAATTTAAGTGAAAACAAGCTGTGACATATTTAAAATAAAAAAGGCATTTAGATTATTTGGATAATTTAGGAAAATGATACATGAGTCCTTTTTGATGTGTATGAGTCAACCACACCTTAATATGAACATGATATGACCATAATGACTAAAGTTTCCCATTTTCAGTTTAAAATTGACATTTTAGTTCAATATATGTCACTCATTGAAAATCAAGAAAACAAGCTATGATTGTGTTGATAATTTAGAAAAGTGATTCATAAGTCATTTTTGATGTGTATGAAGCAATATCAGGTCAAACTGACGCACGATGCGACCAGTATGACTCAAAATTCATGTTTCTATTTTGAAATGACATTTTAGTAAAAAAACACAACTGGCATACAGAAAACTGAGAAAACACATTCAAATTGTATTTATATGTTATAACAATGACCTGTTATTAATTTTTGACATGTAGGAATCAGCTTCACCTCAATAAGGCACACAGTGTGGCCGGTATAACTCAAAGTGTCTCTTTTTATTTAAAATGGACATAATTTTATGTAGATACAACAAGTAACGTACCAAAAACCGAGAAAATGTGTTCGGGTTATTTTGATATTTTAAGAAAATAATTTATTAGTCATCTGTGACATGTAATGATTATCTACACCTCAATACAATTCATAGTGTGTCTGGTATCACTCAAAGTGTCTCTTTTTATTTAAAACTAACATTAATTTAAGTAAAAACAACAACTGACATACTAAAATCTGAGAAAATGAATTCAAATTGTTTTAATATTTTAGTAAAATGATATATTAGTAATTTTTGACATGTAGAAATATGATACTCCCAAATACGGCACACTGTGTGGCCGGTATCACTCAATGTGTCTCTTTTTAATTTAAATTAACTTTAATTTTTGTAAAAACAGAAAGTAACATACAAAAACTGAGAAAACACATCCAGATTGTTTTGATATTTTATTACAATGGTTTATTAGTCATTTGTGATGTGTAGGAATCAGTCCCACCACAATACAATGCACGATGTGGCTATTATAACTCAAAGTGTCTATTTTTATTTAAAATTGACATTAATTTAAGTAAAAACAATAAGTGACATACTAAAAACAAATAAAATGAATTCGGATTGTTTTGATGTTTTATTACAATAATATATTAGTCAGTTCTGATGTGTTGGTTTCAACCTCACCTCAATACGATTCATGGTGTTGCTGGTATAACTCAAAGTATCTATTTTTATTTAAAATTAACATTAATTTAAGTAAAAACAACAAGTGACATGCTCAAAACTAAGAAAATGCTTTCGGATTATTTTTATATTTTAGTAAAATAATTATTGAGTTATTTGTGGCGTGTATGAGTCAACTGCACCTCAATCTGACACATTATGTTACCGGTATGAATAAAATTGTCCGTTATCTATTTAAAATTGATATTTTAGTTTAAAATGATTCACTCACTGAAATCAAAGAAAACATGTTGCAATTAACATGATAATTTAGGAAAACAATTCATAAATAATTTTTCATGTGTATGAAGCATTCTCACATCAAATTTATGAATTATTTAACTGGTATGACTCAAAATGTGTGTTTCCAGTTTGAAATGACATTTTAGTAAAAAAAATACAACCGGCATACTGAAAACTAAGAAAACACTTTCATATTATTTTGATAATTTAGGATAAATATTCATCAGTAAATTGTGATAGGTAGGAATCATTAACACCTCAATATAATGCATGGTGTGACCAGTATAACTCATAATTTGTCGTTATTTAAAATTCACATTTATTTTAGTAAAAGAACTATTTACATACTAAAAACTGAGCAAACACATTCGGATTGTTTTGATATTTTAAGACAACGATGCATAAATCATTCGTAACATGTAGGAATCAATTCCATCTAAATAAGATGCACAGTGAAACAGGCATAACTCTAAATGTGTCATTTTTATTAAATATTGAAATTTGATTAATGTGTTCTTTAATATTAATGTTTAATTAATTTCATTATAGTATTACTAACATAATATTTGTTTTCATATATAGGTATAATCTTTTACTTGAGTTGAGATGATTTGTTCGACAACATATACCATGGGAAAACATTTTTTGAGAGGGGATCACACACGTAAAAAGATGAAATATTAATGGTTTAGATTATTTGTTGGATAATTGAAAAAAAGTATATAAAACGTTTTGTTTGAAATTTTAATAGTACTGTTTTTTATATACCCTGGGTGGAAATTTTTGTATTTATGATTTCAATTAAATATATATAGCATTGTTTGAAATTATTGCATTTTTTGAAATTATAACATTGTTTGAAATTACAGAGAAATTGTAGGTTTTTGGTGCAGGGTGTGCGGTTATATTAACATCACATGCATACGGATAGACTTTCATTAACGCTAAAAATAGCACAGATAAAGGGGACCCTCCCTTTTGTCATCGTATCATTATTGCAATTAACATTGCTTTTTTAGCATTGTTAAAGGCCATTTTACACACTATGAAAGGCCAAATGTGTAGTGAATGAATACATTTAATATATATATATATATAAATTAGAACAAAACAAATATTGTGTGTGTATATCAATATATATTTCCATATTAAATAATACTCTTAAAAATATATATTTTTTATTATACGTTTTTTATAAAATATCTTATATATTATGAGTAAATGAAAATTTATTTTTATATAAACCATATTTAATAAAATTTATTATATTTATAATAATATAAATATATTAATAAATGATTTTCAATGATATATAAATTTTTTATGAAATATATATTTTATAAGGATTAGAAAAAGGTTTATAAATCCAACGAACTATTTCAAAGTAATAATCACATTTATAAATTTAAACAACAATAAATTTTAAAATAAATATTTGGTGATAAAATTAAAATCCGGTCAAATATTTTTGATAAATTCAAAACTTCTTGAGATAAATTTTTTAATTTGTGAAAATCGGGTATCCTTTTGAAAAAAAGGAATGTCATTTAATTTGAACCCTCGTTTAAATGATACCCATTTCCAAAGCATAGGACCTCACCGAATCTTCCATATCCACTCAAACGCACCATCTATGTTCATGGAGATTGTTGTGGGTGAGCAGCGGAAACCCAGGCCAGAGATGTCGTGGGAGATTATTTACGAAATCCTCCATCGAACGTCCTTCCAAGTAATGTAAACATGTCGTGTTGTTTGTAGAGAATGGACTATGATGATCCGAGATCCCTCCTTTACCCTATTGGGGGTTTTTGTTTAGTACGATATTGATTTTGCAATAGTTGATGGATTCATCTTTCCCACATCCTCCCGTAACAATGATGAATTGTCATTGATATTTGTGCCTAATTCAAGCGATATCCTTGTATTTTCATCATCAGATCTGGGGCTACTATACTACCTTTATTATTCTCATGATGACTTTGTTAATTCTATTCATGACCCTGGGATATGAAATCCCACCTTTAAATAATGGCAGTCCATCCTTTTACCCTACTTTAACATGTTAAAGTCTTCCAATTTTTCTGCCTTGCTGATTATTGAGAAGATCCCATTACAGTATAAAATCATACATGTTGTGCCATCCAATAGTGAACATGTGTCATTCCATGTTTTCAATTCCAATAAATGGGAGTGGAGACATGTGGGGGGAATATCAATATCATACAAGTTCATTTGATTTTGTGCAACTCTACTAGGGGTTTTGATTAGAGGGACCGTTCATTAGCTAATCTGTTGGCTCTTTCATGGGATCATCATCCTGGCCTTTGATGGGTATAGTGAGACCTCTCAAATGAGGATCTTTCCTCCTTCCATGTATCCAGGAGGAAATTTATTGGCTTATAGGAAGATTTTGGAATATCAAGGGATGTTGGGATTCATTGGTACCCAGATGATGAAACCTATATGTGGGGAAGAAGGGAATGTAGTTGAGGTGGAACCCAAACTGATGAAAGAATTACAGGTATTGGAAAATTAATATCACCATGATGGGTGGTGGTATGGAATAAAAGGCATGTAAATGCTGTAAATTTCACCTCATGCACCACACAGGAGCCGCCCCTACCATTGCATGGAAACACCCTCTCAATGGTGTGCCAAGGACATAAGACAATGTTTATCAATTTCACAATGGATCACACAGTCCTCTAGTTGCCTAGACCAAGATGGCGATATCCCATGACAATTATGATATTTCATTCCAATTGGGAGTCATTCCATCTTACAATACAAACCAATCCATATAGGAATAATATACACAATATGAAGGAAGATAGATAAGATGTGATATCATTTTTACACTTCTTTCTTCACCCCATCATCCATGACATCATAGTTTCTATATTTTCTTTCCATCCACCATGAATCGAATCAGATTTTGGTTTTGGTTAATACCCCAAATTTAAAATTTTTTGCTAAATATTTATTTATTTTATGTCAATCATGCTTTTCTATATTCAATGTTAACCTTTATTGGTTTATAGGATTTTTATTTATTTGAATTATTCAATAATTTCATTCACTACTACAAAAATAGTCTTTATCAGCATTCAAAATGGGCTTTAACAGTGCATTAAAGCTTAGTGCTGATAAAGGGTTTCCTATATGAGCGCTAAAAAGGTTCTAATAAAGGGATCCTTTATCAACACTAGAAAATAACTTATAAATGGATCTTTAATCAACGAGTTTTTAGCACAGATAGAGTGATTCTTTATCAGCACTAAAAAACCACTTATAAATGTCATCCCTACTGTAACATGAAATTCTACAGCGGCACACACAAACAAGACCTGAAAAAAAAATCAGCATATCAAACAAGAAGTTCACATAGATAAAATATGAAGTGGTTGTCAATTTGGAATCAAACGATGGGAAAAAAATCCATACCTAATGTGACATACTAATTATTCATTATGATAATCAAAAGGTACCATTAAATACTATCTCCTCCAAATGATATCCTACATTGCCTTAGATAAAATATAGAGAGAGTGTTCAATTTCAAAACCTTAAGAAAAATTTGATTAAGGCATGCATACGAGTTATTCTTCATGTTTTTTTGTGGTTAAGATTCATGTCAAGCTTGGATATGGAATTTATTTATATATTTTGAGTTTATTTTGGGATATGTTTACTTAGGACTTAGATACTTTCCCCTATAGATTTTTCATGGTAGATGGATTTGGGTGATTCTTGGGACACATAAAAAAATGTGTTCTTATGGTTGATGCCTTTATCTTATGGTATGTTTTCTTCTTTTCACACCATTTATAGAATTTATAAATAGTGGGTAGATATATTCTTATTCATTTTCCATCCTAGAATCCTGATTAGTAATCATGTAGTGCTTTTATTGGGGGACACAATTTAGAAGAACACATGTGAGTACACTTTCATGGGGAATCTTCCTATTCATTTTGAACATTTACTGTTTTACATACATAGAAAAAAGATGGGTTGTATGACTCCAAGTAAAAACCATGCAGCTTACATTTTTGAGGGAGTTGTTAGGAAAACGAGTTATTAATGGTTATGAGAAACCATGTGGTATGGATATATAGTTTATCTAATTCATATTGAATGATTGGAACACTGTTAGTTAATAGTTTTTCCAAACTATGCATAAGAGGGTTTCTTATCCCATGGCTCCCAAAAAGTTGGTGAACAGCTTGGAAAACTTCACAACCAGACCAAGAAAGTTGTCGATGATATGGAATAATTTAATGTATTTCAACATATTTCCTCCCATCCCATTCCCGAAACTTAGTCTAAGATCCATTTATATTGAAAATTTATCCAATTTAAATCCTCTATTCATTTTTCATTCCCTTTCGTTATTCTCCCTCTCCCTCTCCTCTTTGCTTTCATCCCTCACCATTAACTCTAGGGATAAAGGTTTATATTTTGGGTGACTGATGAATTATTAATGGGGTTTTATTTTCTAAGCACTAATTAGGACTCTATGAGGCTTTTCTAAGTGTCTTATGTCATAGGTAATGACTTTTGGTCGGTTTTCCGTATGTCAGTTGTTGTTTTCACATAAAATTCTTTCCATTTTAAACAAAAGAGAGACACTTTGAGTGATAATAGTCACACCATGACTCATATTGAGGCGTTTTTGACTTCACACACATCAAAAATGACCCATGGATCATTATCCTAAAGTATCAACACAATCTGAATGCTTTTGGTTGGTTTTCTGTATGTCAGTTGTTTTTTTCATTTAAAATTCTGTCCATTTTAAACAAAAGAGAGACACTTTGAGTGATACCTATCACAACATGCCTTAGCATGAGTCATGGTTGACTCATAAACATCATAATTGAATCATGGATATTTATCTTAAAGTATCAACACAATATGAATGTGTTTGGTCAGTTTTTCGTACGTCAGTTGTTGTTTTCACTTAAAATTATGACCATTTTAAACAAAAAAGAGACACTTTGACTGATACCGATCACACTGTGCCTCATATTAAGGCGTGGTTGACTCATACATGTCAGAAATGACTCATGGGTCATTCTTCTAAAGTATAAACACAATCTAAATGCGTTTGGATAGTTTTCCGTATGTCAGTTGTTGTTCTAACTTAAAATTTTGTCCATTTTAAACAAAAGAGAGTCACTTTGAGTGATACCGGTCACACCATGCCTCAGATTGAGGTGTGGTTGACTTTTACACATCGAAAATTACCCATGGATATTTTTTCTAATGTATCAACGCAATATGAATTATTTTGGTTGGTTTTCCGTATGTCATTTGTTGTTTTCACTTAAAATTATGTCCATTTTAAACAAAAGAGAGACACTTTGAGTGATACTGGCCACACCATCACTCAGATTGAGGTGGGGTTTACTTGTAAATGTCACACATGAAACATGGATCATTTTCTTAAAGTATAAACACAATAAAATTGTGGTTGGTTGGTTTTTTGTATGTCAGTTGTTGTTTTCACTTAAAATTCAATCCATTTTAAACAAAATAGAGACACTTTGAGTGATACCAGTCACATTGTGCCTCGTATTGAGATAGGTTTGACTCGTACATGTCACACATTACCCATGTATAGTTTTTATAATGTATAAACACAATCCAAATGCCTTTGGTCAGTTTTCCGTACGTCAGTTGTTGTTTTCACTTAAAATTTTGTCCATTTTAAACAAAAGAGAGACACTTTGAGTGATATCAGCCACACTGTACCTCAGATTGAGATGGGTTGACTCTTACACATAAAACATGATCCATGGATCGTTATAATAAATATCAACACAATATTAATGCGTTTGGTCAGTTTTCTGTACATCAGTTGTTGTTTTCAATTAAAATTCTATTCATTTTAAAGAAAAGAAAGACACTTTGAGTGATACCGACCACACCATGCCTTGGATTGAGGCAAGGCTAACTCATACACATCAAAAATGACCCATGGATCATTCTCATAAATTATCATTACAATATGAATGTGTTTGTTTGGTTTTCTTCATGTCAGTTTTTGTTTTCACTTAAAATTCTTCCCATTTTAAACAAAAGATAGACACTTTGAGTGATATCGGTCAAACTGTACATCAGATTTGGGGGGGGGGGGTTGACTTTTAAACATCACACATGATCCACGAATCGTTATCCTAAAGTATAAACACAATTCGAATGTGTTTGGTCTATTTTTCGTACACCAGTTGTTGTTTTCACTTAAAATTCGGTCCATTTTAAACAAAAGAGAGTCACTTTGAGTGATACCGGCCACACCCTACCTCAGATTGAGGAGGGGTTGACTCTTACATGTCAAACGTGACCCATGTATCATTTTTCTAAATTATCAACACAATACTAATGCCTTTGGTTGGTTTTCTATACGTTAGTTATTGTTTTCACTTAAAATTATGTCCATTTTAAACAAAAGACAGACACATTGAGTGATACCGGCCACACCGTGCCTCAGATTGAGGTGAGGTTGACTCTTACATATCATAAATGACCCATGTATCATTATCCTATAGTATAAATAAAAATATGTTTGGTTGGTTTCTGTATGTCAGTTGTTCTTTTCACTTAAAATTTTGTCCACTTTAAACAAAAGAAAGACATTTTGAGTGATACCAGTCACACCATGCATCGGATTAAGGCGAGTTTGGATCGTACATGTCAAAAATGACCCATGAATCATTTTCCTAATTTATCAACACAATATGAATGCATTTAGTCCATTTTTGGTACGTGAGTTGTTGTTTTCACTTAAAATTTTGTCTATTCTAAACAAAAGAGAGACACTTTGAGTGATACCAGTCACACCATGCCTTGAATTGAGTCAGGGTTGACTCTTACACGTAGAAAATGACCCATTTATCGTTATAATAAAGTTTAAACACAATATGAATTCTTTTGGTTGGTTTTTCGTACATTCGTTATTGTTTTCACTTAAAATTCTATCCATTTTAAACAAAAGAGAGACACTTTGAGTGATACCGGCCACACCATGCCTCGAATTGAGGCATGATTGACTCTTACTTTTCAAAAATGACCCATGTATCGTTTAACTAAGTTATAAACACAATATTAATGCATTTGATTGGTTTTTCATGTGTCAGTTGTTGTTTTCACTTAAAATTCTAACCATTTTATACAAAAGAGAGACACTTTGAGTGATGTTGGCCACACCGCACCTCAGATTGAGGTAGTGTTGACTTGTACTCTTCTCACATGACCCATGGAAAGTTTTCCTAATGTATCAACAAAATTTTAATGCGTTTGGCTGGTTTTCCGTATGCCATTTGTTGTTTTCACTTATAATTCTATCCATTTTAAACAAAAGAGAGGAAATTTGAGTGATACCAGCCATACCATCCATCGGATTGAGGCGGGTTTGACTCATACATGTCAAAAATTATCCATGGATCGTTGGAATAAACTATAAACACAATATGAATGTGTTTGGATGCTTTTTCGTACGTCAGTTGTTGTTTTCACTTAAAATTCTATCCATTTTAAACAAAAGAGAGCCACTTTGAGTGATACCGGCCACACCGTGCCTCGGATTGATATAGGGTTGACTCATACATGTCAAAAATGACCCATGGATCATTGGACTAAATTATCAACACAATATGAAAGTGTTTGGTCAATTTTCCGTATGTCAGTTTTTGTTTTCTCTTAAAATTCTGTCCATTTTTAACAAAAGAGAGACACTTTGAGTTATACCAGCCCCACCATGCCTCAGATTGAGGCGAGGTTGACTCTTATAGGTCACACCAGACCCATGGATCGTTTTTATAAAGTATCACCACAATAATAATCCATTTGGTCTATTTTTCGTATGTCAATTGTTGTTTACACTTAAAATTATGTTCATTTTAAACAAAAGAGAGACACTTTGAGTGATACCGGCCACACCGTGCCTCAGATTGAGGTGGGGTTGACTTGTAAAAGTCACACATAACCCATGGATCATTGTGATAAATTTAAAACATAGATGTGGGGGGGGAGAACCTATAGTTGAAGGAGGTTACAACAATGTTAAATTTCTTATTATGGACCTCAAAGTCGAATCTCTCTCACCAAGTGAACCATAAAATGAACCATCATATCAAAGAATGATGGTGGGAAGAACATTTATAATTCACATAATATGATGAAAACTTCTATTTCCATATCTATAAATTTCTTCGGGTCTAAAACTTTGCTGCATATAGATTTGAAAAAGAAACAATGTTTGGCTAATGTATGACGAACATTCTTGGGAAAAATGCAACATAAAACTATTGGAATTAAATATTTCTTCAAAACAAGACATTATTGTGATTTCAAACCTTTTAAATTCAAATAATTAATTGAAAAAATGTTCTTTATATTTGATGAATACCCCTATGGAACCTTTATATCATTGAAAAAGATGGAAAACAGATATCTCTCCTCCCTAGAAAGAGTGTAAGCAACTTGGGGAAGAAACATTCGATTTTCACCATTCACAGGAGCCAACTCTTCTCATATTCCCATGTCAACCATGTCCAACCTTACCTTAATTCCATCCTTTGTTTTTTCAGGGGCATTTAGCAATGTTCTGATAACATGGTCATAAACATTCTTTTCCACATTCATCACATCAAGAAAATGTCTGACGTACAGATAATTCAAGTATGATAATTAAAAAAACTGATCACTTTTTCCAACCGATTTTTGTAAGGTTTTTCAAAAATGGTTTACCAAAAATAGTGTTCATATCTTTTACATTCTCAGATAGTTGATCACCTATTAGTGGAGACCGTTTTGTGCGTTGTTCTAAACTTCCATTGAATGATGTCATCCGTGATTGGTACTCATGCCGACAAGGTAGAAATATATGATGTCCAAGAAACAAATAATTCGATGAATGTTTCAACCTAATTGATGTTGTATCTTCTTCACACACGGTACACCCTTGAGTTTCTTTAATTCTATAGCCTGAAAAAAATTTCATAAGCAGGGAAATCATTTATCATCCCATAAAACATCGCTCTCAACGTGAATTATTCACTTTTATAAGAATCATACAACATAACACCTGAATCCCAAAATAACTTCAAATCCTCAATCTAAGGAGCCAAATAAACTTCAATATCATTACCTGGTTGTTTTGGTTTTGATATAATCATAGATAACATGATGATTTTCCATTTCATACATAACTAGGGAGGAAATTTATAATTTACCAAAATAACAGGCCATGTACTACGAGTTCTTGTTTGAAAACCAAAAGGATTCACTCCATCTATAGATAATGCAAGATGAATTTTCTCGGCTCATTTCCAAATTCAGGATGCTCATGATCAATTCTCTTCCATTTATGAGATTTAGTCAGGTGATGTAATTTCCATCTTTATTTCTTTTATCTGCATGCCATGACAATTGTCTTATAGTTTCTTCACTTTCATATAGATGCCTAATCCTTGGAATTATTAGAAAGTACCATAAAACTTTAATAGTAATGGATTTATCATTCTTGTATTGGGAAGAACCACACTTTGGGCATTCTATAAGTTATTTGTTCGCCTTGTAAAACGATATATTGTCTTTCGGGAAGGCATGTATTCTTCCATAAATCATACCCATCGAGCGTAGCATTAGTTTAGCTCCATATATATGTCTTGGGAGCACATTATCTTCTGGGATCATGTCATTCAACAGAGCAAGTAGTTCCATAAAACTGACAACACTCCATTTGTTTCCTACTTTCAATTTATACAACTTCTGTATAGCTGACAATGCTGTATATTTAGTGTAACCGTAATACAATGTAGTCTTTTCACAACTCTTTAACTTCTCAAAAAATTTTGGGAAATCACGGAGTTCATATTCAACTGTCCTAGTCATTTCCTCAATACGATCTTCATCATCATTAACATATGTAATCACATCCTCCATACAGTCTTCTTCATTATCCATATTTGTAATCATTGAGGATCCGTAAAACGTATTTTTATCCCAACCAGTAGCTACATTTGCTTTTTATCTGTGATTATTCCAACATTTATAACTCTGATCTATTCTGTGACAAATAAAATGTTATTCCAACTCATCTAGATTAATTAGTCTAGAATAAAAACAATGTAAACATAGACAAAGGATTTGAGAATTATCCTTTATATGATCCTTTGCAAACTTGATTAACTCTTTCACTCCATTCTCTTACTCTATTGTCAAATGATTAGAATCCATCCAATCTTTATTAATATCCATCATATTTGAATCTCAAATATTATTATTTATGATTCAAATAAAAAATAAAATACTTCCAAATACTATAGAAGAGAACCGATTATAAAATTATAGATTAATAGAGCCTAACCATTTATAATTAATATTTGTAAATCAACAGAACCAGGATAGACACCCTATCAAAATCAACACAATTTCCAACCCCCAATCGGATAGTTCTAGAACCTACCACTCTTGAAGCAAAACATTAAACATCATTTTAAACACCCCTACCAACCAACTCATTCATAATAAAATAATCACATTAAATAGGAAAAAACTAGTGACCAAACTCAAATATAATGAAAACAAGGATACAATTTTGATGATAAAACTAATATAGTAGATACATTTCCAAAAACAAAGGGGTTCACGGGGGAGAAAACTAACCTAGGTTTATCTAAAATTACGATGGAATATCATAAGTTATGTTACCCAAATTAACATAATAAATAGAAAATTGAGGTTAGTGAATATAAATTTTGTCATGATCATCTAAAGGATATACAATAACTCTCCCTCACCTTCCCCAAACTTGTATCCAATATCCACAGACATGCCTTACATACATTATATAAAAAATCACACTACCATACAAAGGGATAAACAACAATCCCTTAGTGTTAAAAAACTCACACATGAGTGAGAAGGACCACATCGACCATCCCTACCCAAAACTAAAACCTCCTCTCAAACCTCTTCTCACTAACTGTCAATACCTTCCATAATATTAATACCTACAATAAATAAATTATTTCCCAAAAGCATGACCTTTAGATTAGAACAATTACCATCCATTTAGGTAAAATAGAAATATGATTCCTTTTTTTCTTATGAATCATTAAATTTTTACAAACACACTAAGTAACTCAAAAAAAATTAATTTTTTCACAGGAATTTGAATTTAAAGAGAGATAAATAATTCCATTGAAAATAATTCAACTGAATATTTTAGTATCAATTGAAAGAGGGTATTGGTTAATAAAGGGATGAGGTCAATAACTAAGGACATAGTCATGCCTAGACACTCAAACCAAACTCACCACATCAAAAAAATTTGTCAACTAAAACATAACCATCCGACTAAATAAAACTACACCTTACTAAAACCAAGAAACACCATGAATCATGGGGAACTCATACTACTGATTCCCCACTAAATCATTTTAGAAATTGATCAACTATAAAGTTATGGTACACCTTGAGATACTCAACCCTAGGGAATAATCCACACCCTACATCTAGAAAATCTCCACACTCCATTTTTCCTCATTCCATTAGGACCACAACTCAAGGCAGCATCGTTTTCCTTTTAAGAAACTTGAAGAAAACAAATATTTATAACTTCATCACAATCCCTCGTCTACAAAAAAATCTCTAACATAAAATCACAAGCTTCCATAGAATATCTAACCTCAAAGATGACTCAAAATTACAAGATTTCATTTATTCATCAACCAACTGTTCTAAAAACTAGAAAATCAATGCACAGATGTGAATCCCAAGGGAAAGCACATTGTATCCAACATGATTTAATTCTATGATATTCTGTATACACTCATACTTCTATATCTAGGGAATAAAAAACTTCCTAAAACCTCTTTTGACTGAACATTATTTTCCTTCCATCATTCCCAAGCACCCCTTAAAAGTAATCCCACTACTAAGGAAACCCATAAATGAGCTATAATATTTTCAAATTCAAAATCATCCTCAACTGTTTCTAGAAAATTCTTTAACTTTAGGACCCAACACCTAGACAATAAACATAAACACCTCCTACTATTGAAATTTGACAACACTCTATCCCATGTCTCTTTCTACTTCCTGTGCACTTTACCATGATAATGTTTCAACATGTATAAGCATCAAAATTAATAAATTTAATCCAAAAAACTAAATAACATACCAACACCAAGGGATAATCTTCCACACTAAAAGAATAATATATAACCAACACTTATAAACTAAAAAACCAATTCATAATCCATTAAAAAATATTATATTCCTATGAAATAATCACCATTATACCCTCCAATAACACAACAACCTCATCACTGCATGCCACCATTCTTAAATCCATCAAAAAATATAACAAACTCTTTTCTCCTTCTCACTACTATCATTTAAAATAGAGTGTTTAGAATAATCTTAATCTTGAAAATAACTTAACAAAACCCTATAATTAATAAACAATTCACTTGGTAAAAATTTTAATCACTTCATGTATTTTTGAAAGAATTTGACCTAAAAATGTACCCAAACACACAACACAACCCAAACCAAACCAAACCAAACTAAAACACCATATTGAATATTAGAATAAGAACAAAAGGAAACATATGAGGATGAGTGTAGAAATCACCAAATATCAAAGATGGGAATCAAAGAATAAACCCTAGTTGAAAAGAATCCCAAACACTTGAAGTAGGGTTCACAGGGAGTAGGGTCCAACAGGGAGGAGGAGAAATAGGGTTCACAGGGAGAAGGATCTGCATAAGGGGTTTGAGGAGGAGGATAAGGAGCAGGGTTCACAGTGTAATAGGGATAGTGGTGGAGTAGGGCTAGTAGCGGCAGAGGTCTGGAAAAGAGAAGAGCGGCGGAGTAGGGTTATTGGCAGAGTAGGGATAGCAGCAGCGAAGGACCGGTAAAGAGAAGATCCAGGGGATGGGAGTTGTTATAGGGGTATTGTTCCACGAGAGCTTTAGGGAGTGATAAACAGAGGGCACTATGCACCGCATTTTATAAAATGGGACTATGGTTTTATCAGTGCCAGAAAAATGCTGATAAAGGCACCCTTTATCAGTGCTAAAATTTTAGCGCTGATAAAGGGTCAATTTATCAGCACTAATCTTTTAGCAGTGATAAAGTATCACTTTATCAGCGCTTTTCTATCTTTAATAAATAATCCATTTATCAGCGCTTTTAATTAGCATTGATAAAGAGTTACCTTTATCAGCGCTTTTTTCTTAGCACTGATAAAAGGTGGAACTTCCCTTGACCGTTTTTGTAGTAGTGATTATGGATTATTTTTTATTCACTACATATCATTTTTTTCAATATTACAAATATTTTTTATTAAAATTTTCTATTGTATATATTTTCTGTTTTTGAGAATTCAATTTTTTTTATTATGCAGTTTGAAAATTTTATGTTTTATGTTTTCAAAACTATACAATATACAATAATCTTGTTGTCTAATTAATTTGATAGTCAATTATTATTTGAAAAAACCTACCACAACATTATCTTTGGCTTTGCGAAAATATAAATAATGGCCTACATTTGTCTTGGAAAATATAACATTTTGTGTACAACTGTTATTGTATTATTTTTAACTCCTCAATTATTTTTTTTTGTTTAAACTTTTCACAGGAAATAAAGAAACATAAAATACCACTAATTCATTCACTACACTAAAAATAGGTTTTCATAATGTCACCCTTTAACAGCACTTAAAAAACGCTCATAAATGGGGTATGTTTTTCAATGATAAGAAAAAGCGTCGATAAAAGGTACTGTTAACAACTCTAAATAAATCTCTGTTAAAAGTACCCCTTTATCAAAGCTTTTTTTAGTGCTCATAATGATACCCTTTTTATCATCATTTTTTAGTGTTGTTAAAGAGACCCCTTTATCAATGATTTTTTTTACTAGCGCTGATAAATGGTATATTTTAAAAAAACCTTAAAATAATCTATGAATATTTAAATATTTAAATATATTTATATTGATATAAATATAATATATATTTTCTAAATATGTTTTAGATTAGTATAAATAGGTATTTACACTTAATATATAAGATATTTAGTGAAAATTGCATATAAAATATTTTAAAAAATATTAATCAATAATTTGCTAATTTTTATCCGGTAATATTTATTTAATAAAAAATTGAAGACACAAAAAATCAAAAAATTAATAAAAGATCTAAAATAATTTCAAAACGTAACAGAAATTTCAAACAATCATAACTTTTGATCCGGGTGTCCGTTTAAGCTCTACCAAATATCAAATCAAATAATGAAATTAGATCTATGCACTAATGAAATAGGAGAACACTTTGTCTCATTTTTTAAGGCCAATAAAGGCCCAAAAGTCCTCCAAAAGTGAGTTTTTAGTCAGGATACCCAAATCTTTTAACATTTGATGGAATTTCAGCCTCGTTTAAGTAGATATTTTTTCCCTTTTTTAGTAGGGAATAAATTTATTCCCAGAGATTACATTAATATTGATATTATGGATTTGATACTTTATCTTTTTTCACAGTGTACTTATAATCCAATATATAAAAATATATACATATTTTATATATATTCACATATAAAAATTTAATTTTATATTTACAAATAAAATATATTTCTCAATATATAAGACTTATCTATAGAAGCACTAATATCCATTTTATTTAAAAAAATATATATGAATATGTATATAGATATATAATGTGTGTGTGTTAGTGTATGTCAGTATTAACAAACTGATATATATTATCTATATATTCTAACATATGTATAAACATATTAAAAAATAATATATGTCAATATATATATATATATATATTCATTTATTTATAATCAGACTTACATATAAACATAATATATATATTTATATCTCTCTAGGAATGTTGTATATATGTATTAATTTTTCTGTTTTTTATACACACATGCACAACAACATATTTTATTAATGTACTTCAAACTAATATTATAAATATATATTAATATACAAACAAATATATGGATAAAAAATATAACTAAATATATATATATATGCATATTAATATAAAAATATATAATTAAATAATTATATATATATATACATATTAATATAAATCTATATTAATATACGAATAAATATTCCAATATAAATATATGTAAATAGATATATCATTAAATGGAGAACAAAACAAGATGGACGAGTAGTAAAGGTGCATGCACGCAAGGTGGAGGTCTCATGTTCGAATCCAACTGGAGGAAGGGGTGTGTAGGCGGGTGCTTAGAGGGCTAGCATTATTAAAGGTTGGGGTGTCCATAACACAGTTAAAGGGGTGGTGGGGGTGTGCATAAGTGTTGCTTCCTAGCACTGTTAATAGGGGTTGGGTCTTTAACCTCCGATTTATAATTTTATTTATTTTTTTTGAATTTTGTCAACGCTTTTTTTGCCCTGATAAAAGGGGCCTTTATTAGTACTTTTTCGTATTAATAAAAGGACCCCCTTTAATATTACCTCAATTATCAATGTTTTTTTCAGTGCTGATCAGGACTTTTTTAGTGTTGATAAAACCCTATTTTTGTAGTAGTGATTATCATACGTAGTAGATTGGTTAAAAAACTCATATTTACTGAAATGGATGATATTTGCATTAGTTATTTTTACATAATCATCCTAAAATTACATGTTTATTTCTAATTTATGAGCATATACTTGTTATTTCCCTATTTTACATAAAAAATAAATAAAATGGAATTTCAAAAAAAATATAAGGTGTGTGTCAATATGATATTCCAAATTTGAGATTGATTATTCACAACATGTTTCAAAATTTAATATGCTTTTATTATAACTTAACAATATATTTACAACAAAAAATTCATATAAATTGTATCCTATTATAACTGACCACATGAAGAAAACTTTGATGGAGTTATCCTTGAGACAAACTAGACTCGCAAATTTGGTTTCGGTGCTAAAAACATATTCATTACTTACGTACTCTGATATTAACTTAATTGAACCAAACATAATCTTCCATAATTACAATATCTATAAAAAATTTTGAGTCACTTAAATACCTAAGTCCATTTATGCTTATAATTTTAGATAGTTAGAGAAAATCTTTCACTTAAAAAATTCACGTCTTTCCCATCCAATGGAAATTTCCCCCCAATATATCCAATTTTACTTATTCTTTAATAAGCCTCAACATCTCCCAAAAAAATTTCTAAACATGAAATTCTACTAAACGTATCATATTTTATATTCTTCAATATAAATCAGGGGTACTGGAAACATAAAAAGGGTAAATGCAAACACTTCGTAAAGGGTATCATACACTATAATCTATCATTGAATAAATAAGGAATTAGTAATATGGTAGGAATAAATCATAAGAAAATAATTCCATATAAATAAATACATGGGCTTGGAATATGTCCTTTGGTAACATAAAAATATAAATGGATTACACTAACCTATTTCCAGATTAATGAATACAAAATATAAGACATCATAAACATAAAAAATTGGGAGGTAGATGAAATATGATTTTGAATAATAACATGATATTTGATGTATTTTTATTATTTTTGAGTATTAAAGGAGTTTTTATCCATGTAGGAGGAAAGTTATTTCCTTTGATGTGACGATTGAGCCGTGTTTTAATTTATGCTTTGGGAACATTTTTTTGACATTGGTATTAGATGATTTCTCGTGAGTATAATGTTTAAGTGTTGGGGAATGGAAAGAGACAATATTTATTATAGTATAACTTTTAATTTCAGTGTTTTTATTCCCACCAAATTTATATTTTATGGTTAACTATTACATTTTATGGTTTTATAAGTATTTTGAGCTTAAAAGCAGAAATGGCCCAATTTTGGATTTTAACTGTTTTAATTTTCCTATGTATTTCAAAAAAAATTATCTAAACTAAATTAAATAGTGAAATTATTTTTTAGGATTACATATATATAGATATTAATTTATGTCAAATTTACAAAAAAAATTAATCCAAATACTTGAGGCCCAAAAGAGACTCACAAGTCAGGCCTAAAAATCTATGCATAGATCTGGATAGTTTGGAACATAAAGCTATATCTAGATAATTTATTGACTAATGGAGATAAAAATCATTATGTATATAGATATCATCCTTAGGAAGAACTTTCATTATTAAAGGTATTCATGATTCCTTCTATTTAAATGTCATAATTGCATGGGAACTCGGTGAATTGAAATATGAATAGTTAGCCAAGAAAAAATAAATATCCAGAGTAAATATCATATAACTATCTCCACATGTTTCCATGGAAGAAAAAATATGGTGTGATAAATATAAATAAATAAATAATAAAAAAAATATAATTCTTCCTTTAAATGTGTCTTACAAGTGTAAACTTTGGAATGAAAATTATGGAGTTAAGATTTTCACCCCTTTCACTGATAAAAATGTATCCCTTTTCCTTTTCAAAGGATATGAAACTTTATTTGGCCATTTTTAGTAGATTTTCATGGTTTTATTTTTCTAAAATATTATTATAAATTTTTATTATATATTATCCTTATTCTTCTTCCTCTCATTCTCTTATTTTAATCTTTTGTATTTCCACTCAGTTATTCTTCATCGTGATATTTTATACTCATGATCATTAGAAACTAACTTGAATAAGTTCTTGTTGGAGAGAGAAAGTATTAAACCCAAGTCATTGATCTATAATTCATAATTTTTCTTATTTTATTAGAGTTATTCTGAAGGGGTTATTTGTGGGTAAGTCACCTTTGTGCCTCCACTTTCCACCCCATGCTTAGATTTCTCTTTTTCAATGTTCTCCCTCAATAGAGGAGGTGGATTTATAGTTTCTAGATGATCATTGAGTTCTCCATATGTTGAAAAAATGGGTAGAAGAGGATGTTCATGCATACAATGTATCATGTTCATTAAGTATATTTAAAGATAATAATGAGGTAATGAAGGTTCACCCTGAGTGTTTTCCGGGGAAGATCTCCTTTCAATCAAATATCATTCATAATATCATCATTCTACATTACATGTTTACTTTTTTTATACTTAATAGATTTAATTTTCAATCCAAAAATTCAAATCCCTTATTTAAATTATTTAGTATTATATTAGTTAGAATATAAATAGTGTGAATAGAAATTTGGTGTTGTGTGGGATTCCTCCTTGAGATCAACCCTCGATGTGAACTATATTGTATGATTAGGTAAATAAACTATTTGATCGGAGATCCATGAAAAATCTCAATTCATTAATGTACATTACAAACTATTTTATATACACAAAAATAATTCCAAACAAAGAAGAAAATAGAACTCCGTATGAGTTATAGAGTGTACAAAAACCGTTTTTTCACATACATGGGTATAGGGTTGCATGGAATTTATTAAGGCCTTCTTAGGAAAAAAAATAGAACTCCAGGTCACAAAGTATTAATTTATATGGTATAATAAGGAAAAAAGGGATGATACCTATACAACCATTTTAGTAATAATTTGACTCTCTTTAGAAAATCCACCATTCTTGAGATGGATCACATCATCAAGAAGGATAGTGGGAGAAATAATGACTTTAGTGTTATTGATGCTCAAGATACACAAGAGTTGGTAAAGTAACAAATTCCATAGGAATTCAATGAAGAAGTAGTTCTTAAATTACATAGGATCACAAAATAGGTAAGAAAACTAGATAGATATGGTTTTATAATCACTAAATATAGTGACTCATTATTGCTAGAAAATGATGAAACTCTCTCCTATAAAGAGTCATTAGAGAGATCAGATGTTGCAAGATGGAAAGAAGCAATGAATTGTGAAATAGATTCCATGTTTCAAAACAAATTTTAGGTTCTATTTAGTCCTACATTTTTTGTAAATCCTAATGGGTGTAAATGGGTATTCAGGAGAAAACATTATATAGAAGGAAAATTAATTACTTATAAAGAAAGGCTAGTGGATAATTTGTTTTAAACAACATCAATTCTTTGAATGAGATGAAACCTTTTCCCCGGGAATTCCCAACTAAATAATACCATTGGGTAGCAGGGTCAATGAGGTCTGGGGAAAAATTGGGGTGGACATCAGGGGATAGGGGAATTTTGGAAGATGAGGGGCCAGCTGGGGTGGGTGGTGGTGGTGTGGTGAATGCTGAAGGCTCAATATGAATGGTAGATAGAGGTGAGTGGATATCTGGAAAACGTTTGGGACGATACACTATTGGTTCATCCAAATATCGAAAAGGGTGGGTAGGGTGGGTGAGGTAATGGTGGTGTATGTAGAAGTAGGGGTAGGAATGGGTGGTACAGGTGTGGGGGTAGATTGTGGCTGAACGAGTGGGTCTGCTGCTGCTGATTCTGGTGGTGATGGTGGATCATGCGGTGCTATATATTTTACTATCGGTTCCCAAAAGTAAATTCCATCCCCCCTCACTAACATCTTTATCTTGAGTAGAATCACAAGATCAATAATATTGATAGGTCCTAACGAGGTAATGGGAAGTGCAGTGCGCTTGGCTAGCGGTTGTTCTTCAAAGGCTTAGGATGAGTTGTAGGAGGAGGAGGATGGTTGGGGCCTTTTGATTAGGATAAAAAGTCAGGGGAGGGTTGCATGCGGGTTTTACTATGGAGAGAAAGGAGAGGGGTGCAGTTTGGTGTGAGCTAGTCATTAGAGAGAGGGAGGCGCACAGGTGTGTAGGTTGAGAGGGGATAGGGGGTGAGGGCTTGTGGGTTTGGTTAATGGATAAGGGAGAGAGGGAGGGTTAATTTTTGGGGGGAATAAGTGAGAGCACAATATATAGAGGATAAGGAGAGGGAGGTGAGGCATCCGGTATTTTGAAAGGTGTGGGTCATGAACCTAGGGTTCATGACCAACTGTTTTTAAAAACAAACCTGACATCGTACACGAAGTGCACTGGTGGTTCACATCATGTACTGGTAAATTAAATAGATTTTTAGGGAAAAGGGTACACATCGTGAACAACTGGTACATGACATGTACTGAACTAATTTATCCCATTTTTTGTTCACTCCTTTACTTCTACTCCTGGCTAATCTTAAACACTCCTATGATGATCCTAATCCATCCTAGTATAATACTTCCTACCCAACGTTGCCTACCAGTCAATTCTTCCATTTACATTGAGATCTTGACATCATTGAATATTAAGTGAACTTGAGGCCGATGAGACAACCTTCCTAGAAGGGTTCTTGGAAAATCTGCAGTCTCTTACCATTCAATTTATATGGTTTCCCACCATCTCTTTGGATTTTTATGGTGCCATAAGGAAAGACTTGAGTGACATTGAATGGGCCTGACCATCCAGACATCAGCTTACCTGAGAATTGTTTCAATCTCAAGTAGAATAACATAAAAATATTCATTGGTGAATGGGTATATCTTTCAATATGCTGATCATGCCATTTTTTCACCTTTCCTTGTAGATTCTTGCATTTTCATATGCATCTCTTCTAATCTCTTCTACAGTAGTCAATTACAGCATCCTAGTGTTGAGTCAATAAGGGTTCCTTATGACTTTTCCATTATTAATAAGGTTTCCTTATGACTTTTCCATTATTCTATTTTTAACAACACAAGCACTTCATCTTAAGGAGAAATATTCTTTCCCTAAGGATTATCTTAATAAGGAAAATTATCTCCAAGGAAATTTTATCCTTACCTTATTTTCATTATCCATTTTATAATATTTCTAAATATAACTCATTTTATTACTATGTAAAAATTTGGTTCCATATCTAAATTCTCATAATCCTATAATTCCATGGATATAGAGTATTTTGTTTTCAGACCCCAAATTCTCTAAAATTCAGACATTAAATTCTCTAAAATTCAAACTTGGAATTCACTGAAATTTGGACTCCAAATTACTCAGAATTAAGATTCAAAATTCATTCGAATTAAGACTCCGAATTTCTTAAAAATCAGACTCTGAATTCCACAGAATTCAGACATTGAATTTCTCATAATTTAGACTCCGAATTCCTCAGAATTCAGAATCCGAATACATTAGAATTTATATTCTGAATTCATTGGAATTCAGACACCAAAATCATTAGATTTAAAATTACGAATTTTATGGAAAACATAATATGAATTTCCATGTCTTATAGACTCTTATTTTTTATTATATTATTAATTATATTTTTCCTTGGACTTCAAAAAATAGATTTTTGTAAAGTAACATCATTTTCCTTACACAGGTTATAAAATGATGTCGTACAATCTCTTTCTAATTAACCGTTTATTGAGTGAGACGTGTATAGGCCCATTTGAGATTCACGGAAAAATATGACTGTTGGAGGAGGGAGACGACCTTTGGAGAAGTTCCTATCAATAGGATCTCCTTCGAATGAGCTCAAGACAGTTCCATATTTCTAGAGATTTAATTATGCAGAAGTGATTTCTAGAGAGAGATACTCTCATGCTTTCTGTGTACTGAACATCTTGTTCAACTTTCTTAATGAGACTCCAGTTTTTTCTGAGTATAATCGAGGGCTTACGGGGATAGGAAGACTGAGGTTCCGACTACCTTAATGTTTGATAACTTCTTGGGATATAAAGAAAAAGGTGGTGACTACATTAAATTTTGAGGGCTTATGGAGATAGCAAGATAGATTCCAATATTCATATCGATCGATTACCCTGGTGTGGATAAGATAGACTTTCTTGAAAGTATAAATCAAGGTACCTTTATCCAAGGTTGTTGGATACCCTTCTCTTTGGGTTTAAAGATTTCATACTTGTTACTTATTTTGTTACAAGTTTATTTTTTCTAAATTTTGATAAAGTAAGAAAGTATAAACTTTTATACTTTCTTATCACTTTTATATACTCTAATAAGTAAGATTCTATACACTTTAAGGTAGAATATTTTCCTTGTAAACTATACTTAATTTTCATTTCCGGAACCATATTCATGGAACCTAGCAAGTTTGTTCAATAGATCTAAAATAGGTCTTGTGAATTTATCTTGTTTAACGTTGTTAAAAACAGTTTTTCTTAAGGATAAAATCTAATGTTTTTAATCATAAAATTCACCCACCCTCTTGTAATTGATCATCTACATCATTATTTCGATCTGAAAATTGGTATTAGAGCAGGTATCAAAAATAATTATATTCACATATAAGTTTCCTTGCTCAACTTTTCATTGTTCTAAATTTTTCTTTCTTAACTTTTCTTTCTTAAGTATTTCTTAGAGATTTTTTTCTTTGTTTACGAACCTTTTATATTAACCAATTTTTTGGAAAGATATTTTATTATAGAATGACGGGAATGAATTTCAGTTTTGTTAACAATATAAATCATACTAGACCACCTATATTTGATAGTAATGGTTATGAGTATTGGAGAGATTATATGAAGAATTTTTTCATTAATATTGGAGTGGACAACATTTTCATGCTTACTGGGGATTAAAAAATTCCTGAAAAGGTAGTCAAAACATTCACCAGTTAAGAAAATTCATAATATCAATTAAATTACAAGTGATGTAATACTTTGTTGTGTTCTATGACCAGGAATATATATAGTCAAATTACTTCTTATGAAGCAGCTAACTGCATTTGGAAGAAACTTGAATTTACACATTTTGGTAATTCAAAAGTTATAGAGACTAGAAGATCTATGTTGAGAGAAAAATATAATGGATTTCTATTTTCTTATGGAGAACCAGTACGTAAGGTTCACCAAAGATTTATGAATATTTTCAAAAGTTTACAATCTATGGGAGATAAATGTCTTGATAATGATGCTCTTCTGGACAAGATTATTGATATTATGCCTAATGAGTGGAAATCAAAGAGAACAACTATTTATGATAAAAATAAAGTATCTCAAATCACTCTTTATGATATTTTTAGAACTCTTATTCAACATGAGACAAGAATGAAAAGATATTTTGTTATGGATAATAAGAAGAATGGAAATGGCGGTGTAGCCTTTACTACTACTAAATCTAAGACCCCAGAAAGGGTTATAATATCCAAGTAGAAGAAAGTTAATATTTTATATGAATCTAGTGAAAGTGAACATTATTAGAATGAGCTAGATAATCATGATCAAGGTAAAAAAAGATTGTTGGAAAGAAATAATTTCATTATAGATATAAGAATAATGAAAGAAAAGACAAGAAAGAATCAGAAGTCACTTTCTATGAATGAAAAAGATCAGGGCATATAAGGCTAGATTTTCCTATGATTAAGAAAAAGTATATAAAGGAAAAATAATTCTGAAATAAATAGAAAGAAATACTATGAGGCTAAATATAATAATGTTTTGAAAGCCAATGACACCTGGAGTACCAGTGGTGGTGACTCTTCAGATGAATCCTCAGAGTATGAATCTTCTGAACAGAAGAATATTGGTTTACTATCCAGACTACCCATTAAAAATCATTGTATAATGGCCAAGTTACTCAATGATGAATCCATAACTAATGTATCATTGAATAAAAACTATACTTATGATAAATAATATGAGTCTTAATATGAATAATCTTCTTCTGATGAAGATAATACTTTACCTTCTTATGAAGAAGTGTATAGGTTTTCTAAAATTCCTAAGAATGAAAATTCTAATCTCAAGAAAAATATTGATAAGGAAAATTATAGATTATCTATTTTAACTAAAGAAGTTTTATATATTTTTAATGATCTTAATAAGAAAACATCGGACTCTAAATGTATTTCAAAAAACCTTGGGGAAGTTAATTCGAAAAAAGATAAACTTTCTATGGATCTTGAAATTGTAATTTCTAAGAAAAATATTTTAGAGGCTTACTATAGTGCTAAAACTAATGTTTTTTAGGATAAAAACTTGTTTATTAAACTAAAGTCTAAAATATTTTTCTTAAGTAAATTCTAGTCAAAATTTACCTCTGGTAAGGAAACTTTTGACTAGATGTATTCCCAAATATGTCCTTTAAGGAATAATTTTGGATTTGTTTATACAAATTCAAAACCTGTTTTGAGTAATAACTATTTTTTTTCCACAAAGTGCTCTATTTTGTACTAAATTTCAGTATGGTGGACATTGGGAGGAAAATTTTCCTTTAAAAAAACTTAGTCATTAGGTTTTAATAAATCTTACTTTTCTAATAAAATGTGGATTCATAAAATTTTGCTTTCTGAAATTGCTGGATCCAAGAATGTTGGGATTCTAAAATTCTAACTCTTTTATTTTCAGAAAAACAAAGAATGTACCAACATTAATTCATGGTACATGGATAGTGTATGTTTCCAGCATATTAATGGTACGAAAAACTTATTTTAAAAGATTATCAAGATGAAAATAGGAAAAGGAACATTCAGAGATAATGCTCAGGGAGAAATTATTGGTATAGGTAACATTTTTATTCTTGGAAAAACTTTAATTTAAAATGTTTTATTTGTTAAGGGTCTTAATAAAAACCTCATTAACATAATTCAATTATGTGATGAAGGTTACCTTGTGAAATTGAAGAATGAAAAGTGATAAGTACACAATTACAAGGAAGAGTTTATTTTTTTCTACCCATACGCAAGAGAATGTATACACACTAAACATAGAAGACATTAGGAGCCAAGATATACCTTGCCTTAGTGAAACGGAAGATCAATCTTGGTTATGGAATATAAGGTTTTAAAACTGTAACCTTAGGAACCTATGAAAACTCTCAAATAAAATACTTGTTAAGGATCTACTGAATCTTATATTTGATTCTTTAAAAGTTTGTGATCCTTTTCAATTTTGAAAGAAACATAAATCATGTTTTAAATAAATCAGTGAAGTCTCAACTTATAATGCATTATAGTTAGTGCATATGGATCTTTATGGTCTAACACAAACTTAAAGTATTGGAGGAAAATATTTTTTATTTCTCTTAGTTGGTTATTACACTAGATTTACATGGGTCTATTTTCTATCAACGAAATATGAAGATTTTTCTTATTTCCAAATTTTTAGAGCCCACGTTAAGAATTAGAAAAATTTCCATTGATAACTATTCATAGTTATCATGGAGGATAATTTAAAAATTCAGATTTTGGAACTTTTTGTGGTAGAAAAGTCATTACTCATAACTTCTCACCTCCAAGAACTTTTCAACAGAATGGTGTTGTTGGAAGAAGAAATAAAATTCCTCATGAAATAACTAGAACCATGTTGAGTGAATAATCTATAGATAAACATTTTTATGCTGAATCTGTAAGTACTTCTTGCTATACTATAAATTGAGTTATGATTAAACCTTTTCTTAACAAAACCCCTTACAAATTTTGGAATGGAAGAAAACCTAGACTTTCCAATGTCAAAGTATTTGGTTGAAATGTATTCATTCTGAATGCTAAATATAATTTACCTAAATTCGCACCCAAATCTAATGAAGGAATTTTCCTAGGATACCCCACATCATCTAAGGATTATATAGTTTGTACTAAAAATAATTGTACTGTTGAAGAAAAAATGCATGTTAAATTTGATGAAACTAATCCTTTTGTTTTTAGACAACCTCAAACTACATCTTTAGAAGAGTTTTAGAAAACTGATTTTCAACACTTGAGAGAAGATCATTATGATAATGAAAATGTTCAATAAAATATTTCTAAAGAATTTTCCCTAGAATGTTTCCTACCATATATTGATGAAAATTTATTACAAAATCCATATCATTCCTTGCTTAAAAATCATCCAAGTGATAGTATCATTGGTGATGTATATCAACCGGTAAGGACTAGAAGTTCCTTAAGAAATTAAGTATAACATCTAGAATTATTTTTCCAATTAGAACCAGAAATAACTAATGGAGATTTAGGTTTTTATGATTGGATTAAACCCATGAAAGATGAGCTAAATGGATTTTAAAGGAAAAAAGTATGGACCTAGGTTGAAAGGCCTAAGGGAAAATCTATTACTGGAGTAAAATGGGTCTTCAAAAATAAGTGTGATTAAAATAGAATCATTTTGAGTAATAAATATATATTAGTTGATAAAGTATATAATCCATAAGAAGTAATATACTATGAAGAAACCTATTCTCCAATAGAAAGACTTGAATCTATTCACATTTTACTTTCCTTTACAGCATTCATTAATTTCAAAAAAATTCAAATAGATGTAAAATGTGATTTCATTAATGGATATGTTCAAGAGGATGTTTATGTTAAACAACCTCATAGTGTTGAAGACACAAAACATCCTGAACATGTTTTAAAACTTACCAAAGCTTTATATGGACTTAAACAATCCTCTAAATCCTTTTATGATAGACTTACATGTTTTTGGATACAAAACAATTATGTTAAGAGAACTGCTAATCCAACTCCTTTTATAGATAAAGATAAGAAAAAAAAATTAATTTTTCAAATTTATGTTGATGTCATTATATTTGGTTCAACTCAGCAATCTTTAACTAATTAGTTTTTGAATCTAATGAAATCTGAGTTTGAAACGAGTATAATAGGTGAGTAGAAATTCTTCCTAGGTTTTCAAATTTCTTAAAAACTAGAAGGAACTTATATATCACATCATAATTATGTTAAATATCTTATAAAAATGTATGGATAGGAAAACACAAAAAGTATAAGTACTCCAATTGGTAACTCAAATTCCTTATATCTTGTTGAATCTAGGAAACCAGTAGATCAAACATCATTTAGAGGTATGATAGGAAGTTTATTATACTTGATAGATAGTCATCCAGACATAATGTTTTCATTATGCTTATGTGAATGATATCAATACAATCCTAAGGAATCTCATTTAAAATCAGTGAAAATAATTTTTCATTATTTAAAGGGAACCATGGATTTGAGACCCTTTTATACTTCTAGAAATGATTTTGGTTTAAAAAGTTTTTCAGATGCTGAATTTGGTCGGTGTAGAATAGATAGGAAAATTACATTATAACTTTTAATTTAATAAGAGATTCATTAGTTTATTGGTCATGCCAAAATCAACAATCAGTGGCAGTTTCCACTGCTGAAGCTGAATATGTAGCAGCTGGAAGTTGTTGTGCTCAAGTGTTATGGATGGAACAGACACTCACAAACTATGGCATGAGTTTTACCAAAACACAGATATTGTGTAATAACACTAGTTCCATTTCCCTAATAAAAATCCTTGAACATCACTTTCATGAAAAACACATAGATACTAGGCATCACTTTCTTATAGATCACACACTAAAATAAGATATCATTATTCAATTTATCGGAATACAAGAACAACTTGCAAATATTTCACAAAATCATTATCATCCAATAGATTTGAATACATTAAACAAATTTTAGGAATGATAACTGTAAGGTAATCTTCCATATTGACTTTTTGTTGAAATATATCCCCTTACATTAAGCAACACCTTTTTAAAAGGGGAGTACATTTTCTTTGTAGTTAATTTTTTTTCGTAGCTAAATTTTTTTCGTTGTTAAATTTTTTTCATAGTTAAATTTTTTGTAGTTAAATTTTTCATAGTCAAAATTTTTCCATACTCTAAAATTTTTCTTAATCAAAAATTTTCATAGTCTAAAAATTTCAAATATAAAAAAATCATTTATTTAATGAAATTTTCCGTAATATAAAGTTATTCAAGTAGAATATTCTTTATTAATGACAATTTTCCAAGAAATATAGAAGGTACATTTCCTTACATAAATTTTCGTAATCAAATGTTTCTTGTTGGTATTTTCCTCTTGTTTTAATTTTTTTTCAGATTTACTATCCTTAAATCTAATGTTTTATCTTAAAACCCTCAAAATATTGGAATCATTAAAATCCCTCTTCAGCTTTCATATCAACCATCATATTATATCGATCTGGTTTCAATAGTTGGATCAGTCAGGGAATATGAACCATCACCTAATCATCTTTATAAATACCCCCTAATGGTTGTACCATATCATTTTTCAAGATCCTGGGTGCTGAAGCTCTATCTCTCTACTTAAGCGTCGTTCCGTATTTCTGATCTTCTCAACTCCGAATGTCTTTGGAAGAATCCCGGAAGAAGAAAATTTCATTAACTAAGTAAATTTATGAATGGAAAATCTACATAAATATTTTAGTTGATCAGAAGTTCTTTGCAATGTATGATTCACTCATTTCAAATAATATCAAGTTGAATGGATGAGAAAGCCTATGCGTTGCAAAACTGAAAGGATGTGATCCAGTTTATCCATAGTTTCTTATTGAATTCTTTGAATCTGTATATTTTCTTAATGAAGGTAGGAGCTAAAAGTTCTCATTCATAAGTTATGGAAAAACTTAATCTCTTTGATACAACTAGTTATCTAGTATCATTGTAATATCATACGAAAGAGAAGCCATTTTCTTCACCCATAAACTACCTAATCAGGTATTAATTTTTTGATAAAGAAAAAGCTATAGAGTGCCTCAGACTCAAAAGAGTGAAAAATCCAAAGATCAACCATCTATCTTATAAAATCATAATGATAGCTTTATGAGTTCATGGATTTATCATTCCAATAAAAGGAGACAATGACTCCTTAAAGAAAAGTGAAATCTATGTTTTGGATTTTCTTGATCAACCAGAGAATGATAAACTCAATGGAGTATATCTTTTTGATGATTGAAAATATCAAAAATGGTACTCTCAAATCGTAGATCATTATGTATCTAGAAATCTTATCCAATATCATTGACTTATTCCTAGAATCATTCAAAATCCCTTGTAGTTCAAATCCTAGATCTTTCAAAGTCATGTTCTTAGTGATGATACTTTGAGAAGGATGATGGTTGGTTTCAATGACAAATATGGAATGTTTAATGACTTGTCCAAAAGTGATATTGAATTCTTATCCAAAAAGAAATAAGTAGTTGAGAATTCCATGAAGGGTGGTAAGAAGAGAAAGCTAAAGGAACAAGAAGAAAAAGAAAAAATCCTATAGTTCAGGAATTCCAATCATCACCTCCAAAATCTAAGAATCAAAAGACCTAACCAGATGAATTTTTTGCTAAGTAGAGAGAAGATAAGAAGAAAAAGAAGGAAGGAGAGAATATCTTTGTCTTGGATCCTGCTGAGGAAAAATCATTAAAGATTAAGGCTGGTGAGGAATTTGGGAAGAAAGAAAAAGAAAAGAATAAAAAGAAGAAAATATCTAAATTTGATATTTTTCAATCTCTTATCAAGGCTACTGACAAAGCTTCTAAGAAAATTCAGGTACCAAAAAATTTTCTCCCAGAAACAGTACTAATAAAGACTTCAGGAAAGAAGATATTCATTCTAGAACCTAATGAAGAAAAAGAGATTGTGCAGGAAGAGGAAGTTGAAGGAGAAGAAGAGGAAGGAAGTGAATATACAGATGATATGATAAGGAAATTTGAGCCATATCATGAGAAGGAGGGTCCTTTTGAGAAATTATCAATCAGAACTTCCCAGGATGAATATTTTAAACTTTCTACCCCAGGAAAAGGTGATGAAGGTTAGGAAGAAGTTAACAAACTTTCAAAATAAGAGAGCAGAAAATATGATTTTGTTCAACTAGATGACCTAGTGGAAGATGCTGAAAAATAAAATGTTGAAGAAGATAAGATAGTCCAACTATTAGATAGTGAACATGAATCGCCAAAGGCTTCTAAGATCATTCCAAGAGCTGATAAAGGAAATAAGGTGGTATATGATACACCTCAGAAGGATGAGGTGGCTAATAAAGATATTGGCGGATCTTCTGAAAGAAAGTATGTTGAGGTAGAGAGAGAATCCTCACCAACAAGAGAATGTGATTGAGAATCATTTTCTATGGGACATGATTTTGTGGTTCAATATCTGAAGAAATTGTTTGATAAAATTACCTTGTTTCTGAGTATTGACTCGAGGTGTCAGATGATTCAACATTCATTTAACCAGAAATCTAATTATTTCCATGATTATAGATAAATTCGTCAGGCTTGAGGCTAATTTTAAATCCTTCTATATCGGGTATGATGCACAGAGGAGTTCATTAATGGAAATTACTAAGTGGTATAAGAATACAATTGAAGACTTGAGAATCTTGGATGACTTTCAAGATAATGTAAAGGATGCTTTTGTTACAGAATATATCAAGATAAAAGATCTTACTACAAGTTTTAATGAGAAGCTCAGCCTAGAAAAAACAGTTTGGAAGTAGGAGCACAAAGATCTTAATGGGAAACTTAATTTAGATTCTTTGAATCTAAAAAGGAAAATAGATCTTAGAATTGATTTAGAAGAAATTCTCAGTAAGAATGAAGATCTTTTGAAGATTCGGGCAGAAATTCTTAAGGATCGAGAAGAAAAAGTCAAATCTCTAGAGAATAAAAATGATGATTAGGATCAGTTTCTCAAACGTTTTGTAGAGGATCATAAGGAGCTTAAAAATCTATATTCCATTATCAATAGGATTATGCCAAAGGAAAAAATAAGGATGATATTTTTCCTTAAATCTAATCTTTTGTTGTATTACCTTCCTTGTACAAATTTTTCCAATCATAATGAATTTTTTTTTTGTTCTTTATATGTTTTGTTTTATAGTATTAATATGGTAGGTATAATATTTTTTTTCCATTCTCTCAATTCCATTTTGTAAATCACAAAGTGGGAGAAAGTAATGATAAAAATAATACTAAGTAAAGAAGATAATTCCCTAAGTAAGGGGAAGTTTTATCTAAAAATATTTCCTTATGCAGGAAACAAAAAAAATAACTTTAAGGATTTCAAGAATGTGATCCTTAGGGTTTTAAAAAACTATGGTGGAATTAGTCTTATTCACCATGATCCATAAGTAAAGGGAGATATTTTTTTTAAAATTCATAAATCAAATTTCTAAGTTCTTATATTCTTTTTCTTAAGGATGTTTGTGCTTTCCAAAAATGGGGATATTTTTGAGTCAATAAGGGTTCCTTATGTCTTTTCCCTTCACAATAAGGGTTCCCTATGACTTTTCCATTCTTCTATGTTTTAAAAATCATAAACACTTCATATTAAGAGAAAATATTTTTTCCCCCAAGGGTTATCTTAATAAGGAAAATTTTTCTTCTCCAACGAAATTTCATCCTTACCTTTGTTTTCATTATTAATTTTATATCCATTCTAAGTAAATTTTAACCTTACCGTTGCTTTCATTGTTAATTTTATAATCTTTATAAATCTTAATCATTTTATTACTAAGTTAAAATTTGGTTTCATATATAAATCCTCATAATCTTATAATTCCTTGGATATAGATTATTCTATTTTCAGACTCTGAATTCTCTAAAATTCAGACTACAAATTCTCTAAAATTCAGACTCTGAATTCTCTGAAATTCAGACTCCAAATTCACTGAAATTCTCACTCCAAATTCTCTGGAATTCAGACTCCAAATTCTCTAAAATTCAGACTATGAATTCCTTAGAATTCAGATTCCAAATTCTTATGAATTCAGACTCCAAATTCCTTGTAATTTAGACTCTGAATTCCTTAGAATTTGAACTCTGGATTCCTTAGAATTCAGACTCTAAATTCTTTAGAATTCAGACTCTAAATTCCTCATAATTCAGACTCCAAATTACTTAGAATTCAGACTCCGAATTCCTCAAAATTTAGACTCTGAATACCTCTGAATTCATATTCTGAATTCATTGGAATTCAGATTCTGAATTCATAGGAATTCAGACACCTGAATCTTAAGATTTTAGATTCCTAATTCCTTGGAAAACAGAATTCTAATGTCCATGTCTTATAGACTCTGAATTTTTTTTATTATATTTCAAATTCTATTTTTCCTTATACTTTGAAAAATAAATTTGGTTAAGTAACTTTATTTTCCATACACTTTTTATAAAATGATTTCATACAATATATTTCTAATTAACTGTTATTTGAGTGACATGTGTATAGGTCCCTTCGAGATTCAAAGAAAAATTTGACCATTGTAGGAGGGAGATGACCATTAGATAAGTACCTATAAATAATATCTTATTTGAATGATCTCAAAAAAGTTCCATCACTCTACATATTGCATGCTTCTAAAGTGATTTATAGAGAGAGAAACTCTCATGCTTTGGGTATACTGAACATATTGATCATCTTGCTTTGTGTGACTCCGATTGTTGCTGAGTAAAATTGAGGGATTCCTGGGATATAAAGATAGTGGTATCGACTAACTTAATGTTCAAGGACTTCTGGGGATAGGAAGACATTGGTTTTGACTATCATAAAGTTCAATGGATTTTCAGGATAGCAAGATAGATTCTGATATTCCAATCAAGGGCTTACCTTGGGTTAGGTAAGACAAACTTTATTGAAAGAATAAATCAAGGGACCTTTATCCAAAATTGTTGTATACCCTTCTCTTGGGGTTAAAATATTTCATACCTGTTACTTGTTTTGTTTCAAGTTTATTTCTGTTGTCTTTTGATAAAGGAAGAAAGTATAACCTTCTTATACTTTCTTATCACTTTTATATACACTGATAAGTAAGATTATGTATGCTTTAAGGTATAATATTTTCCTTGTAAACTTTCCTTAATTTTCATTTTTGGACCATATTTCCCGAACCTAACATGTTTTTCCAATAGAACTAAAAGTAGTATTTTGAATTTACCTTATTTAACATTATTAAACATAGTTTTTCTTAAGGTTAAATACAAAAGTTTTTTAAACTAACAATTCAGCCCCCCCCCCTTTTAATTAAGAATCTACATCATTATTTCGATCCTACACCTAGCTTCTCTAGCCTTCTCAGAATCCAGTGAAAATTTCTTGATCTCCAAAAATGACTGATGCTCCAACTCAACTGGGGAATTACATGGTTTCCATTAAACCAATATAAACATTGTGGTTCCTATTGGTGTCTTGTAGCTAGTTTGGTATACCCATAATGCATCATCTGGTTAGAGGATCCAATCACTTTAATTTTTATTCACTGTATTTTCAAAAAACTTCTTAACCTCCATGTTTGATAGTTCTCTTTTCCCACTTGTTTGTTGGTGGCAGGGAGTTCCCATATTGTATCTGATTCCAAAACTTTCTATCTTTCCTCTCACAACTCGATTTGTGAAGTGTGTTCATCGATCCCAAATGATTAATCTCATAAATACAAATCATGAAAACACATTCTTCCATATAAATTTCATGACAACCATCACTGTGTCATGTGCAGTAGATTCATATTCATCCCATTTTAAAATGTAGTCAATACTAACCGATATATAGGTTTTTCCATGTGATGTGGGAAATGGTCCCATGAATTAGATGCCCCAAACACCAAATATTTCAACTTACATGATGGGATTTTGTGGAATATCATTCCTCTTGCTTATATTTATAGTCAACTAGAATCTATCACATATTTGGAGGAATTACCTCATGTCTTGGTGTAGTGTTGTCCCTAAAAATCCACTTTTTAGAATCTTGGATGTTGTACACTCGAGTCCATGATGTTCTCTAGTTGGTGACACGTGACACATTTCAATCACATTGTGGGTTTCCTATTTAAGGATGAATCTTCTTAATAGGCCCACAGCACAATTATTGAACAATAAAGGCTCATGCTAGTAATAATGTTTAGCATCTAATAAAAATATTTTCCTTTATTGGTAAGAGCGGTCTTTTTGTAATAAATATCGTGGAAATATAATTTGAAATATCTGAGAACCACAGTTGAACCTTGATACTCAATAGAGTTTCATCTGGGAAATCTAGTTCAATGTTAGTTTCCTTGTCCTCCTTGATCATGGGTAGGGGAAGCCTGGATAAATGAACTACAATCACATTATCTATCCCTTTTGTGTCCTTGATCATGATATCAAATTACTACAGTAGTAGTTTTCAATGTATTAGCATGGGGTTTTCATCCTTCTTTCTCATCAAGTACCTGAGGGTGACATGATCAACGTGTACAATCACTTTGAATAAAACTAGATATGAATGAAATTTTTCAAAGGAATATACAACAGTTAAGAGTTCCTTCTATGTAGTTGTGTAATTTACTTGAGCTTCAATTAGCATGTGACTTACATAATAAATGGGATAGAAGATGTTTCCAATGGAATGTCCTAACACAACACCAATAACAAGGTCAGTTACATCACACATCAAATCAAATTCCTTTTCCCAATTGGATGAAATATTGACTGGTGATGCCATTAGAAACTTCTTCAATGTGTTGAATGGTTGCTAGTTGTCCTCGGTGAATTCAAAAGAAATGTATTTTGAAAACATATTTGTTAATAGACGAGACACTTTAGAAAAATCCTTAAGGAATAATATATAAAATTCATCATAGCCTAGAAAACATCTGATTCACTTGATGGTTGAGGGTTTTGGGAGATCATTAATGACTTTGAACTTTGCAGGATTGACTGTGGTGCCTTATTTTGAGATGTTATGTCCAAGGACTATTCCTCCTTGTACCATCAAATGGAATTTCTCCCAATTTAGGACTAGGAACTTCTCTTCGCAGTGTTGCAAGACCAATTCCAGATTACTTAAAAAAACTTTGAATGACCTACCATAGAATGAGAAGTCATCCATGAAGATCTATAGGAATTCATAATACATGTCATCAAAAATATGCATCATGCATCATTGAAACGTTGCTATAGCATTTCACATTCTAAATGACATTCACCTGTAAGAAAATATACCAAATGGGAAAGTGAAAGTGGTCTTCGAGTAATCAGCGGAGCCGACATCATTTTTATTATATCCACAATATCCTTCTTAGAAATAGTATAATTCGTGTCATACAAGTATTTCTAGCATCATATCCATGAAAGGTAAGGGAAAATGATGATTTATGGTTCTTGAATTCAGACATCTATAATCTATGCAAACACTCCATCTAGTGATGGTGCGTGTTCAAATCATCTCATTCTCATATGTTCTTTCTACCATGAGTCATCCTTTATTGGCCACAACTTGGAGGGGGCACACCCATTCATTATATGATATTGAAAAAATGATTCATGCACCCAAGAGTTTTAACACTTCCTTTTTAATGACTACCTTCATCGATGGTGTGGGCCACCTTTGAGGTTATCATTTCAGCATTTCACTTTCTTCAAGAAGGATTTTGTGAGTTCATTCAATAGTGTTGATTCTAATGATTTATTCCCCTCCTCATGCAATTTATTTCTTATGTATCTTCAAAACATATACCAATTTCTATCTTTGTGCCTAAGATTGTTTAGAGTTTATAATAATCAATAGAGAGGATGACACTCCTATGTATGAGTACTTAAATGTAATGGGTAGAGGTTTAAGCACTTACTAGGGTGGCTGAACGATGAAGGAAATGAAAGGTGGAAAGTTATCTATTGTGAGTGGTTCAATTAATCTTACTTCCTCGAATTCGTATTATTCTACCTTTTTTGAAAGTGATTCTTCACTTTTTGTTTCAATAGCCATGTACTCATCTCCTTTGTGGGTGAGAGATATGGCATTGAAATCTACAAAGTTGTCTAATTGTTAGGAAGCTTTGACCAAGTTAAACACTAATTGTTCTTATCCAAAATTTAAGACCATGTTTCCTTGATTTATGTCTATCAAATCCATTCCTATGTCTATTAATGGTATTCCAAGAATTACAGTGACATAACCTTATTATTCAATATCTAGAACTAGAAATTATACTGAAAAAAAAATGAGTGTTCGACATTCACTAAAACATATTTGAGAATTCCTCTGGGATATTTCACTAATCGTTCATCGATATACAATGATACTATAGTTGTTTTCAATTCTTATAGTCATATATTGTGGAAAACACTCATCGAAATTATGTTAATTCTAGCTCAATGATAACACATGGATTTTCCAAACTTGCATTCTCTTGTAGCATGAGCAATTGAAAAACATCCAAAATCTCTCATTTCTGGGAGAATTTTTATGGCAAAACAGAAAAAAATTCCTAATTTTTTGAGATGAACCCAAGATATTAAATATTACCTTTGATGTATAGTATATACTTTATAAATTTTTCATATACTAGAATATGGTCAATGGATTCATCAAATGGTATATTGATATGCAGTTGGTTGAACATATCCAGGAACTACTTGTATTGTACCTCATGCTTACCTTGTCTTTCTATCTTCAGAAATGGAAGATTTGGCTTGTATGGAGGTGGGAAAACATAAAATGGTTCCTTTTGTTGCCCAAGAGATTAGTTTTTCTATAATGGAACATATTCTTAAGGTGTGGTCTTATCTACCTCTCCATCTTCTTCTGATTTCTTCTTATTCTCTTCCTATTACCTCTTCTTTTTACTGTTTGGTTTATGAAAGTAAAAAACTTTCTTTCATATCCGCACTACCACCTTGGATTATTCTATTGGGTATGTCTCAGTGTTACTAGGTATAGTACCTAGTAATATATCAGATAATGTCTTAGATATTTGACCCATTTGATCTCAATATTAATTAAAGCATCCCTTTGGATTTTCATTTTGATTTCTTTAGTTTCCATTCCTTGATCAGAATTTTGGAAAAAAATATCCAGGACGTTTTTTAGGTTACATTGAGGTGGTGGAGGTGGTTTTTGTGGTCTCATATGGGCAGGTTTTAACTGTTGATGAGGTATTTATTGGAAGGTTTTTTGTTGGAAGGACTATTTTGGAACTTCCTACTGAGGTCTTCGCACTTGGTTCATTTGTGTATATCCTGGTGGTCCTTGATTTTGGAATTTTTCTTGACCACTTCATGGTTGAAAATATCATTAACTACACTGAGGTTGCAGCTATGAAGACCTCTATTGATAAAATTTTTGCTGTTGTTGAAACAACTTATTCTATATATTGTAATTAATATAATTCAATCCTTCTATTCTTCATATCATGTTTTTAAATATTGATAAATGTTTATGGAACCACACATATCACATTATTGAATCTCCATTAAAATATTAGGAGGGGGTTGCAGTTGATGTTGTGTAGGTTTCATTTGAAAAGATTCAATATTCTTTGTGACATCTTCTATTTCCGCTGTTAATCTAGTGTTTTCATCAATCTGATTAATACCACGCTATAATGGTCCATGGTCACTTTTCCAAAGATTTTCATTGTGAGAGAATTCATTGATAATTGGTCATCTGGATTTTGGGGTCTTAAACATCCATACTCCATCAGTGAAAACATCGACAATAGTTCATGCGGATGGATGGAGACATTGGTAAAATATATCCAATTGAGTCCATGTATCGAGTCCATGATGTTGACACTTTCTCATGAGATCTTTCAATCGGTCCCTCACTTCCCATACCAATCATTCTTATATTTTAAAATATTTTTGGATGTCATTCTGAAGCTTCTAAGTCTTGATTGGTGGAAAACACTTGTCCAAAAAATTCTTGGAAAGATCGTCCCAGGTCATGATCCACTTGGGAGCTTGACTTTGGATCCAGTCCTATGCTCTATCTCTCAAGGAGAATGGGAATATTCATATCCTAATTGTATCAGAAGATAATCCTTGGTTTTGAAAGGTGTCACAGACTTCTAGAAAGTTAATAATGTGCTAATTTGGGTCTTCTCTTCAAATACCACTGAATTTTCCCCCATTTTGTATCATATGAATGAGTCTGGGATCAATCTCAAATGTGTGAGCTTGAATAGGGGGAAAAGCAATTATTTATGTTGTGCCATGGATTGATGGGAATCCATAATCCATGATTGTCTTTTCTAGATCAATCATATGATCTCATTGAATTATTTGATAAGGTTTTTTTGGGTTAGGTCCCAGGTGATGGTGTTTCTGGGACATTGGGGGCTGACGACATGCAAAGAGATACCTTCCAATATTAGGATTGAAGTTCAAAGGTTCATCTGACTCAAGGTTCCTTGATTTAGTCAAGGGACCATGGTACATGAAAAAATATTTAGAAATGGGTACATAAGGGCGTCGTGAAAGAAAATAAAGAAAGGGGGTGGGGGATAGGAAATCATGGGTCTAATGGATGAGTTCTTAAAAAAAGAACAGTGTTTCTCCATAGCAATGACACACGATTTTAATATGCCCACATTCATAGTTTTGTTCGCATGTGAATCATTCAGATTAAAATTACTATGTCCCAAACTTTACATACAACTTAGCCATAGTATAGTAGATGTGAGGGGTAGGTCCCACGAGGAGAAATATTTCTCTACAGAGGAACACTGGCTTGAGGCCCTTTAGTAGGAGTCCTTTAAAATTGCTTGATGTTTGGGAGTGTACTAATTCTATGGTTGAAAGGGGATTAAAATAATTAAATAAGGGATGATATCAATTTTGAACATCTTTATAAAGGATGATATTAATTCAAATCTTGGAAGGGTTTTAAGGCTTAGTCTTTGAATAAAATGGTAGTTTCTAGTTGAATTTGGTCAAGCTACCTAGATCTACCTAAGAAGTGACTATTCCATAATCGGGATATAGTAACAACCTAAGTGCATTAATTTTGGATTCTTTGGTAGAATGTATCCTAGGATAGTGATTGAATCCTAGTCTACTTTAATCAGGATATGGTCTTATTTTTGAATATCTTGTGGTCAGGGACGTTCACACGAATTAAATACACCTGGGTTATTTATCATAATTATTAGTCCATTAGGGATTCCAAAATTACATTTAAGGATTGATTATGGGTTTTGATACATCTAATCATGATCCCTAACACTGGGTGGTTTATCTACTCATAGTGTATGGAGATGCAATTAAATAAATAAATAAATACATTCTTGACATGCTATTTGAATTTACATGGAAAAAATCCTAATCATCTAATGGGTTGGATTTACTAAAAGGGAAATAAAAATTAAATCGGAATTTTTATGAATGATGAACAGCAAATTTAATGAAATTCTTACTTAAAATAGACAGGGTAAATGTATCTAAAATTTTTTCGTTGGTAATCGAATATGAACGACTACAAATGAGGAGGTGAGAATTTGACAGTGCTGATGGAAACATGATTCATGGATCTTAAATTGATATAAAATTTAAAACATGAATATATACTGAGTTTGAGGGAGATAAAGGATGAATTAACTCAGATGGGATTAAAAACATAGAGAAATCCTACCCTATAATGTTGTGAAATGCACTGCTGAGGTGTTTTATTTATAGGATAATTTGGTCACGACGTGTATTATAGGTACACGTTGTATACCATTGACCCGCTTATATCACTATGGATTTTGAATCTTCCATGTTCCTCATGCGTATCTAGCCCAATTTATGAGGTTTGACTATTTACACATTGTGTATTTAAGAATCATGACATGTGCTAGAGTAGATTTCTCATTCAACGATTTTGACTGGAGTCACTCCATGTACTAAGCCTTCACGATGTGTACTAGCTATGTCCTCTACTAACATTGTAGCTTGGTTCCCTGCTTGTCTCATGACTTGTCACATGCTATGTACTCCTGGTACAAGAAGTGTAATTTAAAGTCCCTATGTGTAATAGGAAGTTTTTTTACTTTTTATGCATTTCTTGCTTTGAATCCTATGAAGCCTCATTCCTGAAAAATTAATCACATACCACATTAATTATAAAATAAATCCATGAAAATCCATAAGTAAATGATAGTAAAATGTTTATATGAATTTGGATTATCACAATTCCACCAAATGAAGTAGTTGATACCAAAAACTATTAAAATCCAATGTCATAATGTCATGGGAACTCAGTCTATTGGAATAAAAATATCCATCCACGATGTAATAAATTTTTAGTTTAAATTTTCTATTAATCCCCTAACATATGAAAAATGAATCTAAAATGTGTTTTCACCATTTAAAATAAATAGATAAAAAACACCCTAGAATAAAAAATTTTCTAATTAATTCATTAAATGTGTCTTACATGTGTAATATTTTGGAGGAAAGTCATTGAGCACAAATTTTCACCCCTTTTGCCTATAAAAATATATCCCTTCTAAATTTCAATGGGTTGAAAGCATTAGTTGGTCATTTTCAGTATCTTTAGAGAGTTTTATTTTTATATAATAGTATTATGAATTTTTAGTATATATTAGTCTTCTTCTTCCTATCATTCTCTAATTTTTATCTTTTATGTTTCCACCCCGTTCTTTTCCACTGTGATCTCTACTACTCATTATTTTGAGTAACTAATGAGTGGATGCTCCCAATGGAGTAAACCAATGACGAACCCATGTTTTTGAGATATCATTATTATTTTTTCATATGTTATTTGAGTTAGGCTGATGAGATTTTCGTAGGTAAGGTGCCTTTATGTCTACACTTTCCACCTAAGGCTTAGATTTCTCTTATGAAACATTATCAATTGGTCGAGGAGGTGGATGTGCAATCTCTAAAAGATCATTGATTGAAAAATATATTCAATAAATTTGTATAATATTATGTTAATTCATATGTTGAATCATGTTCATTATTTAATTTTGAGACAATTAATGAGACAATGAAGGTTCCCTCAGTGTGTTCTCTAAGGAGGATCTACAATCTATTCATCATGTCTTCATTATTCATTGTATTTTTAATTTCCTTTATCTTTCATAGATTTAATTTTAAATATTAAATTTCAAATCACCTCTTTATATTATTTATATTTATATTAGTTAGAATATATATAGTAACAATAGAGATTCAGTTTTGTGTGACTTGCCTCCTTAAGATGACCATAGTTGTGAACTATATTTCATACATAGTTAAATAAAATATTTCCTTGTATCCATTCAAAATCATCATGAAACAATTTTCCAATATTTATAGGGATTAATAACACTTTTAGAGACATTTTTTTCTAAAAACACAAAAAAAAATTATATATTTCAAAAACTAAAAAAAAAATTTATCCATGATGTATTCAAGGTGCAATTATTTTGTATTGACTAACCAATATCAGGTGTAATAAGAAGTTCACAATGATATTTAAACAAAATTTGAAATTATTAGTGATTCATTAAAAAAACTATAGAGATAAATATATTGTATATCTGATAATTTACAAGAATTTTAATAGATAATGGAACTTGATCCAGAATAAGAATGAGTTTTCGAAGTGATTTCACAAATAATTTGTTATGTTACAGAACCTTAGGAGGTTGAGAAAAAGATAATAAAGAAATTAATAACATTATATCACACTCCACAATTACTTTATGAGGTATCTGAATAACACATGCTATATGATGAACTTATGGAAGATCAATATTTTTTTGGAATCATCCTAGAATATATTTTATTAATATAACCTAAAACAGGATCATTAAATATTTGGTAATGAAATATAAACACCTCTATACCTCTATATTTCTTTTTAATATGATGATGAAGATGAACTTGTTGAGATTAAGTTTCCAATTTTCCATCCAAAAGAGATTAATTTCCAAGATAACTTAATTGTAAGGGAATATTTCTTTATTTAGTATTCATGTTTTAATCTTATTTAAGATAAATTGTTTTCCTACTTCTCTTTTTATTGAAATTTACGATATATTAAAAACAGAGTATGTCAAGGAAGATACCACCCAATTTTGTTTTTATCAATTAATAGGAATATTTTAATGATCATTTTGTGATTTGGTTACCTTCTTTAAATCAAATTGTATATCATATGGAGTAGGGAACCAAAGAAGTTGTATTGGAGCATCCATATCTTGTTTTCCCTCCCACTATATACCTAAAATTCTATATTTATTCTTTTTTAGGGGTTGATAATTTTCTTATATTATTTGGGGGTCCCCAATATTAGTGTATACTCATGGATAATAGGAAAATTCTCAAGTGGTGGTTCATCTCAAAAAAACCATGCCCACCTTCTCATTGGGGTTAATCAATTACAATTGACTGACAAGGGCTATTAAAATCTATCACCAACTTGGGGGTCAAAAAAAATAATTATCCCCATTCTTTCCACTTTATATTTATTTTTAATTATTTTTATTATGTTTTTATTATTTATTTATTGTTTTTTTAAGTGGTAGAATATGGGAGCTTAACTCATGGTTTCCACAGAAAAATAAATCTGGTTGTGTATTTCCTTTTCCTTATTTTATTTTATTCATAGATAAAATTATGAATGAAAATCATTATAGATCTAACTCTAACTAAAAAAGAGGTTGGTAAATGGAATAAGTGAGGGGGGTAAATGCCAATATTTTTTTAGTAATTTTGTGTGTTATTCCAATATATTTTTCATGTATTTTCCTGAAATTTTCATATATTCCTTTTTCATTTTTGGTGTGTTTTTAGTATTCTTGGCCTAAATCTAATTCTTCAGAAAACTCAAATCATCTCTATGTTTTTTGGAAAATTTATTTATTTTAATTTTTTAGGATTTACATTATTTATTAATGTATTTTCTTCCTTGATATTCAATCTTTTCATTTGATGATGTTTGATTGAATATGAAAATCAAGTGCCCTAGTACTATACTAATTGAATGTATTTCCCAACCTGAGAGGTTTATAAGAATTTTTGACATAATATTAAAATTTATATTTTTATTGAGAGTATTGAGACATGTTGTGTGATCCATGGAGTATTATTATTCACTTTTACAAAATAGTTATAATTTATGGAATGTGTCAAATATGATTGAAGCACCACATTGAAATCCCTTTTGACGTTGAACTCTAATTTTTTCTTACTTTTTCATATGAACATTATTATCCCACTAGTATCCATATAATACCATTTTAGTAATCCAAAATATAATCCATTCATCCCTTCGTGACCTACTTTAGAAGTTAAATTCCAGATTATTGTTTAACTGAAGTGTGGGGGAGAGAGAAGATGAGTTCTATTTTTCTTTCCTAAAGAATCTGTTTTAGATGACATGAATAAAAAAGTGTTTTAATTTCTATTTATGATTTGGTGGAAAAAATTTCATGATTTAATGAAGGATGGTAATATGTTCACCAATATTTGAGGATCAAAAGCTTCAACTCTTTTCCTCCAAATTATGATATTGAAGAGAAATTTCAGATCTGAATCCAAGACAAAATAATGCAACAAATTTGGTTAAAGAGGAAATAAATTTATCATTTATGATGGAATTCAAAATTTTGACCTTGAAATAATATAAAGAGATATTTTGAGGTGATTAATTTTCATACATATTGAGCAGCACACCATTCTTGTGAAATAGTGTTTTTATGAATTTACTTCACTTTAGAGCCTAATCTAACTCATTATTCCACTAATTTTTTTACATTTAAAACCATCCAACCCTTAGCCACAAAAAATGAAAAATATCTCATTATTGAATTTTTTTGACTTTGTGGAGTGAATATACTAGGAGAATATCAAGTCTATCGTGATCACAAATGTTCTTGAGAATGAGAAAAAATACACAAAAATTCATTAGTGAAGAGGGAAATATTTTTCTCGAGATGTTGGTGCGACATACATGTGAGGAATAACAAGATATGGTATGGTTTTTCTATTATTTTTTGAGGATTAATAGAGTTATGATCCATGTGGGAGGCATCGTATTTCATTTGATATGAAAATTGACCTATGTTGTCATTTATGGTTTGGGAAGATTGTTTTGACATTAGTATTAGATTATTTCCCATGAGTCCAATGTTTATGTGTGGGGGAATTGAAAGAGAAAATATTTACAATAGTAAAACTTTAAATTTCAATGTTTTTAAAACCAAAATTTTTTTATGGTTAATTGTTACATTTAAGGTTTTAGAAGTATTTTGAGCTTCATTTCAAAAATCGATGTATTTTGGATTTTACCTATTTTAATTTTCTTATGTATTTAGAACACAAAATTTTCTAAAATAAATTAAATAGTGAAATTACTTTTTAGGATTACATAATTTTTTATATTAATTTAATTCAACTTTACCAAAATTTGAATCTGAATACTTGAGGCCCAAAAGAGACTCACAAGCTAGTCCTGAAAATCTATGCATAGATCTGGATGATTTTGATTATGGGACTATATATCAAAAATGGACTGACCAATTGAGATTAAATTAAACATGTATCTATAGAACATAGAGGGGAACAACTTTTATTACTATGGGGATTCACGATTCCTTTTATTTAAAGGTCATAATGTCATGGGAACTCAGTGAATTAGAATACGAATAGTCAGCCAAACCCATATAAATATATAGAGTAAATTGGATATAACTCTCTAAACATGTGGCCATGTAAGATAAAATATGTTTTGGGAAGGATAAATACATATAATAAAACATTTTATATTTATTTCATTAAATGTTTCTTTCAAAAGGTAATATTTTGGATGAAAATTATCGATTTATGCTTTTCACTTTCTTCACCTATAAAAATTTATCCCTTATCCTTTTCAAAGGGTTTACCAATTTATTTGGCCATTTTTAGTAAATTTTTATGGTTTTATTTTTCTATAATAGTATTATACATTTTTATTATATATTATCCTTATTATTATTCCTCTATTTCTCTTATTTTATCTTATTTTCCACCCGTTCTTCTACACTGTGATCTCTAATACTCATGGTCATGAGTAACTAACCAACGGAAGTTCTTGGGGGAGAAAGACAGCGTTAAACCCAAGTATTTTAGCTATAATTATTAATGTTTCTTATTTTCTCAAAGTCATTCTTAGTGGGATATTAGTGGGTAAGGTGGATCCACATTCCACACAAGTCTTAGATTTCACTTTTGAAATGTTCTCCCTCAATGGAGGAGGTGGATGTGTGGTCTCTCAGTTATCATTGAGTTCCCCATATATTAAAAAAATGGGTAGAAGATAATGTTCATGAATATGATGAAGCATGTTCACTAAGTAGATTGGAAAATAATAATGAGACAATGAGGGTTCACTTTGGGTGTTTTTCTGGGAAGATATTCTTTTTTCTAACATCATTCATGTTGTTTTCATTCCACATTACATGTTTAATTTTCTTTATATTGAATATATTTAATTTTAAATCCCAAATTTAAAATACCCTATTTATATTATTTAGTTTTATATTAGTTTGAATATAAATTGTGAGAATAGATATTTGTTGTTGTGTGAGGTTCTTCCTCAAGACCGACTCTTGGTGTGCACTATATTGCATTCTTAGGTAAATAAACTATTGACCATAGATCCATGAAAAATCCATGTTCATCAATATACATTAAAATATATATCATATACACTAAAATGAGTTCCAAACAAAGAGGAAAATACAATTCTCTATGATTAATGGACTGTAAAGTTGTCGATTTTTTCATATACATGTGTATGGGGTTGCGAGACATTTTTTAAGGCCTTCTCAGGCAACAATATAGAACCCTAGGGCACAAAGTGTATCTTTATAGGGTATCATAAGGAAAAAAAGGGATATTAGCTATACAACCCTTTTGGTAATAATGTGACTCTCTATAGGCAAGATGTAATTCTTTAGAGGGACCATGTCTTCAAGAAGAATAGTGGGAGAAATATTTAATTTAGTGTTATTGATGCTCAAGATACTCAAGAGATGGTACAGTAATAGATTCCATAAGAATTAATGGAATAAGTAGTTCCTTAAATACAGAGGATCACCTGATAGGTAAGAGGACCAGATAGATATGGATTTCTAGTCACTAAATATATTGGCTCGTTACTAGTATAAAATGATGAATGTATCTCCTTAAAAGAGACATTTGAGAGATCAAATGCAGTAATATGGTAAGAAGCAATGATTTCTAAAATAAATTCCATGTTTGAAAACAAATTTTAGGTTCTGTACTGTCCTCCAATTTATGTTAATCTTATTGGTTGGTAATGGGTATTCATGAGAAAAAAGGATATGTAAGGTAAATAAAGTACCTATAAAGATAAGCTAGTGGCTAAAGGTTTTAAACAACATCAATTCATTTACTATAATGAGACATTTTCCTCAGTTTTTGTGATTAAATAAATCATAATTATACTTTCTATGGCTTCTTACCATGACTATAAAATCTAGGATATGGATGTTAAAAAAATTCCTTAATGGGTTCCTTTAAGAAGATGTCTATATGACATAAACAGAAGGTTCTGTACTCCAGAAAATTACAAGTTATATAGATCCATTTATGGATTAAAAAACCCGTCTAGGTCATGGAACATTCGATTTGATGAAATAATAAAATAATATGGTTTCACTAAAAATAAATCTGAGCCATGTGTTTATAATAATTATAGTGGGAATCTAGTTGTTATAATAGTAGTATATTCTGATGAAATATTACTTATTGGAAACAACATAAAAGTCTTATAGTCTGTTTACGATAGGTTAGAAAAGTGTTTCTCCATGAAGGAGTTAGGTGAATCAGTCTATATTATAGGGATCATGATTATTCATGATAGTTTTAAGAGGCTGGTTAGAAATATTCAAGGTACATACATTGACCAGATACTAAATAAATTTAGTATGGAGTAATCCAAATGGGTATTTCATTAAGTGTCACATGACATACATCTTTCCAAGAAAATGTTTCATAATACACAGGGGATAATTATAACTAAATAAATATGTCACCATAAAAAGTTTCAGTAAAAATGAGAAAGTATATCATAACATTACCCCAATATCTTTCCAAAAGGTTTCCTTTAATACAGGAAAGACATGGTTCCATATATCTATATCAGTTGGCATATGAATTCTCATTCTATTCCTAACATAACTAAAGAACATTGACTTATTGGGGTCAATAGTTTGGCATCATTGATTCCATCCATCCTCAAATTTTATAACTTTACATATTTCCTTGACAATTTTAGTTAACATAATGATTATGAATTGTTCTTATTAATTTCATCAACATGTTTTTATTCCCCAAATAATTTCATGGTTTCATCATAAATCATGTTTTATTCCTTGAGACTTCTAATACCATCAAGTTAAAAATTCATTATTTTCATGATTAGTCAAAAATTTAATTTAGATTATCTAAATTTAGTAGATAAATCATCATATTTGGAGGAAAATAGTTGTATATTAAAAGACACAATGACCATCTCATTAAAATCCCTTTTTTATTTAAAGGTTTAATGGATTTAGATCCACTATCGATCATCCAGATCCATTGTTTCTGGTCCCCACAAAAATACAATGCATTTTCTACATTGGGATCACTGTGAAATGATTGTTATCTCAAATTAAAGGGTCATGCACAATTAATTTTTTATTAGACCATGTAGTTGATTTAGTCACCAATAAGGTAATTGAAAAATTCTTGTTTGTGAGATTTGAGACATAAAATACTTGTATGGTTTGTGATTCCATTATGAATGGAACATCCTTATACACTCCATACTAAAATTCACCTTCATAAAGCCCAATTCAATGACATTCTCTAAACCCCTATTTTCAACCCATTTTCAATGGAAAAACATCAATTGAAATTTTTTATAATCCAACTTTTATATCTATTCATTCATATCGAAATATATCTTATTTTCAAAAATTGGATTTTTTATCCTTGGAACCATTTACATGCATGGCTTCCACAACATGCATAAATCCTCCATTTTTCATTGACTACATTTATATTGTCCCTTTGTATAGAACATATAACAATTAATTTAATAACCAGTGTAAGATGTGACATTTATAGTTAGTCCACTGGCTATCCATCGAAGTCATTATGCAACTAATTTAAAATTTTCATATAAATCCTTATAAATAAGATCATGTTACCATATTATAAATTTTTTATTATGTATATTTGATATCCATCATTTAGACCTTGGTAGATTCAAATGTCAGAGAATTATTTTAAGGGATTTAACATATGTAGAAACCTCTATACTATTATGTAAAATGTAATTTTGTATGATGGTAATTGTAACAATATCTCTTCTATAAATTTATTAACCCATTAAGTGTCCGCTTGGATGAGATTTTGGGAGACCGATGTTATTAAAATATAACAATAAATCATTAAACAATTCAATAACTTATTAAACAATATATTTTTCTTCAATTCAACATTTTGTATGACTTCAATTATTGATATACCCATTCAAAATATTCAAATACTATGACAACCCTGCTTTTTATTAAATCTTAAACATGCTTTATTACATAAAACTTCACTTGATACAACAAAGAAGATCGAGAGGTTTAGTGTATTTGGGGCTTAGGATCATTGAATAAAAACTTTAAACTTTAAATACCACATCTTTATTGAAAACTTCCTTTACATGACCACTACATTCCTTCGTACTTAGCATTGCATGGGATAACCTGAGGACATGCATAAGAAAAGGGTGAGCTATAAAGCCCAGTAAGGGAGTACACAATGAATAACATGAGGAGTACAATACATGTTAGGCAATAGGAATATCAATAGAGCATAAGAAAAACATGAACATAAAGGCATGATAAAGCATGATAATCATAACATGGAAATGTGGCAACAACACTTAACATTGAATTAGCATGAGCCAAGGCTCATTGCACATGGAGCATGAGTAAACTCTCATTGCACTTGAAGCACGAGTAAACCCTCGTTGCACTTGAATTAGCATGAGTAAAAAATCATTTCACATGGCGTATCATGATACTATACTTTACCCAATGCATTGGAGCGCTATAAAGGGTGCACCCTTCTTAAACATTTCATTTCATGCATAAGTGTGCCACATGGATCATAAAACATGGATTCATAAAACATAATCATTTATTCCACGATAAAGGAATGTTGAATTCATACATGAAACTTTATAATCAATAAGTAAATGTGCATAAAGGTGAATACCCTTGATGGAGAAATGGGCATGGTATTCACTACACAATGATATTGGCTTAGAAAATCGGTGTGATTTCGGCAGCGTAACGGCGTGACATAAGAATTCATAAAAAAAAATTATTAGAGAGAAAGGGGTTCCTCATCATATTTACATGTAATGGATAGTAAGGAGGTCATATAGATACATGTACCAACAATTGAAAAGGAATTTAGATTCATGATACAAAAGTATTTCTTGAAATATAAAAGAGGAGAAAAAGGTTCCTTTCGGAATTTCGGCATAGTAACGTGTGTATATGGGAGGCTTTTAATGAGAGATAAAGGGGTCTCCCATAATTAAAACAATAAGAGGGAAGTATGGGAGAGGTGAGAAACCATACCCCAACATTCATAATTGAAATTAAAAGGGCAATACAACTTAAAGAAAATTGACAAAAATGAGAAAGGAAGAAAACCCCTTACTTGGAAGTGTGCTTCCAAAGGCTAGAGAGAGGCTTGTGAGAGGCTTCTTGGGAGCTTGGGGCACCTTGGTAGGATTCTAGAGAGATTAGGGCATAGTTTGGACGAACTTCAAGGGCTTTGAGTGAGGAGGAAGTGGGATCTTGGGTGGGTTTATATAGGAAAGGTGAGAGAATTCTTTATTATTTAGGTTTGGGACCCCTTATATTAAAATAATCCAAACCACAAACCATCCCATGGTATTTGCCCATGGTTTCTGGAAAAGGAAAGAGGAAAACAATATTTTACAAGGGCAAGGTCCTAACTTATTAAAAAATTAGGGTTGCTTATGTGGAGGTGAGTCACAATCCCATGGAAATTAACTTAAAAAGGCAAAGTGTTGAATAAGTCTTGAGGGCTCCATTAATGATTTGAAAAGTAAGTCAAACAAACTCAAAACCACATTATTTTAATGATAAAACATATATTGGCCGAACATAAGGATTATTTTATTTTATTACATCACCATTGGGTCATTATGATGTCATAAAGCACATTATATATTTAAATGGTATTTAATTTTTACCCAAAAATTTGACTGTCTCAGAAAATTTTGAAAAAATCACCGTTGGATAATTTCGACATCCTTATTCCAAAAATAATATTTATTTTATCTAAATAATTTTCTAAATATGTGAATTTTTACTTTTAAAATAAAAACCAACATTTATAAAAAAAATCACGAGTTTTGACAGAAATGGCTTTCAAACCTTAATAAAAATTTTAATTGCATTCATAAAATTATAAGATCATTTATACTTAATAAAAAATTAATTTAATATTAATAATAATATTTTATTAAAATATTATTTAATTCAAAAAAACCTTTAATTTAATAAAATATAATTCTTAATTAAATAATACCTAAAAAACCATTTGTACTTTAAAAACTAATTACAATGTATCAAAAATGACTAGAAATTATATTCATTATTATATACAAAAATAATGTACATGAACATGGTGCTACTTATTTGTTACATAACCCCTTAAAATAGCCGCATAAGACCTAAGGGTAAGGTGTGTGATGGTGACAGACTCTTGGGGTTGCTCGGATAACATCGCTCGAGTGGTAATCTCTATCAACTTCCATTTTTCCCGTAGACGATCACGTTCGAGCTTGACTTGATAAAGCTCAACTTGGGCTTGGTCAAGGGAAAAGCCCAAAGACGCCACCTCTTTTCCGAGCTCCGACAAATGGGCTTCGTAAGGGGAAATTCTACTGGATGAGGTCATCGCTTCCTTTGTCTGAGTAGAAATGGTTTCGTTAAAGCCTTATATTTATACTACTCAGATGATCACTATTCAACGGCTATAAAAGTAATGGTCACAAATCTTAACATAAAACTAAAGAAGTTGACATCTTATAAAAACATTTTTTTCATAAAGAAACATTTAACTGGATCAAGAGGGATTTTCCATTAATGAAACTTTGGGTCGTTACAACATTCCCCCCTTAAGAAATTTCGCCCTCGAAATTTTACTTTTCCCACACTAAATCAAATGTGGGTAACTTAGCTTCATCATATCCTCTGACTCCCAAGTTGCTTCTTCAAACTTGTGGTTTCTCCACAACACCTTGACGAGGGGCATTGTCTTATTTCGTAGAACTTTTTCTCTATGATCTAAGATCTTCACTGGTTGCTCCTCATAAGAAAGATCATCTTCTAATTGTACCACCTCGGAAGAGAGTACATGTGAGGGGTCTGGTATGTACTTCCTTAAAAGGGATACATGGAAGACATCATGCACCTTGGCCATAGTAGGTGGAAGTGCTAGTCGATAGGCAACAGCCCCAACACGATCAAGAATCTCAAAGGGGCCGATGTACCTTGGACTTAACTTCCCTTTCTTTCCAAACCTCATGACCTTCTTCCACGGAGATATGAGTAAAAACACCATGTCTCCGACTTTAAACTCAAGGTCTCGTCGACGATTATCTGCATAACTCTTCTGTCGACTTTGGGCTGCCTTGATATGCTGCTGAATGGTTTTCACCTTCTCTACCATTTCTTCGACCATTTCTGGTCCAAGCAGCTTACGTTCACCGACCTCATCCCAACATGCCGGTGTTCTACACCTTTTCCCATACAGGGCATCATATGGTGCCATTTGGATGCTCGAGTGGAAACTATTATTATAAGAGAACTCAACTAGAGGAAGATGTTGATCCCATCCTCCTTTAAAGTCCATTGAGCATGCTCTCAACATATCCTCAAGTGTTTGGATAGTCCGCTCGGATTGGCCATCAGTTTGAGGATGATAGGCCGTACTGAAGTTCAGTTCAGTATTCAGAGCATGTTGAAGACTCTTCCAAAACTTAGAGGTAAATCTTGGATCTCGGTCAGACACAATAGATAGTGGTACTCCATGCAACTGTACCACTTCCCTGATATATATCAGTTCCAGTTGATCCAAAGAGAAATCCTCTCGAATAGCAATGAAGTGTGCAGTCTTTGTAAGATGATCCACAACAACCCAGATTGCATTGTTGCCTTTGGATGTCCTTGGAAGTCCAGTGACGAAGTCCATGGTGATGTTCTCCCATTTCCATTCTAGTATGGGAAATGGTTGCATCATCCCCTTAGACTTCTGCCTCTTTGCCTTCACTTTCTGACACACTAGGCACTTTGATGTATATTCAGCGACCTCCTTCTTCATATTATCCCACCAAAGGTTTTCTTGTAGATCTCGATACATCTTTGTGCTCCCTGGGTGAATAGAGAAATTTGAACTATGTGCATCATCCAAAAGTTCCTTCTTCAGCTCCGAACTTTATGGAACACATAGTCTTTTCCCAAACCGCACAATTCCTTCTTCATTAACATTAAACTCTGAGGATTTTCCCTTTTTGATATCTTCCACTTTTTCTTGGATTCCCGCATCATCCTTTTGAGCATCCTTTAACCTTTCCAAAAGAGATGGTTGAGAAATCATTTGTGAAAGGACTGATGAGGTTCCCTTCTTTATGATTCCCACGTCCATCTTCATCAAGTCTAAGAAGATTGGATCCTTATCAATTCTCATCATTGATAGAATTGCTGGATCCTTTCTACTTAGGGCATCCGCCACCTTGTTCGCCTTCCCAGGGTGGTAATGTATTGAACAGTCATAATCCTTGATGAGCACTATCCATCTTCTGTGGCGCATATTAAGCTATTTCTGTGTGAATATATATTTAAGACTCTTTTGGTCAGTATATATCTCACATTTCTCTCCATAGAGATAATGCTGTCAGATTTTCAAGGCAAAGATCACCGCCGCCAACTCCAGATCATGCGTTGGATAGTTTCGCTCATGGATTTTTAACTGCCTTGAGGCATAGGATATCACTTTATCATTCTGCATCAGCACAGATCCTAATCCCTTCTTCGAAGCATCACTGAATACCACAAAAAGCTCCCCACTTGTGGGTAAAGTGAGCATAGGTGCAGTGATAAGCCTCCTTTTCAACTCCTTGAATCTTTCTTCGCATTCATCACTCCAAGAAAACTTTACTCCCTTTCGAGTTAGCTTGGTAAGAGGGTTGGACAATTGTGAGAAATTTCTCACAAATCGTCGATAATATCCAGCTGACCCCAAGAAGCTACGGATATCAGTTACCGATGTTGGCCTCATCCATCCCTCAATTGCATCTGTTTTGGAGGGGTCCACAGATATCCCATTGATTGTGATGATATGGCCCAATAATGAGACTTCCTTCAACCAGAACTCACACTTGTTGTACTTGGCATAGAGCTTCTCCTTGCGCAAAGTCTCTAGTACAGTTCTTAAATGCTCCTCATGGTCCTCCTTGCTTTTGGAGTATATTAGAATATCATCTATAAAGACTACCACAAATTTGTCTAGGTAATCTCTAAAGACTCTATTCATCAAGTCCATGAATATTTATGGAGCATTGGTGAGTCCGAAAGGCATTACTATGAATTCATAGTGCCCGTACCTTGTACGAAAAGCAGTCCTAGGGATATCTTCCTTCTTCACCCTTACTTGATAATATCCTGACCGCAAGTCCAACTTGGAGAAGTATTGTGCTCCACGCAGCTGATCAAACAAGTCATCAATTCTGGGGAGAGGATACTTGTTCTTTATCGTGATTTTGTTAAGTTCACGATAATCGATGCAAAGCCGCATTGACCCATCCTTCTTCTTGACGAAGAGGACTGGTGCACCCCATGGTGATGCACTTGGGCGTATAAACCCTTTATCCAGATTCTCCTGTAGTTGTTTCTTCAGCTCTTCAAGCTCAACAACAGCCATTCTATATGGAGTCTTGGATATTGGTAGCGCCCCAGGTATAAGTTCAATTGAGAACTCAAAATCTCTTCTTGGAGGAAGACCAGGAAGTTCCTCGGGAAATACTTCAGCGAATTCCCTCACAATAGGCATTTCATCAACGGTGGTTTCTTCCTTGGACTCAATCATCTGAGCCAGATATGCGTGCTCATAAGGCAGTAATATCCATGCTTGAGATGATGGAGCTAAAGGAGATTCATCTTCCTCCTGAAACTTGTAAATAATCGGGGGTCGATTCTCCATATGGAGTGTTATTTCCCTCTCCCGACAATTTATGTTGGCTCTATTTAAGGAAAGCCAATCCATGCCAAGAATTGCATCAAATTCCACCAAATGGAGTATGATGAGGTTCGCCGGGAAATTCAATCCACAGATTATAACAGGGGAGGACTTATACTCATGGGATGCAATGATTTCCCCATTTGCCGTACTCACCGACATCTTTACTTCCATGATTTGTGGTGGTGCAGGGATTGTTCTACTAAACTTTTGAGATATAAAAGAATGCGTAGAACCTGAATCAAAAAGTACGTTCGCTATTATTGAATGAATAACTAGTGTACCTGTCACCACTTCGTTGTCGGGGTTCACTTCGGCAGAAGTGATGGCAAAAGTTCTTCCTTGTTGTCTTGGAGGTTGCTGGTTGCCTCCGATAACCCTTGGATTAGGGCACTGATTCGCAAAATGACCCGGTTCTTTGCATTTGAAGCATTGAACAACGTGTTGAGGTTCGAACGGAGCGTTTCTCTCCTCTGTCGCAGCCGCGGGTCCTTCTTGCTGACAGTTAACAGCTAGGTGCCCTTCTCTTCCACACTTGAAGCATTTTCTTGTCCCCCTAAGTCAATTTCCAGGGTGCTTATTTCCACACTTTTGGAAAGTGGGGTGCTGGAATTTCTTAGCGCCGTTGGATTTATCCATCAGACCACCAGCATTTAAGTCCACCTTACGCTTCTTGTCCCCATGATACCCCTGTGATTATCCGATCTCCATTTCAACCTTGAGGGCACATCGGACAATTTCCTCATAGCTGTCGAAGTCACGGATTGCTAATGCTTTCCGCAAGCTAGGCTTCAGCCCACCAAAGAAGCGGTCAACCTTGCATTCGAGGGTAACGACAAAGCCGGAAGCGTATCGTGCAAGCCTTGTGAAGTTTTCCTTGTACACTCCCACAGATTCTTCATCTTTATGTTTGAGGGAAAGGAAGTCCCTTTCCATCTTAAGACGGAGGGTGCGTGGAAAATATTTATCGAAAAACATCTTCCGGAATTCCTTCCATTGCAAAGCCTCGATATCCTCCTCAGGCTTCGTATTTTTGATCAACGTCCACCATTGATCAGCTTCACCCTCCATACGATAAGCCGCCAGGAGAACCTTCTCATTTTCAGAGCATTGGAGGATGGATAATATCTTCTCAATGGAGTGGATCCATTGTTCAGCGATCGTGGGATCGGATGATCCACTAAAAGTAGGAGGCCTTTGTCTCATGAAGCTTTCAATAGCGACTTGTTCTTTCTTAGGGGGGGTTGAATGTTCCTCTTGACCAGTGTTTCTATTCAAAACTTGAGTTAGCTGAGAGAGAAGCGTGACAAAGTTCGTGATTCCCGCTCCCATTGGATTGGGCATCTCATAAGTACAATCATCACACTGATCTTCACAACGGTTGTTAGCTCGAGTTCTCCTATTACCGGCCATTGGCTGGAATAAAAGGAAAGTTAGGGGTAACACATAAAGGCTAATCCAAAGATAAAAGTTGATGACTTATAAATAAACTTTAATCTCTTTAACTCATGAGTCTATAGGATTCAATCCAGGATTTTCATGATCTTCCTTCTAAAATATATTCTTAGGGGAAATTTTCCCTTAATAAGGGTTCATACTAAGATTGTGAATTTATCAAAACATATCCCCCGGGAGTGTCGTAACCAAGAGTGCAGCAAGGCCCGTTGTCGTGCACCAGTTCCCGTTCGAGTCTATCTCAAAGCGGTGTTTTCGGGTTTTACCCCTAGGATACATCTGTGCCAGAGCCGCCTCTACCTGCTCGTATCCAGACAGGGATGTATTTGTTTAATAAACCACTTAATTAGTATTTACCAAAACTTAGGGATGTTTTTATTATGCTTAGTCTTGTATCTAAGGCTTTACTAGGGTTTCCTAATCCCAAAAATAACTAAACCTCCATTTGATACCAACTATGACAACCCTGCTTTTTATTACATCTTAAACAAGCTTTATTACATAAAACTTCACTTGATACAACAAAGAAGATCGAGAGGTTTAGTGTCTTTGGGGATTAGGATCATTACATAAAAACTTGAAACTTGAAATACCACATCTTTATTGAAAACTTCCTTTACATGACCACTACATTCCTTCGTACTTAGCATTGTATGGGATAACCTGAGGACATGCATAAGAAAAGGGTGAGCTATAAAGCCCAGTAAGGGAGTACAAAATGAATAACATGAGGAGTACAATACATGTTAAAAAATAGGCATATCAATAGAGCATAAGAAAAACATGAACATAAAGGCATGATAAAGCATGATAATCATAACATGGAAATGTGGCAACAACACTTTACATTGAATTAGCATGAGCCAAGGCTCATTGCACATGGAGCATGAGTAAACCCTCATTGCACTTGAAGCACGAGTAAACCCTCGTTGCACTTGAATTAGCATGAGTAAACACTCATTGCACATGACGTATCATGATACTATACTTTACCCAATGCATTGGAGCGCTATAAAGGGCGCACCCTTCTTAAACATTTCATTTCATGCATAAGTGTGCCACATGGATCATAAAACATGGATTCATAAAACATAATCATTTATTCCACGATAAAGGAATGTGGAATTCATACATGAAACTTTATAATCAATAAGTAAATGTGCATAATGTTGAATACCCTTGATGGAGAAATGGGCATGGTATTCACTACACAATGATATTGGCTTAGAAAATCGGTGTGATTTCGGCAGCGTAACGGCGTGACATAAGAATTCATAAAAAAAATTGATGAGAGAGAAAGGGGTTCCTCATCATATTTACATGTAATTGACAGTAAGGAGGTCATATAGATACATGTCCCAACAGTTGAAAAGGAATTTAGATTCATGATACAAAAGTATTGCTTGAAATATAAAAGAGGAGAAAAAGGTTCCTTTCGAAATTTCGGCATAGTAACGGGTGTATATGGGAGGCTTTTAATGAGAGAGAAAGGGGTCTCCCATCATTCAAACAATAAGAGGGCATTATGGGAGAGGTGCGAAACCATACCCCAACATTCATAATTGAAATTAAAAGGGAAATACAACTTAAAGAAAATTGACAAAAATGAGAAAGGAAGAAAACCCCTTACTTGGAAGTGTGCTTCCAAAGGCTAGAGAGAGGCTTGTGAGAGGCTTCTTGGTAGCTTGGGGCACCTTGGGAGGATTTTAGAGAGAGTAGGTCAGAGGTTGGACGAACTTCAAGGGCTTTTAGTGAGGAGGAAGTGGGAGCTTGGGTGGGTTTATATAGGAAAGGTGAGAGAATTCTTTATTATTTAGGTTTGGGACCCCTTATATTAAAATAATCCAAACCACAAACCATACCATGGTATTTGCCCATGGTTTCTGGAAAAGGAAAGAGGAAAAAAATATTTTACAAGGCCAAGGTCCGAACTTATTAAAAAATTAGGGTTGCTTATGTGGAGGTGAGTCACACTCCCATGGAAATTAACTTAAAAAGGCAAAGTGTTGAATAAGTCTTGAGGGCTCCATTAATGCTTTGAAAAGTAAGTCAAACAAACCCAAAACCTCATTATTTTAATGATAAAACACATATTGGCCAAACATAAGGATTATGTTATTTTATTACATCACCATTGGGTCATTATGATGTCATAAAGCACATTATATATTTAAATGGTATTTAATTTTTACCCAAAAATTTGACTCTCAGAAAATTATGAAAAAATCACTGTTGGATAATTTCGACGCCCTGATTCCAAAAATAATATTTATTTTATCTAAATAATTTTCTAAATATGTGAATTTTCACTTTTAAAATAAAAACCGACATTTATAAAAAAAAATCACGGGTTTTGACAGAAATGGCTTTCAAACCTTAATAAAAATTTTAATTGCATTCATAAAATTATAAGATCATTTATACTTAATAAAAAATTAATTTAATTTTAATAATAATATTTTATTAAAATATTATTTAATTCAAAAAAACCGTTAATTTAATAAAATATAATTCTTAATTAAATAATAACTAAAAACACCATTTGTACTTTAAAAACTAATTACAATGTATCAAAAATGACTAGAAATTATATTCATTATTATATACAAAAATAATGTACATGAACATGGTGCTACTTATTTGTTACATAACCCCTTAAAATAGCCGCATAAGACCTAAGGGTAAGGTGTGCGATGGTGAAAGACTCTTGGGGTTGCTCGGATAACATCGCTCGAGTGGTAATCTCTATCAACTTCCATTTTTCCCGTAGACGATCACGTTCGAGCTTGACTTGATGAAGCTTAGCTTGGGCTTGGTCAAGGGAAAATCCCAAAGACGCCACCTCTTTTCCGAGCTCCGACAAATGGGCTTCGTAAGGGGCAATTCTACTGGATGAGGCCATCGCTTCCTTTGTCTGAGTATAAATGGTTTCGTTAAAGCCTTATATTTATACTACTAAGATGATCACTGTTCAACGGCTATAAAAGTAACGGTCACAAATCTTAACATAAAACTAAATAAGTTGACATATTATAAAAACATTTTTTTCATAAAGAAACATTTAACTGGATCAAGAGGGATTTTCCATTAATGAAACTTTGGGTCGTTACAAATACTGTTCATTGGGGTATATCTATCCATAACGGACAAGACCATATAGTTGAGCATCTATAACCAGTTGAAAAATCAGGTGGACAATTATATCAAACAATGATAGTAGGAATAGTATCAATAATTCCAATTATATGACTTCAATATCCTTATTCTAGATTGGAAACTTCTTTAGGCAAGTAATATTACTTCATATAGATGTGAAAAAAGTAGTGTCTGTTCATTGTATGTCATACATTTTTAGGCATAATGAAACATAAAGTGATGCGAATCAAATATTACATAAAAAATGAATGTAATGTGATTTTATAACTTTAAACCTCATATTAATCCTTAACATGGAATTATTTATATTTGATAAATAACCCTTTAGAACTTTTACACCATTAAGGAAATTAAAAAACTGAAATTTTTCTTATCTGGATAGAGTGTAAGCTGCAAGAGGTATAAAATTCCACATTTTAACCTTCACTAGATCTTTCCCTTCCCTTATCCCCATGGAAATAATTTCTAACCAAGGCCTGATGTTGTATTTTTTTTAGGAACATTTAGTGACATGTAAATAACAATACCAAATAATTTTTTTTTCTATATGCATGACATCAAGAATATTTCTGATGTATAAAAAATTATTGTATGATAATTCCAAGAAAAATTATCATCTTTTCTGACATTATTTAATATGGTTTTTCAAAAAAAAGGTTTACTAAAAACAATGTTAACATATTTTACATTCTTGAATAGTTGATCACCTGAAAATGGTGACCATGTTGTACCTTTTTCTATATTCCCATCAAATTATTCCATTTAGGATTGGTATTTATGTCGGCATGTAAAAAAATGTCAATGTACTAAACACAATGTCTTTTATGAGTTTTTTAATCTGACCGAGTGTGTGCATTCTTCACAAATTGGATGACCTAATATAACTTTAATGAAATAGTCTGAAAATTTTCCATAAGCTGGAATGTCATTTATCATCTCATACAACATAGCCCTCAATATGAATTCTTAAATTATATGAGCCTCATACAATTTATCGCCTATAACCCACATCAATTTCAATTATTTAATCAATGGACCAAAATATACATCAATATTATTTTTGGGTTGTTTAAATATAGATATAAGTAGAAAAAACACAATGTATTTGTTCTTTATGTGTAACCATGGTAGAATGTTATACTTTACCAACATTTAAATAAAGTATATAAATATTAGGTTTGTGTGTGTGTGTATTTCTATATGATATTGCATTAATTATGTAAATATATGTGTGAAATTAATATATATATATATATATAACTCATGTTCAATATAGGATAACTTCATAAAATTCATTATTTAATATGTAATGTCTATTAATTAAATGAATAATAACAAGACTGAATAAATTTAAAATATGATTTATTGTTGTTAATTATATATATTAATAAAAAAATTGAAATGAATATATGTTGATGATATTGAATAGTTGTTAATTATATAAATTTAAACCATATTAAAAACATTAAATATTAATGAGAAAAAATGTACTAACAAATATTAAAAATTTATAAAATTAATAAAATATCAAACAATGTAAAATTTAAGATAAATAAATCACAAAATTATTAAAAAATAATTAATATTATTAATGAATAAATGATATTAAAAATGATTATATTTTAAAAATATTAAAAAATAATTAATAGTGTATATTAAATAAAAAAAATAAAATATATTAAATATTACTAATTAAAAATAAAATAAATATTAATTATATATTTATTAAGAAAATTCCCACATATAGAAAGGTGGTTTTCATTAAAAATGTGGCCCAAGTTGTTCCATCTTGAGTGATGTCCATCTTCAAGATTCCAAATATCTTTATACATCAACTTCAATCGAACTTTGAAAATTTTTGGTGGGGTTATGCTAATGGAAAAAATAATTTACATTGGATATCTTAGAAGAATTTTTGTGCCACTAAGGATTGATTTGGCATTGTATTTGGAGATTTGAATGTTTTTTAAAACACCCTTCTCGCCTAGAAAGGTTAGAACCTATTACTGATCTGGGACAGCTTGTGTGCAATAGTTGTTAAAGCAAAGTATTTCCCTCATGTTGGTTTTTTTATTCCATCTTGGGTCCTTAGATGATTTATTTTTGGAGAAGTGTTTGGGGTCCAAGGTAGAATTGATCCATAGAATATATTGGTGGATCTCTAGTAGTGATCCAGTTAATATTTGGTGTGATCCTTGGCTACCTAGTTTGGAAGGTATGGTTCCGACATCTTTTCCTGCACACGGCCATAAGCATGGCATTGTGAGAAAGCTCCTAGATGATGATATTTCTGTATGGGACCTTTAGAAGCATGACTACTAGTTTTCTGAGCTCGACCATAAGACTATCCTAGTGATTCCTTTGGTACGTGTTCCATGCCCATATATGCTATATTGGTCTCATGATTCATCTGGATTCTACACCATCTTCTAGGGTTATAGGTCATCCATAGAGAGTTAATAAGGTACATTTATTCATTTGTAGAAGCCTATTTGGAATTTTAATGCTCCAAAGAATGCCAGGTTTTTATGTTGGAAATTTTATAGGGGAATCCTTCTCACATATGCTCGCCTTCCAAATAGGCACCTCTCTGATAAGGGCTAGTGCCTACTTTATAGGGTTACAGTGGAAACATATTGGTATGCCATTTTTTATTTCTCCTAGGTCATCGGGATTTGGTTGTCGTGTGAGACACATGATTTCATCCTTTGAAGAATTTATAGGGATGTGAGACTTATTGTTGGGGAGTAGTTTAGATCTTTTCCTTCTCAGAGTATCATAATTTTGTGTATTAATGCTTTGATTATATGGTTTCATAGAAATACCTTCATTTTTTAGATCTTTATCAAAGATGATAGCTTTTTTCTTCCTAAGATTAACAACTAGGGATCTCAATGGGTTTATGTTGAGGGGGTTCATCCTACTATTCTTGTTAACTCCCCTCTGTTTAGATTGATCCCCCCCTCTAGGAATTTTCAAACTTAATACTGATGCAGTGATTCCTGGTGATGGATCTTTTGGCCTCGGGGAACTCCTCTAGGACCATGAAGTCTCTATTATTACAACTCATTATTCCTCAGATATTTCATGTTGGTATCCTCTTATGGTAGAGGTCATAACAATTTTCAATGGAATGCAGTTCGTATCATCTCATGGATGGAAGGATATTATGGTTGAATCTTATTGTAAAGTTATTATCAATGATTTGGAGGAGATGAAGGCGAACACCAAGATTTTGGATCTATTACCGACTTCATCAGATCACTGGTGCCTTTTTTTCATTGGGTTTTTTTTACTTTTTTTGGAGAGAGGGAAATCATGTGGCTCATTTTATGGCTGGTTTTGGGAGTTTTTGGTGGTCTTTCTATTATCTCTTTTCTTTTACCTCAGAGTTAGGTTTTCTGGATTTGGTTGATATATAGGTTGAGGATTATCTTTTAAAAAAATCTAAAATTAATATTAAAAAACTAAATAAATTACAAAAATATTATGTTTGTGTTTGTATTTCTATATTAATTAGGAATTTCTTTATGAGAAATTTATGTAAAATAAGTTTGATATATGTAAATTTCAATGGTATTAAAAACATATTAAATTTTAATAAATAAATTTAAATGAATATTAAAAATGAATGATTTTTTTCAAAAATATCATACTAATAATAATTAAAAATAAATATATTTAATATATATATATATACATAAATATATACATATAAATTTGAAGGAAATAAATAGGGTGTGTGGGTATATATAAATATATATTTCCATATGAAATAAAAATGTTTATAACATATATTATTTATTCTAGAATGTTTATAAAATATCTTATATATTAAGTGTAAATGCAAATTTATATTTATATAAATTATATTTAATAATATTTATTATATTAATAACAATATAAATATATAAATATAGTAATATATGATTTTTAATGATATATAATTTTTTTTATGAAATATATCTTTTCTAATGATTTAAAAACGTTGATAAATGATACTTTTTATCATTTCTAAAGAAAACATTGATAAAATACACATTTATGAGTGATTTTTAAGCCACTACTACACATGTGACCTTTAACAGCATGTAAATCAAATTTTAATAGTGCTAAACAAGCACTGTTAATCATGGGATGATAAAGGGAATCCACTTTATCAGTGCTAAAAAAGCACTGATAAAGGCATATCCACCTTCAATCTATTGTTAATATAAAAACACATGCAAAAGAAAAAACCTAAAATTTCAAGTGCTATATACAACCTATAATTTCAAACAATCCTATAATTTTTAAAAATGTTATATACATTTAATTGAAATCATGAATAAAAAATGTCCACCCATGGTATATAAAAACACTCCTATTTACATTTCAAACAAAACTTTTCTTATAATTACATTTAAAATTATCCAGCAAACATTCTAAAAAATTAATCTTTCTTATTTTTACACCTACCAACCCCTCTTAAAAATGACTTCCCTTGGTATTAGTTGCTGAAAAAATAATCTCTACCTGATTAAAATATTATGCCAATATAAGAAAACAAATAATATGTTAGTAATAATATAAATAAAGTTATTAAACTTTAATATTAAATAATACATTAATAAAATGTAAATATTTAATAAAAATAACACATTTGGAGTTATACTTGTCACACTGTGCATCCTATTTAGGTGGGTTTGATTATTACACATCACAAATGAGCAATGAATCATTTTCCTAAAATTTCAAAATAATCATAATGCATGTGCTCACTTTTGAGTACGCCACTTGTTCTTTTACTAAAATTAATGTCAATTTTAAATGACACATTAGGAGTTATACCAGCCACATTGTGTGTCATATTAAGGTGTGACTGGTTCCTACCTGTTACAAATTATTGATAGAATGTTTTTCTAATGTTTTGAAAATACAAATGTGTTTTCTATGTTTTTTGTATGTTAGTTGTGTTTTTTACTAAAATGTCATTTTAAACTGGAAACACACATTATGAGTCATAATAGTCTCATCGTGCATTGGTTTTACATGAGTCTACTTTATACACATCAAAAATGACTTATGAATCTCTTTTCAAAACTACCAAGATAATAAGAGCATGTTTTCTTGGTTTTTAGTGAATTACTTGTTTTGAAATAAATCTCAATTTTAAACTGATAATGGATACTTTTAGTCATAACTGTCACACCATACTTCATATTGAGATTTGGTTGACTCCTACACATCAAAAATGGTTTATGGATAGTTTTCCTAAACTATAAAAACAATATGAATGCGTTTTATTGGTTTTCAGTATGTCACTTGTAGTTTTTACTTAAATTAATGTCAATTTTAAATAAAAATAAATTATTTGAGTTATACCAGCCACACCATGTGTCATATTGAGGTGTGGATGATTCCTTATCATCACAAATTACTAATACATCATTTTTATAAAGTATCAAAACAATCCGAATATGTTTTCTTAGTTTTTAGTATGTCACATGTTATTTTTATTTAAGTTATTGTTAATTTTTAATAAAAAAGAGATAATTTGATTTTTACCAGCCACACTGTGTGTCTCATATAGGGGTGGATGATTTCTACTTGTGAAAAATGACTAATAGATCATTTTCCTAAAATATCAAAACAATACGAATGCATTTTTTCAGTTTTTAGTATGTCACTTGTAGTTTTTACTTAAAGTAATGTTAATTTTAAATAAAAAAAGAGACAATTTGAGTTATATAGGTCACATCATGAATCATATTGAGTTTTGGATAATTCGTACCTATCACAAATTACTGATGGATCATTTTACTACAGTATCAAAACAATATGAATATGTTTTCTCAATTTTCAGTACGTCAGTTGTGTTTTTTTAGTAAAATGAAATTTAAAACTGGATACAAACATTAGGAGTCATAATGGTCACATCGTGCATCATTTTTACATGATACTACTTCATACAAATCAAAAATGACTTATGAACCATTTTCCAAAATTATCAAGGAAATTGGAGTGCATTTTATTGGTTTTCAATGAGTGAAATATTTTGAACTAAAATGTCAATTTTAAACTGATAATGGACACTTTTAGTCATACTGGTCACATCATGCATCATATTGATGTGTATTTGACTCTTAAATATAAAAAATGACCCATGGTTCATTTTCCTAAAGTATCAAAATAATCCGAAAGCAATTTCTCATTTTTTCCATATATCACTTGTTATTTTTACTTAAATTAATGTCAATTATAAATAAAAAATATTCTTTGAGTTATACCATACAAACTATGTGTTTTATTAAGGATCGCTTGATTCATAAATATCACAAATGAAAAATAGATTGTTTTACTAAAGTATAAAAACAATCCAAATTTGTTTTCTCATTTTTCAGTATGTCACCCATTTTTTTGACTTAAATTAATGTCAACTTTAAATAAAAAGAGACAAATTGAGTTATACCAGCCACATCGGGCATCGTATTGAGGTTGGGTTGATTTTTAAATGTCAAAAATAACTAATATGTTTTTTTCCTAAAATATAAAAACAATCTGAATGTTCTTGTTCAGTTTCCAGTATGTCACTTTTTTACTTAAATTAATGTCAATTTTAAACAAAAAGAGACACTTTAAGTTATACTGGGAATATTGTTCATCGGATTGAGGTGTGGATGATTTATAAATGTCCAAAATTACTAATAGATCATTTTCCTAAAGTATAAAAACAATAAAAATATGTTTTCTTGGTTTTTAGTATGTTAGTTTTTTACTAAAATGTCATTTCAAACTGGAAACATGCATTATGAGTCATACTAGTCACATCGAGAATTGGTTTTATATGATAATACTTCATACACATTCTAAATAACTTGTTAATTTCTTCTCTAAATTATCAAGACAATCGGATCTTGTTTTCATGTTTTCATTCAGTGATACATTTTGTACTAAAATGTCAATGTTAAACTGACAATGGACACTTTTAGTTATACCGGTCACACCGTACAATAGATTGAGGTGTGGTTGACTCCTACATGTCACTAATTACTCAAGTATCATTTTCATAAAGTAAAAAAAAAATAATTCATATGTGTTTACTTGATTTTTGTATTTCACTTGTTGTTTTTACTTAAATTAATGTCAATTTTAAATAAAAAGAGACACTTTGAGTTATACCATCCACACCGTGCTCGGTATTGAGGTGCGGCCGATTCCTACACATCAAAAATAACTATTTGATAATTTTTATAATATATCAAAATAATCTGAATGTGTTTTATTGGATTTCAGTATTTCAATTTTTGTTTTTAATTAAATTAATGTCAATTTTAAATAAAAAGAGGTACTTTGAGTTATATTGGACACACCATGCATCGTATTGAGGTTCAGTTGTTTCTTACATGTCATAAATGACTAATAAATCATTTTCCTAAAATATAAAAATAATCTGAATGTGTTTGTTCAGTTTTCAGTATTTTAATTATTGTTTTTACTTAAATTAATGTCAATTTTAAATAAAAAGAGACAATTTGAGTTATACCAGCCACACCATGCGTCATATTGAGGTGCAGAAAATTTCTTCATGGAAAAAATGACTAATGGATAATTTTCCTTAAATATCAAAAAAATATGATTCTGTTGGATCTTTTTTCAGAATTCCATTTGTGTTTATGTCCTTAAATTTCATTTCAAAAAGGAAACACATATTTTGAGTCACGTAAATCACATCGTGCATTTTTTAGATGTGAGGTATCTTCATAAACATCACAAATGACTTATAAATCACTATCCTAAATTATCAAGACAATCAGAGTATATTTTCTTTGTTTTTAGTGACTGGAACATTTTGAACTAAAATGTCAATTTTATACTCATAACTGACACATTTTCTCATACCGAACACACCTTGCATCTTATTTATTTTCGGATTATTCCTACACATCACAAATGACTCAAGGATAATTTTACTAAAATATAAAAATTATTTGATTGTTTTTTTTTGTTTTTAGAATGTCACTTATTGTTTTTAATTAAATTAATGTAAATTTTAAATAGAAAGAGACATTTTGAGTCATACTGTCCACATTGTGTGTTAACATGCATTCCATTTTATTTCTTTATCGAAATGGAAACACTATAGTGTCTAAATTTATCACTTTCCTTCAAGTTCCATCTACTTAATTTGAATTAAAGTGATAGATTTCAACAGTGCATGGGTGACAAGGTTTTGAGGGAGAATAAGTATGTGAAAGACATTTTTTGGGTAATGTCCTAGAAATTCTGTATAATTTTTTTATTATACGGAATTATTTCGAGACCGTGAAATCTGACGGTGCGTGATTCCGAGGTCAGAGTGCCTAGAATGATCCGTTGAAGTTTTGTTAAGATTTAATTAGCACGCATAAGTAGTTTTCATGAAAAAGTGGTATAACTCTTAAATGATTACTCAGATCAAAAATATGAGGGTGTCGTTGTGCTCAGGATGGCAGGTTTACCCTAAGCGCGACATAAGTTTAGTTGGCGCCGACCTCTTGTGTGAAAACCCAAAAATGGAATAACTGTAAATAAAATAATTAAACAAAGTTATTTAATTTTTCAAATGCTTATAACTCACGAATGGTAACTCGGATTAAAAATATGATACCACCGCTGAACTCGTGAGGGTATGATTTCTTTAGGAAGATACTAACTTGGGCCAGCGTGGTTCACTAGTGAGAGTTAGTTATTTTCCGTAAATAAAATAATTAAGTGATAATTATTTTATTGTAAAATCCATAACATCTAAACGGTAACTTGGATTAGAAATTAGAGATTACCATTGGGTTTTTTGGGGCATGTGTCACTTAGGCAGAGCCTAACCTCAACCGGCGCAGGTTGCGGGTGACTGTAAATAATTTTCTGAACATTTTTTTGGGTACGTTCAGTAAACACATGAGTGGCATTTTCTAAATTTTGAACCAGTGCTCGGATTAAAAATCTGAGGGCACCTTTGAATCTGCAGTGCCTTGATTCAATTATGGGATAATTCACTTCGGCTATAGTTGGTAGAGAGAAAAATTTATTTTTTGAGACTTTTAAAAGAATAATAAAAATAACTTAGTTAATTTTTATTTTATTTCTTTTCCTATAACAGACAAGTGGCAACGTGGGACCGATGACATGTCAAGCCAATCAATGTCTTGATCTTTCTTTCTTAGTAACTACACCATTGGGGAATTAGGAAGGATACTTATTAATGGGACTCCATTAATTCCATGAACATTCCACACCCTCCCCCTCTCATTTTTATATGGAGCTTGGGGAGAGGTGTCGGCACAGCTTCACCAAGCAACGAAGTGCTGAAGAAGTTCTACGAAATCGAGCCCCTGGAAGACGGATCTAGTTCCAGAAATTGGTGGCAATCGACACTGAAACCCCGAATGAGGATCGATGATCAAGCAGCGTCATTAGAGGCTATTGCGGGAATAAAGAACACCAACCCTCTTCCTCAATTGTGGGAATTTCTCCATCATTCAAGAGGTATGGGTTTTTATACACGTTGAATTTATTCTTTTGATTCTTCATATCCTAAATTCATGATGAAGAAGGCCAAAAAAACATGGTCATTTTCCCGCACATAAACCTTACTCCTCTTTCTTTTTATTCTTCATGCGTTCTACAACCCCTAATATTTATTGATTCTGGAAACACATAGTTTTTCTAAGCGCGATATATGGACGTGAATCCCTCGACACAAGGATCATGAAAATGCGATCGTTTAATTTATTGATCTTGGAAAGAAGCCACAGTGGCTCGTGGAAGAATTTGAAGGCCGGTACCCAGCCAGCCGTGAGGAAGGAAGGGTGGTGCACGTCCGCACCGCCGGGTCAAGAGGAGGCTGCGGCGGGGCTGGCTGGTACCCAGCAACCAGCCGATCGTGTGGCGGAGCAGCGGTGCATGTCCATGCCCCTAGTGGAGCAAGAGGCTGTGGTGGAGGCTGGACAGTTGTTGGAACCCGGCCGGCCGCAGGTGGGCAGCGGCGCGACAATGCCGCTGGAAGGAGAACCGGTCAGTCGTTCCATCCGATCGAGGCACACCATGCGAGACCGCCGAGCGGTCCTGCGTGCCAGCAGGGTGACCGAATGTCCATCGGGCGGTTCGGAATACCAGGGCCCCCCCATGTTGTGGTTAGGGCTGCATCACAGGCCGCACTGTAGGCTACCCATCGGGTTGTGCCAGCGGGCCGCGCCAATAGGTCACACCCTTCGAGGGTCGGGCTGGGCCACCCCCAACGCGGGCTTGGCCGGACCATGACCCAATGGGCTAGGCTTGCTGATTCCTAGGCCCTCCGGGCCAAACCTGGACTAGTTCGGGTTAAACCAAACCGGGTGGGGTCGGTCCGACCGGGTTGGGTCGGTCTGACCGGGTTGGACCAGACCCAGGCCCATCTAGGCCCAGTATTACCTTTTTGGCCATAACATGAGAATCGGGTGTCCGTTTTATGAACTGTCTATGGCCCCAGAATCCCCGGATTGATATTTTCCTTTAGATATACTCTAATTGGGTTTTTAATAAGGTTGGAGTACGACCAGGTTGGGTCGGATCCTGAATCCAATCGGGCCCTTGGAGCGGAAACGTTAAAAACTTATAGACAGGGTGCCTGATTGGCATGTAGCCTATTGCGTTGAGTCCCTTTTTACATGAAAGACCTTGGGGATACATTTATTGGATATTTGGGGTAGTTTTGGTATTACCTATGGCTTGGGACGTGGTTCTCCCAAGCGCAAAATGTACGGAACCCTGCGACTAGATGAGACTTGACGACTACGGACTATTTCGACTTGGAGTGACTCGATAGGCCCAGTGGGGAGCGTCTTTGTATGACACAGTAGACCCATGGTGGGGAGAGACTTCATGTGACACAGAAAAACCACGGTACTTGATAGGAGGAGTACCTCAGCATGCCATGAGGGGGATTGCCTCTGTGTGACGTGGTAGACCCACGGTGGGGAGTGCCTTTATGTGATGAAACAAACCCACGGTACTCGACTGGAGGAGTACCTCAGTAGTCCAAGGATAGTGATAAGTGTCTCTGTGTGACGCGGCAGGCCCACTGTACTCATAAGAGGAGGAGTTCTCCAGCAGCTGTGGTGTTTAAGATTTATGACTAACGATGTTATGATTACTACCCTAGAATATAATTTATAGTGACTACCATGGATATCATGATGCAACGAGTGTCTTGAAGAGTGTTTCTCCCAAGGGAAATACATACAAAACCCTGAGAATAGCTGAGACATGATGACTGCTGACCGTTTCAAATCGGAGTGACTTGACAGGACCAGTGGGGAGCACCTTTGTGTGATGCGGTAGACCCATAGTGGGGAGCACCTTTGTGTGATATGGTACACCCATGGTACTTGACAGGAGGAGTACCTCAGTAGGCCACGAGGGGGAGAGCCTTTGTGTGACGTTGTAGACCCATGGTGGGGAGCACTTCTGTGTGACGTGGCAGACTAATGATACTCAACAGGAGGAGTACCTCAGCAGTCCATGGTTAGTGGGAAGCGCCTCTATGTGACACGGCAGGCCCATTGTACTCAATAGAGGATGAGTTATCTAGTAGCTAAGGTGTTCGACTTTGTGACTGGGAATGTTTTTGTTACTATCCCTAGAGAATCCAGTGGCTGGCTATCAGCTTCCACAGAAATCCTGTGTGGGTCAGCTTCATAATTCTATTTTTAAGATTTGTACACCTGGTATGAGATGAGTCCTTATGATTGTGATATTATTTCCTTCATGGAACAGTTGGGCATTGGGAATTTGAGTTGGGCCTTGTGTTTCCTCATGATTGAGATTGGTTTACTTAACAACTTCGGAATATGAATGGGCATATACCTATGTAGGTTTGACAGTTGTTTTCATGCTTTGGGGTTTATCCTTTTGGATTTTGTGAGACCTTAGAGGGTCTTGGAATCCCTACTAAGTATTGTTATACTCACCCCTGGACGGGCTATGCCTATACCTTGTTGTATTTGGTGCAAATGATGGACATCGCTGATTGAGTACGAGGGTATCGGGGCTGGAGGTAGCTCGGAGGTGGACTTTAGATGAGGCGTACCACAGAGGCACCATCCGAGAGTTGTACCTACCCTTCAAACGACGGACAACGCTAACTAAGGGCGAGGGTACCATGACTGGAGGTAGCTCGGAGGTAGACATTAGACGAGGAATACTGTAGAGATGGTCATTCAAGAGTTGTATCTACCCTTCAGGTAGGATCCCTGGTGGGTGTTCATAGTACCTATTTCAGTTTTACTTGTACTTTACAGTTGGGCTTGTATTCTGGCCTCTTTTACTTTCTGTACACACCATGATTACTACATAGTTTTAATTTGTTCTTATATCCTAGTTTGTGCTTAGTTGTGTGAGTTTACTGGTTATAAAGGTAATGCCTTCCCATTTTTAGGTAATACGCCTTTCGGTGCTAGTCGCCAGCTCCTGGCCTATGGAAGGAGGGCTTGGGGTAGTCACGGTATGGGCCCCGAGAGATGGGTCGGGAAAAATTGGTATCATAGGAGTTTGGTTCTACCAAAGAAAAAGAACTCTCATCTTTTCTCTGTGTAAATAGTGTTATGTGTTATCAGTGTGTTTTTTAGTTCGGGGAGTCCAGTGTTGTTGCAGCGGCCAACATATCCATACACCAGGACCCTGAATTCTAATTTCCAACATAGCTCGCGAAAACAATGATTGCTTGTGTTTTTGAAGATTTTTTCTTGAAATGTCTTGATTCATCTCACTAGGTATAACTTAATGATAGTGGTGCACCTGTTTCTTATAAGGATTCCATCGCGTAGATAGCCGGCCATGATTCCCATGAGAGTATATGATGACAGATCACTGAGCGATAAGGCTCCAGTGCGAGGCCTTCTTACTATGTTGGAATCTTCGAGTGGTGTACCAGCAACATCACCACCCGTTGGGAAACAGTTACCGTGATCCACACTGGTGGATGGTGCCTGCCAATTAAGCATGTTGCACAAGTTCCAAAAGCAGGGGCCTCCAAGGTTTCGAGGCGAGACAGATTCCCAGGCAGTAGATGTCTGGCTGGTGGTTGTGGCTAGAGTTTTCCACCTAATTAGGACACTAGTAGATCATATGGTGATCTTAGATGCTAGTATTTTCAATGAGGGACCATGAAGTTGGTCCATACAGTGATGAGGTTTCGGTATTTGGATTGTTGCCCAAGATGGTACCTTCGGGTAGTGTGCCATATATATCACTGCCTGTTGGGAAATAGTAACAACCGGCAATACCGGTAGAGGACACATTTAAGTTTTGTGCCTTACACGAGTTTCAATATCAGACACCCCTTAGGTTCCAAGGCGAGTCCGACTCACAGGTAGATAAGGACTGGATTGAGGAGGTGGTTATGAGTTCTCTAGATATTTTACAGCTTCAACAGGACGACATGTCGGTAGTGGAGTATTCATCGAGGCGTACCAACCATTCCTGTTACTCAATGAATATGATACGGTCAGTGCTTCTGGGCTCAGACTTTTGAGCATGGTGTATTTAAGGATGCCTGAGCCAGCACTATTCCTCTATATATTCCTACCTATGTTATGGTGCTAGAGATAACCTTTACAGTTGAATGTTCTTTGGCTGAGTGGATACAGCCAGTGAATGTTAGTAGTGAGAAACAAGGAAACTGGAGACAGTTGTTTCGGTGCGGATGTGCGTCGGGTTACGCTGTTCCGCCAGGACGCGTTCGCGCGTGCACCCGTCGACCCGAGGGGATGGGCGCGCGGCTTGTGGTCCCGCAGTCCTGCTTTCCAAGGGCGGGCGGCATCCGTCCCTTATTCAGGGGCGTCTGCTCCTTGATCGAAACCGGGATGATGGGATGTCGGCTCCTCCTTCCGTGGACGTCTCCTCGGAACTCGTCGCCTAATCCGGGTCTCCCTCATAGACTTAAGAATGTTCGTGAATCTCGTTCCCGGCGCCATATCTTCATGGACACCGGTTAATTACGCTGCTTCCGCCCGGACGTTCCAAGGAGTCTGGTCGGGGCAGCAACCTGCGGTGAGGAGGCCGAGTGGCTCTGGGTGCTGGGGGCGTGTCGTAACACTGCGGCTCTGCACGTCTGTCTTCCGTCCTTAATAGGGCTTCTCGAAGGCATGATGGCCTGAGGCATCCCGCACTGGGTGCGGGGAACTGTGTCCCCTGAGGTTTTCCTCAGCTTCCCATGTTTAACACGGGGTATGCCGCGAGTTTAACGTCCAGCGGGGACGGCATCGGACTGATCAACACGAGAAGTGGATCAGATGACAGAACCCCTTGCGGGGAACCTCCGACGCTGGGGCCAGCACATGGGAGGCTTCCCAAGTGATATGGAGTGGAGTGAAGTGGCATGACCCCACCGGGATGTGGCGGCCCGGGTAAGGATCAGGATGGATGATGGAGTGAAGAGCTTGGACCCCGTAGGGGCTTCCTACGTACCGCGCGTTAGCACAGATCAAAGTCGACGTAGTTCGGGTATACAGTTTAACGTCATGCTGGACGTCGGCAAGCCGACTCACGAAGAGATCGAGGCCGCCGGGCGGAGGATTGAACCGAACCACCTCGCACAGAGGGGGATGGAACGGCCGGGTGGATCACAGTTTCATGTCATGCTGGACGATAAAAGGAGAAATGGAAAAAGGGGCTGTGGGGAGGCACAGTGGAGATACACACGGGCAGTCTCCCACAGTGGCGGATTCATAGGTGAATCGGCGCAAGCGTGAACCCTGGAGGGGTCCACTGATGGACGAACCGACGTGGATACGACCGGGACGACCAGGTGGTGGGCTTGAACCTCAGGGAGGCTTCCTACGTACCCTGTGTAGAGACAGGGATCAAAGTCCACGTAGTTCATTCTGTCAGGACTTACGCACTTGAGGCAGCCCGGATGCGGCAAAACTCAGTTGGAAGGGACTTGGACCGAAAGTAGGAGACACCCCGATCCCAGTCACACCCTCTACTGGCTTCGGCAGTGGGGGAGCGCAATGGAGATACACATGTGCAGCCCCCCACAAGAAACTAGGGGTTTGTAATACCCTACCCCCGTAGGGAAAAGACGCTCCCATTAAATCGTCCCTAAAGAGGGGCAATCCCGACATCCCTGCAGAGACGAGCGGGTGGGGGCCACATCCAAACCGGGGGGGGACCCTGCGTGCGAGGCACGGGATCGGGTGAGGCGGACGGTTTAACGTCTTGCCGGACGAAGTACAGTTTAACGTCTTGCGTTGAGGACGAAGCGGACGGTTTAACGTCTTGCCGGACGAAGTACAGTTTAACGTCGTGTGTTGAGGACGAAGGTGCTTGGCAGTTTAACGTCTTGCAGCGCGGACGTGGTGCAGTTTAGCGTCATGCAGGACGAATGTGCAGTTTAACGTCTTGCGAGACGAATGCTGTACAGTTTAACGTCTTTGTAGCTTGGACGAAGTGCGGTTTAACGTCGTGTGGGACGTATGCAGTTTAACGTCATGCAGGACGTGGTGCAGTTTAGCGTCATGCAGGACGAATGTGCAGTTTAACGTCATGCAGGACGAATGCTGTACAGTTTAACGTCTTTGTAGCTTGGACGATAGGATGTCGCCGATGGGTCCGTGTCACTTCGCGCGAGCCTAGGGGGGGGGCGCACGGAAAGACGACGCACGTTACGGGCACCTGCGATGAAGATCGTCGGGTGCCACGCAGGCGAGTAGCCTCAGGGGGTCAAAGGGGGCGACCCGGCGGTTTGCGCGCAAAAGAGGAGCTTTGCGCGCAAAACTGCAGGTCGGCGCGCAAAATGGCGGGCTGGCGCGCAATCAGGCCATCACTTTGCGCGCGGATGATTGAGATTGCGCGCACCGGGCTTCGGACAGCTCACGGGGGCAACGGCTCATTCTCTAACGAACAGCCACTTTGAAGAGGGGGGTGCGCGCAATCGGGCTGGATTGCGCGCACCCGGGGGCAATTGCGCGCAAGAGGCTTCTTTTGCACGCAAAGGCCTTCGGGTTAAGGATTATTCAAAGGAAAGGAGCCAAGGGGATTGCGTGCGAAGGCGAACCCCAAGGCTCTATTGCGCGAAAGAAAGGAGGTTACCTGAAGATCGGCATTGCGCGCGGAAGGGGTTGGATTGCGCGAACGAGCGACGCTTCGGATTCTGGCAACCTTCAAAACGTCGGGGGTCGCCTTATATTTATAGGCAACCCCGGGCGCGGAATTCCCTTCGCGGGCGCGGAATCAGGACCCGGCGCGCAAGGGAGCCGCGCAGGCCACGGGCGCGCAAAATAGCGCGCCGGCCCAGCGCATTGCGCGCATCCCGGGAGGATTGCGCGCCGCGACTCAACTTTGCGCGCGGGCCTCTGAAATTTCGCGCAGGTCCTCCGGGCCCTCCGGAACGTGCCTCTGACTCCAAATATCACTTCGTTTTCCGCATCCGGAGCTTCGTTTGGGAACAACGGACTTTTCCGGCGTCTACAAAAGCCCCCCCTCGGAATCTGATCGGCGAGAGGTCGCAACGATCGGGTTCCGAGGGAGACGCCGGAATGCCGAAGTCCTGGGCGGCGCAGGACTTAGGCGCGCAAAAAGGGGTGCCGGGCGCGAAATTCGCCGCTGCCGTCGCGCAAAGCGCTTTCCGCGCAGCGCGGACCCCGGCCTCGCCTATAAATAGGGGCCCTGGTTCCCGCGTTCCGTACTCAGGCCTTCCGCGCGATAAGCTCCAACGCTCTCGTGCGCGAAATTGCCTTTTCCGGCGCGAAATTCGCCCGATCGGCGCGCAAAACCGTCCGGAATTCGCCTGTCTTTGCGCGAAAACCCGGAACTTTGCGTGACATTCTTCCCAATTGCGCGCCGTCCACTAGGATTGCGCGCCAACCTTCAAACTTCTCTACCAGCCTCGTCCGATCCCGCACGCTTCATCCCTTAAACCCGCACGACTCCCGAAACTTCTGAGATGGCCGCGCATCAAGGAAATGAGGGGGATGCCGCCACTCGCAGAGCTGAGATGGCGACGAACGAGGAGGTTTACGGAGCCAAGGAGATTGTTTCCAACAATCAATCCTTGTTCGACTTGCTGACGCCGGCCCAGAAGACATATCCACTGTCGGACAACCTGCCGCTCTGGAACTTCGGCATCCTGGATGAGGTTCCGGTGCCAGGGTTCGAGATTGATGCGCCGCGGACCTGGGTGACCCGGGAGGACGAGCTTCTCCGCTATAACATCACCAACAACGGGCATCCTGCCAGGGAGACCAGACACTTGAATGTCTATGTCCTGAACCCGAGGACGCGAACCATTGACGGGGGTGAGCCTACTGCGGAGAATTCTCCAGCCCTCTACTCGAGCATATATCGCCAGAGCGTCACGGACGACACCAAGGGCTGGCTGAAGGACTGGGATTTGCGATCTGGGGTCAATTTCACCAGCGAGTGGGCCTGGGCGTTCTGGGTACGCCACACTTGCGATCACTTCGCAGAGGAGCTGCGGTACATCGGCCTGTTTGAGGCGGTGTGGACGTCGCAGTTCCATTTCTACCAGCAGTCTGAGCTCGGGCCGGAGCTGTTCACCCGATGGTCCCCGGATACCAACACCTTCCATCTTCACCATGGGGAGGTCGGCATCGGTCTCTGGGACATCCACTGCATCGGAGGTATCCCGCTGGAGGGTTACCAGTACGATGAGTTCCTGCCACCGAAGAACACCTGGGAAGACAGGTCACGGACTCCCATTCGGACCTGGCATCTGCTTGACCTGGCTACGCAGCGGCTCGGGATCAAGGACTTCCAGAAGGACATAGCCTACAAGGAGTGGTTCGGCCAGTTCTTGGAGCATGACCCGGCGGTCAAGATGCCAGGCAGGGGGAAGCGGTGCTCGACCGCAGCTCAGAGGAGCCGGAACGGGTCGTACTGGCGGGTCCTGGAGACGGGCGACTACCTCTCATGGGGGTACCGCGTCATCGAGGCCCGGGACCCAAATGTTCGGTACGCGGCGTTCCTGGCCGCCTTTCTGAGTGGGTGGCTCCTGCCAGTGCGGGACGCGAGAATGGGCGTTCGCCCGGCGACTCTGGCGATGGCGGGCGCTATGGCCGCCAACAAGAGATACAACCTCGGGGTCCCAGTGTTGGCGAAGCTGTATGCCATCCTGGGACGCATCTCACGAGGGGGGTCGCCACGAAGGATCTGTGGGCCCTTTCAGTTCTTCCACGGCTGGGTGGCTGCTCACCTCGGTGGGTACACGTTTCCGAACGCCATCATTCCTCCGGGCAACGGCCTGCGACCCTCCCTGCTAAACATTGCGGGGGTCGCTCCGATGACCCTAAGTGAGGAGGGCGTGAGGATTCGGATTGGCAATCATGCCAATTTCAACTTCAGTCTGTTCCCCACTCCCGTCGGCCAGATGATCGACAACGGGCAGGGTCCGCTGGAGCAGCATGAGTACTTCCTGAACATGCGGGGCGGGGTGCTCGTGGCTCGGATCGACGGGAAGGTGATCTGCGAGCCTTACGTGCCAACCCGGTTCGCCAGGCAGTTCGGGTGCCTTCAACGGATGCCGAAGAGGGTATTCACTACTGTCCGGGAGGAGACGAACCCTGGCGTCCTTCGTCAGATGTGGCTGATGTTTGCCGCTTTCGGCTCTGGCGACGTCATCACTCTCCCTCCTACCGGAGTAGACGCAGGCTTGGCAACCGAGTACGCCGAACATTGGGCCATCGCGTACCCCGAGGGGATTCTACGGAAGCCAGTTCGGCGGCTCGAGGTCACCCGTGCGGAGACCGGGCGTCAAGGAAGGAGGCGAGGCGCCGCCACACGGGGGAGAACGGAGGCGCGCCAAGCAGCGGAGCCGGCGCGAGCAGGGACTTCGGCGGCGGGTACATCGCAGGCTGCCGCTACGACCTCGGCGCCCAGAGAGGGGGCACGTGCGGTGGTCGAAGAGCGGCCCGGGAAGCAGGTAAGGTGTCTGCTCGAACCCTCCCACGATGCAGTCTTCCCGGCGCTGTGGTCGGCCTGGATGACCCTGCGGCAGTCACTAGGGACCGATGTCATCTGGCGAAAGATACTCAGAGAAGGGATCTATCTGCCAGAGGTCGGGCGCCTCCAGATCGCCGACAAGGTGGACTTCAACCGGCAGTATGCATATCTGACGGCCATGGACGAGTACGCGCGCCAACATGGTCAGCGTGCGGAGCCATCCCTTCTGGTGAAGGTGATGCTCGGTCTCGAGCCCGCTCCAGAACAGATGCCGCCGGGAGAAGATGACAGTAACGACTCCGAGGAGGAGGAGGAGACGGGGGAGGATGAAGGCTCCGAGGGAAGGTCCCATCGGGGGAGCCCGCGGGAGAGCGGCGAGGTGGCCGGCTCTGACAATGTTGATGTCACTGAGCTCCTTGAGGTCCGCTTCTATCCCTACTCAACCTGCTTCATCCATTCTCTTATGCAGCTTCTAACCCATTTCTCCACCTTTCTCAGGAGCACACGGATGTTGGTCAAGCGTCCTCAGCGGGAGTAGGAGAGGCGCCGGCAGGACAAGGCGGGGGCCAGACGCCCATCATTGAACTGACAAGCGCTGAGGGGTCCCCTGCTACAACTGTTCCTGCGACGGCTGGGGCAGCGGAAGATGACGCTTTGAACCCCCGTAAGTCTCCTTACTTTACTGTTGGTGCTTGCCATTGACGATCTGTGACTAACCACTGCATGCCCTGCGTAGTGATCTCAGGACTGGAGGCCCGTCGGGCTACCGAACCCGGGCCGTCTACGAGTGGACCAGTGGCAGACATGCCGCCTGCCCCGGAACAGACTCCCCAAACCGAGCCGGCCCCACCAACTGCTGATCAGAGGGCTACGGACGTCGGCGGTGCTGCCGTCGGAGAGATGTCGGGGGCTGACGAGGGTGCCAACGCCGCTGGGGCGGGAGAAGAAGGTCGCCCAGATGTTGGGGAACCTATCCCCCATGAGGACATCCCAGGGGTGGACCCTGCAGCAGACCTGCTGGCTGCCTTCCCTGCCTACCGGCCTGCCGACCCCGAGGAGATGGATGACTCGGACGCGGAGGCGGTCGAGGAGAGCCGGATAGCGCGCCGAAGGGGGTGGAAGTGCATCCAGCGCTTCCTCAAGCGAGACCCATCGGAGTGGCTGGGGCGCATGGGGTCACTCCAAACCTGGCTGCGCTTCCTGTGTGCCGGGGGAGCTGATGCTCAACGCCTCCATCTGACGGTCCGTGATTTCATGGCCGAAAAGATGCGCGAGAGCTGCCGGCGTGCTGACGTCACACAAAGTCGTGACATGTCGGAGAACACGCGGGCGCTCCTCGCGGCGGAGCAGGAAGTTCGGCGTCTCGAAGGGCAGGCGGCAGAGAAGGAGGCCCTCGTCGCAACGTGCACCGAGCTTGTGGAGCAACTAGCAGCCCAGCTGGTTGACGCCCATGTACATTTGACGGAGGCGGGCCAACAAATGGTCACAATTCAAGTCGAGCGGGAGCGTGCACAGGCCAGAATCGACGAACTGCGTGCTGCGACCGCCGACGAGGAGAGGGCACGCAGAGAGCGAGAAGCAGCTCTGGAGGCCGCCAGCCAAAGGGTAGCGGCGTTAGAAAGGCTTATCCAGCACGCTAATCCTTAGGGGCTTTGTTTTTGCCACTCCCAGAACATTTGCTTCTGCTACTTTGATCCATTTGTATGAATCACCATATTTATCTGCGTCTTTTGGTTTAACATGCTCAATCACAAATTGTCTCGCGGGAGCGTTAACCAAGCTTCAGGCATCCATAATTGGGCCTGGATTTCTAGAGAAAAGAGGGAGGTCATTCCTAAGAAAGGAGACCTCAAGCCTAATCAATGTACCATCCCCCCAATTTGTTCCAACACACGAGCGGGACAATGCCAGGGGCGTTGAGATTTTATCCGAACATAGGGAAATGAGAAAGGGTGAATCGCGTGTCCCGAATCCAGACATCCACAACGGTCGGCCTTCCAGGAAATGCCCAAGACGGTAGGCGGACAGTGGATCGACCATAACAACTGCAATAGACGGACCGAAGGTCATCATTCATATTGCAGGAGGCGGACCACATGTCATCATGAATACCGCTTTGGGGGTCCCTTCAGACACAAGGGTGGAAATCCAGATCAACAGGGCATGCGAAGCGTGGGGCGAAGTGACGATTTGTTCGGATAGAATCCAACGCTCTCAAAATTGCGCCACCGTGGGGAAAGCGTATTAGGCGGATGCACTAATCTGGCCGTGAATCACCCCAATTCTCAGACAGAACCTCTTTGACGAGGAAACTGTCGCTTCCCATCATTGCGATGGGGCATCCCGAGCTGAATCGGGGAGAATATTACGACTGCACCACTCTACCCGAAGTCAGGCCAGACGGCCGGCGATGAGGAGGGGCGGGACTTAGCGATCCCTGAGGATGGACCCGAGTCGAAATGCCCGGGCGTTCCTACGTACTCCATCAGGCTGGAGATCAAGCCACACGTAGTTCTGAAAGTGCAGTTTAACGTCATGCAGGACGCAGAACCCCGTTTGGGGAGATCTTAGTTTAAGGTCGTAGAGCTCGGACCGTAGGGGTAGATCTTAGTTTAAGGTCTTAGAGCTCGGACCGTAGGGGTAGATCTTAGTTTAAGGTCTTAGAGCTCGGACCATAGGGGTAGATCTTAGTTTAAGGTCTTAGAGCTCGGACCATAAGAACCTCAAAGTACGCCACATCGTGGTCCCATCCCCTGGATATGCGAAGATGCACTGAGGGATAGTGTCAAGAGTGTCGAGATTATGCCTGGTCAGAATGGGGGGTGGAAAAATGTGAATCATGCGGCCATTCACTCAAGGACTGGGGGAACCGGCGTAACGATATGGGAGTACTGCCGACCGTGGCGGAAAAGCAGCCTCAATATCGCACTAACCATTGATGGAATGAGGCAGCAAACGAGCATCGACCGCTCAATCGCAGGATTCATATCGATTTGCTGCCCGAGGCCATTGGGGGTACCGGCCCGAGTCGGTGGGAGAGCACTGAGGCATTGTGTCCGAACCGTTCACGGGGGCTCCACCCAGGGCGTAGACGATGGGTCCGAATGAAAGGGAGCACGAAGCCTGAAAAGTGGAGGAAACCTGACCAAGCGGATCCTGACGCTCCTGGCAATAAACCAGAGTACTCTTGACACCGGTGGACCACTGCAAGGGGTCGGGGAACACGCCTTGAGGGTGACCTGAAGGCGGCGGATTCCCCAGAGAAGGGGGAATCTCTAAGAGGTGGGGGGCTGGACCCGGAGTTTCAAACATCCGGGCGTTCCTACGTATCCCATAAGGATGGGAATCAAGCCACACGTAGTTCTTGAAGCGCGGCGCAACACAATCGGGCACTAGCACGGGGAAGAGTGCGGGTCTGACCCTCGCACACAGAAGAAGCGGTATTTGATATTTCTTGTTTGTCCTTAAAGATGGATGGTTTTTCTTTGTGCGGCGACATGCCTGTGATTGAGAAATCTCTGGCGTCACCACAATAATCAAGCCGTGAAAGGAATTGATGAATGGCGTGGTTATTAACCAGCGCCCAACGTGAGTGTCCCCTGAGGAGAACATCACGATGCAGTGCCGTTTCTCGTCGAGCGGCCAAGACGATCACAGTTTACGGTCGTGTGGTAGGACCAGGCAACACAGTTTAAGGTCGTGTGGTTCGGACCATGGAGGAATCCGCTTACCGCGATATGGCGGACACGGCGGAGGTGGGAACATACCCAGCCCTGCGGTCACGCACGATTCCAGGAGAAGAGTCTTGGGATAGGGGTCTGCGTATGTCCATCACCTGAGGGGCAGAGATGCTAGCCTCCAGATATACTGGGCCCAGAACGCGATTGTTCGAGCGACTCCTTCCTCCTTATGGGGACGAGGGTCCAGCTACGCATGGCCCTTAGGGAGGATATTCGCATACATCCTTGGTGCTCAGATCATGGGAGCCTCGAACGACATCATTACCCTGGTTGGTCTGCCTAACGTGTAGAGGTGTACTGAAGGTCAGTATGAACAGAGTGTCGAGATTCCACTACAACGCACAAAGGCGGAGTGTGATGAGGACTGCGCAACCAATGTTCAGAGCCTGAAAGAGCCGACATGGCGATCAAGGATGTTGCTGACGCATTCGCAACACAACATCCGATCGCGTCAGCATAAGACGGGGCAAGCAAACGAGCATCGACCGCTCAATCGCAGGATTCATATCGATTTTCGGCCCAAGACCCGCCGGTAAATCGACCCGGAACGGTGGGAGAGCACTGAGGCATCGTACCCAAACCGCTAACGAGGATCCCTTTGAGTGAAGGCTCGAACAAGAGGAAGCGTGAGGCCTGACAAGCAACACAGGACTTGTCGGGATTGAATCTGACACTACGAGTCATAGACCGAAGTACCCAAAACATGTTAACAGATCACCGGAAAGGGTCGGAGGACTCACCCTGAGAGAAACCAAAAGAGGGCAGATCCCCGTGATCAACCAAGAGACAGGGCTGGACTTGAGACACAAGCGTCCAGGCGGTCCTACGTATCCCATAAGGATGGGAATCAAGCCGTACGTAGTTCTTGAGAGGCAGTTTAACGTCATGCAGGACGATGAGGGGTGCGAGTTAGTCTCACACACGGGGGGAGGCGTACGGCGCGGCCAGTAGACCGACGTGAATGAGGACATAATCCCCCGCTCACGCTACACGCCTCGCACAAAAAGGAGGGGAACTGGGACCAGAGGCCCAACGCGGGATAGAGATTCCCGAGAAACGGGGCTGGGCCTGAAACATGGATGTCCAGGCGGTCCTACGTATCCCATAAGGATGGGAATCAAGCCGCACGTAGTTCTTGAAGTGCAGTTTAACGTCATGCAGGACGATAAGAGAGGAAAAAGGGGGAAGCAGAAGGCATCCCCAAACGTGGGGGCGTACAGCGTGGCGAGCAAACCGACTTGAATGAGGGCGTAGCCCCGCGTCCACACCATACACCACATATCCAGAGGCAACTGGGCCAAGGGCCCGAGGTGGGATGGAAATTCCCGAAGGATGGGGCTGGGCCTGAAATATGAATGTTCAGGCGGTCCTACGTATCCCATAAGGATGGGAATCAAGCCGCACGTAGTTCTTGAGGGGCAGTTTAACGTCATGCAGGACGATACGCTGGGCAGTTTAACGTCGTGCAGCTTGGACGTGGTACAGTTTAACGTCATGTTGGACGAAACACTTGGCAGTTTAACGTCTTGCAGCACGGACGATATGCTGAACAGTTTAACGTCTTGTAGCCTGGACGAATGCAGTTTAACGTCGTGCAGGACGTGGTGCAGTTTAGCGTCATGCAGGACGATACACTCAGGCAAAGTACTGCTTGAGGAACCTAGCGTTGGTGGGAGGAGTGACACGCTCACCATCCATAGTCGCTAGGGAGTACGCGCCATTGGGATAGACCTTGTGGATGACAAAAGGTCCCTCCCACTTGGGTTCCAACTTGGGCGGCTTCCTGCCGGGGATCATAGGTGCTCTTAGGGCTAGCACTAGATCACCCTGCAGGAAGGAGCGGAGGCGAACCTTCTTATTGAAAGCTCGAGTCATCCTTCTTTGATGCCTCTCCAAGTTGTGCAAGGCGCGAAGTCTATTCTCATCCAGTGCTTCCAACTCGACTAGACGGGCTTCAGCAACTCTGTCCGGCGCTTGCTGGTCGTAGACCGCAATGCGCAAGGACGGTAACTGGATCTCGATGGGCAGGACGGCCTCAGCTCCATACACCAGGGAATAAGGGGTCATCTGGGTGGAATTGCGAGTCGTCGTCCGATAAGCCCAGAGGGCGTTGGGGAGCTTGTCCGGCCAACTCTTCTTGTTTTGACCAACCATCTTTTGGAAAATGTTAGAGAGGGTTTTGTTAAACGCCTCGATCTGTCCATTTGCCTGCGCATGATAGCGAGATGTATGGTTCGAGCGAATGTTATACTTGGCGTACAACTTCTTCAACTCGGCTGCTCGGAAATTGGTTCTGTTATCCGTGAGGATAGCGTGAGGCACTCCAAATCGATAGATGATGTTGGAGGTCACGAAGTCAGCGATCGAACAGGATTTGACCTCTCTGAGCGGAATCGCCTCTGCCCATTTGGAGAAGAAGTCCGTGGCGGTCAGAATGAACCGGCACTGGCGAGCTGTCGCTGGTGGGTATGGTCCCACAACGTCCAGACCCCAGACTGCAAAGGGCCAGGAATACCTAGTGGTATGGAGAGGCTCCGGCGGCCGATGCACAAAGTTCGCATGAACCTGGCACGCATGGCACCTCCTGGCATACTCGATGCAGTCATGGATCATGGAGGGCCAGAAGTATCCCAACCTCCGAATCTGGTGGGACAGCTTCGGCCCAGTCTGATGGGCACTGCATGAACCAGCATGAACCTCTTGCATGACTCGTGGGATCTCAACTCCCTGAAGGCAACGGAGGAGAACACTGTCGAATCCGCGTCTGTAGAGGATCTGCTCCAGGCCGGGACTCCTCTGGAGGACAAACTGCGATGCGCGGCGTCGAACTCGCTCGCGCTCGGCCCGATCCGGTGGGAGAATGCCATGTTAGAGGTACTCAACCAAAGGAGTCCTCCAATCAGGGGCTGGTTCGACTGTCATATCTGGGGTACTCGGGGCTCCGGGCACAGGGGCAACCGTGGTGAGATTACTTACCGACAGGTCGCGATCTCCCTCAGGGATAATGGGAGCGATGAGCCTGCGGTGCGTCACGCGGATGATCAGGTTATCCTGTTCAGGCTCTGCAAGTGACGCAGCAAGGCTGGCCAAAGCATCTGCTCGACCGTTCTGCGACCGGGGAATATGGACAATTTCTGGCCGAGAAGGGAACCGGGCCATCAGAAGGAGGGTGCACTCCAGCAATGGCGCAAGTTCCGGCTTCCTGACAACATAGTCGCCATTGATCTTCTTAACAACTAGCTCAGAGTCCCCTTTCACACACAGATGGGGCACGTCGATCTCGAGAGCTAACTCGAGGCCAGTGATGAGGGCATGGTATTCCGCCTCATTGTTGGTACAGCCCTCTGACAACAGGAAAGAGTATGGCAGCACGGCTTGCTCCGGGATGATGAAGACGATACCCAAGCCCACTCTGTTGAGCCTAGGATTATCGAGCCTTCTACCGGTGGGGCTCCGGGAGGCACCGTCAAAGTGCATCTGCCAGCATGGACCGGCTCGAACGACCGAGAGAATGGCCTCATCAGGAAAGCCTAGATCCAGCGGCTGATCTGCGGAGGTTGGGTGAGCAGCCAGAAAGTCTGCCAATGTTTGCCCTTTGATGGCCTTCTGAGACACATACCTGATGTCGAACTGCTGGAGAATCACAGCCCACCGCGCTAGACGGCCAGTCAACATAGGCCGACTCAGGATATATTTCAACGGGTCTACCCGAGAAACCAACTGTACCTCATGGTGCTGCAAGTAGTGCCGTAATTTCTGTACGACAAATACGAGCGCCAGGCAGCTCTTCTCGATGGGGGAATACCTAACTTCCGCATCGAGGAGCATGCGACTGAGGTAATAGAGGCTATTCTATGTTCCCTCGTTGTTCTTCTGGGTGAGAAGGGCGCCAAGGGACCGTTCCAGGGCGGTCACATAGAGGACCAGCGGCTTCCCGGATACAGGCGGCATCAGAACCGGAGGTTGCAGCAGGTACTGCTTGATTTCCTCGAAAGCGGTCTGACACTCTTTATCCCATACATAGGTGGCACCTTTCTTCATGAGCCGAGAAAAGGTCTTACACTTGCCGGCCAGATTCGCAACGAATCGGCGTATATAGGCTAAGTGGCCTTGGAACCCTTGCAGTTCCCGGATGTTACCTGGGGGAGGCATCTGGCTAATCGCCCTGATTTTCTCCGGGTCGATCTCAATACCCCGGTATCTTACCAAAAATCCAAGGAACTTTCCGGAGGTGACCCCGAAGGCACACTTCAACGGGTTCATCTTCAGGCAACGAGACCGGAGGAAGCTGAACACTTTCTCAAGATCTTTGAGATGGTCCTGACGCTGGCGCGATTTGACTACCAAGTCGTCGACGTAGCATTCCACCAGTGTGCCGAGGATTGGCTTGAATATGCGTTGCATCGCCCGTTGATAGGTGGCACCTGCATTCTTCAGGCCGAAAGGCATGACCCGGTAGCAAAAGGTACCTTGGGGGGCCCTGAAGGCAGTGAACTCCTCATCCTCAGGGGCCATCCGAATTTGGTTATATCTGGAGTATCCATCCATGAAGGAGAGGGCTTGGAACCCTGCCGTGGAGTCAATCAACAACTCTGTCACTGGAAGGGGAAAATCATCCTTCGGACAATGGCAGTTGAGATCGCGGAAGTCGATGCAGACTCTGATCTGCCCGTTCTTCTTCCTGACCGGCACAATGTTGGCCAGCCATTTGGGGTACTGGACTTCCCTCACGAAGTTGGCTTTGATAAGCTTGTCAACTTCGGCCTCAACCATAGCACCGTGGGATGGGTGCATCTTCCTGGGAGGCTGCTTGAACCCGCGATGGTTCGCCGGGAGACCAAGGCGGTGGACGGCTACCTGAGGATCTAGCCCCGGCATCTCGTCATAGCCCCAAGCGAACACATCACGGTGCTGCCTGAGAAAGTCCACGTACTGCTGCCGCTCCTCAGAGGGCATGGCGGCACTGACCAATGTGGGTCTTGGATCGGCCTCGGTTCCAAGGTTCACCTGTACTAACTCATCGACCGTGGCGGGGACGCCCTCCTCAAAGGCTGGTGGTGCATCTTCCACGTCCTCTCCACTCAGGGAGGGATCGTCCACGGGAGAGACTGCGTTGGCAACTGCATTGGGGCTACCAGATCCTGCTGGGCCACTGGTGCTGGCGTGGGCGGTCGCGGTCATCTCATTAGGAGACTCGCGGGCCGTCGAGACCATGGCCACGTCCAACCGTTGAACAGGGAGGACGTAAGCGTCATCCAGACTTGCCCAGGGATCACTTGCAATAGCGACAGGCTCAACCTCACCTGCCAGGATCTGCTTATCCTTGCTCTTGTAATAGTCCGCGTCCAGATAGCGGGCTTCACATGAGGCAAAAGGAGAGGCATCTCCTTGAAGCACGCCTACTCGACCATTAAGGGAGTATTTGAGGCATTGGTGGTATGACGAGGGAACCGCCGCGTGAAGGTGGAGCCATGGCCTGCCCATCAATGTGTTATACGCAGTGTCCTGAGAGACTACCATGAATTCGGTGTTGGCAACCAAGTCACCGAACTGGGTCTTCAAACGTATCTTGCCGACCGGAGTTTGCTCGGTGCGGTCATACCCCTGGATCCTGAGGTCGGAGGGGATCAAGTCATCCTCAGACAACCCCAATCTCCGGAGCGTCCGAGTTGGAATCAGGTTGATCCTGGACCCCGTGTCGACAAGACAGCGCCAGACTTCAAGGCCATTGAACTGGCCAGTGACATACAGCGGACGAATATGTCCCTGTATAGGAGGGTCTTCATCCTTACCGGAGAACGAGATAACTGCCTGGCATTCGGCGTCCTCGATCGTTTCGGCGTGAAAGGCCTCTGCAGCTGCAACCTCTGTCTCAAACTGGAGGGGGCTTTTCAGGGCTTCAGCGAGTGCCTTGTGCATCTCAGATGACATGCGCAGAGCCTCAAGGATGGAGAGTCTCGCTGGGATGTCGGCCAAGTGCTTCAGGACATCATACTTTTTAGCCAAGCGCGAGCCCCTGGTTGCAGGAGGTTGCTCTGCGGTTGGAAGCACGACGGGCCTTGCCGGTTGGATCGGCGGCCGACTGGTACTTGGCGCATCTCGCTGTTCATTGGCTGCAGTCCGGGAAACAGTCACCGTACTGGGGTCAGGAGGCCGGGATGGACTTGTGGCAGGGCGGAGCTGATCGCGACGCGGCCGAGGCGGTTCTGCCCGGTCCCACACCACAAACAGTGGCGGAGGCGAATCCGTCATCCCCGGATGGGGGACCTGCGCATGCTGAGCTCGGTTTTGAGCCTGCTGCCTAGTCTCAGTGGCGTGCACGGCCTGGCTAGAGGTACCAACTGCTGTGCCCCGGCGACTCCTGCTGTTGCGGTTCTTCCGACGGTGGCGACGACCGGGGACACTAGGGAGGTCCACCTGGTGTTCTTCAACGTCGGGAACCGAGAAGGGATTTACCAGCTCGACGGTATTGAACGAAGCGTACCCAATACCGTCATCGGACGAATCATCCACCACGGGGTGGATCCGAGGAGGGATCCCCATCTCCGGGGGAATGAAATCGCCGAGAGTGCGGGATAGTGGCGGAACTGGCGGGGCGCGCTCTTCCTTCTTGCGCCGTCGCTGTTTGCTCTTCTTGGAAGAGGCAGGCTGGGACGACGATGCTGAAGCAGCACCCGCAGATTCTGGGGGCTCAGGCTGATTCAAGCGCGCACGGATGATTCCATGGGAACGAATGATCGTCTTGCGGGCCATACAGTTTTTATACTTCTGGGACCCGCGGTCGGAGACCAGCTGCCATTCGTCCTCATCGCCGCTATCGTTATCTGATCCCACGAACACGCCCGCCACCTGTGCTGGAGCTGGGCCCAACCTGATTACATTGTTGTTAATCTGGTCTTGGAGCCAATCCTTAAACACATAACACCGTTGGATGGTGTGCCCCAGGGCTCGATGGTAGGGGCAGTAACGGGGGTTATCCGTGATATGTGCCTCCTTTGGCCTCCAACACTCAGGCAGTCGCACAATCCTCTGCTCCAGGGCGCTCCAGAAATAACCGGGGACCTGATCCTCGTGAAATGAGTAAGTCAGGTGTCGCGGGCCCCTGGGAGCGTGGTCTTGACGAGGGGACGGAGGGGCCTGCCGAGGAGGTGGACCCTGATTATCTCGCCTGGGTTGTGGCGGTACATTACGCGGAGGGGCCGGCCGGTTCTGAGGCTGCCACTGCTGGGCCGGGAACTGAGCCCGTGGAGGCGGATTCCTGTGAGGCTGTGGAGCTGGTCTCGCCGGCAGCAGCTCCAACGGCCTGGGAGCCTCTATCTGGGCCACAGCAGCGGGCTCAGCCCTGCTGGCTCTCCTTGCAGGAATCATAGGAGGCAGCGGGTGTGCCTGGCTGGCCTGTTGCAGGGCTTCCTCAAGACGTTGAGCTTTGTCTGAGAAGTCCCTGAACCCTCCGGGGTAATTCTGAGTGATCAGGGAAGGGACCAGCTCGGTCTTGACGTTCCCGACGCACATTGTCAGCAACTGCTCCTGAGTCAATGGCATGTCGAGGGAATACGTGAGACCCTTCCATCGGGCGACGAAGTCCGCGACTCGCTCATCAGGCCTCTGCTTGCACTTGAAGAGGTCTGCGATACTCGTCTTCCGGGTCGTGGAACTGAACTGGTAGAGGAACTGTCTACGGAGGTCCTCCCAGCTGGTTACCGACCCGACGGGGAGCTGGCTGTACCAGACAAATGCTGGCCCTTCCAGTGTCTGAACAAAGCAGTGAAGCTTAGCGGCCTCTTGCTGCGCCGGAGTCCCCAACATAGGCCCGCACCTCGAGTTGAAATGGGCCAAATGCTATGGCGGATCTCCAGTCCCGTTGAAGGGAGCGAAAGTGGGATTCCCGAATCCCGGAGGCGCTGGCATGTCATCCACCCATGCTGGGTAGGGCTTGCCGTCCGGTGGGATCGCCACCTGCCGAGTCTCCAAGGCTTCCAAGCGGGCAATGGGCGCCGCCATCGGATCGTCCGGACATGGGTTCCAGTCCTGGCGAGGATCTCTAACCACGAACGCATTGCATGGCCCTTCAATCGGGTCGTCGACCGGGTCGTCGAACTCGGCAGCTCATGGGATGGCGGGCGGAGCGGCCCTTGGGGCAGCGGGAGGAATCCGAGCGGGGTCTCTCAGGTAGTCACGCCGCTCGGGAGGGTGTGGCGAAACATACCGCGCCCTCTTGCCGTAGGCAATGGCCTCTCTCCTGTCGGCGAACACGGCGTAATCACGGTTGCCCGGGAGAGTCTCGTCGAGGAGCGGTTGTTCCGGTCCCTGCTGTCCTGGCCTAGGATCACCGTAGTCAGGCCGCCGTTCTGCAGCGCGCTCGGCGAGGAGCTGGTCAACCAGCTTCTTCTGTTCGGCGAGCTGCTGACGTAGCGTAGCCTTCTCGGGATCCTCCTCTACCCTCTGCATGGAGGCAGATGGGTCGGCGGGCTTTATAGCCTCGCTGTGCTCTTTTCCTTTGCTGACGTTTCGGATCAACGTCAGTGCTTCAGTGGGTGCGGGGAGCCCCAGGAGGTTCCTCTGATGACGAGTGACTCTCACCGATGGATCTGACGACGGCTTGTCTTCGGGGGGGAAGCCCCCGTCGAGAAGTTCCAAGTCGTTCCCCTCTCCCGACAGGTCAGCCATATTGACCGTTTCTGTCCCTGGGGATATACCCTCAGGGCCACCCAGCGAATCGGGCTGTCGGCGAATCACACTGAAGCATAGGGCAGCGTACTGCCCCCATCCACAGATATACACGTGGGGAGTGGCTTCCTTGATAACTTTGCGGAGTACTTGAAAACACTCGACGCATCGTTGTTGGAGGGCCTCGTGGTGCCCAAATGACCCGGGGTGCCGAACCGCGGGGAGCATGGCCAGGTCAATTTGACGGCACTGCTCACCAATATCCTCCAGGTGCGCTTGACTCCCGGGGTATGGAATTTGCAAGCGGTGAAGACAGGATCGAGTCTCCCGAAGAGTTCGGCGGAAGCATTCGAACTCATCCGGGGTGAGCGATTCGGGTGCATCAAAGCCCGGTCCTGCGACTGGCCAAAACTTCTCAGGGAAGTGGCCCTCTGCAAGGACGGTCCAGAAGCTCCACGACTCAAGCTCGGGACCCAGATCTCCTTGGTCCTCTTCAATGGCTGGGAACGGACGGGGAACCGGCAGTGGTGCCGAGGCGGGCCGCCGGGCCGACGGGCTGGCCGGCGGTGAATACGGCGAGCAGGCCGATTGGCCTCCATATCCCGGGCCGCCCTCTGAGGGTGGCGGTGCCCTGGCTACCACATCACAATAGGACGGGCCGGCGAGCGAACATCCTGCCGTAGCATCGGTGCTCGCCGAGGGTGCACCAGATCGTGGTTCGACCGTCGGTCCCCAGAAAGAGTCTCCGGCTTCCCCGATCGAGGCGGAAGGCACTTCCGGAGGGGCCAGTACCAACCGCAAGCTTGATCCTTGGGGGTCTACCAGGCCCTCGTTACTCCGGATATACCTTCGGAGAGAAGCGGGGATCACATCGATCTCGCTCTCGGGGAGCACGAGGCTGACGTGCCGCATTCCTACCCCTGCCCTTGACTGGCGGGATTGGGGAAAGGGCTCTGTCGCCGAATCGTACTCCGCCTCTGAATCAGAGAAGCGAACCGGTTGGATCTCTGTCCGGAATTCCGTAACATTCTTCCCTCGGCGTCGACGCCTTGCCTTCCTTCCCCTGGGTGGTTCTTCGGGGCAGGGCTGATCTCCGTCCTGGCGTCCTCCGGCCGCACTGGTGCTGGGGCCAAGAGGACTGGAAACCAAGGTGCGAGGAGCACCGAGACAGATATCAAAGGGGATGCGGGGAGAGATGATTCCAGGCAAGCCTCCGGGCCGGGATCGGAAGGTGGGATGACCCATTCCTCCTGGATCGGCCACACGGAGTATCCCCTGTTGGTGAATAGCGCTACCGCGAGGTGGTCCGCGGTGGCTATTGTCTGTACCAGCAACCGGGAGAGTCAACCCAACCTGCCTTTGGGGCGGTCGGGGCCTCGATCCGGGTCGGGCATAGAAGTTCCCCTGCTCAGGATGCGCAGGGGCCTGGCGACTGGAGCCAACAGTGGCTTGGGCCAGTGCGGCTGCTGTTGCCAGGGCCCCAAGGTGGGCATCCTCTTCCGCTCGTGCCCGACGTTGGCGTCGGGACAGACGAGTCGGGATGAGCGGCGCGGGCAGGTGGAGAGCCTGTTCCTCGACTTGAGGGGCCTGGCGGCGGTGTCGTCGTGGCCTGGCGGGAGCCCTTATTGTGGATCCCTGGAGCGGACCTCGGATAGGGTAGTCCCGGGCATCTTCCACTTCATCCGCATAGGGGAAGGAGTTGTCGGAGCGCTCTGGGGATAAGCTCCCAAAGCGGTTGGACGTCGAGGTAGGCAGCGGTGCCTCCCTGCGCGGCCCTCGGGGGCGGCGTTGGCGGCGAGGTGCAGCCTCCTCAAGGTCTAGGCGAGCCATGTCCCTGGTGGGGATGACTCCCTCTTCCTCGTATCTCCGCACCAGGGTGTTGATCACCCTTCTTTGGATGACCTCCGAGGGGGAGAGAGGGTGTGGTTGCCCCGCAGCTGCGGCTGCTGGGACGACTATGGAACGGGCGGGACCGCGCGGAGTAGCCGCGTCGGTGTTTCCCCTACCCCTGCGCCAGTGGGCGGGTGGCGATCGGGCACTGGATCGGGCGACCTGATTTCTGAAAGCAGGGAGAAGGACCCATTAACACTGACAGGAAAAAGGAATCGACAACCAACCATTAACGCCACGACGCCTTCCGTGGGGGGAACCCAGGCCCTCGACGTTGCGAGACGGAGTGCCCGATGTCCCTTCCCCAGCCCCTGGCGGGTAAGACTGAATGCTTGGCCGGGCAACATGTCGGTCTTCCAACACCTCTGAAAGCCATCGGTCTTCGTATCGAGGAGAAGAGATTCACGTCGGGTTCACCATTTTTCTGTTTCGGTGCGGATGTGCGTCGGGTTACGCTGTTCCGCCAGGACGCGTTCGCGCGTGCACCCGTCGACCCGAGGGGATGGGCGCGAGGCTTGTGGTCCCGCAGTCCCGCTTTCCAAGGGCGGGCGGCATCCGTCCCTTATTCAGGGGCGTCTGCTCCTTGATCGAAACCGGGATGATGGGATGTCGGCTCCTCCTTCCGTGGACGTCTCCTCGGAACTCGTCGCCTAATCCGGGTCTCCCTCATAGACTTAAGAATGTTCGTGAATCTCGTTCCCGGCGCCATATCTTCATGGACACCGGTTAATTACGCTGCTTCCGCCCGGACGTTCCAAGGAGTCTGGTCGGGGCAGCAACCTGCGGTGAGGAGGCCGAGTGGCTCTGGGTGCTGGGGGCGTGTCGTAACACTGCAGCTCTGCACGTCTGTCTTCCGTCCTTAATAGGGCTTCTCGAAGGCATGATGGCCTGAGGCATCCCGCACTGGGTGCGGGGAACTGTGTCCCCTGAGGTTTTCCTCAGCTTCCCATGTTTAACACGGGGTATGCCGCGAGTTTAACGTCCAGCGGGGACGGCATCGGACTGATCAACATGAGAAGTGGATCAGATGACAGAACCCCTTGCGGGGAACCTCCGACGCTGGGGCCAGCACATGGGCGGCTTCCCAAGTGATATGGAGTGGAGTGAAGTGGCATGACCCCACCGGGATGTGGCGGCCCGGGTAAGGATCAGGATGGATGATGGAGTGAAGAGCTTGGACCCCATAGGGGCTTCCTACGTACCGCGCGTTAGCACGGATCAAAGTCGACGTAGTTCGGGTATACAGTTTAACGTCATGCTGGACGTCGGCAAGCCGACTCACGAAGAGATCGAGGCCGCCGGGCGGAGGATTGAACCGAACCACCTCGCACAGAGGGGGATGGAATGGCCGGGTGGATCACAGTTTCACGTCATGCTGGACGATAAAAGGAGAAATGGAAAAAGGGGCTGTGGGGAGGCACAGTGGAGATACACACGGGCAGTCTCCCACAGTGGCGGATTCATAGGTGAATCGACGCAAGCGTGAACCCTGGAGGGGTCCACTGATGGACGAACCGACGTGGATATGACCGGGACGACCAGGTGGTGGGCTTGAACCTCAGGGAGGCTTCCTACGTACCCTGTGTAGAAGACAGGGATCAAAGTCCACGTAGTTCATTCTGTCAGGACTTACGCACTTGAGGCAGCCCGGATGCGGCAAAACTCAGTTGGAAGGGACTTGGACCGAAAGTAGGAGACACCCCGATCCCAGTCACACCCTCTACTGGCTTCGGCAGTGGGGGAGCGCAATGGAGATACACATGTGCAGCCCCCCACAAGAAACTAGGGGTTTGTAATACCCTACCCCCGTAGGGAAAAGCCGCTCCCATTAAATCGTCCCTAAAGAGGGGCAATCCCGACATCCCTGCAGAGACGAGCGGGTGGGGGCCACATCCAAACCGGGGGGGACCCTGCGTGCGAGGCACGGGATCGGGTGAGGCGGACGGTTTAACGTCTTGCCGGACGAAGTACAGTTTAACGTCGTGCGTTGAGGACGAAGCGGACGGTTTAACGTCTTGCCGGACGAAGTACAGTTTAACGTCGTGTGTTGAGGACGAAGGTGCTTGGCAGTTTAACATCTTGCAGCGCGGACGTGGTGCAGTTTAGCGTCATGCAGGATGAATGTGCAGTTTAACGTCTTGCGAGACGAATGTTGTACAGTTTAATGTCTTTGTAGCTTGGACGAAGTGCGGTTTAACGTCGTGTGGGACGTATGCAGTTTAACGTCGTGCAGGACGTGGTGCAGTTTAGCGTCATGCAGGACGAATGTGCAGTTTAACGTCATGCAGGACGAATTCTGTATAGTTTAACGTCTTTGTAGCTTGGACGATAGGATGCCGCCGATGGGTCCGTGTCACTTCGCGCGAGCCTAGGGGGGGCACACGGAAAGACGACGCACGGTGCGGGCACCTGCGATGAAGATCGTCGGGCGCCACGCAGGCGAGTACCCTCAGGGGGTCAAAGGGGGCGACCCGGCAGTTTGCGCGCAAAAGAGGAGCTTTGCGCGCAAAACTGCAGGTCGGCGCGCAAAATGGCGGGCTGGCGCGCAATCGGGCCAGCACTTTGCGCGCGGATGATTGAGATTGCGCGCACCGGGCTTCGGACAGCTCATGGGGGCAACGGCTCATTCTCTAACGAACGGCCACTTTGAAGAGGGGGGTGCGCGCAATCGGGCTGGATTGCGCGCACCCGGGGGCAATTGCGCGCAAGAGGCTTCTTTTGCGCGCAAAGGCCTTCGGGTTAAGGATTATTCAAAGGAAAGGAGCCAAGGGGATTGCGCGCGAAGGCGAACCCCAAGGCTCTATTGCGCGAAAGAAAGGAGGTTACCTGAAGATCGGCATTGCGCGCGGAAGGGGTTGGATTGCGCGAACGAGCGACGCTTCGGATTCTGGCAACCATCAAAACGTCGGGGGTCGCCTTATATTTATAGGCAACCCCGGGCACGGAATCCGGTCTCGGGCGCGGAATTCCCTTCGCGGGCGCGGAATCAGGACCCGGCGTGCAAGGGAGCCGCGCAGGCCACGGGCGCGCAAAATAGCGCGCCGGCCCAGCGCATTGCGCGCATCCCGGGAGGATTACGCGCCGCGACTCAACTTTGCGCGCGGGCCTCTGAAATTTCGTGCAGGTCCTCCGGGCCCTCCGGAACGTGCCTCTGACTCCAAATATCACTTCGCTTTCCGCATCCGGAGCTTTGTTTGGGAACAACGGACTTTTCCGGCGTCTACAACAGTCTCAGAGACTTGGCCATGTAAAATGTTTGGAACAGAGGATGTGATAAGGGCAGATTAATCTCCAGGGCAGCAGAAGTGGAAGTAGATCTTGGAGAGAAGCATGAGGTGGTGTAAATTTCGACATGTTACAACCACCCCATTTTTTTGTGAACCCCATTAGGATCATGGAGCTATAGGATAGGGGAAGGGAAAAGCTAAATGCGGTCGAGGAGTCTGACCCAAGGGCTCTAGGAAGGATTCAAGGTATGGTATGTGTCTACTACTAGATATCATATCAATAGACATAGGTTCCAATCAGTCCTTCTCTCCACGAATCCTATTCAAGACCTAGAGTTTCCGGTTAAGTCATTGACTTGACCCTCACATATGGAAATACCTTTGGTTGGAGACTCAATAATCACACTTATGCTGACGGTATGATCTGACCATTGAGGTGAGAGTTTCGGTTGAAACCTCTTGGTGGCAACATCGAGGCCTTACGATGTTAGTTTGGTAATGGACTATACATCCATAGTTCAAAATCAAATTGAATGTTTTTGTAAAAAAGGTTGTGGTTTATATAAAATGTTGGAATGGGGTTTTCCTTGGTCAGTGAAAAAGGAAACCCAGGCAGAATAGGACAAACTCATGCATAGGAGGGTGCAGTCGATCACTATTGAGTCGGCCTGCCTTACCCTCGTGCAAGCAGCAGTTTTGAGTTTTTAGTTCCCAACTGGAATGCCAGAGTGTGGGGAAATCTTTTCAAAAGATGTTTCCATGATTACCTCCTGGAAGGGAGGGGGGCTTCTGCTTTGGCTGGGTACTACTGGAGTTTTGAACCAGACTTCTTCAGGGTAGTGGCACCCTTGAAAGCTTTGACGAAGAAGTGGGAGCCTTTCCTATGAATGGAGAAGTGTCATCAGAGCTTTCAAGAGATGATATAGCGAAAATGGATAGAGTTCTTCCAGGACTATGACCTTGAGAGAGCCTTTACTCCTGGTAAGGGGAACGTGATAGCATACGCACTCAACAGGAGGTTTGCTCAGCAGCTTCTGAGTGAGGTGTCATAGCAGCAAGTCGTGATACAGATATCCTTTGTGGATAAATATGGAGGAACTTACCTCCACTCTGTGATTTCCACTTCCCCAATTCTTCTGCCAATGCAGGAGGCACAGCTTGGAATATTGACTGTGAGGCCTGACATTCTCAGATATCTTTAGGACAGTATCCTAAAGGATTTTCTGAAGTTGGGGATCATGTATTTCTCTTTAGAGGATGCACTATGGTACCAGTGACACTTAGGGAGGAGGTGTTGGGGGACTTCCATACACCCACTTTAATGGTACATCCTAGATTTGTGAGGATTTACCAGGACCTCTGACATCATTACTAATGGCCAGGGATGAAGGAAGCAATAGAAGATTTTGTATCACGATGCATTCACCTGTTAACAAGTGAAAACTAATCAGAGCCCATAGAAGTCTTATGCTGACGGGAGGAGGGAGATTATGTCTTACTGCGGGTCTCACCTTGATGAGGTTTGCGGAGATTTTTTCAGGGTGAAAAGTTATCTATGAGGTTCATCAGACCTTTCTAGATTCTCAATAGAGTGGGTGAGGTGGCATATTGTCTAACTCTTTCCCTATATATGCCCTAGGTGCATAATGTTTTCCATGTGTTGCTGCTAAGGAGATGCGTGCATGATCCATCACACGTCATCGACCAAGGTGAGATATACTTAGATGAAGGGGCGATGTTTACGGAGGTTCTAGTAGATATTGCGGATCGAGATGAGCGGGTCCTTCATTGGCGGCCGATACCTCTGGTGCGCATTCGCTGGCATCATGAGAACCTCCAAGAGAGAACATGGGAGAGGGGGGCTCAGATCTGTGCTCAGTACCCCCATTTGTTTCCTTAGTCTATGGTGTGTATTTTGGGGATGTAAATCCCTAATATAGGGAGAATTCAATATCCTAAAAATTCCATATAATTTTTTTATTATTATATGGAATTATTTCAAGACCACAAAATCTGACGGCGCGCGATTCTGAGGCCCGTAGTTCCCAGAATGATCTGTAGAAGTTTTGTTGAGCTTTAATTAGTGTGCGTAAGTAGTTTTCTAGAAAATGTGGAATAACTCCTAAATGGTTACATATGTCAGAAATCTAAGAGCACTGTTGCATTTAGGATGGTAGGTTTACAATACGTGTGACTTATGTTTACTCGGTGTGGGCCTCTTGTGAGAAAACCCAAAAAAGGCATAACCATAAATAAAATAATTAAATAAAGTTATTTTATTTTTCAAATGCATATAACTCATGAACGGTAACTCAGATTCCAAATCCAAGACCACTACTGAGCTTGTGAGGGTATGATTTCTTTAGACAGATACTAACTTTGACCGGCGTGGGTAACCAGTGAAAGTTAGTTTTTTGCTGTAAATAAAATAATTAAGTGATGATTATTTTATTTTAAAATCCATAGCATCTAAAAGGAAACACGGATTGGAAATCCGAGAGTACTGTTGGGTTTTTTGGGGTGTGTTTCACTTATTCAGATCCTAACCTCGACCGGCACGGATTAAGGGTGACTGTTAATAATTTGCTGAACTTTTTTTCGGGTATGTTCAGTAAATGCGCGAGCGGAATTTTATAACTTTTGAACCGGTGCTAGGATTAAAAATATGAGGGCACCGTTGAACCCACAGTGCTATGATTCATTTAAGGGAAGCTTCAATTTGACTGTAGTAGGCCCAGAGAAAAAGTTAGATTTTGAGACTTTGAAAAGAATAATAAAAATAACTTATATAATTTTTATTTTCTTTCTTTTACTCAAACGGACAAGAGGCAGCATGGGATCGATGACATGTCAAGAAAATCAATGTCTTGACCTTTCATTATTATTAACTGCACCACTGGGGAATTTGGAAGGTTCCTAATTAATGGGCCTCTATTAATTCCATGAACGTTGCACACCTTCCCCCTCTTCTATTTATATAGAGCTTGGGGAGAGGTGTCGGCACAACTTCGTCAAGAAACGAAGTGTTGAAGGAGAACTGTGACATCGAGCCCTTGGAATACGAAGCCGGTTCCGACAAGTAGTGGAAATTGACACTAAAACCCCGAATGAGGATCGACTATCAAGCGACGTCATTGGAGGTTGTTGCGGGAACGGCGAACACCAGCCCTCTTCCACAACTGTGGGAGTTTCTCCATCGTTCACGAGGTAGGGGTTTTTCTACATGTTGAAATTTATTCTTTTGATTCTTCATATCCTAAATTCATGACAATGAAAGCCAATCAAACATGGCCACAGTCCCGCACATAAACCTTGCTCCTCTTTCTTTTTATTCTTCGTGCGATCTTCAACCCCTAATATTTATTGACATTGGAAACACAGAGTTTTGCTGAGAGAGATAAATATACGTGAATCCCTCGACATAAGTATCACGAATATGAGATTTTTTAATTTTTCTAGCTTGGAACGAAGCTGCAGTGGCTCGCAGAAGAAGGTGACAACTGGCACCCGACCGACCGTGAGGAAGGAAGGGTGGCCCGCGTCTGTGCCACTAGTTGAAGAGGAGATCGTGGACCGTCTTCCAGGACAGGGCTGGGTGGCGGCCTGAAACTGGCTGGCTGCATGGCAGAGTCATGGCGTCCATCCACACCACCAGTGGAGAAGGACGTCGTGGTTGCTTGGCCGCAGTGGATGCCGAATGGCAGCCGACACCCAGCCGGCGGTAGGTGGGCAGCGACGTCGTCGTGCCGCTGGAAGGAGAACCAGCTAGCTGAGGCACACCGTGCGGGACTGACAAGTGGTCCCACAGGCCAGCAGGGTGACTGAACTGTCATCGGGTCATTCGGATTACCCGGGATCACCTCCCCCCCGGGATGCAGTTAGGGCCACACCGCGGGCCGCCTATTGGGTTGCACCACAGGCCAACCAGCAGGCCACGCCAATGGGTCGCGCCCTTCGCGGGCCAGGCCGGGACGCCCCCTACATGTTCCGGGCCCACCGAGGTCCATTCCAGACCTGAACTAGGTCAGTTTGAACCGAACCGGGTTGGGTCGGTCCAGGATGGGTCGGTCCGACCGGGGCGGACTAGACCCGGGCCCATCTGGGCCAAGTATTATGTTTTTGGCTATAACTTGAGAACCGGGCATCCATTTGATGAACCAACTATGGCACTAGAATCCTTGGATATAGATGGTACTTTTGATATAATCCACTTGAGTTTTGGATAAGGATGGAGTGTGGTTGTGTTGGGTCGGATCCCGAATCCAACCGGGCCCTCGGAGCGGAAACACTAATAACTTACAGACCGGGTGTCTGATTGACGTGTTTTCTGTTGCGTTGAGTCCCTTTTATGTGAAGGACCTTTGGGATACTTTTCATGGAACTTATAGGTGATTTTGGTATGACCTAGGTCTTGGGAAGTCGTTCTTCCCAGCGCAATACGTACAGAACCCTACGATTGGCTAAGACTTGACGACTGCTGACCGTTTAGACTTGGAGTGACTCGACATGCCTAGTGGGGAGTGCATTTTTGTGATGCGTCGGACCCACGGTGGGGAGTGACTTTGTGTGTTGTGTCATACCCATGATACATAATAATAGGATTACCTCAGCAGGCCACAATGGGGAGCACCTCTGTGTGACGCAGCAGACCCAGGATGGGGAGCGCCTCTCTATGACACGGAATACCCATGGTACTCGACAGGAGGAGTACCTTAGTAGTCCAAGGTTAGTGGAAAGCACCTCTGTGTGACATGGAAGGACCACTGTACTCGATATAGGAGGATTTCTCCAGTAGCCAAGGTGTTCAAATTTGTGACGGGGAATGTTTTTTTCACTATCCCTAGAGAATCCAGTAGCTGGCTATCAGCTTCCATATCAATCCTACGTGGGTCGGCTTTATAATTCTGTTTCTCAAAGTTTTATAACTTGTGTCAGCTGAGTCTTTATCTTTGTGATATTATTTCCTTCGTGGAACAATTGGTCTTTGGGATTTTGAGTTGGGCCTCGTTTTTCCTCTTGATTGATATGGGTTTACTCGACAACTTAGGTATATGTATGGGCATATACCTATGTAGGGTTGACAGTTGTTTTCATGATTTGTGGTTTATCCTTTGTGGATTTTTTGAGACCTTCGAGGGTCTCGGGGTCCCTACTGAGTATTTTTATACTCACCCCTGCACGGGATACACCCGCACCTTGTTGTGTTTGGTGCAGACGATGGATAACACTGACGGAGGATGAGGGTACCATGACTGAAGGTAGCTCAGAGGTGGACTTTAGACGAGGTGTACAACAGAGATGATCGTTCGAGAGATGTACCTACCATTCAGACGACGGATAGCACTGACTGGGGATGAGGGTACCAGGACTGGAGTAGCTCATAGGTGGAATTTAGATGATACATACTGCAGAGATTACCATCTAAGACTTGTACCTACCCTTCAGGTAGGATCCTTGGTGGGTGTTCACAGGATCTGTTTCATTTTTACTTGTACTTTACAGTTGGGCTTGTATTCTGGCCCCTTTTACTTTCTATACACACCATGTTTACTAAAGAGTTTTCACTTTGTGCTTGTATCCTGCTTTCTTCTTAGTTGTGTGTGTTTACAAGTTATAAAGGCAATTCCTTCCCATTTTTAGGGAATATTCCTTTCGGTGCAAGTTGGCAGCCCCTGGCATATGGAAGGTGAGCTTGGGGTAGTCACGGTGCGGGCCCCGATGGATGAGTTGTGACATTCTGAATGAGTAGTCAAACATTTAATTTATATTATGTTAATAATATAGAGAAAAGATAATATATTGAGGAAAAACATATTATATTAAAAAAATCCATAATAATTGAATTTTGGGTTACAGCCTTGATGTCCCATATCTAACGAGCATGGGCATCTTCAAACGAACCACCCTGACTCAAAAAATGGGATCCATATATATAATAAAAAAATTATCATGTGAGTAATAATAAAAAGAAGTAAATTAAACATAAATATTAAACAATCCACTACTTCTATGGAAGTCACATCTCCAAGTTATTTGTGTGCATTCTTCCATCAGGTATGTTGCACATTTGTTTTGAGCACATCTATATCATCTTGTGAATATGAGTCTTTTCAACAGTCCTAGTAGTACTAGAAAAATGTAAATACACAAAGTATTAATAAATATTTTAAATAAAATAGTAGTTGTATTCAAAAATACCTCTTCAGGGATTCTATTTTGTTCATGGAATATGATCTCTCTCAAAAATTTACATACATAATAACCACAATCTTTTCCATTGGTTTGTTTTCGACACTGTAGAAACATTGAGGAGAATAAGTAATTTGTTTTGACATGTTGTTGGATAGTGAAATCTTATTATATATACCCTGATACTTATCCAGTGGTTGAACTTGTCTTATTTCTTTTCATTAGGCCCTGGCCTCATTCCTTGTTTTTCGCGATATTGATGCAACTTCCTATCATAAAAAAATCATCATTAAAAGATAATATAAATTATATAACATGATTTTTAGTTCTAAAACGTTGTATGTATTGTATTAAAAAATTAAAACCTCTATCATGTGTGGATATTTTGTTGGATATCCATGCATTGAATAAAAGAAATAAATCATTAGAGTATCCCAATTTACTGTAATGAGCATCCAATGATTCTTAAAGACACAAAAAGAATAATTAATGAGAGAAATGAAAATATATTTTATATGATTAAATTGTAGTGTTTTACCCCTACATAATTGGTATTAAATAGAGTATGTCATTTATAAATTTTCTTTAAAACAATTTGATCAGACCTGCCACTATTTTATCCATTTTTTAGCATCTATTTGTGGTTGCTCTGTAGAGGTGATGTGAGGAATAACGAGTCCATATTTTCATTCATGGGAAAATACCTTCAATTTTTTTTCATATATATGCCTTCCAAAAATAAGGAATGTATTTGGTCATAATTAACACTGATTATCAGCTTTTGGAAAATAAAATCCTGAAAACAAACCTCATGTATACATTTACAATCGAGATGACTAGCCATTCATAGTCGAGGATTTCTCTTCATACATATATTCTTCAAAATTAACTACGTGATTGTGTTAATATTTTAACTTTTTATCCACAAAAACCTTCAATGATAGTAAATGTGGATATATATCGGGTAGGGTAATGGTGCATAAAGTAGATATTTTTGATCGTTTGGTCGATTCTTTCGATGGTTTTGAATTGGTATTTTGTTTCGTCCCCTTTCCTTTTTCCATATGTAATAACATTCATCAATTCAGACATTTTTTCATTAATTGTTAAAGGTTTTGCTTCAAAAATAAATTCAAAACCAATACCTCCCTATCGAGATGATTTTTTAAAAGATGTGATGGCCATGAAATGAATGTTATAACATATTTTTTGACCATATGAATATATTCCTCATGAATTGGAATAGTTATCTCCTCATTATACTCATGGGATATGATAATTGAAACTCTCACATGAGTTTTTGTAAGTGTTATGTTGAGTAGAAAGTAGTTTTGAATATTGAACACCATAGACCTCACTAAAAGGTGATGGGTGGATGTTGCTAGATATAAATGACAACAATTATTACCCTATAGAATATTATTATGGGAAATTTATTAGTGTTTATCTGATTCATGATTCAAATATACATTTATTATAATATTTATTACCTCAGCTAAGAAATATCATTGAGGGGAATGGCCAGCCTCATAGCTGGTGGGGGTAGGGTGGGATCTCCATGTGATGGCCATTCATGAGTTTCTTCTTCCCTTTTACTCCCCCATTAAAGATTCCATCATCTCTCTCTGGCATTATAATTCATCTTCACAGGTAGATATTCTTTTTCTCATCTATTTTATTAATTCACTTTAATATTCCTCTTGTTTTATTCTAAAAATATGTTCGGGTGTCACCACAAAACATGAACCTCTGGTGTGGCCATTCTATTCTAGCCACTTCAAGGCCACCGATAGTATGTGTTCATCCGGAATATGTGTGGGTAATTATTGTGACTATATCAGAAATAAAATATAGGAAAATAAGTTATCATTGTTATCTAATAGTGATTTAAAGAAAAAAATCATTATGTGATACTTACACATGTTTCCCACATGTGTGTTTTTATATATTATTATCTCATATTTATTTACTCATGTCTCCTTCCATAGCACATGTCATGGGATGGAATTGGATTTGGATTTCGATTCATCAATATGAATATAAAAAGTGGAATATAATTATGGTATTGTTTCATGTCACATAAAAATATTACAGTAGATTTAATTTATGTAGCAATTTTTTTCAAGTGAAGTGTATCCCATCCTTGCTTTATAGTAGGGGTACGATAGTTTTACTACTCCTTCCTTATTTTTATCACTCAGTTTCTATTTCACAAATACAAAATTGTCATTCAATGTGATGAATACACATATTGTTAAACAATGCATTACTAGCCACAATGTACCTAAAAAGACACATATGCATGATGGATAGTAAACACATACCACGATTCTTAGGTTATCAGGTGTGCATAGATAACTGGTGAGTGTGGGTTTCTTTTCCATTCAGCATAATTAAGATTATTTCTTGTTATAATTGTGTGAAATCCTCTATGAATACATCCAACAAGAATTAATACATACTTCTTGTCATAGCCATCTACTATAAATGCACTCTATAATGAACAATGAAGAGTAAGTCAATGATTCTATATTTTATTTTTTAGTAAAATAAATAAATGATATCATAATGTTACTATAATCTCTTACCACATTATTATCTTCATCCTAGGCACAAAATGGTGGCAGTAATCTACATCAATCGACATGCAATGTCGGGTGATGATTCCAATATAACTGCTGAATATTGCCTTGTTGGGGTTAACATAATGACCCCATACATTCCATCCAACCTCAAATTTTATGCCTTTGACTTTGTCCTTAATTATTTTTACTAATAAAAACAAACTATGATGCTTCTATTTTTTCTATTTTGTCGGTCCTTCATCACAAACCATTACCCATAAATCAACATCCTCAAAATGTTCCTATGGAGTGATAGCATCCGCATGTGCAGATGGTCATTATACCTCTTCACTGGGAGCAGCAACAGGTTGATAAACATGTTTTTCCTTAGAAATGTGAGCCCCATCATGTGCATAAGGTCATTCCACTACAGTAAGTGTAGTAATAGGTTAAGAGACATGTTTTTCCTCATGATTGGGAGCACCAGCACATGTAGAAGTCATTATCTACAGGAATGGTTTAACATTTAATTTAGAGTATATGAATGCAACAAAAAATGGATAATAACACGAGGTAACATGATGTATAGTATATAAAATGTAACCTGATTATTGAAATCTATTTTTCTCTTTTAAAGGTTGAATGGATTTAACCCCTCTATTGATGATCCAAATCCATTAATTATGGTCTCCTCTAACATAAAAAATTCCATCTACATTGGGACCACTGTATAATGATTGCGACATCCCAATGAAAGGGTCATCCTCGGTGGAATTTTCATCTGACCCTTTAATGGTTTTGGTCGATAACATAAAAGTTGACCACTTCTAGTTTTCAGGATCTAGACCATAAAATACTTGTACTACCTATGATTCCAATATAAATTATTCTTCGTTGAACCCGTCCTTACTAAAATCGAATTTTACGAATCCCGATTCATCTACTTTGACATCACTCCTATTATCAACCCACTTTCATTAAAATATCAACATAGGGAATTTTTTATAATCCAACTCCCATATTTGTTTGTTGATGCCAAAGTATGACACATTCACATAAATAGGATTTCTATCTTTAGTACTAGAAACATTCATCACTTCATCCATGAGTTTAACTCCACTATTTTGCATTGTACTACCTTCACCATGATCATTTTTATAGAATGTATAACCATTAGTTACATAATCATTAAAAGATAATACATACACACTTGGTCCTCTAGCTAGCCATAGAAGTCATTCTGAAATTGAATCTAGATTTTCATCTGAATCCTTGAAAATATGTTCTTGAAACTATCCTGTAATCTATTGATTATGTGTATTTATATCCATATTTCATCCCTTGATGGACTCAAATGACTAAGAATTTCTTTTTGGGGTTAAACATATGGGAAAACCTCCACATTGTTATGAAAAATGTAAAGGTGGGCCTACCCCCGATCTATAATATTGATTGTGACAACATCTCTTCCAGAAATTCCTTTACCTACAAGCCACCTAGTATAGAGAGATTTTGGAAAACAAATTCTTTCCACATAGGACATGTATTTAGTATATAATTCAATGGAATCCTCAACAATATATCACTCTACAATACAACCCTCTACCTGACATTGATTTTTGACATACCCTTTTAAAATCATTATATACTCTTCAATAGGGTATATCCATCTATAGTGTATAGGACCACATAGTCGAATCTCTCTCACCAAGTAAACCATCAAATTAACAATCATATCAAATAATTTTGGTGGGAAATACATTTCAAATTTACATAATAGGAATAAAATTTCTCCTTCCATAATAAAAAATTTTACCAGGTCTATTGTTCTATATGACTTTGAAGGAGAAATAGACATTGGTTAATGTGTGATGGACATTCTAGGAAAAAATGAAATGTAAAGAAATAGGGATTAGATCTTGCATCAAAACATGGTAGTAATGTGATTTCAGAAACTTTAACTTTAAATTGGTCATTGGCATGTTGTTCATGATATTTTTTGAATAACCTTTTAGAACCTTTATGTCATTCAAAAAGTCAAAAAACTGATATCTCTCCTACATGGAAAGAGTATAAAAAGTTGGAGGATAAAAAGTTGTTTCTTCACCCTTCACTAGCGCCAAATATTCTCATATTACCATTTCAACCATGACCAACCTATCCATAATTCCATCATTTTTTGTTGGGTTCATTTAGAGACATGCCAATGACACTATCATATAAATTCTTTTCAACATGCATAACATCAAGAAAAATTATAATTTACATAAAATTCTAGTATTATAATTCAAAAAAAGATGATCTCTTTTTGCAATTAATTTTCATAAGTTTCTTTGAAAACAGTTTACTGAATGTAGGGTACAAATATTTTACTTTCTAAAACAATTCATCACCTGTTAGTGGAAATGGTGCTTTATGTTCTTCTGAAATTCTATCAAATGATGTCGTCCAAGATTGGTACTTATGTCATCAGGGTAGAAATATGTGATGTCCTAGAAACACACTTTTCAATGAATGTTTCAACCTAATTGATTTTGTACCTTTTTCACAAATGGGATACCCTTGGGTTCTATTAATGCTATATCCTTAGAAATTTCCATAAGGAGGGAAGTCATTTATCATCCCGTATAACATGTCTATCAATGTGAAATTTTATTTCTGTAATCATCATACAACATAACACCTGAATCCCACAATAATTTCAAGTCCTCAATCAATGGAGCCAAATAAACCTAAATATCATTACTCGGTTGTTTTTGACCTGATATAAGCATAAATAACTTGATGTATTTTCGTTTCATGGATAACCATGGTGGAAATATTTAATTTACCAACATAACTGGCCTTTTACTATTACTTCTGCTTTAAAACCAAAATGATTCACTCCATCTGTAGATAAAAAAGGATGAAGGTTTCTCATGTTGTTTCCAAATCCAGGATACTCATAATCAATTATTTTCCATTGAGGATATTCTTCCAGGTGATGTAGTTTCCCATATTTATTTCTTGTATCTATGTACCACATAAATTTCCCTTTAGTCTCTTCACTTCTATATAATCACATAATCCTTGAAATCATTGGAAAGTACCATAAAAATTTAGTAGGACTAGATTCATCTTTCTTGTATCATGAAACACCAATATTTGGACATTCTATATGTGATTTGTGGTCCTTGATAAACTGTATATAGTCATTCGAGTAGGCATGTATTATTTTAGAGATCATACCCATCAAGCAAAGAATTCATTTGGCACCATATGTTTGGATCAAGATCTCATTATCTTATAGGATAATTTCATTCAAGAGTGCACGTAATTCCATAAATTTGGCATCAATATATCTGTTTCTTACTTTCAGATTATACAGCTTCATTACAGCTGACAATGTTGTATATTTAGTGAAAACACCATAAAATGACATCATTGAACAACTCTTTATCTTATCAAACAATTTTGGGAAATTATTTTGATGTGAGACTTCTTCATACACATCAAAAATGAATTATTAATTTCTTTACTAAATTTTCAAGACAATCAGAGTGCATTTTCTTAGTTTTTAGTGAGTAGCATGTTTTGAACTAAAATGTCAATTTTAAACTAATAATGGAAAAATTTAGTCATAATGGTCACACTATGAATAATATTGTTGTTTGGTTGAATACTACATGTCAAAAATGTCCCATGTATCATTTTTCAATAGTATAAAAACAATCTGAATTCATTTTCTCAGTTTTCAGTATGTCACTTATTGTTTTTACATAAATTAATGTAAATTTTAAATAAAAGGATATGATGAGTTATACCGGCCACACTATGTGTCATATTGGGGTGTGGATAATTACAACACCTTAAAAATTATGATATCATTGTAATAAATTATCAAAACAATCAGAATGTGTTTTCTCAATTTTCAGTATGTCACATGATTGTTTTTACTTAAATTAATGTCAATTTTAAATAAAAAGAGACACTTTCATTTATATCAGCCAAACCATGCATCATATTGAGGTTAAATTGATTCATAAATGTCAAAAATGACAAATATATCGTTTTCCTAAAATATCAAAAACAATATGAATTCATTTGATCAGTTTTCAATGTGTCACTTATTGTTTGTACTTAAATTAATGTCAATTTTAAATAAAAAGAGACACTTTGAGTTATACCAGAAACACTGCACATCGGATTGAGGTGAGGCTGATTGTTACCTATCAAAAATTACTAATGCATAATTTTCCTAGATTATAAAAAACAATCCAAATTCATTTTCTCAGTTATCATTTCGTCCTTTGTGTTTTTTTACTAAAATGCCATTTCAAACTGGAAACACGCATTGTGAGTCATACCAGCCGCATCGTTCGTCAGTTTGACATGAGACAACTTTATCCACATAAAAATGACCTATGAATTGCTACACTAAATTATCAATAAAATAAGAGGTAATTTTCATGTTTTTTAGTGAGTGGCATATTTTGAACTAAAATGTCAATTTGGAACTGATAACGAACAATTTTAGTCATACTAGTCACACCATGCATTGGATTGGGGTGTGCTTGACTCCTACACATAAAAAATGACTCATGTTTGATTATCCTAAAGTATGAAAACAATCTGAATGAATTTTCTATGTTTTTAATATGTCACTTATTGTTTTTACTTAAATTAATGCAAATTTAAAATAAAAAGAAACACTTTGAGTTATATTGGCCACACCATGCACTGTATTGAAGTTTGGATGATTCCTGCACATCACGAATAACTAATGGATTGTTTTCCTAAAGTATCAAAACAATCCGAATCTTTTTTCTTGGATTTCAGTATTTCCCTTGTTTTTTTTACTTAAATTAATGTCAATTTTAAATAAAAAGAGACACTTTGAGTTATACCAACCACACCGTGTATCGTATTGAGGTGCGGTTGATTCTTACACATCCAAAATAATTAATAGAGCATATTACTACAATATAAAAATAATCTGAATGTGTTTTTTTAGTTTTCAGAATGTCACTTGTTGTTCTTACATAAAGTAATGTCAATTTTAAATAAAAAGAGAAACTTTGAGTTATACTAGACACATCGTGCATCTTATTAAGGTGAGTATAATTCCTATACTTCAAAAATAACTAATATATCATTTTCCTAAAATTTCAAAAAAATATGAATTCATTTGATCAGTTTTCAGTATGGCCTGAATGGCCTAAAGGCCTTCATTTTTATTTATTTTTGATAACCCCCTTTCAAGGGATGATGGGGAACCATTACAAGGCCCATAGTCTTAGATATTTCATGACTCGTAGGATTAAGAGATTACATGACCCAAAGGTCTTAGGAAATTCAACGAGAATATCTACAAGGAACTACCCCTCCCCAACATCTGCATCGTGATAATAGTACTCCACCTTCACATGGTCATCTAGCTAGGCTTCACATGAAAGCACAGGATGGTCCCAATAGAATATACATACCCTCTAATTCTGAAAAATCCATCTGGTTCTACTTTGGTGAGTTCACATGCTTTGAATCCTCCTCTGGGGTTGCTTCTTTTCTGTAGAGTCTGTTTGGGGAAACTACACAGATCATGTGGAAAGAAGGCCTTAAGGTGGCCTTAAGGCCTTAATGGTAGCCTGAACACCTTATTGAACAGAATTTCTGGGTGGGCCGAAGGTCTTAAGGACTCCAAGCCCAAACCGGTGGCCCAAGGTGAATAGTTCTGGTTGCTATAGTGTCAAATAGTGCCTTCTACAGTACCTACTGCAGCAACTTCTACAGTTCCTGCTATAATACTTCTATAGTACTCTGAATTATTCCTCAGCCTGGTTTCAAACCTGGTTCTCACAGATGCACCTAAGGATTCCTCACCAACTGGGATGAGGCTCATGTTCCTTTTTTCAGTATGTCGATTCTGTTTTTTTAATAAAATGGAATTTCAAATTGGAAACATGCATTTTGAGTCATACCGATCGCATCGTGCATCAGTTTGACATGAGACAACTTCATACACATCACAAATTACTTATGAATATCTTTCCTAAATTATCAATACAATGAGAGAATGTTTTATTGGTTTTCGGTGGGTGACACTTTTTTAACTAAAATACCGATTTTAAACTCATAACATGCACTTTTAGTCATACCAAGCACACCTTTTGTCGTATTGAGATGTGGATGATTTCTACACATCAAAAATGACTCATGGATCATTTTCCTAAAATATCAAAACAATCCAAAAGTGTTTTTCAGTTGTCAGTATGTCACTAGTTGTTTTACTTAAATTAATGTAAATTTTAAATAAAAAGAGACACTTTAAATAATAACTTCCACATCGTGCATTACCATGCTGTCCATTATATTTCATTGCTGAAATGGAAACACTACACTATTGAAATTTATCACTTTACTTTATGTTCCCTCCACTTACTTTTAATGAAAGTGATAAATATCAACAATGTACGGGTGACAAGGTTTTGTGGGAGAATAAGTACATGAAAGACATTATCTGCATGATTTGTCAAACGTTTAATTTAGATTGTGTTAATTCAGTAGATAAAAGATAATATTATGTGAAAAATATATTATACTAAAAAAAATTACCTTCTCATTTAATTTTGTGTTGTAGCCTCGATGTACTATCCCTCTTGAGCATGAGGATCTTCGAACGAACAACCCCGACTCCAAAAAAAATCCCACCTATATAAAAAACAATTCTTATATGAGTAAAAAGTAAAAATAATAAAATTAAACATAAAAATGATATAATACACTACTTCTATAGAAGCCTCGTATTCTTTCTATTTTTGTACATTATTCCATCAGGTATGTTGTCACGACCCGGCCCTACCCGGGCTCGAGCCGCAACTACCCCAGGCTCGCCTCCATAGGCCAGGGGCTGGCGACCAGCGTCGAAGGCACAATAACTCAGGGAGGCCTTTGCCTAAGCACCTGTACACAAACACACAGCACACTCAATGCAAAAGAGAAGAGTAAAAGTAACAACAAGCAGAGTAAAAAAGGAACAACTGATATATGTATAAACCACAGAGTGCATCGACCTCTACAAGTACAAAGTATAAACTGAAAAGAATATGGGAAAAACACGCGCCCAACCAAAAAGTGCCACAACCCGGCAACAAGTAAATAAAAGAAACAGCTGACGGGTCTCCCACCTAGAACCCGGCTACGACCACTGCACGTGGTCCAAGCTCCCAAGCTCCTATGCTCCACTGAAGTCACGCTCCACCTGTCCGTACTCTACAAGGGCACACCAAGTGCGGGAAAAGCCCAAGTAGGGGTTAGTATAAAAATACTCAGTAGGATTCCCCGAAGGCTCGAGGGAGAAACAAAAGGAGGTACCGAAGGGTGAGCAGTAGAGCGAACAGGGGAAAGAAAAGGGAGTACAATAGAGAGTGCAGTAAAGAGTCCAGCTAAACCCAACAAGAGGAAGGAAGTAGACTCGTCTAGGCACAAGGAGTTGGAAACAGTGAGAAGATGAAATTCCCGTTGAGTCTTCGCTACCTATAGCAGGAGAGTAGACTCATCCAACCATGAGAAGCTAGACACGGATATCACGTGGCATACCCCGCGCGTCTTCACCTCTCCTAGAAGGAGAGTAACCAAACCCAAGAAGTGGGTACTAGAACAAGGTATATACATATCCATACGCTCAATCAAGAATCCCGAACAACGCCATAAGGGGATCTCCGTCCCATAGATCAGCCCAAGAAAAGTGAGTAGTCAATAGTCCCAGAAGTAAACTCCATAATCAATGGTCGGCATCCCGCACATCTGCCCTGAACCACAAGCCAAGGGGCTCAATCACCGTACCTTGACACTATCCGCTTTGGGCGGCACTGACTCGCCTGCACGGTTTTAGATCGCATCACAAGAACACGTCTCGGTGGGGAAAGTGCCCCTCGTACTTGAGAGTTCTAGGGAAAGTCAAACCACACCTTGTCACTGCCATGCAGTCGAGAGGTATCCTCAAAGTCAAAGTTGTTCCATCACCGACCCGTACAACCAAGGGTCCTACTCTGGTAATCACGGAGGAAAGCCACAGGATAGCCTAGTAGAAAGGACTGATCCGGGAATGCCAACATGTGTCCCACTACCCAGCCCTGCTGGAGGGTAATTCATAACCAGATATCGGGTGACCCACTGCCCAGCCCTGCTGGAGGGTAAACCCTAATACATCGTCAGGCAACCCACTGCCCAGCCCCACTGGAGGGTAAACCATAATAAGATATTGGGTGACCCACTGCCCAGACCTGCTGGAGGGTAAACCATAATACATCATCATGCGACCCACTTCCCAGCCCCGCTGGAGGGTAGACCTTAATACATCATCAGGCGACCCACTGCCCAGCCCTGCTAGAGGGTAGACCTGGAATAAGTCGACATGCGACCCACTGCTCAACCGTGCTGGAGGGTAGACCTGGAACTAGACGACGGGCGACCCACTGCCCAGCCCTACTGGACGGTAGGCCCTAAGTGGTCGTCGGGTGACCCGCTTCCCAGTCTCTACTGGAGGGTAGACCCTAAGTGCATCGGGCGACCCACTGCCTAGTCTCTACTGGAGGGTAGGCCCTAAGTGCGTCGAGCGACCCACTGCCCAGTCTTTGCTGGAGGGTAGACCCTAAGTGCGTCGGGCGACCCACTGCCCAATCTCTACTGGAGGGTAGACCCTAAGTGTGTCCGGCAACCCACTGCACAGTCTCTTCTGGAGGGTAGACCCTAAGTGCGTCGGGTGACCCACTGCCCAGTCTCTGTTGGAGGGTAGACCCTAAGTGCGTCGGGTGACCCACTGCTCAGCCCCGCTGGAGGGTAAAACTTCGAACTGCCCTATCCATCTCCACTGGAGGGTACAACACTGGCCAACCAAACACGGAGTGGGTATCGCGCAACCACCCAACTCCAGCACATCTCACCCAAAGGGGTTCAGCGCCTGTTCCATCACTAGGTGTCTCTAACACCACTACCGGCCGATCCATCGAGAACGAAACCAAGGGGAGACCACTCAACCCTGCTGGTCAAACAAACGAGCACAGAGGGACCCTTTATGTCACTAGAGGTCAAAGTACGCAAAGCAGAACACAACACGCACATGGGGCCCACACGACGTGTGGCCCCAAGTCAAACCCCAACCAAGCACACAAACAGTCTCAGGTACAAACCACACGTACCTCCAAGGGCTCCCGTATACTCCCAGAGTATACCTCAAATTTCAGCCCAAGGGCTATCGTGCACACTGCACCCAACGTCAACGCAAAGGCATGACGTAACATCTCCAACTTGCCGCCTCAACGACTGGGGCACAGCCAACCACATCTGTTTAACCACCAACATCACTCTCCCAGGAGTGCACGCGTTCGCATGCCAAGGGTCCGCTACAAACACGATAGAGGAACCGCCGTCGAGGCACCTTTAATATTTCCACATTAAGATCACTTAAGAGGCTCCACCAAACCAAACAGATCGTACCGTTGCAATCCTTACAGAAAAACACGCGAGATTGACTACTTACTCGCCTCAAATGGATATCCGACGGAAAAGTCACCAACACCGCCTCACGCCCGGACGGCGTCCCGTGATCCCGAGCCCCGGCACCGAAAACAGTCGGGCGCATCACACCATTGCGATCCCCTTGGGAAAACACATCAAAAGTACTACTCACATGAGTGCAACGGATATCCGGAGAAAAAGGTGCATTCCGGCGCACCGCACACGAGCGGTGCTACTTGGGACCCACATCCTGGTCCCAAAACTCAACGGACGGATCGCACTGCTGCGATCCTCTCGAAAAAGTACACAAGTTCGACTACTCACTTGTCCAAAACGGACCCCCGGTGATAAAGCTGGAAAAATCACCGTCAGCGCCCAAACGGCCCTCGTGGGGCCCGCACCATCGTGCCAAATTAGAGCAGGCGGATTGAACCATTGCAATCCCCTCGGAAAAACATCCAGAATCGACTGCTCGCATGCCCCGAACGGACGTCCTGTGAGGAAGGCATGAAACGCTGCACACAGCTCGAAAGACGGGCCATGGGGCCCATGCCTCAAATCCAGTCTCAATGCCTGAAACCGCCTTGGAAACCTCTGCCTCAGTGCCAGGGGCGCAAAGCCGCTGACGGAGCTCAAAACGGACATCGGATGCGTCCGCGCTGCCCAAAATAAGGATCTCGGGAAAAACACTCATCCACTTAAAGACACATCGCGCCTCTATGGCCCTTCGTTTCAGGAATTAAAAATTCCCGAAACCATCTAAAATGTGCGGTACCATCTCAAAAGGTCCGCCTTTGCGTCAGGTCTGCGCCGCCGCAGACAGCGTGCAAAACGGACGTCCGTAGCAAAAGCTACGGATGTCGGAAACTTAAAGGGGAACCTCCCCCTTGGGCCGCCAACAGACGGCCCGCGGCTCGGCCGCAGGTCTGGTTCAGTCCCCCACGGCCAGCTGGCCGCAGCCTGCCGCCCCCGACCAGCCTTGACGGCCGGTCTCCTTCTTTTCTGCAGCGACCTGCATCACGCGGGTCGCGGTCGCACCGCATGGGGTCGCGCGCCTCGCGGCCCCTCCCTTCTCCTTGCCCTACGTCGGAGCCGCCCGGGACCCCGCCTGTCGTCGCCCTGAAGCTGGCCGCGCCATCGCCCTCACACGCCCAGCTGCCTCCGCTGGCCGCTCGCCCGACCGAGCTGCCTCAAGCCGAGAACCCACGCCGACCGCCGCCTCCTGAACACACCCGGTCGCCGCACTCCGCCGCCCGCACTCGCCGAAACCTTCAAAACCCCACAAACTTCGGCGGACATCTGCGGGGTCCTTGGAACTCAGTTTTACAAACCGAAACAAGCGATGGAAAGAGAATAAAATCTACTACACGTTTATGGGCTTTGATTCGACGATAGAACAACAATTGACACATATAATTGAGGTTGAAAGATGGTTCGGAAATTAAAACGCAAACAAAGACCTCCTACCTTGCTGGGCTTCGCTCGAAGATTCACGGATGATCCGCTGCCGCGTCGTCGCCTTGCCAGAGTGTAGGAGGGGAGGGAGCTTGAGGTCTGCCTTGAGGGAGGCTTCGCCAGGGGAGAACAAGGGAGGAAGGGGATGGAGAGGGGTTTAAATAGAAAAAATGAATTTTAATTAATTTAAACCCATAATTTTCCTCGCATTTGAAACCTTTGGAGAGGTCAAAATTAAACCTCCCCTAGTGTAAACACCACCTCCCGAGCACAACGTTGGTCTCAGAATTTGATTCCGAGCTTCCGTTTGAAAGTTATTAAACTTAGCGTCCGAGGCCTCCAAATTACGAAAACGCCCCTGGGGCCATTTTTCACAGACGGCCCGCGCCCGCAGAAATTATACCCCTCCTAGGGTAAACGACACGCTCTGAACTCAACGGTGCCATCAGTTTTCCAATCCAAGCCACCGTTTAAGAGATACCTGCATTTCAACATTAAACGAAAAAATTAATTAATTAATTTATCCGTTTAACGTTCCGAAAGCGAGTGTGGGGTCCAAACGTCCCGCACCGACAAGTTTTATCTCTTTACTAGGGTAAACACCCCATTCTGGGCCCATCCGTACACTAAGATATCTGATCCGAATCACTGTTTAGGAGTTATCCCATTTATTTGGTGTTTCCAGTGTGAACGTACTGAAAATTTAATTTTGGCCACTCCGGGGCTCGGAATTGCACACCGTCTGAGGGAGATGCTCTGGAATATCATCAAGAATATTCCAAAGTCTTCCGCAATAAAAACTGGGTTCTTATATATGTTGTCCATTCGTTTCTAAGCACATATATATAATCTTGTGAATATGAGTCTTTTTGACTGTCCTATTAGTAATAGAAAAATATAAATACACAAATAATTAATAAATATTTTAATTGAAATTGTAATTATCTTAAAAAATACCTCTTTAGAGATGCTAGTTTGTTTATGGAATATAATCTCTCTTATAAATTTTCAAACATAAAAACCGTAATATTTTCCATTGGTTTGTTTTGTGTACTGTATAAATATTTTGAAGATTAAGTAATTTGTTTTGATATATGTTTGGATAGAGAAATATTATTATATATACCTTGATACTTATCTAGTCTTAGAACTTTTCTTCTTTCTTTTCCTTATCCCCTGGCCTCATTCATTGTTTTTCACGATATTGATACACCACCCAATCATAAAAAAATACTCATTAAAAGAAAATATAAATTATATAACTTGATGTTTAGTTCTAAAAAATTGTATGTAGTGAATTAAAAATTGGAAAACTCCATAATTTGTGGATGTTTTGATGGATATCCATGCATTGAATCCATGAAATAAATATTTGGAGCATCCAAATTTATTGAAATGAGCATCCAATCCTGCCTAAAAACACAAAAAGAATAAGTAATGAAAGAAATCAAAATATATTTGATATGATTAAATTTTAGAGTAGTACCCCTGCATCATTGGTATTAAATAGAGTATGTCATCCGAAATTTTTCTTTCAAATGATTTGATCAGACCTGCCACTATTTTATCCTTTTTTGGAATCTATTTTTGGTTTTTCAATAGAGGTGATGTGAGGAGTAACAATTCCAAATTTTCATTCATGGGAAAATCACTTCAATTTTTTTCATATATACACCTACAAAAAATATGAAATGTATTTATACATAATTAACATAGTATATCAGATTTTGGAAAATCTAATCATGAAAACATATATCATGTGTACATTTACAACTGAGCTGCTTATCCATTCATAGTTAAGGACTTCAATTTCACTCTCAACACCAATGACATATTTATCATTATCTCTGTACATATTTTATTCAAAATAAACTATGTGATTACAACCGACTTTTAACTTTTTATCCACATGAACCTTCAATGATAGTAAATGTTGATATAGAATGAATGGGGTAATGGTGCTTTTAGTAGATCTTTTGGATCGGTTGGTCGATCCTTTTGATGGTTTTGAATCGGTATTTCATTTCATCCCATTCCCTTTGTCCATATATAATAGCATTCATGAATTCAGAAACTTTTTCATTAATTGTTAAAGGTTTAGCTTGAGAAAAAAAATTGGTAATGAATACCTACTCATCGACAATATTTTTTACAAGATGTGACATGCATTCAATGAATGTTCCAATAGATTTTTGACCTTGTAAATATATTCCTCATGAATTGGAATATGTATCTTGATGCTCAGCTCATGATCTATGCTAATTGACACTCACACATGAACTATGGGAAGTGGTCTGTTGTGTAGCATGTAGTTTGGAATATTGAACACCATAGCCCTTGCTACATGGCGATGGGTGGGTGTTGCTAGATATAAATCATAGTAATTATCACCCTGTAGAATATCAGTACAGGAAAGGTATTAGTGTTTTTATGATTCACATTTCATAGAAACATTTATGAGAACATTGATTACATTATCTAAGACATTTCTTTGAGGGTAATGTCCAACCTCATAGCTAGTGGGGGGGATCTCCACGTGGTGTCTATTCTTCAGTTGCTTATTCTCTTTGTTTCCCCCAGTAATGTTTCCATCATCCCTCTCTACCATTGGAATTCTTCTTCAAGGTTAGATATTCATTCTCTCATTTATTTTATTAAATCACTTTGATCATCCTCTTTTTTTCTCAATATATGTTTGGGGTGTCCCCCCAAAAACCCACACCACTGACGTGGCCATACTTTTTTGGCTAATTCAAGGCCATCGATAGTTTGTGTTTATCCAGAACATGTGTTTCTGATTCCTGTGACTATGCTAGATAAATAATATTCTAAAAGAAGTTATCATTGTTATTTAATAGAAAGTTAAAGCAAAACAAATTTTAATTATTCAATACTTACACATGTTTCCCAAACTTTTTGTGTGTTTTCATCTATTTGTACCCCATCTTTATTTACTCATTCCTCCTTACATAGCACATGGAATGGGATGGAAGTGTTGTTGGATTTCTAGTCACAAATATGTATATAAACTGAGGGAAAAAATGAATGTTTTCATTAATTTCTCATAAAAGTATTACGGTAGATTTAAAATATATACCAATTTTTTTTCAAGTGAAGTGTTCCCCATCATTGATTTATGGTAGGGGTATGATAGTTTTACTGCTCATTCCTTATTTCCAGAACTCAATTTTAGTTTCATAAATAAAAAATTGTCAATAAAAGTAATGAATACATCTATTGTCAAATAATTTATTAATAGACACAATGTACCCAAAAAGACACATCCACATGACATCCAGTGAACACATCAAATGCTTCTTGGGTTATCAGGTCTGCATAGATAATCATTGGGTGTGTGTTAATTTTCCCTTAAACATATTTAAGATGATGTCTTGTTAGAATTGTGAGAAATCCTATGTGAATACTTCTTGAAAGAATTAATACATACTTTTTTTGGGATTCATCTACTATAAATTCACTCTGCAATGGATGATGAAGAGTAAGTAAATGTTTCATTATTTTATTTTTTTGTAAAATTAAGAAATGATATCATAATTTTACCCTAATATCTTCCCACATTAGTGAATTTAGTCTAGTCACAACATGGTGTCATGAATCTATATCAATCGAAATGCATTTCCGTGTGATGATTCCAATATAACTGTGGAACATGGCTGTGTTGGGGTTAACATGGTTACCATGCGCATTCCATACCACCTCAAATTTGATTCCTTTGACTTTCACCTTGATGATTTTTTCTAATACCATCAAAATATGGTGATCCTATTTTTTCTACATTGTTATTACTTCATTTCCTACAATTTCCCCATAATCAACTTTGCCAATATATTCCTCTAGAGTGGTAGCATCGAAATGTGTAGATTGTAATTGTACATATGAACTGTGAGTAGTAACAAGTTGAGAAACCTAATGTTCCTTAGAAATGGGTGCACCAACACATGAAAAAGGTAATTCCTCTGCTCTGCAAGTAGCAGCAGGTTAAGAGACCTATTTTTCCTTATGATTGGGAGCACCAGAACATGAAGATGTAATTATCAATATAAGTGGTTTAACATTTTATTTAGTGTACATAAATGCAGCAGCAAATGGATAATAACATGAGGTAACACGGTGTATATTATAAAAAATGTAACCTAATTATTGAAGTCACTTTTTCTTTTTTAAAGTATTAAGGGATTTGACCCCTCTATTGAATATCCAAATGCCTTCATTATGGTCTCCTATGACATAAAAATTTCCATCTTCATTGGGACCATTACAAAATGATTCCAATGTCCCAATGAAAGGATCATCCTCAGTTGAGTTTTTATCTAACCCTGTAGTGGCTTTGGTCAATAATAGAAAAATATACCACTTTTTATTTGAGGGATCTGAAATATTAAATACTTGTACTACCATTGATTCCATTATAAATGGTTCTTTTTTGTACCCTGCCTTACTGAAATGAACTTTCATGAATCCTGATTCAACTATTTTAATAGCATTCCAGTTACCAACCCACTTGCATTGAAAAATAGACACTTGAAATTTTTTATAATCCAATGCCCATATTTGATTGATGATTCCAAATTATGACATATTCACATAAATTATATTTCTATCCTTAGTACCTGAAACATTCATCGCTTCAGCCCTAAGTGTAACTCCACTATTTTTCATGGTATTGTATTCATCTTGATCATTTTTATATAATGTATAACCATTAATTACATAACCATTATAATATAATACACTCACACATGGACCTCCGGCTAGCCATCAAAGTCATTCTTAAATTGAATATTGATTTTAATCTGACTCTATGAAAATGGGGTCCTGAAACCATCTTATAAAATATCGATTATTTGTATTTAATATCCATATTTTAGCTCATGATGGATTCAAATGCCTAATAATTTCTTTTTGGGTTTCAACAAATGGGTAACCCTCCAAAAAATTATGCAAAACATAAAGGTGGGCCTGATCCTAATATATAATATTGATTATGACAACATCTCTTCCAGAAATTACTTCACCCGCAAGCCACCCATTGTGATAAGATTTCATTAGACCCATTCATTCCATACCAAATAGTTATTTAGTACAGCATTCAACAAATTCCTCAACAATATATCGCTCTATAATACAAACCTACTTATGACTTCGATTTTTGACATACCCTTTTAAAATATTCATTTACCATTCAATGGGGTACATCCATCTATAGTGTACAAGACCACATAGTTGAATCTCTTTCACCAAGTGAACCATAAAATGAACCATCATATCAAATATTTTTGGTAGGAATAAAATTTCGAATTCACATGATATGATGGAAATTTTTCTTTCCATAGTCAGAAATTTCATCGGGTCTTTAACATTACTGCATGTGACTTTAAAGAATAAATAGAGCTTGGTTAATGTATGATATATTTTCTTGGAAAAAAATTCAACTTAAAGCTATATGAATTAGATATTGCATCAAAGCATGGAATTCATGTAATTCCGTACCCATTAACATTAAATTGGTCATTGACGCAATGTTCTTGATATTTGACGAATACCACTCTAGAACCATTATGTCATTCAAGAAGTTGAAAAATTGATATATCTCTTACCTAGAATGAGTGTCAGCAGCTAGAGAGAGAAAAGTTCATTTTTAACCCTTCATTAGCACCTACTCTTCCCATATTCCCATGTCATCCATTTCCACCCTAGCCTTAATTCCATCCTTTGTTTTTGTAGGTACATTTAGCAACATGCCAATGACACTATCACATATTTTTTTCAACATGCATAACATCAAGAAAATTTTTGATGTACATATAATTCAACTATGGTAATTAAAAAAACTAATCCCCTTTTCCAACAGGTTTCCATAAGGATTTTTGAAAATGGGTTTCCAAAAGTAGTGTCCAAATCCTTTAATTTCTCAAAAAGTTGATCACTGATTAGTGGAGACAGTGATGTACATTATTTTAAACTTCTATCTAATGATGTATTCCATGATTGATACATATGTCCTTGGGGTATTAATCTATGTATTCCTATAAACATTATTTTTTATGAATGTTTCAACCTAATTGATTGTGTACCTTGTTCACAGATGGGACACCCTTGAATTCCATTAAAGCAATATATTGAAAAATTTCCAAAAGTAGGGAAGTAATTTATCATCCCGTACAACATGGTTCTCAACATGAAATCTCTATTTCTATAAGAACCATACAACATAACACCTGAATCCCACAATAATTTCAATTCCTTAATCAATGGAACCCAATAAACATCAATATCATTACTCACTTTTTTTGGTCCAGATATAAGCATATATAACATGATGTATTTTCATTTCATGCATAACCACAGTGGAAAGTTATAATTTTTCAAATTAAATAACCATGTACAATGAGTGCTAAATTGAGAACCAAAAGGATTGAATCCATCTGTAGATATTCCAAGACGAAGGTTTCTCGACTCATTTCAAAATTTCGGATACTCATGATCAATTCTCTTCTACTTAGGAGATTCTATCACGTGATGTAGTTTCCCATCTTTATTTCTTGTATTTGCATGCCAGGTCAATTTCCCATTAGTCTCCTCACTTACATACATGTTCCTAAACCATGAAATGGTTGGAAAGTACCATACAACTTTCGTAGGTCTTGATTCATCTTTCTTGTATCAAGAATAAAAAGACTTTGGGAATTCTCTATGTGATTTTTGGTCCTTCAAAAAAAATTACAGTCATTCTGGAAGATGTGTATTCTTTTAGAGATCATACCCTTGGAGGAAAAAAATTCCTTTGATGTCATATGTTCGGCTCGAGAGCTCAATATCTTCTGTGGGAATGTCATTCAAGAGAGCGGGTAATTCTCTAAAACTAGACTCACTCCATCAATTTCCTACCTTCAAGCTATATAGCTTCAGTATGGATGACAATGCTGTATATTTTGTGCAACCACCATACAATGGTGTCTTTAAACAACTCTTAATCTTCTCAACTAATTTTTTTCAATCATTATGTTCATCTTCAACTATCCTTTTCATTTCTTTAATACAATCTTCATCATAATTCATATCTATAATGAAATCCTTGATATAATCTGCTTCATTTTCCACAAGTGTAATCAAATTAGATGATCCATAAAACATAGTGTTATCCCATCCACTTGCTACATATTCTTTTTCCCCATGTTTATTCCAACATTTATAACTTCGATATATTCTATTACAGTTCAAGTGTTCTTACAACTCTTCTGGACAAATGTTTCTTGAATAACAACAACTAAACATGGAAAATATATTTTAGAAGAGTCATTTGCATGATATTTTTCAAACATGATGAACTCTTTCACTCTATCTTCATACTCTTTTTCTTGATGAATGACATCCATCCATTATTTATTCATATCCATTCTATTTGATTCGGTAATATTAATAATTAACAAAATAAATACACAAAACATTGATATAAAAATTAACCAAGTATAAAAAAATTTATAGACATTAAGTCTCCTTCAATATCTATCCCCAATATCCACTTTCAAAAATGAAGGTCCTTCATTTGAGATCTTCTAGATAAATAAATCTGTACATATTCCAGTCTTTCCATTATTGGTCCAAATAATTTATATTCATCCACATAAATAATTAAAATGAAAAACTCCCATCCTAATACACCTTCATATTGAAGAAATTATTTACAATACACTAAATGAACATTAATTCTACCATAAAATCATTTAAATTATTGTTACATTGTCTTGGGGCATACTTAAGACCAAAATACTCCATTTGAGACTACAATCGGACCTTCTATTCTATTTAGAATGGAACCTTCTGGTTGAACTATATAAATATCTTTATCCAAAAATATATATGAAGGAATATAACCTGACATCCATTTGTTCTACAAATAAACTATCAATAGAAGCCAAGTCGAGAACCATCTTAATTATTATATGGTTTACAACATGAGAGAAAATTTAACTGAAATATAATCCTTCTAATTATCGAAATACATTTACCCCTACCAAGGTGTTACTTTTGATCTACTTGTCTTCCCTATATAATGTAATGGTATTACTAATTATATAAAAATAAAAACATAAGAGATTATGAAAAAACAAAACTTTAGATGTACTTTGAAAACTATTTAAAAAAATCACAATTCAAATACCATTAAAAAACCAACCATTTACAAAAATACCTCTTTAAAATAACATAGACTTTTTAAAATAAACCAATCAGTTCTAAACACTCTTTCAAAAAAACCCAATTCATTTTTTAAATCATTCAAGGAAACTTAATTACCCAACAATATTAATCATTTAAAATGAGATAAAACCATCTATATTTTAAAAATTATCATTTAAAACACCACACATCCCCTATGAAAATGAAACCATCATTTCATATGCTTTCAAAACATTCATATCCCTTTATAAAAGTTAATCAATTGAGTTGAAAAACACTTGGTAGGAATCCTAAGTCCATGCCAAGTGCATAAATCATTTTAAAGCAATTTAAAACCAAAAAAGGTATGTTGAACACATATAAATTTTTAAGAAACACTTCAAAACACTCGAATCATTTTAAAAGTGCCACTTAGGCATTTTCCCAAAGATATAAATCCCAAGAGAGGTACTTTATAAATAATATATGAATCAAAAATAACCAAAATTTTATAAAATATAAAGCTATAAAAGGTTTATTATGTCTATGATGAATAAATAGTGTGGATCCTATAGTTTACTATCATAATAATACTGAGTAAATAATTGACTGATAAATACATAAGTGTAACTTATCCATGATAATTTTGAACATAAAGTCACATCTCTTCAATGTGGGAAACCATCCTCCACCTGATGATTGAATCATCTACTACCTAAGTTTGATCCTTCAAATACGTTACATTAGAAAAAATGTTCCCCTTCTTGAGGGTATACATTAGGTCAAAGTTAAAGGACTATTGGTACTCAAACCCTCTCCGCTATCAATGGTTCATTTCACTTTGTGATTAAATATATTTCAAAAACTATTTTTAGTGCATTCCAAAAATATCTCAATCTAAAGATGATACCAATAACACCTCATGGAAAGAACCACTATTTACAAATCTATGAAGGGATTTGGGAGGTTTATCTTATGTGTCATAAAATATCCGATAAAGGATTTGTGAAGTTTATATTATGTTTCCATAACTATCTAGACCCATAAGCAACCACATGGCCATCATGGACTAAAATTGTTCCAATCCTGACTCTAGATACATCACAATATAAGTCATACTCATTACCCAACTCATTTATGTTTAAGAATGGCGTCTTCAGTAGTCTCCTATTATGATCTTAGAAGAATATCTCATGAATGTATATCAAAGGAACCATACCACAATCATGGTGAAGGCCATCGTAGCACATCCAATTAGGTTAAATCTCGGTTGACCCAATGGTAATAACTAAAAACTCTCAAAAAGATTTGGATCTCAAAAAAATTATTTAGCCTCTCTAAATAAACTATAACATCAAACTTCTTCGGTTCTAAAAATTCACTATCCACTAATATAATACTCCCCATGAAGTGTAATTTATCAATACAAAACATACACTTTGATATCATGTAATATAGTTGATGCTCCCTAAGTTTTCTCAAAATGATCTCCAGATATCGAGCATGTTCCTACCTCAATCGTAGAGAACACTTAAGCACATCTAAGTTGATCAAATAGTCCATCAATATGTATATGTGGATATAAGTTCATTTCTATTACTTAGAATAACCTATAAGATTCCACACATATTCTAAATGATCCATTTGATTTTTTATGGAAAAAACAAAGGCACCTGAAGGCAACATAATCATTCATATGAACCCCTTCACCTCGAAGTTTTTCAATTGAGACTTCTTCTCTCATATCTCTACAAGATCCATCTTATATGGTGGAATAGATATATGATCCACACCTGGTAAGAACACAATCATAAACTCAACCAATCCCTTGGGTGGTAACCAAGATAAGTCCTTGGGAATTACATCTAGGAACATGTCAATAACAGTAGGACATACTAACAAATGTTTCTCTCTATCATCCAAAATTTCTCCAGAAAAATGGGTTATGACTCAACCTAGCTATAGAAATATAGGTTCTACATAACTAGTTTTCATATAAAACTCTCTAATATAGACATAATCATCACCCTAGAAAAATATAATTCCACCCATTAATAAAAACAGTTGATATAGTATATATGTCACTATATGGGGGGTTTTAATAGCAGTCACAAACTACACTAATATTTTTCATTTTACTACAACCTTCCCTTTCCATTTTTTGTCTATTTTAAGTGGGAATTAATGACATTAATGGTAAAACTATCAAATAGTTTTGAGACATTCTATGCATCCATTTTTTATATATGTGATATTTTTATCTCCCTCTTGTATTTACCTCATACTTTCAATCAAATTATATATGACCAGAGGTGAGTAGGGAGTGATTGGATAATCTAAAAGGAAGTATGAGCCTCATCCTCAATAGTTTGAGTCTATTTGATCATTGAACTCTCCTAGTACTTATGAAATACATCACAATAGTTCAATGGAGGCATCCATTACTGTTTGACTAAAATTCAACCCATGTAGTACTATCCATTTCATTGAGATATGGGTTTGTTATGCTTTTAATTTATCTTCCATAATAAATTTTCTTGGTATGTATTGAATTACCCTAAAAACCTATTTACCCTAAAAAATACCTATATTTGAAACCCCTAGAATGAAATTACGTGAACTTTTTTCATTATTTTTCAATTTCTATCCCCTTGGTAATTAGTAAAGTCAATCCTCATTGTTATCACGATTGAAATGCAAAATTATTTCATTAATAAAAGATTACATTAATGGTCAAAAAAATTATCTACAATTATATAACCAGAGAGGGTTGGGTATGTTTATCTCTTTAATAGATCAACTAGGGTCAACCCATAACTATAACATGAATAGAGAAACTAAAAGGCTTGAATCATTCTTACGATCTTCATGGGTTGGAGACAAGCACTAGGGTATAATACAAAGAAACATGGGAATGTTTTCACCTTACACAGACATGTGATAAGATAAGAACAATCACAATATCACATCAAATATTCACAATACATCACATCTCAAAATAACCAATCCATAAAAGTGACATCCAAAAACTGGATAACAATGCTAAAAAACAAATTAAAATACTATCAACATGGATCTGGAAGCATGGAGATGAGGATAATTAAATGACTCACAATGGTAGAACCCAAGAAGATGGGTTTGTGATAGAGGTGGGTTCGCATAGGAGAAGGGGTTTGCAGTAGAGTTGGGGTTCGACAGTAGTGTTGGGGTATGATGAGTAAGTGGGTTCGTGGAAAAGGAAGGGTCCACGGTAGAGTTGGGGTTTAGCACATGGTGGAGGTGAGGTTCGCAAAAAATGGGGTTCAGAAATAGAGGTGATGTTCATGGTAGAAGAGGGATTCATGATGGCAGAGGAGGGATTCATGGCGAAAGAGGTTGGATTTGTGGATATGTAGGTGGAGGAGTGATCGTGTTGTCAAGCGCGTTAAATTAGTTGTTTAATTTTGATTAGAATTTCTACAGTATAGCAGCAACCCTAGGTCGTCTCTTGACAGAGCCTTAGACCATTAATTTTAAAATATGGTTTTGATTATGAAAATATAAGTTGAATGAGGTTTTGTAAAACTTGGGGGTTTGATTATTAAATATGAAAATAGAAAACGAAAGCAATAAAACAATATAGAGATTAACAGAATTAATTAAGTGTGATCAACACAGGGTAATCTCATGATATTTATCCTTCATCGCTTCATGATATAGGGCTATGATCTTTTAATCCCTGGTTTGTAACACCTAGAACCAGAATGTTACTGAGTTTATACTAGGATACCTCCTAGGGTTTATTCGAGAACACACAATGATTCACCGGACACCGTTGATGATTGGGTGAATTGTGTTTGACTTGATAACCAAAACTCACCAAGGAAACACACGAAGAACTCGATGCACTGTCCAGGTTTGTATGTTATTTCTTTTTGATACCATGAAATAATTTTACATGGCCTTGAAAGTGCTTATGTGAGTTCAATTGACCAATATGAACCACACAAACATCATAATTGAAAGGGGGAAAAGAAAGTAGTGAACGGTGTGTGAACATCACATGAATGGGTACCCCCAAACATGATCATATGAGTTGAGCATGACATACCAGAACATAAATAAATAAAATAATAATAGAGGGTGATGAAAAACAACAAAATAACCTGGAATTAAAAAGATCATTCAAATATTACAAACATAAATCTTGGGATTTACATCACGTTCCTCCGCAGGTGATCACAAGGGGTTTAGAAAACCATGGGAGAGTAGGAAGAGAATGATGTTGGGGTAGAACTTCCCATAGCCTCTAGAACTGATAGGGATGTTGAGACGACTCCTTGGGGACTATAAAATGGCATCACCTTGACTCCTGGCAGAACTTGCAAATGGGTGCCCAAGGTGTCTTTTTATAGCCAAAATGAGAAGTGGTTTTGGGCACCCAGATTTTGATAAACCACTTGGAGAAAAGTTTTCGGCTATTATACAGTCGAAGCTCCATTTTTGAAAAACTAGAAAGTTGTAACCCCATGTATTATATATCACCACCGAAATCATGGAACCATTTGGACAAATATAACTCTATATATTGGTAAAATACAGAATGACACTTTTGACTTTGTGCATATTCGGTGTCTTGGACAGATCAGTTCGGATGGGCCCCATAGAATCCTAATCAGGATTGGGTTCCTTGATATGAAATGTATCCTATTAAATATTTGATCGGCCCACAATATATCATCCCATTTGGATTCACGTATTTCATGTACCATTCAAAATAGTGGACAGATGTCCATGGATCCATGCAATTTTGGCCCATTTTTCTTCCACTTCATCAAGGGCCCTCCAAATCATCTCCACCTACATTGAAATAATAAAAACAAGTAACATTTACAATTATAATATTTATTAACATTAATTAATTGATTCAAACATAAAGTTCAATTTATTATTATATTTGGAATATTCATTAAAAAACTAGTTTAAAACAGCAGTGTATTGGTGGAATAAAACAGTGAATCATGATACGATCACACCTTCACACCTAAACATTTTCACTCCTGGGAGAAGTCACATATGCCTATAAAATTATTCAAATATATATTCCCAAAATCATGAAGATTTAATATTTGAGGAAATTTTATTTAATGTAAGGTGATCATTGTACGAACCACACCAAGGAGTTCTTCTTAGTGAAAATAGAAAAATATGTCTCATAAATCATATCATAGTGAAATTCAAAAAGATTCATGATACCAAATTGATAAAGGAATTCAGAAGTAACCCATGACACTAACTCTCCATGTGTGTGTGTGAAAACCATTCCATGCTATTCTTTCCACTTGCTATCCAATAAATATATGTTATTTTAACATTTTTCAGCTTAAATGATTTTTTCCACCAAACCTACCATACATCCTTTGCAATAATATTTCAAGACCCACTCAGTTAAGCATTCACAGAATTCAAACCATAAGATCCCGACCTAGATATCCCCATATTTTTCACATTTCATTACACCCCTCATTTATTTATTTTTTAGAAGTTGCATTTGGAACAAATATCACACTCATATCTCAACCCTTGTTTGATCTTCTCAAGACACTAATTGCAATAGTTATAATAAGATCAAAGGTTGAGGAGGAGTGGTTTTTGACCTGCCCAAGACACAACAATTTTTTTTGAGGGTCTACAATAGTCGGACATTAGGTACACACACATAGGTCAATCTGGTACAGTAATGAAACAAATCGGATAAGGAACTAACATATGGAAATATCATTTAAAGCTGAAAAATATTAACCCAACATATAGTTACCTTATATTAAGTAAGAAAGAATCACACTTTGTGGTTTGGTACCAAAATTTTTGGAGATATTAGTGACATAGTTTTCCCAAAAACTAATCACACAAAGGGCATCAATTATCTCAAAGGTTTCACATAGATACGACAATTTATATCATTGACAGAAAACCAATTCACTAAAAAAAGAAAATCACTCCCTTATGTTAAATTCATACAAATATTCTTTTTGGGATTTGTTATGGTATTTTTACTTTCCCCCCTTTATGGTTTCTAAATCATGGAACTTCGAAATTGTTGATGGGGAAAAATGAAAATCCCATAAAGAAGGCAAAAAAGAGAAAAAAAAGAAAACGATGAAGAAAATGATGAAAATTCATAACTATCCCAGGAATGTATCCACCCCCCCCCCACACCTAGAATGTGCAGTTTCCTCACTAAAATAATTGAGAATGTGAGAATGAAGGATAAAACCGGGTGTGTTTTATTGGTATGATGCGTCGAGAAGGTGGATTTCCTTCACTGGATTTTTTGGAAAATCCTCATAGAAGTGTTTAGGTCGCTGCCCATTGACGGTAATACTTCATCCATTCTACTCACGCAAAATCTGTATTGCACCAAAAGGGTAAACATTAGTAACAGTATAAGGACCGAGCCATCGGGAACGAAGCTTACCTGGGTGGAGCATAAGCCATGAATTGTACATGAGGACCTTCTCACCAATATGGAACTTCCACTGGTGAATCATGATATCATGAATAGACTTTTTCTTCTCTTTAGAGATCCGAGAGTTTTCATATGCATCACGTCGAATTTCTTCCAACTCTTGAATCTGCAGCTTTCTTTTATCACCTACTTCTGAAAGATTTATATTACATTGCTTAACATCCCAATATTCATGGTGTTCTACCTCCACTAGGAGGTGAAAATCCTTTCCAAACACAATCCTATATGGTGAAATTCCAACCGGGGTTTTAAAAGATGTACGGTATGTCCAAAGTGCATCATCCAAGTGCAAACTCTAATCATTCCTATTGGGTTATACTGTTTTTTTCCAAGATTCGTTTAACTTCCCGATTTGATATTTCTTCTTGTCCATTAGTTTGGGGGTGATATGTAGTAGAGACTTTATGATCAACCCCATACTTACGAAGCATGTTTTTCATGTTATGATTGTAAAAATGTGAACCCTGGTCACTAATGATGAATCTTGGTAGACCAAACCTACTGAAAATCTGGGACCTCACAAAATCAAAAACAACTTGAGAGTCATCGGTCCTAGAAGCCTTTGCTTCCACCCATTTAGAAACATAGTCAACAGCTAGTAAGATATACATAAAGCCAAATGAATTTGGAAAAGGTCCCATGAATTCAATGCCCCATGCATCGAAGATTTCATAGAATAACATGGGTTGTTGGGGCATTTCATTCCTCTTAGAGATATTCCCTATGAATTGACATCGAGTACATGATTTACAAAACCTATGGGAATCCTTATACAATGTTGGCCAATATAATCCTGATTTAAGGACCTTTCAAGAAGTATGTTGAGAGCCAAAGTTCCCCCCATAGGCCAATGTGTGGCAGAAGGTCAAAACAGAGGTGAACTCATGGTCAGGGACACACCTACGAACTACTTGGTCACTACAAATTCTCCACAAGTATGGGTCATCCCAAATGTACCAATGAGAATCATGATTAAGTCTCTGGGATTGTGCAATGCTAAAATCAGTGGGAACCCTATATGTTGCTATAGAATTCACAATGTCCACATACCAGGGGGTAAGGTCCACAACATCACAAAGGTTCTCATGAGGGAAGAATTCTCCAATGGGTAGGGGTGAGTCAACATGATGGTCAAATGGTGGTAAAATCATACTAATGTGGTCATCTACAACATTTTACACCCCCCCCCTCTTATCTCTAATCTCAAGGTCAAACTCTTGGAGGAGGAGCAGCCACCGTATGAGATGGGGTTTGGCTTCAGGTTTCTTTAGGAGGAAACAAACGGCAGCATGATCAGAGAAGATGATGATGTTTGAACCGATAAGATATGAATGGAATTTTTCAAAGGAAAACACAATATAAAGAAGTTCTTTTTCAGTGGTTGTGTAGTTTACCTAGGCAGGGTCAAGGGTACGCGAGGCATACGCAATGACAAGATGAGCCTTCTCAACCCTTTGTGATAAAACTGCCCCAACTGCAAAGTTAGAGGCATCACACATAAGATCAAATTGGAGATCCCACATTGGTGTTTGGATGATGAGAGGTGACGTGAGACTCTTTTTTATTTAATTTAATGCATCCTGACAATTTTTATCAAACAAAAACTCAGAATCTTTTTGCAATAATCGGGACAATGGAAGTGCAATCTTACTAAAGTCTTTAATGAATCGGCAGTAAAAACCAGCATGGCCCAAGAAAGATCGCATCTCACGAATGAATTTTGGATATGGAAGGGTTGAAATTAATTCAATTTTAGATTTATAAACTTTAATTTCCTTACATAAAATTACATTCCCAAGAACTATCCCCCGCTCAACCATAAAATGGTATTTCTCATAATTTAAATCAAGATATTTTTCAATGCAGCGGCAGAGGAAAGAACCTAGGTGTTCCAAAAAATCATCAAAAGAAGATCCATATACCATGAAATCATCCACAAATACTTCCATACATCTCTCAAGGTACTCAGAAAAAATACTCAACATACATTGCTGAAAAGTACCAGGAGCATTACATAGACCGAATGACATCCTTCTCTATGGAAATGTGCCAAATGGACCGGTAAATGTTGTCTTTTCTTGGTCCTCAGGGGCAATATGGATTTGGAAATAACCCAAATATCCATCAAGGAAACAATAATGGGACTTACCATCCAATCGTTCTAACATTTGGTCAATGAAAGATAATGGAAAGTGGTCCTTCCGCGTGGCTTGATTCAGTCGAAAATAGTCAATACAGACTCGCTAACTATTTTGAAGACATGTTGGAACCAATTCATTCCTTTCATTTGACACAACTGTTATTCCTGTTTTTTTAGGAAAAATTTGCACTGGGCTAACCCATTTACTATCAGATATAGGATAAATGATCCCCACAACAAGTAATTTACTGACTTCCAATTTTACCACTTCAAGGAGAGTGGGATTCAGCTGGAATTGAGATTGTCTTACGGGCTTAGCCTCATCATCCAAAAGTATATAGAACATACAAATATATGGGATAATCCTGGTAATAACAGACAATGTCCATCCTATTTCCTTTTTACACTCTCTCAAAAGTTTGAGCAATTTCGATTCTTGTTGTGGAGAGAGGTTATTGGAAATAGTGACGGGTAGTTGGTTAATACCCTCAAGATATGCATATTTTAAATTAGAAGGAAGTGGTTTAAGTTCCAACACTGGTGGTTTCTAGATTGAGGGAGGGGATTTAGGGGGAGTGAGGTCCATTAAACTGTCTATCTGCTCATGTTTATTCTCTAAAGATAGAGAATCTATAGAAATGAGATTTCCAGAATCATCGACGGTCATGGGTACCTCAGAATGAACACACTCATTAATTAAAGAAAAAAATTTACACTTTTTATGCCCCACACAACACTCAAAACATGAATAAAAACTTAAATCATCCAAGGTTGAAGAAAACAAAAATGAATCAGAGTTTGGGTTGAGGAGAGAATTGTGTGTGTGTGCATCATTTGAGAACACTTCCACCGAATAGACAGGAAGAGTGGAGTGCTCTTAAATGGGGAGTTTCATAGCCTCAAGGATGTTAAAAATTACCTTTTCTCCTCCGAATTCCATGGACAGTGTACCATTGTGAATGTCGATGATCATCTTTGCTGTTTTGAGGAATGGCCTCCCAAGTATGAGAGGAGCGTGTCATTGGGTTTGGGTATCTTCCATCTAAAGAATTTAGAAATAAGCAGGGAAGATGAGATTCTTCACTCTAACAAGGATATCATCAATCACTCCTTTTAGATGTGTTGTACTCCGGTTGGAAAGTTTCATGACAATGCCTATTGGTTGAAGCTCTCCAACCTGTAGAGAAGTATACAAAAAGTGAGGCATTACATTAATGGAAGCACCTAAATCTAGCATAGCATTAGAAAAGAAGGTATCCCCTATGGTACATGGTATCTTGAATGTGCCCGGATCCTTGAATTTGGTTGGCATTGCTGGTAGAATCAAGGCCAAGACATTCCTACCCAAGTGTCTGGATCCTTGAATTTGGTTTTCATTACTAGTAGAATCAAGGCCAAGACATTCCTACCCAAGTTTACTCTCTCATTCCCCTTCAGCCTTCGTCTATGGGTGCAAAGTTCTTTAAGAAATTTGGCATAACGGGGAATTTTCTTGACTGCATCCAATAAAAAAATATTAACTTAAACTTTTTTAAATGTATCCATTATCTCATTATCAATATCATTATCAAAAGTTTTCTTAGATTTAGAGAGTCTTTGTGGGAAAGGAAGAGGAATGGATTGTTCATTTGAATCATCAACGATAATTTGATTTCCCTTTTTATTTTGTTTTTCATTACGTGAAATTTTTTAGGGTTGGGAAGGAGTGTTTTCAAGAGGGGACATACATGTTTCATACAATCAGTAGAAGGGGAAGCTTCTTTACCACTACGAAGTGTAATTGCATATACATTACCTTTTTCCTTCAGATTGGCAATGGGTTGGGATAGTAGTTGTCCCGACCCTTGCATATTAAGCTCACTAATGGTGTTTTCCAATTGTCCCACTTGAGTTCGTAGGTCATGAATTGCTGATTGTATGGTCTGTTGAAACTGAAGGTTCTGGGTTTACATTTTCTTCACCATATCCTTGAGGCTTGGTTCAGATTTGGGAGGAGGAGGATTGTTTTGAGATGTTGATGGATAAGAAGGTTGCATACCTTGGCCTTGCTGATACCAATTCTGCTTGGGGTAGCTTGAGTTTCCTCCTTTTCGGTACTGGGGTTGTGCTTACCACCATGGATTTGGATTTGGCCTGAATTGTTCTTGCTTGAAGGGAGGTTCTAGTTTGAATGGACGCCCTGGGAACGCAGCTATACAAGACTCAGATGAATCTTGAAGTTGTGGGCACTGGTCAGAAAAATTAGTGTTACCAGAACAAATACCACAATGTAATTGTATAGAAGTATAGTGCGAGTTACCTTGTGCTTGAGCTAATTTCATTAAAAGGGTATGCATCTCATCAAGTTTAGTATCTACCTTTTATTCTAGGGCTGAATGACTTTCCTCATGAACTCCTCAGGTTGGTGCAATTTCCCGTGTACCAAATTTTTGTGAATTTTGAGCCATGTTGGCTATTAAGTCACGAGTGGTGGAAGGAGTTTTATCAACTAGAGAACCAGTAGCTGCAACATCAATCATTCCATGATCCATGGGTATAAGTCCCTCATAGAAGTATTGGATTAATAGGTGTTCACTAATCTGGTGGTGGGAGTAGCTTGAGCAAAGTCTTTTGAATCTCTCCCAGTATTCATGAAGGGTCTCTCCTTGTAACTGCCTAATGCCACAAATTTCTTTCCTAATTGATGCAGTTCGGGAGGAAGGGAAAAACTTCTCAAGAAAGAGTCGTTTAAGGTTATTCCAGCCCCCAATTGTGGTAGGCAGATAGTATAGCCATTCTTTGGCTACACCATCAAGGGAGAAAGGGAAGGCCCTAAACATAATGAGGTCCTCAGACACATTTTGAGGTTTCATGGTGGAGAAAACTATTTGAAACTCCTTTAGATTTTTTTGAGGGTCCTCACCGGGAAGACCGTGGAATTTTGGAATAAGTTGGATGAGACCTGATCTCAGCTCAAAGTTGGCTACTTCCTCGGGATACTGGATGTACGCAGGTTGGTACTCCACATCAGGGGTGGTCAGTTGTTTTAAAGTTTGATTATTTACAGACATGTTTTCTTGGGTTTGATTGGGTTCAATTTTGGATTGTTTTATAACCACTTGAGGTTCAAAAACGGGTTCCTCAATGTTACTTCATTTACCTTCTCTAGATACCTTGATTTGTGTGTGAAGTGACTTTTCAATTTCAGGGTCAAATTCAAGTAGTGTTTCTTTAGCAGATCGGGTCATGCAAATAATTTTTGAAGATTTTTTTTATATGGATAAAATCACATAAGAAGGGTGAAAAGATAATATAATGTTATAATGTAGAATTATAGAGAGGGAGATGGAGAAGAAGAGAGAGAAAGAGAGAGAGAGAGAGAACACACCAAAAACAACCAAAAATAAAGACAAAACCCAAAACAAAAACAATCAAATGGGGGTGGGGTATTTAATAGAGTACTAATTAATAATTAAAATAAATAAATAAAAGGAAATAAATGAAGAAAAATGATCTTGGATCCCCATAAATGGTGCCAAAATTTTATTGCGTTGTCGAGCGCGTCAAATTAGTTGTTTAATTTTGACTAGAATTTATGCAGTATAGCAGCAACCCTGGGTCATCTCTCGACGGAAACTTAGACCATTAATTTAAAAAGTGGGTTTTGATTATGAAAGTAGAAGGTGACTGAGGTTTTTTAAAACTTGGGGGTTTGATGATTAAAGATGAAAATATAAAATGAAAGCGATAAATCAATATATAGATTAACAGAATTAATTAAGCGTGATCAACCCGGGGTACTCTCATGATGTTTATCCTTCATCGCTTCATGATATATGGTTATGATATTTTAATCCATGGTTTATAACACCTAGAACCATAATTTTACTGAGTTTATATTAGGATACCTCCTAGGGTTCAGTCGAAAACACACAATGATTCACTGGACACCGCCGATGATTGGGTGAATTGTGTTTGACTTCATAACCAAAACTCACCAAGGCAACACACAAAGAACTTGATGCGCTGTCCAAGTTTGTATGTTATTTCTTTTAGATATCACGACATAAATGTGCATGGCCTTGACAGTGCTTATGTGAGTTCAATTGACCAATATGAACCACACAAACACCGCAATTGAAAGGGGGAAAAGAAAGTGGTGAACGTTGTGTGAACATCACATGAATGGGTACCCCCCAAACATGATCATATGAGTTGAGAATGACATACCAGTACATAACTCAATAAAATAAGAATAGAGGATGATTAAAAACAACATAAAAACCTGGAATTCAAAAGATCATTCAAATATTACAAACATGAAGCTTCGGATTTACATCACGTTCCTCCCCGGGTGATTACAAGGGGTTTAGAAACCCATGGCAGAGTAGGAAGAGAAAGTTGTTGGGGTAGAACATCCCATAGCCTCCAGAACTGATAGGAATGTTGAGAAGACTCTTTGGGGAATCCAAAATGGTTGCACCTTGCCTCTGGGCCGAACATGCAAATGGGGTGCCCAAGGTGTCTTTTTATAGCCAAAATGAGAAGTGGTTTTTGGCACCCTGATTTTGATAAACCACTTAGAGAAAGGTGTTAGTATTAGGTCCACAAGGCTGAATACCCTGAGAGGGGGGGGTGAATCAGGGTATGAATAATTTAAAATTAACTCCCGTTCTGATCTTGTTTCGTTGTTAAGAAAAACACTCTTTTCTCTCTTTCCTATTACACAAAGTAAACAGAAAGTAAAGCAAGCACATGACACACCAATTTTACTTGGTTCACCGCAAAGGGCTACGTCCAACGAGCATACGCCGACAAGTTTCTATTCGTACCAATTCCACTAAACTTCACTAGCTTTGGATTACAATGTTCGGGCTAGATCACTTCTATGCCCAGGCTCACTGCCTTTACAAAGTTTAGGGTCAGCTCACTGCTTTCCCAAGGGTCACTCCCTGTTTCTCTCTCTCTGGCTCACTGCCGGTGGAGAGGATCACCTTCTTCCTCTTCCTAAGCTCACTGCTCTAGAAGGGAATCCACTCACAGTTTATAGACCTGTAGGTCTCTTCATTTGCATCAATGCACGCATCCTTAACTGATGATGGATGCTCTGTTAATGTCCAAATTTCATCCACTGATGAATACCTATTTGCCTCTGAACACTGGGCAATTCCTTTTGGAAACACCTTCGCAAACCACCCTACTTCGCAAAGCTCCCAATTTCGCAAATCTCAAACAAGCCTTTACGAAGCTCCTGCCTTTTCGCGAAGCACTTTTGTGAAGCACTTTTGCAAAGCTCAAGCTGTCGCAAAGCAATGTCCCTCGCGAAGCTTACTAAGCCAATGAGGAGCTCGTAGGTTTCGCGGAGCTACAATAGCCGCCGCGAAGCACCTCTTTCGTGAAGCACACTGGCTCCGTGAACCACCTTTTCAAATCGAGAGCAAAGTATTTTCTCTGAAAATTCTCTCTACTTCTCTCGATGGGGTCAGCCTCTATTTATAGGCGATTCCACCGACTCTCGAACATTCCGCGTGAAGTCAACTCCACGTCATCCCAAATCGCGAAGCTCCAAAGTTTCCGCCGGAATTCTGTCCAAATCACGAAGCACCACGACAATTTTCCGTTCGCAGATCTTAACGTAATCACGAATCATCACTGTCAACATTCCTTCGCGCCTTCGCCGCAAAGCTTCCTCACAAAGCCCTTCACCACCGCGATGCACTTCAGCCTCTGCCGTTCGCGAAGCTTGACGTAACCGCGAAGACTCACCGCTTCCATTCTTCTGGTCTTCACGATTTCCAAACCATGAATCCTATCTTCACAAAATTCATTCCTTTTCCATATTAAATTATGATCTTCATGGAAATCCTATTTTCGCGATGCTCACCAAATTCCAAATTTTGGACCCCAAAAATTTGGCAAGCACTGGGAAACGGCGCCACCTTATACTGCTCTTTTGTACCACCTCCAGATCATCCTTTCCTTTGTCATCGTTCTTTGTTAACAAGGATTGTCAACAACTTCTTGGGAACTCGACAAATATCCATGAAAACCTGCTTTGTCAACAAACACAATCAACCCAAAAATACTGCAATGTTACCTTGAGGGATTTTTTCCCAACAGTTAGGCTATTATAAATTCTAATATACCTTTTGAAAAAACTTGAAATTTGTAGCCCCACGTCTTATATATCACCACCGAAAGTTTGGCACCATTTGGACAAATATATCCCGAGATATTGATAAAATACAGAACGCCACTTTTGACTTTGTGCATATTCGGTGGCTTGGACAGATCAGTTCGGATGGGCCCCATAGAGTCCGAATCAAGATTGGGTTCCTTGATATGAAATGTAGCCTATAACATTTTGGATCGGCCCAAAAACTATCAGCCCATTTGGAGGCACCTATTTCTCTTAATATTCAAAACAGTGGACAGATGTCCATGGATCAATGCAATTTTGGCCCATTTTTCTTCCACTTCATCAAGGGCCCTCCAAATCATCTCCACCTACTTTGAAATAATGAAAACAAGTAAATTGAAAATTATAATATTGATTAACATTAATTAATTTATTCAAACATGAAGTGCAACTTATTATTATATTTGGAATATTCATTACAAAACTAGTTTAAAACAGCGGTGTAAGGGCGGAATAAAACAGTGAATCGTGGTACGATCAAGGAGTCAGAGGCAGTGGAGGAGGAGGACGAGGAGGAGGATTCGGTGGCAGGGTTCAGAGTTTGAGGCATGCAAGAGAAGGAGGAGACTGTTAGGGTTTATTTATTAAATCAGCTTAACCTTTTATTAGCGCTAGCTAAAAAGCACTGATAAAAGTATGTTTTATTAGTGCTAAGATAGAAAGTGCTGATAAAATATCTCTTTATCATCACTTTTCAGTGCTTATAAAAATAGGCATTTATCAGTGTTAAAAAGTGTTGATAAAACCATAATGATAACAAATTATTTACATTTTTATATATGTTTATAAAATTATATGTATAATATATAAATTTATTTATTTATTTATAATAATAAAAAATATAAATATTTATATATAAAACAAATTTATATTTATTTATAATTATAAATTTATAATAAAAATATTTAATATATTTATAATTATATAAAACTAATATCATTATTATAATTTTAGAATTATTTAAATATATCTATATTTACTTATAATTATAATTGTAAATATTTGTATATATATTTCATAATTTTATAATTATTTAATAACTATAAATTTATATATATTTATTTATACTTACAAAAAAATATATTTATCTATAGTTATAATCATATATATAAATATATATAAATGTATATATATATATATTTCAATAATTATAAAATTATAAAAAATATATTTATTACATTTATAATTTTATAAATATATATAATTAATATATTTATTATAATTTAATATTCATTTGAATATATCTATATTATTAATAATTATAATTATATATATTTGTATTTATTTATAAATATTCGTATATATTTATAAATATATTTATTTAATTATATATATATTTTTTAATTAACATATTTATTATAATTTTATAAATAGTTATTATAAATATATATTTATTACATATATATTTTAATTATAGTCATAAATATAAATAAATTTATTTATATATATTTAAATACTTATGAAAATAAAATAAATACATTAAATATATATAGTCATAAATATATATATATATATATATATATATATATATGTATTTAAATACTTATGAAATTAAAATAAATATATTAATATATTTATTTTTTCTAAATTCATAATTATTTAAATAATTATTTATTTATATTTAAATAATTTCTGAAATTATAAAAATATATTTATTATATTTATAATTATAACTATAAAAAATTATTTATTTAGTCATAAATATAAATAAATAAATAAATATATTTATTTATTTATTTATTTAAATACATATGAAATTAAAATAAATATATTAATTATATATAAATTTTTATAATTTCATAATTATTTCAATAAATATATATTTATTTAGGTGTGCTAGTCTCATGATTCCTTTGGCTGCTACACTGTCCTCTCGGGTTATAGGTTGCGCGTTGTGAGTGAAGAAGGTCATGTTCTTCCTCTTTGGAAACAACTTTGGAATTTGAATGCTCTATCGAAGGCCAAGATTAACTATTACAAATTGTGTTGGGGCATCCTTCCCACATATACTAACTTGTCTGATAGAAACCTCTCTGATAATGGCCAATGCCCGCTATGTGGGGTTACAACAACAAAACGATTTTCATGGGAGGATGGCTCTGCATTCCCTCGGTTTTCTCCTCCCTTTCGCTCTTGCTTGCCTCGCTCGCATTCTTAGGGTTTCTTCCTAAAACCTTTTCCGATCATGGATTCTTCCCCACCCTCAGTCCTCCCTTCTCAAGCTTCTTTCATGGCTCCTCGCTGCGTTCTTCCCCCTGGTCTCCTTTCTGGCAGGGCCAATCCTGCTTTTCTCATCTGCCCTTATTCTCGCTTTCACTTTGGAGAAGGCGTTCTGGTTTTTCCCTCGGTCGATGGTGTCGTGCTCTGACCTCGATCTCCACCACTCCTCTCCAGGTCGGATCTGGAGCGATGGAATCGGCAATTTTAGCGGAAGGGGTATTTTTTTAGTTTTTTGGGGTAGGGTTTATATTATTTGGGGAAATGGGGCTGTCCAATGCCCAATGAAGTGGCGCTGGACAAAAAAGTGACAAAGCGCCACTTCAAAAAATTAATACAATAAATAAATAATTATATTTTTTATAAAAAATATATAATTACGACAAATTATATTTATTATAAAAAATTTATTTATTTATATTTATTATAAATATAAAATATACATTATTTATAATATATTTATTATAATTATACATTTAATATATTTATAATTATACATTTATTATAATTCTATATTTATTATATTTATAATTATATAATTATTATAATTAGAATTATAGAAATTGTAATAAATTTATAATTATTAAAATAATAATTATAATAAATATATAATTATGATAAATATATAATAGTAATAAATATATAAATATAATATATATTCAATTATAATAAATATTTAATTATAATAAATTTCTAATAAAATAAATATATTAATATAATAAATATAAAATTATAATAATTATATAATTATAAATATAAAAAATACATAATTATATATATATAAATAATAAATTTGGAAGAAGTTGGATGAGACCTGATCTCAGATCTATGTTGGCTGCTTCCTCGGGATATTGGATGTACGCAGGTTGTTACTCCACATCAGGGGTGGTTAGTTCTTTTAAAGTTCGATTATTTTCAGCCATGTTTTCTTGGGTTTGATTGGGTTCAATTTTGGATTGGTTTAGAACCACATGAGGTTCCAGAAGGGGTTCCTCAATGTTACTTGATTGACCTTCTCTAGATGCCTTGATTTGTGTTTGAAGTGACTTTTCAATTTCATGGTCAAATTCAAGTAGTGTTTCTTTAGAAGATCGGGTCATGAAAATAATTTGTGAAGTTTTTTTAATATGGATAAAATCACTTAAAAAGGTTGAAAAGAGGATATAATGTTATAATGCAGAATTATAGAGAGGGAGATGGAGAAGAAGAGAGAGAGAGAGAGAGAGAACACGCCAAAAACAAGAAAAAATAAAGTCAAAACCCAAAACAAAAACAATCAAATGGGGGTGGGGTTTTTAATAGAGTACTAATTAAGAAGTAAAATAAATAAATAAAAGGAAATAAATGAAAAAAATGATCTTGGATCCCCAGAAACGGTGCCAAAATTTGATCGCGTTGTCGAATGCGTTAAATTAGTTGTTTAATTTTGACTAAAATTTCTGCAGTATAGCAACAACCCTATGTTGTCTCTCGATGGAGCCTTAGACCATTAATTTAAAAAGAGGGTTTTGATTATGAAAGTAGAAGGTGAATGAGGTTTTATAAAACTTGGGGGTTTGATGATTAAAGATGAAAATATAAAATGAAAGCGATAAAACAATATAGAGATTAACAAAATTAATTAAGCGTGATCTACCCAGGGTACTCTCATGATGTTTATCCTTCATCGCTTCATGATATATGGTTATGATCTTATAATCCCTAGTTTTTAACACCTAGAACCATAATGTTATTGGGTTTATATTAGGATACCTCCTAGGGTTCAGTCGAAAACACACAACGATTCACCGGACACCGCCGATGATTGGGTTAATTGTGTTTGACTTCATAACCAAAACTCACCAAGGCAACACACAAAGAACTCGAAGCGCTGTCCAGGTTTGTATGTTATTTCTTTGTGATATCATGACATAAATGTACATGGAATTGACAGTGCTTATGTGAGTTCAATTGACCAATATGAACCACACAAACACCGCAATTGAAAGGGGGAAAAGAAAGTGGTGAACGGTGTGTGAACATCACATGAATGGGTACCCCCAAACATGATCATATGAGTTGAGAATGAAATACCAGTACATGAATCAATAAAATAAGAATAGAGGATGATGAAAAACAACAAAAAATCCTGAAATTCAAAAGATCATTCAAATATTACAAACATGAATCTTGATATTTACATCACGTTCCTCCTCGGGTGATCATAAGGGGTTTAGAAACCCATGACAGAGTAGGAAGAGAAAGATGTTGGGGTAGAACTTCCCATAGCATCCAGAACTGACAGGAATGTTGAGAATACTCCTTGGGGAATCCAAAATGGCTGCACCTTGCCTCTGGGCCGAACTTGCAAATGGGGTGCCCAAGGTGTCTTTTTATAACCAAAATGAGAAGTGGTTTTGGGCACCTTGATTTTGATAAACCAGTGGAGAAAGGTGTTCGGCTATTAGACAATCGAATATCCCTTTTGAAAAAACTGGAATGTTGTATCCCCACATCTTATCTATCACCACCAAATGTTTGTCACCATTTGGTCAAATATATCTTGAGATATTGATAAAATACAGAATGCCACTTTTGACATTGTGCATATTCGGTGGCTTGGACAGATCAGTTCGTATGGTCCCTATAGAATCTGAATCAGTATTGGATTCCTTCATATGAAATGTATCCTATTAAATTTTGGATCGGCTCACAAAATATCATCCCATTTGGATGCACGTATTTCTCTCAATTTTCAAAACAGTGGACAGATGTCCATGGATCCATGCAATTTTGGCCCATTTTTCTTCCACTTCATCAAGGGCCCTCCAAATCATCTCCACCTAAATTGAAATAATAAAAACAATTAAATTGAAAATTATAATATTGATTAACATTAATTAATTGATTCAAACATGAAGTGAAATTTATAATTATATTTGGAATATTCATTACAAAACTAGTTTAAAACAACGGTGTAAGGGTGGAATAAAACAGTGAATCGTGGTACGATCAAGGAGTCAGAGGCAGTGGAGGAGGAGGACGAGGAGGAGGATTAGGTGGCAGGGTTCGGCTTCCATGAGAGTTTGAGGCATGCAAGAGAAGGAGGAGACTGTTAGGGTTTATTTATTAAAGCAGCTTAACCTTTTATCAGAGCTAGCTAAAAAGCACTGATAAAAGTATGTTTTATCAGTGCTAAGATAGAAAGTGCTGATAAAATATCTCTTTATCATCACTTTTCAGTGCTTATAAAAATAGGCCTTTATCAGTGCTAAAAAGTGTTGATAAAACTATAATGATAACAAATTATTTATATTTTTATATATATTTATAAAATTATACGTATAATATATAAATTTATTTATTTATTTATAATAATAATAATATTTATATTTATATATAAAACAAATTTATATTTATTTATAATTATAAATTTATAATAAAAATGTTTAATATACTTATAATTATATAAAACTAATATCTTTATTATAATTTTATAATTATTTAAATATATCTATATTTACTTATAATTATAATTGTAAATATTTGTATCTATATTTCATAATTTTATAATTATTTAATAACTATAAATTTATATATATTTATTTATAGTTACAAAAAAATATATTTATTTATAGTTATAATCATATATATATATATATATATATTTCAATAATCATAAAATTATAAAAAATATATTTATTACATTTATAATTTTATAAATATATACAATTAATATATTTATTATAATTTAATGTTCATTTAAATATATCTATATTATTAATAATTATAATTATAAATATTTGTATTTATTTATAAATATTCGTATATATTTATAAATATATTTATTTAATTATATAAATATATTTTAATTAACATATTTGTTATAATTTTATAAATATTTATTATAAATATATATTTATTACATATATATTTTAATTATAGTCATAAATATAAATAAATTTATTTATGTATATTTAAATACTTATGAAAATAAAATAAATACATTAAATATATATATAGTCATAAATATATATATATATATATATATATATATTTAAATACTTATGAAATTAAAATAAATATATGAATATATTTATTTTTTATAAATTCATAATTATTTAAATAAATATTTATTTATATTTAAATAATTTCTGAAATTATAAAAATATAATTATTATATTTATAATTCTAACTATAAAAAAAATATTTATTTATTTAGTCATAAATATAAATAAATAAATATATATATATATATTTAAATACATATAATATCAAAATAAATATATTAATTATATATAAATTTTTATAATTTCATAATTATTTAAATAAATATATATTTATTTAGGTGTGTTGGTCTCATGATTCCTTTGGCTGCTACACTGTCCGCTCGGGTTATAGGTTGCGCGTTGTGAGTGAAGAAAGTCATGTTCTTCTTCTTTGGAAACAGCTTTGGAATTCGAATGCTCTATCGAAGGCCAAGATTATCTATTACAAATTGTGTTGGGGCATTCTTCCCACATATACTCACTTGCCCGATAGAAACCTCTCTGATAATGGCCATTGCCGGCTATGTGGGGTTACAACGAAAAAAGATTTTCATGGGAGGATGGCTCCGCATTCCCCCGGTTTTCTCCTCCCTTTCTCTCTTGCTTGCCTCGCTCGCGGTCTTAGGGTTTCTTCCTAAAACCTTTTCCTATCATGGATTCTTCCCCACCCTCAGTCCTCCCTTCTCGAGCTTCTTCCATGGCTCCTCGTTGCGTTCTTCCCCCAGGTCTCCTTTCTGGTAGGTCCAATCCTTCTTTTCTCATCTGCCCTTATTCTCGCTTTCACTTCGGAGAAGGCGTTCTGGTTTTTCCCTCGGTCATTGGTGCCGTGCTCTGACCTCGATCTCCACCGTTCCTCTCCAGGTCGCATCTGGAGCGATAGAATCAGCAATTTTAGCGGAAGGGTTTTTTTTTTGGTTTTTTGGGGTAGGGTTTATATTATTTGCGGAAATGGGGTTCTCCAGCGCCAAATGAAGTGGCGCTGGAAAAAAAAAGTGACAAAGCGCCACTTGAAGTGGCGCTTTGACCACTTCGGCCCCAAACCATATATAAATATATATGTATATATATATATGTGTGTATATATAATTTATTTATAATAAACATATTTATTATTATAAATTTAATTACTAAAATAAATACAATACATATAATTTAAAAAATAAATACAATAAATACATAATTATATTTTTTTTAAAAAATATATAATTATGATAAATTATATTTATTATAATAAATTTATTTATTTATATTTATTATAAATATAAAACATACATTATTTATAATATATTTATTGTAATTATATATTTATTATATTTATAATTATACATTTATTATAATTCTATATATATTATATTTATAATTATATAATTATTATAATTAGAATTATAAAAATTATAATAAATTTATAATTATTAAAATAATAATTACAATAATTATATAATTATGATAAATATATAATTGTAATAAATATATAAATATAATATATATGCAATTATAATAAATATTTAATTATAATAAATGTATAATAAAATAAATATATAAATATAATAAATATAAAATTATAATAATTATATAATTATAAATATAAAATTCCATAACTATATATATATATATAATAAATTTGTTTATAATAAATTTAATTATTATTATAAAAATAATTACTAAAATAAATACAATAAAATAAATATAAATTAAATATAATATAATATATTCAAATATAATAAATATAATATAAAACATAATAAAATATATTTACTATAATAAATTATTATACATTAAAATAAATTTAATATAATATAATTAAATATAATTAAATATAACATCTGCCACTTGAAGTGGCGCTTTGACTGGCCCCACACCACCCCCAACCCCCATATATATATATATAATAAATTTATTATAATAAATTATAAATAGAATATAATTAAATATAATAAATATAATTAATAAAATTTAATAAATATAAATATAAATAATTATATATTATAATTATATAAAAAAATAAAATATAATACATACATAATAAATTCTAAACATAATAAATATAATAAATTATAAAATTAATATAATTATATAATAAATATTATAAATATATATTTAATATAATAAATATTATAAATGTATATTTATTATAATAATATTTATTATACATTTATTATATATTTATTATAATAAATATTATAAATGTATATTTGTTATAATAATATTTATTATATGTTTATTATAGTTTATTGTGCTTTTATTATAATATTTATTATAATAGTATTTATTATACATTTATTAGATATTTAATATAATAAATATTATATAATTATATTTATAATATTTATAATTATAAATTTATTATAATTATATGATTCTAATTATAATAATTATATAATTATAAATATAATAAATATATAATTATAATAAATGTATAATTATAAATATTATAAATATATAATTATATAATTATTATATTTATAATTTATTATATAATAATTATTATATTAATAATTTATTATATAATAATTTATAAATACATAATAAATTAAAATAAATATAACTAATATAATAAATATAATATATTTATTATATAACAAAAAATATAATAAAAAAGTAAATACAATAAATACATAATTATATTTATATTTGTTATATTTATAATTATATAATTATTATATTTATATTTATTATATTTATATTTATTATATTTATAATTATCTAATAATTATATACAATAAATACATATTCATATTTATATTTTTTATATTTATAATTATATAATTATTATATTTATATTTATTATATTTATAATTATCTAATAATTATATTTATAACTATATAATTATTAATTATAATTAATATATATAATAAATATAATAAATACAATATAATTATATAATTATTATATTTATAATTATATAATTATTATGATTTTAAATATATAATTATCATTGTAATATATAATTATATTTATTATATAATTATTATATTTATATTTATTATATTTATAATTATATAATAATTATTATACTTATAATTTATTATATAATTATTATTATATTTGTAATTTATTATATAATTTTTACAATATTTATAATTATTAGAATATTTAAAATTATAATAATTATATAATTCTTATTATATTTATATTTATAAAATTATAATCATATTTATATTCATATAATTATTATAATTTTAAATATATAATTATATTTATTATATAATTATTTTATCTATATTTATTATATTTGTAATTATATAATAATTATTATATATATAATTTATTATATAATTATATTATATTTATAATTTATTATATATTCATAATATTATATTTTATTAATTTTATTTATTATATTTATTATAATAAATAAATTTAGTATATTTAATATATTATAATTATAATTATATAATTATATATATATTTATAATTATATATATAAATGAATTTATTATATAATTACTTATTTATATATATAATTATATAAATTTATTATATTTATTTATTAAATATACATATTTATTACTAATTACAAATTTATAACTATATTAGGTATAAATATAATTTGTAATTAACATATATATAAATTTATTATATTTATATTTTTATAATTGTATTTATTTTATTTTATTAATTATATTTATTAATATATATATATATATATATGGTGGGTGGTGTGGGGCTGATCAATGCACCACTTGAAGTGGCGCTTTGCCCCCTTTTGTCAAGCGCCACTTCATTTGGCGCTGGACCAACCCATATCCCCAATTAAAACAAACTCTGCCCCATTAAATTAAAAAAAAAACCCTGCTGCTAAATTATCCCGATGGAATCTCTACGGTTTTGGGATAGAACCTCAGTGATATTGGGTCTTATCAGTGTCTGATTCTTATTCTCTTTTGGGTTTCAGTCCCCTCTCTCCCCTCTCTCTCCTGGGTTTGGCTTCTATTTCGTTCGAGGTTTTTTGGATGCTGGTTTTTGTTCTGTGGTCGGTCACCTGGTGGGGAGTCTCATGGATGAGCTTCATCGGCCTTCGTCCTGCTCACTTCTTTGCTCTGGTTCATGGACTCCACTTCCATTTCTGAGGTAGTAGTTTGAGGTGGTCTTCCAGGTGCTTTGGGATGTGGGTTCGGGCGGCTGGTGGCTTGCGGTGGTTTGAATTCGTTGGCTCCGGGCGTTTTTGGTGATGGCATCGTGGGTGCAGCTCGTCGACCAGCGATGTTTTTGTGTCGTTCGTGCTTTCTTGGTGGGCATTGGTGGCTGCGGTGTAGAGATATTTGGGCGGCTACCTTGGTAAGGTCGTTTTTCAATTGTGTCGGTGGGTCTCGGTGGACGTTCGTCGTCACTGACGGTTTTGTGGTTCGAGCTGATGGCAAGGTGCGTCATTGTGTGTTGCCAGTGTTTCTCTCCATCTGCGTTTATCTGACGCCCATCCTTGACGGTGCGGCGACTTTGTCACTATGATGAAATCGATGTCTGTGTGTTGCGGTTATGGCGTTGGATCCTCTTATGTTGATGGTTTTCTTGGTTGATGTTGTGTTGTTTTTTGTTTCGATGTCGTTGAAGCTCTTTATCAGCGATGATGGACTTTATTCGAGGCTTGTCGACGCGCAGGTCAGGGCTTCGGTGTGGTTGGCACACAACTCAAGGTGGGTGCGAATTTATGGTTACGAGACACGAGGTGGAACTTCGATCAATGCAGAATGATGACGGATAGCACGTGGTCTGAGGATTGGTTGGATGTTTTTTGGAAATTTGAATTTGAATTTTTGTTGATTGAGCTCTTTTTTGGATTCTACCTAGGTGCACTGATGTTTGTTTTATCTGGTTAGAAATTTGTTAAGGTTCACACATACTCTTTAAAAGTGTTATTTAAAATGAAAAAAATATGGATTTGAGGATTTTCATGTCATTTTTTCTTTCCCCTGGGTCACCGGGCTTTGGTCAGCGTGTGAGACACATTATATCGTCCTTTGGAGAATTCTTGGGGACATGAGGCTTATTGATGGGGAGTGGTTTAGATCTTTGCATGCTCAGACTATCTTGTGTTTGTTTATTCATGTTGAGGGGGTTCGTCCTCCTGTGTTTTTTCACTCCCCTTCGGTCAGATGGCTTCCTTCCCTTCCGGGAATTTTCAAACATAATACCGACACAACGATTCCTGGTGATGGATCTATTGGCCCCGAGGCAGTCCTCTTATTATTGCGGCTCGTCACTTCTCAGATATTGCATGTTGGTCACCCCCTTGTGGTAGAGGTCATGGCTATCAGGAAGGTTATGCAGTTCGTCTCATCTCTTATCCGATTGTCAAGTTATTATCAATGCTTTGGAGGAGGATCAAGGCAGCCACCATGTTTTTGGATCTATTACTGACATCATCCAATCATTGATGCCTTTGTTTTCTTTTTGTTGCTTTTCCTTTGTTGGGGAGAGAGAAATCATGCATATCATTTTATGGTTGGTTTTGAGAGTAGTCGTGGGTCTTGTCGTTGGCTCTCGTATTTTCCCTCACAGTTATGTTCTTTGGTTTTGGGTGATATCTATGTTGAGGTTTGTGTTTCCAAAAAATAAATTAAAATGAAGAACATAAACTGAATAAATTACAAGAATATTATGTTAGTGTGTATGTTTCTATATTAATTAGGCATATGTGTATGAGAAATTTTAGTAACACAAGTTGGATATTTGTAAATTGCAATGGTTTTAGAAACATATTAAATGTTAATAAATAAATATAAATGAATATTAAAAATGATTAAAATATTAATTTAAAACAATATATCAAACTAATAATAAATAAAAATGAATACATTTAATATATATATATATATATAATAATAATTATAATGAAATAAATAGTGTGTGTATGTATCAATATATATTCCCATATAAAATATTAATTTTAATAATGTATATATATATATATATATATATATTTATTTATTCGACAATTTTCATAAAATATGTTATATATTAACTGTAAATGCATATTTATTTTTATATGAACCTTATTTAATAAAATTTATTACATTTATAACAATATAAATATATTAAATTATTAATATATGATTTTTAATGATATATAATTTTTTTTATAAAATATATCTTTTGTAAGGTTAAAAAAAAGTGTTGATAAATGATACCTTTTATCATCGCTAAAAAATATTGATAAAATACCTATTTATGAGCGTTTTATAAGATTTTATAAAATTACACATTATCAGACCTATTTTAACCGTAGTAAGCACCGCCTTTATTGGTTCTAGAAAAAAATGTGCTTATGAGTGCTTTTTTCTAGCAATGGGTAAACTCAGATCTATATTATTAAGCATTTGTGACATATCATTAATTTGGTCACAAAAAAATTAGGTCTAAGAATATTCTCAATAGTGGTGGTGAATGTGCATTATATATATTTTGATTATAAAGGGAATGGAAATTTTTCATTTAAGGAAGAGGTAATTGAAAATCAAATTAAAATCCAATGAACTATTTCAAACTAATATTCACTTACATAAATTTAAATAACAATCAATTGTAAAATAAATATTTACTGATAAAATTAAAATCCAGTCAAATATTTTTGACAAATTCAAATCTGCTGGAGATACGTATTTTAATTTGTGAAAATCGGGTTTCCTTTTCAAAAAAGGAAAGTCATTTAATGTGAACCCTCGTTTAAATGAAACCCGTTTCCAAAGCATAAGACCTCACTGAGGCTTCCCTCTCCATTCGCACGCAACATCGGTGTTCATGGAGATGGTTGCGGGTGAGCAGCGGAAACCCAGGCCAGAGATGTCGTCGGAGATTATTTACCAAATCCTCCGTCGAACGTCCTTACAAGTACGGAACATATGTCGTGTTGTTTGCAGAGAATGGAGTATCATGATCCGAATCCTGTCCGGGGGTTTTGTTCAGTACAATATTGATTTGAGAATAGGTCGTGGCTTCATCTCTCCCACAGCCTCCCGTAACAACGAGGTTTTATCATTGAAGTTTGGTCCGGATTCACGCCATATCCGTGTATTGGAATCATCGGATCTGGGGCTGCTATACTGCCTCAGCTATTCTTTTGACGACTTTCGGTATTCTGTGTGTGATCTTGGGATATGCAAACCTACCACTAAACAATGGCAGTCCATCCCGTTACCCACCTTTGACATGTTTAAGTATGCCGATTTTGCTGCCTTGTTGATTACTGAGACCCGCCCATTGCAGTATAAAATCATACATGTCGTGCCATCCAATAGTGAAGACGTGTCGTTCCATGTTTTCGATTCCAATAAATGGGAGTGGAGACATGCGGGGGGGAATATCAATATCACCCGCGTTCATTCGATTTTGCGCAACAGTTCCAGCAGTTTTGATCAGAGGGACCGTTGATTGGCTAATCCCTTGGCTATTCCCTGGGTTCGGCATCCTGACCTTTGACTGGTACAGTGAGACCTCTGAAAAGAGGCAATTGCGGGGTGCCATGTTTCCAGACCGAAATTTAGCGGCGTATAGGCAGATTGTGGAATATCAAGGGATGCTGGGATTCGTTGGCACACAGATGATGAAACCTCTAGGTGAGAAAGAAGGGAATGCTGTGGAGGAGGAACCAAAATTGTTGATAGATTTATGGGTATTGGAAAATTACGGTCACCATGATGGGTGGGGGTGTGGAATAAAAGGCACACACTTGCTCTAAATTTCACCTCATGCACCTCACCGGACCCGCCCGTACCATTGCATGGAAACACCCTCGCAATGGTGTTACAAAGACAGGTGATAATGTTTATCGATTTCACAACGAGTAATGCAATCCTCTGGAAGCCTCCAGCAAGATGGCCATATCCCACGGTCATGAGATTTCGTTCGGATTGGGAGCCATGCGATCTTGCAATGCAAACCAATCCGCGTGGGAATAACCTGTACAATTTGATGGAAGATGGATAAGATGACATCTTATTTTTACGTTTCTTTCTTCACCCCATCATCCATGACACCTTGGTTGGGTTATTTTTTTTTTTACATTTTTTCAAAAAAAAATTCTTAAAAATACCACCAGGTTTAAAATAATTTTTTTTTTACATCCTAAAGGCGGCACCTGGTGTGCCGCCTTTGGGGAATTTTCCGGCCAGGGCAAGGCGGCACCGGGTGTGCCGCCTTTGCCCAAAAAATAACCGCAAAGGCGGCACCCCAAGTGCCGCCTTTGCCTAAATAATTTTTTTTAAAATTTTTATTTTTATTTTTTGTTTTGTTTTGTTTTATATATATATATATATATATATATATATAAAACAAAACTTTTCAGCAGAATTTTTCTGCTATTTAATATCCAGCGGTTCTGCCATTACAGCAGTCTGGATTCTGACTGATACCCTCACCCAGGACTCCCTTTTATAAGGGGGTTTGCCCTGAAAACAATACTGCATTTTCGATGTGGGATTCTGGTTCTCCTTTTCCTGCACAGTACATTCTGCGTTTCCGATGTGTAATTCTGTTTCAAGTACGCGACTTTGAAAGACTATAAAAGTTAAACTATAAGACCAATACAAATGAAACTTTAAACACTGATTAAACATATAAGAAATAGTTGAAAACAAAAATAATTTCATAAAAAATGTTGATACAGATTAATTTATAAGCTTTCAAAACCACCTACTTGAAACTTAAACATATTTGAAGTACGTGACTTTGAAAGCTTATAAAAGATAAATTATAAGACCAATACAAATGAAACTTTAAACATTGATTAAACATATAATAAATAGTTGAAAACAAAAATAATTTCATAAAAAATGTTCACCAAAAACAATTTATAAGCTTTCAAAACCATCAACATGAAACTTAAAAATGTTTCAAGTTCCCGACTTTGAAAGACTATAAAACATAAAATATAAGACCAATATAAATGAAACCTTAAACATTGATTAAAAATATAAGAAATAGTTGAAAACAACAAAAACTTCCTAAAAAATTTCCATAAAAATTAATTTATAATATTTCAGAACAATTTACTTGAATAGGGAATCTGATCCATCAGTTTGAGGGATACTAGGGCTAGGTAGATAGATAATCGGATCATTGTATCTATGGATTTTTTGGATAGGAAGATAGATTCATTTCATTCATTATATCGAGGTATTTCTTTTTTAAGAGAATATAGACTTTCTTATAATTATAAAATAAGGGACACCTTTATTTTTTGGTTATAGAATACGATTCTCTTAAGGTTAAAAGACATTATTCTTTTAATGGATTTGAAAGTCATTATTTGTTTTGTATAAAATTGTATTTCTTTTTTGTAAAAAGTTTTTATATTTCCACCACACATATAATTGAATTCAAAACATCATATTAGTATTTTTATTATGATTTTATCCATATTAATATGATTTTGATAATAACAAAACTTTTGAATTAATAAAATCTATCATGATTATGATTCTTGTACTCTGATTACTCGGATTCATATAGACTCCGATCTTTTACATTCTGATTTAATCAAATTGTTTCTATTTATGATTATTTGATTGGACTGAGAACCATGTCCAATAAAAAATGTAAGAGTTTTTTATTTTTTAGTTTATTTCTTTTAAACTACATTTTTTAATACTAAAATATTCCCACTTTTAACTTATCTATTAGAATAATATTCTTATGATCCTAATAAAAATTATAGGCATAATGATACAACATTGTGTGGTTTTCTCAAGAGAATATTCCAACTCATCTTTTAATATCCATTTATTGTATTTTCTAGCTTTACCATTATCATTACTATATGAATAAATTGAAAATTTCTCAACTTGATTAATGAAACTAAATTCATATTTTTAAGAACTACTAGTTGATGAATTATCTTTTAAATAATTTCTTATCAAATTATTATGTCTATTACTAGAATGATACGTCTTCTTCATATCGTTTTTCTATTTTAGAGGATTCTCACTTTTTTTATCAAATTATAAATTATCCATTTTCATTATAAAATTCATGGAAAAGATTCCAATGAAATTATAGATTCATCACCATAGTGGTTTATTTAGTTTTAAATTCATTTACCCTATATAATCCATCTTTAAATAGGTGAATAAATTTCATTAATGTATTCATCAAATTCATCATCATCAGAATCAATTGATTCCCCAATTTCCAATTATTTGAACTTATTTTTTCTTATAGCCTCAAAGGATATATAATCTATATCTTCTTTTTGAAACTCATTTCCTTTATCATTTCATAATCTATGAGAATAAAATATAACTCCTCTAATGAAATATATTCCCTATCTTCCATGTCTAAAACCATGGCATCAAATCATATAGGGAAATTTATCAAAAGTGTTTTCAAAATTTTTGAATCTTATATCTTCTAACCAAATCCATAGATATTACATACCATCTCATTGAACCTAATGAAATAGTCATCAATGATTTCATCATCGACCATTTTAATATTCTCAAACTTTATTCTTAGTATTTTCATATTATCTCTCTTAACATTAATATTTCCTTCATAAGTACTTCCTAGTTTGTCTAAAATATCGTTGGTAGTTTCAACACCCATCGCTTTAGTGTATAACATTTTTGATAAATCCATTAGGGTATAATTATGATATTTTCCATCAACTTCAAGATTTATCATTTTAGATTTAGTACAATAATAATACTTAATAATAGGTGGTAATCTAATGGTTGATACGTCTTTCATTTATAAGAAAAGCGATTGAAGGAAAAGAGTATAATATTCCTCTATGTATGGTAGTTATTTCCCTAAAATTAGGCATTCCATGGTTTCTCACTAAATTATGATCCTTCATTTCTCATAATGTTTTCTTATCATGAGAGGGGATCTTTTTATGATACCATTTGATTTAACCAAGGATCAGTTGGGTTCTAATGAGGGGGGGGGGGTGAATCCATAGTACATTGTTTTAAAAATTCACTATTCTGTAATCTAAAATCTATGACTGATTAAACTATCTATCCCTTATCTTAAATTCTGAAAATCCACCTGAATGAAAAAATAAAATCAATGAAAAACACAGGGATTCTATTAGGTTCATTACAAAGGCCTACTCCTTACTATAACCATTTATTACACCTTGATAAAGGTTATTCACTTTTTTTAGTCGGTTACAACATGGGAAAGTTGTATCCCCATAAAAAATAAGTCCAATAGTGCTTCATATCTAGAGTCCCACTATAAATTACAAGCTCCCACCTTCACTAACAACTCTTAACTCCCATAGGTGGATCTTTATACTATATCCATGGTGATTCTAAAATCTCATAAGCCTACTCGAGAGTCCCACTGGTGACCTCTTCTACATCTGAGTCCCAAAAAAGACTTCAAAATTCCTAAATCACACAATATATGAACTTTTTCCTAAATATATCTATCAAATTTTTATATTTCTGGAAAACCTTCGTATATAGTCTTTCTCAAAAAACAAACCAAAGCACATGATCTACCCATGTACAATATTAATGAAATTAGGCAACTGTTTTTCAATGACCTTATCTTTATCACTATCCATTGAACATAAAATTTCCTGGACTAATCTCAAAAAACTCATAACATGGTTATATATCTTCTGAAACACTACCTAGATCGGTCTCAATATTTATGTATATAAAATTAATGGAATATCAATTCAATTTTATTTAAAAAAGACAAATATAAAATATTCCATGATAATTTTATGTAAGTGTTATTTAATTTTCATGAAAATATTTTATAATTCATGCACACCTACAATGCCTCTTTCCTTCTCACTTTAGTGCTTCCACTGAAGGCCTTTCCTAACCGAGGCACTGGTTTTATGGCACCCAGGATATGATGTTACACTAACTCCTCCTAATCAACTCTAATTTGAACCTTTGGTTTTTTTAGGCTCTCAGTAGATTATTTTGACCACTCTAACCCGTAATATTCTTAGACCAAAGTAACAATGGATGTTATTATTCTTCCTTCGATGTGGATATCTCTTATTGTTGTGGAATCCACCATTATTCTCTACTCTCTATCTTTGAGAGTGAAAAATTCATATGCTGCTGATGGATTGGATCCTTGTTTCGATGGATTGAAATTATAGGGATTTCTCATTGATCTACCTCAACTTTGACTCTCATTGGAATTTATCAACACATGTGATTGATTAATCGTGTGAATAATGGTTTGTGGATACACTATTTTCTTTTTTGGGAAATTCAATTTAGAGTAGATATGGGTGTGGATTTTTAGTTTTTTGGATACCCTATGTGGGGGAATATTGACATGTAAGTAACATCACCATATCCCATTTATTATATGTAGAAAGTAGTTATATGTGTTACATGGAAAGATTCCATGTTGGAATATGGAAAGATTCCATGTTGGAACATTGAAAGATTCCATGTTGGAACATGGAAGGATTCCATGTTGGAACATGGAAAGATTAAATTTTGGTACATGGTAAGGTACCCCATTTGATATGCACGCTATGTATAAGGGAGACATTCCATATAATTTGGATGTACATGTTAGGTTGGGAAGAGTTTTATGAGAAGGTAAGGATTGAGGAGGAACATTCTATATACATGATGAACACACCATTTACTTCTTATGAATTTTAGGTGTGAGGATGAAGTGGTGATATGAGGAAATTATTGATATATTATATATTTATATTTGGTTTTTACAATGGTTTTTGGAGGACCCCTTCATGGTTTTTATTTTAGAATCCTATTAAAGGAAGTGTGGTGTGAGGTCCAAGTGGGGGCTGTAGGATTTCTTCTTGGAATGACTTAGAATTACCATGGTGTATTTTTTTATTCTCTTTTTGATTTTTTCTATAATTAAGGATAGTGTAGTCTCATGGTTGTGTTTTATTAGTCAGTTTCTCAAAGTTTAGTTTTTTTATAGACATTATGATATGGTGACCCTATGGGGATGTCAAGAACAAATGAGTTCTATTAAGTAAAGTTTTAATTAGGTCTGATGGACCTTTTAGTATATTATAATGTGTGAGGTATTGATTGGATATAGGTTTTATTCCAAGAGGATGGATGAGGTCCTATTTATATGGTCTTGAATTAAGGATTTTTACATGTGGTTGAGTAGAACTGTATTGGTTTTTATGTTATTTATGTGGTTCTGAAAACTATTTTGGGTGCCCTATTATTTTCACCCCTATAGGGATAGTACTGGTTTCAATTAAAATGGTGATGGGTTTTAGTTTTCTCAAATCATGTCTTTGTGGCCTCTGAATTGGATTTTATTGGTCATTTCTATTCACGTTCTAGATGTGAGAGGAGTCATTTGGGATATTATTAGATTTGGCATCAATTCTGAGAATTATATAATGAAATCTTCTATTAGTTGGATAGTGTTTTTTAGGTCTGGGGAGCTTATAGTCTACCTATATTAGTGAAAAATTTCTTTCTAGTTTAGTATTATATCCTATCTATGGTTTGGGGATTTATGGATTTTTTTCTTCTCTATGAACTTACATGGAAGTGGACATGTACATGAATAAAGTTCCAACCTAGTTAGGTAGAACATACTGAATATTATGATTAGATTTCCTGGTTGAATCTTCCCAACCATGGGAACATTTATGGGTTCTCTAGTGTCATCCAATATGTTCTTCTTGCCAATTTATAGTCTTTGAAATTCGCGTACTTGAAACATTTTTAAGTTTCAAGTAGACTGTTTTGAAAGATTATAAATTAATTTTTATGGACATTTTTTATGATGTTTTTGTTGTTTTCAACTATTTCTTATATGTTTAATCAATGTTTAAGGTTTCATTTATATTGGTCTTATATTTTATGTTTTATAGTCTTTCAAAGTCGGGAACTTGAAACATTTTTAAGTTTCATGTTGATGGTTTTGAAAGCTTATAAATTGTTTTTGGTGAACATTTTTTATGAAATTATTTTTGTTTTCAACTATTTATTATATGTTTAATCAATGTTTAAAGTTTCATTTGTATTGGTCTTATAATTTATCTTTTATAAGCTTTCAAAGTCACGTACTTCAAATATGTTTAAGTTTCAAGTAGGTGGTTTTGAAAGCTTATAAATTAATCTGTATCAACATTTTTTATGAAATTATTTTTGTTTTCAACTATTTCTTATATGTTTACTCAGTGTTTAAAGTTTCATTTGTATTGGTCTTATAGTTTAACTTTTATAGTCTTTCAAAGTCGCGTACTTGAAACAGAATCACAAATCGGAAACGCAGAATGTACTGTGCAGGAAAAGGAGAACCAGAATCCCACATCGGAAATGCAGTATTGTTTTCAGGGCAAACCCCCTTATAAAAGGGAGTCCTGGGTGAGGGTATCAGTCAGAATCCAGACTGCTGTAATGGCAGAACCGCTGGATATTAAATAGCAGAAAAATTCTGCTAAAAAATTTTGTTTTATATATATATATATATATATATATATAAAACAAAACAAAACAAAAAATAAAAATAAAAATTTAAAAAAAAAATATTTAGGCAAAGGCGGCACCTGGTGTGCCGCCTTTGCGGTTATTTTTGGGCAAAGGCGGCACACCATGTGCCGCCTTGCCCTGGGCGGAAAATTCCCCAAAGGCGGCACACCAGGTGCCGCCTTTGGGGGTTAAAAAAATAAATTTTTTTAACCTAGATGTATTTTCAAAAAATTTTTTTTGAAAAAATGTATATTAAAAAAAAACTCCACCTTGGTTTCTATATTTTCTTTCCATCCACCATGAATCGAATCAGATGTTGGCTTTGGTTAATATCCAAAATTTAAATTTGTTTGTTAAATCATTCGTTCTTGTATGTTTGTTTATATTCAATGTTAACCATTATTGGTTTTTAGGATTGGGCTTTATTTTAATTCTTCAATACATTCATTCCGGATTGTTTTTTATTCACTACATATCTTTTTCTGGTTCAATATTATAAATACTGTTTATTCAAATTTTCTATTGTATATATTTTAGATTTTCGAGTATTCAATTTTTTTTGTTATGTAGTGTGAAAATTTTATGTTTTATGTTTTCAAAACCATACAATTTAGAGTAATAATGTGGTCTGTTTCATATGATAGTCAATTGTTATTCAACAAAACCAACCACAAAATTATCATTGATTTTGGGACAATGTAGATGATGACCAACATTTTTCTTGGGAAAACTAAATTTTTTGTTCAACTATTTTTGTTTTACTTTTAACTCCTCAAATGACAGTTTTTGTTTAAACTCTTCACATGAACTAAATAAACTCACAATACCACAAATTCATTGTCACAACCCGTCCTCGGGGCCCATGCCGTGACTACCCCAAGCTCGTCTTCCATAGGCCAGGGGATGACGCCCAGCACCAAAGGCGTAAATCCCGACAAGAAGGAGAAGACATTGCCTTTAGGAAGTAAACAACAACACAGATTAAGCCAGCAGAAGTAAACACTAAGTAAACTGAGTACAAGTAAGTGCGGAAAAGTAAGTGGGCTAGAATACAAACCCAAACTGAAAGTAAAGTACAACTAGAAAGGAAGTACAACAACTGAAAGGTAAAGCAGCAACGTCGAGCCGTCCACTATAAATCCCACCTGAAGGGTGGGTACAGATAGCCTCCTCAGCTCCTTGTGTCCTGTTGTACGCCCTGTATGCGTCCCGTCAAGTGGTCCACCTACTGGTACCGACTCGTCGTGATATCCACCTCCGGGCACCGACTCGTCGTGGGTTCCTCCTCCAGGAACCGTCCAGCTCTACAAGCCTCAACCTCGATCAGTGATGTCTGTCGTCTGCAACCAACACAACGTAGTGCGGGCGAAGCCTGTGCAAGGGTGAGTATACGATACTTAGTAGGGACCCCGAGACCCCAGAAGGTCTCCTTGAATCCACAAAGGATAAACCACAAAGAAAATATACAATCACGGAGTAACATCCAACACTACTTAGGTATATGCCCATACATATACCTAAGTCATCAATTCCCGTTCGGCTCCAGCATCAATGCCCAAGTTCGATCACGTCCACATTGGAGTACAACTCAATCCATACTGGATAACACAACTCAATCCACATAGTAAAGCATGTCAAACATATCGAAGATAAATATTGAAAGTCAAGACTCAGCTCAAACCAGGATTCAATCAAGATGTCGAAACCATAGCTGCTGGGGAAACTCCTCCTCTATCGAGTACAGTGTGTCTACCACTACAACCAAGCGCTTCCCATGAACCTTGGACTGCTGTAGTACTCCACCTGTCGAGTACTGTGGGCATGCTGCTACAACCAAGCGCTTCCCACCATGGGTCTGTCGCTACAACCAAGCGCTCCCCCTCAGAGCCTCTAGAGGTACTCCTTCTGTTGAGTACCGCGGGTCTGCCGCTACAACCAAGCGCTCCTCCGTCGTGGGTCTGCCGCTACAACCAAGCGCTCCCCCTCATAACCTCCAGAGGCACTCCTTCTTTTGAGTACCGCGGGTCTGCCGCTACAACCAAGCGCTCCTCCATTGTGGGTCTACCGCTACAACCAAGCGCTCCCCACTGGGCTATCCGAAACACACTGAGTCGATCGATTAGCAGTCGTCAAGTCTCAGCCAGGTCTAGGGTTTCTGCACACAGCACGCTCGTTCTAGGAGGGTCCACTCCATGAGCCAAGAGGTCGATACATCAAATTACACGTAGTCCGGAGTTGATGTATCCCAAAGATCTGTCTCGTCAAAAGGAAAACAACGCGACAGGCGGCGCGTCAATCGGACGCCCGGTCCGAGAGTTATTGGCTTTTTCATCCCAGGGGTCAGGTTGGTTTTTAAGTCAAAACCAACCCGACTGCACTCCAGCTGCATCCAAACCTCGAGCGGAGTAAGCCAAAATGTCCGTATCACTAAAATAAATCCAACAAAGTCGACGACACGTCAATCGGACGTCCGGAGCTCAAGTTATAAGTGTTTCCGCTCCGAGGGCCCGGTTGGTTTCATGCTCGAACCAGCCCGGCCGTACACAAAGTTCTCCAAAACCTTGAGTGCAGTATACTGAAAAGACCGTCTCGATCCAAGGATCCCAAATCAACTGACGGTGCATCGATCGGAGGTCTGAAGCCCATGATATGGGCGTTTGAACGGTTATGTCCGAAAACAGGGGGAGTGGGCCCGGTCCGACCCGGCCCAATACCCCCATAGGTCGACCCGAACCGGGTCCAGGTCTGGCCCATTAGGGCGCGGCCCGGCCCGGGGCGACTCGGTGCTAGCCGAGCGGGGTCAACTCGGCGCTGGCCGAGCGGACGCACAAGAAGGCGCTGCCCCCTTGAGCGGACGCGCAAGAAGGCGCTCGCCTGCCGTCGCGGCTTCGGCCGCGGCCGTCCCTCCTGGCGGCACGCCGGGACGCCGCCGCCTCCGGGCGGCCAGCCGGTGCCGGCCGCCGCCTCCGGCCGCCGGCGCCACCGGTGAAATCCGCGGGCCACCAGAGTTTCTCCGGTGGTCCGTTTTCAATTTTATCTGCGCCAGTGTTCACCTTGGGTCTCGTACTTTACTGTGGAATCATCAAACCGCCTATGCAGCCCGTTCCGTCATCGCCCGATGATACGCCATCAATTAAAAAATCTGTGGAGCCTTCGAATCGTCGCAACGGTGAGGCACGACGGTGACATGCTTCTTTTCCCACTGTTCATTGTTTCCGCGCGGTGTCGTTGCACCGCTCCACCTTTGCTCGTGCCGCAACAAGTACAATCATCAAGGGGGAGTAGGGTCGTCCGTGTTTGTGCGGTCCGACCTCCTCCCGTTATTACGATAACAGGCGGCTCAAACAACTATCAACAATTTAATCAAAGGCCGAGGATATAATCTCCATAAATTAAATAAAACCAAACCCCCTACCTTGATAACGAGATGATGTTCGAAGTGTGTCGTGGAAAGCGACGTCGCGGGGGAAGATGATGACGTCGCTCACCGCACGCTTCCACTTCCGAGTCCGTGCGTCGGTGTGTTGACGACGAGGAGGGAGGAAGGAGGGTTGTTGGAGATGCACCACGTCAGAAAGGGGGGCTTTGAGGAAGAAGGTCGAAGAAGGTCGGGGAATAAGCATCGCCGGCGTTCTTCGCATTCTTCACTGGAGAAAGAAGTTATCTCAAGCTCTCCACCAAAAGGAGCAAGAACGTGCCCGAAATAATAGAATATAATCTATTTTTCTTGGTGGCAGAAATTAATTAAGTGGGCCCCACTTAATTAAGTTCACGATGGTTGGCACAATTCAAAATTCAAAAAGTGGAGAGGCTCAGCCAAATTAATTGCCCTAGTGGATGACATAATTAATTTGGGGAGTTTCGAGGGAGTTAGGGGCTCTGGTGGTCCCCACCTAATTAACAAGGAGATGGTCAAGGAGTTTCCTCCCATTAAATGGGAGGGGTTGAGGAGGTTTTATTCTCCTCCATTAAGAGGGGAGTTAGAGTCCAAGAGGCTCTCCCTCATTAATGGTGGAGTATTGATAGATTTCCTCCCCTCCCAATAAATGGGGGGTTAAGCCCCATGTGGACCCCATGTCCTAACCTCTCTTGAGAGGTTATGCTGCTCGGGTGGTCCCCACCCTAATTATCCTCCCATGGGAGGTTTGGGTGTGGGAGTCTCACCACAAACTCCCATGTGGAGATTTTAACCAACATTACCCACATGGCGTGGGTTCAACAAAGATAAAATAAGTTGTCACTTATTTTATTTTATTATTCCATGTGAACCCAAAAAACAACTCTCAAACCCGATCATTTGCCGTCGAGGTGAAAGTCCTCTTAAGTGAAAACCAGCGCTACGATTCCATCGGTGCCCTCAAAAATCAATTCCGAGCACCGGTCCAAAAGTTAGGAAAACCCACTCATTCGTTTACTGAACGTACCCGAGATAAACTTTGGAAAATGATTCCGGGCACACCAGGCCTCAGAATCAGGTGCCATCAGAAACTGCGTTCTTGTAAAATCCCAAAGAAAATTAAAAAAAATTCACTTGAATTTTACAGGTCTTTACATTACTCCCACCTCAGGTCTTTATGTCCCCGTAATGATACATCATAAACTAGGGGAAAAAATGTGGGTACTGAGCACGCATCTGAGCCTCCCACTCCCAAGTGCTCTCCTGGAGGTTCCCGTGCTGCCATTTGATGCGCACTAGAGGTATCGACCATCCACGTAGGACCCGCTCCTGTCGATCCTCGATCTCCACCGGGACCTCCGCAAAAGTCACCCTATCGTCAAAGTCCAGCTCCCCATGGTCGATTATATGCGTCGGGTCGTGCACGTATCTCCTCAGCTGAGGTACGAGGAAAAACATCGTGCACCTAATGCAATTGAGGTGGATGGGTCCAGTGGTAAACCACCTCGCCTACCCTGCTGAGGACCTAGAAGGGTCCGATGAAGCACATAGATAACTTGCCACTGTGGCTAAAACTCCGCAATCCACGTCGAGGTGAGACCCGTAAGAAAACGCGGTCGCCATCCTCGAACTCTAGTGGTCTCCACCTCCTGTCAGCACAAGACTTTTTCCAGCTCTGAGCTGTCCTCATCCGCTCTTGGATGGCTTGGACCTTCTGTGGTCCTACAAGAGCTGCTAAGATTTATTCTTTGCCAATAGGAGAAATCCGGTCTCATCCCCTGGATGAACCACGTTCTTTGCCTAATACAGTAAATCCCGACATGGATTATTCTAATCTATACTAAGGATGACGTCGTAAGGCCTCGACGCTACTACCAAGAGATCCAACCATTACTCTCACCTCCAAGGGTTGAGTCACACTATCGGAATCAGTGTGTAGTCATTGGGTCTCCTCCAGTAGGTATCTCAAAGTGAGGGTCAAGTCAACAATTTTTAAACCGGAACCTCTTAATAACAACATAAAGAGAGGACAGGAAATTAAACGCCATAAGAAAGGTGTCTTTTATTACTACAGCTCAAAGTACAAAGACGCAAATCATCCACAAACAACATCAACAAAGCTGGAAGCAACATGAACAAAAGTCTCCAAGTCTGGAGCTAGTCCCGCTCATGTCCATCTGCTTCCGGAGCTCCATGATCAAAGGCCTCAGCTGCCTGAAGCTGAGATCTCCCCTCTCCACCCATTCCCTGCGGTCGGGGTGGTCTCCCTGGTGGTGGTGGTGGTAGGGCCTCAAAGCGTCTTCCACCACCCGCTGCTCGGTCAGCTCCTCTGCCTCGCCTGCCTGCTCCATGAAGACCACCATGGTCGAACCTCTGCCTCTGCCTGGGAGGTCCTTCGTTTATCTGCTGATCATTTGTATGGCGGGTCGGACAGTCACAAGCCATGTGACCAACCCCGCCGCAGGAGTAACACTGCCCGCTCATGGTAAGTCGTTCTCCTCCCCGGGTGCCTCACACAAACGATCTCGTGTCATGCGGTCGACCAACTGTAGGACTAGTCCTCTTGGAACTTTGCGTCATCTGTCTACTGCCCGCTGTATAAGACTCTGCCGCATGCCGGCTAGTGGTGGGTCCTACTGCTGGAGACTTCTCAGCAAGGAAACTCTCTACTAAGAGGGCTCGCTCCAACACCCCTGTCTACATCGGGATGCTGTGAGAAATAACTGAAGCACTTATCTCTCGCCTGAGCCCCTGCTCGAAGGTTCGGGTCCTGAAAAATGGGTCCCGTACCATGTCCGTGGAATAACGTGAGAGATCGTTAAACCTTGCCGAGTACTGGGCTACCTTCATGGTGCCCTGCCGCAGCTGTAGTAGCTCCTGGATGCGCACCGCACAGAGGGTGGCTGGGACGAACTCTGAGCGGAAGAGGCTCTCAAAGTCCTTCCAAAGAAGAGATGCATCGTCGTACACCTGGAGCATCAAGATCCACCATCTTCCTGCTGCCGCGTGCAGGAGGATCGCTACAAGGATCACCATGAGGTCATCTCGTGTCCCCACTAACCTGAAAACTCACACAACCGCCTCCAGCCAATCCTCAGCTGCCTGAGGGTCTGTCTCCCTGTGGAACCTAGGCGGTCTCTGATGCTGAAACTCGTGCAGTGCACTAAGGCGACGTGCACTCTCAGCGGATGGGGCTAGTAACATCAGTGGCTCGGTGGGTAGAGGTACCTCTGGTGCCTCCGCTGTCAAAGGGCCCTGCACCGAGGCCTCGTCGCTCGGTGGGCTGTCGTCGTGCACAACGCTCAGAACCCTAGCTGGCTGCCATCGTGAGGCCATCCTGAAAGGAAACAGGTGCGCCACGGTCAAATAGTATACCTGGTGAGCTGACACAAAGTAATCACAAAGAAAACATTTGAAACACACATACAATCAATGTTTTCGTGCATTGAGTCGAAAATCAGAAGTCAGGGTCCTGGTGTATGGATACGTTAGCCGCCGCACGAACACTAGACTCCCTGGACTAATAACCACACTCAATACTCTTAACACTATTGCTTCACATAGAAAAAGATCAGAGTCCTGAGTTCTGCAGTATAAACGAACTCCTCTGATACCAATTTGTCACGACCCATCCTCGGGGCCCATGCCGTGACTACCCCAAACTCACCTTCCATAGGTCAGGGGATGGCGACTAGCACCAAAGGTGTAAATCCCGACAAGAAGGGGAAGGAATTGCCTTTAGGAAGTAAACAACACCACAGAGTAAGCCAGCAGAAGTAAACACTAAGTAAACTGAGTACAAGTAAGTGCGGAAAAGTAAGTGGGCCAGAATACAAACTCAAACTGAAAGTAAAGTACAACTGGAAAGGAAGTACAACAACTGAATGATAAAGCAGCAACACTGAGCCGTCCACTGGAAATCCCACATGAAGGGTGGGTACAGAAAGCCTCCTCAGCTCCTCGTGTCCTGTCGTCCGCCCTATATGCGTCCCGTCCAGTGGTCCACCTACAGGTACCGACTCGTCGTGATATCCACCTCCGGGCACCGACTCGTCGTGGGTTCCTCCTCCGGGAACCGTCCAGCTCTACAAGCCTCAACCTCGATCAGTGATGTCCGTCGTCTGCAACCAACACAACGTAGTGCGGGCGAAGCCCGTGCAGGGCTGAGTATACGATACTCAGTAGGGACCCTGAGACCCCTGATGGTCTCCCTGAATCCACAAAGGATAAACTACAAAGAAAAGATACAATCACGAAGTAACATACAACACTACTTAGGTATATTCCCATACATATACCTATGTCATCAATTCCCGTTCAACTCCATCATCCATGCCCAAGTTCGATCACGTCCACATAGAAGTACAACTCAATCCACACACGATAAAACAACTCAATCCACATAGGAAAGCAAGTCAAAAATATCGAAGATAAAGATTGAAAGTCAAGACTCAGCTCAAACAAGGATTTAATCATGATGTCGAAACCATAGCTACTGGGGAAACTCCTCCTCTATCGAGTACAGTGGGTCTGTCGCTACAACCAAGCGCTTCCCATGACCCTTGTACTACTGTAGTACTCCACCTAGCGAGTATTGTGGGCCTACTGCTACAACCAAGCGCTTCCCACCATGGGTCTGCCACTACAACCAAACGCTCCCCCTCATAGCATCCATAGGTACTCCTTCTGTTGAGTACCGCGGTTCTGTCGCTACAACCAAGCGCTCCTCCGCCGTGGGTCTGTCGCTACAACCAAGAACTCCCCCTCATAGCCTCCATAGGTACTCCTTCTGTTGAGTACCGTGGGTATGCCGCTACAACCATGCACTCCTCTGCCGTGGGTCTTCCGCTACAACCAAGCGCTCCCCACTGGGCTATCCGAAACACACCGAGTCGATCGATCAGTAGTCGTCAAGTCTCAGCCAGCTCTAGGGTTTCCGCGCACAGCACGCTCGTTCCGGGAGGGTCCACTCCACGAGCCAAGAGGTCGATACATCAACTGACACATAGTCCAGAGTTGATGTATCCCAAAGTTCTGTCTCATCAAATGGAACACAAAGCGACAGACAGCGCGTGAATCGGACGCCTGGTGCGAGAGTTATTGGCTTTTTCATCCCAGGGGCCTGGTTGGTTTTTAAGTCAAAACCAACACAACCGCACTCCATTTACGTCCAAACCTTGAGCGGATTACTCCAAAATGTCTCTCTCACTAAGAGAAATCCAACAAAGTTGACGACACGTCAATCGAACGTCCGGGGCTCAAGTTATAAGCGTTTCGGCTCCGAGGGCCCGGTTGGTTTCGTGCTCGAACCAACCCGTCCGTACCCAAAGTTTTACGAAACCTTGAGTGCAGTATACTGAAAAGACCGTCTCGATCCAAGTATCCAAACTCAACTGACGGTGCGTCGATCGGAGGTCTGAAGCCCAATATATGGGAATTTGAATGGTTCTGTCCGAAAACAGGGGGATTGGGCCCGGTCCGACCCGGCCCAATACCACCCTGGGTCGACCCGAACCGGGTTCGGGTCTGGCCCATTAGGGCGCGGCCCGGCCCGACCTGGGTGGCCCGGCCCGGTGCGGCCGGTCCTTCCCGGGGCGACTCGGCGCTGGTCGAGCGGACGCGCAAGGGGGCACTGCCCCCTTGTTTGAGGTCGCGACCCCCGCGTGGGGGCCACTCCTTGCCAGCGACACGGCGTTGGCCACCGCGTCTCCCTCGGTCCTGCGCGGCCGCGGGACCGCTCACCTGCCATCACGGTTTCAGCCACGACGGTCCCTCCTGGCGGCGTGCCGGGACGCCGCCGCCTCCAGGCGGCCGGCCGGTGAAATCCGCGGGCCACCGGAGTTGCTCTGGTGGTCCTTTTTCAATTCCGTCTGCGCCGGCGTTCACCTTGGGTCTTGTACTTTACTTCAGAATCATCAAACCGCCTCTATGGCCCGTTCCGTCATCACCCGATGATCTGCCGTCAATTAAACAAGCTGCGGAGCCTTCGAATCGCCGCAATGGCGCGGCGCGACGGTGTCGCGCTTCTTTGCCCGCTCTTCAATGTTTTCGCGCGGTGTCATTGCACCGCTCCGCCTTTGCTTGTGCCGCAACAAGTACACTCATCAAGGGGGGAGGAGGGTCAGCCGTGTTCGTGCGGTCCGACCTCCTCCCGTTATTATGATAACAGGCGGCTCAAAAAACTATCAACAATTTAATCAAAGGCCGAGGATATAATCCACATAAATTAAATAAAACCAAACCCCCTACCTTGATAACGAGATGATGTTTGAAGTGCGTCGCGGAAAGCGGCGTCGCGGGGGGAGATGATGACGTCGCTCACCGCATGCTTCCACTTCCGAGTTCGTGCGTCGGTGCGTTGACGACGAGGAGGGAGGAAGGAGGGTCGTCGGAGAAGCACCATGTCAGAAAGGGGGGCTCCGAGGAAGAAGGCCGAAGAAGGTCTGGGAAGAAGCGTCACCAGAATTCTTTGCGTTCTTCGCTGGAGAAAAAAGTTCTCTCAAGCTCTCCACCAAAAGGCGCAAGAACGTGCCTGAAATAATAGAATATATACTATTATTCTTGGTGGCAGAAATTAATTAAGTGGGTACCACTTAATTAAGTTCACGATGGTTAGCACAATTTAAAATTCAAATAGCAGAGAGGCTCCACCAAATTAATTGCCCGAGTGGATGACATAATTAATTTGGGGAGTTTCGAGGGGGTTAGGGGCCCGGGTGGTCCCCACCTAATTAACAAGGAGAGGGTCAAGGAGTTTCCTCCCATTAAATGGGGGGGGGGGTGTTTGAGGAGGTTTGATTCTCCTCCATTGTGAAGGGAGTTAGAGTCCAAGAGGCTCTCCCTCATTAATGGGGGAGTATTGAGATATTTCCTCCCCTCCCAATAAATGGGGGGTTAAGCCCCGTGTGGACCCCATGTCATAACCTCTCGTGGGAGGTTATGATGCTTGGGTGGTCCCCACCCTAATTATCCTCCCACAGGAGGTTAGGGTGTGGCGGTCCCACCACCAACTCTCATGTGGAGCTTTTAACCAACATTACCCACATGGCGTGGGTTCAACAAAGATAAAATAATTTGTCACTTATTTTATTTTATTATTCCACGTGAACCCAAAAACCAACTCTCAAACCCGATCATTTTCTGTCGAGGTGAAAGTTCTCCTAAGCGAAAACCAGCTTTGCGATTCCATCGATGCCCTCAGAAATCGATTCCAAGCACCGGTCCAAAAGTTAGGAAAACCCGCTCGTTCGTTCACTGAACGTACCCAAGCTAAACTTTGTAAAATGATTCCAGGCACACCGGGCCTCGGAATCAGGTGCCGTCAGAAACTGAATTCTTGTAAAATCCTAAAGAAAATTAAAAAAAAATTCCCTTGAATTTTACGGGTCTATACGTTCATTCACTACCACAAAAATAGTTTTCATAGCTCCACCCTTTAACAGCACTAAAAAAAGCATTGATAAAGAGGGTACCTTAATCGGTGCTAAGAAAAAGCACCGATAATAGATGTTTTTAATAGATCTAAATAAATAGTTATTAAAAATACCCCATTATTAGTGCTTTTTTTATCGCTGATAAAGTACCCCTTTATCAGCGCTTTTTTAGCGCTGTTAAAGGGACCCCTTTTATCAGTGTTTTTTTGTAAGTCATATAAAGGAGAGTCTTTATCAGCACTATTTTTACTAGAACTAAGAAAAGGTATATTTAAAAAAAATAATCATTAAAAATAATATATTAATATATAAATATATAAATATATTTATATTAATATAAATATATATATTAATATAAATATAATATATATTTTTTAATTATGTTTTAGATAAGTATAAATAGAAATTTGCACACAATAGATAATATATTTTGTGAAAATGTATTATAAAATATTTTAAAAAATATTATCAATTAATAATTTCATAATTATTATCAAGTAATAATAATTTAATAACAATTTGAAAATAAAAAACATCACAAAATTAATAAAAGATCTAAAATAAGTTGAAAACAGAACTCAAACTTCAAATGACATTAAACTTTTGATCTCGCAGTCTGTTTGAGCAACACCACATATCAAATCAATTTTACGATGAGATCTATGCATTGGTGACACATGAGAACCCTCACCCACATTTTTTGAGGCAAAAAATGTCCAATGTGGCCTTCAAAAGTGAATTTTTAGTCAGGATACCCAAATGTTTTAACATTCGATGGAATTTCAGCCTCGTTTAAGAGGGTCTTTTTTCCCATTCATAGTGGGGATCGAATTTATTCCCACAAATCACATTCATATTGATATTATGGATTTGAAATTTTATCATTTTTCATAATGTACTTTTATTTATAATCAAATATATAACAATATATGTATATATATATATATATATTATATATTAACATATAAAAATTTAATTCTATATTTACATATAAAATATTTTTCTCAATATATAAGCCTTGTTTAAATAAAAAAATAATATTCATTTTATTTAAAATAAAAATATATGAATATTTATATACCTATATAATGTGTGTGTGTGTGTATTAGTGTGTTTATGTATTAAGAAAATGATATAAATTATCTACACACACACAATATATATTTTTATTAAAAGACACTTATGAAAAAAGTGTGAAACCATCAAGTCCAACCATGCCATAAAACACTATAGCAAGTGATAAAATTATTAAAAACCAATTTAAAACTATGGGACACAATTACTTTAAATAATTTCCAGGATAGAGCTGTTACATTTTTTTCGGGGTCATTATTGATAATATCTTCAAATTGAGAGGCCAGGTTATCCCACACTTTCAATAAATCCTCCATAACTATTTTCTCATTGTTGAAGCCTCTAACTAGAATTAGGTGTTGTTTGTTAATCAACTCACTTTTCTCTTTATTTGTACATATGTATTTATTTTTTCCTTTATTTATAAACACACACACAAAAATATATTTTTTAATGTATTGAAAACTATTCTTCTAAATATATATTAATATAAGAATAAATATACAGAAAAATAAATATAACTAAATATATATATATATATAAATAAATCAATATAAATACATATTATTATACAAATAAATATATATATTAATATAACTATATATATATATTAATATATGAATAAATATTACTATATATATATAAATAGATATATCATTAAATGGAGAACAAAACAGGATGGACGAGTGGTAAAGGTGGAGGCTTGCAAGGAAAAGGTCTCAGGTTTGAATCCAAGTGGAGGTAGAGCTGCGCGAGCATGTGCTGGGGGCTAGCGTAGTTAAAGGGTGGGGGAGTGCACATAGCACTGTTAAAGGGGTGGTAGGGGTGTGCATGAGAGGGACTTCATAGCGCACCTGAAAGGGGGATCCAGTGCTGTTAAAAGGGGGTGGGTATCTTGTTGAAGTTGATGGTCTAGAAAAAACTACTTTGTACATTATTCATTAATGAATACCTTATCACATCTTGATTTATCTTCTGTGTGACAATGCATGTGATAATGTCCTAGGGATAGCTGTTTCACCAAATGGTCATAACGTACCCCTGATATAATGAGAACCTAGAAGTTCCATAACACTGTTCTTGAATATATGTTCTATGGATAGATGATGTTATTTTAGGGACACAAATAATACATACCATTAAGAGTGATGACTCATAAAACATTGAGGCACCTTCTCATGGTGTGTGCCCTTGGTAATATCTTGGAGGATATTTTGAGAATGAGACCCAGAAGTTGGAAATCCACATTATATAGTTTCATTGGATGTTCCTATCTGCGAACGTGTGTATTGGACCATTTGGGAATGGTATTTACATCTTTGAGATAAAAATTTGTTATTTAGTAAACACATAGTCTTTGAATAACATTTTAATCTAACTGAGTGTGTGCATTCTTCAAAAATGGGACACTGCGATATACCTTTAATGAAATAGCCTAAAAAATTTCCATAAGAAATAATTTCATTTATCATCTTGTACAACATGGACCTCAATGTGAATGCTCCACTTCTAGGAGAATCATACAATGTAACACCTATAACCCACATCAATTTCAGATCTATAATCGATGGAGCCAAATAGACATCAATATCATTATTGGGTTGTTTATGTCCATATGTAAGTAGAGAAAACATAATTTATTTGTTCTTTATGGGTAACCATGGTGGTAAGTTATACTTTAACAACATTTGAATAAATTACATAAATTTTAGGATTGTGTGTGTGTGTATTTCTATATAAAATTTCATTAATTAGGTAAATGTATGTGTGAAATTAATGTATAAATATGTATACAGCACATGTTACGTATATGTTAAATAGAGAAACTACATTATTTAATATATAATTTCTACTAATTAAATGAATAAAAATAAGACGGAATAAATTTAAAATATGATTAAGTATTATTAATTATATATATTATTAAAATAAATACATGTTAATGATATTGAATACATGTTAATTACATAAATTAAAACCATATTAAAAACATTAAATGTTAATAAAGAAACATGTACTTAAAAATAATAAAAATGTATAAAATTAAGAAAATTTTAAACAAAGGAAAATTGAAGATGAATAAATCAAAAGAAAATATTAAAAAATAATTAATATTATTAATTAATAAATGATATTAAAAATGAATATATTTGAAAAATATTAAAAAGTAATTAATAGTATATATTAAATAAAAATATAAAAAAGAACAAAAATTACTCATTAAAAACAAAATATATATTAATTATATATATATATTAAGAATCTTCCTAGGGCTAGAAAGGAGGTTCTCATTTAAACTGTGGCCCAAGCTATTCCATTATATGTTATGTCCCTCTTCAAGCATTATAATTTCTTTATCTATCATATTTATTAAGCCTTTGATAACTTTTGGTGGGGGTCATTCTAATGGAAAAAATAATTTACATTGGCTCTATTGGGAGAATTTGGGTGCCCTTAAGGATTGTAGTTGCATGGGATTTTGAGATTTGAATGTTTTTATCAATGAATTTTTGGCCAGGCAAGGATGTCACCTTTTACTAAACCCTGATAGCTTGTGTGAAATATTTTTTGAAGCCAAGAAATTCCCCCATGTTGGTTTTTATCTTCTAGCTCGGTTCCTCAGCCGAGTTATTTTTAGAAGAGTGTTTTGGGGTCAAAGTTTTTCTTGAACCACAGAATCTATTGGAGAATATCCAGAAGTGATTCGGTTAATATTTGGTGTGATCTTTGGCTGCCTAGTTTGGATGGTATGATTCCCGGATCTTCGACTACATCTGACCACGATCATGAAATAGTGAGAGAGCTCATGATTGATGCACTTTCAAGGTGAGACCTTCAGAAGCTTGATTACTATTTTTCAGAGCTTGATCATAATACTATCTGGGCATTTACTGTGTTACATGATGCATGCCAAGATAAGTTGTGCTATTGTCATGATTCCTCTGGCTTGTACACCATCCTATCGGGTTATAGGTCATGCATTTTCAAGGAAGAAGGTACTTTTCTTCCTCTATGGAAATATCTTTGGAATTTGAATGCTCCGCCGAAGGCCAAGATTTTATACTGGAAATTTTACAAGGTAATCTATCCCACATATTCTTGTTTGACTGATAGGAACCTCTCAAATAACGGCCAGTTCATTCTCTATGGGGTTTTGGAAGAAATATATTTTCATGCCTTTTTTTCTTTCCCATGGGTCACTGGGCTTTTGTCGGAATGTGAGACACATGATCTCATCCTTTGGAGAATTCTTGGGGAAGTGATACTTATTATTTGGGAGTGGTTTCGATCTTTTCCTACTCAGACTATCACAGGTTTGTGTATTCATGCTTGGATTATATGGTTTCACTGAAATGACTTCATTTATTACAGAGTTATTAAGTAGGACAAGGTTTCGTATGCTTGGATGAACAATTGAGGATATCAATGAGTTGATGTTGAGGGTGTTCATCCTCCTATTCTTGTTCACTCCCCTCCAATCAGATGGCTTCCTCCCCCTCCAGTCATTTTAATACATAATATCGATGCAGAGATTCCTAGTGATGGATCTGATGGCCTCGATGTAGTCCTTCGTGACAATGAAGATTCTATTATTACGGCTCATCATTCCTAAAATATTGCATGTTGGTCTCCTCCTGTGGGAGAGGCAATTTATATTTAGAAGGGTATGGAGTTCGTCTTGTCTCTTGGATGGAAGGATATTGTGGTTGAATCTGATTGTCATGTTATTATCAATCCTTCGGAGGATGAATAAGGAAACAACCAAGCTTTTGGATCTATTATCAACTTCATCAGTTCCTTTGTTTTCTTTGTGTTGATTTTCCTTTGTTGCGACAGAGGGAAATCATGCAACTCCTTTTTGTAAGGGTCAGTGACATGAGAACCAACAGTTTTGTACTTTGATTACATGAATGTACACTTATTATATATTGTTCATTATTCTTCACGACTATAATATAATAATGTCATGGAATATTTGTTGCATTGATAAGGTCATGGAAGATCCCCGCTGTGTTGAGAAACTTGAAATGCTATAAAAATATTATTAAATAATGTTATATGGTTGGATGACATACTATGATAGGACACATAGTATACAGACCGTCATGTGCGAGTAATCGTAAGAATATGAGACTCTCTCTCATGGAGTTCGCACTTGGCAATCTCCAAGATGGGAGATTATTAGAACAGACCCGCCAGTAGTAATTCCGAATTTCTTGGTGTCATTGTACATTACTATCTATGAGCGTATGTAATGGTTTGTAGACTAGAAGATTATCATTAACTAATGTCATGACTCACTCACTTAGATTTGCTGATAAAAACTTTCACGAAGACAGTTGGCGGGAAGTAGGGTATGTTGGGTGCGTCCCGAATGACACTTTGTTAATGGATAATTGGAGGAAGGATTTTCCCTTCCATATTTATGGAAGCAGATATCTCGGGACCTTTTTATTAAAATAGAACCGTCTAACAAATTCCATGTCCATGGTGACACGACGATTTTATTTCTGGAAGTCAAAGAATTACGGATCAAGCTTATAGGTTTATGACACTGCCATGAAACTTGCTTGATGAGATATTGAGAAAAGGGGATTAAATTACACAGTAGGTGTTCGTTTGAGGTGACACATCAATGCGGCATCAACTTCTTTCTCTTGGGTGCCTTGACCCATTTCTAGAGAGTAATCTTGCACTTTAGGGAAGCCCGCCTAATGCCAATGAGAAAGAGGCCTAGAGGGTCACACACTAAGTGTATTCAAGTATCTCAAGTAGAATAAAGATTATTCCCATATGTGGTTTAATAAATATTGAAGGAAGCCTAAATCGTTTTAATGTTGGAGGAAGAATAAAATGAAAACAAGTACATGTCGTGTATTAATGATTACACGTCGTGTAGTTTTTATTTTGAAAACAAGTACATCTGTGTATTAATGATTACACGCTGTGTAGTATTTATTTTGAAAACAAGTACATGCTATGTATTATTGAATGTACACGCCATGTAGTTTTCATTTTGGAAAGGAAATGAATAATTGAAAACAAGATATAAACACCGTGTGAATTGAATGTACACGCTGTGTAGTTTTCAATGAAAAACAAGTACACGCCATGTATTTATGATTACATGTCATGTAGTTTTTCCAGTCGGGATTTTGAGGAAATAATATCATTTTATTAAATGATATTTATTATAATCAGTGTGGGCGCATGTCAAGGAATTAATGACTCGACATGGGGTTTTCAAAAAGGAGTCAATGAAATAAATAAAACACGTAACACATTTATTTATTGTCATAACTTTACAACCTCAAACCTGATTATAAATATCCTCACAACCCCAACTCCTTTCCTAAGAGAATCATTGTGCACAAAAATTCTGGAGAATTCTCTCAAGACCGAAAGAACTCTGTCCTCCAAGAACACTCTCAAGACTGAGAGAGATCCACCTCCATTGGATAAAGGCGATATAAGACGGACAACACAAGCAAAGGATTCTCCACACTAGCACCCAGAGATTCCTTTGGCGACATCCAGAGATATGTGGTGCACGTGTGGTTCACCGCTAGATAAAGTCTATCCTTGGATTCTACAATGCAATGATGAATCACATCGGAACATGATCAATAATATCAATGAAGAAAGAACATCCAAAAAGGTACTTCTTGTCAATTAATTAAATTAATTATAATCAACCCGTGACGGTCCTCGTTTGTGGTTCCGGGACTATCCTTCTTCTTTGTCTATTTCTGTGATTCGATCCTTGTAGACTGGTGTTTATCATTGTATTGATCCCAGATTGATCATTGCTAATGACAAAAACCCAAGTGGGAACATCCACCCATGTGCTTCCGTTGTGCCTGGAACCTTCACTTTTATGGCTGGGTTTGGGAGTTGTTGGGGGTCTTTCTATTGGCTATCATATTTTCCCTCAGAGTTATGTTCTTTGTCTTTGGTTGATATTTAGGTTGAGGTTTCTCTTTTAAAACAAATCTAATATAAATATCAAAATCAGAATGAATTAAAAAAATATTATGTCTACGTGTGTATTTTTATATTAATTACGCATATGTGTATTTGAAATTTTTGTAACACAATTTTGATATATGTAAATTTCAATGGTATTAAAAACATATTAAATGTTAATAAATACATATAAATGAATATTAAAAATGAATAATTTTTTTTAAAAAAAATAAACTAATAATATTTAAAAATGAATACATTTAGTATATATATATATATCAATTTAGAAAGAAATAATTTGTGTGTGTGTGTGTTAATATATATTTCCATATGAAATAAGAATTTTAATAATATATATTTTTTATTCTATAATTTTTATAAAATATATTATATATTAAGTGTAAATGCATATTTATTTTCATATAATCCAAATTTAATAAAATTTATTATATTTATAACAATATAAATATATAAATTTATTAATATATGATTTTCACTAATATTTTTTTATGAAATATATATTTTATAAGGTTTTAAAAAGGTGTTGATAAATAATACTTTTTATCATGACTAAAAAACATTGATAAAATACAAATTTATGAGATACTTTTTAAGTGTTGATAAAGGTACACTTTATCAGCCCTGTTTTAATGATAATAAATGCCCAATTTATTTGTTCTATAAAAAATGCATTTATAGAGGATATCCTTTATCAGTGCTTAATAGATCCTCTAATAAATTTCGTTATTATCAATGCTTATTTCTAGTGTTGGGTACACCCAAATATGTAGTAGTGATCATTGGAAAAATATCATTAATTAGGTCACCAAAAGATTAGGTCGAAACATATTATCAATAGTAGTGGTGAATGTGCATTTTCTATATTTTGATTATAAAGGGATTGGCAATTTTTCATTTATGGAAGTGATTATTGAAAAGAAAATTAAAATCCAACAAACTATTTCAAACTAATATTCAGGTTGATAAATTTAAATAAAAATCAATTGTAAAATAAATATTTACTGATATAATTAAATTGCAGTCAAATATTTTTGCCAATTTCAAATTTTTTTGAGATATGTTTTTTAATTTTTGAAAATCAGGTTTCCTTTTGAAAAAAGGAATGTCATTTAATCTGAACCCTCATTTAAATGATACCCATTTCCAAAGTATAAGAACCCACTGAGGCCTCCCTCTCCATTTTGCTGAGCATGAGAATCCCAGGCCAGAGATGTTGCAATAGATTATTTACAAAATCATCAGTCGAATATCCTTACAAGTACTAAACCCATGCCATGATATTTGAAGAGAATGAAGTATGATGATCCAAACCCTATTGAGGGTTTTTGTTCAGTAGAATATTGATTTGTGAATAGGTCGTGGCTTCATCTCTCCAACAGCCTCCCAGTTTTGTCATCACTACAATAGATATGGCCTTTAAAATCAATAGAAAATACCATTTAAAGTGCTAAAAAAGCACTGTTAGTCTCATTAAAGATAAAGGGGGTCTCTTTTATCAATGAAAAAAAGTGCTGATAAAGACTCCTTTTAACAACGCTAAAAAAGCGCTGTTAAAAGGGGTCATTTATCAACGCTAAAAAAGCGCTGATAAAAGGATCCTTTATTAGCGCTTCTTTTTGGTGTTGTTAAAAGACCAATTTTATTGGTGCTTTTTTAAAAGTGCTGATAAATGTTTATGTACTTATAAATGTTTAAATAATTTAAAAAAATTTCTACAGATTGAAGGGGGGTTTTAACAATGCTTGACCCCCCTTAAACATCGCTATAAAGCACCGCCACCCACCCTCACAGACCCCAGCCCCGCCCCTAACCCTTTAACAGCGCTAGAAGCCCCCTTTAACTGTGCTAGCACAACCTTTCACTATCGCACACGGCCCTGCCTCCCCCATGATTTGAACTTGAGGCCTCCCATAGTGCGCCAAGACCCTTTACCACTCCTCTACATTGCTTTGTTGTCCATTTAAGGATATATATATATCCATTTATATATATATTCAGTTTTATTTATTCTTATATTAATGTATATTTATATTAACCTATATATATATATTTATATTAAAATATATATATTTATTTATATTAATATATATATATTTGTATATTAATATATATATATTAATATATATATTTGTATATTAATATATATATATTAATATATATATATATTAATATATATATAAATGTATATATATATTTATATATTTATATTTATTTATATTTATATTTATATTAATATATATTTATATTTATCTATTTATATATATTTAGTTATCTTTTTTTATCCGTATATTTATTTATATATTAATATATATCAGTTGTTAATATAGACACACACATACACACATTATATTTGCATATACCTATTTATATATTTTTATTTTTAAAAAAATGGATATTAGTTTTTTTATTTAGATAAAGCTTATATATTGAAAAATATATTTTATATTAACATATATATATATATATATATATATATATATATTAAAATATAAATTTAGTTATATATATTTATTCCTATATTAATATATATATATATGTTAATATATATATACATGTATATTTATATTTATATGTTTATATATCTATATATTAATTCGTATATTAATATATATTTATATCTATCTATTTATATATATTTAGATCTATTTTTTCTGTATATTTAATCGTATATTAATATATATTAGTTGTTAATACAGACACTCACAAATACACACAGATACACCCCCCCACATGCATTATATATGTATATAAATATTCATATATTTGTAGTTTAAATAAAAGGGATATAAGTTTTTTATTTAGATAAAGCTTATATATTGAGGAATATATTTTATATTAACATATATATTTATAGTTATATTTATATATTTATATATCTATATATTTATGTACTTATGTACTTATATATTTATATATCTATATATTTATTCGTATATTAATATATATTAAAATATATCTATTTATATATATTTAGTTATATTTTTTTACTTGTATATTTATTCATATATTAACTTATATCAATTGTTAATATAGACACACAAATACACACACACACACACACTATATAGGTATACAAATATTAATATATTTGTATTTTAAATAAAATGGGTATTAGTTTTTTGTTTATATAATGCTTATATATTGAGAAATATATTTTATATGTAAATATGATTATTTATTTATTTATAAAATGAATTTTTTTATTTGTGAAAATATAAAATATATGTATATATTGTTATATATTTGATTATAAATAATAGTACATTGTAAAAAATGATAAAATTTTAAATCAATAATATCAATATGATTGTAATCCCTCAAAATAAATTTATTCCCTAATGAAAAAGGGAAAAATCCCATGAAACGAGGATGAAATGCCATCGAATGATAAAACATTTGGGTATCCTGACTAAAAAGTCAGATTTGGAGGCCTTTTGGGCCTTTTTTGACCTCAAAAAATGTGACAAAATGTTCTGTCATGTTTACCATCATGTAGCACTCATCGTTGGCTTTGATTTTATATGTTGTAGAGCTCCAACAGACACCCGGATCAAAAGTTATGACCGTTTGAAGTTTGAGTTATGTTTTTAACTAATTTTAGATATTTTATTAATTTTTTAATTTTCAGTGTCTTCAATTTTTTATTAAATGACTATTACTCAATGATAATTAGAAAATTATTAATTAATAATATTTTTTTAAATATTTTATAATCCATTTTCACTACATATCTTATATATTAAGAGTAAATGAATATTTATACTTATCTAAAACATATTAAAAAATATATATTATATTTATATCAATATAAATATATTTTTATTTTTATATTTTTATATTTTTTAATTAAATATATATATATATATATTCCCTTTATCAGTGCTAGTAAAAAAGTGTTGATGAAGAAAAGCCTTTATCATCACTACTGAAAAAACCGCTGAAAAAGGGGTACTTTTAAGAGTTTTTTTAGCACTATTAGAAACACCCATTTATCAGAGTTTTTTTGAGCACTGATAAACGTACACCATAATCAGTGCATTCTGTTTAGCACTGATAAAACCCGGAACTTCTCTTGCCTCTTTTTGTGGTAGTTCATTGAAGTTTGTTCCTAATTCATGCCATATCTGTGTATTGGCATCATCAGATCTGGGGATGTTATAATGGATTATGTATTCTTTTGAAGACTTTTATAATTCTGTGAGTGATCTTGGGATATGAAAACCCACCACTAAACAATTTCAGTCTATCCCATTACCCAACTTTGACATGTTTAAGTATGCCGGTTTTTCTACCTTTCTGATTACTGAGACGAGCCCATTGCAGTATAAAATCATACATGCCATGCAACCCTATATGGAAGACGTGTCATTCCATGTTTTAGATTCCAATAAATTGGAGTGGAGAAATGTGCAGGAAATATCAATATCACCGACGTTCATTCGATTTTTTGCAACAGTACCAGTGGTTTTGATCAGAGGGACCATTCATTGGCTAATCCCTTGGCTATTCCCTGGGTTCGACATCCTGACCTTTGATGGGTTCAATGAGACCTCTCAAATGAGGTGCTTTCTGGGTGCCATGTTTCAAGACCAGAATTTACTAGCGTGTAGGTAGATTGTGGAATATCAAGGGATGTTGGGATTCATTGGCACACAGATGATGAAACCTATAGGTGGGGAAGAAGGGAATGGAGTGGAGGAAGAAAAATAGTTTGAATTCTTCAATACATTAATTCTGGATTGTTGTTTATTCACTACATATCTTTTTCTTGTTCAATATTATAAATATTTTTTATTCAAATATCCTTTTGTATATATTTTCTATTTTCATTTATTCAAAAAAATTTATTATGCAGTGTGAAAATTTTATGTTTTAGGTTTTCAAAACTATACAATTTACAATAATCATGTGGTCTGTTTCATATGATATGCAATTGTTATTTGTAAAAACATTCCGCAACATTATCATTGGATTTGCGATAAAATAGATGATGGCCTACATTTTTCTTGGAAATTTTAATTTTTTTGTACAACTGTAATTGTTTTATTTTTAACTCCTCAATTGTTAGTTTTTGTTTAAACTCTTGACAGGAACTAAATAAGCATAAAATAACTCTAATTCATTTGTCATACGTGAGTGGAATTGTTAAAAAAAGTTCATAATGATAGAAAAGGATGATATGTTCATTTTTTATTTTTACATAATCATCCCAAACTTATAGGATTATTTATAATTTATGAACATATAAATGTGATTTCCCTATTGTCCATAAAAAAATAAATAAATTGGAATTGAAAATAAAAATTATAATTCTAGTGTCTATATGATATTCCTAATCTGTGGTTGATTATTTACAACATGATTCACAATTACTACTACAAAATAGGGTTTTATCAGTGATAAAAATTCATTTATCAGTGCTAAAAAATCACTGACAATCGAGGTGATAATGGGGGGGGGGGGGTCCCTTTCATCATTGATAAAAAAAGCACTGATGAAAGTTTTAAAAAAATATATCTACAAAGCTTCTCTACTATAAATGGTTCATTTAACTTTTTGATTAAGTATATTTAAAATAATTTTTTTATTTCATTCCAAAAATATCTCACTCTAAAGATAATACCAATAACACCTCATGGAAATAACCACTATTTTCAAATCTAAGAAAGGATTTGGGAGGTGTATATTATGCGTCCTTAACTATTTGAGAAAGGATTTGTGAAGTTTATATTATGTGTTCTTAACTATATATACCCATAAGAAACCACGTGACCATCATGGACTAGAATTGTTCAAATACTGACACCAGATACATCACAATATAAGCCATACTCATTACCCATCTCATTTTTGTTGAAGATATAAGATGGATCCCTCATTAATATCTATGAAAAGGAACCATACCACATTCTTTGTGAAGGCCTTCTTAGCACTTCTAATCAGGATAAATCTTGGTTGATTCTATGTTAATAACTGGAAATTCCCAAAAATATTTTGACCTCAATAAAACTATTTAGCCTCTCTAACTAAACTATAACATCAAAGTTCTATGGTTATAAAAAATCATTATCCACTAATATCATTTTCCCCATGAATTGTAAATTATCAATCCAAAACATACACTTTGATATCATGGAATATAGTTGATGCTTCCTATGTTTTCTCAAAATAATCTCCATATATCGAGCATATTCTTCCCTCAATCATAGAGAACACTTTATCACCTCAAAGTTTATCAAATAGTTCATCAATGCATATAAGTGGATATAAGTTAATTTCTATCACTTAGAATAACCTCTAAGATTCCACACATATTCAAAATGATCCATTTTAATTTTTATGAAAAAAACTAAGGCACCTAAAGAAACATAATAATTCATATGAACCCCTTCACCTCATAGTCATTTAATTGAGACTTCTTCTATAATATCTCTACTGGATCCATCTTATATGGTGGAATAGATAAATTCTCCACACCTGGTAAAAAGAAAATCATAAACTCAACCAATACCTTGGGTATTAACCAAGATAAGTCCTTGGGAAATACATCTAGGAACTTGTCAATGATAGCATGACATACTAACTTATGTTTGTCTCTATCATCCAAAATTAATCTAGAAAAATGGGTTATGAATCTACCGAGCTACAGAAATATAGGTCCTACATAACTAGTTTTCATATCCAACTCTCTAATATAGACATAATCATCACCCTTGAAAAACATAATTCCACCCATCAATAAAAACAATTGATATAGTAGATACGTCACTACATGGGGGGTTTCAATTGTAGTCACAAACTACACTCAGAGTTTTCATTTCGCTGGAACCTTACTTTTCCATTTTTGTGTCCATTTTAAATGGGAAATTAATGATTTTAAAGGTAAAACTATCAGATGGTTTATTTATTTCTTTCTTTCTTTATTTATTTATTTCTTTCTTTCTTTCTTCTTTCCGTCTTTCCTTCTTTCCTTCTTTCTTTCTTTCCTTCTTTCCTTCCATCTTTCCTTCCTTCCTTCCTTCATTCCTTCCTTCCTTCATTCCTTCCTTCCTTCCTTCCTTCCTTCATTCCTTCCTTCTTTATTTCTTTCTTTCTTTATTTCCTTATTTCCTTCTTTCTTCTTTCCTTCTTTCCTTCTTTCCTTCTTTCCTTTTTTCTTTCTTTCCTTCTTTCGCGGTGGTTTTTAAACCTCCGCGAAATGGCGGCCCCAAACGCGTTTAGCAGCGGTTTTTAAAACCATCGTGAAAAAACCGCCGCTAAACATTAGTTTTCTTGTAGTGTCAGAGGGTTGGGTATGTTTATCTCTTTAACATATCAACCAGGGTCAACCCATAAATGTAACTCGAATAGAGAAACTAAAATGCTTGAATCATTCTTCTGATCCCCATGGGTTATATCCAAGAACTAGGGTATAATACAAAGAAACATGGGAATGATTTCTCCTTCAATAGACACGTGATAAGATGAGAACAATCACTGTATCACATCAAATATTCACAATACATCACATCTCAAAATAACCAATCCATAAAAGTAACATAAAAAATAGATAACAATGGTAAAGAAAAAATTGAAAGACTATCAACATGGATCTAGAAGCATGGAGATGAGAAGAATTAAAAGACTCACAATGGTAGAACCTGAGGAGCTGGGCTCGTGATAGAGGTGGGTTCGCATAGGAAAAGGGGTTTGCAGTAGAGGTGGGGTTCGATAGTAGTTTTGGGGTACGCTGAGGAGGTGGGTTCGTGGAAAAGGAAGGGTTCAAGGAAGAGGTGGGGTTCGGCATGTGGTGGAGGTGAGGTTTGCAACAGATGGGGTTCAACAACAGAGGTGATGTTCATGGTGGAGGAGGGCTTCACGATGGTGGAGGAGGGCTTCACGGTGACAGAGGATGAATTCTTGTCTATGGAGGAGGATGAGGAGTCAGAGGTTGTGGAGGAGGAGGACGAGGAGGAGGATTCAGTGGTAGGGTTCGGCTTCCATGAGAGTTTGAGGAATGCAAGAGACGGAGGAGACTGTTAGGGTTTATTTAGTAAAGCAACTTAACCTTTTATCAGCGCTAGCTAAAAAGCAATGATAAAAGTATGTTTTATCAGTGCTAAGATAGAAAGTGCTGATAAAATATCTCTTTATCATCTCTTTTTAGTGTTGATAATGATAGGCCTTTATCAGTGCTAAAAAGAATTGATAAAACTATAATGATAACAAATTATTTACATTTTTATATATATTTATAAAAATATATGTATAATAAATAAATAAATATATTTATTTATAATAATTACTATATATATATATATTTATATATAAAAAAACTTATACTTATTTATAATTATAAATTTATAATAATTATAATAATTATATTTATAATTATATATAAATAATATCTTTATTATAATTTTATAATTATTTAAATATATCTATATTTACTTATAATTATAATTGTAAATATTTGTATATATATTTCATAATTTTATAATTATTTAATAACTATAAATTTATATTTATTTATTTATAGTTACAAAAAATATATTTATTTATAATTATAATCATATATATATATATTTCAATAATTATAAAATTATAAAAAAAATATTTATTACATTTATAATTTTATAAATATATATAATTAATATATTTATTATAATATAATATTCATTTAAATATATCTATATTATTAAGAATGATAATTATAAATATTTTTATTTATTTATAAATATTTGTATTTATTTATAAATATTTGTATATATTTATTTAATTAACATATTTATTATAATTTTATAATTATTTAAATATAAATTTGTATTTATTTAAATAATTTTGAAATACTAATGAAATAAATATATATTTATTATAAATATATATTTATTATAAATATATATTTATTATAAATATATATTTATTACATATATATTTTAATTATAGTCATAAATATAAATAAATTTATTTATATATATTTAAATACTTATGAAAATAAAATAAATACATTAAATATATATATATATATTTAAATACTTATGAAATTAAAATAAATATATTAATTATATATAGTAAGAAATATAAATATATAAATATATATTTAAATACTTATGAATTTAAAATAAATATATTAATATATTTATTTTTTAAAGACCCGGAATTTCCATGTAATTGTTTTTAAATATATGAGAATTTTATGAGTCCGCGAACATTGACGACGCATAATTCGGAGGCCTGGAGTGCTCGGAATGAATTTCTGAACTTTTGTTTGGGTACGTTCAGTAAACGTAAGAGTGAGTTTTTATAACTTTTGAACTGGTGCACATAATTGAAATATGAGGATACCGTTGAACTCGTAGTGCCAGTATTCGCTTACGAAGACTTTCACCTCGACAGTAGTTGGTTGAGGTTGAAAGTTAATTTTTGAGTTTTTTGTGGAAATAATAAAATAAATTAATTGCTCATTTTTTTTTGTTAAAACCTCCATGTGGAAGTTGAGAAGTTGGGACCACCAGAACTTAACCTCCCATGAGAGGTTATGATGGTGGGGACCACCCGAGCCTAACCTCCTATGAGAGGTTATGGTGGTGGGGACCACCGTAGGTCTGAACCTCCTCAACACCCTTATTAATGTGGAGGAGCCTCTTGAGCTTCTTCCACATTAATTGTGCCAACCCTTCCCCACTTAAATATGCTAAGTAATTAATTAACCCAATTTGAATTTTATGCCAACAAACATAATAGAACTCCTAATATATTATTTTGGGGGCTATCATTTCATTTTGGTGGAATTGGGGAGAGGAGGAGCTCTTGGAGAAAGAACGCCAATGAAGAGATTCTTCTTCGAACGAAGAAATTCATCTCCGAATAAAGAACGCCGACCTCGACTTTGACTTTCTTCCTCGAGACATCCTCCATCGGTGGACATCTTAAACAATGAAGAATCACCTCCATCGAAGAACGTTAATCTGATGAACGAGCTCGGGATCAGAGGTGTGTGATGGGTGCGACGAACGTTGACAACTTCAACTTCTCTCTTCGTCATCAAGTAAATGAGGTAAGGGTTTATTTGCATGTGATTATTTTCCATATTTCTTTCCTTGGTTTCTTTTGCGGTTTAGGAATGAAACGTTGTGGGAGGTTGTAAAGCTTGGCGTTCTTCTTTCATGTTCTTGTTGAGCCATATGATACCACCCAAACGTGGAGGGTACGAGCCAAACCAACATGGCCCGACCCTTAGTCAAATCTTGTGGTGTTCTTCGTGAAGGAGGAGGATGTCAACCATCCATGGTTAGGGCACGAGAATGGCAGTCGGCACCCCCGCCGGCCGCGGCAAAGGCGACGACGCAACGACGCCGCCCAACGGCCACCGCCACCGCCCCGTGGCTTCCACACCGATGGAGGCCAACCTCACTACCATTCTGCTTCTGCGCCGACCACGACCCCTGCCACCGTCCGCTGTCGGACCACCTCCATGAGGCTGGACCACCGCCCCGCGGCCGGACCACCTCCCCATGGCCGGACCGCCGCCCTGCGGTCGGACCGCCCCTCCGTGGCCGAGCCGCCCCGCTGTCTCGCGCCGCCCACGACTGAGCCACCCCGCACCCTCGTGGTACCCCTCGGACGAGCCTCCCTGCGCCCTCACATTACCCCTCAGCCAGGCCGCCTCGCGCCCTTGCGTTACCCCTCAGCCGAACCGCGTTCGCGGCACCCTCACGGCCTGCCGGGCCGGGCCTAACTCAATGGGCCAGGCCGCACTGCGGGCCGGGACTGAACCAACGGGTTGGGTTGGGTCGACCCGAATCGGGTCGGCCCAGGCCAGGTCGGGACGAGTCGGTCTGACCGGGTCGGACCAGACCCGGGCCCACTACGACCCAATCACATTCTTTTGGCCTTAACCTTGGTACCAGAAGTCCGTTTGACAAACCGTCAGAAGCATTGGGAACCTTAGAGCGAGTCAGTCCCTTTGAGTGATACCCCACTGTGTTTTGGATTAATATGAGGAACAGTCGGGTTGGATCGAGCATGAATCCAACCGGGCCCCCAGGACTAAAAGGCTAATAACTCACAGACCGGGCATCCGATAGACACGTCTTCTATTATATTGAAACTCCTATGATGTGGAAGACCTTTGAGACACTTCTTCGTGGGACTTAGTGGTAGTTGGAGTATCGACCAGTATCTTGTGGAGCGAATCCTCCCGGAGACGAGCGAGTATAGTGCGGGAACCCAATGGTTGGCTGAGACTTGACGACTGCTGACCGTTTCAACTCGGAGTGACTCGACAGGACCAGTGGGGAGTGCCTTGGTGACGCGGAAAACCCACGGTGGGGAGTGCCTTGGTAATGCGGCAGAGCCACGATACTCAATAGGAGGAGTACCTCAGCAGGCCACGAGGGGGAGCACCTTGGTGACGCGATAGAACCACGGGTGGGGAGCGCCTTGGTGATGTGGCAAACCCATAATACTCGACAAGAGAGGTACCTCAGCAGTCCAAGGTTAGTGGGAAGTGTCTCTATGTGACACGGTAGGCCCACTGTACTCTATAGAGGAGGAGTTCTCCAGTAGCCGAGGAGTTCGACGTTGTGACTGGGAATGTTACTTGATACTACCCATAGAATAAATCCTGGTGTGAGCTGAGTCATTACCTCTGTGTTTTCCTAATTATTGAGATGGATTATTTGATAACTTAGGTATATGTATGGGCATATACCTAAGTAAGGTTGTCTATTGATTTCGTACTTTTTGGTTTATCCTTGGTGGATTTTGTGAGACCTTGAGGGTCTCGGGGTCCCAACTGAGTATCGTTATACTCACTCCTGCATGGTCTATGCTTGCACCATGTTGTGTTGGATGCAGTTGATGGACAGTGCAGATTGAGGCTGAGAGTACCAGAACTGGACAGTGCCCGAAGGTGGACCATACGGCGTGTCGATACGCGGCGGAGATGGACAGACGTGGTGTGCTGAGGAGGCAATATGTACATACCCTTCCGCTACGATCCTTAGAGGATGACCCAGTAACCTACTTTCCCTTTTATTCAGTTGTATTGTATCACAGTTGTACTTGTACTTTCAAGTTGGGCTTGTATTCTGGCCCCTTTTACTTACTGCACCCAATCTATTTACAGTTCAGTTTACTTGTGTTCTTATCTTTCTGTGTGCTTGGTTACGTATGCTTACAGGTTTTAAAGGCAATGTCATCTCAGTTTTAGGGAATACGCCTTCGGTGCTAGTCGTCAGCCCCTGACCTATGAAAGGTGGGCTTGGGGTAGTCACGACACGGGCCCCGGGGGACGGGCGTGACATATTTTTTATAAATTCCTAATTATTTAAATAAATATATATTTATATTTAAATAATTATGAAATTATAATAAATATATTTATAATAAATATATTTATAATAAATATATTTATTATATTTATAATTATAATTATAAAAAAATATTTATTTATTTATAGTCACATATACATATATATTTAAATACATATGAAATTAACATAAATATATTAATTATATATATATTTTTTATAATTTCTTAATTATTCAAATAAATATATATATATTTAGCTGTGTTAGTCTCATGATTCCTTTGGTTGCTGCACTGTCCGCTCAGGTTATAGGTTTCATGTTGCGAGTGAAGAATGTCATCTTCTTCCTCTTTGAAAACATCTTTGGAATTTGAAGGCTCTATCGAAGGCCAAAATTTTCTGTTAGAAATTGTGTAGGGAAATCCTTCCCACATATACTCACTTTCCCGATAGACACCTCTATGATAACGTCTAGTGCCCTCTATGTGGGGTTATATCGGAAAAAGATTTTCATGCGAGGATGGCTCCGCATTCCCCCAGTTTTCTCCTCCCTCTCGCTCTTGGTTTCCTCACTCACGGTATTAGGTTTTCTTCCTAAATCCTTCTCCGCACATTGCTTCTTCCCCACACTCAGTCCTCCCTTCTCATGCTTCTTCCATGGATCCTCATTGGGTTCTTCCCGCAGGTCTCCTTTGTGGCTGGTCTGATCCTACTTTTCTCATCAGCCTTGCTTCTCGCTTTCACTTCGGAGAAGGCGTTCTGGTTTTTCCCTAGGTCATCGCAGCTATGCTCTGACCTCGAGCTCCACCGTTCCTCTCCAGGTTGGATCTGGAGTGATGGAATATCTATGGTTCTAGACAAGAGCCTCAGTGATATTCGATCTTATCAGTGTCTGATTCTTCTTCTCTTTCAGGTTTCAATCCCATCTCTCCCATATCTATCCAGGGTTTGACTGTTAGAATAACTCACGTGATTTATTTTAATATTATTATAATGGGATATTAAGGGATAAAATTGTCAATTTATGGAATTTTACAGTTAATTAAGTAACCACCCATATAAATGTTTTATCCCTATTTAAAGGGTCCTTTCCTTGCCAATTAAGTCTCAATATAATTCTGGTACGTTCCATCAACTTTTGCTGCGGAAGAGAAAATAGGAAGAGGATAGAATTCCTTTTAACTAGGATAAAATCAAGGAGATTCAAATCTAAAAGATCTCATGGATCAAGGTATGTTTTATCTTATTTTAAACTTTGTTTATCTATGTGATAAACACAGATTTTAAAGATCTTAAAATGAATGAAATTAATTTACAAGTGGTATCAGAGCAAGGTTAAGAAATCTATGTTTTTTCCATGTATAAATTTATTATGTGTTGTGTTAAAATAAGAATAAAAAATCTGGATTACATTCGACAAGTAACGTGTTGCGTTAAATCTGAATTCTTTTCTTCATATTTTAAATGGTCGTTAATATTAATAATAATAGTATGTGGTGGAATTTTTTTTTGAAACCTGAATATGGTGTGAAATTTATTATTATTATTATTAAATGAGAATATGTTGCCTCTCTCTTCAATCATGGAGTGTTTTGAAGTGTTGTTTCATTGTTTAATAATCGTTGTGCAATTATTATTATTATTTTAAATTATGAAATCCACTGTGCATTTGTTTTTCTCTTCCCAAATGTGAAGTGACTATTTTTTGGGAATCTCAATATGCTGCATCTTCTCCTTGATTTTAGATGTTGAATTATCCCTTTTAGTTATTTATTATCTTTGATAATAGAATGAAATTTATATTTAAAATTGTTTTAATGTTAAAAAAATGGATAAGGTTTCCTAACCTTACGAAATGGTTTTAAAGGTGATGTATTAGCATTTTTTATTATTATTTATTTATCAACTTTTTTTTTCATGGGTTTTTAAACCTTAACAAAATTGTTATATAAAAAAATGATTTGTCATAATTTGAAATAATTATTGGAGTTTTAAATTTTATGCCAAAACAAATTAAATAAAGAGTAAATAAAATTTGGATTTATGTTCATTAAAATTTATTTGTATTTATAACTATGTTATGATTATGATATTTTTTATTTGAAACATTATTGCATGAGATTTTTTAATCACCAAAGTGGTCAAATCATAAAGTTAAAATTGTTTAAAAAAATTATGTTAAAAATGATATATATTGATTGCTCATAAAGTTGATACTACTATGATATCTTATGAGTAATTAAAATTCATTATTATAAGATAATTATTAATTTCCCAAAGACAATTTTCATATTCTTATAATATATGAATATAATTGTTGGTATTATATATTATTCATTATGAGATTTATTTATATATCCAAAGATAATAAATAAATCTAATTGATGCATATATTATTTCCAAATAAAGTTATTTTTATTTGTATCAATTATGTTTGTGTATTAGTGTTTTACCCAAATGAGAACAATAATACACATTTATGTTAAATAATTGGTCTGAATCATTTTATTATTATTATTATTTCAAAGAATTAATTTTAAGCATGTATTTATTGCAGTTAGTTTTTCATCATCATTGCACTCATAGACATCATCTGTTTCGCTCTTTAATGGATTAAATTTATCTGATTGGAGTGAGTAAATCCAATTTCACCTTGGTGTATTGGATCTTGATTTAGCACTCTGAGTAGAGAAACCTGCCACTACAACGGATGACAGTAGCGATGATGATAAAGTATATTATACATTATGGGAAAGATCAAACAGATTATGTTTGATGTTCATGCGAATGAGCATAGAAAGTAACATCAAGTCGGGTCTCCCTAAAACTAAAAGTGCTAAAGAATTTATGAAATCTGCGGGAGACTGATCTCAAACTGCTGACAAATCTCTTGCTGAGACATTAATGAGTACATTGACCACCATAAAGTTTGATGGTTCTCGTACCATGCATCAGCATGTCATTGAAATGACAAATATTGCAGCAAGACTTAAGTCTTTAGTAATGGAAGTGGATGAAATATTCCTTGTATAGTTTTTCCTAAACTCATTACCGTCTGAGTATGGACAATTACAAATGAACTAAAACACCATGAAAGATAAATGGAATGTGCATGAATTTCATAGTATGTTAGTTCAAGAGGAAACATGTTTAAAGATTCAAGGAATCCACTCCATCAATTATGTGCATCATCAAGAAGGAAAGAAGCATGGAATAAAGAAGCATGGAAAAGGAAAGGGACCATTGAAGGTTAATGAGTCTTTTAGCAAGAACCAGAAGAACACAAATAAAGATAAATGCCATTTTTGTGGGAAAGTTGGACATTTCCAAAAGGATTTTCTGAAACCGAAGGTTTGGTTTGAAAAGAAAGGTAAGAAAAATGATTATACATGTTATGAGTCAAACTTAGCTGAAGTTCCATATAATACATGGTGGATTGATTCTGGTTGTATGACTCATGTTTCTAATACAATGCAGGGATTCCTTTCAACCCAAATCACATGCCCAATTGAGAAGTTTATCTTCATGGGGAATAGAGTGAAGGTTCCAGTTGAAGCTATTAGGACTTATCATTTAATCCTTGATAGTGGATATACTTTGGAATTATGTGAAACCTTTTATGTACCTAGTATATCTTGAAATTTGGTTTCTTTGTCAAAACTTGATGCTGTTGGATACTTTTTTAATTTTGGGAATGGATATTTTAGTTTGTTTAAGCATACACGCTTGATGGGATCTGGTTTATTGTGTGACATTTATATAAACTAAATATTGATAATATGTATGCTTAAACACTTATGACCTTTCATCATGATTCTGGTACCAAACGTGGTTTAGTAAATGAAAATTCTTCTTATTTATGGCATAAAATTTTAGGTCATATTTCCAAAGAAAGATTGGAGAGATTGATTATGTTTGAAATCCTTCCAAATTTGTATTTTACCGACCTAAAAATTTGTGTGGATTGTATTAAAGGAAAATAAACAAAACACACAAAGAAAGGCACCACAAGAAGTAATCAACTCCTTGATAACATACATACCAATATATGCGGACCGTTTGATGTCAATTCTTTTGGTAAAGAAAAATACTTCATCACCTTTATTGATTATTTTTCACGTTATGGATATGTTTATTTATTGAATGAGAAATCTCAAGCAATAAATGCCTTGGAAATTTATGTAAATGAAGTTGAGAGGAAATTAGACCAAAAAGTGAAGGTCATAAGGTCTGATAGGGGTGGTGAACATTATGGAAAATTTGATGAAAGTGGGCAAAACCCTGGTCCATTTGCAAAGTTTCTAGAAAGTCATGGCATATGTGCACAATACACTATGCCCGGTACACCACAATAAAATGGTGTAGCGGAAAGGCGTAATAGAACATTAATGGATATAGTTAGAAGTATGTTAAGTACTTCTTCTTTACCCTTATATTTGTGGATGTATGCTTTAAAAACTGTCGTGTATTTATTGAATATGGTTCTTAGTAAAGCAGTTCCAAAGACTCCTTTTGAACTTTGGACTGGTAGGAAACCTAGTTTAAGACACCTTAATGTATGGGGTTTTCAGGCAGAAATAAAAGCATATAATCCACAACAAAGAAAACTGGATGCAAGAACAATCAGTGGAAATTTCATTGGTTATCCAGAGAAATCAAAGGGGTGTAGATTTTACTATCCTAACCATAGTAAGAAAATTGTTGAAACTGGAAATGCAAGATTTATCGAGAATGGTGAATCTAGTGGGAGTGAAGTTCCAAAAAATGTGGAAATTAAAGAATTTAGAATTCGAGTTCCATTTTCTTGTATTCCAACTTCACATGTTGTTGTTCCTAAAATTATTGCATCAAAAAACAATAAAGTAGAACCACAACAGAATTTTTCCCAAATTCATAATGAAGAAATGGTCGAAGAACCACAAGAAATAGTGTTAAGAAGATCCCAAAGGGAAAGAAGGTTAGCTATTTCTGATGATTATGTGGTATATCTGCATGAATTAGAAAATGATATTGGCATTAATAATGATCCAGTTTCATATTCTCAATCCATCAAGTGTGATAATTCTGATAAATGGTTAGATTCCATGAAATGTGAGTTGAATTCCATGGAACAAAATAAAGTGTGGCACCTTATGGAATTGCATGATGGATGTAAGAGAGTTGGATGTAAATGGGTCTTCAAAACCAAATATGACTCTCTTGGTAACCATGAATGTTACCAGGACAAACTTGTTGCTAAAGGATTCACTCAAAATGATGGTGTAGATTATAAGGAAACCTTATCACCAGTTTCTAAGAAAGATTATTTCAGAATTATTATGGCATTGGTAGCTTAGTATGATTTAGAGTTACATAAAATGGATGTTAAAACAACCTTTATAAATGGAAACTTAGAGGAATATTTATAAATGGATCAACCAATGGGGTTTTCCATTGAAGTAAAGGAACACATAGTATGTAAATTAAAGAACTCAATATAAGGACTTAAATAAGAATCCCGACAATGGTATATTAGGTTTAATGATCCCATTGTAACTTTTGGATTTAAGGAAAACATCATTGATCGGTGTATATATCAGAAGATTAGAGGGAGTAAATTTATATTCATGATTCTATATGTTGATGATATATTGCTTGCTGCAAATGATCTTGGTCTATTATTTGAGACAAAGAAATTCCTCTCTAATAATTTTGTAATGACAGACTTTGGAGAAGCCAAGTATGTGATTGGAATAGAAATATTTTGTAATAGAACTCAAGGTATATTGGGATTATCTCAAAATTCATACATCATTAAGATTTTAGAGTGGTTTAGGAAGGAAAAATGTTCAGTATCACCAATTCCAATTCAGAAAGGAGATAAATTTAATCTCAATCAATGTCCTAAAAATGATTTGGAATGAAAACAGATCGATGAAATTCCTTATGCATCTATTGTTGGAAGCTTGATGTATGATCCAACATGTACTAGGCCAAATATTAGCTTTGCAGTCGGTATGTTAGGATGATACCAAAGTAATCTCAGACTCGATCATTGGAGAGCTGCAAAGAATGTTCTGCGATATTTGCATGGAACAAAGGATCACATGCTTACTTATAAAAGATCCAATGACTTTGAGGTGATTGGATACTCTGATTCAGACTTTTCTGGTTGTGTTGATACAGGAAAGTCCACTTTTGGTTATGTGTATCTTCTAGCCGAAGGATCAATATCATGGAAAAGTGAAAAACAATAAATTATAGCTGCTTCGACCATGGAAGCTGAATTTTTAGCATGCTTTGAAGCTACAATTCAGGGTACGTGGTTACTGAACTTTATTTCAGGACTTGGAATTGTCGACATTATCTCCAAGCCCTTGAAAATTTATTGTGACAATACTGTAGCAGTATTCTTTTCCAAGAATGACTGATATTCCAAATGTGCTAAACACACGGAATTAAAGTACTTTGCAGTTAAGGAGGAAGTTCAAAAACCTAAGGTTTCAATTGAACATATTAGCACAAATCTTATGATTGTCAACCCTTTGATGAAAGGGTTTCCACCCAAGACATTTATTTGACATGTTTAAAGTATGGGCATTATCATTGAGTAGGTTTCATTGTATGTATTGAATGTTATGATTATTACAGTTGACACTTGGACTTACAAATGTTTTGATCATGTTTCCTGTTTTTCAATAAGTATACATGATTGGATTGAATAATGATAACAGACACAGTTTATAATAAAGACGTTATTGTTGGACCAATTATATATATATATATATATATATATCCCATTTTAATTATGATATGGAAAATGCTCATAACGTAGCACATGGAAGGGAGTATATTAATAGAGAATATACGACTGCCACGACTAATGTGGGCATTATCCTTTATTATGATGAATGTTGTATACATAAAAGAATAGATATAAATGCACATAAATGACCGATTGAATATTAAATATCATAAAGAAATATCACATGAGTTAAGTGGGAGAAAGTTAGAATAACTCACGTGATTTATTTTAATATTATTATAATGGGATATTAAGGGACAAAACTGTCAATTGATGGACTTTGACAATTAATTAAGTAACCAACCATATAACTGCTTTATCCCTATTTAAAGGGTCCTTTCCTTTCCAATTAAGTCTCAATCTAATTTTGGTACGTTCCATCAATTTTTGCTGCGGAAGAGAAAAGAGGCAGAAGATAGATACCATTTTAACTGGGAGAAAATCAATGAGATTCAAATCTAAAAGATCTCATGGATCAAGGTATGTTTTATATTATTTTAAATTTTGTTTATCTATGTGATAAACACAGATTTTAAAGATCCTAAATTAAATGAAATTAATTTACATTGGCTCCTATTTCATTCGTTGTTTTTTGGATGCTGGCTTTTTATTATGTTGTTGGTCACTTGGTGGGGAGTCTCGAGGATGATCTCTACCGGACATCGTCCTGCTTGTTTCTTTGCTCTGGTTCCTGGACTCCACTTCCATTTCTGAGGCAGTTGTTCGAGGTGTTCTTCTAGGCGCTTTGGGATGTGGGTTCGGGCGGCCGATGGATTGCGTTGGTTTCGAATTTGTTGGCTCCGGGCGTTTTCGGTGATGGATTTATGGGTGCAACTCGTCGGCCAATGATGTTTATGTGTCGTTTGTGTTTTCTTGGTGGACGTTGGTGGCTGCGGTGTAGAGATCCTCGAGCAGCTCACTTGGTCCGGCCATTTTTTGACGGTATCGGTGGGCCTTGGTGGACGTTCGCCGTCACCGATGGTTTTGTGGTTCGAGCTGACGACAAGGTTTGCCACTATGTGTTGCCCGTGTTTCTCACCATCTGCGTTTATCTGAAGCCCATCCTTGACGGTGTGATGACTCTGTCACGGTGATGACATTGATGTCTATGTGTTGCAGTGATGGTGTTGGATCCTCTTATGTTGATGGTTTTCTGGGTTAATGCTGTGTTGTTTTGTGATTTGACGTTGTTAAAGCTCTTTGTCGGTGATGATGGACTTCGGTCAAGGCTTGTCGACGCTCAGGTCAGGGCTTCAGTGTGATTGGAACACGACTTAAGGTGGGTGCGAATTGATGGTTATGAGACGCGAGGTGACACTTCGATCAATGTAGAATGATGACGGATGGCACATGGTCTGGGGATTGGTTGGATGTTTTTTTGGAAATTTGAATTTGAATTTTTGTTGATGGCACTCTTTTTTGGATTATGCCTATGTGGATTGTGATGTTTGTTTTATCTAGTTGTAAATATGTTAAGGATCACACTTACCATTTAAAAGTGTTATTTGAAAATGCAAAAAATATGGATTGGATGATTTTCATGCCATTTTTTATTTCCCCTGGGTCACCGGGCTTTGGTGGGTGTGTGACACACATGATCTCATCCTTTGGAGAATTTGGGGGACATGAGGCCTATTGACATGGAGTGGTTTAGATCTTTGCACACTCATACTATCATGGGTTTGTGTATTCATGTTGATGGGGTTCGTCCCCCTACGCTTGTTTACTCCCGTTCAGTCAGATGGCTTTCGCCCCCCCCCCCTCTGGGAATTTTCAAACTTAATACTGACGCAACGATTCCTAGTGATGGATCTATTGACTTCATGGCAGTCCTCTCGAATCATGCATGCTCTATTATTGCGGCTCGTCATTTCACAGATATTGCATGTTGGTCACCCCCTGTGGTAGAGGACATGGCTATCTAGAAGGGTATGCAGTTCGTCTCATCTCTTGTCTGATTGTCAAGTTATTATCAACACTTTGGAGGAGGACAAAGGCGACCACCAAGCTTTTGGATCTATTATCGACATCATCTGATCATTGGTGCCTTTGTTTTCTTTGTGTTGCTTTTCCTTTGTTGGGGGAGAGGGAAATCATGTGGCTCATTTTATGGTTGGTTTTGGGAGTTGTCGAGGGTCTTGTTATTGGCTCTCGTATTTTCCCTCAGATTTATGTTCTTTGGCTTTGGCTGATATCTATGTTGAGGTTTGTCTTTTCAAAAAAAAAATTAAAATGAATAACAAAAACTGACTAAATTACAAGAATATTATGTTTGCGTGTGTGTTTCTATATTAATTAGGTATATGTGTATGTGAAATTTTAGCAACACAAGATTGATATATGTGAATTGCAATGGTATTAAAAACATATTAAATGATAATAAACAAATACAAATGAATATTAAAAATGATTAAAATTTTAAAAAAATATAAAACTAATAAGAAATAAAAATGAATACATTTAATATATATATATATATATAATTATAAAGAAATAAATAGTGTGTATCAATATTTATCCCCATATAAAATAATAATTTTAATAATATATATATATATTTTATTCTACAATTTTTATAAAATATGATATATATTAAATGTAATTGCATATTTATTTTTATATAAACCATATTTAATAAAATTTATAAAATTTATAACAATATATATATATAAATACATTAATATATGATCTTTAATGATATATATATATATTTTTGAATCATATCTTTTGTAAGGTTTAAAAAAAACATTGATAAATGATACATTTTGTCATCGCTAAAAAAACATTGATAAAATACACATTTATGAGTGTTTTTTAAGTGTTGATAAACGTACACTTTATCAGCCCCATTTTAACAGCAATAAACACCGCCTTTATCGGTTCCAGAAAAAAATGTGCATATAGAGGATATCCATTATCAGTGCTTAAAAGATGATCTGATAAATGTCGCTATTATCAATGCTTTTCTCTAGCATTGGGTAGACTCAAATCTATAGTAGTAAGCATTTGCGACATATCATTAATTAGGTCTAAGAATATTCTCAATAGTGGGGGTCAATGTGCATTATATATATTTTGATTATCAAGGGATTGGCGATTTTTCATTTAAGAAAGAGATAATTGAAAATCAAATTAAAATCCAAGGAACTATTTCAAACTAATATTCACTTACATAAATTTAAATAACAATCAATTGTAAAATAAATATTTACTGATAAAATTAAAATCCAGTCAAATATTTTTGACATATTCAAATCTGTTTGTGATACGTATTTTGATTTATGAAAACCGGGTTTGCTTTTTAAAAAATGAAAGTCATTTTATGTAAACCCTCGTTTAAATGATACCCGTTTCCAAAGCATAAGACCTCACCGAGGCTTCCCTCTCCATTCGAACGCAACATCGGTGTTCATGGAGATGGTTGCGGGTGAGCAGCGGAAACCCAGGCCAGAGATTCTGTCGGAGATTATTTTCCAAATCCTCCGTCGAACGTCCTTACAAGTACGGAACACATGCAGTGTTGTTTGCAGAGAATGGAGTATCATGATCCCAACCCTGTCGGGGGTTTTTTGTTCAGTATAATATTGATTTGCAAATAGGTCGTGGCATCATCTCTCCCACAGCCTCCCGTAACAATGAGGTTTTGTCGTTGACGTTTGGGCCTGATTCACGCCATATCCGTGTATTGGCATCATCGGATCTGGGGCTGCTATACTGTCTCAGCTATTCTTTTGACAACTTTCGTCTTTCTGTGAGTGATCTTGGGATATGCAAACCCACCACTAAACAATGGCGGTCCATCCCGTTACCCACCTTTCACATGTTTAAGTATGCCGATTTTGCTGCCTTGGTGATTACCGAGACGAGCCCATTGCAGTATAAAATCATACATGCCGACCCATCGAATAGTGAAGACGTGTCGTTCCATGTTTTCGATTCCAATAAATGGGAGTGGAGACATGCGGGGGAAATATCAATATCACCCGCGTTCATTCGATTTTCCGCAACAGTACCAGCGGTTTTGATCAGAGGGACCGTTCATTGGCTAATCCCTTGGCTATTCCCTGGGTTCGGCACACTGACCTTTGATGAGTACAGTGAGACCTCTCAAAAGAGGCAATTGCCGGGTGCCATGTTTCCAGACCGAAATTTACTGGCGTATAGTCAGATTGTTGAATATCAACGGATGCTGGGATTCGTTGGCACACAGATGATGAGGGAAGAAGGGAATGCAGTGGAGGAGGAACCAAAATTGTTGATAGAATTATGGGTAATGGAAGATTACGGTAACCATGATGGGTGGGGGGTATGGAATAAAAGCCATGCACATGCTGTAAATTTCACCTCATGCACCTCACAGGAGCCGCACGTACAATTGCATGGAACCACCCTCGCAACGGTGTTTCAAAGAAAAGTGATATTCTTTATCGATTTCACAACCGGTCACGCTATCCTCTGGAAGCCTCCAGCAAGATGGCTATATCCCACGGTCTGAAGATTTCGTCCGGATTGGGAGCCATGCCATCTTGCAACGCAAACCAATCGGCGTGGGAATAACATATACAATTTGATGGAAGATGGATAAGATGCGATCTCATTTTTACATTTCTTTCTTCACCCCCATCATCCATCCCATCTTGGTTTCTATATTTTATTTCCATCCCCCATGAATCGAATCACATGTCGGCTTTGTTGAGTTTTTTTTAATGCATTTTTTTTTAATTTTTTTTTTACAAAAAACCGTTAAGGGGGATTTTTTTTTTCAAAATACCCCTGAAAGACGGCATCGCGGATGGTGCCTTTCAATTTCGGGTGAAAGGCGGCACCCGTGGTGCCGCCTTTCCACTACCGGCGCGGATCGGTGACGTGGCAAAGGGGGCACCCGCGGTGCCGCCTTTCCCTCCGCGCCCTATAAAAGGGCAGTGCCCCTCTCCCCTTTTCCTCACTTCCAAAGCTCCATTTCCTCTCAATTTTTCTGTACTGTGGCGGAGTTTTCCAGTTTGAAATATTTCGAAAGCTTTTAGTGGTATGATGTTTAATTTAATGTTTTTTATTTTATAGAATTGTTTTTAGTTTATTTTGTAGAATTGTTTTCAGTTTAATATTTTTATAAATTTAATGTTTTTTATTTTGTTGAATTGTCTATAATAGTTTAGTTTTAATTTTTTTTTTCGTTTATTAGATTGTTTAATTAGTTATATGTATTTAGGAATTATTATTAAGTTGTTTAATTAGTTATATATATTTAATAATAGGATTGTTTTAATGAAATTTTGGTAGCATAAAGACTATGTTATCTAAGCAATCAAATCCTTGTCTGGATACAAACAAGTGAATGTGGGTCTGGCACAGATATACCTAGGGGTAAAACCCGAAAACACCAATTTGAGCTAGACTCGAACGAGAACTGGTGCACGACAACGGGCCTTGCTGCATTCTGGTTTGACACTCCCGAAGGATATGCTTAAGATATGCATATTTCTTTATAAACTACTAAAATATCTAAGTAAAGAAATGATAAATTGATAATTTAGTAATACTTATTATTAGTAATGATTAATTAACAAATTACATAGAGTTAAAATAATATAAATAACATAGAGTTAAAATAATATAAATAACATAGAGTTAATATAATATAAATAAGTAATATAAATAACATAGAGTTAAAAGTAATATAGATAACATAGAGTTAAAAGTAATATAAATAACATAAGTAATATAAATAACATAAGAGTTAAAAATATAAATAACATAAGAGTTAAAAATATAAATAACATAAGAGTTAAAAATATAAATAACATAAGAGTTAAAAATATAAATAACATAAGAGTTAAAAATATAAATAACATAAGAGTTAAAAATATAAATGAAAGCAAGTTTCGAGCTACTAGCTTTTCTTGCAGTGAATTGAATATAAAAATTTCAGAAATCCCGTGTGACAACGGGTTTTCTGAAATTTTGATATCCAATTCACTGCAAGAAAAGCTATTAGCTCGAAACTTGCTGTTATTTTTTTATGTATATGGTATTTATATTTTAACTCTACTATGTTATTCAAAAACTAATTAATAATTTAGTAAGTATCATAAGTAATATCCTAGTTTGAGATATAAGAGATTTTAAAATTTAAGTATCATAAAGATTGTATAGTTTAGAAGTAATAGTTATTATTTGAATGTGAGGTAAAATCCAACTTATTTTTACTAAGTAGTTTAATTACATCTTTAAAGTATTAAATCCAACTTATATTGGCAACCATCATTCTGAATTTCACTTACATTATCACAATCTTGATCAAAATCCTTTTTTTACGTAGAGCATAATGTTTGCCTGTGTGTACTGCTATGGGGAGGTTATTCAAACTGAGAAAGAAGCTTCTTACAGTACACAACCAATAACAATGGTTAATACAACTGATTGGGTAACCCTAAGTGACCTTCAAGATAGAATTCATGGCTCATTAAATCTTGGACCCGATCAAAAGATCAATTCAATGAGTTATAGACATTTGCAGTTCCCGTCAACATTGTGGCATCTAGCTTGTCCAATGGTTAATGATGCACAATGGATCCAAACAGTTGGTTTGTTTTCTCAACTATCGGATGGTACCATGATGGAGTTATATGTTGATGTTTCTACTGTACAACAACAACATCCAATTGTTCGAATACATAGACTTACAAGAGTCGTTGAAGATAGTTTGCCTCATGAAGTTGAGACTATTCCAAATGATGCAGAAGATGACAACCTTCTTGATCTCCCAGATATACATGTCAACCCGACATCATATGAGGAGTTTCGTAATAACGAAACAAATGATGATAGTAGTGCTGATGAGGAAGGAACAACTGAAGTTTCGAGGGATGAATTATTTGTACAACATGATCGACCTATAATAAATCATCCACCACTCTTCACATCTTGGTCAGAAGCAATGAAATGTGTTCCTGAATTTGAAGATAATGTTCTCACACCGACAACGGAGTTTCTCGGAGTTATACGAGATAGGTTTAGTGAGATAGACAAAACATTATATGTTGGAAGGAATTTTCCACGTAAAGATGCATTAAAAAGTACGTTAAAGAGATTTCACATTGAGAGGAACTGTAGCTATGCAGTTTACGAATCAGACCATAAAAAATATGCCATACGGTGTGAGAAGTATGAGGATTATTGTAGATTTCGATTGAGGGCGATTCCGGACATCGCATTTGGAGGTTGGAGAATCTCGAGGATTGAGGCGGCTCATACTTGCGTTCAGCCAAGCCTGACACAAGATCATACCTCATTGGATTTAGAATTTGTTTCATCCATTGTTGTTGAGATGATTAAGACTTTTCAAGATGTTCTGATAGCATTTGTGCAAGAGAGGATACAACAGACATTTGGTTATAAGATATCCTATAATAAGGCATGGAAGGTGAAATAGAAGGAAATTGTGAAGGTCTATGGTGATTAGGATGACTCATATCGGGGGTTGCCACAATTGCTAGCCATACTGAGGCATCATAACCAAGTTTTCTTCCATCTGGATACAAATGAACATGTGTCTCATGATAACTGACTTGATCCATCTCGTGTTCAATTTCATCGGTTGTTCTGGGCATTCCTTCCCTGTATCTCTGCCTTTCGTTTCTGCAAACAGTTTATTCAAATTGATGGAACATTTTTGTATGGAAAATACAAGGGTGTATTGTTGATTGAAGCAACCCAAGATGTAAACCGTTCACCTATTCCGATTGCATTTTCCATTGTAGAGAAAGAAAACTATGAATCATGGAGTTGGTTTTTGGCATGTATCAACACCCATTTTCCCAACATTCAGGGTGTTTGTCTGATATCTGATCGGCATCGGGCAATTAATGAGGCAATCAATGTGGATCCTGATACATGGAGTTACCCAAATGCACATCATCGGTTCTGCATTAGACACATTTCTAGCAACTTGCATAAAAAAATTCACAACAAACCGATGAAGAAGGAAATCACTAGACTTGGTACGCATTGTATTTGTTATTTTTTTGTATATCAACATAAAGATAAATTCAAAATATGTGATATATCATCTGTTCTGTGTAGCGTATGAGTCTGATCAACGATGGTTTGAAGAACGTTTCGAACAAATCCGTCAGGTTAATGAAGTAGTTTACGATTATATGATGCGAATTTCAAAAGAAAAATGGACATTGGCATATGATGGGGGGAAGAGGTATGGACACATGACCACCAACATTGTAGAGTGCATCAATGGTGTCTTCAAAGGGATTCTCAAGCTACCTATAACTGCCCTAGTTCAGGAGACATTATATCATTGTGTGAAGTACGTTGTTGATAGACAAAAACTAGCATCAACTGGAATAAATCAGGGGCTAACGTACGGAAGACATTTTCAACGAGAGATTGAAAAGAATATTGAAGACGCTTCTGGTAATCATGTTTGCCTATTTCAATGAGAAAACTATCGATTTGAAGTTCAAGAGAATACTAACTCCATCACAAATAGCATTGGTGAAAAATGATGGTATTATTAGAAACGAGGCAATGTCAATGTGGAAATTTTCAGGCCTTACGGTTTCCATGCTCACACGCCATCGCAGCATGTGCCTCTATTAACATATCGTGAGAAGCATATGTTGATCCAGTGTACTGGATGAACACCATTTCTAACTGTTATGCTGCACCATGGACACCTATTGGGGAGTTTCGTTATTTCCCAATGCTAGAAGGTCAACCGATAGTGGTACCTGATATGAATCGGTTGCGTTCTCGTGGGAGACCGAAGGCCACCAAGATGCGAAATGAGATGGAATGGCCTCAAGAACAAATACAGAGTTTGAGATGCACCATATTTCATCAAACTGGTCATAATCGGAAATGATTCCCTAACATTGTTGGGTCGAGTTCACACTCTAAGCCGTAATGATATATTGTCGTTATTGAGAGATTCTCATATTGTAAATTTTATGTTGTCATCTATTCCTTTTACTTCATTTTTCTAACCCTCAATACTGAAAATCATAACAGTAAACTCACAAACATCTTTTGTATATAGAATAACACCTCAAAAAGTGAACTCTATTACAATATCAAAATATGAGCCCTAGTACTACACCATCCACTTGTATACCCAAGGATCACATGTGATATATACATAAAATCATTTTCAAAGGGCATTATAACATTCCAAAATTACAAAAAACCATTTCTTGATATAAAAACATTCTTCAAAAAATAGTTCACACTTCATTTAACAATTCTTTAAAAACACCCTTTTATTTACCTAAATTAGCGGAAACCATATTTTTTCAAAAACCATTTTCAGAAAATAAATAAATAATGCCAATTATTTTATAAAAAAATTTATAAAACAAAGTGAATGGTTCATCCAACATAGATTAGAGACGAAACCACTTATAGGTTTTGAATGATCCATGATGTGAATCCCTGATAAAACTTCATTTGTTTATATGCAGATGACTGACACTGTACTACTGAGTCAATAGGCTACCCATTGTTCACTGGTTGTGATAGAGGGTGTTCCAAATAGATTGATCAGGGAGCGTCGAGCACATCATTTTCATCACACATAGCCTCCTCCTTCCATTATACCATACTTGCGTCGTGATGGCTTCTATGGTATTGCATTATCAGATTTTAAATTTATAGACCATCATCAGATAGCTACACTCATGGAGAGGTGGAGACCAGAGACACACACAATCCACCTGCCTGAGAGAGAGAATACCATCACTCTCCAGGATGTGACTGTGCTTCTTTGTCTTCCTATCCATGGGACACCCGTTATTGGATCCACTTGGGCAGCTTGGCCCGACCTTGCTCAGCGCTTGTTAGGAATTGATATTTTGTCCGATCGTAGTGCTACCGATGGAGTATTGATATCCATTCCTTGGCTGGAGTCACATATTCCACTTTTAGCTGATGATACTGACGATCAGACGGTGATGCGTTATGCACGTGCATATATTTGACGACTTATTGGAGGGACCATGTGTACGAATCATTCAGGGATGCATGTGCACATGATGTATCTACCCCTACTAGAGGATTTTGATCGGGCAGGGACGTACAGTTGGGGATCTGCCTGCTTGGCATACACATATAGAGCATTATGCATGATATCCAATAGGCGGCGCACAGGTCTCGGGGGATGCATCATCCTTATTCAGATGTGGGCATGGGAGCACATCCCCGCATTCTGCCTTGATCTTGCTGGTCCGCTGGTTGAGATGGCGGTGCTGCATGACGCTCCGTGTGGACGCTGGCATGATCACTCATTTCTACCAGTTTATGATGCTAGTACAAGTTATTGACTTTAATTTCTCATTATTTTTCACTATCGATGTTGTATTTTATTGGTGGTGTTAGCGAAACAATTTCAATGCAAATCTGAGACACGATTTGGATGTATATCGGCTCGAGTTGGACTTCCTCTTACCCCATCAGGTATGTATATACAGTCTATAACTGTCTAACAAATTTTATAATAACATCTTTTTTTTAGTTAACAGTTTTTCTAACAAAGGTAATATGTTATTTCAGATTTTATGGGTTCCATACGAGTCTATTATGGACCAGTTGCCTCCATAATGCACAGTTGGTCTTGATGATGTTACGGCTATAGTGACACTCATTCACTTTCATATCATTGAGTGGCACCAGCCTGGAAGAGTCATGCGCCAGTTTCTATTCACTCACCAGATTCCATTACCGCCGAGGTAGACAGATCAACTTCATGGGATGAAGCTGACAGGGAGGCAGGATGCCGACTGGCATCGAGTACATGCTATATTTCTTGACTTTTGGTACAGATGCGTAGTGTTTCATATCCAGGGAGTTCCTACGATGCAGTTCTCTCTTTCAGCGCAGCATGAGTATGAGCCATGGTATAGACTGAAGTCTATACTATATCTTACCCGAGCCGGCAGAGAGATGCATATGATTGTAAGTCAATTAAATTATATTACTATGTTTATTGAGTTATTTTCTAACTCATTTTTAATCTGTTTACAGCAGAGTCACACAGACAGACTTATTCATATTAGTGATGACACTGAGGATAGCGTCTTCAGCCGGGAAGCTATTCATGCTCAGACGTTGGAGGTGAGGTCATCTGTCCGTGCGTTTACCGAGACCCTCTTCGAGCGTCCGACATGAAGACAACATGTTCCTGTCGCATAGGAAGATCCTGCAGGAGCTGCTGGTGCTGAGGATCCATGACCACAGTGATGTAGACAGCGTCGTCCTGCACGTCAGGCCTCACCAGTTCCACAGGCAGAGGTCGGACCTCTAGTAGTCCAGTCTGAGCCGATGTAGGATGTGCCTCAGGCATCATGGGATCCATCATTTTTGACAGGATATCCTCAGTTTTCTCCATCGTGGGGTCTATATGAAGCGCATCCTTTGGGTCCAGAGTCATCGCAACCATGGGGTCCAGACCCATCAAAGATTTGGGGTATAGCACCAGCATATGATTTGTTCCCCACTGCGATGATGCCGAGTTCTTCTACCATCGAGGTGGGAGAAGGATCAGAAGGTCCATATGAGGTGGATTTTACATTTACTCCCACTGACACAGAGGTGCAGGATATGACAGCCGACGTTCTAGCGCCCGAGTACCAGCCCTCTCCAGGTCATCAGACTCCCTAGAGATCTCGCCGTGGATGTCTTATTATTAGACCACCATGTGGGATAGGATCTCCTCATCGTAGACATAGACATTGATTGTTTATGCTCATTTATATGTTTTTTGTCTATGGAAATGAAAAATTATTTTTTATGAAATGATTTGTGTTAGACCTCCATGTGGGACAAGATCTCCTCACCGTAGACATAGACATTGATTGTTTATGTTCATTTATATGTTTTATGTCTATGGAGATGAAAAATAATTTACAGGCTTTCAAAACCGACTACTTGAAACTTAGAAATGTTTCAAGTACGTGAATATGAAATACTATAAAATATAAACCATAAGACTAATATAAAAGAAACTTTAAACATTCGTTAAACATATAAACAAATCTTGAAAACACAAATCATTTCATAAAAATTGTTCATGAAAACTAATTTATAGGATTTCAAAACCTCATACTTGAAACTTAGAAATGTTTCAAGTACGTGACATTGAAATACTATAAAATATAAACCATAAGACCAATATAAATGAAACTTTAAACATTCGTTAATCATATAGGAGGCAACCCCGCATCAATAGGATGCGCGGTGTCGCTAATATCACATACATATATAATATTTGATGCATGAAAACATGTTATATCTCCCTTCATGGGAAAATGAAATCCATTCTTTCACCCGCCATGTCCATATCCGTATCAACATCCGGCCACATAAGGGTATGCTGAAAGATATGCCACATGAAATTCTCATATGGTCCCATTCCTTAAAATATCAACCCCTTCAACACCACCATTCATCCAACCATTATAATTTATTCTACAATTGTCACCCCATTTCCCCATGCGCAGTTGATCATATGAAAACACCAACGATTCCAAATAGCCCATCGAACTCTTCATCACCAAATCTTTATCCTTTATCATCTTCAAAAGGCCACTGTAGGACCTCCTTGATCTATCCATTCCAAACACTCACATACAAGAATACTATAAACATAAAAACCAACAAATTTTTAGGTTTTTATGTTTATAGTAAACTTGTATGTGAGTGTTTGGAATGGATAGATCAAGGAGTTACTACAGTGGCCTTTTGAAGATGATAAAGGATAAAGATTTGGTGATGAAGAGTTCGATGGAATATGTGGAATCGTTGGTGTTTTCATCTGATCAACTGGGTCTGGAGAAATGGGGTGACAATTGTAAAAGAAATTATAATGGTTGGATGCATGGTGGTGTTGAAGTGGTTGATATTTGTTGGAATGGGAACATATGAGAATTTCATGTGGCACATCTTTCAGCATACCCTTATGCGGCCGGATGTTGATATGGATATGGACATGGCGGGTGAAATAATGGATTTCATTGTCCCATGAAGGGAGATATAACATGTTTTCATGCATCAAATATTATAGATGTATGTGATACTAGCGACACCACACATCCTATTGATGTGGGGTTACCTCCTATATGATTAACGAATGTTTAATTTTTCGTTTATATTGGTATTATGGTTTATATTTTATATTATTTCAAAGTCATGTACTTGAAAAATTTCTAAGTTTCATGTAGGCAGTTTTGAAAGCTTATAAATTATTTTTCATGAAAAATTTTTATGAAATGATTTGTGTTTTCAACAATTGTTTATATATTTTTGACGAATGTTTAAAGTTTCATTTATATGGGTCTTATGGTTTATATTTTATAGTATTTCAAAGTAACGTACTTGAAACAATTCTATCATTCAAGTAGGCGGTTTTGAAAGCTTATAAATTTTTTCATGAAAAATTGTTATGAAATGATTTGGGTTTTCAACAATTTCTTATATGATTAACGAATGTTTAATGTTTCGTTTATATTGGTATTATGGTTTATATTTTCTAGTATTTCAAAGTCAGGTACTAGAAACATTTTTAAGTTTCAAGTAGGTGTTTTTGAAAGCCTATAAATTATTTTTCATGAACAATTTTTAGGAAATGATTTGTGTTTTCAACAATTGTTTATATGTTTAATGAATGTTTAAAGTTTCGTTTATATTGGTCTTTTGGTTTATTTTTTATAGTATTTCAAAGTAACATACTTGAAAAATTTCTAACTTTCAAGTAGGAGGTTTTGAAAGCTTATACTTTTTTTTTCATGAACAATTTTTATGAAATGATTTGGGTTTTCAACAATTGATTATATGATTAACATATTTTTAATGTTTCATTTATATTGGTCTTATGTTTTATATTTTATAGTATTTCAAAATCACGTAGTTAAAACAAAATTTTAAAAACTAATAACTTTTTTTAGGTGAAAGGCGGAATCCTCCTAAACATTTTATATGAATTATATATATAAATAAATTTATAAATCAAACAAAACATTAAAAAAAATTGGATTTTTTTTTGTTAGGGGAAAGGCGGCATCGCGGGTGCCGCCCTTCACCTGAAATTGAAAGCCGGAATCCGCAATGCCGCCATTCAAGGGCATTTTGAAAAAAAAAATCACCCTAATGGTTTTTTGTAATTTTTTTTAAAAATGCATAAAAGAAAACTCTGGCTTTGTTTAATGTCTAAAATTTAAATTTGTTTGTTAAATATTTCTTTCTTTTACGCTTGTTTATATTCAATGTTAACCTTTATTGGTTTATAGGATTGGGCTTTATTTGAATTCTTCAATACTTTCATTCCGGATTGTTGTTTATTCACCAATATCTTTTTCTTGTTCAATATTATAAATAATTTTTATTCAAATTTTTCTGTTGTATATATTTTATGTTTTCAAGTATTCAAATTTTTTTCTTATGTAGTGTGCAAATTTTATGTTTTATGTTCTCAAAACTGTACAATATACATTAATCTTGTGGTCCGTTTCATATGATAGAAAATTGTTATTCAATAAAACCAACCACAACATTATTATTAATTTTGCGAAAATGTAGATGATGACCTACATTTGTGTTGGAAAATCTAATTTTTTTTGTTCAACTATTATGGTTTTATTTTTTACTCCTGAAATGTTATTTTTTTGTTTAAACTCTTCAACTGAACTAAATAAACTTAAAATACCTCTAATTCTTTCATTACCACAAAAACAAGTTTTCTCCACGCCACCCTTTAACAACACTAAAAAAAGTATTGATAAATGGGGTACCTTTATCAGCGCTAGGAAAAAGCGCCGATAAAAGATGTTTTTAACAGTGCTAAATAAGTCGTTATTAAAAGTACATCTTTATGAGTGCTTTTTGTTAGCACTGATAAAGATACCCCTTTATTAGCGCTTTTTTTAGCGTTGTTAAAGGGACTCCTTTTATCAGTGTTTTTTTGTAGTTCTGATAAAAGAGGGTCTTTATCAGATCTGTTTTTATTAACATTGAGAAAAAGTATATTTAAAAAAAAATAATCATTAAAAATAATATATTAATATATAAATATATAAATATATAAATATATTTATATTGATATAAATATAATATATATTTTTTAATTATGTTTTATATAAGTATAAATTGACATTTACACATAATATATTAGATATTTAGTGAAATTGGATTATAAACTATTTTAAAAAATATTATCAATTAATAATTTTTTAATTATTATCATGTAATAATAATTTAATAACAATTTGAAGATACAAAAAATCAAAAAGTTAATAAAAGATCTAAAATAAGTTGAAAACGTAACTCAAACTTCAAACGATCTAAAACTTTTGATCTGATTGTCCGTTTGAGCTATACCACATATCAAATTAATGCCTATAATGATCTCTACGCACTGGTGACACGTGAGAACCCTCGATCACATTTTTGAGGCAAAAAAAGCCCCATATAGCCTTCACAACTGATTTTTTAGTCAGGATACCCAAATTTTTTGTCATTCAATGGAATTTCTGCCTCGTTTAAGAGAGTCGTTTTCCCTTTCTTATTGGGGATCAAATTTATTCCTATGAATCACATTCATATTGATATTATGGATTTGAAATTTTATCATTTTTCATAATGTACTGTTTTTTATAATCAAATATATAACAATATATTTATATATTTTATTATATATTCACATATAAAAATTTAATTCTATATTTACATATAAAATATATTTCTCAATATATAAGCCATATATAAATAAAAACATAAAATCCATTTTATTGAAAATACAAATATATGAATATTTATATACCTATATAATGTGTGTGTGTGTGTGTATTAGTGTGTGTATGTATTAAAAAAAATGATATATATCATCTATACACACACGCAATATATATTTTTATCAAAAGACACTTTTATGGAAAATGTGTGAAACCATCAAGTCCATCCAAGCCATCAAAAACTATTGCAAGGGACAAAATTATTAAAAACCAGCTTAAGCCTGTGGGACATAATTCCTTTAAATAATTTTTAAGCTAGAGATGTTATATTTTTTCTAGGGTCATCACTAATAATATCTTCAAATTGAGAGGCCAGCTTGTCCCATGCTTTCAAGAAATCCTCCACAACTATTTTCTTGTTGTTGAAGCCTCTAACTAAAATTAGGTGTTGTTTGTTAATCCCCTCACTTTTCTCCTTATTTGTATATATGTATTTATTTTTTCCTTTATTTATAAACACAAACAAAAAACGTATTTTATTAATGTTTTAAATCTAGTCTTATAAATATATATTAATATAAGAATAAATATACAAATAAATAAATATAACTATATATATATATATAGACATAAATACATATTATTATATGACTAAATATATATATCAATATGACTATATATATATTAATATATGAATAAATATAACTATATATAAATCTATGAATAAATATAACTAAATATATATATAAATAAATTGATATATCATTAAATGGAGAACAAAACAAGATGGACGAGTGGTAAAGGTGGAGGCATGCAAGGAAGAGGTCTCATGTTCAAATCCATGTGGAGGTAGAGGTGTGTAGGCAGGTGATGGAGGGGGGGGGGGCTAGCGCTGTTAAAGGTTGGGGGGGGGGTGCGTGCATAGCACTGTTAAAGAAGATGCAGGGGCGTGCATGGGAGAGACTTCCTAGCACACTTGAAAGAGGGGTCAAGCGCTGTTAAAAGGGCATGGGTCTCTTGTTATAGTTGGTGGCCTAGAACTAACTACTATGTACATTATTCATAAATAAATACCTTATCACATCTTGATAGCTCTTCTATGAGATAATGATCGTGATAATGTCCTAAGGATTGTTGTTGCACTAAAGGGTCATAGCGGATCCCTACTATGATGAGAACCTGGAAGTGCCAAGACACTATTCTTGTATATATGTTCTATAGACGGATGATTTAATTTTAGGGATACAACTAATACATTCCATTAGTGGTGAGAACTCATAAAACATTGAGGCACATTCTCACAATGTGCACCCTTAGAAATATCTAGGAGGATATTATGATAATGAACCCGCCAGTTGGAAATCCACATTACATAGTGTCATTGGATGTTCCTATCTACGTATGTGTGTATTAGTCCATTTAGAATCAGTATTTATGTCTTTGATACCAAATTTGTTATGTAGTAAACACATAGTCTTTAAAGAATTTTTTAATCTAACTGAGTGTGTGAATTCTTCACAAATGGGACACCACAATATACCTTTAATGAAATAGCCTAAAAAAGTTCCATAAGCAAGAATGTCATTGGTCATCTCGTACAACATGGACCTCAATGTGAATTATCCACTTCTATGAGCATCATAAAATGTAACACCTATAGCCCACATCGATTTCAGATCTATAATCGATGGAGCCAAATATACATCAATATCATTATTGGGTTGTTTATGTCCATATATAAGTATAGAAAACATAATTTATTTGTTCTTAATGTGTAACCATGGTGGTAAGTTATACTTTATTAACACTTGAATAAATTACATAAATATTAGGTTTGTGTGTGTGTGTGTATTTCTATATAAGATTTTATTAATTAGGTAAATGTATGTGTGAAATTAATGTTTAAATATGTATACAACACAAGTTACATATATGTTAAATAGAGAAATTACATTATTTAATATGTAATGTCTACTAATTAAATGAATAATAATAATATCGAATAAATTTAAAATATGATTAAGTGTTATAAATTATATAGACTATTAAAATACATATATGTTAATGATATTAAATATATGTTAATTATATAAATTTAAACCATATTAAAAACATTAAATGGTAATGTAGTAACATGTACTTACAAATATTAAAAATGTAAAAAATTAAGAAAATTTTAAACAAAAGAAAATTGAAGATGAATAAATCACAAAAATATTAAAAGATAATTATGATTATTAATGAATAAATGATATTAAAAATGGATATATTTGAAAAATATTAAAAATTAATTAATTGTATATATTAAATAAAAATATAAAAAAGAATAAAAATTACTGGTTAAAAACAAAATATTATATATATATATTTTTTAAAAATTTTCCCAGGGACAGAAAGGAGGTTGTCATTAAAATTATGGCCCAAGCTGTACCATTATATGTGATGTCCCTATTCAAGAAATAAAAATTCTTTATCCATAAACATCATTAAGACTTTTCTTATTTTTAGTGGGGTCGTGCTAATGGAAAAAATCATTTACATTGGCTCTCTTGGGAGAAGTTGGGGGCCCCTAAGGATTACAGTTGCATGAGATTTTGAGATTGTAATGTTTTTAACAATGACCATCTAGAGAAGAAAGGATGTCACCTTTTACTAAGCCCAGATAGCATGTGTGAAAGAGTTTTAAAAGCCAAACATTTCCCCCATGTTGGTTTTTATCTTCTAGCTCAGTTCCTTGGCCAAGTTATTTTTTGAGGAGTGTTTGGGGGTCAAAGTTTTTTTGGAACCACAAAATCTATTAGAGAATCTATAGAAGCGATTTGATTAATATTTAGCATGATCATTGGCTGCCCAGTTTGGATTATATGATTCCTACATCTTCTCCTACACCGGATCATGATCATGAAATTGTGAGAGAGCTCCTGATTGATGACCTTTCAGGCTGGGACCTTCAGAATCTCGACTAATATTTTTTAGTGCTTGATCATAAGACTATCCTGGCGGTTCCCATATTACATGATGCATGAAAATATAAGTTGTGATGGTCTCATGATTCCTCTGGCTTCTACACCATCCGATCAGGTTACAGGTTCTTCATTTTTAGTGAAGAAGGTACTTTTCTTCCTTTATGGAAACATCATTGGAATTTTAATGCTCCACTGAAGGCCAATATTTTCTATTGGAAATTGTGTAGGGGAATCATTCTGACATATGATTCTTTGACGAATAGGAACCTCTCAGATAACGGCCAGTTTTCGCTCTGTGGGGTTATGGAAGAAATATATTTTCTTTCCTTTTTTCTTTCCCTTGGGTCACTAGGATTTTGTTGGAATGTGAGACACGTGATCTCATACATTGTATAATACTTGGGGAAGTGATACTTATTATAGTGGAGTGGTTCATATATCTACATGTTCAGACTATCACATGTTTGTGTATTCATTCTTGGATTATATGGTTTTACTGAAATGAATTCATTTTAGAGCTTTATTAAATAGGATAGGTTTTGGTATGCTATGATGCACAATTGGGGATCTTAATGGGTTGATGTTGAGGGGTTTCATCCTCTTATGCTTGTTCACTCTCCTCCGATCAGATGGATTCCTCCCCCTCTAGTCGTTTTCAAACATAACATCAATACGGTGATTCTTGGTGATGGCTCTGTTGGCCTCGGGGCAGTCCTCCATGGTAATGAAGGCTCTATTATTATAGATCTTCATTCCTCAAATATTTCATGTTGGTCTACTCATGTAGAAGAGTCCATGGCTATTTGTAAGGGTATAGAGTTCATCTCATCTCTTGAATGGAAGGATATTGTGGTCAAATCTGATTTTCAAGTTATTATCAAGGCTTTGGAGGATGAAAAAGGAGGCCACCAAGATTTTGGATCTATTATCAACTTCCTCGGCACCTTGGTTTTCTTTGTGTTTCTTTTACTTTTTTGGGAGAGAGGGAAATCATGAAAATCATTTTATGGATGGTTATGGGAGTTATTGGGGGTCTTTCTGTTGGCTATCATCTTTTCCCTCAGATTTATGTTCTTTGGATTTGGTTTATATTTAGGTTGATGTTTGTGTTTTTTAAAAAAGCTAATATAAATATCGAAAAACTGAATAAATTACAAAAATATTATGTCTACGTGTGTGTTTCTATATTAATTAGGCATATGTGTATTTGAAATTTTTTTAACAGAATTTTGATATATATAAATTGAAACGGTATTAAAAACCTATTAAATGTTAATATATATATAGATGAATATTAAAAATGAATAAATTTTTTTTAAAAAATAAACCAATAATAATTAAAAATGAATACACATAGTATATATATATACCAATTAGAAAGAAATAAATTGTGTGTGTGTGTTAATATATATTTCCATATAAAATAATAATTTTAATAATATATATTTTTTATTCTACAATTTTTATAAAATATCTTATATATAAAGTGTAAATGAATATTTATTTTTATAAAATCCATATTTAATAAAATTTATTATATTTATTACAATATAAATATATTAATATATTAATATATGGTTTTTACTAATATATATATTTTTATGAAATATATATTTTATAAGGTTTAAAAAAGGTGTTGATAAATAATACTTTTTATCATCGCTAAAAAAACATTGATAAAATACCCATTTATGAGAGACTTTTTAAGCATTGATAAAGGTAAATTTTAGTTTCCCTATTTTAATGATGATAAATGCCACCATTATTGGTTCTATAAAAAAAGCATTTATAGAGGACATCCTTTATCACTGCTTAAAATATTCTCTGATAAATGTCACTATTATCAATGCTTTTTTCTAGTGTTGGGTACACCCAAATCTTCAGTAGTGAGAATTTATGACATATCATTAATTAGGTCACAAAAAGATTAGGTCTAAGCATAATATCAATAGTGGTGGTGAATATGAATTTTCTATATTTTGATTATAAAGGGATTGCCAATTTTTCATTTAAGGAAGAGATTATTGAAAAGCAAATTAAAATCCAAGAACTGTTTCAAACAAATATTCAGGTACATGAATTTAAATAAAAATCAGTTGTGAAATAAATATTTATTGATATAATTAAATTCCAGTCAAATATTTTTGATAATTTCAAATTTTTTGAGATATGTTTTTTAATTTTGGAAAATCAGGTATCCTTTTGAAAAAAGGAAAGTCATTTAATATGAACCCTCATTTAAATGATACCAATTTCCAAAGTATAAGACCCCACTGAGGCTTCCCTCTCTGTTTGGATGAGAATCGAAAACCCAGGCCAAAGATGCCGTCATATATTATTTAAAAAATCCTTAGTCGAACGTCCTTACAAGTACTAAACCCATGCTGTGATGTTTTAAGAGAATGGAGTATGATGATATGAACCCTATCGAGTGTTTTTCTTCAGTACAATATTTATTTCTGAATAGGTCATGGCTTGATCTCACTTACATCCTCCTGTAACAACGAGGGTTTAACATCACTACTGTAGATATGTCCTTTAAAATCACTAGAAAAGACCATTTATAGCTCTAAAAAAATTAATGTTAATCTCAGAAAAGATAAAGGGGGGTACCTTATATCAATGCTAAAAAAAGTGCTGATAAAGACCCCTTTTAACAGTGCAAAAAAAGCACTAATAAAAGGGGTCATTTATCAGTGCTAAAAAGAGCGCTGATAAAAGGATCTTTTATTAGCGCTTCTTTTTATCGCTATTAAAATACCACTTTTATCAGGGCTTTTTAAAAGTGCTGATAAATGTTTAATTTTTTTTAAAAAAATTAAATGTGCTGATAGAAGTTTAAAGAATTTAAAATAAATTTATAAAATTTCTAATGATTGGGGGGGGGGGGGTTAACAATGCTTTACCCCCTTCAAAAGCACTATAATGCACCCCAACCTGCTCCCACATGCTCCAGCCCCACCCCTAACCCTTTAACAGCGCTAACACTCCCCTTTAACAGCTATAACAACCCTTCACCACTGCACACGCCCCTGCCTCCATGAAGATTCGAACTCGAGACCTCCCACTATGCGCCTGGACCCGTTACCACTCCTCTATATTGCTTTTCTGTCCATTTAATGATATATCTATATATATAGTTATATTTATTCATATATTAATATATATTTATATTAACACACACAAACACACATATCTATATAAAAAATATATATTTAGTTATATTAATATATATATATATATTCGTATATTAATATATATATATATATTAATATATATACATGTATAGTTATATATATATAGATATTTTTATATCTATATATTTATTTGTATATTAATATATATTTATATCTATTTATTTATATATATTTAGTTATATTCTTTATCTGTATATTTATTTATATATTAATAACTATCAGTTTTTAATAGAGACATACAAATACATACACACACACAGAGACACACATTATATTGGTATATAAATATTCATATATTTTTATTTAAATAAAATGGATATTAGTATTTTATTTAAATAAAGCTTATATATTGAGAAGTATATTTTATATTAAAATATATATTTATATTAAAATATATATTTAGTTATATATATATATATATATTTATCTCGATATTAATATATATATACATGTATATTTATATTTATATGTTTATATATCTATATATTTGTTCGTATAATAATATATATTTATATATATTTGTTTATATATATTAAGTTCTATTTTTTTATTCGTATATTTAATCATATATTAATATATATTAGTTGTTAATATAAACACTCACAAATACACCCACACACACACGCACATTATATAGGTATATAAATATTCATATATTTGTATTTTAAATAAAATGGATATTATTTTTTTATTTAGATAAAGCTTATATATTGAGAAATATATTTTTGATTAACACATATATATTTAAATTAAAATATATATTTAGTTATATTAATATATATACATATATATTCCTATATTAATATATATATCAATATATATATATACACATGTATAGTTATATTTATATATTTATGTATTTATGTATTTATATATCTGTATATTTATTTGTATACTAATATATATTTAAATCTATCTATTTATATATTTTTAGTTATACTTTTTTATCTGTATATTTATTCGTATATTAACATATGTCAATTGTTAATACAGACACACACAAATACAAACAAACAAACACACTCACACTATATAGGTATATAAATATTCATATATTTTTATTTTAAATAAATGGATATTTGTTTTTTTGTTTAGATAAAGCTTATATATTGAGATATATAATTTATATGTAAATATGTTTAATTATTTATTTATAAAATTAATTTTTTTATGCGTGAATATATAAAAAATATGTATATATTGTTTTATATTTGATTATAAATAATAGTACGTTGTAAAAAATAGTAAAATTTTAAATCCATAATATCAATATGAATGTAATCCCTCATAATAAATTTATTCCCCACTGAAAAAGAGAAAAAATCCCATGAAATGATGTTGAAATTCCATCAAATATTAAAAAATTTCGGTATCCCGACTAAAAAGTCAGTTTTGGAGGCCTTCTGGGCCTTTTTAACTCGAAAAATCTGACATAATGTTCCGTTGTGTTTCCATCACATATCACTCATCATAGGCTTCAATTTGATATGTTGTAGAGCTCAAACAGACACCCAGATCAAAAGCTATGGCCGTTTGAAGTTTGAGTTATGTTTTTAACTTATTTTAGATATTTTATTAATTTTTTAATTTTTTGGGTCTTCAAATTGTTATTAAATGACTATTAATCAATGATAATTAGCAAATTATTAATTAATAATATATTTTTTAAATATTTTATAAGTCATTTTCACTACATATCTTATATATTAAGTGTAAATGTCTATTTATACTTATCTGAAACACATTAAAAATATATATTATATTTATATCAATATAAATATATTTATATTTTTTAATTAAACACACACATATATATATATATTCCCTTTATCAGTGCTAGTAAAAAAAGTACTGATAAAGACAAACCTTTATCAACACTACTAAAAAAGCGTTGATAATGGGGTACTTTTAACAGTGCTTTTTTAGCACTGTTAAAAACACCCCTTTATCAAAGATTTTTTAGGACTGATAATGGTACCCCTTTATCAACATTTTCTATTTACCACTAATAAAACAATGTACTTATTTTTCTGCATTTTGTTGAAGTTCATTGAAGTTTGTGCCCGATTCACGCCATATCTGTGTATTGGCATCATCAGATCTAGGGATGCTATACTGGCTTAAGTATTATTTTGAAAACTTTCATCATTCTGTGAGCGATCTTAGGATATGAAAACCCACCACTAAACAATTGAAGTCTATCCCATTACCCATCTTTGACATGTTTATGTATGCTGATTATTTACCTTGCTGATTACTAAGATGATCCCATTGCAGTATAAAATTATACATGCCGTGAAACCCCATATGGAAGACATGTCATTCCATGTTTTAGATTATATTAAATGGGAGTGAAGAAATGTGGGGGAAATATCAATATCATCCACCTTCATTTGATTTTGTGCAACTGTACCAGAGGTTTTGATGAGAGGGACCGTTCATTGGCTAATCCCTTGGCTATTCCCTGGGTTCGACATCCTGACCTTTGATGGGTACAATGAGACCTCTTAAATGAGGCTCTTGCCAGGTGCCATGTTTCAAGACCGGAAATTATTGGTGTATAAGTAGATTGTGGAATATCAACGGATGTTGGGATTCATTAGCACACAGATGATGAATCCTATAGGTGGGGAAGAAGGGAATGTAGTGGAGGAGGAATCAAAATTGTTGATAAAATTATGGGTAATGAAAAATTATGGTCACCCTGATGGGTGGGGGGTATGGAATAAAAGGCATGGACATGCTGTAAATTTCTCCTCATGCACCTCATAGAAGTTTCCCGTACCATTGCATGGAAACACCCTCACAATATTGTTTCAAATACATGTGACAATGTTTATCTCTTTCACAATGGTTCACACAGTCCTCTAGAAGCCTCCAGCTAGATGGACATATAGCACAGTCATGAGATTTCGTTCGAATTGGGAGTCATGCCATCTTGTAATGAAAACCATTCTATCACGACCCGTCCCCTAGGGCCTGTGCCGTGACTACCCCAAGCCTGCATTCCATAGGCTAGGGGCTGGCGACTAGCACCGAAGGCGTATTACCTAAAACTGGTAAGGCATTGCCTTCATAAATAGTAGACACACGCAACCAACCACACAACAAGATATGAACACAAGTCAACTGTATAACAAAAGAGTGAGTACAGTAAGAAAAAAGGGTCCAGAATACAAGCCCAACCGGAAAGTACAAGAAACTGAAAGTACAAGTAAACTAAAATTGCTCCCGTGATCACCCGCCAAGGATCCTACCTGAAGGGTAGGTATAGCTCTCGAACGATTGTCTCTACAGTATTCCTCGTCTAAGGTCCACCTCTGAGTTACATCTAGTCCTGGTACTCTCGTCCTCAGTCAGCACTGTCCGTCATCTACACCAAACACAATGAATTGTGGGCATAGCCCGTGCAGGGGTGAGTATAACGATACCCAGTAGGGACCCCGATACCCTCAAGGTCCCAAGAAATCCACAAAGGATAAACCACAGGGCATTAAATCAACTAAAAAACTTACTTAGGTATATGCCCATACATATACCTAAGTTATCAAGTATACCCATCTCAATAATGAGGAAACATAGAGTCAAACTCAAAATCCCAAAGCTCAACTGTTCCATAATGGAAGGAACGCCACGATGGTAAGTACCACACAGGCACGCCACACAAAATAATACCACAGAGGTAATGACTCATCTCACACTAGGTATTTCTTAGGTATAGTAGTAGAGATGATTTGATGTAACTACTGAATCATATTACTCTATTAAGAGGCAGACCCGCGAAGGATCTCTAATCATCATCAGACCCACGGAGGATCGTAGAACATTATCAGTACATCGTCATACCCACATAGGATCTCTAGGTGCTGACCCACACAGGATCGTTTGGTGATGACCCACATAGGATCGCTCGGTGCTGACCCACACAAGATCTCTCGGTGTTGACCCACACAGGATTGCTCGGTGCTGACCCACACATGATCGCTCGGTGATGACCCACATAGGATCTCTAGGTGCTGACCCACACATGATTTCTCGGTGTTGACCTACAAAGGATCTCTAGGTGCTGACCCACACAATATCGCTTGGTGTTGACCCACAAATGATTCTAGAGTAGCCCCACATGGAATCCTAGAGCGGTTCCATGTGGGACCCTCAATCACACACCCACAGAGGATCTCTTTCTCAAGTCACAGCCAGCTACAGGGTTCCCGCACTAAGCTTTCTCATCTCTAGGAGAGTCTGATCCATAAGATGCTGGTCAATATTACAACTCCACTAAGTCCCATAAAGAAGTATCTCAAAGGACTGCCACATCATAGGGGTATCAATTCAACAGTCGGTATGAAAATCAGATGCCCGGTCTGTAAGTTATTAGAATTTTAGTCCCAAGAACCCGGTTGGATTCGTGCTCGATCCAACTCGATCGTTTCCATACTTTATCTAAATCTCAAGCGAGGTATACTAAATGGATCGTCTCACTCCATGGTTTGTAGTGCTGTTTACGGATTGTCAAATGGATTCCAGGTTCCAAAGTTATGATCGATAGTACGAAAAGCTTGTAGTTGGTCTGGGTCTGGTCTAACCCGGCCCGACCCGGCCTCAGCCGGCCCGACCCGGCCTAGGCCGACCCGACCTGGCCCGTGCTGGGTCTGGCCCAACACACGCTAGGTGGTGTGTGGACCGTAGAGTGGCGCGAGGCCATGAGGGAGCACGAAGACCGTGTGGGCAGCGCGGACACCGCATGGGCAGCGCGGAGGCCATGAGGCCATAGGGGCTGCGAGGCCACAGGACGACGAGGCCATGGGGGACCTAGAGGAATGCGGGGCGGCGAAGCCATAGGGTCCACGACGGGCCGCATAGTTACGGGGCTGCGGGGGCCGCTGTGCGGTGATGCCACGAGGACCGTGGGGCGGCGGTGGCCGCGGGTGGCATGAGGCCACGGGGCAGAGGAGGCCACAGACATCACGAGGACGCTGGGCGGTGGAGGCCATGGTAGGCATGGTGTCGTGGGGCGGTGGAGGCCGTGTATGGAAGATGGCGTGGGTGGTGGAGGCCGTCGGTGGTGTGGTGGCCGCATGGTGGTGTCGTTGCGTAGTCACCTTTTTCGTGGCTGGTGGTGGTGCCGGCTGACATTCTCATGCCCCACTGTTGTTGGTTTCCATCCTCTTCTATAACAAAGAACACAAAAATTAAACACAAGATTTTCGGAGAGGTCAGACCTTGTTTTCTTGGCCCTCACTCTCCGCGTTAGAGTGGTAGCAGGCGGCTACAATCTCTTCTTGATTTTATGATGAATTATAAAGAACGAGTAAGGGAATAATTTCAAACAACCACCCTACAACCTCCGTCAATCACTATTCGCAAACCTACAAAAGAAAACATCCGCAGATCAACTAGTTAGAGAGAGTTGATCCACATTCTTTTTTTAGAATGGAAGAGCATGGGAAATATTAATCACATATAATTAAACCCCTACCTCGAAGGTTTTTTGTTGTGTTGCGAGAGAGAAGTCAAAGATTTCGACGTTCGTCATGCTCACCACATGCCTCTAATCCCGAGATCTTTTGTCGAATAAACTCTCTTTTATGGATTTGGTTCTTCATTTCTGAAGATTCCCACCATTGGAGGATGTCACGAGGAAGGATTCTAAGATGTTGGAGAATGTCGGTGTTCTTCGTTTAGAGAATCATTATTCGTTTGAGAAGAAGAGTTCCTCCAATGTTCTTACACCAATTTCCCTATGCCAACACTTCCCTTGAATTCCACAATAAAAGAATATCCAACCAAATAAAAAATGTTTATCTATTTAATTTTTTGGCACAATTGAAGTTTTCTTAATTGATTAAAGGATGGTGGCACAATTTAATGGGTTGCGTTGGCATAATTAAAGTAGAGGACACCAAAGGTCACCTCCCTCATTAAAGAGGGAGTTCAAGAGGTTTCTTCTATTAAGATGGTTTGGATGGTCCCACCTTTAGGAATTCAAATTGGGGGTTTAGGCTCGGGTGGTCCCCACCACCATAACCCATGTTGTGGGATTTCAACAAATAAAAATGTTAAATTTTTTTATTTTATTTTATTATTTCACGAAAAACACAAAAACTAACTTTCACCCTCGACCAACTGCCTTCGAGGTTAAAGTCTCCTTTAGCGAATACTAACGCTGCGAGTTCAACAGTTTCCTTTGATTTCAATTCTGAGCACTGGTTCAAAAGATACAAAAACCTGCTCGCATGTTTACTGAACGTACCCAAAAAAATGTCCAGAAATTCATTCCGGGCACTCCGGGCCTCAGAATCACGCACCGTCAATTTTCACAGACTCATAAAAATCCCATTTAACTAAAAACAATTTACATGGAAATTTCTGGGTCTTTACATTCTCCCCATCTCAAGGATTTTCATCCTCGAAAGCCACATCAAAAAACCAGGAAAACAAGTCGGGGTACTGAGCACAAATCTGAACCTCCCGCTCCCATGCGCTCTCCTAGAGGTTCCAATGCTGCCAGTGAACGCACACCAGAGGTATCAACCGCCAATGAATGAGTCGATCCTGTCAATCCTCAATCTCTACTGGAACCTCCATAAAAGTTTCCCCATCATCGATGTCTAGCTTGTCGTGGTCAATGATGTGAGAAGGGTCATGCACGTCTCTCCTCAACTGGGATACATGGAAGACGTCGTGCACCCAGTGCGACTGAGGTGGAAGAGCTAGGTGGTTAGCCACCTTGACAACTCTACTGAGGACCTGGAAGGGTCCAATGAACCTCAGAGATAACTTTACTCCTCGACCAAATCTTCGCAAACCTCGTCGAGGTGAGACCCATAGAAAGACATGGTCTCCATCCTTGAACTCTAGAGGCCTCCATCTCCTGTCAGCATAAGAATTATGCCTACTCTGTGTAGTCTTAATCCGCTCCTGGATGATCTGAACCTTCTATATGGTAGCCCATAACATCTATGGTCCCACTAGTGCTAACTCCTCTGGGTCAGTCCAGCACAAAGGTGATCTGCAAGGTCACCCGTAAAATGTCTCAAAAGGTGCCTCCAAATGGTGGAGTGACAACTACTGTTGTATGAAAACTCCACCAAAGGAAATTGATCCTCCCAACTGTGACCAAAGATGAGGATGAAAGCATGCAACATGTCCTTGAGGGTCTGAATGGTCTATACAGTCTGGTCATCCATCTACGGATGGATGACAGTGCTCAAACGAAGCTATGTCTCGAAATCCTCCTACAAACCCTCATATAGTCAAGAAGTAAAACATGGATCATGATCAGAGACAATCATTAAGGGTACTCCATGTAACTGCACAATCTCCTACACATAGAGGCATCCAAATCTGTCTACTGAACCCCACTCTCTGACCGGTAAGAAGTGGGCCGACTTGGTGAGCCGGTCGACAATCACCCAAATTGAGTCATGACCCCTGAATTTACGTGGAAGTCCTATCACGAAGTCCATGGATATCCAATCCCACTTCCACTCTGGGACTTCTAAAGGCTGAACCAAGCCTGATGGTACCTGATGCTCTGCCTTTAGTTGCTGAAAAGTGAGGCACCATGAGACAAACTCTGAAACTACTTTCTTCATTCCCGGACACCAGTACGGTCGTCAGAGATCCTAGTACATCTTCTCCACTCCTGGATGTACCTCTATATGGGATATGTGGAAATCTCTAAACCCTTCCTCCCGTAGTGACACTGGTACCATGGTACATCCTCTAAAAAGGATGACGTGCTCCCCACCTTTAGAAAATCCATTAGGTGCATGTCCTGTGGATATCTGTGCATGTCGAGTCTCGCAGTTAGTGTCCCCGCACTGTGCCTCCCTGACTCACTGAAGAAGTGGGGCAGTGAATGTAAGATACTGAAAGAAAGATGCTCCATAACATTCCACAAAGGATATCTTAAAAGCGGCCAACTGCTCGGTCGCCTCACCTTGCAGATATATACCAAATCTCTAGCTGAGGGAATCTACTACAACATTCCCCTTCCCAAGAGTATAGACTATATCAAAGTCATAGTCTTGGAGGAACTCAAGGCAACGTCATTGTCTCAGGTTCAACTCCTTCTAAGAGAATATATACCTGAGACTCTTTTGATTAGAGTACATTGTAAAATTCTCACCCATCAAGTAATGTCACCAAATATTCAAGGCAAAGACCAATGCTGCTAACTCCATGTCATGGGTAGAATAATTATACTCATGCTATTTCTGATGTTGAGAACCATATGTGATCCCTGCTCGCTCCAGCCTCAGGACACATCCGAGTCCGTTCACTGATGCGTCGCAGTAAACTATATACCCTACACCCTCCTCTAAAAGCCTCAAGATGGGGGCACTAGTTAGCCTCTACCTCAGCTCCTGAAAACTCTGCTGGCATCTCTCTGACCAAACGAAGGGTTTCCACTTATTTCTCAACATTGATAAAGGTGCTGTAACTCTGGATAAATATGGCACAAACCTCCGATAGTATCCATCCAAACCCATGAAACTCCATACCTCTGTCACACTCCTGGGTAGCTCCCAAGAAAGTACCACCTCAATCTTCACTGGATCTACTACAACTCCAGCCTCTGAGATGACGTGTCCCAGAAAGTGAACCTATCGGATCTAGAACTAGCACTTAGAGAGCTTACAACAAAGTTGATGCTCTCGAAGTGTGTCCAGTACTACCCACAAATGATAGGCATGATCCTCCTCAGTAGCCAAGTAGATCAGAATGTTGTCGTTGAAGACTACTACAAAGTGATCAAGGTATGGCTGGAAGATCCTGTTCATGAGTCCCATGAACACTTCTAGATCATTTTTTACAACGAATGGCATAACCAAGAACTTGTAATGGCCATAATAACATTTGAAAGTCATCTTCTGCACATCCTCATCTCACAATCTGAGCTGGTGATAGCCTGATCTGAGGTCTATCTTCGAGAACCACCGTGGTCCCTTTAGCTGATCAAAGTTGTTGTCAATCCTCAGAAGTGGGTACTTGTTCTTCATAGTCACCCGGTTTAGGTGCCGATAGTCAACAAAAAGTTTCAAGATCCCATCAGCCTTCTTGGTGAACAAAATTGGTGCTACCCAAGGAGAAACATTTGGCCAAATGAATCCTTTCTCCTATAATTCCTCCAGCTATACCTGCAGCACACGAAGCTCCATAGGAGCCATCCGATATGTTGGTGTTGATATCGGTGTCATCCTGGGGTACAAGTCAATGTAAAAGTCCACCTCTCTGCGAGGAGGTAGACCTAAAACATCATCAGGGAAGACATCTATGTACTGGTCCACCACTATAGGATTTCTTGGACTCCCCACATCAACCACTTCTGAGGGTAAGGCTAGCCAACTGATGAGTGATTGGCTGCACTCTCCTCTGGGTAAGTCCATCCTGTGCTGCAAAGGCTCCCTTTTCACTAGTGAAGGTAAAACTAGTCCCATCCATGCGGATGCACCACACATTGAACCTAATACAATCAATCTAATCATGGAATGTAGACAACCAGTCCATACCCAGGATGACGTCTTAAGGCCTCAACGCTGCTACTAGGAGATCCCAGCTGAAGATATCACCTCCTAGAGTAATCTCACACTGCTAGAACCAGTGCATAATCATCGAATCCAATACCATAGGAGTCTCTAGTAGTAAGGATCGAGCCAACAGCTCCGTTGGAATCTCCGAGCTTCGAACAAGGGCAGTGGCAATAAAATAATGACTATCATCTATGTCAATAAGTACTGCAGCTAAGGTGGAGTAGACATAGATCATACCTCGTATCATCTCAGGAGTGCCATGGTTTTAGGCCTCAGCTTCTTGGAGATAATCTCACCCCTTTCCACCTACTCCCTATGGTCGGGGTGGACCTCCTAGTGGTGGTGGTGGTAACATCTCGAATCGTCGCCCACTGCCAGCTGCATGACCAGCTCCTCTACCACGTCCGCCTACTCCCTATGGACCTCCTTGGATGAACCTCTATCTCTGCCTGGGCGGTCCCTCGACTGTCTGATGATCATTCATACAATGGGTTAGATAGTCACGAGCCATGTGACCCTACCCATCGCATGCGTAACACTGTACGCTCTAGGAATGACTGGCTCTACCTTGGGTGCCCCTCACAAATGACCCTGAATCATGTGGTCATCCAACTGTAGGTCATGTCCTCTTAGAACTCTGTGACATCTGTCTACTACCAGCTATGGAAGACTCTGCTACGTGACATCCGGTGGTGGGTCTCACTGCTGGTGACTGCTCAGCAAGGAAACTATCTACTAAGAGGTCTCTCTCTAACACCCCCGCCTGCGTCGGGATTCTAAGAGAAATCATCGAAGCCTTGATATCATGCTTGAGTCCCTGCTCGAAGGTCTAGGCCCTAAAAAATAGGTCCCACACCATATCAGTGGAGTAGTGTGATAGGTCAATGAACCTCACTAATTACTGAGCCACAGTCATGCTGCCCTGCTACAGATGAAGTAGCTCTTGAATTCACACTACACGAAGAGTCGCTGAAACATAATCTGCCTGAAATAGGCTCTCGAAGTCTTACCAGGGAAGCGTCACCTCATCATGAGCCTGGAGCATTAAGCTCCACCATCTACTTACTACTTCCTGTAGAAGACTGGTGGCAAGGATCACCATGAGATCAGATGGTGTCCTTACTAGTCGGAAGACTCTCACCACGGCCTCCATCCAATCCTCATCCAACAGTGAGTCTATCTCACCCCTGAACCTAGGTGGCCTCTGGCGCTGGAAATTGTGAAATGCACTCAAGCGGCCTGCACCCTCTGCTGCTGGAGCTGGTGGCATCGGTGGGCCAATGGGTAATGGTACCGCTGGTGCCTCCACTGGTGCCTCTACTAGAAAAGGGACATGCACCGATGCCTCATCGCTCGGTGGACTATCAGTGCATACTATATCAGTAAACCTAGCTTGCTGTCTGTGTGGAGGCATCCTGAAAAGAAACAGGTGATCCACGGTCAAAAATTATACCTGGTGAGCTAACTCAAATAGATCACAAAGAAAAATCTTCAAAACAGACATGCAATCAGTGTTTTCGTGCACTGAGTTAGAAATCAAAAGTCAGGGTCCTGGTGCATGATATGTCGACCGCTGCACCAACACTGGATTCCCTAAACTGATAACCACAATGAATACACTTAACACCATTGCTGTTAAAAATAAAGATCAGAGTCTTATATTGTATGGTAGAACCGACTCCTTTGATACCAATTTGTCACGACCCGTCCCCCAGGGCCCGTGCCATGACTACCCCAAGCCTGCCTTCCATAGGCTAGGGGCTGGCGACTAGAACCGAAGGCATATTCCCTAAAACTGGGAAGGAATTGAATTTATAACATGTAGACACACACAACCATGCACACAACAAGATATGAACACAAGTCAACTGTATAGAAAAAGAGTGAGTACAATAAGCAAAAAGGGGCCAGAATACCAACCCAACTGGAAAGTACAAGAAACTAAAAGTACAAGTAAACTAGAACAGCTCCTGTGATCACCCATAAAGGATCCTACCTAAAGGGTAGGTACAAATCTCAAAAGGTCATCTTTATGGTACACCTCGTCTAAGGTCTACCTCCGACCTACCTCAAGTCCTATTACTCTCATCCTCAATCTGCGTTGTCCGTCATCTGCACCAAACACAATGAAGTGTGGGCATAGCCCGTGCATGGGTGAGTATAACGATACTCAGTAGGGACCCTGAGACCCTCAAGGTCTCAAAAAAATACACAAAGGATAAACCAAAAGGCATGAAATCAACTCAAAACCCTACTTAGGTATATTCCCATACATATACCTATGTTATCAAGTATACCCATTTCAATCATGAGGAAAAACAGAGTCCAACTCAAAAGTACAAAACTCAACTATTCCAAAAAGGAAGTAACACCACGAAGGTAAGTACCACACAGGTATGCCACACATAAGAATACCCCAAAGGTAACGAATCGGGTCACACCAGGTATTTCTTAGGTATAGTAGTAGAGATGATTAGATGTAACTACTGAATCATCTTACTCTGTTAAGAGGAAGACCCATGAAGGATCCCTAATCGTCATCATACCCACAGAGGATCGTAGTACCTCGTTAGTACGTCGCCAGACCCATATAGGATCTCTAGGTGCCGACCCACACAGGATCGCTCTGTGCTGACCCACACAGGATCGCTCAGTGCTGACCCACACATGATTTCTCGGTGCTGAACCACACAGGATCGCTCGGTGCTGACCCACACGGGATCTCTCCATGCTGACCCACACAGGATCGCTCGGTGCTGACCCACACAGGATCACTCGGTGCTGACCCACATAGGATGGCTCAATGTTTACCTACACAGGATCGCTTGGTGCTTACCCACACAGGAGTGCTCGGTGTTGACCCACACAAGATCCTAGAGTAGTCCTGCATAGAATCCTAGAGCAGTTCCATGTGGGACCCTCAATCAAAGTCCCACGAAGGATCTCTTTCTTAAGTCATGACCAGCTACAGGGTTCCCGCACTAAGCTTGATCATCTCCAGAAGATTCCACTCCTCAAGACACTGTTAGATACTCCAACTACCAAAAAGTCCCATGAAGAAGTATCTCAAAGGACCGCCACGTCATAGGGGTCTCAACGCAATAGACGGTACATCAATCGGACGCCCGTTCTGTTAGTTATTAGCCTTTTAGTCCCGAGGGCCCGATTGGATTCATGCTCCATCCAACCCGAAAATGTCCCAAATTTATCTAAATCTCAAGTGGGGTATACTAAAGGGACCATCTCACTCCATGTTTTACAGCTCCATTGATGGTTTGTCAAATGGGTGCCTGATACCAAAGTTATGGCCAATAGAGCAAAAAGATCGTAGCTGGTCTGGGTCCGGTCTGACCCGGCTTGACCCGGCCTGGGACGACCCGACCCGATTTGGGTTGACCCGGACTACGCTGGGCAGAGCAGGTGCAGCGGAGTGGTGCGAGGCCGTGAGGGCGGCGCGGAAGCCACATGGGCAGTGTGGAGGCTATGAGGGTGGCGAGGTCGTGGGTCGGCGATGCCGCGAGGGCTGTAGAGGGCCACGCGGCGGCGAGGCCGCAGGGGCCGGAGAGGAACTCTAGGAAGTGAGGCTGCGGGGGCTACGGGGCAGCGGAGGCCATGGGGAGGCAGAGGCCACAAATGGCACTAGACTGTGGGGTGGCAGAGGACTCGGGCGGCGCGAATGCCGCAGGGAATCACAGTGGCCGCGGTGTGGTGCCGTTGCACCATCGCCTTTGTCATGGCTGACAGTGGTGCCGACCTCTGTTCTTGTGCCCTACCGAGGTTAGTTCCCATCCTCCTCCATCGCGAAGAACACAACAATTAAACACAAGATTTTCGAAGAGTTGACACCATGTTTGTTTGGTCCACACTCTCCGCATTAGAGCAGTAGAAATAAGCTATAATCTCTTCCTGATTTTATGATGAATTATGAAGAACGGGTAAGGGAAGAAATTCAAACAACCACCCTACAACCTCCGTCAATCACTATTCCCAAACCCGCAAAAGAAAAAATACGTAGATCAACTAGTTAGATAGAGTTGATCCATGTTCTTTGTTTAGAAGGTAATAACATGGTAAATATTAATCTCATAGAATTAAACCCCTACCTCGAAGGTTTTTTGTTGTGTTGCGAGAGAGAAGTCAAAGATTTTGACGTTCGTCACACCCGCCACATGCCTCCGATACCAAGCTCATTCGTTAGATAAATTATCCTCGATGGAGGTGGTTCTTTGTTGTTGAAGATGTCCACTATTGGAGGATGTCATGAGGAAAGAGTCGATGATGTTGGAGAACATCGACGTTCTTCGTTTGGAGAAGCGTTCTTCGTCGGAGAAGAAGAGTTCCTCCAAAGTTCTTCCCCCAATTTGCCTCTTCCAATACTTCCCCCAAATTCCCCCAAAAAATAATAGGCAACCAAATAATATATGATTATCTATATAATTTGTTGGCACAATTGAAGTTGTATTAATTTATTAAATGAAGGTGGCATAATTAAATGGGTAGCATTGGCATAATAAAAGTAGATGATACCAAAGGTCACCTCCCTCATTAAAGAGGGAGTTCAAGAGGATTCTCCCATTAAGAGGGTTCAGGTGGTCCCACCTTTAGGAATTCAAATTGGGAGGTTTAGGCTCGGGTGGTCCCCACCACCATAACCCATGTTGTGGGGCTTCAACAAATAAAAATGTTAAACATTTTTATTTTATTTTATTCTTTCACGAAAAACAAAAAAACTAACTTTCACCCTCGACCAACTACCATCGAGGTGAAAGTATCCTTAAGCGAATACTGGTGCTACGAGTTCAATAATGTCCTCATATTTCAATTCCAAGCACCTATTCAAAAGTTAGAAAAACCCTCCTTCATGTTTACTGAACTTACCTGAAAAAAAGTTCAGAAATTCATTTAGGGCACTCCGCGCCCCAGAATCACGCGCCGTTAATTTTCACAGACTTGTAAAATTCTCATTTAATTAAAAAAAATTATATGGAAATTTCCTGGTCCTTACACATTCCATATGGGAATAATATATACAATTTTAAGGAAGATTCATAAGATGTGAACTCATTTTTACATTTATTTCTTCACCCCATCATCCATGCCATCTTAGTTTTTATGTTTTATTTACATCCTCCATGAATCAAATCAGGTGTTGGATTTGGTTAATAGCCCAAATTTAAATTTGTTTTTTAAATCATTCTTTATTTTATGCTTCAATATTAACCTTTATTGGTTTATAAGATTTGGATTTATTTGAATTCATCAATACATTAATTCTGGATTGTTGTTTATTCACTACATATCTTTTTCTTGTTCAATATTTTAAATATTGTTTTTAAAATTTTGGTTTGTATATATTTTCTGTTTCCAATTATTCAAATGTATTTTTATTCAGTGTGAAAATATTATGTTTTAGGTTTTCAAAACAATAGAATATACAATAATCCCGTGGTCCATTTCAAATGAGAGGAAATTATTATTTGGAAAAACCTTCAACAAAATTTTCATTGGCTTTGTGATAATGTAGATGATGGCCTTAATTTTTATTGGAGAATCTATTTTTTTGTACAACTATTATTGTTTTATTTTTAACTCCTCAATTGATATTTTTTGTTTAAGCTCTTAACAGGAACTAAATAAATCAAAAATACCCCTAATTCATTTGTCATACTTGAGTGGAATGGTTAAAAAAGTTCATAATGACAGAAAAGGATGATATGTGCATTAGTTATTTTGAAATAATCATCCCAAACTTACATGATTATTTATAATTTATGAACATATAACTGTAATTTTCCTATTTTCCATAAACAAATAAATAAATTGGAATTTCAAATAAAATTATAAGGCGAGTGTCTATATGATATTCCTAATATGTGATTGATTATTTACAACATGATTCACAATGAGTACTACAAAACATGGGTTTATCAGTGCTAAAAAAGGCATTTATCAGTGATAAAAAATTATTGATAATCACGGTGCTAATAAGGGGGGTCCCTTTTATCAATACTAAAAAAGTGATGATAAAAGTTTTAAAAAATATTTATGCAAATAGGTGGGTTTTAATAGCTCTTGAACCCTTTCAACAGCACACCCAAGCCATCCCCAAACCTTTAACTGTGATAACCCTAATTTCACCCATGTTCCCACCCCTACCTCCCCCATGATTCGAACTCAAGACCTCCCAGATGAATGTCCGGACCCTTTACCACTCCTCCATATTGCTTTGTTCTCTATTTAATGATATATATATATATATATTTATTTATTTATATAAATATATTTAGTTATATTAATTCATATATTAATATATATTTATATAAATATAAATATTTAGTTATATTAATATATATACATATTACTATATATATATATTAATATATATATACATATATAATTATATTTATATATTTATATATTTATTCATATATTAATATATATATATATTTACATATATAATTATATTATATATATTTATATATTTATTCATATATTAATATATATATATTTACATATATAATTATATTTATATATTTATATATTTATTCATATATATATAGTTATTTATATTTATATATTTATATATTTATTTGTATATTAATATATATTTATAAAATTAGTTTTAAATACATTTATAAAATATGTTTCTGTGTGTGTTTATAAATAAATAAATGAATAAATAAATACTTATAAACAACATACACAAACACACAAAAATGTAAATATATATATTATATGTGTATCTGTAAATATAATTATACATATTTATACATAGTTATAAATATTATATATTAATTTGTATATACATATGTTAAAATGTATAGATAATATATATCATTTTGTTAATAAAAACACACACAAATACCCACACACACAAACACATTATACAGGTATATAAATATTCATGCATTTCTATTTTAAATAAATGTGATATTAGTTTTTATTTAGATAAGTCTTATATATATAGAAATATATTTTATATGTAAATATGTTTAATTATTTATTTATAAAATTATACTTTTATGTGTGAATATATAAAAATATGTATATATTATTATATATTTGATTATAAATAATAGTACATTTTGAAAAATGGTAAATATTACAAGACATAATATCATTATGAATGTAATCCCTTGGAATGAATTCAGTCCCAATTGAAAAAAGGAATAAAGACCCCCTTAAATGAGGCTGAAATTCCATCGAATGTTAAAAAATTGGTGTACCCCGACTAAAAACATAGTCATTGAGACATTCTAGGTCTTTTTTTGCCTTGAAAAATTTGACAGAGGTTTACCTCTATCACCTAGGGCATATAGATCATCACAGGCTTTGATTTGACATGTGGTAGAGAACAAATGGACATCCATATCAAAATTTATGGCCGTTTGAAATTTGAGTTACCTTTTCAACTTATTTTAGATCTTTTATCAATTTTTTGATTTTTTTGTCTTAAAATTATTATTAAATAACTATTACTCAATAATAATTTTCAAATTATTAGTTAATAATATTTTTTAAAATATTTTATAAGCCATTTTTACTAAATGTCTTATATATTATGTGTAAATGACTATTCATACTTATCTCAAACATATTTAAAATATATATATTATATTTATATCAATATAAATATATTTATATATCAATATATTATTTATAATTATTTTTTTTGGAAATATACCCTTCATCAACGCTTGTAAAAAAGCGCGGATAAAGATTTCCCTTTATCAGCGCTACTAAAAAATGAACTAATAAAGGTTGGTCCCTTTAACAGTGCTAAAAAAAGACCTAATAAAGGGGAACTTTTAACAGTGTTCTTTTAGATCTGTTAAAAGTACCTTTTATTAATGTCTTTTAGCACGGATAAAGGTAAACCCTTTATCAGTTCTTTTTTATCACTCTTAAAGGGTAGCATTGCGAAAACCCATTTTTGTGGTAGTGAATTAACTATGCTTTTATTATAACTTCACAATATATTTACAATAAACAATTGAAAGAAACTGTATCCCATTATAATTGACTACATAATGAAAATGATGATGGAGTTTTCCTTGAGACAGCCTAGACCAACACAGTTGAGTTCGGTGCTAAAAACATATTCATTACACACATACTCTGATATCAACAGAAGTGACCCAAACACAATCTTTCATAATGACAATGTCTATAAAAATTGATGAATCAAAAAATACCCAAGTTCTATTATGCATACAATTTTGGAGAGTTAGGAACAATATTTAACTAAAAATACTCATATATTTTCCATCCGATGGACATTTCCCCCCCAATATTTCATATTTTCTTATTCTTTAATAATCCTCAACATCTGCCACAAAATTACCCAAACATGATATTATACTAAACATATAATATTTTATATTGTTCGTTATAACTTGGGGGTAATAGAAACATAAAAAGGATAAGCTCAAAAACTTTCTAAGAGGTAGCATAAATTATATGCTATCATTGAATAAACAATGCATGAATAATATGGAAAGAATAAATCATAAGAAAACAATGCCATATAAATAAATAAATGGTATTGGAATATGTCAATGGCTAACATAACAATATAAATGGACTAAAGTAACCTATTTCCTAGTTAAGGAATACAAAATGATAGACATCATAAATATAAAATAACTGCATTTTTCTAATAAATATTAAATAATTGGGAAGACGTAATCCAAATACCTAGGATAGTATGTCTCATAAGGTATATGATGCATCAAGGGAATATTTTGGTCCTCTTCTGACTCTTAAAAAGTAAAATCCATTCAACATATGAATACAGTAAATAAAAAATAAAAAATCAACATTCCTTTGTAATACATAACCATCATTATTGAAAAAACTAGCATACATAAGGTCAATACATTCCATAGTACATAATCAACCGATCATAGTGTTCAATAATCATTTGTAAGAACATTATCCACAACCCAATTGGCGAGGTCTCTCGGAGTGCATCCAGGAGACCTAGGTTCAAAACCAGGAAGAGACATAATTCTAGGGTATTATAGCAGGTGCTGTAGCAGTACTGCAACAGGAAAAGTAGCATGCACTGTAGCAATACTGTACGGGTACTATAGAAGATACTATAATAGTTACTGTAACAGGTACTGTTCGGTACTATAGCAGGTATAACTATACACCTTGGACCACCGGTTTGGGCATGGAGTCCTTAAGGGCTTCGGGCCACCAAGGCCTTCAGATCAGTAAGGATTTTGTGCCACTATCAATGCCTTCAGGACACCTCAAGTTGTTTGGGACACATGATCATTGTAGTTTCCCCAGAAAAACTCTACAAAAAAGGAGAATCCCCAGAGGAGGTTTCAGAGCAGGTTCACTCACCAGTGTAGATCCAATGAATTTGGAAGAATGGGAGGGTATGAATATACCATCGAAACTAGCCTATTCTTGCATGTGAAGCTTATCCAGACGACCATGTGATGGTGGAGAGCTACCATCATGACGCATATGAGGGGGAGGGGTAGTTCCTTGTAGTTATAGTCTGGTATAATTCCTTAAGACCATCAAATCATGTATTATCTCTTAAGCCTATGGGCCATGTAATCTCTAAACCTACGGGCCTTGTAAGGGTTCCCCATCATCCCATGAAAGGGGGGTTATTAAAAAATCAACTAAAATTAAGGCCTTCGTTCCATTTGGGAAATAATAATCTCTATATAACTCTCAAGCATACAGATTGTTAGTATTTACATGGTAAATAAATGTGTTATCATCCTTGTTAAACACCCCTAGTCTGGATTATATGAAATCGATTGTTTACACCATATAGACTAAGAGTATACAACTAATTCATTACTTGAAATTATATAGAATGCACCCATGGTAATAAAAAACATTAACATAAAGTAGATTTATATAGTTAAATTGTGGATGGATTGTTATCGTGATAATATTTACATGAGTGTGATTGAAATAAAAATAAATCATTGTGCACAAAATGGGGTATAAAAAATAAATCAATAAGGGATTAAAGAGTACCCCAAATTCATCAGAAATGATGGTTTTGTAGTGAAGATTTTTTTATAATTAAAGAGGAAATAGAAGATAAATATTAAAAATAACTTTAATAAAACCTTTAAACTTTTTTTAAAAAACCCTGTTAAAATCCAACACCAAAATCCATTCCATGATGTGTCATGGATACTTTTTAAAAAATATTTGTAAAATAATTTAAAATAATGGAATCTTTAAAAATAGTATATTATTAGGTAATAAAATGTGGGGTAAAAATTAGAAGTCTAAATAAGTGAAATAAAATCCCTTTTCAAAACATTTAAGAAAAATAATATCCATTTCATTTGGTGTAAAATAAAAATAATTATAGAATAATGGAAATAGGATTATCATTATAAAACCATGGAATCTTATAAAATAAGTATAATAACAAATAATGAACATGAAAGTGTGAGAAAGATGTTGAGTGGTAGATATTAAAAACATTTTCCACCTTATAAAGAAATCTAAAAGTGACATGTACAGAAAATGTTAAATATATTCCTTTTTTAAAAAATTTTAATAAGGTCAAAGATCATTTAAAATGACCCTTAAAAATCATTACATTATAGAGTAGAATATTTTTGAATTAATAAAGTGAATATTTATATATAATAGATAAACTCCTGATCAAAATGGTAAATATTTTTGGCTTTTCTTATAAACATTCATTCAATGGTTATTCATACCAAAGTGGAGGGAAATTAAATTATTATTTTAAAATACCTAAAATAACTAGAGTATAGTAATAAATATGGGGTTTAAGTATTAATGACAATATAATTCATACAGAATTGAAAAATATTTTCTAATCCTTATTGACATTGCATCTCCAATGGTCTGAGTGTAATTTTTACAAATGAAGGACACAATTATTGATTAGATCAAGATGTTACACTTTATATTGGAGTGTAAAACTAGACGGAAGATGAATTTACATCATTCATATAATAGAGTTGAGTATATTGTTGGAGTGGGTGGCCTATAACCAACTACTTTGTACTTTATTCCTTAATAAACACCTTATCACATCTTGATTGTTCTTCTGCCTGACAATGCATGTGATAATGTCCAAAGGATAGATGTTGCATTAAAGGGTCATAGTAGATCCCTGCTATGATAAGAACCCAGAAGTGCCATAACACTGTTCTTGAATATATGTTCTATGGCTGGATGATTTTATTTGAGGGACAAAAATAATACAATCCATTAGGGGTGAAGACTCATAAAACTTTGAGTCACTTTCTCTTGGTGTGTGCCCTTGGTAATGTCTAGGAGGATATTATTAGAACATGACCTGCCAGTAGGAAATCCACATTCATAGTGTCATTGGATGCTCCTATCTGCGGATGTTTGTATTGATCCTTAGACTTTAAGATTATTATTAATGGGTATTACCACTCACACACTTATATGTATTGACGAAAATTGTGATGACACACTGTTCGCAGTGAGGTAGGATACGTTGGGTGCGTCATGAGTGATATTGCATTAATACATAATGTACGAAAGGATTTTTCCCTTCTGTTCCATAATGGAATTAGATATCTCAGGCCTTATAATGGAATTTATATAGCCTAAATAAATCCATGGAAATGGTGAGGAATGGTTAAGTTCAATTCTGGAATGTCAAAGAAAGAATAATCGAGAATATGGGTTGATGGAACAAGCATGAAACCCACTAGATTTAACATATCATGATAGAGGGATTACATTACACGGTAATCGTTTGTAGGAGGTGACACATCATTGTTGTGTTAACTTCTTTCCTTATGGGTGCCTTGGCATGTTACTAGAAGCTAACCTTGGAATTTAGGCAGGCTTTGCCTAATGACACTAAGAAAGAGGCCTAGAGGGTCACACATTATGTGTGTCTAAGTATCTCAGTTAAATATTAATTTAACGAGTTGAATAAAGATTATTCCTGACCATGGTTTAATAATTATTCAAGGATGCTTGATCACATTTATTTCGACACTAGTTATTCAAGAGAATATATTGTGGGAGAAATAATATATTTATTAGCGAGTAATGGAGTGATATTTTTTTGAGAAATAAATATTCATTATTCAAGGTCTAATAAATGGGGCATAGGAAATGAAGAAAAATGGAAAATAAAAGTACACACAGTGTATGTTAATATATACACACCGTGTAGTTTTTTGGAAAATTTATGAGAAAAAATATTATTTATTTAATTAAATACTAATAGGTGTAATTCGCTGGCCGCATGTCAAGTAATAATAATAGTCTACTGTTATTTTTAGTCATGGGGTATTACTAAGAATTAAATGAAATGAATAAATGATTTTGGGTTATTAATTCATTTTATTATTCTATGTAATTAAAAATACCAATTATATATTTCTAATTAGCCTATCCATTTTGAGGGGTTGTTCACAATGGATTTGGAAAAGCTCTCAAGCCAAGATAGAATTCATTTTCCACCAAGAACGCTCTCAAGCTACGAGAGAGAGATCCACCTCCACCGAATCAAGGCGATCTAAGGCGTATATCATATGCGAAGGCTCTTCTGTGCTAGTAGCTGGAGATCCCTTCGGCAACATCTAGAGATAAGTGGAGCACATGTGGATCACTGCTAGAGGAATCCTACACTTGGATTCTACAACACAATGATAGATCACATCAGATCGTGATCAGAGACATCACCTAAAAAAGAATTCCTTCAAGGTAATTATTATCAATTAATTAAATTAATTATAACCAACATATGATGATCCTATATATCTTTCCTGGAATCCACTATTTCTTTTTCATTATTCATTCTATTTTGAAGATCCGACATTTTATTATCTTGACGGATCTCAGATTGATTACTGTTAACGCTAAAATTAAAGTTGTGTACACCCACCAATGCGATTCTGTTGCACCCAGAACCTAAAATTGGTATCCGAGAGAGTCATATCGTTGATTATAATTATTTAGTTTTTTTTGGTGATTTACGCATTTAATAATTTAGTTTTTTCAATTAAAGTTAATCATTCATTAAATCTGATTCTTGAGATCTGTTCATCCTCTCCCGTTTCTTGTTCACCTTACAGAAACAAATTTTTCTTTAAATTTTGATTAAAATAAAATAGAGGATATCATCTAGAGGTGCCAAAAATTCCTGGCCATACAACCCTAGAATACATGGCGTGTATTTGGAAGTACATGCCATGTAGTCTACGTTCAATGCATTGTACCGGTCTGCTAAATCAAGCCATGTAAATGGATCCTATCTATGTCTTTAAGACTCTATGAGTTGACTAGGAACAACTGGAACATGGTTTCCAGATCACATGATATGTGGCCCATGGAACATGAAATGTAGTCCCTTCAGTTTAGGGTTAGACCGTGTTCCCCGTAAACGTCTTTCTCGACTGGAAACTGTGTAACATTGATACTACACGACATGTGTCCCATTGAACACGCCGTGTAATCTGAAAATTTCTGAAGTAAATCTACACGCCATGTCCCCAGGCGTGTACTTCAGATGGATGCTGAACAAAATTACACACCGTGTTGTCGGAAATTCATGCCGTGTACTAATCCAAATTACACAGATTTATTAAAATTTATTATTATATTTTACAAACCCTTGAGACGTGTACCATAGTGTCGACATAAAGCTGATGCACAACACGTGATAGGTGTTTTATATATACGTGTTTAATTTAATATATGTTTAATATTCATTTATACTCATTGAGTAGTTATGAACATGAATTCACCAGGTTTCCTCCAAGGTAAAAGTACGTGCAAAGATAATTTTTAAGTAAATTTATTTTTTTAAAATTACGATGGATGAGAATCTCAATGAAATTTAGAAAAGGCTATAAGATAAAAGGATTGATTAATTAAAGATAATTAATTGATTTGAGTGAGATTTTTCTTAAATATGAACGATTAAAGAATTTAATGTTATATTTATTTATGCGTAAATATTGTTGCATGCATGGATGATCATGATCTAGACCAATACCTTTGTATGCAAATGGTTTATTTTAACTTATTTATTTAAATTAAATTTGTTGTCCTGTGAGCCTTATCCTCATTAATATGTAGGGCCTATGCGCCCAAGGTTTATTTATGTAAAACACCATTTTAACCCTCACCTGCATGTGAGATAAAAGCATATGAAATGGATGGAGCTCCCAAGCTAGTGCAGGCACCTCAAGTTAGGAGACAAGGGGAAACCAATCCAAGGAGATACAAAGGTGGACAGGTGGAAAGCTGTAAACACGAACCCAAAAGGTTCAAGGTGTTTCTCCCTTAGGTATTGGGTTAGTTTATCAACCACTAGATAAACTAACAAATAGATCAAGCTCATAATCATACTATTTATTTTATTTCTGTCAGTTTCATGGTTTATTTATTGTGGGTGTGTTTTCATGATTTCACAATTAATGAATTAAACAAGCATGCAAGATGGAACTAAAATAAGACCGTCTTATTCATAAAATATTATCTTATACATGGTTAATCACTTAATTATATCCCACTTAATATTAACTCGTATGTAATCAAAGATAATAAAATAGAAATTTATGTATAAGGATAAAATCCCTCAAAAAAATATTAAGTCGGTATAGCCTTCCATAATCTTAGTTAGAATCAAACCATATTTCAAAGTGCTTGAACAACCCTAGTTGGGGTGATTTCAATTATATGGGAATTTTAATTCAAGGTTTTGAGTTTACTTGACTTGTTTCGCATCAAGGGTTGACTACCACAACATGACTTGGGGTGACTAAGAGGCAAAGGTTGAGGAAATAAAAAATAATAGGATTTCCGGATTGGGGAGTCCACTCAACGGATCAAGGAGATGCGAGTTAATGCAGTTGGCATTTGGAATTCCAACCTAAAACCCTTCAAGTTGCTTGACCAACCCTATTTGGGGTAATGAGATGGGAAATATGGATCCTTGCCACTAAAATATTCATGCAATAGAAAATTCCAAAGTCAATGGTGAGGGTATTGGACTTTGATAAAATAGTGGGAGACTAATAAGTATTAATTAATTTATTTGTCTCAGTTTTATCATAATAAAGTACTAAAAGGTTGTTCATCTTAATTTGTAGAAATGGAAATAAAATGAGTTCAAACATATCACTTAAAACCATAATCAAGAAGGAAAACCTTCTCACTGACACTAATTTCCAAGAGTGGCAGTGGCGTTTACACATTATCCTTCGCCATGAGAGGAAATTGTATGTGCTAGAAGAGCCTGTTCTAGTTGCGCCTGGGAAAGAGGCTAGTGATGAGGAACAATATTTATATATGAAACATATAGATGATGCCACTTATGCCCAATTTTTCATTCTATCATCCATGTCTAATGAGATCTTGAAGCAACATGAAAACTTGGATGCGTATAACATGATGTTTCACCTTAAGGATCTCTACCAAGAAAAGGTGAGAAAAGAGAGATATGAGATCTCCAACGCTTTTTTTATAACTAAGCATTGGAGTTTCCACCCACTGGGCCTCATGTAGTGAAGCTTATTGGCTACATTGAACACCTTGAAATCTTAGGGATTATGTTCCTGGATGAGTTGAGTACAAATCTCATCCTATCATCACTTCCCAAGACCTTCTCTATCTCTATTGTCAAATATAACATGAGAAACAATGAGAAGATTCTATTAGAACTTATGAACTTAATTCTCCAGGTAGATAAGGACATGGGGCATGAAAAACCCATGGTCCTTATGGTGAATAAGAAAAGGAAGGACAAGGCTATGAGGCCAAGGAATTATAAATGGTCTGAAGCCCCCAAGAACTGCCCCTATAAGAAGGTGAAGATCCAGAGGCAGAGTAAGGAATGGGAGGCAGTATGTTTTTCATGTGGCAACCATGGCCACTAGAATAGGAAGTGCACCCAGAAGTGTGGGGACGCTAAAGGTGCATTCGTTATCGAGTGAAATATTTCCATTTCTACACATTGGGTATTAGATACATCTTGTGGGGATCACATATGTATTCAAATTTATGAACCAAGTAGATTTAGAAAGATTTCTAGAGGAGAGGTGGATCTTCTAGCTGCCAATGGTGCGAGGTTGGATGCATTAGCCATTGTCAATTACCACCTCTCATTGCCAACTGGGATTATTTTGGTTTTACATAACTGTTATTATGTGCCTAGTGTTACTAAAAACACAATTTATGTATCATGTTTGGATATGGATGGATTTATTTTTATGTTTGAAAAAAGGGTTACTTCTTTTATAATAACAACATATGTTATGGTATGACACATTTAAATAATGGTTTGTATGTATAAAATTACTAAAACCAATTGTTGGAAATCGATAATGAATCAAACTCATGTGACTCATACATCACCCAGTAGTGGAATCATCGTCTCGGTCACGTAAATGTGAAGTGAATGAAAAAGATCTAAAAAGATTACTATTTAGACTCTACTAAGATAAAACCACTTGATAGATGTCATGCTTTTTTACAATGTAAAATGACCAAGATGCCTTTTGGTGGACAGGGTTAAAGGGCCACAAATCTTCTAGGATTTGTGCACACGGATGTGTGTGGGCCATTTCCAATAGAATCTAGAGGTTGATATTATTACTTCATTACTTTTACTGATGATTTAAGTAGATATAGATATGTCTAATTAATGAGGTATAAGTCAGAATACTGATAGAAATTCAATGAATTCAGGAATGAAGTAGAGAATCAGCTTGGTAAGAAGATAAAGAAGATTAAATCAGATCGAGGTGGAGAATATCTGAACCAAGAGTTCATCAATATTCTAAGGGAGTTTGGGATTATATCTCAACTCAATCCTCCTTATACACCATAGTGTAATGGTATTAGCAAAAGGAGGAACCACACCTTATTGTACATGGTGAGTTCGATGATGAGTCATGCAGATCTTCCATTATCATTTTGGGGATATGCATTACAAACTGCAACATACACATTAAACCGAGTACCAACTAAGGTGACAAGTGGAATTCCCTCCAAGTTATGGAATGGAAAGAAACCCATTTTGTCGCACCCATGTGTATGGGGATGCAAGGAATTTGTTAAGGCCTACTCAGGCAACAAACTAGCACCCCGGGGCATGAAGTGTATCTTTATAGAATATCCCAAGGAAATAAGGATATTACCTATATAACCCATCAGACCAAAAAGTGACTGTTTCCAGACAAGATGTCTTTCTTGAGAGGGATCACATCCTCAAAAAGGATAGTGGAAGAAAGATTGACTTCAACAAAGTTGATTCTCAAGATACACAAGAGTTGGTATAGGAACAAGTTCCACAAGTCCCTGTGGAAGAGGTTCCAGAAACACAAGTACTGCGTAGGAGCTCAAGAGATGTAAGAGAACTAGAGAGATTTGGTTTCCTAGTCAGCAAGGATGGTGAATCATTATTGTTGGAAAATAATGAACCTCCCTTCTACATGGAAGTAGTAGAAAGCTCAGAAGCTACAAGATGGAAAGAATCTATGAATTCTGAGATGGATTCCATGTATCATAACCAAGTATGGGTTCTAGTCTATGAGCCTTTTGATGTAAATCCTATTGGGTGAAAATGGGTATTGAAGAGAAAACTGGATATGGAAGGTCATGTTAGAACCTATAAAGCAAGGATAGTTGCTAACGGATTCAGAAAATGTCAAGGAATTGACTATGATGAAACCTTCACGTCAGTTTCCTTGTTTATATCCATAAGAATCATACTGGTCGTATCAGCTTTCCATGACTATGATATTTGGAAAATGGATGTCAAAATATCATTCCTTAACGGGAACCTTCAGGAAGATGTATATATGGAACCACCAGAAGGGTTTGTGACACCAGGTGAAGCCAAACGAGTTTTCATGTTGCAGAAATCCATTTATGGATTATAGAAAGCATCCAGGTCATGGAACATTTGATTTGATGAAGCCATAAAAGAATCTGGTTTCATTAAGAACGAATGTGAGCCATGTATTTATAAGTAGTTTAATTGGAATGTGGTCGTTATCCTAGTAGTGTATGTTGTTGATATATTGCTTATTGGAAATGATGTACTGGTCTTACAATCAGTTAAGGATTGGTTGAACAAGTGTTTCTCCATGATGGAATTGGGTGAAGCAGCCTACATTCTAGGGATCAAGATCATTCCTAATAGATCCAAGAGGCTTCTTGGACTAAGTCTGTAACACCCCAGGTAAATAAAGAATATTACATTTTTATATTTATCCATATTTGTGAATAAAATATTAATATGACTTTAAAGGGTACGCTATGCTCGATGGCGTACCCAACACACAACAACGAGTTTCTTGGGAATCTTACGTTGCACTCTAATAATAAAATAATATTATTTTAAATGGTAGTTAACATGTAGCAGTTGTATTGGCAGGAATTGATATAAATAACTAAAATATGATTATATATGTTTTTTAATGTTTTTAAATTTATCCAATAAAAGCTAAAGGCTTAAAATACGGAAAGAATTCAATTTTAGGTGTATATGCCCTAGTTTTCACTAAAGGTTCACTTATCGCCTTTTGATGGCGAACTGTCATTAAATATAGTTTTGATCACTCTTATACATTATTTTGTACCAAATAAAAATCTTCTTTAGAATCGGGACATCAAATTTTACTTTGTGTAATTTTTTGGTATTTTTCCGAAAAAGTTCATTTTTTAATGAATAGTGTAAAATGTTGTGTTTTAATTAAAAACCTCTTTTTAATATAATTTATTTATATGATTAGATAATCTTTTGGATTGGTTTTAAAGTGAAATTAGAAAATATTTTTACCATTAAATCCAATAGTGGTCATTGGAATTAATTTCACTTTTAAATCGGACTTAAACTAGTATCAATCTTTTGATACTTATTGTTTCTTAAAAACACGCTATTTGTTTTGACAGTGGGAGTTAATTATTTAATTAATTAATTATACTTATATTCTTTGAATTAGTTAATATAAACATCATTTTTGAATTCGGAATATCAAATATAGCTTAGGGTGAATTTTTGGTAATTTGCTGAAAAACTCCAATTTTTGATGAATAGTGAAACCACTAAGTGGTAATCAAGCAAACTGATTATTCAGTTAAATGAAAGTTTACCACTAATGTGTATTGAATTTTGAAAATCCAACATACATGGTTGTCATTAGTATGTAAAATGTGGTTCAATGGGATGAAAATAATTTTTTGGTGAATAGTAACTTTTTTTCATTAATCACGATTAGAGGTAATTAGTGTAATTTAAGGTAAAAATGATATTATAAAAATATGAAAACACCATGACACTTGTCCTACCCCTATTGGATGAGTCATGGCCGACCAAGAAAACCCATGGGTCAACTGGGGGACCCCATGGAGCCACTTTGGTTGGAAAATGACATTAATATATATTTATTTAATGTTAAAATTAAATTGACACAAACATGAGTTGTTTTACTAAAACAGTTTTTAAGTGGGGTTACACAAGTACAAATTTTTACTATATCTATTCATTAGAAATATAAAAATATTTCCTACATCATAGAATTTTTTTTATAGTTTTTAGATATTAAATAAATTAATTTAATTACGACATCATGATGATGCAACGATGACCTCATTAATGAACAGTTTAAATAAAATGAAACGATAATATAAAATATAAGACCTACACTTGTCCAAAAACTATTGGATGGGAATATTTCGATGCCTTATCTTCTTATCTTCGAAATATATCAATGTGGGACCTTATAAATTCGAAACACTTTTGAAAATAAAATAATAGTTTCATGATTTCCAAAAGTGCCCCTCCTCTCCTCTTATTAAAGGCCCCCACCTCTACCTCATTTCACACACTCCTAAAGCCTTTGGCTCGGCCATACCCTTCCCATTTACTCTCTCCACATCCCTCTCCTCATCCTAGAGGATTCCATTTGGGAATAATCCTTTCAAAGGAATCCTTTAGGATCAAATAAAAAGGAGTTACACTTTTAAAGGTAATTCATTCTCTCATGTTCATTTGTTTTATTTTGCTTCTCCAACCCCCTAAACTATTTTTATTTACTTCTTTTGTAACAACACCAGTATCTTCAATATACTAGGATGTTGTTATAAGATTTATTCGAGATACACTCTCACACAACTACATAAAATGGTTAAAGAACATATGGTTTCCGTGGATGGTGAAATTCTGCCTCCCGAAACGATGATTGTTCAACACTCATGTAACACCTTCAAAGGTGTCCATTTAGATGACAATATATTTATCTATGATATATAATATGTTTATTTTTTACTTAATATTCTGTATTTTCATTTGTTTCATACCTTTATGGTTTCCATTGTGGGTAAACACGATAATTTCATTTTAGGAAGTGCGGACTACCGCCCCCTCAAAGTGATTTGATTCGTTAATTCCATACGTGGGACGTATAAAGGATGGATTTAAAGTTATTATATATGTTTTTATACTGGAATTATAATATACCTCTATATCATTATTGTTTCTTTCCATTAAATTATGAGATAGAAATGAAAGTAGCGTTCATGCGTACGTACGGCTTACCGTCTCCATGAATGGTGCATTTCATTTCTTACCTCTAAATGATTATGTAATATTATAAATACATGTATATTCTGGATATATATGATATATATGATATCTAAATCATGAATATTATTCTGGATATAATGAACCTTTGACCACACAAAAAACATGTAATTGTAAGAAGTCCATTTTCGACTAAAGAACCAAATATTGAAAAAACAAACATTATTAACTTAAATGATTACATAATGTTTATAACATTGAAATAAGTGATATAAAAGGAATAATGAACTTTAAGAAGGTTCATAAGAAAGTATAAATTAACTCAAATTTATTATTCATGATGTTAAAGAATGATCGAGTCAAGTCGTACCCGAGGTAAGGGATCCTACACCTCTCTTTCTTTTTAAGTACACTCTTTTATGTCATTCCTTTTAAGCTCATCTTTCTTATGATTGGGATGTTATTTTATATTACTCCCACTGTACTTATTATGTTCATATGATGAAAGACCCTATTTCCTCTCATCAATCAATTTTGGAAGTTTTAAGTGGCGCCGTTAGGCTGCCGAGTTTTCGTAAGGGATTTTTCATCTCACTTTTATTCCTGTGAGATTTATGCTACATTTGCCACAATTTCATTTGAGTGTTTTACGTACTTCCCATTATTACACTCCTTTTGTAATATAATTCCATTTATGTGTATTTACATATTCATTGTATGACACTTCTTCGATGGGGTGTACTTTTCAAAAGTTACCCAAGTCGGTAAGGGAACCTTTCACCCTCCTTTTTTTAAAAGACTTCATTTGTTATGTCTTTTAATTCACATACTATTATGTTGGGATATGTTCTTATATATTCGGATTGATGTAAATTTTATTTCCAAGTGATGAGATTCCCTTTTTATCTCTCATCAACTCATTTTCTGAATTTTTGAAGTGACGCCGTTAGGCTGTCGAATTTTACCAAGGGAACGTTTTAACCCAATTTCGATTTCTTTGGGTTCAACATGTAGTTATTGAATATGTCATCCTTTGAATATGTGTGAATGACCTTTTATTGTTTTACACTTAATAACCAATTATTTTGGGTGTATTTATTTTTGGCACACATAATTTTGATATTGATTTATCCTTAATTTAAGGATACCTTCCTTATAAGGGATTTCATCACATTTTACATCCCTATTGAGACTTCATTGTTGTTATGCACCAATTTACTCTTATATGGTGTATATACTGTCCTTTGGAATATTATATCATGAATCCATTTATTCTCATGATATTATAAAGTTCTGATTAAATGTTATTCCTTAATTATTGTATTCAAGTGTCTCTAATTTTGGTAAAAACCCTTTGACCAAAATATCGATTTAAATGTTTTAATGACTTGTTCTTATTAATATCCATCTTTTCAAAATGGTTTTAAGGATTTATTTATATGGATATTAATGGTTTAAAATGTTAAAAGATTCAAGGTGGTATGAGACACTATGATTCAAAATTCTCCTTATTAAATGTTTTAAATGGTTTTGGAAATGGTTTCTTTTTGTATGGATTCATTATTTCAAAATACTAAAATGTTATATTGTGATTGAAATGTGGAAATGTTTTGTTTCCTTTATGCATGTTTTATGTGATATGTTTATGTTATGGTTCTTGGGCATTGTTATGAAAATGGGTGGTTCCGTGATAAACTAAGGGCGGTTGAGCCCGATATAGCTCTCCAATGCATTGGGTAACGCGAAGGAGTGAAACATTAAGGTTTCTCCAAAGAGATTTAGGGAATATACTTTGATGGGTATTCCAAACGTAACCAAGAGGGTTACTACCTACGTAAGAATGTTATGAATGCCTCAAGTTACCTTTACGTCTTATGATTTCTATGATTTATTCATGGTTTGATGAGGTATGTTAAAGTGCCTATGTTTAGTGGGTAAAGTATGATTTCATTCTTATGTATAGATGAACTCATGTTTCCTTTCCATATTTTTTTTATAACCCTTACTGATCTTTTTATGCTCATCCCAAGTTTTTGAAATGTTTTTCACAGGTCACGGGAAAGGTACATGATAAGATGATAGAGTCAAGGATGTGTCAAGAAAGAATCCAAGTTTTATTTTAAATATGTTTCCGTTGTTGGGAAGAATGAATCCTGTCTTTTATGTAACCACTTTGTTTAAATGTGGAATGTAATGCATGTCTCAATATCTAATTCTCTAAAACTCTAAACCTAAAAAGATCCTCAACGTATAATCTTGTGATAACTCAAGATTATGTAAGGTTTAAGGCTGGGGCCTTATAAAGTCAGGGTATATACATTTACCAGATAATAAAGAGACTTTGTATGGAACAATATAAGATGGTATTAGTTCCAGTGTAAGATGGCCTATATCATTCTAAGTAAATTTTTCCTCAGACATAACAAGAGAAATATAGAAAGAGTAAGATCCCATACGCTTCGTCTATAGGATTCATCATGAATGGCATGTTTTGTACTAGGATTGATGTTGTCTATGAACGGATCATGGTAGGAAGATATCAAGAAGATCCAGGAGAACAACATTGGACTACTATTAAGACTATCCTTATGTATATTAGAAGAACTAAGGATATGATCCTAGTGTATAGAGGAGACGAGGAGCTTGTCATCAGAGGATATGCTGATGCTGGTTTTCAGACAGATCAGAACGTCTGAAGTCACAATATGGATATGTTTTCTGTCTCAAAGGGAGGAGCTGTGAGCCGGAAGAGTTCAAAGAATCCAGTTATTACTGATTCTACAGCAGAGTCCGAATATATAGTGGCTTCTGATGAATCCAAGGAATCCGTCTGGATTCAGAACTTTGTCCAAGAGCTTGATGTGGTTCCTAAAAGTAAAGATCCTATCACATTGTATTGTGATAATACTGTAGTGGTGGCTCTTGGAAAAGAAACAAGGTCACATCAATGGACAAAGCACATACTCCAGAAGTATCACCTCTTGAGGGATTTCTATCAGAGGGGTGAATTTTTAGTGAGTAGAGTGTCCATGGAAGAGAACGTGGTGGACCCCATGAATAAAGGCCTATCTCAATAGAATCATGAATATCATGTGAGAGCTAGCGGGTTAAAGGTTGTTAGCAGTTGGATCTAGTCCAAGTGGGAGTCTATTAGAGTTGGTGGCCTAAAACAACTACTTTTTAATTTATTCATTAATAAATAACTTATCAGATCTTGATTGTTCTTCTGCATGACAATGCATGTGATAATGTCGTAAGGATAGCTGTTGCATTAAAGGGTCGTAGCGGATCCCTGCTATGATGAGAACCCAGAAATGCCATAACACTGTTCTTGAATATATGTTCTATATCTGGATGATGTTATTTTAGGGACAAAAATAATAAAAGCCATTAGGGGTGAGGACTCATAAATCTTTGAGGCACCTTCTCATGGTGTGCGGCCTTGGTAATGTCCCGGAGGATATTATGAGAATGAGACCCACCAGTAGGAAATCTACATTTCATAGTGTCATTGAATGTTCCTATTTTTGGATGTGTGTATTGGTCCTTAGACTTTAAGATTATTATTATTGGGTATTAAAACTCGTTCACTTATATGTATTGATGAAAACTATGATGACAAACTGTTCGCAACGAGGTCGGATATATTGGGTGTGTCACGAGTGATATTGAATTAATAGATAATGCGAGAAAGGATTTGTCCCTTCTGTTCCATAAAAGAAGTATATATCTCAGGCCCTTTGATAGAATTAATATAGCCTAAATAAATCCACGGCCATGGTGAGGAATGGGAAACTTCAATTCTGGAAAGTCAAAGAAAGAATAATCGAGTACATTGGTTGATGGAACTAGAATGCACCCTGCTTGATTCGAGATATCATGACAGAGGGATTACTTTACATGGTAAGCATTCATAGGGGGATTAAATGTCATTACAGTGTTAACTTCTTTCTCTATTGGTGCCTTGTCATGTTTCTAGATACTAACCTTGGACTTTAGGCAGGCTCCGCCTAATTCCACTGAGAAATAGGCCTAGAGGGCCACACAATATGTGTGTCCAAGTATATCGGTAAAATATTTATTTAACAAATTGAATAAAGATTATTATCGATTGTGTTTTACTAATTATTCAAGGATGCATGATCACATTTATTTTGACACTAGTTATTTGAGAGAATATATTATTGGAGAAATAATATATTTATTAGCAATTAATGTAGTGATATTTATTTGAGAAATAAATAGTCATTATTCATGGTCTTATAATTGTGGTGGAGGAAATTAAGAAAAATGGAAAATAAAAGTACACACCGTGTATATTAACATATACATGCCATGTAGTTTTTCTGGGAATTTATGAGAAATTATATTATTTATATAACTAAAAAAAATCTTCTATAATTCTTTGGGTTCATTTCATGTAATAATAATATTCAACTATTATTATTAGACATGAGGTATTACTAAGAATTAAATTAAATGAATAAATGATTTTAGGTAATTGATTCATTTTCTTATTCTATGTAATTAAAAATCCCAATTATATATTTCTCATTAGCCTATCCATTTTGAGGTGTTATACACAACGGATTTGGACACGGTCTCAAGACAAGAGATATTTCTTTTTCCACCAAGAACACTCTCAGGCTACGAGAGATAGATCCACCTCCACTGGATCAAGACAATCTAAGGAGGACATCACAAGCGAAGGCTCTTCTATTCTAGAACTCAATGATCCCTTTGGAAACGTCTAGAGATATCTGAAGCATGTGTGGATCACCACTAGAGGAATCCTACACTTGGATTATACGACGCAACGACAGATCACATCAGATCATGACCAGAGACATCAATGAAGAAAGAATTCCATTAAGGAAATTCTTTTCAATTAATTAAATTAATTATATCCAACATATGATGATCCTATATATGGTTCCAGGATTCCCCACTTTCTTTTTTGTTCTTCGTTCTATTCTGAAGATCCAGCGTTTTATTATCATGACTGATATCATATTGATCATTGTTAATGCTAAAATTAATGTTGGGTACACCGACCAACATGATTCCTTTGCACTCGAAACCTACATATACAACTATGAATTTTGATGAATGTTATAGGATTGATGATATCCAACATGAGAGGAAGTTCCCAAGAATTACCTAACATTGTAGATTTGAAGAAATAAAGAACACAACTATCATGAATAAGGATAGGAACATGATGAGTTAAGAAAAGAAGCCTAAGATATTTTGGGTAGAATATTTTTGAGTTTCATGTTTCCTCATCAATAGATCACCATCAATACCTTATAACTTTGAGATTCCAAAGATGATATGGTCTGGTAAACATCCCTCTCACTCTCATTCATGAGTACATAGATTTTTAACATTTTCTTATCTATCAAAAGAGTTCAAGAAAAAACATTATAGGAGATATTCTATATTTATAATCATCAAATATCGAGATGAGGATTTCAGATACATGTTTTTGGAACCAAAGCATATGAAGGTTATTAGAAGAATAAATGAAATGTTTCGTTACATCTAGATGATTACAGTCATTCAAAATCCTAGAATATATTAATGAAAATGTGTTGGTGAGTTAATTCATGATCTAACAAATATACTAATACCACCAAACACTAAAGATTAGGCGGTGTAATAAAATCCATTAACAGAAAAACATGTGGTATTAGAGGAGCATATTGAGGGAGGAAAGACTCAATCATCTCCACTAGAATTTGAATAAACATACTATTATCTAGGTGATGGTGCACATGTGACCAAACCTTTATGTCAGTATTTGGATTTGTTTCAATAATAATTTACATTATATTGGGGTAATTTAAACTTTTAGATATTTTTTTTGTTTTTTAAATAATTTTTTTAATTTTTTTCTACATTTCATGGTTTGTGGCTTGATGCCGTACAATTTGGTGAGCCATGTAGAAAACCATTACATGGAATAATCCTTCTAAAAACTGTTTAGTTAACCTTGAAGGGATAAATTTACAAATACCATGTTAACCTTTACAAAGGTTCCTTCAAAACTCATTTAGTTCACATATTGTTTGGTTTTCATGGAAATTTCGTGGTTTAGTTTAGACCATGCGAGGTTTATTGGAAACTATGAAATCTCCATTGTGATTAAGGGTTATGGAACATTGTTTTTTCATGATTTGTATAATTTTTTTTGACAATAATATGATAGTTCAATAATTTTTAGCAGTGGATTTTTTTATGATTATGAACTATCCATGTTCTTTGGATGACCTCCTTAGATTTTTACCAATTTCCTTTGTAAGATATAATTCTGATAGAGTAATAACCTTTATTAGTTTTGGTGATGTTATAAAAGGAGATGGGTAGGGATTGGATGATCCAAGTTTCTCTTGAAGTGTGAAAATAGAAGATAGGAGGAGTCCCTTTTTAACTGAGGATCATGAAACATATCAAATATTTAAAAATTTTAAAATACATTAGTGTCTTATTCAAGATAAATGACTCCAAAATAACTCATATTCAAAGAAAAGATGATACAGGGGTGAAACATGACCAAAAAATAGGATTTAAAAAAGTGTTTAGTTCCATTAAACCCTTATCATTTAAGTTTTAACCCTTTATACATGTTTTAATTATTAACGTAGAAATTGACTTTTGATCAATATTACTATTAATAATGACTGAAAATGAAGAAGGGTTTATTAAAAAGTTCAAACATAAAAATCCCAAATATGAGTTCATTTTTATAAAATTCTATTTCTATATGTTCTATTGCTTTATTTAAAAAAACTATTAAAACAAGATGAAAAAATATCTTAAAAAACAATGCATTTTTATGTTTAAAACTTTTTTCATACCAAAATTTAGAATAATGTTGAACCCAGTGATGTTAATTGGATTATGTTTTTTTAAAATGGATTTAATTAACTTTTTTTCAAAAAATTAAAAAAATTGGAATTTGTAAATATTTGAATGCAAAATTTAGTTTTCTAAAAAATCAATTTTTTCACAATTCAATAAAAATGTAATATTTTCATAAAAATATAAAAAAGTATCCTTAAAAATGTTTGGATATGTTTATTTTTTTATAAAATATAAATTCTATATATGGAAGAAATGAACTACAATATCCACACAAAAAATGCAATAAAAACCATTTCTGAATAATGACTATATTTGAAGCAAAAAACGAATTTACTAAAAAATGAGAATTTATTTTTCTTATAAACCATTTTTTATATTTTTATTCTTATTCTTACATATAATTTAATAGGTATATTATATTTTTATACTATATCATTTTTCATTTAGAATTAGTTATTAATGGATTCAAGCAATCAAATAATTCATGTTTATTTCAAAGGAAGAATATATAAGTAAAATATTTATGTTTTACATTATACTCCCCTTAAAATAATTTTGAACTAATAATTCCATCACCATGATACAAAACACTGAGTATACCTCTATCTCATCAAATTTTTAGGTACCAAAATAACTTCCTTAAATTTATGGTTTTACAAAAAAAACATTGACCATATGGGTGGTCATGTTCTATAGGACTTTCTCTCTTCAATATAGAATCTGTACCAGTTTTTCCATATGAGATAGACCATGCTCTGGTGGTATGAACTCTGAGTTTAGTACTTGTCAAGGATTTGGTATTCAATTTCTTGGGAGAGATATGTGGAACAAATCATGAACTTTAATTGCATTCAGTGGAAGTGACATCTGATAAAAAATCATCCCAATAATATCAATAATTTCAATGGGGAAAATATATCTGGGGTCATTATCCCTATTCATTCCTCATCTCATATCCTTCTTATATGGAGATATTTTTAGGAATACCTTTTCACCAACATCAAACTCTAGATCTCAATTAAAATTGTCAGTATATCTTTATTATAGACTCTGAGATACCCTAATGTTCTATTGAATGGATCTAGACTTATTTGAAATTTACTCATACAGATATAGCTACAATAGATTTATTTCTGCAACTTAATCCTAACACATTGGAGTCTTGCACATCTGCTCATTGGGGGCTTCATAAGGATCCATCAAAATTTTAGAGTGAAAGATATTATTGTATTAAAATTCCACCAAATGAATTTGTTGAACCCAACCACTTCTAAAGTCCATATAACATGTCCTTGACTTATCCCGTAGTGATTGAATAGTCCTCTGAAATTTACAATCCATCTGAGGATGATATGTAGTGCTAAAGTTCAACTTCGTATTCAATGCTAGTTGAAGAATTCTCCATAACGTCATGATAAACCTCAGATCCCGATCATATATAATAGAATGTGGTTCTATATGAAATATTACCACTTACTATATGTATAAAATTATAGGATAACTGAGATAAAAATCTTCTCATATTACAATAAAATGTGCGGACTTCATAAGGTGATCAGCTATAAAAAAATAGTACTACCCCATTTAGATGTTTTAGGGAGTATGATGATGAAATAGATTGGGATGTTTTCCCATTTCCATGATTTTATGTGTAATGATTATAAAATCCATTAAGACTTCATTATATCTGTCTTAACTTGATGACATACCACACATCAATATACATAATCAAAAATATCACTTTTCATTTTTTCCTAAAAGAAATAATCTTTCAAATCTCTATAAATATTTTTACATTCACAATGAATTGAGAATGATAAACTATGAGATTCATCCAATATCCCCTTCTCCAGATCAAGTATTGATGGAAAAAAACTCTATTATTGAACCATATTATTCCATCATAATAATTCTTTAACTCCAAAAAATTCATCATCTTATTATGTAGTTCAACATTACACTTTTGAACCATTTTAATAATCATATGGATGGATGGATGAGAATTCATATAAACAATATTGGAATTTTATCCCTTAATTATGATTTAAATAAACAACTATTTAGAATCCATAAATATTATATCACATTAAATCCTCATCATAGACACACTAGCATGGTCTTTTAGACTCAGAGCATCAATCACACTGTTTTCCTTCTTAGGGTGGTAGAGTATTGAGCAGTCATAATATTTAATCAATACCATTCATCTCCATTACTTAATATTAAAATATTATTGAATGAATATATACTTCTAGATTTTATGATCCATTTATACATCAAACCGTTCACCATAAAGATAATTCCTCTATATTTTCATTGTAGAAATACCACTACCTACTCCAAATCATGAGTTGGGTAACTATTATCCTAAGTTGTGATCAACCAAATTTCCCTTCATGAGTTCATGTGATGTATAATCTACCATGATGTCATCTTACATGATTATTCAGCCAAGTTCCTTCACTTATGAATCACTATTGATAAGAAACCCTTCCCCACTATAGGTTAGTGTGAGAATAAGGGCATTGATCAATATTATTTTCAGTTATTGAAAATTATCCTTAAATTCATGTGTCCAAAGGAACATGGATCACTTATGTGTAAAAATTTTATAATTAATTTTTTTAGGAAGTAAAAATTCATTTTTAAGAAGTTTAAAAATATAATTCTTTATATTTTCAAAATAATACAATATATTGTAATCCTATAGTCCATTACATATGATATGAAGTTTTTATTCTAGATAATCTAGAATAATAATATAATTGAATTTGATAAAAAGTAAATGATGGACTACCTCTTTTTGGGAAAAAGTAACATTTTTTCATACAAATGTCATGGAATTATATTTAAAAACACGATTATTAGTTTTTGTTTAAACTCTTTAGAAGAATTAAATCAACTCTAAATACCTCTAATTTGTTGACATATGTGAGTGGAATGGTTCAAAAATATTGTAATGACTAAAAATGATGATATGCACATTATTAATTTTTATATAATCACCCTTAAATTACATGATTATTTATAATTTATGAATATATAATTGTGATTTACCTATTGTACATATAAAATAAATAAAATTATAAGGTGAGTGTCTATATGATATTCTAAGTATATTATTTATTATTCACATCATGATTCAAAATTTACGATGATTTTATTACAATTTTGCAATATATTTAAAAAAATCCAAATAATATTAATCCTATTATAATTACCATATGAATAAAATGGTGATAGAGTCATCCCTAAGACAATCTATACTCGTACATTTGGATATGGGACTAAAAACATATTCATTACATAATCACTTTTATATTAAATAATGTGGAGAAAACATAAATTCCATAATTACATTGTTGATAAATTATTTTTATTCACTCAAATACCCAATACCTTTTATGATTACAATTTTAAAGAGTCAGTAAAAACATTAAACTAACCCAACACATATATTTCCCATCCAATGAATATTTTCATTAATATATACATATTTTATTATTCTAAAATAAGCCTTCAACATCTCCCACAATATTTTCCACACAATATATTATGATAAAGAAATCATATGTAATATGAATCTTTATAATATTGGGTAACGGAAACAAAAAAATGGAAAGATCTAACTCATATTAAGGGGTAACATACATTATAATAAATCATAGAATAAATGGGGAATGAATAATATTCTAGGAGTAAATGATAATCAAATAATTCCATATAAATAATTACTATATCTTGAAATACATCAATGAGTATCATAAAAATATAAATGGAAAATAATAACTGATTTCCTGGTAAATGAATATATTATGTGGGACATTTTATAAAACAACATTGTGAATATAAATTTATATATAAAACACATTGTTTATAAAAATTAAATGTTCAATATTTTTCATATATTTTTTTTATGATTATTGGTAGGATAATGAGTTTGATTGGAAATGGGTTACAATGTGGTGATTTCATGATTAAAATTATGATTTGTGATAATGAATTAGTAATTTTCCATGTACAAGGCTTAAAATGGAAGAGACATTACAAGAAGGAGAGAACCCTGCTATAAAAGACCCTTTACAATTATAAAAGGGAATTTAAAATTTAATATATGAGGGAATTCAAGAAGTAGGACATCCCATAAGGGAGAAAAGAGGGGGTTGGAATACAACGACATGTGTCATGACATGAAATAGATGGTCATGCCGTGACGCTACCAAATTTCACTGAGAGAAGATTTTAAGCCATAAATCTAGCCATAAATGATTTGGGATCAAAGAATTCACATTAAGAAAATAGTATTTGTTATATTAACTAAATAGAGAGAACCAAACATCATCTGGGTTGACATATTAATTGACCAAACACCCATATAATTCTTATTGGACTACCCGTGAAACCTTAGACCCATTTATGATGCTATTATAGAACCTGAGATGCTATTGAAGCCTATATATAAGAGGACAGAGTAAGGGATCAGGAAATCAACTGGTCAGAGAAGATCATCTATTATGTTGCACTATAAGGATTTTATTTAGGTTTTTTGTTTTATTTTTTAATTCTTTTATATGTAACACATATTTGATAAAATTTTGTGATGTTTTGTTTCTAAAAAAGCTTGTATTTTTTGATAAAATATATTTTTTTGATGAATATTTTTCAAAAATATGTGAAAGTTGCTGATGTTTTGGACCCAAACATAAGGGGGGGGGGGATGTTTTATTTTTTTTGGGTAAAGTTGTTTTCTAGACGTAGAGGATTAAACTGAGAAGCACCAGATACAGAAGTAGTTAAAAGGATAATGTTGTTGATTAAAAAAATCATCCTTCTCAGAACCATAAACATGATGTTGAAGATCCTTTAGACACAACTCTTTTTATAATGTCAAAAGCTATTGAGTGAGGAAGTTAGGATGGTGCTGAAGAGGATGTTTTAAGAAAGTGAATCTAGGAGTTATAAAGTTTTCATACTTTCAAACATTAAGTAAGATGATGCTTTTATGGTATGTAATTTTCTAATATAATTTTTTTCATTAAAAGATGTGATGTAAGCCTTTTAGAGAAAAGGGGGAGAATAAGTGCTAATAGTCATATAGGGTTTTCTTTATAAAGAAAGGAGGTTCTTGAAGTAAGGGAAATCATAATACATTCTTTTGCTATGTTAGAAATTTCTTTTCCAATCTTGAAGTTATCATAAATCAGGAAAACTATCATGATAAACTATTTTAATGTAATGGAGGAATCATAAAGATTGTATCATTTCAATGAATCAAGAAAAAGTTTTCATTGAATCAAGAATTATGGGACATAGAGGTTTTGAGAAGTCTAAGTGAGATATAGGTGATGAGGTTTGAATAATTTCAATGTCCCATAGTGGAGTTTTATTTGTAATTGGAATTCAATCATAATGTGAATTCCATCAATATGGGGATTCCATCAGACTAAATATAAGGATCAAAGTCAATAAAAATAACTATGAGGAGGAAATTTAGTTGGATTAACATAGAAGAAGAAATTCATATCATAATGATTAGAGGAAGGTAGTTAGATTGTAATGATAAGAGGAAGATAGTCAAATCATAAGGAGAATAGGTAGAACATCATATTATAATGATAAGATGAAGATATTGAAATCATAATTATATGTGAAGGAAAGTCATATCATTTTGATATGATGAGTTTTCATCATAATGAAGTTATATTAGACTGAATTTGAGGTTATTACATCAGACCAAATCTGAGGAAGTTACATCAAACCGAAGCTGAGGAAGTTCATTATAATGAGCTGTGGAAGTTTATCATAATTAGATGAGGAAGTTCTATCATACTGATGGAAATTTAGGTTGTCTGAGAAGTATTATTATGAATAAGACTCATGAATATTACAAAAGTCTTGTGAAGAGTTGAAGTGGTCAAAATTGAAATTCATATATGTTTAGTTATATGAATTTTTGAATTTGAGTAATCCTATTTTTTTCAGTTCCACTCTTTTTCCATTTTGGGGTTCCTATAAATAGAAGCACAATACATTTATAATTTGTATGCTTTTTCATGATTGAAAAATTTGGATCACTACAATGTTTTAGTCATAGGTAGAATTAGAGTAATTTTCAGTCATATATCCCATTAGAAGACCAAACAATTGAATATTTTCTTACCGGACTGAGGAAGATCATACTAAAGAAATTTGGACAAAGTTTTGAGTTGTTTTTGAGATGTAAATGGTTTTTATTACCATAATATAATGTTTATTCAGGAAAAAAATAAGAAAGGTATCATCCTATTGAGTTAATTGGATTGAGTCAATCAGACTATGTTCATCAGATTGAATACCATCAAAGTCATGGTCATTAGACAAATGAAATTTTGTGATTAAAATTGAACAAATTATTTATACTTTTTTTGGGTAAAATTTTTTTAATAAAACTTTGTAAACTAAAGAGAGTTTGTATAATTATTCTCATTAGGAGATAGAAGGGACAAGCTGTATTCACTTCTTCAAATTTGTAAATTTTCATAGATGCACGAAAGTGGCTATGATAAGGATGTAGGCTCTCATTCGGATACTGAACCATGTAAATATATTGTGATTTTTTTATTTCCTAGTTTTTAATGAAAGAGTATTTACTAAAATATGATATGGTTATAAAATTTAATAGGTTTCAGGTGCAATGCTATAAAATTATTGAAACTTATTAAAATTGAACAATAGATTCAACCCCCCTTCCTAGTTGTTATTCAACCCTTTGGAACTTCAATAAGTATGAGAGGCAGGTTCACTTTTTGAATCCTCATAAGGATAATATCAATTCTTTCAATAGTAGATGAATTCTTATACTTTATGGAAAAAATAAATATGGATAAAAAATAGGATGATTCATTATCTCCTATCTCTTGGCCTAGAAGTTTTCGATGCAGCTACAATTGGGTTTCTACTATTGAGAAGGATTCTTTGATGACTTTTGTGGATAAGTGAAATATAAAAGTTGATGGAAAAGATATAATTTATCTCCTTATATACTTACCAGAAAATTTTTATATGAAGGTGATGGGTCTAAAAATTTCAAAGAGTATGTGGGTCAAGATGGAAAGTATTTACAAAGGGAATACTAAAGTGAAGGAATAAAAGATAAAAATATAGAATAGTAAGTTTGAAGACATAATAATGATAGGCAAAGAAACTATTGATGAATTCTTCAGTAGAGAAAATGAAATTGTTTGCAACATCATAGGATTTAGTGATGTCCTGGAAGATTCTACAAATGTAAAGAAACAAATGAGAAACTTTTCAAACAATTTTGATTATAATATTTATTATTTATAAGATAAGGATGATTTATATATTGATGAATTACATAACATTATTATTTCTTATGAAATGAGAAAATATCCAATATTCAAAAAGAAGATGAAAGATGAAATGAATATTGAATCTATGAGAAAAATGAAAACTCATGATGATGGAGTTGTTGATCCTTATGACTCTAAAGATAAATATGATGATTATTTGAGTGAAAAAATAATGTCTCTAATACATGAGAACAATTGAAGATGAAGAGGAAAGTATGGAGGTATACTTTCTCTCAAATGTTTTGATTGTGGTTGAATCATAAAATTTACTATGAATTTACCAAATAATAAATATGGAGAATATCGAGATGATTTTAATGAAAAAAATTAGTGGAAGAATTGGAACAAATGTTCTAAATAAGAAAATTCATCCAATAAATATAAGAATAAGTTCACTTGGGAAGAAATGATTATGATGATTAAGAAAACTGAATCGTACTCAACCAAAAACAATTCTTCATATGTTGAAAGTTCAAAAAAAGTTAGAACATTCAATGAAAAAGTTATGAAAATATAATAATCCTAAAATAGTGATGAAGAATAAGGTGAAGAATCTTATAGAGAGTATCAGCTCAGAATAGAGTTTCTTGCTTGTCTTGAACAAAAAAATCTCTAAAGAAAGAAATATGAATATTAAAAAATGAAAGTGGAAATGATGTTGAAGATGAAAAATATTCTGTCAAGAAAGGAGAAGAATACATCAAGGTGATTTTAAGTGAAAAAATAAGAATTAATAAATATGTAATGGTGGTTGAATATCTTATTAAGAATATGGAAGATAAGAAAGAATAAGTTAGAAAGTTTCAATCAAAACATCTTGAGTATGAAGTTACCATGAGGAAGATGAATTAAAACTTCAAAAAACCTTCAAAAATAAAAGCTATGAATTCTAAAGTTTCTATGATATCTCAAATCAAGAATTAGTTGAAATCCCTACCCACAAAAAATAATATTTTATCTGATTTTTCTAACATATCAGGTTTATAAAAAATGTTGGGAAATAATAGGTGGAAAAAGGGTGTGAGGAACCAATTTCATCTTCAAATGATGAAAAATACCTAAGAAGTTATTATGGTCCATTTCCAGAGATTGTTAGAGCATGAATAAGTTATCAACCTCAATAAAGTTTCTACAGAGAAAGATCACACTTCAATAGAAAATCTTGATTTGATTCTTTTTTTTAGTGTTGTGGAATCGATGGGAATAAGGATTATAATTATTGGAACAACAAATCTCTACTTGGAATAATGTTTGATTATAGGGGAATAAATAGTTAAATTTGAATGAGTAACTTTCCTAACATACAAAAAGATGAAAAAGTGAATTCTCAAAATGAAAGAATCATTCAAATGTTGAATCAGTTTGACTATCTGGAAATTTTTATTGGATGACATGATCAACTGTGTCATATTTATGAATAATGTATAAATACTTCCCTGGGCATGTTTTTTATGTTAGAAAATAATTTTATGCAGGAAAGAATAATGTGGAAGAAAGTTACTTTGTTTTTAAGACTTCCTTGATGGTAAGTTAGAAGAAAAAACCACAAATACATGATAGTGGGTGTTCTTCACACAGGACAAGTGATTTAAAAATCTTGAAACATATTGAAAATAATGATGGAGGTGATTTTTATTTCATGAATAATAGATCCTTAAATATCAGAGGAATCAGAAGAGAAGATATTGAATCAGAAAAGTTAAAATCAAAGGAAGTTTAATTTGTTTGTGGGATAAAACATAACATACATAGTGTATGTCAACTTTGTGATGATTGACAAGAGGTGATTTCCAAAAATAATTCTTGTATCATCTGTAGTGTGAAATATGAAAATTTTATTAAAAATGGAGAATGAACTGGTGGTAATATCTTCTAGATTGGAGAATTTACTAACTCCTATTACTTAAGTGCCAAAGATGAAAATATGTTGAGGCACCAAATTCTTATCCACTTTTGGTAGAATAACATGAAAAAAATTTCTAAGGATGACGATGTTTTTTATTTTATAGACCAGAAAAGAAGATATGAAGAATTTTTTGTTTCTTTTTATAAAGGGAATATGACTAAAAATACTCATAAGAGAGTTGTGATTCAGTCTACTAGACCACTTGAACTTATTCTTTAGATTTTATAAGGGTTGATGATACAAAAATAAAAAATTATATTTATAATTTATCACTTTTATTGATGATTTCACTTGAATGAAAAATATCATCTTTATGAAACATAATTAAGAGGTTATGGAAATGATCCGGTTTTTTAGAAAAGACGTAAACAAAGAAATGTGGGTTTATTTAAAGAAGTTGATAATAGATAATGGTACTGAATTCACAAGAAATATGTTTAAAACTTATCTAAGAAATCATGGTATCAAAAATTAGTATAATTATCCCTATACTTCACAACAAAATAAATTATTAGAAAATAATAATTTAATTTTGGTGGAAATGTGAATTAGTATGTTACCAGAATAAAAAAAATTCAAAATTCTACTAGAGAAGAGCTATTATTACTTATGTACATGCTCAAAACTAATGCATGTTGAGACTGAAAATTAGTATGGATTCTTATGAAATGTGGTATCACAAGAAATATTTATTTAAGTATTTCAATGTTTTTTTAATTCCATGTTTACATAAAATAAAAAATCAAAATTTGAGAAAGTTTGATGAGATAGTTGATGACAGAGTTTTTTTGGGTTATTCACCCAAGATAAGAAGTTACAAATGTTGGAAAAAATTCTTACAAAAGTTAGGGGACATGAATGATGTGAAACTAATTGAAAATAAAAATTTATTAACAAAATTTATTGAAAATTATTATAAGGATAAACTAGAGATTTACAGTTATAGTGAAGGTTATTTAATAAATCCTTATCCATATTTAAGAGAATAATCTAATGATGAAAGATCTACTGGAATAAAAACATTTAAATTTCCATATTTTTAAAAACATTTTGATGCCAAAATATTATTGGGAATTAAAAATATCTAGATCATACTAGAAGGAAATTGATAATAGAAAATTAGACTTCACATATCTCAAAAGATCATCCGAAATCAGCTTTAGAATCTATTCATCTCAAAGAATGGTTGAATGTTATGAATGATGAATTGGATCAAATTGAGAAAAATGAAACATGGGAACCTGTTCTAGGTCTGAAAGGTAAAAATTTTATTGAAACAAAATGGTTTTACCAAAAAAATGTTGAATGAATAGGTATATGTTTCAAGAAACAAAGCAAGGATAGTTTATAAAGGTTATGAAAAAGTGGAAGGAGTGGATTTTTTTAAAACCTATTCCTATTTTGTATGGTCAGAAACTATGATAATGTTTCCATAAGTTGTTTCTCACTGAAATTAAAAATTATATTAGATGGATGTAAAGTGATCATTTCTCAATAAATAAATTCAAATAGAAGCTTACTTTAAACAACCTCAGGGGTTTTCACTTGATGAGGTTGAAAGTAATGTTTGTAAACTAAAGAAAACATTGTATGGGCCGAAACGAGATCCAAATTTAGGGTATTCTAAATTTGAAAATTATTTGATATTGTTGATTTTTTCTAAAGGAAAAGTTGATAGAAGCTTATATGTGAAATAAATTGTCTCCAGAACACTAATTATAATTGTGTATGTGGATGATATAAGTTTTTTGGTGATAAAGAATATATTTGTAAAAAATTTTCTAAAGAAATGAAAAGGAACATTGATATGTCAATGTTGGTATAATTAACTTTATTCCTTAGTTTATGAGTAAAAAAAAGGAAAAATACATTTTTATATCTCAATATAAATATTCTAGGGAATTTTTAAAAAATTTCGATTAATTGAATCCAAAGAGTATTCTAATCCAATATTAGTTGGAATGAAGTTGAGTAAAGACAAATATGGTAAATGTGTGAATCAAAAAGAAATTTGGAAGATGATTTGAAGTATACTTTATTTAATAACCTTAAGGCTTGATATTATTTATGTTGTGAATCTGTGTGTCAGGAATCAAAGTAATATGAAATAATCACATATGATGGTAGAAATGAGAATTCTGAGATATGTCAAAGGAAAAAATTCACATGGGTTTTTATAAAAAATAAATCAAGAGATGAAGTTTCAAGGTAATACTGATGCCGATTGGGATGGAGATTGTATTGATAGAAAATTAGCCTCAAGGGGAACATTTTTCATGGTTGAATGTTGTGTAAGTTGGCATTATAAGAAAAAAAATTCAGAAACTTTGAGTACATTGGACTCAGAATATGTTGTGGCTACTCAGGCATGTAATCAGATGCTGTGGATGAATGTTTTTATAGAATACTTGAAAGTAAAAGTTTCTTAACCATTGAGATATTTTGTGTTAATGAGAGTGTAATTTATCAATCTAAAAATAATGTCTAACATTCAAGATAAAAAAATTGATATAATTATTCCCATTATGAAAGAGAAAGCTGACATTGGAGATGTTTTTTCTAGAATATATATCAATTAAGTATCAATTTGATGATATTTTGGTAAAGTTAATGAAGAAAAGGTTTTTTTTATTTTATATTGCAACTTCATGTTCACCCACCTCCAATAACTTATTAAATATCATAAGGATGACACCCACCATGATTTGGATTATGTTGTCAAATGAAGAGATAATGTAACAAATTCTCAATTTGTAATAAGTTTTTTCTTATCTTTCTTTTATGAATCTGAATCCATGGTTATCATAAAATGGTGGAGAGAAAAATAAAAGCGATATAAAATAATGGGTAAAGATTCTCTTAAACATAGTGCATATTTTTTGTTCCATAAGGTGATGTAAATCCTTCAAAAGGTTATATTATCCTATACTGTGGTGTTAGGGAACTCTATGTTGAGAAAGGGTGTTTTTTGGTAAATGTCAAAAATTATGAGTTGTCTACACGGGTTGATTTGTGAAAATTTCTGAGAGCTAAAAATGTTATTAACTAGCGTTGTAAACAAATAAAAAGGGGGAGATTTAAGAATCAATGTGTTGTTTTTTTAAAAAATTTCTGTATTTGTTGAAAACCAATATTTTTCAAATGAATGTTTTAAAAAAATAGGTTAATGTTGGTGATATTTCAAACCCAAACATAAAGGGGGCGAATGTTTTTGTTTTTTAAAAAATTTGTTTTTCAGACATAGAGGATTGGAATGAGAAACACTATACATAGAAGTGGTTAGAATGATAAAGTGGTTGATTGGACACACCATCAGTCTTAGATCTATCGACATGACATTTAAGATTCTCTATACACTGTTTTTGTTAGAAAGTCATAAGAATATGATTTTGGAAGTTAGAATGATGCGGAAGAGGGGTTTTTATGAAAGAAAAGTTAGGAGTTAGAAACTTTTCATACTTTATAACCATAATTGAGACGATAATTTGTTGGTTTGTAATTATAAAATATTTTAATTTGTTTATAACACCTGTGATTCAAGACTTATGATGAAAATGGGGTGAATAAGTGTTTACATTCACATCGAGTTTTTTTTGGAAAGAAAGGAGGTTTTGGATGCAAGGGAAATCATAATACTTTCATTTGTTCTGTAATATATTGCTTTTACATTATTTATGTTCTCATAAATCATGAAAACTATCATGATAAAATATTTTGAATAAATATAGGAATTGTAAAGATTGTAACAGTTCCAAAAATCAAGATAATGTTTTCATCGGATCTAGAAGTACTGAACACAGAAATATTGAGAAGTCTAAGTGTGTTATAGCTGTTGAGGTTTGAATAATATCAAATTTACAGAGTCAAGTTTTCATCATAGTGGGAATTCCATCGTAATTAGAATTCCATCGTAATTAGAACTCCATCATTATGAGGATTCAATTAGACTGAAACAGTAGATGAAATTCAATCAGTTTGAATCTAAGGAGAAAATTCAATCAGACTGAATCATAGGAAGAAAGTCATATCAGAAATGCGTAGAGGAAGACAACCAAATCATAATGAGAAGAGGAATATAGTTAGATCAACATGAGAATAGGTAGAAATACATATTTTAATGAGAATAAGAAGATACTAAGATCATTATAAGAAGATGAAGATATTTATATGATATTGAGATGACTGCAAATGATTTTTTTTCATTTTATAAAGCCAGTTTAAGGGTGCCTGGTGTCCCACATACAACACCAAACATAGTCAAGTAAGACAGAAACAACAAAAAGGCAAACAAAGAGATACACATCATAGTACCCATAGTCATCCCCGCATCCCAAGCATGATTCTTCCACTCCAGTGGCCGATTCCCACTCTGGGTGTCTCCAAAATCTTTCACTTTGTACTCTATTTTGAGAATATTGTTTACATAGATGTCTCAAGAAGAACCGATAAGTCTTGTAGTGAGTTTATGCCATCAAACATGAAATTAAAATATAAATAGTTCTCTGAATTCATGAATTTGTGTAAGAAGGAAGAGTTTTTTAGTTTCTTTCCTTTTCTATTCTAGGGTGAATATAAATATAATCACAGTACATTCATACTTTGTAACTTTTTACATGATAAGAAAAGGTGGAGTACTAAATTTTTTTAGCTAGAGGTTGAGTTAGACTAATTTCTGGACAATGATATGGTAATAAGATTAAATAGTTGAATGTTTTCTTACCAGACAAGGGAAGATTTTACTTAAGAAGTTCAGACTGATTTTTGAGTAATTTATTAGAAGAACAAGTTTTGTTATCTAGAGAGAATAGAAATTGTTTTTCTGGAACAGATCAAGAAAGGGAGCATCATATTGATTCAATCGGTCTAAGTAAATAAAATTGGGTTCATCAAACTGAAGAACATCAGAGTCAAGGGCATCGATCCTATGAAATTTTGTGGAGCATATTGAAAAAAGTATTTATAATTTTTTTGGTTCAATTGTTTGAATTTTTTTTTATAAATTGAGGGGAGTCAGTATAATCATTTATATCAAGATATAAAAGGTGTTTAATTAGAGTTGGAATAAGTTTCAATAACTACTTAAAATTAGTGAATTTCCATAGACCCACAAGAGTGGCTATGATAAGTAAGTAGGTTCCCACACTGAGGTAAAAATTGTATATCCCATGTGATTTAATTTCCTTCCTACATTTTAATTCCTGAGTATTTAATGAAAGATGATATGGCTATAAACATTAAAAGGTTGTAGTTGTTTTGTTTTAAAAGTATTGAAATGTATAAAAAGTGAATAATTGATTGAAAACCCCCATACCGGTTGTTATTGGATCCTTTGGAACACCAATATTCAATTTAAATACGTGTTTCTGTTCTTCTTCTTACATATTTCATTCATTATATCCCTCTTATATTCCACCATTAATATTTTCAATGGAAATTTCCTAATATAGGGCTTGGCATTAGAGGAGGTTTCATAGTGTTTAGAATTATTGTACTCTAAATCATTAATGTTTAGATCCTATTTATGGTGAATGAGAGGGAAGTGAATGAGTGTGGTGGTTTCCACCAAATCATGGATATAAAATTCATATCTTTTTTTGATTCATTTTCCCTCCCTTCCCTTGGGTAAACTCTTCATACGATGGAGTTTATGTTCTCAAAGAGATGAAATGACATATGGTGGAGCTGAGACTTTTAGGAATTTCATTCTTAGTGTAGGTGTTATCCTATTTAAATCAAGGATCCAATTAGTAAACATCATGATGATTTTAAACTCTAAATAAAGGAGATAAGAAAAAACATAGGACTCCATTTGAGAGAGGATTCACATACCATAGAGGGATCAAATTCATCCACCAATTCTTCAATCTAAGAAGAATAGAGTTTGAAAGAGACAAACACCACTTGGGATCCTTCAAAAGATAAAAAGTCCAATAATGTTTGAGAGGGAAGATTCTAGAATAAAAAATGGGGTCTTGGGATTTTATTTTATTAAGAACATAGACCACACCATATCCCTATATTTCCACGTCGTAGAAGGGTTAAAATACTCTAGACCATGATGCAACTATACCAGACCATGTCGTTTCCCCTACCAGTGAAACCACTTCTTAAAACGATGTTGTAGATATCAACCATATCCAACTATCCTAGAGTTATCCTATGATATATCTCAAGAACTATTCCACAGCAACACCAAAAATGGATGAAGCTTCAAAAATATCCACCCCATAGCTATCCATCCACATCACTACACTACCCAAATTGAAAGACTCAAAAAACCAGGACATCATTTCCTTGTGTTACATGCCATTTCCATAAAAACTAATCAAAATATCCCACCTAAAAAACTCCATAATATCCCCAATACAATATAAAAATAAAAACTACACAGAAATAAATGGGGGATAAAAATATAGGGGAAAATGTAGTACCTGAAAGTAGTAATTGGATGATACAAACCAATTTCTTGGAAAGACCCAATGTATTTTCATGGTAAAATTATCTCTAGGAAGAGTATTACTAAGATAATTTCAAACTTTAATAATTTCTTATAATTGTGAAAAAATTTAATTTAATTATTTTATTTTATTCATAGAAAAACAATCAAATTATTCTCTAAACATATATAATCTAATATCTTTATTTTTTTTGGTTCCTTTATGAGTAACTTCAAAGAGTCTCCATATTTCTTGAGTTTTTTTCTTAAATTAATTCAATTGAATACATTTTGACCTATCCTAGTCTAAACCAAAATGAAGGAATTAATTTGAGTACCATTATTTCAAAATTAGATATATAATATGGTGTCCATTTTTATTATCCTTCAGTAGTTGGAGTATAACTATACATGACTATCTTCCATTCAAGATAACCAATTGATATAATAAAGGTAGAAATACATGTCTTCCACAAACAATAATTTGTACCATTAAAGATAATTATTCACTTTACTTTTATCAGTCTTTGGAGGAAACATGAATCCATCACTTTAAAAGGTAGCACGAACTGAAATAGTGGAATAAAGAAAGAAAGAGAGGATTTATAAACGAAATATAGTTTAGGCATGGCTATTATTATATCAAAATGATAAAAATAAGTATAGGTATAGAATGATAGAGATGTAGGCGAGTGATGAAATGATTTTGAAATGTTGTTGACCATCCTCCCCCAAATGAAATCATTATGTTTTTTGGGTAAACATATATTGTATTAAATATTTATTAATTTTATTATGACTAATTTTTATATTTCATAATGTATAATTTTTTAATTTATTTTAATTTGTTTTTATATTTTTAACTATTTGTGATAGATAACCAAAATCAAGAACAAATAATGTAGGTGAATACTATTTGCAGCATACTTCTATTCTGTGAAAAATATAATTTCTAACAAATAATTAATTATTTTACAAAAATATTGGTTCTAAACATATTATCCACTTTTTGTATAGAACATTCATTTTTCTATATTTTCAATATAAGGGGCTGAGGGATGAGATCATAGAGAAGTGAATTAAAATCCAGAAAACTATTTAAAACTAATATTCACATAAATTTTTAAAATATATATTAAAAAACAAGTATTTGATAATAAATTAAAATACAAATAAATACTATTAAAAAAAATCTAGTTTTCTTGAGATATGTTTTTGAATTTTTTTAATCAAGTTTCCTTTGGAAAAAATGAAATCCATTTAATCTGATACCTCATTTAAATGATTCATGTTTCCAAACTATAAGACCTTATAGATGCTTCCTTATCCATTTACCTGCACTATCAGTGTTCACAGAGATCATTGCAGTTGAGCAGTGGAAACATAGGTGAGTGATTTGATGGGAGAATATTTATGAAATCCTTAATCGAATTTCGTTACGGCTAATGTAAAAATTATTTCTTGTTTGTAGAGAATGGAGTATCATTATTTGAGATCCCCCCTTTATCAATCTCTACTCAAGTAGAAGCTTAAAACTATTAAGGATTTTTATTCAGTATGACAGTTTGGGAATCTGTTTTTTACATAATTTAGAAAATATTTATTTAAATATTACTTGGTTTAAAATATTTTTAAAACTAGGACATAATGACAGCATCGGCATTGCCGCCTTTGGCTTTTAGTCCAAAAGAAGTATTGTAAATGCCACATTTTCCCAAATTAATAAATTTAATTAAAAAATTAATAATATATATGTATTTATATTCAATATATATATATTATATTATTTTTCTGATACATTAATACGTGAGTAATTTATTAATAATACAAATGATATTAAAAATTAATGTTTTTATATACCCAATATAATTAAGATTTAAAAAAATATATTGTTAAGTAATTTTTATGTTATATAAATAACTATATTATTTAACTCACTATTAAGAAATATTATTCTAATTAATGTAAATATTTAATTATATAATTAATATATATTAATAACGTAACAACTAAAATTTATTTTTAATTTTAAAGTTAATAATACTTTATATTAAGGTAATTAATAGTAAAACCCTTAATAAGAATTATTTCCATTAATATTTGAATGTTAAAATGTTATGTTTTTAAGAAATAAATTTTTTAAAATGTAAATTAGGTTTTATTTATTATATATATGATTTTTTTATTTTCAATTATGTTTTATATATTCAGTCAGTTTGTAAAATTTCATTCAGATTGTATTTAAATTTATTAATTTATATGACTCTAGAGACATATACATAAAACATAATAATGTGTCCAGTTGGTCACATTGAATATCTATAAAAGAAATAAAATCAAAATAACATTGGAAAAACTTACTAAACATATACAAAATAATTGAAAATAAAAATAATTTTATAAAAACAATTAATGAAAAGTAATATTCTAGAATAATATATTGTGGTTTATAATGATTACATTTGTATTAATCTTTTTTAACATTCTCTCCATTTTTAATTAATTTTTATATGGTTAGTAATCATTTAAAATTTTATTTAGATTTTAATTATACTATATTTTTTTACCATTTATTTTTTAATGTGTAAATATTATGTTTTTAATGAATAATATTTGATACATAAAAATTAACTATTTTTTATTATATTTATGAAATTACTTCTTTGGTCAATTTATTTAGATGTTTAGGAAATGTTTTATAATTTTTTAGATTGATTTTATAGTTTGTATTTTATAATATTTTAATGTTATATACTATAAATTTAAAAAGTTTTCCAATGTTTTAATTAGTCGAGTGTGAAAAATTATAATAGTTAAAATATAAGTAAAATATAAATGAAAACTAAAAAATTCATAAAAAATAAAAAAATGGTAGATAGTAAAAAGAACTTCCTCAATTTAATAGGAAAATAATTATATAGAGTATATAATACATTGTTTATTCAAATCATTTAAGTCAATAGAAAATTTATAAATAAATGAGTACAAACATAGTCTATGATGAGGAACCTTCTAATAATCTAATGCGTGAATCAGACACCCATATCGAGATCACTGACATTTGTGTTGGGGTTGAGTATCATGAGGTGGATAGGGATCATCCTCAGACACGGGAACCTCGTATATCTAATTTTTGGCCTGCGAATCACTATGAGGATGTGTAATCTAGATGTAATAATTTTCTCCAAATACTTACCCCACTGTGTAAGTTGAAGGACCTACCACCATCTACAGGGGGAACCACAAGGCCGATGAAGGACTGGTCTTGAAAGTTAGAGGCATGGTAAATGAAACATAACACATGCTTGGATTAGATATAGCCATAGTGAATTATGGATATCCTAACAATATAAATGTATCCCATTCCAACTGGTGAAAATATACAATTAGACAAGGCTAGGATACTAGAGGTGTGCCCTCTTCCTATGGTATGGGTGAGGCCACTCGTGAAACATGACGCAATCAACGTCATCACCGCCATGTATATTCAACATCAGTAGCTTCAAGTGGAGGTTCATGAGTTGGAACCTATTCTCTTGGGCCTGGAATAACATTTCCCTAAGGTGGACTATGAATGATACTATTAGGTAGAACATGATATTCTTACATCATCCCCTATGCTTCTATATGTATGCTTCCGGACTAAACCCCTCCCCACTATATATTAAACATGAAAATATTATGACATAGTAGATTATGCCATAAAGAGATTAAAAATTAAATAGTAAAAGATAAAAAAACAAAATAATGGAAATTTATTAATTTTCCTCATCCTGAATCCCACTACCATGAGATGTAAAATAAACTATAAACTTTAGTCTACACAACGACTAATACTGAAGCTGCCTTGGTAATGAGATTTTCAATGTACACATACCATCAATATGAAATGATTATCATATATCCCATAGGTCCTAATACATTGCATTTCATCAATGCCAATCAACATCCTACCTCCCTGACATCTTCATAGAATGAATCACTGTGATTAATCTATGTGGAAAAAGAATACGCTGAAAAAAATCCAAACTAGCACATGAATTTATCAGGATAATGCTACTTAATAATAAAAAAGTGAATGAGAGGAACCATAACCATGGAATCATGGAACCCATCTGTGTAGTATCTAGGTAGCTGGTCTAATAGATATAGTATGGAATCCATTCAATTTCAAATGAAAAGTGACATAAGTTAAAATGTTTTTTCATTAAAAACAAAAAATATAATATTATAAAATTGATTAGTGAAGAAAATATACATTATATTTACATCAGTGGGTAATTGACTATCGAACATGGTACAATATTCACCCATTTTATGCCTTGACATCTTGAAAAAGTTATGTACCTCACTCTACTAGTACGATATGACATTGAAAGTGATAAAAAATAATAAATTAATTTTAGTAACTCATAGTAGCATAAAAAATTATAAATATGACTAGACATATCGACATCCATGATAAGAATTGAAAAACACATCTATATGAAGCTACAAACCATCAAAAATAGTGGAGAGGTAAAGGATACACTCCCATGAACACATCTGAATAAGGATGAGACATCCTCTGAGATAAGTGTGATCTTATCAGCAAGCCAATAATAATTCCCTATAAGTATATTCCATGAATTCATATCCCCAACATTATCTCATAGTCAAATAAATATCCTATGATACCCAAAGATACATAATGTGGATATGCATACCATAGTGATTATTATATAGTGTCCCTCCAATGAGTCGAATGATATAAGTAGGGTGTGACACATGAGTCTGCTTATCAGCTTCGGTGGGTAATTGTTCAATTTTCATCTCCATCTAGCTCATAAATATTGACACACCATATGTAGAATTATCATCTCCAACAATTTCGATGCCTAGAAATAATTCTAAATTCTTATTCTAGTCACCGTGGGTGAGTACTATAACTACATCCTCCTGTATAGGATGACTGAGAAGAACTACCAAATCATCAAGGGTAATGGTCATTCCTCCCATAGAAAAGTGGAATGTGTGAGTTTGAAGTCTCCATCCCTCAGTGAGTTCATTAAAGAGGTTATCATCAATTAATGAATAATTAGATACAACATTGAAATAGAATCTAGCATGAACATGGTATTGTATAATGGTGGATGGATATGGAATGCGATGATAATAGTGAGAACTATGCACTCTGATTCGTCGATCCTCCAAGACCACTACCACATTATGTGAAACATTCATATACTGATTAGAGAGTTGATTTGCATCCTCCTTTTCTATGTATAAAACTAAAATATTTCTTAAGAAATTGTATAAAAATAAATAGAATGTAATAGTCAGCGTAATGTTAGGACTGGTAGAATTTAATATATAACATATATATTGACATTATTTTATGATTTTTTTCTTACCAAAAGAAAATGTCATGTATTCATGTCTTTCAAATAATATTTATATGTTTTTCTAGATATGGGTTTACCTTTTAAATCATGTTTCAATAAATTTATCATACTTGATTTATAAAATATCTTTTGTCATTTGATGTGAAGATATTTATTATACCCATTTGTTTGTTTTTAATTTATATGGTCACCTAATGTTGATGTTAGGATCACCTTTATTATTATATTTGGTTATATTTAGGCATATTTTTATTTATTGACTCTTTTTTTTCTTTATCCATGATTGGGAATTTTTTTAGAATACCATGTTTGTTTTATAAAATAAAACAAAATTTATTTTAATGGCTTACATGAAGTTGGTTTATTTTCAAGTTGATTAGTTTTGATTTTTTTAAACTAGTTTATCTTTTTTTCATGATAAAATACATAAATAGATTCATGGTGTTATCCCACTAGGCTTAATTCCTCAAAACCTACTTGGACCCTTCTTGAGAATTTGAATATTTCATTACCCGATTTCTATTTTTGAATGAGACTATTTTTTCATCTGTTCTTATTGAAATATAGTCTTATTTTTGAAAGGGTTTTACTTTAAAAATATATTTATGCACTCATGAGTTATATCAGTTTGATCCACCTTATTGATTGGGTATTTATTTCACATCTAACACGTATAACAATTAGTCTGATCCCAAATGGAATATTTTTTCATTTATGTATGATTTCTCACATAATGGTATATTTCATGGTTATTTTATCACAAGATGGTTTACGATATATCCATGGATAGTTTAATTAGTATTTCATGTCATATCACATGTACTTTTCATATTCCTTGTAATGTGAACACATAGGTTATCAGTTGGATACACCTTATAGACTGATTTCTTCTTTCATGTTAGCATGTATTGAATTAGGTTAGATCCTAAATGGTATGATTTTTCATTTATTTATTATTTCTCACATGATGGTATATTTTATGATTATATTCTCATATAATTTATTTATAGTTTATTCATAGATAGTTTTATTATGATTTCATGTCATCTCACTTGTACTTGTCATATTCAATGTAAAGTGAATATGAAAGTCTTATTATGAAAACCAGTGTTTTATTAATAATATGGTTGTATCATGTGGATTTTTTTAAAGGTAAGGTAATTATGAATATGAAATTTTTATATACTGAAATGATGTAACATTTAATAATGTTTATATAGCATACAATTTATTTAAATTGTTTTAAAATTTATCACCTATTTATTATTTGATTTTAAAATTATTCATAAATATATCAAAATTCTAAAAAATGAATGATTTTTATTAACACAATGTAATTGATATTAAGAAAAGTTAACATTGGATTTAATACATCATTGTGGATGGGAGTGTGAACCTGATCCAGTAATGTTAGTGAATTATTTTCTGCTATGAGCTTCCTAATGACATATGATGCATCTCAAATGTTTCCCTTGTTGTTGAGGTTAGTCCATCTTAATCTGAATCCTATAGGACTTTGGTATCCCTTGATTTAGAAACTTATTGATGTTAGGTGTCACTATCGAATGGTATTCAAGAATTTTTAAATGTAAAAACATCCCAATAGGCATCCATGATGCAACATAATATATAGTAATGACATGTAGACAATATACTAGATCAACACATGCTTCCCCTGATATGTTCATAGAGGAACATGCTGCAATGGTGTGCGTTCGTGGAAACCAAAATTCCAAGAACATTTCACATTGAAAATTCCTTCCATATAGTAATACCAATATGTTTCGACTTCCAATACTTGTGATGGTTCCCATACATGCCTTCACATCAAATCGAGATTATTTTATGAGTAAAATATAAACTCAATAAGAATATGATTCTTTAATGGTATTCTCAATATATTGCTGAAAGTTTCATTCACACCTTATCCCCTAATAAATCCCATCCAGAGTCTATTTTTCTATATCAATAATATACCTGACACAATGATAAAATATCTCTAAAACTAGGCTAGTAATAGGTAACTTGAAAATCCCCTTGAAGATTACCTTGATTAACTCTATAGTGTTTTGGTTCATGATTCTGTACCAATTCCCCCCAGCATATAGCAACATCTATAATTATTTTTAAATCTAAATCATATAATCATACATTCCTTGATTAGCCCAACTAATTTTTTCTAATCAATTTCATTAAAACTCCTTAACCTAACCCATATTCTACATAGAAGTGATCATATTTCAAAAAAAATAATATTATCATTATGTTGAAATAGTAAAAAATGGAAGAGATTGTCTACCATTACTCGTGATTAACTTCTTCATAGGTTCATTATGGAATGATTTTCACACATTTATATAAATGTGTTTGATACTGTATTGATGATTTGTATTTTGGGGTAACCATGTAATAGGATACGTATTTTTTTCCTCATTGATTTCCTAATAAATATTTGATATCCCATAGACACCCCAAATGTGGGTGAAATAGTACTGATATATGCCAAAAACCAACTCCCTGATTTATAATTTTATTTTTACACAATTTAAAATGAAAGAAACAGAGGGGAGAGGTTTCCATATTGGGTTTTCGCAATAAAAAATACTCCCATGTATTATCTATATAAAAATATCACATCAATTTTTATGAACTATTTGAAGAAATTAAATGGCTAAATACATCGAAATAATTCCAAAATCAAACAACTAAATTTGATATTATATGGATCATGTTAGTTGTCATGAGACAAATGTTTATTCATATTGAGATGAAATATAACTTGGTAATTTTGTCTCAGTATAGATAACAATTATAGAAACACCTGATATGAGTCATCCTAATTAGTACAGTCCTTGACAATTTCCTTATGTTTCTCTATCCATGCCTTATTATTATAAATCTTAATTTTTTTTTATCCTCTAATACACAAGGGAAAAAGATATATCTTTTAAGGTCTTGATCATATTAATGATAATATATAAAAAATTTATCATCCAATGAATTATGATCTTGTTTCAAGTTAGTATGACCACAAGTATGCGTTTCCTTAATCATATAAATTCTCCAAACTCCAAATATTGTTTTAGGAATCTCCCTCAAGAAGAATATATAACCATCAACGTATTTATCTCACTATTTGATGCATTTTTTTGGCTTGATTCCTAAATCTATATCTAAAATTTCTCTAAATATGATATCTTTTCAGAATTTTTTTCATTAAATATTTATAGGGAAAATATCTTTCACCGTATATAGTTATTTCTCGCTCATTTAATTTATCATCTACAACTATAGGAAACTCATTTATAGGTGTTCTAACATTACAATAAAATTTAGGAAAACATTATATTTATTTCAACCAATATGAGTAAAGTAGTGGACGATATATTATGCATCAAGGATGTAGTAAAACTATAAAAATTCTAGAATATTCCTCCCTAACTTATATAGCTTCCCATTATCAATGTTGTTGTCTCCACATCATCCATTATTAGGAAATTCGTCATCATCCAAATGATTATTTTATATTTAAGATATCAATTAGGTTTTATTACTCCACATCAAAGTGAATAGCCTAATTTTCATGGGATAGACATCCATCAAATACTGTCATTATATTCATATAATTGGACATTGATGCTATACACTCAAAACCTCAACATATAACTCCATTATCAAACCATTTGACTATTGGAAAAATTGTAATTATTTTTTATACCCAGTCCTCATTAGAACCAAATGGATAATATTTATGAAATATGATATTTGGGAATTTAAAATACTTATACCTAATAGACTGGATCTCCGGATCAAGTTTTAGATTTAAATGAGCACAAATTATTTATTTAAGTTATCTCAGTGTTACACAATCATATGTATTAACCACTATTACTGGTTGTGTACTATAATAAGTGCCTTTACTCTATTTGAGTAACCTCCCATCATAGAAGACATAGAAAAAAATGATTCCATATGTGGAAAATGTTTTTTGATCAATATTTTGGTACTGTAAATAATTTTGAAAATGAGGAATAATCATGTAACATTGACCACAAAATATTTAATTAATCAAAATATTAGAATGTATTATTACATCCTTATAGATATAAATAATGTTTCGTAACCCTATTTTTAATACTTCTTAATGGTATGTTCAATGGATTATATAGAGAATGATAATAATCTAAAGAATATCCCCAGTGAGTGTCAAACCAGGTGTGCAACAAGGTCTGTTTTCATGCACTATGTGATGATGAATTCCATATCAATTTCAATTTTATGGGTTGTTACCCCTAGGTACATCTGTTCCAGAGCCACATTTACTTGTAGTATCAAGGTATGGATTTCATTTCTTATAAATCCAAAAAATATTTTCCTTATAAAAATTTTAGAATGTCTACTAATATATTAAAATATTACATTAATGTTTCATAATACAATTTTTAATCATACTATTGGTAATTTGAGTAGTTTATAAGGATATTTGGAATAATCTAAATCTTATCCCCTAGGACTATCAAACTAGGTGTGCAGCAAGGCCCGTTGTCATGCACATGGTGACAATTTTGTCTAGCTCAATCACCCTTTTCAGTGTTGTTACTCCTTGATACATTTTTTTCCAGAGCCACATCCCTTTGTAGTATCTAGATTGCGATTTAATTTCATATATAACTACATAATATTTACTTGAAATTTTTTTAGAACATCTTCTTATATCCTAAAATTAAGACTATTATTTTACAGGATTTTTTAATCTTACTTGAGGTTTGTTCAATGGTTTAAAAAGATATTGTGAATCATCTAAAACATATTAATCAAGAGTATCATACAAGGTGTGAAGTAAGGTATGAATGATCTAAATAATGGGAGAAATAAATACGGTTTGTAGTTGAACCTCTTTTTTTTCATTTAGTTAACCGTCTTTGATAACCCTATTTGATCCTATGTTAATTCCATGTTAATCCATTATTAATCAAAAAATAATCATTATTTTATAATAATTTAATCCCCAATTTATCATTATTAAGTCAGTAGATAATAATTAATTAATAAATAGTTATTAATTAGTTAGTTTAATTCTAAATTATAATAAATCATTAATTAATCCTATATTAAGCATTACCTAATCCTGAGATAAGAATTAATTATATATACGTTAATAATTTATTATTCCTAAGTTAAACATTCCTTAATAATTCATTAAGGAATCATTAATCCCTAGTTAATAATTCATTAATCATTCATTAATTTATAGTTTTGAAACAATTAGTTTAATGTTGATTAATGTTTAATCATTAATTAATTACTTCTTAATAATCACTACATCATTAATTATTTTAAAAGTTTTCATTCTTTAACCATTGAATAATTATTCCTTAATCAATGATTAATAATTAGTTAATCATTATTTAATATTTAATTAATCATTAGTCAATAATTAGATAATACTTACATAATCATTCATTATGAATTAGTTAATCCTATTTTAAATACACCTTAATCATTCTTTAAAAATTCTATATTCATTACATAAATAATATTTACAATGTTGTTACTTTAAAGTTAATTATTACATAATTTTTATATAATAATTATTTGAGTAGTTATCTTATATTTAATTTATCGTTAATCATTTCTTAATAATTGGTTAATTATCACTTCATCAATAATAAATCCTATATTAACCATTCCTTAATAACTGATTAATCATTATTTAATCACTCAGTAATCAATATTTTACCATTAGTTTATCATTCACTATTCCTTATTTAATCATTATATAATCATTCACTAATAATTAGTTAATCTAAAATTAATTATGGGTTAATCATTGAATATTCAATAATTATTCATTACATAATTAATAGATATTATGTAGTTACTTTATAGTTTAATATTATTGAATTCATAGTTAACCATTATGTAGTTATTAGTCAATCATTATTTAATCATTAGTCAATCATTAGTTATTTATTAGATAATTATTAATTAAACTTTAATAAATCCTAACTTAATTATGACTGAAAAATTCATTAATCTCTCGTTAATCATTAATTAATTAATAGTTAGTTATATTATAGGTTTTTTATTTTTTAACTACTCTTCAACCTTATTTACTTATTAATTAATCATTAATTAATAATTACTTGATCCTAAGTTATTCCTATCATAATATTAGGTTATTAATTATCCCATAATTATTTAATCCTACGTTGTTCATTAGTTCATCAATAACTAATCATTATTTTAGGTGTAGTAAACCATTAGTTATTTAATAGTTGTTTAATAGAAAATAATTATTTCACTAATAATTATTCATCATCTAGTTAATATTAATTTATAATTAGGTCACAAATATTTAAAAATAAAATGTTATAAAAAATAATAATCCTGTCATAATAATAAATCCATTACTAAGAATAATTATCAATTCATTACTCAAAATTCATAAACAAAAAAATATTTTATTTAATAATAATAACTATTATTTATAAAATATTTCTAATTAACTAAAAAAAATTGTAAATAACATATTTACAACTAACTAAAATAGAAACAACTAAATAAATAAATAACCATAAAATAAAAACTAAAAAATACCTCTAAATAGTTCTTTACAAAATTCGACGCTCCTTTAAGGCCACCAAAAATGGTTCGTATAAGGGATGAAATTCCAAGAAACTTGTAGAGATTGAGGGAGTGGAATTATTGGAGGAAAATGGGGAGTTGTGGGTGCCTATTAATATATGGTTGGGGAAAAAGAGACATTGATGATGCCTCCTCTTCCATATCGTATATCTGGGTCAATGATTGGAAAAGGCGACATTGGAATTTTTTCCATTTAATTATACCAAATGGCGATATTGACCATATTGGATTTTTTTTCTTATTTTTATTTTATAACCTAGGTGTATTTTAATATTAAAAAAAATATAATAAACTCTTTGGGAATATTTATCCACTTCTCTCTCCCACATCCTTCCGTAACAATGAGGTTTTGTAATTGAACATTGCATCTGATTATGATGATATTAATGAAATGGAATCTTTAGATCTGGGGATCTTATACTACCTTAACTATTTTTATAATTTTTTTCATGACCTGGGATTTGAAATCACACCAATATACATGGGAAGTCCAACCCATTACCCAACCTTTACATGTTAAATTATGTTAATTTTTCTGCCTTATTGATTACAAACACAAACCCATTGCTTTATAAAATCATACATTCTATTCCATCAAATAAAAAAGGCATGTCCTTTCATGTTTTCAATTCCAATAAATGGGAGAAGTGACTTGTTTGGGAAATATAACGCAAGAAAATCCAATTGGATGAAATGATACTAAGGGTTTTTATTAGAGGGATTGTTCACTGGGTAATCTATGGGTTCATCATCCTGACAATTGATGGATAAAATGAGTACTCTGAAATGAGGTTGTTACCATGTATCATGTATTAGGGATGAGATTTATTAATACATAGGTAGATTGTGGAATATCAAGGGATGTTGGGAAATATTATAATAAATATGATGAAACCTATTAGTGGGGAAGAAGGGAATGAAGTGGAGGAGGGAGAAAAATTCCTGATAGAATTATGGGTATTGGAAATTTACAGTCACCATGACGGGTGGGGGTGTGGAATAAAAGACATGTAGTTATTGTTAACTTCACAACCAACACCACATAGGGCCTACATATATATCTCAATGAAAACACCCTCATAGTGGTGTATAAATGATAGATTTCAACATTCTTGAGTATCGATTTCACAACTGGTCAATCAATCCTTTGGATGCCTCTTGGAAGATGGTTATTTACCCTGATAGTCATGATTCTTCATTATAATTATAAACTATTCCATCTTTCAATTCATTCCTATCATTATAGAAATAATTCAAATTTTTTTAATGAATATAGATTAGAAGAGATATAATTTTTCCATTTTTTCTTCCTCCATTCATCAATGTCACCTTGGTTTTTATATATTATTTCTATCTACCTTGAATCAAATCTGGTTTTTCATACGTTAATTACCAAAATTTCAATTTTTTTTCAAATATTTATTTCTTTTATGATAATAATTCTTGTTTATATTCAACTATGGAATTTTTTGGTTTATATGAATACACTTTATTTGAATTCATTAACATGTTCTATACTATTTTTTATTAACTACACATCAATTTCTTATTTAGTATTGTAAATTGTGTTTATTGAATTTTGATGTTATATTTATTTTAAGTATTTAGGTATTAAATTTTTTTTCTAATGTAATGTTTTATGTTTAAAAAAAAATATATACCACAATCCTATTGTCCATTTCATATGATATGGAATTATTATTCAATAAAACAGACCACAAAATTATCATTGACTTTGTGAAAATATAATGGATAGACCACATATATCTTGGAAAAACTAAAATTTTTGTACCACTATCATTATTTTATTTTTAACACATTAATTGTTAATATTTTTTAACTCTTCATAAGAACCAAATCACCTTAAAATACTGATAATTAATTGAAATATTTGAGTGGAATGTTTGAAAAGGTTAATAATGAATGAAAAGGATGATATGTGAAATATTTATTTTGAAAAAATCAAGATAAAGAAAAATGATTATTTCTAATTTGCGAACATATATACGTTATTTTAATATTTTACATATACAATAAATAAAATTGAATTTAAAATAAAATTATAAGGCTTGTGTCTATATGATATTCATAATCTATTATTTATTATTTTCAACATGTTTCAAAATATAACATAATTTTATTATAATTCACCAATATATTTATGAAATATATTCCAAAATAATATTTATCATATTATAATTGATCCCATGAAGAAAATATTAATGGAGTCATCAGTGAGACAACCCAGAACTATATCCCTAGATTTTGTGCTAAAAACATATTCATCAGATAATGAATTTGATACAACCTAAAATTATTCAAATTTAATCTTCAATAAATAGAGATTTGATAAAAATTTAAAAGTCACTTAAATATACTATACCTTTTATGTTTACAGTTTTATAGAGTTAGGGAAAACCATTAACTAACAAAAACTACCCATATAATGGACATTTTTACCAATATAACCATATTAACTTATTCTATAATAATCCATCAACATCTCTCAAATTTTTTTCCACACATGGAATTCTACTGAACATATAATATGTCATATTATTATTTATAACCCTAGGAAATGGAAACAAATATAGGGTGATCTAAAACACATAGGAAGGGGTCATGTATGTTATATGATATCATAGAATAAACTATTGGAGTTATTTCCATTGAACTGACTTCTATGTACTTTATGAAAAATTTTATTCAGTATTCTGAATATTAATAAACTTATTATCACATCATGATTGTTCTTATATGAGAAATAATATGTGATAATGTCCTAAGACTAGTTGTTACACTGAATTTTCATAGAATCTCCCTGCTATGATGAGAACCCAGAAGTGCCACAACAATATTTGTAAATATATGTTTTATAGATGGATGAAATTATTTAAGGGAAAAAAATGATATGGTATATCAAGAGTGGAAACTCATAGGTTTTTGAGGAACCTTATCATAATGTAGGAACTTAGTGATCTCCAATGTATGAAATTATGAGTATGAGACCCGCTAGTAGAAATATTCATTTATATATACCATTGGATGTTCCTATCTGCAGAAGTGTGTATTTATCAATATAATTTATGATTATTTGCTATCCCAAATAGGTTAAATAATCTGGGGGGTGTGAATTAGTGAATGATAGATAAAAAATACCCCTTTTGGCTCTTGTATCACTATTAAAAAAAATATATTCTCTCTTTATCTCTCATATACTAAAGAAAAAATGGATATTAAAATATGAACATGTCAAAACAATTGACATTGTTCACCCTTACCAGGCTACATCCAAGGAGAAAATAATATTAATGTTACAATGTTCTAAATAGAATAAAGTTCACTTCTATTTAATGGTTTGATGTGGACTCATTGTCTCTCCTACTTTATAACCATTCACAATTTGAAAGCTCCCTACTCTCTCTACTGAAGTGAATAAATTTCTCTTCCATTATAGTCTTATGACTATCACTCTGAAGTTTATTGACATTTGTGTGTGTCTTTATGCTTCTTGACTCATCAATGAGATGAGAACAACCATTTTGAAAGAAATTTCCTCTTGGATAATGTGATCCACATTCAATATCCCTTCTTTAGACCATTCCACGAGACTCCTCCATATGACTCCCCTATGAGACAACACCACAAGACTCCTCTATGAGACCTTATTCTGTTTGTGATGATCACGAATCACTGTTTTTTCATACAGATTGTAAGACTTTTTATATTCATGTGGATCATGTTAATCTATGTTGTTCATGAAAATTTCATGAATATATTCTATTCATTAATATCACATGACTTTGGCATGAGTCCTTGTTCAGGTTACATGAATCATGGGACAACATTGGGTTGGTCTATACATTCAACATACAAATGAAAACTTCACTTCATGAGACTCCTTCATAAGATACTTTTGAACAACATTTTAATAATTATGTAGATCATAAGACTCTAGAATAATAATTTTTTATCCTCATGGGAAATAATTTTGTTTTAGATCAAACCACTTAAGAAAACTTCTTTTCATCCTAAGGATGGGTTATGGGACTTTATAAGAATATATCCACTATATTTTATCCACAAAATGTGGGTTGACATCCATCCCACCACCTCATAAATTTGAGTTACATTATTAGAATGATTTCATCTCAATATCTTCTACCGTATGTCATAATCACTTCATGGGACCCCTTTCTCCATGTCCCAAGATCTTTATATGATCACCATCATTTTTTGGAACTTCTCATGATCCAATGGAAATATTGTGTGATTCACAAGATCTCATTGTGAGATCAAAATAAAACCATGCATCCATCGACATTTCCTTCCAATTCCTCAGGTGACCCCATCACAAGATCCAAAGCCAATCATGTGGTCACATTATTTCAAATGACCATGAGACATCTACTTCATTTAAAACCTATTTTCCTCCTTGCACTTTTCATGATCTCACCATGAGATCCACTGAAAATAATATACGTTGACATCAGGTTTATAGAAAGATCTAAATGTGAGATACTATTTTAATCATGTGGTGTTTCACATGAATCCTTTTCATGATTAGTTCATCCATTCATGCTCCATGTGATCAGTTTTGACAATCACACTCTGCGTGATCAATTCTGATTTTCATGCCAACTCTTCATGCCTCCGTCAAAAATGTATATTTGTTAATAGTGTAAAACATTTTCAATAAACAAAATATTCTAGAAATCATCATTTAGTGGGATTTTTTATAATTTTTTCCACATTTGGATTACTTGATAACATATTAAAAGTTCATGAATCAACTGGTTGACAAGTCATGCACAAGAAAAACCATTATCCTTATGCAACCCTAAATAGTGATCAAGGACTTACATACCACATAATCTAAGCCAAAATTAGTTAATATCCACAAGACTAAAAAAAATATCATTTAAATTTCATCGATGAATCAATTAATTCTCAAATCTTCCACCATCAACCTTATCGATACCAAAGGAAAAAAACCTCATCCATCGCGACCACTTCTGTTGTCCACTTCTTGAATAAAAAACTTAAAGGCCTGTACTTTTAATTATTAATCATTGATGATTGAACAATTGTAACATCATCATTATTAAAACTCCCATAGTATTTTTCTCCTCATATCATCATCTCCCCTATTTTTTTCATGATATCAATCCCCCTTTTTCAATGAATGCAAATGTCACTTATTTATGGTATGAAACATGTTAAAGATCACATATCAGTACATATTGAAAAAACACCATACCTCTAAGAGAGGGGGACCTATATACCCACAATTCAAGTGTTGAGAGTCAACTGAACTCCAAGATTCAGTGGATTTTATTCAAATTCATAATTGGTTAAGGCCATTTTCATGTTTTTATAACCTATAGTTCAATAGGAACATAATCCAACATTAGAAGGTCATGATCCACTTTCTATTTTATAAAGTGATATATGTTTTCAGTGATATTTTCCCATGAGTGATGGATTGAATCTTTACTACTATTTATAGAACATGAATTATGATAATGGATTTTGAGGAGATATTTCACTTCAACACCCATATCTTCAAGTTTCAACTTTATCCACAGTAAATGAAAAACATATTGATTAGACATAATGTACTTAGAATCTACGATGCTAATAGAAATAAATATTATTTATTTATTATCAAAATTTTTTTTCCACCAAGATATATTTCACCATATGTTTTTTACTTTAATTAATATTATAAACCAGACCAATATAAATATATAATACCCAATTACTCTTACTGAGGTTTTTATTGTATAGTAAACAGAAATCCACTATGCCTTTAATAAATTTAAGTATTCTTTTAATTTCAAATAAGTGACTTTGTTTGGTACTAATTTGATACCATTCATTATAGAATGAGAAAAATAAGACATCATGTCATGTCACGATTAAGTATAATATAATTAAAATGATATGTCTATATTATGTGATATTGATAGTTTTACTTTTGTATCCTTCGACAATTTCATCAATGAAGCAAAACACGTTTTCATTTATTTATAATTTTCCATTCCAATTTTTTTAGAAACTATTATAATATTTTTATTGAGAAATAAATTTTTCATGACTTCACTATGTTACCTATAAACCAAGGAAAAATGTTATCTCACCTATTAATGTTATTGGGAATTCATATTTCATGATTTCGACAAGCCGTTTGCACCATGCATCATTCGATCCATGAAAGATTATGTCATCAACATATACTAGAACCATTATCCTTTTATTACTCTCATTCTTCAAATAGAGATTATTCTTAACTCCCTTATGCTAGAAATAATTCTTCTACAAATAATGACCAAGTCATGAATACCATGACCTTATTGCCCGCTTCAACCGATATAGTATCTTCTTTAATCAAAAATATTTTTTTCTCGTATTCATGGATTAGAAAATCATATGGATACTCAATATAAAATTTTTATTCTAGTATCCCATTAATAAATGATGAATTGATATCCATATTTAATACTTTATATTTACTTTTCACTATTACGAATAAGAATTGTAAAATTTTCTTTTAAATTGTAACAGATGTGAATAATTCATCAACATCGATACCCTTTATCTGGGAGTATCCCTTAAATAGAAATCATGATTTGTTCTGAATTATTTTGGTATGTTAATTCATCTGGTTATGGAAAACCCATTTGGTTTTAATGATATTATTATTATTTGACCACAAAAAAATATCCCATTTATTATTCTTTTCTATTTGGCTAGGTTATTTGTTTATTATCCGAACCACCGTCTAATTTCCTGAAGATTATTTAAAATATTTTATATTTACCTTTAGTAAGAATTATTCATTTTAGTGAGTATTGATCCTCATTTTTGACACTAGATTTTTCTGATCTCTGATGATATTCTTCTTATAGATTTTAATAATACTATTTTTTTATTTATAGGTTTATTGTGATCATCATTTTAATATCAGGAATGTTCCTTTGTAATTTTCGCTTCCCCTGAGCTATTCATCTTTTCATCACTATCCACCTATGACCAGTCATGAATTTTTTGAATATTATTCTCATTTTGTACTACAATACCACTATAACACACTATTATATTTCCAAAAAACAAATTGAAGAATTTATATGAATTTATTTTTCTTGAGTAACCGAGTAATATTCCTTCATCTCCACAAGATTCAAACTTCTTTTATTCATACATACAGAGTATAAAGCACTAACTTCTGAAGACTTCAATGTTTTTCAATTTGAGATTTATTCCAAACTATAACTCTTATAGATTCATCTATTCCTTTGGAAACAACTAAAATCTATTAGAAATGTATACCAATGTCAACACTTCTTCTTTCAAAAACTTATTTAGAAGGTCCTTCTAAATAATAATTGTTCTATACATGTTGTTGACATTTATATTTCTTCATTTAAATACTCCATTTTCTATGGAGTTATAACTAATAAAACATGGTTCCTTATCCCATGTTTCTCAAGATAATCCTACACTCATATATTTGTAAACTCTACTTCATTATTTGTTTGGAAAAACCAAATTCATTGAAATATAAATTTTCAAATTCTCTCTGATAATGTGTTGTAAAATTGAACACCTCATACTTGTGGGTGAAAACTGAAACCTATTACATTATGCTAAAATAATCAATGAAAATAATATAATATATATTATAATCAATGATTCTTGGTGAAATATATCCACACATTTCTATGTGTACTAGTTCAAGAACTCCTTTTTCTTGTTTGATCTTTTTCAATATACATATTTTGATTAATCATCCTCTATTATCAATAATCACACATATGAGTATAATCATTAGATATTTATTGTAGATCATGAGAAAAATAAAATTTCAATATATTATCCAAGAATTAAAAATCAGATGACCAATATGATTGTTCCATAGTCAATTTTATTTTTCCTTAGATAGGAAAAAAATGTCTTCTACTCCACTCAAATGGTAGAAATTCCCCTTCCTCCACTTTCCATTAAAACAAACTACTCCATCATTTCCCCTAATGATGCAAATCTTTCTAATAAATATTATATTATTACCATGTCATACAGTTTGCTGACACATCACATGTTCTGAGTGAGACCTTTAACAATCAAGACATTTTAACATCTCATGTATTTCCCCGCATACAGGACTTTCCCCAAGGTAATGATCTTCAATCCTTCATAATTTTTAAAACTTATAAAACCTTCCATATCATGCCTAATTACTGTCAATACATTAATATTTCATTTCATATGGGAGGTGAATCCACTATCAATGATCCATATTATAGTATGATCTGATTCTTTGAAGGAAATCCTTGTTACCACTGCATACTCAATGCTTTCCTTTATGACCTATATCATTGAATTCATTCGTGATGCTAACTAATATTTGGGATATTCCTCTAACTATGACAATATAACATCATCATGATAATATATGAAATGATTTTGTGTTTTTATATTATTAAAATATCCCTTGAGATACTGCATACAATCAATTAGAGTCTACATTAGTATATTCCTCTGCATTGCCAATGAGAAATATCTATCCATGTGTTGAATCCTCAACACCAAAAATAACTACTATCAAAATTATTCCAAGAATATTTAACTATGTTTTTCTAACTCTATTTAAATTGAAACCATCAATACCTCTCATCTATAGAACATGAATTTTTTTAATACCTCATCTTTCTATAGTTACAACACCATATATAAGGTGAATCCTTGAGAAACATTACTCCACTACTGAATTTTCCTTGGGATATATGAATATTCAGACTTTTATTCAAATATAAACAAATCTTTAACCTTGAAGTCATTATTGATGCATAAATTTTAGGAGAAACAACGATTAAAAAATCCACATTAAATTAAAAGGGGAAAACCAAAAGAAGAAGAATATCTTGGACATAGAGATTTATGTTGTTTAGGAAATGATTCCTACATCCACGGAGATTCAAAATTTCATTATGATTCAGGATCACTATTATAAAGAGATCTCTCATAGTTTATAACAACATTGAAAAGCTAGCCCTAAATGGGATAATAATGGAGATTAATAACCGTTATACGAACTTTTATAAATTCTTCTATGATATAGTGAAAGGCGTATAGATGTCTGCATCACTATAGTTCCACAACCACCCAATTCTAAAGTGCAATAGTGGCAGGTGGCTGTAATTACACAAAGATAAATTAGTTGTTCCAAAGTTCCATACTAATACACGACACTGTCAGGTTTATTCGGTCAGCTCTGCTACAATGGTCAGTGTGACAATATTTCCTGTAAATTTTCCACAGGGGCCTTCAGCCCCTGGACCCCTCAAGAAAGGGTGAGTTACCACTAAAACCCCCATGTGATTACAAAAAATATTGACCCAAGAAAGTTGTTTCCTAGTGTGCAATTTTGGCCAGAATCATTCCAACCAATCATTATCTAGAATGGATCGGGATACACCGATCCATAAGTTAATTGTGGTATGAAATCATCCATTTTATCTTTATATTTATGATCAATACCAATACGAATGTGTCATTTTTATTTTTTCAATATGTTTTCTAGATATTACTTGGACAATTTTTCCAGGGCTCCAAATAGTAATTTCCGTTTTTCTATGGACTGTGTGACTTATTTTCCCAACATCATATCAAGGGTAAAGAGTTTCTCTTGGGGTTTTAACTTTCTTCACATGATAAAAACATTCTCAACATGTTCATTGATATGTTTAACAAGATATTTTTATTTTTTCCATCAAACTATCAACAACCTTAGTATATTCATCAAAAATGAGTTTGAAATTGATGAATTTGTCTATGTTATCTATATTTTCAGATCAGAGATTTTTAATTTTAGAATTCATCTCAGACTTCTCTTATTCCTGATCCTATATATTAATTTTTGCATTATGAACCACTCTATTGGATTTTTTATTATTCTGATCGAAAAAACTATCTCCTAAAGCAAATCTTATAATTCAACCTTAATGTTAACTATTCAATAAAATTATTCTTTATCAATGTCTCTTTCTTCCCTTGACTAAGAATTACCCACAACTAACACCACAATATCTTCTTCATGATCCTTCCAGTCTTCCCTCTCTTCTTCCTCCGATTCATCTGAACTGTCATCTTCATATGAAAGTATATTAATCTTTCATAAGATGTTTCTCTTATTATTCTTCTTACTTTTCACAAAAGATGACAACTTCTACTTTGGAGTGTCATCATCATCATCATCATCATAATCACCATCTTAAAATTTATTAGGACACTTTTCTGTAATATTTCAAACATTTCCACAATGAAATCATGGAAGAGAAATTTTCTTTTTAAATAATACATTTTCCACATTGTAGTTCTTAGGAAATAAATGACTAAAAACCATCCACAATATCTTCTTACTGAACATATTCTATAGTGATCTTCTTAATGGATTTGAATTCCACCTCTTTGGACTTCCCTTTTTTCTACAGACTCTTTATCATTATTTTTCATCTCGTATGCAAAAACATTAGAGTTTAAGCTATCCAATGTCATCTTATTTTAATTATTATTCTCTAGTATAAAATCATTTGGATTGAATTGAGGTGGAAGTGTTCTCAATATTCTCATAAAAAACTTTTCATCAGTGATAATTTATCCAACACCACACATGTCTTCCGCAATAACATTGACCCAATCAAATAATTTACCTACAGTCTCATTAGGGTGAATTATTTGGTTATCATATTTCTTTCAATGAACCAAAAATTTTATTTATATAACTTTTGAATAACCTTAAATGATATTTAGTAGTTTTTCTCACTATGCATGTGACGGATTACATGAAATCACCTTCTTGTATATTATATTAGATAAAGCTCCCCCCTAAGGTATTGATAAATTTTTCTTAAACATCTAATTATATTCGATATAATTCTAATAAATCCAAAATATATGTACCATAATAAATACCAAGAAATTATACTATAAAAAATTCCATACATAGTGATTGAAAGTAGTGTTTCATCTGACTCTTCCATTGCTGATTTTTTTTCTATCAAAGATCATAATCCCTTTGAATAAAAAATTCTACTACTTATTTTGAGAGTGAATAAATGAATTTAAACCTTCCCTCTGATACAACTTTTTTACCAACCATATTAGATACCCTAATAGGGGGGGGGGGTGAGTTTGGGAGTAATAGATTAAAAAGATGGTCACTTTTGGATCTTGTTTCATTGTTAAAGAAAATTCAATTTTCTCTCTACCATCTAACCCAACACAAATGGAAATAAAAACATTAAAATGGAAGAAAAATTATTGGTACAACCTCATTGAGATATATCCAATTAACATAAAAAACAACGTGATGATGTGAAAAATCCACTAAAGTGAATTGTTGTTACAATGTTCAATGATGACTCAAAATACCTCCAAGTTTACAACAATTCAAAATATGAAAGCACACTGATCTCTATGCTGAAGTGAACACAAAGATATTCTAGTACAATATTATAAAAATTAGTTCTGAGTTATTCAAAAATGTGTGTGACTTTATGATTCTTGATTTATCAATGATAGGAAAACCAACTTTATATAAGCATTTTCATCTTAGAGCCTGTGATCTGTACATAATACCCCTTCTTAAGACAACTTCGTTAGACCTCCCTATGAGAATCCTATGAAATAAAACCCTATAAGATACCTTTATTATATATTATTCTATTTAAATGAATTAAAAGTCTTTGTTATGATAAAATGGATCACAATAATTTTTGTATCTTCATGTAGATCATGTGACACTTTTTTTTCATGCGGATCACCTAACACTGTTTTGTTCATGAATATTATTTGAATCTAGCATGAGACATTGTTTAGGTTATTCAGGTAATGTGATATTAATGGTCCTGAAACTATGTTAAAACACCCAATGTATACAAAAAATCATGTGAATCGTTCTCTATGCCCTTTTGAGAGACCTTCTACTCATTATGTGGTTTCTAATTCTCCAAAACCATAATTTTTCAGTTTATGTGAAATAATGTTTCTATGAATCAAACAAATTAAGATTATTATTTTCTTCTTAAGTATGTTCCAAGTTGTATTTATAGATAAAAATTAATCCTCTTAACTCCACAAAACATGGATATCTATCATTTACACTACCTCATTAATCGACATTATGTACTTCACACACCTTCTTCATGTTATCACTGGCCGCATGTCACACACACTTTATATGATCACATTCCTCATGTCCCAAGTAATTCAAATGATCAAAATCATTTCATTTAGGAAATATGTTTGATTCAATTAAAATCATGTGTTTTTTTTCATGATACCACAATGAGATCCAAATACAATCCTGTGATCAGTGACATTGCATTCCAGTGCTTCGTATGACCCCATTGTGAGATCCAAAGAAAATCATGTGGTCACATGATTTTGAATGACCATGAGATATCTCCATCACTTCCATCCAATTTTCCTTCATTAATTTCTCATGTTCTCACCATGAGCATCACTAACAATTTACATGATGTATTCAGGTTCTTCACATGATCGCAATGTAATAACTTCTCACAATAATTAGTTTCTTCACATAACTCCTTCACACTATCAGTTTTGACATTCACACTTCATGTTATTAGTTCTAACATTCATGCTTTTCTTAATCATTTCTGACTTTTTTGGAACCTCCTCACACCTCCTCTGACAATCATCTTTTTTTGAAACATTAAACATTTTCAAAAAACACAATAATCCCAAAAGAATTGTCAAGATGTCTTTTTCAAAAAATTATTATTTAGGGATATTATGAGTGGAGTAATTTTATGTACTATTGAAAACTGTGATGATATATGTTTGTGGTGAAGTAGGTTAAGTTGGGTATATCATGAGTAATTTCTTTATTGTTTAATAACGTGAGAAATGATCTGACCCTTCTATTAGTTAACATATGTTTATATCTCAAACCCATTTGTAGAAATTATTAGACATAAATAAATTAATGGCCATGGTGATCTATAGGAAGATCAATTTTCAAAAAGTCAAAAGAAAGAGAAACCATGAACATAGGTTGATGGCACCGGTATGAAACCTTATTGATTAGAGATATCCTGATAAGGGGATTATGTTACATAATATGAATTTTTATTAGGATTATTTCATTGTGACATTAATTTACTTCATTATGGATTCATTAGCAAGTTTCTAGCTACTAAACATGGTCCTTTGGATGATCTACCTATTGCCACTAAGAAAGAGACCTAGAGGATCAAACAATAAGTGTATCTAGAATATAAGTAAAATGATAATAATATTTATTATTTAACAAGTTGAATAAATATTAGTCTTATTTATTGTTTGATAATTATCCATGTTTTCTTGATCACACATATTCTATCACTAGTTATGCTGAATAATATTTAATGAGTATATTATTTAATAAATAATGATTTTATATTTAATGGATATAATATTTATTAATTTATTGTACAATAATGTAGTGATATTTATTTATTAAATAAGTATTCATTACTCAATTATGATAAATATTGTTGAGGAATGGAAAACTGAGTTCAATTATTCGGAGAGAAATAATATATATTAAATTTAATTTTAATAAACCAATATTTAATTTAAATCACAAGTTTTTCACTTTTTATGAAATAATAATAATAATATTATTATAGACATTATGTTCTATAGGAATTAAGAAAAATAATAAGAGTACATTTGAAATTATTAATTTTTAACCCTTACGGTATATAAACTCAATTATACATTTTTCTTAGGGGTTTTAAATTCAATTGTTGTGCACAAAAATATTATGTGAGAATTCACATTAAGCCCTAGAGAGATCCTTGTATATAAATTTTCTCAATAATATAGAGAGATCCTACAATTACCACTATAATGACTATAGATATCAAAGAGAACTCTTCCTTCTATAGATCAGTAGGGTGATCAAAATGAATGAAAAAGCATTCAGATCTACTATTATGTCACCCAGATATTTCTATGGAAACATTTTGAGGTTTTTTGTGCATGTGTGGATCACCACTACAAGGAATATACTATTGATTCCTATGATACAATGAATGTACAATGTAGATTTTGAGTGTCGCCTTGAAGCACATTATGTTTTCATAATTAAAATGATTTCATTTTTTTATTTCATTTAATGCATTAATACTTAAAATTGTTCTTTTATTAATATATTTTTAATCTTGGTCATATCATTTTTTGATTTACTTAAAATTATTTTTATTTCATGTTTCATGTACTCATAAATTGTGTTAAATGTTTTATATTGAGTTAATAGGATTAATATTTCATTTGGTTCATCAAAATATCATTTAGATATGTTTTACACTATTCCCTATAGAAAAATGCACTGTACCCCACATATAACTTTTTAAACAATGTAATCAAATCAAAATTCACTTAGTTGATTTATTAGCCACATAGTCATTTTTCCAATTTCATTTTCCCTTATTGTTACTAATATATCTCAAGATTAAGAATTCAAAAAAGTGTGACTATTTTTTTAAAATAAAATGATATTTAGTATATTTGATTAGAAAAAATAAATTACAGAATCATTTGATAAAATGTTTGAAATTATGTTTAAATTCAATGTATACTTTCAGTATGATTTCTACTTGTTTTATAACTATTTGGATTCTGTTTTTTGATCATTACATGTGTTATATTTTTCATATTAAAAATTTTCATGATTATTTATAATTATAATGAAATTATATAAAGATAGTTTAAAAGGATAAAATGATAATTATACATTTATCTGTGTCATTTTTAGCTATGAATATTGAGAAATCAATATATTTACAATTCTCTAGAATTGGTTCTATGCGAAATTCTCTTAGGTGAGCAATTAAAACATGCGAGAAATTTGGATTAATGAACAAATCACACATTTGAGGAATTTTCTTATGTTGATTCCCTTATACATGAAAACCATTATGTTATCAATTTTGTTATACAGAAAAATTTGTATTTTAAAAAATCATATGTGAATTCCTCTTACTTAGTTTAATCAGATAAGAAACATGCTATATTTTATCTTTTATTTCATATAATGATATGATTCATGTTTGTTTCTTATATATCATTTTTTACACTAAATTCCTAAATTAATATCAATTATTTAAAACCCATGTGAAGTGTTTTTTATTATTTTAAACATGTTTTTATGATGATTGAATGTTTTTTTATTCTCACACATAAAACATACAACTTTAAACACTAAGATTAATTTTTATTATTTTATGTTCATTTCTTCAATAATATTGTTACAAAATTTATATTATAATATATTAACGTTTTATTATTATTAATTTAGTGTTAATGTGTTTTTAATTGATCCAAAAATTTATTTCCCATTTTAAAATGTTTTTTTTTTGAATTTCATATTTCAAATTCAACCTTGATATTTTTTGGGATCTTTCGATGAACTATTATTATAGAGATAATTTATATTATTTTAATAGTGTTTCCAAATTAGTTTGAATTATTATTCATTGTTTTATATATTGGTTGCATATTTAGGGTATATTTTTAAATGATAATATCTCTTTCTCAATATGATAATCTAGTATTATTATTTCTAAATATTAAATATTTTTGACTATTTTCTCAAGTGTGTAGTCCCAATAGATTTTAATTTAATGGAATTGATGATTCTTGGAATATACATGATAGTACACAATAGTTAACGATGATAATAGATGATATCATATGTAACACCCCAAGCTTCCACGGTACGTTTCCCTTTGAGTAATGCAATAGCTTGCATTGTAGGCAACTTCGAGATTCTAACACACCGCGATCAATCAAAGTAGCCGTTATGAATAGTAATACCCACTCTTTGAAATTTTATACATTTTATCTTTAAAAATGGACTTCATTTTTGGATTTGTAATATCAAAATTATCCTAGGGTGAAATTTTGGTACTTTTTGGATAACTTTTATATTTTGATGAATAGTGAAAATTACTAAATTTTAATTAAAAACAAAAATTTTAATCAAAATAATTAATAGTGATAAATTATTAATTTGAGTGGTTTTAAAGTATATTTAGAATATATTTCTACCATTTAATGCAATATTGGTCATTCTAAATAATTTCACAATTAAACCAGACATAAAAAAGTGTCAATCTTTTGATAGTTATTATATCTTAAAAACACGTTTTTTGTTTTCACAGCGGGAATTAATTTTAAATTAATTTCTGCCAATTTTGTGTTTTGAATTTGGAAAAATGGATTCCATATTTAGAATCAGGATGTCCAAATTGTGTAAATATGTAAATTTTATTTTTATACATTTTGAATTATTATTTCTGTAAATATTTTATTTACCATGGTTAAAGGGTAAATCCAGTAAATAAGGGTAAAAAAATAATATTATAATAAAAATAAATAACCCTAAAACATGTCCTAACCGTATTTTTGGATACATTTCCGACCATGGGAATATTTGGGTCGATTTTGGGACCCCATGGAGCCACTTGTAGGTGATAGGGACACTTTATATTAATTAAGATTAAGTAAATACAAAAATGTCATAAGCTTATATCTTTTAGAAAAATAATTTTTTACATAGGGTTATATATGTTATATTTTAGATTATAAATATTCATTAGAAATCTAAAAAGATTTAATAAATAATTATATTTTATTTATAATTTTTAGACATTGAAAAAGTAAAAATATATATGACATAATAATGATGCACTATTTTCCTTATTAATGAAAGAATCAAATAGTTTGTATTATAAATGTTAAAATAAATATAATTTGAAATTATTGATGACATACACGAATTTTATTGGTTAATATTACATTTAGGATTTCTTAAATGAACTTGGTTCGAATTAATAAAGTTTTTAAGACTTTTGCAAAAATAAATTATTGAGTAGTGTCAAAATTGACATAAATGAGTTTTTAAAACAAATATTATATTATTAATTTATATTCTATTCCTAAAAATCTAAGGTTATGCCAAAGGACTTATATCATTTTTATTGTATCATTAATGGACCAGTTGGTGGTCACTTGTATGTATATAGTATGTTTATTAACTATATATTATAAAAATACAATGTGACATTGTAAGCATTAAACTAATTAACCAAGAGTTAAAACTAAAAGATAAGGTTAATATAATGACCCAAACCTGTCTAAAATCTATTGGTTGAAATAATTTCTACCCATACCCACCTTAGACTTTGAATAATCCACTTTGTATCCATTAGAAACCGAATATGATTTTATTATGAAATAATACTTTAAGTTTTTCCTAAAGATCCCCTCACCCCTCTTATAAAAGGGCACTCCCCCTTCTCATTAATTGACACCCTAAAAGCCATTTGGATCATCCAAAACCTGACCAAATATCCTCAAAAATTCCATTAATTTATCTTAGAGGCCTTAGTTTGATCAGAAATCCAACCTATGGAGCCCTTTTGATCAAATCAAAAGGAAGAACCCGATGAAGAGGTAACTTCTTCACCACCCTCTTTAAAGTTCCTTTCTTCTTCAACTTCTTCTTTCCTGGTTATTTCCATTCTAGAATAATAACTCCAGTACCTTCTATGTACTATGATGTTATTATAATTATGGAACAAAAAAAATTCATTATTCTATCCATCCCTTGAATGACATGTCACCATACATGCATACGTACGACCTACCGTCTCCACGTTGTGGTGTAACTGTTATTCAATATACTATTATTTAAATGGGTATAATAATGATGTATAATTGTTTTAAATAATAAATATAACATGATAATTATTATTTCTATATTATATACCAGCCAATTATATATTATTTTAATATCAAAAGAATGATATTGTCACTCGTGCGTACGTACGGATTACCGTCTCCACGAACGTGATGAGATTCATTTCCCATCGTATCCATTCTAGACTAAATTTTATTGGATGATTAAAAATAATATTTAACAACTTAATATCATTCTATATATGAGTATGATACAACCTATCCATAATAAACATGGATTATATAAAATAAAACAAGTAAGTTAACACCCAAAACGACGATAATACTAAGATTTTATTAACAAAGCGATGTTAAAAGATCATATATGATATCTTATTAATATATATGATTATTGTATAATTCAATAACAATTATTTCACCATTATACAGGAGTTTAACCTACCATAAACCATGGAAAAGTACAAGGTAAGGGTATATTTCATGATCTCTTCATTATCTGAGGTTTTTTATACGTAATTATCTACTGGGACCTCTTTATCATCCACATCCATGTTTCTTAAAAAATACATTCAAAACATTCTTACTATTTTACAGAATATGGGTTAAAGTAATTTATACCCTTGTTTTCCTTTTAATAAGAATTTTATAAAGGAATCTTTCCGTCGTTTTCCAAACAAGGTCCTTTTTAACCTTTTAGACAAAATTATGGTAAGAATGTATTTTTTTTAACTTAAACGGCGGGTGCGGCTATTTTCCGCCATTATAACATCATCAAAGCTTCCCTTAGAAGCATATAAGAATATTTTAAAAATAAATATTTTTTTTATGTGACTCTTAAATGATTTCAAAATATAAAGAGATATGCCTCTAAACAAAGGTTTTTATTTCATTAATGTCAACATCCTTTGATGGATTTTATGTTTATTTGAAGTTGATTTATTATGATACAAAACTTCCATATTGTATTGATGTTTTTGTGATATATTTGACTGTAGATGTTTTATTTTTATACCATTCATTTCTTATGGTTAATGTATTGACATTTCTTATGCTAGTTTTAATACGAATGTTTATGATATGTTTAAACCTTTTCATATGAGAAATGTATTGGACTTAGTAAGTGACGGGTGGAGCCTGCTATAGCTCCTCGATGCATCGGTAGGTCTCATGATACAACTAGACATGGAATTGGCCGAGGCCCTTTCCCAATTTGATTTATGGTTTTGTCCTAGGCCTTAATTATTTTGGACGTCTTGGCCGAGGCCTTGACAAAATGTTTCAGAATGTCCGTCATTATACATTCCCTCATTATAGAAATAATATTGATGGTTCCTGTGGTCATTCAACTAGTAGAATACCCATGATTATGTTTTATTATGGCATTATTTACTCATATCATAATCTTTCCATAAAAGTATTGATGTTTATTATTGGTAAAGGAATGTGGTTTTCAATTATTTATCATGCTTAATATTTATGTCATTTTCCGCTGTATTACTTACCCTTACTGAGCGTTTGAGCTCACCCCTTTCTTATGTTTCATTTTCCCAGGATATGAAGAAGTTATTTATGAGTGACCTGCAGGAATAATCTAGGAGGCTTGGATGCTTCTAATGAAAAATATCATTGTTGTATTTCTCTTGAAGATGTAGAGTGGATAATATGTATGAATCTTGTTTCCAATACTAATAAACTGATCAGTCTTTCGAGACATGATTTCCTTGTAATCATGCCAATGTTATGTAATAATGCACCGACTCTAGGTAACTGGGGTCGGGGCATTACAATTGGTATCAGAGGAAGTTTAGTACAAACCTTGGAAACTAGATTTAGATAAACTTTGATTGGAGAACATAGCCCTAAGACATAATTTGAGGATTAGTATAGAAGAACTTCCTAGAATTTTGGTTTTGTAGAGATTTTGTGAGTTTTCCGAGAAATACATCCCTGTCTGGATACGAGTAGGTAGAGGTGGCTCTAGCACAGATGTACCTAGGGGTAAAACCCAAAAAGACCGCTTTGATCTTGACTCAAATAGGAACTAGTGCACGACAACGGGCCTTGCTGTACTCTTGGTTACGACACTCCCAAGGGATATGCTTAGGATAATTCTCATTTTATTTACCAACCATTATGAAGGGTTATGAGTATATACTTCTCAAAGAAATATTTTATTATTATTATGGATTATATCCATAAACTGTTGAATTTATTTTAAGTGTTTTAGAAGTTTGGAATTATATATTTCAATTCATAAAATAATCTATTTTATGCCATTGTTTAGAAATGGCACCTAGTGGAAGGAATTTAAACCGTATCAATGCACACACTCCATGTAGGGATTTACCTCCTGCTCAAGATAATTATAGTGGAGCTAGTAATGCAACTAGTGCTGATTAGCTTATCACCATACTGGGACAACTCACTCAGGTTATGAATAATAACCTTACCCGTATGGAGCACCCAGATCCACAGGGTGGAGGATCAATGTTAGATCACTTCATGAGGCAACAACCACTGACATTCAATGGGATTACAAATCCCATAGTAGCTGAGCAATGGATAAATTCCTTAGAGAAAATATTCCATGCCTTGGGGAGTAGTAAAAGGGAAAAAGTTGTCATGGCAGTTTATCACCTCACTAGGGATGCTGATCAATGGTGGTCATTGATACAAACCATGAAGGAAGATGATGAAGTATCAGATATTGAATGGAGGGATTTAAAAGATCTGTTCTTAGAAAAATACTTTCCTCGAGACCATCAAGCAGATATGGAAAGGAAATTTCTGAGTCTGAGGCAAGAAGAGGATGAGAATGTCGCAATGTATGAGGCTAACTTTACAAGGTTAGTGAGGCATGTTGCTGATTATATACGTAACCCAAGGAGTAAGATTGATCATTTTTTTGATGGGTTAAAACCATTTCTCCATCGAGCATTTGTCTCAAAAACCTTCTCATCATACAAAGATATTGTTTCATGTGCTATCAAGAGAGAAAAGGAATTCTCTAAGTCTTATGACTTTAAATAAAAGCAAGAGAAGAAGAGATCTGCTGAACACTCTGGGAAAGGAAATAAGAAAACAGGGAATAAGGGTAGAATTGAATTTCCACCCTGTGATAATTTTGGAAGGAAACACCCTGGTTCCTGTCTAAAAGGAAAATGAGTATGCTACAAATGTGGATAGAAAGGCCATCTAGCTGGTGATTATAATGGAAAGAAATATGATACCGATGTTCAATGCTACAATTGAAGGGATATGGGACATTATTCAAATGAATTTCCTAATATTCAAGGAAACTTTCCTCAAAAATGGCCAATGGATCAAGGCCAAGCTTATGCAATCACTACTGCTAAGGTTGAAACCCCGAAAGACGTGGTGGCAGGTAATTTAATGGTTTCCTCAAGTTTAGAAAATGCATTATTTGATTCTGGATCATCACATTGTTTCATATCTTCTCAGTTTGCTAATAAAATTAGATATTTCCAATTTGATTTAACAAGGGAGTTGTTAGTTAAAACTACAAAAGGAAGTATAATTGCATCGATGTTTTGTGAATCCGTCCCCATTAGAGCACATAAATGTTCTTTATCCGCTGATCTCATCATCATACCTATGATTGAATTTGATATAATCCTAGATATGGATTGGATTTCGGACCATGATTTGAAAATTTATTGTAAGAAAAGGAGGTTACGATAATTGATGATGATGATAAGGAACAAATTATCTTTAGAGCAGAATCATCACCAACTAATTCTTATCTAGATCCACCCCCAGTAGCTCAACTAAATTCAATTATCTGGGAGGAATAGAATGAAATAACTATGGGTGAGGAAAGGAATGTTCAAATAGAGGATGTACCTATTGTGAGAGAATATGTTGATGTGTTTCTGGAAGATTTACCTGGACATCCTCCAGAATGATAATTTGAGTTTTACATTGATTTAATTCCTAGTTCAAGGCCCATATCAAAAACCCCTTATAGAATGGCCACTGTGGAATTAGTTGAACTAAATAAACAACTGGAGGAATTGAGTAATAAGGGATTTATTCACCCTAGTGTTTCTCCATGGGGAGACCCTGTCCTTTTGTTAAGAAGAACGATGGATCTATGAGGTTGTGCATTGACTACAGGGAGATCAATGCTATAAAAATAAAGAACAAGTATCCCCTACCTCGCATTGATGATTTATTTGACCAACTGCATGGAGCTCAATACTTTTCAAAGATTGACCTTCGATCTGGATATCATCAGTTGTGTGTGAAGAAGGAAGAAATTCCGAAGACAGCATTTCGAACCACATACGGGTATTACGAGTTTACAGTAATTCCTTTTGGGATGACTAATGCACCCTCTATATTCATGGATCTAATGAACAAAGTTTTAAAGGAATATTTTGATGACTTTTTGGTGGTATTTATTGATGATATCTTGGTATACTCCAAAAGCTACAAAGATCATGAAAATTACTTGCGCATTATATTGAAGACTCTAAGAAGACATGAATTATATGGGAAGTTTATCAAGTATGAATTCTGGCTTCAGGAGATTTCTTTTTCTTGGCCATATTGTCTCTACGGATGGAATCTCCTTTGATCCTTCTAAGACCATGACAATCCAAGAATGGCCAGCACCAACGAGTATAACCTAGGTACATAGTTTTATTAGTTTAGCAGGTTATTATCGACATTTTTTCCATAACTTTTCCTGGTTGGATAACCCATTAACAAAGCCCACACGTAAAGGGGTTAAATTTTTCTGGAAAAAAGAGTGTGAAGAATGTTTTGAAGACCTGAAGAGAATATTAGTCAATTCTCCTATATTGAATCTACCATCGGGGAATGATGGGTTCGTCATTTATAGTGATGCATCGAAGAAAGGTCTTGGTTGTGTCCTTATGCAGAATGATAGAGTTATTGCCTATGCATCACGATAGCAGAAAATTAATGAGCAAAACTATCCTACTCATGATCTTGAGTTAACTTCTATAATATTTGCTTTGAAGATTTGGAGACACTATCTCTATGGTGAAAAATGTGGGATTTATAATGATCACAAGAGTTTGAAATATATTTTCTTACCAAAAGAGCTCAACATGAGGCCAAGGAGATGGCTTGAACTACTCAAGGATTATGATTTCACAATACACTACCACCCGGGGAAGGCAAATAAGGTGGAAGATACTTTGATTAGAAAGGATCCTGGAAGTTTGAACAAGATTAGAGTAGAAAAGGATCCTATATACATGGATCTAGTAAAGATGGAGGTGAGAATCACCATGGAAGGTGAAACATCAATACTTTTTCAAATGGTTTCCAAACCATCTTTACTAGAAAGGATAAAGAGTTCTCAGACCAGTGATGAAGAGTTTCAAAAGAATATTAAAGCTGTGAATGATGGGAGATTGAATGACTTTGTGTATGAATATGGAATTTTGAAGTTTGGGAAGAGACTTTGTGTTCCCAATATACCTAATCTAAAAAGGGAATTTTTGGATGATTCTCATAGTTCCAATTTATCTATACACCTTGGGATCACCAAAATGTATAGAGATTTAAAGGAACATTTTTGGCGGGACAATATAAAGAGGGAGATTGCTGATTTTGTGTCAAGATGTATGGTTTTTCAACAAGTGAAAGCTGGATGCAACATCCCGGAGGATTCATGCAACCTGTTCCTATACCTGAGTGGTAATGGGATAATATTATGATGGACTTCGTCATGGGGCTACCAAAGAATCCTAGAAGGAACGATGCAATATGGATCATTGTTGATCGTCTAACCAAGTCAACACATTTTCTTGCTATAATAGAAGATCTACCACTTGAACGTCTAGGAAGACTATATATTAATGAAGTTGTGAGACTTCATTGAGTTCCCCTATCGATTGTCTCGGATCGTGATCCCTGTTTTACATCAAGATTTTGGAAAAGTCTTCAAAAGGCCTTGGATACTGAACTTTGTTTGAGCACTACTTACCACCCTCAAACAGATGGACAATCAGAATGGACTATTCAAAACTTAAAAGACAGGTCGAGATCATGCTCACTTGACATTCAGGGTATGTGGGATCAATATTTACCTCTGGTGGAATTTTCTTATAACAATGGTTTCCATTCAAGTATTCGGATGAAACCATATAAAGCATTGTACGGAAAGAGATGTCGCACACCAACCTGTTGGGATGATGTTGGTGAAAGAAAACTAATTGGCCCATAACTAGTGAAGGAAACGATGGAAAAGGTAAAGGTAATCCAAAACCACATCAAAACAGCTCAAAGTAGGCAGAAGAGCTATGCCGATAATCGAAGGAAGGATTTTGAATTTCATGTAGGACATCATGTTTTCTTGAAGTTATCTCTATGGAAGGGAGTTATACATTTCATTAAGAAAGGTAAATTAAGTCCCAGATACATCATACCATTCGAAATTCTATAATTAATTGGGGTTGTAGCTTACCGATTGGTAATGCCGCCAAGTCTCTCCAAAGTACACGACGTGTTCCAAGTATCACTATTGAGAAAATACATGCCTGACCCAACGCATGTACTCACCTATGAGGAATTAGAACTGGAACCCGATCTATCTTATTGATAAGAGCCCGTTAGGATTCTTGATACGAGAGAACAAGTGCCGAGAAACCGGACGACTCGTCTGGTAAAAGTTTTATGGAGAAACCACAAGATGGAAGAGGCAACATGGGAACCCGAGGAACTTATGATGAAGAACCACCCGAGTATTTTTATACAGTAAATTTCTAGAAATTTTGAGGAAAAAATTATTTGAAGTATGGGAGAATGTAACACCCCAAGAATCCACGGTACGTTTCCCTTTGAGTAATGCAATAGCTTGCATTGTACATAACTTTGAGATTCTAACACACCACGATCAATCAATGTAGCCGTTATGAATAGTAATACCCACATTTTGAAATTTTATACATTTTATATTTCAAAATGGACTTCATTTTTGGATTCAGAATATTGAAATTATCCTAGGGTGAAATTTTGGTACTTTTTGGATAATTTTATATTTTGATGAATAGTGAAAATTACTAAATTTTAATTAAAAACAACTCTTTTAATCAAAATAATTAATCGTGGTAAATTTTTAATTTGTGTGGTTTTAAAGTATATTTAGAATATATTTTTACCATTTAATAAATTTTTTTTCATTGGTCATAATTTCACAATTAAACCAGACATAAACAAGTGTCAATATTTTGATAGTTATTATATCTTAAAAACACTCTTTTTGTTTTGACAACGGGAATTAATTTTAAATTAATTTCCGCCACTTCTATTTTTTGAATTTTGAGAAATGGATTACATATTTGGAATCAGGATGTCCATATTTTGTAAATTGGTAACTTTTATTTTTATACATTTTGAATAATTACTTCGATAAATATTTTATTTACCATGGTTAAAGGCTAAATCCGGTAAATAAGGGTAAAAAATAATATTATAATAATAATAAATTACCCTAAAACGTGTCCTAAACTTATTGGTGGATACATGTACGACCATGGGCATCTTTGGGTAGATTTTGGGACCCCATGGAGCCACTTGTAGGTGATAGGGACACTTCATATTAATTATGTTTAAGAAAATAAAAAAAATGACATAAGCTTTTATCTTTTAGAAAAACAATTTTTACATAGGGTTATATATGTTATGTTTTAGATTATAAATATTCATTATAAATTTAAAAATATTTCCTACATAATTATATTTTATTTATAATTTTTAGACATTGAAAAAGTAAAAATATATATGACACAATAATGATGCAGTATTTTCCTTATTAATGAAAGAATCAAATAATTGGTATTATAAATGTTAAAATAAATATAATTTGAAAGGTTTGATGATATTAAAGAATTTTATTGCTTAATATGGAATGTTAGGATTACTTAAATGAATTTGGTTCGAATTAATAATGTTTTTAAGGCTTTAACAAAAATCAATTATTGAGTAGTGTCAAAATTGACATAAATGAGTTTTTAAAACAAATATTATATTATTAATTTATATTATATTCCTAAAAATCTAAGGTTCAGCCAAAGGACTTATATCATTATTGGTGTATCATTAATGGACCACTTGGGGGTCTATTGGATGTATATAGTATGTTTATTAACTATATATTATAAAAATACAATGTGACATGGTAAACGTTAAACTAATTAACCAAGATTTAAAACTAGAAGATAAGGTTAATATAATGACCCAAGCGTGTCTAAAATCTATTTTTTGAAAGTATTTCGACCCATACCCACATTATACTTTGAATAATCCACTTTAGATCCATTAGAAACCGAATATTAGTTTATTATAAAATAATAATTTATGTTTTTCCTAAAGAGACCCTCACCCCTCTTATAAAAGGGCACTCCCCCTTCTCATTAATTCACGCCTTCAAAGCAATTTGGCTCAGCCAAACCCTGCCCAAATATCCTCCCAACTTCCCTAAATTTATCCTAGAGGACTTAGTTTTATGAGAAAGCCAACCTAAGGATCCCTTTTGATCAAATCAAAAGGAAGAACCCGAAGAAGAGGTAACGTCTTGACCACCCTCTTTAATGTTCCTTTCTTCTTCAACTTCTTCTTTCCTTGTTATTTCCATTCTAAAATAATAAATCCAGTACCTTCTATATACTGTTATGTTATAATAATTATGGAACAAACAAATTCATTATTTTATCCATACCTTGAATGACATGTCACCATACGTGCGTACGTACGACCTACCGTCTCCACGTTGTGGTGTAATTGTTATTCAATACATTATTATTTGAATAGGTATAATAATGATGTATAATTCATGTAAATAATAAATATAACATGATAATGATTCTGTCTATATAATATACCATCCAATTATATATTATTTTAATATCAAAAGAATGATATTGTCGCTCATACATACGTACGGATTACCATCTCCACGAACGCGATGAGATTCATTCCCCATCGTATCCATTCAATAATAATTTTTATTGGATGATTAAAAATAATATTTAAGGACTTAATATAATTTTGTATATGAGTATGATACAACCTATCCATAAAAAATAGGGCTTATATAAAAGAAAACGAGTAAGTTAACACCCAAAACGACGATAATACTAAGATTTTATTAACAAAGCGATGTTAAAAGATCATATGTGATATCATATTAATATATATGATTACTGTATAATTCAATAACAATTATTTAAAAATTATACTGGTGGTTAACCTACCATCAACCAAGGAAAAGTACAAGTTAAGGGTTTATTTCACAATCTCTTCATTATCTGAGGTTGTTTATACGTAATTATCTACTAGGACCTCTTTATCATCCACATCCACGTTTCTTAAAAATGTATTTCAAAACATTATTAATATTTTACAGAATATGGGTAAAAGTCATTTATACCCTTTTTTTACTTTTTTATAAGAATTTTATAAAGTAATCTTTCCGTCATTTTCCAAACAAGGTCCTTTTTAACCTTTTCGACAAAATTAAGGTAAGAATGTCTTTTTTTAACTTATACGGCGGGTGCAGCTATTTTCCACCCTTATAACATCGTCAAAGATTCCCTTAAAAGCTTATAAGAATATTTTCAAAATAATATTTTCTTTATGTGACTCTTAAATGATTTCAAAATATATAGATATATGTCTCTAAAAAAAGGTTTTGATTTCATCTATGTCAAAATCCTTTGATGGATTTTAAGGTTATTTGAAGTTGATTTATTATGATACAAAACTTCCATATTGTATTGAAGTTTTCATGATATGTTTGGCTGTGAATTTGGTATTTTTATACCATTCATTTCTTATGGTTAATGTATTGAAATTTCTTATGCTAGTTTTAATACGAATGTTTATGATATGTTTAAACCTTTTCATATGAGGAATGTATTGGACTTAGTAAGTGATGGGTGGAGCCCACTATAGCTCCTCGATGCATCAGTAGATCTCATGAGACAACTAGACATGGAATTGACTGAGGCCCTTTCCCAATTTGATTTATGGTTTTGGCCGAGGCCTTAATCATTTTAGACGCCTTGGACAAGGCCTTGAAAAAATGTTTGAGAATGTCCTGCATTATACATTCCCTCATTATGGAAATAATATTGATGGTTCATGTGGTCATTCGACTAGTAGAATACCCATGATTATGATTTATTATGGCATTATTTACGCAGTTCATAATCTTTCCATAAAATCATTGATGTTTATTATTGGTAAAGGCATAAGATTTTCAATTATTTACCATGCTTAACATTTATGTCATTTTCCACTATATTACTTACCCTTAATGAGCGTTTGAGCTCACCCCTTTCTTATGTTTCATTTTCCCAGGATATGAAGAAGTTAGTTATGACTGACCTGCAGGAATAATCTAGGAGGCATGGATGCTTCTAATGAAATATATTATTGTTGTATTTCTCTTCATGCTGTAAAGTGGATCATATGTATGGATCTTGTTTCCAATAATACTAAACTGATCGGTCTTTCAAGACATGATTTCCTTGTAATCATGCCAATGTTATGTAATAATGCACCAACTCTGGGTAACTAGGGTCAGGGCATCACATCATATGTTGATACTTTTATATCAATCATGTTATCCTTTTCTCAAATTTTTACCTCAATTGTGATGAAATATCATGTAAGGAACAAAATGATTTCAACTTTATTCACCTCGAAGAGAAATACTGTAAATTTTATGAAAAAAATGGAATTCATCATTAAAATCTATTCAAAGTACCTATATCAACTATTTTATCTACTACACACATTCTACAACACTCTAGTGGTTTTGTAATTGTTTTATTTATTCTTCTAGGATGGATAGAGTTGTATGAACTTATATATTTCAAAAAACATGTTATATCACCTATAAAATAAGGTCTTTAGATGTACTAATTTACCAAATGGTAGTTTATTGGTTGTGAATACATGACCAAAAGGCTGTACACATAGGTTGGGGATGATTCTATGTAATTCCAAGGTGTCATTATGCTCATACAAAATATTTTATGTGTGGGTTTGGGGATGCTCTCCATAAATTTATGGGTTGTGATTTATCCCATGTAAAAGATGTTGGTTTAGATTTATCAAATGTAAATCTCTCTCTCTCTCTCTCTCTCTTTCATAGTGGGTTCCATAATCCATTTATTATGGTGTGATGATTAGACATAGGATAGTTTAGATATGAAATACTATCAAAATTAATTTATTTTAATCTGTTAAATTGTATGCATATCGTATTCACACATCCGGTATTATATTTCTTTTAATAAATAATTATTTAATATATTTAAACCACCATATTCTATAATTAATACTTAAAAAACACCGATAAGTTTTAAAGTCATATTCACCCCCTCTAGTCTATCTTCCATTATCATATTTGACCATACAATTTGAATTAAATTTCCATTCCATAAAGGATCATTATATTATCAGATTGCTCTAATTTGATACCTAACAATGGGTATTAGAGTCCTAAATTCTTAAGGGATACTTATCATTGTTATTTTTATTATATATGATAAATTATATCATAGTTCTTAAATGGAATAAGGAAATATATATTTTAGTGATGGAAACTCATAATATTGAATTATTTAACATATTGAGATCACCAAATTTCAGGGAAGTGATTTTGGATATTGTAATGGCATACTAGTGGTATTTTTGAAAAATATAGGTATTGAATATTATACCATCATGGATAGACCTTATAAAATTCATGAAATTGATCTTCAAACTATAACTAGACATAATGCTTTAAATAATGTCTTAATTTACAAATTAATGAATTATATTTACTGATTTATTATTATAAGTGTTTATAGTCATATTTATTCTTTTAAAACATCTTATCACAATTGTAGGACTTTATATGTCACTCATCAAGGAATTGAAAAATGGAACAGAACCAACCTTGGAATTCACAAGGCCGAATTTGATGAATTTAGAATGTATTATCATAAATGTTTGAATGTTATTTTCAATAGATTCACAAAGATCATCAAAAAATTGGTAACAATTACAGAAACCATTAATAATAAAGAATTTATTGAAAGGATACTTCAATTCTTATAAAAGAATTAAAATTCAAAGAAAGTATCCATTGATGAAAGAATGAAGTTTTCACAACACTCTATAGATGAGAATATTGGATATCCATTATAATATGAGTTTGAATTTAAGAACAATGAGAATGATTTATCTGAACAAATAAATGGATTTTTTATTAAAAATATATAGGTCAATTCTACCTCTTCTAGTGATTCCTCCGACTCATCTAGCTCAGTGATAGATAATGATTTAATTTATATAGCAAGATGTATACAAGGACTCATAATGAAAAGGAATACCCCAAAAAAGTATGAATGTAAAATAATTATATATAATAAATATTTCAAAAGAAAAATAAAGATAGGTAAATATTATATAATTTTTTATGAATGCATGAAACCATAACATACCAAAAATGAGTGTCCAAAATTAAAACAAGAAGGTAAAGATAAGTATTTAAAAAAGGAAATGAAACATGATTATCATGATGTTTAAATCTTAACTAAAGAATCAATCTCTAGTGATGAATTTGGATGTTAGAAAAATACTAGTAAAACCTTGATATGACAAGAAAACACCTTAAGGAAACATACCCTTTTGATGATGTGGTAAGTTCTGAAAATTTTTTCCTGATGACTACTATTGGAAATGATAGTAATTCCTTTAATTATGATTCTGTTTTTGAATCCACTTATAGTTTTGATCATGAAAATTTTAAATTAAAAAATTACATGATTTATATAAATAATTTGAAGTGGTTATTGAAAAGCAGTCTAAAAAGTATGGAATTATAACTTTGGATCATACAAATGATTCTAAATGAAAATTCATATCTTATTTTTTAAATAAAATGGGGAAAAATTATATTATTGAGTTTGATAAAGAAAAATAAAAAAATGAATATTATGGAAAACAATATTTCAAAGGTTGAAAAGGAAAATCACAGTTTGAGTAATTTCTCTTTATCTACGTAATGTCTCTGATGATCTTGAGATTGTTTAATGGGAAAAAATAATCTAAAAATAGATATTTTAAATTTTAATTAAATTCAATTTACTTTTGTTTGAGGAAAATAAAATTATCATAATATGGTAGTTATGATGAAACAAATTAAAGATAAATATTCTTTTGGTCATAATCATCAAATTTAAATAATGGAAAATGATTATTTTTTTAATAGTGTAAACAAACGGTTTCAATAGTTACATTTATTAAATATCAAATACAATGAAATTATACAGATGAATGTCCTCTTAGGTTCCCTCAATATCTCAGTATTATTAGAATTTATATATCTAAGAATTTATCATCTTGTGTACCTTATAATAAATGTATTAATTTTACTTGGGTACAAATTTTTTTACAATCCCAACAAGACCCAAAATAGCACAGGGATAAAAAAAGTATTTATATTTATTTTTTAAAGGATTATGATAAATTCACCTAAATTTTTATTTAAATGGTGGTTATTTTATAAATAATTTCATATTTCATTTAGATATAGCTAGTATTTTAAATTTTTTATATTCTCTAACCTTATTATACAGGTGGAACATTTTATATAATGAATACATTAAAGGGAGCTCTTCTAGTGTCTTATTTTCTATTCCATTATTTTGGAACATTCTCATTTATTTATTATAACTTATTCTTTATAGTTTTATGTTTTCATGTGTTTTGAGGGAGTTAAAATATGTTTTACATGAAATTTTTAAAATTTGGAATATGTTTTTAGATTATTATTTCTTAATTTTAGTACAAATATTCTCATTATAATTTTTTTGAAACCTATCATACATCCATGATGATGTTAATTTAAAATTTTAACCTTATTTTTTCATAAAATCTAATTTTAGAAAACATTTTTCATTTATTTTCTAGAAAAACATTCTACATTACACTCACCTAATATAATTATATATTTTAATATTAGTTAGTTTTAATGTGGATCCTTGTGACATGTTTTGGAAGATGAATGTTTAAGAGTGTTCCATACAAAATTTACATTTTTTAAATAAATAATTTTTATACTTTAACCTTATCTTTTTGATATTTTTAGAAAGGGGGTATGTTTCTAAAATTATAATCGGTTTTTTAATTAACAAAATGCTGGAGAATGTTTAGTGGCTCCGCGAACCACATAAAACGTTTATAATTCTATTTATTTCTCTCTTTTATTTCATTTAATTATTTAACATATGGAAATTTTCTTCGATTAATGAAATATTAATCATTATCATATACAGTTTAAAATTAATTTTTTCTAGATTTCCTGATTCGGTTTATCAAAACATGTTCTAGAGTTTTTATTTTGAGTTCCAATGCTAAATGTATCATTTGGGAATTTAAAATTTCATTTACATAATTTTAATTCTAACCTATAAGAAAAGGCACTGTACTCCATGTAGCCCTTTTATAAACAATATTTCGAAATTAGAATTCATGCAGCCGATTTGACAGCAAAATAGCAGGTTTTCAATTTCAATTTCCCTCTTTATTATAACTATATCTTGGGTTATAAAACTAAAAATAGAGTGCTAATTTTTTATAATATAATAATATTTCATAAATTTAATTATAACACATAATCTAGTGAATCATTCAATATAATTTATGAAATTATGTTTAATGTCAATGTATATCTTTTTTCCGATTTCTACTATTTTTAGAAATTTTTTGATTTTGATTTTTAGATAATTACATGAGAAATAGTTTTCCTATTAAAGTGTTTCATGATTATTTGGAAATATAATGAAATTATATAATTTCAATTTAAAGTTCCAAAAGATAATTCTTCCTTTATCTATGTATTTTTTAGATCAGAATATTGGGAAATTAGTTTGGTTATATTTTTCCAGAATCAGTTACATGGGTAATTTACTAACAAGATAAATTTGCTTACATGAGAAAATCGCATACACAAGGAAATCATTTGCCTCAATCCCCTTACATAGTGAAACCCTAATGAGTTAAATTTCCTTATGTAGAAAAATTCCTATGTGAAAAGCTCATATGTTAATTTATCTTACGTAGTTCAATCCTAAAATAAAGTTTATATCTTTTATAATTTACTTCGTATAATGATTTCCAAAATGTCATTTTATTATATTTAATTTTTTTACTAAATTCATAAATTCATTTTTTTGAACCTAGTAGAAACATTTATCATTATTTTAAAAATGTATTTATGATTATTTATGTTTGTTTTATTCTCACACATAAAACATAAAACATGAAATTATAAAATTCATTTTTAATATTTTATGCTGTCTTATTTGATAATATTTTTTGTAAATGTATATTAGATTATATTAAAATCATTAAAAAATTATTATTATTATTTTTAATTTGGTACTATTTTGTTTTTTATTTTTCCTCATGTTCACTGCTCCTTTTAAAATCGATCATTTTTGAATTTCATATTTAAAATTCAAACTTTCTATTTACACCGGATATTTCATTAAACTATTATTATATGAACTATTTAAATTATTTGATGGGTTTTTTCAAATTGGTCTGAGTTATTCTTTATTTTTTATTTTTTGGTCATATAGTGAGAGAATATTACGTAATGATAATATATATATATAGCTCAATCCAATAATCTTGTATCACTCTTTTTTAATATTAAATTTTTATAAGAATTTTATCGAGTGCGTAGCTCAAATAGATTTGTATTTAATGGACTAAAGGATTATTTAAACATAAATAATAGTATATGATTGTTCTTGACAATAACATACAATATCATATGTTCATACTCTTACATCAATGAAGTGATCCTATGCTCAACTTTTTTACATCAATTGTGATGAAATATCCAGGAAGGAACAAATATTATTTGACTTCATTCACCTTGAAGATACACATGTTACATTTTCATGAATTTCCAGACTTCATCATTCAAATCTATTCAAAGGGAATGAATCAAATTCATCATCAATAACTCACATTAAAAAAATCTATAGTGGATTTTTAATTATTGTATTTATTCTTATGGGATGGGTAGAGTTTCTTTCACTTATATATTTCACACAACATGTTATACAACCTATAAAATGAAGTCCACAATTTTTCTACCTTACCAAAAGGTAGTTCATTGGTTATGAATACCTAACCATATAGGAGTACACTTAGGTTGGGGATGCTACTGTAGAAGATTGTGTTTTTTATGATCCTACAAAAGGTTGTGTTTGTAGGTTTTTGGATTCTTCTCATGAAGTCATGGGTTAGGATTAATCCTATGTAAAAGTTATGGGTTTATACTGATCCCATGTAAAAGTATATGTCTCTGTCATAGTGGGTAAAATAGGCCATTTGATGGGGTGTGAAGAGTATAAGTATGACCATTTAGATTCGAAAAACTAAAAATTTTCATTGTGATATTCTCTGTATTTTTCTTCATGAAATCTTCACACATCCAATATTCAATTAATATTATGATATATTTATTTAATACTTTTAAATGACTAAATTCCAAAATTAATATTTAAATAAATCTAATAAATTTTAATAGCTGATTCACACCCTATAACCCTCTTACAATCATAATATATGACCTTATAGTAGAGAAGTTATTAAAATCATAAATGAATAAAGTATTCATTTAATGATAATTATTAAATTATTAAATTAATTATAAATAATATATGATTATATTTTTCTTTAGAGCCAATTTTCTCTCATCAATTAATCTTTATTAAAATTTCAATGATCATGATTTTTATCATTGATGCAAATATAATATTAATAATTAATTATGAAAAAATCCAGGCTGGGAATGTCATATCTGATGATTCCACTGCACCCGAAACCTTTAATTGGCATCAAAGGGGTCACATAATTTTTTATAATTATTTAAATATCATTTCTTGATTTATATATTTATCATTATTTATCAATTTATATTTTATAGTTCATTAATTATAATTACGAGGTATTCTATTTATCCTCTTTGATCTCTCAAATATAATAATATTAATTGATTTTATAAATGAAAGACATTTTAAGAACTCATCCATAGGTTCCATGGATTTTTTCTGGTTATCACAAAAGTAAACATCCTGCATCCCATTGGTACAAAACATATACCCATGTTAAATAAACCAATAATTGATTCCTAATTAATTCAACCCTTGTTCATTTAATACATATGGTCTGTATTTCAATACCCCACATATTGACTGGGCTAGACTATTGCTTGTTTAGGATGACTATAGGTTGTGTAACATCCCAATAAGACACGTAGTCCATTAGTCAAAGGTAGAAAGTGTATTATTGTATATGAATTATGTAACAAAAAAATGTTTAATCAATGTAAATCCCTTATTCTAATCATTCCTTAATGTATAATCACACTAGAAAACACAATGAAATATAATGATACTAAATACTATTTGACCATTAAACATAATGTTTCCACTTCCATGATATGAATTTACAAAATTTGACATAAAAGGTTTCAATCAGTAATATGTTTGGACTCCAATAAGAGAACGTTTTTTTGGTGAATAGTAATATACCCTTATGAATATTAAATCATTGAAAAAATATTAACCACACCCATGAATGTATAAAAAAATTAGGCATCTTATAAGTTCTAATATGACCATAGAAAAAGTATCGGTATTTTTAGGAGTCATAAATAATTAATTACAAATAATTAATTAATTTAAAAGAAAATTTATTTTCCAAAAAAGTTTTAATAAATTAAAAATTTAATGTCTTTTAGTATAAGATAATTTTATAAGACCATATGTAATTTTTGAAAGCATTATAAAATTATTTATAGTTTTAAAATATTTATTTTTAAGTAAATTATGATTTTAATAAAAAATTTAATTAATTATATTCAATTTTTTTTCTGGAAAAGGGAGTTCATTTTTTTATTTTTCACGTCAATAAATTATTATGGTTAATTTTTGGTATTTTTCTGAAATATTTGAATTTTTGGAGAATAGTAAAATACGATAATTTATGATTAATTCTAAATAAATGAATTATAATGTCATCAGTTGATGTATTGATGATTGAAGGCCACTATCTCGAACTCACATGAACAAATTACTATTTTGGGTCATCTAATCGTCACTATTTCTGGTCTTGAGGGAAATTAAGAAGCTAAATAATTAAATATTACAAAAACCCTCCTCTCCTCCTCTATAAATACCACCTATCCTTTCCTCTTATATTCACTCATATCAAGCCTTTTTCCATGAATATGTTCTTCCCAAATCACTCCCTAAGATCCTCCCCCATGTTTATCATCCCTTTTCTCCTCAAAATGAAAAATCCTCTCCCCTATATGTGGATCCCAAGGTAGATTGAATCCAGAGGTAAATTCCTCTTTTCATTTCTTTCATGTTCTTAACATGTTACTTTGTTATATTTTTAACCCTTACCTATCATAATCCAAATGTTATGAAAAATCCAGTACTATACATATACTGGAAAGTTGTTATGATAATGGAATAAGTTATTATCATCTCTCCTTTACTCATATTTTATACCAGTAGTAAAGACATAATCCGATATGTGTTAATTTACCACATTCATGGATGATGGGTATTCAATTTCTATTACCATATTAAATTATGGTCATGAAACCATTTTCATGATTAAAACAGATGATTTGAAATGAATTTAATCTTATGTGCTGTTCTGGAATCCTTTTTCACCCATGATGTAAAATAATTATACAAAACAAGTTAATTATGAGAAAAATTGCCCAATTAATTCAAACGTTTATCATTAATGGTTCATATGATGATTCATCTTCACTCAAAGTAACCAAATTAAATTTAAAACCATGTAACCATCTATATGTTCAATAATAAAATATAATTCTAATTCTAGAAAACTGTCCCCATATTACATGATTTTCCATTCATGAAAATAAGTTAACCGACCCAAACAATGAAATGGAACCTCATAACCAATCAAAAAGATTATAGATGAACTTAAAAATGTTATAAAAAATAATTTAAATATATAATTGGTTCATTAATTACTAATTAATGAACCTAATTTTATAATTCATGTCATTAATATTATGGGTAGAACATCATCAAACTTAAGGTAAGGGATTAGCTCATTTCACTTTTATCTAAGAATGTCCTCTATGTTTTGCCCATTTTATGTGTAATACCTAATGATGGGGTATTATTTCACACCGCACCATACTTCCCTCATGATTTATAAGTGATGATATACCCATTTCTCTATCATTATTCCCTCATAAGTACACCTGATACCATGCCAATAATTCGTTAGGGATTCTACTCGAACACCCATTCTTCCTTTGAGTTTCCTCATCTTAATTTTACCAAAATGTGGTTTTTTGTTCTTATTTTAATCTTATAAATTATATGTGAATTTTCTAAACTCATGTATAAATTTCCATTCTTCATTTTCTTTTGGGGATATACCTATTTTTAAGTGATTCCCTCCTCAATACTTCTCAATAAGCAAACCTGTTTTGAGGGAACTTCTGAAATTCTTACCTAATTTCAAGTGCACTCTATCTTATGTTTTAATCAAAAATTATCTTTATAAAATAATATTTTTTATTTTAAAAAACATACTAGTTAACTTCTATTTTTTTTATATAGTATTTTTATCTTTTCTATTTTAAATTCTCTATATTATTTTCCTTAAAACCGCTCAAAAATGTTTTTATAATAAACTTCTTGAATACTTTTATTACATTTGGTCACTTCTACTTTCCATAACTTACCATCATAAATTCCTATTTTCCCTTATAAATTTCCATATATATTTTATTTCCTTTATTTCATGGACACTTTTATGATATGAATCTTTATTATGTATTAGGATAAGATTGTGGTACCCAATTCTTTCCATGGATAACACTTATTTTTATATAAGATTAATTATGTATGATTATTTATGTGGAAAAAATATTCATGAAAAGCCTATATGGGTGTGCCTGATATCGCTCCAATATTTTGGGTAAAGTTATGTATCATGAGATGTTATGTGCGATGGTCTTGGCGGTTCGCCTTGGCTTGTGATATTATGTGAAACGATCTTGGTTCTTAGCCTTGACTCGTACTAGAGTCATATTTTATGTTGACTCCAAATTTCTATGACTATATGTTTATAAAATTCCATGTTTATTTGTTAAAGATCCATATTTTACATGCCTTTTTATATCATCATGTCATGCGTTCTATTCCTTGTGCTAATTCTTTTTCTTATGGTTATTCCCATACATGGAAATTTAGCTCATCCCTTTGTTCATGTGTTCCCTAGGGTACCATATGTAGATTATTGACCATAAAGTAAGTTAGGAGCTCAATTTTAAGATTAAATAAAGAATTGTTTTTTAGTCCCATGTTTTTAGTTTTACGTACCTAGTCATTAAAGGCACTATAATTCATGATCCATGGATTGTACTCTAATGTATAATTATACTTAAAATCATGTAATGTTATGTGAAAAGGATAGGAGAATTATAGTTGGTATTAGCAGATAATCTAGCTATTTTTGGAGACTTGGAATTGAGAACTTTAGTAAAAACCTTAGTAATTACACTATGTATAAGAAAATACCCATAAATTTTGGTATTTAGAGTGTAAGTGGTTTATCAAGAAAATAAATCCCTATATTGATACAAACAAATAGAGGTGGTTCATGACCATATGTATCTATGGGAAAAATACCAAAAACATCACTTTGATCTAGACTCAAATGAGAACTAGTACATGACAACAGGCCTTGTTTCACTCTTGGTTTGACACTCTAGGGGGATATTCTTCGGTAAATTCATGATATTAGTAAAAACCATAATTATGGGAATAAAAAAATATCCCATAATAATATAAGCTAAGAAATAAATCAAGGATAACCAAGATTAAAACATAAGGAATCACAAGTTAATATATACTATTCACATACAAGTTTATCCTTCTATGTTAAATGTATCTTTTTTTCAATATTATAAGCTATGTATTAAAACCCCCTAATTATATTCTATTTTTTCATATTTATAATATGGAAGGACGAAGATCACAAACAACTCTTCAATCTCTTCCTGAAGAACTACTTAGAAAGATCATCCTAAATTCATGCTCAGATGACTTTGAAACTTTTTCAAATATACATGTTAATTTCAAACAAATTTATGAGGAATCAAATACCTCTGTTATTTCAAGATTATTTCATTGATCAAGTAAAGTATATTGGGGAATATTTTACTCCTTAATTTCTTACCATACTAATCATGGGATGCACCGTCAGGCTATTTTCATATTCTCCTTTTTATTAGATAATAGGGAAGTAATAAATGTTTTTCTTAATGGTAGAAAAAAGGGAGACCTCAGAGCCGCCTATATGTATCAAATTATAGATTTGTTTCTTTGGGGAAATTCAAAAAATGATTTAAAAAAACACTATTTTGAAATATTTCACGATGAATCAGTAAGAAGTTTTTTATAAAAAAAATCATGAAGATATTTAAAAAATATATATAAGAAATACCTTTTTAATGACTTATCAATGCTTCCATGAATATAAACTAAGATACTTGAGGTGTTTTTGGAAAAATGAAGTAGATGATTTTCAAAATATCCTAAGGTACCATTGTGACGCATGAACCCAATACACATGAAGGAAATGATAATAGGAAAGAATGAAGACATCACTAAGGAAATGAAGGAAAAGTACCAACACCCGTTTTTTTCTTAGAATCTAAAAAAAATTCAATTGTGAAATTTCATAAGGGGGTAATAATGTAAAAACCCAAAGTTTTATCAATGGAAATATCTTATTATAATCATGAATTAATGTATAATCACATTAAGAAACACAATGAAATATAATAATAATTAGTACTATGTGACCATTAAATATAATTCATCCACTTCAGTGTTTGGAATTTCAACAATCTGACATACATGGTTGCGATCAGTAAGATGTTTGGAGTCCAATAAGGCAAAATATTTTTGGTGAATGTTTACCCACCCTTTTGAATAATAACCTACCCTTATGAATAGTAATATGACCCTTATGAATATTTAATCATCAAAAATAATAGTAAACTCACTCATGAATGTATATATAAATTTTAGGCACCTTATAAGTTATAATATGACCATAGAAAAAGTATAGGTATTTTTGGGAGTCATAAATAATTAATTAATTTAAAAGATTTTTTTTCATTAAAAGTGTTCATAACTTAACAAATTATTGTATTCTGTTTTTAGGATAATTTTATAAGGCCTTATGTATTTTTTGAAAACATTAAAAAATTAGTTATATTTTTAAAAATTGTATTTTTCAAGTAAATTATGATTTTAAATAAAAATTAAATTAATCATATTTATTAAATTAAATTTGAAAAATGGAGTTTATTTTTGGATTATACACATAAAAAAATGGTTAGGGTGATTTTTTGGGAATTTTATGAAATTCTTGATATTTTTGTGAATAGTAAAATATGATAATTTATGATAAATGCTAAATAAATGAATTATGATGTAATAATCTTATTTATGGCTGATTAATCTATTATATCGAACTCACATACACACATTACTCTTTTTGTTCATATAATAATCACTATTTATTATCTTGATAGAAATTAAAAAACCATGGAATTAAATATTGTGAAAACCCTACTCTCCTCCACTATAAATACCACCTCTCCTTACGACTTTTCTTCAGTCATATAAAGCCTTGTGACTTGCCTAATATCTTCCCAAATCACTCCAAAATATCCTCCCCAACTTCCAAAATACTTTTGTCTCCTCAAAACACCAAATCCTTTCCCCTTTAAGAGGCTCTCAAGGAAGATTGAATGAAGTGGTAAATTCCTCTTTTTTTCATTCACTTTCTTTACATGTTCCTTTATTTTATTTTATAGAATTACCATTCAAAATCAAACTGTTATGAGAAACCTTGTAACATAAATTTAATATAATGTTGATATGATAATGTAATAGGTTATTATCATCTCTACTTTATAATTTTTTTATACTAATAGTAGAGACACAATCTGAAATGTGTTAATTTACCATCTTCAATTCTTGTCGTGAAACCATTTTTATGGTCAAAACAGACTAATAAATATGTATTTTATCTATGTGTTTTTCTGGAATCATTTTTCACATATTATGTAAAATAATAATACTAAACATGTTAATTGTGGGAAAAATCGCTAAATTAATTCGAGCGTTTATCCTTAATGTTTTATATGATGATTCAACTTCACTCAAAGTAACCAAATTAAATTTACGGCCATGTAACCTTATGTATGTTCAATAATAAAATATAACTCCAATTATGGATAACCATCCCCATTTTACATGATTATCCGTTCGTGAAAATATGTGACCTGATTATTAAAACCATGGAAACAAATGGACCCGAACAATGAAATATAATCTCACAAGAAATAAAAAAAGGTTATGAATAAACAATAAATGCTTATAAAAAATAATTTAAATATAGAAGTGGTTCTAGAAGTACTAATTGATGAACCTACTTTGATTATTCATGCCATTAATATCAAGTGTAGAACACCGTTAGACTTAAGGTAAGGGATCCACTCTATTTCACTTTTATTAAAGAATGTCATCTATGTTATTCCCATTTTATGTATAATACCTAATGATGGGGTATTATTTTTCACCTCCCCAAACATCCCTAAAGATTTATAAGTGATAATAACCCCTGTTCTCTCTCATTAATCCCTCTTATGTACACCCAATACCATGCCGATAATCCGTAAGAGATTCTACTCGAACATCCCTTGTTCCTTTGGGTTGCCTTATCTTCCTTATACAAAAATAAAGTTATCTATGATTCTTAGGATCATATTTTAAATGATATGTGAATGTTAAAAACTCATTTATCAAGTTCCATCCATCATTATAATTTAGGGATATACATGTTTTTAAGTGATTCTATCCTCAATAATTTCCAATAATAAAACCTATTTTGAGGGAACTTCCTGAATTCCAACCCGATTTTATGTGCAATATATCTTATATTTTAAGCCACCACTGTATTTCTTAAATAATTATTTTTTTATAGAAAACATTCCTGGTTCACTTGTTTTTTTGTATAAAGTATTTTCCCCTCTTTTATTTTAAATGCTCTATAGTAATTTCCTTTAAACTGGTCAATAATGTTTTTATGAAAAAATTTATTGAATACTTTTCTTACAAGTGGTCACTTATATTAGACTTAAAATACCATGATACAAGTTTATTTTCCCTTATTAATGTCCATTTAGATTTTAGTTCCTTTCTTTAATGGACACTTTTAGGATACACCAATTTTTTATGCTTTATGACTTGATTGTGGTACCCAATTCTTTCCCTGGGTAATCCCTATGTTTATGTAACACTAATTATGTATGATTCTTTATGTGGAAAAAATATTCCTGAAAATTTTTGTTGGATGTGCCCATATAGAGATCCAATGCATTTGGAAAAGTTATGTCTCATTAGAAGTTATGTTCTACAGTCTTGGGGGTTAGACTTGGATTATGCTATTATGTGAAATGATCTTTGCGGTTATCCATGAATCGTACCAAATACATGTTTTATGATTCTACCAAATTAATATAAATCCATGTTTATATGTTTCCATATTTATTTTTTATGTTTCAATATGTTACATTCCTTTTTATATCATCATGTCATGCCTTTAATTCCTTGTGCTAATTCTTTGTTCTTATGGTTATTCACTTAATAGGATATTTAGATTATCCTTGTTCATGTGCTCCTTGGGGTACCCTATGAAGATATTTGAGCACAATGGAAGTAGGGAGGTCAATTTTAAGATTAAATAAAGAAGTGTTTTTTAGTCCCTTGTTTTCAGTTTTATGTACCTAGAATTCAAAGACAATAGACTTCAAGATCCATGGATTGTACTCTGATGTATAATTATGCTCAAAATAATGTAATGTTATGTAAAAGGGTTAGGGGATCCATAGTTGTTATTATAGGATGGTCTAGTAAATCTTGGAGATTAGGAATATAGAATTTTATGAAAAACTTTAGGAATGAGACTACATATATAAACACACCCCTAAATTTTGGTAATTATTGAGTAAGTGGGTTATCAAGAAACTTTATCCATCTATATATACAGAAAAGTAGAGGTGGCTCTGGAAAATATGTATCTAGGGGTAAAACATGAAAACACCAGTTTTCCCAAGACTCGAACTGGAACTGGTGTATGACAATAGTTTTTTCCTTACTCTTGGTTTGAAACTCTTAAGGGATATGCTTCAGTAAAATCACGAGCTTAGTATAAACAATTATTAAGGGAATAAAAAAATACCTTATAAGAATATAAGCTAATAAATAGATCAAGGATAAACTAGAATGAAATATAGGGAATCACAAGTTAGGATATACTATTCATATACATGTTTTTCCTTCTATGTTCAGTGTTTCATTTTTTACATTCTTATAAGATAAGTATTCAAACCCCAAATTTTATTTTCTTTTTCATAGTTAAAATATGGAAGTAGGAAGATGATGAACTAATCTTCTCTCTCTTTCTAAAGAACTATTAGGAAAGATCATCCTATAGTCATGCTCAGATGATTTTGAATCATTTCAAATATACATGTTACCTACAAACAACATTACGAGGCATCCAATACCTATAGCATTGCATGATTCTTTCAAGGATAAAGTACAGTCTATTGGGGAATATTGTTCTCTCAAATTTATTACCATGATAATAATGATAATTACCATCATGTTATTCTCATATTCATCTATTTTTTTTTGAAAATTATGAAGCACAAAATGATTTTATAGATGGTGAGAAGGGGGGAGACCTCTGAATGGAATATATGTATCAAATTATAGATTTTTTCATTCAAGAAATTGCAAAACAGATTTAACAACACTATATTTTGAAACATTTAAAGTTTAATAAGTAATAAATTATTTATAAAAAACAATTTCTTGAATATATTTCAAAATTATATATAATAAATACCTTTTTAATGACTTATTGATGCTTCTATAGATATATACTAAGATGCCTAAGGTGTTTTTGGGAAAAGGAAGTAAGGGATTTTGAAAAAATCCCAAGGTAACATTGTGATGCATGATCCCTTTCTACATAAAGGAAATGATAATCGGAAAGAATGAATACATCGTTGAGGAAATTAAGGAAAAGTACCCGCAGCTGTTTATGGCTTAAATTGTAAAACGAAATTTCAAGGGTGAAATTTCATAAGGGGGGAATAATGTGACCAGCCAATGTTTTATCAATGGAAACACCTTATTATAATCATTCCCTAATGTATAATTACATTATGAAACAAAATGAAATATAATGATACTAAATACTATGTGATAATTAAATATAATTTTTCCACTTCTGTGTTTTGAATTTCTAAAATATGACACAGACAGTTGCGATCAGTAAGATGTATGGTGTCTGATAAGACAATATTTTCTTAGTGAATAGTAACATATCCTTATGAAAATTAATATGAACCTTATGAATAGTAAATCATTAAAAATAATAGTTATATCACACATGAATGTATAAATAAAATTTAGGCATCTTATAGGTGATAATATGACCATAGAAAAAGTATTTCTATTTTGGGGAGTCATAAATAAATAATTAAAATTAATTAACTAATTTAAAAGAAAATTTATATTCATTAAAAGTGTTCATAAATTAACAATTTAATGTCTTCTAGTTTTATGATTGTTTTATAATACCTTATTTAATTTTTGAAAGCATTATAAAATCAGTTATAGTTTTTTAAAATTTTATATTTTTCAAGTAAATTATTATTTTAATAAAAAAATAAATTAATCAAATTTAGAAAATTATTTTTGAAAAATTGAGTTCATTTTTGGATTCTATAGATTGAAAAATTATTAGTGTGAATTTTTGGGATTTTTCTAAAATACATGAATATTTGGTGAATAGTATAATATGTTAATTTACAATAAATTATAAATACAGAAATTATGGTGTCATCAGCTGATGTTTGGATTATGTAAGGACATTATCTCAAATAAAAATTAATATATTACTGTTTTTTTTCCTTGAATCATCACTATTTCTAGTCTTGGGGGAAATTAATAAGCTAATGAAATAAATATTCAGAAAACCCTCTTCTCCTCCACTATAAATACCACATCTCCTTAATTCTTCTCTTCACTCCTCTAAGGCATTGTTCCTTTCCTATGTTCTTCCCAAATCACTCCCCAAGATCGTCCGCCACTTCCATCATCCTTTTTTTCTCATCAAAATACCAAATCACCTCCCCTTTAAGATGCTCTCAATGAAGATTGAATCAAGAGGTAAATTCCTATTTTATATTATTTTATTTTCTTTTCATGTTCCTTTTTATTATTTTCTATCATTACCTCTCCTAAACCAAATGTTATGAAAAATTTATTAGATTACATGTACTTTAATTCGGTTATGATAATGTAATAAGTTATTACCATCTCTCCATTACTCTTCTTTTATACTAGTAGTAAAGAAACCATCCGAGATGTGTTAATTTTCCACCTTCAAGGATGATGGGTATTCAATTTATATTACCATCATTATTTATGGTTACGAAAAAAATTTATGGGTCAACCATAAAATTAAATATTTATTTTATCCCATGTATTTTTCTTTAATCATTTATCACATATTATGTAAAATAATAATACAAAACAGGTTAATTATGAGAAACATTTCCAAATTAATTCAAGTGTTTATCATTAATGTTTTATATAATGAGTCAATATAACTCCAAGTAAAAAAACTAAATTTACAACCATGTAACTTTATGGATGCTCAATAATAAAATATAACTCCAATTTTGGAAAACTATCCCCATGTTGCATGATTCTCTGTTAATGAAAATAAGTGAATTGATAACTAAAACCAAGGAAACAAATGGACCCGAACAATGAGATGGGCCCTCATAACCAATAAAAATGGTTATGAATGAACATAAAATGGTTATAATAAATCATTTAAATATATAATAGGTTCTTTAATTTCTAATTAATGAGCCTAATTTTAACATTAATTTCATTAATATCAAGGGGAGAACAACATCAGACTTAAGGTATGTGATCCTCTAAATTTCACTTTTATTCAAGAATTTCCTCTATGTTATGACAATTTTATGTGTAATAAATAATGATAGGTTATGATTTATAACCTCCACATACTTTCCTCATGATTTATATGTGATTATAATACCCTTTATCTCTCATTAATCCCTCTTAAGTATACTCGATACCATCCCGATAATCTGTAAGTGATTCTACTCGAACCTCCTTTATTCCTTCAGGTTGCCTTATCTTCCATTTTCCAAAATTTGGTTATCTATAATTCTTATTTTCATATTTTAAATGATATTTTAATTTTAAAAACTCATGTATCAGGTTTTGGTAATCCTTTTCTTTTGGGGATATACATGTTTTTAAGTGATTCCCTCCTCAATACTTCACGATAAGAAAACCTATTTTGAGGGAAATTTCTGAATTATTTCTTGAATTCATGTGCACTATATATTTTGGTTTAAGAAATTTTTTTTATAAAATAATTATTTTTATTGAGAAAACATTCTTGGTTCACTTCTGGTGTTTTATAAAGGATTGTTCCCTTTTCTATTTTAAAGGCTCTATAGTATTTTCCTTAAAACCACTCAAAAATGTTTTTATACTAAAATTTATTGAATATATTTCTTATATGTGTTCACTTATAACTGAAATCATAGTCCATGATACATTACTATTTTCCCATATGAATATTCAGGTATATTTTAGTACCTTTCATTCATGGACACTTTTATGATATGACTATTTGTTATGCTTTATGACATGATGGTGGTACCCAATTCATTCCGTGGGTAACCCTTATATTTATGTAATATTGATTATGTATGATTAATTATATGGAAAACAAATTCATGAAAATTTAATACGGGCATTCTCATATATCACTCCAATGCATTGGGTAATGTTATGTTTCATGAGATGTTATGTGCGATTGTCTTGGCAGTTATCCTTGGCTTGTGCTACTATGTGAAATGATCTTGGTGGTTAGCCTTGACTCATACTAAAGTCATGCTTTATGTTTCTTCCACATTTCTATGACTCCATGTTTATATGATTCCATGTTTATATGTTAAGGTTCCATCTGTTACATTCATTTTTATATCATTATGTTATGCCTTATATTCCTTGTTCTAATACTTTGTTCTTATAGTTATTCCCTTACTGTGAAATTTAGCTTATCCCTTTGTTCAAGTGTTTCCCTAGGTAACCTATGCAGATGTTTGAGCACAATGGAAGTTAGGAGAACAATTTGAAGATTAAATAAAGATGTGTGTTTAGTCCCATGTTTTTAGTTTTATGTACCTAGTCTTCATAGAAACTTGAATTCATGATCCTTGGCGTGTACTATAATGTATAATTATTCTTAAAATTATCTAATGTTATGTGAAAAGGATAGGGTCTATAACATACATGAATGGATACCATGTAACTCATAAAACAAATACCGTTTATCCCTTGTAAACACTTTCTAATATATTATTTTTAGTGGTTTGGTCACAAGCCTAGTCCCTAGGCATGCTCTATGAATAAAAAATGAGAAATATACATGTTGTGTACCTAGATAGTACACATCGTGTATATTACCATATTTTGAAAAATTAAAAAATAATTTATTATACTTTTTAAACCTTATCAAAATTTCATTGAGTTGATAGAACAAGCCATGTAATGGGTTATATATATATATATATATATATATATTAAATGTTCAATAAATTTTTGTGTAATGTTCAAAACAACATATCATATATATGTCATAGTATAGTAATGACTATAAGCACATTAAACATAATATGCATTATAAATACCATGGGTTATGTGTGTGCATTCAGTTGATAGTACACTCCATTAAATTACATGACAAGTCATGTATGCCACACATCACCTGGGTAAATATTATATAAATATATAACTAGTTGGTCAGTTTTGACGGGTAAACACAATGTTGCCTCTACGTTAATTTTCTATACATAGTTAATTTGAAATAAAATTATTTAATTTGTTTAAAATTAAAATGTATCGAATCACCTGAAAATAAATTTTATAATTAAGATAAAATAATTAATTAATTAAAAATACAATTAATTTATTTGAGGAAAATTTATCTTAAGTAAGAATGATTGGAATTGAATGCTATTTTTATTAAATAAGTAATTCATTAAATATATGTTAATGGTCATGAGTATAGTCCAAAACATTGTGTGAAATTGGTTTTCTTTTAATTTATCGTCAAATTAAATTTATTTAATTTGTATCATCTCTTATCTCATTATGTTAGGGACTGTGAGATCATAGTTTCTTTTATTTGAAGCCATTAATAATAGATTTGGTTTACCACACTAGTGAGTGAGTAAAAGCCCATGTAATGGATGTATTTACCAATATAGTGGAGGTAGTTCAGGTAATGAGATGAGGAAAAACAAATATATGTGATATGTATAGGTGGAAATGTGGGATGCTATAACAAGAACCATAAAATGGTTCAAGGTGTTTTCCCCCAAGTTTTATGGTTAGTTTATAATCTTCTTGATAAATATTTCCATTAGTAAATTTGTAAAGATCATACCACTTTATTTTTTTCTTCTATCATGATGTATGGATTTTTTCTTATGGATGTTTTTTCTTGGTCACATGAATCAATGAATTAACCAGCTTGCAAGATAAAACTAAAATAAAATAGATTTTGCAGAGATTTTATCTAAAATATGTTTAATCAATTAAGTAATTCCATATAAAATTAACAGTCATGTAATAAATGTAAAAATGATAAAATTATTAATAATGATAAAATTAACTCAATTATATATTTTAAACCATTATCTCCTTCAACTACTTATGTTAAAATCTAATGATAGTTCAAAGTGATTGACCGACCAGTGTAGGGGTACTTGAAATTATCAGGGAATAATAAATTGTATTTTTGTTGTTGTGTTATCGTCATTTACATAAAGTGATTATAGCCAAAGTTGGATTTTTTGTAACTAAGATACAAAGGGTTATAAAATCTATTTTAATGATTTTAGGACTGGGGAGTCCGATCAAAAAAATCGTGGAACTATGTGTTAATGTAGTTGGAATTTGGAATGGCTAACTTAAACACTCCAAATTGTTTGATTGGCCAAAATTAGGGTGATTAGTTGTGGAATATGGATCCTTTAAACTATAATGTGTAGGTTCTAGGTGAAACGGAATCACTATACTGGGAAATTAACAAATTTTTTGACTTGATCCGATGGATCATTCAAAATATTTTTGATGATGTGAACACCTTGACCAACAATTTTTTAGGAATTGGATATTGACTTACTGAAACCTGAAACCCAGAGAGAACATTTTCACATTAAAATTATAAATAATTTAATTAGATATAAATTAATAAATACCTTATATTAAGATATTTCATGATTGATGATGTTGATCTTCTAAAACCATTTTCAAATTACCGTTATTATTCTAATAGGATCCATGTTTAGTATCCCTCTAGAGGTGATCCATATTTTCTCCTTTGATCGTTGAGAAACACTAATGGAAAGTTGTTAGCTAGTGCGACAAATATGAAATATTGTAGTGTTCATCATGATTATTTATCCTTTGGGATAAAAGGATTCTCTCAAGATCAACTCCTTATTTAATGAAAGATTGGAAGAGGAGTGAAGAGATAAATATGTTGTGTGAAATGATTCTCAATTCTTGATTAAACTTACATAATAGGAATAACCATATATATATAGAGCTTGGGTGTCAGTTAAAATATTATTTAAATGTGAAATATAAGTTCAATAATTTTATAATCATTAAAAAACCCCATTTCATATAATTATAATATTTTTTTGTGGGCACTAACTCGCACATTGATGAATATTATTTTACTAGATTTGTAAATTAATATTAATCCCAAGACATAATTTTTTTTCACTCAGACTCCAAAACCTTTATTTAATACCAAAATAATTATTTTATTCACATAAGAAATTATGTTTATTAACAAACTAGAGAATTAATATATTTATTAAATATTAAATTAAATAATTATTACATTCACAATCTAGTGAATAAATATTTATTGAATGTTTATGTAATGAAATAGATTATTTATTAAAGAAAAAAAATTATTTATTATATTGGAAATATTAGAAATTAATAATAATTGAATAAAATTATTCCACATCATTGAGAATAATATTTATTCCAATAATCAAATTAAAAAATAATTTATTTGAGATCATAAAAAAAACAAAGTGTGTGACCCTTTTGGATTCTATATCTTTGGAACTATTAAAGAATTCTTAATGTACAAGATTAATTTCTATCAAAGTTTTAGGGGAACTAATTAAAATAACATAATGTGACAACAATGATAACCACACACAAAATTTTTTCATGTAATATTTTATATTTATCCAAATATCTCATCAAGCTGGTCGAGAATCTATTTCATTAACCAATATAATTGATACTTCTTCCATAGAATATATGAAATTATAATGTCATAACACCATGGACTTAGAATTTACAGTGATATTTATATTTCAATAAAAGGTCTATGATATCAAATTCCATAAAAATGTAAGGGACAAATCGTTCTTTGACTTAATCATTAATAACACATTACTAGTGATGAACCCAATGTATCCAACTTCACCACGAACTGTATCATCATGGTTTATTAAATAAATCTATGATCATAAGTCAAAATATACATTAGTAATAATTTTAATTTCTAAGGTCCTTCAAAAATGCTTGTTGATAGGAATATCCGTTGACACAAAAACATACAGAATTCCCACTAGTATGAATATTATCGTAATATCCCATTATGGAGATTACAAAATGAAAGATTCAAGAGAAGAAGCCTCATCTATTTATGATTACTCCCACCTAGAAATATATATACTATGTTCCCTGTCAAAATATATTATCCGACTAAATAAAAATATTTATGAATAACATTATAGAACTATAAGGTTCTCATTATAGTAGGGATATTCTATGACCTTATCAATGAAACAAATACTATAGGACATTATCAAATAAATTTTATGAAAAAAAATTAAATATGTGATCATATATTTATATAAATATTATCTTCTTTGAATATACATGTAATATAAAGTAAAAGTATATGGTTCGGGTGCATTAACTACAAAAAAAATCTACACGCACTAGATGAAACTTCTAACAAATAGATATTCATCACATGTTAAACAAGATTCTTCTGAGTATGGATATTTCTCCTAGGCCTACCAAATTTCCATGGTTGGGGTTGGTAAATCTACAGGCCTATTTATCAAATCTATTTACATCAACATGACTACGTTGAGAAAATACATCCATTAGTGATATAACCAAGTGTCAAATTTTTTCCCTTTTCAAACTCTTGATATAGTGACTATGTCCATAATCTAATATTATCATAATAATTATACGATATTTTATTTTAGTTTAAACCAAAACTAGAACATGACGTTTCTAAAATGATACTTACGCATCATCAAAAGACCCAATGTACTCAAATATTCTAGATATGGAAGTCACTACCTGTAACAATATTATCCTTCATATTACCTTATCCTTTTTTTCACGGAATTATCAAATCGAACTAAGTGAAGAAAAGTTATCAATTCCCTTGATCACTAGTATTTCCTCTTCTGTAGACACGATGAACTCCTCTAGCTATACTATTCAATGTATGATTAGATAGTGATAAATACATGTCTATAAAATTATATTAGATATGTTTCATAGTAACCTATTATAATTTATTCACCGGTAATATAAAACATAAGCATATGTCACAACACATGAGATAAATTCCTAGAAATTATTCATTTGAAATTATTTTCAATATCCTTAATCTATTACTATTCCCTTCCATGTTATACTAGAATAATTTGATGCCAAAAAAAAATTCGTTCATGAGTTGTTACAACTATTATTCTCTAATAAATATACAATATATGTACTATGGCTAGAATTAGAAAACCCATAGATCTATTTAGTTGATCATGTTCCCTAGAAAATTATTTTTACAGTAAGTTACATAAAGATAAATATCACTCCATAGGCCTAAATTTTATTAAAGACATTATAATTTATTCCATATAGTATCTGCATATATATTTTGAAAAATAATTGTTCCCCCACTAACTAGTTAGAGATACATGTTACTCATTCGTTTCCAAATGAAGATTCTAGGATCCCTATGTATGTTTTTTTCATAAATGAATTTATGTTATCATTATATATTTATTGGAATATATTGATGTAACAATCCCTTTGTAGTTATTCCAAGTATAAATATACCATAGTGTCTCATTTTTGGATGAATTATATATACATATTCCATAAGGAATCCTCTAAATTAGTCGTCCTTGACAATATATATCCAAATGTTATGATAATAAAAATATTGTTTTATAAGTATAATTCAAAAAGGATTTTATTCATGATGAGTTGAGAATAAGTTTTTTATAGACCAAAACTTTCAATAAATTATTATTCTATATTAGTAATGCCATATACCATCCTTGTCTAGTTTCTCTTAAATAACCACTAGTATTACCATGTCAAAGAATCCTTAAAAATATGAAATCCTAGAATCTTTATACATAGAGTCCCTTAGTTGAATTTACACATTATTTTCATCCTTTTTATATTATCATTTACTTGATATTTTTAGGAATATTTATCAAGAATAATTTATCTGTCTCTCACCACGATGCACATAAACTAACACATTGGTTACCAATTCATACACAACATGTATTCCCAGAACTCCTCCTCCCACTAAGCTTAGTGGAGTTTAGTATTCCTATTCCAACTATTGTGCATCGAGATCCTTAGCATGTAGATGTTTAATCTGATCCCACTATAATCAAATACATTGGTTTACTTTATAAAATTATAGGTGATCATGAATAGACCCCAATATAATTAGTGTCCACATGATCATTAAGTTAGATAAACCTTAGTGTTTTGTTATTCATTGGTAGCTAAGTCTTTTAAAAAAAATAGTTTTTAGTAAAAACATATGGTAGTTACTTAATAGATTATTTTCATACCACAATTGATATGACATCCATTTGATATTTTCATTGTAATATGGTTAGTTGTTTCACTATTATTTTAAAAATATGTCTGCGAAGGAATAAAAAATATATGAAAGATAATAAAGACTCATAATTGATCATTATTTTACTACCATATTGACATTGATGTACATAGTAACAGTTATTTTAAAATGAAATAACATCTCAATATTTTTAGCAAGACAACAAGATAAAAGTTTTTTTATAAATTATTAAAAACATGAATCAATTAAATATTGAATTGCTAAATACTTACATTACCTTGGATAATAATATAATATCCCTTTCTCATCTCTATTTGAGTGAACTCCATAATCATTCTATTCCATCTAGTTACCTGTATTTAAATTATTTTATATTGCAAGAACACAATATTTTATACAAAAGGGATGAATATATACTTGATGAATATACAAAAATTTGATGAAACTAATTTCTTATTCAATTAATTTTAAATTATTTTCCAGTATATATTCTTTCCACATAAGATAAAAATACCCTCCAGTTAGTTCTTCTACCATTGAATCTTTTGTCTCTTTTAAATACATTTCAAAACATCTTTTAGCTTTATATTCATTAGATATTTAGCCTTTTTGTTGAAAATTTTACCCATAATTAGTGTAAAAAAAAGTTTAAACTAATATTGTTCCACTTTTTTAAGTATGGAAAAAAGTTTCCTAGGTGATGTATCTATTTCCTTTTTTTCGGGATTGGATATATAAGGATATCTAAGGTGGTAAGTATAATAAGATAATATTAATGGATATTTTTTATCCAATTTGAATCCCAATTTCACTAACTAATTAATACACCATAGAATTTTGAAGACATTATCAATAGAAAGATTTCATACTTCCTATTTCCACAGAGATAATTCATTGTAAATATTATTTATTTTAAGAATTTCCTAATATTTCTCAAGATATAAAATATGAGGTATTATGGTATAAGGATCTAGTTATTTATGTTGTATCATTAATTATATAGTCAATGTTAATAATATAATACAATATATATAAGAAATATCCTGAACATGTATTTGGTAGAAATTACTTGTAAGGACATACCTGTAATGCCCCGACCCCAGTTACCCAGAATCAGTGCATTATTACATTACCTTGGCATGATACAAGGAATCATGTCCCGAATGACCGATCAATTTAGTAGCTTTGGAAGTACCAGATAAATTCATAAGTTTTACATTACATCATGAAATAAAAAAATCAACAACATTTTTTCCCTTTTGAAAACACTTATTTCCTTAGCCTATCCTTACAGGTCAACAATAACATATTTCTTCACATCCTGGGAAAAATAAAACATAGAAAGGGGTGAACTCAAATGCTTAGTAAGGATAACAATATAGCAGAAACTTTCATAAATAAGAATAAACATTTATGGAAATGTATAAGAGTAGAACTAAATCCTTTTAAACTTAAACTTCATCATAATATGGAAAAGATAAAATCAAATAATTCAATTTACTTATTCACAAGGATATTATACTAGTCGAATAATCACATGTAATTTCAATATCCACTTTCATAATGATGGAATGCATAATGACAGACATCATAACCACATAGGGAAGGCCTTGTTCCAAGACTACAAATGAGATTTTTTCAAGGACTTCTACCAAGACACTAGTTTGTCTCATGAGACCTACCGATGCATCGAGGGGCTATATCAGCCTCCACCCATCACTTTCTATGTTTAATGCATTTCACATATGAAAAGGTTTAAACATAACATAAACATTTGTATTAAAACTAGCATATGAAATGTCAATACTTTATCTATATACCATGAATGGTATAAAAATAAGACATTCACAGTCAAATACATCACAAAACCTTCAATACATTATGGAAGATTTGTATCATAATAAATCAACTTCAAACTGGTTTAAAATCCATCAATTAATGTTAACATAGATGAAATCAAATATTTTTTAGAGAAATATCTCTTTCTATTTTGAAATAAATTATAATTCATTTAATTATAAAATAAAACATCTATTTTGGAAATATTTTTATAATCTTTTAAGGGATGCTTTGACGATGTTATAATGGAGGAAAATAGCCACACACACTGTATAAGATAAAAAAAGACATTCTTACCTTAATTTTTTCGATAAGGTAATAAAGTAACTTGTTTGGAAAACAACAGAAATATTTCTTTCAAAACATATAAGGTCAAATAAGGGTGTATATGACTTTAAACCCTTATCCAGTAAATAGTAAAAATGTTTTGAAATATATTTTTAGAAAACACGGATGTGGATGATAAAGAGGTCCCAATAGACACTTACGTAAATACAACCTCCGATAATAAAGAGGTCATGAAATTAACCCTTAGATTGTACTTTTTCTTAGTTGATTGTATGTTAACATCCTATATAATAGTTAAAACATTGTTATTAAATTATATTAGAGAGATATATATAAATATGATATCATATATGATCCTATAATATTGCTCTGTTAATAATATTTTAGTAGTATCATCGTCTCGGGTGTTAACTGATTAGTTTTCCTTTATATGATTGGTTACGTAAGACATGTTTGTTATGGATATGGTGTATCATATCCAGAATGATATAAAGTTCTTAAAAGTTATTATTAAACATAAAATGAAAATTATTCTTGAATGATTATGAAGGGGAATGAATCTCATCGCGTTCGTGGAGATGGAAATCTGTACGTACACACAAGTGACAATATCATTAAATTAATGATGAAATCATATGAAATTGTAAGGTATATAATATATAAATAATAATTAAAATGTTATATTTATTTCTTAAATTAGATATTCTCATTATTATAACCTTCAAAATAATGAAGTATTTGAATAAAAAACTACACCACGATGTGGAGACGGTAAGCCGTACAAACACATGTAGGGTGACATTGTCATTCATATGATGGATTGAATATGGTTATCAAATTTTTATAATAACATCACAGTATATAGAATATACTGGAGTTATTATTTTAGAATGGAAACATCAAATAATGAGGAAGCGGAAGAAGAAAAGAACTTGAAAGTGGGTGGTGAAATATTTACCACTTCTTTGGGTTCTTCTTTTTGAATAGATCAAAAGGGATTCTTAGGCTGTCTTTATGACCAATGGAAGGCCTCTTGGATGAAGGGAAGAAGGTTTGGATGATATTTGGGCAGGGTTTGGCTGAGAAAAATGGCTTTGGAGCTGTGAAATTAAGAAAAGGGGAAGTACCCTTTTATAAGAGAGGTGAGGGTCACTTTAGGAAAAGTTTGAAATATTATTTTATAATAAAATCATATTCAGTTTATAATGGCTCAAAAATCAATTATTTTGAGTCTAATTTCGGGATGGGTCAAAAACATCTCAACCAATAGGGTTTGACAAGTTTATATCACCATATTATCCTTATCTTTTAGATTTAACTCTTAGTTAAATAGTTTGACATTTACCATCTCTCTTGGTATTTTTATATTATATGGTTAATAAACATACAATTACTATCCAAGTGAACCCCATGTGGTTAATTATTAATATATATAACCTTATATAATTCCTTTGGAATATACTTATATTTTAGGAATATTATATTAATTAATAATATAGTATTTTTAAAAAAAACTCAATTATGTTATTTTTGACACTATTTAGTATTTGGTTATTGTAAAAATCATAACTGCATGATTACTTCGAAAAAAGTTTTTTAATCAACCCTAAAATGTCATATTAACCTATAAAATTAGTGTAATTCATCAAAATACTCAAATTACAATTATTTGGATATTTATAATATCAGTTATTTTTATATTTCATTAATAAGGTAATTACTACATCATCATTGGGTAATAAATAAATTAAAATATTTAATATCTAAAAACTATAAATATAATACCATTATGTAGGAAATCTTTTTATCATTCTAAAGAATATTTATAGTAAAATATATCTTAATTATATCCCTATATTAAAAATGTTTTAGTTATTAAACATTGAATTTAACTATTTTAACTCTTCTTTAAATAAAATAATAATAAATGTCCAAATCTAATCCATGTGGACCAAAAGGGATAATATTTTATTCCTAATGTTGTTTTTTGTCGAATTACACTTATCCAATAGAATTAATAACGTGTTAGGGTAATTATAATATCATTTTCTCCCTTAATTACCCTATTTACTTGTAATTGTGGTAAATAAAAGTAAAAAAGTTACAATTCACCAAAAATTATTTTCATATTATTGAACAAAATTTTACTTTCTTATATTAACCATGTCTCTCATATTTTTAAAATTCAACTCACAAAAGCAGTAAAATTATGTTTTATTCAAATTTGTAAATTCTTATAGAAGGTGGGTAAAAGACGGTAAAATGTTCAATAAAATTTTATATATCTAAACTTATTATAAAATGACTCTAATTCATTACATTGAACTTATATAGGTATTATGTATCTATTTTGACCTAAAGTAAATTTAAATAAAATAAATAATTATTTAAATAAAAAGTATCTTTTAACCAATAACATAGTTTTTTTTCACTATTCATCAAAAATTGAATGTTTTCAGAAAAATATCAAAAATTCACCCTATGAAAATTATAATATTCTGAATCCAAAAATGAAGTCCATTTTGAAAAATAAAATTAATAAAATTTCAAAAAGTGTGTATTAATATTCATAACAGCTAGTTTCATTGGTCGTGGTGTGTTAAAACTCCAAGTTGTGTGCAACGCCAGTTACTATATTATTCAAAGGGAAACGTACCATGGAAGATTGGGGTGTTACAGTACCATTAGATATGGATTGATCACACTTTTTATGGGTTTTCATGAAATTTTCTATAATAATTAAAATAGATGATTAGTATTTTACATGATTAAAAATTATGTGATAAATAATAATAATAAATATTATTAATTCTCCCACAATTTTATAAAGTCACAATACCCATCACCATTTAACATACAAGGTCCATTTTATTTGAAATTATAGTGGAAAATGATCCATATTTAATTTTTTCAATCTATATATAGGCCAAGAAAATTATTAGAACATATTTATGTAGCTGGTCTTTTCAATTACGGGCTTGAAACTCCTTGATCGTTTGAGAGACCTCCGTAATATAGAAACCCTAACTCAGATTTCGTTTACACGTGCCTCCAAATATTTATTTGATAGATGGAGGCCATTAAACCTAATACATATTCGGTTAAGTCAACCCACTATCTTAGTTATGATTTTACAATAATTAAAAGTACCCTTAACGAAGGTTGAACATACCCTTAATCTATGGGTTCAACTTAATTCAGATGGTGGTAGGTTTAATGAATTAATATTAACATGAGGGATCCAATTTTATTGTGAATAAATAATTTCTTGTTTTATCCTTTACATTTAAAGTTAATATCATGTGGATTTTAATTAATTTGTTATCCATGATGGATATAACATCTACAAATAATTCATTTATTTATAATTCAACTTTTCACATTAATCCATCTATTTATATAATCATGCTATTGAATCCATAAAATAAATAATTCATAAGATATAAATTAATAAAGAAATAAATGATTGAATCATGAGTTTATCCCATGGTTGATTTTTTAACATGACATTAAATCAACCTATGGCCTAGGGGAAATACTCGTTCCGGTCATGGAATGATTTACATCATTCCACCAATCTACCTGTGTATCTCATAGGTTGGAAATGACTTGGTTGGGTCCTAAACTACATCAATGAACTTTGGAATTCTATATTAATTACACGTATTTATAACTCACAAACATGTGTGGGGAACCAAATGATTGGTTAAAGGAGAATTACATAAATAACCATGGACACGTAGGTTATACACAATAATGGGGGGGGGATGACACCTAGGACATAAAATTTAATTTAATAAGTTAAACTAAAAAAATATGGAATAAATTAAAATTAATAATTACAAAAAATACATAGGTTTGGTCGAGAACATGATTAGTCGTACACATGCAACAAATAAAAATTTAAATAATTAGCATTTAATTATTTCAATTCATTATTTAATAATTTAAAATGGGAATTAATTAACCTAGTTAATTTTCTTATTAGTAAATTAACTCATTTTATATTTCTTCATCCAATTATCTTTAAATTCCCATATGATGTGATTTTTAATAAAAAAATAATTTTATTTTATTTTAAACATAATAAAAATGTTCAAAATTTGTACTTAGAAGAACCCAGGGGATTACCTGTCTGAACTACTTAGTATAGTTTAATTTTAAATTTTAACATAACTAAATTTCCTTAATTAATATTTTTTAAATTAAATATAAGGATTTTTATATTTTTTGTTACCTATGATACTGAGTTTAGTATGTATTACACATTATAAAGAATTTAAATAAACCATACATTTAATTAAGATATTATTATTTAACATGATAATTATCACCTAGCCCCTAGAAAAGAGGGTTTTATTAGGCTTAAATATGTTATAAAAATATAGTATACACATGTATATAAAATTAATTCCTTTGTGACAAATTAATTAGAAATGTAAATAAAACCACTTGAAAATAAATGAAATCTTTTTATGAATAAATATTTTTATATGCACAATTTTGTTTTATATCGACAAATTATACAAATAAATCTTGGTAAATTATATTATTTAAATATATATATTATATTTAACTTAATTTTTAACATCCGTCTTATTTGTTTTATTAATATTATGTAAGAATAAATTCCAATTTACGTTTTAACTTGTATTTTTTTAAAAACGTTTGTAGCATTTTCACAGTCATTTTAAAAATAAATTTTTATAATATTATTAAATAAGTTTAAAATTTATTTTTAGAAATTATAATTTCAAAATTATCTTAGGTTTAATTTTTGAATTTTTTTAGAATGTTTCATTTTTTGAAGAATAGTGAAAAATACAGAATCTTAGTTGCAAACTATTTTTTTTCATTTAATTAATTTATAATTTTAAATTATATTTTGGATTTTTTAAAAGTAAAATTATTAAAATTTTATATAAATTAATCCAATTTATTTCATTGGAATTTTTTTATTGAATTTCGATATAAAAACATTTCAAACTTTTGATCCTTTACTCTTTAAAAACCCACTTTATCTTCACGTTTGGAGGATTAATTTTAACTTTATGTTTTCCTCTCTTATTAATGGATTTTGGAAAATGTATTGAATATTTTTAATCATAATTATTTATAGTATCTAATAATTTAAACTCATATTTTGACCGAAATGAATAATGAATGAAGTAAAAATTAATTACCACTATTACAATAAAAATGGGGTTATCGGGGGGTCAATATAAAAATATAAGGGTAAAAATCAGATATAAAATTTAATAAAAATAATTTTGGGGAAATATTTAGACATTTAATCCCCTAATATTTTATAATTATAAATTTTTTATGGTTTTTAAATAGTAAAAATGTTGGTGAAATCAATTATTTTAAAAAATACCATGCCTGTCCTCTACCCCACTTATAAAAGGCCACCCCTATCCTCTCTTATTCACACCATCATAAATAATTTTTTTTGAAGATAAGATACAAAATAAAATCCAAAATTACCACCTCCAATCCAAGATATATTGTTTTAGACATACATCCAACCAAGGAATTATTTTAGTGCAATGCTAAGAAGGATACCTGAAGAAGAGGTAATGTCCATCATTGAACATTTTTGTTTTATTTCCTCCATCAAAAACATAAATTATAATTATCAATTGAATAAATAATAACCACATTATCATAGATATATTTCTTTTTAAATTCTGGTAATAAACTAAAACCATCACCATTTTCATCAAATGGGTAATGAAATCTTCAACCATGTGTGTGGTGGACTACCTCCTCATGAACTGTTAATGTTCATTTTTACATTAACACGACTCAGGGCCAATTATAATGATGGATTTATAGTTAAAAATTAAAATATTTGTGAATTTATTAATATTTTTAAATTTTCAAACTACATATACCTTCATTATTTTCATTTTTTGGGAATAAGATAACGTCATTCATGCATACCACATACTACCACTTCACAAAGCAATGTGATTCGTTCATGATTTACATGGAATATATTAAGGATGATGTTAATACAAATATGTGATATATATTACATTAAAATTATACAAGAATGATAATATATATATTTACCATTTAATTTTATTTCTTTAAATACCACATTAAAATGAAAATTGTGTTCATATGCACGTACGACCTATCTATGAACATTGTTTTTCATTTCCTATCACATACTTTATTGGATTAATATAAATAAATAATATATATATATATGATATTTATATCATTTATTACATTTTAAAGATTATGAAACCATTTATGATGTATGATTACCAAAAATAACAAGTCAAAACAAATACAAAAAACAAAGCGGCAATCACCCAAAACATAACTTTAAGATGGATTTGTTAATAAAAGGGTAATAAATGGTCGAAATAAAATAATATATGTTATTATATATATGATTATTATTCTATAATCTATGTATAATAATATTTTATTTATTCTACTAGAGGTTTTAAAGAGTATGACGAAAGTCATGACTTATGGAAAAGGGATTTCAAGTCTCTCTTTTATTTCTAGGAGACATACGAAAATTCATCTTTCGTTTATTTTTTGTGGGATATAAACCACAAATTAGGAATTTTATATAATAATTCTCTTAATTTTCATGTTATTTAAGGTTTATTTGTTGTTATTATTTATTTAGGCTTATGATTCAATAGATTACTGAAGTAGTAAGGGGTTTCCATCTACATTTTTACATCCATCTGAAAAATAACTTATTCAACACTCATTTCTTTTATGATGTGTGTATTGTAAACATGAATATATTTAATGATTATTAAATGGATAATTATTTGGATTTAAATATATATTTTAGGATCTCTCTTTCCTGGGGTTTATTGTTTAATCATTACCAAAATGGTAAGGAATCTTAACTCAATTTTCCTTCATTGGGACAAATGTTATGTTATGCACCTATAATTTTTAAGAGCATTATATATAGAGACTTTGAAAATTAATTTAATGAATTTATTTATCCTCATGATATTTTAGGATTTATTTAACGTTACTCCTTTATGGAGATTATGTTTCAAAGTTACCAAATTGGTAAGGGGTTTATGTTATAATCTAATAATTTATGGATATTTTTTTGATCATGCTTCCGTTGATGAAATATTATTATCAAACTCTCAATAAACTCATTAATTTTATTATACTTTTGATATTTTTAACATTTTCAAGTAATAATTTCATTTTACAGTCTTTGGTACTAAAGGCAATTGAAATTTTTTAAAGAAAAACTTACATTATTTATCTCTTCTTTCAGAAATCCATTTTCTTCAAAAACCATGTTTTTGAAAAATGTTTTTAAATGTTTTTTTACTCTCATAAAAATTATAAAAATAACCTTTTACCCATGTTTTATTTTTAGAGTTTTTTTGAATGTACTCTTCAAATATTTTTTCAAACAAATTGCATTTGGTTTTTACCAAAAATGTTAAAATAATATATTTTTTAAATATTCAGGAAAATAAAATTATTTCCCTTTTTCATGACTACTCAATTATTTCAATATCTACTTACTTTTTTTAAATATTATTTTCAATGAAAACATTTTCTATTGTATATTCAGAAATTTTTAAATTTTAAATAAATTATTTCAAAAGGAAATTATTTTAAAGTTATGTTTTTTAAAAAAAATATTCGAAGTATAAAGGATACATTCCTCATTAAAAGTTTGAAATTATTTTTATAGAATTATATTTTTTTTTGAATTTCATTTTTTAAGAAAAGTATTTTCAAAATTTATTATTTTTAAAATATTTATATTCAAAGTATTTTTATTTTCCTTAATAAATGTTGCAAGTGATTTTTTATAATCATTCTCCATATATGATGACATACTTTGATGTTATTTATGATTTACTATGGATATGATACAATGATACCATTATTATGTTTTTTATGAATAGTTTAGGTTTATGATGAAATGATTTTTATGAAACCCAATTCTCATCCATGGGTTATACCGTGTCAAAATGGTTTTGAAACCCATATCATTCCAATTTTTTATGTTGTGATGAGATGATGAAATGATTATAAAACATTTCTCTTTTACATAAGTTATGATATGATGAAATGATTATGAAACCCATTTCATTTCATGGGTTATGATATAATGATTTTTTTATAAACTTATGGCATACATATGAACGATTTATTTATGTAACCATGGTTATGTCATAACCAAATATGGGTGAGAGATATAACTCCCTCCAATGCATTGGTTAAATATTTATATCTCATGATATATACATGAGTGGGATGGGTAGTTAACCTAGCTCATTATGGGACATTGTACACTATGAAAGTTTGGGGAGTGAACACATGATAATATAAGCAATGGGTCGCCACTAGGAATAGTGGTGTGTATTTTCCATGAGGTATAGCCACAAAAAAATAGGGTAGAAAGTGGTTAGCCCAATCTCTATGTTGGTACATGGGTGGTTAACAGAATCCAAGAAAGTTATGAATATATATGGAGTTATCCTTGAAAAAATAATTTCAATGATTATGAGAATGGAACAAATATATGTTTTATGCCAATGTTATGCTCTCCAGAACAAGTTATTTGTTTGTCTTATGATTTATGTCTTAATAATTACCAATTTTTATTCCATGAATCATGTTTATAAAATATGTTAGGTTGGGTGTGAACCATGTAAGTTATTTTAATGATCACAAACAGTTATTCTTCTATTATTCTTTCATAATATCAAAAATTGATATCTATTATGTTTACCATAATTGAGCATCTGAGACCACCCTTTCTAATTATTCATTTCCCCATATTTGAATAAGGGTTTTACGTAAGAGTAATAAAGGGTAAATATTTATTTGAAACATTGATGATATTTCAAGAAATATAAATATTTTATTCAAATTTTCCAATATTACGAAATGATTATAGTATATAGGCATGTGTTTTTATAACGTAATGAATATTTATGAAAAATATGTAATATAATTTTATAATAAGCGTGGGATATATTGTTGGTATCCTATAAAAGTCTTAGTTATCATTTGGAAACTAAGATTAGGAAACTATAGTGAGATCCCTAGGGATATTTATAAGGACATATCTGGAGATGTATCTATGTATAAGACTAAGTAATATTCAGTGTATATGAAAATGGTATGGAATTTTGGTAGTGTATAGAGAGAGTGGTCCACATGAAATTACATCCCTTTCTGGATAGTACATGTGGGTGTGGATCTAGAATAGTGGTACCTATGGGTAATAACTACAAAAATACTGCATTGAGATGGATTCGATCATCACCTGGTTCATCAAAAAGGCCTTGATGCACACATAGTTTTACACTCCTACGAGATATGATTTGGAAATTTGAAAACCATTTATGAACCATCATGAAGGATTTAAATAGAATATGATTTTCAATGACCTAGGATAAACCTAAGATTTCATAGATTAAAATGAATGTGTTATGATTTATATATCCTATAGTTAATTTTTTAGGATTATATGGTTTTCCATTGGGATTAATGTTACACACAATTTGATTTTTTTAGTCAATGGAAATTAATAGAAGGAATTGGGTTAAAATTGAAGGTGACATACAATTTTATAATGAGCAGACAAATGGGATAATGACTAGAGTTAATGATGTTGTGAATATTACTAATCAGTTTTCAAAGAACATGATTAACAACACGCACCTTAATGAACTCTCAAACTAACCAAAGAAGATGTTGATAATTTTCTTTGAGAGTTAAGGTAATATAAACCTTGGTGGAAAGAAGAATAAATTTAAAATATGTCTTGAATGTGGGTTGAAGTACTCCATGTAATGTCACAAAGGAATAGGAAGATATTTTGAATGTGGAAAATAAGGACTAAATAAAAGTGGATTTAGTAGAAGAATGAAAAATTTAGTTAATTCAATAGATTAGAATAATAATCTCTCTATGATATAATTGATTTTTTAATGTTTCAAATGTTGAAATTATGGGTATTATAAAAATTAATTTCATAAGGGGAATTCCTTGGAAGAGAATCAACATGGTTTTATAATTAATGGGCTTTCTGTTGAAGATGAAGACACTACAAATGTAATATGAAAGGAAAAGAGGTATTACAGAATAAGATGATAAATCCTTAGCATTGTATTGAGATGTAAGTGGGTTGGTTGAAGTGTTAGTTTATTGGAATAAAATTATTTTTTTATATGAATCATGAAATATATATTGATTTACTATTATAATTTTTCTATTAAAAAGTTTGAAAAATAAGATAAATGATACTAATGGACTCAAAAAGTGATTTAATGATATGGTGATAATTTTATTAAGGGAAGATAACCCTTAATATGTTCTAGATATTGAGATAATTTTGTTTGTATAAATAGATGTTGTATATGAATTAGTAAATTAGATAGTACTTATTCTCTTGGAACTAATTAATTATTTTTTGAAAAAGTGGTTGATGCTATCATTGATGAAGATTATAGGATTTTTTGATTTATGAAATATATCCAATAATATAATATTTATTTAATTAATGAGGAAGAATGTACAATTTTAATAAGGTTTTATAGAAATTCAGGTTATTACCATGTTTTAATAGAATTATTGATGAATGTATTTACATGTTTGGTATGTGAAAATCAAGACTTACATTATTCTATATGGGGGATTAATGTTACGTTAATTTTTTGATTTTTTACCTTATTTATAAATTTTTAATTTTTTATGTGTTATATAGTTAACCATTTATGTAATGGTTTATATTGAACTTTGGATGTGGTTTTATAGAATAACTTATTACCTCACCATTTGAAGATTTATCAATATGGGGTAACTAGTTTTAATTTTTTTTAAAAATATTGATAGGTTGAATGAATTATCACTCTTTTATGGATTATATTTGGTGCATATGATATTATAAAAATTATTTATAATAGTAAGAGATGAAGTGGTAATTTTTCCAGGAACAACCAAAGGGTGTGATTGTGCTTATGGAATGAAATAAAGAATAAAAAAATCATTCAAATTTAGGAAAAGGGTCTTTAAATAACATGTTATCTTCTTGTCATAACAATTTATGATATGAATTCCCTTTTTCATTTCTCTTTAGTAAATGGATTTATGGTCGTTAAACTTCTACAGATCACCCACTTTATTGTGATCAATATTATCAATCACTTTCCAAAATTATTTGGGAAATTGTATTAACTTTTATATCCATATCTCCACTTTCCATGATTTTTATCTTATTCAAAAACCGAGTTATGTATGATTTCACATGAATAATGTAATTCCATTTTTTTCTTCTGTATAGGTATTTTTATCAACTCTTTTTAAGATTTTTGTTTTTCATAACAATATTTTCAAATGTTAATCCTTTGATGGACGATATGAATTTTGAGGGGAAAATATATTTTATTGGTGGTACAATGTGACATCTTGATATTATTTTTAAATATAATTATTCAATAAAATTTAATATTTTTATTATTTTTGTTACATGAAAAATAGAGTTTAGCATGAATTACCTGAAACACAGAGTTTAAAAAAACACGACTTACTATTAAAATATTATTATTTAATATGATAGTTATCACCTATCCAATGAAATGGAGGGTATGAATAGGAATATCTAAAATTTGAAAATATGGTTTTAAAATTTATATAAAATTAATATTTTAGTGAAAAATTAATTATAAATGAAAATAAGAACCATTTAAAAAAAGAAATATTTTCCTAAATAAATCAATCTATACACACTACTGGATTTTATATGAATAAATTTAAAAAATAAATCTTGGTGAATTATATTAATTAAATTTATATATAATATATTAAAAAAAATTTAACATTATTTTAATGTGTTTTCAAAAATGTATAGAACACTAAATACAATTTTCTATTTAAAATTTTATTTTTTTAAACGCATTTTTGTTTCATTTTTTACCCATTTTAAAATTAATTTTTTATAATTTTAGAAAATTAATTATAAAAAATAAATTTATGATTTGAAATCATAATTTCAAAATTATATTGGGGTTATTTTTTTGAATTTTTTTGATATATTTAATTTTTTGGATAGATAGTGAAAAATACTGAATTTTAATTGAAAAATGTTTTTCTTTTAAAAAAATTATAATATTAAATAATTTTTTGAATTGGTTTTAAAGTAAAATTAGTAATATTTTATGTAATTTAATCCAATTTAGTTCATTAGAACAATTTTAATAATCAATTTCCATATATGAACATTTTAATCATTTAAACATTTTCCCTTTAAAACCCACTTTCTCATCGCATCTCCAGGATCAATTTTAAATTAAAAATTTCAAATTATGTGAATTTTAATTGTAAAAATTGACCCAATATTTTTATTAATAATTATTTATAATTTAAAATAATTCCAACATAATTTATTAGGAAAATTAATACTGAATTAAGTAATAATTAATTACCACGATTAAGGTAAAAATGGGTTTACAATGGGTTAAACTAAAAAGATATGGGTAAAATCACCAATAAAAATGTATAAAAACTATTTTAAGGTCATATATCGAACATTACGCCACTAATGATCGTGAAGGATTATGTTTAACCTTTGTGAGTTTTGAAAAACGTGGGAGCACTCAATTCTTTCCAAAAATACCATGTGTGTCCTCCACCCAACTTATAAAAGGATACCCCCTCTCCTCTCTTCTTCACACATTAAATCCACTTTTTATTAGTAAATACTTACCAAAATTACTTTATAATATTCATAATATCATCCTATACACCTTATTTTTGACATAAAACAAAACAAGTAAGGATTTTGGATCAAACCCAAGGAGGATACCCGAAGAAGAGATTACATTAATAAATGAGTTTTATAATTTTATATCATCCTTCACCACTTTAAATTACTTATATACAATGATTATATAAAAAATCAATGTCATAAATAAAATTAGTGGTTTTTCTGTTAATATATTTACCTACAACCATATCCACATCTATCAATTGAGTTATAGAACCATCATTCATGTGTATAGTAGACTCCCACCATGCAAACCGATGTCATTCATATTTACATTACCACCTATGAAGTATGGTTGTAATGATGGATTTAAAATTTATATTTATGAAAATTAAGATTTTATTATTCCTTTTTAATTATTATATAACACATACCTTTATAATTTCCATTTTATTGGAATATGATAATGTCGTTCGTGTGTGCGACGAACTGCCACCTCACGAAACGATGTGATTCATTCACACATTACATTGAATGTATTACAAATGTGTTTAATAAAAATATTTGATATATATGATATAAAAATGATACTATAATTATAATATATTTACATATATATATATATATATCAATTACTTTTCTTTTTTTCAATATGACAAGAAAATGGAATCAATGTTCAAGCGTACGTACGACCAACCATCTCTATGAACAGTTTATTTAATTTCATATCACTAAATTATATAGATTAATATAAATACATATTTGATGAATATATATTATATTTATATCATTTTTTACATTATATATATGTTTAAACCATGATCTACTTTAGAAGACTAGAAATAACCAGTCAAAACATTTTCAAAAAATAATGTTGTTATTACTCGAAACACAACATTAACATGGAATTATTAATAAAAATGAAATAGAAGGTCATACAAAAAATACATATTATAAATATGAGTATTCTTATGTAATATATTTATAATAAACTTATATTTAGTTTATATGAGGTTGGAATGAGTCTGAAGGAAGTCAAGGCATAAGGTAAGGGAATTATAGTCTCTTTTTTATTTCTGGGAGACATATACAAATTCAACAATAATTTATTTTTCATGGTGTATACACAAAAAATATTAAATTATATATCATGAATATAATTTTATAATTATATTTAATGTTTCAATAAATTTTAGACTTTAATTAGGCTTATAATTCAAAATAATTCAAAATTAGTAAGTTATTTTCGTCTCCCTTTTTTTTACTTTTGTGAGACACATGCAATATTTACCACTTATTTAATTTATGTGGTGTGTATAATTACCATGAATTTATATTATGATACATATTATTAAAATTATTTTTATTTACATATACATTTAAGTATATCTCTTTAATGGGGATTTTCTTTAAAACGTTACCAAAGCGGTAATGATTTTTTGTCTCAATTCCCATTCTTGGAGACATATGTTATGTTATGAACGTGTAGAAACCCCAAACCTGATGTACTTGGACATTACATTACTTTTTTGTAATACTTAATACATAACAAAAACCAACACTCAAGGATCTTAATAGTTTAGTGTCATTGGAATCTCAGAACACAATATTCTAATCATAGTGAATGATCTTCAACATCTCCCATAATGATCTTCCCCTTTTGTTTTCTTACCTAAAACCATTCTTTATATCCTGGGGAAAAGAAAGCATAAAAAGGGTGAGCTCAAATTCTCAGCAAGGGTAAAAATAGAGAACATAAAACAATCCATAAACATTTGAATGAAAAAACATGAACATAAAATCTAAACATCAAAATATTGAGCAAAGACATAAACTTGGAAGTACGTAAGGAATATATCATAAACGAACATCAATCATGATAAAATAGAATGGGAATAAACCATGTAATTGTGGAAAACCATTGATCACATGTTATGATTTCCGTAGTAGCCAAGGCATTGCTGCCAATACCATCTTAGTGGACAAAGTCCCTTTCTGAATCGAGTTCACTCCTCGTTGCAGTCCTGTATCACTGAACCAGATTAAATTACCATTCCAGCCATGTCTATCTCACGAGATATAAATCTTTACCCAATGCATTAGAGGGAGATATAGGTCCCACCCATCTCATAATGAAATCATTCTTACTTGTTCCACAAAATAAACATACATCATTCATCATAACCCAAAGAATAAAATGGGTTTCATAAACATCATCCCATCATAATGTAATCCATATAAAACAAATGGATATAATTTCATCATAAAAAGAATCAAACCATGTAAATAATAGAGAAATTATACTTGAATCATAATCATAATGTCTTCCTAGTTGGAAAATAGTTTTGAAAAAACACTCAAAATGAATTCTTGAGGAAAATATCCTTTCTTCTTTAAAATCAGTTTCTTTTCACAAAATTCCATGCAATTTTAAAAGAAAAGGATTTTTTTAAAAATAATCATGAAATATTGTGGAGTAAGCTTTATGGAAATATGGTTTTATGAAACCGTAAGTATCCATTCACGCCGTATAAGTTAAAAAAACATTCTTCTCATACTTTGGCCGAAAAAGTCAAAAAGTACCTCATATGGTAAAAAAAATATTTCCTTACATACCATGTAGTAAAAGTCAAAAATGGGTAAGAAGGACTTTAAACAAACATGAAACCATTTTTAGAAAATCAGGACATGGATGATAAAAATAACCCCAGTAAATACTTACGAATAAACAATCTCAGATAAAAACGAGATTGGAAAAGTTATCCAATACCTTATGTACGATATGCTTTATATGTATCCGAACCTCCTGTATAATGATTTAAATAAGGTCATTGACTTATTACAGAATCATATTCATTTTTATGGTATCATATATGGTTCACTTATGAATTTATATTACCCGTTCTTTTGTAACTTCCATGTTAAAGCAGCGTTTTGGGTAAAATCGTTTCATTTATCGTACCTGTTTCGACATGTTGTTCTTGATATTATTACTTATATCCTGATTTACTTAATTCCAGAATTTAAAACATGATTTATATATAATATATATTCATCATATAAATATATATGATAGATCAATAAATGGAATGAAATACTCCGTTCATGGAGACGGTAGGCCGTACGTACGCATGAATGTTGTTTTCGTTTCCTTATCGAATTAAATGAAATTAAGTAAATGAAACATATATGTACATAAATCTAGTATCATTATTATGTAATATATTTCATTATTATTTATTATATATACTTTATAATCATACTTGAATGGTTAATCATGGAAAATGAATCTCATCGCATTTGTGGAGACGGTAGTCCTTACGTACACACGAGCGATGATATCATTCCCATGATCGTGGAATTGTATTGAATTGTATGTATAATATTTCAGAATAAAGATAACTTTACAATAATCATATATAGTTATTTATTTACACCATTATACCCATCCAAGTAAGGTGATGGTGGAAAACAGATTACACCACGACGTGGAGACGGTATTCCATACGTACGCACGCGCGGTGATTTCATTTTTCATAGGATGGATAGAAGATGAAATAGGCTTGTTTAATTTTTATAATAATATATCAGTATATTAGTGATACTTATGTTGTTAATTTATTATGAAACAAATAAATAAGAAGAATTAGAAGAAGAAATAAATTGGAAAGAATCGGTAAATGATATTACATTTTCTTTGACAAGCCTCTTCTTAACCTCATCTTAAGGCACTATAGTTGGTCTTTTGAAGAGACTAGAACCTCTATAATGTTTCTAGGAAATTTTAGAAGGGAAATGGGCATGGTTTTGCCGATCTTGAAGGCTCAATGTGTTGTGATGAGGGAGGGAGGAGGTGCCCTTTCATAAGGGAGGAGAGGGGCACCTTTGGAACCCTCTAAAATATTAATTTATAATAAACCCAAAACCCACTTAAAAACTTTAAAAGTGACTGAAATTAGTATATCAGATAATATAGGATTGTAATATCTTAAACCATTTAAATTTAGACATGTTTTGATTTTATTTTAAACTTTATCATTTTGATTTATCCTTATTTAATCTATTTAATTTTATTTGTGGTAATAATGTTATAAATTTTAAAAGGTCATAAATACTTGAATATGTGTTGTTAATTATACATAATTTATATCCTATGAATTTTTAGATCATATAAATTTTAATTTGTAATTTTTAAATATTTTTGTGACTTTTAAAAATTTAATAATATAAAATATCAATAGTGTCAATTTTGACACAATTCATTTATTTGAATTTAACTAAACTCCATAGAGAATATATTTTCCAAAAAACATATTTAATGGATTAATAAAAAGTCATATTCATATATAATATTAGTGGAGTACATTAATTAGTTCATATAATATTTATTTTAATACTTTTAAAATCATTTATTTGATATTTCTCTTAATAAAATAATTAATACAACATTTTTGTATAATTATTTATTATACTTATTTGTTGTATAAAAATTAAAAGTAAAATACTATGATTAATATTAATATAATAAATTTAATAATAATAATTTTATTCTAATTTATCTTATAAAAAAAGTCACTTTTAAAATTTTATCTTTATTAAATTATGAAGGTGACAACTTTGACATCATTTAAAATAAAATAATATAATTTTCATAATTGCTTTTATAAGGCTCCAAATGGTCAAATATTAGACCATTGTATGATTATGGTTTATATGTACCTGAGAAATAAGTTATGGTTAGGTGTTTTATTCCTTTTATGGTCACTATTAGTTTAATAAAAACTATATTATTGATTTTTCACTAAATAATCAATTTCTGCATCACTATTATGTCACCATTAATGACAATTATTTAATCCCTAAAAATTCTAAATAAATTCTCATGATGTAGATAATTTTATTATATTTTTGTAGACTATTAATGTTAGATGTTTCATGAAGTTTATCACTAAATTAAAATTATTATACTTATAATATTTAAGAGAGTGACATGTTGTCACTTTCTTTGGTTTTAATAATAATTAAATTATTTTCAATGTCAAAAGTCCATAAAATTATTCTATTACAACACATAGGTGATATGGTTCGAATTTTAGTCATCCAATAAAATTTTTTCAGGTGTTATGGTAATTTTATAATCTTATTTTTACCCTTAATTAGCTGATTTCCCTTTAACTGCAGTAAATAAAAATTATCGTAGTTATTATTTATAATATCAAAAAAATAAAAGTAACTTATTAACATAATTTGGACCAACTGAATTAAAATATGTAATCCATTTTTCAAAATTCAAAACACAGAAGTTGCAGTAATTAATTTAAAATTAATCTCGTCGTTAAGAAAACATGTTTTAAAAGTTAAAACATTGTCAAAGATTGAAATGTTTTTACCTATGAATTCAATGTAAAAATAATGTTAATTACATAACTTATATTAAATGGTAAAAATATATCCTATTTATACTTTAAAACCATTCAATATTATAATTTAACCATATAAATTATTGCGATGAAAAAATTTCTTTTTAATTAAAATATAGCGTGTTTTTACTATTCATTAAAATGTAAATGTTATCAGAATAATATGAAAAATTTATCCATCGTAAAATTTTATATCCTGATTCCAAATAAGAGTTTAATTATTTCAAGTTGGACTTATAAACATTTCAAAACTAAATTTAATGTGGGTGCACCATCAAAAGGCGACAAAATTGCATTTTTTGAAAAATACTTATTTTACACAAAAAATTTATTTTGTTCTCATACCATGTTATATAAAATGTGTAAGATGAATTATAATGTCATAAAATTATAAATTTATATAGTACTATTAATAACGTCTAGTTTATAATAATATTATAACAATATATCATTTTCTAGTGAAACCTGGTATTGCGTACTACACACACTATCGAGAATGGTCGCGATTGCGTGTAATGCAATCCAAGTCAAGGTTACGTGTAGTACATGATCCCATTGTTGTTGCATATAACATAATCAAAACTTATTTCATTTATACATTAAACAATATCTATACATAATGTTGCATAGAATAATTTCTACAAAACGAACTTGACATTGTGTGTGACATGAGCCAAGAATAGTGTTGCGTATACTGCATGCTAATAAGATGTTGCGTATAACACAAGATAATTTTGGTGTAGCGTACAACACAAGACATCAATTAAATTAAAAAGAATAATTCTCATAAAATCTCGGGTTGTTACATTCTACCCCCCTTAAAATAAATTTTTCCCTCGAAATTCGTCGGGGTTATAAATGGATTACTACTTAAAAGTTTCTTTCATAGAAACCCACATCATAAAAAGGAATACTAAAACATAATTTTAAAAAATGAACGTTAGAAAAAAATGGATACCCAATGTAACTAATCACTTGGGTTCCCACATAGGAGAACAAAGGTGAAAATATAGATATGGAAGAGAAATATAACTGTCATGTTCTGATGGAGAGTGGTAGAGAACAGGGCTATGAAAAAAAATACAACAATCACAATGCCATAAATTTGTGATGATCTATAGTACCATCTAATTCATCAGATACTAGAGCACTAAGAAAACATTTTTGGTTTCCAAGATCATTTCCCAAATGTTGAAGAATTTTTGAAATAAAATAAATACTTACTTGATTTTGGTACAATATCAATGTTTCTCGTGCCTCGAACAATTTCTAATTCATCTCTTAAAGAAATGAAGTTGAATTTGTCTTTCGCAATGTTTTAGCAGATCATGCGATAGAATGATAGGTCATTCCATCTGTCTCAAACATAAGTTAGAAAAAGTTATATACATAAGTCTATCTATGGTGAGATTAATCATATATGGTTCCAAAATGGACTTATACTTCATCTATCATCCTGCTTAATAAAATAAAACTAGTTTCTACTAACCAGGGACTTCTTGTAGGCTAGTGGTAGGCGATGAAGACCAGTCACACTTCGTTTGTGGGTTCAATTCCCACAACCTTGTCCGACGCGACGGGTTGTCACCCGTTCTATGGGTTTTCCATTTTCTAAAACTACATTATTATAAAATTCGAGAAATAGTATTGAAAAAAGTTCTAGCCATAAACAATTCTATCTGATGTCTAAATTAATCCATTCCAACCTTTAGGATTATCGAAAATACTTCTGACCAATCTTTTATTATAAAGAAAATGATTACTAGCCTATGAATACCATCACTTATTCCCCATATATCATACGATATATCTTGTTGGTCACATTCTAAACATGTGAATACCTTAATAATGTATTATATTGAAAAATGAATACCCATTGAACCTTAGTAAAAACATGAATATTGTCCAAAGTTAACTGTTTCCATATACCAAAATCCCAAAATTTATATATACACAAACCATGATATCACATTGTCCTTATATCAGTCCTGAGATCATTAATATTATCAAATATCTCATTATCTCCTTATTCCTTCATTATGTGCATATAATCTACTTTCCAAAAATATATAAATAACTTTTCATGGTTATCGGTACCATTTAACATATTCTTTCAAAAAATTTAGGAAAAACAATAGTGTAACAATCCTTAGACGTGTCTTTATTCCATAGTACCATTACCCATACAACATAACTCTTGATAAAAAAAATCATTTCACTACCTTCTTAAACCATTGAACGAGCTTCATCATTTTATTCCTTAACACATCTTTCATCTCATATATCATTTGTAGTCTCTTCATCATCATAAATATAAATACTACCCATATGACCATGCTTATTCTCTTCATGATATTTTAACTTAGGGCATTGGTTTGCATAATTCCCATACATCCCATATTTAAAACATTTAACCATTGTTGATGTCCTAGCAATACCATTATCTTTGTCCATGGTGTTAACAGAACCTTTTCCTTTGCACTTAATGGATTTGTGTCGTTCTTTTACACACACAAAGCATCTTCCAGTTCCTTTGAAACATTCTCCCTAATGCCTCTTCCCACATGATTTACATGGGGAAATTGAACTTTCCTCCCTCTATGATCATCATGAAAATCCATCTTTCTCTTATTAGCTAAGTCAGGAAACTTTCCAAAGTCGAGTTTATTGATCATATTATGATATTACTGATTAGGAATAATAATGATGTTTGGACTTCCAAATCCTATTTCATTTGGCTGCTCATGAAGAATATCATTCCATTGTCCATCATATCCTCCATTTTCGTGAATCTTTATGTTTCCATCCATTTTCTAAAACCTAAAAAGAATAGTGTGAGAGGAAAAAATAATGCTAGGAAAAACAACATAATAAAGGGGGAGTACCTTCAATATCTAACATCTTAGGTTTAACTATAATATCGTTACCGTAATTATAATACTATAACCTATACTTATACTTAACCTTAGGGACATCCCTAGACATACCTTAGAAATATCTCTAGGGATCTCACTACATTTTTCGCATCCTAGTTTCCAAAGGTTGACTAAACCATTCCTATAATACCAACTGTAGAGACCCCAAACCTGACATACATGGAAATTACATTAGTTTTTCGGAATACTTAATACATAACCAAAACCAACAGTCAAGGATCGTAATAGTTTAGTGTCTTTGGAAACTTGGAACACAATATTCTAATCATGGTGAAATATCTTCAACATCTCCCATAAAGATCTTTTCCTTTTTTTTCTTACCTAAAACCTTTCTTTATATCTTGAGGAAAATAAAACATAAAAAGGGTGAGCTCAAATGCTCAGCAAGGGTAAACATAGAGAACATAAAACAATCCATTAATATTTGAATGAAAAACTTGAACATAAAATCTAAACATCAAAATCTTGAGAAAAGACATAAACATGGAAGTACGTAAGGCATATATCATAAAAAACCTCAATCATGATAAAATATAATGGGAATAAAACATGTAAGTGTGGGAAACCATTAAGCACATGTTATTATTTACATAGTAGGGAAGGCATTGCTGCCAAGACCATATTAGTGGAAAAAGTCCCTTTCTAAATCGAGTTCACTCGTCGTTCCAGTCCTGTATCACTGAACCGGATTAACTTACCATTCCAGCCATGTCTATCTCATGTGATATAATTCTTTACCCAATGAATTAGAGGGAGATATAGGTCACACCCATCTCATAATTAAATCATTCTTACTTGTGCCACAAAATAAACATAAATCATTCATCATAAACCAATGAATAAAATGAGTTTCATAAACATCATCCCATCATAATGTAATCCATATAAAACAAATGGATATCATTTCATCATAAAAAGAATCAAACCATGTAAATAATAAAGACATTATACTTGAAACATAATCATAATGTCATCTTAGATGCAAAATAGTTTTGACAAAACACTCGAAATGAATTATTGAGGAAAATATCCTTTGTTCTTTAAAATCATTTTAATTTTCACAAAATGCCATGAAATTTTAAAAGAAAAGTATTTTGTTGAAAATAATCATGAAATCTTGTAGAGGAAGCATAATGTAAATATCGCGTTATGAAACCGTAAATATCCATTCACGCCGTATAAGTTAAAAATCATTCTTCTCGTACTTAGGTCGAAAAAGTCAAAAAGTACCTCGTATGGTAAAATAAAATATTTCCCTACATACCATGCAGTAAAAGTAAAAAATGGGTAAGAAGGACTTTAAACATACATGAAACCATTTTTATAAAATAGGGACATGGATGATAAATATAACCCCAGTAAATACTTACAAATAAACAATCTCGGATAAAAACGAGATTGGAAAAGTTATCCCTAACCTTTTGTCCAATATGCTTCGTATGTATCCAAACCTCCAGTATAATGATTTAAATAATTTCATTGACTTATTACAGAATCATATTCATTGTTATGATATCATATATGGTTCACTTATGACTTTATATTACCCGTTATTCTGTAAATTCCATGTTAAAGCAGCGTTTTGGGTAAAATCGTTTCATTTATCGTACGTGTTTCGACATGTTGTTCTGGATATTATTACTTATATACTGGCTTCATTATTTTCAGAATGTAAAACATGATTTATATATAATATATATTCATCATATAAATATATATGATAGATCGATAAATGGAATGAAATACACCGTTCATGGAGACGGTAGGTCGTACGTACGCATGAACGCTGTTTTCGTTTCCTTATTGAATTAAATGGAATTACATAATTGAAACATATATGTACATAAATCCAGTAACATTATTATGTAATATCTTTCATGATTATTTATTATATATACTTTATAATCATACTTGAATGGTTAATCATGGAAAATGAATCCCATCGCGTTCGTGGAGAAGGTAGTCCGTACGTACGCACAAGTGATGATATCATTCCAATGATCGTGGAATTGTATTGATATAAAGGACCGGGTTTTTGGGGTCCATTACTTGGTAAAAATCTGATATTTGAGGTGTTCTGGGTGGCCTGGAAGGACATCCCTGCTTCTCGGTGACTCCTAGAAGTAGCCTTGTCCTACCGGTAGCCTTGGCCCACCAGTAGGCCTAGCCTACCGGTGATGTTGGGGTACTGGTAGCCCTCGACTACCGGTAGCTATCAGCTACCGGTAGCTCTCGGCTAGCGATGGCTCTCGGCCACCGGTAGCTCTAAGCTAGCGGTGGCTCTTAGCCACCGCTACCTCTCGGCTACCGGTGGCTCTCGGTTACCGGTGGCTCTCGGCTACCGGTGGCTCTCGACTACCGGTGGCTCTCGACTACCGATGGCTCTCGGCTACCAGTGGCTCTCGGCCACCGGTCGCTCTCAGCTACTAGTAGCTCTCTACTACCGGTCGCTCTCGGCTACTGGTTTCTCTCAGATACCGGTGGCTCTTGACTATCGGTAGCTCTCGGCTATCGGTACTTCTAGGATACCGGTTTCTCTAATCTACAGGTAGTTGTCGCCTACTGGGAACTCTAGGCTACCGGTAGCTCTTGCCTACCCCCACGGGTTTTCCAATAGTGCTTCTTTTTTGAGAAAATTGGTTTTTAAACCATGTTTTGGCCCCTTTAAGCCTGTTTTAAAGCCCATTAATGCCCGTTTAAATTAAATTATTGGTGAGGTACCCCCTCAAATGAAAAACCTTGAGGTGTGCGTCAGTTTAAACTGCCCTGAAAGGTGGGGACCATTAAGTAGCGTGTGGGGTGTCTCTGCCATGTGGTCAACCCACGATCCCACTTCTTACGCAGTTTCGAGTTTTCCTTTCTATATCTTATCCTTTCGAGGAATTTTATCTCAGCCTTTATAACAAAAGGCTTCTACCTATGTTTCTTTTCTCGATCATCCAGCACTCGGAGTACGCTTCCTCCTGACGAGCCGTACCCCTGTTGCAATGTTTTCCTTGATCACGTTCCGTGGAGTTCCAGCTACTCACGTGAGAACTTAATGTCGATCCTTGATCCATAAGGTATGGATTTTATTCTTTGTCTCTCCTTTATGTATATCATGCGGGGTGGGTATTCTTTTTCCCCTATGGAAACTGATGAAACTGAACTTAATGAAGATAATGAACGGACCTTAAAGAATGAAGGGGGGGGGGTTGATCGATGACCTGTTGTGCTCTTTTATTGTTAATATGTGTTGTGAATTGTATGGGCTTGTGCTAACTGAAAATCATGTTCGTTGATGGCCTTTCCTTTCACACTAATGAACCTCGGTACCCCTATATGTTTAAATAACCATAACATGGAATTGGTTAATTACATATACTCGGTTAAATAAATCGAAAGCACCAGGATCAAACCTTTTCTATGATAACCCCGGTTAAAGTACAGTGGAATTGAAACCATGGAGTGTGTTAAATCTTTTAAATATGAAAATACCTGCATGGGCCTACCTTGTGTTTGTGGTAGCGGTTTGGTTGTTTCTTGCACGGCCCGATTGCTGGGGCGATGCGGGTGGGGATGGGATCCCCTATGGTTATACTTTCACTGGTTGTGAATTTGAGGATGTGTGATTACTCTGCTTATATCATGAATTAGGGTGGGATCCTCTATTGTTGAGAAACCATTGGCTCTTGGATTTTGGGAACATGGGGCTGTATCTAGGGGTTTTCCTTTATTCCAGTACTTTGAGGGATCTCCCTTATCCCTTTGTTGTTGTGAATTTTCAAGAGAACTGGGTGTGAATACTTAAATTGATGTTGGTTGTAACTTTTTCCATGGTTTGTGCTTATTCTGTTAGTTTCCCAGTAGTGCAGAACTTTATTTAAATGAGATTACTTGAACTGGAAGCAATAATAGCTTAAATGGAAATTGTTTCTATTGGGTGAGTTGTGACTCAGCTGTGAGTAGTGTTCTTCCTATGAATTGGGATGAGTGTGCTTGTTCTTGGATTGTATTTGGAAACCCCAGGTTGGGTTGAGTGTTGGTTACTTATACATATATTTTCAGTTCTTATTTTTCTTATTCGCTCCCCACCCAAGTTGAGGAATTGGTGTCGAACACCCCCATTTCATGGGGGAGGTTGTTTTTCCAAAAACATCTATTAGTGGATGGTTATTTGCTCCTTTTTATTCCCATTCCCGGATATCCCAAGTATCTTCGGGCAGGCTGTGATGGCCTGAGGTCCATTATTATCCCAAGAATATTCGGGTGGGGTGGTTGTGGTGGTTGGACCAGGTGTTTACGGGCAGGTTGTTTCCCAAGTGTCTTCTGTATGAGGCCCAGGTGTGTTCGTCCATGGCCGTAGTTGTTCTAACCTAGGTGTTTGCGGGTATGGTTGTGTGTGGTGGGTTTGGCCCAAGTGTCTGCGGGCGGGACAGTGGTTATGGCTCAGGTGTTTGCGGGTGGGGTTTGGCAGTTGGACTGCAGTGAGGTTGTGGCCCAGGTGTGTGCGGGCAGAGTTTGGCAGTGGGACTACGGTAAGAATGGTGGGATTGGTTCGATGCATAGGATTTCTTAATAACTAGTGGGAAAGTGGCACGAGGTACCCAAATATCGATGTCCAATTACTATACCTTACTTGACTTGCATTATTTGGGGAGTGTTCCTTGGTGAGGCTTAGGTGGATCGTTTACCTTGTTAGGTGTTTGGTTATCTATTTTTTCCACGGGGCATTATAATGTCTCCTCACTTGTTCATGAGAGTCTTTCATTTTCCATACTGAGTGTACTTGTAGCTCACCCTACGTATATAAAACTGCTTTCAGGTTTCCAGGAAGACTTCAGGGATCGTGTGGAGCCTTACTAGCTTGGACCTTTGGGGTAGTTACTGTTGTTTTTTTCATTTTTCTTGATATCTTTTCACCTTTGGAGTTTTGTGATTTGTATCTTTTACCTTTGAACATGCATATTGGAATGGTTTACTTTCAGCTGTACTTTCACTTTCAGTTTTGGTGTTGTGGGATTCACTATCTTATCTCCCGATCATATTAAAAGAAAAAGGGTAATGCCTTACATTTATTGTGTGATTCCATACCCTTGGTTCTGGTCGCCACTAAGGGACCTATTAAAGGCGGGTTTCGGGGGTCATTATCTCTCCTTCAACTTAAAGAAGGAAGGGCCCCTGAAATATGTTGACCCTTCCCACCTTTTGGTGAAGGTGGGTCGTGACAGAATGGTATCAGAGGAGGTTGAGAGATAGGATGGAGTCTGGAGTTAGGCATAGTGAGGATTGCATGGGATGGTAGGGAAACAGAGTTGGGTTACCTTGGTGCGTGAATTAGGCCAGGGAAGACTGGCTAGGACATGGGATTTTAGGGTCCCCTCGTGATCCGATGCAAGGACTCTGGACGTACCGAATGACCAAGTGAGGCCACCCTGATTGGAGGGTAGAGACCCTAGGAAAGGTACATGCATTATAATGACTTGTGTTCTCATGTTTCTGGGGTGTTTTGTGAATTTGAAGAAAATAATAATTTTATGGAGTTTTAAGAACAATATTCGACACTACTTGGGATTAGGAATTATTTGTTTACCTTGCAGCTATGACACCCGGGAGGCGGCCACGAGTTGTACGGGTGATCGAGGCCCAGGAGGTTAACTTGGCTGATCGGCAGAGTGATGATCGAGAGAAGGAAGACGACCAGTGGAAGAAGTCGCTTCGAGCATTCCAGCGACAGACCCTCGAGAAGTACGAGGGTAGCACCTCTAACATGAAGATGGAGGGATGGCTAGAGGATCTAGTGATAGCCTTCAGCTTGATCCAGGCTTCGACTAAGTACAGGGTTCCTCTGGCAATGATCCAGATGCAAGGAGCAACGCGTCAGTGGTGGACGCTCTACCTGGGGGAGAGGAGAGAGGCTGAGGTGGCATGTGCTGATTTCGAGAAGGAGTTCTGGGAGGAATTCCTCTCTTATACAATGAAAGCTGAGAATATGTAGGGGCAAATATCCATCCAGTAGGGAAGTATGTCAGTAAGGGAGATGGGGATCAAGTTCAATGATCTCTTCCGCTTTGCTCAGGACCTCTTTGCGGATGAGGATTCTCGGGCGAGACGTTTAGAGGAGGTGCTCCGACCATCCCTCCAGTACGCTGTTACCCCCTTCACCTTTCCGACATACTTGGAGGTCCAGAATAAGGAAGAGGTGGTGGAGAGGATTCAAATGCTGGGCGGCATGTCATGAGAGAGGATTCAGCTTGGCCCGTCAAAAGGAAAGGCCGTCAGCAGCAAACCTCCAGAATTGGGACCCTCTAGGTTCCAACCAACAGGGAGCAGGCCGCAGCAGTTCCACTTCCGGTCCCCCGGTCTTCGCCCTTTCCCTTTGGGCCCAGGATCGAGGTGATTCATCTGTGGGAGCCATGGAAATCTCCAGAATCAGTACCCGGACCGAGTACAGTACGACGACAGTGGGATGGCCCAACATCCACCTCAACAGTAGCTTCCAGCTAGGCCATTTCAGCAGCAGCAGCAGGGGCAGCAATCTCCCGCTCCTCTGAGGGCAGACATTGCAGGGGGAGGCCGCCCCCAGGGTTCTCCTCAGGGATCTCTACCAGGGCATGGTTAGGGAGGTGACTGACAGCCGAGGGGTAGAGGAGCTAGGCATGGGCAGTTGCACGCCGCAGAGGCAACAGTTCCAGCAGGGCCAGAGGTCCTTCGGGGTATGATCTGCTTGTTTAGTACCCTTGCGTATGACTTGTTCGATACGGGAGCTTTGTACTCCTTTGTTACAGCCAGTATGGCCCACGCTCTGGGTTTAGACACTGAGAGACTTCCAGTTCCCCTGGTGCTGAGCACACAAGTCGGAGGTCAGACCGACTTGTTATATGTTTGTAGAGGATGAAGACTGATGATAGGGCCACATTAGTCGGTTAGGGATCTACTACTGTTGCAAATACAACCATACGATGTTATCCAAGGAATTTACTAGATATTCTCTATCTGTACCATCGTTGAATGCTTCTAAGGAAGGGTCATGTTCTCAGACTTGGGTGGCCGATGTGTTACTTTCACAGTCGAGCGGAGTGGCCAGAAGGGCAGCAGGCGAGAGGAACCCCTCCTGTCCTTGTTAGATGAGCTGTCAGTAGAGTTGGTGGATTCTGAGATGGTGGAGGTACCGGGGATCATCAGTGAGTTTACTAACATCTTCCCTGAGGAGGTGACGACTCTACCCTTTCAATGTGATATTGAGTTTGGGATAGACTTTCAGCATGGTGCTCATCCGATTTCGATGGATCCCTACTGGATGGTTCCTTCAGAGCTACGGGAGTTGCGGATTCAGATTGACGATCTGATGAAGAAGGGTTTTGTTTGACAAAGTCTGTCACCATGGGGTGGTCCTGTATTGTTTGTGAAGAAGGAGGATGGTGGTCTAAGGATGTGAATATACTATAGGAGGATGAATCAGGTAACAGTCAAGAATCGCTACCCTCTTCCAAGGATAGATGATATCTTGGACCAGCGGAAAGGGGCAGGATGGTTATAGAAGATCAAACTATGGTCTGGGTATCACCAGTTGAGGGTAAAGGAGGGAAACATCTTGAAGAAGGCCTTCAGGTGCAGATATGGGCATTTCGAGTTTGTAGTCGTGCCTTTCGGCGTTATGAATGCTCCGACTGTGTTCATGGGGATTATGAACTCTTTATTCTAGGAGTATCTAGATCGGCTTGTAGTCGTGTTCATTGATTAAATCCTGATCTACTCAAGATTATTGGAGGACCACTCTAAGCACCTGAGGACAGTTTTTGAAGTCCTATGACAGCACCAACTCTATGGGAAGTTGTCGAAATGCAAGTTATGGATGCGAGAAGTGCACTTCCTTGGGAACGTAGTGTCCGAGAAAGGGGTAGTGGTGGACCCATTGAAGGTTGAGGTGATTGTTTCTTGGGAAATACCCAAGAACGTGGCAGAGGTCTATAGTTTCCTCGGGCTGACATGTTACAATCGGAGGTTCGTGCCCAACTTCTCATGAGTTGCGACACCTTTGACGACCTTGACCAAGAAGGACCAGGTTTTCCTATGGAGTGAGAAGTGCGAGGCAGCCTTTAGCTATCTGAAGGAGAAGTTGGTTAGTGCCACAGTGCTGAGACTACCAAAATAAGGGGCAACATATGAGGTGTTTTGTGATGCTTCAGGGAAAGGCCTCAGATGTGTGTTGATGCAGTGACACGGGGTGATCTCTTATGGGTCTAGGAAGCTATTCCCTCATGAGCGTAATTATTCCACCCACGATCTGGAGCGTGTAGAGGTCGTTTTCACACTAAAGTTGTGGTGGCATTACCTCATCATAGAACACTTTGTGGTCTTCACAGATCACAAAGGCTTGGGGTATATCTTCTCCCAGTAGGACCTAAACATGCGAAAGCGAAGGTGGATGGAGTTCCTCCAAGATTATGAATTCGATATTTCCTACACTTCAGGAAAAGGGAATGTAGTGGTCGATGATTTGAGCAGGAGGTCACATAAGGATTCGGTCTGAGAGTCGGCTGACACTTGGAAGGCGATGGAGGAGTTGGCAGCCTTGCACCTCGATGAGTGGATGGATAGTGGAAGAGGTTTCCTGTATCATATGGCAGTGAAATATTCTCTATTATGACAAGTGGAGGAGTCTTAGTGGGGATAACCAAAGTACGAAGTGATACACGACCGAGTTGACCAGGGAAATGCTTTGGAAGGGTGGACGGAAGATGGTCAAAATCGGATGCTCTTCCGAGGGAAGATCTTTGTTCCAGAGGTGATGTGTGGAAAGGTTATTAGTGAGTTGCACAACTCACCCCTAGCAGTACACCTAGGAGTTTACAAGATGTACCAGGGTCTGAGGAGACAGCTTTGGTGGCCGAAAGTAAAGCGATCAATGGTAGAGTTTGTGGCCAAGTGCCTAGTGTGTCAGCAGGCAAAGGATGAACATCGTTTTCCATGCAGTTTGTTGCAACCTTTAGATTTCCCTGAGTGGAAGTGGGATGACAACTTGATGGATTTCGTCACGGGACTACCCAATGTGTAATGGGGTTGTGACACCATCTGAGTAGTAGTGGACCGCTTGACGAAGTCGGCTCACTTTCTGGTGATTAAGGAGTCGAGTGCAGTGGATGCTCTAGAACACAAGTATTTGGACGATGTAGTGCAGTTGCATGGAGTTTATAGTTCCATAGTCTCTGATATGGATGCACGTTTTACCTCACGAGTTTGGAGGGGATTGCAGCATGATTTCGTCACCCAACTGCGCCTTAGCACTACTTTCCACCCCCAGACAGATGGGCAGATAGATCACACCATCCTGACCTTGGAGGATATTCTACGAGCATGCATCCTGGACTTCGGGGGATCATGGGTGTGACACTTGACTCTGGTATAGTTTGCGTACAACAATAGCTACCACTCTACCATTGGAATGGATCCGTTCGAAGACATATATGGAAGGCCGTGTCGCTCACCCGTGTGCTGGACTGAGGTTGGGGAAGTAGGTGTTCTTGGCCCGGAGGTGGTGCAGAGCATGATAGAGAAGGTTCAGCTTATATGAGAAAGGATGAAGGCGGCTCAAGACTGACAGAAGTAATATGCCGATGATTGGAGGAGACCTTTGGAGTTAGAGGTCAGGGACCACGTGTTCTTGAAGGTCTCCCCTCGGCGTGGACAACAGAGGTTCAATAGGGGAATTAAGATTTCTCCCTGGTTTATCGGACCCTTCGAAGTGTTGCGGCAGGTCGGCGAAGTGGATTCTCAGCTAGAGCTACCACCGCCGCTACTGCGGAATCACGATGTATTCCATGTGTCCCAGCTTCGTCGATATCTACACGATGACTCCCACGTCATTGATTGGGGAGAGTTATATGTCGAAGACGATGTGACCGTCATAGAACGACCAATCAAGATTGAGGATCATAAAGAGAAAGTCCTTCGTGGATGAACCATCCCCTTGGTTCGTGTGTTGTGGAGGCATGATGGCCTGGAAGAGATCACATGGGAGCAGGAGGCCCAGTTACGTGTTCAGTACACAGAGCTGTTTTGACTTCCTTGTTGTTTTGTTCTGATCCTTGAGATATTGTACCTTGTGCTTTAATATATGAAATTCTTGTTTTGATTATCTATTATATGATATATTCCATATTCTCTCTATGTGTGTGTACGAATGTGTGAAGATGGGAAAACCTAACTGCAAACCAGGACGCATTAATGTGGATGCGATTAAACCTGTGTGGGCGAGTCAGTGCCGCCCAAAGCAGATAATATACTGACATGTAGGAGAGGACTCCCTAAATCATGTGTTGGATAATGTGATCCTTGTGCTTGTTGGGAATTTTTATGGTTGATAACTCATGGGGGAGTATTGATAGATGTTGGGAAAGGGTTCTGTTCCAGTTTTTGAACAACTCCGGGGTTTTCCCTTGAGAAGTTTCTTTAGAGGGTGGTTGTTTGGACCCCACTTCTCTCCTTTCGGGGTTGTTATTATATTTTTAGGGACAAGAATAGTTTTATAAGTATCTGATGTAATGGACCGGGTTTTTGGGGTCCATTACTTGGTAAAAATATGATATTTGAGGTGTTCTGGATGGCCTGGAAGGCCATACCGTCTTTTTGGTGACTCCTAGCGGTAGCCTTGGCCTACCGGTAGCCTCAGCCTACTGGTAGACCTATCCTATCGGTGACCTTGGGGTACCGGTATCCCTCGGCTAGCGATGGCTCTCGGCTAACGGTAGCTCTCGGCTACCGGTGGATCTCGGATACAGGTGGCTCTCAGCAACCGGTGGCTGTCGACCACCGGTGGCTCTCGACTACTGGTCGCTCTTGGCTATGGGTCGCTCTCGGCTACCAGTGGCTCTCGGCTATCGGTGGCTCTCGGCTACCGGTGGATCTCAGCTACCGGTGGCTCTCGACTACCGGTGGCTCTAGGCTACCATTATCTCTCGGCTACCGGTAATTCTACGCTACTGGTAGCTCTCAGCTACCGGTAGCTGTCGCCAACCTGTGACTCTAGGATACCTGTAGCTCTTGCCTACCCCACGAGTTTTCTAGTAGTGCATCCTTTTTTCACTAATTGGGTTTTAAACCATGTTTTGACCCCTTTAAGCCTATTTTAAAGCCTATTAATGCCCGTTTAAATTAAATGATTGGTGAGGTCACCCCTCAAATGAAAAACCATGAGGTGTGCGTCGGCTTAAACACCCTGAAAGGCGGGGACCTTTAAGTAGCGTGTGGGGTGTCTCAGCCGCGTGGTCAACCCACGATCCCACTTCTTACGCGGTTTCGAGTTTTTATTTCCGTATCTTAACAGTCCTGGGAATTGTATGTCAGCATTTATAACCAAAGGATTCTCCCTAGGTTTCTTTTCTCGATCATCCTGCTCTCGGAGTACCCTTCCTCCCGATGAGCCGTACCCCTATTGCAAATTTTTCCATGATCACATTACGTGGAGTTCCTGCTACTCACGTGGGGACTTAACTTCAATCCTTGATCCGTCAGGTAGGGATTTTATCCTTCGTCTCTCCTTTCTATGTATCATGCGGGGTGGGTATGCTTTTCCCCTGTGGAAACTGATGAAACCGTACTTCATGAAGATAATGAACGTACCTTTAAGAATGAAGGGGGGGGGGGTGTGATCGATGACCTGCTGTGCTCTTTTATTGTTGATATGTGTTGTAAATTATACGGACCAGTGCTCAATTAAAATCATGGCCGTTGGTGGTATTTCCTTGCGCACTAATGAACCTCGGTACCCCTGGAGGATTAAATGACTGTAACATGGAATTGGTTATTTACGTATAATCGGTTAAATAAATTGAAAGCACCAGTATCAACCCTTTTCTATGATAACCCTGGTTAAGGTATAGAGGAATTGAAACCATGGAGTGTTTTAAATTTGAAAATACCTGCATGGGAATGCCTTGTGTTGGTGGCAGCGGTTTGGTTGTTTCTTGCGCGGGCCGATTGCTGGGGCGATGCGGGTGGGGATGGGATCCCCTGTTGTTATAATTTCGCTGGTTGTGAATTTGAGGTTGTGTGATTACTCTGCTTATATCACGAATTGGGGTGGGATCCTCTGTTGTTGAGAAACCATTGGCTCATGGATTTTGGGATCATGGGGCTGTATCTTGGGGTTTTCCTTGGTTCCAGTACTTCGAGGGATCTCCCTTATCCCTTTGTTGTTGTGACTTTGCAAGAGAACCGGGTATGAATGCGTAAATTGCCATTGGATGTAACTTTTTCCTTGGTTTGTGCTTATGTTTTTAGTTGCCCAGTAGTGCAGAACATTATTTAAATGAGATTAGGTGAACATGGAATCAAGAATAGATTAAATGGGAATTGGTTCTGGGGGGGGGGGGGGAGTTGGGACTCGGCTATGAGTAGTGTGCTTCCTATGAATAGGGACGAGTGTGCTTGTGCTTGGATTGGATTTGGAAACCCTAGGTTAGGTTGAGTGTTTGTTACTTATACATATATTTGTAGTTCTTATGTTTCTTATTCATTCCCCACCCAGGTTGAGCACTTAGTTCCGAACACCCCCATTTAATGGGGGAGGGTGTTTTCCCAACACTTCTATTAGTGACTGGTTATTAGCTCCTTTATACTCCCTTTTCTGGATAGCCCAAGTATCTTCGGGCAGGCTGTGATGGACTAAGGTCCATTATTAGCCCAATAATCTTTGGGCGGGGTGGTTGCGGTGGTTGGCCCAGGTGTTTACGGCCAGGTTGTTTCCCAAGTGTCTTTGGTATGAGGCCCAGGTGTCTTCGGGCGTGGCCGTAGTTGTTCTGACCCAGGTGTTTGCGCGTATGGTTGTGTGTGGTGGTTGTGGCCTAGGTGTCTATGGGCGGGATAGTGGTTATGGCCCAGGTGTGTGTGGGTGGGGTTTGGCAGTGGGATTGTGGTGAGGTTGTGGCCCAGGTGTGTGTATACGGTGTTTGGAAGTGGGACTGTGGTAATAATGGTGGGATTGGTTTGATGTGTAGGATGTCTTCAATAACTAGTGGGAAAGTGGTGCGGGGTACCCAAATATCTATGTTTTATTACTATACCTTACTTGAATTGCATTATTTAGGAAGTGTGCCGTGGTGAGGCTTGGGTGGATTGTTTACCTTGTACAATGTTTGGTTATCTCTTCTTCCATGGTGCATTAGAATGTCTCCTCACTTGTGCATGAGAGTCTTTGGTTTTCCCTACTAAGTGTACTTGTATGCTCACCCTACGTATATAAAACTACTTTCAAGTTTCTAGGAGGACTTCGGGGATCGTGTGGAGCCGTACTAGCTTGGAACTTTGGGGAAGTTTCTGTTTCTGTTTTCCTTTTTCTTGGTATCTTTTCACCTTTGGAGTTTTGTGACTTGTATCTTTTACCTTTGAACATGCATATGGTAATGGTTTACCTTCATCCGTACTTGCACTTTCGGTTTTGGTGTTGTGGGATTCACTATCTTATATCTCGATCCTATTAAAAGAAAAAGGTTAATGCCTTCCATTTAGTGTTTCATTCCATACCATTGGTGTTGGTCCCCACTCCGGGACCTATTGAAGGCATGTTTTAGGGGTCATTATCTCTCCTTCAACTTAAAGAAAGAAGGGCCTGGAAATCTGCTGACCCATCCCTCCTTTTGGTGAAAGAGGGTCATGAAAATTGAAGTGTATGTATAATATTTCAGAATCAATATCACGTTAAAATAATCATATATTGTTAATTATTTACACCATTACACCCGTCCAAGTAAGGTGGTGGGGGAAAATAGATTACACTATGGCGTGGAGACGGTATTCCGTACGTACACACGCGTGGTGATTTCATTTTCCGTAGGATGGATAGAAGATGAAATTGGGTTGTTTCATATTTATAATAACATATCATTATATTAGTGATACTGATGTTATTAATTCATGATGAAACAAATAAAGAAGTAGATGTAGAAGAAGAAAAACATTGGAAAGAATCGGTAAAAGATATTACCTCTTCTTTGACATGCCTCTTCTTAACCTCCACTAAAGTCACTAGAGATGGTCTTTTGAGGATACTATAACCTCTATAATGTTTCTAGGAAAGTTTATAAGGGAAATGGGTAGGGTTTTGCCGATCTTGAAGGCTCAAAGTGTTGTGATGAGGAGAGGGAGGAGGTGCCCTTTTATAAGGGAGGAGAGGGGCAGCTTTGGAAACCTCTAAAATATTAATTTATAATAAACCCAAACCCCATATAAAAAATTCCAAAGTGACTAAAATTTAAATATTAGATAAGATAGGGTTTTAATCTCATAAACCAATTAAATTTAGACATGTCTTGATTTTATTTTAAACCTTATCATTTTGATTTATCCTTATTTAATCTATTTAATTTTTGTTGTGGTAATAATGTTATAAATTTAATATGGTTATAAATACTTGCTTATGTGTTGTTAATTATACATAATTTGACATACAATGACATGTTATATAATATAAATTTTAATTTGTAATTTTTCAATATTTTTGTGATTTGTAAACAATTTAATAATATAAAATATCAATAGTGTTAATTTTGACACAATTCATTTATTTGAATTTACATAAAATGCACAAAGAATATATTTTCTAAAAAACCTATTAAATAGATTAATAACAAGTCATATTAATCTATAAAATTAGTGGAGTACAATAATTATTTCATTTAATATCTATTTTAATACTTTTAAAATCATTTATTTGATATTTCTCTTAATAAAATAATTAATACAACATTTTTGTATAATTAATTAATATACTTATTTGTTGTATAAAAATTAAAATTAAAATACTATGATGAATATAAATATAATATATTGTATAATAATACTTTTAGTCAAATATATCTTCTAAAACAACGCACTTTTAAAATTTTATATTTATTAAATTATGAAGGTGACAACTTTGACATCATTTAAAATAAAATAATATAAGTGTCATAATAGCTTTTATAAGGATCCAAATGGTCAAATATTAGACTATTGTATACTTATGGTTTATAAGTACATGACCAATAAGTTCTGGTCAGGTTTTTGGTTCCTTTTATGGTCACTATTAGTTTAATAAAAACTATATTATTGATTTTTCACTAAATAAAAAATTTCTGCATCACTATTGTGTCACCATTAATGACAATTATTTAATCCCTAAAAATTATAAACAAATTATCATGATATATATAATTTAATTAGATTTATGGAGACTATTCATCTTCTAAGTTTCATGAAGTTCATCACTAAATTAAAATTATTATACTTATAATATTTAAGAGAGTGACATGTTGTCACTTTCTTTGGTTTTAATAATAATTAAATTATTTCCATGGTAAAAAGTCCATAAAATTAATATATTCCGACCCTTAGGAGATATGGGTCGACTTTTTTTCATCCAATAGAATTTTGGCAGGTGTTATGGAAATTTTATAATCTTATTTTTACCATTAATTACCTGATTTACCTTTAACTGCAGTAAATAAAAATTACCATAGTTACTATTCATAATAAAAAAAATAAAAATAACCTATTAAAATAATTTGGACCCACTGGATTCAAATATGGAATCCATTTTTCAAAATTCAAAACACAGAAGTTGTAGTAATTAATTTAAAATTAATCCTGTTGTTAAGAAAACGAGTTTTAAAAGTTAAAACATTGCCAAAGATTGAAATGTTTTTACCTATGAATTAAATGTAAAATTAATGGTAATGACATACATTATATTAAATGATAAAAATATATTCTATTTATACTTTAAAACCATTCCATATTATAATTTAACCATATAAATCATTGCGATGAAAAAAGTTGTTTTTAACTAAATTATAGCGTGTTTTTACGATTCATTAAAATATGAATGTTATCAGAATAATATGAAAAATTTTTCCAAAGTAAATTTTTATATCCTGATTCAAAATAAGAATTTTATTTTGTCAAATTGGACTTATAAACATGTCAAAAACAAAATTTAATGTGGGTGCGCCATGAAAAGGTGGCAAAACTGCATTTTTTGAAAAATACTTAATTTTACCCGAAAAAATTATTTTGTTCTCATACCATGTTATATAAAATGTCTAAGATGAATTATAATGTCATAAAATTCAAAATTTAGATACTGCTATTCATAACAGCTAGTTTATAATAATATTATAACAATATATCGTTGTCTAGTGAAACCTGGTATTGCGTACTACACACGCTATCGAGGAAGGTCGCGATTGCGTGTAATGTAATCCAAGTCAAGGTTGCTTGTAGTGCAGGCTCATTTTTTGTTGCGTATAACATAATAAAAATATATTTCATTTATAAATTCAGAAAAATCTATAAATAATGTTGCGTAGAATAATTTCTACAAAACGAACTTGAAATTGTGTGTAACACGAGCCAAGAATAGTGTTGTGTATACTGCAAGCTGATACAGTGTTGTGTATAACACATGCTATTTTTGGTGTAGCGTACAACACAAGACATCAATGGAATTAAAAAGAATAATTCTCATAAAATCTCGGGTTGTTACAGAACGTATCTTCTTTTAAGAGGTGTTTGTTCATACCACTTGACATGTAATATAATTTCATTATATATACTCATGATATTTTATGTTTTGTTGAACATTTTTAATTCACAGGGAATATGTTTCAAATTTTCCAAAGTGATAAGAGTTTCATGTTACAATTTCATCATTTATCAAGATTGTCTATTATTATGATTCCAATGAAAAAATATTATCATTTATTTCTAAATAAACTCATAAAGTTAATTCAAGTATGGTAATTAATTTTATTTTCATTTAATATTACCATTTTTTTCAAACTTTGGTACTAATAATAGATGGGAAAATGTTTTTAATAAAACAGATTATATTTATCTCTTCGGTCAGAAATATGTTTTCATCCAATACCATATTTTTAAAAAAATGTTTAATTTTTTTTATTTTTATCCTATGATTTTAAAAGTACATTTTTACCCATGTTTTCATTTTATATTTTTTTCAATGGAATATTAATTTTATTTTCCAAAAAATTCATGTTTTTCTTTTACTAGAAATGTCAAAAGAATCTTTGTTTTTAACAAACAAAACATGAATAGTATGTCCATCTGTTATGACTTCTCAATGTTGTAAAACTTTTCATACATGTTTAAAATGTTCTTTTAAAAGAAAAACGTTTTCTTAATATTTCATGAAATTTTTATATGTTAAATAAATGGTTTTAAGAGGAAATGATTTTGAATATGTTTTATGTTTTATTTTAAATTGTTTTCAAAGATGAGAGGTTATTTTCCTCAATAAATGTTTTAAATAATTTTTACATAATCCTTTTTCTGTTTATATTGATATTTTAAAAGAAAATGATTCAGAAAATGTTTTATGTTTAAAAATTTATTTTCAATGAATTTTTATTTTTCTTTTGAAAAGTTCCAAGTGATATTTCAAAATTGTTCTACATCTAAGTTGAAATCCTTTAAGGTAACATATTATTTACTAAGAATGTGATTCATGGATACCATTATTATTCATTATTTTAATGATTTGTAATTTTGGTGAAAAGATGTTTATCAAACGTTTTTCTTTTCCATGGGTTATACTATGATTTTTTTTATGAAAACCATAAATTTTACATTGGTTATGTGATTATGAATGATTAAATAGATAAATTATTTTTAAGACAATAACTTTTATACAGGTTATGCTATGATTAAATGTTTATGAAACCCATTTCATTTCATGGGTTATGATATCAGGAATTTTTCATGACATTATATAACACATATGTTTGATTTTATTCATGTGAAGGTGGTTATATTATATGAAATGTTGGTGGTTAAGTTATAACCAAATATAGGTTGGACCAATATCTCCCTTCATCACAATGGAATGGATTTATATCTCCTGAGATAGATTAGAATGGAATGGGTATTGAACTATGCTTAGTAAGATTATTTTCCCCCTATGATGGTTTGGCGAGTGAAACAATTCCAATATGGAAGAAGGGATACCACTGGGGATGGTGGTTTTTCCTACCCAGTAGGTATAATAACTTAAAAAGGGGGTACTTGGGTGGTTATCTCTACCCAAAAATAGGTACATGAGCGGTTTTCCCAAGCCAAAAAAGTTATGAATGTCATGGTGTCTTCTTTGACACAAGAAATTCTATACATTTGTGTATGCCAACAATATCTTTCTTATGCCATTGTTATTATCTCATAGTTCATTTTCACTATTTTCCTTATGATTCATGTCATATGAACTTCCAATCTTAATACCAAAACTCATGTTCATAATCAATGAAAGGTTGGGCATTAACCTCATAAGTTATGTTCATGACCACATACCATTATTCATATCTTATGATTTCTTGATATCATAGATTTATATCTCTAATGTTTACCCTTAATGAGAATCTGAGATCAACCTTTATTGTGTTTCCTTTCTCCAGGTTATGATTAAAGGATTTAAGTAGGATTACTAATGGGGAAAATCATTATGGGGTATATTGAAGTTCTTTTAGGAATTAAGAATATTGTGATCCATGTTTCCAACATTTCTAAACTACCATGGTCCTAAAGTGTGTGATTTTATAATGTAATGAATATTCAAAATATATATATATATATATAATATCCACGCATGAGATGTATGGGTCTCTATATAAAAAATGCAAGGAAACAAAAAATTATGTACACAAAATCTGTCATATTTTCATAGTGTGTACTACCAATTTAATACCACATGAAACACATGAAAAATACATATCCTATACATGTAAAAAAATTATTTATTTAATATAAAATAACTATATATGATTAATAGTCTTGGATATTAGAAAAAAATTAATAAAAAATTTAATATAATTTAAAACCAAATGACCAACGTGTACTATCAACTTAATTACACATGGAAATCAAGTGAATAAGGATTAAGGAGTAATTAACTAATTTTGATATTTATAAGTAAACAGGTAATGTACACGGTGTGAATACTCAAACATAACTATGTTTACTTATCCTCATTGAATATTCAAATTACACACATTTGGAATTAGTGTATACTTCTCATGAATATTGATAATGTATGCGGTGTGTATATAGGATACACAATGTGTACTTCTAGTTACATGTTTTCCAGTCTATCAATGTCTGGAATTAAAATAACTTGGTCAATTAAATACGTGACATGTTTATAACCTATGTTTTTCATTTAAAAAATTCTTGTATTATAAGAAAGGTTTTCAAACTACACAGGGTGTAGTCAAAATACACGGCATGTACTCTAGAAAATACATGAGACAATTCTACACCCCAACCTTTTAAATTATTTTAATTATTTTTAGTCATTATTTTGAGATTCAGTAGCTGAAGGGTCAAATGTTTTTTAAAAAATTGGAATCCTTTTATTGGCTATACGAATAGCCTGCGCGGTTGCGGTTAAATTTGCAATGACCATGTGGGTGACTAGGTGTGTTTGAGTTATAGCACACACGCATGGTTTATTAAATGGTGTGACAAGCATTTGGCTCAGATCTATAAAGGGGATATGCCGTGTGGTGCAACTTGAGCATGACTTTGTCAACTGTGCATTAGAACACATGTAACTGTGAATGGACCTAACAATTGCGCATTTTTTAAAATAGAAAAATTAAATTAATTGAAAAATAAAACAAAAACGGGAAAAATAAAATTAAGTAAAATGATAGAAAAAAATAAAATGTAGAATTTATTAATAATAATAATAATATTTTTTTTATTAAGATTATTAAGATTATTATTATGTTATTATTATTATTATTAAGAATATTAATTTTATTAATAATATTATAATTTATTATTATTATTATTATGTTATTATTATTATTGGTTTTATATTTTTTTCCTTGTAATCCTACCTGCGCATTGCCCCCTCCCGCTTCCTCCCCCCTATGCAGTGCGACTCCCTCCCCATGTGCATTCATCTCCTCCAGCCAACCCCCTCACAAGCACCACCCCCTATTGGTGATCCTCCCTAGCGTGGTGCCTCCCAACTCGTATTGACCTACTTGCATGACACCATCCTTCACATAGCCACCTTCTCGCATGAGACCACCCTAGTCGATGATCCTATCCAGCACACCACCCTCCGACGATTCTCCCCTCCGGAGGCCATCCATCCTCACAGCTCGACCAAACTCCCCTATCCTTGTCTCCGGTGAGTTTTTATTCATTTCAAGGTTTTTCACATGGGGTTTCACTTTAAGAAAAACCATAATGGTTGGGGTTTATGTTTAGGGTGTTTTCCATGGATTCTAGGGGGTGTAGATTGGTCTTCAGTGTGCATTATTTCTCCTTAGAGGGTTTCGTTGTGTTTTCAAGCCATCGAGGTAAGAGAATCCGTGTTTTTACATTCTGAAACATTTTATAGACATTTTATTTCTTTTAATAAATTTTTATTCTTTATTCACATGCTTTTGGTGATTTGGTTTAGCTTATTGTAGTGTATTTATGCTGGTAAAATTTATTATAAATAGTTTTTATAACGATTTGATAATTTTTCCTAGGACTTGTTCATTATTCTATTTGATAAAATACCAAATTTTGTTCTAATAATTTTTCTAAAATGATTCTCACCCTATGAACACATATGGTTTGTTTGTTGTGGTGTTTTTGCGTTGATAGAGTTTATTAAAAATAGATTTTTAAGATATTATATGTTCATGTCTATGTGATTTTATATGAAATAGGTGTGATAAAGTGCCTATTGTGTTTTTCTGAAAAAATTGGTTTTTTGTTTGATGTTTTTCCATTGGGATATTTTATAAAAGTGGATGGATTTTGGTTTTGGCATTTTGTGTGGTGAAGAAGTATTTTTTATAAGGGGTAAATATACGTTTGGTTTCATTGTGGAATTTCTATATGAAATTTGGTGTATTTTTAGTGCAAAATTTTTTTTTACTATTCAAAGGTGTTTTATAAATATTTTTAATGATTTATTAAATTATGTACATGATGTGAATCATGTTATGAAATGGTTTCTATCTGTGTTTGGTTATAAAAGAGGATTCTGCATGTGTTTTTGGTGTAAAGCCTTCAGGTGCTTCTTATAATTATTTAATAAATTGTTCTAAAAATTTATTAAATTAGGTAATATGTGTGAATCATGTTTAGGAGAGGTTTGGGGTTTTTGAAATAATGATTAGTTTTTAAATGAAAGGGAAGGTTGTTTGGCATATCTAATTCCTTCTGTATATTTACAACCTAGTTTTTTTTGGTAATGTTGGATTTGGAGTAAAGGCCCATTTGGAATCACGTTAATGAAATGAGGTATTTTTAATGAATTTTACAACGGTTGGATTTTTTTTTGAAATTTCACGTTGGAAAGATTTGTATAAGGCCCGATTTCACTTTGTGACCTTAGGATAAAATGTTTTTGTACAAATGTGAACACCTAATTTGCAACTTAAATTATTTTCTTATCTGGTTTGAATGCTTATGCGACATGATGACCTAGTTTTCACCTTCTCTAAAGTGATACACATATATGTATATATTTATAAATAGTTGGAACCTCTATATGAGGTATTTCCATATTAAGTATCATCATATAGGGTGTCTGTGTTTGGGGTATACAAGTGCGGTGATGGTGGGTAAGGTGAGTCATGTGTGTGAGGTCCTCCAACTTACACATATAATACAACCATGGGTTCAAGGGTTCCTTATAGAGGATTGAGTGATGGTTTCTTATCAACCCCATTTAAATGGGTTGATACCCCCTAGATTGAAAATAGGATAGATGGGATGTTCCACTAGATTGACTAGTTGAGGGAGACTAAAAGGTTATATACTTAGGGGATCCACAATACAACGAAAGGTAGTTCATAACTGTGTACATATAGGGTTCTTCTAGGGATGTTTAGGATCACCCATGGTTACTTTTTATATTTTCTTGTCTAATATATTTTTCCTTCAGTTTCATCATGTACTATTTATTTATTTATTTATTTATTTATTTTCACCACATCCCTAACTTGTTTTGTTTTGGTATTTGGTTTAGTTTTTGGTTTCAAAATGATTTTTTATTTTTAAATTAAAATGTATCGTCTGTTGGATTTGAAAATGAAAAATCTATGTTTGTTTAATAAAATATGGAAGAATTATTTTTATAAATATAATTTCAAATTAGTTTTAATGGGTTTTTTGTGAAAGGGAACAATGGTATCTTTGGTGGTTGCCTACCTAGCTATCTCTCTCACACCCTACATGAACCATTCAGTGTCAGTAGACCCGGACTGTTTTTCTAGTTCATTATCTCTTTCATTCCTTATTTCATGTTCTTGTCGATGGAGTTGGTTAGTAGAGGATGGTGGTGATAATGGGGAACCATGGAGATCGTGTTAGTGTGGTATTGTTTTTTAGTTTTGTATTTTGTTTCTATTTGATCAGTGGTATTCTATATCTGGATCAACTATTTATTTATTTATAATTAGTTGTTATCTTTTTTGGCATGTTTTATTCATTTAACTAGATCATAGTTTCAATGGATGAAATCGTTACCTCTTCAATAGTCTTGATTCCTAGAACTTGTTTCCATCTAGTGTGGATTGGGAATGCTCTTCGAGCTATTCCATACACTGGGTCTGTTGTTGGGTCAGATAACATCCAAGGCTGGTTCATGAAAAAATGGTATTAGATCAGATCTTTTTATTTGGGGTGTTCGGCAGTTAGAGATTAGGATTTTCTGGACTCAATAGGGAGATATGTGGAGGGTTTCATGAACCCTTTCCAATTCCCAACCTTTAATTTGTAGGGGTAGTCTGATATTTGAGTCTTCTATTCTTGTTTTGGATTACATGATGAAAATAGAGGAAAACCAATGTTACATCATGATTTCACTTGGATTAGTGACCCATGTTGGATACGATTACGTTGTTTAGGATCTTCCTAGTTGTTGATGGTTACTTGGGTCATTTCTCACTACCATGTTTCCGTGTTAAGAATAACTACTAGTTTCTCATTCTGATATTTTGGTGCATGTTGTGGCTTTATTTGGTAATGGTTTGCGTAAATGTTCTTTGGACAATGAAAGTGTATTTTGAAATAGAAATGATTTCTTTAAGATATCTTTAAATTGGTGAAAAGTGATTTCAATTTGGAAACAACACTTCAAATAGGGCCATTTGGGAAGGGAAATGATTTTAAAATTTGAAATATGGTTTAAAATGGGGTTTTTGGCAATTGGAAAAGTAGCGTTAGAAGAAGGATGTTTTTGAATCCTAAATGAAAATGGTGGTTTTTGAAAAAAGGAAATCTTGGTTATGATGGTATGTGTTTGTCTTATCATTTTATGGTTTCAGAATGAGATATTATTTTACATTATGTTTCTTAATGATGCTGGATTCGATATACGTTTCTCGTGTTGTTTATAAAATACCACCAAGAAAGGTTCCTAATGGGTCACGACCCATCCTCGGGGCCCATGCCGTGACTACCCCAAACCTTCCGTCCATAGGCCAGGGGTTGGTGACTAGCACTAAAGGCATAAATCCCTAAGCAGGGAAGGAATTTCCATTATAAAATTAAACAAACACATCAGATTACACAATAAGAAGTAAACAATAAGTAAAACTGAATTCAATAGAGTGTGATGGAAAGTAAATGGGCCAGTATACAAACCCAACTGAACAAAAAGTACAAGTAAAAAGGGACAAACAACTGAAAGTAAAGAGCAGCTCCTGGATCATCCTCCGAGGATTCCTACCAGAATTGTACATACATATGGCCACCTCAATACTCACGTCCATCAGTCTCCTCTGTGTTCCGACTCGTTGCAAGGTCCACCTCCGGGTATCGTTCAGTCGTGGCGCTCTCGGCCTCCGTCAGCACTGTTCGTCGTCTGCATCCAACACAGCGAGGTGCGTGCATATCCTATGTAGGGGTGAGTATAATGATACTCACTAGGGACCCCAAGACCCGTAAGTTCTCACAATATCCACTAAGGATAAAAAAAGAAGAAATAAAAAATCACTAGGTATCATCCAACCCTACTTAGGTATATGCCCATACATATACCCTAGTTACCAAACTCAGTTCGGCTCCAACTCTCGAGCCCAAGCACAAACCAATTCCACAAAGGAAGTAAAGTCAATCACCATGATGATAATGGTTAAAAGACATGAATCAGATCACACAGGTATTCCACAATAGTAGAGAGATATAGATGATCAGATGTATCCACTGAATCATCTAAGTTGTCGGACCCACACAGGATATAGGACCAGCTATATTTTCTAAGCTGTCGGACCCACATAGGATACATGAACAGCTATAATTCATCTAGCTATCGGAACCACATAGGATACAGGAATAGAAGTCAGAATTTTCGAACCCACACTAGATTCCGGTACAGTAGTCGTCGTCGTTGAACCCACGAAGGATTCCAGTATAGTAGTCATCGCTATCAAACCCACACAGGATTCCGGTACAGAAGTCGTCACAGCCAGAACCAGGGTTCCCGCACACAGAATTCACAATTTTGGGAGGTTACACTCATTAAGTCAAGTATCAATACATCAACAAAGTCCTGAGTTAATGTTTCCCATAGTTTAGTCTCATCATAAGGAACCCAACGTGACAGACGACACGTCAATCGGACGCCCGGTCTGAGAGTTATTGACATTTTCATTTGAGGGGCATGGTTGTATTTACACTTTTCCCAAACCTGACCATTTTCCAATGTTGTCCAAAACTAACTTAGAGTATCACAAAAGGACCGCCTCTTCGTGATGGTCCTAGTGCCGGAGACAGCGCGTCGTTCGTACGTGCGGTCTTGGAGATATTCGAATTTAGGCGATGCCGGGCCCGGCCCGTCAAGCCCAGTGGGCTGGTAGGTCAGCCCGACCCGACTCGGTGGGTTTGACCTGGTTGGGGGTTGGCCCGACCCGGTTTGGCGGTTCCGACTCGGCTGGGGGGTCAGCCTAGCCCGGTGGGGCGCGGGCCACCTGCGGACCCGGCCCGTGGAGCGGGCCGGTCTGGTTCGCCCAATGGCACCGAGCGGCACTGCCTCTCCCTGCCTGGCCAGCAGAAGCCGGCCGGTTCTGTCCAGCGCGAGCGGATCGCATATTGGGATGCTATTCCTCCCACATGCCGCCAAGTGGAACAGTGGTTATTCAGCCCGGTCGGCAGACAACATGCCGGTTCTCCCCACGAGCGGCCCATGGTTGCGGGCCGCAGTTCCCCCACTGTGTGGCACATGCGGGCGCCACGAATCTCCAGCCAACCCGGCCGTAGCCAGTCGGTTCGTCCAGAAAAGCAGCCCACAGTTGCAGGACGCGGTTCCCTCTGCACGGAACCTGCAGGTACTACGGTTCCCAGCAGGTCAGCCAGTCATCCCACGGACCGGGCGGCCCGAGTGGCCGCTGGTCTCTTCACGCGGCCGACGTCCGACCGCCGCTGCCTCTGGTTGTCACCACCTCCGGTCACTGCCAGCTTCGGTCGCCGTCGCCTTCGGTCGTTGTCGCCTCTTCCAGCACCGCCTCCGTCTCCAATACAATCAAGAATCATCAGAGGGTCATCAGGCCGTGTTTGTTCGACCTGTTCCCTCCTCGTTAGGCGATAAAAAATGGCCAAAGATGAGCCAAAGTATTCATCAAGAATGAGGGTATAATTTTATTCATTTAAAAATTATACAAAACCCCCTACCCCAATTTGATGTTCGTTCGTTGATGACATCGTCGATTCGTTGACATCGGGGTGCGTATGAGGAGGAAGCTTCATTGTTGGAAATGTTCTTCACGGGCGGAGTCTTCTCCCTTGACGCGGAGGAAGTGGAAGGAAGAAGGGAGTTCCTCATGGGTATAGCCTCACGTTCTTTCCCCGGTTGAAGAAGTGGAGAAGATGTTATTCGTGTTCTTCATGGGAAGAACACTTTCCTTCTAATTCTCCAAAGCCTCTCAAGGTAATATGTCCAACCAAAACAAAAAGAAATAACACCCCCTTATTAAAAGGATGGCTTAATGAATTCAAAGAGATTAAAATTCATTAAGATACATCATTTAATTAATAAGATGGGTTGGCTCATTAAATGGGAGGGAGGAGATGAAGAGGCTCCAAAATTAAATGAGGAGAGGTGGATTCATTAAATTAAAATGAAGTCCAAGAGTTATAGGGGGGTCAAGGAGTTAAAGGGGAGTTGAAGGGTTTGGTGTTGGTGTGGGCCCCACAACACAATATCCTCCCATGGGAGGTTATGTAGGGGGTGGGCCCCACCTCCAACTTCCCATTGGAGATAATAACCACCAACTAAATAAAATTTTGCCACACATTATTTTATTTAATTTTTAAGAATCCGAAAAAAAACTTCTGCTCTCGACCAAACGCAACTGCGGTAAAGGTCTCTTTAAGAGATTATTGATGCTGCGAGTTCATCAGTGTCCTCATATTTCAGTTCCGAGTACCGGTTCAAAAGATAGAAAAACTCGGACGTATTTTTACTCAGCGTACTCGAAAAAAACGTCAGAAAGTGATTCTAGGCACACCGGGCCTCGAAATTAGGCACCGTTAAAAACTACAGACTCGTAAAATTCCAATGAATTTAAGAAAAAAAATTACTTGAAATTTCCAGGTCTTTACATTACACCCACCTCACGACTTTACTTCCCCGTAAAGATACAACACACACTAGGGAAACAAATGGGGGTACTAAGCATGTATCTAATCCTCCCACTCCCATGTGCTCTCCTAGAGATTCCTGTGATGCTAGTGAATGTGCACAAGAGGAATCGACCATCCACGCAGGACCCACTCCTGTCGGTCCTCAAAATCTACTAGAACCTTCATGAAAGTCACCCTATCATCAATGTCCATCTCCGCATGGTCGATGATGTGGGACGGGTCGTGCACGTATCTCCTCAGCTGAGATACACGGAAGACATCGTGCACCCGATGCATCTAAGGTGGAAGAGCTAGGAGGTAAGCCACCTCGACTATTCTGCTGAGGACCTAAAATGGTCTAATGAATCATGGAGATAACATTCCTCCTCAACCAAATATCCATAGACCTCGTCGAGGTAAGACCTATAAGAAGACGTGGTCGCCATCCTCAAACTCCAGTGGTCTCCGTCTCCTATCAGCATAGGACTTCTGTCTGCTCTATGTAGTCTTCATCTGCTCCTGGGTGATCTACACCTTCTCCATTGTGGCCTGAACCATCTCTGGTCCTATAAGTCCTGACTCCCCTAGGTCAGTCTAGCACATAGGTGATCTACAAGGTTGGCCGTACAGTTCCTCATAAGGTTCCATCCCGTTGGTGGAGTGGTAGCTGTTGTTGTACACAAACTCCACCAAGGGTAAGTGATCCTCCCAACTGCGACCAAAGTCAAGGACACATGGATGGAGCATGTCCTCGAGATTCTGAATGGTCCTCTTAGTTTGACCATCCGTCTGAGGATGGAAGGCGGTGCTCATGCGATTCTACATCCCAAAAACCTCCTATAACCCGTTCAATAGCCTGGAGGTGAAACGACCATCTCGATTGGAGACAATAGTCGATGGAACACCATGAAGCCGTACAATCTATTGAACTTAGAGGCTTCCCAAGATCTCTACTGAGCCCTTCTCTCTGATCAGTAGGAAGTGGGCCGACTTGGTGAGTCAGTCAATGCTCACCCATATAGAGTCATGTACTCTGGATGTATGTGGAAGTCCAGTCATGAAATCCATGGATATCCCATCCCACTTCCACTCTGGAACCTCTAAGGGCTAAACCAAGCATTCTGGAACCTTGTCCTCTGCCTTCACTAGCTGACAAGTGAGGCATCGTGAGACAAACTCTACTATTTCTTTCTTCATACCTGGGCACTAGTGCTATTGTCTGAGGTCCTGGTATATCTTCACCACTCATAGATTTACCGCTAGAGGGGAAGTGTGGAACTCCCTCAACATCTCCTCCTATAGTGCAACTGGTACCATGGTACGTCCTCTAAAGAGGATGGCGTGCTCCCCACCTTCAGAAAACCCATCAGGTGCCTGCCCTGAGGATATATGAGCACGTCACGCCTCATAGTCAACGTCCCCACGCTGCGCCTATCTTACTCGCTGAAGAAGTGGGGGAGTTACTATGAGAGACTACATAAAGGCTACTCTATCTCTATCCACAAAGGATATCTGCAACGTGGCCAGCTGCTATGTCGCCTCTCCCTGCAGCTGAATGCCTGATCTCCTGCTAAGAGCACCTGCTAAAATGTTCCTCTTACCAAGAGTATAGAGTATCTCAAAGTCATAGTCCTAGAGGAAATCAATCCATCACCGCGGTCTCAATTTTAGGTCCTTCTAAGAGAAGATTTACATGAGAAATTGGTGGTCAAAATAGACTGTAAAATGCTCACCCATCAGATAGTGCTGCCACATCTTCAAGGCAAAGACCACTACTACTAACTCCAGGCCTTGGGTAACATAGTTCTGCTCATGCTATCTCAACTGCTGTGAACCATACGCGATCACTGCTCGCTCCTGCATCAGGACACACATGATTCCAATCCCTGATGATTCGTAGTAAACTACGTACCCTACGCCCTCCTCCGGTAGCCTCAAGATGGGCGCACTGGTCAACCTCTACCTCAGCTCCTGAAAGCTCTGCTGGCATCTCTCTAACCACACGAAGGGGTTCCCCTTCTTCGTTAATGATGAAAGTAGTGCTGGAACTCTGGAGATGTTTGGCACAAATCTCTAATAGTACCCAGCCAGTCCTAGGAAACTCCACACCTCCGTCACACTCCTGGGTGGCTCCCAAGAAATCACTACCTCAACCTTTGCTGGATCCACTGCAACACCAGCCTCCGAGATGACGTTTCCCAAGAAGTGAACCTCTTGAATACAGAACTAGAACTTCGAGAGTTTACCATAAATCTTGTGCTCTTGGAGTGTATCCATTACCACACACAAATGGTATGTGTTCTCCTCCTCAGTAGTCGAGTAAATCAGTATGTAGTCGATGAATACTATGAAAAATCGATCGAGGTAAGGATGGAAGATCCTGTTCATGAGACTCATGAACACTGCTGGTGTGTTGGTTACGCCAAAAGGCATAACCAAGAACTCATATTGTCCATACCGACATCTGAAGGCCATCTTCTGCACATCGTCGTATCGAACTCTGAGCTGGTGATAGCCTAACCTGAGTTCTATCTTTGAGAACCATCATGCTCCCTTGAGCTGATCAAAGAGGTCGTCAATCCTAGGGAGTGGATAATATTTCTTCACGATCACCTGATTTAGGTGACGGTAGTCGACAAACAGTCACAATCTCCCATTCTCCTTCTTGGCGAACAAAATTGGAGATGCCCATGGTGAAACACAGGGTCGGATAAATCCCTTCACCTGCAAGTCCTCCAACTGTACCAGCAGCTCACAAAGATCGATGGGAGCCATCCAATATGATAGAGTAGATATCGGTGCTGTTCCGAGGTACAAGTAAATGTATAAGTCTACCTCTCTGTGAGGAGGTAGTCCTCGAACATCGTTAGGGAAAACATCCACGTACTAATCCACCACAATAGGAAAACTCAGACTCTGCACATCAACCGCTCTGAGGATGAGACTAGCCAACTTACGTGTGATCGGCTGCCCTCTTCTTTGCATAAGTCCATCCTGCACTACAAAGGCTCCCTTCTCACAGGTGAAGGTGAAATTGGTCCCATCCATGCAGATACACTGCACTTTGTGCCTAATACAGTTGATCTGAGCATGGACTGTTGATAACTAGTCCATACCCAAGATGACGTCGTAAGGCCTCGACGCTGCTACAAAAAGATCTCAACCGAAGCTATCACCTCCTAGAGTAAGCTCACACTGCTAGCACTAGTGCGTAATCATCGAGTGTGATCCCGAAGGATTCTCTAGTCGTAATGATCGAGCCAACGGCTCTGTCGGAATATCCGAACTCCGAACATGACTAACGACAATAAAAGAATGACTCGAACCTGTGTCTATAAATATTGCAGCAAGGGTGGAGTAGAAATAGATAGTACCTAGAATCATATTAGGTGCGCCGTGGTCGTAGGTCTCATCTTCCTGGAGCTGAGCCCACCTCTGTTCGCTAGCTCCCTGTGGTCGGGGTGGACCTCCTAGTGGTGGTGGTGGCAGAGTCTTGAAACGTCTTCCACCACCAACTACTCGGCCAACTCCTCTACCACGTCCGAATGCTCCCGACGGACCACCAAAATTGAACCTCTGCCTCTACCTGGGAGGTCCCTCTACTTTCTAATGCTCATCTGCATGGCGGTTCAGGCAATCACGAGCCATGTGGCCCTACCCACCGCATGCATAGCACTACATGCTCCTAGTATAGCTGACTCTGTCTCGTGTGCCCCGCAAAACCGAACATGTATCCTGGGATTTCCCACCTGATGGCCAGGTCCACTTGGACCTTTGTGAAATCTATCTACTACCATCTGTAGAAGGCTTCACTATGTGTCACCCTATGGTGGGTCTCGCTACTGGTGACTGCTCAGCGAGAAATCTATCCACTAGAAGGGCTCGCTCTAGTACCCCCTCCTGCGTCGGAATGTTGAGGGGAATCGTTGAAGCTATGATCTCATGCATGAGTCCCTGCTTGAAGGTCCAGTCCCTAATGAATGGGTCCCGAACCATATCTTTGGAGTATCATGATAGGTCGGTGATCCTCGCTGAGTACTGATCTATTGTCATGCTGCCCTACAGCAGTTGTAGTAAATCCTGAATCTGCACCGCACAAAGGGTGGCTGGAACAAACTCCGCCCAGAACAGGCTCTCGAAGTCTGCCCAGAGTAGTGATTCCTTTCATGCACATGGAGCATCAGGCTCCACAATCTACCTACTTCTGCGTGCAGGAGACTCATGACAAGGATCACCATAAGGTCGGCTAGTGTCCCTACAAATCTGAAAACTCTTACGATAGCCTCCATACAATCCTCAGATTCCTGTGGGTCCATCTCTCCCCGGAACCTGAGCAATCTCTGGACCTGGAACTCGTGCAGTGCACTCAGGTGGCGTGCAGTCTCTACTGATAGATCTGGTGGTATCGGTGGCCCTATGGGTAGTGGTACCGCTCGTACCTCCACTGTGATGGGGCCCTACACCGTGGCCTCATCACTCGGTGGGCTACCATCTTGTACGAAACTCGGAACCCTAGCTGGATGCCTTCGTGGGGCCATCCTGAAATGAAACAGGTGCGCCACGACTAAAACAGTATACTTGGTGAGCTTACAAAAAGTAATCACAAAGAAAACTTTTCAAAATAAATTCACACGCAATCAGTGTTTTTGTGCACTGAGTCGGAAATCAGAAGTCAGACACCTAGTGTATGGATAAATCAGTCTCCGCACCAACACCGGTTTCCCTAAACTGATAACCACACCCAAAAAACTTAACACTATTGCCATTAAAAGAATAAGAGTATAAGTTCTATGGTATAACCGACTCCTCTAATACCAATTTGTCACGACCCATCCTCGGGTCTCATGCCGTGACTACCCTAAGCCCACCTACTATTGTCCAGGGGTTGGAGACTAGCACCAAAGGCGTAAATCCCTATGTGAGGAAGTCATTTCTTTTATAAAAGTAAAAAAACACATAAAAGTATGCAATATGAAGTAAACACTAAGTAAATATGAATACATTTGAGTGTGCTGGAAAGTAAATGGGCCAATATACAAACCCAACTGAACAACAAGTACAAGTAAAAAGGGAAAAACAGATGAAAGTAAAGAGAAGCTTCTGGATTGTCCTCAGGGGATTCCTACTTGAAGGGTAGGTATATATGGATACCTCATCACTCACGTCCTTCAGTCTCCTATATGTGATGACTCATTTCAAGGACCACCTATGGGTATCATTCAGTCATGGCGCTCTCGGCCTCTGTCAGCACTGTCCGTTGTCTGCATCCAACACAATGAGTTGCGGGCATAGCCTGTGCATGGGTGAGTATAATGATACTTAGTAGGGACCCTGAGACCCGCAAGGTCTCATAATATCCATTAAGGGTAAACAAAACAAGAAAGATACAATCAAAAGGTATCAACCAACCCTACTTAGGTATATGCCCATACATATACCTAAGTTACCAAACACAGTACAACTCCAACTCTCGATCCCAAGCACAAACCAATTCCACAAACGAAGTAAATTCAATCACCACAACGATAATGGTTGAAAGACATGACTCGGCTAAAAAAGGTATGCCACGATAGTAGAGAGGCATAAATGATCAGATGTAGCCACTGGATCATCTAAGATGTCAGACCCACACATGATACAGGACTAGCTATCTCGTCAAAGCTGTCAGACCCACACATGATACATGACCAGCTATAATTCATCTGAGTTGTCAAAACCACACAGGATACATGACCATCTATTCTATCAGACCCACACAGGATACAGGAATAGAAGTCATAATTGTCGAATCCCGACATGATTACGGTACAGTAGTCATCGTCGTCGAACCCACGAAGGATTCCAGTACAGTAGTCATCGCTGTTGAACCCACATAGGATTCCTGTACAGAAGTCGTCATAGCTAGTTCTAGGGTTCCCGCACACAGCACGCTCAATTCCGAGAGGGTCCACTCCTCGAGTCAAGTATCAATATATCAACGAAGTCCTGAGTTGATGTATCCTATAGTTTCGTCTCATCATAAGGAACCCAATGAAACCGACAGCGCGTCAATCGGATGCCCGATCTAAGAGTTATTGGCATTTACATTCTAGGGGCCTGGTTGGATTTACGCTCGCTCCAAACCCGGACATTATCCAAAGTTTTCCAAAACTCACTTAGAGAATCTCAAAAGGACCGCCTCGTCACGAGGGTCCCATTGCCATAGATGATACATTGTTCAGACGCGCGGTCTTGGAGATATTCAAATTTAGGTGATTCCGGGCCTGGCCTGTCAACCCTAGTGGGCTAGCGGGTCAGCCCAACCCAACTCGACAGGTCCGACCCGGCTTGGGGTCAGCCCGACCTGGTTTGGCAGGTCTGACCCGGCTGGGGGGTTGGCCCGGCCGGCCGAATCCGACCGGTTCTGTCTGGTGCGAGCGGCCCGCACAGCGGGCCGTTGTTCCCCCCACGCGGCGCCAAGCGGGGCCGTAGTTCTTCAGCCCGGCCGGCAGGCAGCCGGTAGGTTCGCCCGGTGAGCGGCCCGCGGTTGTGGGATGTGGTTCCCCTGCCGCGTGGCACCTATGGGTGCTGCGAATCTCCAGCCCGGCCGACCATAGTCGGCCGGTTCATCTAGTAAAGGCTCCCATCGTTACGGGCTGCGGTTTCCTCCGCGCGGCACAAGCCGGTGCCACGGTTCCCAGTGGGCTGGACAGATTGGCCGACCGGTCATCCCGCAGACCGGGTGGCCCGATCGGCCACTGGTCTCTTCACGCGGCCAGTATACAACTGGTGCACGACCGCCGTTTCCTTCGATTTCCACTACCTCCAGTCGCCGCTGACTTCAGTCATCGTCGCCTTCGGTCCCCGTCGGCTCTTCCAACACCACCTCCATCACCAATACAATCAAGAATCAACGGAGGGTCGTCAGGATGTGTTTGTTTGGCCCGCTCCCTCCGTGTTAGGCGATAACAAATAGACAAAGACAAACCAAAGTATTCATCAATAATAATGGTTTAATTTTATTCATTTAAAAATTATACAAAACCCCCTACCTCAATTCGAAGTTCATTCGTTGACGACGACGTCGATTCGTAGACGTTGGGGTGCATCAGAGGAGGAAGCTTTGTTGTTGGAGACATTTTTTTGGGCAGAATCTTCTCCCTTGATGCAAAGTAAGAGGAAGGAAGACGGGTATTCCTCATGTGCGTCGCCTCACGTTCTTTCCCCGGTTGAAGAAGTGGAGAAGATGTTCTTCGTGTTATTCGTGGGAAGAACACTTTCCTCCTAATTCTCCAATTCCTCCCATGGTAATATGTCCAACCAAAACAAAAATAAATAACACCCCCTTATTAAAAAGATGGATTAATGAATTCAAAGAGATTCAAATTCATTAATCTACATCATTTAATTAATAAGATGGGTTGGCTCATTAAATGGGAGGGAGGAGATGAAGAGGCTCCAAAATTAAATGAGGAGAGGTGGCTTCATTAAATTAAAAGGAAGTCCAAGAGTTAAAGGGGGTTCAAGGAGTCAAAGGGGAGTTGAAGGGTTTAGTGTTCGTGTGGCCCCCACTACACAATATCCTCCCATGGGAGGTTATGTGGGGGGTGGGCCCCACCTCCAACTTCCCTTTGGAGATAATAACCACCAACTAAATAAAATTATGCCACACATTATTTTATTTAATTTTTAAGAATCCCCAAAAAAACATCCACTCTTGACCAAACACAACTGCAGTAAAGGTCTCTTTAGAAGATTATCATTGCTGCGAGTTCATCGGTGTCCTCATATTTCAATTCCCAGCACCAGTACAAAATATAGACAAACCCGCACTTACGTTTACTAAACATACCCGAACAAAACTCCAGAAATTGATTCCGGGCACACCGTGCCTCAGAATCAGGCGCCGTCAGAAACTACGGACTCGTAAAATTCCAAAGAATTTAAGAAAAAAATTTCTTTAAAATTTCTGGGTCTTTACATAATGTATCTAATGAGTCATTACCCATTTACGATTCTTCTCCAAGGTTGCCTATAATACATGGTGATCGAGGTCTGTTTGTGGCATTGGAATGGATTGAAGAGGTCGAGCATTTCTTTGGCGTATTGGGAACTCCTGAAGCTGACAGAGTGTGTTCCGTTTTGGGAATTGTTGAAGGTCCAGATCGGGATGAATGGGAGTTGTTTTACCCCCCATCAATGAAATTTGGAATGACGTGGGATTTATTTGAATCCATCTTCATCCAATTATTTATAAATGAAGTGGTTAAGATGAAGAAAATGGAACATATCGTGCATATTCAATAAGTACAATAGGATGTAAAGGCCAAAGTTAACCATTTCAAGGAGCATGATTCCTTTTATCTAGAGGTGGGGTTGTATAATTTGATGAAGACATATCTTTTACATTGGGGTCGTTGTTTAGAGATCAGGTTTAGAGTTCAATATTCCAAGGAACTTTGTTTTGAGAATCATGTGGATGAACTGTTCCACACTCAGTTGGTTGCTAGAGCACAGATTGTTGGTAATATGTTTCCTCTCATAATTAATGAAGGTTCCCTGTATGGAGAGGAGATGATTCTAGAGGAACCTTTACCTAAGGAGATATACTCATTGGTTCTGACATCTAGTTTTTTAGATTGCTTTCTAGTGTGCCATTAGTGTGGCTGGTCCAGGCATTCAATGCCATCTTGTCACATCCCTCCAAAGTCTGCTGTCATTGTGGACATTTGGGTCATGTTGATAAGTTTTTTAGGAAAAATTACTTGAAGAATGGACTATGAGTAAGGGATTCTCATATCATAATGTGAATAAGAAGATGTTTTATCCATTAGAGCCTCATCCACAATTTACTGAGTGAATATCGTACATAGTTAGGGTTGCCTGGGGAATGTGATATCTTGACACAATTCTTTATCTTTTTTTAGATAATAGAAAATTAAGGTTTCCTTATTCTTGTTTTTGTGCTATTGTAAGTTAATATCTTGATGATATAGTGTGGGGAACTATATCTATCACAACAGAAGGGGTTAAATCTAATATAAATATGATTTTATAAATCATTTGTTTTTATTAATGTTATTATTTCCATTATATGGGATGGTTTTTGATTAATGGTGATCGTTTGGAGATGTTTGGGTTTTGTGACATATAAGGAGGGTGTTTTTAGTGTTTTGTTTAGTCAAATTTTCTTTTCATGCATTTTACCTTAATATTGGGTGTTATTTTGGTGTTTTTAAATATTCTAGTTCGAGTGGTGGTGTTTTTTTATTGTTCTATGGATGTTGGTTTGGATCGGTTGAGATTTCCCACATTGGCCCCCTCCCCGGGTGATGTGTTTGGGTTTTATGTTCTCATGCAGGTTGAGTTCCAATGGTGGGGAGAACCCCCATGTGTCCTACACTAATGATTATGTTGGGGTTTATTCTTGATCATTCAGGTGTAACTTGTGTCATGAATAGGAACCCTGAGGTTCTTGATTTCTCTCTCAGTTTTGTTAAAGCATGGACTAGAGTTTTGGTTATCTTTCAGGTTGGTGAGTTTGTAGGTTCATAATGCGTCTTTGGTGGGGAGAATTGTCACACACCAACCTTGTTAATTAATTATTTTAGTTATTTTATTTTTTTAGTCATTATTTTGAGTTTCAATAGCTATAATGTAAAATTTTAAAAAAATTAAGAAGCCCTTTTATGGTTGCATAGTTAGCTCACACAGTTTAGTATAACAGTGTAGTGCCCATGTGGGTGACCAAGTGGGTCTATGTTGTAGCACATGATATGTTCATGGTTAATTAAACCATGCGACAAGTGTGTGGCTCTAATTTATATGTGGGCAGTGTGGAGTTGTGTAGTTTCAGCATGGCTTGCTCAATTGTGCATCGGGATGTAGGTAACTATGCGCGGGCCATGGAGTTTCCCAATTTTAAAAATTAAAATATTAAATAAAATGAAAATAAAAAAATTTGGAAAAATAAAATGAAGTAAAATTAGAGAAAAAATAATATAAAATTGAAATGTCTTAATAATAATTATAATAATTTTTATTAATATTTATATTTATATTATTATTATGTTATTACTATTCTTATTTTGATTACGAATATTGATGTTATTATTATCATTTTAAATTATCATTATTATTATTATGATTATTATTGGTTTTATATTTTCTTTACCCTACCTGTGCATCACCCCTCCCCCTTCCCTCTCCCTATACTGTGCGACCCCCTACTCTCGTGCACTCCTCTCCTCCAGCCACCCCCTCACCAGCACTACCCTCTTCCAGCGTTCCTCCCTAGCGTGATGTCTCCCTACTCTAATACTGATACTGATAAAATCAAACTAAATATCATTTGGATTATCATATTGAAATTATTATGGAAGTCCATGCGAATGAATAATTTTATAATTAGAATAAATAATAAACATTTCTAATGAAATGAAAACATTTAACACTATAGTTTTGTTCGTAAGCAAGATACATGACCTTTAGTTATACTAGATTGTTATAAGATATTATGGGGAAGGTTTCCGAAGTCATTTCCAATAAATGGAAACATGACTGTTAGGAGATCACAATATGACTCTTGGGATATCTACTATAAATACTACTTCAATTGAATATTTGAATATGGTAAATTACATTAATTCTTAAATTTTTAGAGGAAGTCATAGTGTGAACAACTCATTGTTAATTTTTTTAATTCTTTAGGGAGTATTAATCTCATGAAAAAAATTTAAAGTTGTATCCTTATGAACTTTTTTAATTTTTAATCACATATTTTTTATCATAAAGATAGAGGGATTATAGGGATATGATAATGGAGAATCTGATCTTCAGATGGAGGGAATATAGGGATAGTAATACTTATCCGATCATCATATCGAGGGATTTTGGGGATAGGAATACAGTGATAATTTGATCATCATATTGAGGGATTTTATATGTAAGAAGATACATACATTGCTATAAGTATAAAATAGTGGACACCTTTTGTTAGGGTTATTGACTACAATTCTGTTAATGTTAATCAGAATATTTTTAATATCTTTAAAATAATACATAATATTACTTGATATTACATGGTTTTATAACTTTCAATACCACTGTATGTGATTGAATGTTGATCATCGTATTCCACTTTCTACTTTTCTTTATTTATTGGTGTTACTATAAATATGATACAAGTAACATTCTATTTTTATCAATATAAAACTGATTATAATAAACATTCTTTGATAAATTAGATCCATATTCCTTATGATTTTCACTCTGATATAATATGACATACTGTGATTTGGGTTTTGTGACATTATTAATCAGACTGTGGGATGGGTTTGATAATATTACTTAATGTGTATTATGTATTATTTAGTTTAATTATTCTAAAATCTATTTTTAAAATAAAATTCACCCCCTTGTTGTATGAATTACTATGGAGAGAAAATTATTCAATCCAATAATTGGTATCAGAGAAGGATTCCACTACTCAAATATTTGATGATTTTGTTACTTTAATTAATTTTTCAATTTTGTTAATGCTTTGGTATAAAATTTATGTTTATAAACATTTTTTACACTAATATGTATTTTTGGGAAAGAATATTTATGTGTTTTAGGATGGGTGGTCTTAATGTTGTTTCAATAGATAACCTGAATCTGAACGGACCTTCTATCTTTGAGGGTGATGACTATGAGTTCTAGAGAGATAATATAAAATAATTGTTTATCAACAATCTGGTTGATAATTTTTTTATCATTACTAGAAACTATAATATTTCTGATAATGAATTTCTTGCACTTCCAAATACTAGAATTAAGGGATATCAGTTAAACTATATATTAGGGAATTCTTTCTTATGTTCTATTACCAGAAGTATTTATACTAAGATATCCTCATGTGAAGTTGTAAAAAAATTCTTTGAAAAGTTAGAGGTCACACATTTTGGGACTTCAAAAGTTATTGAGATTAGTAGATCCACAGTCAGAGAATATTATGTGTCTTTTTATTTCTTTAATGGTGAATCAGTTTCAATGACGCACCAAGTATTTATTACAACCATAAATAGTTTACAAAATATTGGTGAAAAGGGTCTTGATGATGAAATCCTTTTGGAAAAGATTATTCATATTAAGCCTAATAAGCGAGAATTAATGAGAACCACTATTTATGAGACAAGAAAAAAAATAATCTTACCTATAATGATCTTATTGAAGCCTTTATATAGTATGGGCCAAGATTAAAAAGATATTTTGATAAAAATAAAAATAAAATGGAGGTGTGGATTTTTCTACCATTATTATTACTTTAAAATATGAAACTATTTAGAATGTTTTTAAATTCTAAAGAAAAAAGAATGGTGTTGATCAATAAAATTCTAGTACATATGAACATTTTATAAATGAATTGGATAATATCTCAAAAAAGATTAATAATAATGTTAGGAAGAAATATTTTCAATTCTTTATAAAAAAGTCTTAAAGATAAAGGGGACTAGAAAGATGATGTCACATGTTCTCAATGTAATAATTATTGACACACTTGACCAAATTGTCCTAATCTGAAATGGAAATACTAAAAATAAATAAATCCAAAGAGTAATGCCCTGAAATATTAAACATCAAAATGAAATAGTCTTTAAAGCTACTGACACATGCTATTCTAGTGGAGTATATTCTTGTGATTTATTTTTTCGGATAATGAATGCTCCAGATAGGGGAAAATATTTCTTTTATCCAATATACCAAAAATTAATCAATCTTCCATGTATAAGGTACACGAAAATGATAACCATATGAATATTTCTTTAAAATATAAATATCACAATGAGAAATAATCTACATCATCAGATGATGAATCTTCTTCCACCAATAAAGATGATTCTTTACCTTCTTATGATGACATTTCTCATTTTAAAAAATTTCAAAAATTGTGAAATGTAAAATTTTCAAAAAATTTATAATATTAAGGAAAAAATCAATGTTTGATTCATGGATAAATATTTTAAAAATTGAAATAATTGATCCTTATAATGATCTTGATCAATCAAATTCAAAAAAGAATATATTTTAAAAGATCTTGAAAAATATATTTCTGAGAAAATTGCTTAAAAACTAGTTTTTATATACTTATTTACAAAATAATAACTGATGAGGATATGGAAATAGTTATAAAACTAAATTATGACATTTATTCTTTGAATAAAAATTTATTGAAATTTTCTCCTGGTTAATAAAAGTTAGATAAAATGTAAAAACTAATTCACCCTAATGGTTGTAGTTTCGGAAGGGGTTTTTATTATAAGAATCATCTTTTTGAAAAGAATTTCTTTATTCCTAAACTTCCCCCTTTTCCACCATGTTTCATAGTAGTTGACATTAGGAAGATAATTTATCTTTAAACAATTTTTAATTCCTAGATTTTCAAGTGGTATATTTTTTAGAAGAAATGAAATCTCCCAAAAATAAAACTGGATAGATGTGGTTACCAAAGATTTTTTTTTCAAACAATATCAGACCCAGGATTGTTTGGGTGAGAAAGTAAAATGTTTTTGATTTCATGAAAAAATGAATGTATAGACCAAAATAATATATCATACATCAATAGTGGTGTTTTAGGTTTATGAATAGTAATAAAAACTTATTCGAGAAGATAATAAAGATGAAAGGTGAGAAAGTCACTTTCATAGATTATGCTAAAGTAGGTATTATTCGAATAGGTAACATTGTTCTTCTTGGAAAATTTCTTATATAAAATTTTTTATTTGTTAAATTTAATAGGAATAACATTAAAAGAATAATTAAATTAGGTGATGATGTTACCATGTGAACTTTTTCACTGATAAATTGGTAGAACATTGTTTTGAGTATGAGTTTATTAATTATTCAAATCAGAATGAGAATTTTACTCACTTAACTTATAATAACATTAGAGAAAATACATTCCCTTCATGAGTGAATTTTTAGACCATTATTGGTTATGGAATAGAAGTTGAGGATACTGTAACCTTAGGAAATTATCAAAATTGAGTAAGAAAGAACTTATTAAGGATCTACCAAAACATAGGTTTGATACTTAAAAAGTCTATGAACCTCATAAAAATGGTAGGAAAAATCTGTCATGTTTTAATAAATTAGTTAAGACTCAAATAATGATGCTTTATAGTTAGTGCACATGGAATTATTTAGTCCTTTACAAATTGGATGTATTTTTGGAAAATACTATGTATATGTCTCATTTGACGGTTATACTAGATATACTTGGGTTTATTTTCTCACAATGAAATCCAAGGTTTTTTTTAAAACATTTATAGCCAAAGATAAAAATTATAAAAACGTATCCTTGAAACAATTCATAGTGACCATGGTAGAGAATTTGTACTGTTTGATTTTGAACCATTTTGTAGTAATGAAGGTATTGAACATATCTTTTCAACGCCTATTAACCCACAAGAAAAATGGTGTAGTTGAAACAAGAAAAATAATTATTAAAGAAATAACTAGAACCATGCTGAGTATGAACAATATTGATAAACATTTTTTAGATGAACTGATTATTACTTCTTGATATGATACAAATATTGTTTTAATTAGAAATTTTTTTAATAATAAATCTATATGAGTTGTGGAATGGAAGAAAACCAAAAGTTTCTTAATTAAATATTTTTGGTTGCGAAGTATTCTTCCATAATTAAAATTTCAATTTATAAACATTTACACCCAAATCTGATGAAGGAAAATTTTCAGTTTATTCTTCTTCTTATAAAGAATATCAATTTATTAATAACGATTTTTATACTATTGAGGAAACAATGGTTTTTATGTTTGATGAAACTGATCATTTTTTTTCAAATACCCCCAAAATATATCTTCCTTAGTTGTTATTTCTAAAACTGATTTTCAATCATTGTTGTAAAATTCTTCACATAAGGATATAACTAATGAATTAGTTTATGAATTTATTCCTCAAGAATATTTTCTACCTATTTTTGAACAAAAAGTTTTTCTATAGAAATTAAGTTAGTTGTTTCTTTGAAACCATCCTAGTTAAAGTATCATTGATAATATGGATCATCTAGTTTGGAATTGCAGTTACTTAGGAAATAAAATTGAACATCTAACTTTCTTATCCCAATTTGAACCCAAGAATCCTGATGAGGATTTATGTGATTTGGATTTGATTAGGGAAATTAAATATGAGTTCAATTAATTTGAGAAGAACAATGTCTAAAATATAGATTAATTTTATTAAGAACCTTCAATAATTGAAGTAAAAAGGGGTTTTCAAAACAAATGTGATGAAAATGGAATAATTGTTAGAAATAAAGATAATATGGTTTCTAATTGTTATAATAAACAAGATGGAATTGATTATTAAGAAAACTATACTCCTGTAGAAATACATGAAGCTAACCTAATACTTTTATCCATTGTATCATTCATTAATTTTAATATTTTTCTAATGGATGTGAGGTGTTTTTTTCCTAACAGATAAGTTTAGAAGAAATTTTATGTAAAAAAAACCCTAGTTTTGAAAATAAAAAACAACCTGAATTCATTTATATACATACCAAATCATTATATGGACTTAAACCTTCCCCTAGTGATTGGTATTATAGGTTAACATGGGGTTTATTATAAAAAACTGTATTATGGGAACTAAATATCCAACACTTTTTATAAAATAATTTAATAAAAATATTTTTTACTGTACTAATCTATGTTTTTGACATTATATTTAGATCAACTAATTTTTTTAATAGATACATTTCAGGATCTTATGAAATATGAGTTTTAATTGAGTTTGATGGTGTAACTACCCTAATCTGGAGCCCCTCCACTGGTGCCCCGTACCCGGTTGGCCACATAACCTCAAGCGCATTTCCCCAAATGCCCGAGGCTGCCAACTAGCAGTGAGGGCCTTGGTAAGTTTTTGGGGAAACTATGTCGTCATTTGGTAAGTTATACAAGGAAAGAAAACAACAGTCAATAGCAGAAGCAGTAAACAACAAAAAAACACTTAAACTAAATAGCGGAAGTAATAAACATATAATAATGATGATAATGATGCTGCAGGTACAAGTATCTAAGGAAACCAGCAAACACAAAAACGTGCTAAAATACAACTGAAACTAAAGTACGAAAGTAAACAGCAACTCCAGCTGCATCAGAAGCCTAATATCGGTCCTATGCTCTCCAGCTCTAACCAGAAATAACGTACCCGAAGTAGAAGGGCCACAATCCCTATCTACACCTGCAACCATATAACCTGTTTGGGATGAAAAGCAGGACCCAAATAGGGTGTGAGACTACACCCAGTAGGCAATCACCACGAGATCTGTGCCCTACTGTCAGTGAGTAATATAGAAAAAGTAAAAGAAATAAATGCAGCAGAGAGACAGAAATACACTAAAGTAAAAAACTATACAAATCTCCAATCACATTTATTTATTAGTTAAGTAAAATCATTTAGCTATCAACCATAGAACCTAGAAATAGCTCTATACTCCCAAGGCAAGCAAGTAATCACAACAGGTATCTCAACAGTCTACCTAAACAGCAAGAAGTACAAACCCAAGCTCGTTCTTTGGCTAGGTGGACTTGTCATAACCAACTAGAAAATAAATCAATGACTCTCCGGGTGGCTCCTACCAGCAAATCCCTCTAGTCAAGTAAACGTACAAAGTCACAAAAACTCTGGGAAGCTCTCACCGTCAATTCCCATGTGGTCTTGTAATGAAAGATATAGACTCTTTGAGGAAGAACTTACGTCTAATTCCCCCTATAGTCTCGCCACGTAACTAAGGAAACTCTGAGGAAGCACAAAGTCTCATTCCCATAGGTCATGCGATCAATAATAATTATAATAGACTCTATAGGGAAGCCCTAAACGTCAATTCCCCCTTTAGTCTACCACACCAGGTTTACTCAGTCCTGAGTAGTTTAGTCGTGCATAATCGACTGTTAGTAGCCTAAGTAAGTTCAGCAACTACTTGTCTAATAGCTACAAATTCATCCACAAGCATATAAATAGCAGGAAAAACATGCAATCAAGTCAACAAGCATACTAGCAGTATGCAAAAAGGGTTGTCTCGTAGGCAAACCATGCCAAATGGGAACACCATCAAAAACAAGGGGAAACACCCATGGGGTGATCCTCAAACATGCTAACAAGCAATTATTAATCATCTAATAACCTCAAGTATACAAGAAATCTAAGGTAGATAATAAAACAGGATCAAAACCGTAACCCGGGATACCCGATACATGGGTATCCGACCCTTTTGCACCAAAAACTCAAAGAAATTCAACGTAGGGCAACAAACCACCTACCTAAATCCTTGGTGATTGATATACGTAAACTTAGATGACAAATTCCCCTTATAATGATGAAGATCTGAGAAAACGCACAAAATTTTCATCCCACGATAACTTGGAAACGAGGAGGAATCAAGAAACGAGGCTACAACAAAAGGAAGAACTCACCGCTTTGATTCCAACGCAATTGACCATGCTCGAATCAGAGAACGGATGGTGAGGTGGGAGATCGTCGAAGACTCGACCGTATAGGTCCCTCTCGGATGAACAAGACCTAAAAGAAGATGAATATCACGCTGAGGCACGACCCTGGTCCATTTAATGAAAAAAAAGAAAGTACACGGCGTGTACTTCTTGAGTACACGACATGTACTTCTGTTTTCAGTACTCCGAATTAACTATTCTCCACCTCACCCTTACACATCGTGTGTGTGGCCCAGACACGGCCAGCACACAGCTTTGAGCCGGAGAAGAGTACATGACATGTACTCAGAAAGTACACGACTTGTACTTTGAAAATTTCCAGAAACTTTATTTTTCTCAAAAACTCCAGAAAAAAGAAAAACATATCTAAAAAGAAGATCCAGGTTTTTACAGATAGATGATTTGACATATGATTTATATTTTTAAATATAAAAAAATAAGAAGGAAATTTTATATCTCAATATAAATATATAAAAATATTTTTCTGAAATTTGGATACTACAATACAAAAACTATTAGTACTCATATTTTTACCTATTATTCCCTTGATCTTAGTGAGGCTGGGCAAACAGTGGGCCAAATAATTTTTAGTGGTATGATAGGAAGTTTACTTTACATAATATCTAGTCATCCCTATTTAATGTTTTCTATTTTTGAATGTACAATATATTATTTAAATCCAAAATAAACCCATTTTGAAATCTACAAATTTAATTTTTTGTTATCTCAAGGGAATTATGGATTTTGGACTTTTCTATTCTTTTGTAAATGTTTTTTAATTCTACTCTCCATTAGATGAAGTCATTGGTGGATGTAGAATGGATATTAAAAGAACATCATGAAAAATACATTTATTAGGATGTTATTTAGTCTCTTACTTTTGTATGAAACAACACTATATAGAAATTTCCATCGATGAACCCAAATATGTGCTAGTTGAGTGTTTTTGAGCTCAAGGGTTGTTGATGTAGCATAGACTCACTGACAATGGATTGAGTTTTAATAAAAAAATACATTTTGATAATACATGTTCCATTTATTTAAGTAAAACCCATCACATCATTGATGTACTAAGAACACAAATATAAGACACCATTTCTTTTGCGCCACACACATAAAGGAGAGATCATTTTATAATTCATTGCAATGCATCAAAATATTTCTAACATTTTTACAAAACCCCTAACTTCTGAATAATTTTAATAAACTAAAGAGTATCTTGGAATTATCATCATAATGTAATAATTCATATCTACATTTTGTTTACCCATCTACTTACATTAGTTTACTACTTTTCATAGGGGGAGTGCATATGTTTGATGTTTTTCAAAATGTGTTAGATTACAAAAATGAATTTTTTCTCAAAAATCTCATACTAATGAGTTTTTAGGGATTATATTTTTTTAATAAAATTATTGGATTCAAAATCCACAAAATGATCACTAGAATATTAAAATATTATAAAATTTCCGTACATAAAATATTTTCTTAAATGATATTAGGATAAATGTTTTATTCATAATGAGTTTTATATTCTAAAAATATCATATTTAGTTTTATTATAAAAGTTATAATGATTTTATTTATTAAATAAAATATCATAATTATATTTTGTACTAAAACAATCATATTCTATGTTTTTAAAACTATAATATCCTCTTAATTTACAAAATCCAAGAAGAATTTGTAATTCAAACAGATGGTCTTTCCACACTATAAGGTAATATTCTATAACTTTATGTTTTATCAATATTTTATTACAAATAGTTATTAAATTATTTTTATCATATTTTTCTATAATAATTTTGTTTTTTAATGATTTTAAATATTATTCTAATTAAATTCATTCTCAATATGATAAAAATGATTAAAACATCACGAGTTCAAAATTCTTTTAAAACATTATTTAAATTAATTTAAATGATTATATGAAATATGTTTTAATCTAGACAATGGATTTTCAAATTGAAGATGAACCATAACACCTGATTCCAATAAATAGAGGGACACTTTTGTCTCACATCATTTTTTAGTGCTTTCTATCCCATGTTGTTGCACCATTCTTAGTCGTCAGTACGAAAACTCTCATTTTCAATTGATCTTGAGATTCAACACCAGTCTGATGGAAAAAGGTTTATTTTTCTATGTTTTATGTTTTTTGGAAGAGATTTAATGAATATAAATGATTTGAAATTTATTATTCTACATTGAAGAATATAATTTTTTTCAAGGATGAGAGTTTGTTTATGTGGAAAATATAGATAAGTACTTTGTAAAATTTTATCCTAATATAGTTAAGGAGTTATATGTTTTAGTTATGTTTTTTATATAGGATGAGAATGAAATATATTATTTCTTAATGTATGACCCGATCTATAATATTTTAAATAATAAATATTTCTATTTGATTATAATACCTTATGAGGGAGAAGTGTATTTTCAATCCCTCAAACTTCCCAAAACCCTAGGTACCATTGAAAAAGATAAGCCATAATATCATATGTTTACAGAGTATACCATGACACAGATGGTTTTCCATCACTCTCCAGAAAACTACGTTGTTTCATTATGGATGCACGGATTCATCATTTTGAGAAAAGTATAGCATGAAACCATAATGGTAACTAATATTTTTCATTGGATTTTTTAGGGAATATGAAAAATATATATCCTATAAAATACTAATTTATCATAGGGGATGAATTCCAAACATGGTAAATCAAGTCCAATATTTTTAGGATTCTATCCTTATTAAATTTTTTTAATTTATATTGTTCTTCATGGATTCAAACAAGTCATTTCTAACGAAGGAAAATATCTCATTCATTAGTGACGATAAAATTAATATGATGATATTTGTTTTTGAATCAAATACAATTTTTTTTGAAATTTTTGGTGGTATTTTTTTAGTGGCATAATCCTCAAGAAAAGTTAAAAATTATTATTAGAAAAAATGATGAATGAAGATACCTCCTAACCAAAGAAAATAAGTATTGAAAATAAAATAACTAATGAAGTTTACAATGGTTGGATGGAAATGAAAGATGAGAAAAAACCTAGGGATCTATAAATTAGACACAACCCCAAAAAATATTTTTCATTGATAATTTTATCTACTAAAACCTTTCATGAAATGAAATAAAAAGAATATATGGTTAGAATCAAAAAATTCTAAGAATTTATTGAAGTGTGTAGAAAGATCTTCTTGGAATGTTGTTCTTATAACTTCCCACACCGACCTGGTTAATCTGGATTCTTGGTATGTTTTTGAATAAGCTAATGTTATTAATGATGAGGTTACTTAATTCACAGGAAAAGGAAATGAAAATGTTTTTTATGAGTAATCTATTCTATTAGTCCAAGAAAAACAATTCAAACTAGAGCTAGTAAGTAATGGATATCACTAGACTACAAGACAAGTTCAAGAAGAACATGATAAGGAAATAAATGAACAAGTTTATAGGAAAGATGGAGAAGGAAAAATGGGGAATAATAAGAATTAGAATATGATGAAATTGAATAAGAGGATGATAAAGAAGTGGAAGAATAAGGTAATGAAGAGGATAAATAAGATGAGAATGAATAAGAAGATGACAATAAAAAGTCTCAATATGTCAAAAAGGCATCAAATTCAACCTCATCATCAATAGCATCATCATCATCATCATTAAATACTTATTCCAAAACAATTAATGGAATTTTAGGTGGATGTTCAGAAGTAGAAGCATCCTCATCAGAAGAAGAACTATAATCATCATCTGTAAAAGATGAGGATGATAATAATTAAATAAAGGTTAATGATAAGGCCAACACTGATGATGTCGGTATCCTGAAATTATCTAATGATAATGAATATGATATAAATGTATCTAAAAAAATTGATAATTTAGTTTCCAAAATAGATAAAAACCAATGTAAGTAAGGTAATTCCTATAAAAGTAGAATAAATCATCCTCACATTCACTAAGTTCAATCAGATTGAATAGGAACTATAGATCATGATGTTTTTAATTATATTGTTAATTCATTGAAAAGTTTGTAAGGAACAATTCATTATTTTTCGAATCATGAATCATAGTGCCAGTGTATTCAAGAATGTCATAATACAAATTTAGAATCAATTAATATTTTCAAATAGAAAGTCATTCGGACTGAATCTTAGTTAGATGTATTTCAAAATATTTCTTAGAATAATAAAAATTCATGAAATCAGATGGTTAAATAGTCTATTCATGTGGATGATGATAGAAAAATTAATGATTAGAAATTAGATGAATTTATGAAGCTTTTGGTATAGTCAATAAGTTTTTGAATGAATTATCATAACACACATATAAAAGATTAATGTTTATTGGAAGAATTATGAGATTGAAAAAAATGAAATAACCGAGGAAGTCAGTGTTTTAAGAAAGGATATCCAAGAAATGCAGTTAGTGGTGAAAAAACTCTGATTAGTTGTAGCTGATCATTTCATTTTAATAGAGGATAATAAAATGTTATAGTAGTAAGTAATAAAGCTAAATTCTCAATATGAAAGTATAGAGAAGATGGAGAAAGGAAAAAATGAGGTAAAAAAGACGAAGGCCTTAATGGATAAAGAATGATCATTTTTTAACATTAATTGTACTTTTTTTTAAAAACATTTGAAAGTTGTTTATGAATTAATTACCTTTTCATCCAATTATATTTTTTCTAAATTTTTTCTAATTACGATTGGTTGAATGTTCTTTTATATTTTTTTTGATGATTAGATACTAAATTATATTTCATCATATGTTTTTTTCCTAATATTTCAGCAAAAATTTATCTTTTCACCATTTGTTTTGAAAATCATAAATGGGGTGAAATTCTGATATGGGGGAGAAATTCTTAAATGAGGATAAGTTTTATTAAAGGGGGATTGATAATAAAAAGTTGGAGATATTTCTTTAAATGAAAGAATAGGATACAAAGGGGTAGTTTTTCATATTTAACATGATACTCCCCATCATATTTCGAAGAGTTATAAAATCAGGGTGGGCTAAGGATTAAGAAATAAATATGAATATGAAGTTAATAAAATAAATTAGATGTAATTTTCAGGAGAAATTTTTTCATTTATGTTTTGGGGTTTGTGATTTCTAAAAATGGAGTGATTTTTGAGTAATAATTTATATGTATTACATTTACATTCCATTAGTTTTTAAAATCACAAATACCTTCTTAAAATAAGTTTACTCACTTATTATGTACCGAGTGTTTTAGAATGTTTTTTTAGAGAAAATTATATTTAACCATACATAGAATAAGTTGTAAGGTATTAAATAAATAAAAAATTATTCTGCATTATGATTATCATGATGAGTATGAGTATGATATTTAGACTCACCTTTATCAAACAAGATGATATACTATAGTCATGTCTATCATAATAACAAAATTCGTAATAATTGGACTTGTACTGATACCGGTACAATCAGATTCAAAGTCATATGGATTATCATATTGACATTGTTAAAGAATTACATCAGAATGAGTAACATTATAATCACAATACGAAAGACTTGTTTCTAATGTTCAGGAATCATTTAACACTATTAAGGTGTTAATAAATACAAAATCATAATTTCAGTTACAAAAGATCATTAGGAGCATCCACGTTCTAGGTGTCAGAAGTTATTGCAAAAAAATAAAAATATGACTGTTGAGAAATCAAAATATGTTATTTGAGAAATTTATTAAAAATAAGAAGCTATTTGAAGTTTTTAGAGCTGGTCAATTACATTCATTCTAAAATTTTTTAGATGAATAATTAGTTTAAACAGATCGTTCATAATCATTGTTTTTATTTAGATAGTAGTCTTATTAAGAAAACTCGGTTAGGTTTCATTCTTAGGAACTTTTGTAATTGTTACTCATGCCCATTCACCATAATGATTACAAGATTATAGGGATAGGAATATTTAGATTCTAATCTTAAGATCAAGGTATTATAGGGATAGTAAAATGAAGTTGATCATCACATTGAGGGATTCTGGGGATATGAAGTCATAGTTAATCCGATCATCATATCGAGGGATTTATATGGAAAGGAAAGACCAAATTTAATGTATGTATAAAACCATAGATACCTTTAGATATGGTTATTGAATACAATTATCTTAGGGTTAAAAGTGTTATCTTTTTTACTATATGTAATTCATTCTTACAATAACATTTGATTACTAGTTTTTACATGTATCAAAATTTTTAAATGAAATTGAATGTTGATCATCATATTAAACTTTGTACATTTCTTATTTTATCAGTTTTTCCCTAAATAATATATAAGAACTATTTTATTTATTTGTTAATATATCTATGATTACGATAAAAATACCTTAACAAATTGGTTCTATAGTGATTATGATTTTCACTCTAATATTATTAGACATTATATGTTTCCAATTTAGTGGCATTGTTAATCGAACTGAGGGACAATTCTAATAACCTGATTTAAAAACGATTGAGTATTGCTTAGATTAATTATTTTAAACTATAATTCACCCCACTTTTATATTTTCATCAAGAGATGATATTTTAATCCAATAGTTTGTACTTCCATATGGGATCATCAAATGTAATCTTCGTTAATTATTAACCGATATTTGTAAAAAATTTGTTAAATAAAGATGGGTAAGAAGATATTTTGTATATAGATCATGATAAAATTTAAACATTAAAGTAATTTTCACTTTTATATGGATGAAAATAAAAAATCAATTATATAGTTATAATTTTGAACGTAACTTCTCTCTAACAGATATTATACTTTCTAGGTATAGTGAAATTCCTAGATTGGGTGATTACCAAAAGTTTTTAGTCGATTCAATAGATCATTCGAAAAATTTTAAATGATGTGGATACCATTACTACAAAAAGTTTTCAAATAAGATATTGATATATCAAAACACAAAACCCAAAGAGGTTATTTCCAAGACAAATTTATAATTAATTTAATTAGATATGAAGAAATAAATACCTTGTATTCAAATCATTATTTATTGAGGATGTTGATAATGTAAATCCCATTTTCAAATTTTGATTGTTGTACTGATAGGATCCATGTGTTGGATCCATCCAGAGGTGATTAAAACATGCTCCTATGATCTCTGAGAAACACTTATGGAACATTGGGTGCTAGGATGACGAATCTATCATCATATATTGTTCATATTGATCACTCACCCATCTTGTTTGATGGATAATATCTTGATTATCTCTCCATTTAGGGGAATACATGGAGATGAGTTGAGAGATAAATCCTTCGTGCACAATGATTATCAGTTGTTGATTAACCCTACACAATAGATATAACCATCTATTTGTAGATCTAGTATTTAGGATACAATATTATCTAATTGCATACCATCACTTAAATAATATTATAATACCTAAAAAATTCCAAATCCATATAATAATAATAATAATTTTAATAATATACTATTTGAGAAAACTTGCATAATGACTGAAAATTAATTTTTTTATTTAAAATAACTTTTGAGGAAAATGTGGGAAACCCGATACATGAAAATACCCAGATCAAGATGACAAGTAACTAGCCCTCCCCAACAATTACATCATTATGCTAAGCCTCTACCTCACATGAATGCTCAGTAAGATGTCCCATGCAGGGTTGCATGGGCCTAGTACTGATGAAAAAGACATACCCTCTCATTCATCCAAATCTGAATGGTCATGCACAAATGGAAGCTTCCTGCTCCAAAACCTCATCTGGAGTTTCTACTTATAGAGTACTAGTTGCATCCACAATCAAAATTTAAAATAAAAAAAATAAAAAAACTGCATCAAATCCCTCCCATTTCTGAATTCAAAAACATCCAGAGTAGAAACCAAAAACCAAATTCAAAGTCACCAAAAGTCCAATGAACCAATCATCACCGAAAATTTCTTTGAACTGAATACTCAAACTCACATCCCAATAGACCAAAAAGACCACCGTGATGCTTCGCCACGGAGAGAATGGAGGAATCCTGGAACCAGAGCAGAGACCAAGCAAACAGAGGCAGAATGAAACGCCGGTGATGAGATGTCATGAATTCCAATCAACTGTAGAAATCCAACCATCATATTCCAATAGACATGAAATTCACCAGTTGATTCAGAAGGATCAAAAAACAATGCAGACAATTGCAAGAAAAAAACTGTCTCAACCAAAACTAGAACGTGAACTCATCAAATCTGAAATCTGAAAGAAACAGTGCCACATAATACTGGAACAAAGGAGAAAGACCAAGGCATCCCTGTTTCATCACAGAATCGAAACCTTCGCAGAAGAAAAAGCCCCAGACCAGATCCACAGAAACACAAAATAGATACATGAAGATAGAACGACCAACCGAAAGGCTAAAAAAGAGATGAGGTTTTGGAGACAACAAACCATCATCCTGAAGACCGAAGGATGACCAGAAGCACCACCCATGCTACTGTTGAAAGCTGTAAACTGAGATGCCACCCCTGAGGCCAGAATCCAAGATGCCGCCATGGAAATCCAATCCAAGATACCGCTACTGAAAGCCAAAATCGAAGCCAAAAAACCAAAGCTACAGACAACCGGAAATAAAGACGCCGCCACTACTGAAAGCCGATAACCGAGATGCCGCCGCTAAAATCCGGTCTGAGACGCCGCAAGCTAGAAACCGAGCCGAGATAAACAAATCCCCCACTGAGAGAGGATGTCTCCCAAAGACCCGAGAGAGAGTGAAGCCGCTGAGTGAGACACGACTGAAGAAAAAGTTGCCTTGGACCTTCCACCTTGCCGAGATGCCACTACCTTGGACCTTCCATCCTGAAGACACCGCTGTCTTGGTCCTTCTACCTCGCTGAGACCCTACGCCGACCCCATCCATGCCACCATATCTAAACGTAGGAGATGAAAACCCTAGGGTGCTCATGAGAGCAGAGCTCCCAAGAGAGCCATCCAAAACACTCTCCCATCACGCAATGATACATATTATTTTTCTAGCATGTAAATTAATATTATTAATGGGATGTGATGTTGCCACACTTGAACTCATAAGAATTTATTGAATACCCAAATAAATTTTTTATTCTCTTAAGTAAAAAATTTTACTCACAAACCAGCGAATAAAAAAATTTATTAAATATTAAATAAAATAAATATTATATTCACAATGCAATTAATTTTTTTTTAAATATTTATGCAATCAAATAAATTATTTATTAATGAATAATTATTTATTTATTAAATTATGAATTATACCTATCAATAATAATTGAATAAAATTATTCTTCAGCCTAGAGAATAGTATTTACTCTAATAATTAAATTCAAATATAATTTAATTGAGATAATCAGAAACACATAGTGGGTGAAACTCAAGTAATCTCCCTCATTGGAATTTAGAGGTATTATCTAATGCCCGAGATTATAATCTAGAAATGGGTCAAGGATCACAATAGAAAGAGTGCAGTGTTTCAATGTTGATAGCCCCACAGAAACACATAATTTCTAATATAATACTTCTTTTTCACAACATCTCATCAATCCGGTTAAACATTTATGTCATCAATATATATAGTTTATATGAATTTATTTGACTAATTTAAATAAACAAAAAATTACACCATGGTGGAGGAATTTATGGTGATGATTGTATTTTAATCAAAGGGATAATATATCAACTTAAATTAAGATGAAAGGGACAAATATTTCCTTATCTTTTTCAGTAATAACACATCACTCGTGAGGAATCAAATGTATCCAACTTCACCATGAACTATATCATCATATTTTTTGAAATACATCTATGTGCATGAGTCAATGTATTCATTAATAAAAATAATAAACTCTAAGGACCATTACACATGCTCACAAATAAGAATATATAATGACATCATAACCTTGTGGAATTCTTATCCGAAGATATATAATAATAGTCTCCCATATTAGAAACTACTAAATGAAAACATCAGAAGTAGAAGACTCATCCGCTAATGATTACTCATATAGGACACACTACATACTGTGTTTCCATTCACAGTACGTGTAAGTACCCAAAAAAAAACATATAACATTATAGTTATATTTGTTTACAACAAACTTTTTTTATTCCAAAATATCATTTTTGGTTTACAGTTTTAGTGAAATAGAAAACAAATCATACAATGTAAACCTATAAATTAAAAGTGTAAAATAATATACTGTATCCACGTTTTTCATAAAACAAAATTATTTAAAATATAACATGGATTCTATTCATAGTAAATCTTCACAGTATTCCCTTTGACCTCATACTTGTCTCTATTATCTATCAATTTCAGTGATTTTTTTAAAACATGGGATGACTAAAAAATATTTTTAATTGATATAAATGAAAGAAAACTGTTAGTCTAGTGAAAACCCATAAAAATATTACAATAAAAATATACCTTTCAAACCTGAAAAAGGAATCATCTTTTCAAAAATTTCATTATCTTATCTTTTTTAAATCAAATGATTTTCATCAAAACTCATAAGAATGAATGTAAAATATATTTAGGTAACTTAGGACACCATTTTACATATCTGTATAAAAATGTAATAACTAATATGGTTAACCTACAACTCCAAAGTACCCCATGAATTGGATGTTATAACATAGCCACCCATCCATGATTTACATTGAAACGACTGATCCTTTGTTAATAACATAGCCACCCATATTTGGTTTATCACAATACCAACCATAATTGGCTTATAAAAAAACCACCCATAATCATAAATTTTTTTCAAGAACCTCAACATAAACACAAATCCAGAAATATTAATGATAAAACTCTCTTTAATGAAAAAAACTGTCAATTTTTAAATCACTCATTTTTAAAAACAAAGAAAGTACAATATAAAATTTTTTATTTGAAAGTAACCATATAAAATTATAAAGTAAGATTAAAAATAATAAGGTTACATGAATTTATGAAATTAAATTTATTCCATATATGTAAGAAACATTCCATTTTACGTTTTTAAAAATAAACATCAAAAGGCAATTTCATAAAAGCATTTCCCTTCCAAATATCATATAATTGAAGTAATCATTAATCAAATGAATTGAATATGTGTATATACTATAAATAAACATAAAAATAGTTAAATAAAACATAATAAATTAAAATTTAATTTTACACATAATATTAGAATGAAATAATCAAATATGTAGAGGTTTAGCACAGAAAAATAGAAATTGGGGTAAGAATTACCTTATCTCATGTTCTATTTCCTTCATAAATGTTTAAAAATAATGAATAATGGTTTAAATAATGCTATTAATTTATTTATGAATAGTATTCACATTTATAATACATTATGTGATCATTTTATAACATATTTTCACATATTTTCACAAATTTAATAATTATATTTCATTATTTTTGTGGTTTTGTGTGCTTTCATTTCATTGTTTCATGGTCGGTTTATATGCGTTAAATTATGTATTTCTATGTAAAATGGAAATAAAACTCTATAATTAAAAATAAATGGTATTTATTTACATTTATAGGTTTAAATGACCCCATATAATATTTTTTACACAACGATGATTCCTTCGATAAAATGTAAATGATAAATTCTTAGTTTAATTTGGCGGTTTTTTCGACCATAATTAACTAGATTAATTTTATTTAATGTTATGTCTATATATCATATATTGAAAATTAAATAGGTTATAATTTTAAATTAAAATTATATTTATCTAGAATAATACTTTTATGAACAACCATGATGGTGGTAATATAAAACGAATAATCATTATCCACTGAGACAGTTAACCACTCTAATTTGGACAATGGTTTATTTTATTTTAATTAGAGGAGATAATAAAAAGTATGGATATAAGATATTAAATTATAAATTTATACTTATATTATATACATTATACTATATTTATTATGACATTATGGATTAAGGTGTTGAGGAGAACGTAGAAGAATAAAATAAATTAAGAGAGGTGGTTTGGGAAAGTTACCTCCTGAATATTTTATCTAGAATTGATCCCTCAAAGACCATGAAATTGGTATTTTGGTGGGAACAGTGTAAATGGATGTGGTGAGAGTGGGGAGGATGGTTTTTGGAAGACATTTTAAGATATTCAAGTCTTTTTAGGAGAAATGGGGTGCTGAGGAGTGGTATTTATATATGAGGAGGGGTGATTTTAAGTGATTAAATAATTATTATTTTATATTTAAATCCACCCACATTTATGTGGAATTAATTAAAATAAATTATATTGATAATTATTTTTTTATATTCCCATTATTTTCAATAAAAAACCAGACATTTAAAGTTTTAGGTTTTATGGATTTTAAAATTTTACCTTTTAAATTTAACACATTTCATTATTTTACTCTTACCGCATTAAATCTTTTTTCACCAGAGTAATGATTTTATGAATAAAAATTTAAATGAATAGTAGAAATATTATTAGTTATATTATTCCAAATAGGTAATCCATTTTACCAAATTAATGTCACATAATTGTAAAAATTAATGAAAAACTCCATAGATGTGACGAACATGCCGGTTTTCAAGAAGTGTTTTTCTTATGAAAAAGATGATTTTATATTAACTCTATGAATCATAATAAAGATAGTATGAAAATAAATTAATATTTAATAATATATAATATATAATATATTTATTTATTTTAAAACATTCCCCATTGGGGATTATTTTAATTAATGAAAATGAGATACATTATGTAATTCACCAATGATTTCTTGAAAAATTATATTTTAAAACCTAAAAATAAACTTACTACAAAATAAAGTATATATATGATTAAGAATAATTTAAGTGGAATAAATATAACAAAATAATAATTCTTTTACATTAATCCATATTCAAAACATAATGGGTCTGTTAAATTGTATAATTTATTAAAAATAAATGATATTTTTACCAAAATTTGTATTTTTTAACTATTCAATGAAAACTAAATATTTTTTCTTAAAAAAATCATAACTTTTCACCCAAAGTAAAAAAAATTATATTCTAATTTTAAAAAATAATTTTTAAAATTTCCAAAAATTAATTATAATATTCACGCATAAAATGAATGAAAAACCATTTTTTGAGGAATAAAATGACTTTACTAAATATTTTATTTATTATTTATAAGGTAAAATAATAATAATTTAGAAATGAGTAGTGTGATTACATATTTCATAATTTTTTTTTAAAACATTTCTCACCCTTCAAATTAATATATTGGTTATCACTAAAACATTTGAATAATAATATTTCATTGCTTATTTATGATCAGTGTTATGTATCTTGTATGATATTGAACATAGTCTTTCCTTTTAAAATCAAGGGTTGTTACATTCTACCACATTCAATAAATTGCATCCTTATAATATGAACTCATGAAAAAAACTATTGGTCTGATTTATCAAAATACCTTTGTAGAAATCCCTAATCACAAAAATGGATCAATATAACTTCTAAAAAATGGAAAGGAAAAAAGAATAGGTCACAAAAAAACTGTGATTCTAATTGGTGGAAAGTGAAAATATGTACTTGGAATAGAATTTTATCTATCATGTTTTGATGGAGAGTAATATAGAACATAGTTATTATATAGTTAAAAATAAAAAAAATAAATCTATTACGGGTTAAAGTAAATTCATTCCACTATATGAAAAGTAAATTAATAACATTTTATTTCAAAAATAATTTTTCTATAGTCGAGGAATTATTTTACTACTATAATAATAATAGAAGGAAATATAATTACTTGAAAATTATATCTTTGTCTTCATATTTTATTCAAATGATTAGTATTTGAAATAAATTTTCCATACCTAAAGAATCTAAATCATCTTCTACAGGTAAAAAAACCATCAAAAGGATAACTATATATTCTTCATATCCTTAGTTATTAACCAAAACCAAAATGGTTAGTAAAAAATAATTTCATTCTCTTAAAATTAAAAACAATTATATGATGAAAAACAACTTTAATATCCAAAATTCAACACTAATAACCAATTTTTAACTTAGATCATTTAACAAATAACTTTCCATAATATTCCTCAAAATATTATAGACTAAAATTTGAATCCCAAAAATTAAGAAGAATTTTATCACATAATATTTCAATATAAATAGAATATTTATCTTTGAATAATATCAATCTCACTTAATGTCTCATACTAAAATGTAATTTCCATAATCACATAATTATTTTCAAAAAAAACATGAATCACCATAAATAATATATGGTTTGAAAAAGATAATTTATCAATTATTTCTTAAATATAATCGTATTATATTATATTTACCTTAATCATATATTGTTCCTGAAATAGTGAGGACCTACCAAAATAAAATTAATTACTTAATCCTAAAATTAATTTCCAATCCTATGGTTATAAATATGATAAAACATATGATCCAAACATAAAATTATTTTGCATTTTTTGAATCAATTAACTAAAAATAAAAATACCATAATAAACTAGAAATTATGTTGTCTAGTTGTGGGGGATACACCATTATCACCATCTTGTTGGGGAGTCAATCCCTGTGGTCTTTCCAAATGTTATGGGTTTTCACCCATCCTATTGGTTTTCATTTTTCTATAACAATATTAATATAATATTTTATAAAATTATTTAAAGGTAAAAAAAATCTTGAAAAAGATCCTTAGTATATTTTACCAAAAAAGTCATCTCATACAATTCATTTTCCTCCCAAAATGTAAAAAAGTATAATAATATCAAATTATGAGATCATATTGACTAAAATTACATCCAATAAATTTAAACTTATTTCCACCAAATATAATGGAATTGTTACTCAGATAACCTTTTTTCATATCATTAAATTAAGGGTTAAATGTACCTCAATCATAAATGTCTTCCCAAAATTATAACCTTTTACACACTTTCAAAGCCATAAAATTCACCAAAAAATTTAGCATATTTATGAAATCAAAACATGCTATAGGAAAGTCCAACGATGTTCCATGATTCCCATAAAATTTATTAAATACCACTTGATCATAAATTTGAAAAATCAATACATAAATACATCTTTAATTAAACTTCTTTATTAACCCATTGACATGGTTTACTATTTTATTCCTTTATCCTTTATTACTAAATTCAATGATATGAATTATATCCTTATGATTCATCAATATAAACTAGGAAATGTTGCATACCTTGAACATAAAAATATAATTCATACCATAAATCTTGTGTTCATGATTTCTTTGATATCCTACTTATCTTATAGATTGTTGCATAAAATCATGAAAGTAAAAAGTATTTTCCTTTTTGAAATTCACCCTTTTGAGAGTGTTTCTAAAGACTATGTTTTTAAATCAAATAATATTTATACCTTAACCCGTAATTTGTTTTTGAAAAAAGTAAAGGTGTTAAATAAGTCAAACAGTTTCTTTTAGGAGATTTGAATACCTATAATGCTTTGAAAATATTCTAAACAAGATTTTGTAATAATATTGATAATCAAATCACCCAAAAGGGATAATAATGTTATGAATTATCACTTTCCTTTCATCCTAATAAGTGATCCTTAATCTATATAAAGTAACATCATTAAAACAAGAAATGACTTATAATATGTTAAAATGATAATTTTACACTTAGCGATGAAACACATATAAACTCTATAATATTTTGACTTTCAGATCCATTATACCTAAATTGATTTCCATTGTGAATCCAATCATTAATAATATCATTAATCTACTAGGAATCCATAACATTAAAAAAAGGACACTATAATAATTAAAAATAATAATCATTATTGAAATTGTAAACCCATGATGATATCCATAACTCTTAATAAAACCACACATGAAAACAACCTAATCTATAAGTATTTCTAAACCATAATATCATACCAACTATAAGGACCTAATCTTAAATAGTGTATATTATTATTAATTGAGACTATAATTCAATTTAATTAATTCCCAATTACCTTTTCAATTCATAGTTTTAAATATATAGGAAAAACCCTTTCAAAGTTATCCTATACATTACAAGCAGACACTACTACAAAATAACTGTTTTACATAAAGTGAATGTCATTAAAATATAACATGGTTTATCTTCATGAAAATCCTCAAATTTTTCATTTAATCTTATCATCGTGTCCATTATCCATTAAATGTTGTGAAAATAATTTGAAAACATGGTATGAGTACAAAAACATAGTAAAAGAAATTAAATAAAATAAATGGTTAGTCCATTGAGAACTAATAAAATCATTTCCTTAAAAACATACTATTCATCCTTGAAAAATGAATTATAATTTCAAATAGTCTGTTACCTTACATTTTTAAAATGAAATTATTTTCATGAAATCTAATAATATTGCATATATAAATTATTTAGGTAACATGATACATCAAATTTCCAATCAATCTTTTAAATGGAGTAACCCATATGGCCAACATACAACTCCAAAGTACCCAATGCATTTGAGGTTATAAAGTTACTACCCATCCTTGGTATATCACATAACCACCCATAATTGTGTAATATTGTAACTTATTATCCTTATTTTATCATAGAAAAAAAAATAGTTTATAAAAAAACACCCTATAATTATAAATAATTTACAAGAATCATAACATAAACATAAATCATGAAATATTCAATCGTAAAACACTATTTGAATAAAAAAACTCTACATTTTTAAATCAATAATTTTTATAAACAATTCATGTACCATGGGAAAAAGTTTATTTTAATGTAAAAAAATAAAATAATAATGTAATCATAAAAATTATAAGGTGATATAAAGGGGGAAGTTCCATTCATGGAATATATATAATAAAACAGTCCTTTTTAATTTCATAAAGAGAAATCTTTAAAGTAGTTTTTTTTAAATTAAGGTATATTAAAAATATCATATCATTGAAGAGGTCATCAATGAAATGAATCCAATATGTGTATCCAATGTAAGTCCACCTAAAAGAAGTTGAAATAAAAAATCAGATATTTAAATTTTATTCCACACATAATAGTATAATTACATAGTCAAATAAGTAAAGGATTAACCTAGATAATAGAAATTGGAATATGAACTCCCTTACACCAGGTTCAACATCCTTTAAATGAGTTAAAAACACTTGTCTAATGTTTCAAATAATGTTATTAATCTCCTAAATAACTATAATTATGTTTATAATAAAATAAATGATCAATTTTTTATCATTTTTTCGCCCTTTCATTAATAATATATAATTAATTTCATTGTATTAGGTGTGTTCATTTCATAGTTCCTTGGTTGGTTCATTTTTGTAAAATCATATATTTTCATGTTTGATAGAAATGAAACTCTAAATGTGAAATTAAATGGTATTCATGAACGTCCATAATTTTAAATGTTTCAAGATATTTTTTTATTACATGAGTATGACTCATTTGATAAAATGATAATGATAAATGTTAAGTTTAATTTTGTAGTTTTTGAGTGAATCACGAACTAGTTTAATTATTTTTAATATTATGTCTATATATTAGTTCAAGAACATGAAATACATAATTATATACATAATAAAAATTTTATTTAACCATAATAATAATTTTATGACCTTCCTTTAAGGGAATAATGGATGTCAAACAATACTTAGCCACAAAGGTGGTTAACTGCCATAATTTGGACAATGGTTTCATTTATTTGAATAAGAGGAGATAATAAAAGTGATGGATATATGATATTCTATTATAAATATAAAATTAAAGTATTAAAATGATCCAGGGGTTATCATTCATTTTCTTATGAAATAGGATAGGATCAAGTATAAAAACAAAGGAAATTAAGAGATGTTGTTTGAGAAAGTTATCTCTTGAATATCTCCTCCTTGAAGGATCCCTTAAAGACCTTTGAGTTGGTATTTGGGTGATATATGTAAATCTTGTATGGGGTAAGAGTGGGGAGGGGACGTTTTTTAAGAGATTTTAAGATCTTCAATCTTTATAAGGATAAAGGGGGTCTTGAGGTGTGGTATTTATATTGAGGAGGGGTGGATTTAGGTGACTAAATAATGAATGTTTTATATTTAAATAAAAACCCATTTGGGTGGAATTAATCACAAATAATTTGATTGATAATAAAAATTGTATAGGATTTTTATGTTTTAGAATCACATAAACAACCTATTTAATGTTACAATTATTATTTATTTTAATCTTTTACCATTTATCTTTAACACGTATTTTTATTTTACCTATATTGTGGTAAATATGTTTTTACCACTGTAAATTTTTTATTTCCAAAAATTAAAATTACCCTAAAAAAAATTTGGAATTTATTATTCCAAATAGAGAATCCATTTTACCACATTATATACACAATATTGGAAAAATTAAAATCAAAACGTGAAGATGCGATGGACATGTGGGGTTTCAAGATGTGTATTTTTTTTGAAAAAATTGCATTATATTAACTATATAAATAATAATAATCCTTTTATGAAACTAAATTAAATTTTAATGATATATAATATATAAATTTAATATAATACATTCCCCATTATATATTATTTTAATTAATAAATATATGAAACATTATGTTCTCTAAATTAGTGTTATGAAAAACCCCGTTTTAAACCTAAAAATAAACTTTTTATAAAATAAAATATAATTTTGATTAAAAATAATTTATGTGCCAGAAATATAAATAAATAATTACTATATCACTTTATACTCTATTCAAAACTTAATGGTACTTTTATACTCTTTAATTTATTTTAAAGAAATGTTGTTTTTACAAATCTATATTTTTTCACTTTTCACTGAAAACAGAATATATGCCAAAAAAATCTCAAAATATCAACTGAAGTTAGAATTGAAAATAATGTTTTTAAAATTAGTTAAATTTTATGAAATTAATTTTCTTAATGTTACAAAAATAAATTAAAATATTCAATTATAAATTGTACTAAAACCATTATTTTGAAGAAAATTAATTTTCAGGGAATATAATGACTTTACTAAAAATGTGATTCATTGTTTATGAATAATTAATTAATAATTTAAAAAATAATATAAAAATAATATATTTTACAATTTTTCTAATATAATTCATTTCCGCAAAATTAATGGATTGTTTATAGTAGTTATATTTTTAAAAAATAATATTTCATTATTTGTTTAAGCTTTATGTTACCTATCTTGTATCTATTTATCATTGTCTTTTGTTTTAAAATATTGTGATGTAACAAAATTTTATTGGACTAAAAAACTATATTTAAAAATATCATCATGTATGTTCAACATTCTCATCATAGCGGGAAACTTCTATGACCTTATCAGTGGATCAGATAATCTAGGACATTATTATATCAATGTTATGCCGAAGAATAATCAATATGTACTGATATATTTATAATAATATTTAATTATTTTTATATGCATGAATTATAGTGTATAAATTATTTGGTTATAGGGAACTAACACAAAAAAAATTCCCAAAAAAGTAGATATTCTAAATCCAATGTTAAGGTATTTGGGGTTTCGATAAAATAGTTGGTGATAAATACAATTTTATGATATTTATTTAACTTAATATTATCACTTAAATTTCTTATTTTAATCTGATATTTAGGCACAAAAAAAATTGACTTAAAACTTTTCACATTGATCCATTTAGGAGAAGGATAATCTTTTCACCAACATAAAATTCCAAGAGTTTCAAAGGAGATTATGGGTTATCCTACACCATGAATGAAAATTATATATATTGGAGGAAACATTTTCTAATGTGTATGATGAAGAGGCTAGTGAGGAGGATATTTGTATCCATCCTTAATATTTGAATTTTTACAAATATGTTAATAGTTTCATGCTATCATCCATGACCAATGAGATTCTAAAGAACCATGAGGACTTGAATGTGAATGGAATGATGTATCGCCTTTGAGATATCTATCAAGAGAAGGTGGGAAGAGAGAGATTTGATTTCTACAATGATATCTTCATAAATTATTTTGAAGTTTATTCACCATATGGGTCTCATGTAGACATTTTTATTAGATACATTAAATTCTTATAAATATTAAGGATAAAATTCCCAAATGATTTGTGCATAAGTCTCATACTTTCTTTACTATTAAATTAATTATCCAATTTTATTGTTAATTATAATATGTGAAATAATCAAAATATTCTATTATAAATTTTTAATCTGTTTCTCCTTGTGGATAATGATATGGTGAATTACAAAACCACTATCATTATGGTGAATAAGAAAAGGAAGAATAAGGAAAATAGGCCAAAGACTCATAAAAATTATAAATCTTCCAAGCACTATCCTACTAAGAAGAAAAAGATCAATAGGATCATACATGAAAATGAACCAATATATTTTTAATGTGGAAATAAAGGGAAGTGGAATTGGAACTTCACCCATAATAAAATAAAATTTAAAGGTGAATTTGTAATAAATTATAATCCTTTAATTCTTATTAGTTGTGTGTTAAATAATTCTTGTGGTTCTCACATATTTATACTTATACTGGGGCCAAGTATATTCCAAATGTTTTCTAGAGTAGAGGTGGATTTGGGAGAAGCCATTGGTGTGAGGATGGTTTCTCTAGCCATTATAGACCACCATATTTCATTGGCAACATAACTTATATAAGCTTTAAGAAATTCTTATTATGTACTAACTGTTATCAAGAACATAAATTCTATATCACTTCTAGATAAAATTGGGTTTTTCTCAAATTATAAAATTAAATTTGTTCCTTTATAAGGAAAAAATATTTTACGGTATAAAGAATTCAAAAAATGGTATTTATGTATTAATTTATAAAAAACACATATCAAAAATTGATAACGAAGCATGCTTGTAAGAATCAAATAAAACAAAACTATTGTATCACCGTCAAAAGCACGTAAATAAGAAAATTTTGACAATGACCTTTCATTATAATTATTTAGAATCTTTTATACTATAACCACTTGAATTATTTCATTCTTCTTTACAAGAAAAAATAATTAAACCACCTTTTGTTGGACTTGATGAAAGTGCCATAGAGATTCTAGGATTGGTACACTGGGATGTGTATGGACCATTTCTAACAAAATCTAGATGTGGGTATTTCTACTTCTTTACATTTACTGAGGACTTCAGTTGATATGGCTATGCCTACATATTGTGTTATATATCTGCGTACTTTGATAAATTCCTTGAATTCAATAATAAAGTATAGAATCAACATGGAAGGAAGGTAAATATGTTTTGATTGAATCAAGGTGGTGAATATTTTAACCATGATTTAATCAATATCTTATTAATACAGTCAACCATTTACACAACAGGGTAATGGTGTTAGTGAATGGACTAGATGTTCCTAATATACATGAAAAATGGATGATGTGTCATGAATACCATAAATTATCCATTTTTGGACATACATTTCAAACTATGGAATAAAAATTAAACTAAGTACTAAATAAATTGGAAAATGTAATTCCCTTTGTGTTATATAGTGGAAATAAACCAATTTTGTCACATACATGTGTATGGGGTTTTAAGGAGTTTGTTAAGGTCATCTCAAGACAAAAGTATCATCTAAGGACACAAGGTGTATCTTTATAAGATATTATAAAGAAAAAAATACAATATCCTCACAAAACCTCAAATAAGAATGCGAATATCTAAAGAAAATATGTATTTCAGGAGAGGGAGAAATTACTCAAGAAGCATTGTTGGATAAAGATTGACATTGGAAAAATTGATGATCAAGATAGATAAAACATACTATAGGAATAAATTACACAAGTTTTAATAGATAGAGTAGTTCATGAAATAAAAGTAAAATATATGAGCACCAAATAGGTAAGAGAACTAATAAGATACGGTTATCTAGTAACTACAGACAATGACTAACAATTAGTTGAAAAATAATAAACCTCTCCCACAATAAGGGAGAAAAGAGATAATGTAACACCCGAGATTTTTATGAGTAATATTTTGTTTTTATATATATCATCGAAGGAATCTTTCACTACACACTAGCTTGACTTACTTTACACACAATCGCGACCTTCCTCGATAGCTTGCGTTGTACGCAATACCGAGTTTCACTAAACAACGATATGCTATTAAAATATTATTAAAACTAGCCGTTATGAATAGTAATAACCACTTTTTGAAATTTTATAAATTTTATTTTTCAAAATTGACTTCATTTTTGGATTCGGAATACCGAAATTAGCCTAGGGTGAAAATTTTGGTATTTTTCTGAAAACTTTCAATTTTTGATGAATAGTGAAACCACTAAGTGGTAGGTTAAAAACTGAATTTTGCATAAAACTTAATTTTACCGCTTCTGTGAATGGAATTTTGAAAATCCGATAGACACGGTTGATATCAGTAACTAAAATGTGGTTCAATGAGATAAAAATAATTTTTTGGTGAATAGTAACTTTTTACTTTTTTTTACCGCGGTTAATAGTAAATAGGGTAACTAAGGGAAAATATGATATTACTATTACCATAACACATGTCCTAATTCTATTGGATAAGTGTAATTCGACCAAAAAAAAACCTTATGAATATAATATGACCATTTAGGTCCACTTGGATTAGATTATGACATTTAATATTATTTTATTTAATGAATAGTTAAAATAGTTAAAATCAAAGTTTAATAACTAAAATTTTTTTAATATGGGGTTATAAATAAGATAAATTCGACTATAAATATTCATTAGAAAGATAAAAAGATTTACTACATAATGATATTTTATTTATAATTTTTAGACTTTAAATAAATTAATTTATTTATGACACAACGATGATGCAGTAATTACCCTTTTAAGGAAATGTTAACATAATTGATGTTATAAATGCTCAAATAAATGTAATTTGAGACTTTTTATGAATTACACTAATTTTTTAGGTTACTATTATATATTAGTGTTTATTTAATCAACTTGGTTCGAACATATAATTCTGTTATGACTTTCCAAAAAATCATATATCAAATAGTGTCAAAATTGACACAAAATAGTTTTTAAATCAAATATTATATTATTAATTGTTATTTTATTCCTAAAAATCTAAGGTTCAGCCAAATGACTTAGATAAGGATATATATATTAATAATAAACAACGTGGGGTTCGTTTGGCATGTTATAGTAAGTGTATTAACCATATAGTGTAAGAAATCAAAAAGTCACGGTAAAAGTTAAATTATTTAACTTAGAGTTAAATCTAATTGATAAGGTTAAAATAATAACTTAAACTTGTCTAAATCCTATTGGTTGATAGGATTTCGACCCATCCCCACTTTACCTTCGAAATAAGACCCTTTGGAACCATTATAAACCGATTTTGACTTTAATATAAAATAATATTTTGAGATATTTCTAAGGTGCCCCTCTCCTCCCTTATAAAAGGGCACCTCCTCCCCCTCCTCCTCACACCAATTTGAGCACTCAAGCTCGGCCAACCCCTGCCAAAATCCCTTCTCCACTTCCCTAGAATAATCCTAGATGTCCTGGTCTTCTTCAAAGACCAATCATAGTTCCCTAAGTGGAGGATTCAAAGAGGCGTTTCAAAGAAGAGGTAATATCCATTACCGATCTTTTCAATTTCTTTCTTGTTCAACTTCTTCTTCTTTAGTTGTTTCATGATAAAGTAATAACATCAGTATTACTTACATACTGATATGTTATTATAAATATGAAACAACCCTAATTCACCTTCTATCCATCCTACAGAAAAATGAAATCACCACGCGTGCGTACGTACGGAATACCGTCTCCACGCCGTGGTGTAATCTATTTTCCACCATCACCTTACAAGGATGGGTATAATGGTGTAATGAGTAACTATATATGATTATTATAAAGTGATATTGATACTGAAATAGTATAAATACACTTAAATACAATTCCTCGATCATGGGAACAATATCATCGCTCGTGCGTACGTACGGAATACCGTCTCCACGATGTGATGCGACTCGTTCTACATGATCATAATTACATAGTAATTATATAAATGAATTGAATGAATAAATATGATATATGTTACAATAATACCATTCTGGATATAAGGTATCTATAACCTTAAAATAATAATAAGAATATATTCGGCAAAACACGCATAAGAACCAAAGGCAATAAAGACCCGAGTAACAAGTAACAATGAAATATTGATAATAAGAAGCTAACAATATGACCATATATGATATAATATCAATATGTATGATTCTGGAATAAGTCAATAACATTATTAAAACCATTATACAGGAGCTTCAGACACGTACAAAGCAAATCGGACCTAAGTTAAGGGAATATATCACAATCTCATTTTATCCGAGATTGTTTATACTTTGGTATTTACTGGGGTGTATTTTATCATCCACATCCATGTTTCCTCAATATGTAATATTATTTCCATTCACCTACAGTTTTTTAAATCCAATTTTACCCTTTGGTGATTTTTAGTAAAAGATATGAATGGAATCTTTTGTTGTTTTTCGTACGAGGTGTTTTTTTGACTTTTCCGACAAAAGTATGCAAAGAATGTTTTTTTAACTTATACGGCAAGAATGGATTTTTAAAACATTATTTTCAAGAATCTTCCTTTATAAGTTTTCAAGTTTATTTATAATCAACTTCTTTTAGTTTATAATTGTATGACATGTTAAGAAAAGAAAAGTGTTTTTTTTTGAAGTAGAAAGGATATTTTCCTCAAGAATGGAGTTCAAATGTTTTATCAAAATTATTTTCCATCTAAGATAATATAGGGTTCTGTTTTTATCCCTATTATTACATTGATTTGATTATGTTTTGAGGGAATTATTTTTATGAAGTCATTTACCTTATATGATTTTTTTTATGATGTCATGATGTTTCAAGAATCCCATTTTTGTTATATGTGTTATGCGATGATGTGTGATTTATGATTATGTGGCACACATAATAAAGGATTCATTATAAGATGGGTGGGACCTATATCTCCCTCCAATGCATTGAGTAAAGATTTATATCTCATGAGATAGACATGGCTGGAACGGAAGGTTATTTCGGTTCAGTGATACATGACTGAAACGAGGAGTGAACTCGGTTCAGAAATGGTCTTTGTCCGCTAAGATAGTCTTGGAAATGAGTCATGACTAACAAGAAATGATTTTCCATGATTATGTGTGCATGCCACAAAGTTTCAAGTTTTATGTTATGATTATGGGGATCTCATTTTCACTTCTATGATTTATTCCATGTTAAGATATTATGATCTCTTTTGCAGGTTCAGATTTCCAAAAGTTATGTACTTATGTGTATGATGTGATTGATATTTCTTTTGTTTACCCTTACTGAGCATTTGAGCTCACCCTTTTGTATGTTTTCTTTTCCCCAGGTCAAGAAGATGGATATTAAGTAGAATTTGCTAAAAGGGACCCTAGATATGATGAAATAAATGGGAGACACTGTAGAAGATTCATGAACCAGTTGTTTATGTTTCCCAGTTTCTAAAGACACTATACCTATACGGTCCTTTGTGGTTTTGTCGTATGTTGTAATAAGTGTGCTTAAATTTTGAAGTATTAACAATGTATGTAAAGTATGGGTCGTTATAGTTGGTATCAGAGGAAAGGTATAGTCAACCTTTAGAAACTAGGATGTGAAAGCCTTAGTATGAACCCTAAGGATAAGTCTAAGCATAGAACACAATCTTAGTGTTTTAGAAATGGCCATGAATAACCTAGGATAAGACCTTAAGCATGAAAATTTTATTCTTGAATTATGTGGTTTTCCTATTATAATTAGTGTTGCTCACACTATTCTTCTTGGTTTTAGTCAATGGCTGGAACCTGAAGGAACCGTGTTAATGCGGAATGTGATGGGCAATGCAATGATTGTCCCCCTGAGCAACCAAACGATATGGGAGATGGAATGAAAAATATTGTAGCCATGCTCACAAAACGTTCTCAAGCTATGAATCATGCAGGGCTTCCAAACGAGCAAAGGAAGGAGCAACATTCTGTTGAATCCTTCATGAGGTAGTGTCCACCTTCTTTCAGTGGGTCTACTGATCCATTAGTTGCTGAACAATGGATTAGTACTACTGAAAAGGTATTTTCAGTTCTTCAATGTTCTGAACATGATATAGTCATCCTAGCAGTGTATCGTTTGGAAGGAGATGCTGATCAATGGTGGAATCTTATTAAGAATACGAGGAAAAGGGATGAAATTGAGTCCATGGAATGGGACGAGTTAAAGAACTTATTTTTCAATAAGTACATACCTCGTATTCTCCGAACAAAGATGGAGAAAGATTTTCTTGAACTGAAGCAAAGGGATGATGAATCTGTTGGTACCTATGAAGCAAATTTTACAAGACTTTCAAGGTACGCTTCTGGTATTATTATCCAACCTGAGAGTAAGATCGATCGATTCTTTAGTGGCTTAAAACCAAGTCTTCGAAGGGAGTTAGCCATAAGGGACTTCAATAGCTATGAGGAAATCGTTCGATGTGCTCTCAAAGTTGAGATGGAGATTGGAGTAACCCATCAGTCATATGGGTTTGATAAGAAGAGGAAAATGGAATTCAAAGGAAAATCTAAAGAGCACACTGAAAAGAATATGAGCTTTACCTTATGCTCAAAGTGTGGAAAGAAACATGGAGGGAGTTGTCTTAAAGGGACAAGTAAATGTTTCAAATGTGGAAAGGAAGGTCATCGGGCATTTGAATGCCGCGATAATGGGAAGAAGATGTCTAATGATGCAAACAAAGGAAGGGATACACAGAATGAACCTAGTACACTTCAATGTTTCAAGTGCAAGGAGATGGGGCATTATGCAAATCAATGCCCAAATCCAAGGGTTGATGATGATGGTCGATGTCAACAAACTCTTAAGGCTAAAGACAAAGTAAAGTCACATGCAATTTTTATCAGCGATGTGGAGTACGATAACGAAGTGGTGAAAGGTACACTTAACATCCACTCTAAAGTAGAAAATGTTTTATTTGATTCTGGATCCACCCACTCTTTTATTTCTGAAGAATTTTCTAAGGGTATCACCGTATTACCTCAACAATCAGATGTTGAGTTAGTTGTGACAAAACCTAATGGCACATCAATCGCATCAAAAGTTTATAATTCTTCTCCGATTGATGTTTGTGGGAATGTGATTCCTGCAAATCTTGTGATCCTTCCTTTAGTGGAATTCGATGTGATTCTTGGCATGGATTGGCTTTCTTTATACGGGGCTCATATCAATTGCCAAAGAAGGGAAGTCACATTTCATACTCCAGATCAATCTATGATCGTCTATCAATGCAAGGATGAACATAACCTTCCAGTGGAAATTTCTTCCATTTTATGTGTATTGATTCCACTAAATGAAGGTTATTTATCTCAAATGGATGGTGAGAAACTCGCAATTAAGAATATGCCCATCGTATGGGAGTTTGATGATGTCTTTCTGGAGTAATTACCGGGTCTTCCACCAAATCGTGAAGTTGAGTTTTCAATAGAACTCGTACCGGGTGCTTTGCCTATTTCAAAGACACCTTATAGAATGGCCCCAATTGAGTTGCATGAATTAAAGAAGCAACTCCAAGAGAATCTTGATAAGGGATTCATATGCCCTAGTGCGTCACTTTGGGGAGCACCTGTTCTATTTGTTAAGAAGAAAGATGGATCAATGAGACTCTGCATTGATTATCAAGAACTTAACAAGATCACTATCAAGAACAAATATCCTATCCCACACATTTAAGACTTATTTGACCAACTACGTGGAGCTCAATACTTTTCCAAGATTTATCTTCATTCAAGGTATCATCAATTAAGGGTCAAAAGGGAGGATATACCAAAGACGGATTTCCGTACAAGGTATGGACACTATGAATTTATAGTGATGCCATTTGGTCTTACTAATTCCCCTGATATCTTCATGTATCTAATGAATAGAGTCTTTAGAGACTATCTTGATCAATTTTTGGTAGTCTTTATAGACGATATTCTTGTCTATTCAAAGAGCAAGGAAGAGCATGAAGATCACTTGAGAATTATATTGAAGACCCTGAGAAAGGAGAAGCTTTATGAAACATTTACCAAGTGTGAATTTTGGCTTCAAAAAGTTTCATTTTTGGGTCACATAATATCAAAAGAGGGGATATCTGTGGATCCATCAAAAATAGAGGTTATCGAAAGATGGTCGAGACCAACAACAGTAACTGAGATCCGAAGTTTTCTTGGTTTGGCTGGATATTATCGACGTTTTGTAAAATATTTTTCACGATTATCTAACCCACTCACCAAGTTGACTCGGAAAGGAGTTAAGTTTGTTTGGACAGAGGAATGTGAAGATAATTTAAAGGAGTTGAAAAGAAGGTTATCCAGTGCACCTGTGCTCACACTGCCTTGTAGTGGAGAAAGGTTTGTGATCTACAGTGATGCATCCAAGAAGGGATTGGGGTGTGTTCTTATGCAAAATGATATGGTGATAGCTTATGCCTCACGACAGTTGAAAATCCATGAGCAAAATTACCCAACACATGATTTGGAGTTAGCTGCGGTAATCTTTGCATTAAAGATTTGGAGGCATTACCTTTATGGTGAAAGGTGTGATATTTATACTGATCATAAAAGTTTAATGTATATTTTCACACAAAAGGAGCTGAATATGCGTCAAAGAAGATGGTTGGATCTGATTAAGGATTATGCCTGCTCAATCCATTACCACCCTGGGAAAGCAAACAAGGTGGCAGATGCATTAAGTCGACAAGACCATGCTAGTTTATCCATGATGGGGATCACAAAAGATCCAATATTTATGGATTTACAAAGGATGGATCTTGGAATTATAATGGAAGGGGAAAAATCTTATCTTTCTCAAATGAATGTTCAACCATCTATACATGTGAAGATTAAAGAGGAACAGAAAGAAAATGTCAAGTTACAAAAGAATGTGAGAAATGTTCCTGAATTCAACCTTGATTGTGATGGGATAATAAAGTTCAGGGATCGGGTTTGTGTTCCACCCATCCCCGAATTAAAGAAGGAGCTGCTGGATGAGGCTCATAGTTCTTCATTCTCTATTCATCCTAGAAGCACGAAGATTTATAGGGACCTGAAAGAGTACTTCTGGTGGGATGGCATGCAAAGAGATGTTTCTAAATATGTCTCTCGATGCTTGGTTTATCAACAAGTTAAAGCTGAGAGACAGAAGTCTAAGGGGATGTTACAACCATTACCCATACCCGAATGGAAATGGGAAAACATCACTATGGACTTTGTCACAGGACTTCCTAAAACATCCAAAGACAATAATGCTATCTGGGTCATAGTTGATCATCTTACAAAGTCTGCACACTTCATTGCTATTAGAGAGGATTTCTCTCTAGATCAGCTTGCCAAAATATATGTAAAGGAAGTGGTAAGATTGCATGGAGTACCACTTTCTATTATATCTGATCGGGATCCGAGATTTACCTCGAAGTTCTGGCGAAGTCTTCAGCATACTCTGGATACAGAGTTGAGTTTCAGTACTGCTTATCATCCTCAGACAGGCGGTTAGTCTGAGAGAACAATTCAAACCCTAGAAGATATGTTGAGAGCTTGCTCTATGGATTTCAAAGGAGGTTGGGATCAACACCTACCTTTGGTGGAATTTTCTTATAATAATAGCTTTCACTCCAGTATTCATATGGCTCCTTATGAAGCTCTCTATGGAAAGAAATGTTGGACTCCAACTTGCTGGGATGATGTTGGGGAAAGAAAGCTATTAGGACCTGATCTCGTTGATGAAATGGCAGAAAAGGTCAGATCTATTCAACAACACATAAGCGAAGCTCAGAGTCGACAGAAAAGTTATGCCGAAAATCGAAGAAAAGACCTAGAGTTTGAAGTGGGTGATAAAGTGTTCTTAATAATATCTCCCTGGACAAGGGTTATGAGATTTGGAAAGAAGGGGAAGTTGATCCCTAGATATATCGGTCCTTTCGAAATACTGGATCGTGTTGGGAAGGTAGCTTACCGATTGGAGCTTCCACTGAATCTCTCTCAAGTTCATGATGTGTTCCATGTATCTCTCCTGAGAAAGTACATACCTGATCCTTTACATGTACTCAGCTCAGAAGTTGTATCGCTGGAGCAAGATCTTTCTTATGAAGAACAACCGATAGAGATTCTGGATCGTAGCGAAAAAGTCCTACGAAACAAGACCAATCGATTGGTGAAAGTTTTATGGAGGAACCACCAACTTGAAGAAGCTACATGGGAGCTTGAGGATATGATGAGGGAGAAGTATCCTCATCTCTTTGTTACAAAGTGACGAATTTCGAGGGCGAAATTCTTTTTAAGGGGGGTAGAATGTAACACCTGAGATTTTTATGAGTAATATTTTGTTTTTATATATATCATCAAAGGAATCTTTCACTACACACTATCTTGACTTACTTTACACGCAATCGCGACCTTCCTCGATAGCTTGCGTTGTACGCAATACCGAGTGTCACTAAACAACGATATGCTATTAAAATATTATTAAAACTAGCTGTTATGAATAGTAATAACCACTTTTTGAAATTTTATAAATTTTATTTTTTCAAAATGGACTTCATTTTTGGATTCGGAATACCGAAATTAGCCTAGGGTGAAATTTTGGTATTTTTCTGAAAACTTTCAATTTTTGATGAATAGTGAAACCACTAAGTGGTAGGTTAAAAACAGAATTTTGCATAAAACTTAATTTTACCACTTCTGTGAATGGAATGTCGAAAATCCGATAGACACGGTTGATATCAGTATGTAAAATGTGGTTCAATGAGATAAAAATAATTTTTTGGTGAATAGTAACTTTTTACTTTTTTTTTACCGCGGTTAATAGTAAATAGAGTAACTAAGGGAAAATATGATATTACTATTACCCTAACACATGTCCTAATTCTATTGGATAAGTGTAATTCGACCAAAAACAAACTTATTAATATAATATGACCATTTAGGTCCACTTGGATTAGATTATGACATTTAATATTATTTTATTTAATGAATAGTTAAAATAGTTAAAATCAAAGTTTAATAATTAAAACATTTTTAATATGGGGTTATATATAAGATAAATTCGACTATAAATATTCATTAGAAAGATAAAAATATTTCCTACATAATGATATTTTATTTATAATTTTTAGACTTTAAATAAGTTAATTTATTTATGACACAACAATGATGTAGTAATTACCCTTTTAAGGAAATGTTAACATAATTGATGTTATAAATGCTCAAATAAATCTAATTTTAGACTTTTTATGAATTCCACTAATTTTCTAGGTTACTATGATATATTAGTGTATATTTAATCAACTTGGTTCGAACATATAATTCTGTTATGACTTTCACAAAAATCATATATCAAATAGTGTCAAAATTGACACAAAATAGTTTTTAAATCAAATATTATATTATTAATTGTTATTTTATTCCTAAAAATCTAAGGTTCGTCCAAATGACATAGATAAGGATATATATATTAATAATAAACAACTTGGGGTTCGTTTGGCATGTTATAGTAAGCGTATTAACCATATAGTGTAAGAAAACAAAAAGTCACGGTAAAAGTTAAATTATTTAACTTAGAGTTAAATCTAATTGATAAGGTTAAAATAATAACCTAAACTTGCCTAAATCCTATTGTTTGATAGGATTTCGACCCATCCCCACTTTACCTTCGAAATAAGACTCTTTGGAACCATTATAAACCGATTTTGACTTTAATATAAAATAGTATTTTGAGATATTCCTAAGGTGCCCCTCTCCTCCCTTATAAAAGGGCACATCCCCCCCTCCTCCTCACACCAATTTGAGCACTCAAGCTCGGCCAAACCCTGCCAAAATTCCTTCTCCACTTCCCTAGAATAATCCTAGAGGTCCTGGTATTCTTCAAAGACCAATCATTGTTCCCTAAGTGGAGGATTCAAAGAGGCGTTTCAAAGAAGAGGTAATATCCATTACCGATCTTTTCAATTTCTTTCTTCTTCAACTTCTTCTTCATTAGTTGTTTCATGATAAAGTAATAACATCAGTATTACCTACATACTGATATGTTATTATAAATATGAAACAACCCTAATTCACCTTCTACCCATCCTACGGAAAAATGAAATCACCGCGCGTGCGTACGTACGGAATACCGTCTCCACGCCGTGGTGTAATCTATTTTCCACCATCACCTTACAAGGATGGGTATAATGGTGTAATGAGTAACTCTATATTATTAGTATAAAGTGATATTGATACTGAAATAGTATAAATACACTTAAATACAATTCCATGATCATGGGAACAATATCATCGCTCGTGCGTACGTACGGAATACCGTCTCCACGATGTGATGCGACTCGTTCTACATGATCATCATTACATAGTAATTATATAAATGAATTGAATGAATAAATATGATATATGTTACACTAATACCATTCTGGATATAAGGTATCTATAACCTTAAAATAATAATAAGAATTTATTCAGCAAAACACGCATAAGAACAAAAGGCAATAAAGACCCGAGTAACAAGTAACAATGAAATATTACTAATAAGAAGCTAAGAATATGACCATATATGATATCATATCAATATGTATGATTCTGGAATAATTCAATAACATTATTTAAACCATTATACAGGAGCTTCAGAAACGTACAAAGAAAATCGGACCTAAGGTAAGGGAATATATCACAATCTCATTTTATCCAAGATTGTTTATACTTTGGTATTTACTAGGGTGTATTTTATCATCCACATCCATGTTTCCTCAATATGTAATATTATTTCCATTCACCTTCAATTTTTTAAATCAAATTTTACCCTTTGGTGATTTTTAGTAAAAGATATGAAAGGAATCTTTTGTCGTTTTTCGTACGAGGTGTTTTTTTGACTTTTCCGACAAAAGTACGCGAAGAATGTTTTTTTTAACTTATACGGCAAGAATGGATTTTTAAAACATTATTTCCAAGAATCTTCCTTTATAAGTTTTCAAGTTTATTTATAATCAAATTCTTTTAGTTTATAATTGTATGACATGTTAAGAAAAGAAAAGTGTTTTTTTGAAGTAGAAAGGATATTTTCCTAAAGAATGGAGTTCAAATGTTTTGTCAAAATTATTTTCCATCTAAGATAATATAGTGTTATGTTTTTATCCCTATTATTACATTGATTTTATTATGTTTTGAGGGAATTATTTTTATGAAGTCATTTACCTTATATGATTTGTTTTATGATGTCATGATGTTTCAAGAATCCCATTTTTGTTATATGTGTTATGCGATGATGTATGATTTATGATTATGTGGAACACATAAGAAAGGATTCATTATAAGATGGGTGGGACCTATATCTCCCTCCAATGCATTGGGTAAAGATTTATTTCTCATGATATAGACATGGCTGGAACGGAAGGTTATTTAGGTTCAGTGATACAGGACTAAAACGAGGAGTGAACTCGGTTCAGAAATGGACTTTGTCTGCTAAGATAGTCTTGGCAATGAGTCATGACTAACAAGAAATGATTTTCCATGATTATGTGTGCATACCACAAAGTTTCAAGTTTTATGTTATGATTTTGGGGATCTCATTTTCACTTCTATGATTTATTCCATGTTAAGATATTATGATCTCTTTTGCAGGTTCATATTTCCAAAAGTTATGTACTTATGTGTATGATGTGATTGATATTTCTTTTGTTTACCCTTACTGAGCATTTGAGCTCACCATTTTGTATCTTTTCTTTTCCCCAGGTCAAGAAGATGGATATTAAGTAGAATATGCTAAAAGGGACCCTAGATATGATGAAATAAATGGGAGACACTGTAGAAGATTTATGAACCAGTTGTTTATGTTTCCCAGTTTCTAAAGACACTATACCTATACGGTCCTTTGTGGTTTTCTCGTATGTTGTAATAAGTGTGCTTAAATTTTGAAGTATTAACAATGTATGTAAAGTATGGGTCGTTATAGATAAAAATATACAATATGTTAAGATTACATTAATTTTGAAATTGATTACATGTATTAGAACTGAGTTTGGTTCTCATCAATCCACCAATTAATATAAGTCCTACTGTGTGAAATAGGTATTCAAGATTAAAATAGATATGGATGATAAAATATATACCTATAAAGTAAGGATATAGGCAAAATGTTTTAAACAAAATCAAGGCATTGAGTATGAAAAACGAATTTTTTCCATTTAAAAAGATTAAATACATCAAAATTCTTTTTTGAATAGCTACTCACCATGACTGTAAAATTAGGAATATTAATGTCAAAAAAAATTCCTTAATTGGATACTTTAGTAATATGTATATATGAATCAAATATAAGGGTTTGAATCTTTATGTAATTCAAAAAATATTTTCCAATTGAAGAGATCCACTTATGGATTAAAGAAGGAAACCATTTAATAGAATATTCAATTCAACTATGAATAATTTTTTTCTTTAATTAAGAATTAATTTGAGTCGTGCATTTATAAGAGGTTTAGTGGGAATGTGGTCATTATCATAGTATTATATTTTGATGAAATATTACTTATTGGAAATCACATGCATATTTTACAGTATATTAAGGACTATTTAAACAAGAACTTCTATTGTAAGGACTTAGGTGAAGTGGACTGTATTCTGGGTATCAAGATCATTCATGATAGATCCAAGAGGATGCATGGAATATTTCAACGTACATTAATTGACCCGATACTGAATCTATTTAGTATAGAACAATCATAGAGGGGATAGTTTCTAATTTCACATGGTTTAAATCTTTCCAAGAAAGTGTGTTCTGAAACACAATAGGTGAAAGATATAATGATTAATATCTCATATGATTCAGTGATAAGGTCAATCATTTATTCCATGTTATATAATATACTTGATGTTTCCTACACATTAATAATGGTAGAAGATATCAAGCTGATATAGTTTAACAGCACTGGTAAGTTGTTATTTCTATCCTTAATAATATGAGAATAAATAAGGATATGTTCCTTGATTATGGAGTAGGTAAGAAGCTAATAATAATGGTTTATACGTATTCTAGTATTCAAATATAAAATAATGATATGAATTCAAAGTAAATATATGTTTTTAGTCTCATCATAAGAGCTGTGAGCTAAAAGAGTTCAAAGCAGCCAATTTACACCGATTATATAGTGGGGTCTAAGTATATAGTTTCTTCTAATGAATCAGAATAATACATCTAAATACGAAACATTGTAATAGATAATGATTTGGTACCTCTAATTAAATATTTTTTACATTTTTTTGTAATAATACTATAATAATGGATCCTGCAAAAGATCTAGGGTCACCCCAAATGAAAAATAACATACCCTAGAAGTATCAATAATTAATGGATTTTTTTGAGAGAGGTTAATTTTTATAAGTTGAGTTTCCAATAAAGAAAACATAGTAGAATCCTATAATAATGAATTATATATGCAGAAGCATGAGTAAAATTTGAGAGTTAGAAGACTTAATGTTGTTAGCAGTTTGTTCTAGTTCAACATAGATCCCATTAGAGTTGGTGGCTTAGAACCAACTTTTGGGTACATTATATTAACCTATACTCATTTTTTTGAATATTAATAGAAATACTATCACATCATGATTATTCTTATGTGTGACATAGTATGTGAAAATGTAATAAGTGTAGTTGTCACACTAAAATTTCATAGTTGTTCCCCATTATGATGAGAACACAGAAGTTCCATGATAGTATTCTTAAATATATATTTCATATCTAGTTGAGACCATTGGAGAGAAAAATATTATACGTGATATAATTTGTGGAGACTCATAGGACTATTAAAAACCTTTCTGAAAGTTCCTAGTCGATGTATTGTATCACTTAGATGGGGAGGGGGTGAATCAGTGATACACTTTTTCTTTTATGTTTCTTTTCAATTGAAACAACCTTTTCCTCATATTAATGATTTCAATTCCTTACTGAGAAACAAATCAACACACATCCAAAGGAAGATAAATATTTACTTGGTTTACTATCAATATGAATATCTATGTCCATGGTATGTTTTGGAAATGATCCAATACCATTAAATCAATAAATAAAACAATCATTGTATTATAATGAGTAAGATATACCTTTACACTCGTGTAGCACTATGAAACAATCCCACTAGTGTGTCTGAAACCTCTTAACACAATAGGGTAATAAAATTTGTTTGTAACAACTCATCTTACACGTGCTTATTTTAAAATCACCAAATACATTCAATTGTAAAAAAATTATTCTTTTCCTTACCTAGAAGAAAGGTACAAACATTATGGACTATATAAAATAATCTGACCAATTACCCTAAGTATGTTGCTCCCAGTCCAATCCTACTCGGTCCGATTTTATTTAAATTAAATACAATAGAATAGAATCGACACCACACTAATAATTTCATACTATATTCAAGACAAATAGAATCAGAACCACTTCAAAACTTGTATGAAATAGTCAAGATAAATTGAGTTTTTGAATGAATCAGAACCACATGACTAGCCAAACAGAATCGGTACTATTTCACTAGTTGAATAGAATCGACTCCACTTCACAAGCCTAATACAATCAACACCACTTCAAAACCATAGACCAATAAATAGACTCAGTATGATCCATCCTTAGTCCAATAAACACAATATGAAAATACCTAGTATGGAAATACCCAGTATGGAAATCTTGATGTCGATTAATTCAGCTTGATACAACGAACACTTTAAAACCAAAGTAAAGCTAAATACTCTTCACCACTTCTTCTCTCTAGGAACCCAGAGCTTCTCTCTCTTCTTTTGTGAACATTTCTCATTTTCAGAAAGTAAAAAGTACCTACTCCTTTTATAGGTGACAATTTGTGGGAATCCAAAATTTTTTCCTGCTCACTAAAATTTTCCAAAATTTGAATTTCCACTGAAATTATTGGATAAATTTTGAATTCATCAATGTCTCTTGAGGAATCTCAAATATTCTCCAAAATTTGTCTCAATATTTGGATATTTCATTGGTATCTCCATACCTATTAATTATTCCAGATATCCAAAAAAAATCTTCTTGAAAACTAGAAATGTGTGTACGATTGTTGGGTACAATTTTTTTTTGGTACGAAGGTCTTTAATCGGGACCATCTCTTCTCTTTCACATTCACTTGTGAGTCCGATACAAAACAAAGTCATTACCCTATCGGCATGAACACCATCATATTTTTACTTTCTCTTTCTATTGGTACAACTCTTTACTCTTTTTCATTAGCATGACTCTTTCCTCTTCCATCGACATGACTCTTCCCATCAGCATGACTATTTCCATCATCATGACTATTTCCATCGGCCTGACTGTTACTCTTCCATCTACCCGACAATTACTTATCAATCTGTATGACCATTTATCTTCCATCGGCATGACTATTTATATCGGTGCGAGTATTTCCATCAGCACGACTATTACTCTTATATCAGCAAAACCATTACTTTTCAATCTGCATGACCATTACTCTTTCATCGGCATGACTGTTACATCAGCATGACTCTAAATCTGATGGAAAACAATGTGAATATTGTGTCAGCTAGACTAGCATTTTATTATTTCATCAGCATGAATTTTACATCAGAGAAACTATTCACCAATCTTCCATCATCATCACCATTCATAGATTTTAAATAGTCATCACAATTCACATATTTTCCATCATGATCATCATTCACAAATTCTCAATAGTCATCACCATTCACCACTTTTCAATTTTCATCACCATTCATAACATTTCAATAGGCATCACCATGAAACCTTTTCAATAGTCATAACTATTCCTAGATTTTCAATAGTCATCACCATTCACAGCTTTTTAATTGTCATCACCATTCACCTATTTTCAATAGTCATCAACATTCACAACTTTTAAATAGTCATCCCCATTAATAGCTTGTCAATCACTATCACCATTCACTACTCATACATACTCATTTCATCCATCAAGGTTGTATCATATGTTCTACCACATTAATTTTTATTGATGATAATTACAAAATAGATAAACATCATCACATTTACATTGGAATTTATCATAACATTCCATTCAATGATGTTTCTTTTTGTCCTACTCATCCTGAAAAAAAAACATTCTGAATACCTGAGTCTGATTGTCAGAATACATGGGTCCGATTTTCATCAAAACACAACCCAAAACATTTGTTTCCATGAAACCGATACTCTCATTCTAGATAACAATCAATTCCAAATTACAATGGAAAGAGTGAGTACTATTCTTTTTCAAGTCAAATTCTTTTGAATCCATGGATCTGATTCTTTTTAAAACATGTATCCGATTCGTTTCAAAACAAAGGTCAGTACAATTGTTTTGAAACCAATTTAATATTTCTTGGAAATAAGATGGTTCAGAATACCATTCTTATTTTTTATCCAAACTGATCACCAAAAAAACATATTTATTTTTAATCCATTTCTATGAAAGTTCCACATCCTCATATTTCTCATCATCCTTTGTTTCATCCGCATACTAATCAATTGAAAACAAATTCAACGAAAAAAAACTTGGGATTAAAAATCTCCCCCTTTATATTTTTTTTTCAATACCCACTTCAATCACTTTAACCAGATGAATATTTTCTTTATTTTTTATTTTCTTAATTCCTTTCTTGATCCCCCTATTTCTTTTTTCTATCATCTTTTCTCTTATCTCTCCCCCTTATTGACTATAAAATTCAAAGGTTCCATCATGATAAGTTCATATCTTATTTAAAATTATCTTCATTTCTAGAATTTGGAACCATTTTTCAACCTTGGTATCACATGATATCCTTAACAAATAACCTTTATCTAAAAACCGTACATCTAAGTGGGCATACTCGATGTAGAAAACAGTATTGTATAATCAAAGTGATCGATATTGTCCATAATAAAAATTTTATATAATACCTTTTCATGTTTCTTCTAGCATCCTCATGATTGGGGAAATTCATGAAGGATTTTTTCTAAGAAAAAAAGTAACCAGAACCCATCTAAACAAACACATCAGAATATTCATATGTATGAGAAAAAAAAACTATTCAAAAAGAAAAATTCACATCCTCATTACAATATTTTGCAAAAAAAGTGATAGACTCATCAATTCCATCTTCCTTATTTACACTCCTTCAATTCCCTACAAGATAGCACAAGTATAAAAGGATATTGAGAATAAGGAGGAACCTAGATTGTTTGTTAGAAGAAACAATTAAATTGAGAGTCCTCTATCAGTCCTGTCTTCTTGTTCTTATTCTTCTTCTTGGATTTTCCATTAGATGTGATTTATTCATTCTGTTCATCCTTATCTAGTTTTGTAACAACTTTATTCTTATATGTAAAATCTTTTGACGAGGATGTTAACTTTTATTCCTCTTTAGGAACATCCTTGATATAATCAGTTTGTTCCATGTTTTCCATTCCTATATTTTTCTCTTTCATGATAGTTGAGAATGTTTTGATATCATTCCCTTCTTCCTTATCTTCACCAATTGTGGATACATTTTTTCCAGTATTTCTCATATCTTCATATGTCTACTTCTTCCTTTCCTCTTTCACATTCTTTTTTGATTCCTCTAATTTCCTAGCTCGGTCAACGTGTTTTAGAAAAACAACTAATCACTCTTTCTTTTGAAACATAGAATATCTCTCTTTCTTGAAATCCAAAACATATGGCTTCATATAATTTTTATGAATATTTTGTTATGAAGGTATCAATAAAACATCCTTTCACAAGGTTTCTAGGTTTCTAACCCCTCTCATAAATAGTTTTCAATAGTTGGTACCTATTTTAAATTTTTTTACTTCACTATTCTATGATTTTGTCAACCCAACCTTCTCATACTTCTTTATTTGAGATAATTTAATCCCCCTCAAACCTTGACTTCCAAAACCTGTATAATAATATTAGCGATGTTGGTTGAACCAAAAAATATTTTTATATGTCCAAATGCACAGGAATACCAGCAATATTCATAAAAGAAGAATTTTCCTCTGAAACTTCTATACTATCCAAAATTGTGAATGTATTTCTCATCCACCATCTTCTCTTTCTTTTCTGATCCACCAAAAAATTTATTATCAATAAAATTATTTGTTTTAAATTTCAAATTATCAGAACCAGATGTATTAGAAACATTTAAAAATTAATATTGTTTCAAAAAATTCTCAAATATATTGGTCTTGGACACATACATAACTTTCCTAACATTCTTCTTTTAAAAAAATTACATCATTATTATCACCCTTTTAAGGTTACTTTTATTGAGCCTTCTCAGGATCCTCATTCTGAGAACATAAAAAAAATTAGTGATAGAGTTTTGTAAATATGTATATCTAAATTAAGCTTTATATAACTTTTTTTTGGACAAGGCCCAAATATTCTTCTTTTTTCTTCAGCTTCACTTCTTGACACTCATTAGGAATCTTTTATTCTTCTTGAAATTTCTACAAATAATCCCTATATTTCTCTATCTTATCTTTTTCTTTGACAAAAAATCCTTGATTCATTGTTGAGGAATATTCATCTTCCATCTTTTGGTTTTTCTTTTCAACCCTTTAGATATTTCTCTAATATTATTTCAATTATTATTTGAAATGAATCTTAAGTTGAGTATTTTCTTCATCAAAACTACTAATCTTGAATTAAACATCATTCATTGTTATAATAAAATTATTTTACACATCATGCTCAATGGAATTTTGAAATTCATCTTCAGTTTATTCTTCTTCTTCAAAACAACTACATTAATTACTAGAATAAATTTCTTTATTAACTACTGTAATGAACATGTTGTCTTAACTGTAATTTGTAACATCCTCACTATCAACTTCTATACACCAAAGGTACTTCTTTTTGATTTGGATAACTTCTTATATTCCCTCTTGGAATAGAATCTTTCTTTATCACCCTTTTTGTACCAATATTTTATTTGACTTCATTCTTTTCCTTCACTTTCTTCTTCATCAAATTCTTCTTCGGTTCCTCATTGAGGAAAATTGGAAACAAAATCCCCAATGGATCCACTAACAATACAATTTAAGAGATGTTTACCTTTATAACTTCTTTTAATTATTTCCGCCTTCTTAGAAAACAATGAAAACTAGAATCAAGATATTTACATACCTCATTTTTGGAGTCTGAATCCCCATCTTATTCTTCTTCATGAATATTCTTTTCTTCCGTAGAAGACTTGAAATAAATTTCTCTATCAAATTTAGTTTTTCCTTTCATAGAATTACCCATTATCATTTCATAAGTAATTAGAGTACTATGAAAATCATCAAGAGGTATTGTTTTAGGATCTCTGTCTTCCAATGAAGAAACATGTGACTCAAAATTTTCAGGTAGGATTATCAAGATCTTTTCAACCATAGTAGAATCATCCAAATTTTCACCAAGACATATGATAGTACATACTAAGTCATTTACCACTGTAATGAATTCCCCAACAGATTCACACTCATCTATATTGAGATCTTCATACTTAAATCTTCATATTTGTAACATTTCCTTTTTTACTATTATATTGCATTCATTTATGTTTTTCAATTTATCCCATATATCCTTGGTTGTGGAAAGAACTTTTACTCTCAAGAATTGACATTCATAAAGTGTTTAAAATATATAATTTTTCACCCTTCCATCATTCTCATGATGTTTCTTATCTACTGGTGTAAGTGGAGTTTTAAAATTAATGGGAGGAAACCCTACTGTTGCAGCTTCAAGAACATCATAACTGATGAACAAGAGATATGGCGGCATTCTATCATTCCAGATATGATTATTATTTCCATAAAATATTAAAATACCTTTAATATTCATATATTTCAAATTATCCATAAATAATGAATAGTGAAGGGATCCTTCTCTATGATACCAATTGAAGGTTCCTAGTTAGAGTATTATTTCATTGAGATGGGGATGGGGTGAATCCCTGATACTCTTTTTCTTTTATGATCCTTTCCAATTAAAAAAACATTTTCCTATTGTTAAGGATTTTATTCCCTACTAAGAAACAAATCAACAGACATCCAAAGGAACACCTATATTTACTTGGTTCTCTATTATTTAATAATATATACATCATTAGTATGGTTTAGAAATGATCCAATACCATAAAATACACTAATAAAGAAATACTGGGATTATAGTGGGTAGAATATACAATTACACATGTATAGAACTATGAAATAATCATAATTGTGCAAGTGAACCCTATTTGAACAATAGGGAAATATAATTGTTTTGTAACAACTCAGGTTACTTGTGCTTCTTTCCAATTCAACAAATATATTCAATTGTAAAACAATTGTTCTTTTCCATACCCATAAGAATGGTAAGAACCTCTTGGACTATTTAAAAAAATATGTTCGATTTCCCTGAGTACGATGCCCCCAATCTGATTCTTCTCTGCACAATTTTATTTAAATTAAATAAAATAGAATAGAATTGGTACCACACATATACTTTCATAAAATAGTAATGAAAAATATAATTGACACCACCTCAAAACATGTATGAAATATTCAATCTGAATCACGTTATGAAAGAATCAGCACCACTTGACCAACTGAACAGAATCGACACGATTTCACTCGCTGAATAAAATTGGCGCAACATTACAAGACGAATACAATCAGCACCACAACCAAAAATTAGACTGATAAAGAGACTCAGTATCATCCTTTATCGTCCTGAGAAACCCAATACGGAAATAACCTATATGAAAATATCAAAGCTGATTAATTCATCCTGATATGTTGAACACATTAAATCAAAAGTCAAGATGAATACACTTCACCTCTACTTCTCTCTAGAAACTTATAGCTTCTCTATATTATTTAATGAATAATGATCATAGTTATAAAGTATAAAGTACCTCCTTCTTTTATAGGTGAAAATTTTCTGGAATCCAAATGTTTTTCCTGCTAACTCAAATTTTCCCAAATTTGAATTTCCCATTGAAATAATGGGATACATTTTGAATTCGTCAATGTTTCTAGATGCTTCTTGACCCTTCCCCAAAATTCTTCTCAATATTCATCTATTTCATTTTTATCACTATACCCATTCCTTATTCTATAAATCCAAAAACAATTTTTCTTTTAGAAAACTAGAAATGTGGGTTTGATTATTGAGTGCAATTATTTCTAGGTAAGATAGTTTCTAATTGACACCATGTCTTGTATTTCACTTTCACATGTGAGTCCAATGCCAAATAAATTCATTACCCTATTGACAAGATACGTGTCATATATTCACTTTCTCTTTCCATCGACATGGATCTTTCCCCTTTTCCATCATCATGACCCTTTCCTCATCCATCAGCATGACTCTTTCCATCGGTTAGACTATTTACATCGGCAAAACTATTTCTATAGGCATGAATATTTCTCTTGCTTTTGCATGGACATTACATATCAATCTTCATGACCATTACTCTTCCATTGACATCAATCATTATATCAACACAACTATTTCCATCATCACAAATATTTACATCGACAAGACTATTACTCTTCCATATACACGAACATTACTTTTCAATATGCATGACCATTAATCTTCTATCAGCACAACTCATTCCATCATCATGACTATTCCAACAACATGACTCTGAGTCCGATGAAAAACAAAGTGAATATTGTGTCAGCCTGATTGACCTTTTCTTCTTTCATTGGAATGAATTTTCCCTTGTAATGACTATTCACAGCCATTCCATCATCATCCCCATTCACAACATTTCAACTGTAATCACCATTTACAACTTTTCAATAGTCATCACCATTCACAGATTTTCAATAGTCACCGCCATTCATAACTTTAAAATAGTCATCTCCATTCACAACATTTCAATGGTCATCAACATTCACATCTTTTCAATAGTTGTCACCATTATTAGGTTATAAATAGCCATCACCATTAAAATCATTCCCAGTGTCTAAACCATTTATATATTTTCAATCATTATCCCCATTCTCGGCTCATGCTTACCCCTTTATTCCCACAAGATTGCATTATATGTTCTACCATTGTACTTATGATTTATGAGAATTCCAAAATAGTAAATAATCATCACATTTACATTGGAATATATCATAAAATTACATTCATTCATGTTTCATTCTTTCCATTTCATCGAGAAAATATCATTAGAAATACATGAGTACAATTTTCAAAATACATGGGTTTGATTGTCTTCGAAGGAAAACCCAAAACAATTGTTTCCATGCAACTGATTTTCACATTACATACAATGATCAATTATTCATTAAAATGGACATAGTGAGTACGATTATTTTGTAAGTAAAATTATTTTGAAGCCATGGATTTGATTCATTTGAAAAAATAGATCCGATTCTTTTCAAAAGAAAGGCCAGTATGATTTTTTTGAAACCAATACAATATTTCCTAAAAAAACTATTTAGAATACCTTTATTATTTTTTTAAAAAAACCAATCACCCACAAAGATTCTTTATTTTCAATCCATTTCAACTCAAATTCCCCTTAACCATCTTTATCAATATGCTTTCTTTTATCAACATACTGATCGATTAACAACAGATACAACCAAAACACAACTTAGCCCAAACACTTTCTTGGTGTACGCCCTTTGTAATTTACCATATATGAAATTATGAGAATGAGACTCACTAATAGGGAATCCAAATTTATGTTTTTCATTGGATGATCCAATTTGTGGTCATGTGTATTGATCTATAGATATTATATTATTATTAATGGATATTATGAGTTTCAAACTATGATGTAATGATGAAAACTCTGATGTTATATGTTCATAGAGAAGTAGGATATGTTGGGTACATTTCCAGTAACTTTTCATTGATGAATAATATAAAAAAGGACTTGTCCATTATGTTACTTAATAAAAGATGATATCACAGAACATTGATAGAAATGATAAAACCTAAATAAATACATAGTCGTGGTGGTCATTAGTCAAGTTCCATCAATACAATGTCAAATAAAGAGATATAAAAAACATAGGTTGATAGCTCTAGCATGGAACATTCTTGATAATAGATATCATAATAAATGAATTATATTACACAATAAGAATTAATATGAAGATTATAACACCATAACACTGAATTCCTTCTCTATGGGTGACTTGGAATGTTTATAGATACTTAACCTTAGACTTTGGGATACATTTCTTATTACTCCTTAGAAACAGGCCTTGAGAGTCACACACTAAGTGTATCTAGAACATAAAATAAATAAAAATAGTAATTTTTATTTATAATGTTAGGTAAATGTTATTTCCCCAAGTGGGTTGATAGTAAATCTTATTTTCTTTATCACACATATTCCATCAGTATTTATTCAATAGGATATTTTTTAAGAATAAAAATTAATAAATATTTATCTTCTACTTAGTAAATATAATATTTATATATTTACTTGAGAATACATATGTGATATTTATTTATTTAATAAGTATATATTATTTAAGGTTTGATAAATTATTTTGATGAATGAAAAAAATGTTTAATGGCTAGAAAAGAAATAATATATATTGTATATTCATTTAATAAAATAATATTTAATTTAATTATATATTTTTTCATATGTCATGAAATAATAATAATATTATTATTATGGACATGGGGTTATATAGGAATCATGAAAAATTATAATGGCTGATGTGGAATTATTATTTTATAACCCATGTGGTATATAAACTGAATTATATTATTTTATTAAGGGTTTCCAATTCATTTTTTATGCACAGCTACATATAGAGAGAATTATCTCAAAGATTCAGAGAGATCCCTATCAAACAACACTCTCAAGAATAGAGAGAGATCATCCACCACCCCCACTATCATTCCTAGATATATCAAAGAGAAACATTCCTTACAAATATTTTCTGGGAGATTAAAGTTGAATGAATCACGAATTATGATCTACCATGCTAGCACCACTACAGGAAAAATGAGCAATTGCGACGGGTTATTTGCGACGGGAATAGATCCCGTCGCAAATAGTCCTGTTAAAAACTTATTTGCGACAGGGGTATTTACCCGTCGCAAATAAGGAGGCTGTTGCGACGGGATTGCTTTCCCCGTCGCAAAAGAACTGGCGCGCGTTGCGTGCCAAATCGCGGGAAAACTATTTTCGACGGGGGAATATTCCCGTCGCAAATAACCGGCGGCGGTAAAAGGTATTTGCGACAGGAATATTCCCCCGTCGCAAATAGTATGTCGGCAGGTGGTTATTTGTGACGGGACCCGTCACAAATAACTATTTACCCGTTGACCGTAATAAATGTCGGCTAAGGTATTTGCGACGGGAATCCCGTCGCAAATGCACCCGGTGCAAATAATCTAACCTATAAATACCCCCATCCGTTTTTTTCAAAACATTCTCAAATTCCATCTTTTTCTTCTCTCAAAGTTATATTTCTAAAGTTCAGTTTTTCTTCAGTTTAATTTTTTTCTCCGGAGCTGATATTAAAGTTTTGAAGAACGATCAGAGCAGATCAATTTTCAAGGTATTTATGTTCAATTTAATTTAATATTTATTTTTAATTTTTTATTAGTTTCAATTATTCTTAATTAGTTGTAATTTAATTATGTTTATATTGTTTTATTACTTAATAAATTTAAATTATTAGTATTGTTCATAGTTAATGGTAATTAGGAATAATAAGTAATAATTTTTAATAATTAAGAATAAATATTAATAATTAGTAATAAATACCAATAATTAGGGATAATAACATTATTACATTATTAGTCTATTTTATTATTAATATTAAAATAATATAATTTTTTATATATATACAGTTCTCTTTTCATCTGTGTGTTTGCTGTCTTCACATGTATTATTTGTATGTGGAGATAGAAAACGCACAGATAAAAAAGGAGAATTGTATATAAATTAGAAAATTATATTATTTTAATATTAATAATAAAATATACTAATAATGTTATTATTTGTAATTATTGGTAATTATTCCAAATTATTAGTAATTATTCATTTAATTACTAATAATTAGGAACAATTACCAATAATTATCAATAATTAGGAATAATTAGTAATAATTACCAATAATTAGTAATAATTACCAATAATTAGTAATAATTACCAATAATTAGTAATAATTACCAATAATTAGTAATAATTACCAATAATTAGTAATAATTACCAATAATTAGTAATAATTACCAATAAGTAGTAATAATTATCAATAATTAACAATAATTAGTAATAATAAGTATTAATTACCAATAATTAGTATTAATTACCGATAATTAGTATTAATTACCGATAATTACTATTAATTACCAATAATTAGTAATAATTACCAATAATTAGTAATAATTACCAATAATTAGTAATAATTACCAATAATTAGTAATAATTACCAATAATTAGGAATAATTACCGGTAAATAGTAATAAATAGTAATAATTATTAATAATTAGGAATAATTACCAATAATTAGTAATAATCCGTAATAATTACTAATAATTAGTAATAATTAGTAATAATTAGTAATAATTACCAATAATTAGTAATAATTAGTAATAATTAGTAATAATTAGAAATAATTGCCAATAATTAGTAATAATTAGTAATAATTAGTAATAATTAGTAATAATTAGTAAAAATTAGGAATAATTACAAATAATTAGTAATAATAAGTAATAACTAGTATTAATTACCAATAATTAGTAATAATTACCAATAATTAGTAATAATTACCAATAATTGCCAATAATTGCCAATATTTATCAATAATTACCAATATTTACCAATATTTACCAATAATTACCAATAATTACCAATAATTACCAATGATTAGTAATAATTATCAATAATTACCAATAATTGGTAATAATTAATAATAATTACCAATAATTAGTAATAATTGGTAATAATTAATAATAATTACCAATAATTAGTAATAATTATTAATAATTAGTAATAATTAAGAATAATTACCAATAATTAGAAATAATTACCAATAATTAGTAATAATTACCAATAATTAGTAATAATTAACAATAATTAGTAATAATTAACAATAATTACCAATAATTAGTAATAATTAGTAATAATTAGTAATAATTAGTATTAATTACCAATAATTAGTAATAATTAGTAATAATTAGTATTAATTACTAATAATTAGTAATAATTACCAATAATTAGTAATAATTACCAATAATTAGTAATAATTAGTAATAATTAGCAATAATTACCAATAATTACCAATTATTAGTATTTATTACCAATAATTAGTATTAATTACCAATAATTAGTAATAATTACCAATAATTAGGAACAATTACCAATAATTATCAATAATTAGGAATAATTAGTAATAATTACCAATAATTAGTAATAATTACCAATAATTAGTAATAATTACCAATAATTTGTAATAATTACCAATAATTAGTAATAATTACCAATAATTAGTAATAATTACCAATAATTAGTAATAATTACCAATAATTAGTAATAATTACCAATAATTAGTAATAATTACCAATAATTAGTAATAATTACCAATAAGTAGTAATAATTACCAATAAGTAGTAATAATTATCAATAATTACCAATAAGTAGTAATAATTAGTATTAATTACCAATAATTAGTTTTAATTACCAATAATTAGTATTAATTACCAATAATTAGTATTAATTACCAGTAATTAGTATTAATTACCAATAATTATTAATAATTACCAATAATTAGTAATAATTAGTAATAATTACCAATAATCAGTAATAATTACCAATAATTAGGAATAATTACCAATAATTAGTAATAATTACCAATAATTAGTAATAATTACCAATAATTAGTAATAATTAGTAATAATTAGTAATAATTACCAATAATTCGTAATAAATACCAATAATTAGTAATAATTACCAATAATTAGTAATAATTAACAATAATTACCAATAATTAGTAATAATTAGTAATAATTAACAATAATTAGTAATAATTAGTATTAATTACCAATAATTAGTATTAATTACCAATAATTAGTAATAATTACCAATAATTAGTAATAATTACCAATAATTAGTAATAATTACCAATAATTAACAATAATTATCTATAATTTCCAATAATTAGTATTAATTACCAACAATTAGTATTAATTACCAATAATTAGTATTAATTACCAACAATTAGTATTAATTACCAATAATTAGTATTAATTACCAATAATTAGTATTAATTACCAATAATTAGTATTAATTACCAATAATTAGTAATAATTACAAATAATTAGTAATAATTACCAATAATTAGTAATAATTACAAATAATTAGTAATAATTACCAATAATTAGTAATAATTACCAATAATTAGTAATAATTACCAATAATTAGTAATAATTAACAATAATTAGTAATAATTACCAATAATTAGTATTAATTACCAATAATTAGTATTAATTACCAATAATTAGTAATAATTACCAATAATTAGTAATAATTACCAATAATTAGTAATAATTACCAATAATTAGTAATAATTAGTAATAATTACCAATAATTAGTAATAATTAGTAATAATTACCAATAATTAGTAATAATTAGTAATAATTACCAATAATTAGTACATTATTTTTATATTTTATTATTAATATTAAAATAATATAATTTTCTATATTATATACATTTCTCTTTTCATCTGTGTGTTTTCTGTCTCCACATGTAATATTCGCATTCTTTTTCAAAATTATCAACCTACTCGCCAATGGAGAGGTGAAAGTGAATGAAAATATTACATGTGGAGACAGAATGTTAAACACACAAATGAAAGGAAAATTGTATATAATATAAAAAATTATGTTATTTTAATATTAATAATAAAATATACTAATAATGTAATAATGTTATTATTATATAATTAATGTTTATGAAAAAATTATATTAGTATTATTAAAATAATAAAAAATCAATATAATATTAAAATTATCAATATTTGTAACATGTTTTGCTTTATTCTCAATATATTCAATCTTTACTTGAGTGTTTTTTCTAACAAATTATTCAAAACCAGTAATGCTTTTATATTTTATAGAGAAATATGGAACAATGAGGTCGTCAACAATCATTATTAGGTGACCGCAAATGGATAAATCAACGTAGAAATCCAAACGGTTCTGCTTTAAATCTAGTATATGTTGAGGGTGTGGAGACTTTTTTATCATTTGCGGCATCAAATTCAAAATTTGTTTCAGAAGGAAAAATAAAATGCCCTTGCAGAAAATGTGCATTGAGAACGTTTGACACGTTTGACAAAGTGGGAGAACATCTCTTGCGTTTTGGTTTTCAACCAGATTATGTTTTTTGGTATCAACACGGTGAACGCAGTTCCAGAGAAGGTGATACCAACTTGATTTCGGATCCATCCCGGTTTCAAGATTTAGTACATGATGTTGCAGGTTCATCTGTTCAACATACAGAAACTCCGGCTGATATAGCTTCAAATCCTGAGTTGGCACCATCTGAATTTTATGAGTTGTTGAAATCTACTGAGGATGCATTATATCCTGGATGCAAGATGAGAAAACTAGAAGCAGTTGAAAAATTTATGGCTATCAAATCAGATAACGGAATGTCAAACACCTATTTTGACCAGATATTTTCTTTGTTGAAAACACTGTTACCAGAAGGAAATGTTTTACCTACAAATTACTATGAGAGTAAGAGGCTGGTTCGAAATTTGGGACTTACTTGTCAAAAGATTCATGCATGTTCAATTGATTGCATTTTATATTCTGGGGAAAATGAGTCGTTGGATAGTTGTCCTACATGTTGGCAATTGAGATATAAAGAAGGACAACACGTGAAGTCTGGTTTGATTCTTGTAAAATAGTTGAGATATTTTCCGCTTACATCCAGACTTCAGTGTTTATTCATGTATAAGAATACAGTGACAATGATGTCATGGCATAAAGAGAATATTTCAACCGATAAAAGCTTGAATCATCCAGCCGATGGTGATTCATGGAAACATTTTGATAGAGTGCATCCATCCTTTGCTTTAGAAGCTAGAAATGTTTGACTGGGCCTTTCCACTGATGGTTTCTGTCCATTTGGATCTTATGGTAGTCAATATTCATGTTGGCCTGTTTTTTTAACTCCGTACAATTTACCTCCATGGATATTGATGAAGGAGCCATATATATTTTTGACTTTAATAATTCCAGGACATTCGAAGAAAAATATTGATGTTTATTTGAAGCCATTGATTGATGAATTAAATTTATTGTGGAGTACTGGTGTCAGTACATATGATGTTGCAACGAAACAGAATTTCATACTGAGAGCAGCATTGATGTGGACAATAAGTGACTTCCCAGCTTATGGGATGTTATCTGGCTGGAGTACACATGGTCAGAAATCATGTCCTTACTGTATGGGAGAGAACAAAGCATTTATGCTCATTCATGGAAAGAAACCTTATTATTTTGACTGTCATCGCAGATTTCTTCCAGCTGATCAACCTTTTCGCAGAAACAGATCTCATTTCAGAAAAGGAACAGTTGAAAGGGATGGACCTCCAAAAATGATATCAGGTTCGGAGTTAAAATCAGTTGTATTTTCATTACCCCCCATCACTTTTGGTCCCACAATAAACCAACAGAAAATTTCTGGTTTTGGGAAAGAACACAATTGGATTAAACGTAGCATATTTTGGGATTTTCCATATTGGTATGATCTGTTGGTCCGACACATGTTAGATGTCATGCATATTGAGAAGAACTATTTTGATAATTTGTTTCATACAGTTTTGGATATGCCAGGAAAGAGCAAAGACAATGTAAATGCACGTTTAGATCTTGCCCAAATTTACAGGCGTCCAGAATTGGAACTATTTGAGAATGTCAGAACAGAAAGGTTACTGAAACCAAAAGCAGCATATACACTGTCTAAAGAAAACCGTTTATTATTTTGTCAGTGGATTGCAGATTTGAGACTTCCAGATGGCTGTGCTTCTAATTTGGGTAGATGTGTAAAGAATGGTCTATTACTGGATTAAAAAGTCATGATTGTCATGTTATAATGGAGAGACTTCTACCCATTGGATTAAGAGGTCTATTGAATTCTGTGATTTGGGATTCCATAACAGACATGTCTCATTTTTTTCGTGAAATTTGTGCGGCTACGGCAGATTATGATGCTCTAGGAAAACTTGAAAAAGATGTTGTTGTAATTATATGTAAACTGGAAAAAATATTTCCACCGTCTTTCTTCGACTCAATGGAACATTTGATGTTACATTTGCCATATGAAGCCAAATGTGGAGGTCCAGTACAGTTTCGATGGATGTGCCCATTTGAAAGATGCATGCAAAAATTGAAATGAAAAGTACGTAACAAAGCATCTGTTGAAGGATCTATTGCAGAAGCTTATTTGCAAGGGGAAATATCTTTTTTCTGCTCCCATTATTTTGAATCTGAGTATCCTTCAAAACACAACCGAATGGGACGGAACGAGAGTAATATTGATGAAATCGACAATCAATTATCTATTTTCAACCAGTCAGAGCTTGGTTTCGGTGGAGTTTATGAACGCTGGATTTCAGATGATGAACATCAGAGAGCTCATACGTATGTTCTACTCAACTGTGAAGAGATGACATCAGTTGTACTGTAAGTGTTTATATCACTTATTCTATCATTTATGTTACAGTAAATAACTTTGGTTTTTATAGGTTGTATGATAATCATATCAAGAAACAAATTCCACAAATTACAGCAGCTGCTCTCGAAGAACGTCGACTGAAAAATTTCTCTCAGTGGTTTCAAAAACTGGTAACATAAATTCTTTATCTTTTAGCAACTCATTCAATGTATAGTTTACTATATTGATAATTATTTCACAAATTTTCAGGTGTCTCGACATGCTGATAAAATTGACAAACGGCTGTGTGTATTGAGTAACCCACCTTCCAAACTTGTTAAAACTTATAATGCATATGTGGTGAATGGATTTCGATTCCACACACATGCATATGGGGAATCGAAAAAAACAATGAACAGTGGAGTTAGCTTGAGAGGATCTCATCATCGAGAAAATGAAGTTGACTTTTATGGCATACTTGATGAAATCATTGAACTCTGTTATCTTGGACAACATTACATAACCATGTTCAAATGTCGGTGGTTGGATACAGAGAGAGGCGTGCGTGTTCATCCGACTCATGGAATCATCGATATTAAATGTAAAAGTGTTCTCGCATTAAATGAACCATTCTTATCGGCTCAACAGGCATATCAAGTTTATTACGCAAAGTACTGTGCAACATCAAGAGAATTGACTGATTGGTGGAGTGTAATAAAAATCAAAATTCGAGACAATCAGTTTAGTCAAAGTGAATGTGCTTTCACTGATGTGCAAAGAATTGAAGTTTTTCAAGAGAGTACTCAAAATCAATCTTTTTTACAAAGAGACATGAGTATCGATGACGACACCCCACATTTAAGAGTCGGTGATGACGATGATGTTAATGATGTCACATATGAATTTGAAATGGTAAGAGATGAAGCAACTATAACTTGAATGGATATCGATGATGTTGAGGAGGAATATGAAGATGACATTGACATATATGAAGATGATGATGAAGATGAACACTGATAGCATTTCATGGTATTTATATACAATCATAATATGTATATATGTATATATAATAGTAATTATCAATTATTTGCTAACATTAATATTTTCTGTTTCAGATGGACGACGCCACATTTCGTGAGTTGGCGGATGCTGACCTGACTTTCGATGCGGATGAGTTGCTGACAGATGACCCTCAGCCTGCAGGCGCTCCAGGGAGTATGCGGAGGGGGCGCGGTCTTGCACGATTGATGATTCCTGACCCCGTCCCCGAGCGACATCCACGTCTTGGGTTTGATCCACGCACACAGAGGTGTGATAACCTGTGTGATAACCTGTGGATTTGACTAAGATTTCATTAATCTATTCACATAATAAATGTTTATTATTTTTTCAGTTTTCCGCATATAGCAGTCGGACAGGGCATTGCTATTTTGCGCAACTATTTCTCTCAGTCGTGGACCACATGGGAGCAGATTCCCATTGATGTGCAGCAGGCCATGTTCGGCCATTGGTTGGTACGTACGTAAATAAATAATTTTTATTTTGAAAATTATTTCATTTCTAACTTGATATTTTGATTTATTTGTAGGGTTTATGGTATCCGATCAAGGATACCATGCGTGATGCCATCCATGAGGCATGAGAGGTGGCCATGCGTGATCGCCTTCGTTAGTTTTTGCACAATTTAAGAAAATCTGCGATGAAGAAAGCTGGAGTGTCATATTTTGACGAGTCATGTAGAGCACACCGACCAGAGTATATTTCATCCCATGTATGGGATGGATTATGTGCGCACTGGTTGAGTCATGCCTTTCAGAGGAGATCATCGGTGGGGAGGCAGAATCGGGGGAGACAGGAGGTGACTCATCGAGCTGGGAGTCATTCTTTCAGTACTCATAGACAGCATCTGGTACGTACATTATTTATAAATATTTTATATAACTATAAATATTAACAGTTTATTTTTTATTCTTATAGGCTGTCGAGCACCCCGATATTACAGAGTACGCCGTATATCGGAGGATGTATAGTGATCCTGCTACTGGGGAGCTCAGAGGTGATCGTCAACATCACATCGTGGTCAGTATTATTTGTTTTCAAGTTTAAAAATTAACTGCATATAATATATTCACAATTTTAATTTAAAATTGCAACTATAGGAGTCATATGAGGCCGCAGCATCACAGGACCGGCCTGAGAGTCAGGTCGAGTCATCAGATCAGATCACTGCCCGTCAGTTTGATGAAGCGGCATGGATGCAGGCCACCCAGTATGCCTTCGAGAAGGGCCGGGTAGTTGGTATCGGCTCTCGACTGACTCCCGAAGATTATTATGGCTGTGCTGCGATGTCGGCGTCCATCTCGAGAGGAGCTTGTGCATCTTCTTATACTACACAGTATGAGGATCAGTTGCGATCTCAGACTGCACAGATAGAGAGTCTCCGACAGGAGCAGGATCAGATGCGTCAGCAACATGAGGAGGAGCATCGACGCCAGCAGTAGCTGTACGAGGAGCAGGCGAGTCGGTGGCAGCAGCAGCATCAGGAGCAGATGGAGTACATGCACCGACTCACTCATGCTTTAGGGATGGAGTTTCCTCCACCACCATCTGCAGATCCCCCACCTCCCCCCCTCCTTCAGATTAGAGATTGTACTTATGTTATAAAATTTGTGAAATCAATTTTTTTTTTCTATTCGTAGTTTCTGTCTCATTATAAAATATTAATAATATTATATTTTTAAATAACAATATTAATATGAATAATAATATTATTTATATTTTATAATATTAAATTTTATATATATATTAAAACTTTATAATATTATAATTTAATTATATTTTTTGTAATACTTGAATTATTTTAATATTTGAATGTAAAATAATTCTATTATTTTTATATTAATTAAAATAAATTATTAATATTTTTTTTATTTATGAATTATAATTCTAATATTATTATATTAATTAAATCATTTATTAATATTCTATTATTTTTTATTTTTGAATTATAATTCTATTATTATTATATTAATTAAAATAATTTATTAATAATTTATTATTTTTATTTTTGAATTATAAATTTATTATTATATTAATGAAAATAATTTATTAATAATTTATTTTTTTTTTATTTTTTTATAGTATTTGCGACGGGATACTATGCCCGTCGCAAATACTAGTATTATTAATAGTTTTTTATTTTTTTTAAAAAATAGTTTTTACGACGGGTCCCGTCGCAAAAATTATTTATAGTATTTGCGAGGGGATACTATGCCCATCGCAAATACTAGTATTATTAATAGTTTTTTATTTTTTTTAAAATATAGTTTTTGTGACGGTACCGTCGCAAAAGGTATTTGCGACGGGCCCGTCGCAAAAACTATTTTAAATGTTTTTTACAAAAATACGAAGTACTATTTGCGACGGGGAGAATGACAGTCGCAAAAAATGGCTTTAGCGACGGGCCCGTCGCAAATAAGTGTTGTTGCGACGCCGTTTTCAGCAACGGGCTATTTGCGACGGGCCCCCGTCGCAAAAAGCCATTTGCGACGGGATCCCGTCGCAAATGCCCCGTCGCAAATGCCCGTTTTTCTAGTAGTGCACCCATATTGTAGGATCGAAATAATGATGTAGATGCTCAATATACAAGAGGGGGGGGGGTGAATTGTATACTTTAAAAATTTCCTTTAGAATGTTTAAAGTTGATTACGAATAACTATGTTTTCCTTAGATAAGGAATGTTATAAGTTTAACAAAGTTAAACTAAGCAAATTTACAACACCTCTAACACCAATGGAAAACTTGGAATAAAAAATGATGTTATAAACTTCAAGTCCTATGTACTTGCTTAAAACTGGAAAGAGATTCCGAAAGAAGGTTCTGGAAATATGGATCTGGAAATTGAAACTTAACTAAAGATTACCATATGAGATTCTACCTTAAAGCGTATAGAATCTAAATGGAATAGAGTACAAGTAAGGAAGTATAAGAAAGTTATAATTTCCTTACAATACAATATGCAATGCAAACAAACAGGTAGTAAAACTACAAGTAACAAGATAAAAGTCTTTTAACCCAAAGAGAAGGGTATCCAACAACCTTGGATAAAGGTACCTTGATTTATACTTTCAAGAAATTCTGTCTTACCCACACTAGGGTAAGCCCTCGATACGAAGATCGGAATATCTATCTTGCTATCCCCGCAAGCCCTCAACTTTAAGGTAGTTGGATCCTTTGTCTTCCTCAGCAAGGAAGACCTAGAACTTCAAGGTAGTCGGCACCTCTGTATTCCTATCCCCGGAATTCCTCGAATGTAATCACCAACATTCGGAGTCACACGAATCTTTGAGAGTTAATAAGAGTCTATATCTCTCGAAATCACTTCAAGCATGTAATCACATGAGTCGAAGATCAGTATCGAGCTCTTTCAAATGAGCTCCTATTTGTAGGCTTGGTCGACCTCCTTTCAAATGGTTATATCTTCCTTAAAAATCGGAGGGACCTGTACACATTTCACTTAACCAACTGTTAGTTTATAATGGAATATAAGACATCGTTTTGTAACAAAATAAGTGTAACAGAAAGCATGACATCGTTTTAAGTCTAACTAAAAAGTTTGGAGTGTAAGAAAAATATTAAAGAGTGGAAAAATTATAAAAGTGTAAGAAAAATGAATGTTCAGAGTCTAAGAAAAAATAATATTCGGAGTCTAAATAAATTCGGAGTGTATAAAGCAAAGATGATCAGATTCTATTTAATAGGTGAATTCAGAATGAGAATTCAGAATGACAATTCGTCATCAAAATTCATAATGAGAATTTGTAATCAGGATTCGTCATTAGATTTAGGTGTCGAACTTCATGAGAGTTCGTATCCAGAATTCAGTGTGGACCTTTATTAGAGTTCGTATCCAGAATTCGGAGTGGAACTTCATTACAATTCTCATCCAGAATTCAGAGCCTAAAAAAGAATGCTTCATATCATGGTTTTAAACGATTCCAAGAATATAGAAATGAATCCGATTCTTATACTTAAGAAATATATGGATATAGATAATGAAAATATTATAAGGATAATTTTCATTATAAAATATATTTTCCTTATAAAAGCGATTTTCCTTATAAAAGCAATATTCCTTATAAAAGCAATTTTCCTTATAAAATCAATTTTTCTTATAAAAGAAATTTTCCTTATAAAAGAAATTTTCTTTATTAAATCAATTTTCCTTATAAAATAAATTGCCCTTAAAGATAAGGTGTTTGTGATTTTCAAAACAAGAAGGAATGGAAAAGTCATAAGGAAAACCTTATTGACTCAACAATCTCCCCCTTTTTGGAAAGCACAAACATCCTTATGAAAAATAAATACTAAGGAAAAAAACATTAAGGGTTATCTCCCTTTGCTTATGGATGTTGATGAATACGACTAACTCCCCCTAAGGCTTTGAAACTCTAAGGATCATATTCTAGATTTCCAGAATTGAATTTCATTAAGAATAAGAATGTATTATTTTAATTAAAAACTCCCACATAGATAAACATTATTAGAGTTATTTTTCTTTCTCACCCTTTGTTAAGGTTATTTTTCCTTTTCCCCCTTTTTTAGGGTTCTTTTTCCTTCTCCCCATTTGTGATTTTCAAAAAGGATTCGAGGGAATGGAAAATATAAAAAAGTACCTAAAAAATTAGTAACAATAACAAAAGAAACGAGCAAGAAAGATCTTCATTAAGTTTGAAAGATCAAAAAAAGGGAAGCTAAGATATAACAAAAGATAGGATTTGTCTATTTTGGATCTTTTTGCTTCAACACGAGACCCTTAAGAATAGTCTATATCTTCTTCAAGTCTTTATGGTCTTCTTCAGCTTGCTTCTCTAACAAAACTATTATTGCACTTTGAACTTCAAGATTTTCTTCACGAGCTTCAATATTTTATTCCCGAGCTTTCCAAATTTGTTCTTGATTTAACAACTTATCTCTAACCTCAATCCGACGATCCCTTTCATTCCTCCAGTTTTGAGCAACAGAATTCAACTTCCCATTCAGATCTCTATCTTCTTGAATTCGGTAACTCTTCTCAGCTGTCAACTTTTCTTCAAAGGAAGAATTAAGATCATTTAGTTTCCTATCTTCTGTCTCAAATGCATCTTTAACATTATCTTGGAAATCATCCAAGATCCTCATATCTTCTACAGTTTTCCTTGACCAACTAGTCATTTTATAACAAGACCTTTTGTGGGCTTCATAGCCAACAAAAAAAGTTTTGAACTGAGCCTCCATCTCTACACATTTATCCATAACCATGGATACAGAGTCTATTTTCGGATTCAAAGTATGTTGGAGCATCTGGCATCTTGAATCAATACTTGAGAAGGTCAGAATAGAACCTACCAACTTCTTTAAAGACTGAACAACAATGTCATGTACCAATGAAGATGACTCCGAATCCGAGACTTTGCTTGGAGAAATTTCTTCTTCAAATTGCTCATCCTTCTTCTTAGAAGAATCACCAACTTCCCATCTCTTTACAGCCACTGAGCTCGGGGTATCGACAACAAGTTACATTTCCTTGTCCTTTTTCGGAATGGATTTCTGTTCTGGGGTTTTCTGTTCACTATCATATACTTGAAAAACATTTTATTCATCATCAATATATTTTTGAGCACCATCCTCTACATTCTCCATTTGAGAAATACCATGTATAAGATATTCTTCCTCTGCATGATAAGCTACTTCTTGTTCTCCTTTCTCCTCATCCTTCTCTGGAGTGACTATCTTAGAAGACCCAGCTTCTGAAGTTCAGAGTGACATATGTTCTGAATGTGTCCCCTTATAATCTTCTACATTCTTCAATAGATCTCTGGTCTCACCACTACCTTCAGCCACTGCTTCTTACTCTTGCTTAAACTGCTCAACTTCCTCAACATTCTTAGATTTTACCTTCTCTGGAGTAACATAATTTCTTCTTGGAGTCTCAGGTAGAGATTCCAAAGAGAAAGATCTCAGAACTGGAATGTTTCCGGATGCTATCTCATTAAACATCAATAATGTCTGAATCGCCTCAGCTTCAGACGTCTTCTTCTTAAGCTTCTTTTGTTTCACTTGTTTTTCTAGTTCAACCACTGTCTTTTCCTTCAAGGCCTTAGCCTCTGCAGGGTCCAAGCCAAACTAAGGCTCCCCTTGCACTCTCTTCTCTTTGACTTCCCTCCACTTAGAAACTACCTCATCAGGGTAAGCTTTCTTCTTCTTCAGTTTTGGAGGTGTGGAATGAACTTTCTTTAGTTTTAAGATTCTCTGCTTCAACTTCAACTTCCTTCAAATTTCTCTTCTTCATTGGTTTAGAAGATTCAGGTTCAACAAATTTCGGAACCGCTTATTCTTGTACTGGAAAATCAAAGAACTCACCAGTCTTCTTGTCAAAAGAAACGTTCATCCTTTTAAGGGTATCATCACTCACCAAAATAATTTTGCGAACTCTTGGCTTAGACTTGCAAGCCTCCTTGAATGACTCATGGCACCGAACTATTAACTTCGATATTATTGCTAGATACATTACGATCTGACCTCTCAGATTCCCTTTCTTAACATTCTCAATGGTAATAAGAATGTGTCTCATCAGATTAAACTTCCTTAGATTAATCAGAAAATCTAGAATAAAGGTCTCACTATTCTTCAAACTGTCTTTGTCACCCTTTCTCGGTACGATAAAGCCTTTTACCCATAATTCTAGAATCTGAAAATTCATAGACAGACTAGAAATCTTCGGAGCCTTGTCATCTGACAGTCTTAGAGTCTTCAAAGCTTTTTTCCTTGTCGAAAATTCCCTTTGAATCTGGAAAAAAATGAGTGATGAACTCGGATTCTCCTTCATTTGTTAGCCCTACCAAGCCGACTGCCTTGGCATAAGAAAGCTTATAAGTCTTGCCATAAGACTTAAATGAAAATTTCTCCATACCATATTCCTTAAAGAAGGAAACTGTCTCATAGAACTCTAAAAGAAACTCCGAATATACTTCATCTTGATTCCAGGGCTTAACCACAGCAACATCTTCCCATCCGTTAAGCTTTATGTTATTGGATATATGAGAATCATAATTGTTTAAGAAATCAGGATGAACCAACCTTTATCTATATACTAACCACTGAGAAATAGGCTTAGAGGTTGACCTGTCTTGAGAAGCTACTTCCACAGACATTCGGATCTGAAGACTTCTGGGATGTTTGGAACGGAGATTGCTGAAGATCGGAACAGCTTTAAAATGAAGAGACAGAGTTTCTGGATGCTGGAGCTTGAAAAACCAATGTGGGACGACCATTTGGGGTCCCCTTTAAATAGGCAAAGAATTTGACCGTTGGTCTTCCAAATCCATCTAACGGTTGAAAAAACTTTGATCTGATCTGACGGTTGAAAACCAATTATGAAGAAAACTTTAATCTGATCTTTTGAGGTTTTTCTTAAAACAAGGATTTAAGAAAACAAGAATCCGAAAACAAAATATAAGAAAACAACAGCTAGTAAAATATGACTATGAAAACATAAGTAAGGAAATCATACCTTTCGGATTGGCTTAGGAGGATTATTCATAATCGGTAATATTCTTATTGAAGTGAAAAATTAACTACGAAAAATCTTTACAATGAAAAGACATAGTTCGCAAAACTCACTATGAAAAATAAACTCAGTATGGAAAACTCAGTACGAAAAGAATAAAATAAAAAAACGAAAAAACAATATAAGGATTTCAGTACGAAAATTTCATTACTAGAATTTCAGTATGAGAATTTCCTTTTGAAAGTCTCAATATGGAAATCTTACTATGAACGTCTCAATACGAAAGTCTCATTCTGAACATTTCAGTACGAAATATTTTAAACTCATTTAAAAAATAAAGAAAATAACAAGTATATGTACTCCCCCTATGAGAAGGAGTTTATTACTGTAAGGAGAATAGTTCAACAAGAAGTTAATGAATAATGATTACCTTATAGTTATCATTCCTATATTTTGTTTAATGTATTCAAATCTACCAGAAGGCAAATATTTTGTGAAAATATCAGCAAGTTGATCTTGCGTTCTGATAAACTGAAGAATGATATCTCCTTTAAGTATGTGATCACTAATAAAGTGATGCCTAATATCTATGTTCTTTGCATGAGAGTGATGTGTAGAGTTTTTACATAGGGAAATGGCGGTTGTGTTATCACACAAAATTTGAGTTTTAGTAAAACTCAAGCCATAGTCTGTGAGTGTGTGTTGCATCCACAACACTTGAGCACAACAACTTCCAGATGCTACATATTCGGCTTCAGCAGTAGAGAGTGCTATAGAATGTTTCTTCTTACAAGACCAATAAACTAGTGAATCTCCTATGAAATGACAAGTTCCGGATGTACTTTTTCTATCCATTCTACATCCACGAAAGTCAGCATTAGAAAAGCGTTTTAGAATAAAATCGTTTCCAGAACTATAAAATAATCCTAGATCCATGGTTCCCTTAAGGTAACGAAACATTCTTTTTACTGCCTTTAAGTGAGATTCCTTAGGATTGGATTTATATCTTGCACATAAGCATACTGATAACATTATGTCTGGTCGACTAGCTGTTAAGTAATGTAAAATTCCTATCATACCTCTAAAAGTTGTTTGATCCACTGGTTTCCGAGCTTCATCAAGATCTAGAGAGTTTGATGTACTAATAGGAGTACTTATACTTTTAGTGTTTTAATAACCATTCTTTTTGAGAAGATATTTAATATACTTATGTTGTGATATATAGGTTCCTTCTGGTTTTTGAGAAATTTGAAAACCAAGAAAAAAATTTAACTCACCCATCATACTCATTTCAAACTCAGACTTCATTAGACTTGCAAAAGAATCAGTTAAAGATTGCTGAGTTGAACCAAATATGATGTCATCAACATAAATTTGAACAATAAAAACATTTTTCTTATCTTTTTTTATAAAAAGGTTTGGATATGCATTTCCCTTAACATAGTTATTTTGAAGAAAAAATCCTGTGAGTCTATCATACCATGCTTATGGGGCTTGTTTAAGACCATACAAAGCTTTGGTAAGTCTAAAAACATGATCAGGATGTTTTGTATCTTCAAAACCAGGAGGTTGTTCAACAAAAACTTCTTCTTGAACATAACCTTTAAGAAAAGCACATTTCACATCCATTTGAAAATGTTTAAAATTGGATAATGCTGCAAAGGAAAGTAGAATACGAATAGATTCAAGTCTAGCTACTGGAGCATAGGTTTCTTCATAGTCTATCCCCTCTTGCTGATTATAGCCTTTAGCAATGAGTCTAGCTTTATTTCTTACTATTAATCCATTTTCATCACATTTGTTTCTGAAAACCCATTTTACTCCAATAATAGAAGTTTCCTTAGGTCTTTCAACCAAGATCCAGACTTTGTTCCTTTCAAATTCATTTAGTTCATCTTGCATAGCTTTGATCCAATTATCATCACCTAAAGCTTTATCAGTGCTTTTTGGTTCTAATTGGGAAAGAAATTCTAGATGTTCTATTTCATTTCTTAAGGAATTTCTAGTCCTTATAGGTTGATTTACATCACCAATGATACTATCACTGGGATTATTCTTATGAAACACCTGATTTGGGTTTTGTAAAACCTGTTCATCAACATAGGGTAGAAAATCATCCGAGGTAAATGTTTCAGAAATATCTTCTTGAGCATTTTCCTTATCATAAGGATTGTTAGGTCCACTAGGCTGGATACCCTGAGAGGGGGGGTGAATCAGGGTATGACTAATTCAAAATTAATGCCCGTTCTGATCTTGTTTCACTGTTAAGCAAAACACTCTTCTCTCTTTTTCCTGCTGCATGATATAAACAGAATGTAAAGCAAGCACAGGACACAACAATTTTACTTGGTTCACCGCTAAGGGCTATGTCCAAGGAGCATACGCCGACAGGTTGCCGGTCGTACCAAATTCCACTAATCTTCACTAGCTGTGGATTACAATGTTCGGGCTAGATCACTTCTATGCCCAGGCTCACTGCCTTTTCAATGTTTAGGGTCAGCTCACTGCTTTCCCAAGGGTCACTCCCTGTTTCTCTCTCTCTGGCTCACTGCCGGTGGAGAGGATCACCTTCTTCCTCTTCCTGAGCTCACTGCTCTTGGATGGAATCCACTCACAGTTTATAGACCTGTAGGTCTCTTCATTTTCCTGAAAGAATGCATCTTCTCTTGTATGTAGATGCTCTGTTGAAGTTTAACTTTCACCCGTTGATGAATATCTCTTTGCACCGAAGGTATCGGGCAAACTTCCAGCTTCCACACAGTCTGAAAATCACTGCGGGAACAAAACCTTACTTGGCGCGCAAGTCAACCTCGGCGCGCAAATATCGGCGCGCAAGTCACAACGGGCGCGCAAGTCCTCCTCTGACACTTGCGCGACACAAGCTTCCTCAACTCCAAACTTGTGCGACTCTCTTCCCTTTACGCCCAAACCACTATTGGCACGCAACTGCAAACCGGCGCGTAACTTCTAACACCGGCGCACAACTTCAACCACTGGCGCGCAAGTCCCACCTGCGCGACCACACACACCACTTGCGCGACCACCACACCTGCGCGACGGGAGCTCTCGTATTGAACTCCGGTGATAAATGAGGAGGGGTGGTCCGGTATTTATAGGCAATCTGACCACCCTACGCGACGGCGCACAAGTCACCTGCGCGACCCAATTTCGGCGCGCAAGTCTCCTCTCCTTTAGACACTTGCGCGACCAACTCCCAAACTTGCGCGAACCTATTTCCTTATCCATATTTTGATCTTCTGATCTTGAAAAACATGTGGCGCGCAAGTTTCCTATACTCCAAGTCCACGGTGCGCAAGTCCCTTTGCCAAAAACACTTTTCTTCATTTGCCGATTTTCAGGCCCAAAAATTTGGCAAACACTGGAAAACGGCGTCACCTTGTATCTGTTCTTTTGTACCGCCTCCAGATCTTCCATTCCTTTTATCGACGTTCTTGAATAAAACATGGATCTTTGACCTCAGCTCTTGAACTCGACATTCCATCATGAAATCCTCTTTGTCAACAATCACAACTCAGATGTCCACTTTGTCAACAAACACAATCACCTCAAAAAGTCTTCAATGATACCTTGAGGGATTTTTGCCCAACAATATCCCCCTTTGGGTTTGTTGACAACTCTTCCAATCAAAGATACGTCATTGATTCTTCAACCTCCATTCGCCGCATTGCGATTCTGATAGCGACCAAGGATTTACTCAACACATACTCTAAGCCCACATGAGCAATGCTCGGCGTGAGAAACAAGAGTAAATGAAAAGTTCATCAATGAATCACTTTGTCTCTAACATCCATTGTTGACACCAAACACTGTCCAACACCACTCTTCTGCTTTTATCACGATCCTCAGCTGTCGTGATATCTATTCTTTGATCGATCACTTCTAGCATCATCAGATGTAATACGCTCCCCCTTTCTGCTCACAGCTTCAACACCTCTTTAGCCATATTTCCTGTGTTGTCCAAGCTAAGCTCTGGCTAAGCACGTTCAACTAGCTTCAACTCCCCCTATCTGACTGCTCCACCTGTCAGCGTCTCCCCATATCATTCATGATTTATCAAATCTCCGCACTGTCTCCCCCTTGAACAACCACTATTTTCTCCCCCTTTGTCAACGAACCCAAAGGTCACGCCTTTGTAGTCTGTAACATAGTAGAGAACACATTAGCAGAGTAGGGAAAACACAGCATACCTCGGGGAGAGGGGGTGGTCCCGCGTCCACACTATTTCAAGTGCGGGGAATCGACTGAACTCCCAGAGCTAGTCGATGCCTCTCAAAAGCATCCTTGGGTAAGGCCTTTGTCAGAATGTCTGCAACCTGTAGCTCTGTAGGCACATACTCCAACTTCACGATGCCCTGCTCAACCTTCTCCTTGATGAAATGATACTTGATCTCAATGTGCTTTGTCCTGGAATGATGGACAGGATTTTTGCTAAGATTTATAGCACTTGAGTTGTCACACTGGATTCCGATCGGAGACTTCACTTCAACTCCCATATCTTCAAGCTGCTGCTTCATCCACAATAATTGTGTGCATGCTTGAGTGGCCGCTATATACTCAGCTTCTGCGGTGCTCAATGAAATGCAATATTGTTTCTTGCTTAGCCAAGAAATACACAATCCACCAAGATAGAATGCACCACCTGACGTTGATTTTCTATCATCTGCTGAACCGGCCCAGTCTGCATCAGTATATCCCAGTAACTCTGTCTGAGATTTGTCGTTGTATGTCAAACCGAAGTCCACCGTGCCCTTGATATACCGAAGTATTCTTTTCACTGCAAGCATGTGACTTTCCTTGGGATTACATTGATATCTCGCTGCTTGGAATGTGGCGAAAACAATATCAGGCCTTGTTGCGGTTAAGTACAACAGACTTCCAATGATTTGCCTGTATTCTGTGATATTAACTGCCTTGCCATCCTCATCTTTTGATAATTTCATCCGGGTAGCAACCGGAGTCTTCATTTCCTTGGAATTATCCATTCCAAACCTTCTTAGAACTTCCTTGGCATATTTGGATTGAGAAATGAAAGTTCCATTCCTTCCTTGTGTCACCTGTAGACCAAGGAAAAACGTTAGCTCTCCAATCATTGACATTTCAAACTCATTTTTCATGAATTCAGAAAATTGTCTGCACTGAGCTTCATCTGATCCGCAAAAAATTATGTCATCGACATACACTAGCACCATCATCCTTTGATTACTGTCATTGCTGAAATAGAGATTGTAATCAACTCCTCCACGCTGAAAACCAAGCTTCTTCAAGTACCGATCAAGCCTTGAGTACCATGCCCTTGGTGCTTGTTTCAGCCCATACAATGCCTTCTTCAGCCTGCAAACTTTGTTCTCATCCTCATGAATGAGAAAACCATCTGGCTGCTCAATATACACCTCCTCTTCCAGAACCCCATTCAAGAATGCGGATTTGACATCCATCTGGAACACTTTGAACTTCCTTTGCACTGCGATGGCTAGGAATAATCTTATTGTCTCCAGCCTTGCAACCGGTGCAAATGTCTCATCAACATCAATTCCCTCGATTTGGGAGTACCCCTTGCACACTAGACGTTCTTTGTTCCGAATCACTGTGCCATCTTCATTCATCTTGTTGCGATAGACCCATTTGGTCCCAATGACATTCTTGTCCGCTGGCCTCGAAACAATCTCCCAAGTCTGGTTCTTCTCAATCTGATCAAGCTCTTCGTTCATGGCCTGAACCCAGTTTTCATCTTCAGCTGCATCAGAAAAACATTTCGGCTCTACTTGAGACAAAAACGATGCTTGCTGTGATGATTTCATTCTTCGAGTCTAAACTGGAGCTGTTTGATCACCAATGATATTCTGCCTATCAATCTCAGCTCGACTCTTTGGCTTCCTCGCAGACACCGACTTGACACTTTCCTCTTCATCATCAGTATCTTCTTCTGAGTCATCTTCTGCCACTTCTACTCCCCCTGGGTTGCTTATCTCATCATCACTTTCATCCAGGAACTGTTCACTGGGTCGTTGAGCAGTCTGTTCATTTTCGACTATAGTGACATCATTACTCTCAACAATTTTTCCCAGCCTTTTGTTGAAGCATTTATATGCTTTGCTTTTCCCTGAATAGCCAAGGAATATCCCTTCATCTCCTCATGCCTCAAACTTCCTATGATGTTCTTTGTTGAGAATGAAACACTTACTTCCAAAGATTCGAAAGTATTTCAACGTTGGCTTCTTTCCGTACCACATTTCATACGGAGTCTTCCCTTGCTTCGGACATAACAGGGACCTGTTTGAAACATAGACCGATGTCAAAACTGCTTCCTTCCAAAATTTCTCTGGTAGGTCCTTATCAATAAGCATTGTTCTGGCCATGTTGTTAATGATCTGATTCCTCCTTTCTACTACTCCATTCTGTTGGGGAGTTCTCACTGATGAAACTTGATGCCTTATCCCATGTTTCTCGAGATAGTTTTCAACCTGACTGTTTGTAAATTCCGTACCGTTATCAGTACGAAACTTCAGAATTTTCTGCCCAAGCATCTTCTCCGATTCCCTCCTGTACTGCGTTATGCAACTGAACACCTCTGTCTTGTGGGTTATGATGAATACCCACGCCATTCTGCTATAGTCATCAATGAAAAGAACATAGTACCTTTTCCCATTTATAGCTCGTGGTGAGATAGGTCGACATACATCAGCATGCACCAATTCGAGCACTCTAGTTGATTTCTGTTCCTTTGGCCTGTATGTCTTTCTGATGATTTTCCCTTGCTGACAAGCATCACATGTATGAGTGCGATCACATGATAGTTTGGGAAGGTCTCTAGCAGCATCACATTTAACGAGATCCTCCATAGATGGTTGGCATAGATGACCAAGTCGCTTATGCCACAACTGGTTTTCTTCCTCTCTGGATAAAAGACAAGTATCTTCTTCGCCACCTACAAGATAGAGATTTCCCTTTGATCTTTTTCCCTGCAGAACAGCTGCTCCATCTTTTCCTTTCACAACACACATCTTCTTGGTAAATTGGATAGAGTTCCCAGAGTCACATAGTTGACTGACACTGAGTAGATTATGACTGAGACCCTCTACTACCAAGACATCAGCACGTCTCATCTCTTTGCCCCCAAACTTGGCTTTCCCTGAGCCAACAATCTTCAGGCCTTCATCATTTCCAAATTTGACAACTCCTTCTTTGTCATATTTGATGCCTGTAACAAGATCCTTATTACCCGTCATGTGGGATGTGCAACCACTATCAAGGATCCAAACACCAGATCGATCTGATGCTTTAAGGGCAATCTCCGCCACCACAGCCTTCTCATTTTTCTTCTTCTTGGTCCATACTTTTTCTTTCACACTCGGCATGGATTGAGGCTTCTGTTCTTTCTCAGAGTATGATGGACCACCCTCATCTTGCAGAGCTGCAAATCTGTTCTGAACTTTTAACTCACTTGTTGGTTTATTGATCTGCTGCTTGCGAACATTTTGATTATTCTTTGACACATTTCTCTGAATGATTGATGTGCAATACCTAGCCATGTGTCCAAATCCTCCGCACCAAAAACAGTGTCCTTCAAAATGTGTTCTGGAAAACCGTTCTCTGTTTGGATGCCGTCTCTGCTCATGTTCCCTTCTGTATCTTTTGGCTATGGAACACACAAACTGTGAATGTCCCATTTTCCCACAGCAATAACACCTGATATAGGATGCATTCCCTCGTGATATTTCAGCACTGTGATTTCCCCTTTGGGATCTCTGAATATTCTGATTCTGTTTTGTTCCCAAATCAACCTTCACTTTCGGGATGAGTGCTTGCGGTCTGACTGCAATTGTCGCCAATTTTTGTTCTTGACTAAGCCCAGAAACGACCTTAACATCTGAGCTCAATTGCTGTTTCTTTCCTACTGAACTGCTAGGCTCCACTTTCATCTTCTCTGTCTTCTGAATAGCCTGCTTTTCAGATATCACATTGGGGGTCAAGAGTTTATCTTGATCCTTGAGTTTTTGTTGCAGACTGACAACTTCTTCTTCAAGCTCTTTGATACATCTAACCTGCTCCTTTCCTGTGTTTGTCAGACAATCAATTTCCTTCTTTTGTTCCTCAATTTTAAGCTTATACTCAACAATATTTTCTGAGCTCTCTGGTGTTGAGGATTTTAGTCTTTCAATTTCTTCTAACAGCTCAGACTTTTCTTCATCCTGTTGTTGCATGTAGAGTTTGGCATCACGAACCACTTTATTGGCTTTCTTCGTTTTGGCTCTCCAAACATCTATCTCCTCAAGAGCTGCTTCCAATTCGGCTTCCATATCAATTCTCCCTTCAATTTCTTCTTCTTCTTTAGCATCAGCTTCTTCTCCCTTTTGAGAACTACCAACAATTGCCACCAAGGCATTTACCCCACGATCTCTGCAATTTTCTATTTCCTCAACTTCTTCATCCTCAGACTCATCTGAACTTTCAAATTCTTGTGAGAGAAGATTCTTTTTCTTGAAGAAATTTCTCTTGAATTGTTTCTTCCCTTTCACAAAAGCTGAAGACTTCTTTTTGGGAATTTCAGCGTCATCATCATCATCATCATCTTGAAACTTCTTGGGGCATCTTGCCGCAAGATGACCAACCTTTCCACATCTAAAGCATGCTAGTGGAAGTTTACCTTTAAACATTCCTCTTCCTCTTTGTAGATTCGAAGAAAGGAATGACATCACCTCATCTGTCTCTTCTTCTTCATTAGAATCTTCAATGGTGAGCTTCTTCATGGCCTTAAATGACACCTCTTTAGACTTCCCCTTTTCCACAGCCTCATTATCATCGTTCCTCATTTCATATGCAACCAAGGTACTGTGCAAATTGTCCAATGTCAGCTCTTTTGGATCTTTATCTTCTAGTACTGAAACTTTCGGATTGAACCGAGGTGGAAGTTTCCTCAAGATGCGCTTCACAATCTTTATGTCTTCAATGACTTCTCCAAGACCTCGCATATCTTCCACAACAATGTTTACCCTATCAAAGAATGCGTCAACAGACTCATTCGGGTTCATTTTCAGATCTTCATATTTGTTCCACAACACCTGCAGCTTTGCCTCTCTGACTTTTGTGTCCCCTTCATATATATTCAAAAGCTTTTCCCACATGGAATGTGACGTTTTGCATGACATCACCTTTGTGTAGATGGGATTGGAAAGGGCTCCCCCTAAGGCATTGATTGCTTTGGAATCAGCATCCAACTCTCTATGCTCAGCTTCTGATAAGGCACCACTATTAATATCAGCTGTGATACCATGCATAGCTACTGAAAACACATCCATTCCTAAGGATCGGAAATAGTGTTGCATCCGATTCTTCCATATCTGAAAATTATATCCGTCGAAGATCGGAATCCCTTTATGATTAGTTACCTCCATTGAGAGAAGAACAAATTTCAACCTTTCCCTCTGATACCACTTGTTAGGTCCACTAGGCTGGATACCCTGAGAGGGGGGGTGAATCAGGGTATGACTAATTCAAAATTAATGCCCGTTCTGATCTTGTTTCACTGTTAAGCAAAACACTCTTCTCTCTTTTTCCTGCTGCATGATATAAACAGAATGTAAAGCAAGCACAGGACACAGCAATTTTACTTGGTTCACCGCTAAGGGCTACGTCCAAGGAGCATACACCGACAGGTTGCCGGTCGTACCAAATTCCACTAATCTTCACTAGCTGTGGATTACAATGTTCGGGCTAGATCACTTCTATGCCCAGGCTCACTGCCTTTACAATGTTTAGGGTCAGCTCACTGCTTTCCCAAGGTTCACTCCATGTTTCTCTCTCTCTGGCTCACTGCCGGTGGAGAGGATCACCTTCTTCCTCTTCCTGAGCTCACTGCTCTTGGATGGAATCCACTCACAGTTTATAGACCTGTAGGTCTCTTCATTTTCCTAAAAGAATGCATCTTCTCTTGTATGTAGATGCTCTGTTGAAGTTTAACTTTCACCCGTTGATGAATATCTCTTTGCACCGAAGGTATCGGGCAAACTTCCAGCTTCCACACAGTCTGAAAATCACTGCGGGAACAAAACCTTACTTGGCGCGCAAGTCAACCTCGGCGCGCAAGTATCGACGCGCAAGTCACAACGGGCGCGCAAGTCCTCCTCTGACACTTGCGCGACACAAGCTTCCTCAACTCCAAACTTGCGCGACTCTCTTCCCTTTACGCCCAAACCACTATTGGCACGCAACTGCAAACCGGCGCGTAACTTCTAACACCGGCGCACAACTTCAACCACTGGCGCGCAAGTCCCACCTGCGCGACCACACACACCACTTGCGCGACCACCACACCTGCGCGACGGGAGCTCTCGTCTTGAACTCCGGTGAGAAATGAGGAGGGGTGGTCCGGTATTTATAGGCAATCTGACCACCCTGCGCGACGGCGCGCAAGTCACCTGCGCGACCCAATTTCGGCGCGCAAGTCTCCTCTCCTTTAGACACTTGCGCGACCAACTCCCAAACTTGCGCGAACCTATTTCCTTAGCCATATTTTGATCTTCTGATCTTGAAAAACATGTGGCGCACAAGTTTCCTATACTCCAAGTCCACGGCACGCAAGTCCCTTTGCCAAAAACACTTTTCTTCATTTGCCGATTTTCAGGCCCAAAAATTTGGCAAACACTGGAAAACGGCGTCACCTTGTATCTGTTCTTTTGTACCGCCTCCAGATCTTCCATTCCTTTTATCGACGTTCTTGAATCAAACATGGATCGTTGACCTCAGCTCTTGAACTCGACATTCCATCATGAAATCCTCTTTGTCAACAATCACAACTCAGATGTCCACTTTGTCAACAAACACAATCACCTCAAAAAGGCTTCAATGATACCTTGAGGGATTTTTGCCCAACAAGGATCTTCTATCAAGGGTTGACAATCAGTTTTTGAAAACACATCCGAGGATGTAGGTTGGGATAGTTTAAAAACAAAAGGATCAGACTCATCAAATTTTACATGCACTATTTCTTCAACTGTACAAGTATTTTTATTTAAAACTGTATAAGCCTTAGAAGTTGTGGAATAACCTAAGAAAATTCCTTCATCAGATTTTGGTGTGAATTTATGTATGATATCTTTAGTATTCAGAATGAATACTTTGCAACCAAAAACGTTGAAGTAGGATAGTCTTGGTTTTCTACCATTCCATAACTCATAAGGAGTTTTATTAAGAAAAGGTCTAATCAAAACTCGATTTATAGTATAATAAGCAGTACTAACAGCTTCAGCCCAGAAATTTCTAACTATAGAATATTCACTCAACATGGTTCTAGTTATCTCTTGAAGAATTCTATTCCTTCTCTCAACTACACCATTTTGTTGAGGAGTTCTAGGTGCTGAAAAATTGTGAGTAATACCTTTCCTACTACAAAAAGTTTCAAAATCAGAATTTTGAAATTCTCCTCCATGATCTATATGAATAGTTTTCAATGGACGATTTTTCTCATTTTTAACTTGTGCTCTAAAACTTTTCAAATAATAAAAAGCTTCATATTTCTTTTCTATAAAATAGACCCAAGTAAATCTAGTTTAATCATCAACTAGAACAAACACATAGTATTTGCCTCCAATACTTCCATTTTATGTTGGACTAAAAGGATCCATGTGCACAAACTATAATGCAGCAGTCGTTGAGACTTCACCAATTGACTTAAAACTAGATTTATGTTTCTTGCTATATTGAAAAGTATCACAAACTTTAGAAGAATCAAATCTAAGCTCTGGTATATCCTTAACTAGTTTCTTCTTAGAGAGTTTACATAAGTTTCTAAGGTTACAATGTCCTAGTATTCTATTCCAAAGCAAGGAATGATCATCCATTGCACTTAGGAATAGTAGATCTTGGCTCCTAAGGTCTTCTATGTTCAAAGTGTAAACATTCTCTTGCCTATTGGCTGAGAGAATAAATTCTTCCTTGGAATTGTGTACTAAGCACTTATCATTCCTAAAATTCACAAGGTACCCTTCATCACATAACTTACTTATTCTAATGAGGTTGTTCTTAAGACCCTTAACAAATAAAACATTTGAAATCAATGTTTTTCCTAGAAGAACAATATTACCAATACCAACAATTTCTCCCTTAGCATTATCTCCGAAAGTTTCCTTTCCTCCTTTCGTTTTGAAAATCATATCAAAATAGATTTTGTTACCAGTCACGTGCCGGGAACATCCAATATCCATGTACCATGTATTGTTGTTGGTACTTCCCCTATCTCCCTGAAAAAAATAAGTGAATTAGACTTTCAGAATCCAAACTTCCTTGGATCCGTAATTTCCAGACAACAAAATTTTAGGAACCCACACTTTCTTAGAAAAATAGGCTTTATGAAAACCTAGAGATTGGGTTTTGTTTAAGGAACAATTCCTTGCCCAGTGACCACCACATTGACACTTGGTACAAAATGGGGCACTTTGAGGAACAAAATAATTAATACTAAAAATTGGTTTTGCATGGATATAACCAAATCCGGATTTATTTCTTAAAGGTCATATTTGGGAATACATTTTTATCAAAATTTTCCTTACCATGGGTAAAGTTTGATAAACACTTATTGAAGGAAAAAATTTCGTACTTGAGTTTTATAACCACGTTTTTATCTTCAAAATCATTAGATTTAGAACTAGATCTAGGCTCGAAAACATTTTTCTTAGAAATTAATTTTTCTAACTCTTTAGAAAGTTTATTCTTCTCAGAACTTACTTCCTCAAGATTTGTCGAAATACTTATAAAATCAGCATTTTTCTTATCAAGGTCTTTATAAAGATCTGATATCTCTTTTGTAAGAATAGAATTTCTAGAGTTTTCCTTATCAAGTTTCTTATTGAGTTTAGAGTTCTCAATCTCATGAAGTTCAGCAAACCTAGAAACTTCTTCATAGGTAGGTGGAGTATTTTCTTCATCAGAAGAAGATTATTCATCTGAGGAGTTATAATACTTACTATCATTAGAATTTAAAGATACATTGGTCAATGATTCAGCATTTGGTACCTCAGCCATAAATCAATTATTTTCAACAGGTAATATGGCTATAAGGACAAGATTCTTCTATCCTGATGATTCAAAATCAGAAGATTCATCTGAAGATTCACTACCACTGGAACTGTAGTTATCATTTTCTTTCAGAACTTTCTTATCTTTGGATTTATAATACTTATTTCTGTTTCTGTTTGAATTCCATTCATTCCTTTCTTCCTTTTTGAGTAGAGGGCAATCTGGTCTAATATGTCTAGCTCTCTTGCATTCATAACACGTGACTTCTCCATCATTCCTATCTTTCCATTCCTTTTTCTTATACATGGATTGGAAATTTCTCTAGCCATCTATCTTGTTCATCCTTCGATCAAGATTTTCTAACTCATTTTTTGAGATTTAACTTTCACTAGAATCTGATTGGATAACCATCTTGTTAAACTTGGATCTCGTTACCCTCTCAGGAGTCTAAGCTATCATCTTATTTGATGTTGTTGTAAAAGCAACAGTACCATTCCCATTCTTCTTTTTGATGTTGTCAGCATCTCTCTTCATTCTGGTTTTATGTTGGAGAATAGTTCCAAATAACTCATCAAGAGAAATTTGAGTGACCTTCCTGTTCTCATCTATAGCAGTTCTTTTGGATTCCCACTCATTGGGCATAATATCAATTATCTTATCCAGAAGTGCTTCATCATCTAACCCTTTCTCTGCCATAGACTATAAACTGTTGAATATAGTCATAAACCTCTGTTGAACTTTACAAATTTGTTCACCATAATGAAAATTTAAGCCATGGTATTCAGCTCTTAGCATAGCTCTCCTAGTCTCAATCACTTTAGATGTTCCAAAGTGTGTATCCTCTAACTTCTTCCAGATACAATTAGATGCTTCACAAGATGAAATTTGGCTATATATATTTCTATTCATTGAAAAATGTAAGGTATTGCGTACCTTATAATTGAGTTGATAATCTTGATTTTCCTGGTTAGTGAAAGTTCTAACTTCCTTATCAGGAATTTTATAATCACCAGTAAGCATAACAAAGTTGTCCACTCCAGTATTGATCACAAAAGTCTTCATTCGATATCTCCAGTACTCATAGTCATTACCATCAATGATTGGTGGTCTTGTAGGATTTATATTATCAATGGAACCAACATTTACTACTGCCATACTAAAACAAATTGGGCTACCAAACTAGTTAGTAGAAAAAGTTTGTAATCACAATGTTCGGAATGACAAAGTTCCGAATGATAATGTTCGGAATGACAATGTTCGGAATGAAAAAGTGAGCAAGAAAAACTTATACGTGAGTACAAGTATTTCAGAGACCTTCCTCTGATACCAATTGTAGGATCAAAATAATGATGTAGATGATCAATATACAAGAGGGGGGTGAATTGTATACTTTAAAATTTTCCTTTAGAACCTTTAAAGTTGATTACAAATAACTATGTTTTCCTTATATAAGGAAAGTTATAAGTTTAACAAAGTTATAATAAGAAAATTCACAACACCTCTAACACCAATTGAAAACTTGGAATAAGGAATGAAGTTATAAACTTCAAGTCCTATGTACTTGCCTAAAACTGGAAAGAGATTCCAAAAGTAGGTTCCGAAAATATGGATCCGGAAATTGAAACTTAACTAAATATTACAATATGAGATTCTACCTTAAAGCGTATAGAATCTAAATGGAACAGAGTACAAGTAGGGAAGTATAAGAAAGTTATACTTTCCTTACAATACAATATGCATCAGAAACAAACAGGTAGTAAAACTACAAGTAACAATATATAAGTCTTTTAACCCAAAGAGAAGGGTATCCAACAACCTTGGATAAAGGTCCCTTGATTTATACATTCAAGGAAGTCTGTCTTACCCACACCAAAGTAAGCCCTCGATACGGAGATTGGAATCTCTGTCTTGCTATCCCCGCAAGCCCCCAACTTCAAGGTAGTTGGAACCTCTGTCTTCCTCAGCAAGGAAGCCCTCAAACTTCAAGGTAGTCGGCACCTCTGTCTTCCTATCCCCGAAAGTCCCCGAATGTAATCACCAACATTCGGAGTTGTATGAAGCTTTGAGAGTTAATAAGAGCCTCTCTCTCTAGAAATCACTTCAAGCATGTAGTCACATGATTCAAAGATCAGTATCGAGCTATTTCAAATGAGCTCCTATTTATAGGATCGGTCGACCTCCTTTCTAATGGCCATATCTTCCTTAAAAATCAGAGGGACCTGTACACGTGTCACTTAACCAACAGTTAGTTTATAACGGAATAGATGACATCATTTTGTAACAAAATAAGTGTAACATAATGTAAGACATCGTTTTAAGTCTAACTCAAAAGTTCGGAGTGCAGATTCGGAGTCTAAGAAAAATATTAAAGAGTAGACAAATTACAAAAGTGTAAGCAAAATGAATGTTAGGAGTCTAAAAAAAAAATAATATTTGAAGTCTAAATAAATTCGGAGTGTATAAAGCAAAGATGATCAGATTCTGTTTAATAGGGGAATTTGGAATGAAAATTCGGAATGACAATTTTTCATCAGAATTCATAATGAGAATTTGTAATCAGGATTCGTCATTAGATTTCGGTGTCGAACTTCATGAGAGTTCGTATCCAGAATTCGGAGTAGACCTTTACTAGAGTTCGTATCTAGAATTCGGAGTGGAACTTCATTACAGTTCTCATCCAGAATTCAGAGCCTAAAACAGAATGCTTCATATCAAGGTTTTAAACGATTCCGAGAATATAGAAATGAATCTGATTCTTATACTTATGAAATATATGGATATAGATAATGAAAATCTGATAAGGATAATTTTCCTTATAAAATAGATTTTCCTTATAAAAGATATTTTCCTTATAACATCAATTTTCCTTATAAAATAAATTTTCCATATAGAAGAAATTTTCCTTATAAAAGAAATTTTCCTTATAAATGAAATTTTACTTATAAAAGTAATTTTCCTTATAAAATAATTTTTCCTTAAAGATAAGGTGTTTGTGATTTTCAAAACAAGAAGGAATGGAAAAGTCATAAGGAAAACCTTATTGACTCAACACATATAATCCTGTAGTGATATTCAGAGGTTGATGGAGTGTGTGTGAATCACCACATGATAGAAACTACTATTGATTCCTAATATGCAATGATAATATTATTTTGAGACATTATCAGATTCTTCAATGAGGGAGAAAAAACATAACTAGTCAATTGATAATTGTTTTAATTAATTAAAATTAGTAAGTGGTGATCTGGTGCTTTTAATCTAGAATTCTATCACCAATAAATATTTAATTTTATTATACTGATCACAATAATTATCATCGATGAAAATCTCAAATTATTCATCAGTTATAATAAAAATATATATCAGGATTGACCTATCAATTACTTCTACTACACCTAGAAGATTCATAGAAATTTATTAATAATATGGAGGGAATAAATTATATCCCAACAATATCATATAAATAATTACATGATCTTTGAATGTGTCTATATTTTACATAACAATATAACTTGGAAATAGTAAATGATTCCTAATAAATGAATTAATAATTTTATACAAGATAAAAATAACATTAATGAATTTTTCTAAGATATCATAAATTATTTGGAAAAAATACAACAAATAACTAACCTAATTTATCTTATGTGGCCTACTAATGCATTCATGGACTATTTTGGGCCCCTTTCATCACATAATACTCCTATTGCACTAAAAATTTGAAAATAGTAAATAAAAAATAGATAATTATCATTTATTAATATTTAAAAAAAATCAGTATTGGAAAAACATGTGTACATATTTTTAAGAAATTTCCAAAAAATAATCATACTACCATATTATATAAAAATTATCTCTATATAACTAAAAACCATATTGTAATTTAGTAACAACTTATTCAATAAACGAGGGATCAACCTTAGAAAACATCCCCAATATGAATTATATAAAACATGTCATTTACACCATTTAGTATAACGGGTATGTAGAATGTCAATAAAAGAACTGATATAGAATACATACATTATAATAAAGAAAATTAACTTGAAAGAAAAAATTGATTTTTAGTTAAGAGATGGAGAATGATAGAGATCCTATTTACAAGTAAGTGAATGAACTGAGAATAAATCCATGTGTGAAAAATGTTGTACAAATAATAAATCAGTTAGTGAAGAAATAATAAATTCCATTCATCAAAATTTAATTTTTTTTACTGAAGGAAGGTATTTTGATAATTATATAGGGAAATGATAGTGAAGAATCAAAAAATTGTTATAAATCCTTTGAAACATAGTTTCAAAATCCAAGTTAAAAGTCACTAATAGTGTCCTTTTCATGATGTGTTATGGTGGATTTTAAATTTTATTATAAAATAATTTAATATAATTGAATCTAGAAAAATAATATTTACATAACTTTGAAAATGTTGAGTGTATTATAAAAATAGAGATAAGTAAAATAAAAAACCTTTTATAAAAAATATAATAAAGGAATATTCATTTTTAGGTACAAATTAAAAAAATCACAGAATAATGGAAATTGGATTTTATTTGTACAAGTATATAATATTTTAATGGAATCATAATAATGATGAAGAAAAATAAAATTTGGGAGAGGAGGTCAAGTGGTAAATTTGAAAACAAAATTATTTTAATGCTTTTGTAATGATAGTTAAAAGTGGAATGTATAAAAATATTAAAAATATTTATTTTTATAAAAAAAATTCAATAAGGTAAAAGAACTTTTAAAATGAACTTTTATAACAATTTTATTATATATAATTAAATTCTTTAATCAATATTAGGTGAATTTAATTGGAAGAGCATTATTGCTCATAAAAAATTACATGTAAGTTTTGATTATTATACAATCTACTTTTTAAAGGTCATGGGAAAAAATTGGGGTGGGGGATAGAATTATTACATGAAAAATCCTGAAACTACTAGAGTAAATTATTATAGGTAATTTTTAATATATATATATTATATGATTAACATGTATGAAATAAATATTTTATATCCTTTACTAAAAATGCATCTCGAAATGTGTGGGTTTTATTTTTATGAAGGATGGAAAAATGTGGATTACATGAAGTTGTTCTACTTTAATGGAGTGTGAATATAGAATTAAGATTATTTTCAAACAATCAAATAATATAGGATGGTATACATTTTTGGGATATTGATTCTAATTATATGATTCAGTTTATCCAAAATGAGAGGAAGGTCCTAGGAATCATATAACACAACTAAGTTACAAAAAAATGATAAAGACAACCATCCTAAAGATGGTCAGAAGAATACTGAGTTCAGATAAGCTTCCTAAACAATTATAGGGATATGATATTTGAGTTTCATGTTTCCTCATCACCAGATCACCATCAATCCCACTTAAATTTTAGTTTCCAAATATTAGATGGTTTAGTAAACATTCCTCTTACTAACATTTATAAGTATATAGTTTTTTCATAATTTTCCTATGTATCCTAATAGCATTATGAAAATATTAATTGGAGATATAGTCCATGAATTATCATTTAATATGGATATTAGTAGTTTATATACATTCATTTTGATCCAATGTAAATGAAGGTGATTAGAAGAAGAGATACCATTTTCCATTAGAACAAGATGATTGAGGTCATTAAATATCATAGAATGTCATAATGAATATGTGTTGTTGAATCAATACATGATCCAACACATGAAATAGTGACACCATCCTCTAAATAGTAAGTGTTTTATAATAACCCATTAGTGAAAGACATGCATCAACAAAAGAATATTTTGGTCATGGGAAACTCAATCATATAAACTAGAACTGGAAAACCATCATAGGATCTATCTGATGGTGAATCCAAGACACCCCTTGTCAATATTTGGTTTCATTGAATAATATTTTACTTTATTTTTTATTATTTTAATTTTTTTGATATTTTTTATTTATGGATTTAAAAAATATTGAATTTTTACCTAAGGAATTGCTTTCACCTTGTAACCACAGGGTTTTGTGAACAATGTAAACAACCTTTACTTTAGAAATTCCAGAAATGTATGATTTGATGAACCCTATGAAGTTTCATTTACATAGATATCATGGTGACCATAAAAAAATTTAATTTTTAGTTTATTTTATGCATGAATGGTTTGGTTCACAAGGTAGTGCACAGTTTAGTTTAGACCATGTGTGCTTTAGTGGAAACCATGAAAGGCCAATTGTTTGTAAGGATTATAGAACATAGATTACACAATAATAATAGGTAATATATAACATGAGTGTGACAATTATGCTGTTTCTATAAATTCTATTTTATATATTTATGAGCTATACCTCTTCTTCAAACACCTCATTCGGTTTATACCAAATTCTTTCATTGAATGGAATTATTATCAAACCATTAGTTGTATGATGTGGGAAGGTGGGGAAGGGGAGTATTTTAGGAAATTATTTTGGATATGATTCGATGAACTAAGAGGCTCTTGATAGTTTGAGATGAGAGGAGAGAGGGTTTCCTTTAATTAGGGTGGAATACGATGAACTTGTAATTTTCAAAAGGGAAAAAATATATTAATGAGTTATTAATCCAAATAGATCCAAAATTACACATCATAGAGGTGGAGAAGAGACAGGGTTCAAATATAACCATCGAACTAGATTTTTAAAAGTTTCTAGTTCATTTAAACCGTTATCATTTTAGTTTTAACAATTTTAACATGTTTTAACTCTTACCATTGTAACTAAATTATAACCAATGTTACTATTTAAAATGGAAAAAAGTACAATTGGATTCATTACCAAATCTAGAAATGAGGTTTTGTAATATGGATCCAATTATATCAAATTAAATTTTTATATGTGACATATATTATTTAAAAAACTAATAAAATGAGGTAAATAATAGTTTTTCCAAAAAATAATTTAAGTATAAAAATGGGTTTATACTTAATTTAAGATTAATTTATATCTCAATGAAATTAATGGAATTATAAATAATCAAAAATAACTAATGAAATTTTATAATCAATTTATAATAATACGGTACTTTCTAAATACTTGAATGAAAAAAAACCATTTTTATAAAATTGGTTGTTTTTAACTATTCACTAAAAAAATCATATTTTCAAAAGAAATATGAAAATTTCTCCTTAAGAAAAATTTTATGTGATCATTTAAAAAAATTATTTTGTTTTATAAAATAAAATTTCTAAAAGTGGGAAAATTAATTAGAATATCCATGCAAAAAAAATTCTATAAAACTATTTCTTATGAAATCCTATTTTTGGATGCATAAATGACTTTACTAAAAATTGAGAATTTATTTATTATAATTAACACTTATAATTTAATTATATATAACCATTGAACAAATTTTATCATTATTTAGTTAATACTATTCCTATAATCAATTTAATGGCTATATTATTATGTTATACAATACAACAATTCATTTAGACTATAGGTTTCAGGAAGAACAAGATATCAAATACTTCATGTTTATTTTAAAGGAAAATAAATATCTAAAATATTATGGTTTTACATTCTACCCACACTAAAATAATATTAACCTTGAAATTCCATCACATTGATACAAACAACTATTGATTCTTCTATTTTATTACATATTCAAGTACCCACGAAACATTCTCAAATTTATCATTTTACCACAAAACATTGAACTATAATATGGTCCTATTCCCTAGAAATTTATCACATATATAGAGAGTCATCATTAGTTATTCATCATATGAAAGATCATATTTAAGGATATAAACTTTGAGTTTAGTAAATTTGAATTATTAGGTATTTAATTTTTGAGAGAGAGATATGTAAGACACCATGAACACCAAAGAGATTCAGTAGCATCACTATGTGATAAGAAGCCACCCCAATACAATCAATAACTTATATGGGATCTATATTTTAGTTTCTCATATATCACCTCTCTAAAAATATCATAACCTTATTCTAATGAGTTTTTTGAAGTAATAACTTATCACCAACATCAAAATCTATATCTCATAGATGATTTTAGTATAAATTTCATATCGAATATGAGATTCCCCAATGTGTGGTTGAATGGATTTATCCTTATTAGACAATTACTAAACTAAATTGGTTCTTGTGGCTTTACTCCTATAACTTCATCCGATAACACATGAGTTCTAAACTTCTTAACCTTGAGGGATTCAAAAGGTGACTTCTGAATTTTTGAGGGAAAGATATTTTTTTAAACAAATCCTACCCAAGGGAGGACATAATACCAAACAACTTTAAAATATATAGAAAAATTCCTCAATATATATTATATGGTCTAAATGTTCTTAATATATTTTACATCAGTTTGAGGATGATATGAAGTGTTGAAGTTATAATTTTAATTCAATGTTAGATGAGTTATACTATATAACTTTGAGGTAATACTCATATCCCAATCATATTGAATAGAATTTTCTTATCCATGAAATAATACCATTTACATGATGAATATCCTATCAGTCTGATCAACAGAGAAATGATATCATATTTTAATGAAATGTGTGGACTATTTAAGGTTATCAACTAAAACAAAAATTGTATTATTCCCAATTATATATATTCTATAGTCTGATATGGAAATAATTTGTGATGTATTTATAGTTTCTATTATATTATGGGTAATGGTTGTAATATCCCTTTATAATTTTATGTCTCAATCTAAACTTACAGTCATACCTAACATCAACATACATACTGTACGATATCACTTTTCATGTTGTCCCACTATAAACACTCTATCATATATCTATATATATTTAGATATTCAAAAACAATAAAGAATATTGAACAATTATTTTCATCCATTAGATAATTATTTAGATATTTTATTAAAGGGACACATAGTAGGTTTTTAAGCCATATTTGTTCATAACAATCATTATTAAACATAGGAATATTTATCACCATATTCTATAGTTCTGTTTATTTTTTTAACTCTTTAATACTTATATATGTGGGTGGTTGAACAATAGTATGAGAAAGATATGATATTTCTCCCTTCCATATGATTTCAAGATCCCTCTTATTCAAATCCATAAATATTTGATCACATTAATTCCTCATCATGGACAATGTATAATGAACGGTCTAACTTAGAGCTTCAATATCAAAACCCATATTTTATTACTCATCCATTCATGATTTATTACATAAAAATACATTTAAAACAATCCTATAAGATCATGGAAACTATTTTATTTGTGAAATTATGTTAATAGAATATTATATTCAAATATGAATACAAATATATTATTGATATGGTCCTTATCTTGCTCCTAAAATTCCAACATTATCTTAATATTTCATAGGATAACCTGGGGTATACAAAGGAAAGGGTTGAGATAAAAATCCCAATAATGAAATAAAAGATCATTGAAAAATTTAAAGTAGTACATTCCGTCCAAGAGGCATGTATGTGTAATATAATAATATTGAGAATCATAATCTTATGTAATGTGGTATGATATAATCATAATAGTAAAAGGAAACAAGATAATGTGGTGAAAACATAAATCATGTCATAAACATAAGTCAAGGATCACCTCAAAGACATCATCACTTAGTGGAATGAGTCCCATAATAGATTACGATGACTCCTTAATTCCACACATGACATCTCATGAGATTAAAATCTTTCCAAATGCATTGGAACACTATCTGGGTGCACCCATCAAAATATATAAATTCTCATGTGTTCTACATATATAATTCAACATAAGGACATATTTAATCACATTTAATGTCATGATTAAGTATTAAAACTTAAATAAAGATATTTCCCAATTAAATGATTTATATTCACATCGAGGAGAATACACTATTGTGGAAAGTGAAATGGGTATTCATAATACAAAAGATTAGTAAGGTAAATTGTATGATATTTTTGGAAGTATAATGAGGGTACAAAAAATATCATGGGTGTAATTAATGAGAGATAAAGGGATATATAATAACCTATAAATCAAACATTATTTAAGAGTTATGTGTGAAGAAATATCTGAACATGAAGAAATCAAAAACAAAAAGCATAACATAGAGGATGTGATGCATATAGAGGAGGAGGGGAACCCTTACCTTGATAGGGTGTTCCCAAAAAAGTTGGAGGAGATTATTAAGACTATAGAGAAACCATATAAGGTTTTTAAAGTGGAAATGGTAGATTAATTTCAAGATAAAATTTGTTTGAGTGAGTATAAATTGGAGGATTTTTGGGTTTATATTAAAAAAGAGTGAAGAGTTCTTTATAATTTTGCATTCCTTGGTTTTGGACTATATAGGGAAATGTAATCAAAACCAGAAACTATACCATGGTTTCTACAAAAGTGTAGTGGTTTTAATTATATAACATGTTTATGAATATATATTTTTAAAATAATACCATTGGTGATGTGAAAATCAGTCATGTTTACAATGAATTTATTTTAGAACCATAAAGTATAATATTGGTTGTGGAGGATTCATTAACGATTTGAATAAATACCAAAAAAACCAAATCAAAAACTAAATCAAAAACTAAATAAATGGTTAAATATATATATTGGTCACTAATACTTTTTATGGAATATATTCCATCTTATTTGGGTTATTATTATTTCATAATAGACACCATATATTCATATTGTATTTAATTTTCACCAAAAAACCCAACTATCTTTGAAAATTATAAAAAAATAAACAGTAGATAATTTCAATGTGATAATTTCAAATATAATATTTGTTTATCCAAAAAATGTATTTATATGATAGTTTTAACTTTTAAATAAAATACACACATTTATTGAAATATAATGGTTTCTTCACAATTAATGTTTTCTAAAAATTATTAAATTATTTGTGCCTTCATAATAATATATTATAATTTATATTTTATAAAAATTATTAAATATTAATATTTTAATATTATATCATTTTTTAGAAAAATTATTGAATTCATTAAAATAGCGCTTCTTGAATGAAACTATACATTTCCCAAAAAAACAAATTTGTGTTTAATCATATCAATATATAATTTTAATCAAAATCATTATCGAATAATTTAATATTTAAAAGTAAAAAGAGAAGATAATAATTATGGTTTTATTAAAAGGAAAATATATAAATTCATGATATTAGGGTCTAGATACATATACCATTATTACAACGATGAATTCTCTAAGGTAATGTGTGTGGTCCTGAGATTTTCATTAGGTGGGTTGGGGGACAGGTTTTTGGTTGTGATCTCGATGAGAATGAACATCAATAGTAAATGGATTCAATCATGATTTTGTTTTTGAATCTCATCTTGGTATTGTTTAGGTGAAAAACCAATTGATTCATTCTCTCTCTAAATATCATATAAATAGGTTCCATAGGGTACGATCCTACAGGTTAATTCCATTGCTTTCTTTTTATACACCAATTGGACTTTATCATAACACTTTATAAATAATATTCATATGATATCTATATAATGGCTATGTTATCAATTTTTATAATTCATAATGTTCTTTTAAATATGAAATTATATAATGTTCCAAAATGACCAATACAGTTTTTGTATTTTCTATAACATTATTACTTCATAATGAAAATTTTCAATCAAAAATAGGGAATATCATTTATAAAAGTTTGAACCATTACCTTATTCCCCCTTTATAAATTTCAACCTTAAAATTTTTATTCTATGGAATTAAATAGTTTAGGGTACTTATGTTTTATTTCCTCTTCCACTTCCCATGTCTCTTCCTCAAACATATTGTTCAAACACAACACTTTACAAGGCAAGTTTTCATATTTTTAAGAACATTGTATCTATGATCTAAGATCTTCACCTTTTACTAATCATATAAATGATCCTTATCTATTGGTACCAGCTCTAGGATTATTTCATGTGATGGGTTTTCTATGTACTATCTCAATACAGATATATCGAACACATCATTTACATGAGATAAGATAATTGGTAGTGCTAGTGTATTTTCCATTTCTATGATGCCATCAAGGATAAAAAAGGAAATTTTGTATCTTGGACTAAGGTTTCCCTTATTTCCAAAAATACTGAGATTATTCCATGGTGATATATAAAGGGACATTTTATCTCTAATATTAAACTCCAAGCCTCACCAATGATTTTCTACATAGATTTTCTATTGAACAAGGGAATATTTTATATAACTATGAATGATTTGAACCTTCTCTATCATTTATGAGATAATATATGGTCCCACCATTATCCTCTTTCCAACTTCACCCTAGTAGGTTGGAGTCCAACACCTCTTCCCATATAGAGCCTCATAAGGTTGATTTTGAGTTCTTGAATTTAAATTATTGTCATATTTGAACTCCAATATGGGAAGGTTTTGATAAAAAAATTCATGTAAATGCATTGAACAAAATTTCATAATATCTTCTCATATTTGACTTGTCCTTTCAGATTGGCCATCCATCTGAGGGTGGTAAGTAGTGTTGAAGCTTAGTTTAGTTTCCAATTCTTACTGATGCTTCACTAAAACATTGACAAAATAATCAGATCTCTATCACATATAATAGAGATTTTAATTCTATTAAGTATTATTTATTCCCTTTTGTATATCATGGATTTTTTTTAAGAATGAAATCTTTTTTGATAGCAATGAAAAGTATCAACTTTGTGAAGAGATAAACCACCAACCAAATAGTATTATTACATTTATATGTCATAGGGAGTACTGTGATGAAATACATGGTTATGTTCTCCCATTTCCATACTATTATAGGAAATGGTTTAATCGCACCCTTATAATTATATTGTTTATCTTTCAATTGCTGGTATATCAAATATTGCGATATGAATTCCATAAACTCTCACTTCATGTTATACCACTAGAAATTTTTCTTTAGATATCTATATATTTTAGTCCTTCTAAGACAAATAGATAAGGATGATCTATGTGAATAATCCAAAATTTCACTCTTTAGTTATAATTTTCATGGGACACATATATATGTTCCAAACCTTATAACCCCATATTCAATAAATTTGAACTGTGGAATGTTCACTACCTTATTCTATAGCACCTCATAATCGTTATGGGACTCCTATATTTTCTCAGGAATTGATGGTTGAGTATTTATTTGAGAATGGTAGGATGAAGATCATTTTATTATTCACATATATATCCTATATATGTATTAGAATATTTTATCCTTTGTAATCCTCATCAGGGATAGGTTTTCATGATCATTTTATTCGGATATTCTTCTACTTTGTTCACCTTCCCAAGGTGGAAACAGATTAAATAATAATAAATCTTATTCATCACTAACCAAATTCATTGGTGAATATTGAGCCCATATTGTGTGAATATATACTTTTCGATTTTATGATTTGTATACATTTCATAATTCTCCCCGTAAAGATAATGCCACAAAATAATCAATGTGAAAATAACTATATCTAATTATATTTCATGATTTGTGTAGGTATTATGAGGTATATTTAGTTTGTGGGAGGAAAAGACTATATATTTTTCAACTTTCATTGGTAAAAATCCCAAGCACTATTTTGGATGCATCTCTATAGATAAAAAATCCATCCCAACTAGTTGGTAAAGAGGGTACAAGTGTAACGGTAAGACGCTTCTTCATATCCTTAAAAAATACTAACATTATTAATTCTAGAGAAACATTACCCTCTTTCATGTTATCTTGGTTATTGGCCTTGAAATTCCTAAAATGTTTCTCCAAAATCAACAATAGTACCCAACTAATCCAAGTAAATATGGATATCAGTCACACAGGTTTCTCTGGTCCATCCTTTAATTGCCTCTATTTTTGAAGGTTAAATATATACCCCTTTACATGTGATAACATTCAATAGAAATGTTACCTTATCAAATTAGAATTCACATTTAATATACATTAGATATATATTTTCCTTTTCCAAATGTCTTTAAGATAATATTTAAATTCTCCAAATATTCCTCCAGGAGTTTGGAGTGGATGATAATTACATCCATAACAACTAAAAAAATATTTTCTATGGAATATATAAAGAATATATCCCTCAAGTACAAGAATATTTATATACCATTATTACCAAATGGGTTCACAATTAATTCATAGTGTTTGTACCTTATATGAATGAAATTCCTTGGGATATCCTCCTTATTTACCATAACTTGATAATATATTAACCAAAGATCCACCTTAAAGAAATACTGGGATCCATGAAGCTGATATAAAAAGTCATCAATCTATGTCAAATGATACCTATTATTTATTGTGATCTTTTTTGAGATCATGATAATTATTTTAGTGGTCAATTTACCTATCCTTCTTGATAAATATGATAGGTACATAACATGATGAAGAACATGGTCATATGAAAAATTTATCAATATTATCCTATGTTTACTTCTTTATCTCCTCATGTTCAACAGAAACCATTCTATGCAGAGCCTTGGATATTGGTAAAATTCCATTAATAATATCGATTAAAAATTTAAACTCTTGGATAAGAAGAATTCAAAACAATTCATCAGGAAAAACATCTGTGAGTTTCCTTATAATGGACATGTCATCATGGATGATATATTATTTAAACTCAATCACATGAGATATATAAACTTTCTCATATGAAAATAATATCCAATTTTGAGATGATGGCACCAAAGAAAAGTCATCCTCATCCTTGAACATGTGAAGAATTTAATGATGAGTCATGATTATGAGGGGGATTTCCATCTATTGGAAATTTATTTTGGATCAATTTAGGGAATTAAAATCCATGCCTATAATATAATTATATTACACTAAAGGATGTATCATACGGTTTTCTGGGAAAAATGTTCAGAAAATTTGGACAGGGGGTGTTACATATATAGAATAAATTAATTTCCCCATTTTTTATTTTCATTTATAGATTTATTTCAATTCTTTGTGATGGTGTTTGAAAACTCATACTAAACATGCATGATATGAAAGAATAGATAAAACCAGAATAAAAATGCTCATACACTATCCTTGAAAGAATAACTAGCATACCTATCACCACTTCCCTTTCAAGATCCACCTCAAAAGTTCTAATGATATAATCCATCTCTTACAGCATTGGTAGTGTTTGACAACGATTGTATCCAAAAAACATTAAATTTGGTTATTGGAGTATATAATTTAGGCATTCCTTTCAATTTAAAAATTGTACTTTTATATGTGGTCTAACTAGATCATTACTTTATTCCATCACAATGGTGGGCTTCCCCAGTCTGTAATCGCTAGCTTGGTTCCCTTCACACACCTAACAAATTTACTCACCCCCTTTAGGAAATTTTTTAGATGCTTCTACCCACACTTTTTACAAGTAAGATGTTTGTTTTTCTTCACAAAAATTGATTTCTATTTTATATATGTGGAATGAAACTCCATTTACTCCTTTTATCAACATAAAACCAAGAGATTCATTGATCTCAATTTTGACTTTGAGGGAACATCAATGAATTTCTTAATAGTTGTCAAATAAAAAAATGGATAAGGCATTTCATATACATTACTTCATCCCATCAAATAAAATGGTCTCAATTCTATTTAGGGTAAATGAGAATGCTAAAGTAATATCATGAATATCTTGTGTTGTTTCTCTTGTACTCCCCAATCGATTCATCATAATTTTCAATGAGTCTAAGGAAGTACCTATAAATTTTAAGATAAAGGGTGGGATGAAAATATTTGTTGAAAACTATTTTCCAGAAATTCCACACCATAACATTGATCACCTAAAATGGATTTTTATTTTTTACCAATTTCCATAATTTATTAGCTCAACCTTCTATATAATAAACAACTTGAAGAAAATTTCCATATTATGAGAATCAAATTATGAAGATGATATTCTTAATGGAGTTGATCCATTATTTCCTGAATAAATCCAAAGACTAACTAAAAGTCGGAGGAATTTGTCTTATAAAAGCATCAATTAAAACTTCACCATTCTTAGGTTTATTTTTACATTCCACATGATTCAATATTCTGTTAAAAACTTGTGTCAATAGATAAGTGTGGTCACAAAGTTCACGATTCCTACCCCCATAGGGCTGGGAATCTCATTTGGATAGTTGTCACATTTCCAATCACAATGGTCATTAGATCGATTTCTCATATTTCATGAAATTTAATAAAAACAAAGAGAAAATTAGGGATGATTATTTTTAAATATTAAAAACATAAATAAAAAACCATGAATATTATACGGATAAGAAATAAATGACATATATTCTTTAACCTAGGAATTTTTAGGTTTCAATATAATTTATCCATGATCTATTTACAAACATAAAATATTACAATAATTTTTGATCCCATAATAAATTTTTTGTAAGGATATTGTCGATTTTACAATGAATATACTCTTGGAGTTTCAAACTAGGTGCCTATCAAATCCTATTTCATTAATTTGGTGAAAATAGAGTCCCACTCAATGTGATCATTTCAGGGTTATTACACCGAGGTATCTCTATGCCAATGAAACATCCACGTGTAGTATCCTGAACGAGATATATTTCATTGGAAACCAATTAATCTATAATTTTCCAAAAATTTATAGATGTTTTATTGTTTTTTGTCTTATAACGAAATATTTTTTCGAGATATTTATAATTCCAATCCAAAAAATAATTAGACTTTCCTATGATACCAACATTGACAACCCTTTACTTATCACACTTTATTTCATGATTTATTATAAAAATATAAACATAAAAAATACCATAAGATCATGAATCCTAGTGTATTGGGGAAATTAGGTACATAGTATATAAAATTGAAATGTTAATAAAATAACATTATATACTGATTCCTTATCATGCTCCTAAAATAATTTCGTTCTTTTAAAACAATATGAGATTACATGGGGACATACATAAAGAAGGGGTGAGCTACAATGCACCATAAGGGTATAAAAAAGAACAGAATTAGGTAAAATAATATATGTGATCCAAGAGGCATATAATCAAAACATAAGAGATGTGAGAATCATAATATTGAGAAATAAGGTGCGATATAAAAAATTGAATAAAGAAATCATGGGAATGTGGAGACAATATAAATCATATTTCTAAATTTCCTGAAGGCCATCAGTTTTTATTTATTTTTGATTATCCCATTTTCAATGGTTGATGGGGAACCTGTACAAGGCCTTAAAGCTTAAGTGACAATAACATGACATGCATGTTTTCGAGTACATCATCCAAAAAAGACAACCTGGAACTGAACCTCCCTAGTAAATGTTATGATGTTAGATCATGGGCTCCAAATTGCTGGTCAGCCAGCTGTACTAGGTAGAGCTGCAAATGCCTGGTACCAATGGAAATGATATACCCTCTCAATTTTCTAAGTCTTTTTTTCTATGCTCTGGTGAATGTACCTACTCTGAATCCTCATATGGAGACTTTCCATGGTAGTATGTTTGGTATCATCTACATTTTCATGTGTCTCGAAGGCCTTGAGGTAGCCCAAAGGCCTCAATGTGTCCCGAAAGATTTTAGGTGGCCTGAAATCTTTACTCTCCCAAGGGACTTTCTATCTCGAAGGCCTTGGATGGCCCGAAGCCCTTAAAGGATCAGATGACCACACCAGTGGCCTGAAAGACCAAATAGATGAATAGTTTTAGTTTTTACAATATAGAACAAAAACTAATATAGTAAATGATATATTACTACTAAAATAACTTCAATAGTGATTTCTATAATACCTTCTCTAGTACTTATATAGTAACCCTGAAATATGTCTCCACCTGGATTTGATGTCAGGTCTCTTGGATGCACTTGATGAGTCCACACCAACTAGGTTGAGGCTTACGAGACAACAAAAATCTTCCCGTTAAAATAATACAATTAAATATACTAAGTCATCATCACGTGGTTTAAAGAGTACCATAATGGATTAGGTTTACTCCCTAATCATATACATGATATATTATGAGACAAATAGATTATATAAAGCATTGGATCACTATATGTACAGACCAATCATGTTATGTACATGCTTAAGATTCCCATATATGTCATTAAAAATAAGGACATATTTCATAAAGGTTTACCCTATAATTAAGTAGTTTGGGTTAAATTCATTGAATTACCCAATCAATGAATTATAGATACATCTAGGGGAATAACCTTATGTCAAAATGGTGATGGGTATTTTAGCCTCAATGGCCTGAAGGCCTTCAATTTTTATTCATTTTTGATAATCCCCATTTTAGGGGTTTAAGGAGAACCCTTTCATGGACCTTACGCTTCATGACATTACATGACCGGAAGGTATTAGAGGAATAAATCATGGAATAAGACTACTTGAAACTACCCATCCCCATCATCTATAACCTGATCATCTCTTTACCTTCACATGGTTGCTCGACTAGCTTCCTTGTAAAGAAATTCCCCGGTTTGGAACCGATTATAATTTCTATACCCTATCATTATCCAAAATCTTATATATCTTCTATGGTGAATTCTCATAATGTAAAACTCCTACGGGGATTGTTCAATATAGAATCCGTCTTATTTTTGGTGTCTCCACATCATGTGTCCTGAAGGCCTTGATGTGACATGTAGGCCTTGAGGTGGCCTGAAGGCCTCACTAATATAAAGCCATGTATCTTCTGAAGGATTGAAGGACTCAAGGACCAAATAGATGACCGAAGGTGAATAGTTATGGCAATTACAGTACTGAAATGTACTTTCAATAGTACCTTATACTGTAACTGTTATAGGGCCTGCTACAATACCTATTATAGTACGTGATACATTACTGCTACAACAATGAGAAATATTCGTCCTCTTGAATTTGGTCATGGGTCTTGGGGATTCACTTGAAGAGTCCCCACCAACTGGGTTGGGGTTCATGGGAGAGATGGGTATTCATTATATAAATGTTTGTATTAGAATATCATAGGAAAATTTTTCCAGGATAATGGGGGTATATAAATGTTCATAAGGGGGATTAATGAGATATAATGTTGTCGGTAACCACTTTTAAATCATAAGGAATCTCTGATGGATGTGTTTAAACAAATCCCAATAGGAAGAAATGGAAAATAAAAGGAATAACATAAAGGTGGTTTTCAAATAAAGAGTAGAAGGAGAGGATCCCTCACCTTGATATGGGGTTTCTAAAATCAAGAGAGGAGATTCTTAAGAGATTGGGGAAACCCTCGGAAGAATCGAGAGAGGGAAGGGTAGAGTAATTTTCTATGAAATGGGGTTTTTACTGAAGATAAATTTGAGTATGATTGGATATATTTATATATAAATAGAGGACACTTCTTTATTATTTTACAAACTATAGGTTTTTGACACTATATGAAATAATAATTAGAAACACAAGACATGACATGGTTTTTCACATTTTTTCTATCAAAGTAGTGTCTTTTTTATTATTTAACATGTTCAAGAATTGATGTTGTTAAAAAAATTACCTTGGGGATGTGAAAGACAGTCATTCTTTTAATGAAATAATTTTTAAAAAATAGAATATAGGTTTTGGAGGATTCATTAATGGTATATGTAATTATTCAAATAACCTCAAAAATAAATTTTCTAAAATAAAAAATATATATTTAGTCATGTATACCTTTTGTAGAATATACTACATCATTTTTGTGTCATTATAATGTTATGCTGCACAAAATATATTTATACTTTATTTAATTTTGATACAAAATTTAACTATCTCTGAAAATTATTAAAAAATCACCATTTTCTAATTTGGATGTTTTGATATTAAAAAAAATATATTTGTCCAAATAATTATCTATATTCATGATTTTTCACTTTTAAACGAAAAATTGACATGTATTAAATAATAATGATTTTTTTTGGACAATAACAGTTTTCCAACCTTTATAATATTTTTGAGTTCAGAAAATTATATTATTATTTATAATTAATAAAAATTACATATAATAATATTTTACTAAAATATTATTTATTTTAAATGTTCTTTAATTCATTAAAATAGAATTCCTTGATTGAAATTATATATTTCCCAAAAATTCATTTGGTGTTTCATCATATCAAAATATATTTTTTCCATCTAATTATCTAATGATTTAAAAAGTAATACTAATATAGAAAAAATATGATAATTTTTCTATTAAAAAAATTTAAATTCTTACTACTTGGGTCTCAGAACATATATATGTATTAGATCATTGAATTATCTAATGGTATGGTGTGCGATTGTGCTATTTTAATGATGGGGGGGGGGGTTAGGGAACATAGTTTTGGTCATTATCTCAATGAGGTTGAACTTATCCCATGAACCGTTGTGCTCATGATTTAGTTGTTGAATCATAGATTGTCCTTGGTAATGTAAAAATATCAATGATACTATCTTCCTCTTCCAAAACAATAAATGGGATTCATTGGGTATGATCTTATAGGTCGATGCCATTAATATCATTTTCCATACTAACTGAACCTTATCATAACTCTTAATATATACTAATCATACGATCAATGTATATCAACCATATTATCAATGATTCTTGTGTATAACATAATTTTAAATGTGTCAGGTTTTAATTTCCCCAAATAATCGAATTAGTGAAAGTTTTTATTATATCTTAATTACATTATAATGTATATATCCATTAGAAAATAGGTAATTTAATTTATAATGTTTCTTGTCATTATAATCATATTCTTTTTTATCCTCCAAATGGTTGTAGTGTATTGAGAATTCAAATTTTTAATCAATTCTTACTATATCCTTTTGAGCTTATTCAAGTCTTTTTTTAAATATATACTTAAATGTTTTTGATCCATATATATATATATTATAAATTTTACCAAAATCAAAATTCCAATATATGTTCAGGGTAAAAAATATAATTTCATGGTCCAAATCACGAGTCTCATAATTTTTAGAAATACATTTTAACTTACATAAGGAATAATCTATCATGAGGTCATTCTGTAAGATCCAAACATCGTGTAGGGATGTACTTTTTTATAGTTTTGTTTAAATTACTTAAATTTGGCTAAAGTGATGTTTAACGAGTGTGTGTGGAGGTTCAAGGGTGTTTCAGGGGTCCGAGACAAGAGAGAAAGGGGGATTTTTTATTCTAAGGCATGTATCACGATTGGAAAATGGTTAGAGATAACTATTTTCCCAAAATGTATTATCCCGGAGGAGGAATTCTTGGTTAGGTAAACCATGCAAGGAGGAAATCCAAACATTGCAAGACTACATAGAGGAATTCCTCACGGTTTGTGCTTGGTTGGTCAAATTTTTTGATATTTCCTAGGTAACTATGAAACCTAACCACTATTGGACAACGGTTGTAATAGTTTTTTCACACAGTTTGGAAAACCGAACAACCAAACCATGTCCCAATTAAAAAGTGTAAATTTTCTGAATGACCACACTAGATTTTATTATATTTACATAATTTTCTCCCCATTTCCCCATGAAACCCTCTTTAGGAACAAAATCTCCGAAGGATTCCCAAGAAACATTATCCTTCCATTTTAATCCATTTAGAGCTCCTTTTAGTTGAAAATAAAAGCTCTAGGTATGCCTAATGCTCCTCTGGTTTCTCTTTTCTGGATTAGGGCACGTGGTTTCATTCTCATTCTTCTGAATCCCTAAACCCTATTTATCTAGTGGATCATATGTTTTGGAATAAAATGGTGATTAAATATATATAAAAGGATAAGGTTAAGGGTGAATTCATCTTCTGGTTCTAGGTAGGTGTTATAAAAGTTAAATACCATATTTCTGTTATATAGTTGTTCATATGTGGTTGTGATATTTCTTCCCTCTTCATGTGAATTTGTTATCTTGACTTAGATTTAGTAAAGTGGTTTCCTAATTGATAAATTGATATCTTCATTATCCCCTTGAGGTGCATTGAGGTTTCCCAAACCAATTTAGGCCCCCATGGGGTGTTCCAACATTCCCTCACATGAGAAATATTAATATTAAGTTTTTTTGTGTCTTCTGATAAGGTAGATCACATGAAAACATGTGGATACGTTACTTGTGTTGAAAAAGGGAATAACAATGCCTATCTATAGAACCTGATAATGTCATAAGAGATTTTTTTGGATTAATATGAAAAGGGTTAGATGAAATAGTGTGATTTTTCTAATCACCTTACTAATTGTACTAGAAATGAAAAATTTGGTGAATAGATGAGAAATGGAGAAAATTTTAGATGGATAAATAGTTTTAAGTCATTAAATATGTTAAATGGGTTATTTTATGTGGATTTAGGAATATGTTAAATGAGATAATGCGTGGGATATTTTTGATTATGTTAAATGGGTTTAGGAATAGAATGGGAATTGGGTTTAGTGTGCTACAAGACATAAATTGTAATTTTGATAATGAGCTAATTCCTGATGTTGATTTATGTATTGAATTAAATATAATAGGTGAATGTTATATATATTTTTTATCCATGGTATATGATATGATATATATGGTAAATGGATAAACATGCATGTGAACATGGATTGTTGGTATGTGGGGGTATTGAGTTGAGGTTCTATGACCACATGTTAGGTGGGATTGGGGCTCTAAACCCCACCCATAAAATGCATGGGTTATATAATGGTATTGAGGATTTATACCCCTAATAGATAAATTTAATGAGACTACCTGGACTGAGGATTCAAGGTATGTGTGACATAATTGTTTATGATTTAGTTTCCCTAGTGTGTTAGGGACATGTCTTATATATTTGTTCATGATAAACTGACAAAAATAGGCTGTAATAAAAATGATAAAAATGATTAACCCATGGAAAAAGTGAAGAATATGTATTAGGTGATTAAAATTTTTTAGTTAAGTTTTGTTAACTAATGTAACCAATGTTGATTCTTGTTTACTTTTTATTTTATTTAATTATGAATTCACCATATGTTTAGAATGTATATTCTATAGAAATTAGTGGTTGTTCCCTAATGAGTTGTACTCACACCGTTATTGGCCTGCCATTGGGTACCCAAGTAGATTTCATTGATACAGGTTAGGACATGGGAAAATTATCTATGCTAGGGAGTTATGTTTGGATTAGGATGTGCATGGATGAGGATCTGAATGTGGAGTACGTACCCATTTTTATAGGTAATCTATCTATATTTATTTTTGGTTTTTATTCAATTTTGGAATATTTTTAATGACATAGAACACTAATCATTTGGTTATGTTTCATACCATATATGAAATACTTTGATAATGCATGTTTCAGGTATATTAATTACTCTTTCTTTGATTTCATGTGTTGTTTTATGTGTCATACTCTGATAAAAAGGTTATAGTATCACCAAGTGATATATTAGACCCTCTCTACTATTCACAATCTTCTGGAAAATATGTAGGTGTTCTTGAGGTTATATGGCTACTTAGTATGGGTAACTAGTTAGTGCCTCCCAGGATAGGGATGTACAACATTATGCTTGATGATACATAATATTCTTTTCATTAGTGCATCTCTCCAGATCTCATAGCCTTCTCCTATATAGGATAGTGTGAGAAAAGGTTCAGCATAAAACCCTTTATTTAGTCATATGATATTTTCCTCACATTCATTTTTTCAATAGAATATGTTTCCCTTCGGTGTCAACATGATAAATGGATTATAATTCATGATTAATTATTCATAAATCATTGATAATATCCATCAAATATGATATAAATAAATATCTCTATCTTAGTGGTTTCTCTAGATCCTTGGACAAATACATTTTTCATTGAAGGATCTACCAATATTCCAACACATTAGATTATATGGCATAAGAATCCTATATTTTTAGGAAAAATTTAAAATTAGTTAATTTATAATATAATTTTTCATTCTTTGAGGAATTAAACACAATCATCAAATTACCATCATGTAATTTGTTTTCTTCATGAAAAAATAATAATATCATCTATAATGACAACAAAAAACTGATCATGGAATTATATTAAGAAATTTTTCATTAGATGTATGGAGAGGGAGGGAGCATTGGTAATTCCAAATAGAATTACTTTAAACCTATAAATAAAATAACTCATACAAAAGTTTGTCTTTGGTATATAATTTTTCATGACCCTCAATTTAAGACATAGAAGATGTGGTTCCATTTGTAAAAAGTATTGATCTCTATATAGTTGATCAAAAAATTCTTCTTTATAGGGTAACGAATATATATTCATGATATAGATCATGAAAATAAATGAAAAGGATCATTGAACCATATTTCTTAATAACCTAAAATTAGGTACACTCCATGGTTATGAACTATGGAATATGATTACCATATGAATATTCCCCATGAGTTCATTCTTTAGTTCTTGATACCCAATAAAGACCATTTTATATGAAGTATTTGGAATAGGTGCACCACCATGTATGAGTTGTATTGAAAAATGAACCATATGATTTAGTAGAAGAATATGAATATATTGAAAAAATACATCAGCAAAATCATAAACAATAATAATATTTTCAATGTTAAGATACTCAGGAGAATTTAATAACATAACATTCATGATGAAACCAATTACCGAACATGTTTGTGATCATATTTAAATAAAGAATATGAATCTAAATAAATGTTTTCATTTCATGAAATAAATTAATAATAATATTAAATTCTAAGGACTGTTACACATGGTACTAAACATGAATATCCAATAGAATATAAACATGTTGAATTTATATAGGTTGTTTAATTCTCATAGCCTCATATCCTAGATATTACAATGTGTGAAAATAATGATATGAAGTATAATTGGATTTATCTTACTCGCACATTAAAGTCAACATACTATGTGCCCTATTATAGATCATTTTTTGACCATAGAACACAATTGAAGAATATCATCTTTTATTTTCAAGGTTGTTATTATAGTGGGTAACTAATATGCCATTTTCAATGCAACTGATACTACAGGGCATCATTTCATTAATTTTACATAGAATTATGAATAATGTGTAATAAGGTATTTTAATAAATATTCATATATTTTAATATAATTTTAAAATTGATTAAAAACAAGTTGTTATAGGATAGAAAATCCAATACATTATGCCTTTAGCTTCTTGGATTGTAGTGACTCTTAGATTCAAATTTCAGGGAATGACCCAAATTATTTTCTAGACTAATGTCTATTTAGAATGTTTATAACCAATATAATTTCATCCATTAATGGTTTTTTTGAATTGTATAAACATTATAGTAATTTATTAGTTCTAGTTCATATAAAGACTCTCAGTGTCTTGTCTAAAAATATTAGACTAGTATCTTTGACATTGTTTGTTCCTTCTTGAGTTACTTCTATGAGTTTCCAAATTTGATGATTTTTTTCATGTAGAAATTATATTAAAATTTTCTTAATCTAAAACAATATAAAATGAATTTATATCATTACCATTATTACAAAATAATAAATATCATTTGTGGTCAATTTTTCTTTTTTTTCATTAGTAGTAGTACAACCATTCATGATTGTATTCCATATGGGATAACCAACTAATCTATAAAAGTTAGACATATATGTGTTATAATGGAAATAATATTTACCATTAAAAAGGGATCATGACCTAAAGAGTGTCATCTTGAAGCACCATTGGTGTTAATATTCCTTTTAAAAAGGATTGTTTCATGAACAATTAGTTAAATATTTGAAAAATAACTATGATTTGACTGAGAGGAAAAAAAGTAAAATTATTTATATGATGGTGTGTAATAGAAATGAAAATATTATAAATTTTTTTGTATGAATGTATAAGAATAACGTTATTACATTGTTAATGGGAGATGGAATAAAATAAATTAATGAACATAATTATATAGTAGAGTCTAGATAATGTTCGTTGATGAACCCCTATGACTGCTATGCGAATTCCTTGTGGGTTTATATAATAAATCAATTGGATTTTATGGTAGTAATGATAAAAAACATTATTTTTTAATTGTCTATAACAGTAAACATAAATAAAATTAGACCTATATTCTTAACAGTTGTAGATAAATAAATAGATTTGAATTAATCTCTATCCTTTTAGTAGTTTTGGAATGAAAACTGAATGCTTTACTTTAAAATGTTGTTTAAAATAAAATAGTAGAATTAAGAGAGGTATTATTTCTAAAAAAATCTCATTTAGGTGGGGTATTTATTCTCATAAATAGATTATAAGAAACACAATTACAGAATTATTGTGATGTAGATGTGTGATGAGGGGATTTAAAAATGTAATCATAGTGCTAAAATTTGGAGAACAATGATGAATGATAGAAATTTGATGATCAAACACTTAGAAATAGTGAATCTTGGAGAAGGAAATTTCTCCAACCACTAGGGGTTTCAACTACAATTCATAATTTACAATAATTTTATTTTTGTTTAATTTGTTTTGTTTTTATAATTATTCATGACGAATAACGGAAAATGGTGTTTTTTTGGACAATACAATTTGTGATCAAAATCCATTTATTGATAAATATGATTTTTGAATAATCCTTAGTTATGTCAAAAAAATACTATGTATAAATATATTATTTTTAGTTTATAGAGAATCCTCATTTTCTATATATTAAATTTTTAGGTTTGGAGATTTTTTGATTAAAGGAAGAGATGATGAATTTTATTAGTTAAGTGTTACCTTTTCTTCAAAAGATAAGACCTCACCGACACTTCCATATCCCTTCACACACACCATCAGTGTTTATGGAGATCATTGTGGATTAGTGGTGGAAAACCATGTGAGAGATTTCATAGAAAATTACTTATGAAATACTCATTCAAAAATCAACACAATTACTTTATAAATGTATAATTTTTTTAGAGAATTTAATATCATGATATGTGATACTGTATCTATAAATCACCACTCACATAGAATCCAAACCCTATGAGGGGTTTCTGATTATTATGATGCATTCTAAGTTCCACATCCTTACCATTAATGGGAATAGTGAGAGTATTCAAATAATGCATTTTTTATTTGATCCTTGTATCCATAACATGATTTAGTGGTACATAGAGAGATTGATTAATATCATGGGATTTTGGTGATAATTGTCATAGATGTAATGAAACATATAGGTGGGGAATAAGGTAATTTGGTGAAGGAAGTTGAAAAATAATTCATTGAGTTATGGAAATCTCAAAATTATAGTCACCATAATGTGTGTGGGTTTGGAATAAAAGACATGAATAGGTAGTAAATTTCACCTCTTATACCTCATATGATCCACCTATAGAATTTCATGGAAACACCCTCGCAATGGTGTATAAAAGAAAAATTATAACCCCTTGTGTATTTATTTCAAAACTAGTCCCATAATTATTTGGATTTCTGAAGCAATATGGTCATAAAACATGATTTTTATAAGTGTTCATTTTTATTAGATGTCATGAATTATTGTAATATATATATATCCCTGAGGGCTGAATATAGTTAAATTAAAGGAGGATAGATAAAATTCCACCTTAATTTTTTCCATTTTTCTTTATCTCATCATTCATTCCTTATTAGTTTAAATATTTTCTTTCTATCTAACATGAATTGAATCTGATTTTATATTACATTAATAGCTCAAATTTAAATTTTTTTGTTAAATACTTATTTTTATGAAAGTAATTCTATTTTATATTAAATGTCAAACTTTTTTGTTTATATGAATTTTTATTATTTGAAATCATTATTACATTCATTCCAGATATTTTTTTTATTCATTATATATTTATTTTTTATTTGATATCTTAAATACTATTTATTTAATTTCTGTATCATATATATTTTATGTATAACATGGTAAAATAGACACATTAAAAAGGTGATATCAAATCATTAATAAGGGATAATGTACATTATAATATATCATCGAATACATAAAACATTAATAATATAGTAGAAACAAATAATAAACAATTAATTCCATATAAATAATTAGATAATCTTGCGATCTATCAATGGGTATCCAAAAAATATTAATCTAAAAAAAGAAATTAATTCATTATAAAGGAATTAAATTTTTGGAACATTTAATATTAATATTAATTAATATTATCATAAAATATTATATAATTGGGAAAAATATCATGATTGTCTCATAAGATCTACCGATGCAGCAAGGGACTTTTTTTACCTATATGTCACTTAATAAGACCAACATATTCAACATTAGAGAATAGTTAATAAAAAAATACATTATCAATATGCCTTCAATGATCTTTATATAATCCTCAATATTAAAAAAATATAGCATTAATATTCTTTATATATTCCTAAGTACATTATCAACCAACATTATTGGTCAATAATCATCTATATTTATCTAACATTTATATGGATTGTTAATATTTCCTCATTCAATAAATGATATGTAATCCTCAGAAATGATCCCCAATCTAAATAATATAATATATAGTGTTTAAATAATAAATTATAATGGGTATAGTTCTAATTCAACACTATAAATGATCTAAAATATATACAATATGATAAAAAACATGAACCTAAGGGAAACATATATAGTTAAATGAGATATAGAGAGTGATAAAGAATATATTTACAAGGTAGTGGTTGAACTATGAATAAATACTAGAGAATAAGATTATGTATAAATAATAAACCAATAAGGGTTGAAAGGATATAAAAAAATCACCACAAAAAGGTTTAGTATTGACCAAATTCATTTTTAAAATTTCGGAGGAAAGTGGAAGTGAATCATTAAAAATAAATTTAATAAAACTGTAGTATTTAAATTTCAAAAAACATATCAAAAATCACTACAAAAATCATTTTAATGTCCTTTAATGGAAGACATTTATGAAATTTTATGTTAAATAATTTACAATTTTTAATTATTGAAAAAGAAAATATTTTTATGTATGAAAATGCGTAGTGAAGAATAAAAATATAAATAAGTGAAATAAAATACCATTTCAATACATTTATGAGAAAAATATCCATTTAAATTGTTATAAATTAAAAATATTATAGAAAAAAAGAAATAAGATTTTTATTATGGAACTATAGAATCTTATAATTAATTACTACTAATAAATAAAAATCATAATATTTGGAAAAATAGGTTAAATGATGGAAAATAAAAACATTCTTTTCAAACTATTATAATGAGAGTTAAAAGTGACATGTGTGGAAAACATTAAAAATATTCCTTTTTTAAACGTTTATTAAATGGTCAAATATCATTTATAATTACATTTGACATATAATAAATAAGAAAATTCTGTAAAAAATTTATTAAATATGGATATGGATGATAGGGATTCTCGAACAAATAGGATAATTAAGGATAGACTTTATTATATTGATTTGTTTTATAATTTTTAATACTGAATAGAGGGAAATGTAATTAATAAATGTAGAACTAAGAAATAAATAAATTTTACTATATTATAAGGGTTTTAAGGGTAAGGATCATAGAATTCAAAAAGATATAACATATATTTTCTATCCATTATTTAGAATGTATATCAAAACGTGTGGGTGTTATTTTTACGAATGAAGGACCAAAATTTGTATTACATCAAGATGTTCCACTTCATTATACAGTGTGAAATAAGATTTAATCAGAAGTTATAACTTTTAGATAGTATAAGAGAGTATATATATTTGGATTTTGATACCAATTATACAAGTAATGACTTCTAACAAGGATAAAGGTACCATAAATCCCATAATGCATTAATTTTTAAAGAATGATGAACACTACTATTATATAGAAGGCCCGAAGTATGATGAGTTTGGCCAAGACACCAAAGTCATTATGGTGAGAAGATATTTGAGTTTTATTTTTCATCATTAATAAATCTCCATGAATCCCTCTCAATTTCATGATTCTAATGAAGGGATGATCTAGAAAACATTTCTCATACTGTCATTTATATGTAATCGATACATGGAATTTTCCTATGTATCCAAAGAGATCGTGGTAATTAAGTATAAGATAGTTACTCCATTAAAAATAATGGACTTTGGGGATTTGGAGTTCGATACTATCTTTTGGTCCCAAAGGAAAAGAATGTGATACGAAGAAGATATGCCATGTTCTATTAGAAATAGATGATTGAAGTGATTCAAATTCCCACAACATCTTAAAGAAAAAGTGTTAGAATATAAATTTATGATAGAACACCTATAAAAGTAACATAAAATAATAAATATTGGGTAGTGAAAGAAAAAACATCATCATAATATCATGTGCTAGTATCAGGGGATATTGAGTGGTTTATGACTCAATCCTCTCAACTAGAAGATAATGAAATATCATAGAATCTAAGCAATGATGCACCTATGACACCCCCGTTTCATTATTGGGTTTCATTAACAAATATTTTACTCTATTTTGGAGTGAATAATTTTTTGGAAATTTTCTATTTCAAAATTATAAACTTATTTCCTCAGTGTGGTATTTATGGCTAGTTACTACACAGTTTATTGAACTGTCCAGAAGAAAATTACGTGTAAAATTCCCCTATTCACAGTTTGATGAACAATTCAGGTTTATTTTTATATAGAGGTTATGGTTCACATTATATAGGTTCCTTGTTTTATTTTTTATTTTTCAATCAAGGTTTTGTTTACAAGGGATGTGTATGGTTTATTTTAGAACTTGCGAGTTTTAGTGGAAAATATTGAAAGACCCTTCAAGGTAATGGTTATAGAAAAAACTTATGAATTAATAGTAGAAATAATGTGAAATGAATGTGGATACACAAAATTTTTTAGAATGTCCATTTTTATATATGGATCATGGTTTGGAGAACCGTGTGAACAAACTATGACTGTTTTTTTCTTTTCAAGTGTAGTCTTCATGTTTTACACATAGTTTGAAATCTTGTGTGGCATAACATTGTGTCTTTACTAGATGCTAATGTTTTTTCTCGTGTTAGGACACATAGTGAAAATTACATGTGGTCATTCCATGTTTTCATTTATAATAATTGGGAGTGGAGATATGTTGGGGAAAAATCACACATGATCATCCAATTAGATGCAGTACTATAAACTATTTCATTTAGAGGGACCGTTCACTAGCTAAGACATGGGTTTTTCATCCTAAATTTAATTTTTATTTCATGTGAACTCAAATGAAGAAGATTCCATGTTCCATGTATCCAAGGTGACATTTAGTGGTGCATTTGTTGATTTTTAATATAAAGGGAATTTTATATTTTTCCACAAGTATACCTTAAAACATATAGGTGGGAAGAAGAGAATGAATAATATAAGGTAGAAAATTTATTTATAGAATTATTGGTATTTGAAAATTATAGTCAGCTTGATTGCTCTAGGAAAGGAACAAAAAACAAGAACATGTAGTATATTTTATCTTGTTCACCTCATATGAGCTATTGGTGGCATGGTATGGAAAAACCATTTAAATAGTGTATAAAGGACTCATTATAGTGCTATTATGTGGAAATTTCACAACCAATCTCACTATTTTATGGATTACTAATAGATATATATTATATCCTATCAAATTCAATAGTGTTTTTTCTGATTGGGATTTAAACCACCTAGTAATGAAAACCATTCTATATAGGTAGAATAGATTTTGTTAAAGTAACATTCATAACATTAGATCATATTTTTCAATTATTTCTTCACCTAACCATCCATGTAATATTGGTTTATATATTTTCTTTGTATCAACATTGAATCAAATTTAATTTTTCCTTATGCCATTATCCCAAATTTCAAATTTCTTATTAAATATTTCATCCTTTTATGTAAATGATACTTTATTTTTCTTAATATTAACATTTACTTGCTTGTATTGATGTGATTTATTAGAATTATTTAATAAATTTATTACCTATTTTGGGTTATTCACTAGAAATATATTTATTCTTCAGTATTATAAAAATCTGTGATTGAATTTTGTTATCTTATTTTTTGTTTTTATGTATTAAAAATTGTTTTCAATATTTTTTGAAAATTTTATATTCCCAGTTTTCAAGACATTACAATATAAAATACTATCGTGGGATATTTCATAATATGGGAAATCATTAATTAAAAAACCCTATAAATGTTTTTCTAAACCTCAAACTCTATGGTGGTCTTAATGAGAAAAAACACCATTTATATTTACAACGATTTCACTTTATTGAGTTTAATTATTTAATTTTTATTCAAATTTCATGTAACTCACCTGACCAAACTAAGTGATAGAGTTGTGATTGAAGGCATAAGTTTATGTCCCATGTAACCTCGTACTAGAGTTTAACTAGCTTAATGGAACTAAATTTCTTGTTGGTGAGGTAGTCACACCGTATAATTCCATTTATCATAATAAGGGGAAAAAATAAATCAATTAATAAATTGTATATTTTAAGAATGATATAATTTACCTTTATTCCCAAATAAATTTTATTTTTATTGTTTTAGAGAATTATTTCATCTCCATTATAGAAATAAATATTACATTAAATTGTGGGTACTTCCACTGTGTTCCCATTTCTCCCATAATAAAAAAGTATTAATATATAAAATGTTATCTTTTCATGAAATATCTTCAAATTTTTTTACTTTTCATCATCATTTCCCTAGTCATCCTTGATACCCAAATTTTATTTAAAATTTCAGATTATTACAAAATCATATCAAGGGTCACATAAAAATAAAGATGTAATGAAAAAAATTTATTCATGAACAATTATAAAAAATTATATTTATAATATTAAAATTTGAGCACAAAATAACCATTTTCCTTCCTAATAAATCAACTTCTCTGCCTAATAATTTTCAAACAAAATTTTATAATAAATATTAATGACAAAATAAAACTCGTAATGGTTTCTTTAAAATCCTAAAATGATCATGTTTTTTTACAAAAAATACATGTACCTTTCATCATTAAAAATTAGTATATAATTTCCTTTAAATATAATCATAATATTATACCATTTTAAATCATAATATTTATATAAAAAATCATATAAAGAAATGAAAAACTGTGTAGGCAACATTGGATATCATTTATATATCACTATTGTTGTCACTGTTTCAAATGGAATAACCTACCAAGTAAAATCCAATGAAATCTTATGAGAAACATGAACGCTTAACTCTGTCCCTATAACCACTACATTGAAGTGTTATATCGGGCTCACCCATCCTTGAATTAAAACAGATCCACCCATCATATGATGTAGTTCCTAGTAACCATTACATAATAATAACACATTAATTCTTGCATTTCCAATACCACACTTATAAAAAATATTCCATTCACCCATATAAAATTCATTTCTAACTATCAAAATATCAATTCCATTAAAAACCATTATAATAATAATTATTACAAAGGGAATGTTATTTTTTCTTCCAAAAAAAACTAGAATTCTTATAAATTAATCCAATAATAAATAATTTTTATGACATTGTGAAAATTCATTGGCCTAAAATATGTTAAAATAGAATATTATTTCTCTCTTTTATAATGAATTTAAATATGTTTAGAATAAAATATGTAAAATTGTTACATTTTATTTTTTTGTATGAAATAAAAAAGTGACATAAAATATACTTTATAATATATTTAGTTTAATATAAATAAATTTCTAAAGTAATTTTATGAATTTGTGAATGGAAAAATAACATTTAGAAAATAAATAATTAAAACATTTATAACATGGTTTTAAATTAAAGTGTCCCTTACATTGAGCCTAAATTCTCCCATACATTCTTTATCTTTCTGAATAAAAAAATTATGTAAATTATTTACATTAATATTTTTTTTCAAGTTTATTATCACACATACCATGTTATATACAATTACATAATCAATTATTTTCATGTGAGATGTCTTGAGGATGTTCAACTTATATATCCAAAATGACTTTGCTAAGTTGACTAATGTAAAATATGTCATCATTTCATCAACTCAAAAATAATAATCTTTAAATAATTATAAATATTAATTATTAATTATACTTTTAAACCCATACATGAAATATTTTTATTAAAAAATAATTATGTTATAACATGAAGATGGTAGTCAATTCATACGAATGAGTAATGTTTCCAATTTTCAAAGCAAATGAATGTATAAAGGTCATTATCTTTTTATCTTTAAATAAAAAATATTATATCATAAAAACCATAATAAATTATAAAATATAGTAATATATATTATCAATGAGATATGGTCCAGTAAAAATAATCACATATCCTCTTAGAGGTGGTAATCCACACGTATGCAAGAATGACGTTAAATTTTTTAAATGGATGGAAATGTAACAAATTTGATGATATATTATATTTCTATAATCATAAAAATTTCATTAATTTAATGTATATAAATTAAATCCATAACCATAACCAACTGTAAGTGCAAATGATTGAAAAAAAATTCATCTCTTCGTGATGTGCTTGTCCACTACAAACATGAATGATTGTTTCATTTACCATTTCATTGGAATAAGTTGAGGAAAATATGTTATTTCATTAACATAAAAAGAATAATTATATTTAATACACTTATGTTATTATTTCATCATGTTTGAGGAAAATTTTATCGATGTAGAATAATAAATAAATCCAACATGCAAGATTATAAACTATACCACTTATTTTTACAACCTCTTCAAATTTATATATAAATACATCATAGTTTGTTTTTTGTTAAAAAAATGGTATCTATGAAACGAGGATTGAATTTGGGAAGATAATTGGGTAGTTATCGGAAAAACTAGATTTATCAAAAGGTGTGAGTAAAAGATAAGAGGTGGTGCCCTTTTTATAAGTGATGGAATGGGAACTTTTCCAATTTCTTAATTTGTAAAATCAATATAAATTAATTTTAATAGAAAAGTATAGGAAAATTGAAATATTAATCATATAGGATAGATATGAGTAAAAATGATCTCACATAAAAAAATGTTTAAAATTAAAGAGATTTTTCACACTTATCTTTTTGTTTTAACACCCAGTTTACCCTTTTTCTAATTATTGAAATATTTAGTTTTTAACACTTTAGTGGAAAATGTAGAAACTATAAAAGGAAAATTTACTAATAAATAGGTGATAATTGATATGTCCAATAATATCCAAATTAATTTTCAAAAAAAATATTTTTATGAATTTGTAACCATTTAACAAAACATGTTTTAATATAAAAAACCATTAATTCCATTTTTGGAATTATTCATTTAATTTTAATTTAATGTCATAAATATAAGAATGTAATTAGAATATAAATATTTTCAAAATATCCAATATGTTATATTTATCAATAATATTTTTGGTACACTATAAATCATAAAAAAATATTACTTTTATAGTTTTTATATTCATTCCTTGAATCATTCTACTTATTTCACAACCATTGGATCGGTGTTGTGTAAGAATTTAAGAAAATTATTTGATAACTAAAAACTAAATAAAATTACCATGAATAAAAAATTCACTCATAATTCAAATAATGATTTATAATTAAACTTAATTTTTATATACCTATCATAAAATATTATAATTATTTAAAGAATGAGGGTTACATTTTTAACCATACATTACTTAAATACTATAGTGTAAAAAATAAATGAAAAATGAAAAATTCATGTTTTCAAAGTTTTAATGATTACAAAAATATTATACTCATCCAGTGAAATAAAAGATTTTTTTGAATGATTTTAAGGCCTTATCATATTATTTTTAATCCAAGTTAACTCATTATACCTTTTATGTGGTAACATAGAATTAATATGTGTACGATTCTTAATGACAAAATATAAGTGGGATATTTTTCAAATTTGGACCTATGAATTCCAAATATGAAATACTTTTAATATACAATTTTTTTAATTTCAAAAAATTAGATTAATATAAAAATGCAATACATATAGAAAAATAAAATTTTATAACAATGTGCTTTAAAGACAAAAAATGAACTTATACCAAAATGATATATAATAACATTATAAATGAAATTAATTAGATTATATAAAAATAAATTATCCTTTTTTATTTAAAAAAAAAATTAAAATCATAATGGTTAATTTAATGAAAATTAATAATCATTCTACAAAACCAATATTTTTCAATATTTACGTGAAACTCAAAATTTTTAGAAAAATGTCAATGATTAACTATAAGATAATTTCATCATATGATTTAATAAATAATGTAAATTTTTTAAAATTAAATATCTAAAATTTTTATAAAATTCCATTAAATAAAACCATTTTACATATAAAATTAAATTTAATAGAAATAAAACCATTTAATTTTCATAAGAAATTTACAAAATATTCATATCATGAATTTAAATCTATAAAATATAATTAATAAATAATAATAATAAATTAAAAGGACTAATTTTAATGTTATTTATGTTTTTACATTGTTACCCTCTTAGAAATTTCATCCGAAAACGTTCATTAATTAATAAAAAAATTAGGTATAATTTTAATTAATATCCTTTTTAGACTCCAATGTTTTATTTTAAATAATATTTGTTTTCCAAAAAGCCTTACCATGGGGAGTCACCATATTACATAACAACTACTCATTTTGGTCAAGAACCTTAATAGGATATTCCTCATATGAAATGTTCTCTTCAAACTGTACTATATCACGAATTAAAACATAAGATATGTTTGGAGAATATTTTCATAATAATGAAACACGAAACATATTATTTACCTTTGGTAAAATAGAAGAAAAAGACACTCTATAGGAAACCAATTTAATTCTCTCCGTAATTTCATATGTACTAGTGAACCATAAACTCAAATTTCCCTTTTTACGAAAATTCTTAACACTTTTACATGGAGATAATTTATGAAAAACATAATATGTTACATTAAAATAATTATCTATTATTTCATTATCTATATAACATTTATACCCACCCTACACCATAATGATTTTACAATAAATCAACTTCACCTTCTCAACAATTTCATTTACCAATTCTTTTCCAAACAACTTTCTTTACATGATTTAATTCTGAAAAAATGGTGTCTGACACTTATTTTCATATAATACATCAAATGTTTCCCTATGTATAATATATTGAAGAAAATTATTACAATAAAACTCAACCAAACTCCTATATTAATACCCAATTCACTGATAATCCATTGGAAAAGTTTAGAAAATGTCCCCTAATGAATCAATTCTTCACTCAGACTATCCATTAGATTAAATATGAAAGGATTTACTAATTTTTTTTTCAGTAACAAATGACTTAGAATGTACTTTGTATAGATTAAAGGTAAATATGGGATCAGAAAATGTTAAAATGGAAATAGTAAGACCATGTAATCAAATTTTATATTTAACAAAATGTCAAAAAAATTGATCTAAATAAATATCATCTCGAATGGAAAGAAAATTTCATGATTTAGTTAATCCATCAACAATTAACAAAATCAATTTATTACCATAGTATGTCATTGTTAATCCCACCTCTAAATCCATTTATATATTTTCCATTTTGTATTATGGCCCTGGAAAAGGATAGTGAATCCTCCTTGGTAATTGCTATTTGTCATTAACTTATTAACATATTAAATATTTCATATTAAAATGAGAAATGTATTTCTTCATTCATTACCAAAATAAATGTAACCAAAGGACTCTATAATTTTTTTTATTACCAGGATGAATCGAAATTAGAGATATATTATCCTCAATCAATAGATCCTTTTATAATTATTGGTCACATGAACACATTTTTTTTTGAATTTCAAAATTCCTTCAATGTTAATATTGAATTAATGATACTAATATTTCTTAGATAATTATACAATTTACAATAAAACAATGTCTTCCTTATGAGATTTATAAAATTTTCCAACAAATATTTTTTTACTGACACATGAATCAAAATAGTTGGAGTTCCTTCGTGCAAAATTTATTATCCTACATTCATCAACTCAATGAAACAACTACTCTAATTCCATTACATAGTTTGTAATGTGTTTTGAAATCATAATAAACTATAAATTCCTACTATAGCCTCTTCCCCACATTTAATTCTTTTTGAGAGAATATATACTTAAATATTTTTATTGTTAGTATATATTTTTTATTTTAATCCTTCAAAACAATGCCTCCAAAATTTTATAGCCAACACTAAAACCTCTAGTACAAGGTCATGTATAGGATAATTTTTTTAATTTATTTTTTATTTTAAATGATGAACAAGAAATTATACAAATATTTTAAATTAATAAAACAATGTGCTTTCAATGAACCGCTGTCATAGATGAAAAATTCACAATTTATGGATGGTTTATCCAAAACCAAAGTCTTCACTAATATTCTTTTAAGTTAACAAAAAAATTTAACACATTCATTTTTAAAGGCGAAAAAACTATTTTTCATGTTAACTTTGTTATTTCATTATATAACCAAGGAATGTTCTCAAAAAACACTAGTAAGATACTGCTAATCCAAGAATACTATGAATCCATGTAAAATATATTGGTCTTGTCCATTGAAAAACCACATTAGTTTTATCATGATCAACAATTATACCATCTTTATTTATGATATTTCCAAGGAACTGCATATTTTATTTCTACAAATATAATTTAATAAATGTTTCATTTAGAAAATTTTCATTCAAGGGTTTTAGAACAATCCTTATTTGTTTTTTAATCCTCGTACCTTTTAAAATAAATCAAAAGGTCTTCAATAAACACAACCAAAACATATCAAAATATTCGTGAAAACTCAATTTATGGTATACATGAATATAACTAGAGAATTAATCCACAAAAAATGAATTAAAAAAACTCATATGTTCTATACCTAGTTTGAAGTTTTGTCTTCGGGATTTCATCCCTCTTCACCATCAGCTGATGGTATCCAGACCTAAGATGAACAATAATGTAAACTAATATCCCTAGAGATGATCAAATAATTCATTGATATGTGTCAATGTAAACATATTCTTAATAGTGAATTCATAATATTATCTATAATCAATGATAATTCTCATCGAAAAACAATTAATTTTTTTTTAATAATTGGAGCATTACAAGGTGATGTTCAAGGGAAAATGAAAAAAATATTATGTAATTGTTTTAATATATTTATCAATTATAGATGAAATAATTGAGTGATTAAATCAGTGGTTCTAAAATTGGATTATCATTAGGTACTAATTAAACAATAAATTCAACCTCCCAATTAGGTATAATACTGAGAAACTCATCAGGGAAAACATCCATGAATTCTTTTATAACTGACACATCATTAAACTGTACAAATCCCTTATTCACAACAATATGAGTAAGTTAAAATTAATTTCCATATCTTAACAGTTTCTCATCTTATTGATACATTATAAAAAAATTTAATTTATTATTATTTTAAAACATAAAATCATTTTATAAAATAACTTTTATTTATATGTAATATATCTTAGTATGATAAACCAAAAGAAAATTCATACCTAGAATAACATCAAATTCTAAACTAGGTAATACTACACGGTTCAGAGGGAAAAACCTTATCCAAATGTTAACCTAATGTTCATTGGAAATTATTGATTCCTTAATACTGTCCTTAGGTTTTTTAAACAAAATTCTTAACCTCATTTACTAAGGTGAAATAATCATTTTCCGGTAAATTTGTTAGAAATGAATGAAAATGTGGACCACAAATGAAACAAGACATTAACTTAATATAAATAAACATGTAATGTAGCTATTAACCCTTATTTTTACGGACTGACATATTACTGAGTAGTTGAAAATTATTTTAGTAAACTCTTGAGCTTATAGTATTTCGGCATCCAATCATTATTTCTCTTCATCAGACATGCATCTATATAATGTCCCATCTCATTACACATAATTCACATAACTTCCAATATAATAAAATTTATATTTCCACTACCAATATTATTTTTATTTTATTCGCGATACATATTACCAAACATACTTCATGATAATCACTTCTAAGAGTTCATAAGAAATTTACCAGGGTTCCTTTTACCACACCCATCAAAAAATTTAAAAAATATTTTTGTACATTCATATTTATTTTTTGGATTTTTTCTATTTTCATTATACCATTTCATATTTTTTAATTGTTTTAGTAAAAAAATAAAATCATTAGTATACTCCATTTCAAACTTCTTAATAAAATAAAAAATTTTCTAATAACTTTTAAATCCTCGAGAGCCCAAAAATTCTTTTGGATCATTGATTTAACCCTGAGTAAAATAGATTAATTTTACTATCAAGACCATAGATAGAATTTCGTGTGTATCATTATAATCAAGTGGTGTTTTCATTATACAAGACTGATAAATATTATCTCTTTTACCTAAATTGAAAAAAATTATTTTTTATCTAATGATGTACAACCTTAAGAGAATGCTTATTAAGAAAAATAATTATAATGAAAAAAATACATAAATATATCTCATTCTATGATATCAATATATTATATTTCCCGAGTATTCATAACCATGTATTATATTCACCTTCAAAATGGTAAATAAAAATAGTTATCAATCGACCATCCAAATAACCCATGAATTATAATATATTTTATAGGTATTTATTCCATCCTTAAGCAACCCTAGGTCATATTATCAACTAAATTTTAGAGTGTGTTGTGTCACATAATTTTCCACCATAAACATGCTCCCGTATGGTTAAAATAGATTCTATCGTACGTGGATACTACCACCATTTATAACATGTGTCTACTAATCCATCACAATAACAAACCACTATGTTCCAATTCCAACAATTAATGGCTTCTAATTTGGATGGATATTGTCCTCTTGGTCAATTCATTCTTTGGATTTCATAATTACTTTGTGGAAAATCCTTCGGAACAAAAATATATTTGATGAAGAAACATGGTAAAATTAAAATTCTATATCCCAATAACCATATATTATAATTTATAAAAGGATTTTTCTATCATTATTTAGAACACTAAAATTATCCAAACAATATCTCCGATACAAACAATAAGGAATCAACGGTAAAACAAATCGCAAATTTTCTATTTTTGGTAAGAATTAATTTTTTTTTTCAATCTCAATGATCTGTTAGGATTATAGTTTTATAAAATTATTTTATCACTCTTACATAAATAAATATTACATTCGAATGTTGGTAATTCCAATCACTATCAATTTTTGTTGTGATATATTTTTTTAAGACATAAGAAGTTTTGTTTTTATGAAAAATCATAATAATTTCCATCTCAAACTCATCTTTTTTTCCTTAATCATACTTAAAATACTATAAAAACATTCTAAAACATGGGATCGAAAAAGGTCACTAGGGAACTTTTAAAAATAAATAATGAAATAAATTTATTAGTTCATGACAATGCATAACCATTTTCCATTTTTAAAATAAACATTTATCACAAAATTACCATTTTCATACAAAAAAAATCAACATATCGTCCAAAATAGTTTTATAAAATAGTTCATAAAAAATTTAATAGTAAAATAATATTTATTATTTTTTCATTCATATAATGAAAATCTTCTTAATTTTGTTTTTAGAAAAAATTTATAGAATTCATCCTTAATAAGAAACAAATATATTCATTTAAATTTATGATTAATTTCTTACCTGGTGAAAGATCAATATTTTTATAAAAACCCATAGAAATAATACATAAATCAAGTAGTTAAAATGTAAAATAATTTCCTTATCCTTATTTAAATAAATCTTAAAAATAGAATAACCTACTAGGTAAATTACAATATTCCCTTAGGATAATCCTAACTAGTTAACTCCACCCTTAACCCAATTCATTGGAGATATATATTTGGCTCCCCTGTCCTAGGTTTATTAATGAACCACCCATCCTTGATATATAATGGAACATCTCATCATTATAAAAAATTACCATTAGCCATAACATAGTCATAACACATGAAAACACACATTTCCGTTATCATCGTTTTAAAATTATTTCATTTCACAGACAAAAAAAAATCTCGAATATCTAAATACCCATTCCATTAATACCTTTATGAAAATTAACAAAATAAATGGAAATAAGGTTTTTATTTTAGGAAAAAATTAATTTATATAAAGGTATACAATAATAAAATAATAGTTATTGAGTAAGGGAATGATTTTTTCACCATAAATGTTTAAATATAACTTTCAGATTTTTTTTTTCTTTTGTAACAAAAGTCCAAAAATTCCATATAAAATCAGTAAATACATTACTTCGGAAAAATAATTTATTAGAAGTTAAAAAGATATATAAAAAAAATAATTAATTTATTTCCGTAATTTCTTTATGAATATGGACTTGGAATAAAAATATTATAAAATAAATCTTTAAAGAATTTAAAACAAGGTTTTTAAATAAAAGTTTCTATTTCTTCATGTCATTTTTAGAATGTCAATTAATTATCATCCCATATAATAAAATATGATAAATATTTATTATATTGAGGACCTATTTCAATTTTTCTACCATTATATATAAAATTACTTGATTAATTATGTTCACATTGGATTTTTGGATGACATATTTCTAATATGTATAAAATGTATTTGGTTTGTTGACTATTATCAAATAATAAATTATTACATCATGTCCAAAATAATAATCATAAATTTTTTAACATTTTATACAATATTTATAATTTTAAAATGAACCATGAATGGTTGTTATTAAAAATTAATTATGTTACAATTTGGATGATCTAGAAGTTAACAGGTTCATATGGTATAGTAAACCACATTGGGGTTCCCCTATTCTTATTTCTAAGAAGGATCAATGGGAATTGCATTTATGTGAGGATTATCATAGATTGATCAAGATGATGGTCATAAACCTGTATCCCTTACATTCATTAAATATATATTTGATCCAATGAGATGTGATAATATATTCTATATTATTTATTTGAGGTCAGAATAACACCAGTTTAGGGTGATACAATCAATTTAAATTGTTTTTCTTTTAAGAGTAGTTATGCCTTGTACGTGTTCACTATTATGCTGTTTGTTATAAAAAATCCACAAACAATAATCAGGGAATTGATTATTAATATCATTGATCAATTTCTAGATCATTTTGTGGTTGTTTTTTGGATGATATCTTATTGTCATCCCAGTTAGTAGATGACCATGTCCAAATCTTGGCATTGTATTTATTAAATTTTGTGAGAATCAATATTACACCCAGATAACCCAAATAAGTCACTATGTTGATAAATTTATCTTCTCAGATCATTTATTTAAAGTCTCAGAAATTATGTGGAAATTTTTTAATACATGTGAATTTTACGAGTCCACGAAAATTTACGGTGCATGATTCTAAGGCCTGGTGTGCCCGGAATCAATTTCTGAAGTTTTTTTCTAGTACGTACAGTAAAAGTACAAGTGGGTTTTTATAACTTTTGAACTGGTGCTCGAAACTGAAATCCGAGTGCACCGTTGAACTCGCAGTGCCAGTATTCTCTTAAGAATACTTTCACTTTGATGGTAGTGAGTCAAGGATAAAAGTTAGTTTTTTGGTTTTCATAAAATAAAATAATAAAATAAAGTGATATAAACATTATTTTATTGATCCGCCATGTGAGTGTTGGTGGTTAAAAACTTCTCATGGGATTTGGAGGTGGGACCGCCACACCCTAACCTTCCATGAGAGGTTATAGTGATGGGCCCCACCCGAACATAACCTCCCACGAGAGGTTATGACGTGGGGACCACATGAGACTAAAACCCCCAATTAATCGGAGGAGTGGAAAATCTCTCAACTACCCTCATTAGTGAGGGGGAGTTCCTTGACCTATTATATCATTTATGGTGCCACCACCTCCCCTTTAATTAATTGGGCTAACACATAATTTATTATGCCTAATACTTCACATTAATTAGGTGGAGCCTTTTATTTTAATTCATCTTTCTTTTGAATGTTGTGCCAACGAAATAATAAGATATCACAATCTCTTATTATTATTGGGTTGGCACATCTATTCATTTTTGGAGGAGATCTTGGGAGAAAAGGAGTTCTCCAATGAATAACCTCCACTTCCAACAAAGAACGATGAACAAAAGAAGCCGATCCTTCTTCGACTTCTTCCTTGAAGCTTCAACCGTCGTGAGACGTCTTCAACCACCAACTTCCGAGACTCCATATATGGATGATGATTAAAAGGTACGGGTTTACTTTTAAATAAGTATGATCTTTACCTATGTACTTCCTTTCTCTAAAAAGGAAGAACGAGGGTTGTTGTGCTTTATAGTTACGAACCAATTGATACCGCCCTAAACACGGAGGGTGCATGACAAACCAACATGGCACAACCCCTCTGCCGATCTTGTTTTTGTTGAACTTTCGGTGACGAAGTGGCAACGAGGCGACGAAGGCGGCAACGAAAAATGCTGCGCTATCCATGGCCTCCACGAACTGTGCCGCCCCTGCAGCGCATATGTGCTCCCGGACAAACGCCGCCTGCCCGCGCAGGCCCGAGCCGTGCTGAACTGGACTGCCCGGCCACCTGCCCGCGCACCCCGCCAGCCTGACCGCGTCATCCATCACGCCCCCCAATCCTACCCGCAGCCTCCTGCACACCATGATCGGCCTACCCACGGCCTCCAGCGCACTCCGTCGGCCTACCCGCGACCTCCAGTGCGCCCCGCAGGCCTGCTCGCAGCCTCCAGCGCGCCCTTCCGGCCTACCGACGTCTTCCCGCACGCCATTTCCTGGCCTCCCCGCGAACTCCAGCGCGCCCCACCGGCCTGCCCGCGGCCTCCAGCACACCCCTTCGGCCTACCCGTGGCCTCCATCCCACCCCGTCGGCCTGCCCGCGGCCACCAGCGCACCCCGCCGGCCTACTCGGGCCACACCCCAGCTCTCGGCCGAACTGGTCGAGCCGTGCCGGCCTCCCGAGCTGGCCCGTGGCATCCTTCGCGGTATCGCTGGCCGAACCGGATTGGCCTTCCTGTCCAAGTCGCCCAAGCCACGCCCCTCACTGCGCTGGTCGAACTGGCCCCAACCTCCGAACCAAGCAGCATACATGACGACCATCGGGCCGAACCGCCCCCACAGTCCGATGGGCTGAGCCTAGTGGAGCAGGCTAAACCTAGCGGGCTAACTGTGTCATCCCAGACCGGGTTGACCCAGACTTGTTTGGGCTGAGTCGGTCTGACCAGGTTGGACCGGACCCTGGCCCACTACCGACCCCCTTTACCTTCATTGGTAATATCTTTGGCACCGGACGTCTGTTGGAAGAATCGTCAGTGACGCTAGATTTCTTAGAGCGTGACGGTCTCTCTGAGTATACCCCACTGTAGTCTGGGGTTTAGTTCAGTTATGATCAGCTTGGATCGTACACGAATCCAACTGCGCCCTCGGGACTAAAAGGCTAATAACTTACAGACTGAGCATCTGATTGACACTCCGTCTCTTGAGTTGAGACCTCTTTGATGTGGCAGACCTTTGAGATTCTTCTATGGGGGACTTCGTGACTATTGGAGTATCGAACAATAGATTTTGGAGTGGATCTTCTCGAGACGAGCATGCATTTGTGCAGGAACCTAGTAGCTGGCTGAGACTTGACAATTCCAGACTGATTCGACTCGGTGTGATTCGACTAGCCCAGTGGGGAGCACCTTGGTGTCGCAGATAACCCATGGTGGGGAGAACCTCTGTGTGAGTGCGGCTGACCCATGGTAATCGACACCTAGAGTACCTCAACAAGCTACGAGGGGGAGTGCCTCTCTGTGAGCACAACAGACTCACAGTGGGGAGCGCCTCTGTGTGAGCATGGAAGATCCATGGTACTCAACAGGAGGAGTACCTCAGCATTCCATGTTAGTGGGAAGAACCTCTGTGTGATGTGGCAGGCCCACTGTACTTGATAGAGGAGGAGTTCTCCAGCAACCAAGGGTTCAGATTGATACTATCCCTAGAATAAAATCATGGTTGAGCTGAGTTAGTAACTTTTGTGTTTATCTCATGATTTAGATGGATTACTTGGTAACATAAGTATATGTATGGGAATATACCTAAGTGAAGTTATCGGTTGATTTCATACTTTTTGGTTTATCCTTGTTGAATTTTGTGAGACCTTAAGGGTCTCGGGGTCCCTAATGAGTATCGTTATACTCACCCCTGCATGGGTTATTCCCACACCTCATTGTGTTGGTTATAGAATACGGACAACGTAGACAGAGGATCAGAGTACCAGGATTGGACGATACCCAGAGGTGGGCCTTACGATGAGTTGGTACACAGAGGAGACTGATGGACATGGAGTGATGAGGAGGCTATCTGTACCTACCCTTCAGGTAGGAATCCCCAGAGGATGACCCAGTACCTTCTTTCCATTTTCTTTAGTTATACTTGTTTTTTAGTTGTACTTGATCTTTCCTGTAGGGCTTTTATTTCCGGACCCTTTTACTTATAGCACTCCTTTGTATATAGTTTTTCTTAGTGTTTTTTACTTCAGGTTCGTGCTCTGTTGTGTGTGTTTAAACTTTATAAAGGAAACGCCTTCCCAGTTTTAGGTATTTTCTCCTTTGGTGCTAGTCGCCAGCCCCTGGACTATGGAAGGAGGGATTGGGGTAGTCACGACACTGGCCCCATGGACGGGTCGTGAAAAATTAGTATCAGAGGTGTCGGTTCTACCACAGAACTTAGGACTCTAATATTTATTTTCTGTGAGGTAATAGTTTTAAGGTTACTGAGTATGGTCTTAAGTTCAGGGAGTCCAGTGTTGGTTCGGCGGCCGACGTATCCGTACACTAGGACCCTAACTACTAATTTTCGACTCAGTGCATGAAAACATAGATTGAATGTGGGTTTTCAAAAGTTTTTATTAAATTCATCTCAACCCGGTAAGCTCACCAAGTATAATATTTGACCCCGTTGCATCTGTTTCATTCAAGATGCCTCCACGTGGATGACTAGATGGAGCCCTGAGAGTTGTAGGCACAAATATCCCACCAAGCAACGAGGCCTCGGTGTAGTGCCATTTACCAGCGGAGGCACTAATAGTACCACTACCCATTTGGCCACCGATGCCACCAGACCCAGCAGTAGACGATGCACGCCGCTTGAGCACATTTCACAAGTTCCAACATAATAGGCCACCCAGGTTCAGGGGATAGATTAACCCATAGGCGGCTGGGGATTGGCTGGAGGCTGTGGTGAAATTATTTAGACTCATAAAGACACCAGCAGAACTTATGGTGATCTTTTCCGCAAGTCTCCTTCAGGCAGTAGGAGGTAGATGGTGGAGCCTAATTCTCTTGGTGCATGATGATATGATGCTACTATGGATAGATTTTGAGAGCCTATTTTGGGTAGATTTTTTCCCATCCACCCTTCGTGTGGTGTAGATAGAGGGGCTACTACATCTACATTAGGGTAGCATTACAATAGCTCAGTACTCAGCGAGGTTCACCGACCTCTCGCACTACTCCATAGATATGGAGCAGGACTCATTATTTAGGGCCAAGACCTTTGAGAAGGGGCTCCAATAAGAGATCAGGGCTTTGATGATCTCCCTCAGCATCCTGAGGCAGGAAGGGGTGTTGGAGCGAGCCCTCTTGGTGGAGAGTTTCTTTACTCAGCAGTCCCCAGCAGTGAGACCCACCACTAGTAGACATAAAGAGGAGTCTTCTGAAGCTGGTAGTAGAAAGATGACACAGAGGTCCAAGAAGACCAGACCCACAGGTGGACGACCACAAGACTCAGGATCGGTTGTATGGGGCACCTGGGGCAGAGACCCACGTGTGAGGATCAGGCAGTGTTACTCATGTGGTGGGAATGGTCACATGGATCATGAATCTCTGACCCATCGTTCGGATGATCAGAATATGGTCGAAGGACCACCCAAGAAGAGACAAATATTCGATCGAGGCAGTTCACAGGGTGTAGGCAGACATGGCAGAGGAGCTGGTCGAGCAACTGGTGGTGGGAGATGTTTCAAGGTGTACCACCACCACAACCAGGAGGTCCACCCCGACCACAGGGAGAAGGTGGAAAGGTGAGAGCTCATCTTCAGGCAGTTGAGGAATATGACCATGGAGCTCTGGAGATGATTCAAGGTACGATTTGTTTCTAGTCTACCTTAGCTGCAGTTCTTATATACACAAGTCCCAGTCACTCTTTCATTGCCACTGCCCTCGTTCGGAGCTTGGAGATTCCGATGAAGATGTTGGCTCGATCCTTACGGCTAGAGACTTCTACTGGAGAAGACTCTACGATCACGCACTGGTGCCAGTAGTGTGAGCTTACTCTAGGAGGCGAGAGATTCAGCTGGGATCTCTTTGTAGAGGCGTCGAGGCCTTATGATGTCATCTTAGGTATGGGCTGGTTATCTACAGTCCATGCTCAGATTTTCTGTATTAGGCACAAAGTGCGGTGTGTATGCATAGATGGGACCAAGTTCACCTTCACCGGTGAGAAGGGATCCTTTGCAGCATAGGACATACTTACTCAGAGGAGGGTGCAGGCGATCACTCATGAGTTGGACTGCCTTACCCTCTGAGTAGTTGATGTGGACAGTCCGAGCTATCCTGTAGTGGTGGACCAGTACGCGGATGTTTTCCCTGACGATGTTCTAAGACTACCTCCTCTCAGAGAGGTGGACTTCTACATTGACCTGTACCCCGGGATGACACTGATATCTACATCATCATATCAGATGGTTCCTGTTGATCTCCGTGAGTTGTTGGTACAACTAGAGTATTTTTAGGGGAAGTAATTCATATGGCCCAGTGTTTCTCCCTAGGCATCCCCAATTTTGTTTGGAAAGAAGGCGGATGGGAGTTTGAGTCTTTGTGTCGTCTACCGTTTCCTAAACTAGGTGACCGTGAAGAAGAAGTAATCACTCTCGGGGATTGACCACCTCTTTGATCAGCTGAAGGGAGCACGATGTTTCTCGAAGATAGACCTCAGATCAGGCTATCACCAGCTCAGAGTTCGAGATGAGGATGTGTAGAAGATGGCCTTCAGGTGTCGGTATGGCCATTAAGAGTTCTTGGTTATACCTTTCGGCGTAACCAATGCTCCAGAAGTGTCCATGTGACTCATGAACATGATCTTACAGCCATATCTCAATCACTTTGTTATAGTCTTCATCGATGACATTCTGATCTACTCGACTACTAAGGAGGAGCATGACAACCATTTGTAGTTAGTACTAGACACACATCGAGAGAACCGTCATTATGGTAAGCTCTCTAAGTTCCGGTTATGAATCCGATATGTTCACTATTTTCGTCATGTCATCTCGGAGGCTAGAGTTGTAGTGGATATAGTGAAGATTGAGGTTGCACTTTCTTGGGAGACACCTAGGAGTGTGACGGAGGTACGAAGTTTCCTGGGTTTGGCTGGTTACTGTCGGAGGTTCATACAAAAACTTCTACAGAGTTGCTGCACCACTATCAGCCTTGATGAAGAAGGGGAAATCTTTCGTGTGGGCGAAAAAATTCCAAATGTTCTTTTAGGAGATGAGGAAGAGGCTGACTAGTGCCCCCCCCCATCTTGAGGATTCTATAGGAAGGCATAGGGTACATAATATATTGTGGCTCATCAGGGTCCAAAATCGGGTTTGTCCTGATGCAGGAGCGATTAGTGATTGTGTATGGTTCCCAACAGTAGAGACAGCATGAGAATAACTATGCTACCCTTGACCTAGAGTTAGCAGCAGTAGTGTTCAACTTGAAGATGTGGTGACACTATCTGATGGGTGAACCTTTTACCATGTACTCTAATCAAAAGAGTCTCGGGTACATCTTGTCTCAGAAAGACATGAACCTGAGACAAGGATGATGTATTGAGTTCCTCCAGGAATATGACTTCGAGATAGTTTACACTTCTGGAACGGGGAACTTTGTAGTAGATGCACTCAACAGGAGATCTCGTATAAAACTGTTAGGCGAGGCGATAGAGTAGCTTTCCGCCTTACATATATCATTTGTGGATAGAGATGGAACAGCCTTTCTACAGTCTCTTACACTCACTCCCCCACTTCTTCAGTGAGTCAGGGAGGGAAAATATGGGGACACAGATTGTGAGACACGACATTGTTAGATATACATACGGCCGACACCTTATGGATTTTTTGAAGGTGGGGAGCACGTCATCCTTTTCAGGGACATACTATGGTACCGGTGTAACTTCAGGAAGAAGTGCTGAGGGAGTTCCATACATCCCCTTTTGCGGTACATCCAGGAGTGGTGAAGATGTACCAGGACCTTCAGAAACAGCACTGCTGTCCAGGTATGAAGAAGGGAGTAACATAGTTTGTCTCTCGATGCCTCACTTGTCAGCAAGTGAAGGCGAAGCACCAGGTACCAGCAGGCTTGTTCCAGCCTTTGGAGGTCCCAGAGTGGAAGTGGGATGGGATATCCATAGACTTCATGACAGGTCTTCCATGTACATCTAGGGGTCATGACTTGATTTGGGTGATCATTGATCGACTCACCATGTTGGCCCAATTCCTACTGATCAGAGGTTAGAGTTCAGTAGAGAGCATGGGATGCCTCTACATGGAGGAGATTGTGCGGCTATATGGAGTACCTTCTTCTATTGTCTCCGATCCTGACACACAGTTTTCTTCCTCGTTTGAGCACCATCTTATATCTACATATAGATGGCCAGACGGAGAGGACCATTCAGACTCTCGAGGACATGATACGTGCATGCGTCCTTGACTTCGATCGCAGTTGGGAGGATCACTTACCTTTGTTGAAGATTGCATACAAAAACAGACATCACTCCACCATCAGGATGACACCTTTTGAGGCCTTGTATGCTCGACCTTACAGATCTCCACTATGCTTGACAGACCCAGGAGAGTCAGCACTAGTGGGGCCAGAGATGGTACGAGCTACCACAGAGAAGGTGCAGATCATCCAGGGGCAGATGAAGACTGCACAGAGTAGGCAGAATTCATATGCTAATAGGAGATGGAGCCCTGTGGAGTTCAAGGATGCCGACCACGTCTTTCTACGAGTATCACCCTGACGAGGCTTATAAGGATTTGGTCGAGGCATAAAGTTATCTCCACGATTCATCAGACCTTTCTAGGTCCTCATCATAGTAGGCGAGGTGCCTTACCGCCTAGCTCTTCCACCCCAGTTGGACCGGGTGCACAACGTCTTCGATGTATCCCAACTAAGGAAATATGTCCATGACCCTTCTCAAATCATTGACCATGGATAGCTGGATGTTGATGATGGGTTGAATTTAAAGGAGGTTCCAGTGGAGATTGAGGATCGACAGGAGCGGGTCCTATGTGGATGGTTGATACCTCTGGTGCATGTTCGTTGGAAGCACGAGAACCTTTAGGATAGCACATGGGAGCATGAGGCATAGATGCATGCTCAATACCCCTACTTTTTCCCTTAGTTCGAGTTGTAGCTTATGGGGATGTAAAGCCCTAAGGATGGCTGAAATTATATACCTAGAAATCATGTGGATATTTTTTTGAACCGGTGCTCGAAACTAAAATCCTAGGGCACCGTTGAACTCGCAGCGCCGTTATTATCTTAAGAAAGCATTCACTTTGACGGCAGTGAGTTGAGGGTAGAAGTTAGTTTTTGGGTTTTCTTAAAATAAAATTATAAAATAAAGTGATATACACTTTATTTTATTGAGCCGCCATGTGATTGTTCATGGTTAGAACCTCCTCATAGGAGTTGGTGGTGAGACCTCCACACCTTAAACTCCCATGAGAGGTTATGGTGGTGGGGCCCCCATGAACATAACCTCTCGTGAGAGGTTATGACGTGGGGACCACATGAGACTTAAACGCCCCAATTAATTGGGGGAGTGGAAAATCTCTCAACTCCCCTAATTAATGAGGGAGGAGTTACTTGACCTCCTATATCACTTATGGTGCCACCCCTCCCCTTTAATTAATTAGGCCAACACATAATTTATTATTCCTAATCCTTCACATTAATTAGGTAGTTCCATTTATTTTAATTCTTCGTTCTTTTGAATGTTGTTCTAACGAAATAATAAGTTATAACAATCTATTATTATTATTATGTTGGCACATCTATTAATTTTTGGAGGAGATTTTCGGAGAAAAGGAGTTCTCCAACGAAGAATATCCATTTCCAACAAAGAACGAAGAACGAAGGAAGCCGATCCTTCTTCGACTTCTTCCTTGAAGCTTCAACCGTCGTGAGACATCTTCAACAACCAACCTTCGTGACTCCGTCAACGAACGAAGAACGATGAATCAAAGGTAGGGGTTTACTTTTAACTAAGTATGATTTTTAACAATGTTATTACTTTCTCTAAAAACAAAGAATGAGGGTTGTTGTGCTTCATACTTACAAAGAAATTGATACTGCCCTAAACACGGAGGGTGCGGGCCAAACCAACACAACCCGAACCCTTCACCGATCATGTTTTTTTTTGAAATTTTGGCGATGAAGCAGCAACGAGGAAAAGAAGGATGCAATGAGAAAGGTTGCGCCACCCATGACCTCCACGAACCGCGCCTCCCCCGTGACGCATCGGTGTTCCCGGGCAAACACCGCCGGCCCACACCGGCCCGGGCCACGCCGAACTTACCAGCCCGGACGCCTGCCGGCGTGCCCCGCCGGCCTGATCACAGTCTCCAACGTGCCCCGCCAGGCTACCAGCGGCCTCCCGCGGGCCGTGCCCGCATCCTACGGCGTGCCCTGCCCTCGTCCTATGGTGCACCCCGCCAGCCTATTCGTGGCCTCCCGCGCGCCCCACCGTCCTACCCGCAGCCTCCTGCAGGCCATGCCCGGCGTGCCTGCGGCCTCCAGCGCGCCCTGCCGGCCTGCCTGCAGCCTCCCGCACACCTAGCCCAGCCTACCCGCAGCCACCAGCGCGTCCCTCAGGCCTGCCCGCGGCCTCCAGCGTGCCCCACCGGCCTGCCCGTGGCATCTAGCGCACCCCGTCGGCCTTCCCGCGCCCTCCAACGTGCCCCTCCAGCCTCCCCGGGCCGCACCCTGGCTCCAAGAAAAACCGGACGGGCAGTGCCGGCCTCCCGAGCCAGCCCGTAGCCACCTTCACGGTGTCTCTGGCCAAAATGGCTTGGCCTTCTGGGCAGAGTCGGCCGAGCCACACCCCTCGTGTCGCTGGCCGAACCGGCCCCAGCCACCGGGCCAAGCCACTTACACGGGGACCATCAGGCCGAACCACCCCCACAGTCCGCAGGGCCGGGCCTAGGGGATCGGGTCGAACCTAGCGGGATGACCGGGTCGGCCCAGACAGGTTTGGGCCGAGTCGGTCTTACCGGGTCGGACCAGACCCGAGCCCACTATCAACCCCATTTACCTTCTTTGGCCATATCTTTGGTACCAGACATCCATTTAAGGAACCATCAGCAGCGCTGGATTTTTTTGGAGTGCGACAGTCCCTTTGAGTATACCCCATTGGAGTTTGGGGTTTAGTTCAGTTACGGCCAGGTTTGATCATACACGAATCCAACCGGGACCCCAGGACTAAAAGGCTAATAACTTACTGACAGGGAGTCCGATTGATGCACTGTCTATTGCGTTGAGACCTCTTTGACGTGGAGGACCTTTGAGATACTTTTACGAGAGAATTCATGAAAGTTGGTGTATTGACCAGTAGCTTGTGGAGCAGATCTTCCAGAGAGGAGCATGCATTTGTGCGAGAACCTAGTATTTGGCCGAGACTTGACAACTTCTGAACAATTTGACTCGGAGTGATTCGACTAGGCCAGTGGGGAGCGCCTTGGTGTCGCGGCAGACCCACGGTGGGGAGCACCTCTGTGTGAGCGTGGATGAACCACGAAAATCGACATGTGGAGTACCTCAGTAGGATACGAGGGGGAGCGCCTCTATGGGAGCGCAGTAGACCCACAGTGTGGAGCGCCTCTATGTGAGCACATCAGATCCATAGTACTCGACAGGAGGAGTACTGTAGCAGTCCAAGTTAGTGGGAAGTGCCTCTATGTGACGCGGAAGACCCACTGTACTCGATAGGGGAGGCGTTCTCCAGTAGACGAGGGTTCACATTGATACCTTACCTAGAATAAAATCCTGGTTGAGTTGAGTTAGTATCTTTTGTTATTACCTCATGATTAAGATGGATTAATTTGTAAATTAGGTATATGTATGGGCATATACCTAAGTGAGGTTATCTATTTATTTCATACTTTGTGGTTTATCCTTGTTGGATTTTTTAGACCTTGAGGGTCTCGAGGTCCCTACTGAGTATTGTTATACTCACCCCTCCATGGGCTATGCCAGAACCTCATTATACTGGTTGCAGATTTCAGACAACACTGAATGAGGATCAGAGTAGCAGGATTGGACAGTACCCAAAGGTGGGAATTATGACGAGTTGGTACACAGAGGAGACTGAAGGATGTGGAGTGCTGAGGAGGCTATCTGTACCTACCCTTAAAGTAGGAATCCCAGGAGGACGACCTAGTACCTGCTTTACATTTTCTTTAGTTATACTTATTTTCTGTTGTACTTGTACTTTCCTGTTGGGTTTGTATTTCTGTCCCCTTTTACTTTACAACACTCCTTTGTATACAGTTTTTCTTAGTGTTTTACTTCCAGTTCGTACTATTTTGTGTATGTTTACACCTTATAAAGGCAATTCCTTCCCAGTTTTAGGGATATTCACTTTTGGTGCAAGGCACTAGCCACTGGCCTATGGAAGGTGGGATTGTGGTAGTCACGTCATGGGCCCCGAGGGACGGGTCATGACAATGTAATATTATAGGATAGAGTATTAGTAGACCCATAGAATGTTAAAATCATGGTATCTTGGGATCGGTCCATGAATGTCTTCATGATTCATATTTTTTTGGCATTAACTTATTATTATAAGTGTTTTATTCAGTACTTTTATTGTATGTAATCATTGTTGTCTAGTATGACCAATAAAGTAGTAAATTTTGTTTGGATATATGTTTTTGAGAGACATTTTCAAGTGATAAAGTGTATAATTAACTCAGAAATAATCTTCCCTTTACCTATTCTAGGAATTGAATATACCGTTTATTATGGAACATAAATAATTAGACTGAGACTAGTTATGATACACAGGGACTGACTGGTTTTTTATAGCTCTAGAATGAATAGACCACATGAGGGAGTTATCCTACTAAAAATATAGAGTTAGTTAATGTTTTACAATCCATTATATTTTAGTGAAATTATACTTTCGGAGAGTGGTTTTTGGTGTACATAGGCCAAGAAGTCCATAGGTACATCATTCCTTTGTTGGACTTGAACATTCAGTAGATGAGGTGGGTCATGTATCAACAGTATTTCGAATTTGGGTTGGCCTATACACTGGGAATGGTAAAAAATTGTTTCAAATTCTTTGATATATAATATTAATATAGAGGAAGTGTGGGAGTCTTGAGATGATTTGTGGATGATGAAACTCTTTTTAGACACAAATTAAGATGTTCAAGAGTCCTAGTGATGAGTAACATTGATTTTGACATCATTTTTTCACATGAATTTGGACTAGATCATGTCTGAGTAGATTTCTGATACATTTGGATTAGTTCTAAGATATATCTAATATGGTGAGGATTGACCATATAGACTATCTCATTGTAGTTGTAATTCTATTCTTTTTCATGTTTGAGTATGGGTTCCTAGGAGGTTGCATGAGGAGCTGATGAGAGAGTTTCATGATTCGATATGGTGGTACATCTAGGTTTGAAAAACCTGTATAATGATATTCATAAATATTACTAGTGTATAGGAATGGGGAAGGAGGTATTGGTCTTTATATTGAGATGTTTCCCCAGTTAGCAGGAAAAAGTGGAGCATTAGAGGTCCACTAGGCTGTTGCAGCCTCTCCCTATTCCGAAATGAAAATGGGCTGAGGTCACTATGAATTTTTTGCAGGTACTACCCAATATCCCTCATTAGAATGGAATAGTATGAGTGATCATAGATTACCCAATAAAGGTAGATAGATTAATTCTCATCAGGGATACCTTCACTATTATTGATCATGGTAGTCTTTAGAGATTCTTGTTAGAGGTCCTCATTTCAGGTTATTTTTGGAAGGGTTTTACAAAGGCACTGGGATCACATTTTAATATAAGTATAACATATCATCCTCAAACTTATGACCAATCTAAATGGATTATTCATATTCTATATTATATTTTGCAGGCATTTGTTTTTTATTTCAGTGGTTCATGGGAGCATCCCTTCACACTCATGGAGTTCTCTTATAATAATAGATTCTAGGTATAAATCAGAATGAAAAATTTCAAGTCCTTTTAGGGAAATACAAAAATATAATCTCCTTGTTGGATTGAGGTAGGGGAGGTATTAATTTCTGGACCTTTTCTGATACTGGAGATGCCAATAAAGGTTCAGTTGACCAAGAGACGATTGATGAATTTGTAAAGAAGGCAATAATCATATGTTGGCAATCGAACATAACATATTGAGTTTTAGATTGGTCATCCTGTTTTCCATTATTTGATTTTATGTTGGAGGAAACACCATATAAAAAAATAGAGAAATATATAACCCATGTTTTTAGTTCCATTTAAGATAGTATAAAGGGTCTAATTAGAGGCATACCAATTTTCCCTTCAACAATGCTATAATTCTATGAATGATGTGGTTTTCGTGTCAAAATATTAGAGATTTAATCCTAATACATCTCACATGGAATATTTTTATGACACCAATCTTGATTTAGATTCATCCATTGATGGGAATATTATATAGATTGTGGGACATAGTGATATGTATCTTTGGGGAAGGACTATACCTCTAGTTCAAGAGTAGTGGCAGTACGAGTGTGTTCAATAGGGGACCTGAGAGAGGGAGTATTCTATGTCATCATAATTTCCATACACGTTCAAGGAGTTAATAAAATTATTCTTGGTGTATCTTAGGGACAAGATCTTATATAGTGGGGAGGTGTTAAGATCCCATAATTTTTAGGTACTTCCCTCTTTGAGTTTTCTTTATGCCTCTTTGGATTGGGTTTTCCGATTTCAATGAAACTTGGTGGTCAAGTTCCTTTTGAGGATGGAGATATTTCTCAGGGAAAAGTTATCTATATTCTTGGGATGTATGTTTTTTTTTGAATTAGTGGAGTCTAGATACAAATATGTTTTGGTAATACAAGGGTTCTCCGTGAGTTTGGAAGGATTCAAATGTGGTTTGCACTTTTTCTATAAAAATTGGGATGAGATCTATCTACTGTGAAATTACATACCATGATAATGTTACATTATGTATATCTATTTCTAGGAATAAATCATGAACTTGTTCAGGTCATGAAATAGTAAAATTCCATGAAATTGTATCACAATGTGATGCTACTAATAAGAACATGTTTTGACCATGTTAATGTCTTGAAATGAACACATGACATGAAACTAGTTTACATCGTGTAATGTTAGGTTGGGTTTATTTTAACCCACGAATGTTCATTTTCAGCATAACTCACTAATTGAGAAATACACAATGTGAAAGTATTACAGTACGTGTATTTCTTGAGTTGAATAGTTATAATCCATGCCATTAATATGTTTTATATCACCATGTAAATGCATCACATATCCATTGGATACTAGGGATACTCGAATAGATTATTAAGTTCTTTATTCCCTTCCATAAATTATGATCAAGAAATCAATCCCTAGTTTTTTGGATCAATATGGTTCTCCCCTCTATTTCTACTGTTCTCTATTATTGTGGTTTAAATCTATTAACCACTATTGAACCAGACTTTGATCTTGTATGAACTCGGTTTATTCTTGTCTTCTCCTTCACCTTCTTTCCTTATTTTCATTTCTAGTTTTGTGTTTTTCTTGAATTTCTATTTAAAGTAAGGTGATATAGAACTAAAACCTACGGTCTATTTCTAATTTCTTAAGCCTCTACAATATTTTGTGACAAAATTGACATAATTAACATGTAAATTAATAGAATAAAAATGAAGATAAATCATGCTTGGTATTACCCTTTTGGTTTCCTTTGTATCAAATGGTGTTGCGACCAAGCTTTTGGTTACCGGTAGGGTTATCATACACTTTAATATCAATGAATTAGTTAGTGGATTGACGTATAATTTTTCATGACATGATAACTCATGTGATTTATTATGATATATTAACCTTTTGAAAATGGGTTAATTGATTAATGAAATGGATGATGGTGATTTGATATTAATGGGTGTACCAAGTGGTATATAAATGGAATATGACAGAATTTAATGAATAAATTGGTAATTGAAATAAAATGGTAATTAAAAGAAATTACAATTTGGACTTATGATATGATATTATGTTATATTATCCTTATCATTATTACTTGTGTTATAATTGATACTAATGTTCTTATATAAAGGGATATGGCTAGTGGTGATGAAATTCTCATATAAATGGATCTTCCTGGGGATGCTGAAATGCTTATATAAAGGGATTTTCCAGGTCATGCTATAATGCTTATAGGGTTTTACCTAGTTATGATGAAATGCTTATATATAGAGATGGTCCCAGATATGTTGTAATTCTTTTTGGGATCAGACCAAATATGATGAAATGCTTATATTGGGGGATTTTCCTAGTTATATGATTGTGGCATGGACTTGTCATTATGGTGGAAGTGGGTTTGAAACCTGCTTTGAGATATTATGGAATGGTGTTGAAGAAGGTTGTTTGATGAATTATATTAATTGATTTATTAATACACCTATTTATCTGTTTACTTAATTTTAATATTATCATAATTTTTTTAATGATAGTGGTTTCTACCTATTGAGTTATAGTCAAAACCTATTTTTGACTCCATTTGGTACCCAATATGATTACATTGATTTAGGTTTGGACAAGGCAAAAAGACTATGTAGTTGGTTGTTACTTGTAGTATGGGTTTGAGATTGGATACAGGACTGACCTGGGGATAAGGAACATAGTTTTTTGATTTTATTGTCTTATCATGTTCTTTTATTTTAATAAAATTTAGTTTTACATTTAGATATATTCAATCTTTTCATTACTTGGTTTAATATATGACATACTTTTTTTGCCTTTTATATTCCTATTGTATGGAATATTGTTTCAACTATTTTTGTTATTGTGATTTTTTACTATATTGAATAGATTATTACATTATACCAAGGGCTCTAGTCTCCCCACTATTTTAGGAACACCCCACTCCAAGTTGGAAGCCTCTAGTATATGGGGAGGCATGCTTCAGGTCTATTAAACAACCTGATTTGGCCACATGGGAGAGATCCGGACCATGGGTTGAAATAAATGTTCAATAATTTTTTATGAAGAATGTATAATTGGTTTATAATTATTATTTTAAAGAGTTGTGAAATTGGTATATTTTATCTTTGGTGTTTTATGATATATTTCATGTCACCTATTGATTTTAGAGATATTTTCACTTTCTATTTTATGTAAATTTCATTGTTATTATGAGTGAAAAATATTTAACAATGTAAACCTGTTAATTTCTAGGTTTCTAATGATAATGTGTGAGAATAAATTGATAATTCATAAAATATATTTAATATGGGAGTTCATCATGGAATATATTATTTTTAATTTTATCATTATTTATTTATGAAAATCATAGTCAATATAATTCTTTAATAATAGAAGTTGTTATTGAAAATAATTGAATTACAATGTCTACAGTTTCTCTATAAGTTCTTTTCTATATATGATATCATACTTGAATGTTTTATCATAGATTATTAAATCCTTGTCGTGATGTTTTATCAACGTAAAAACTTTTAGTTTTGTTGATTAGTGGGACAGATTTCTCATGGATGTAAAATTAGTTGATATAGTAGATAAAAGGTTATTGTTTCAGGATAGTAGTGGGATAATTGGGTTAATTTAAGACTAGATTTCTTTATTTCATATATATAATTAGTGGATAAATTAATAGTGTGGTATTTTTTGAAATATACGAATACTTTAAAAAACATGATATATGTACTATGAATTATTATTTCTCATTATAGTTCTAATCAAGTCTACAATAATGTGTCAAATGGAATGAGGGTGAATATCTATTGAATTCATGGGATGGATATTGTATAGAATTTGGTTATTGACTTATCCCTCTCCCATGACATAATTTTGGTAGTTGTATATTGTGTTGACTTACATGGGATATGATTCATCTTAGTGTTTCCCAACACATTTGGGTATGGGATATAATTTATTAATTTTATAGTATATAAATGCGATTAGGGTGTAAGGGTTGTATTGGTCATTACAATTATGTTGTGTATGGGATGTAAGGGATGGTGGTATAGTAAATGATACACATGATGTGGTGGATTTAAGAAATTCAACTTGGATACTATGATGATGATGTTGATACACTAGATTGGAATGATTGTAATGTGATTCAGTGTATGTATGATATGATATTAATTAATTGGATTGTGAAGGAGGATTCATGGAAGCGATGATAAATGGACATATGGCCTTAGGTAACAAAAACAACAATGCAATAGGTAAGTGTTTGTAGGGAACCTTTTTATATACATATATGTTCTCAATGTTGTGGTTATAAATTACATGCACTTTTTGGTGAGTGATCCATGACTAGGATAGGAATTTAGTGCACCTGAAATGGTGATGATTGAGTTCCACTATTTAATCATTAAACTTATGTTTTAATATTTTACATTTTTCATAAGAGATTTCAAATAGGATCACACTGAGTATAAATTTTATTCACATCCAAGAAAACACACACATAAAAATAAATTTTCTAGGTCCACTGTAGCTTATTTGATATCGACCAAGATATTAATATCTTATGGAGTTGTTTAGTGGTGTTTTAGATTAATGTTATATGTAATTAGAGTTATTGAATTTTTCATTTTGTCTTATCCATTATCAAATGATAATATAATCCTATATAGACATGGTTTAACTTTATTTTTGTTATGCAGCAATTTGGAATTCATCTTGAGTTTCATTTCATAAATTAGTTGGTAATGCCTCACATATGTGTGTGTTATATACCTTCAGTTCTAGTCACTAACCCATATCCTAATGGAGGTGGGCTTCATGTGACCAAATCTCTCTTATGTTATGGTAAATGGGTGGTATAATTAGGTAGTGGTAGACCTGAAATGTTTTCTTCTCTCTTTTGAAATAATTTATCTGAACTGTAGAAAATCTTAACTAACATAAAAAATTAAAAAAGTGAAAGGGAAAGGAGGAGAGGATAATTTTTATAATCAAGAATGAATGTGAAAAATAATCCAAAAAATTGATAAAGGAACTAATTGGAAGTGTATATGGAATATAAATAGAATTATCCCACTGTATCATATGACTATTAAAAAAGTAACAATGAGGTGACTATAAAATTAAACCCAAAGACAAATTATTGAAAATCCACTAAAAAATTGGAACCATTCCAAGTGAATGATGTGAATGGAGTGCTCACACCATGGACCCCAAAAGGTAGAAAATCCCACACCCTACCATGATACATTCATGGTATAAAGAGTTTCTTCATATCATGATTAATACATATGGATCCTTTATAACCAATGGAAAGGTATCCTTCTGGGAAAGAATAACCATGCGTGGGTCCTTCAAAAATTTCAACCACCCAAAGAGAGGCCATTCATGGAATGAATCAATCTTTCCACACACTGAATGGCCTGAAACTACACTTTTCTATAGACAAAAAACCTATCCACTCCACCAACATCCTACTTAACACCCAATGCCCCAACCAAGCTTAAAACACCATTTAAAAATACATTTTATGAATGTAAAGACACTAACAATCTCATATAAATTATTGGTTCTAAAAAAACCCCTCACCAATGAAAAAAATTCTAATTTCACTAGAAATTGATGTCCTATAATGGTGAAGAGAATTACAACCACCCCACAAAAAAACTTCTGATACTCAAGAAGCATCTAAAATATTCAATCAATAATATCAATCTATTCCTATCATCAGAAAAATGAAAAATATTTTCAATAAATTTATAAATAGAAAACAAACTTATATTATACAACTCTAGTAATAAGGCCTCAACAAACTGACTTTTTTCACAGAAGCACGGTTTGATCCTCGAACCACCTAAACTACATTCAATTTTGGTGCCATAAACTATTAGATACCACACTATCAAACTATCTTAAAAATTTTCAAACTCACCATCCAACATGCTATCACATTCTCAATTATAATACCTTAACACCTATAGGAACCGATAAATCATTAAATTCCCACACAAAAGTATATATCAGACTCTCCGTGTAAATCCATGGTTGGTTACCTAATAAAATTATATGTCATATCACTCCACCCACGATCACTAAAACATCCTGGATCCATCTCAATCTTGGATAGGAATACCAACTTCCTAGGTTTGTATCAAATACAGGGAATCTTTTTTATTCTACACCAGGATTCCTTATTGGGTCGATCTACTTATCTATATAGAACTGTCACCTCAACCACTCGATACAAAATTCTAAAAAACCAATGACCCATCGAATACAAGGGTTATAATTCCAAGATCAATAAGGCATTACCCTCTATAGGTATATCCCTTTCTCACTGGATAATCATTAACACTCTTGAATTTTGAAAAAAAATCAAGTATGCATCTCACATGAATGACCAAACATTGAGATGGTTTTTATCCACACATATTGATCCCAAAAAACTTATGCACTAACAATTTATCCTTCCCCAATAATATGTTGATTTTATTTATAAGACATTTCTTGGTGATCATGATTCCATAAATAGTTCTCACCAACATGGGAATCAACTATAGAAAATTAAATCAGGAAGTCATAATAATGAAAATATTGAATCACATGTTGAGGGGTCCAATCACTAGTCCCACTAGAATCCCACTTGGAGAGTTGATCACAACAATAACATCTATACAATTAGAAACCCATTAGAGTTGCTATCAATATTTCAATGATAATACTTATGAACACACAATCCAACACCACAGGTACCCCTAACCATACCCTAAAACTACGGAAAACTATTCTACAAAGAAAAAAGATACTTTTCCCACATTTGACCAAAAAATCCAAAAAATCCCTCAAACCTCACTTGGAGTTATCTATGAAAACATGATAAAAATCCAAACACATAATTCATGCATTAGGTTCACTATCATGAAAGATAAATGATATTAGTATTTGGTTTTCTTGTGGTCTAATATAAACATATCAAACTTACAAATCTACAAATTCAAATATCCCCTATTTCGAATCCCATTAAAAACATTCATAAACACAATAATTCAACTATGTTTTCAATGATACTCTTTCCATTAAATGGATTACGCTAAAAAGAAAATCAAAAAATCCACTGGCCTAGACAATATATTTTTATTGAAGACCAATTTTACTTCAAAAATAACTTCCTTAAATAACATTCTAAAAACTATTTTGAACTCCAGTTTTGAAACCAATATTTGGTATTTTTCTCAAAAACAAAAACATCCCATACAATTTCAAATAAAGGATTACAAAATCCATTTCATGTAAAACAATATTTTGAAAATATTTCAAACACAACCCAAAAAACATCACGAGTATTCATTCATAATATGGGTTTCGAAAAAACCCATAATCCTAAAAACCAGTTCCCTATGGTTTCCAAATAATCACGATCACCATCAATAAATCCAATAAAATAATCCCTTGAAATCCATTGTTAATATAATCACCCCTTTAAATATATATGTGAAAAAACCATTTATATGATATGTTTTCCAATTAATAGTAGTATTTGACTATCTTCCATTCTAAAAAACACCTATAGGTTTATGTATCCTGTCCAAAATATGTTACTTTCATGATGCATGAAAAAATCACTAGATCACATTCAGGCCCTATGACTCATTTCGAGTAGCATACATAGCAATTTTACATAATTGGTAAAAACTAACACGTCACTCAATCTATATTTCCTAGTCTAAACACAAGATATACACTAAAAACATGGTATCAATCTGATCCCATGCCATGTGGGTATGAACTCAGTCAACATATGAAGTGCCAATGATCTATCCCTATCACTAAATAAAACAATCCCATCCCAAAACACATTATCTAATACAAATATATCAATACCCAACCTAGAACACCTGAACGAATCGTATATTGGGATACTCAACCACCTCATGAATTCCTCCACATATAGAAGAGGCTATGAACTAGTGGAAAAGGACTATTTTAATAATGGGGTGACTATTAAATATAATATAAATGTTGAGGTTAATGAATGAATCCACCATTAATTTTTCATGAGCCATCCATACAATATACATCCCAAAACCCTATAGGAGAAATTTGGGAACCAAGAGGGCCCCACATACCAGAATAGAATGTAGTAAAATATTCTATATGATTCATCTACCCGAAAAAGTTTTAATAAATAAAAAGATCATTAATCAACACAACTAGGCCTACTATCTTGTAAATTCTAAATAATAACTAAAAATAATGTACCAGGCTTCCATCCTGTCTCACAAAATCCAACCTATCAAAACCTAGACCTCCACAAGATTCTAGACACATATAATGTAAATCCCTATGTAATACCTATGTTCTAGGTGTAAATATAAATATATACCCACATAAATTGAAACCAATGTTGTGTATGTTTGTATGGGGTGAGTCTAATGACTGAGTATGAATACCCAAAGCCTAAAAACATTGACTGGTTCTATGATCAATTGGAAATAAATTAAATACATATATATAATGTTTATTCAATATCATGGAATATAATAAACTAGATACATAATGTGTAATAACATCATTATATATGTCAGGTCTTTTGGTGTTGACTTGGGAACCTCATTACCGAAAAAACCTACTTCGGGTGGTGCCACATGTGTCTGAACATGATTAAATATCCATGGGGATAAATTCCAAACATGAAAATATCAACTGATGTAAAACATTCTTCATCCAATGATAGTGTGTCTCTATGCATTTCATGAGATCTTCTAGACTAGTAGCAGACCTAGTACAAATACTTATGAGTAAATTATAGGAAATCTAGTCACACTTATAAATTAATTGTTTCCAATGAATTCAAGAGCTACGTCACATATTAATTCTTGAATATCATTCAGGTAATTATAAACATCACATGTCATTCACCACATTTTACCCCTAGTATAATTTCCTCAAAAATCAAAATCATACCCATTGGAATCTAGAGGGGTGAATTCTCAACATTTATTCTATGAAACTAGTCCATAGAAATAAAATCTGGTATCACATCTTTATACATGGATCACATAACTTTTTCTCTAAACTAGTATCAAATAAAAATCCAAGTATCTAATCTAAATAATTCCAAAATGTAATCACATCAGAATATAGTAATCTTATCCCATGGACACCAAACTTCTATCAGGCATGAAGGCCGAATCTAGGGATGTTGTCCACGAAATCCCATGTCTATAGAAATATCACACTGGGAAGTGAATATAAACCAAATATTCTCATATAACACAAATAAAATAGTATAAAGATCATTAATGAAATATTTCATATAACTGGGGTCTGCATCTGAAGTTCATCACCTTCAACTTCCACAAAATCCATAAGATATTTTTTATCTTATTTTGGTTCTAAGGTGACACCCTAAATTGAACCAATCTATATCTTGGATATACTTTCTCTAGAGTTAATATATTATTTAGAACCCCCTATGGACTCTAAGGTCACATAACCTCATATAAAATATATATGAGTTCTTATATCACAATTCCTTCTCTTATCCCCAACCCATTTTTTGGTCATAATGCCCATCGACCATCATTAAGGTCATTCACACCCATCTATACCATATAAGGTTTTCATCACATCCATCCAAAATGGCCCATAATATTGAAAGCAACAGATGGTTTCTCCTTGCTCAAGACACAAAATAAAAGTAATCATGCAACACAAAATCCCTAAGCAATCCAAACAGGAAATTAATACAAGAACACATTTTTTTATAATAGACTATCACCGTCACAATGTCCAACCTTCCAAAACATATCATTTCAATACCTAGATTATTTCCATTAATTCGATGAAAATTTTAATTTTTATATCCTTTATCAAAATTAATTACATTCCAAAATACTCATATAAAGGCCATGAAAAAACCCCATCATTCATTCTTTAGAAAACCCATTTCCCTTTTGAATAACCTTTTTAAAACAAATTCCTAAAATCAACCAATTGCATTTAATGCCTAGTTTTTTCAAACATATATTTATAATATCATTTAAAACAAAATCCATTTTTGTCTAAAATCTAACTCACTCATATAGACAAACTAAATAGAGTTACACTAATAATAATTTGACAAGTCTCTACCATTGACCAATTTATAAATCCAACCATTACATCCTGAATATTAGGCCAACATGATCCCATTTGAACATTATAGATCTAAGGTCACACTAGAGGTGAAATACTAAGGATTTATTACTAATTAAGGTACATGAACAAAAATTACCCAATTAATAAATAAAATCAAATAATGTCAATGAAACCTACAACAAACATAGAATTATATTTAATTCATAACCTAACAATAACAAACTAGGATTATCCACGCATCTCCTCAACACAAATGAAATATATCATCAGTTAAAAGCACTGAAATAATTAATTTAAAATTTAAAATTAAATTCAAGAATTGGAATAATTTATGTAAAACATACTAGGTGATGAAACAGTGTCAAACCTATAAGTAACAAAGGTGTTTTCCACTCCTAACATGCACCTACACCTACAGTTAAAAAATCCCCAATTTATATCATAGATTAAATGAAAGATTTCATCCAAAATTTCCAAAAAAATTTACAAGGAAATAGAGACATACCATGAAGAATATGAGAAAATAACACTTCAATACATCCTATTAGGACATCCTCTCAAAACAAAAACTGAAATGCAAATCAGGAAAAATGATATCACCATCCATTGATTTAATATCTTATCCAAACCATATCCAATCCAAAACAAAATTAATTAAAAATGTTGTGGGGAAAAAACTAGGAGGATAATATAACATACCATGAATTGATAAGATAAACTTTCAATAAAAAACATAGTTCAAGGGAATCAAAGGAAGGAGAGGGAAGCTAAATAAGGTCCTCCCTCTCTATTATATAATAAACAACAACAAAACCCCATATGGGTTAGAAAAAAGCCCAATTAACAAAAAATCAATGTTTATAGGGAACCCCACATTGTTTATAACATGAAAAGTTGATCCACTTCTTGAAGCCCTATTAGAAAATGACCCTATACACATACCCTCATTGTTTCACAAAATTATGAACTACTTCGTGACATAAATTAAATTAAAGGTTCCTTGATCACCTAAAAAAGGGTAACTCTCATATTCATAACTGCTTCTTTATGGCGTGAATGTTCATATAACATTCTATAAAAAAATATAATGTTAATTAATATTAATTCATTTAATGAATGGTTCCATTAATATAGTAAAGTGAATGCAACGAAACGTTTCAATAGCATGACTACCTAACCACATCTTTAAAAACCTCAAAAAACACAAGAGGCCACCACTGAGAATTAAACCCCATCTAGAATCACATTTTATGGACATCCATACACCTATAATCTCACAATGTGTTCTTGTTGAGATGAATTCCCCTCATAAAACCAATAATTAAAATTTCCTTACAAATTAATAATCCATAAAGGAGGTGGGGTTTACAAGTTACATGTATAAGTTTGAAGGTGTAAAGAGAGTGTTTTTCTATAGAATTTGTAACACCCTGAGATTATGAGAATTATTATTTTTTGAATTAATTTAACTTTTGATTTTTTATCATTTCACATAACAATTGAAATAGTTATATATATATATATATATATTAATAAACTATTTAAAACATTCATTTCACCTACAATACCAACTTTTCTTGTGCTACATTAAATACCATCTTGGATTGCGTTACCAGTGACACCAACTTCTCGTACAAAGCACCATACACTTAGTTTATACAAAACAACTATTTTTATTTTTCAAATTATTTCAATAAGATAGTTATAACCATGAAATTAAAATTAATAATGAACACTTTTCAAAAAAAAGTTTTATTTAAATAAATCATATTTATTATGAAACATAATATTTTTGGTAAACTACTTTTATGTAAAAAATATTGTTTTCTTGAATGAATTGATTTTAATAATAAAAGTAATTTCATACAAATATAGAAATTTAATTGGATAAAATGAAAATCATTTTTTAATTCAGAATTTCTAAACAATCCTAGGGTGAATATTTGGTATTTTTCTGAGAAACATTATATTTTTATGAATAGTGAAAAATACTTCTTTTTAGTTAAAAATTCCATTTTTTATAATTAATTATCAATGATAAATGGTATTATAAATATGTTTTAAGGTCATATTTTATGAATATTACATATATTAATACAATTTAGTTCATTATAATAAATTTCACTTTGAAACTCTGTATAAAATCTTAAGAAACTTTTGACCTTTTCCTACATTAAAACACTGTTATTCATCCTGTATGGGATTAGCACTATTCATAATTTTTTTCATCATTTATTTGTATTTAAAAAATCCAATATAATCCATTATATTACGTCATATTTTTATAGTCTAATAAGACCATGTTAATTTTTTTCCAAAATGATTAGAAAAAGTTATTAAAATTAATCACTTAAATTAAGTCCAAATTAAACATAATTAGGGACTACCCTATATAATTAAGGGCCCAAATGACCAAGAAACATGTCTAAAACCCATAGAATTTTCATATTTCTTCCACACACCCTATATTATTGAGTTTTTTTGGTTTGGTAAGAGTTTTGTTAGTAATATCATGTGCACAAATAATTTGTTTCTAAAAATTCCATGTGAGTCCTTTTCCTTCCCTATAAAAGGCCACAACCTCTACCAATTTTGACACCTATGAAACCTTTTATGTTGATATATGATCTTCCCAAGTACACTACAAAAAATAAAAAATTATAAATTTAATCCTACGTTTGAGATGAAACATTCCCAAGGAATCCTTTTGGCATAAACCAAAAGGAGGAACTCGATTATGAGGATTCTTGTACAAGTATGGAGAGCATCAAGACATAAGGTAAGGGGGTTTTCATCTCACTATTAATTTACATGAGATAAAAGTTATGCTCACAAATCATTCCTTTTGAGTGGTGTATTTACTGAACATGATTTTATTTTATGTATCTTATACTTAAATTTATGGTTATTTACATATCCATTTGACGATCCGTCATTCATGGGGTTTAACATTCAAAAGGCATCGAATTGGTAAAACTATTTTTTTTTCAATTTTCCTTCATTGAGACTCGTGTTATTTAATGAACCTAAACTATTCTTATTGGAATATATACATTAATTTTACATGTTATATCATTAATATTCTTCATTTCATGATATCTGAATCTTTATGTAATTTCATTTCCTTTCATGGATAACATGATCCCATAGTACCAAGTTATATGAGATTATTAAGGAAATATCATTAATTTTAGATATTTTTTCTATTTATGCTTCATTTGATGAAATATTATGATCCATCTATTAATAAAATTCATGATTTTACTCCATGATTATTTCATGATATAATCATTATTGGTGAAATTTTCTACTGTTAGGCACATAATATAGTTTAGAAAATATTTTTAGGAAAGCATAACTTTACCCTATCTTCGGTTATAAATCTATGTTTTCTAAAAAGGTATTCCTAGAATATTATTCCATTATCTTATAATATCTAAAATAAATTTGCACCATTTTTTAATCTTAAAAATCTCTTCAAAGGAATCTTATTTTCATTTTCAAAATAATAAATATTTTCACCCTTTTTAGCATACAAAAGTAATGATCCTTTTACCATGAATGACATGTATGGATTTACCCACCGTTATAACTTTGAATATTCCATTAAATTTTTTAAAATGCTCATATTTAATAAAATTTATTTTTAAATGTATTTTTAATTTTTTGTCAAAATGTATTTAGAAATATTTTATTTATTTTTCATAAAAATGGTTTTCAAAATTTTTCCAAGCTCTCTATATATGTTTTCAAAGTACTTTAATAGAAATGGGTTTCAAAACGTTTTTAATCTTCTTTATATGTTTTCTTGATTAATGATTTTCTAAAAATTTTCAAGATTTCTTTAAATGTATTAAAATTATTTTCAAAGAAAAGGTTCAAAATATTTTCAAGCATTCATTAAACATTATAAAGTGTTAAAAAAGGTTTTTAAAATTTTTTGATGTTTATTTTAAATGTTTTCAAGGAAAATGTTTTTCAAAATTATTTCATGTTTTCTTTATATTTTTTCAGGGTGTTTTCTCAGAAAACTATTTTAAAATGGCTTTATGTATTAAGAAGACATTTTCATAAAATAAATGATAGTTTCCTCAATAAATGTTTCTAGAGTATATTTCAAAATTATTTTCCATCTGTGATTACATCTATTGATATTACTCATACCTCTCTAGGAAATGATCTAAAGGTTCAATTAATATCGTCTATTGGAATGAGTTATGATTAAGGCAATGGTCTTTAGGAAACCCATTTACTCTTCGTTGGTAATATGTTCATGAAACCCATTTCTCTTTCTTGGGTTATATTTTTTTAAAACACGCACCTTTTCATGAGTTCTGTTTAGGATGAAAATATTAGGAAACATGTATCTTTCCATAGTTTATGATATGTTTACATTTTTATGATACCCATTTAATTTCATGGGTAATGATATGATTATTTATGATCATTTGTAAAATGTATGTATGATGTCATTATGTGATTGGTGGGACCTATATCCCCCTCCAATGTATTAGCTAATGATTTATATCTCATTAGAAAATGATGACAATCATGTCAAAGATCGTGATCCACAGTGGGATGATGGTGAAACCTAATACCTTAAAAATAATGGACCTCCACTAGGGATGGGGGTTTTTCTCACCATGTTGGTGTAGTCATAATGATGATGAAAGATGGGGAAACCTGATCCATTATAGGAATATGAAAAAACCCAATTCTTTACAAGGAAATAACTATGACTATGGATGGTGGTATGTCCCAAACGGTTGGTGCATTTCCCATGAACTGCCCAAATATGTTCTAGCAATGCATCTTGACTTACAAAGAATGACATCACATGTTTATGTATGCCAGGATTCCATTTCTTATTCATATCATATGATTTCATGGATTAATCTTTTTATCTCATATGATTCATCTATTATGAAATGAAAATAATTATTCCATGATCTTTGTTATGATCATTAATATGATGGGTATGATCTTCTATATATAGAATCACTTTCTCATACATTTATACTCATGTTTATGCTTACATGTCTCCCTATTTTACCCTTACTAATCATTCGAGATCACCGCTTTCCATGTTTCCTTTATCTAGGTTATGATGAAAGGTTTTATTTATAAGTACTAAAGGTTGAGATATTTATGGGAAACTATGAAGATCATTCAACATGGATTGAATATTTTGTTTACATGATTATAAATACATTAAACTATTATGGTCCTCTGGTATGTATTTTTTTAATGTACATTATATTCATCTAAAATGATGTAATTTCCATGTATGTTAAACCTGGGTCTCGATAGTTATATCAAAGGAAAGGTTTAGTCAAAACTTGTAAAATAGGATGAGAAAAAATTAGTGAGATCCCTAGGTTTTTTATAAGGATGCCTCTTGGGACGTCTCTTTGGATAAGTATAAGAATGAATTAACGTTTAAGAAAATGTCCTAGATTTTTGGTAATGGATAGAGTGAGTGGGTTCCAAGTAATAAATCCAACTCCAGATAATACAATTGGATGTGTCTCTAGAAGAGATGTACCTAGGGGTAACAACACCGAAAAGATGTTCCAGGCTTGACTTGGGGTAATATAGTAAACCAAAACAAGCCTTGTGGCAAACCTGGTTTGAAACTCCAATGGGATATGCTTTGGGAATTCATAAAATCTTCACAAACCATCATGAAGGATTTAGATATAAGTTTTCTATGAATTAGCTAAGATAATCATAAGGTGTAATAGATTATGGAATGTCTCATTATTTAGAAATTTGATAAGTAATTAATTTCCTGAAAACATGGTTTTTTGATATTAAAAGTATTGGTCACAATATTCTATTGGTTTTAGTCAATGGAATAAACAAAAAAGAGTTTGATTAATTTTGAAAGTGATGGATGTTTTTCTGATGAGTAGTCAAATGGGATGATCAGTGGAGGAAATGATATTTCAATTACGCCAAACCATCTATCATGTTATATTAAATATAATGTTTTCTTTGGGGATATTTTTAACAGGTAGAATAATAGAAATATGTACATTAATAATAAGGATCATAGAGTAAAGAAGATTCATCATCCTATATGTCATGAAGAAGGGATTAATAACCTTTAAAAATACCTAAAATGGATTGGAAGATGTTATTAGTGAGGGAAAAATGGTCATAGAGCAATGAGTTGTCACAAAAATCATGGTCGTATCACTGGAGTTCATGGGAATTACCCAACACAATGCCCTAGGATAAGGACTTACTTCTAAACCATATAGGAAAACATCTATTAAAAATAATTGAAGTTTGATGATTGAAGTATTTATCTATTTGGATTCTCGAATTAAGAATGGTTAAATATGTATGGACTGTAGAGTTTATGTTTTTTTCTAAGGAATTACAAGAAAATGTTGAATGGTCATGATAGACTAGAAAAGTGATTTCAAGGAAATGTGCGATTTTGATTAATGGGATTTTATTCCTTTATTATTTCCTAATGCCAATATAATGATCTCCGGATTATGATATACTAGATATGAATAAGTAAATAGGATGGTACAGATTTACCGGGAACTGATTATTGAAAAAATGTTCTCTATCATCAAGGACAAAGTTTACAACTTATTGGATTCAAGGGATGTATCCAGTAATCCTTGGAATAAGGAAGCATGCATTTTTTACAAAAGGATTTATGTAAATTCAGGTTATCACCATGTTTCAAAGAAATATATGATCAATTTATTCAAATGTTTTGAATGTGAAAACAATGAGATACTTTTTGATATATAAGTGAATCAATGTTAAGATGATTTCATAAAATCGATATAAAACATTGAATTTTGATCTTTATATGGGATTAGGAGGTTAACTATTTTTGAAATGTTTAAGTTAAACTTCAGATTAAGTCAATAAAATTAATGTGTTATCTTCTATATTAGGATTTATGCTTATTGGATAGCCTATTCCAACTACCTTATGTGGATGTTAAATAATTTAAAATGGGATGGAATATCATGGAACTCTTGATCTGTTATTACATAAGGAATGAAAAATTAATCATTTTTTATAGAAGTTGTTGAGGTGCATCAATAAACAATAAATGGCGACGTTGTCTAGAAACCATGAAAGTATATATTTTAATGAAAAATAATTAACTTTTCATAAAACCAAAAATGTTGTCTTGTACCTACATTTTCAATGAATCATAAGGTCCCTTAGGTCATTACATATTTATGGATTTCTAGTTGTTAAAATTATTTTAACCTTTTTCTGTATAAATCTCTATTAGAAAATGATGGTAATATTTTTATTTCATATCCATGTTTTCACTTTCCACCTATTGTCTCCCATGTGGAAACATATTTTTATATTACATTCGGTTATTGTTATGGTTCCAAATTTACATTATTGAAAGAAATTTTAGTGTCTATTTTTACGATGTAGGTTTCTATGAATGAAACATTCAAGTATTAAACCACTGATAACCTTGATGAATTTTGAGAGTGAAATTCATTTTTAGGGGGGTAGAATGTAACACCCTGAGATTTTTTCAATTATTATTTTTTGAATTAATTTAACTTTTCTATATTTTTAATTTCACAGGATACTATAAAAATTTCTTTATATAAGTATATATATATATATATATTATAACACTATGTCAAACATTCCATTCACACACAATACCAACTTGGACTGCACTACAAGCAACATTGACTTGGTGTGCGATGCACGAAGCTTTGAGTGCTTAAAGAAAATATATTTTTCTTATTTTAATTAATTAGATAATATAATTATAACCTATCTATTAAACATAGAAATAAATTGTTTAAAAATATTGTTTTTTATATAAATTAAACATATTTATAATGAGAGATAATTTTTTGGTAATGTCCTTTTATGTTTAAAATAAAATTTTCTTGAATGAATCACTTTTAATAATGAAAGTAATTTTATAAAAATATTAAAATTGAATTGGATAAAATAAATTTATTTTTGAATTCCGAATGTCGAAATTATCCTAGGGTGAATTTTTTGTATTTTCTGATAAACATCATTTTTTGGTGAGTAGTGAAAAATAGTAATTATTATGTAAAAACATCATTTTTGTCTAATTAAATATTAATGAAAAAAGATATTATAAATATTTTTAAGGTAAAATTAGATGAATATTAAATATATTAGAACAATTTAGTTATTTAGAAAAATATTCACTTTAAAACGGAGTATAAATTCATAAAAAACATTTCAACTTCTTCCTACATTAATATCCTGTTATTTTGTCCCATTTGTGGGATTAACACTAATCATAATTTTTATTCTTATATGATTGGAATTTAAAAAATATGACATAAACCATTGTATTCAGACACATTTTTAGATTCTAATAATATCATTTTAATTTGTTCCAAAATTATTAGTAAATGTGATTAAAAATAATCATAGCGGGTAAGGCCAAATTAAGCTTAATTATGGACTAAACCTTAAAATCAAGGACCCAAACAACCTAGAAACATCTCCAAAACCCATTGGATTTTTGTAGTTAGACCACCCACCTTACATTACTGTGTTTTTTTGGGTTTTTAATAATTTTTTTTATGAAATAACTTGTTTAAACCTAATTTTTTTTAAATTCCATTTGAGTCGTTTCCTTCCATATAAAAGGTGACCACCTATACCCATTCCGGACATCTCTCAAACTATTTATGTTTATCCAAGATCTACCCAAGTAGCCTCCTAACAATCACACCTTCGACCATGAAGCATCTTTTTAGGATGGAACCCTCTTAAGGAAACCTTTTGGCACAAACCAAAAGTAGTTACCTGATTAAGAGGAATCTTGTACAAGTAAGGAGAGTGTCAAGACAAAAGACTAGGTGATTTTCGTATCACTATTAAATTACGTGAGATACAAACTTTGTTTACAATAAAATTATATTGTGTGGTGTATGTACTGAACATTATTTTAATTTATATATCTTGTACCAAAATTTATTGGTATTCACATTTCCATTATATGATCCTTCCTTCATGGGTTTTAATATTCAAAAGTTCCCAAATCGGTAAAACAATATTGCCTCAATTTTCCTTTTTTGAGACTCATGTTCTGTAATGAACCTAAAATATTTGTCAAGGAATATATACATTAATTTTACAAGTTATATCATGGCTCTATATATTTTCATGATAACTTAAGCTTTATGTTATTTCGTTTCCATGCATGGAGAGCTTAATTCCAATATACCATGTTATAAGAGTTTTTTTGAGATAATCGCATTTCTTTTCAAGATTGTGTATATTTATGACTCCTTTGATGAAATATTTTGATCAATATCTCAAGAAAATTCATTATTTTCCTTCCCCTATATTATTTCATTATATACTCATTTACTGGTTCCATTTTCAACTCTTTGGTATATAAGATAGTTAAGAAAGTTCTTTTAAGAATGCATGAATTTACCCTCTCTTTCAGTGGGAAATCGACATTTTATAAAAAGGGTTTCCAAGAATATTATAAATTTCCCCTATATTATATACAATAAATTTGTTCCCGTCTTTTATTTTACCAATCTCTTCAATGGAATCTTCTTCTTGTTTTCCAAAAAAGTAATCTTTCAACACTTTTTACAGATCAAAAGGAATATTCTTTTTACCATGTATGACACCTATGGATTTACCCATCGTCCTTCTTTTGAAGAATCCGTTTATATTTTTAAAAGTATAATATTTAAGAAAAAGTTTTTTTAAAATTATTTTTTAAAAAAAAAATTCAAAATTTTTTCAATCTTATTCTGTAGGTTTTTAAAAAAGATTGTTTTCAAAAAGTTTTCAACCTATATTTATAAGATTTTAAAGTTCTTTCAAAGAAATTTTTTTCAATAACAATTCAATATTCTTTATAGGTTTTCAAGAAAAGGTATTTTTAAAACGTTTTCATGATTTATTTATAATTTTTCAATGTATTTTCATGGAAATGGTTTTCAAAACATTTTTAATATTTCTTTAATTGTTTTCACATTTTCTCAATAAAAAAGGTTTTTAAACTGTTTTGAATATTATTTGAAATGTTTTCATGGATTTTTTTTTTCAAATTGATTTCATATATTCCTTATAGATATTCAAGTTATTTACTAATAATATTATTTTCAAATGGTATTATGTTTTATGAAGCCTATTTCAAACAAGAAATGTTATTTTCCTCAAGAAATGTTTTATAGTATATTTCAAAATTATTTTCCATCAAATATGCCATTATTTATGTTTCTCATTACTTTCTAGGAAATTATCTAATGGTTAAATTCTTATCCTTTATCTTAATGTGTTATGGTTAATGCCATGGACTTTATTAAACCCGTTTATTCTTTATGCATAATATGTTCATAACCATGTTTCTCTTTAACATGTTATATGCTTTTGAAACATGCTTATTTTCATGGGTTATGTTTATGATGAAATGATTATTAAACATGTATCTTTCCATATGTTATGATATGTTTACATGGTTATGATACCCATTTAATTTCAAGGGTAATGATATGAATATTTATGATCTTTTGGCAGATGTATGCATTATTTCATTATGTTTTTGTGGGACCTATATCTCCATCAAATGTATTGGGTAATGATTTATATCTTATGAGATAATGATGGGAATCAAGTCAACAGGATTGATCCAATATTGGATGATGGGGAAACATTATCCCTTTCAAATAATGGACTTCCACTAGGGATGTTGGTTTGTCGTGCCCAATTGGGTTAGTTACCATGATGATGGAAGATGGGGAAACCCGATCCATTATAGGAAGATGGGGAAACCCGATCCCTTAGAAGGAATGAACTGCGACTAGGTATGGTGGTGTGTTCCGCATAGAGGGAGTATTTCCCAAGAAGTTCCAGATACATTCAAGAAATTCATCTTCACTTATAGGGAATGATATCACATGTTTATTTATGCCAAAATTCCATGCCTTATTCAAATCTTATTTTTTTTTATTTTTTTTAAAGGTTGGGGCCGAAGCCTCAATTTATTATTCAAAGAAAAGACCTCTTTAGACTGGGTAGAGGGTGACCCATTACATAGCCCGAAGGCCCAACTCTAGAGAAAGTGGCCTGAATACATGGCTTGAAAGCCCTTTTTTTTTCCAAAAGGACCCCTCGGTGAACAGTACTGCTACAGTACCTGCACTGCTACAGTAACTGCTACAGTAACCACCACCGCTACAGTACCTGCTACAGTCCCTCCGCCACTACAGTGTCACCGCTTCTACAGTTACAGGGCTACTACAGTACTGCTACAGTGCCCTGCTACAGTCTGCTACAGTGTCCTATTATAGTAACCCGAAAATTCACCCCTTTTCATGTTTATGATTACATGTATCCCTTGATTACTATTTCATGTTTATGATTACATGTATCCAATTTATATCATATGATTCATGTATTATGAAGTAAAAATCATTATTCTATGGTCTATTTTATAATATTTGGTTTTAGGGTATTATCCTATATTTATAGGTTTATGTTCTTATAACCTTATTCTCATGTTTATGATTACATGTGTCCCTTGATTACTATTACTAAGAATTTAACCTCACCCCTTTTCATGTTTCCTTCCTCAAGGTAATGATGAAAGGGTTTTGGTACAAGTACTAAAGGTGGAGTTTATTATGGGAGATATTGAGGATCATTCACCAGGATATATGATTTTGTTTCATAGATTCAAAAGACAATAAACTATTATGGTCCTTTGGCATATATTTTTTGTAATCTAATAAATATTAATGTAAAATAATGTAATATCCATGTATGTTAATCCTGGGTCACTATAGCATTATTATTGATAAATAACACCAAACATTTCAACCAATTTTATTCATAAATTCTATTTTATGTGACTATATAATGAAAAAAATGTGTGAGTTCCACTTTAATCAAAATGAAAATGAGTTGAGGAGACATTTCAATGGCTCAAAAATTCATGTTTACCATATTCATTATTTTGGGAATGATTCTGAATTCTCATATAGATATTATTCTAAACGAATTTAAAAAATAAAAAATCTATTTAAAATAATATATATAGAGGAATCCAATGTTTTAATCTTCCCAATGTGATATAGTAACCCCATTCTATAAAATATGGAACTATTCAAAAAATTGGAAAATTTATATCTACCTTCTAGTGGTTTTTCCAACATCCCATGTTAGAAAAAAATAATTTTTTATCTCAATTATTAATACACTTTGGATCATTTTTTGATACAATAGAGTCAATTAATGATAATACATGATTAAATTTCACCATTGTAGCTATTATGACCTCAAATATAAACTATGGTTTTCAAAATTTCCCTTATACTTTTTAATAAATTGAAATTAAATAGATTCACTATCCATTAGAGGGATGATCATACCAATTTTATTTAAATATTACATTCAATATTGTTTAATATATGATGTACATAATGATTAGGATCTTTTTGAACCATTTAAGAACAGGTTTTCCAACCCCAATCCTAGCATTGAAGTTGATTGGAAGAGTATGAACAAGAATAAGATCAATAAAATCCACCAATAGAATAATCACAACATTTTCGACCTTATTTCTCAAGATTATAGAACATATGAACTATGAATAAAAATAGAAAATATTTTACACTAAATGAAAATTCTAAACATTATCATATTGTTAATGAAGTTGAAAAATCATTGACAATATATTGGAAGCCCAACAAGTAATCACATTAGTGATTTAGGGATTCGAAAAAATCATTTAATATTTAAAGGTATAATTATAAGTAAAGAGGATTTGGAAAACACCTTCCTATGAAGTATTCTATAATGCAAGGATATATGCGTAGTCTCCCTTGAAACATGGTACATAGAGGTTAATCAACAAGATTTTTTGAAGGAAGGATGTGATTAAAAAATGAAAAACCTATAACCATCGATATGTAAGGGATAAAACAAGTGGTTGGTGGAGGATTAAGATGATTGTGACAATTAATGATTATAGGAAGGCCCATAAATGGTAGGTGAACAATATAAATATGATTCCATTATCGAGTAGAGGGACACATAATGAAGAGCTTAAAAAAGTCAGAACAAAATAATATCCATGGTGGAAACCATCAAAGAAGAACTACAGATGAACACATAATAATAAATATTCAAGATACTATTTTCCATAATAATTATTAATAAGAATCATGACTCCACACTACAAGCCTAGATATGGAATTGGTGGTTAATATTATAACATTAAAAAAATTCAATATGCATGATATGTATTCATGGTTATAAATATGGTGACCATTTTATAATAAATACTGGTAATAATAGTTCAATGAATATCAATCTAATGTGTTATATGTAATCCATGAATAACGTTGGATAAAAGATCATCTAAATTGGATATGATATTTTCAACATTTTCGACACAATGTTTTATTCGAGATATCCTTTGATAGATAAATCATTCTAAACATCTTTATGAATGACACATGGAAAATGAAAAAATGATCTTTTATCGTCTCTTAAGGAAACTTATGTAGTATATCGTACAATACTCAAAGGATGATATGTGAAAAATCCTTAACATGATTGAGAGAGAGGGGTTATAAAATTAATCACAACGAATGTTTGATAACATGAGTGATAGTGGGTTATGAACCCTAAAAACAATTAGTACATTATTGTGAAGAAGAATATATGATGTTATCTATAAAAACATGATATTTCAAAATAATAATATTTTTAATAATGTATTCAACATACAACACTGATGTTTAAAAAAACATAATATAAAATCAAAATATTATTATTTAAACATGGCCAAGATGATGAAGACATTAAATTGTGGGGTATGGAAATTATGAAATAATTTTAGAAATATATATATTAATTTTGTACATATTGTAAATTATTTATTAAATTCTTTATAAATTGGAACTCAATTTCTAGTAAAGACATATATTTACCCAAAAAATAATTTTCCTTCAAAAATGATTTATATAGTGATAAAATATTTTATATAGTTCTTGAAACTATTAGAAATACAATTTTAAAAAATGGAAATAATTTTTGAAATTATCATAGTAATATTAACTTAAAAAGAAATTGTTGTATTTTTCTGAAATTATTGATTTATACATGAGTAGTGGAAATTCAAATTTTTGTTAAACTATCATTCCTTTTGAATAAAATAAATAATTTGAATGTATAATTATTATATTAACATTATTTTAATGTAAAAAAGATTTTTTTAGTCATATTTCACCGAATTAATTTCATTTAACTCAACTTTATTTTTGTATTTTCGTATAATATTGATTTAATTCACAAAAACATATTTTGTTTCTAAAAAACGTTTTATAGTGCATAATGTTCCTCGATTTTAATTCATATTAAAAAACCAAAATGAGGAATCAAAAAATTTAAATTTATATATCATATATAAATAAATATTAATTTAAATTTATTTAAATATGATTACATGTTATATAGTAATTATAAGATCCTATTATGCTTGAAAATTCATTTCATGAAAAATGATTTTTATGACATGTCTATGGGTTTAAATTTAAATAAAATTTTGGAAATTTTGTGAATTAAATTTTTATAAATGGATTAAATATTTGTAATCATAAAAATTAATTTTATTATTAATGTAAAGTTAATTTTTGATCATAATTAATAGTAATAATATTTAAAATTTATTACCACGTTTAATGTTCAAACTAGGTTACCATGGGGGGATGAAATTGGTAAATAGAACAAGATGTTTAAAACATTTTAAATTTTAATGATCTATTTTTTTAACATATCTATTGTATACTCTTTTATTTTTCAATTTTGGATGCACTTGGTCTGAGAGTGACATCCAAATATAGATTAATTTTGAGTATTTAAAAGAATGTCTCCCCTCTTTCCTTATAAAAGAGAATCCCTCCACTCAGTTATTCACACACATCAATCCATTTTTATTGTCCAAAACCTTCCCAAATCTATCCCCAACATTCTTATCCACATTCTAGAAATTCTTCTATTCCCAAAATAACATCCTTGGGGTCCTTAATAAGAAACTTGAATGCTGTTCATCTAATCAATGGTATTCGTTTTCACCGAGATCCTTCTTTTTTCATATCATTTTTACACATTAAAATATTTATTAATATTTAAAATATAATGATACCAATATCTCTTATATAATGATATTTTAATATATATTTTTGGAATAATATTCATCCATCCCCTCTTCCATCAAATGGGAATCGAAATCATCATTCATGTGTATGGTGGACAACCGCCTCACGAACCGACATTATTCATTTTCCATCATTGAATTTCAGATATGTTCATGATAAGAGATTTAAAGTACACATATGATATAATTTAAAAAATAATCATTTTTTAAACTCAATATATCATATACCATCATTACTTATTATCTATAGAAAATTGATAACATTATTCATGTGTGCATAAGACTACAACCACACAATGAGATGTGATTAGTCTCTTATTACTTCATAAAATGGATGGTATATTTAATTTTATTTAAATAATTAAAATGATATTTATGAAATTAATATAATTTTTAATATATAATACAACACTTACTTTTTTCCACCATGATCATAGAAAAATAGGGATATTACACATGTATACATACAACATACCATCTCCATGATTGTAACATAGTTAATTTTTCATAACAAAAATTCATGATTATATTAAAATTATAATATATATATATATAAATTATAATTATTTCAGAATTATAAATCTGGATATGATGGATCAATTACCCTTTTGACTATGGTCGACACATTGATGTTGTTTTGAAATTAATAACCATGCATCCTCAAAACAACCAACTGGGACATAACTAATTAAGTAACTAATAATGTTAAAAAGATAAATTAAATAAATATTTTAAGTAATAGGTATTAATAATTTAAATGTTTATTAAGAAAATAAATTATTTATATCAGTTTATTATGCATGATATAAATGATATACACTATAAATCTGAGAGTTGGGGTTAGGGTTTCATCTCAAAACATCATTATTTAAAAAACATGTTATTTTATGAACATAAAAAATTTTAAATGGTGTTTATAATTACCCTTTAAAAATTATATCATGAATAATTATTACATCCTGTTAATTTGAATTACAATTATTCTAATTCATTCATTGGATTTATGATTCAAATGTTACCAAAACAATAAGGATTTATGTTTTAATATTATTTTAATCGGGACTTTTTATTCATAAATTTAATTTAGAGGAAATTATTAGATCATTTTACAACAAAAAATGATAAATTCATTCTATAATTATAAATCATGAAATTTTCGTTTCATAGTTTCATTTTAATCTCTTTGGAACATAACATGTTTTAGAGTATATTTTTAACAAAACATGATTTTATTTTTATCTTCAGTTGAAATATCCATTTTATTTATATATATGTTTAATAAAAATATGTTTGATGGTGTTTTTAACATCCTCATGATGGTATTTTGTAGTCATTTTCACCATAATTTTAATTTTTTAATTTTTTTGAATGGAATATTCTTTTCATTTTCTGAATGAGGACCTTTTTAACCATTTTTGAAATGTGTGAAATAAATATTTTTTAACATATAAAACATGTAATAAATTTTCCAGCATCATGAAAATAATGTTCCTTGAGTTTTCCATTATAATGGTTGAATATAATATTCAATGAAATGTATTTCCATATTATTTTATCATTTTTTATTTTTTCAAAAGTTATTTTAAAATTGGAGTGGGTATTTTTCTCATGAATGTTTTTAACTTTTAAATAATATTTATATTCATCAATGAAAACAACCTTTAATGTAATGTAATTATTTTAAATAACATATATATGATCCATACATGTGTACTTATCTCATTGTACCTAGAATTTATTGGATAATTATTTTTTATAACCATTATTAAATTCAATATTTAAGAAATACCTTTTTATTATGATATGTGAAATGATTATAAAACTCATTAATTTTCATGGAAATTTATTATGTTATTACATATAATTGAATTCCTCTTTAGGGGACAAAAAAATCATGAACATGTTATTGTCGGTGTTCTCAGATAGTAGTCTAAAATATTTGGAAATTTTTTAACCTCATGAGCCATCATGTGTGGTATTAGAGAGTTAACCTAATCCATTATGGGACTCTATACACATTTTGATACTGTGTTGGAATAAATCCTTGAATTATGTTCATATCAGGATTTATGTCATTACCACTATCCTATAATACAATGATTTTATGAAACCATGTTATATATGTTTGGGTTCTAAAGGATTTCTCACAATACCTCTATTTTATGATACCATGTTATACGTTTGAATCAAAAGTAAAACTTCCTAATCCTATTGATTCCATTAATGGGTGTTTAGCTACACATTTTCCTATGTATTCCTCATGTCACCCTATACAGTTTTAGGATCTGATAAGGATTTAAGCTTAGTATGACGAATATGATAAATAAATTTTATTTTATCCTCACTTTGATATATTATGAACCAATTAATATGAAGAAGCATATCCTCACGACCTTTCAGGTTTTAATTAATAGATTTTTTTGTAAAAAATAATGTAATAATAGGTTTAAAAGGATTGAGTCACTATAGTTGGTATCCAAGAAACTTTTTAGCTGTCATTTAGAAAATAAGATGAGAAAAAAAATCAGTGATACCCCTATGAATATGCCTTTATTTATGTTTTGATATTGTAAAATATCATAGAAATATAATAAATGAAAGTGCAACTGGTTTCCAAGAAATTAAATTCTTATCTGGATACTATAAGTGGATGTGGCTCTAGCCCAGTTGTACATACGGTAAAGTATCCAAGAAGGGAACAATGTTCTAGACTTGGTTCTAACTTGGTTCATGATAATGGTCCTTGCTGCACACTTGGTTTGAAACTCCTTGGGGATATGATTTGGAAATTCAAAAACACATTACGAATAATTTTTAAGGACTTAAATTTCTTTTTAAGGTTAGACAAACTAATATGATATATTATAATTGATAACCTTGGTTGAAACACAGAGGCTCATAATTCATGATATATTTATGATTTATGTGTTACTCCTCCAATTAATGTAAGTTTCCATTTTGTATGTTTATTTCATAATGTATTATCCTATTTTATCTCTATGTTTAGTTAATTTAATGAAATATGTTTAGGAATTATAATAACCAATTTGATGGGAAATTTAATGATTTTATTAATGATTTGTATAACATAACTAAAATGAAATTATTACATATTTTTATCATTCGAAATGAGCTATATAGAGTTATAATTAATAATTACAAAAATAATTGAATATTCAGAAATATAAAATAAGAATAGGATGACATATCATAGGTGTTAAAGTATTAAATGTGATAAGGAAATTAAGATTCAATTTTCTACATGTAAAAAATACATGAATTGTAACCATTGAAAATTCCTTAAACTAACATGGAGAATATTTGTGAGTGAAAAAATGGGGAAAAATTAAGCAAATTTACAATGAAAAATGAAGAGTATGGTGAATGAGATGTTAGAAAAAAATGTTAAACCTAACGAAACACTAAAATTTCAATGTTGTAAATGTGAAAAACATAGTCATTATCTGAATAAATACCTAATCCATGGATTATTTCATAATGGAATTTTTTAGGAAAATACTTATAGTGGAATGATTGATGTGATTATGTGTTGAGATTTTACAACCATGTTTTTGATGTATTTTTATTAATGGAATTATGGTTATCAGAATCATGAAACATCTATGAATTATTTTATAGTAGTGTTTATTTAACGATTTTCAAGAGTATATTGAACAGTATATATTACATAGAATGGTAATTTGAGGGAAGGATGAAATTTTATAAAAAACCCATGGTCGAGGAAAAGAAAATCCTTGATGGGTTATTTATATTGAGGTTATTATAGTTATTCATGATTATATTATATTGTGGGAAAATGTGTTTTATGGAATAATTTAGTGATTAAAATCTGATTAGATGATAAATGTTATTTTATGGATATTAATTAATGAAATAGTAATTTTATAGGAATTTATTAATATATATATAGAAAAAGTGAAATAAAAATTTTGGGAGACAACTCAATGTATTTGGAATGGTTATTGGGCTCGGAACCATGGCCAAAGTGATATATGGGTGAATCATCTACCAATAGACTATATTATTTACTAGTTAGAATTTTATTTTTATTACATGATATTATTGGTTGATAAATATTTTTTTAGAAAATTATTAGAGGATCAAATCCATTTTATTTTATAGGATTTTGATCCAATTAATGATATTTCTGGGAAAATATTTTTTGGTTTATGTATATATAATATTTAGGTTTAATGAAAAATATTATTTATGAAGAATTATATCTTTTTTATGGATTTAATTCTATGTCTATGAGATAACCTTTTAGGTTAAAAATTTCATTCATGTTATTGTTTTTGAAGTCATATGGGATATAATGTTATCTATTTATGTAGTGACCTATGTTTTACATTTGGTTTTATTATGGAATTTTGGAGATTTAAATATTCTTAATAATTCTGGATATTATCTTAATTTTTTCTATCCATATTGTTATTAATAAAGATAGTAGGAACAAATTTTTTATCTTTTATGGATCATATAATTTGTTAACTATTAATGTTTCTGCTTTCAGAAAAACAATTGTTGGATATTAATTCTATAGAGTAAGAGGTGAGGGTAAATTTATCGAAGAAAATTGAAAGGATGAAATTATGTTTGTAAAATTAAAAGATTTTAACTATGTATATTTTATTGTGTTCCCTATCATTATGGTAAAATAGTACCTGAACTCTAAAAAAATAATGTTGAAAGAAAAATGTTATCCTATTATATTCTTATCTAACGAATAAAGAATCTTTTAATTAATAACGGATTTATAGTTTTGTGATTTTTAACTATAATACCCAGTCTTTTCATACAAAGTTATCACATATGAGTATATGAAAATTTATTATAGAACATTTTGATCCACAATATGATCATATAGGTCTAGTGCATTTGGAAACATGGACACACATACAACTAATTCCTAAATAATCTATAACATGTCCTAGTATATTATTCATAAATATCAACCTTTTTAGGAATATCATTTCTAAAATCATTCATCATAACCAAGGGAATGGATAAATAATAAAGGGTATGATTAGTTGATCAGTAATGGTAAAAATGAGAGATATCAACAATCACATAAGAATAATACGATAATAAGGGATTGAGAACGTGAACTTGAAATTTGAAATATATACCCTTCATGTCATAGATCATAATATTGATTCACGGAATAATGATTTCAAGTTCAAAATACAGAATCATAAAGTTATCAACTTACATAATCCATGAAAGCATAAAATTAACATAAGACATAGTGTTGTGGAACAAATTTACATGTATCTTTATGAACATGTCTAAATAAAAATAGGTTCACTCATTAGGTAGTGTAGATGAAATCAGAACCTATAATAAATATAAAGACATGAAAGTAGGTCCACACATAATTATATGGACACAAATTATAAATCCAAAAATAAAATTAATTACATGATTTCCTAGTCCACACATAATCTTATAGACATGAAATCCATGTTCATGTAAAAAATTGTGAACATGAAAAAATGATCACACACAAAAAATTTACCACATAAGTTATCCTTATTTACATAATTCATTGGATGGAGATATCGGTCCCACTACTCACATAAATAAACTCATACATACATATTCCACAAGATCATAAAATTTAACATCATGGATTTTCTATGTATTAGTTTTAAATTTTATATGCAATTAATTTGAGACCAGGATTGTTGAAAACATGCAATTCCAAGGCCTAGGGAACCAGAATAAATGTTTGAAAAAATTGACATTTTAGATATAGAATGTGAGTAGTTCTCTGGAATGTGTAAAAAATTATAAAAGGTTGTTTGGATTTGAAATCTGAGGGAACTGTTATTTTCCGAGTTTGGACATTACCTTAGAATATGCCTAAATTTGGCCGACGTAGGTCAACTAAGAAAGATATATTTCAGATTTATCAGGAATAAAATATTTTAAATAAAAATATTTTATTTCAACACATCAATTTAAAGACCTAAAATTTTAAATAAGTTGCTAAGGAGGATTTATAGGATTATCCATAGAATCCTTGAATCCTCTTGAGCTTTGGAGAGGGGCCACCCCCTTGGGGAGTTGTCGACAAATGGAGACAGAATATTTTCTTGGGGATCACTACCCAACAAGGTCAATAGATCTCATTAATTACGTTAGTGAAACATCATCATTAAAAATAAATCTAATACTCAAGGTTGGGGTTTTGTTTTCATTTTTTGGTTTTCCTTATTCATGGATTTAAACAAAGAATGTGGATCAAACCATGAACAGGTTGACCCAAAGTTTAATTGTTCTTTTTGTAGATTTTGATTTTCTGGTTTTGATTTAGGGAATTATTTCAGTTTATATTTTTTTCATGATTCTCCTAATGATAGCGGATCAAGGCTGTAATGAACAACAACCGTGGGTAGTTTCTTGGTTTTATTTTTTTTTTCTTCCCTAAATATTTTTTTGTGTTCTTCACATTCTTCATAAAAGATGAAAAGATATTCATGGCACACCAGTTTCTTTGTGCCATGATTTGAAATTAGAAATACATTATCATGATAACACATTTTAGGTGTGACAAAGATGGAAGAATAAAATCGACATGGTTTGGAGAAATCTTTCTTCTACCACTCTTCTTGAGGATAACCGAAATGAGTTTTTATGGCCAATTGATGACCCAAAACCTAATTAATTTACATTGAAATGAGGAAATGACCCTTGATCATAGATTTAGAGGTGATCAAATTACCTGATTGATAAATGAAGGTTTAGGTGTGGTACACTATGAAGAAGAGAGATTCTCAAATTTTTCGAAGAACACGATGTTTATCCTTAAGAACACCATATGTGGGGCTGGACCAGCGGTGGCTAGTGTTCAAGGACACAGAGAAGGATGAAAAGACCTATGACACCTGCCACACTGCATGTGGGTCCTTTTGTGGGACTCATCACATATCTCAGATGATACAAGGACATGAGGTGGAGTAGACGGTATATACTCCACCACAAAGAAAAACCATGATGTTTATGTGGATTACCCTATGTAAGAGTACACAAGAATAAGCATAGGGATTGACACCGTGCACTTTCAAACAACCAGGGTAAATGGTTGGACCCAAGATGCAAAGGGCATGACATGTATGTTATACCACCCACTATGTAGTTACCTTTATACATGACATGCTCATTTTGACATGGATTTTTGTACAAGGGAAGTACCCAGGGTAAGAGGAAACTAGGTATGAATCTTCTAAATTCCTTATACATTCTTGTACATGACTTGATATCTAGTCCAAAATATCTCGGAAATGTTTCGTTGGGTTTAGTGCCGAGTTTTCTCTTTCCCCTAAAGGCCATGGTATCATTCCTACTTGCAGGAGTATGATCCATTCAGCAGGAATTTATGGATAGATGAAGGAATCCCCTTCAAGAGGCCCAAAATAGGATCATATATCCATTCATGACCCTAGTTAGTTTTGGGTACCAGTACAAACAATCCTTTCAGCAATTGATCGTTTACTTAGGTGGTTAATCCAAACGAGTCATGGTATACATAAAGGCCCAAGATGTGATTATCCTCCATTTATTGTGATATTTAACCACACTAGAGTGTTTTCTACGAGAATGAGTGTATCTAATATCTCTTTAGATCCATCATTGAAGCTATCTCTCTCATGATAATTCATGGCGGATGAAAATTCTCCGAAAAACGTCATCAATGCTATCGTACTTATGGAGTGTGTTATCCTAGACGAGTGCTTCATGGAATCCTGGGATTGAATCCCTAGCATGAGTATGTGGTAGTTGTGACTTACCGATTGAATACATGTTAGGGTTTTGAGTATATATGGTTATTTATCTTATTATATGTTCTGTAGAAATATAAGATGTCATAATAACAATACATTTCTATTGTCTATTTCATTGTGGGTTTTTGGGTTTTCTTTAGAGTATTGTTATACTCACCATATTCATGATTTTCTCACATGTGTTATGTCATGTGATGATGAGCATCCTTTTGATGGAGTCTAGGGTATATCATTACTGAAAGGAGTTCTGTGAGTTTCCCTACATGCTGAGGTGTTCCTTCAGAATCGAGAATTATTCCCAATACCCTTCTTGTTAACCATTTGGTCTTTTTAGTTTGTAGACTCTTTATTTTTTTGGTATTGTATTATTTCCCATTTTACATTTTTATCACTTTACATTTTAGTGTACTATTTTTTTCAGGTTTAGTTATATGAATGGATTTTTTTATTGGTTTTTATATTTCATAATATTTGGTCTTTGATATATGTTCGTGTGTACGGTTTGATAGGAAAATCCTTTTATGTCAGAGATATTCTTACATGGTACTATTCCCCAGTCCCAGGCCTATGGGAGGTGGGCTTGGAGAGTCACATCACGAGCCCCATGTGGATGGGTCTTGATATAGTGGTATCAAAGACTGTTAGTTCCACCTAGGGACCAGGAGTATGTGAAGTTGGTTTGAGGAAACAATGTTTTGTTTTTGTGTTTGGATTTTATGCTAGGGACTTTGATGTTTGTGATGGAGGCTGGAATATCCATACACCAGGAATTTTTTAACATGATTTTCGACTCATCACATAAGAACACTAGATGTAGGGATAAAAAAATGGTACATGTATCATATAGGAATGGTTTTTGGCTTCCATGCCCATTATGTGTCGGTTGTCTACATATTCTCAAGGACCATGGTATATCATGTTTACGTACATGATGCCTCCACGATGCTTACCTGCTATTATTTATTAGCTCAATTGTGAGGATGACTCTCTCTTTGAAGAGGCTTCATTTAAGGGTCCAGTTCCCCAGGTATTACCCCCATGGAGGTGCACCATATGTACCGCCCCCAATAGAGTAGCATGTGGCACCTGTAGTACCAGCATATGAAGAGAACATACCGAGTGTTCATCGAGTGTTTCTGAGATAGAGACCCTGCAGGATCCAAGGAGAGACTGAAGATTAGGTTTTTGAGGACTGAAATGAGGTGGTGATTAGATTTTTCCATCTTTTAAGGATGCTATCAAACCCGATGGTGATCCTAGGAGAAATCCTTCTTCATGGTTCAACAGGGTGATAATGGAGTTTGAACACACAGACTCACGATAAGATGAATCTATCATGGAATTTCTTTGAGAGACTCTTTAATAAGTATTTCTCTCTAGTTATACTAATATATGTGCTTATCAAGAAGCTTATTAAGATGAAGTATGGTAGTTTGATTGTGGATGGATATTCATTGAGGTTCACCAATCTCTACATGTACTCGATGGATATGGTTAGGGATCAGTACATTAGAGATTAGACCTTCGTATGAGGATTACAATGTGAAGTATGAGATAGTTTCATACCTCTATTCATTCTGACTTGTTATGGAGTGATCGAGAGAAATTTAGTTGTTGAGAGCTTCTTGGTTCAGTAGAGACAACCAGTGTCAGTCCGTAGAAGTAAAACAGGTGCAGAGATCTATGTAGTAGGGAGTTGACATCAGGATGATGGATTAGTATGTGGGAGACATAACAGGTGGTCCCATGATATCAGATCTATAGTTTATGTCTCTCAGGATAGATCTAGTCAGGCTAGGGAGAGTCGATGCTACTCATGTGACTATAGGGAACATCTCGCTAGAGACTGTCCAACTCGTCAAGATATAGACGGGTACACGATGGATGGACCACTAAGGTAGAGTTACGGATTGGAGAAGATGGACCCACCAGGATGCAGACATGGAAGAGGAACCCAGAGAGTTGTAAGAGGTGGCAGATGGTTTGGTATACTCCCACCAACACCCCCAGAGGTTCGAACTTGGTGTGGGGAGCTGGGAGAAAGTTGTGCGGGTAGACACATGAGGATGACGCATACGGCCCAGGGACTCTCGGGATGATCCACGGTAAGATCGATGTCTTATCTACCTTAGATTCAATACTTAATACACATGTTCATGTCATTCCTACCTCACCACATTTCTTGTGCAAAACCTTTAGATTCTGGTAGATCTATTGACTCGACCATTATGCTTTGAGACACCTATGGGATGAGACATAATGATCACACATCATTGCTGGGAGTGTGATATTACCCTTGGAGGTAAGGGTTTTGGTTGGATACTCTTGGTGGTAGCATCAAGGCCTTACAATTTCATTCATTATCTAGATTGGTTATCTAAGATCCACACCCAGATTGAATGCCCTAGGGAAAGGGTGTGGTGTGTCTGTAGTGATTGGATAAGTTTCTCATTTTTAGAAGAAAAGGAGACCCATGTAGCACAAGGGGGGATTATGAATTTGAGGGTAAAGCCAATAACTCATGAGTTGGCTAACCTTACCCTCAGAGCATCATATGTTATGAGCTTCCAGTTCCCAGTATTAGTGGAAAATTATGATAATGTTTTTACAAAAGATGGTATTGGATTACCTCCGCACATGGAGATTGATTTTTACATCGAATTACACCTTGGGGTTACACAGATATCATCACCCGCATATATAAAGGATACCTTAGTGCTTCATGATATGAGGATATATGTAACATCCTAGGTAAATAAATAATATTAAATTCTAAGGTTTATCAATATTTGTGAATAAAATGTTAATATTACTCTAAAGGGATTTCTATTCTCGATGGCGTACCCAATACACAACAACGAGTTTCTTTGACATATTACGTTGCACACTAATAATATAATAATATTATAATAGTTAAATCCAAGTAGTTGTAATGAAGGGAATGAATAGAAATAAATACATAATGATTAAATATGTTTGTTAAATATTTTCACATTTATCCAATAAATGTTATAGGCTTAAAATCAAAGTGAATCCAATTTTAAGAATAAACACTCTAATATTTTTTAACAGATTGTTTTACCGCCTTTTGATGGTGAACATTTTTTAAATCAAAAATTTGACAATTTTATAAGCCCTATTTGTCAAAATAAACTTATTATTTATGATTGATCCATTGAAATTTACTTTGGATAAATTTTTGGTATGTTTCTGACAATGTTCATTTTTTAATGAATAGTGAAAAATATTGCATTTTACATCAAAACAGCTTTTTCATCTAATTTAAATATATGGATAGATTATATTTTTAATTGGTTTTAAAGTTAAATTAGAATAAATTTTTACAATTTAATTCAATTTTGGTCATTATAATTAATTTTACATTGAAAATGGACATTAACAAGTGCCAATCTTTTCATAGATATTGTCTCCAAAAAACCCGCTATTTGTTTTGGCAGTGGGAATTAACTATATGATTTATTAATGAAACTTTTATGTTTTGAATTTTGTAAAATGGACATAATTTCTGAATTTAAAATATAAAATATAGCTTAGGGTTAATTTTTGGTATTTTTCTGATAATGCTTTTTTTAATGAATAGTGAAAAATACAGTTTTTAATTCAAAACTACATTTTCATCCAATTTATTTATATATTTATATTGTCATTTTAATTTTTTTTGATTTATAATTGAATAATTTTTTTATCACTTAATACAATTTTGTTCATTGTAAGTAATTTCACTGTTCAATTGCATGTAAAAATAAGTCAATCTTTTGATAAATTTTACTTCTTAAAAACCCATCTTTTGTTTTGACAACGAGATTTACTTTTAAATTAATTACTACAATTTATGTTTTTTGAATTTGATGAAATGGATTCCATATTTGGAATAATAAGGTCCAAATTATGTAACTAAGTCTCTTTTGTTTTTCGACATTATTAATAGTAACAACGGTAATTATCATTAATTATCGTGTTTAATTAGTAATTGGGTAATTTAGGGTAAGAAAATAATATCATAAAAATATAAAATGAACCCAACATGTGTTATAATACTATTGGTAGTGTCATGGCCGACCATTGGATGACTTGTGCCAACATTGGGACCCCATGTAATCACTTTAGTGTGATAGTGACCATTTATCAATTTTTTTTAATGAAAAGAAAATGTAACCAAAGTATGTAACTCCTAAGTAAAATAATTTTAATTTTGTCTACATAAACGATATCTTAGACTATAAATAGTAATTGGAAATATAAAAATATTTCTTACATCATGATATTTGTTTTATAATTTTTAGACATTAAATAAATTATTTTATTTATGACACCGTGATGATGCAGTGATTACCTCATAAATGAATGATTTAAATAAAATGAGAGGATAGGGTGATGTCTAAGTCTTAAACTTGTCACAAACCTATTGTATGGGTGTATTTCGAAACCTTATCACCTTATCCTAGAATTATATCCTTTTGGAACCTTTAAAATCCGAAAATCATTTTATAATAAAGTAATATTTTATAACTTTCCAAGAGTGCCCCTCCTCTTCTCTTATAAAAGGCCCCCACCTCTACCACCTTACCCAAAAATATAAAGTCTTTGGCTCGTCCAACCCCTGACCATTTCATCTCTCCACATACCTCTATTCATCATTGAAGCCTCACCTTAGGCAGAAAGCTCTTCAAAGAACCCTTTTGGTTCAAACCAAAGGGAGTTACCCGATTTAAAGGTAATGTCTTCTCTTATGTTCTTTTGTTTTATTTTGCTTCTCCAACACCCTAAAATCTTTTTATTAATTTCTTTTGTAAAAACACCAGTATATTAAATATAATATGATGTTTTTATAAGAAGGATTATAGCTACACTTACACACACATCCGTCTAATGGTTAAAGAACATACTGTTTCTGTGGATAGCGAATTACAGCCTCACGAAACGATGATTGTTCAATATTCTTTTAACACCTTTAAAGGTGGCCATCATGATGTCAATGTATTTTATATATTATATATATGGTATTTATGTTTTATATATGCTTATTTAGTTTATATTTAAATCATACCTTTATTCTTTACATGTTGTTCAAATGCGATAATTTCAAATGAGGAAGTGGGGACTACCGCCCCCTCAAGTGATGTGACTCGTTGATGAAATACATGGAATGTATAAAGAATGAAATTAATTAACATATGTGACCTATAAAACATATATATTATACTGGAATTATAATATATATTTCTCTCAATTTTTTTAATTCCATTAATATGACAAAGAAATGAAAGTAGCGTTCATGCATACGTACGGCCTACAGTCTCCATGAACGGTGCATTTCATTTATTTTTATCTCCCAATGTTATGGAATTGTATAAAAAGAATATGTACTGGATATATATGATATTTAATTTATTAATACTATTCTGGAGATGATTTACTTATAACTACATGGACAATCATTTTCAAACAAGTTCATTTTTGACTCATGTACCAAACAACGACAAAAACATCTAATATGAACTCACATTACTAACCAATTATTATAACATAGTAATATGTGATATGAACTGAATAATAATATTTAAAGGAGTACCTTAAGAAATTATAAATTGACCAATGTTTATTTTTCAAGAATATAAAGAAACGAACAAGACAAGTCGGACTTGGGGTAAGGGATCCAACCTCTCTCTTTCTTTTTATATACTTTATTTTATGTCATTTCTTTTAAGCTCATCCTTATTATGTTTTGGGATGTTATTTTATATTCATCATACTATAATTTTTATGTTTATATTAGTAGATACCCGATTTGATCTTATAAATCCATTTTTGGAAATTTTAAGTGGCGATGTTAGGCTGCCGAGTTTTCATAAGGGATTTTTCATCTCACTTTTATTCCCGTGAGATTTATGCTACATTTGCCACCATTTCCTTTGAGTGGTGTATGTAATGCCCATTATTATATTTTTTTGGTAATACAATTTCATTTATGGCTACTTACATCTTCATTTTATTACCCTTCTTCCATGGGGGTTACGTTTCGAAAGTTACCCAAATCGGTAAGGGGACCTTTAACCCTCCTCTTTTTAAAAGACTTTTTTTGTTATGAATTTTAATTTACATCTTATTATGTAGGGATATGTTCTTATATATCCTTATGGATGTAAAATTTATTTCCAAGTGATGAGATACCATTTTTTGTCTCATCAACTCATTTTCTGAATTTCAAAGTGACGTTGTTAGGATGTCGAAATTTTACAAGGGAACTTCTTAACCCAATTTCGATTTCTTTGGGTTCAACTTGTAGTTTTTGAATATTTCAACCTATGAATATGTGTGAATGACCTATGATTGTTTTACACTTAATATCCACTTATATTTGGTGTATTTATATTTTTCACACATAATTATGAGATTGGGTTATCCTTAATTTAAGGATACCTTCTTTATAAGGGATTTTATCTCATTTCACATTTCTATTAATACTTCATTGTTGTTATGCACCAATTCACTCTTATATGGTGTATATACTGTCCTTTGACATATTATATCATTAATCCTTTTATTCTCATGATATTATACAGTTCTGAAGAAATGTTATTCCTCAATTATTTATTTTCAAGTGTCTCTCATTTTGTTAAAAAACCCTTGAACTAAAATATTGTTTTAAATGTTTTAATGATTTATTCTTATAAATATTTCTCATTAATATACATGTTTTCAAAATGATTTTAAGGATTTATTTATATGGATATTAATGGTTTAAAATGTTAAAAGCTTCAAAGTGTTATGGGACACTTTGATTCAAAAATATCTTTATTAAATGTTTGAAATGGTTTTGAAAATGGTTTTTAGAATGGATTCATTATTTCAATATCTTAAAATGTTATATTGTTATTGCAATGTGGTAATGTTATCTTTACTTTATTCTTTAGTTATGTGTTGTGATTAAGTTAAGGTTCTTGGGGATTGTTTATCAAGACGGGTGGTTCCGTGATAAACTAAGGGCGGGTGAGCCCGTGATAGCTCTCCAATGAATTTGGTAATGCAAAGGAGTTTAATGTTAAGGTTTATCTAAAGAGATTTAGGGAATATAATGTGATGGGTAATACAATCTCAACCATGAGGGTTACTCCCTATGCAAGAATGTTATGAATGCCTCAAGTTACCTTTATGTCTTATGATTTCTATGAGTTATTTGTAAATCTTATGATTTCATGAGGTATGTTAAATTGATTATGCTTTATGAGTAAAGTATGATTTCATTGATTATTATGTATATATGGACTAATGTTTTATTTCTGTATTCCTATAACCCTTACTGAGCTTTTTATGCTCATTCCAAGTTTTTTTGAAATGTTTTTCACAGGACATAAAGTTGAAAAGGGTCAAGGATGGGATCCAGGAAATGTCAGGCTGTCTAAAACAAGAAACTAGACATGAATCTTTTGTTCAAGAGTTTTTATTTTTGTGGAAAAAAAGGAAGCTGAGTAGATGTGTATACTTTGTAACCTTTGAGATGTAATAGTTATGTCCTAATTCTATAAAACTCTAAACTTGAAAAGATCATCAATGTGATTTATTCATTTATTTCAATAATAAGTATTGTTTAAGGCTGAGTCCTTATAGTTGGTATCAAAGTTTATTAGATAGTGTAATTGTTATTTTGAAGGATGGAATGAGTTTGAGATAACTAGGATAAGTATATCTTAGTGTTTATCTTCCTCTTTAGTACATGATGATTTTTTTGATATACTCACCCTGACCTTTTTGGTTTTAGTAAATGGATGGATCTAACAGGCTCCAAAGTGATAATGCGTTTGAAGGAAACTGTGGTGGTTCTCCGATTAAGAGACTGGATGAAATGGGGGATTCAATGAGAAATCTCATGGTTATTCTAAACCAGTTATCTAGAGTCATGATCACCCACTTGAACCTTGGTGAGTTCTCTAATTCCTCTTGTATGAGAGAACCAACTCGATGTGGAAGATCATGTTATAATTATAAAGGTAACCATTAGGGTTTATATGATCCTTACTTTTGAGGTAATTATGGGTTACTATATGTTATAATGGAAGATGAAAGGAATGAGGTTAAATTAAGGTTAAATTATGTTATGGTTATTTTTGAATATTTTATCTCTTATTGGGGAATGTTTTAAGAATTATACAGTTTTGGAAAAAGGACAACACATAGACCGTGTGAAAACCTGTCGTGTCAGACAAAGCTGCAGGAATCGAACCCACAACCAAAGTGAAAATAGTATTTATCACCTACCAATGGAATACTTGAAGGCTCGAGTTAGTTTGAATGATTCTTTTTAGTTAGATGATTTTATGAATTAAGAGTAAGTTGATTTTTGGTTATCAATGTAAATGATTAGCCTATCATGGAGGATATGTGATTAAGTTAATTAATTTTCAGTATGAGACTGTAAGAGTAACTAGTGTTATTTTGGAGAAAAATGTTAAGATTTATCTTAGGAGACTATGTGATTAAATACTTCAGAGTTTTGGGTTTCAATCTTAGTTTATCTTACTTTGAATAATTGTATGGATAGATGTTTATTGAATGGTCTTTGTTAAACTTTGGGTTTTGTTTGACAAATTTTGGAGATTAGGTGTAGTTTTTCTTTTTGTGAAAAAAAAATATTCTTTTTGGCTAATATCTAATCTCGTACTAAGCTTTTTGGTTTGGTTTTGGTTTAAATATAAAGACATGGGAAAAATATAGTTCTCTTTTTTGGATTAGGTGATTCTCAAGAAGTTGATTATCGTACTCTTAATGCGAACAAGTCTTCCTAAATACTCATCTTTTGGAGAAAATGTGAGTTTGATTAAGGGATATAGTAAAAGTTGAAAGTCTACATGACAAGTAAGTTTGTTTCATTATGATTTAGTTAAACTCAAAAATAAATTCTTCAATGAAGAGTAACTTAAAACAAAAATGTTGTCTGTTAACTTTTCCTACTGGGGAATCAAATACCGTTTAACCCATCACAAGTTTGTGATTTTCCTACGGTTAACTTTCTCCTAGACATGTTCACTATCACTCTCCATCAAAACATGACCCTTTTTTCCTCCATATCCATATTTTCATACATGTAATCCTATTATGGGTTAACTCGGGTGACCTTTGTACTTATCTCCCTTTCTTTTAAAGTGATAGTTTCACAGACTCTTGTTCCGTTGTGGGACTTTCAATGAAGTTTCCAAGCCCAATTTTGAAATTGCGAGGACACAATTTCAAAAAGGGGGAAGGATGTAACATCCCAGGTAAATAAATAACATTAAATTCTAAGGTTTATCAATATTTGTGAATAAAATTTTAATATTACTTTAAAGGTAATTCTATGCTCGATGGCGTACCCAATACGCAACAACGAGTTTCGTTGAAATCTTACGTTGCACACTAATAATATAATAATATTATAATAGTTAATGTCTAGCCTTTGTAATGGAGGGAATGAAAAGAAATAAATAAAAAATTATTACATATGTTTGTTAAATATTTTTACATTTATCCAATAAAATTTAGAGGCTTAAAATCCAAATGAATCCAATTTTAAGAATAAATACTCAAATATTTTTTAAAATATTGTTTTACCACCTTTTGATGGAGAAAATTTTTTAAATCTAACTTTTGACAATTTTATAAGCCCTATATGTCAAAATAAACTTATTATTTATGATTGAGACATTGAAATTTACTTTGGACAAATTTTTAGTATGTTTCTGACAATGATCATTTTTTTAATGAACAGTGAAAAATATTGCATTTTACATCAAAACTACATTTTCATCTAATTTAAATATATGGTTAGATTATCTTTATAATTGGTTTTAAATTTTAATTAGAATATATTTTTACAATTTAATTCAATTTTGGTCATTATAACTAATTTCACTTCGAAAATAGACATAAACAAGTGCCAAACTTTTCATAGATATTGCCTCCAAAAAACCCGCTATTTGTTTTGGCAGTGGGAATTAACTATATGATTTATTAATGAAACTTTTATGTTATTAATTTGGTAAAATAGAAATAATTTCTGAATTTTAAATATCAAATATATCTTAGGGTTAATTTTTGGTATTTTTCTGATAATGCTTTCTTTAATGAATAGTGAAAAATATAGTTTTTAATTCAAAACTGCCTTTTCATCCAATTTATTTAAATATTTAGATTGTAATTTTAAATGATTTTAAAGTATAAATGAATTATGTTTTTATCACTTAATACAATTTCTTTCATTGGAAGCAATTTCACTTTTCAATTGGATGTAAAAATAAGACAATCTATTGATAAATTTTACTTCTTAAAAACTCGTCTTTTGTTTTGACAATGAGATTTACTTTTAAATTAATTACTAAAATTTATGTGTTTTTAATTTGATTAAATTTATTCCATATTTGGAATCATAAGGTCCAAATTATGTAATTAATACTCTTTTGTTTTTGGATATTATGAATAGTAACGACGGTAATTATCTTTAATTATCGTGTTTAATTAGTAATCGGGTAATTAAGGGTAAGAAAATAATATCATAAAAATATAAAATGACCCCAACATGTGTCATAATGCAATTGGTGGTGTCATGTCCGACCATGGGATGCCTTTTTCCATCCTTGGGACCCCATGGAATCACTTTAGTGTGAGAGTGACCATTTATCAAATTTGTTTAAAGAAAGGAAAATGTAACCAAAGTATGTAACACCTAAGTAAAATAATTTTACTTTTGTCTATGTAAACGATCTCTTAGACTATAAATATTCATTGTAAAGATAAAAATATTTCCTACATCATGATAGTTTTTTATAATTTTTAGACATTAAATAAATTAATTTATTTATGACACCGTGATGATGCAGTGATTAACTCATAAATGAACGATTTAAATAAAATGACAAGATAGGGTGAATTATAAGTCTTATAACTGTCAAAAACCTATTGGATGGGTGTATTAAGAAACCTTATCACCTTATACTAGAAATATATCCTTTTGGGACCTTTAAAATTCGAAAATAATTTTATAATAAAGTAATATTTTATATCATTCCAAGAGTGCCCCTCCTGTTCTCTTATAAAAAGCCCCCACCTCTACCAGCTTACCCACAACTATCAAGACTTTGGCTCGTCCAACCCCTGACCATTTCATCTCTCCACATCCCTCTCTTCATCATTTAAGCCTCACCTTAGGCAGAAAGCTCTTCAAAGAACCCTTTTGGTTCAAACCAAAGGGAGTTACCTGATTTAATTGTAATGTGTTATCTTATGTTCTTTTGTTTTATTTTGCTTCTCCAACCCCCTAAACTATTTTTATTCCTTTATTTTGTAACAAAACCAGTATCTCAAATATACTAGTATGTTTTTAATAGAAGTATTAGAGCTAAAATTACACACACATCCTTCTAATGGTTAAAGAATATACTGTTTCTGTGGATGGCGAATTACTACCTCACAAAACGATGATTGTTCAATATTCTATTAACACCTTTAAAGGTGGCCATTATGATGTCAGTTTATTTTATATATGATATATTTGGTATTTATGTTTTATATATGCTTTTGTATTTTATATTTAAATCATACCTTTATTCTTTGCATGTTGTGCAAATGCGATAATTTCATATGAGGAAGTGCGGACTACTTCCCCCTCAAGTGATGTGACTCGTTCATGCAATACATGGAATGTATAAAGAATGATATAAATGAACTTATGTGACCTATAAAACATATATATTATACTGGAATTATAATATATATATATCTCTCAATTATTTTTAATTCCATTAATATGACAAAGAAATGAAAGTAGAGTTCATGCGTACGTACGGCCTACCGTCTCCATGAACGGTGCATTTCATTTATTTTGATATCCAAATGTTATGGAATAGTATATAATGAATATATACTGGAAATATATGATATTTAAATCATTAAAACTATTCTGGAGATGATTTACTTATAACTACATGGACAATCATTTTCAAACAAGTTCATTTTTGACTCGTGTACCAAACATCGACAAAAACGTCTGATATGAACTCACATTACTGACCAATTATTGAAACATTGTAATATGTGATATTAACTGAATAATAATATTTAAAGTAGTAACGTAAGCAATTATAAATTAATCAATGTTTTTTATTCAGGAATATAAAGAAACGAACAATACAAGTCGGACTTGAGGTAAGGGATCCAACCTCTCTCTTTCTTTTTAAGAACTATATTTTATGTCATTTCTTTTATGATAATCCTTCTTATGTTTGGGGATGTTATTTTATATTCCTCATACTGTAATTTTTATTTTTATATTATTAGAGACCCTATTTGATATCATAAATCAATTTTTTGATGTTTTAAGTGGCGTCGTTAGGCTGCTGAATTTTCCTAAGGGATTTTTCATCTCGCTTTTATTCCTATGAGATTTATGCTACATTTGCCACCATTTCCTTTGAGTGGTGTATGTACTGCCCATTATTATACACTTTTTGTAATAAAATTTCATTTATGGGTATTTAAATATTCTTTGTATGACCCTTATTCAATGGGGTTTACGTTTCGAAAGTTACCCAAATTGGTAAGGGGACCTTTGACCCTCCTCTTTTTAAAAGACTTCTTTTGTTATGTCTTTTAATTTACATATTATTATGTAGGGATATGTTCTTATATATCCTTATGGATGTAAAATTTATTTCCAAGTTATGAGATACCCATTTGTCTCATCAACTCATTTTCTGAATTTTAAAGTGACACCGTTAGGCTGTCGAAATTTTACAATGGAACTTCTTAACCCAATTTCGATTTCTTTGGGTTAAACTTGTAGTTATTGAAACTTTCATCCTATTAATATGTGTGAATGACCTCTGATTATTTTAGACTTAATATACAATTATATTTGGTGTATTTATATTTGTCACACATAATTATGAGATAGATTTATCCTTAATTTAAGGATACCATCTTTATAAGGGATTTTATCTCATTTTGCATTTCTATTGAGACTTCATTGTTGTTATGCACCAATTCACTCTTATATGGTGTATATACTGTCCTTTGAAATATTATATCATGAATCCTTTTATTATCATGATATTATAAAGTTCTTAATAAATGTTATTCCTCAATTATTTGTTTTCAAGTGTCTCTCATTTTGTTAAAAAACCCTTTAACTAAAATATCGTTTTAAATGTTTTAATGATTTATTCTTATAAATATTTCACATTAATATCCATGTTTTCAAAAAGGTTTTAAGGATTTATTTATATGGATATTAATGGTTTAAAATTTTAAAATCTTTAAAGTGTTATGGGACACTTTGATTAAAAAACCTCTTTATTAAATGTTTTAAATGGTTTTGAAAATGGTTTTTAGAATGGATTCATTATTTCAATATCTTAAAATGTCATATTGTTATTCCAATGTGGTAATATTATCTTTCCATTATGCTCTAGTTATGTGCTGTGATTATGTTATGGTTCTTGGGCATTGTTTATAAATATGGGTGGTTCCGTGATAAACTAAGGGTGGGTGAGCCCGTGATAGCTCTTCAATGCATTGGGTAACGCGAAGGAGTTAGACGTTAAGGTTTCTCTGAAGAGATTTAGGGAATATAATGTGATGGGTATTCCAAACGTAACCATGTGGGTTAATCCCTATGTAAGAATGTTATGAATGCCTCAAGTTACCTTTATGTCTTATGATATCTATGAGTTATTCATAAATCATAAGATTTCATGAGGTATGTTAAATTGATTATGCTTTATGAGTAAAGTATGATGTCATTGATTCTTATGTATACATGGACTAGTGTTTTCTTTCCATATTGTTATAACCCTTTCTGAGCTTTTTATTCTCATCCCTTGTTTTTTTTGAAATGTTTTTCATAGGACATAAAGTTGAATAGGGTCAAGGATGGGATCCAGGAAATATGAGGCTGTCTAAAACAAGGAACTAGACATGACTCTTTTGTTCAAGAGTTTGTATTTTTGTGAAAAAATGGAAGCTGAGTATATGTGTCTACTTTTTAACCTTTGAGATGTAATAGTTATGTACTAATTCTCTAAAACTCTAAACCTAAAAAGATCCTCAATGTTAATTATTCATTTAATTCAATAATAAGTAATGTTTAAGACCAGGTTCTTATAGTTGGTATCAAAGGTCGGTTTAGATAACATTAGAGGTTAGAGTGTTGTTTAAGCATAAGTGACAAGTTGTGTATAACCACCATGGTTATTATATTATATAGTGTCATTGTTATTTTGAAGGTTGGGATGAGTTTGAGATAACTGGGATAAGTATATCTTAGTGTTTATCTTTGTAAGGACCCAGCCTTAAACCTTACTTAATCTTTAGTTATTACAAGATTACACATTGAGGATCTTTTCAGGTTTAGAGTTTTAGAGAATTAGATCATAAAACTTGCATTACATTCCACATATAAATAAAGTGGTTACATAAAGATAGTATTATTCATTCCCATCAATGGAAACATATTTAAAATAAACATGGATTCTTTCTTGACACTTCCTTGACACTATCATCATATCATGTACCTTTCCCTTGACCTGTGAAAAAAATTTCAAAAAAAACTTGGGATGAGCATAAAAAGCTCAGTAAGGGATATAAAAATATGGAAAGGAAACATGAGTACATATATAAATAATGATGAGATCATACTTTACCCATAAAACACAAGAACTTTAACATACCTCATCAAATCATGAATAGATCATAGAAATCATAAGAGATAATGGTAACTTGAGGCATTCATAACATTCTTACGTAGGGAGTAACCCTCTTGGTTACGTTTGGAATACCCATCACAGTATATTCCCTAAATATCTTCGTAGAAACCTTAACGTTTCACTCCTTCACGTTACCCAATGCATTGGAGAGCTATATCGAGCTCACCCGCCCTTAGTCTATCACGGAACCACCCGTCTTCATAATAATGCCCAAGAACCACTACTGGAAAAATGGGCTATACCCACGGTTCAAAACCGTGGGTATAGCCCCCAAAACCGTGGGTATAGGCTATACCCACGGTTTTGGGAACCGTGGGCTGGAATGGCATCGGTATAGGGGTCTTGACCTATACCCACAGTTTGGTAGAACCGTGGGTATAGGTGTGTCACACACCAGCACCACGCTGTACAGCGTGGCAGGCAAATACCCCACGGTTTTCACAGCGTGGGGATTTTAATTATTTTCGAAAAAGTCGCGTCTGGAAGGGTTCGAACTCGCGCCTCAGGCGCTGCAACGAGGCCGCGCACCGCAACTAACCAACCGAGCTGCCATTTCAATATGTTATTTATATAAATTTTTTCTTATATATATTAATATAGGTTCTCTTCGCATATTCAAAAATATATGCGGCTGGGTTTCGAACCCGCGCTTCCCGCTAGAGTCACCAACGCGCCGAGAGAACAACCAACTGAGCTAAGAGGACTTTGTCTATTTAATTATACGCTGCTATACTTATATTAATAATATTGATAAATTTAAAATTATGTCTTGCCGAGTTTCGAACACCGGGCTTCTCTGAAGGGAACGGCGAACTGAACCAACAAACCTACCGAAGTTTTGTTAATTGATATTGGTATCTTTTTTATTAAATTATTTAAAACATTGTTCCCACATAAAATTTATTTCATCCCGCGCAATTTTTTTTCCCATTCCCGCCACCCGCAATAACGCGGGAAACCTATACCCACGGTTTTGAAAACCGTGGGTATAGGTCTTTGAAAAAAATACCCCCTATACCCACGGTTTTCAAAAACCGTAGGTATAGGTTTCCGAAGCAATCCCTATACCCACGGTTTTGGCAAAACCGTGGGTATATGTCTTCACAAAAAAACTATACCCACGGTTTTTTCCAAAACCATGGGTATTGGGTACCTATACCCACAGTTTTCCAAAACCGTGGGTATAGGTTCCCATACTATACCTATACCCACGGTTCTGGAAAACCGTGGGTATAGGGGGGACCTATACCCACGGTTTTGTGAAAAACCGTGGGTATAGGCCCAATTTCCAGTAGTGAACCTCAACATAATCGTATCACATAAAACATGCATAAAGGAAAAATAACATTCCCACCTTTCAATCACAAGATATCAATACAAAACATTGATATAAAAACATTATGAAAACCATTTTCGATACCAAAATAAAAGAAATGTAAAACATGGTATTTATTTTTCTTTTAAAAAGAAGGTATGGCTTGTAGAGGAAGCCGAAACTCAAATAACAGTGACGACGACAGAGAAGTCGTTGTCGCCGCATACGTACGACAAAAACATTCCCTTTTGTCATTTAGTAAACGCTTCATATAAAAAAGATTCCTTTTGAATAAATGTAAAAGTCAAAGGGGTTTATACACCATATAAAAGAAGGTTGTGTATAAAACAAAATATGCCTCAATGAAAGGAGATTGAGACGAAGCCCCACACCCCGTATCCGACTTGACCCAACCATTCTTTAATCTCCTGAATAATAAACTTGAGATAATCTCTACTTGCTTAAGAACCTTTTTCAAGTTCATTATTCCTTTTATACCATGTTATGAACATCATGTAATCATTTAAGTTAATAATGTTCATTTTGTAGGTATTTGGTTCTTAAGTCAAAAATAGACTTCCTACACTTACATGTTGTTAATTTGGTCAAAGGTTCATTATATCTAGAATGATATTAATGATTTAAATAACATATATATCATATATATTCAGCATATACATGTATTTATAATATTACATCACATTTAGAGGTAAGAAATGAAATGCACCGTTCATGGAGACGGTAAGCAGCACATACGCATGAACGCTACTTCTATTTCTATTTAGTATTTTCTGGAATGGAATCATAATGATATAAAAGTATATTATAATTCCAGTATAATAACATATATAATATCATTAACTTTATCCTTTACACATCCCACATATGGTATTAACGAATCAAATCACTTTCAGGGGGTGGTAGTCCGCACTTCCTAAAATGAAGATATCGTGTTTACCCATAATGGAAACAATAATGGTATGCCATAAATGAAAAATACCGAAGCTTAAGGAAATAATAAACATATCATATATAAAAATAGTGACATCATAATGGCCACCTTTTAAGGTGTTAAATGAGTATTGAGCAATCATCGTTTCGGGAGGCAGAATTTCGCCATCCACGGAAACCGTATGTTCTTTAATTATTTGATGTAGTTGTGTGAGAGTGTAGCTCGAATAAATCTTATAACAACATCCTAGTATATTTAATATACTGGTGTTGTTACAAAATAAGTAAATAAAAAGAGTTTAGGGGGTTGGAGAAGCAAAATAAAACAAATGAACATGAGAGAATGAGTATCCTTTAAAAGTGTAACTCCTTTTGATTTGAGCCTAAAGGCTTCCTTTGAAAGGATTCTTCCCAAAGGGAATCCTCTAGGATGAGGAGAGGGATGCGGAGAGAGTAAATGGGCAGGGGATGGCCGAGGAAAAGTCTTGAGGAGTGTGTGAAATGAGCTAGAGGTGGAGGCCTTTTATAAGAGGAGAGGAGGGGCACTTTTGGAAATAATGAAACTATTATTTTATTTTCAAAAGTTTTTCGAATTTCTAAGGTCCCAAATTGATATATTTCGAAGAGAAGACGATAAGGCTTCTAAATCTACCCAACCAATAGGTTTTTAGCATGTGTAGGTTTTATATATTACATTATCTTTCCATTTAATTTAAATCGTTAAATAATGAGGTCATCGCTGCATCATCATGATGTCATAAATAATTTAATTTATTTAAAGTATAAAAATTATACAAAAATACTATGATTTAGGAAATCTTTTTATCTTTCCAATGACTATTTATAATAAAAAATATGATCTTTATAACCCCATGTAAAAATTGTTTTCGTAAAACATATGGTGTTTGTGTCATTTTTACTTTTACATTAAATAAAAAGTTATTTATGTCATTTCCCAACCAAAGTGGCTCCATGGGGTCCCCAAGTTGACCCATGGCTTGTCTTGGTCGGCAATGACTCAACCAATGTGGGTAGGACATGTGTCAAGCTCATCTCATACTATTAAAACATTATTTTTACCTTAAACTACACTAATTACCACTAATCGCGATTAAAAACTTAATAAGTTACTATTCACCAAAAATTTATTTTAATCTCATTGAACCACATTTTACTTCTTAATGACAACCATGTATGTCGGATTTTTGAAATTCAAAACACAATGATGGCAAAATTTCATTTAAATGGAAAATCAGTTTTTATAAGTACCACTTAGTGGTTTCACTATTCATCAAAAATTGAAGTTTTTCAGAAAATTATCAAAAATTCACCCTAAGCTATATTTGATATTCGGAATTCAAAAATAAAGTCCATTTTAAAAAATTCAAAACATATAAGTCACATTAATTAATTTAATTATTAATTCCCGCTGTCCTGACAAATAGCGTGTTTTAATGAAACAATAAGTATCAAAAGATTGACACCAGTTTAAGTCCAATTTCAAAGTGAAATTGATTCTGATGACCACCATTGGATTAAATGGTAAAAATATATTCATATTACACATTAATACCAATTCAAAAGATAATCTAATCATATAAATAAATTAGATTAAGAAGCAGTTTTGATGTAAAATGCAGTATTTTTCACTATTCATTAAAAATTGAACATTGTCAGAAAAATACCAAAAATTCACACAAAGTAAATTTTGATGTCCCAATCAAAAAGAATAAGTTTATTTTGAAAAACAAAGCTTATAAAATTGTCAAAAAAATAGATTCAAAAATGGTTTTTCCATCAAAAGGCAGTAAAACAATCTTCTAAAAATATTAGTGCATTCCATGCTTAAGATTGGATTTATTTTCATTTTAAGACTCTAAAACACTATCTAATTCATTAATAGACATATATAAAAATATCTATTATTCATTACGTACTTGGGATGTTACAATCTTCCTCTTTAGTACATGATGATTTTGTTTATATACTCACACTGACATTTTTGGTTTTAGTAAATGGATGGATCTAGAAGTCACCAAAGTGACAATGGGTTTGATGGAAACTATGGTGGTTCTCTGATTAAGAGACTGGATGAAATGGGGGATTCAATGAGAAATCTTGTGGTTATTCTAAACCAACTATCATGAGTCATGATCAACCACTTGAACCTTGGTGAGTTCTATAATGCCTCTTGTACGACATAACCAACTCGATGTTGAAGTTCATGTGATAATTATAATTTTAACCATTAGGGTTTATATGATCCTTACTTTTGAGGTAATTATGGGTATCTATATGTTATGATGGAAGATGAAAGGAATGAGGTAAAATTTAGGTTAAATTATGTTATTGTTATTTTTGAAGATTTTATCTCTTATTGGGGAATGTTTTAAGAATTATATTGTTCTGAAAAAAGGAGAACACGCAGACTGTGTGACAACCCGTCACATCGGACAAAGCTGCGAGAATCTAACCCACAACCGAAGTGAAACTGGTATTTATCGCCTACCACTGGACTACGTGAAGTACCTGGTTAGTTTGAATGATTCTTTTTAGTTAGATGATTTTATGAATTAAGAGTAAGTTTATTTTGGGTTATCAATGGAAATGATTAGCCTATCCTGGAGGATATGTGATTAAGTTAATTAATTTTCAGTATGAGACTGTAAGAGTAAATGATGTTATTTTGGAGAAAAATGTTAAGATTTATCTTAGGAGACTATGTGATTAAATCCTTCAAAGATGTGGGTTTCAATCTTAGTTTGGTTTACTTTTACGAATTTTATATAAAGATTTTTATTGAATGGTGTTTGTTGAGGTCTGGGTTTTTTTGACACAGTTTGGAGATTAGGAGTGATTTTTCTTTTTATAAAAAAATTATATCCTTTTTGGGTATTATCTGATCTCGTACTAAAATTTTTTGGTTTGGTTTTGGTTGAGATCTAAAGACATGGGAAAAATATAGTTATCTTTTGTGGATTAGGTTATTCTCAAGAAGTTGATTATAGTACACTTAATGCGAACAAGTATTCCTAAATAATCATCTTTTGGAGAAAATATGAGTTTGACTAAGGAATCTAGTAAAAGTTGAAAGTCTACATGACAAGTAAGTTTGATTCATTATGATTTAGTTAAGCTCAAAAATAAATTCCCCAATTAAGAGTAACTTAAAACAAAAATGTTGTCTGTTAACTTTTCCTACTGAGGAATCGAATATCGTTTAACCCATCATAACTTTGTGATTTTCTTGTGGTTAACTTTCTCCTAGACATGTTTACTGTCACTCTAAATCAGAACATGACCCTTTGTTTTTTCCTCTATATCCATATTTTCATACATGGAATCCTAGTATGTGTTAACTCGGGTGACCTTTGTACTTCTCTCCCTTTCTTTTGAAGTGATAGTTTTAATGACTCTTATTCTGATGTGGGACTTTTAATGAAGTTTCCAAGCCCAATTTTGAAATTGCGAGGACGAAATTCCCAAGAGGGGGGAAGGATGTAACATCCCAGGTAAATAAATAATATTAAATTATATGGTTTATCAATATTTTTGAATAAAATGTTAATATTACTTTAAAGGGAATGCTATGCTTGATGGCGTACCCAATATGCAACAACGAGTTTCTTTGAAATCTTACGTTGCACACTAATAATATAATAATATTATAATAGTTAACGCATATTCGTTGTAATGGAGGGAATGAACAGAAATAAATATAAAATTATTACATATGTTTGTTAAATATTTTTACATTTATCCAATAAATTTTAGAGGCTTAAAACCCAAATGCATCAAATTTTAAGAATAAATACTCTAATATTTTTTACAAGATTGTTTTACCGCCTTTTGATGGAGAACCTTTTTTAAATATATATTTTGAAAATTTTATAAGATCTATTTTTCAAAATAAATTTATTCTTTATTATTGAGACATTGAAATTTACTTTGGATAAATTTTTGGTATGTTTCTGACAATGTTCATTTTTTTAATGAATATTGAAAAATATTGCATTTTATATCAAAAATGCTTTATCATATAATTTAAATATATTGTTATATTATCTTTTAATTGGTTTTAAAGTTTAATTAGAATATATGTTTACAATTTAATTCAATGTTGGTCATTAGAATTAATTTCACTTTGAAAATGGACATAAACAAGTGCCAAACTTTTCATAGATATTGCCTCCAAAAAACCCGTTATTTGTTTTGGAAGTGGGAATTAAATATATGATTTATTAATGAAAATTTTATGTTTTGAATTTGGTAAAATGGTATTCATTTCTGAATTTGAAATATCAAATATATCATAGGGTTAATTTTTGGTATTTTTCTGATAATGCTTTTTTAATGAATAGTGAAAAATACAGTTTTTAATTCAAAACTGTCTTTTCATCCAATTTATTTATATATTTATATTGTAATTTTAAATGTTTATAACGTATAATTGAATTATTTTTTATCAATTAATACAATATTTTTCATTTTATGTAATTTCAATTTTCAATTGGATGTAAAAATAAGTCAATCTTTTGATAAATTTTACTTCTTAAAAACCCGTCTTTTGTTTTGACAACGAGATTTACTTTTAAATTAATTACTACAATTTATGTGTTTTGAATTTGATGAAATGGATTACATATTTTGAATCATAAGGTCCAAATTATGTAACTAAGACTCTTTTGTTTTTGGACATTATGAATAGTAACAACGGTAATTATTTTTAATTATCGTGTTTAATTAGTAATCGGGTAATTAAGGGTTAGAAAATAATATCATAAAAATATAAAATGAACCAAACATGTGTCATAATTCTATTGGTGGTGTCATGGCCGACCATGGGATTCTTTGTTCCAACCTTGGGACCCCATGGAATCACTTTAGTGTGATAGTGACCATTTATCAAATTTTTTTTAAAGAAAGGAAAATTTAACCAAAGTATGTAACACCTAAGTAAAATACTTTTACTTTTGTCTACATAAACGATATCTTAGAATATAAATATTCATTGGAAATCTATAAATATTTCCAACATTGTTATATTTTTTTTATAATTTTTAGGCATTAAATAAATTATTTTATTTATGACACCGTGATGATGCAGTGATTACCTCATAAATGAACGATTTAAATAAAATGAGAAGATAGGGTGAAGTCTAAGTCTTAAACTTGTCACAAACCTATTGGATGGGTGGATTTAGAAACCTTATCACCTTATCCTCTAAATAGTTCCTTTTGGGACCTTTAAAATCCGAAAATCATTTTATAATAACGTAATATTTGATAACCTTTTAAGAGTGCCCCTCCTCTTCTCTTATAAAAGGCCCCCACCTCTACCACCATACCCACAACTCTCAAGCCATTGGCTCGGCCAACCCCTGACCATTTCATCTCTCCACATCCCTCTATTCATCATTGAAGCCTCACCTTAGGTATAAAGCTCTTCAAGGAACCCTTTTGGTTCAAACCAAATGGAGTTACCCGATTTAAAGGCAATGTCTTCTCTTATGTTCTTTTGTTTTTTTGCTTCTCCAACCCCCTAAACTCCTTTTATTACTTTATTTTGTAACAAAACCAGTATCTTAAATATACAAGTATTTTTTTATAAGAATTATTAGAGCTACACTTACACACTCATACATATAATGATTAATGAAAAAACTGTTTCTGCGGTTGGCGAATTACTACCTCACGAAACGATGATTGTTCAATATTCTTTTAACACATTTAAAGGTGGCCATTATGATGTCACTGTATTTTATATACGATATATATGGTATTTATGTTTTATATATGCTTCTGTATTTTATATTTAAATCATAACTTTATTCTTTACATGTTGTGCAAATGTTATAATTTTATATGAGGAAGTGCAGACTACCGCTCCCTCAAGTGATGTGACTCGTTCATGCAATACATGGAATGTATAAAGAATGAAATTAATGAAATTATGTGACCTATAAAACATATATATTATACTTTAATTATAATATATATATCTCTCAATTATTTTTAATTCCATTAATATGACAAAGAAATGAAAGTAGCGTTCATGCGTACGTACGGCCTACCGTCTCCATGAACAGTGCATTTCATTTCTTTTTATCTACAAATTTTATGGAATAGCATAAAATGAATATGTACTGTATATATATGATATTTAAATCATTAATACTATTCTAGAGATGATTTACTTATAACTACATGGACAATCATTTTCAAACAAGTTCATTTTTTACTCATGTACCAAACATCGACAAATACGTCTGATATGAACTCACATTACTAACCAATTATTATAACATTGTAATATGTGATATGAACTGAATAATAATATTTAAAGTAATACCTTAAGCAATTATAAATTGAACTAAGTTTATTATTCAGGAATATAAAGAAACGAACAAGAAAAGTCGGACTTGAGGTAAGGGATCCAACCTCTCTCTTTATTTTTGAGTACTCTCTTTTATGTCATTTCTTTTAAGCTCATCCTTATTATGTTTGGGGATTTTATTTTATATTCCTCATACTATAATTTTTATTTTTATATTATGAGAGACCCTATTTGACCTCAAAAATCCATTTTTTGAAGTTTTATGTGGCGCCGTTAGGCTGGCGAGTTTTCGTAAGGGATTTTTCATCTCACTTTTATTCCCATGAGATTTATGCTACATTTTCCACCATTTCCTTTGAGTGGTGTATGCACTGCCCATTATTATACTATTTGTGTAATACAATTTCATTTATTTGTATTTACATCTTCATTGTATGACCCTTCTTCAATGGGGTTTACGTTTCGAAAGTTACCTAAATCAGTAAGGAGACCTTCCACCCTCCTCTTTTTAAAAGACGTCATTTGTTATGTCTTTTAATTTACATCTTATTATGTAGGGATATGTTCTTATATATCCTTATGGATGTAAAATTTATTTACAAGTGATTATATTCCCTTTTTTCACATCAACTCCTTTTCTTAATTTTAAAGTGACGCCATTAGGCTGTCGAAATTTTACAAGGGAACTTCTTAACCCAATTAGATTTCTTTGGGTTCAACTTGTAGTTATTGGATATTTCATCCTATGAATATGTTTTAATGACCTCTGATTTTTTTACAGTTAATATACACTTATATTTGGTGTATTTATATTTGTCACACATAATTATGAGATTGATTTATCCTTAATTTAAGGATACCTTCTTTATAAGGGATTTTATCTCATTTCACATTTCTATTGAGACTTCATTGTTGTTATGCACCAATTAACTCTTATATGGTGTATATACTGTCCTTTGACATATTATATCATGAATAATTTTATTCTCATGATATTATAAAGTTCTGAATAAATGTTATTCGTCAATTATTTGTTTTCAGGTGTCTCTCATTTTGTTCAAAAATGCTTTAACTAAAATATTTTTTAAAATGTTTTAATTATTTATTCTTATAAATATTTATCATTAATATCCATGTTTTCAAAATGGTTTTAAGGATTTATTTATATGGATATTAATGGTTTAAAATGTTAAAAGCTTCAAAGTGTTATGGGACACTTTGATTCAAAAATCTCTTTATTAAATGTTTTAAATGGTTTTGAAAATGGTTTTTAGAATTGATTCAGTATTTCAATATCTTAAAATGTTATATTGTTATTTCAATGTGGTAATGTTATCTTTCCTTTATGCTTTAGTTATGTGCTGTGATTATGTTATGGTTCTTGGGCATTTTTTATGAAGACGGGTGGTTCCGTGATAAACTAAGGGCGGGTGAGCCCGTGATAGCTCTCCAATGCATTGGGTAATGCGAAGGAGTTAAACGTAAAGGTTTCTCTGAAGATATTTAGGGAATATACTGTGATGGGTATTCCAAACATAACAATTAGGGTTACTCCCTACGTAAGAATGTTATGAATACCTCAAGTTACCTTTATGTATTATTATTTCTATGAGTTATTCATAAATCTTATGATTTCATGAGGTATGTTAAATTGATTATGATTTATGTGTAAAGTGTGATTTCATTGATTCTTATGTATACATGGAAAAATGTTTTCTTTCCATATTGTTATAACCCTTACTAATCTTTTTATACTCATCCCAAGTTTTTTTTGAAATGTTTTTCACAGGAAATAAATTTGAATGGGGTCAAGGATGGGATCCAGGAAATGTCAGGCTGTCTAAAACAAGGAAATAGACATGACTCTTTTGTTCAAGAGTTTATATTTTTGTGAAAAAAATAGAAGCTGAGTAGATGTGTCTACTTTGTAACCTTTGAGATGTAATAGTTATGTCCTAATTCTCTAAAACTGTAAACCTGAAAGGATCCTCAATGTGAATTATTCATTTAATTGAATAATAAGTAATGTTTAAGGTCGGGTCCTTATAATGTAGCTGGACGACATGAAAAGGAAGGGATTAGTTAGACCACAATTTTCACCCAAGGCGGTCTTAGCTTTATTTTCCAAGAAGGTATATTGGATTCTGGGTTTGTTCATGGATTACTACCACCTGGAAAAGGTAACGGTGAAGAAAAAGAACACACTATGAAGGATCGATGAAATATTTAATTAAATGAGAGATTCATGGTGGATCTATAAGTTTTACATTCGATCAAGTTTTCACCAATTGATAGTACGAAAAAAGGATATATCGAAGATGGATTTTTGATACCTCTACGGTCACTATGAGTCCTTGGTGATGCCCTTCAGTGTGAGAAACACCCCTGCAGAGTTCATGGGACTCATGAAATAGATATTCTAGTGATACATAAAGTGGTTCATAGTTGTCTTCATCAACAACATCGTTCTGTACTCGACATATGAGGAGGAGCATGTTAGACACCAGCAGATGGTTCTGGACATACTTCGAGAGCAATAGATTTATGGGAAGATCTTGAAGTTGTAGTTCCAGATTCAAGATTTGAACATTTTGGGAAATTGTATCTCATTAGATAGAGTTTTAGTTGAACAAAACATGGTTAAGGTAATGCTAGCATGGGAACCACCATGGAGCATGACAATAGTGCGAAGCTTCCTTGGGATGGTAGGTTATTTCCAGAGATTCAACCCTGATTTTTCCCAAATTTTAATACGAATGAACGATTTGACAAGGATGGGGAATACCTTTGTATATATGAATAATTTCCAGGAGTATTTCCGTTAGTCGAGGTCGAGTGTGTTGATTGCCCTAATCATGAGATTTCCAGAGGAGGGTGTCAAGTATGTAGTTTTCTACAAGGCATCAAGGACCAGGCATTGCTATGTTCTGATGAAGAGAAAGTGGTAATTTATTATGATTTAGGCCAGCCAAGGCCACATGAGATGAAATACATTACCCATGTTCTCATGTTGGTAGTGGCAGTCTTCGCGTTGAAGATGTGCTGAAACTACATGATAGGCAAGTGGTTTATCGTGTACTCTATCCAAAAGAGCCACTACTAAATCATCTCAGAGAAGGATATGAATATAGTCAAGTGGAGATAGAATAATTTCCTTCAATATTAGTACATTTATATCATCTATACACATTTTAAGGGTAATGCAGTGGTAGATGCTCTTTGCAGGAGGTCGATTTCGTAGCTGCTGTGTGATGCGATGAAGTAGTTTGCCTCATTATTATTTTCCTTTGTGGATATAGGGGATGATACTTATCTCTAGTCAATTGACGTCACAACCACACCAATATATCATGTTAGGGTTGCACAACTCAGTTATGTTTTCTAGAGGGATTTTCATGATCAGTCATCCACATGACATGCTATTAATGGATATTCAAAAGGTGGGGAGCACCTCGTTTTTTAGAGGGTGCAAGATTAAACCTTCAGTATTGAGGGAAGAAGTTATTTGGGAGTCTAATGAATCCCCTTTTGTGGAACAAACTAGTGTGGAAAATATGTAACAGTACCTATTATGTTAGATTTGGTGGATAGCGATGAAGAAAAATGTATCCAAGTTTGTTTCTTGATGCCTTATGTGCTTAGAGGTGAAGACTGAGTACTTGGTTCCAACATGACTAGGTGATCCCCTAGAGGAAACAGAGTGGAAGTGGGATAGAATATCAATGGAATCCATGATGGGTTTTCCACATATTTATATGGTTGATCATTGACCAAATCCCAAAGTAGGACCACTTCATAGCTATCAAGGAGCAGAGTTCAGTAGAGAGTTTGTGATGCCTCTACGTGTAGAAGATTGTTTGGATTCATGGAGTACAATTGATGATAGTCGTAGATTTTGATGCTTGATTCAAATCCCTGTAGTGAAGGGATTACAAGATGTGTTTGTGACTTTGTAGAGATTGAGAAAAATATTACATCCCTAGAAAGATAGTTAGACAGAGAAGACTATTAATGTTCTTGAGGATGTGTTGCGGGAATATATCTTCTACTATGTTCATAGTTGGTAGGACCAACTAACATGGGTTGAGTTTCTATAAAACAAATAGCTATGAGTAAACCGTTGGTATGAGACTATTCTAAGCTTTATATGGATGAATTTATAGGTGACCACTCTACTGAACTGAACCCAGAGAGTCAACACTCTTGGGTCCAAAGATAGTGCGAGCTACTACTAAGAAGGTGCAGATCATCTAGGAGCGGATTAAGAGTGAACAGAGCTTGCAGAAGTATTATACAGATAGATGATGGACAACTATGGAGTTCTCAGAGGGAGACCATGTATTCCTATGGGTATTACCTTGTAATGGGCGGTGGATATTCAACCGGGGTGAAACGTTGTCTACATGGTTCATCAACAATTTCCATATACTATGTAGATTTGGTAAGGTGGTGAACCATCATGATATACCACTACAGTTCTATTGGGAACATGTTGTCTTCCCCGTGTCGTGGTTGAGGAGGTACGTGCATGATCCATCACACATCATCGACTGTGGAGATATAGAAATAATGGATGGAGAAACCTTTGTAGATTACCCATGGTAGATTGTGGATCGGTAGGAGAGGATCTATCATGGGAGAGAGATTCTATTGGTGTGTATTCAGTGGCATCATGAGAATTTTCAAGAGAGCATGTGGGAGCAGGAGTCTCAGATTCATTCCCATCACCCACATCCTTTTTAGTAGCCTCTTGTTTTGGCTTTTCAAATATATAAAGCCCTATGGTTGGGAGAATTTAATGTACCATATTTTCAATGTATTATTTTTAAATTTTATATAAAAAAAATTCGAGGCCAGGATTTTTGACTGCATTCGATTATGAGGCCTGAGGCCCTTAGAATAAATGATTGGAAAAATCAACCTTTAAATGGGTCATGTGAGAAATTTTCATAAAAAATTAGAAAATAATCTAAATGGGTTATCGAATTTAAAATCTGAGGGAACTGTTTTGTTCATAGCAATGACTTTATATTAGGTGAGCCCTAACTTTGGTCGATGCTAGTCGACTGGGAAAGTTAGATTTTGGACGTATCAGGAGGAAAATATTTTAAATACAAATACTTTATTTCGATGTATTACTGTAGTGACCAAAAAATTTAAATAAGATACAATTTAATATTTATGGAGTTAACTATTTAACCATGGAATCCCCTTGATCTTGGGGGAGGAGCCACCCCCTTGAAGAGTTCTTTACAAATGCAGTTGAACGATCAGCTCAGGGATCGCTACATAGTAAGGTTGGAGGATCTCATCGATGATGGGAGAAAAACCACTTCATTGACTATCAATCCAAAAATCAAGTTATGGGTTGTGTTTCCTATTTATGTTTTCTCTGTTCTTGTATTTAAGTTAAAAATATGGATCAACCCGTGAATAGGTTGACCAAGGGTAAAATCATTCTTGTGGGTGTGTTTGATTTTCAGGTTTTGATTTGGGGATATGGTTTATATAAGGCCCCAGCCATAAACATTACTTAATCTTGAGTTATTTCAAGAATACACATTGAGGATATTTTCAGGTTTAGAGTTTTATATAATTAGATCATAAATCAGGCATTACATTCCTCATTTAAACAAAGTGGTTACATAAAAGTTAGTACTCATTTTTCCCATCAACAGAAACATATTTAAAATAAAACATGGATTCTTTCTTGACACTTCCTTGACACTATCATCACATCATGTACCTTTCCCTTAACCTGTGAAAAACATTTCAAAAACTTGGGATGAGTATAAAAAGCTCAGTAAGGGATATAAAAGTATGAAATGAAAACATTAGTCCGTGTATGAAATCATACTTTACTCATAAAAACTAGAATTTTAAAATACCTAATTAAATGATGAATAAATCATAGAAATCATAAGACAAAAATGTAACTTGAGGAATTCATAACATTCTTACGTAGAGACTAACCCTCATGGTTACGTTTGAAATACCCATCACAGTATATTCCCTAAATCTCTTTAGAGAATCCTTAATGTTTAACCCCTTTGCGTTACCCAATGCATTGGAGAGCTATATCGGGCTCACCCGCCCTTAGTTTATCACGGAACCACTCGTCTTCATAATAATGACCAAGAACCATAACATAATCATATCAAATAAAACTTGCATAAAGTAAACATAACATTTACACATTTCAATCACAAGATATCAATACAACACATTGATATAATAAAAACATTATGAAAACCATTTTCAATACCAAAATCAAAGAAAGGTAAAACAAGGTATTTATTTTTCATTTAAAAAAATGCTATGGCTGGTAAAATAAGACGAAACTCAAATAATGGTCATGGTGGTGGAGAAGTCATTGTCACTGCATATGTACGTCAAAAAAACATTATTTTTGTTGTTTATTAAAAACCTTCATATAAAAAAAAGATTCCTTCTGAATAGACGTAAAAGTTAAAGGGGTTTATACATCGTATAAAAGAATGTTGTGTATAAAAAATATTCCTCAATGAAAGGAGATTGAGACGAAGTCCCTTACCTCGGGTCTGACTGGACTTGATCGTTCTTTAATCTCCTAAATAATAAACTTGAGTTAATTTCTACTTGCTTAAGAAACCTTTTTCAAGTTCATTATTTCTTTTATATCACTTATTACCATGTTATGAACACTATGTAATTATTTAAGTTAATAATGGTCATTTTGTCAATCATTGGTACTTGAGTCAAAAAAAAAACTCTTTATAATTACAAGTTGTTCATGTGGTAAAATATCCATTATATCTAGAATTATATTCTTGATGTAGATATCATATATATCATATATATCCAGTATATACATGCATTTATAATATTACATAACATTTAGAGGTAAAAAATGAAATGAACCGTTCATGGAGCCGGTAAGCCGTACGTACGCATGAACGCTACTTTCATATCTATTTCGTATTTTATGGAATGGAATCATAATGATATAAAGGTATATTATAATTCCAGTATAATATCATATATAATATCATAAACTCTATCCTTTATGTTTCCCACATATGTCATTAACGAATCAAATAACTTTGAGGGGGCGGTAGTCCGCACTTCCTAAAATGAAGATATCGCGCTTACCCATAATGGAAACCATAAAGGTATGCCATAAATGAAAAATACAGAATCTTAAGGAAAACTTAAACATATTATATATCATATATAGTGACATATTAATGGCCACCTTTGAAGGTGTTATAAGAATATTGAACAATCATCGTTTCGTGAGGTAGTAATTCTCCATCCATGGAAACAATATGCTCATTAACCATTAGATGTAGTTGTGTGTAAGTGTAGCTCGAATAATTCTTACAACAACATCCTAGTATATTTAATATACTGGTGTTTTCACAAAAGAAATGAATAAAAAGAGTTTAGGGGTTGAAGAGCTTTCTTCCTAAGGTAAGGATTCTAAGATGAAGAGAGGGATGTGGAGAGATAAAATGAGCAGATTTTGGCCGAGCGAATGGCTTGAGAAGTGTGGGTAAGGAGGTAGAGGTGGGGGCCTTTTATAAGAGGGAGGAGGGGCACTCTTGGGAAGCCAAGAAATGATACATTATTGTAAAATGATTTTCAGATTTAAAAGGTCCCAGATTGATATATTTTTAGGCTAAGGTGATAAGGCTTCTAAATATACTCATCCAATAGGTTTTTGACAAGTTTAAGTCTTAGATTTTACATTATCTTTTAATTTTATTTAAATCGTTCATTAATGAGATAATTGCAGCATCATCATGATGTCATAAATAAATTAATTTATTTAATATATAAAAATTATAAAAAAAATACTATGATGTAGGAAATTGTTTTATCTTTCCAATGAATATTTATAGTCTAAGAGATCATTTAAATAGACAAAAATAAAAATGTTTTACTCGGGTGATACATTCTTTAGTGATATTCTCCTTTCTTTAAAAATAAAATGATAAAGTGTCACTTTCACCCAAAAGTGATTCCATGGGGTCCCAAAGTTTGGCACAAGGCATACCATGGTCTTCCATGACACAACCAGTAGCATTAGGATACATTTTGGGGTCATTTTTTATTATTATGATATTATTTTATTATCCTTAACTACGAGATTACTAATAAATCACGATAATTAAAGATAATTATCATCATTACTATTCATAATGTCCAGAAACAAAAGATTCTTAATTACATAATGTGGACCTTATGATTCAAAATATGGAATCCATTTTACCAAATTCCAAAAATATAAATTTCAATAATTAATTTAAAAATAATTCTCGTTGTCAAAACAAATAGTGGGTTTTTTTGAAACAATATCTATGAAAAGTTTGGCACTTGTTTATGCCCAATTATAAAGTGAAATTAATTCTAATGACCACCATTGGATTAAATGGAAAACATATATTCTAATTACACTTTAAAACCAATTAAAAAAAATAATATATCCATATAATTAAATTAGATGAAAATGCAGTTTTGATGTAAAATGCAGTATTTTTCACTATTCATTAAAAAATGAACATTGTTAGAAAAATAACAAAAATTAATCCAAAGTAAACTTCAATGTCCCAATAATAAAGAATAAGTTTATTTTGACAATTAGAGCTTATAAAATTGTCAAAATATAGATTTAAAAATGGTTCTCCATCAAAAGGCGGTAAAACAATCTTTTAAAAATATTAGAGAATTCTATGCTTAAGATTGGATTTATTCTAATTTTAAGCCTGTAAAAAACATTGAATTAATAAATAGACATAGATAAGAAAATCCATAATTCTTTACTTAAATGGGATGTTACATCATTCCCCCCTTTTGAAAATTGCGTCCCCACAATTTATTTACTTATTGAATAAGTGGTGGTATTTATCCCTAATTGTATTTTCAGATTCCCATGTTGCCTCTTCACTCATGTGGTTTTTCCAAAAAACCTTTACTTGATAAATCACCTTATTCCGCAACACTTTCTCCCTATTGTCAAGAATCCGGACCAGTTGTTCCTCATAAGATAGATTCTCTTCCAGCTGAACTACCTCTGAGTCAAAACAAGAGATGGATTTGGCATGTACTTCCTTAACATTGAAACATGAAAAAAATTGTGTACCTGAGAAAAAATCATAGGTAAAGCCACTCGGTATGCAACTGATCCAACTCTCTCCATAATTTCGTATGGTCCAATGAACCTTGGACTCAGCTTTCTTTTCTTACCAAATCACATCACACTTTTCCATGGTGATACTGTAACATCCCATGTAAGTAAAGAATTATTGATTTTCATATATAAGTCTATTTATGAATTATAAAGTGTTTTAAAGGATTAAAATGTGAATAAATCCAATCTTAGGCATATAATTCTCTAATATTTTTAAAAGATTGTTTTATCACCTTTTGAGGGTCAACCATTTTTAAATCTATCTTTTGACAATTTTATAATCTCTATTTTTCAAAAAAAACTTATTCTTTATGATTGTGACATCGAAATTTACTTTGGATTAATTTTTTGTATTTTTCTGACAATGTTCATTTTTAATGAATAGTGAAAAATACTACATTTTACATCAAAACTGAATTTTCATCTAATTTAATTATATGGTTAGATTATATTTTTAATTTGTTTTAAAGTGTAATTATAATATATTATTACCATTAAATCGAATGGTGGTCATTAGAATTAATTTCACTTTGGAATTGGGAATAAACAAGTGCCAAACTTTTCATAGATATTGTTTCAAAAAAACCCGCTATTTGTTTTGACAACGAGAATTATTTTTAAATTAATTATTGCGATTTCCATCTTTGGAATTTAGTAAAATGGATTCAATATTTTTAATCAGAAGTTCCAAATTATTTAATTAATACTCTTTTGTTTCTGGGCATTATGAATAGTAACGATGGTAATTATCTTTAATTATCGTGATTAATTAGTAATCGGGAAGTTAAGGATAATAAAATAATATCATAATAATATAAAATGACCCAAAAAATGTGTCCAAATGATACTGGTTGTTTCATGGACAACCATGGGATGCATTGTGCCAATATTTGGGACCCCATAGAATCACTTTTGGGTTAAAATGACACTTTATCATTTTATTTTGAAAGAAAGGAGAATATGACTAAAGAATGTATCCCCCGAGTAAAAAATTTTTAGTTTTGTCTGTGTAAATGATCTCTAAGACTATAAATATTCATTGGAAAGATAAAAATATTTCCTACATCATAGTAGTTTTTTTATAATTATTAGACATTAAATAAATTAATTTATTTATGACATCATGATGATGCTGCGATTATCTCATTAATGAACTATTTAAATAAAATGAAAAGATAATGTAAAATATAAGACTTACACTTGTCAAAAACCAATTGTATGAGTATATTTAGAACTCATACCACCTTATCCTAGAAATATATCAATGTGGGACATTTTAAATCCGAACCTCATTTTAAAATAAAGTAACATTTCTTGGCTTTCCAATGGTGCCCATCTTCCCGCTTATAAATGGCCCCCGCCTCTACCTCCTTACCCACACTTCTCAAGCCATTGGCTCGGCCAATATCAACTTATTTTATCTCTCCACATCCCTCTCTTCATCCCTCTCTTCAAACCAAGAGGAGTTACCTGATTTAAAGGTAAAGTCTTCTCTAATGTCATTTTCTTTTATTTTCCTTCTCCAACCCCCTAACTTATTTTTATTCATTTATTTTGTAAAAACACTCGTATCTTCAATATACTAGGATGTTTTTATAAGAATTATTCAAGCTACACTGACACACACCTACATCTAATGGTTAATGAACATACTGTTTCCGTGGATGGCAAATTTCTGCCCCACAAAATGTTGATTGTTCAATATTCTTATAACACCTTTAAAGGTGGCCATTAAGATGTCACTATATATGATATATAATTTGTTTATGTTTTCCTTAAGCTTAGGTATTTTTCATTTATGGCATACCTTTATGGTTTTCATTATGGTTAAACGTGATATATTCATTTTAGGAAGTGCGGACTACCGCCCCTCAATGTGATTTTATTCGTTAATTCCATATGTGGGACGTATAAAGGATGGAGTTAATGATATTATATATTATAATATACTGGAATTATAATATACCTTTATATCATTATGATCCCATTCCATATGATACTAAATAGAAATGAATGTAGCGTTCGTGCTTACATACGACTTACTGTCTCCATGAACGGTGCATTTCATTTCTTACCTCTAAATGTTATGTAATATTATAAATGCATTTATATACTGGATATATATGATATATATGATATCTACATCATGAATATAATTTTGGATATAATGGATATTTTACCACATGAACAACTTGTAATTATAAAGATTTTATTTTTGACTCAAGTACCAATGATCAACAAAACAACCATTATTATATTAAATAATTACATAGTGTTCATAACATGGTAATAAGTGATATAAAAGAAATAATGAACATGAAAAATGTTCTTAAGAAAGTAGAAATTAACTCAAGTTTATTATTTTGGAGTTTAAAGAACGATCGAGTCAAGTCGGACCCGAGGTAAGGGACTTCGTCTCAATCTCCATTCATTGAGGCATATTTTCTTTTATACACAACTTTATTTTATACAATGTATAAACCCCTTTTACTTTTACATATATTGAAAAGGAATATTTTTTAATATGAAGTGTTTTACTAAACGAAAAAAGGAATGTTTTTTTGTCGTATGTATGCGGCGACAACGACTTCTCCGCCTCCGTGACCATTATTTGAGTTTCGGCTTCATCTAAAAGCCATAACTTTTTTTAAAAAAATGAAAAATAAATACCATGTTTTACATTTATTTTATTTTGGAATTGAAAATGGTTTTCATAATGTTTTTATTATATCAATGTGTTGTATTGAAATCTTGTGATTGAAATGTCGAAATGTTATGTTTCCTTTATGCTTGTTTTATGTGATACGATTATGTTATGGTTCTTTAGTATTATGATGGAGACGGGTGGTTCTGTGATAAACTATGGGCGGGTGAGCCCGATATAGCTCTCCAATTTATTGGGTAATGCGAAGGGGTTAAACGTTAAGGTTTATCTGAAGAGATTTAGGGAATATACTGTGATGGGTATTCCAAACATTCCCATGAGGGTTACTCCCTACGTAAGAATGTTATGAATTTATCAAGTTACCTTTATGCCTTATTATTTCTATGATTTATTCATGATTAGATGAGTTATGTTAAAATTATTAAGTTTTATGAGTAAATTATGATTTCATACATGGACTAATGTTTTCATTTTGTACTTTTATATCCCTTACTCAACTTTTTATGCTCATCCCATGTTTTTGAAATGTTTTTCACAATTCAAGGGAAAGGTACATGATGTGATGATAGTGTCAAGGAAGTGTCATGAAAGAATCCATGTTTTATTTTAAATATGTTTCCATTTATGGGAAAAATGAGTACTATCTTTTATGTAACCACTTTGTTTAAATGTGGAATGTAATGCATGATTTATGATCTAACTCTCTAAAAATCTAAACCTGAAAAGATCCTCAACGCGTATTCTTGAAATAACTCACGATTATGTAATGATTAATGTTGAGGCATTATAGTTGGTATCATAGGTCAGTTTAGATAACCTTAGGAGTTATTATTATATTAAATGATTATCCAAAAATATTTTTTTATGGTCAAATTGAAATGATATAGAATTTGAAGATTACCATGTTGCTTTATCTAAGACATGTTTGTTCAGAATGATTTTCCACAGAGGAAACATGGAATTAGTGCTAGGAAGAAATACAGAAGGAAATGACCTTCCGAATCAGCATCCTGAGATGGTCGTAATTGGAACTGAATAGTTTGTTGTAGTAATGGTGAAGTTGAATCAAGCGATAAATGGTGGTGGTATCCATGCACAAGATTAGCCAGATCAACCACAGTGGAATACGTTAGTGGTGGAACATTTCATGAGGCAACATCCCCCATCATTCAGAGGATCATCTGACCATGTGCTAGCTCAAGGGTGGATAAATGCAATGGAGAATATTTTCGATGTCATGGGGTGTTCAGACAATACAAATTTTAGTTTTTCAATTTACCGTTTCGAGGGTGAAGTAGATCAGTGGTGGTCGATGGTTAAAAATATCAGGGATGCTGTTGAGATTGATGCTCTCGACTGGAATGAATTCAAAGGTATGTTTCTTGAGAAGTATTTTCCTAAGACTGTTCGACTTAGCATGGAAAAACAATTATTGGAATTGAGGTAAGAGGAACACTCAGTGGCTGCTTATGATGAATGGTTCACTCGATTGGAAAGGTATGCTCCAAATTTTATCCGAGACCTTGATAGTAAAATCAATCATTTTTACTCAGGTTTAAAGAAAAAATATCGAAGGGCATTGACTTCTCTTGAGTTAAAAAGATATGGAAAGCTTGTTTGATGTACTGAGAAGGTGGAAATGGAGTTTTCCGATGATCAAGTGTTCTATAACAACGAACAAAAGAAGAGACCGAGGTGGCAGGAGAAAGGGAAGAATTCTTCAAAATGTTCTGATGGTAAGAAAATTAAGTTTTCAGTTTGTGATAAATGAGGTAAAAAGCATGTTGGGTAATGTCTTTTGAATTATAAAAAGTGCTACTGATGTGGTAATATGGGACATAAGGCTCGTGATTGCACTGAAAAAGATCAAGGTGATGGTAAGACCAAATTTGATTTATAGTTAGTGAAATGTTTCAAGTGCAATGATATGGGTCACTATGAAAACAAGTGTCCGACAAAGAGCTTAAGTGATGGGAAGCAGTTAGAATACAATCAGAAAGGGGTGGTTAAATTCTTTGCAACTATTTCAGCAGATGTTGAACCATCAAATGAAGTGGTATCAGGTACTTTGTTTTTTTTCGATTATGCCAGTGTGTTGTTTGATTCAGGGTCTACACATTCTATTATCTCTAAAAACTTTTCTAGTAAAATGGGAATACCATATCAGGAAAAGACTCCTGAACATGTTGTAAAAACACCTGGGGGAAATGTTGAGGAAAAAAGAATTTATAAGAATCTTCCTATCCTTATCCGTGGAAAGAACCTACTTGAAAACCTTAGTGTTTTACCTCTAGTAGAGTTTTATGTTATCCTGGGTATGGATTGGATCTCTGTTTACCTTGCTAAGATTGATTATAGATCTAAATAAGTTTCTTTTTAGAAAGACTTTTAGTTTGTGTATATGAATGAACCATTATTGTTGATAACATATCAAGAGGCTGAGAAACTTGTAAAAGATGGAAATGAATGTTACCTTTCACATATTGTTGAAAACAAAGGAACTGTTCAGATTAACGATGTGCTAGTGGTAAATGAGTATCCTGATGTTTTTCCTGATGAGTTGCCTGGAATAATACCAGATCGGGAAGTTGAATTTACTATTGAATTAGTTCCCGATGCTACGGAAATTTCAAAACCCCCTTATCGAATGTCTCAAATTGAACTTTTAGAGTTGAAGGAGCAATTGGAATATTTATTATAGAAAGGTTTCATTCGACCTAGCACATCACCATGGGGTTCTTCTGTTTTATTTGTTAAAAAGAAATATGGTTCAATGAGACTTTACATTGATTATAGAGCCGTGAAAAACATCTCGGTTAAGAACAAATATCCTTTGCCTCATATCAATGATTTGTTTGATCAGCTCCAGGGAGCTCTTTTTTTTTTCAAAGATTGACCTGAGATCAAGGTATAATCAGTTGAAGGTTAAGGAAGCAGATATTCCAAAGACCGCATTTTGTACAAGATATGGCCATTATGAATTTGTAGTTATGCCTTTTGATCTAACCAATGAACCTGCTGTATTCATGGACCTTATGAATAGAATTTTCCATGAGTTATTTGATAATTTTGTGGTTGTTTTCATTGATGATATTTTGGTGTTTTCTAAAAGTAAAGTGGAGCATGAAAGACATTTATGGGTTATTTTTCAAACTTCAAAAGAAAAGAAATTGTATGGGAAATTCAGAAAGTGTGAGTTTTGGTTGCAACAAATTTCTTTCCTTGGTCACATTGTTTCTAAAAATTGGATAAATGTTGATCCTGCAAAAACAATGGTTGTTGGAGAATGGCCAAGACCCACTAATGTAATTAAGATTTGTAGATTCCATGGTTTGGCAGGCTATTACCGAAGGTTTGTTAGAAATTTTTCCTGGCTATCTAGTCCAATGACTAAGCTTACTCGGAAGGGTGTTAAGTTTATCTGGACAAAAGACTGTGATGATTGCTTTCAGGAATTGAAAAGAAGATTGGTGAATGCTCCAGTTTTGGCACTACCTTCCAGGAATGGTGAGTTTTTTTATCTAAAGTGATGCTTCATTGAAAGGAATTGGTTTCTTCCTAATGCAGAATGATCAGGTAATTGCTTATGCTTCATTTCATTTGAAAACTAATGAGGTAAATTACCCTACACATGATTTGAAATTAGCTACTGTTGTTTTCACTTTAAAAATTTGGAGGCATCATTTGTATGGTTTAAAGTGTGAAATATATTCTGATAAAAAAAATTTAAAGTATATATTCACTCAGAAATAATTGAACATGATACAGAGGAGATGGCTAGAATTAATCAACGATTATGATTGTACAATTCATTACCATCTGGGAAAAACAAATAAAGTGGCTGATGCTTTGGTTCAAAAAAGTAATGATTCATTAACAATGTTGCCTTTGGAACGTGATCCTTTGGTTAAGGATTTGATGAACTTTGGCATATATGTTTTTGGTGTAGGATTTCCTTCTATTTTGTTTCTGGTATTAGTGAAATATTCTCTATCAGACAGAATTAAGCAAGCACCGAAGCAAGACAGTGAGTTGCAGAAAAAGGTAGAGCTGGTTCAGAAGGGTAAGTTGCCAGAATTCAACATTGATAAGGATTGTGTTATGAGATTTGGTAAGAGATTATGTGTGCCTTGTGATTAAAAGTTGAATAGAGAGTTGTTATGTGAAGCTCATAGTTCTCCATTTTCAATTCATCCAGGTTGTACTAAGATGTATAGAGATCTTCATGAGTATTACTGGTGGGACAGAATGAAAAGAGATATTGCTGATTTTACTGGGAAGTGTTTGACTTGTCAATAGGTTAAAGCAGAGTGGAAGTTACCGAAAGGGATGCTTCAGCCTTTACCAGTGCCAGAGTGGAAATGGGAGAATATATCCATGGACTTTGTTGTGGGATTGCCGAAGACACCTCAAGGTAATAATGAAATCTGGGTTATTGTTGATCACTTGACTAAATATGCTCATTTCCTTGCTATAGGAGATACTTTTCCCCTAGATTAGATTTCTCATTTGTATCTTAAAGAGATAGTCTAGTTACATGGAGTTCCCCTCTCAATTGTATCCGATCGTGATCCCAGGTTTTTTTCTATCTATTGGAAAGGCGTTCAGTAGTCATTGGGTACGAGATTAAATTTTAGAATAGATTTTCATCCTCAATCATATGGGCAGTCAGAACGAACAATTCAGACTTTGGAGAATATGTTACGTGCTTGTTCATTGTATTATTAGGGAATTCGGGACCTACATCTTTCTTTGGTTGGGTTTTCTTATAATAACAGTTTTCATTCTAGTATAAAGATGGCACCATTTGAGGCATTATATGGGAAGCGATGTCGAACTATAGCTTATTGGGATGAATTAGGTGAAAGGAAGTTGATGGGACCGAAATTGGTAGAAGAGTTGGCAGAAAAAGTTCAGCTGATACAGAAACACATGAGAACAACTTAGCGTAGGTATAAAAGTTATGCGGACAACAGGAGGAAGGATCTATATTTTGAGGTAGGCGATCATGTTTTTCACAAAGTATCTCCACGGAAAAGTGTGATACGATTTGGTAAGAAAGGAAAGCTAAGTCTAAGGTTCATTAGACCATACGAAATTATGGAGAGAGTTGGATCAGTTGCATACCGAGTGTCTTTACCTCCGAGTTTATCTCAGGTAAACAATGTTTTTCATGTTTCAATTATAAAGAAGTACCTCCCAGATCCATCTCAGGTTTTGAGTCCAGAGGTAGTTCAGCTGGAAGAGAATCTATCTTATGAGGAACAACCGGTCCAAATTCTTGACCACATGGAGTAAGTGTTGCGGAATAAGGTGATTCATCAAGTAAATGTTTTGTGAAAAACCCATAGGAGTTAAGAGCCAACATGGGAATCTGAAAATGCAATGAGGGATAAATACCTCCACTTATTCAATAAGTAAATAAATTTCGGGGACATATTTTCAAAAGGGGGGAAGGATGTAACATCCCATGTAATAAATGAATTATTTATTTTCATATCTATGTCTATTTATGAATTATAATGTGTTTTTAAGGCTTAAAATGAGAATAAATCCAATCTTAGGCATAGAATTCTCTAATATTTTTAAAAGATTGTTTTACCGCCTTTTGATGGTGAACCATTTTTACATCTATATTTTGACAGTTTTATAATATCTATTTGTCAAAACAAACTTATTCTTTATGATTGGGACATTGAAATTTACTTTGGATTAATTTTTGGTATTTTTCTGACAATGTTCATTTTTTAATGAATATTGAAAAATACTGCATTTTACTTCAAAACTACTTTTTCATCTAATTTAATTATATCTTTAGATTATCTTATTAATTGGTTTTAAAGTGTAATTAGAATATAATTTTAACATTTAATACAATGGTGGTCATTATAATTAATTTCACTTTGGAATTGGGCAGAAACAAGTGCCTAACTTTTCATAGATATTGTTTCAAAAAAACCCGCTATTTGTTTTGACAATGGGAATTATTTTTAAATTAATTATTTCAATTTCTATGTTTGGAATTTAGTAAAATGGATTCCATATTTGGAATCATAAGGTCCAAATTATGTAATTAAGACTCTTTTGTTTTTGGACATTATGAATAGTAACGACGGTAATTATCTTTAATTATCATGATTAATTAGTAATCGGGTAGTTATGGATAATAAAATAATATCATAATAATAAAAAATGTCCCAAACTTGTGTCCTAATGCTACTTTTTGTGTCATGGACTAACATGGGATGCCTTGTACCAAACTTTGGGACCACATGGAATCACTTTTGGGTGAAAGTGACAGTTTATCATTTTATTTTGAAAGAAAGGAGAATATCACTAAAGAATGTATCACCCGAGTAAAACATTTTTAGTTTTGTCTGTGTAACTTATATCTTAGAATATAAATATTAATTGCAAATATAAAAATATTTCCTATATCATAGTATTTTTTTATAATTTTTTTACATTAAATAAATTAATTTATTTATGACATCATGATGATGTAGCGATTATCTCATTAATGAACGATTTAAATAAAATGAAAAGATAATGTAAACTCTAAGACATAAACATATAAAAAACCTATTGGATTAGTATATTTAGAACCCTTATCACCTTAGACTAGAAATATATCAATTTGGGACCTTTTAAATTCAAAAATCATTTTAAAATAAAGTATCATTTTTTGGCTTTCCAAGAGTGCCCCTCCTCCCTCTTATAAAATGCCCCCACCTCTACCTCCTTACCCACACTTCTCAAGCCATTGGCTCAGCCAAAATCTGCTCATTTTATCTCTCCATATACCTCTATTCATCCAAGAAGCCTTAACATAGGCATACAACTCTTCAAGAAACCCCTTTGGTTCAAACCAAGAGGAGTTACTCGATTTAAAGGTAAATTCTTCTCTAATGTTCTTTTGTTTTATTTTGCATCTCCAACCCCCTAAACTCTTTTTATTAATTTAATTTGTAAAAAAAAGTATCTCAAATATAATAATATTTTTTAATAAGAATTATTGGAGCGACACATAAACACACCTACATCTAATGGTTAAAGAACATACTGTTTCTGTGAATGGAAAATTATTCCTCACGAAACAATAATTGTTTAATATTATTTTAACACCTTCAAAGGTGGCCATTATGATGTCACTATATATGATATATAATATGTTTCTGTTTTCCTTAAGCTTATGTATTTTTCATTTATGGCATACCTTTATGGTTTCCTTTATGGGTAAACGCGATATCTTCATTTTAGGAAGTGCGGACTACCGCCCACTCAAAGCGATTTGATTCGTTAATGCCATATGTGGGATGTATAAAAGATCGAGTTAATGATATTATATATGATATTATACTGGAATTATAATATACCAATATATCATTATGATTCCATTCCATAAAATACGAAAAATAAATGAAAGTAGCGTTCATGCGTATGTACGTCTTACCGTCTCCATGAACGGTGCATTTCATTTCGTACCTCTAAATGTTATGTAATATTACAAATGCATGTATATAATGGATATATAGTATATATAGGATATCTACATCATGAATATAATTCTGGATATAATGGATATTTTACCACATGAACAACATGTAATTATAAAGAGTTTATTTTTGACTCAAGTACCAATGATCGACAAAATGACCATTATTAACATAAATAATAACATAATGTTCATACCATGGTAATAAGTGATATAAAAGAAATAATTAATTTGAAAAAGGTTATTAAGAAAGTAGAAATTAACTCAAGTTTATTATTCAGGAGATTAAAGAACTATCGAGTCATGTCGGACCCGAGGTAAGGGACATCATCTCAATCTCCTTTCATTGAGGCATATTTTGTTTTATACACAACTTTATTTTATACGGTGTATAAAACCATTTTACATTTATCTCTATTCAATTTTAATATTTTTTTATACGAAGCGTTTTACTAAATGACAAAAGGAATGTTTTTTTTGTCGTATGTATGCGGTGACAAAGACTTCTCGGCCGCCGTGACCATTATTTGAGTTTCGGCTTCCTCTACAAGCCATAATTTTTTTTTAAAATGAAAAATAAATACCATGTTTTACTTTTCTTTTATTTTGGTATTGAAAATGGTTTTCATAATGTTATTATTTTATCAATGTGTTGTATTGATATCTTGTGATTGAAATTTGGAAATGTTATGTTTCCTTTATGTATGTTTTATGTGATATGATTATGTTATGGTTATTGGGAATTATTATGAAGATGGGTGGTTTCGTGATAAACTAAGGGTAGGTGAGACCGATATAGCTCTCAAATGCATTGGGTAACGCGAAGGGGTTAAACGCTAAGGTTTTTCTGAAGAGATTTAGGGAATATACTATGATGGGTATTCCAAACGTAACCATGAGTGTTACTCTCTACGTAAGAATGTTATGAATGCCTCAAGTTACCTTTATGTCTTATGATTTATATGATTTATTAATGATTTGACGAGGTATGTTTAAATGCTCATGTTTTATGAGTAAAGTATGATCTCATACATAGACTAATGTTTTCATTTTGTACTTTTATATCCGTTACTGAGCTTTTTATGCTCATCCCACATTTTTGAAATGTTTTTCATAGGTCAAGGGAAAGTTACATGATGTGATGATAGTGTCAAGGATGTGTCAAGAAATAATACATGTTTTATTTTAAATATGTTTCTGTTGATGGGAAAAATGAGTACTATCTTTTATGTAACCAGTTTTTTTAAATGTGGAATGTAATGCACGATTTATGATCTAATTCTCTAAAACTCTAAACCTGAGAAGATCCTCAATGCGTATTCTTGAAATAAATCAATATTAATTAATGTTTAAGGTTAGTTCCTTATAGATACATTGAAAAAAACATGATCACCTACCTTAAAAGAGAGATCCTTCCTCTTGTTGTCTGCATAAATTTTATGCCTGCTCTAAGCTATTCTCATGTGTTTCAGTGTCAGCTGAACTTTTTCTGCCAACTCATCTACCATTTCTGGTCCCATCAACTTCCATTCACCTACTTCATCCCAAAAAGCTAGAGTTCGACATCGCTTCCCATATAATGCCTCATGCGGTGCCATCTGTACACTGGAATGAAAACTGTTATTATAAAAAAACACAACCAAAGAAAGATGTTGGTCCCAACTTTCGTGATAATCCATCGAACAAGCACTTAGCATATCCTCCAAAGTCTGAATTGTTCGTTCTGACTGCCCATCTGATTGAGGATGAAAATCTATACTAAAATTTAATTCAGTATCCAATGACTTCTGAATGCCTTTCCAAAAGTTAGAAGTAAACTTGGGATCATGATCAGAGATAATGGAGAGGGGAACTACATGTAACTTGAATATATCTTTAAGATACAAACGAGAAAGTTGATATAGGGAAAACGTATCTCGTATAGAAAGGAAATGAGCAGATTTAGTCAAGCGATCAACAATAACCCATATTTCATTATTAACTTGAGGTGTCTTCGTCAATCCCACAACGAAGTCCATGGATATATTCTCTCATTTCCACTATGGCATTGGAAAAGGCTGAAGCATCTCTTTCGGTAACTGCCTCTCTGATTTAACATGTTGACAAGTCAAACACTTCACAGTAAAATCAGCAATATCTCTTTTCATTCCGTCCCACTAGTAATACCCCCGAAGATCTCTATACATCTTAGTACTATCTGGATGAACTGAAAATGGAGAACTATTAGCTTCATATAACAGCTCTCTTTTCAACTGTGAATCACAATGCACACATAATCTCATCCCAAATCTCAAAAAACAATCATTATCAATGTTGAATTCAGACAACTTACCCTTCTAAACCAGCTCTACCTTTTTCTGCAAATCACTGTCTTGCTTCTATGCTTGCTTAATTCTGCCTGATAGAGAAGATTTCACTGATACCTGAAACAAAATAGAAGGACATCCTGCACCAACAACTTATATGCCAATGTTTATCAAATCCTTAACCAGAGTATCACATTCCAAACACAACATTGTTAATGAAGACTTACTTTTTTGACTCAAAGCATAAACCACTTTATTTTCTTTTCTGGGATGATAATTAATTGTACAATCATAATCCATGATTAATTCTAGCCATCTCTTTTGTCTCATGTTCAATTATTTTTGAGTAAATATATAATTTAAACTTTTGTGATCAGTATATATTTCACACTTTACACCATACAAATGATTCCTCCCAATTTTTAAAGCAAAAACAACATTAGCTAATTCTAAATCATGTGTAGGGTAACTTAACTCATGATTTTTTAACTGACGTGAAGCGTAAGCAATTACCTGATCATTTTGCATTAGGATGCAACCAAGTCCTTTCAATGAAGCATCACTGTAGATAATAAACTCACCATTCCTACAAGGTAGTGCCAAAACTGGAGAATTCAATAATCTTCTTTTCAATTCTTGAAAACAATCATCACATTATTTTGTCCAGATAAACTTAACACCCTTCCGAGTTAGCTTAGTCATTGGACTAGATAACCCGGAAGAATTTCTAACAAACCATCAGTAATAGCCTGCCAAACCAGGGAAGCTACGAATCTCAGTTACATTTGTGGGTCTTGGCCATTCTTCAAAAACCTTTGTTTTTGCAGGATCAATAGTTATCCCATCTTTAGAAACAATGTGACCAAGGAAAGAAATTTGTTACAACCAAAACTCACAATTGCTGAATTTCCCATACAATTTCTTTTCTTTTAAAGTTTGAAAAATTACCCATAAATGTCTTTCATACTCCTCTTTACTTTTAGAAAACACCAGAATATCATCAACGAAAACAACCACAAACTTATCCAAGAACTCATGGAAAATTCTATTCATAAGTTCGATGAATACATCAGGTGCATTGGTTATCCCAAAAGGCATAACTACAAATTCATAATGGATATATCTTGTATGAAACCTGGTATTTGGAATATCTGCTTCCTTTACCTTCAACTGATGGTACCCCGACCTCAGGTCAATCTTTGAAAAAAACTCAGCTCCCTGGAGCTGATCAAACAAATCGTCGATATGAGGCAAAGGATAATTGTTCTTAACTGTAATGTTATTCAAGGCTCTATAATCAATGAAAAGTCTCATTGAACCATATTTCTTTTTAACAAATAAAATAGGAGCACCCCATGGTGATGTGCTTGGTCAAATGAAACTTTTCTCTAATAAATCTTTCAATTTCTCCTTCAACTCTAAAAGTTCAATTTGTTCCATTCGATATGGGGTTTTGAAATTGGCTTAGCATCAGGAACTAAGTCAACAGTAAATTCAACTTCTTGATCTGGTATTATTCCAGGAAACTCATCATGAAAAAACACAAGGATACTCATTTACCACTGGCACATCATTAATCTGAACAGTTCCTTTTTTTCAACAATATGTTCAAGGTAACATTCATTTCCATCTTTTACAAGTTTCTCATCCTCTTGATATGTTATCAATAGTAATGGTTCATTCTTGTACACAAACTGAAATTCTTTCTGAAAAGAAACTTTTTTAGCTTTACAATCAATCTTAGCATGGTAAATAGAGATCGAATCCATACCCAGGATAACATCAAACTCTACTAGAGGTAAAACAATAAGGTTTTCAAGTAGGTTCTTTCCACAGATAGGTATAGGAAGATTCTTATAATTTCATTTTGCCTCAACATTTCCCCCATGTGTTTTTACCACAATTTTATGAGTCATTTCTTGAGATGGTATTCCCATTCTACTAGGAAATTTTTCAGAGATGAAAGAATGTGTAGACCTTGAATCAAACAACACACCGGCATAATATGAAAAAAAACAAAGTACCTGATTCCACTTCATTTGATGGCTCAACATCTGTTGAAGTAGTTGCAAAGGATTTCACCACCCCTTTATGCTTGTAGTCTAACTGCTTCCCATCACTCAAGCAATTTTTCAAACACTCGTTTTCATAGTGAAACATCTCATTGCAGTTGAAACATTTCACTAACAGTAAATAAAATTTGGTCTTACCATCACCTTTATCTTTTCTAGTGAAATCATGAGCCTTATGTCCCATATTACCACATCGGTATCACATTCCAGAATTCAAAAGACATTCCCCAGCATGTCTTTTACCACATTTATCACAAACTGGAAACATAGTTTTCTTACCATCAATCGTTTTTGAATAATTCTTCCCTTTCTCCTACAACCTCGGTCTCTTCTTCTATTGGGTGTTATAGAACACTTGATCATCGGAAAACTCCATTTCCACCTTATCAGCACATCTAAAAAGCTTTTCATAACATTGCAATTCATGAGAATCCGATGACCTTCAATATTTTGGCTTTAATCTTGAGTAAAAACGATTGATTTTACTATCAAGGTCTCTGATAAAATTTGGAGCATACCTTTCAATCGAGTGAACCTTTCTTCATAAGCAGCCACTGAGTCTTCCTCTTGACTCAATTCCAAGATTTTTTTTCCATCTTAAGTTGAACAGCCTTAGGAAAATACTTCTCAAGAACCATACCATTAAATTTATCACATTCTATATCTCCAATCTCAACAGCGTCCCTGATATTTTTAACCATCGACCACCACTGATCTACTTCACCATCCAAATGGTAAATTGCAAGACTATCCTTTTGATTGTTTGAAGACACCATGTCATCGAAAATCATCTCCAGTGCTTTAATCCAATATTCAGCTAGAACAGGGTCAGATGATCCTCTAAATTATGGGGGATGTTGCCTCATAAAATGTTCCACCACTGCCATGTTCCTCCACGGTTGATCTGGCTGATCTTGAGCATGGATACCGCCACCATTTATCGCTTGAGTTAACTGCGTCATTACTACAACAAACTATTCAGTTCCAATTCTGACCATCTCAGGATGCTGATTTGGAAGGTCATTTCCTTTTTTATTACTTCCTAGCACTGCTTCCCTGTTTCCTCTACGGAAAACCATTCTGAACAAACGTGTCTTAGATGAAGCAACATTGTAATCTTCAAGTGATATATCATTTAAATTTTCCAAAAAAATATTTTTGGATAATTATTTAATAGAATTATAACTCATAAGGTTATCTAAACCGACCTCTGATACCAACTATAAGGCCCCAACCTTAAACATTACTTAATCTTGACTTATTTCAAGAATACGCGTTGAGGATCTTTTCAGGTTTTAGAGAATTATATCACAAATCTTACATTACATTCCACATTTAAACAAAGTGGTTACATAAAATATAGTACTCATTTTTCCCATCAACAAAAAAATATTTAAAATAAAACATGGATTCTTTTTTGAAACTTCCTTGACACTATCATCACATCATGTACCTTTCCCTTGACCTGTGAAAAACATTTCAAAAACATGGGATGAGCATAAAAATATAATTAAGGGATATAAAAGTACGAAATGAAAACATTAGTCCATGTATGAAATAATACTTTACTCATAAAACATATGAATTTTAACATACCTCATCAAATCACAAATAAATCATAGAAATCATAAGACATAAAGGTAACTTGAGGCATTCCTAATATTCTAACGTAGGGAGTAACCCTCATGGTTACGTTTGGAATACCCATCACAATATATTCCCAAAATCTCTTCATAGAAAACATAAAGTTTAACCCCTTCGCATTACCCAATGCATTGGAGAGCTATATCGGGCTCACCCTCCCTTAGTTTATCACGGAACCACCCGTCTTCCTAACAATGCCCAATAACCATAACATAATCGTATCACATAAAACATGCATAAAGGAAACATACCATTTTCACATTTCAATCACAAGATATCAATACAACACATTTATATAATAAAAACATTATGAAAACCATTTTCAATACCAAAATAAAAGAATATTAAAACATGGTATTTATTTTTCATTTTAAAAAAGGTATGGCTTGTAGAGGAATCTGAAACTCAAATAATGGTCACGACGGCATAGAAGTCGTTGTCGCCACGTATGTATGACAAAAAAACATTCCTTTTGTCGTTTAGTAAAAAGATTTGTATAAAAAAATATTCCTTTTGAATAGACGTAAAAGTAAAAGGGGTTTATACACCGTATAAAAGAAAATGTGTATAAAACAAAATATGCCTCAATGAAAGGACATTGAGACGAAGTCCCTTACCTCGGGTCCGACTTGAATGGATCATTCTTTAATCTCCTAAATAATAAACATGAGTTAATTTATGCTTGATTAAGAACCGTTTTCAAGTTAATTATTTCTTTTATATCACTTATTACCATGCTATGAACACTATGTAATTATTTAAGTTAATAATGGTCGTTTTGTCGATCAATGGTACTTGAGTCAAAAATAAACTCTTTATAATTACAAGTTGTTCATGTGGTAAAATATCCATTATATCCAGAATTATATTCATGATTTAGATATCATATATATCATATATATCTAGTATATACATGCATTTATAATATTACATAACATTTAGAGATAAGAAATGAAATGCACCGTTCATGGAGACGGTAAGCCGTACGTACGCATGAACGTTACTTTCATTTCTATTTCATATTTTATGGAATGGAATCATAATTATATAAAGGTATATTATAATTCCAGTATAATATCATATATAATATCATTAACCCAATCCTTTATATGTCCCACATATGGAATTAACGAATCAAATCACTTTGAGAGGGCGGTAGTCCGCACTTCCTAAAATGAAGACATCACGTTTACCCATAATGGAAACCATAAAGGTATTCCATAAATGAAAAATACAGAAGATTAAGGAAAAAATAAACATATTATATATCATATATAGTGACATCTTAATGGCCACCTTTTAAGGTGTTATAAGAATATTGAACAATCATCGTTTCGTGAGGCAGAAATTCACCATCCACGGAAACAAATGTTCTTTAACCATTTGATGTAGGTGTGTGTAAGTGTAACTAGAATAATTATTATAAAAACATCCCAGTATATTTGAGATACTGTTGTTGTTACAAAATAAGTTAATAAAAAGATTTTAGGGTGTTGGAGAAGCAAAATAATACAAAAGAACATTAGAGAAGACTTTACCTTTAAATCGGGTAACTCCTCTTGGTTTGAACCAAAAGGGTTTCTTAAAGAGATTTATGCCTAAGGAAAGGCTTCTAGGATTAAGAGAGGGATGTTGAGAGATAAAATGAGCAGATTTTGGCCAAGACAATGGCTTGAGAAGTGTGGGTAAGGAGGTAGAGGTGGGGGCCTTTTATAAGAGGGAGGAGGGGCACTCTTGGAATGCAAAGAAATGTTACTTTATTTTAAAATGAGTTTCGGATTTAAAAGGTCCCAAATTGATATATTTAAATGATAAGGTAATAGGGGTTCTAAATATACTCATCCAGTTGGTTTTTGAAAAGTTTATGTCTTAGATTTTACATTATCATTTCAATTTATTTAAATCGTTCATTAATGAGATAATCGCTACATCATCATGATGTCATAAATAAATTAATTTATTTAATGTCTAAAAATTATAAAAAAATAATATGATGTAGGAAATATTTTTATATTTCCAATGAATATTTATAGTCCAAGAGATCATTTACACAGACAAAACTAAAAATATTTCACTCAGGTGATACATTCTTTAGTGATATTCTTCTTTCTTTAAAAATAAAATGATAAAGTGTCACTTTCACCCAAAAGTGATTCCATGAGGTCCCAAAGTTTGGGACAAGGAATCCCATGGTCGTCCATGACACAACTAGTAGCATTAGGACACATTTTGGAGTCATTTTTTATTATTATGATATTATTTTATTATCCTTAACTACCTGATTACTAATTAATCACGATAATTAAAGATAATTACCGTCGTTACTATTCATAATGTCCAGAAACAAAAGATTATTAATTACATAATTTGGACCTTATTATTCCAAATATGGAATCCATTTTAAGAAATTCCCAACATAGAAATGGCAATAATTAATTTAAAAATAATTCTTGTTGTCAAAACAAATAGCTAGTTTTTTTGAAACAATATCTATGAAACGTTTTGCACTTGTTTATGCCCAATTAATAAGTGAAATTAATTCTAATGACCACCATTGGATTAAATTGTAAAAATATATTCTAATTACACTGTAAAACCAATTAAAAATATAATATATCCATATAATTAAATTAGATGAAAAAGAAGTTTTGATGTAAAATGCAGTATTTTTCACTATTCATTAAAAAATGAACATTGTCATAAAAATACAAAAAATTAATCCAAATTAAATTTAAATCTCCCAATCATAAAGAAAAAGTTTATTTTGAAAAATAGATCTTATAAAATTTCCAAAATATGGATTTAAAAATGGTTCACCATCAAAAGGCGGTAAAACAATCTTTTAAAAATATTAGAGAATTCTAAGCTTAAGATTGGATTTCTTCTCATTTTAAGCCTTTAAAACACTTTATAATTCATAAATAGACATAGATATGAAAATCACTAATTCTTTACTTACTTGGGATGTTACAGTTTATGTTTAGATTCATTTTATTTATCCTTCTAACATGAATGGATCTAGGATGTAATAACCAATGAATGAGGTTCATTCCTTAGTTTTATTTTGTTTATTTCATCCCCAAATTGTTGTTCATGTTCTTAATGTTCTTTGAGGAAGATGAATGGATGATCATTTCATTCCAATTTTTTGGTTGAAAGATCCAAATTCAAAGATCATGAACCATGATTACCCAATGAAGGTGTGAAGATGATAGTATATGACAATTCAACACATTTTGGGGGAAATATTACTTCAACCATTTATCATAAATATCATTGAAAAATGTTTTCAAGGTCGAATAAAGGTTTGAAACCTACCAAATTATATTAGAGATGATTAAACGACCATGGATGATTGATTTCAAGGTGATCAAATGATCAGAGAAATAATTTTAGGATCAACTGATGCACACCAATTAAGAACTTCTATTTTGGATTTTTTCAAAGAAAACTGCATGGATACCAAAGAACATGGCATGTCGGGACGGCTTAGTGGTAGATAGGGTTCTGGGCTACACTGAAGGATGAAAAAAGGTGTGACACCTACCACATGGAGTATGGGTCCTTATGGGGGAATTAATATGTATCTAGGATGATAAAAAAAGACGGGGTGGAGTACATGGCATGTACTTGACCACATGACCAATACAAGATGGTTACACAGCTTACCCCTTATAAGGGTACATGGGCATAATCACATGGGTTGACACCTTGCAAAGGTACTCGGCCAGGGTATATGGGGGGAACTCAAATTCAAATGGAATGACATGTAGTTATTCCACATGCCATGTAGTTATCTTTCTATATGACATGCTCCTTCTGAGACAAGCCATTGTACATGGGACATACCCATGGTTAGAGGACATGATGTGTGAAACTTATACACAACATGTACTTTTTTATACATGTCTTGATTTCCTTGTCCCCTGTATCTTGGACATGTTTCATTAGGGTCAATTCCCCATGTTCTCTTTCCCCCGAAGGTTGTGGTATCGTTCCCACTTGTCAAAGTATGATCCCTTCAGCAGGACATTCCGAAAAGAGTTAGGAATCCCAACTGAGAGGCCCATATAAGGATATGTTATCCATCATTAACCCTAGGTATAGTCAGGTATCAAAGAAAAAAATCCTACTGGACATCGATCCTCTATATAGCATGTGAATCTGGACGAGTGTTGGTATATTCCAAAGCCATAGAAATGATCGTCATCTAAGTATTGTGATCTTTCTCCACTCAAGAGTGAGTTCTACTATAATTACGGTATCTTATCTCTCTTCATATCCATCAATGCATCAACCTCTCTCATGAAATTTCCTGGCGAATGATACTTGTCCGATGAACATCATCAGAGTTATCAGACTCATGGAGTGAGTTATCATGGACAAGTTCTTCATGGAATCTTTGGACTGAATACTTAGCATGGGTTTGTGGTTATTGGGACTTACCTCTAGACTATAGGATTGGGTTTTCAGTATATCTGCATATTACACATATTATACGTTCTGTAGACATATAATGTGTAGATATCACATTACATTGAATTTCTATATTGCATTATGGTTTTTATGGTGTCCTAATAAGTATTCTTATACTCACCCCTGTATAGGATTTTCCCACATGTGTCATGTAATATGTAGAAAACCGACCTTTTTATGGTGTCCAGGGTATACTAGGATCATACATAGCCTTATTAGTTTTCCTATAGGCTGAGGTGTTCCTTAGGCATCATGAAATAGTCCATGTAACCTTCTTTTTTTATAGATTTGACATTTTAGTTTGTAGAAAATTTGTTTTGGTGGTCTTGTATTCTTGAGCTGTTTACTTTTATGCACATTTAATTTCATTATAATTTGTTGATTGGGATTAGTTATATGTATGAATTTTGTTTCTTAATTTTTTTTTTAGATTTCATCATTTATGTGCATCAATATGTTTGAATGTGTATAGGTACTTAGGAAATCCTTTTGATGTTAGTGATATTCCTACTCGGTGCTAGTCACCATCCCCTGGCCTATTCAAGGTGGGCATGAGATGTTGTAGAATGATCCCCACTATGAGGGGTCATGATATAAAACAAACATCATCATAGAACTCATGAATAAAATCACATAAATATAACCTGTGAAAAAGGTAATGGGTTTCATCAAAATCATGTCATCAAGAACACAAAACCTAAAAACAATAAGGATGATATATTTCGGTCATATCCCAATTAATACATAAGTATCATAAAATTTTATCATCTTATATGGGAAATTTTTTTGGAAAGATTATAGGGAATAATATTTGGGGTAAATGACTTTTATATTTTAAAATCACATATCTTTTCAAAAAAGTTGTGCACTTAGAAATGATGAAATATTAGTTCAAATTAAACTTATTAACTTATAAAGAAATATTAGAATCACTAAGTTATAATCAAATACAGAAAATATACTGATTCCATATATGTTAAAAAAGCATTACTTTGGTAATTTGTTTTTTCAGAAAAGTAAAAAATTACCATGATTAGAAATTGACAAAACAATTCATTTCAAATCATTTAGTAAAATGTAAAAAATTGTTAAAAATGATATTAACTTTTTTTGGATAATATTAAAAATCATTTAGAATGTTTTTAGAAAACAAGAACATGGAAGAGAAATATTCCCCATTATAGACTTAAGCATAAACAATCCCGAATAATGATGTGATTTTGAAATAAAGCCTTACATGATGTCTCACATCTCTATGTTCATGTTAAAATATCATGTATAATAATTTTTTTTATTATAAATGAATTAAATTCCCATATATATATATATATATCATATCATGTATTTGTTATTTATAATATCTTATCACCTATTAATTAATAATTTCTTATTAAAATCAATTGATAACTGCTTTATTTTCCATGAATTTTTTGGATCAGTATTCCCGATCCTTATAATTAGATCACCATAGGAAAATTTACATAATTTTAATAATGGTATTAAATTAAATATATTAATCATGAATGTATTTATAATCCTTTATAGAAATTATAGATAGAAAAATGAATGACACTGTTTATGGAGATGGTAGGTCATAAGTATGTTCGAGCGATAATTTTACTTTTTATTTGATGGGAAAGAAGATTTATAACTATGTTTTCATAATAATAAAAATATTTAATCACAATTAGGATATTTAGTTTATTATTTTATGATAAATATCATTGATTTAGAGGAGGTCAAGAAGAGTAGAAAAAAAACATGATCAGTTAGAGAAAGTATTTTATTCTTTTGAAATGACTCCTTTAGATCTACTATAATAGGATCATTGGATGATCTTTTGGAAAGAAAAGAACCTATAGAATGTGAATTGGTATGTATTAAAGAGAAATATACCGAATATTGTTGACATAGAAGGATGAATGTGTTTTAATGAATTGAGGGAGGATGTGTCCTTTTATAATTGAGGAGAGGGGAACATTTAGATTCTCTAAAAAATACAATACGAATATTATACAAAAAAATAATTCCAAATGGTAATGTATTAGGTCATATGGTAGTATATGGTTCAAATATCATCATAAAATTAAAATTTGGACAGGTTTCTGAGCTATTTTAAATAATAGGTTTTGGTTTAACCCCTTAATTAACCTATATTATCATTAAATGTGGTAATGTGTTTTCAGTAACAAAAGGATAAAATTTTACATATAAGGAAACTATTGAAACATAAGTGTAAAAGAGATGAAATTTAGGACCATATATTATAATGTTTTCCCTTATTTATATTTTAATATTTTTAAATAATTTAGTAAAATATAACTTTCGTAATATATCATTTTTATAAATTTTGACACCATTCACGACTTTGACTTTAATAACATCTTTTAAAAACATAAAATTCAAAAACATTATTGTAATAATACCACATAAAATCTTGGTCATCTATAAATTTTTTTATCACAATAATTTTCTCATATTATAATACATGTAATATTTTTAAAACAATTTATTTAATTTTTCCATTTTTGGAATAATTACTGCATCTGCATTGTTTAAATATTTATGGTAATTAAATAATTTAAAAAAATTATAAATAATCCAAAATTATAAATATAATTTCATCATGAAAAAATTAATATTATCAATAATTCATAACTAATTTTCATCCCTTTATGAACACCTAAACGATAATTAAAACTAAAATAGTGACAATTTTTCACTAAATTTGTTTTAAATAATATTTAAGTCATTTTCATGAAATAGTTCCCATTATAAGACTAAGGTGATTAATATTTAATTAAATTCATAGAATAAGAATAAATATGAATAATTAGGTTATTATCACATAGTAATAAACTAGATTTACATAATATACCCTTTATTAAGTCAATTAATTTTATCATGGTTACAATTCATTCTGAAAAAAAATTAAAAGGGAAATTTTAAAAAATATAATTATGTAGAGTAAAATAGTGGAATATATTTTTTAAATATTCAATTTCTTGGTTTTTATGAAATAAATTTTAATATAAATGTTTAAAATTAAAAGAAAACCAGTTTTAAAAAAATGTTTTTTTTATGCTAAAAAATGTTCTTATACCAAAATCCAGTATATTAATGATTAAAATTAATTTAATTATATTAAGTATAATTATGTAATACATTTCATAAACTAAAAAAAAGTTATAAACATAATGATACATTAAATGAAAAAATGATAGTTTTATAAAAATTGATTTTTTTCACTATTGACTAAAAATCAATAATTTCAAAAAAAATTCCAAAATTTCATGCAAAGTTAATTTTGATATGTTAAATTGAATTTTTTTTTCATTTTATCATATAAATTTTTTTAAAAGTTCTATGAATTTATTATAATATATTCTCACAAAATTAAATAAAAACACTACTTTGAAAAATGACATTACTAAAACTGAGTGATTAACTGCTATGTATTTTTATTGAGTATGGAAATTTTATAAAATATTAATTGTATGTAATGGCCCAGACCCCCCTATCCATTAATTTACCAAAATAAGGCTCCACCAAAATAGTGGCACCGCCCACGATGGCACTGTGTCCTCACCCTGCCCTCCGTTTTCTTTTTCTAGTCCCGCTCCCGCAACGTAAAATTTTTTTGATGTAAATTAATTCTTTTACCCTTTTTAAAGAAATTTAAATCCAATAATTAATTCCTAAAAATCTCAAGAAACCTCTCTGATGGGGGGTATTAAATAACACATTAATATCATCGTTTGTAACTTCCCACCCGCGAAGGAAACCCCGATCCGACTTTACATGCATTCAAAATTCCATATCCCGTAATAGTAGGATCTCTTTTTTATATCTCCCGCTAGATTTTCATCTTTTTTTCTCGGCTGGATTTATTTCTTCTTCCTGGTGCTCCTAGAGTTCCTCATTTACCATGGCTTGTGGTGCGCCTCTACTGGAGCATTCTGCACCTCTTGGAGTCCACAAAATTCCTCACCTTCAAGCCGAGCATCCCTTGTTCTTGGAACATGGAGAAAAACATCGACCCTTGATAAAAAAGGTAGGGATTTACCTTCGTCTCTCCTTTCTGTGTATCAAGTGGGGAGGGTACGCTGCAATTTCTATGGGAGTAGGTGAAACCAAACCTTAATGAAGATAACAAACGAACTTTAAAGAATGAAGGGAAGGGGTGTGAACGATGTGCTACTGTTCTGTTTTTCTTCTCTTCTTTGATGATTATGTTGTGAACTATTGGGGTCTGCTCACTGAAAATCATGTCCGTTGGTGGTCTTTCCTTGAACACTAATGAACCCTTTCCTTATGTGATGATTAAATGACTGTAACTTAGAAATTGGTTAATCACTTAAACTATGTGGATTAATAGGATACCCAGTAAACATAAATCCTTGTGTAGTCACCCCGGATAACCAAAAGAAAGAAGAAAATGATGATTTATGTGCTTCAACCAGGAATATTCCCTACTCTATTTTGGTAGTAGGTGTGTTGTTCTGTTTGATTTCCTATGGGGTGATGTGGGTGAGGATGGGATCCTCTTGGTTGTGAGTCTGAAACTGTGTGGTTTCTCTGCTTGTGATACGAATTGGGGTGGCATCCTCTAATAATGGCATATCGTTGGTTAATGGTTTTGGGGATGTGGGGATATATCTTGAAGCCTTCTTTGGTTCCAGTACTTTGAGGGATCTCACTTATCCCTTTGTTTTTGTGACTTCACAAGAAAAATGGGTGTGAACGCTTAAATTTCTATTTGGCAGTTTCTCTTTTCCTGGATTGTGGATATTACTGTTAGTTGCCCAGTAGTGGATAACTTTACTTAAATGGGATCACCTGAACAAGAAGACAAGAATGGGTTAAACGGGGAATTGGTTTTGGGAATGAGTTGTGACTCGGCCGTGAGTAGTGTGCTTTCTATGAATAGTGATGAGTGTGTTTGTGCTTAGGTTGGATTTGGAAACCCTAGGTTAGGATGGGTGATTGTTACCTACAAATATATTGTAGTTATTACAATTCTTATACGCACCCCACCCAAGATGGGCACTTAGTTCCGAACACCCCCATTCCATGGGGGAGGGTTTTTTCCCAACACTCCTATGACTGGCTGGTTACTAGCTCATTTTCTGCTCCCTTTCCCAAATAGCCCAAGACTCTTCGGGCAGGATATGACGGCATGAAGTCCATTATTATCCTAAGAATCTTCGGGCAGTGTAGTGTGGTAGTTCGCCCAGGTGTTTGCGGGTAGGTTGTATCCCAAGTATCTTCGGGATGAGGCCCAGGTGTCTTCGGGCATGACAGTAGATTTTTGGCCCAGGTGTCTTCAGGCGTGGTAGTAGTTGTTCTGGACTAGGTGTTTGCGGGCATGGTTACATGTGGTTGTTATGGCCCAGGTTTTTTCATGTGGGATATTTGTTGTGTCCTAGGTGTTTGCGGGCGGGATGCGTGTTTGTGGCCAAGGTGTGTGCGGGCGGGGTGTGGCAGTGGGACTGTGGTGAGAATGGAGGGATTGGTTCGATGCATAAGATGTCTTCAATAACAAGTGGGAATGTGGGGCAGGGTACCCAAACATTGATGTGCTATTACTATATATTACTTGACTTGTATTATTTGGGGAGTGTGCCTTGGTGAGGCTTGGGTGGTTAGTTTCCCTTACAAGGTGCTTTGGTTATTTCTTCTCTCACATGGAATTAGAATGCCTCCCCACTTGTGCACAAGATCCTTTGGTTTTCCCTACTGGGTATACTTGTATGCTCACCATACGTATATAAAACTACTTTCAGGTTTCCATGAGGACTTTAGGGATCGTGCAGGGCTGTACTAACTCGAAAGTTGGGACAGTTGCAATTGCTATTTTTATTTCTTTAGTACTTTCCCTTTGTAGTCTCCTTGTACTTTTGTATCATTTAATTTTGTAACAGGCATCTGGAATGGGTTGTTTGGGATTTACATGTACTTTCAGTTTTGGTGTTGTGGGATTTAATATATTATCTCCTTATCCTATTAAAGAAAAATGGTAATTCCTTCCATCTTGTGTGTGATTATATACCCTTGGTGCTAGTCGCCACTCCGGGACCTATTGATGGCGGGTCTCAGAGGTCATTATCTATCCTTCAACTTGAAGAAGGTAGGGTCTGGCAATATGATGTCCCTTCCCTCGTCTTGGTGAAGGCGGGTCGTGAAAGAATGGTATCAGAGCTTGAGGTTGAGAGATAGGATGGAGTCTGAAATTAGGCACAGTGGGGATTGCATGTGATGGTTGGGAAACAATTTTGGGTGATCTTGGTGCATGAATTAGGTTAGGGAAGACCAGATAGGACACGACATTTTAGAGCCCCCCGTGATCTGATGCAAGGACTCTAGGCCTACCGAATGACCATGTGAGGTTGCACTGATTGCAGGGTAGAGACCCTAGGGAAGGTACATTCATCATAGTGACTTGTGTTCTTGTGTTTCATGGGTATTTTGGGAATTTAAAATGAATAATCAGTCCAAGAAAAATTTAAGAACTATATTCAGCACTACTCGGGATTAGGCATTCCTTGTTTACCATGCAGCTATGGCACCAGGGAGATGACCACGAGTGGTGTAGGAGATCGAGGCCCAGAAGGTTGACTTGGCCGATCGGTAGAGGACAGACTGAGAAGAGGAGGATGATCAGTTATAGAAGACACTTCGTGCCTTTCAGCAGAAGACCCTCGGGAAATATGAGGGCATTATCTATGACATGGAGACAGAGAGTTGGACAGAGGAGCTGGTGAAAGCTCTCAGCTTGATATGGGCTATGTTGGAATATTGGGCTCTTTTGGCTATGATCTAGATGCGGGGAGCGACGCATCAGTGGTGGACGCTTTACCTTAGAGAGAAGAGGGAGGCTGAGGTGACGTGGACTGATTTCGAGAAGGAGTCCTGTGCTGAATTCCTCTCTTCCACGATGAAGGCTAAGAAGAGGCAAGAGCTACTCTCCCTCCAGTAGGGGATCATGTCAGTAAGAGAGTTGGGGATCAAGTTCAAGGATATCTTCTGCTTTTCTCCGGACCTCTTTACAGATGAGGAGTCTCGGGTGAGATGTTTGGAGGAGGCGCTTCGACCTTCTCTCCAGTATGTTGTTACTCCCTTCACCCTAATGACGTACTTGGAGGTCCATAAGAAGGATGAAGCGGTGGAGGGGATACACACACTGGGATTTGAATCACGAGTGGGAATCCAGTTGGGCTCACGAAGGAGAAGATTGTCAGCAGTAGGCCTCCAGCATCAGGCCCCTCTAGGTTCCGACCAGCAGGGATCATGCCTCAATAGTTCTAGTTATGATCTCCTCACCCTCGCCCTTTCCTTTCGAGCCTAGGACCGAGATGCTTCATCTCTGGAAGCCATGGGCACATTTGGAATTAGTGCCCGGACAGAGTGGTGTACGACAGTGGTGGGCGGGCTTAGTGCCCACCTTAGCAGCAACAGGGTTAGCGAGCTCCTGCTCCTCCGAGGGCAGGCGTTGCAGGAGGAGGTCGACCTCAGGGAACTCCTCAGGGACCTCGACCCAAACATGGTCGGAGAGGTGGCCGATAGCCGAGAGGTAGAGGAAATGAGCATAAGCCATTGCACATTGTGGACGCAACAGTTCCAGCAGGGCCAGAGGTCGTTCGATGTACGATCATGTTGTTTTGTACCCCTGCTTATGCCTTGTTCGATACAGGATCTTCTCACTCCTTTGTTGCACCCATTCTGGCCCGTGCTCTGGGTTTAGACTTTGAGAGACTTCTAGAGACCCTGGTGCTGAGCACACCATTAGGAGGTCAGAACGACTTGTTTTATGTTTTCTTGGGGGTGTAGACTGATGATGGGGCCACATCAATCAGTCAGGGATCATCTACTATTGCAGATACATCCATACGATGTCATCCTAAGAATTGAATGGTTGTTTTCTTTATGATCCATCATTGACTGCTTCCGAGGAAGGGTCATGTTTTCAGACTTGGGAGGCCGATGTGTATCTTTTATCAGTGAGCTGGGTGGCCAGAAGAGGAGCAGGTGAGGGGAACCCCTCCTTTCCCTGTTAGCTGAGCTGTCAGTTGAGTTGGTGGACGCAGATATAGTGGAAGTACTAGGGGTCGTCAGTGATTTAATGGACATCTTCCCTAAATAGGTGACAACTCTACCCCCTCGATGTGATGTTGAGTTCAGGATAGACTTGCAACCTGGTGCCCATCCAATTTCGATGGCCCCCTACCGGATGACACCTTCTGAGTTACGGGATTTGCGGATTCAGATTGACGATCTGATGAAGAAGGGTTTTGTTCGACCAAGTGCATCACAATGGGATGCTATAATCTTGTTCGCAAAGATGGCGGATGGTGGTCTCAGGCTGTGCGTAGAATACATGCGACTAAATCAGGAAATAGTCAAGAATCTCTACCGTCTTCCGAGTATAGACGATCTCTTTGACCAGTTGAAGGGGGAAGGATTGTTCTCCAAGATAGACCTATGGTCAGGATATCACCTGTTGAGGGTGAAGGAGGGCGACATCTCTAATACTACGTTCTGGTGCAGGTACGGGCACTTTGTGTTTGTAGTCCTGTCGTTCGGCATTACAAACGCTCTAGATGTGTTCATGGGACTCATGAACTCCATCTTCCGGGAATACCTGGATCAGTTCATAGTCGTGTTCATTGATGACATCCTGATCTACTCAAGATCAGAGGAGGATCACACTGATCACTTGAGGACAGTTTCAGAAGTCCTTTGAAAACACTAGCTCTTTGGGAAGTTATCCAAGTGCAAGTTCTGAACACGAGAGGTGTACTTACATGGGAACGTGGTGTCCAAGAATAAGATAACATTGAACCCATCGAAGGTCAAGGCGGTTGTTTCTTGGCTAATACCAAAGAATGTGGAAGAGTTTCATAGTTTCCTCGGGCTGGTGGGTTACTACTGGAGGTTCATGCCCAACTTATCTCGAGTTGCATCACCTTTGAAGGATTTGACCAAGAATGACCATGATTTTTTGTGGAATGGGCAGTGCGAGGCAGCCTTCAGTTATCTGAAGGAGAAGATGGTAAGTTCCCCGGTTCTGAGGTTTCCAGAAGAAGGGGTGACGTATGAGGTGTTCTGTGATTCTTTAGGGAAAGGCCTTAGATGTGTGTTGATGCAGCAGAAAGGGGTGATCTCATATGGGTCTAAGAAGTTATGTCCCCATGAGTGTAGCTATGCCACCCATGATCTAGAGATTGCGGTGGTCGTGTTCGCACTAAAGTTGTGGAAGAATTACCTCGTCGGGAGCGCTTTGTGGTCTTCACCGATCACAAGAGCTTGAAGTAAATCTTCTCCCGGCGGGACCTAAACATACGAAAATGGAGGTGGATGGAGTTCCTTCAGGACTACGACTTCGAGATTTCCAACACCTCAGTAAAAGGGAATGTGGTGGCTGATGCCTTGATCATGAAGTCGCAGAGGGATGCGGTTCAAGAGTCGGCAGATTCTTGGAAGGAGATGGAGGAGTTGGCTGCGCTGCACTTGGATGCAAAGATGGATGGTGGTAGGGGTATCCTGTATCAGATGACAGTGCAGTTTTCTCTACTACGGTGGGTGGAGGAGTCTTATTGGGGAGACTCAGAAAGTGAAGTGATGCATTACCGGGTTAACCAAGGTGATGCCCCAGAAGGGTGGACGGAAGATGGTCAGAATCAGATGCTTTTCTGAGGGATGATGTTTGTTCCAGAGATGATGTGTGATAGGGTTCTTGGTGAGTTCCACAACTCACCCCTAGCGGTGCACCCGGGAGTTTCCAAGATGTACCAGGGTCGGAGGAGATAGTTCTGGTGGCCCAGGGTAAATCGGGCGGTGGCAGAGTTCGTGGCCAAATGACTAGTGTGACAGTAGGTGAAGGCTGAACACAGTGTTCTAGTCAGTTTTTTGCAACCTTTAGATGTCCCTGAGTGGAAGTGGGATGGAATCTCGATGGATTTAGTCATGGGGCTACCCAAGGTTCAAGGAGGTTGTGACTCTATATGGGTAGTGGTGGAATGATTGATGAAATCAGCTCACTTTCCGGTGATAAAGGAGTCGGGTGTAGTGGATGCCTTAGCATAGAGGTATGTGGATGAGGTGGTGCGGTTACACGGAGTTACAAGGTCTATATTCTCAGATAGGGATGCAATTTTCACCTCAAGAGTCTGTAGATGATTTCAGAATGCTTTCGGAACCCAACAACGTCTTAGCACTGCTTTCCACCCCCAGACAGATGGGCAGATGGAGCACACTATCTAGATAATGGAAGATATGCTACCGACATGTATCCTGAACTTCAGAGGATCATGGGTGAGACACTTTCCTCTGGTGGAGTTTTCCTATAATAATAGCTATCAGTGTACCATTGGCATGGATCCATTCGAAGCCTTGTACGAGAGGCCATGTCCCTCACCCGTGTGCTTGACCGAGGTTGGGGAAGTAGGTTTTCTTGGCCCCGAAGTGGTGCAGAGCATGACAGAGAAGGTGAATATTATACGAGAGAGGATGAAGGCATCCAAGGACCGGAAGAAACCATATGACGATAATAGGAGGTGTCCCTTGGAGTTTGGGGTTGGGGACCACATATTCTTAAAGGTCTCCCCCCGGTGTGGGCAGCGGAGGATTGGCAGAGGGAGTAAGCTTTCCCTCAGGTTTTTTGGACCATTCAAAGGGTTGCAGTGGGTCGGCGGGGTGGCTTATCAGCTGGAATTGCCCCCAAAGCATAAAGGGTGCACGATGTCTTCCATGTGTCCTAGCTCCGTCGGTATCTACATGATGATTCACACGTACTTGAATGGGGAGATCTAGATATCGGGGATGATGTAACATTCATGGAGCAACCAGTGGTGATCAAAGGTCGTGAAGAGAAGGTTCTTCATGGTAGAACCATTCCTTTGGTTCATGTGTTGTGGAGGCATGGTGGGATTGAGGAGAGTACCTGGGAACAAGAAGCATAGATGCGTGCCCAGTGCCCGGAGCTTTTTTGAGTTTTGCTCTGTTATGTTTATACTTGGTTGATGGAACCCTTTTCCTTGTTAAATATGGAACGTGTGGTTTTCCTTATTTTGTGAATGCGTGTGAAGAGTCCTAAAATGTGGGAAGGGAGGACCTGATCCCTATTTAAGAAGAATTAAATCAGATGAACCTAAACCCATGTGGGTGAGTTAGTTCTGCCCAAAGCGGATAGTATCTTAACATGGAGGAAGGGAAACTCCTCACCCACATGACCGGAAGGTTTAATTCTGGTTCAATGTGGTTGGACGGGGGGAAAGGAGCGGTATGATTGTGATTTTTCAGGGGTTATATGAGGAAGGGGGTGTTCCTTGGTGACAAGGAGGTTTACTCCTAGGAGGTATCTTTCGAGGCGGTTGTTAAGACCCCTCTTTTCTTTAGGTTTGGCTTTGATTCTTGAGGGTGAGAATAGTTTGAGAGGTATCTGATGTAATGGACCGAACCCCCCTGGCCATTACTTTTCCAAAATAAGGCTCCATGAAAACAGTGGCACCGTAAGGGTGACTCCCTGATGGTGGAACCGTGTCCTCACCCAGCCCTCCATTTTCTTTTTCCAGTCCCGCACCCGCAACCTAATTTTTTTTGACGTAATTTAATTCTTTTACCCTTTTAAAATCCATTTGATGCCCATAATTCATTCCTAAAAATACTGAGAAACCTCCCCAGTGGGGGGTATTAAATAACACCTTAATATCATCGTGTGTAACTGCCCACCCGCATAAGAAACCGCGATCCGACATTCCAGGAATTCAAAATTCCATATCCCATAATAGTTGGATCTCCTCTTTTTATCTCTCGCTAGAGGTTCTTATTTTGTTCTCGGTTATATTTCATTCTTCTTATGGGTGAGCCTGGTGTTCCTCTTTTCTCGTGGCTTGTGGTGCACCTCTGCTGGAGCTTTATGCACCTCTTGGAGTACATGTAATTCCTCCCCTGCAAGCCGTGCATCCCTTATTCTTGGAATGTGGAGAAAAGATTCAATCCATGATCAACCTGGTAGGGATTTTCCTTCGTCTCCCTTTTTTGTGTATCATGCAGGGTGGGTACGATGATTTTTCTATGGGAGTGGGTGAAACCAAACAATAATAAAGATAACAAATGGACTTTCAAGAATGAATGGAAGGGGTGTGAACGATGTGCTGCTGTTCTATTTTTCTTATCGTCCTTTATGCTTATGTTGTGAACTGTTGGGATATGCTCACTGAAAATAATCATCGTTGGTGGGCTTTACTTTTGGACTAATGAACCATTGCCTTCTGTGATTATTAAATGACTATAACATGGAAATTGGTTAATCACGTAAACTCAGTGGATTAAATGGATACCCAGTAAACATAAATCCCTATGTGGTCACCCCGGCTAACCAAAAGAAAGAAGAAAATGATGAATAATGTTCAGGAACCTGGAAGTATCCCTAATCTATTTTGGTTGTAGGTGTGTTGTTCTATTTGATTTCCTATGGGGTGATGTGGGTGAGGATGGTATCCCCTTGGTTGTGAGTCTAAAACTGTGTGGTTGCTCTACTTGTGATACGAATTGGGGTGGAATCCTCTACTGTTGGAATATCATTGGTTCATGGTTTTGAGGATGTGGGGTTGTATCTTGAATCCTGAATTGGTTCCAGTACTTTAAGGTATCTCACTTATCCCTTTGTTATTGTGACTTCACAAGAAAACCAGGCATGAACGCTTAAATTGCTATTTGGCTGTTTCTCTTTTCCTGGAATGTGGTTATGCCTGTTAGTTGACCGGTAGTGCAGGAATTTACTTAAATGGGATCACCTGAACATGAAGACAAAAATGGGTTAAACGAGGAATTAGTTTTGGGAATGATTTGTGACTCAATCGTGAGTAGTGTTCTTTCTATGAATAGTGACGAGTGTGTTTGTGCTTAGGTTATCCTTGGAAACCCTTGGTTGGGATGAGCGCTTGTTACCTACATAAATATATTGTAGATCTTACGTTTCTTATTCGCGCCCCACCAAAGTTGAGCACTTAGTGCCAAACACCCCCATTCCATGGGGGAGGGTGTTTTCCTAACAGTCCTATAAGTGGCTGGTTACTAGCTCATTTTCTTCTCCCTTTCCTGAATAGCCCAAGACTCTTCGGGTAGGCTGTGATGGCCTAAAGTCCATTATTAGCCCAATAATTTTTGGGCAGGGTAGTGTGGTGGCTGGCCCAGGTGTTTGCGGGTAGGTTGTTTTCCAAGTATCTTCTGCATGATGCCCAGTTGTCTTCAGGCATGCCAGTAGCTTTCTAGACCAGGTGTCTTTGGGCATGGCATTAGTTGTTCTGGCCTAGGTGTTTGCGGGCATGGTTACGTGTGGTTGTTATGGCCCAGGTTTCTACAGGCAGGATAGTTGTTGTGGCCCAGGTGTTTATGGGCGGGATGCGTGGTTGTGGCCCAGGTGTGTGCGGGCAGGGTGTGGCAGTGGGACTGCGGTGAGAATGGCAAGATTTGTTCGATGCGTAGGATTTCTTCAATAACCATTGGGAATGTGGCACGGGGTACCCAAATGTTGATGTGATATTACTATATATTACTTGACTTGCGTTATTTGGGGAGTGTGCCTTGGTGAGGCTTGGGTGGTTAGTTTCCCTTACTAGGTGCTTTGGTTATTTCTTCTCTCATAGGGCATTAGAATGCCTCCCCAATTATGAACGAGAGCCTTTGGTTTTCCCTATTGAGTATACTTATATGCTCACCCTATGTATATAAAACTGCTTTCAGGTTTCCAGGAGGACATCAGAGATTGTGAGAGGCTGTACTAGCTCGGACTTTGGGATAGTTTCAGTTTCTCTTTTTCTTTCTTTGGTACATTACCTTTATAGTCTCCTTGTACTTTTGTATCATTTACTTTTGGAACATGCATCTAGAATGGGTTGTTTGGGCTTTAATTGTACTTTCAGTTTTGGTGTTGTGGGATTTACTATCTTATCTCTCTATCCTATTAAAGAAAAAGGGAAATGACTTCCATCTTGTGTGTGATTATATACCATTGGTTCTAGTCGCCACTCCGGGACCTTTTTAAGTTGGGTCTCTGGGGTCATTATCTCTCCTTCAACATGAAGAAGGAAGGGTCTGGAAATCTGTTATCACTTCCCTCATCTTGGTGAAGGCAGGTGGTGACAATGTAGTTAATCCTATACATACCATTCAATTTAATATATAAGTTTTAATACTATATTAAATAGTATATTGTTGCTCTCTTAAACACGTGATTGAATTTTACCCAAGATATTGAAGAAGTTATATATATTTCAATGAAATATTTCATAAAATATAAAGGTGTTACATTCTCCCTCCTTTAATAATTTAAGGTCTAATTTTTTTTCTTAGTAATCATTTAATTTTCATTTGAGAATTTCGTTTTTGAAATCTGTGTCATAAAAATGATTACAAAAACATCATCTTGAAATGAGATAAAGGGAAGTACGAAGATCATATGGATAAAAACATAACTAGGTTTCCTGATTTTAGAACATAGGTGGGAAGTGAAAAAATGGATTTAGAAAAAAACCCAAAAATTATAGACTGATAGAGATTAATATATATAATTTTATATAGGAAGTTAATTATTAAAAAACTATAAATCTATGATGGGTTAAAATACAATTGATTCTCCTTAAGAAATGTAAAAAAATTTTGGTTTTATTTAATGATTATTTTACTAAAGCCAAGGGAATCCATTAAGATCTTGATAAAAGTTTTATGAAAATAAATTAATTTTTTCTAATTCTATTTCGTATGAATAATATCATCCATCGGTTTGAATTAAATCTATCTCCATGTGATCTCTTACTATAGAAAATGGATATCTAAGATGAATTTTTCTTGTGTGAAGAACTTTTAATCGAATCATAAAACTCATAAGTCATTCCTTCAGACTTTAAATATTATCCAAAAACAAATATTTATTATAGTGTAAGATAAATCATACTTTAACCTCAAATAAAAATATCCGAATTTTCAACTTAATCCATTCCACATGTATAAAACCTTCTTAATTTTCCTAAATATTACAAACCATATTCATAACCCGATAATAATTTGATCTCATATCCCCACGTGATCAATATAATAATAACTTAAATTACTCATAATGTGTCCAATGAAAATGTTTATACGTTGATATTATATTCACCAATGTCTTTTAATCATTTTCAAAAAAGGCCACAATCATATATTCTTATAAATCTAATTAACCCTTAATTAATTAAATAAGATCTTATCTTAGCCAAAAATAATTCTATTAATGGTTCGGGTTTGACCATGCATAGATAGATAATCATAGATTGATTTTGAATAAAATACGATCCCTTTATTCTAGAAAAAACTATGGTATATATATAGGGATATTTAATTAATTCTATAAATCACATTGAAATTCAGTAAAGGATAATATTTTCATATTTATTATTCATAAAAACATCAATGGTAGTTCTCTATTCTATTGTAGTGGATTCATCTTCCCTAACTATCTTGATTCCCAAAAACTATTATGATTTCATACACATTCCCTTTAGCATTTTTCATCAACGGTTTTTGTGCAATAATATATTAAATATCCCATCGATTAAGGATTTCGGTCTCATACTTCCCAAACTCTTTGAAATTATAGAATTGAATCTTGAGTGGAGTGTTTTGTTGAGATATCTCTCTATCAATTTCATTCTCTAGCCTCTGTACACTACTCAAAAATTCATTTTCATGGAGGTTAAGCTTCTCACATTAAATTCATTTTTTCTTCCTTTAATACATGCACCAGATTGATCCTTCCATTGTTTTTGGCAAGTAAAAGGCAAAAAATATTTCTTCCGTCAAAGTGGGAAACAAACAGAGTTTCTATAAGGCTCCATCTGTAATTTCGTATCACTAAAACCATTATGGTTTCCATATATTATTTCTAATTTTAGTGCACTTCGAATGATTTATTGATAGCTTCCAAATACCATTATTAATATTGTATTTCCAAGACATATTTTCAAGACACTAAATTAAAAATGAATTTTTCTTTTAGGGATAATTATTAAACATGAATCATATCATGCATTTAATGAAAACACTTCCTCATAGGTATCATGTGATCAATCATCAATCTAATTAAGCTCATGAAAATCCTTACCTATTAAGGTACATGAATATGTGAGAAGTACTTACTGAATAATATTCCCTTAATGTCGTCCCATCCCATAAAGATAATTTCATAATTTTCCTCATATTCTGAATGATATTCCACCATTGAACTGATTATACTTCAAAATGATAAAAATTTAGGATAAATGTTTCATGGCCTGACCATTTAATATTGGAAAATAATTTTCTCATCGAATTGATCCATTTCCCAAAAACAAGTTGATAAGAAGACCCATAAAAGGATGGTGTTCATTGTTGAATAAAATATTAAATAACATATATATCCCTCCTTGTATTATTTATATATTCAACATGATCCAAATTTTCCCCAATATCTTGGGAGATTTTGGTGAGAATATAAACATGATATTACATCCAAGTTTTTAATAAATAATATTTCTTAAGATGATTATTGTTTTATTTGATGTCACATTAGTTGTAAAAACTATTCCTTCTAGTTTTAGTCATTCAATAAAACATAAAATAATAGCGTGATAAATTATATTCATATTGAAAACCATATAATTATGAAAAATGATTTATTTTATGTTTACTTAAAGGAAAAAATTTTCAACATATGATAGCTTAGGTTTCACCTAAGTCATGCTTGATCAAAAAATTTATGAATTTATTATATTATAATACCTTTGGCTGGGTTTATAACTATTTTTTTTCATTCTAGGTACTAAAGTATAATTAACCGTACACTGATACCAACCATAATGAAAAAAAATCTTCATACATAGTTATTAAAACTATGTAGATAAAACTTAATTAAATGGATTTTTTTCTCATACTATAATGTTAGAGGTTTAATGACTTTGGAAACATGTATGAATAAAAAAACTACTTCATAAAATATCTATATCATTCCCCACTATGTTATTTATAACTAATACATACTTAGAAACATCATTTCTAAAACATTTCTTTATAAAATTGGTGATGGAAATAAAATAATGGATGTTCTCAGGTATTCTTTAAGGTTATATATTAGAGATATTAATAATCACCTAATAATAACCAAAGATTATAATATTGAGAAAATGAACTTAGCATTTTAAATATAGAACCTTCATATCACAGATCATAATATTTAGTTAAGGAATAAATATTGGATGTTAATCATACATAAATCATAAAAAAAAGAACATATGAAATGAGACCATAAAATTGATATAAAACATATAGCTGTGCTATAAGCATAAACTTATAACATTTTGGACATGTATAAAAAAGGTCACTCATTAAGACAATTATTAGAAATAAAGACCTCACATAATCTTATGAACATAAAAAAGGTCCACACATAAAATTATGGACATGCATTCTAGTTCCACAAAAAAACATATGTATATAATAGCCAGGTCCATATATAATCTTATAGTCTTTAAACCCAAGTTCACCTAAAAATTGAGAACATGAAATCATGTTCAATCATATCATATATACCTCATGAGTTATCCATATTTACCAAATGAATTATAGGGAGATATTGGTCCCCCCAAACGATCAATAAAATTATACATACATGTTAAAAAAGTTTACGAATCATTCTTCATATCATAAATCATAAAATGAAAAAAAATCATCAAATTATAACCCCAAAAAATGGAATGGGTTTCATCTACATTTTTTCATCACAATTATAATCCATATAGATATAGAATACTGATTTTATTCTTGTATCATATCCCCATTAAAAATTATTTATTATCAATGGATTTAATATTATATGGGAAAATTATTTTGAAAACTCACATCGAACAATTAAGGGGGTAAATAACATTTCTATTCTAAAATCACATATCTTTTTAAAAAATATATGAGATCCTATGAATGAAAATATTTTCTTTGAAAGAAAAATTTTAAACCAATAACGGAAGTCTCAAATCATTAAGGTTTCATGAAAGAGGAAAAATAACATCATGTTGTACAAGTTAAAAAGTATTTGTCCTCTATTTTTGTTAGAAAATCCATAAATTACCTAGTTTTGAAAATAATAAAAATATATCTTTGAAATTTTTTAGTAAAATGTAAAACATTGGTAAAAATGACTTGGGAAACCAATATGAGAATAGTAAAAATATTTTTTAGAACATTTTTATAAAAAATAGATATGAAAGAGAAACACTCTCCAATGGATATTTATATACAAATAATCTGGAATAAGGATGAGATTGTAAATAGGAACCTTTGCCTCATGTATCACTTTTCATCATACAAGTTCAAACATACTATAGAATTAATATGGAATTATTATATATTTATTACATACGCATATATCTATCATTCAATTTATGATTTATTTATTACATCTATCACACATTTATTAATAATGTTTTTATTAAATTAACTCTTGTGGGTGATAAAAACTTCATTTTACATGCATGTTTTTGTTCGGATATCCCGATCCTTATAATTTTGTCATCTTCGCATAATTTACAGAATATTAATCATGTTTAAATATAATATAGATTAATTATATAAAAATGTATAATCATTCATAATGTTTAGGTTTAGAAAAATTAATTACATTTTTCACCGAGACAGTAGTCTGTATATACGCATGAGCGAAACTTTCACTTTAATTTGATTGGAATATGGTTTATAATGGGATTTTAATAATAATAGTAATATAAACTCATCAAATTTTTAATACATAATTTATTATTTTATGGAAAATACCATAAATGTAGAAGAGGTAATAATATGTATAAAAAGAAAGTGGTCCATTTGAAGGATTACTAGTTCTTCCACAAAACTCCCTAAGATATCCTCTAAATGGATTTAGGGTAGGTTTTTTGGAACACAATCCCATATAAAAAAGTGTCTAGGGAAGAATATGAGAGAATATAGTAGAGTTTTGTTGAGACACAAGGCTAAAATTTGTGTAATTAAGTGATAGAGGATGTGTCCTTTTATAATTATGGTGATGTGAACTTTTGAAATTTTATAAGAATGTAAAATATAATTAGAATATTCTAGAGCCAAATTCTTCCAAAGGGTCACAAATTTAGACATATTGTAAAATATTGTTGAAATTTCATCAACAAATAAAATTTTCATAGGTTTATGTGGAATTTTAAATCTTATCTCTTGGTTTAAACCCTTAATTAACTTATTTTAACATTTACCTGGTAACATATTCCCATAATAAAAATGTTATAATTTTACATATATGCTTAATAATGACTAATAAATGGATAATATATGAAACTTTATACCGTAAAATATCCCATATTATACATATATAATATTTTCATGATTTAAAAATAACTAATTAATTTACACATCCTGAAAATGATACAATTATTTATAAAATTTTTGGATCACCTTAATTATCTCACATTTTTTTTCCTTTTATTATTTTTAATATCATTTACAACTTTTTTCACAAACAAGAATAATTACTCCATCAACATCAGGTAAGTATTTAAGGTAATTATTTAATTTCTAAAAAATATAAATAGACTACTATAATGAATAAAATATCATTAAAAAAATTACTATTAAGATTCATTCAACATAATTTATTTTTCTGTATGGAGCCCAAAAATGATATTTAAAACTAAGAGAGTGACATTATTTCACTTCCATTGGTATATATAATATATAATTCATTTTCAATGAAACATGTAAATTAAACAACCCAAATTAGATCCTAAGTTAATAACATTCTAATTTAATTCATCAAATAAGAATTACGATGAATAATTATGTCTTCATAAAACTATTTTAAAATTGATTTACTTGATTGACCTTTTTCTGAGGAAATATATTTTTACCACAGTTTATATTAATTTTGAAAAAATATTGGACATTTTTACCAAATTTTAACATCACAATTATAAATATGGAATAAATCTTTCATGATTTATTTTATAGAAGTGGCAGAAAATACTTTTAATATAAATTTTTAACCCATAATAAAATAGTTTTTAGAAAAAAATGAGTTGTGAAGCATAAATACATACTTATACAAAAATAATGATTAAGGGTGATTAAAATGATCTGAATTATATTTTATGTAATTAAATAATACATATGTTACTTTGATATCAAATTCAAATCATGAAAATACTTTATATGAAAAAATGGCAGTTTTATAAAAATCAATATTTTGTACAACTCACTGAAAAACCATAATTTTTAGAAAAATTCCATGATTTCACCCAAAGCTAATTTTGATATGTTAATTTCAAAATTTAATTTTTATGTAATATGTTTGGTAAAATTATAAAAAGTAGTTATAATATTTTCTAAGACACCCTGGTATTTGAAAAGAAGAAAATTATATTCGATAGTGTAAAGGAAACACAACCCTATGTTTATATATAATAACATGAAAAATATATTTTATCATTAATAACACAAAACCCCAGGATTTTTATGCTTGATGGCATGTTCAACATCCAACAAAAAACCTAAACACCACATGACATATATCACCATTATAACCTAGCCATTAAACTAGTGGATATGAATAGTATTATCAAAATTATGAAATATATACAAATTTAATTACTCAATATAAATTATTCATAATTTTTTAGTGAAATTGTCAATAATCTTTTAGTAATGTGATTTCAATCATCAAATATATATTCTCTTCAAATATGTTTTTTATTATTTTCATAGAAAAATATGTTCTAATAATTTTTTTTGAAAAGTGTATCTAATAAAATGAACTTTATTTTTGTAATAACAATCCCAAATATTTTCATAGATTTAATTTTCAATATTTTTATAAAAAGTTCCAAATCCTCATGAATTAGGAAAAATACAGGATTTTAATTGAAATCTCTATTTTTTTATTTTAGTCATAAAGTTAAATTATTTTTTAAATTGGTATTAATAAATATATTAGTTCAATAATAAATCTATTCATAAAATATTTGTTATTGAAATCCAATTAATTTGGATATTTGATATAAAAACATTGTATACTTTTGACCATTTTCACTTGGAAAACCCCACTTTTTCATTATGTTTGTGGGATTAATATTAAATAAAATAATACTACATATATTAGTTGAATTTGGAAAAATGGTTTCCATATTTGGAATTAGGAAATTTATGATGTATAATAATTCTAAATTAATTTTTACAACAATGATTAGTGAAAATAGTAAAAATTAATCATAGTAATTAAGGTAAAAACGAGTTTCCTCAGAGATTAAACATTAAAAATTTATAGAAAATGACCTAGAAAGATATCCAACACACATTTTATAAACCATTACGACCCTTATGACCGTTAAATATATTTGTATTATTTATTCAGACACCTTTCTAGGAAATTATATTATATAATAAATTTTGTAATTAAAAATAAAAAGGATAATTTTTTCATTTAATTTTTTTAATGCTTTGGGATTCAGAAAAAGAATGTGAATGTTTTGTTTTTAATATAATATTCAAGTAGAAATAATTTTTTCTATCAGTAAAATATATCAAATAAATTTAGAGATAAATTAATTAATTTAATTAACTAAGAAACAAAAACACATTAATTATTTAGTAAATAATTAACAATAATAGATGATACTAAAAATATTAAAATAGAACTATATTCAATAAATTATTATATTAAATTATTTTTCATATGAATATTTAATGTTAAAATGGTTTGAGATAAATAAATTTTATTTCTAAAATAGTATTTATAATTTAAAATTAGTACTAAATTAATAATGTCAAAATTTACATTAATGTTATTTTCTATTAAATTATATTTTACAAAATTTTTTTAATTAATAAAAATACTATATTTTACAATTTAATTTTTAAATTTTTTAAATTATCAACTCTGTCCCACCAATTTAACAATTTTTTATAATTAATATATTGACCATAAATTAGTGAAAAAATATATTAGTGTGATTAAGGTAAAAGAGGTTGTTTTTTCACGTTACATTCACTTCTATTAAAACAAATTTTCAACCCAAATAAGAAACCTATTTTAGATATTGGATATAATATTTATAATCATTGGTTATAAATTATATAATAATTATCCCATTAACTTAGTCTTAATGGGTAAATTACATAGATTGGAAAAATAGTTACCAAAATGAAAAACTAAAATGAAAAACACAGAAAATAGGAGATAAGGGAAAAAACTTTTAAAACAGTTTTTTTATTGTGTGGAGGATGTGTGTATTAACCATATAATCCCCAAACCAATTTAACTTCCAATTGTTTTTCCACATTAGTTATGTAACGTCCCAGATATAGAAGCCACAACATGGGTGCCCCGAATCTAGTTGGTCACATGACCTCAAGCGCATTTCCCCAAATGCCAGATGCTACCGACTTGCAGCGAGACCCCAGGTCTGATAGTGGGGAAACCATGCCCTCATTTATCAAAGTGTAGTGCCACGGAATAAAATATATAACCATACCATAGAAGAAGCAGTAAACAATACTCAACTGGAATGGAAAACTGAAGTAAAAGAGAACCATAAGTCATATATTATAAGATGCATCATGTCTATAGTTCTAAGAAAACAACCAGAACATGTTACACAAAAATACCATACAATGGAAAGTACTAGTACAGTAGAACAAAACAAACAACCAGCAGCATCGCAAGCCTCATCTTGGTCCCTTGCTCTTCTACTCCTCAGCAATACTCAAGTACCTGTATAGGGACCCTTTCCCCTATTGACAACTGCAACAATATAATCTATTTGGGCCGAAGAAATGATCCAAAACGGGTGTGAGAAATAAGTCACAGTAGGCACCCACCAAAGGCCCGTGCCCAACTGTCAGTGTAAAATGTGCAACAGAAGTGTGCAGTAGTAAAATACAACAAACTAAGAAGTACCCAAAAGTATTTAACTTTACCAGTTATGTTTCCATTTTAATATTCATTTAATAGTTCAATTGAATAACATTAAAAGTTCTCTAGAACTAAGACCTCGGGCTAATCAGAACCTTTCCCTCTGGCTAATGTAATATAACCACGCACTCAAGCTTTCCCTCTGGCTATATAATGTAACCACACCCTTAGGATTTCCCTCAGGCTATATAATTTAATGACGCCCTTTGGCTTTCCCTCATGCTATATAATGTAACCACACCCTCAAGATATATAATGTAACCATGGCCTCAGGCTTTCCCTCAGGCTATATAAGGTAACCACGGCCTCAGGATTTCCCTCAGGCTATAGTAACCGGACCGAGCCCAACATATAAGAAAGCTATTTTATACAATTCCTCTCAAGGAAATTTAAAGGATGATAAATATTTTGGTATACCCTCAAGTAACCTGTCCAAATGGCTAAACAGAGGAACACACCCCTGGGGTGATCTTGGATCCAAGCTGTGATCCCAAACATCAGTTTTTTTCAATTACATTAAATCAACTATGCAATTCATGGTATTTAAACTGCCAAGGCCTTAGCCACACAGCTCCTCAAACATGGGTTCATAGAACAACAGTACACAATTTCAAACATCAGTTGGAATTTAAACACTAGACCACATACCTTGATCTCCCCTGATCAGTATATGTGAACGATGCTCCTCGAATCGTCTAAGAACTACATAGATATGAGGAAAACGAATTCTTGTTAAAATGTAAATAACATCCCCTCTGGAAAGAATTGGTAAAAATGGCTCAAGGAGAGGAGATTGATTACCCGTACGGTTCAAATGAGATCGACGGAGGCGAAATCAGATTCCTGATGATCGATTAGGTGATATAAAAAACTCCGGTTGTTCCCCCAAGCTCTCCTCTAGTTATAAGCCTTCTCTGTGAATAGAGGAGTCTACTACCCATTTTAAGCGAAACAAATACTACACGGCTTGTACTATTGAGTAGACGGCGTGTACTTTCAGTTTTTTAACTATTCCTATGGCAGCTTATTTCCACCGTGGCACTATTCATCTATCGCCATGAGTACACGACGTGTAATACCTGAGTACATGGTGTGTATTGTAACTCATCTGGCGGCTGCCTTCACCACCTTACTGTTCACCTGCCAACCGAATACATGGCGTGTAAATACCCTATACATGGTGTGTAGTTGGTTTTTACACCCATCATCGTCGTCATGCCTACGCGCCCTGTGTACTCATTCCACATGGCCAAAGTACACGGCGTGTGGAAAAGTACATGGTGTGTAGTCAAAAAATTTAAGACATTCTCCCATGTTACTTATTTTCTCAAAAACACTTAAGTAAAAGAGAAAATAAGTAACCAGTACCTCAATAATAAGAACCGGGTTCTTACAAACTTCCCCCCTAAAATAAATTCATCCCAGAATTTGCCTTCCAAGGTTGGAGAAGATAAAGCTTAGAACAACTCTGGCCACTGAGCACGTACGTTGGTCTCCCACTCCCAGGTTTCATCCTACACTCGTCCATGCTTCCATAGCTCCCATACGAGAGGAACTGACCGGCCTTAGAGAAACTTCGTGCTCCTATCAATGATATGAATCAGATGCTCCTCAAAGGAGGCATCTACCTGAAGCTCAACCTCCTTGCACTGAAAGACGTGAGATGTTCATGAATGATAACGGCGCAACTGAGACACATGGAAGATGTCGTACATGGCCTGGTACCTCTATGGTAACTACAACCGATAGGCAACTGACCTGGCTCCCTCCAGAATCTCAAATGGCCCCACATACCTCGGTGAAATTTTAACATGTCTCCTAATTCTCCTGTGTCCCATCCTCGGTGAAAAATTCAAGAAAACCTGATAATCAACCACGAACTCCAAGGGTTTTCCGCGGCGATCAACATAAGAATTCAAACGAGACTGTGCGGTAACCATCCGCTTCTAAATCAAGTGGACCTACTCAGAAGTCTCCTGCACGAGACGTGGTCCCAGTAAAGCAGCCTCACCTACCTCTATCCAGCACAAAGGTGATCAGCATGTCCTACCATATAAAGCCTCGTAAGGTTCCATCTCAATAGTCACCTGAAAACTGTTATTGTAGGAAAACTAGAATATGGGTATATGCTTCCCCCAAGATCCCCCAAATTCTAGGACGCATATACCCAGCATGTCCTCTAGAACATGTATCGTACGTTCTGACTGACCATCGGTCTGTGGGTGGTAAGCTGTGCTCAGAAGCACCTGTGTACCCAGTTCCCTATGAAAACTCTACCATAAATGAGACGAAAAATGGGTGTCCCTATCTGAAATGATAGAATGAGGGACCTCATGAAGACGTATGACCTCTCTGATATACAAATTCCCAAGCTCATTGACTTTGAAGGTCTCCTTGATCAGAAAAAAGTGAGATACTTTTGCGAGTCTGTCCACAACAACCCACACGACATCATTTACTCGTGGTGATCTTGGAAACCCAGTCACAAAGTACATCATGACATCATCCCATTTCCACTCCGGAATGGGTAACTATTGTAACAATATAGCTGGCCTCTGATGCTCCGCCTTCACCTACTGACCGGTAGAACAACATATAACAAAACTAGCTATCTCCCTCTTCATACCTGGCCAAAAATATTGACACCTCAAGTCACGGTACATCTTGGTAATTCCTGGATGAACTTCCCAAGATGAAGCATGAAACCCCCACATCAACTCCTCTCGTATATCTCTTGGAACCCACACTCATCAATGGAAACACAGTACCTCATAATCGCCCATCATCTAACCAGGAAAAGGGTCCCCACTTGCCATTGAATCCTGTAGAAGTAAGCCTTCTAAATCAGATAGCTGTCTCATCCTTACTCAATCCCGGAAGGTAGAAGTCACATCTAAAGATGAAAGATAGGTTTGCCCCTGGCTGTCGTGCACCTCCAAATAAATCTTAGAGAACAAAGACATAAGCTGCCACTCACCACTGGCCTCATGAACTTCCTGTGTCTGAGTCTTCCTGCTCAGTGCATCAGCAACTGCATTACCCTTACCAGGTGTATAGGAAATCTCAAAATCGAAGTACTGATGGTATCAAACCCACCTTCACTACCTTTGATTGAAATCACGCTGAGTAAAGATGCACTTGAGAATTTTGTGGTCGGTGAAAACCACAAAATTCTCTCCTAGGAGATAATTTCTCCAACAACATAACACATGAACAACTGCAGCCAACTCGAGGACATGTGTCGGGTAATTCCTCTCACGTGTCCTCAACTGCTAAGACCCATATGCAACTACTCGATTGCCCTGCATCAACATAGCTCCCAGCCCAATACCTGATGCATCACAGTAAACTATATAGCTCTTTCCTTGCTTTGGAAGTATCAGGATTGGTGTTGTTGTCATCCTTCCCTTCAGCTCCTAAAAGGCTGTCTCATAAGCTTCTGACCAAACGAACTTCACACCCTTCTTAGTCAAACCCGTCAACGGTGCTGCTAAGAAGGAGAAGTATTATATGAAATGTATCTAGTAACCATCCAACCCTAAGAAACTCCATATCTAAAATATGTTCTTAGGTTTCTCCCCGGAAACTACTGCTCTCACTTTCTATGGGTCTATTGCAACTACTGCCTCAGAGATGATATGTCCCAGGAAGTGAATCTGGTCCATCCAAAAGTGGCACTTTTAGAGATTATCATATAGACGATGCTCTCTCAGTGTAATCAATACGATCTCAAGATGGGTGTCATGGTCATGTCGAGTGTGAGAGTACAACAAGATGTCGTCGACGAATACTACCAAAAAAGAATCCAGATAAGGATGGAACACATGATTCATCAGAGCCATAAAAACGGCTGGTGCGTTCGTGAGACCGAACGACATCACCATGTACTCATATAGACCATACCTACTCATGAAGGCTGTGAGAGGTATATCAGATGGTATAACATGCAACTGATGATATCCGGATCTCAGGTCAATATTTGAGAACACTTGTGCACCTCAAAGATTTTTAAAAAGATTATAAATCCTTGTTAAGGGATATCAGTTCTTGACCGTCAACAGGTTCAGCATCCGATAATCCACACAGAGTCGGAGGGTACCATCCGCCTTCTTCACAAAAAGGACCAGCGAACCCCAAGGAGAAGTGATGGGTCAGATGAAACCCTTTGTCTATAACTCTAACTTCTCTTGAGTTCCCGTAACTTAGGTGTATCCATCCTATAATGAGGAATGGATACTGGTGCTGCTCCTGGAAGAAGATTAATAGATAAATACACCTCTTACTCCAGAGGTAGACCTGAAAGTCGTCCTGGAAAACATCCCTGAAACGATAAACCACTGGAGGGAAGTCCTTTTGACAAGTCCCCTGATCATCTAGATATAAACTCGTAATCTGGGCTGTGACTCCACCTCTCCCACGATGCTCTGGTCCAGCTCGAATCACCTGAACATCCCACTCACCTTTGTATAGAAACTATCCTCAATATGGTGATGTGAAATGCACCCTATGACGATTGAAATCTACAAAGGCTTGAAAGGGAACCAACCAGTCCATCCTGAGAATGATATCATAAGCTGTCATCTTTAAGACATAGAGGTCCCATAGAAAGTGACACCCACCAACATAAAGGGGGAAATCCTTGCTCTGACGCACACATGTCATTCTAGTTCCCAATAGAGGGTCTAGCGTTATAACATCAGAAAAAGAGGATACATAAAGCCCAAGGATCTCCCCAATGGCCACAGATATGAAACTATGTGTAGCACCAATATCGAAAAGTACAGAAGATAAAATAGAAGCTACTAAAATAGTACCTATGAAGGTAGAAGGTCCGGGATCCTGCTCATGTTGGTTATGTTGCACTGCATATGCCTGCCAGTGCTGCGGCCCTGTGACACAGCCTGGCTACCCTAAGCTGTCCTACCCTGCTGCCTCTGTGATCCCGGTTTCTGTCTATAACAGCCAAGACCACCATCTCTGCCTGCACGCCCTAATGTATTCCAGTTCCCTGACTGGTAAGAAGCTTCTAGCCCTAATCCCACACGTGGAGTCTTCACAGAACCCCTCTCACTAGCCACATGTAGAAACACCCTGCAAAAGCGCTGCAAATGACCAATCTTTCCACAAGCTCGACACTACACTAGTTCACGTGGACACTGCGGTCTCTAGTTCCCCTCTTTACCGCACTGGTAACACACTAATGGGACACCTGAAGAATTCCTCTGGCTAGCACTACCACCGTGTGAGAAATCCATCTGCCTCTTTCTCTTACCTGTAGAAATAGTACCAGAAACTAGTGCCAAAACGCCCTGGCCCCCACCACTAGCTTCTGGCAGGTTCCTCTATGTAATCTGTTCCTAGTTCACAGTAGAATGTATAGTAGGCAACCTGAAAACATTTACCAGTGCTTGAATGTCATATCTAAGACCATCCTCAAAGATTATAGCCCTCAACGTCTCATCACCCACAAGAATGGGTGAAGAACGCCGAAGATCGGTAAAGTGAGAAGAATAATACATCACCGACATAGTGCCCTGCTACAGATTCATGAACTCTCGAGTTCGATCTGCCCTCAGTGCCTTTGGGAAGAAGAAGTCAGAGAAAGATGTCTGAAAATTATCCTACACCATGTCTCTGTGATTCTCTATCTGGGTGGTAACATCCCACCACATCTTGGCAGAATCACAGAGCATATAAGTTGCGAGCTTGACCCTCTGCCCTGGAGGCATCTCAAGATGCTCAAAAATAGTCTGCATTGAATCCAGCCAAGACACTACAGCCAGTGGTCCTCCATCCCCTGAAAACATAGGTGGATACAGCTGCTGGAAGATACGAGTCAGCTCTTCCATAGATGTGGTACCCGACGGTGCTCCCTGAAAGGTCAGCATGAACCGTATGAATCCTTCATGGAACTGCACATTCATGCCTGTGTATGGTATAACGGCTGGTGCCACATCTTGCCCTGCTGGAGGATCCAATGGTAGCCCATGGCCTACCATCTCTGGAGTATAATCAATGCTTGTCTCCTTGAAAAAAACGCGTGGACTTCTCGGTGGCCTGACTCTACAAGGTCAAAGCACACCTTAGATCAAAATTGTCAAAAACCGAAAACAAGGATACGAAGAAGGAATGTTTTAAAGATTTAAAAAACATGACTACACGGCGTGTATAAAGACTACACTACATGTTCTTGAAACCTACATTCCTGCCCGAGTCCATCAACATGGCTAAGCCACACAACTTTCTTTTGATAAAAACTGCACGACGTGTATAACATTTACACGGCGTGTATGGTGTAATTTCTAACTGCTCGTGTCTTTCGTGACATGGCCTATATACCGAGGCCACACTACACGGAATGTTACACCCGCACACGGTGTGTACACCACCCCATGTCGCCATCCACATGGCTAACTCCACACAGTATCCCACCAGCAAGGACTACACGGTGTGTCCCACAGGTACACGACGTGTTCAAGAAGAGGTAACACTGACCCATGTTTGTTAGCTACACGGTCGGGTCTCCAGGTGAGACTACATGGCGTGTTCCACGGTGGATACGATGTGTATGTATTATGTTTTCTATGTCAGGGTTTTTTAATTACACGGGCGTACTCGAGGTCAATAGTACATGGAGTGTACATCTAGTACACGACATGTGCTTCCCAAGCTTAACCCTACCCCGTGTCCCCGCCCACACGGTCTTTCACACAGAGAGCGACTACACGGCCTGTACTGTTGGTACACGGCGTGTACCCAAAAAGTTTTCATTTATTCCTGAATAGAAGAACACATGACATGTGTCCCAGGAACTACACGACGTGTATCCCGGGTTTTCAGGATAGTAAGCCTCAGATACTACTCCAGAACCCAGAAAACACTGAAAAACAACACCTAAGTGCCAAATTCAAACCCATGAGGGACCATACTCCTCACGAATCCAATTTTGGCATCTTACACGTGTTATATCATGGTAAACAATGCAATGGTCCACCAAATTCCATTTATTGAGGGCCCATACTCCCCAAAAACCAAAGTTTGGCGTCCATCTTAGCAGCCTCACACAAAAATACCCTATCACAGAGCAGGTATTTACCAAATAAGTTATCACAACAACATGCTTCTCTAGAACAACAACTATCACAACAACATGCAATTTCTAATGCACCTATATGGCATGTAACGATGCATGGATGTGATTTCTAGAATGTTCCTAAATGATGCGTGAGATGGCATACCCTCATCTCATCGGTTTGGAACTAAATAGAACCCATGGATAACATATAAATAGAACAATCACAAGTGCATCACCCAATGGTGAAAATCAAAAAAACTATAAAATATAAAAAATCAGAATAATTGAAAAAATATGTGGTAGACTGGATTTTCCCTCTACACCGGTTAGCTACTCCCCAGAACAACTTATTACCAACTACCATTCGTTCTATCCCTTAATATGGCTCCAAATAGTGTGTCAAAGAAAAAAAACTCCCTTTGATACCACTTTGTAACATCCCGGATCCGGAAGCCATACCACGGGTGCCCCGAACCCGGTTGGTTACATGACCTCAAGCTCATTTCCCCAAATGCCAAAGGCTGCCGACTAGCAGAGAGGGCCCATGTCTAATAGTGGGGAAACTATGGCCCCATTTTTCAAAGTGTAGCATAGCGGAATAAAATATATAATCATACAACAACGGAAGATGTAAAAAATAATCAACTGGAATGGACAACTGAAGTAAAAGAGAACCAACATTCATTTATAATAAGATACATCATGTCTCTAGTTCTAAGAAAACAACCATTAAATGTTACAAAAAAATACCATACAATGGAAAGTACAAGTACAATATAACAAAACAAACAGCCAGCAACATCACAAGCCTCAGCTTGGTCCCATGCTCTCCTACTCCTCAGCAACACTCAAGTAACCATATAGGGACCATTGCCCCTATCGACACCTGCAACAATATAATCTGTTTGGGCCGAAGACATGACTCAAAAAGGGTGTGAGAAATAAATCCCAGTAGGCACCCACCAAAGGTCCGTTCCCAACTGTTAGTGTAAAATGTGAAATAGAAGTGTGCAGTAGTAAAATACAACAAACTAAGAAGTACTCAAAAGTAACTAACTTTACCATTTATGTTTCCATTTTAATATTAATTTAATATTTCAATTTAATAACACTAATATATCACCATAACTAATCCCTCAGGCTTATCAGAACCTTGCCCTCAGGCTAATGTAATTTAACCATGCCCTCTGGCTTTCCCTCAGGATATATAATGTAACCATGCCCTCAGGCTTTCCCTCAGGCTATATAATGTAACCACGCCCTTTGTCTTGCCCTCAGGCTATATAATGTAACCACTCACTCAGTCTTTCCCTCAGGCAATATAATGTAACCACTCCCTCAGGATTTCCCTCAAGCTATATAAGGTAACCATGCCCCCAGGCTTTCCCTCAGGCTATTGTAACTGAGTCGAGCCCAACATATAAGCAAGCTAGTTTATACAATTCCTCTAAAGGCAATTTAAAGAATTCTAAATTTTTCATTATACCCTTGGGTAACCTGGACAAATGGACAAACAGAGGAACACACCCTAGGGGTGGTCCTGGATCCAAGCTGTGATCCCAAACAACAGTTTTTTCAATTACATTAAATCTCTTATGCAATTCTAGGTATTTAAACCGCCAAGGCCTCAGCCACACGACACCCCAAACATGGGTTCATAGTGAAACGATAAAAAATTTCACACTGTAGTTGGAATTTAAACACCAGACCGCCTACCTCAATCGCCCTGATCGATATATGTCAACGATGCTCCTCGAATTATCCAAGAACGACGTAGATATGAGGTAAACGAATTTCCATTCAAACATAAATAACATCCCCTTGGGAAATAATTGGTAATAATGACTCAATGAGAGGTGAGAGCTTACAGGTACTGTTACAACGAGATCGACGGAGTCGGAATCAGATTCTCGATGCTCGATTGGGTGATCTCCAAATCTTTAGCTGTCCTCCCGAGCTCTCCTCCGGTTCTAAGCCTTGTCTGTGAACATAGGAAGCTACTGCCCATTTTAAGCGAAAAAAAAGACTACAAGACATGTATTATTGAGTACACTCTGTGTAATTTCAATTTTTTAACTGTTCCTATGGCAGATTCTTTCCACCGGGGCACTGTTCATCTGTCGACATGAGTACATGATGTGTAATACCTGAGTACATGATGTGTACTGTCACTCAACTGGCGACTGCCTTTACCACCTTACTATTCACCAACTGACTGAATTCAGGGCATGTAAATACCCTTTACACGGAATGTAGTCAGTTTTTACACCCATCATCGTCGACAGGCCTATACGACCAGTGTACTCATTCCACACGACCAAAGTACACAACGTGTGGAAAAGAACACGACGTGTAGTCACAAAAATTATTATTTTCTCTCATTTTCCATATTATCTCAAAAACAAATAAGGAAAAGAGAAAAAAAGAAACCCATACCTCAAGAATAAGAACCAGGTTCTTACATGTTACTATTAAATTACCAATAGTTAATACGTTTGAGTATTTTCAATAATGCCACTCTTCTTCAACTATAAAATTGTAAAATCCCAAGTAAGTAATGAATAATAGATATTTTTATCTATGTCTATTAATGATTAATATAGTGTTTTAGAGTCTTAAAATGAATATAAATCCAATCTTAAGCATGAAATACACTAATATTTTTAAAAGATTGTTTTACTGCCTTTTGATGGAAACCATTTTTAAATCTATATTTTGACAATTTTATAAGCCATTTTTGTCAAAATAAACTTAATTTTTATGATTGGGACATCAAAATTTACTTTGTGTGAATTTTTGGTATTTTTCTGACAATGTTCATTTTTTAATGAATAGTGAAAAATACTGCATTTTATATCAAAAATGATTTTTAATCTAATTTATTTATATGATTATATTATCTTATGAATTGGTTTTGAAGTGAAATTAGAATATATTTTTAACATTTTATCCAATGATGGTCATTGGAATCAATTTCAATTTGAAATTAGACTTAAACTGGTGTCAATCTTTTGAAACTTATTGTTTCATAAAAACACGCTATTTGCTCTGACAGCGGGAATTAATTATTAAATTAATTAATGTGACTTATATGTTTTGAATTTTGTAAAATAGACTTCATTTTTGAATTTGGAATATCAAATATAGCTTAGGGTGAAATTTTGGTAGTTTTCTAAAAAACTTCAATTTTTGATGAATAGTGAAACCAATAAGTGGTACTTATAAAAACTGATTTTCCATTTAAATGAAATTTTTCCATAATTGTGTTTTGAATTTCAAAAATCTGACATACATGGTAGTCATTAAGAAGTAAAATGTGGTTCAATGAGATTAAAATAATTTTTTGGTGAATAGTAACTTATTAAGTTTTAATCGCGATTAGTGGTAATTAGTGTAGTTTAAGGTAAAAATAATGCTTTAATAAAATAAGATGAGCTTGAAACATGTCCTACCATCATTGGTTTTGTCATGGCCGACCAAGACAAGCCATGGGTCAACCTGGGGACCCCTTGGATCCACTTTGGTTGGGAAATGACATAAATATCTTTTTATTTAATGTAAAAGTAAAAATGACAAAAACATAATATGTTTTACGAAAACAATTTTTAAATGGGGTTATGAAGATCAGATTTTTGATTATAAATAGTCATTGGAAATATAAAAAGATTTACTACATCATAGTATATTTTTTATAATTTTTAGATTTTGAATAAATTAAATTATTTATGACCTCATGATGATGCATCGATGACCTCATTATTTAACGATTTAAATAAAATGGAAAGATAATGAAAAATATAAAACCTACACATGGACAAAACCAATTGGATGAGTGGATTTAGAAGAATTATCACCTTATCCTCGAATTATAGCAATGTGGGACCTTTTTAATCCGAAACTCTTTTTAAAATAAAGTAACTTATCTTTACTTTCCAAAACTGCCCCTCCTCTCCTCTTATAAAAGGCCCCCACCTCTACCTCATTTCACACACTCCTCAAGCCTTTGGCTCGGCCAAACCCTTCCCATTTACTCTCTCCACATACCTCTCCTCATCCTAGAGGATTCCATTTGGGCAGAATCCTTTCAAAGTAAGCCTTTAGGCTCAAATCAAAAGGAGTTACACTTTTAAATGTAATTCATTCTCTCATGTTCATTTGTTTTATTTTGCTTCTCCAACCCCCTAAAATCTTTTTATTTACTTCTTTTGTAACAAAAACAGTATCTTAAATATACTAGGATGTTTTTATAAGATTTATTTGAGCTACACTCTCACACAACTACATCATATGGTTAAAGAACATACGGTTTCCGTGGATGGCGAAATTATGCCTCCCGAAACGATGATTGTTCAATACTCATTTAACACCTTCAAAGGTGGCCATTATGATGTCACTATTTTTATATATGATATATAATATGTTTATGATTTCCTTAAGCTTCTGTTTTTTTTTTCATTTTGGGCATACCTTTATGGTTTCCATTATGGGTAAACACGATATCTTCATTTTAGGAAGTGTGGACTACCGCCCCCTGAAAGTGATTTGATTCGTTAATACCATACGAGGGATGTGTAAAGGATAAAGTTAATTATATTATATATGTTATTATACTGGAATTATAATATACTCTTATATCATTATGAATCCATTCCAGAAAATACAAAATAGAAATGGAAGTAGCGTTCATGCGTACGTACGGCTTACCGTCTCCATGAACGGTGCATTTCATTTCTTACCTATAAATGTGATGTAATATTATAAATACATATATATGCTGAATATATATGATATACATGTTATCCAAATAATTAATATCATTCTGGATATAATGAACCTTTGACCAAATTAACAACATGTAAGAGTAAGAAGTCTATTTTTGACTTAAAAACCAAATACCGACAAAATGAACATTATTAACTTAAATTATTACATGATGTTCATAACATGGTATAAAAGGAATAATGAACTTGAAAAAGGTTCATAAGCACATAGAGATTAACTCAAGTTTATTATTCAGGAGATTAAAGAACGGTCGGGTCAAGTCGGATACGAGGTATGGGACTTCGTCTCAATCTCCTTTCATTGAGGCATATTTTGTTTTATACACAACCTTCTTTTATACGGTGTATAACCCCTTTGAATTTTATGTTTATTCAAAAGGAATATTTTTTATACGAAGCGTTTACTAAACGACAAAATGGAATGTTTTTGTTGTGCGTGTGCGGCAACAACGAATTCTCCACCGTCGTGACCGTTATTTGAGTTTCAGCTTCCTCTACAAGCCATACCTTCTTTTTAAAAGAAAAATAAATACCATGTTTTACTTTTCTTTTATTTTGGTATCAAAAATGGTTGTCATAATGTTTTTATATCAATGTGTTGTATTGATATATTGTGATTGAATGTTGGAAATGTTATGTTTCCTTTATGCATGTTTTATGTGATACGATTATGTTGAGGTTCTTGGGAATTATTATGAAGACGGGTGGTTCCATGATAAACTAAGGGCGGGTGAGCCCGATATAGCTCTCCAATGCATTGCGTAACGCGAAGGAGTGAAACGTTAAGGTTTCTCCGAAGATATTTTAGGGAATATACTGTGATGGGTATTCCAAACGTAACCAAGAGGGTTACTCCCTACATAAGAATGTTATGAATGCCTCAAGTTACCTTTATGTCTTATGATTTCTATGATTTATTCATGATTTGATGAGGTATGTTAAAGTGCTTATGTTTTATGGGTAAAGTATGATCTCATCCTTATGTATATATGTACCCAAGTTTCCTTTCCATATTTTTATATCCCTTACTGAGCTTTTTATTCTCATCCCAAGTTTTGTTGAAATGTTTTTCACAGGTCAAGGGAAAGGTACATGATATGTTGATAGTGTCAAGGAAGTGTCAAGAAAGAATCCATGTTTATTTTAAATATGTTTCCATTGATGGGAATGAAGAATACTATCTTTATGTAACCACTTTGTTTATATGTGGAATGTAATGCATGTTTTAAGATCTAATTCTATAAAACTCTAAACCTGAAAAGATCCTCAATGTGTAATCTTGTGATAACTCAAGATTATGTAAGGTTTAAGGCTGGGGACTTATAGTTGGTATCAGAGGTCAGTTTAGATAACTTTAGGAGTTAGAATTCTATTAAATGATTATCCAATTTTTTTTTTTGAAATGATATAGCATTTGAAGATTACCATGTTTCTTCATCTAAGACATGTTTGTTCAGAATGGTTTTCCGCAGAGGAAACAAGGAAGCAGTGCTAGGAAATCATACAGAAGGAAATAACCTTCCGAATCAGCATCCAGAAATGATCGGAATTGGAACTGAACAGTTTGTTACAGTAATGGCGCAGTTGACTCAAGCGATAAATGGTGGTGGTATCCATGCACGAGATCAGCCAAATCAACCGTAGAGGAACATGTCAGTGGTGGAACATTTCATGAGGCAACATCCACCATCATTCAGAGGATCATCTAACCCTGTGCTAGCTGAAGGGTGGATTAATGCACTGGAGAAGATTTTTGATGTCATGGGGTGTTCAGACAATCAAAAGGTTAGTCTTGCTATTTACCGTTTGGAGGGTGAAGAAGATCAGCGGTGGTCTATGGTTAAATATATCAGGGACGCCGATGAGATTGATGCTCTTGACTGGGATGAATTCAAAGGTATGCTTCTTGAGAAGTATTTTCCTAAGGCTGTTCGACTTAGGATGGAATAACAATTCTTGGAATTGAGGCAAGAGGAAGACTCAGTGGCTGCCTATGAAGAAAGGTTCACTCGATTGTCAAGGTATGCTCCAAATTTTATCCGAGACCTTGATAGTAAAATCAATCGTTTTTAATCAGGATTAAAGCCAAAATATCGAAGGGCATTAGCTTCTCGTGAGAGTAAAAGTTATGAAAAGCTTGTTCGATGTGCTGAGAAGGTGGAAATGGAGTTTGCCGATGAACAAGTGTTCTATAACAACCAGCAGAAGAAGAGACCGAGGTGGTAGGAGAAAGGTAAGAATTCTTCAAAAAAGTCTGATGGTAAGAGAACTAAGTTTCCAGTTTGTGATAAATGTGGAAAAAGGCATGTTGGGGAATGTCTTCTGAATTCTGGAAAGTGCTACCGATGTGGTAAGATGGGACATAAGGCTCGTGATTGCACTGAAAAGGATCAAGGTGAAGGAAAGAACAAATTTGATTTACAGTTAGTGAAATGTTATAAGTGCAATGAGATGGGTCACTATGCAAACGAGTGTCCGACAAAGAGCTTGAGTGATGGGAAGCAGTTAGACTACAAGTATAAAGGGGTGGTGAAATCCTTTGCAACTACTTCAGCAGATATCGGGCCATCAAATGAAGTTGTATCAGGTACTTTGTTTGTTTTTTCAGATTATTCCGGTGTGTTGTTTGATTCGGGGTCTACACATTCTTTCATATCTGAAACCTTTTCTAGTAAAATGGGAATACCATCTCAAGAAATGACTCCTGAACTTTTGGTAAAAACACCTCGGGGAAATTTTGAGGCAAAGAGAATTTATAAGAATCTTCCTATCCTTATCTGTGGAAAGAACCTACTTGCAAACGTTATTGTTCTACCTCTAGTAGAGTTTGATGTTATCATGGGTATGGATTGGCTCTCTATTTACCATGATAAGATTGACTGTAGAGATAAAGAGTTTCTTTTCAGAAAGACTTTCAGTTTGTTTACAAGAATGAACCCTTACTTTTGATAACATATCAAGAGGCCGAGAAACTTGTAAAATATTGAAATCAATGTTACCTTGCACACATCGTTGAAAATAAAGGAACTATTTAGATTAATGATGTGCCAGTGGTAAATGAGTATCCTGATGTTTTTCCTGATGAGTTGCCTAGAATAATACCAGATCAGGAAGTTGAGTTTACTATTGACTTAGTTCCTGATGCTAAGCCAATTTCAAAACCCCCTTATCGAATGGCACAAATTGAACTTTTAGAGTTGAAGGAGAAATTGCATGATTTATTAGAGAATGGTTTCATTAGGCCTAACACATCACCATGGGGTGCTCCTGTTTTATTTGTTAAAAAGAAATATGGTTATATAAGACTTTGCATTGATTATAGAGCCTTGAATAACATCACTGTTAAGAACAAATATCCTTTGCCTCATATCGGTGATTTGTTTGATCAGATCCAAGGAGCTCAGTTTTTTTCAAAGATTGACCTAAGATCGGGGTACCATCAGCTGAAGGTAAAGGAGGCAGATATTCTGAAGACCGCGTTCCGTACGAGATATGGCCATTATGAATTTGTAGTAATGCCTTTTGGGCTAACCAATGCACCTGCTATATTCATGGACTTAATGAATAGCATTTTCCATGAGTTCTTGGATAAGTTTGTGGTGGTTTTCATTGATGATATTTTGGTGTTTTCTAAAAGTAAAGAGGAGCATGAAAGACATTTAAGGGTTATCTTGCAAACCTTAAAAGAAAAGAAACTATATGGGAAATTCAGCAAGTGTGAGTTTCGGTTGCAAAAAATTTCTTTCCTTGGTCACATTGTTTCTAATGATGGAATAACTGTTGATCCTGCAAAAACAAAAGTTGTGGAAGAATGGCCAAGACCCACAAATGTAACCAAGATTTGTAGCTTCCTTGGTTGGCGGGCTATTACCGAAGGTTTGTTAGAATCTTTTCACGGTTATCTAGTCCAATGACTAAGCTAACTCGGAAGGGTGTTAAGTTTATCTGGACAAAAGAATGTGATGATTGTTTTCAGGAATTGAATAGAAGATTGGTGAATGCTCCAGTTTTGGCACTACCTTCCAGGAATGGTGAGTTTGTTATATACATTGATGCTTCATTGAAAGGACTTCGTTGCGTCCTATTGCAGAATGATCAGGTAATTACTTATGCTTCACGACAGTTGAAAACTCATGAGGTAAATTACCCTACACATGATTTGGAATTAGCTGCTGTTGTTTTTGCTTTAAAAATTTGGAGGCATCATTTGTATGGAGTAAAGTGTGAAATATATACTGATCAAAAATGTTTAAAGTATATATTCACTCAGAAAGAGTTAAACATGAGACAGTGGAGATGGCTAGAATTAATCAATGATTATGATTGTACAATTCATTACCATCCAGGAAAAGCAAATAAAGTGGTTGATGCTTTGAGTCGAAAAAGTAATGCTTCATTAACAATGTTGCGTTTGGAACGTGATCCTTTGGTTAAGGATTTGATGAACTTTGTCATAGAAGTTGTTGGTTCAGGAAGTACTTCTGTTTTGTTTCAGGTATCAGTGAGATCTTCTCTATCAGATAGAATCAAGCAAGCACAGAAGCAAGACAGTGTGTTGCAGAAAAAGGTAGTGCTGGTTCAGAAAGGTAAGTTGCCTGAATTCAACATTGATAATGATTGTGTTTTGAGATTTGGGAAGAGATTGTGTGTGCCTTGTGATTCACAATTGAAGAGAGAGTTGTTATGTGAAGCTCATAGTTCTCCGTTTTCAGTTCATCCGGGCAGTACTAAGATGTATAGAGATCTGCGGGAGTATTACTGGTGGGATGGAATGAAAAGAGATATTGCTGATTTTACTGTGAAGTGTTTGACTTGTCAGCAGTTTAAAGAAGAGAGGCAGTTACCGAAAGGGATGCTTCAGCATTTACCAGTGCCAGAGTGGAAATGGGAGAATACATCCATGGACTTTGTTGTGGGATTACCGAAGACATCTCGAGGTAATAATGCAATCTGGGTTATTGTTGATCGCTTGACCAAATCTGCTCATTTCCTTGCTATACGAGATACTTTCTATCTTGATCAACTTTCCCGTTTGTATCTTAAAGAGATAGTCAGGTTACATGGAGTTCCTCTCTCCATTTTATTAGATCGTGATCCCAGGTTTACTTCTAACTTTTGGAAATGCCTTCAGAAGTCGTTGGGTACTGAATTAAATTTTAGTACAGCTTTTCATCCTCAATCAGATGGGCAGTCAGAACGAACAATTCATACACTGGAGGATATGCTACGAGATTGTTCTATGGATTATCAGGGAAGTTGGGACCAACATCTTTCTTTGGTTTAATTTTCATATAATAACACTTTTCATTCCAGTATACAGATGAAACCATTTCAGGCATTATATGGGAAGCAGTGTCAAACTCCAGCTTTCTGGGATGAAGTGGGTGAAAGGAAGTTGATGGGACCAGAATTGGTAGAAGAGATGGCAGAAAAAGTTCAGCTGATTCAGAAACACATAAGAACAGCTCAGAGCAGGCAGAAGAGTTATGCGGATAACCGGAGGAAGGATCTATCTTTCGAGGTAGGTGATCATGTTTTTCACAAGGTTTCTCCTTGGAAAAGTGTGATGAGATTTGGTAAGAAAGGAAAGTTGAGTCCAAGGTTCATTGGACCATACGAAATTCTGGAGAGAGTTGGATCAGTTGCATACCAAGTGGCTTTACCTCCGAGTTTATCTCAGGTACACAATGTTTTTCACGTTTCGATGTTGAGAAAGTATATGCCAGATCCATCTCATGTTTTGAGTCCAGAGGTAGTTCTGCTGGAAGAGAACCTATCTTATGAGGAACAACCGGTCCAGATTCTTGACCACAGGGAGCAAGTGTTACGGAATAAGGTGATTAAGTAGGTAAAGGTTTTGTGTAAAAACCACATGATGGAAGAGGCAACATGGGAATCTGAAAATTGAATGAGGGATAAGTACCCCAATTTATTCGATAAGTAAATAAATTGCGGGGATGAAATTTTCTAAAGGGGGGAAGGATGTAACATCCCAAGTAAGTAATTAATAATAGATATTTTTATCTATGTCTATTAATGATTAAGATAGTGTTTTAGAGGCTTAAAATGAAAATAAATCCAATCTTAAGCATAGAATACACTAATATTTTTAAAAGATCGTTTTACTGCCTTTTGATGGAAAACCATTTTTAAATCTATATTTTGACAATTTTATAAGCTATGTTTTTCAAAATAAACTTATTCTTTATTATGGGGACATCAAAATTTACTTTGTGTGAATTTTTGGTATTTTTCTGACAATGTTCATTTTTTAATGAATAGTGAAAAATACTGTATTTTACATCAAAACTGATTTTTAATCTAATTTATTTATATGATTAGATTATCTTTTGAATTGGTTTTTAAGTGAAATTAGAATATATTTTTACCATTTTATCCAATGATGGTCATTGGAATCAATTTCACTTTGAAATTAGACTTAAACTGGTGTCAATCTTTTAATACTTATTGTTTCATAAAAACACGCTATTTGCTCTGACAACGAGAATTAATTATTAAATTAATTAATGTGACTTATATGTTTTGAATTTTGTAAAATAGACTTCATTTTTGAATTGTGAATATCAAATATAGCTTAGGGTGAATTTTTTGTAATTTTCTGAAAAACTTCAATTTTTGATGAATAGTGAAACCACTAAGTGGTACTTCTAAAAACTGATTTTCCATTTAAATGAAATTTTTCCATCATTGTGTTTTGAATTTCAAAAATCCGACATACATGGTTGTCATTAAGAAGTAAAATGTGGTTCAATGAGATTAAAATAATTTTTTGGGGAATAGTAACTTATTAAGTTTTAATAGCGATTAGTGGTAATTAGTGTAGTTTAAGGTAAAAATAATGCTTTAATAAAATAAGATGAGCTTGAAACATGTCCTACCCTCATTGGTTGTGTCATGGCCGACCAAGAAAAGCCATGGGTCAACTTGGGGACCCCATGGATCCACTTTGGTTGGGAAATGACATAAATAAATTTTTATTTAATGTAAAAGTAAAAATGACACAAACATAATATGTTTTACGAAAAAAATTTTTACATAGAGTTATAAAGATCACATTTTTGATTATAAATAATCATTGTAAAGATAAAACTATTTCATACATCATAGTATTTTTTTTATAATTTGTAGACTTTAAATAAATTAAATTATTTATGACATCATGATGATGCAGCGATGACCTCATTATTTAACGATTTAAATAAAATGGAAAGATAATGAAAAATATAAAACCTACACATGGAAAAAACCAATTGGATGAGTGGATTTCGAAGCCTTATCACCTTATCCTAGAATTATAGCAATTTGGGAACTTTTGAATCCGAAACTCGTTTTAAAATAAAGTAACTTATCTTTACTTTCCAAAAGTGCCCCTCCTCTCCTCTTATAAAAGGCCCCCACCTCTACCTCATTTCACACACTCCTCAAGCCTTTGGCTCAGACAAACCCTTCCCATTGACTCTCTCAACATAACTTTCCTCATCCTAGAGGATTTACTTTGGGAAGAATCTTTTCAAAGGAAGCCTTTAGGCTCAAATCAAAAGGAGTTACACTTTTAAAGGCAATTCATTCTCTCATGTTCATTTGTTTTATTTTGCTTCTCCAACCCCCTAAACTCTTTTTATTTAATTCTTTTGTAACAAAACCAGTATCTTCAATATACTAGGATGTTGTTATAAGATTTATTTGAGCTACACTCTCACACAACTACATCAAATGGTTAAAGAACATACGGTTTCCGTGGATGACGAAATTCTGCCTCCCGAAACGATGATTGTTCAATACTCATTTAACACCTTCAAAGGTGGCCATTATGATGTCAATATTTTTATATATGATATATAATATGTTTATGTTTTCCTTAAGCTTCTGTATTTTTTCATTTTGGGCATACCTTTATGGTTTCCATTATGGGTAAACACGATATCTTCATTTTAGGAAGTGCGGACTACCGCCCCCTGAAAGTGATTTGATTCGTTAATACCATACGTGGGATGTGTAAAGGATAAAGTTAATGATATTATATAAGTTATTATACTGGAATTATAATATACTATTATATCATTATGAATCCATTCCAGAAAATACGAAATAGAAATGGAAGTAGCGTTCATGCGTACGTACGGCTTACCGTCTCCATGAACGGTGCATTTCATTTCTTACCTCTAAATGTGATGTAATATTATAAATACATATATATGATGAATATATATGATATACATGTTATCAAAATAATTAATATCATTTTGGATATAACGAACCTTTGACCAAATTAACAACATGTAAGAGTAAGAAGTCTATTTTTGTCTTAAGAACCAAATATCGACAAAATGAACATTATTAACTTAAATGATTACATGATGTTCATAACATGGTATAAAAGGAATAATGAACTTGAAAAAGGTTCATAATCAAGTAGAGATTAACTCAAGTTTATTATTCAGGAGATTAAAGAATGGTCGGGTCATGTCGGATACGAGGTATGGGACTTCGTCTCAATCTCCTTTCATTGAGGCATATTTTGTTTTATACACAACCTTCTTTTATACAGTGTATAAACCCCTGTGACTTTTATGTTTATTCAAAAGGAATATTTTTTATACAAAGCGTTTACTAAACGACAAAAGGGAATGTTTTTTTTCGTACGTATGCGGCGACAGCGACTTCTCCACCGTCGTGACCATTATTTGAGTTTCAACATCCTCTACAAGCCATACCTTCTTTTTAAAAGAAAAATAAATACCATGTTTTACTTTTCTTTTATTTTGGTATCAAAAATGGTTTTCATAATGTTTTTATATCAATGTTTTGTATTGATATATTGTGATTGAAAGGTGGAAATGTTATGTTTCCTTTATGCATGTTTTATGTGATACGATTATGTTGAGGTTCTTGGGAATTATTATGAAGACGGGTGGTTCCGTGATAAACTAAGGGCGGGTGAGCCCGATATAGCTCTCCAATGCATTGGGTAACGCGAAGGAGTGAAACGTTAAGGTTTCTCTGAAGAGATTTTAGGGACTATACTGTGATGGGTATTCCAAACGTAACCAAGAGGGTTACTCCCTACATAAGAATGTTATGAATGCCTCATGTTACCTTTATGTCTTATGATTTCTATGATTTATTCATGATTTGATGAGGTATGTTAATGTGCTTATGTTTTATGGGTAAAGTATGATCTCATCCTTATGTATATATGTACCCATTTTTCCTTTCCATATTTTTATATCCCTTACTGAGCTTTTTATGCTCATCCCAAGTTTTTTTGAAATGTTTTTCACAGGTCAAGGGAAAGGTACATGATATGGTGATAGTGTCAAGGAAGTGTCAAGAAAGAATCCATGTTTATTTTAAATATGTTTCCATTGATGGGAATGAATAATACTATCTTTATGTAACCACTTTGTTTATATGTGGAATGTAATGCATGTTTTATGATCTAATTCTCTAAAACACTAAACCTGAAAAGATCCTCAACGTGTAATCTTGTGATAACTCAAGATTATGTAAGGTTTAAGGCTGGGGCCTTATAAAAATGGTACTCAATCAACTCATTTATTCACACCTCTATTTCCATTTGGATCATACAAAACCTACCAAAATAATAATCTAAATCGTATAATTTTATCCTAGAATCATTATTTTTGGAATAAATCCAAACTTTCAAGCCTTTAATGCATACCCATGTAGGATACCTCGTCACCATGTAATTTTCTTCAATGAATGTCTCAATTTCTCTTCATTATCTACATAAGAAAATTATTCTATAACATGATGATGTAATAAAATAGGAATATCTAATAAAATGATTTTTATTTAATTTGGTTATGACTTAAAAATACACACACATCCAAAAAAAGGGTTACTAAAAAATTATTCAGTTGTATGAATGACTACCACATCACGAAACAATATAACTGATCTTTCAATTTCAACATTAAATAGTTGGTTATGATGATGAATATAAAATTTTTATATGTTATTTATAACAGAATTATAATTCTATAGTAATTATATAATATATACCCTTTTATGTTCAATACCACTAGTGAGATGATAACGTCACTTGTGTGTACAACAGACTACCACCTAACAAAGCGATGTGATTATTTGTTCAGTAAAGCACTACCTAGAATGTAATAAGGTGAAATATATTAAATATATGTGATATTAATGAAATATTACTTATATTAATGATATATATATATATATATATGATTATGTAATTATTATATATCAATATTATTTCATTTCACTCACTAGAAAGAAATTAAAACCTCATTTGTGGACTTGTGGAATACCACCTCTATAAGAGTGTGACTCTTTATTTAGTCTACACATCCCTATAATGATATATATAATAAAATATAATTATATAATATGTTATTTATGATATTTTTATAAGTATTTGAAGATAAATTATACTTATTTTCTTTCCATAATTTTCATTGAAAAATTGAAACGTTACTCATGAATATGTATATCCTTATGTTTCTATGATCTTAGAGTTAGTTAATTTTCAAAATCCATAATTTATTATTTGTATTAAAAGTATAATTTATCATTAAATATGATAATTATATAAAAATTATATTTCTTTAGGTGTTCAAATAATGACTTCTTTGACCATAGTCAACACACCTGGGTAATTTTTGATAGCCATATCGAATACTGTCAAAACATCTGACCTAAGAATAATTGATCAAGTAATAGTGCCAAACATGTAAATAATTTAAATAAAAGTAAAAATAAAAAATAAAAATAATATCAAGAAGGAAAATAATTAACATAATTTTACTATTAGTTAACATAATGACATAGGTGACATGTCATACTCAAGGTATGTGTTTTCTCTTCTTATTATTGTTTTTGTGAGATATATACCATATCTTCCACTTGTTTTGTGTTGTGTATATAATACCCATGAATTTATTTTAATAATTTTATCATTAAATTTATGTGGATTTATTTAAACATTTTAGGATATATCTTTCACATGGTTTATTATTTCAATGTTACCAATGTGGTATAAGAATTTTGCCTTAATTTTCCTTCTTTTGGATGTAAGTTACGTTATACACAAATCTTCTTTAATGAGGTGTATATTATACCCCATTAAAATGTAGTATCATTAATATAATTATTTTCTAGATATTATAAGTTTTATTTAATGATATTATTTCATTGGAATGATGATTCAATATTGCAAAATTAGTAAGAATCTTTTGTTGCAATATCATCATTTATTAGTATTATTTATAATTAAGATTCCAATGATGTGATCATATGATAAATATCTCAATAAAATAATGATCTGTTTTCTAATCTTGTTATTTTTTGAGCATAAATTTTTTCCCTTTGTTTTACTCTCATTATGTACTCAAAATTTTAAAATAATTTTGTTTATGGAAAATTATCTTTTTAGTCTAATACACTTTTTCTTATAAAACCATGTTTTCTAAAAATGTTTTTAAAAGTATTTATTTCAAATAAAAAGTGATATTTTCCACATGAAATAATTTATATGATTTTTTGATGTTTAATTCATAAAATATCAATGTTATATTTAATGTAAATGATTTTAATTAAGGTTAAAATTTTAGAGAGTAATTTTCGAAATGAAATGTGTTTTGTCTTCAAAATGTTTTTAAAAATATTTTAAAAGTATTTCAATAAAAAATTTCAACATACCTAGTTTTTTAATAATAATCATGTGGGAATATTTGTTATTAATAAAAAACACATTATTTCTATTAATGGATTATGATTATTTCAATGTGATTGTTATGGAACATATTTCATTTCACTGGTTAACAGTTTTTGAATTATATTTTTATGCAAACCATTTATTATTCAGGGTTTTATCATGTTTTAAGAGATCAACATGAATAAAATTAAATTTTCATTATTTAATAATGTTATGAATTAATATTGATTTTTTACTTGTTTATGTTCAAATAAAACTATTTTTACATTATTCGTGATATAGTTCTTGGAAATAACATATAAGATGGGAAAATAAATATAGAGATGAGTGAGGAAATTATAAATTATATGATTGGGTATAATAGACAGTGCCAACTGATCCCACTATATCTTAAAATATAGGTGTTAATAGATATCTCTTCAATGCATTGGGTAATGTACCATATCATGGGAATAAATAATGATGTGGTTTGAAAAGGGTTTCTTCTATGGATTTAAATGGGATCAAATTATTTTTGACATTGGATTAACAAGATTTATAAAGAAAAATGTTCCATGATTCCAACATAATGTTTTAGGTTTTATATGGTTTTATAATGTTTCTAATGATCGAGATTGATATCACATAGATTATGATTATGGATTTTGGAGAATTATTACTTTTACATGTTATCATGTTTGATGATCTAGGAATTTACGGGTATGAATATTCTTTTTTATGTACATTCATATTGATTATGAAATCATACCCTTATGGTCTTCTTATTTTTGTCGATGACATTCAATTATTATTTGTAACTTTTCCCTTATCGATAATTTGGTCTCCAAATTCTTATATTTTCTCTTAAATACATTATAATGAATAATTTGGAAGGAATTATGTATAGATATGATTTCATTTGGGAGATATAAATGACATAATGTGAAATAAGATAATATGGGTATAATGGTTGATGATGCTAATCATTATGAATCATTTTTTTTGAATCCATGTTGATATGAGTTAACCCTAATTTTCTAAATTACTATTTCTAAAAGGTCCATGGTTATGTATGTTATCCAATATTTTTTGTTGATGTGTATGTTCTGAATGGTGAAATTTTTTTCACCTTCTATATTATCAAGTATAAAAATATAGTGTGTAGAATTTTTCACTAGATCTGAGAGTGTGGGTTCTATAATATTATTATTTGTATCCCAATAGGGTATAGATAACTTTTCAGATAAGTTTGTTTTCATGTTATGTTATCATAGGAGTTATGGATACCATAATCAGTCTAAAATATTAATGATAATAATTTGTTAATTGTCAAAGAAATCCATTTTAGGTTTTAAATGATGAGATCATAAAGTGATTAATAAAATTTTAATATACATTTATATAAGATGAATTTTTTCATAAAGTATTTATTTAACATGATGTATTAGTTTTAATATTGTTGAAATTATATTTAATTTAGTGATAGCCTTTAGGGTTTATGTGATCTTCAATTTTGAGAACTCATGTTTTATTGTATAGATAACCACATAATTGAAAAGTGATTTGGAAAAAAAGTGATTAAAGTTACTTAAAAATATGGTCACCATTTTTTCGTTAAATAGTAAATGTATAATAATAAATTAGAGGTTAAAACAAAATGTAATTTTGAGGTAATTTATGAATGATATTGTTCAAACTTTTGGTGTTACTATTTATCTTTCTAGACAAATGTATCATATGATGGTTTACTTATTTTGGGAATTAGCTTACCATTAAAACCCCATTTCTTTTTTATTTTATTTCAAATACATGTGAAATAAATTATAATCCCTATTATAGTTATATAATCCATAAAAAGATTAATTTTAGTTCTTCAGTAATGGAAAATGCATTTTGAATACTCATCGTTTGGAGGAAAATACGATATTCTTGAGGAAATTGGTTAAATGATGAAAATATACTATCCAAGAAAGTATATTTCAATATAATCTTTTTCTTGGTGGTAAGAGAATTCCTCAACAATATAAAATGGATCTTGAAATTAAATAGTTTTAATAGTACCTTAATCTATGATGAACTGGTGGTCTTTTTGATCATCACAGATTTATGACTCTGATGAACATAACTTTCTATTGATCATTCAATTTCTTGTGATCAATGAACTCAATCACCCAATATAATTATTTATCATTTTCCTATATTTACACTTATAATATTCTATTTATAAACATAGTCATGTGTAATTCCTTAAAGAATATTTTACTCCCTTTTTTATCTAATTAAAAGGATAATTTATGAACCATTTTTAGGATGTTTGTTTACAACAAATGTATTTTGAAATGTCCAATCAGTGATTACTGAGATAATGTTCAAATTATAAAGACAAAATTTGTTAAAGGGGGAGGATTGAACAACCCTATATTTTCAAATAATAAAAATATATTTGATATTATAAAGGACATGAAACACTGATTTTATCTTGAATTACACATAACACTCAGTATAGCTTTCATTACATGACAACCTAATATTATAATTTTCGATTTCATATTTGTCATGAAATACTAAACAAAAAAAACCCATAATATATATTAATTTTATATCATAGCCATTAAATTGGTACTTATGAATAGTATTAACTACTTTATGAAATATATATATATATATGTGACTTACTAAATAAAAATTATTTATTATTTTTTATTAAAATATTCAATAAATTTTTTCTAATGTGATTTTATTTTTCAAAATTTCGTTTTCATCAAAAATCATTTTTACTGATTTTCATGGAAAATATATCAGTATAAATATTTTATCTTTTATAATCTGTATTTGATAAATTTTAATTTAATTTTAAAATCATAATCCCAAAATTATCTTAAGTAGATCTTTTTTTAAAATTTTGAAATGTTTCAATTTGTTTAGGAATAGTGAAAAATAATGAAATTAAATTAAGAACATTCAGTTTATTTGTTTAATTTATGAAGTTAAATTATATTTTAAATTATATTAATGTATAATTATTAAATTTATAAATATATTAATATAAATTATGTCATTTTAATAAATTCCACATTGAAAATTTATATTAAAACATTATAATCTTTTTTTCATTTTAATCTTTGAAAACCCACTTTCTTATTACCTATGTGGGATTATTATGAAATTATATTGTATCACATATATGATTTTTTTAAAAAATGGATTTATGTTTTGGAATAAAAATAATTTATATTATCTAATAATGAAAACTTAATATTTGAATATACTTATTATGGAAAACAAATTAAATTAACATAGCGATTAAGGTAAAAATGAGTTTACCCAGTCATTAAACATTACAATTAAGAGAAAAAATGATCTATTAAAATCTCCAACAACCATTTGCTAGATATAATTGGACCCTTATGACCATAGGATATATTTTTTGTGTTTTATGTGAACTATTAAATTAATTTGAAATATAAAATATGTTATGTAAAGATAAATAAAAAATAATCCTTTTCAAATTTAATTACTTTAATTCTTTAGGATACAGGAAAAGAGAATATATGTGTTGTTATAATTATTATATTGAAACATAAAAATGATTTTATATCATGATAATTTATTTTAATTATTTAAATATCAATTAATTACAATTAATACTTACAAAACCCCATCACTGTAATTATTTTTATGAATAATAATCCAAAATAAATAATCTAAAAATATTAAAACAGAAGAAAAATGAGTTAATTATTGTTTTTAATTATCTTTTAGAAAAATATATCATCTTACATAGGAGTGGGAATAATATATTCAAATTAAATCGTTTTATTGATAATTAAAAATTCAAAATAAATAAATAAATTGAAAATTGAAAGTAATATTATTTTAAAATAAATTATATTCTATTAAATTATTTAAAAATTATAAAAAACATATCTTTGACCATGGGATTTATAAATTTTAAAAATTATCAAATATTCCACATTAATTGGCCAAATATTCTTTTATATTTAATTTATTGACCATAATTAGTAAAAAACTTTATTAGTGAGGTTATGGCTAAAGTAGTTTTTTTGAAATTACTTGGGAAAATGTTAAATCTAATTTTAATCACATGGAATACTTTTATTAGAATATATTGATTTAATTTTTAGAATTTTTTATAATAAATTATTTAGAAATTCTAACTTTAACTTTTACTTAGTGGATAAATTACATATATTGGAATACTAGTAACCATAGTTAAAAACCAAAATGAAAAATTAACTAATCTTATGGGTTAAAGAATATGTTGTTTCAAACTTGTGTTTAATTGTGTATTGGAGGTTTTTTCAAACCATATCATCCAAATAAACATTTAATAATCAATTTTTGACCCATATAAGGTAATATTGACCTCCCAAAAAATAATATTTTTTAGTGTTTACAAGAATGCAGCTGCTCATCAACTATAAATGGTCACTCACTCCCCTCACATCTTCAAAAATATAATGAAAAATTTCCTATAAAAAGCCTACCAAAATTTATTCATAACTATCCTACCATCATTATAGAATCATTATTTTTGGAATAAATTGAACCTATCAAGGCATTAGGGAAAAAAAGGAGGATATCCGTAGAAAAGGTAAAGTTCTTCAACGAGCATCATTATTTTACTTTTTACTCCACCTATTTAAATTATTCTAATTGCATAATGATATAATAACGTATCTATATACTATATAATAAGTTGTTTTTATGTTAATGTTACAACATTAAATAACACAAGTTTCCATCAAATTGTTTTTGAAATCATCATTCATGTGTACGACCGACTACAACCTCACGAAACAATTTCAATCTATTTTCTGTTACTACCTATCACGGTTGGGTATGATGATGGATAACAAGTTTATATATGATATTTAGAATATAATAATAACACTTGAGTCATTATTTCATTAATATATATTTATATTCCCTATCATAGGGGTTATAATAGCATCACCTAGGTGTATAGTGAGATAAAACCTCAAAATGCGACGTGATTTAATTTTCACAAACACATTAGAAGTAATGAAATAAGAAGAAATATAATAAATATATGTGATATAATTGAAATATTTATGAGTTAACTGAAATGTTTATCATTTTTTAAATATAATATATAATATTTCTTTTTTTCCTCTTCACTCATATAGTGTCTCTAACTTGAATATGCACCCAAACAGTGCTATCTGATGTGTGCCACTAGACTTGGGAACTCGTTCCCAAATGAAAAATGCTAATGAATATAATTGAGGGTGTTATAAGGGTATGTGTTGAGGATATACCCTCAAGGTAATGATATAATACTAGTCTGAGTAATAATATATTACAGGAATCAGAAGGTAAAGTCTTAGTAGACTCAATCCAAACTCACCATTGGTAGAAGGACAATCATTCTAAATAAACATAAGAATGTATAATTGAATAACCAGGTGAATAAAATAAAAATTCCAAGAAAAACACAAGTAGAAATTTTATAAAGAAAACAAAACATTCATAACAAACTTGGTAATACATGTTAATATACAAAAAAGGGTTATCCCTTGTATGACCACACAAAAAGCATGCTCAACATAAAGAAATACAAAACAAGGAAAATTAGAAAAATTAATGGCCTCAATTACTATGCTAATCTCTATACCAAATAGATGCTAATAACCAACTCCTAAATCCAATACCTTACCTGAATGAAACATCATAATGTCTACTTTCATCCCAAAGGACCTGCACAAGGTGTGAGAACTAGTCTCAGTAGGATTCCACCCATGGAATAACACTTAAGACAATTGATTATAAAGGCATGGAATATGGAAATAATGAAAATAAACATCACATGAAATTTAAAATAAGCACAATCTCACCTGGTGCATAGAAACCACCTTGGGGATGTCACCTCTTATGGCCAACTCAAGTAGTATGAACAGGATAGGATCCATTTCCCATGGCCCAAGGTATCCCTATAATTTCAAAAAACTAGGTGAACCCTTAGGTTACACCTAAAATTTAGTAATATGGAACCCCATGACTACATACACATCATGTCATAAATAAATCACCGAAATCTTGAAGGAGAACCCAAATAATTCATCGGTCCCCCAGACCCATGCTCGAGAGTACGTGGCATCCCTTGGCCAAACATCCACATGAATAATGATATCTATCCTCAAATAAAATTCTATATTGGATCATTGCATGATTTTTTTAAGAAATAGTGATATATTTTTTGCAAAAAATATTCCATGATGATGAACTCAATCACGATATGACTCATCCTTCAACCAATAGCCTCATCACTATTATACGATGGCTCCTCACCCCCCCCTTGGATTTCTTGGTAAATCACCACAAAAAAATTCAAATGATTCACTTATAGGGTCTTTTACCTACACAAGTATTCAAAAGTAAATCATCAATGGAATCATCCTGTGATCACTTGAATCAATTCAGTGCTTTGGACATCACAGATGAGCGAAAATCACAAATATAGATCTTCAGACACACAATCAATGACACCTCATCCCCTTAAAACCATGTCACATAGATCCAATTGTCATTCCATCCTGATATCATGAGGCATTCCCAACATGATGGCCTCACCACTTCAATCTGATGCCCATAATGCCCAATCCCATGATCAAAACCACTCATGAAATCTAGGCCAAGCCCAATGAGACAATCAACATCACCTCAATCCTGATGGTCCTGCCATCCCAATGTCATATTCCAAGCCCATCACAACACCTTGGGTATCTAAAGTATATCAAAATCAATTATATATAAAAAATTATGTAAAAAATGAATACTATTTAAAATGATTTAATTGTGAACATCACTTTATATAAGAAATTCAATTTAGATGACTGAACTATTCAAATGAAACCACCATATGAAATGATGATATAATTCTTGAATGCCTCTGATTAGAATCAAAAATTATATTTCAATTAAAAATTTCCATTTAAATAAATTTGACACCACTAGTCAAACAACCCAAAGATAGATGGTCTCTAAACATACCTCGATCATATAAAAATGATGTGGGAATTCCCAATGACATACCATATGGAATACGATCAATTCGATATAAGAAAAAATAGTATCGCTCGACTACCCGATGATGTGCTAAAATTTAGAGCCCCTAAAATGTATGTGAAAAACATAGTGTAAGATATGTACCACCTACCTTCGACACGTAGATATTGGCATGTCCTATATCAAGATCTTACTCGAAGCAGATTGAAGTATATCTACGCTTCCATTAAACACCCTATAAATAGAGAGAAATAACTTAAATAGATTTAGATCTCTATGAAGCGAAACGAAAATGAAGAATGAGAATGGGAGATTATATAATTACTGATGTAGTTTAATTTTCTTTGATGGATCAATGAATGAGCCACTAACGAAGGAGTTTTACAAATTTGGTATAGGGAAGAAAAGAGGGAGAACCCCCAATGTAACATATTACTAAGAGAGTTGAAAGGGATGAAAAATTAATTAAAATGGAGGGGAAAGGGGTAGTTTTTCTTTATTAATGGGTCTGGGTGGTTTAGTAGCATGATTTTATAAATAGTTTACTAAATGTGAACTATACAGTGCGAAGGTATTGTCTATGTGGCCCCACCCATGTGGCCTATGACACAGTTCTCATTGAATATTCAAAAAACATGTAGTAACTCTATAAAATTTATGAATATGAGTCTGCATGGCCAGGAACCACCCAACATTATTTACCCAAACTATTAGGTAGTTCAAAAACATTCCACAAATAGTTACCTATAAGGGGCCATAAGATTTTCCTTAAATCATGTTCCCTAGAATCAAATATCAAAAATAGGCCTCTCGGCCTATGATGCTCCTGGAAACCCTTTTGTACACCTAAGGCTTTGGATAAATTCCTAATCCAATCCAAATTATGGATATTTGAATGGAGAAATACTCAGAACTGACTTTTGAATCACAAAAAAGAAAACAACACCCCACTAATTGAAAATTTCAAAACGAGAGAGGATTTTGAACCATTTCAAAAATATGGGTTGTTACAGTCTTTACACATTAATATATCTTGTCTCTGAGCTATAAAATAAAACTTGGAGTTGTTATTGAACATAACTGTCCTATTATAGTTTTACCCATACTACCCTAGTCAAATGATATATGCCAATTACCTCAATGGGTTGTCCACCGTAGGAATTTCCTAACGCAGTCTCATCCCAACCAAAACCGAAACAATAAAATGACCCAACACCAAAATTAAGGGACCCAAAGTACTCCCAAGTTTCTCTTCAACTTTTCACCTCATCAGGTTCCCCTGTTCCATTTTTACACCCATCAAAATCTTGCACGGCATCGGTGCCCCTATCATACTCATGGTTTATAAGGCACATATGAGGCCCCACATCTCAATAGATGATAAATTCAAACCCATTTCCTCACACCTAAATCAAGTACCACACCTCATTGGTGGCCAGAAACCTATAAACGTCCATCATGTCCTACATCTCCTCAATTCCCTAATGCCAAGCTATTGAATAATCCGACATCGATCGATGTTCAATAATAGAACCTACTGCCTCAGACCTCATATACATAAAAATATATATCACACATCTGATATGATGCCAACCTACTTAACAAATTCAGGTCAATCTATATATAACTCGTGAACCTTGTTCATACATATAGACAGGCCTAAATAGGCTATGAAAAAGAAAAAAATAAAATTAGGATAAGTTCATGGTGAACATCTATCAGTGGTCATATAACCATCATGCTCATCCCAAATAATATCTATTGTATGAACCTGGCCTAATCCACTAATAATTGAAGCATGACCTCCCGGTGGAGTTACACTATCCCCATGCCTCTAATGGCATAGAAGGTCCCACTATCTATACCAAAAAATCCGAGGTATCTGAACCTTTTCTACCATCAACGGGTACTGATCCTGAAGCATCCTTAGAGGTCTGATTCTATCCTTAATTCTGATCATCGATAGAATTAAATGGACTGTTTTAGAACCTCTTAAGATGCTCGAATATTCCAAATTCTCGAATATCCGTTGGAGGTTACTCTCAATGTGTCCATACATTCCCTAGCATCCCAAACTTGAAGAAGAAGGTCGATAATATACTATGAGGTGGTCTTCTCGAGTCCTTGTCCTAACTTCCCTGTACAAACTCCACCTACATTCTCTTCCTACCATCTAAAGTGTCACCAGTTACGTCACTTGAAACCACTACCTTACTCGAGTATGATTAATCCATCAGAATTCCATTATATATGAGAACCTTTTTGACCACTATGAGAATAATTCCTTCCTAAATATTCTTAACTCAACCCTAATGGTGTTCCCTAAAGCATCATCAAATAACCTCACCCTTGAGATTTTATTTCATACCATTCCTAGTGTAATGCGAGACTTCTTACTGAATGCTTCTTCATAGTCCATGATAGAAATGTTTCCCTATTTAGGGATTAAGAACTCTTAAGATCATTCAGCCATCAACATCTCAGGGAATAAGTATGTGAAGAACCTAGCCTCAAAATTCATTCATGATAGTCCCTCATGTCGTTCATTCTGAACATTCTTATCCCACCAGTACTTATTTGGTCCTCTGAGCATATAGTTGGACAGATTAATGCTCCACACTAGAGGCCTATAGATCTACTAGAAGAACATATGTATGCTCTAGATCTAGTTTTTAGCTGCATCTGGAACATCCCCACACTAAAAAATTAGCAGGTGTTGTAACTGGAACTCCCATGTCTAGTATGCCATCGATGACTATACTCCCTAAGAACCCCTATCGATACATTAGAAAATCCATACCTATTTTCATTTTAGCTAATCATCAAGTCCCATCCTATAAGATATCATGTATTGTGGCCTCCCTGAATACCATAGAACTTGTACATCTATCAACCCCTATCATTGAGCCTATACCTACTCAGCCTGATCCATAAGAGTCTTAACCTACTCATTCTCCTGCAGCCCTGATCTATCACCCACCTGAAAATCCATGGAGCTTTCTAGGAATATGCCGCTGAATACAATGAAATGGTCAAAAAACCCATATAATATTTATTACATGAAAAATATGGAGAGAAGTAAGAAGAAGCGTGAAAAAACATCCCTTACCATTCCCCATTGAAACCATGCCACAAGGAATCCTAACCTCATGTAATCCTTACCAACCCTCAACAGAACCAAGTATCAATAGTACCCTCGGTGAAGCATATCCAAATAAACAATTTTGCTTCAGTATGGTGACCATGTCAACTACCCTGGTGATCAAAATAACCCCATACCATGATTTTCCCTACTCTAATAAGATATAGACCCATTTTTCACATCATAATAAAATCACACACACGCACACACATATGGAAAAAACATTTCATAAGTAATTTCACATTTACAAAGCATTTAAATTAGGAAATTTCATATTCAATAAGGAATACATGGAAATATGAATTAAACAAATCCTATCATATACCAAATCAGATAAATTAAATTAAATAAGTGATCACAACATTCCTTACCTAGACAATGTAACATATTATCCCATATCTCAGCAGTTCATGGGCCACATATCACAATAAATACCAATACCATTACAAATAATTTACCATTGGAAGAAATCAAACCAATTAATAATTTATAAAAAACTACAACAATTTCCACTAACGAAAACTGGTACTATCCCTCACACGTGGGGTTTTAAAATCCCAAGCATGAGTTGTTAATCTAATTTCGATAATGGATTAATCTCCAGTGCACCATATTCCAATAAGTTTGACCTATACAAAATAAAAAAAATCATTCTCGATCTCATTATTGGAAATAATATTATACTACTAAATCAATGTCAAGATATACTGTGATACCACTTGTAAAGTCACAAACCTAAATAGCCACCCGAATGTGCTATGAAGCTTTTCTCTAATGGACATATGAACACCTCCTTGAATTTGAAAGGGTTCTGGATAAAAGAGTGTTGTTATAAATGTATTTGGGGAGGATATACATATAAGGAAATGATATAATACAAGTTTGAGTAATAATATATTAAAATTAGTGTAATTAAAAGAGTCAACAGACATAAACTAGAATTTCCATTGGATTAAGCATAATCAATATCGACAAATAGTGGAAGAATATCTTAATAAAAAATAAAAAAAATCCCAAGAAAATTACCAGTAGTTTCTAAAAAAATCAAATAGAACATGCATACCAAAATTTGTCATATATGTCGATATAAAAACATGAAAAGTAAACCATGGCTCATGAAATTGATACATACATATAAAAAGTATTGTGAACCAATGTAAGTATAAAAAAAAATGAAAACTCCTAAGAGGAACGACCTCAGGTTCCTATGAAAATATACATTCCAAATTGCTATTAATAACTTTCTTCTAAAGCAAATCCCTTAATTAAACACAACATCATAAAGTATACAAGAATCCTAAATGACCTATCTAGGGTGTGAGAAATAGTCTCAGTAGGATATGACCCAAGGGTGGGTACCTAACATATGTGTTTAGTCAGAATGAAATATAGAATTAAATAATAGAAACACCTAATGCTATTTAATACAAACCCAATATCCACTAGTGATCAGTAGCCATAATTGATATGTCACATATTTCATCCATCGATGGTTGTTTTTATAGGAGAGAATACTAAGAACATGGCCCAAGGTATCCCTCTGATGTAATATCCTTGATGAACCATAAGGTTCCACCTCAAATGAAGTTACTTGGAACCCTCTACCTCTTAAAACCTCATGTCTCAAATAAATCCCTGATGTTCTGAAGGTGTACTCAAATAAGAACCTGGTCACTCAGACCCTTTCTCAGAATTACTCATTGGCCCTTAGCCTGACATTTTGAGGAACAATGATACACGTATTAAAATAATAGTCTCCATAGACTCATATCATTATGTGATGAGAAAGAGGGGAATATATTCTACAATGAATTGTCTATGCTAAGGACCTCAATCATAATGAGCCTCATCTCCCAACTGATAGCCTCATCAGTATTAACCGATGGCTCCTCACTATCTATATGGAATTATAAAGAATGTACCCCCAAACTGTTTCCTATGACACCCTACCCGGGGCCACTACCCACACTAGTATTTAAAGGAAAATCATCATGGATCCATCATGTGTGCACGTGACAAAATTCAGCACTTTGACCATCATAGGTGAGCGAAAATCACCAATATTGGTCTTTAACCACAACATCACTAGTACCTCATTCCCATGCGACCAAGTCACCTAGATCCAATGGCCATGCCATCCCAATACGAGGGGCCATTCCCAACACGACATCCTTCCCGCCTAAATCTAAAATCCATAACTCCCAATCCTATTATTAACATCACTCATTAAATCTAGACCAAACAAAAATAGACGATCAATGTCACCTCAATCCCGAGGGATTTTCCCTCCTACTGTCCAGGGCCAAGACTATCATGACCCAATGGGTCTCCGCAGTATATCAAAAGAAATTATATATAAATAATTCAATTAATTAACAAGTAAATTTAAAATGAATGAATTATAATAATAAATTTAAATAACAAATTAAATTTAGATTATTTAACTTAACAAAGTAAATAACCATAAAAATAAATATAGAGGTATTAAATGCCTCAAATTATTATCACCAAACAAATTAAAATTAAATAATTTAATTTAAATGAATTTGAAACCCCGGACCAAACCTCTCATTGTGCCATAAAATCTATCCCAAACCCACCCTTATAAAAATATGTTGGAATTAACAATGGTATCCTATATGTAATATGGTTAATTTAATATATTGGAACTGGGTGTCACATGACTTCCTAAAGATGAGCTAAAAATAAGCACACCAAAATTTTTGTAAAAAAAAGTAAGATATGGACCACCTGCCATAACTCATAGAAGTAGGAACATAAAATATCAATATCTAACATGAAATATATTATATTTGATATGAGATTATATCAAACGCATAAAAAATAGGGTGAAATAGGTGAAAGTGATTTCTTCCTCCATGAGGCAAAGAAATAAGGTAAATGAAGCATGGGTGAGGATAATATTACAGATGAGGTTCTACATCTTCTAAAATATCAAAAAATTACCACTGAAGGAGGAGTTGGATCAAATATATTGGAGGGAAGCAAAGATATATAACTCCCTTTTCAGCATGTATCTAAGAGGAAATAATGGTTGGAAAAAGAATTAAAGGGGTGGAAAAAATTGGTTGTTTTTCAACATTAATGGTGATGGATGGTTTTCCTACATGGTTATAAAAACTATGTGGTTATCGTGAATGCTACAGAGAGATAGCACTAACTAAGTAGTAGTACTCATGTGTCCTACCACATATTTTCCCCAGATCAAGTGAAAACCATGTGATTGCTCTCTCCAATTTTGGTATACGATTCAGTACAGTCGTGCGACACCCCACACTATTTACCCAATCCATTTGGTGGTTCAAAAACATGTCAAATGATTATCTAAAAGGTTATTCAGGTTTAAACTAAACCATGTTCCATATTCTACAATTTCAAAAAGAGGCATCACAACCTTTGAGGCTCCTAAAACCACCTCAGGACACCGAAGGCATTGGCTAAACCCATAAACCCATCCAAAATATAGATATTGGATTAGGGAATTTATCAAAACTAAGATCTGATTCCCAAAAAAGAAAAAGGAAACCCCACTAAATGAAATGTTCAAATCAAGAGTTTATTTTTAACCTATTCAAAATATTTGGATGTTATAACTCACAAGATAAAATTATAACATCGTTTGTGGATGTGTGGACAAATACCTCCTCAATTAAATTTGATTATTTTCATCTAAACATGAAACAAATGATATATATAAGTATAAATAATTCAATATTATGGTAATTATAATATTATTATTATTCTAGAATGATAGATTCTACTTACCTTCCTTCCATAATTATCATTAAAAAATTGATATGTAACTCATGCATATGTTTGAGATATCAACTCCATGATTGTGATGTTAGTGAATTTTTCAACACTGTCTTTCATGATTGTTTTATAAAGTATATATGAGGTATAAATATGATAATTATTTCATGATTGTTAGACTAAATATGTTTAAAAATGACCTCTTTGACAATAGTTGACCCACATAAGTTTTTTTGACACATAAGTTGATTATGGTCAAAACATGCATTGAAAAATTTATCGATTATTTAATTATATATGAAAGGTTAATAAATGAATAAAGAATAATAATAAAGATGAAATTTCTTTCAGAAAATAAAATAATAAACATTTGTTTATTATTCTGTATGTTAAAAACATACGTGATAAGTTGGACTTATGGTATGGGTTTACTTGCCTCACATTAATTTCTGTTGAATATATTACATATTCTCTACATATTAATATTGTGTGCTCAATATAATGGCAAAAATTTAATTATTATTATTCTTATAAATACATTTATTTGGATTTATAAATCCACTTTATGATATATTTTTCATGTCTTTATAGCTTCAATGAGACCAATGGGATATGTGATTTTTGTCTCAATTCTACTTCTTTGAGACATAATTTATCTAATAATCCTATCTTCTTTAATAACTTGTTTATTATGACTCATTAATTGTTATACCATCTTTTTTTTATTTTGTATTATAATAAATTTCATTCAATGATATAATTTCACATGGAATGTGATTAAATATTACCAAAGTGGTAAGTGTATTGTGTTATAATCTCATCACATATCAAGATTGTTGTCAATGTGGTTCCAATAATGAGATATTAAGACTCACATCTTAATAAACTCCTGAATTTTCATATAATCTAATTAATTCATGAGAATAATTTATTTCCTTCAATTTACTTTAATTATGTACTGAAAAAATTAAAAATAATGTTTTTATAAAAAACCATGTTTTTGGTCGAAAACTACTTTTTCATCCAAACCATGTTTTCAAAAAATGTTTTAATTTTTTTAAATAGTTTTCTTAAAACTTAAAAGGATATTTTTTGAAAGAAAATTTATTAGAGATTTTTTAATGATTACATTATAATTTTCTGGTTTATTTTTAATGAAAAATATTTTGAATATGTTTTATGTTTTATAATGTGATTTCGATAATTAAAAGGTTATTTTCACAAAAATGTTTTAAATTATATTTTAATAGAATTTCCATTAATCAATATCAGAAAACATTTTTTATCATACAAAAGGGATATGTGGTACTGATAGCATCCTAATTATTTATTTTGAAGGATTATGATTGTTTCAAAGAGATTGTTATGGAACCCATTTATTTTCATGTGTTAACCCGGTTTTAATGATATTTTTATGAAAATAATTTATTTTCCATGGGTTAACCATGTTTGAAGATATTTACGTGGACCCAATTTTTTTCCATGGTTTGAGAATGTTATGAAATAATAATGATTTTCTTATGAGTTTGTGATGAAATGAAAGCTCATTGTATGTTATTCAGTTTAGGGTTCGTGGACATAGATTATACAATGGTGTGGTCAAAATAGTATTGGGTGAACCTATTACAGTTTATATGGTCGGGTGGCCCAAATAGTGATGTGTGAGCTAATTATATCTTGAGAGAAGGGTGTCCCCAGATAGTCCTCCAATGCATTGGTTAATATAGCTTGTATTGAGAGGTAAGAAATATGAAATTTTTTATGGGTTTCTACTGTGGATTTAACTGGGCTCCAGTTATTTTTGTGATTGATTGAACATGAGTTAGGAATAAAAAAGACTTAAGATAAAACTTGTATTCCCATATGATGTGTGATTATAATATTTCTTATGATAAATATTCATATCACATGGATCATGATTATTGATTCTACTAACTATTTTCTTCTCTATATTATCATATTTATGATCCAATCATGGATTGTTATGAGTTTTATTATGTAATACTTATGAGCATTGACTATGTAATCATCCCATTATTCTCTTCTTATGTAAATTGACAACAATAATTTTTTAATTTGTATTTTACCCTTACTGGGATTTTTATTTCACCCTTCATATCTTTCTTCTTTCCCCGGTTATAAATAATATGGTCAAATGAAATATGTCTATAAGGGATTTCATATGGGTGATGTTGATGAACCAATGGGAAATAAAAAAAGATAGGAATAATGGGAGATGATGTTAATCATTATCAACCAGTTTTTTATGAATCCATATTGATATATGTTTTCCAAAATTCTATAAAACTCTAATCCTAAATGTTATATGGGTAAGTATGTGATCAAGTACATATTTTGGGTTTTAAATCATTGTTTGGAAAAAAAAAATCACCTTATTGGGTATATAAGATAAAAATATAATTTTTATCAATTTAGAAAAAAATCTAGAAGTGTGGGTACTGAGCTGTTACATGTTCTGAAATAAAAAATCAATTGAAAATAATATTTAAAAAATAAAATTAATAAAAATTTTGTGATTAATTAATATATATTTATAATATTTAGGGACTTTTTACATAAATAATAAAGTAGTTAATCCCACTCATAACCATTAATTAAATAACAATGAAATAATAATATATTAAATAGTAGATCACATTTATATTAAACCCTCAATTGTGTGTAATAAAATATATCAAATAAGATAAACATATCTTAATGAAACATTTAATAAAATATCGAGATGTTACATTAACTATCACGTGATCATTAAATTTCTTTTAATCAATGATCTATATCACTATACATAATTATTTATACTTTACATCCTTACTAATATTCACACTTCCATCTAACTCTCTTCTACATGGAAAACTAGATATGTCTTATTCTATATAACCTTCATATTTCCCTTTTTATCTTTTAAGAGGATGTCTTTTTAACCCTTTCTATGATGTGGATATTCTATATATTATTTTTAGGCTGTAAAATTCTTGATGATTGAGAAAAAGTTGAAGGTTGTTCGATATAATTTATTAAAGAGTTTTTAAAGGTAACACCCAAATATTTTAAAATAATACTATGTTCAATAGTGTATTCAACATACAACACTAATTTTAAAAGAACCATAATACAATACTAATGAATTATTATTTAAATGTGACATACATAAATTTCCAATTAAATTGATGGGTATAAAATTTATCAAACAATTTATTAAATATACATAAATGTCATACTCATTATAAATTTATTAAAAAATCATTTGGAAATAGACACTTAATTTTTAATAGACATTTATTCTTCAAAAAACATTTATCATTCAATAAATGTTTTCCTTTATAGTAAAATAATATAATTAATTTTATGAATTTTTTGAAATGATATTCTAATAAATGATAAATATATTTTGAATCAATATATGGATATTATGTTTTTGAAAAATTTCATGATTTGTTTAGAAAATATCGATATTTCCTTGAATATGAAAAAAAACAATTTTTACAAGCTCTCATTTATTTTGAATAAATTAAGTAAAATAAAATATATATATATATTTTTATTAAATGGTAAGATTATAATTCTTTAATTTAATTTCATCTACTTAATTAAATTTAAATCCCTATTTTATTTTATTTTAGATTAATTTTATTTTTAGACATAATAATTTTTTTTATTTTTTTACGTGCATATTGTTCTTCAATATTAACATATTTATATAAACATTATTGATTAATTATTTAAATTAAATTTATATATTATATGACAATAAATATTAATTTTTTAGTTAATTATTATTACTGATCTTTTATGCTTGTAAAATGCATTTATTGAAAAATCATTTTTTCGACACATTTTCAGGTTTCATTTTAAATTAAAATTTTCTAATTATATGAATTAAATTTATTAAAATGGATTCCATTTATTGAATAATAATATTCAATATAATATAATACAATAAACATATTTTGTGGTCTTAATTAATTGTTTAAATACTAAAACTAGGTTACCACAATAAATATTAAAACCAGTATACTGTGCGGTGTGGGGTGGTGGTGGTTAAAATGATGATATAAATAGAATAATATGTTTAAAAATTATCTATTTTGAGGGGTAATGGTTTGGATATTACTTATATATTATCCAACTCTTTTTTTAAATTTATTATGCTATTTTATTGAGAGTGACTTCCCATTATTGAATAGTTTTGGTTATTTACAAAAAGGCAACCCCCCTCCCATATAAATGGTCATACTCATGTCACTATTCACACCTCAAGAGAATTGTGTTTTTTTGAAGAAATCCAAAATATCACCTCAATATAGTTAGACACATTGTATAGGTTACATTATTCCAAAAATACCAACATTACGGTCCTAAATTGGAGATCCAAAGACGGTTTTTTTAAGTTTAGATAATCATTTTCAAGAATATTCTTATTTTTTTATATTTATTAAATTGTAAATTATTTACTAATAATTATTATATAATAAAAACATTATAAACAATATAATAATATGTTTTTATGTTTATTTTATAATATTCATCCTTCTTCTCTTCCTTCAAATGGGAAACAAAACCATTATTTGTTTGTATGGTGAACTACTTCCCATTGAAATAATGTAATTCATTTTCCATCATCAGCACTCATGGATGTTCATGATGATTGATTGAGTGTTTATATATGAAATTAATGTAATATTAATTATTATATCAATGTAATAAATCATATACATTCTTACCAAACCATCAATGGAAAACTGATATCATTGTTCTTATGTAATTTAGACTACAACCTCTTGAAGAGATGTGATTCATTTTTTATTAATGTGTCAAATTGATTGTATATTTAAGTGTATTTAAAGAAATTGTATGATATTTATTATATAATGATAACTATTTAATGATAAAATTTTACATATCTTCTTTCTTTGATGATTTTTGAATAATGGAGATGTTTTACAAGTATACACTCAAACGAAAATCTCCATGATTGAAACGACGATTATTTTTCATAAACATAATTCATTGTTATTTATAAAATTATAATTTAAAGATGAAAATAATAATTATCTCATGATTATTATTATGTATATTATGATATAATTACTTTTTTACAATGACTAACACATAATCCCCATTTGTAAATAATAAACCGAACATCCACAAAACACTCGACATAGACATAACCAATTAAGTAATTAATCAAATAATTAAAAAATGATGTCAATTGTTTATGTATAAGTGATTAAAACTAGAAAATTGTACTATGAAAAAAATTATTTTTTATAATCTTTTTATATAGGAGATAAAATATATAACAACAAATCTGGAACTCGAGGTAACATTTTCATCACAAAACATCCTTCTTTGAGAAAAATATTACATTATGACCCTATCTTCTTTTAAATGGTCTATATACTAACAATTTTCAAATTAAAACATGAATAAAAATTATTTAATTACAATTAATGTTACTATTCACCTACATCATTCATAGGAGTTATGATTCAAAATTTACCAAAACGGTAAGGGTTTTTGATTTAATCTCATTTTAATCAGAAATGTTAATAATTTAATTTATATTATATTAATTTATGTTAAAATTGTTTAATTAAACAATTTAATTTTATTCTCCTATGGTCCTTATATAAATATCATCTTATAATACTATTTTCCAATTTTTTATACTTAAAATCATTAAAAAAATGTTTTAATGAAAAGCTGACTTCATTTCTCTCATTAGTCAAAAAATAATTTTTATTAAATATCCTAGTTTTATAAAAATGTTTTCAACTATTATTTTAATCTACTTAAAATGATTCATTAATGAAATTTTTACCCTTTTTTGTATTATTTTAATGTTTTTTAAACAAAATCCTCATTTTATTTTCTGAATGATGCAGTTTTTTTACCTTTTTTCAATTGTGTGAAAGGATTGTTTTGTACCTATATGACTTGTACAGAATAACTAGCCACCATGGCTATTATTCTCAAAGAATATTTATTTAAAATTTATAACGTTATTTTCAAATAAATTTGTTTACTCAATTTTATTGTTAATTTTTATTATTTAGAATACTTTTTCAAAGTTGAAATATTTTTTTCCTCATAATTTTTTAATCTTTTTAAAAGTATTTCTTTTCTTCATTGAAATAAACCTTTATTTTTATGTAACGGTTCCAAATTATGTATATATATCTCTTCTATATATATATACATGTATCTTAAAAGAATTCCATTTTATGGGGTAAAAAATTTCATTATTGCAATTTATCAAAATGCATATTTAGAACATCTATTTTGATTATATTATTTGAAAAAAATTTGCAACCCATTTCATTTCATGGGTAATTGTTATGTAATAACTTATGATTGAATTCATATTTAAAAAAATCGTAAATAATGAACCTATTATGATAGGGGTTATTAGATAGATTGATAATGTATTGGGTGACGTTTTTGTCACATGAGAAATCACATATGATATTAAGGAGTGAACCAAATCAATTATGGGTCTATGTCCATCTTTTGACGTGACCTTGGTAGTTAGCCATGAAATTTGTTTATGTGAATTTTTATAACATCCAATTTCTTGGGTTATAATGATCTTATAATAACATGTTATTTATATTATGTTTCCATGTCATTCCCCCTGAGCCTTCTATTTTATGATATCAAGTTATACCTTTGACACATAAGTTATACATCCTTTTCATTTTTATTTCCTTACTCTACTTTTTAAGATCAAGAAATTTTCTCCTGTTTTCTGAGGTTATACCATGATGGTTTTCAAGATTAAAAGGATTTAGTATATTATTATAGAAATTAAAATAAATATGATTTAATTTATCCTCATGTTGATGTATTTTGAAAATAGTATTCCAAAGACACTAGGCCTCACGATATTTGGGTGTGTTATTAACTGATGTTTTTGTCAAAAATAATGTAACAGTATCTATAAATGGATTAAGTCTCCATAATATATGTAGAATTACATATTATAAATTTAGAAAAAGAGAGTAATTCAATGATTCATCATCAGGTAGATCAGAGCCATTGGTTCTGATAAACAATTATGCATGTACTCGCTTATGGAGGATTCATTGAGAGATATCAAATATTTTATGACCATTAATGATGATTCATATTTAATATATTGGGTATAATTATTATGTATATATCCCTAATATAGCTATAAAATTATGTGGGGGTGGGTGTGGGGGGGGGGGAATTGGTTTTTTAATATATATATATTAGGTTCTTGGGGGTAAAATTACATTAAAAACATACACACCGCATACACATAGAATGAAAGGTATGTCATATCCCCCTAAGGAATAACCCACCCAAAATCCACTTAATTAAACAATATTCCCTGAAATACTAGTTTACATGAATCCCAATACATTTTTTGGCCCATAGATTATTCTATGAATAGTAACCCAACTGCTACTGTATCCGTTATAGTACTTACTATAGTATCCACCACTACTATTGTGATGTTGGTGAATAGTTTCACCACGACTACAATATGCTATAGTACAACTATAGTACCTGTGCCGAATGTGTTCTGAACCTGCATTGTTGATGTAGTATTGTGGGGTGATTACCACCAAGCCAAGACCTAACTACATTGGTGTTTTACCTTTTAAAATACATTTTACATTAATTCAAAATGTCAAACATGTTAGATTTCTTGTTCCAATGAATTATATCTCATATTCTCACCTCATATGATGAAATAATAAGATAAGGAATGATTAATATTATTTAAATGTTTTGGTAAAAATACCTACTTATTTATATGTCAGTTATAAGTCCCAAAATAGATTCTCCACTACAATTTTATCAATGATTATAATAGATATAGATACAATTGGTTGCACACCTAAGTAGTATAGCCTATTGTAGATCCTTGTTCTATCATAAATAATGTAGATCATATGCCTTATTTGGGTTAATAACGCAACTTCCACCTCTTCTCCTGAACTAGTTAGACACCCATCCTCAAGCCTCTTCTGCAAAAGGTTAGGCACTATTATCACAAGCTTCATATTCAATTAAATATTGATCTCATAGTATAATGTACTCATCTTAATTCAAAGTGATATTCCTCCATAATAATACTAAATATGATTTTATTGTGTACATATTAAATATATTCCACATGTTATTTTAATAATAATTTTGGTTATTAAACCCCTTAATATAAGATCTTTTATGATCCAATTATTCTCATATTAATAATTTTTGAGACCTAAATGTATTTTACTGTATTTATATTTTAGATTTAGTATCGTCATTGTTCTCAATATAGTGGTGTATCTGTTTCTTCATCTAATCATATTCATGGGAAATAATTCTTCATTCATCTAAGAAGGTTCTGACATCAAACAATATTTCCGAGTAATTCGATAATTTCATCCCTAATATATTATCCATGATTAAATTTTTAAAAAAAGTCCAACTTATTTCAATCAAATCATATGCACCTCATGCAACCATGAATATTGTATGGACTTATTAATTGTGTTACATAAGATTTCATTTATTCTCCATTGTATTTACCATATATAGAATGAAAAATTGTTTCCATGTGTAACACATGATCATAGAAAATAATATATTTTAATTCACATACTATTGTCTCTCTTTTAGAATACATGCTATACTGATTCTTTAAACAACCAGTTAATTCTGTTTCAAGTAATAGATAGTATTCTATCTCCTTTTTTTATCAATTGTAGTAAACTATAATTCAAATATGATATCATCTTAATAGAATCTTTTATCATATAAAACATAATTTTTTTACTATATTTTCCTCAAATATTATATAATATTTCCCAATACACCTCAAATGATCCTAACATAGCATATATGATAAACCACATAGTATTTGACTATTTCGATGATGTTTATAATTTTAATGGATCAAAAGAGTGAATCATTTCTTTTATTTATGTGTTATATATTAATCAAATTATAAGACAATTTTTTCCAATTGACATCAAATGAGTATATCACAACATATATGAATTATCACGTATTGTTGGTCTAATTCTTTGATTCTTATCATAATAATTCTTCAATAAAATTTCATCATTAAATATATTTATAAATTAATAGTAATTACATGAAATATACTTTATTATATTATAGAAACCTATAATTCAAATATTACTTCATCTGCATAACACTTAGAAAATATGTTCCCCTTGTATAAATACATCCTTCACTAAAAGAATAACATTCTTTGTGGAAATAAATTGGGGAAAAAAGAATAGCTTCCAATATCGATAAAAAATTCTCAAAAACATTTTATAACTGTATTTCCCAAGTGAAAACATTATATTATAGGCTACACAACTTGTGGTTAGAAAATTATAATCCCTCAAAATATAGTATGTTCTTAAAACATTTATAAGGCCAAAAAATATGTCACCTCACACTACTAATGGAATTTACCTCAAATACAATATTTACCACATATTATTATCTCTTTTAATTTTAATTTTTCTTCACGAATAGTATGATAAAAATTAATTCAGTATACATTGTTAATTTTTAATGGTTTTTGGAAATTTATTCTTAGATGAATTCTAAAATATCAATAATCTTCTAAACATATCACACATCATTTTATAAGAAATGATATTTTTATACTTATCTATATTCCACTAATATAGTATAAAGAATTATCATTTTAAGGTCATATAGTACATGATATTATCATCATGAACATTATATAATTACAATATAATATAAGTATCATTTTTTGTACAATTGGTATAAATGTTTAACGCAATGAGAGATTTTTCTTCTAAATAAATTAAGAACTTAATTATTCTAAGTACAACATCACATAACACGTCTATAAGAATATAATCGTCATGATGGATATGAAATCTACATGACCAATATATATTTATTATTTGTAAATCATAAAAAACCAATCTAATGGAAGCCTCATTCACAAACTCTTTTTCATAAACTATTATTAATATTTTTTGAAATATATGCTAAGGTGACTTACCTAACTCCATTGGGCATCAAATGTTCTCACATTAAACCTGAATTCAGACATGTATGTTTAGAATTAAATCTCATCATTAATTCATCATGGAAAATATAGTTCTCATGGTCTTCAAATGCCCTCAATATTAGGTGTTTCTCTTTTTCTTCTTATAAAATACTCAAATAACTCTTCAAACCTCCTCATCATATAATAAGGACATTTAAAAGACTTTATTAAAATGTTTTCTTCATGAAAATAAAAATAAATATATTCACAAAATCATCTTCAATATAAAAAAATGTTTCAGTTATTTAATAAAATTAATTTTTTTTTATTTGATGACCCTTCATACAATCATAAAAAATAGTTTTCAAATATGTATTGAACTACTCCAGTTACCTGAATTATATGGGATAATAACCTCAAATATTATTCCATATATTTTGTAAGAAACACAGTCAATATATAGACATACATGGATCCCTTATCAATGAAGACATTCAATTCCTTAAATATCATCAATTCATCATTTATGTGTTCATCCCATTTTGAATTTATAATATACTTACAACATAGAAAACACACATTCTAAAATATTTCACTTGTTCCCTTCGATCTCTCGCACAATATATTTTCAACAATTATTCTCTTTATAAAGTCAATATTTTTACCACCTTATTTACATTAAAAGAAATGATACAAGTGGGGAATTATAATAAACCTTTTCCTTCCATTAAGGATTCCTGTTTACTATATACATATAATGCATACGCCTTAATCAATTTCAATAGATAGAATAAATCAAATTTTTTTGTATCAAATTGATTTTAACTATAAAAATATAAGTCAACATGGGAAAACACTTTGATAAAAAAATGACTATATATGCACAAAGATCAATTCTATCTAAAAATCACGCATCATGTGTTACAAAACTCAAATTACTCATTTCTTAATGATTTCTGGTTTCTCACGTCATGAAATATATTATATCTTATATATATATCAACAAACACATAAAAGAACTAGTTCAATAAAAATTCTCCTTCTTAGCTCAATAAAAGCTCTTCTTTGATAGTTATTATAAATTCTTTTATAGTAGAAATTTTGTGAGTAATCTTCATACATAATCTTATAGTTTTCCAAATCTATTTAAATGTTCCATATTCACTAGATAATGATGATTTAATAACCATAACTCAATAATGCTACCCCAAAATGTATGTATCCACCTTCTTCAATTCCATGAATGTATGTGTAAAAGAACACACAAACACACACATATATAAATAAAGGAACACGAATATATGTATTATTGACTTTGTAGTTTCATTTTGTATTAGATAATATTCCCATCATGGGACATTATTTTATTATAATCTCAATATGGGAAGATTTCATTAGACTCTTATTTCTGTTATGAGTCTTGTCATCATGATTATATTCTCTCTTCCATTGAATACCTCCTTTGTGTGGAATTCCTTTTTCCACATTAGCCTTATAGATCATTAATATTTCTACCATGGATAACATCTCATCAATATTCACCTATTTATATGAATCTAATTAATATCCTTTACCTTTAAATTTTTTTTTAGATTTCTCTAAATCATTAACAACCTTTAGTTTATTTTGATAATCAAATTCAAACATTTTTTTAACATTTTTTGTCCTCATAGATTCAAAAAATAAATTACAACCATCTTTCGATTAAAACTACATTCCTTTGAAAACATAGGGTGTCTTTATTAGTTGTTTTTTATGCATTTATCGTCTCTATAACCTTATAATACACATTATATTGAAACATATTTAACAAACTCATAACTATATTGTATTTTCATTGTAGATCAATTTCCTGTTATATCATTCAATATTTGAGAAATTATTCTCATATATTCACCGAGACTCACCTTTTATTCTTGAAATATTATTGTAAATGAAATATTATACTATAGATGTTATGAATTCTACAAATACTTTTCAAAAAACTTGAAAAAACATCTGGACATAGATAATTCATTTCAATACGTACTTGGTCAAAAAACGTTTTTAATTTTGTAGTAATTTAAAATCAGAAAAAAAAAATTTGATGGGAAAAGAGATCTTATTAACATATTTCTATCTCATTTTTATGTAGGAAGGGAAATATCACTTATCTTCTTCATAATATGTTTTACAAGTATTTTTGATTTGTTCAAATCCTAAGGATAACATGTCACCAAATTTTATTACATTCAACATATTTTGATGCATTCTCTACAAAATATTATATGATTTGTGTGTGATTTCTATATACTAGAATTCATCATAATACTGAACACATGTTTTTTAGTACTGCAAGAAATATTCAATACATTAAAACCAAATAAATGTTGATATATTCATTTATGTTGGGGTTTTCCCCACCAGTGTTGATCATCTCTTTTCATCAGTTACATCCCCATAAATATAGGTTTTATATTTTTTTTCATAATTAATATGGTTATTTCAACATTATAATGAATTTCACCCACTCCTCAAGAAACACCAACTATATTATATGAATCCCATCTCCATATTTTTTATTTTACTCTTGCCAGATTTCTCAAATTTTGGAGCATAAAATTTTTAGTTGAAAAAAACATTCTTTGGAAAAATCATGGGGAAAATATATATATAATATTTTAATCCACCCTTAATATAATGGGATTAAAATTTTTTCTCCAACTATTCTTTTAAAGTGTTTTCATTATAACTTGTACCTATAATTAAAACATCATTATTATATAAGAAAGTTTCAAGTTTGTGATATTTAATCTTTATATAGTATGTATGCATTTGATGAATAGATAATCTCATGGTTTTCTTTGAGTTAAGAATTCGATGAAAAATTAAAAGGAAATTTCTTGTTTTTTTCTAGATATAAGGGATGATCTAGCTTGTGGTAATTATAAATTCTTCAATATCACCTCCATCTCTAAACAAATTCTATTAGGAAGTTATCCTCATCTACAACTGATAATATGATATCTTTAAATCCTCCTTAAACTTCTTTATTTTTATTCATTAATTTTCCTTAATTAGTGTAATAAATATCCAATGAACCTTTACTTTTCTTCTTTATCATATAATTGACCAAATTTTACAACCATATAAACCATTTCAAATTTTCAGATTCATGGAATGTTTATAGAAAACTATCTTAATGAAACCATTCTCACAAAAATTAATTTCCTTGTTTTTTTATCTTCATTATTTATTTCATTAGAATGATACAATCCTTCATCCTTTTCATAGACTATTTTGGTGAGAGTTTCTCCTATTCCATACTTTTTAGATAATGAGTCTTCTATACCAATAGTATTTTCTTCTAGGAGTAAATTTTCAACATTAATATCATTTATTGTTCCAATAATATAACCCAACACTGATTTTGAAAATATCCTAAGTTTTTATTTGAATTTAGAGTGAATATCACTATTTGAAACATCATAACCACTGTTTGAACAAGATTTATTAGAATAATCTTAATCAAAAGAGTTAGTAAAAATTATGGCACTCTGATTAACATAATTTTTGTAGTATCTCTTACATTACTATTTTATTGCTATTTAATTTCATTTATAATATTTTCTTCCTATGATTCTATTTATTGGAATAAATCAACATATTTTTACCCTCAGGAGTAACTACCTTTCCCTCAATATGAGGATGCTCAGACATTTCTTGAATTCTTCACCTTATACTAGAAAAATGTAATCATTAGAGGGAACCATCAATCTCATCCATATTCTAATGAACCTGATCAAATTTACCACTAAGAGGGGGGGGGGGGTGTATGAGGTTTAATTAGTGGATTAATTTTTATAAATTCTTTTCTTTTAGTTTACCCATCAAAACAATTTATGGTTCTTGATCAACCTATTAATATCTCAAATTCCCATATCGTATATAGAAACAATAATAGGGAGAGAAAACATACTATTTAAAAGGTTTGGTAAAAATTTACACTCCTTATGATGTAAGTTTGATAATGTAAAAATAATTATCCACTATAATTTGAAGATTGATTACCATTGGGTAAGGAAAATAATGGTTACAATCCTTATTAATTATTCTTATAGTTAATCATAGATCTAACCACAAGTAATCTATCTTTTTTGATTCCATTAGATAGAAAAACCAATCATAAACTCTTCTATACTACCAGTTAGACACCTCATTCCAAATCCTCTTTGGAAACTGGATAAGTTCCGTGTGAAAAACTCAATCATCTACTCAATATTGATCCCTTAGTAGAATTTCCTCTTCTTAATTCTGAATGATTTTACTCCATAAGAATATAGAAGATTATATACTCATGTAAAACATCAAGACCACTAATAGATTCAAGGAATAATAATGTTGGTATTAAATCTTATTTACAAAAAATCTTGACTGAGACAATTTATCTCACCACAATGAATGCTCTAACTAGAATTTTTTCTCATACAAGTATATTCTAGTTTGAGTCTCTTCTCTATTTTTGATATACTTGTGTATTTGTTTCCCTATTAAGTAACATGATCAAGAATGATTTTTTCTTTCTTCTGATGAATTCCCATCCTCCTTGAAAGAGTACAAGTGATGCCAAAATTTCTTAATTAATATTTTATACAATATTATAATTTCACAAATTTAGTCTAACTTCTCTCAATCAACTCATATTTACCTAATACAATCATGTGTATTTTATTGAATTCATCATGATTCTATGATACTTATTAACTTCTACATAGGATATACCTAAAACTATATGGTAAATTCATTTATAAAGATAACATGATAATAGAATAACTTATATTTGAGGTCACATACTATACTTTAACTTTATTGATTCTTAGTGTTACAAAGCTTTTGATAATAACTTAATTCTTTATTCTGTAATATATAGTACACTATCTATCTTTATGTATTTATAGAAAACTATAATTATAATAAAATATAATTTACATAGATACCTAAATAACATAAAACTTTACATTTATTAACCCCTTTATAATAATAAATTTGTTTTATAAATTGTTCTTATTCAGATCAAATGATCATAGCATAGTATATTTGATATGTCAGTTAATGTTGGGAATATTCTTTGACACCTACCATATCAATTCTTCATAAAAAAAACTCCCTGATTATACATCTCCACATTATATTACTCATGTAGTATATGAAATTATTCCAATGAACATAATTTGACTATATAATTGTATATACGGCATACCACATATTTCAGGTCCGCTTTATTCATTGTTATCTTATTGATACTTCAAAAATAAATTTCACTTTTTTAAAACATATTCAAGTAAATATAAGTACATGGGACATAATATATGTAATTATAAAAAACTATTATTTAACTATGAATTATTTCAAATGAAAACTATCATATTACTTCACTTTGTAGAATTTTATTATTTTCCGAAAGCACAACATTCTACGGGGAATTGATTCAGATAAAAATATAAGAGTCCACTCTAAAAAATAACATGTCAAATTTTTTTGAACATTATTACATGAGAGATGTCAATAAATATATTGGCTATCAACATATGATTAACAGATGAATATCGTGAAATATATGGTACACTATTCAAATATATGCGATTATAAATGATACGATTTCTATCTCCACAAAAATCATGGACATCGTAAACTATATTCACCAACTAGGATTATTACATAAAATTTTAATTAACATCCACGAATTTCCTACACAAAGTGAATTCAATATTCCCCACATACTGTTGTTAAAGTTTCATTGAAATTTATGCGTAGCTAAATTTCAACATTAAATTAATACTATGAAAATATCACATAACATTAGATATTATTGGAAACAATTAACTTCTCAAAAATATACATATCTTATAGTACATAGAATAACCATATAATATTCATATAGTACATGCAATAATTATCTTTTACATATATGATTATTACATCTTATATGTGTCCTTCTGCATACTATTGGTTCAAATGTTTGATTCCTTATGAACTATTTCTTCAAATATATATTAATAATTTAATTATTTTTATTAAAAAATAACATATCATTTTTATGATAGACAAATTCTCATAATATATTTATTAATAAATTAAATATATAAAATTTTCTCTAGAAATAGTGAATCCTCATTTTGATTGAAGCCTCATTCACAAAATCATCTTTGTAAACTGATCTTATATTTTGAAAAAATATATAAAAATCTAAATTAAATAATTTAATAAACCATTGGATGATCTTTTATGAAACTTGACTTCATACATAGTCATTCAGTATGAAACCAATTAATCAATTTGTCATGGAAAATATATTTTTCATTTAATTTTAATTTGTTCAATGTAACACGAACCGTCCAAGTGAGGCCCGTGTCGTAACACCCCAAGACCTCCACCAATACTCCAAGGGCTAGTGGCTAGTACATATTAGGAATATCACTAAAATGGGAGGCATTTCATAAGAATATGTACACACACACACATATCCCAGACCAAAAAATGTTGAAATGTAAAAAATGGAACAACTAATGCATGCATACATCTATATCCCACTTCTAGAGTATGACATGAGGTAAAGAAGGTAAATAGAGAAAAAAATCCCACCATAAAATGTCTATAACACCAGTTCAACATAGAAATAACGGTAATAAGACAACTATCTAAAATACACATGAACACAGTTCCACCTATTTTGTCTCACTAAGCACTGTCTAGTCCTGTTACATATAGGAATCCATAAAAAGTTCAATAATATGCATAAGACATGACACGTTCTAGAGAGGCACATGAAGGGGTGAGTATAACAATACCCTTTAGGACATCCTGAAACCAAAATGCATATAAAAGATAAAATATTGTCAGATCTACAATGTTATATGTAAAAAATACATATACCAATAATATCCAGATATATTCAATAGATACACATAGTGTATGGGTATTCCATAATGATAATATGTCATTCAAAGATTCCAACTTGATGGTTCTATAAAGCATACATCTAGGATAACACACCACTGAGTCCAATGGAACCGATTACGTTCGTCGAGGTGGTACTCTTAATTGGGTCCTATCATGAGCAGGAAACCCTAATAGTATGAAAAGATAATGATACAATAGATGGGGATCACAAAAAGGTCCATGTAATGATACCAATAACTCCATTTGGATTAAACCACTATATATAGGATCGATAACATGATGTATTGGTCACATCGATATAAAGAACTCTACCTAGGGTATGAAGATGAATAAATGTTCCCACTCTGGGCCTCTTACGGGGATTCTGATACCTATATCCCCAAATAACTAATGATGACATCATAGTCCTAGGAGTAGGAAATGATACTATATCGACCATCATGGAATGAACCAAAATGAATCAAGTCAATGATATGGAGAAGAAAGAATCCAATCCTGCTAGAAATAGTACATGGTGTTTAGAGGGGTCACATGCCATTTCCTAGGAAAACCAGGTTATTACTATGTAAATGGACCATGTCATTCAAAGCACGTCCCTATTGTACAACACACCGTGGTGGAAACCCACATAGCCAAACCATGTTCCAGTACACAACTCCAACCCATGTACATATTCCTATGTTTTAGTAAATGAGTTATCCCATGTCATCATTCTAGTTCGTGTTCTAGTGGGGGATTATACACTGTGTATGCTATCGTTGTAGTCCACCCCATGTCTATTTACTTCCCAAGTACACACCGATGATACCCTAGAAGGAACACATGCCATGTAGGCATATCCCCATCTCATGTGATACCCTTTTTTACCTGAATCCCTAGCCACCCCAAGGTGACCCTACAAGCCATGTAATCTTGGATTACACACCATGTTCTGAAGGAATTTAAAAAATGTCATTTTTCCTCTTCATGGGACAATAAATAATTTGGCATTTGAATTGGTGAATTCCATGCTACAAAACTGAATATTCATGACTCTAGAGTCATGGAATCATGAAAAAACTTGTTTCATCTTCAGATATGGCCAAAAAATTAATCAAATTGTTTTTCTTAATTACATAATTAAGAATAATAATAATATAAAATCAAGAATTATCTATCATATAATTCATTCTATATTTATCATCACACCAATTTCAAACCATATCGATCTCAGATCTATGATTCCTAATCATTACTCCAAGAATCATGTGTGCAACTATCGATTGATTGGGACGTGTCATGTCGCTGGACAAATGATGAATGTCAGCGATGAATAATGAATTGGGGGGGGGGGAGCATAAGAACCAAATAGAAGAAGTAACCTCAAACTATTTTTTTTCTATCTTTATCTATCATCATTATAGATACCATTGTATAAACAAATAATTTCTTATATTTATCTCCCACCAAACCCCAGCTAATATAATCACATCCCAGAATACGCATGATCCATGAATAAATTCATTAATAAATTTATTCACATTCATTTTAGAAACATTTAATGGGTTTGAAATCCTAAAAATGAAAATTACCTACCTCGATTCGATTAAATTAATGATGATGAGTGATTTTCATCATCATATTTGGTAAGATCTATCGAATCGATTGTGCGTCGATCGTTTATCGATGATTCCATCATCGTTCTCCCAAGATGACTCTCAAAGAAACACTCCAATGATATTCTAGAGGCTCTATAATTTTTTGGCTAACACTGGATTTTTTAAAAAATATCTATTTAGTGATCCACATATCATTCGGTCAATGATTTTAAATAAAATAACTTTCATAAATTATTTTATTCATTTAAGAATATGTGATGAATTTTCCACAAATGACCAGCGCCGAAAAATGTTAAGTCATGCCTGTGGTAAAACCACCATTCAAAAATCAACAGTTCCCTCAAATTTATGATCTAGTACCAATTTAGATGTTATTCCACTTTTCCATGAAAACCACTTGAGAGTTCTTGTAAATATATTTTATATATTTCAAAAATTTATTCTTGGCACATCGGGCCTTGATATCACACACCGTCTTATTTCCAAGTCTTGGAATTATTCAATTAGTATCCAAAAATAATAAACAAAAAATCCATGAAATTAAATTCTCTCCATCTTTGGGCTTTACATGCACGAAAATCAAAAATAAGGGCTACAAAAGAATATGTGGTTATTGAGAATGAATCTGATCCTCTTACTCCCATGATATCTCCTGGATATTCCCATACTTCCATCAGAAATTTTCTAATGGAATGGATCACCCATGAAGGATCCTCCCAACTATGAACAATTTATAACATGCATGCTTACAACATATCATCTTGAACCTGAATGGTCCAATCAATCTGAACATAAGTTCATGGGTGGAACACTGTTCTCCAGCAAAACTAGGTCCCAAATTCCCCTTATAATCCCTTACACAAACAATATGTAAATAGATCACCATGATCATAAATAGTGATTGATGGATATCCTTGGATTCAGAGTATCTCCAGAAGAAATAGGTGTCCTAATGTCTCTTTTAAACTATTTTATCAAATATGTAGGATGTGCACCAACATGGTGATTCATTCAACAATCACCTATATGGAATCATGTTACCTAGAAAAATGTGGTAATCCCATAAAATATTCCATATATATACAATAAAACATGCATTCTTTCACCTCAAGGGTTAAAGCGAAACCCACTAGAACGGGTGTTCAACCACCACTTGCTGAAAAGTAATACATTGAGAGAGAAACTCTACATCTCATTTTTTTATCCATGGGGACCAAAAACAATATCAGTGGCCTTGGTATAGATTTTAAAATATTCCGACGTACAACTATAGGAGTCATATGAAACACTCTCAGAAGATCATCCAACAACATCACTTGTACCATCATGCATCCTCTAAAATGAAGGAAATGATACACACCATTATAAACCTATCCAGAGCATGCTCCATGGATATATGATCATGTAGGGTCTCATAGTTGGTATCCCCTTGTTGTTCCTCCTTGAATAACTATATGAGTGTAGGGGTGATAACCATCAACTAGAGATAATCCGAACCATCTCCATCCACAAAAGATAACAACAATGAGTCCAACTGCTCTGAAGCATCTTTCAACAACCACATACAATTTATTTTTCTTGGAGAATCTTCTACCAGTTCCCCTTCCTAGTCGTATATAAAACGTTAATGCAATAATATTGGGGGAAATTTAGCTTTTTCCTATATATCAAGGTGATATACTTCTAAGGGAAGATATACTTTAGAATCTTGTGATCATAGTAGATGATAAATCACTCTCCCATCAGGTACTGTCGCTACAACTTCATGGAGATGACTACTGTAGTTAAAAAAAGGTCATGAATCCCATAGATATCTTTAATTAGTATCAACGAGAATAAAAAATATTAAATTACTACTTTCCTATGCATCCAGACACAACCTCATCCGATTCCTGATGCATCACAGAACACTACCTACTCAACAACCACCTCTAGAAATCTAAAGATTGTAGCACTCTCCAAACTCTACCACAATGGTTGAAAATCCTATTGAAACAACTTTATCCACAAGAAAGACAGCCCCTTTCAATTCAAACCTACCAGGGGTGATGATATCCTATAAGAATCAGGTATTAATCTCTGCTAATGGCCTGTAAACCCAATAAAGCACTGTACCACCATCACACATATAGTTGGATGTGAAGTTAACACTTCTTCAACCTTGTATGAGTCTATAAACACTCCATTAACTGAGATTACATGTCCCATAAAGTGGAATGAAAGAATCTGTAACTAGAACATTAAGAGATTTCCATAATTATGGTGCTCTCTAAGTACATCCAGAACCATATTTATGTGTATCATGTACTCCTTCTCAGATGTCGAGTACATAAGGATATCATTGGGGAAGACTACCAAGAATTGGTCTAAGAAATACTAAAATATCTGGTTCATGAGTCCCCTGAACACTTATGAGGAATTTGTGACCAAGTATTCATAGTGGCAATACTGACCTATGAATGTCATATTTGGTATATCCTCAACCTGTACTCATAGATAATGATATATAGACCAGAGGTCAACCTTCGAGAACCATCACACCCCTTTCAACTGATGAAAGAGTTAATCGATCCTTGATAGTGGATTCTTGATCTTCCCGGTCACATGAATCATGTGTTGGTGGTGAACACACATCCTCATGCTCCCATCAATCTTATTGGAAAAAATGACTAGGGATTCCTAGGTTGAAACACTGGTTTTAACAAATCCCTTCCTCCATAGGTCCACCAAATTTACCTTTAGTCCATGAAGATCTGTTGGAGCCATCTGATATGGTGGTGAAAATATCATTGTCATCCTAGGGGGTAGATCAATGTAGATATCTAATTCTCAGTGATGATATAAACCTGGAACATCTTCAGGAAATACATCCTCATAATACACCACTACAGAAAGAAACTGGAAAATCATTACTTCAAATGAACCAAGGGTCATGATAGAAAACTTTTGAGTAATCATATGGACCCTCCCATGCGTGAGTCTATCCTGCACTACCTGGATTTCCATTTCACTAAAAACGGAGAATGAGGTTCCATCTATATGGGCACTCCACACCATTTTCATAGAACAATTAATCTAGACATAACCTCTAGATAAAAAATCCATAGAAATAATTACATCTTAATGCCTTGATTCTACTACCATGAGATCACAACCAAACCACTAACCTCTGAGAGTCAGGTCACACTTTTGGAACAGGTGTGTGATTCCTGAGTCAAATCCAATAGAAGTCTCCATGAACAAGGGTAAATCCCTGGGCTCAACTGGAATATCTAAATCTCTTAAAAGATATGTGGAAATAAATGAATGGCTAGAATTTGTTTTTTTTAGTACTAAAATCATGTTATAAAATAAAATTCTTATACTTTGAAAAACTCTAGGAGCCTCTAGGATATAGGCTTTGAATGCCTGCATCTATCCCCACCCATTTACTATAGCTCCTTGACCCAGGTATGGACCAACTGGGGGTGGTCGTGGTAATATGTGCAAAAATTTGACCACCTCCCACTTCTCTCCTAGATCCTATTCCCCTCTAACACCCTATAGACCTAATTTCTCCTACACCTAACTTTTCCTCGACATCTAGTCTGTGGTTTCTCTTTCATCTATACAGATGGTTAGAAAATATCAGGTGAGATGTCCTCTTCCATCACATGAGTAACACCCCCTTAGCCTAGGATGACTGGACCCACCATATGATCCCAAAACTTTAGATCATATTTCAAAGGGTCTCCACATAAAACATTTCATACATCTATGCATCTTAGACTAATGTTGGGCCATGTAATAGATGTCTCCTGTTCTGCTTTCCCACTATAGAATATCACGGGATGTATCTACCCATCCAAGAAACAACCAACAACCAAAGCTGACAATAGCACCTTGATATATGTAGGAATTAATAGCAGGATAAAACTGAATCTGTTTTCTATACACATACCAACCATAAATATTTGAGACCTATAAAATAGATCTCAAACCATATCGATCGAGTACCTAGAAATGTTGGTAAACATTGATAAATACACTACCACTACTTTGGTGCCTTGTTGAAGATGAAAAAGCTCCTAGTAACTCATATCCCTCAACGTATAAGGTAATAAATCCTTTATGAAAAGGTGATCAAAATCTATCCATGAAAGAGTCTCATTGTCATAATTCTAGATAATTGAACCCCACCATCATCATATAGAAAAATAGAGAAGGCTCGTTTCCAAGACCATTATCTAATCTATCAGTGTTCAGACTAGATGGAAAAATCAGGTCACTACGTCAATCTAGACTTCAGACACATGTGGTAAGGGATTTCCTTGGAACATGAATGGTCTCTATTGCTAAAACTTGTTAATCTCACTCAGCCTATGCACCTCATTCGCTGGTACTGCGACTTCCACATTTTCTTCTATAGCTTGAGGTATGGATGGTTCACTATATAGAGGTTTCATCTATGGAACTGGTCCCTATATCAAAGCCTCATCATTGATGTGATCAGCCTCATTATCATAATTCTGAATCCAAGATGGTATACATCACTGAGGCATCCTGAAACAAACAAGATTTACCACAATCAATGAGTATACCTAGAGAGATGACACATGAAGAACACAAAACCACAACCTTTTCCAATATGATGCATATATTTTTTTTCCTACAATGAATGTTATCATGTATTGAGTCAAAAAGTACATTATCAGAGTCTGATTGTATGGATTTGTCATTCGCCACACAAACACTAGTGTCTCAAGAAAGAAATTTGAACTCAAAAAACATAACACTATTTCCGAATCCAATATCACAGACCACTAATCCTAAAGTATGGACTAACCCTATAATACCACATTTTCATGAGCCGTCTTAGTGGGACCCATGTTGTAACCCCCAATGACCACCTCAAATATGCTATTTTCTAGTGACTATCACCGAGTAGGAATGTCACTGAAAAGGGAGGAATTTCAAAAGTATTTTCGCACAGACATACATCTCCAAGTGCACAAAATGATGAAATTTAAAAAAAAACCGAGTTTCCAATTCATGAATACATCTGTACCCCACAACTAGAGTATGATAAAATGTATTGAAAGAAAATAGGAAAAAAACAAGCCCATAAAAAATTGTATAGAACACATTTCAAACCTATATGTAATGCTATTTGGACTACTATAAGAAAGCTTCAGGAAGAAACCTTGGTTTGTCTGGAGTCACTAAGCATCGTCTGGTCCTGGTCCGCATAGAACTATATCACAAGGTCAATCGTATGCACAAGAACGGACATATGAGAATATATACCATGCATGCGTTTGTATAAAATAGTCAGCAGGACATAAAAAAAAGCATTTACGAAAGTAAATACAATCAGCTCTACATTGGTATTTGTATGAAATACATACAACATGAATATCCAAATATACTCAACAAGGACAAACAGTCCAGTTGTATTCCACAACTATAGTATGTTATCCTTGGATTCCATCTTGAAGGATCCAAGAAGAACTCATCTGGGAGAACACAATTCTGAGTCCAATAGGATGAATGAATTCTATCCAAGAGGCATTACTCATCTAGTCTCATTAAGAGAAGGATACCATGATAGTTTGAAGAAAATATTATACAATAGGTGGGGTTTATAGATGGGGCTATGGGGTGATTTGAAGAACTCCATCTTGATTAACCCATTACATAGTGGATCAATGCCCGATATGATTGGTCACATCGATACTAGGAACTATCCATAAGGAACGAAGATGAATAGAGGATCCCACTATGGACCTCTTGGGGGTATTCCAAAAACACTATCCCAACGGTCCTACTAAATGGATTGCATTCCTATGAGTAAAACCAATTCTTTATCCACCATTAGGGAATGGATATAGGAAAAAAATCCCAACGAATCTTTTCCCTGATATAGAGAACAAGAAATATAGGCAATTTAGGAAATAGTACATGATGCGTATAGGGGTTATACTCCATGTCACATGACACTGGGTTTGGCCCATTTAAACATCCTATATCATTGATACCGTATCTATGTAGTACTTCACACTATGTAGGAAACCATTTTTGTCGAAACATTTCTAGTACATGACTCCAATCCATCTACACTACCCATGTACTAGTACACGACTTATCCCGAGTACCTGGTCCAATCCATTTTTGTTTGGGGGAGTACACATCATGTAGGATGGCCGTGTAGTCTACCCCATGTTTTTTACATCCAAAGTACACACCAATGTCACCCAGTTGGGACCACCTATTATGTAGTCTTATTCAAACATTGTGTGATACCTTCTTATTACCAGTAACCCTAGACACAACTAATGAGGACCCACACAACATTTAATCCAAGATGACAAGCCATGTTCTATGGGAATTTCAATACATATAGTTCTTCCTCCACACATCCTAAAAAATGATCTTTCCTTTGATCTGGCAGTTCCATTCTGTGAAACTCAATATCCAAGATCACCGAGTCATATAATCTCCGAGAAAAAAAATTTCTTCTTCCGAAATTCTCAAAAAAAAGACCAAATATCCATTCTTCAGTACAAACTGATGAATGCCAAAAAATGAAAAATCGAGTATCATCCATTTTCTGATTCACTCTATCTCCATCGTCACACCTCCAACATTCCGTGACAATCACAGATCTAAGATATCATATCATTGTTCCATTAATTGGTTGTTCAATGATTGATTGATCGATCGGGATGTGTCAAGTCACATGTCAAGCTAAGAATGCCCGTAATGAATGATGAATTGGGGGAAAAAAGCATATGAACCAAAGAGAGGAATGAACCTCGATTGATATTTGTGTCAATGTCGATCCATTTACATAGAATGTAAATTAAATAGGCCAATAACACAAATATTTATCTCCTATAAATACCATGAAAATATAATCTCTTCCCACAAAACACATGATTTGTGAATAAATCTGTTCGATGATTGTTTCACATTCATTATTGAAATAAATAACAGGGATGAAATCCAAATAAAACACACACCCTACCTCAATTTTGTTTTATCTCTAATGATGATTTTTTTGTCATCATCATTGGAAAGATTCTTTGAATCAGTTTTATTTTGGTTATCGATCCACGATTCAATCATTAATCTTCTAGGAGGATTTGCCATGCCTCCCTCCAAAAAATCTCTAAAGGTTACAAGATTATGTGGCTAACCATGGATTTCTGAAACAAAATATATATTTAATGGTCCACATATTGTAGCATCAATTATTTGAAATAAAATAGTATTCTTAAATAATTTTATTCATTTAAGTGCTGATGATTACATTTCTACAATGGACCAAGACCGTCTAATATTAAGTTTCTCCTAGGGTAAAACCACCATCCAAAAAATAAAAGTGCACTAAAATTTATGATATAGGAAACCTTTTATAAGTTATTCCACTTTTTCCTGTAAAACTGAACACACCTTCTTATGAATTTATTTAACATGTTTAAATCATTTATTTTGGGAACATAGGGCCTCAGAATCTAACACTATCATAGATTATGGTCTCAATATTTATCCATAAATATCCAAAAATTTTATATAGAAAATTAAGGGCATTACAAAAACACATTGGAATTTTTATTTTTATAAAATTCGCAAATAATTCTTCAAATAACTTAATCCCGTAATAATGATAGTGTATAGCCTTTGTCAAAACATTTCATTATGAAAATAGACATTTTATTTGTATTTATATATTTTTAATTGTGGAATATAATGTGTTAGTCATTTGACACCATTGAAATTTGTATTTAATATTTTAAGACTAGTTTAATAATTTTAAAAATTAGTATTCCATAATTCATTTAACTCCATTATTCAATTAACTCCATCAATATAGGAGCCTCAAATCCTCTTCAATCTGTTATGGAGGAAACTAAATAAATATATGAAAATACATGGATTCATTGTCAAGAAAGACTTATATTTCTTTATGTATCCTATGATAGTGATGTTAATTATTCCTCATATGTTACCATTATAATATACTCAAAATAAACAAAACATAAATTCTTCAATATTTCCATAATGTTATTAATTTTGAATTATGAAATAAATTTTTAATTATATAATGACATCCCTATTCCTAGTAGAGTTTCTAACTAGAATTAAGCAAAAGTATAATCATTCAGATAATAGTGGAGATTACACCCATTTGGACATTGATACCAATTTTAGCTTTTATGTAATCCAACTTGAGATAAAGGTCACAAAAATCCCATAACACAATATAGTCATGGAATAGAAAAAAAGAGACATCATTGATAAGGTCATGAGATTGATTTATTTGAATAATCCCCTAACGACATTCAATGGAGATACAGTTCATGTTTCATTATTTATCAATACAAAATCCCAATCTATCCTATAAAATTCCATGATTCCATTGATTCGATGATATGGTGAATATAACTATTTATTTTATTAATGAGTATTTAGTTTTTAATGTTTTTTCTATATATATGAGGAGATAATGTAGTAACATTCTAGGATAACAACTCAATGAATCATCATCATCTATATAGATTTGGAGTTCAGATAAAAGAGTTTGGACCCAAAGGAGATTAATTTTTTAGATAAATCCATTTCATGTTCCCATTGAAATTGATGATTATGGAAATTAAAAATACCTAAAATACTCCATTATAATTTGATAGAAAATAATTTACATGTCTAATAGTTTACTAGTTCCACTATTTACTGAAGAGTAGAAGGTCTGAAATCCCTTATTTAAAAGAACTTGTTATAGTTTTGGAGGACATTGAGAATATGGAGACTAAATCTACTCCCCCAAAAGTTAAATAACCATCCTAGGATATATGTTACGGTGAAACTCATGTACTTATCATTTAAAATATTCATTGATCCTCACAATGAAGGAATATGTGAAAACTTTTTCTAGAAAAAGTGTACCCAATAATGACTAATTCGGGGAACCCATAAAGATAACATTAATTTGTATCTCATCCCATCATAGTCGAGTAGCACCATGCATTACATTATAGGATAGAGTAACTCATGGATAAAAATTTGTATGATCTTGTGAATAGTAGACCATCCAAGGATAGAATCTAAATCGACACCCAATTATATCTCCCATTAGGCTCAATAGACATTCTCAATTCCTAAAAGATGAAAACTAGTAAATGAGTATCAATGAAATCACATGATAATTATTCACCAAAAAGTAATAAATAAACTATATAATATAATTAAAATAAAAAATACTGTATGAAATTTTCATAAAATTAATAAAACCAATAACTTAAAACTAATTAGAAAATGAAATTGAATGGAAACATATCAATTAATGAACCAATAACACGATCCCATGATAGGATTGTGTTTAATTATGGGAACTTTAACGGACTATAAGAAAAATATTCACCCGATTGTATCTATTGGGTATTTTTAAAATGTTCTCAGTAAAATTCCAATAAGGATTTTATGTAGACATTTCTATATCACATTCTGATAATTTTTATTGAAATAAGTTAAAAAATGTTTTCCGTTTATTTTTAAATGTATAATATCTAATATAATTTCTATATCAATTTTATAATAATTTAGTTTTTTATATAAATAAAAACAACCATTAGAAGAAAATTATCACGGAATCCCAAATTTGTAAAAAAACATATTTAAAATCCACCTTCTAGTCCCCAATAAATGCCATAGAATTTCCTATTAAATTTTATTTACCGATCCTTCACCATTTAAAATACATCCAAAAACAATTTATAAAAACACCACCTTAGTTTAGAATGATTATTCCCCTAAAAACCTAATTATAAGAAATTTGGAAACAATCCATAACTATAATAGAAGTAGAAACAATCAAGACAAGGAACCCTAATGGAAATTAAAAAGAAGAAGAATGAGAAAAAACATGAAACAGTACCATGAAATACATTAGGGTTAGGGGATAAAAGAAATTTAATAAATGGGATCCATTAAATTACCATGATAAGTTTCAAAAATAAAGGTAAATTTATTATATCACCATGTATTATATTAACCCCACGGTGGGTGAAAATCCCCCTAGGGAACTATTCATTGTGTGCAACCACACCAGTGTAACACTCATTTGGAACTCCTATAAGCTACCTTTGGTCCCATAACAGGTGAAAGAAGACATGAGAAAATTAAAAATCATCATAACACACAAATTAAGGAAAATAAAAAATAATTGAATACACATCATCTCACATGAAACACCCTAGCACAAAAAACACCATTCATCTATCCATAACCAAATTGACACACGCATCAAGTGCCACGAATTAAATGGAAACAATCACAATGAGAATATAGATGATGTCACATTTTTATAAAATTTATATTCTATAAAGCTCCAAAAAATCACCTCTAAAACATAATTAGAGTTCTAATTAATTTAACAAGATTATAAATTACATTTTAAAATTCCATTCAAAACTGAATTCGCAAAAAAATTTCTTGAAATTTAAAAACAATAGACGCATTCATTAAAAAAAATTAAATTCCCAATGAAAAACTAGTTAAAAGAAAAAACAAAATATATTCCAATCTACCCTGACACTATTTAATATAAATAAAATTTAATGTATGGATATATTTGTTATAAAACCTAAGGATGACAGAAACTCCTTTAGAACTATTCAAATACATAAAAAATTCCCTTTGTTATTATAGAAATCCAATTGTATGGAATAATTTAAATTCAAAGTGTTTATATAAGTTATAAAATATTTTCAATCCATTATAAAACCCATATATATGAATATATTAATAATAAAATTATTCTTTAAAAATCATTCTCTACATGGAATGGTAAATGATTAAATAACATAAAAACAACTAGCTAATTACAACAGAAATAGAACTGAAATTCATCTCCCTTAGTGGAAAACATATAATTGAATAAGTTGACAACATTCCCTAGAATATCCAATAAAAAATGATATTTTATATATATAGAGCCGTAATCCAAAATAGAAGAGTTGATATGATTCAATGAGGAGATAAAATTAATTGGGGAGGAGAGGAGAACAAATGGGGGATAATGATGAACATCGTAAAAAATCAATTTTTTTGTTTTCTGTTTTAAATATTTCAAATAATATTTTCATAGATTTTTTAGTGGAATAGTAGTGTTTTTGGCTCTATAGAGACCCATAATTAATATGTTAAAAATATTAAATTTTTTGTTACCAATTTAAAAAATCTATAAAATAATGGATTACCCATCTAATGAAATGTTGATTGAGAAAACAATAACCACCATTGAATCAATAATTTAGTTATTACCCTAGGGATTTATTTTTATCATATTTATCCTCATGATATATTATTTTTTCAAAAATAAATTAATTTTTAAATATAAATTTGTTTTTCATTTATTCTCATAGAACTATTTTTTTTTCATTTCTTGGAATTTTGATTTTTTACATTATTTGAATGTTGTACCTGGAATCTCATATATATTTTCTCATGTTTCCCCAATGAATTATGGATAACACTAATACTTTCATAATTGGTTAATTAAAATGTAATTTTGTTGATTTACCCCTCCATTATATGTTTTTTCTACATTGATGTTCGATTTGATTGATTTCCCAATAATTTTTGAAAACCCTTTTCTCTATGTGATCGATAAACGGTTGTTAAAATCATAGTGGTGGGTTATGAGCTCAACATTGTTGGAAGGGGGAATGTGAGATAAAGAATATGGGACTAAAAGGATGAATATGTAGGTCTTATCTCATGATGGGATCTCATATGGGCATTATGGATTTTGTAGGAGGTGAAATGATTAATTTTTTTGATTATTGATGACTGAAATCCAACTAACTCCTATGACATTGATTGATAAAGAGATGTATGTGGATGTTTTATATAGTATTCATGGAATATTTAGTGGTGGTTCCATGAGATGTCATGAATTGTCAAAACTATTTGTTGTTTTAAAAATCCACGAATTCACAATTATAATTTCAGGAAAAAACATTTCATGTTTCTCATTGGTGTAATTTTGGTGTTTTTTCATATATAAAATATCACATAGTTATGTTCCATGACCCCATGTTAGGTTCCCCCTAGGGGACCAGCTCGGTTTTGGGAGATTTACATGCCTATGCACCCTTGTGGCCTCTCAAACAGTGTGTTACAGGTCACACCCTATGTACCTTTGGATGTACATAGCTTGGGTATATATGTTCATTCACTTATATAACCCCAATTAGGGGTCATATTTTATCCCCACTTTATTCTTGTCTTTGTGTCTTGACACACAATGAGGGATGAACAAACATAAATATACTGAGGAAACACGGTGACACGCCATGAACCATTTGTGAAATACTATGTACTAACTATAGTACATGGTAAAATACATTTATCCCTATTTTTACTCTAATAAACCCATATTTGAGTGAATAATTTAACTGAATGGAATTAAGATCCTTATTAGGAGTAGAATTTCTACCATGTGAGAATAATGGTGACAGGATCCTCTAACCATGGGATATAGATAGTGTTCATTATTTTATCCACATTGGGAATTTGGTATCATCAATTTGTGGATTATAATTTCACCCATTTATAGAGATTAAATAGAATTCGGACCCCCTTATGGAGTTTGGTATTTTTTTAATAGACATGTGGTACTGATCCCCCTAAATTGATGGGGGGAAGAGACTATTTAGGGTGTTATAGGCTCATGTATAGATTATATGGGATAATAGTGTTTTTTTATTGGGTAACAATTTATAGATTGTACTATAGTACTTGAGTACCCAACAAGATCATATAATTTTACAGAATTGATTAATTTTTTACTATGACTCTGAGTTGAATCTCCATGAAACTTCATGCTTTATGATTTCAGGACATCCTTATGAGTATGTTTAATTTCTCAACATCATGGGAACATCCCATATGTTTCATTTTTTATATAAATGACGTAACTTTGAATATATTCTTAGTAGGACTAGTATTTAGTTAAATTTACTTGCACATGATGGAAGATAATGACTATTCATGGAGTTTGAGCAAATCGGCAAATATTTTTTTGGGAAACTAGAAACCATTTCATGTTTTTGGGTTTATATTTTCTTCTTATTTTATTTTTAGTTATGTGTCATTATACTCTATTATAGGATTAATGGGTGTACATTCATTTTTAGTTTCATATACTTTTATCCTTATTATTATGATGCATGGAGATTCATGGGTGTGTATAAGTGTTCTCAGCTAATTCCTCCCTTATATGTGATATACCCACACATTTAGTTTCCTATCTCTTGGAATATTAATGGTTCTCTTGGGATAGAACACTCAGTTCATCACTGACTAGGAAGGACCTAGTGGATTTGTGTTGTGTCCGAGTGGTATTAAAATATGGGTTATCATATGACTAAAGCTTAGAGAGAGACTATTTTTGATGTTTTTTTTGAATTTCTAGGGAAATGGTGTTATGGTGCCTCATGTTCAATTCTTAGGATATGTATCTTAGTGCAGATGTGATGGTCAGAAAAAATATACACAAAAAAATTAATAACTTGATACTCTTTTCAGTATATAGAAACATCATTTCTTGGCTAAAATGATGTGGTATACATCATATAAGACTAGTTTTTATTTTCATTTCCTTGATTCATCAACCCAATTATTTATGATTTACTTGGGTATATCATTTTTATTTTAGGATTCCTCTATAAATAAATATAGTTTTTTACTTTTTAGTACAATCATGATGACATCCCATTGAGTGATGAAGCCTTAGTTTAGGGACCTAATAATGGGTTAACCACTATAGTAGATAGTGAGAGGCTCCTCCTCCCATCGAGCACTGTATATACCGACCATCAATATTTTAACTAGATATATTATGTTAGACTTATTGGTACTAATATATGATATTATTTGATGATTATGGGTATATCCTGATCATGCTTTATAATTTTATCATGAAGAGACCACCTAGGTCCGAGGGTGATATTGACCACCAAGAATCATACAAATGGTGTAGGTATGGGAGATCACAGTGTATGAGATGTTGGAATCTATAGGTACCCTAATATGGATCAAGATATAATGTGAGATGTATATTTAGCTACGAGGGTTAGAGTCATATCATGATGGATTGTATGGCCCACTATACGGTAGATAATTGGAAAATGATATATGGGAAATATAGGTAGATACAATAACAACTGCTAGATCATAAGTGGAGTAGAATACTGGGGAAAAAGATGAGATAGAAGGACAAGGTGGTACGGAATATGATTCACTTCCACTGCTAGCATGTAAAAGTGGTCCACACTTGGATCTGTGAGCTGGATGTAAAGAATGAGGTTAAAAGTACCTAGAGGCATCTTATGATATCAAGGGTGTCAATATGATATGAGGTAGTATATATGTATTTATACCTTATTATTATTCATGATAGTCATAGGTTTAATATATTCAATTTTGGAAGAATATTTCATTTAGGAAATAATGATTTTAGTAGACCATCTTGACCAGACCTTTATATTAGAGATTCCTACTAGAGGATACTCAATGATCAGACTCATATACTAGAAGAGTGACTTGAATATTGGAGAATAAATATTACTATATGATCTCTTCATATATATGATGAGGCATTATTATGTCATTATTGTTATGTACCGGTTCTATAAAGTATACATTTATTTAATATAATAGTCCGAGGATACATTTTATTTTGGTAGGTGAGATTTAATTTTCCTTACCTAGGGAGAAGGAATTTTTGGAAGAGTTTTATGGGACTATATAAAACAGTTCATGAATAATTTATTACTAGATAGATAAACCATAGTGAAATAGATTCTAGGGATTTTTATATTCTTGCAGTGATGGAGTAGTATGTTGATGCCATTTTTAATGATATGATGGCCTTACCAGTACGTCGAGATATATATTTCTTCATTGATTTTTTCCCTTGTAATTCCATAATATTTTTGGTAGTATATCATATGGACCTTATTATAGAGATAAAATCTTTACAAACATTAATATTTCATTACATATGGGGAATACATAAACATTATTCAAAAAGACACCAAAAGTCTGTAGTAGGTGTGGCGCCTTTGGAAACATGGAAACATAAGAAATGGTAAATAAATGAGCTACATTATATACCACTATGTTCTCCTACACTAACACCCTTCTTTTAAAAATCAACCATAATACATATCTTCATAACCTAGGAAAGGAAGCATAAAAATGGGAGAGCTCAAATGCCCAGTAAGGGTAATCAAGGGAGACATTTAAGCATAAACATAATTATAAGGGTATGAGAACATGATCCTAAAAATAGAATATCATACCCTGCACATCAAATATCATATACATGAATCACGGCATAAATATTTTCAGTATATAAGACATAAATCAGAAGAAAGTAATGGAATTAATCCATGAAAGAATAATATAGGATTGGGATATGGAATTATGGAAACACATAAGAATATACAGATTTCCATAGTACCCAAGGAATTAATACCAATACCATCTCAGTGGAAAAAGTCTTTTACTGAACCATGGGAACACCCATTCCAGCCCTGTCTTACTAAACTATGTAAACCCTTGTTCCAATCGTATATTATTAAACCATGTAAACCCTCATTCAAACCTTGTATTACTAAATTGAGTTAACCCTCATTCCAGCCCCATCTATCTCATGAGATATAAATATTTACCCAATTCATGGGAGGGAGATATAGGTCCCACTGATCACATAATGAAATCCCACATACATGTTCCAGAAGATAATAAATATATATATAATAACCCATGAAATGAAATGGATATCATAAATATGTAAACATATCATAACCAATGGAAATAGATAGGTTTCATCATCATTTCATCATAAATTTATCACGTGAAAAGATGCAGGTATCAAAATCATATAACCTGTGTAAGAGAAATTAGCTTCATAAACATTACAAAATCAAATATTATCCTTTTAAAGAAAGAATATTATAGGAAACAATGAATAATTTCCCATAAATTTAGAAGAAACACCAATACAAGATATATTAGATGGAAAATAAATTTGTAAGGTCATTTAAAAACATTTCATGAGGAAAATATCTTTTCTCCATTGAAAAATGATTTTTATTATATAAAAACATTTAAATAAAATTTATTTTAAAATATATTTGAAAATTTATAAAGGAAACATTTAAAACAAATAAAAAATTTTAAAATCCATTTTTACATGATAATTATCTTCAAGGATCATTTGAAAACATTTTTGAAGATATGGATTATTTTAATACATTAGATTTCTGACGAAAGAGAGAGGTGGTCAAATTTTACTAAGAAATAATTATCTTGCATAAAAAAGAATAGAAAATGGTACTAAAAAAAGGGAATATATAGAAGTAATATAGGATAAGTAAAATCATAAATAATCTTAATATATATCCCCAAAGGAAGCGTATTCCGAAATAATCATGGAAAGGATAATATTTTATCAATAAACTCTTATAACATAGTTACATGGGATCATAATATCCATGTAAGAAAAGGAAATTAAATGAAGCCTAAGATATAATGGAATGAAATATATTCATTATATAAAATGTACAATGTATGTAGATACACCTCAAAATATTGTGTAGGTACATAACAAAACATGAGTCTCAAAGAAGGCAAATTGAGACAAAACTATTTTACCAATTCTGTATCTTTTCAAGGATAAATCCAATGAAACAAGGATTATAGAATGGATATGTTAATACCAATTAATTTACATACAATATACCTCTAACTAAATAATTGTATGTAGATAAACCACATAAATTGAAAGAGTTCTGAACATAACATGAATCTCGCAGAAATTAAATGTGAGATGAATATCCCCTTACCTTGTGTATTGACACTCTTCGTACACATACAAGATTCCTGTATAATAAATATAATATTATAATCCATATTTTACCGAATAGTATTCTTACACATAATACCATATATATTTTTGATTATGACCATATATTGAAAACTTGTTAATGATCCTGTGTTGTATTTGTTAGTTTCGGAAATATTTGATTTGTTGTTCACATGCATCTTAATCTATTATATCGTTGGCCCTTATAATTATATAGTGTTTCCAAAATTTATATCATGATATAAATATAATTTATATCTATTATATTTGTACTACAATAATTTATAACATAATTAATAAGGAAATGAAATACACCTTTCATGGAGATAGTATGTCGTACGTATGCATGAATGCTGTTTCTGTTTCTTATTATCGTATAGAAAGACAATATGGAAATGACATATGTCTATATGTTTATATGTATATATATATATTTCAATATTTTAGTAACATTAATATATCATATATGTAGTATATGTTCATTAAACCCATCTTTAATACATTCCATGTGGCGTGTGAATGAATCACATCGCTTTGAGGGGGTAGTAGTCCACACTAGCTCAAACAAGATTATTGTATTAACACCAAATGGTAGGTAAATATTTTTTTGATAAAAAGGAATAATTAATATTAATTAAATAATAAATATAATATATTTCATACAGAAATATGCTTTCCATCATAAAGGCCTCCATGATTGGTGGTAAAGGGGGAATAAACAATCATCTTTTCGTGTGGTAGTAGTTCGTCGTACACAGAAACAATTTGTTCAACATCCATTAGATATAGGTATTTGTAAGTTTAGGTCTGAACCATTTCCTAAAAAATACTAGTATATGTAAAATACTCTTTTTTACACAATAAGGGAATACCTAGAGTTTAGGGGGAGGAGAAATAAAATAAAGGAAAGGAGTTTGAAAGAAGACATTACCTCTCAATCAGGTAACTCCATTTGGTTTGTTCCAAAAGGTTTCCTTGAGATGGTTTTTTCTAAAAGGGTGGCTTAAATGATGATGGTAGAATTTTTGGGAGCCTAAATGGGAATATCTTTGAAAAATTTATATATCTTTAGAGGTGTGAGGAATGGGTATAGGTGGTGGACTTTATAGGGAAGGAAAAGGACTCACAAGGAATTTTTAGAAACAAATTCGGCATGCACAGGTTCTTACCTAAAAAAAGTCTTAAGAAACCATCCAAATTTAATAGTGGAATGTTAATGGACGATATATTTACAAATATTGGGTTATGGACAAGTTTCTATGTCATTTGGACCCTTAATTTAATGTTTTAGTCCATTAATAAACTTAATTTGACCTTAATTGCTCTAATTAATTTTAATTACATTTACTAATCATTTTGGTCAAAAAATTAACATAGTATTATGAGAATCAGTATTTTTTACTGAATTCAATGGTTTATGTGGGATTTCTAAAATACCAATCATAGAGGCAAAAAATTTAATATTCATGTTAATCCTACAGATGGTACGAAATAACGTGGGTTTAAATAATGAAAAAGTTCAAAATTTGTCATGATTATATATTTAGGATCAATTTGAAATTGATTATAATGATTTATATTTTATTAATATATTTAATTTTAATAAAATTTGATCTTAAAACATATTTATAATATCACTTTCCATTAATAATTAATTACAGAAAAGGATCTTTTCAACTAAAAAATATTATTTTTTCACTATTCATCAAAAAATGACATTTCTCAAAAAAATATTATTCATCCTCAGATAATTTAGATGTTTTGAAATAAAACATTATGTTTAATTTCAAAATTAAATTTCTATATGTTTCTAATATTAATTTCATTTTTTTAATAATTTAATTCGAGAAAACAATGTTTTTAAACATAAAAATGAATGTTATGAAAAATCATATCATCAATTATAAATATGGTTAAATTAAAAAAAATATAAAACATATTTTAAAAGTAGATTTTACTATTAATATTACTATTTTTAGCCACTTTCTTATAATTATCTTATTTTAATAACTAAAAACATTAAAATAGATATTTAATTGAAACTCAATGTTGCGTGTATCAATCCCCAACTCAGTGTTGCGTGCATTATATTCCAAGTCAGTTCTGTGTGAAAGGAATATTTGAATTAGTTCATTTTAATATATAAATTAAAATTTCAATTTATTAAATAAAAAACTGGTCTATTAAAACTCATGGTTTTACATTCTACCACCCTTAAAATGAATTTCACCCTCAAAATTCATCTCTCTGGTAAAATAATGGAGGATACTAATGCTTTATCATATCATCAAGTTCCCATGTATACTCCACAAACAAGTGATTTTTCTACAAAACATTGACCATGTGAGTGGTCTTGTTTTTTAGATCTTTCATGTATCGATCCAGTATTTCAACAAGTTATTCCTCATAAGAAATACCCTTCACCAGCAGTTCGTCCACTTAGTTCAGTACAAGTGAAGGGTCATGCACGTACTTACTCAATAGTGATATAAGGAACACATCATGGACTTGAGAGATATTTGGATGAAGTGAAAATTAATAGAAAACTATCCTAATATTATTAGGAATTTGAATGGAGAGGATATCCATTTGGCATAGATTCCCATTCTTCCCAAATCCCATAACTTTCTTCGAAGGTGAGATTATTTAAAACTCAATTTTCCAACATCAAATTATAAATAATGCCAATAGTTATCATCATAAATTTTCTATTGGCTTTGAGCTTCCTTGATTTGTTGATTTATGGTTCTAACCTTCTCAGGTTGCTTCTTCAGCGATTTCATACCCTAATATCTATCTTTCTCCCACCTAATCTCGACACATTAGAGCTCAAAATTTTATCCCATAGATGTCTTGATAGGGGTGCATCCAAATTCATGAGTGAAATATATTTTTGTATAAAAACTCAATAGGAGGATTGTGTTGATCCAAAACACAATTTAAATCTAGAGAACATGATCTAATCATATCCTCCAGGGGTTGAATTTTTCTTTCATATTTACCATCTATATGAGGATGATAAACAGTGTTGAAACTCAATTCTGTATCATGTGATTTCTGAAGACATATCCAGCACACTAAGGTAATCCTCTAATCCAGATCTGATACAATATAATTTGGTTCTCCATGAATCCTTATCACGACCTTAATGTATATTCTTAAAAGCTGATCAAGAGAGATATATTCTCTAATAGAAATGAAGTGTGCTAACTTAGTAAGTTGATCAAATACCACCAATATGGCATTAATCCAATTAGAGTTTTTGGGTAGTGCAATGAAAAAATCAGTAGTGATGTTCTCTAATTTCCATTCTAGTATGGGTACTTGATGCCATATCCCTGTAGGATTTTTTCTTTCAACCTTAACATGATGGAATACCAAACACCGAGATACAAACTCTATGATATCTCTTTTCATTCCATCTATGGGGAATTATTCGTTGATTCCCCTATACATCTTCGTACATAAAGGGACAATTGAGAATGAATAACAATGACCTTCCTCTAACAACTCCTTCTACAAATCTGGAAAGGAGGGAACACATACATGATTCTTGAAATATATCATTCCATCACGATCATGGATAAACTATTGAACATTACTAAACTTCTTTTGAAGCTCTTTATCATTCTTTTATGACCCCTTAATCATCACTTGGATAGAGGGAAGAAAAATCATTTGAGAAAGATACGTTTTTCCCTTTGTTAGGATTTCTAGATCCATCATTTTCAAATCACGAAATATTATATCTTTTTTTATCCTAATCAGGGATAAACTAGCATGATATTTTTGACTCAAAGAATCAGCCACCTTCTTCACTTTCCCATGGTGGTAATGTATTTAGTGGTCATAAACCATTATCAACACTAACCATATTCTCTTGTGGATGTCAAATTCCTCATGTGTGAATATATAATTCATACTTTTTATGATCGGTATGTATATCACACTTTTCACCACAATGATAATGCCTCCATATCTTTAATTAAATGAATACCACTGCTAACTCCAAATCATGAGTTGGATAATTTTTCTCATGAATATTAAATGTTAATGGGGAATAGGATATAACCATGTTAATTTTCATAAAAAAATCCTAACCCTTTATTTGATTCATCACTATAGATTATAAACCCTTAATCAATATAGGGTAATGTAAACATAGGGACACTGTCCAACCTTCTCTTCAATTCCTTGAAATTTTCCTCACATTCGTCTATCTAGAGGAACTTCACACAATTTATAGTTAACATGGTTAAGGGATTAGATATTAGTGATAAATTCACCACAAACCGTGGATAATATCTAGCTAAACCAAGAATGCAATGGATCTCAGTCACCGTGGTTGGTCTAGCCCAACATTCAATAGCCTTCGTCTTTGATAGATATACTACTATACCATCACTTGAGAATATATGACTAATAAAATAGACATTTTTTATCCAAAATTTTGATTTTTAAATTCTTCCATATAACTTCTCCTTCCATAGGGTCTTCATTACAATTCTCATGCGATCTTAATGTTATAACATTCTCTTTGAATAGATAATTATATCATATATAAAGACTACCAGAAACATATCATGGTAACATATAGATACTATATTAATTAAATATATGAATATTCCATGGGACTTAGGGAGACCAAAAGGCATCACTATATATTCATAGTGACAATATCTTGTACGGAATGCAATATTAGGTATATCCTTCTTATTGAACCTCAATTGATGAAAAACTGAATGAAGGTCAATATTCAAAAAGTATTGTGCTCTATGCAGTTGATCAAAGAACTCATCAATATAGAGAATATGATACTTGTTCTTGATTGTGACCCTATTCAACTCCTAATAATAAATTTAGTGTTCCATTGATCCATCTTTCTTTATCACAAGAAGAACTAGTGTACCCCAAGGTGACACACTCAGCCGAATGAATCCGTTAATAAGGTTTTCATAGAGTTTCTTCTTCAGTTCCTCAAACTCAATCAAGGAAATTCTATAAAGAGTGCATAAAATTAGTGTTTAATTAGGAATAATTTCTATAGAGAACTCAACTTCATGTTTTGGTGAAAGACTATCCAAATCATCCACAAATACATCCCAAAAATCTGGAACAATAGGCTTATCATCAATGTCAATCTTCTCCACAACCATTTGAGATAAAAAAAATCCTTTTATGGGAATTATTACCGATACAGTGGTTTTAATATCCATAGGAAGTTCAGACATAATGTTACATTGATGGATTTTTTTAAAAAGAGCAAGCAGTTAAGCATTAAAAATGAGAAAACAGTGTTACACGAGTCGAAAGGAAGTAAATTTACATATGTAAATTTGGAGAATAATGATCATATCACCTGTGATGCAAGAAGGATGAGTTTATAATATTTAGAGGTTCCCATATTTTCAAGGCCATCAATAATTTGGATGGCCTCCTGATAGAAATGTGTTATGATATAATGCATTGAAGAAATAATTTCAAGACACATTATCAATTTCGATGTGAGTTTTCATGAAAGATGAATCTGAACCATTCTAACTGTTTGAATAATTGTGAATGATTCACTTTAAAACATGATTTTGTTTCCAATTTCATTTTTGAGAAATTCCACTGCCATGATGAGAGCCATCATTTATTCTTCAGAAGTAGTGGCATGTCCCAACGTCACATTGATGGATCATAATAGGAGGGTTTGAAATATCAAATATAACTTACCGTCCTTGATAATTGTGGTGGGATTTATGTAGAGGAAGACAATACATGCCTAATATGACCTTGAATTCGACCAAAGGAAGAATGAGAATATTAGCAAGAAATATATTCCCAAAATAATCAACAGGAGAATAATCATAAACATGAGATGCAATTATCATACCATTAGGGGGTTTCACTACTAATCCAACATCTAATTGTCTTAGAGAAATCATAACACCCTTATAAAATTATTTAGATATGAAAGAGTGGGTATATCCAAAATGAAATATGACATTAGGAATTCTAGAGTGGATGGTAAGTGTACATTTCATCACATCATTATCACACCCCTCATCAGATAAAGTGATTTCATGAGATTTCCCCATATCCCATGACTTAAGTGGATAATGACATTTGTCATCATCACCAACCCTTGGGATTGGTATATTTTTAAAAAAATTCCCATTATCATTACACTTGTAGAAGTGAATAATGGGTGGTTCTTTCTATGCTGGTTTCTCACCATTATCATTTTGAGAAAACTTCTTCCCATCACATCAACAATAAATTTCCCAATGGCCTTCCCTTTCACTTATAAATCATTCATTAGACCACCTAAGGTAATTTCCCTAATGATTATTCCCACACATAGAGAATAATGAAATGTTCATCTTCATTTCTCCATGGTTCATAGAATTTCCATTGAACTCCATCTTCCTCTTCTTTTCAAATCTATGATATTGATACGTGACTCTGACCTCCATTTCAACCCTGAATGCACAACACACAATATCATTGTAGCTAAAAAAGTCTCTTATTGAAAACTCCCATTTGAGAATTGGCTTTAAACCCCCAAAGAACCTATCAAATTTACATTCGTGTTAGATGATAATTCATGAAGCATACCTCGCAAGTCTCATGAAATTTGCCTCATAGGTACCAACAGACTCATCATCCCTTATCTTAAACTCAAGGAACTCTTATCCATCTTCATAAGAATAATTATATAAATGTACTTATTGAAAAATATGTTCTTGAACACATCCCAAACCATGTGTTCAATCTCATCATGCTTCCTCATATTCGGGATTAATTTAAACCACTAATCCCTTTTACCTTCTAAGGAATAAATGGATAGAATCTCATTCTCATGCTTCAAACACTAAAGAACATAGAGAAACATTTTAGTTGTAAAAATCCATTATTTAGTAATAAGTGCACCAGGAGACCCTATAAAAGATGGTGGATGTTTACTCATGATAGACTTAACAAAATTTTGTTCCCTCCTTTTCTCATTTGGAATTGCTCCATGATTGACAACATAAGAAATCTATGTGATCATAGCAAAGAGTTTTTTCATTCTAGATCCCATAGAATTCATATGCTTAGGTGGAAGGTCGTTGAATTTTCCATGACAATCTCCATGAACACAACACATTCAGGTTACAACCACTTAATAATACCAAAAAGCATAGAATAAGAAATAGTTATCTTAATGAGGAACCACATAATCATGAAAAATAACCTATAGGATGTCAATAAAATGAAATTTTCCACATTCTATGACACCTTAGGTTTTTCCTATGTTATTCACAGTCAAGAATTTTTTACATCCTTTATAATGGATCTTGAAGAGTTTGTGAATTCCCAAAGAATATCCCACAAAGAATGTAATAATAGGTGTGCGCAAGGCCCATTGTTATCTACATGATTACCATAAGTGAAGCCCAAAACATCTTATTGGAGTTTCTATCCCTAGGTACATATGTGCAAGATCCACATCCACTTGTAGTATCTAGACAATGATTTATTTTTTTAGAAACCACTCACTCTATCCTTCACCAAAATTACATGTTTTTTTATTCTTTTCTTGGTCCTCAGACATATCCCTTGACAAGTTCGTTATTGTAATCACTTATGTTTTATAATCATAGTTTCAAACGGTTAACTATACCATTGCTCTGATTCCAACTATATTTACCCTCACTTTACAAACATTAACGTTCATTACATAAGAGGAATACTTAAAAAGGATAAAAATAGAATCCCAAATACCATAGTTGGTAGTGCATTTGGATTCATGGAAATATAAAAACTCATACATAAATGAGATATGTTATCTCTGACCAGGTTCTCCTTGACTATCTCCCTTCTTAGATACATTAGACATTATACATATCTTCGTAACCTTGGAATGGAAATATAAAAATGGGTGAGCTCAAATGCTTAGGAAGGGTAACCAAGGGAGACATGTAAGAATAAACATGAGCAAAAGGGTATGAGAACATGATCAGGAAAATAGATGATTATACCATGCATATCAAAGATCATATAAATAAATAATGGAAAAAAGATAGAAATTTCATAATACATGAATAAAAAATATGTAAATGAAATAACGATTGAAAGCATAACATAGGAGTAATAAATGGAATTGTGAAAAAACATAAGTATATACTGATTTCTATAGTATCAAAGGCATCAATTCCCAGACCATCGAAGTGCACACAGTCCTTTATTGAACTGGGTGAACCCATGTTCTAGCCCTATTTTAATGAACTAAGTAAACCCTCATTGACTACCTATATTACTGAACTAAGTAAACCCTTGTTCCATCATTGTTTTACTAGACTGAGTAAACCCTCATTCTAGAATTGTATATCTCATGATATATTATTCTATACCCAATTCATTAAAGGGATATATAGGCCCCACCCATCACATTATGAAAACAAAAATACATGTTAAAAAAGATCATAAATAAAAATATCATAATCCATGAACCTAAAAGGGAATCCCAAAATTGTAAAAATATCATAACCTGTGGAAAGAGATAGGTTTTATCATCATTCCATCATTAACTTAACCCATGAAAAGAATCAGGAATCAAAATCTTATAACCTATGAAAGAGAAAAAATATTCATAAACATCATACCATCAATCATAATTCATTTACTGAAATAATATGAATGTAAACAATGAATATTTTCCATATAATATCATGATCAATAGTACTAGATTTTATCTTAGAAGAGAAATAATTTTGAATGGCCTTTTGAATACATTTTTTGTGGAAAATTTCATTACATCTTTGATAACTTCTTTTTATTACATAAAACCTTTTTGAAAACATTTTTATTTGAAAATAGATGTGAAAATGTATAAAAAATACTTTTAAAACAAAAAATTATTTTTAAAATCCATTTTCCTTGAGAATTATCTTCAAGGACATTTTGAAAACATTTTTGAAAACATGGATTTTTAATACAATATATTTTTGAACAAGGAGGGAGGTGGTATGATTTAAAAAAAAATTTACTACCCAAGAATCCACAAATGGTAATAAAAATTGTTCATATCATGAATAAATAGAGGATATGTGATCTTTTGAAGAATCATGAGATATTTCTTCAAATGGATCATAAACACAAATAATATATAAAAACGTAAATATTTTCTCAAGAAACTATTATAACATGGTTACTTGGGATCATACTTTGAATGCAAGAAAGTAAAATTACATTAATCTTAATATATAATGAAAATAATTAGATTCATGATACAACATATACAACTGACGTATATAACCATTTAAAAATAGTTTAGGTGCATAACAAAACCAGAGTCTCAATGAATGAAAATTGAGACAAAACTGTTTTAGAGATTTGATAAATTTTCATAGATAATCGCCATGAAAGAAGGATCAGAGAATGGATATGTCAATACCCATAAAGTTTCCTATAAGATACATATAATTAAATTATGTGTAGTAAATACACCACACAAGAGTAAATAGTGGTGAACATAACATGAAACTCATAGAAATTAATAGTGGGATGAAAATACCTTTACCTTGTGTATTGATGCTCTTCATAATCATACAATATTATTGTATAACAAATATAAGTTTATTATACATATATTAATAGAATAAAATTATTATTAATAATACCATATATGGTTTGGTTATGAACTTATATTACCTGGTTCTCAACGATCTTATGTTATGTTTTCACTTCAGGTAATATAATTTTTATTCTTCACATGTGTCCTAATGTGTTATATCATTGGTCCTTATATTTAGATCATTATTCCATAATGTATATAGGTATATATATATATATATATAATTTATATCTTTAATATTTATATTATAATTATTTATATCGTAAAGATTTAAAAAATGGAAAACAATAGTCATGGAGATGGTAATTCGTACATACGCATGAATGATGATTCCGTTTTTAATTATCTTATTAAAAGAATGTATGTAAATAACACAAGTATATATATGTATGTATATATATATAAATATTATAGTAGAATTACTATATAATATTTATAATATATCTTTATTAATCCAATCCTTGATAAATTCCGTGTGGTGTGTGAATGAATCACATCACATTGATGGGGCAGTTGTCCACACATCCTCAAACGAGATTATCATATTAACACCAATGGTAATGTAAATAGATGTGTGTAATAAAAAGAATAAAAAATACTAATGATATAATAAATATAAAATATTAAATAAAAAAAATAGTTTCCATCATAACGGACACCATGATTGGTGGTAACATAAAAATGAAAGACTATCATTTCATGATCCAACAGTTCACCATAAATAGAAACATTATGTTCAAAATCCATTAGATGGATGTGTATGTAATTTTAGGTTAGAATAGTTGAATAAAATAATCAAATGAAATGTATGATACTGGTTTTTTAAGACAATTATGGAATAAAGAGAGTGGATGAGGTGATGAAGGAAAATAAAAGAAAGGATCTTGAAAGAATACATTACCTCTAAATCGGGTAACTCCTTTCGGTTTGTGCCAAAAGGATTCCTTGAGAGGGTTTCTACACAAAAGGAGTACTCATAATATAAATAAGGATTTATGAGAGGCTAATTTGGAAGATAACGGTTGAAAATAATGTGATTTAGAGGTGTGAGGAATGGGTAGAGGTGGTGTCCTTTTATAGGGAAGGAAAAAGGACTCACATGGAATTTTTAAAAATGATACTGGTGTGCCCATGTTCTTAGATATAAAAAGTATAAAAACAAACCAAAATAAATAATTTAAGGTTTATAGCAGAAATATATACATCCAATGTTTTTTAAAAGGTTATATGTAATTTGGGCCATTAATTTTAAGGTTTAGTCCATAATTATAATTAATTTGGACTTAATTGCTGTAATTAATTTAAATCGGTTACACTAATATTTTTGGTGAAAAATTAACATGGACTTATTATACTATAAAAAATTATCTGAATACAATGGTATTTATCATTTTTTTTAAAGTACAATCACATAAGCAGTAAAATTAAAATTAGTTCTAATCTTGGAGATGAGACAAAATTATGAGTTTTTATAATTGTAAAAAGTTCAAAAGTTTGTTAAAGTTTTATATTCAGTTACAAAGTGAAATTTACTCTAATGAATAAAATTTTATTAATTTGATTAATATTATTCTATTTTTACCTCAAAAAATATTCATAATATCATTTGAAATTAATAATTAATTATAAAAAAGGATGTTTTCAACAAAGAAGTAGTATTTATCACTATTTATAGAAAGATGATGTTTCTCAGAGAAATCCCCAAAATGAATACTAAGTTAATTTCGATGTTATGAATTAAAAAATTATGTTTAATCTATCAAATTAAATTTCTAAATATGCCTAAAATTAATTAATTTTTTATAAACTGGTTATTCTAGAAAATAATTTTCGTTAAAGCTAAAAATGACATTACCAAAAATCATATCTTTTATTATCAATGTTTTTGGTTTATATTAAAAAATTATAAATAATAATTGAAAAATTAAATTAATAATGTTATCTTATAAGTTATAATTTTCTTATTCAAATAATTAAAACATCTAAATGTGATATTTCGTAGTATATATGTGTTACGTGTATCGTATGCCAACTCAGTGTTGCGTGCATCATATGCCTAGTTAGTTCCTTGTGAAGGGAAACGTTGAATTAGTTCATTACAAGATAAAAATAAAAATAAAAATTTATTTTAAAAAAATATGTTTATAAAAACATAGGGTTTTACACCTATAGAGTCATGGGAGATGAGGGTAAAATTATAGGAACTTCATAAGAATGAATTGAAAAGACACTATATACCATTAGAGTATCATTAGTAAAATTCACTTATAGGGAAGTTGATTGATTGTGATTATGTGTGTAATATCCTAACATGAATCAAGTTACCATTAAGAATAAATATCAAAAAATAAGAATTAATGATTTATTCAACCAGTTGAATGAGATAAAAGGTTATTGAATAATGACCTCAACTAAGTTATCCCCAATATCACGTTCTAGAGGATTATACACCATTAATGGAATTATGTGGTTGATATGGTATTTATTATTACCTATGGATTCTATTTGGAATGGGGAACACCCATAAAATGTTCATGGGAATCATGAATTTGATTATTGATTCTTTCACAAAATGGTTCGGTGTGTTCCTAATGAATGACAACCTAAAGTACTCATCAACAAAGATAGATCATGCGATACATTACAGGATTGTCATGGATGTAATATGAGAGAAATAGCTTTTTGGGAATGTATTGAAGATTATGTTCTTTATTCAAAAGGTGTAGTCTAAGGTAATTTTATTCTCAAAGGATTGTGTATGAGTGGACCAAACAAAGGCCGATGTAATTCTAGCCTTGGATCCACCCAAAATCATGAGGAGGTGTATCACTTATTTGTGTTATATAAAAATTATTGTTTATTCATTCCAAATTTATCTAAGATCACAATAAACCTTATTACCTTGACCTGAAATGGGATTCCATTTGTGTCAATGAAAAATGACAACATTCATTTGAGTATTTTTTGTTGAGATTGATTTGTTCCCCTATCTTGAGATTTCTAGGGGATGGATATGAGTATGTGGTGTTCTATGAATCCCATAGAGCTATTCATTGATGTGTTAGGATGTAGTGGTACATGGTGATTTTTTATGGGTCCTAAAATTTGAGACAACATTAGTATAATTTGATGACCCATGATTTGGAGCATCTATTAGTATAATTAGATAACCCATGATGATTTGTTATGGATATATATTATACCGGACTATGATTTTAATTTTTACTATATTGCCATGAAATGGAGGGTATCTAAAGATTTTCTTATTATAAAATTAATTTTTAATTGTTCGGATAGGAATTAGTGTTGTTGGAATCAGTTCAGTTTTCATTCATAAATGAGGGATTGGTGGTTGAAACCCATCTACCTTATCAATATGTTAGTTAATAAAAACAAAGAGACATTTATTGTGATTTTCTATATGGATAGAAATTCGTGGGTTATGTTCCAAATGTAGTTTCTAAATGTGGGGAGTATTTCAACCATTTGTGGGTAAATATGATGGTTATAGTATTATAGTGATAGGAGGATCTGATGATGTTTTATACATCCATCATAGTGGAACAACCTTCTATTGAAAAGATATACCAAGATATTCATCATTATTTTTTGTTGTTAGGGATGAAGATGAGTGTAGTCAACTTATCTATCGATGTACAACATGTCTATTACTAAAGGAATAGAATTAGATACTAGTATATGTTTCCAAACCAACTAGGAGCCTATGTTTAAATTTAATGGTATATTGTTGGATTTTATTGACTATAATCCCATGAACATTGAAAGGACATGATGATATATGGGTGATCTTTGATTTATTCACCTATTCCACCTATTTCCTTTACATCTAATTTAAAATTTCAATAGAGAACATGTGATGCTTATATTTATTGGAGGTAATTGATCCCCAAGGATTTTTCTTGATTTTTATTTATAGAATATGATTCTTGATTCATGTCATGGTTGTGGATCATATTTTAGGATAATTTTGGAACTCCATTGAAAATTAGAATAACATTAAACATCTAGACTAATGACTAGAATGAGAAAACAATTTAGGTAATAGAGGATATTCAATGGGATTTCTTGTTGGAATTTGGTAAAAATAGGAGGATTATCATCCCATAATAGATCCACATAAGAATATATATCACTCAACTACTATTATGGTACAATTTGAGTCCTTATATGGTAGAACCTACAGGTCTACTATTTTTGGGTTAGAGTTGGTAAAGTTAGAAATAATTTTCTAATATTTTGTGGATGAAATAAAATAGAGAGTTAAGATCATAAAGGATTATATAGGTTATAATTATAGTCATTAGAAGTACATTGTGGATTGAAAACAGATACCCTTGGAGTTCCTTGGGGAGGACCATGCATTCCTGATGGTATGAGCTTCTTGTGGGTTACAATGTTTTTTCCACAATGGGAAGATGCATTTGAGGTTCATCAATACATAACAAATACTACATGTAATTATAAAGGTTTTGTATTAAATTTAATTACACATACAGTTTGAGTGTGTGAATTATGTCTTCCACTCTTTTCATTTTAGGTGATTTGATTATGATTCATTGCATGTTATTAAATAGGAATATTTGGACATTGATGATGTATCAACCATACAAGATTAATTAAGGGAGATTGATGATTAGTAGGATAAGATCATATTTCAGTGATTGATTTTCATTTTCTATGTTAATAGACAACATAATAATATTTAATATAGATTATGGGAGAGGAATTAGAAGATTATTGCTCAGTACCATGACCTATTAAAGTAGGAAATTTATTTTTGGGGTTAATATACATAAATTTTGGGAGGATTTAAAGGATTTTTTATTTTTTATTGACCCATTGAAATATTTAAAATAATATTTTCATAGTTATTTTAAGTGTTCATGTGTTGTTCTGAGACCTATGGAGCCTAAACATAGATATATTCAAAATAAGAAATATGTAATTTACCCAGATTGTGATATTATATAAATAATAGATTTTCTCTATAATTTTGTTTTATATGGGTATACTAGATCTCCATTGAATCATGAATATAGTTTTTTCTCTTGGTGTGGCATAATTATTTTGGAATCAAATTCTTTGGAAGAGTACTAATGTTGGAAAATTAAATAGATAAATTATTATATTAATTAATTTATTATTTTTTTAATTTTATATCCCCAGAAACCTATAAATAATTTCCCTTATTTGGAGACTCATCTAGTGTTAGACACAAACCCTAGAGGGAGCATTGGGTATGTTGGCCATAGTGGAGATTCTACAGGAATCTAATTGGGAGAGGAATGGGAGGATTAATGATGAATGTAGAGAATTCATCAATGATATCTCATACATGAATGTTCTAATTAATGATCTATCATTTATTAATGTTAGATATTTATTTTCATATGACTAGACCCATTTCATTATGGTTATAAGAAACATGAATTTATTTATCTTAAATTAACTCACCATTTATTTATTCATATGTCCTAGTCAAATTTTATTCATTTCATAGAATTGGTATTTTTTATGGAACCTTTTGTATATTTTAGGTTTTTTAGGATCCTCCAATAAATGATGTCCAATCCATACATTACCATCTATGGTACTTTACATATATTTTTGGTGGATTTGATTCTCTACTATAGGTACACTCATCGCCGATGATTGATTTGATTGATTGTTTGACCATTTCATTGAATTAATTTCATTTAATGAATAATAAATGGTTTCATGGATCATAGTGAATGGTTATATTTTGGATATTTTTGAAGGCTTAGAGTTTCACGATGAAGTTTAAAATACAAGGGAAAATCAGTATCATCTATTTCCTGATTGGAACTCATTCAAGAAATTGTGTCTCATGTAGGAGGTGGTTAAATTCATCTTTATGGTAAAAAGGGATTGGAATTTAGATTCCAGTGGATATTGTGATTGTAGGAGATATGGAAGTAGTATTTTAGGTATTTATTCATAGAGGATTCCATGGAGGGGGTGAAAGATATGGAGATACATTAATGTAGTTAAATTTATTGAAAATGAATTATCACACGATGTGTAAATCAGAAGAATAAATTCAGCGTGTCTTATTGTAACAATGATGTGTTTTCATTGTAGATATAAATATAACCAGATCATATCACATTCAGACAAACCATGTTTTTCATAGCTTCCATGATATTCATAAAATTGTTTTAGGTGACCATGAACCTAAATTCCCCCACATGATTTTTGTGATCAGTAACACCCATTTTACAAACTAAAGTACATTACATGGGTAAACTAGTACATGGCCACATACCACCCCAAATATGGAATGACAAATGAAAGCACTATAAAACAGGAATTTGGTTCTATAAAAACCATGTTATATGAATAAACTTGGAAAAATTTAGGTCATTGGGTGCGAAATACTGTATAATTTTTAGAATTTCATATTCCCCTTACAAATCCATGAAATGTTTGGTTATCCATGAATATCTATTCTGAATCCCATGTTGGAGTTCATTACATCATATAATGGGACAGTAAACCACCTTAAGAGAATAATTTCTCTCATGTTGGTATGTTGGGTAAAGGATCCTCAACCTACAATTTTCAAATTGATTTTGTTATTTCCCCTACATTAGGGGTTATAAATCTTGAAACTACTTGTTAAATTTTTTTCCGTCTCAAGATATCATATGGGACAAGGATCCTCAAGTGGTGTATGGTATTACACCCCTAAAAATGATAAAGTGATCCCTAAAATTTGTTTGATGAAAGGGTCCATATAGCATTTTTGAGTCTCATATATTGACGAGTTGAGTTAAAAGAGTTATTTTGGATGGAAAAAAATATTTATATCATAATTTCTTCTTCGTCACATCATGTGAGAATATATGGGTTTTCATTCACAACTAATTCTTTTATTATGATTATGATATGGCTCTATTTAATCCATTTTTATAAGAGATTTTTTGTTAAGTATTGGGCATGTATATACTCACCAATGAATGGGATTTATCCACACATTTCATGTTGCATTTAAATTATATGTCTTTTGGTAGAGTAGTAGGTAGAACATTAGTTGGTGGTTCATGGTTGTCATTAGTGGAAGAGAAAAATTGTGGGTATAGGTTTCATTATGTGATGGTTACCCTTTTTCAGTAGGTTTGAATCTATTTCTAGTTCATGAGATTTTATATTACCAATTACAATTTATTGTTATGTCTCGTGATAATCATATAATGCATTAGTTTATATCTGTGAATTTATAGTTTCATCTATAAATTATCATATGTTACTATAATGTATACAGATTCACGAAAGTGTACAAGAGACGTAGGATAAGGAATCCCATATAAGTGTCATTCCAGCTCAGTTTGTGGAACTATACCCTGTCCAAATTCATGAAGGATTATGGTGGAACACTTGGTTCATCACCAACTTGGTGGGACTTGGTGGGTTTGATCATGTCAAACATACCCCTTGAAATCCACATGAAACCATGGTAGATAAGGATAGTATTTAAGGAAGATAGAGAGGGAATGGAGAGGAGGTTCACACAAAGGGGGTTCTCTATCACTAGGGTTTCACATAACTACAAGATGAGGGGGAGTGGTGTGGAATCATAGGGATTACGTGATAGAGTAAATGTTATAAATTAAAATATATTAAGAGTCCTGAAGACCAAATTGTTTGTCTCTATATTTTTCACAACAATGGAACAACTATATGGGAGTACCCCTACACATGAAAAAGACCATCAGAGTTCCCTGGGAGTCCTCACACACCTGAAAAAACAACATGTTAACCGTGAAAAACCACACTATCATATTAAAAACCCAATTTACACACTTCCGATATGATCACTCTATATTATGTGAGACAACTATGTGACACACAAAAAGTATAAAATATATGAAAATTTTAGCACAGCAATACCCATATTTTGTAATGAATATAGAATACAAAAGATAAATTAGTGTGAATATTCACCAAAACCTAATTATTTATTCCCCCAAAAAGATATAGGTAAAATTAGTAGGAAAAATGTTGAACTCTAAGAATATATAAGATGAATTTCTAAAAAATATTTCACGGAGGGAAGTACCACTAGACTAAAAAATTTCTCTGAGCTAATGCTAAATTCAATAACAACAATCAAAATAAATAAATAAAATCATGAACATAATCATCCCTCCCAATGATCCTTGAAAATGGAGACCTTATATTATTTCTGTAACATCTCATGATTTCATAGTATGTTATATCTTCAATGTAATTAAATAACTTACGATACACGCAACAACAAGTTAGAGTGCACCACGACTTACCAAACTAGCCATTCGAAAAGTTTTTATCAATAGTATTAACTGCATTTTTTTATATATCTTATATAATTTTAGAATTAATATTTTGTGTTTCTTTGACACAAAAAATGTCAATCTTTTGATAGTTTTTACTTTTTAAAAACCTACTTTTTGGTTTTGACAACATGAATTCATTTAAAATTAATTAATGAAACATCAATTTTTTAAATTTTTTAAAATATAATTCATTTTTGAATTGGTAATATCAAAATTATCTTTGGGAGAATTTTCGGTATATTTCTATAAACATTCAATTTTTGATGAATAGTGAAAACACTGCATTATTATTTAAAACCGAATATTTATTTAAATATTTATTTATTTTATATATATTTAATTTAAATAAAAATAGATATATAATACCTATATAAGTTTAATTAAATTCATTTGAGTCATTTTTTTATTAAAATTAGACGTATAAATTTTTATTGGACTTTTTACCCTCTTTTACCCACCTTCTAGGAGAATTTGAGAATTTACATAAAACTTAATTTTACCTATTCTATGATTTGAATTTAAAAAATAAAATTTAAATGTTTGAAATAAATATGTAAAATTTGGTTCAACAAGATGAAAATAATTTTTGGCGAATTGTAACTTTTTACTTTTATTTACCACAATTAAAATTATATAGGGTTATTAATGTTGAAAATTAAATTATAATTACCCTAGAACATGTACTAATTGTATTAGATAAGTTAAATTAGACCAAAAACAACCATAATAATAAAATATTATCCTTTTTTCCCACTTGGATTAGAATATAAAATTTATTATTATTTTATTTAAAGAAGAGTTAAAAGTGTTAAATTCAAAGTTTAATAATTAAAAAAATTTTAATATAAGGATATACATAAGATAAATCCGACAATAAATATTCATTATAAAGATAAAAATATTTCATAAAACATGATATTTTATTTATAGTTTTTAGAAATTATATAATTATATTTATTTATGATAGAATGATGATACAGTAATTACCTTATTAATGAAATAATCAAATAAATGGTATTATAATTATTAAAATCAATCTAATTTCATAGTTTTTATGACATAGAATAATTTTATTGGTGAATATGACATTTTAGGGTTGATTAAATGTATCTTTTTATAAGCAATAAAGTTGTGATGACTTTCACAAAAACCAATTACAAAATAGTGTCAAAATTGACATAAATGAGTGTTTAAAACAAATATTGTATTATTAAATTATATAATATTCCAAAAAATTAATGGTTTAGAAAAAGGGATTAAATAATATTATATATGTCATTAATGAACCACTTGAGGTTCTCTTGGTCATTTAGAGTATGTTTATTTACCATATAGTGTAATAACACAAGAAGACACGGTAAAAGTTAAACTATTTAACTAATAGTTAAATCTAAAAGATAAGCTTATTATGGAAAACTAAAATTGTATAAAACCTATTGGTTGATATGATTTAGACCCATAACCACATAATTCTATAAATAAATTCATTTGGATACATTATAAAACGAATAATATTGAATAATAAAATAATAATAATAATTTTTCTTAAAGTTACCCTCACCCCTCTCATAAAAAGTATTTTCCATTCTCTTAAAATCACAACACAAAATCCATTTGGCTAGGCCAAAAACTTCCTAAATATCCTCCCAAAACCCCTAAATTAAACCTAGATGCCTTCCCTTGAGCAGAAAGGTAACCAATGGAGCCCTTTGGTTCATATAAAAAAGAAACACCCTAAGAAGATGTAATTATTTTATCACCTTTTTCAATGTTCATTTAATTTTTTCACTATATTTTTCAATTTATATCCATAATAAAATAATAACTCCATTACCATAAATATAATATTATGTTATTATAAATATTTTACAACCATATTCAATATTCTATCAATCCTATGAATGAAAATGTCACCATGCATGTGTACGTACGACTTATCATCTCCACGCCGTGGAGTAATTTGTTATTCAACACTTTGTTACCTGGATGGATATAATGATGAGTAATATGTATATAAATAATGAAAATAACAGGATAATGTCTATGTAAAATTAATATATCATCCAAGTCCACACATTTTAGTCATTAAGGAAATGATATCGTCGCTCTTGTGTACGTACGACTTACCATCTCCACGACGCGATGATATTTATTTCCACATTCACCATGTAATGATGATTATAAAAATTAATATTATTAATAAGTATGTAACATATGAAATAATAATTATACTGAATATATATATATTTAAATATATCTTATTCACTTAGTTCCATTGAATACAATATGAAAACATAAACAACGTTTATCCGTACTTGCGGCCTACCCTCTCCATAATTGGCGTTTTTCATTTCATATATCTGTCTGTTATATATATTTATATTATAAATATATATGATATATAAATCATGTTTTATTTACTAGATGTATTTAAATCATGATCTATGTGATACGATCAGGGATAACAAATTAAAACACGTAAGATAAAGAAAGCGATTATTACATGAAATGATAATTTAACATAGAAATAATTATTAAATGGCTAGTATAAAGTCATAAATGATTAATTTATGATAAAATAACAATTAATTTGGTACTGTTATAATTTAATAATATACTATGATCATTATAATAGAGGTTAAAAGTACCCTTAACCAATGGAAAGTTCAAGGTAAGGGTTATTTCCTCAATCTCATTATTATCCATGATTGTTTATGTGTAAGTATTTACTAGGACATATTTAAGATCAATACCCATATTTAATAAATTGTTTTTCAAAAGGAATCTTTAATGGTTTTATGGGATGGTCTATTCAACTAGATGATCAATTTAAATGATTTAAAGATCTATCTTTCTAAATCCTTTTAATTAATATCCACGATTTCAAAATGATTTTGAGGATTTATTTATATGGAAATGAATTTTTTGAAGTGATAATTATTTTCAAAAGAATCAAATTTTTTTGGGACACTTATATTCAAAAGTCTCTTTTAAATTATTTACTTTATAAATGTGAGACTTTTAAATGATTTCACTGAAAGAGATATTTCTCTCAAAAAGTTTTACTGATAATCTTCATCTAGGTCAGTATCCTATAGTGGATATTAATAATGATTGAGATTGATTTATTATAATAAAATCTTCCATATTATATTTAATGAGTTATGATATGTTTGACTGTGGATGTTCTATTTTTATACTAATAATGGTTAATGGTTAATGTATTGACATTTCGTATTATAGTTTTAATACGAATGTGTATGTTATGTTTCAACTTTTTCATATGAGGAATATAGTTGACATAGTAAGTGATGGGTGGAGCCCACTATAGATCCTGAATGTATAAGTATACTTCATGATAAATACTAGTGTCTCGGAAAAAATCCTTGACAAAAATTTTATTTTTAGTCTTGGAACAAGGCCTTAACTATGTTGTAATGATGTATGACATTAGGAATTTTCACATTATGAAACTTTTTATTACATTTGATTATTCGACTAGTATAATATTAATGTGCATGTTTATATGGTGAGGTTTAATTTATTTTTTCTATAATATATTCAAGATTGTGTTTAAAAAGGGTGTAGGTTTTCTTACATATCTTTCCTTAAAATTTTATAGCTTCTGCTAAATTATTTACCCTTACTGAGCATCTAATATCACCCCTATATTATGTTTTATTTTACCAGGATTACAATACCTGTATTGTGACTGATATGTTGGGTTATGCTAAAGGGAATAATGTAGTTATCAAAGAACTATCTATACTGTATTTTATGATTGAAAATTTGTTGTAATATTAATGTATGTAATCTATTTTCCAGGACAACTAAACTTATCGGTCCTTTGGGAATTTATTACATGTAATCATGCCAGTGTAATAAAATAATTCACCAGATCTGGGTAACTTGGGTGAGGGACTTATAGTTGGTATCATAGGAAGTTTAGTACAAACCGTGGAAGCTAGATTTGGATAAACTCTTATTAGAGCACATTACCCTAAGATAAACATTGATGATTAATATAGAAGAACTTCCTAGAATTTTGGTAATGTATAGATTTTTTGTTTTTTCAATGCAATACATCCCTGTATAGAAACAAGAAGGTAGAGGTGGCTCTGGAACATATGTACCTAGAAGTGAAAACTCTGACATGGGGTTTCAGGATTGACTTAGGCTATCAATGTAGACAACAACGGGGCTTGCAGCACACTTGGTTACGACACTCCTAGGAGATTTTCTTAGGATAAATCAAATTTTTTATTAGAAGCCATTAGGAAGGATTTAGGAGTAAATACTTCATCATTGACAACATTTTATGATTATATATTATATTCACAATCTTTTAAATTCACATTATGTATCATACACGTTTGGAATTATGCATTGCGATTTATAAACTAACTTAGTGTATGCTATTGTTTAGAAATGGTTCCTAGTAGAAGGAATGAGAACTCGAGCAATACAGATGATCCAATGATTAAGATGGATCATATATTTCATGGTATTAAGAAAATATTTAGAAGGGATATAGTCTCCCATGTATTCTCATCATATGAAGAAATAATATCATGTGTTGATAAGATATGTAAAGAATTATGTGATTCCTATGGGTTTGAAGGGAAGCAAGAGAGAAAAAGGATGGAAGAGATAAATATGGATAAATGGAAGATGGGAAATAACTATTTTATCATATGTGATAAATGAGGAAAGAATCTCCTTGGTAAATGGTTGAAGGGAATGAGATTTTGTTATAATTGTAGAGAAAAAGGACACCATGTACGTGATTGCAAGGGTAAGAAAAACGTTTCAAATTTACAATTCATTATCTACAAGGAGTTGGGACACTACGTGAATCAATGTCAAAATCATCAGAGTATACCCCAAATGGTGTTATTGGATAATAATCTAGTTATGATACTACCTAAGATGAAGAGGAATTATTAGAGTTATTATGTTGTTATTAATTTATTGTGTTATTTTAGTATTATGTTGATGATGTAAATTTTATAAGAATTATATAGTATATATACATTGTACTGCAGTACTATTTCATTAAGGACCTGAGATTGTGTGGAACCCTGAATAGTGACTCAATATCAGGTTAAAGTTTTTGGAAAATATATGGTAGAGATAATTATAAACCTTAATATGGATATGATACTGAGTTAGTTATTTTGGAATAAGATAGTGTTTATTTGGATAAATTATATTAGATATTTTTTAATACCTTGAAACTCGTTAATGATTTTATAATCGATCATTTTTGGTGTTTACAACATTTTTGGATATAATGAGTATATCCAGTATTCTATAAGGAATAAGAGAAAATGAATGTAATCAATAAATATTTTTCTGTAATTAATGGTGTTACCTTGTTTTAAAAGAATACATGATGGAGTTATTCACATGTTAGTACGTGGAAAAAAGGATCTTCATTGTTTTTACCTTCCTTATAAATTTTGGACTGTGAAGTTTGAACAGAATTATTTTTTATAAGTCTAAAGGTTGTAATGGATTAAGTTAAACATTATATATATTTTTTAAGGTTAAAAAACATCTTAATATTGTTTTTTATTGTTATAAAAAGGAAAACCCAGAGTTCGGGTGATAACTCATCATAACCGAAAAGGTCGAGGGACTTGAACCCGCAACCAAAGGGTGACAAGGGTGAATAACCTACCACTGGCCTACATGATGTCCGAATTTTTATAATATAGTTTTTTTAAAATAATATGACAAATGAATTATAAGTTAATTATTTTTCGAACACTATATGATTAGGATAAATAGAATATTTTTTAATTCTATTACATTTTGGAGTGAATGATGAGTTTGTGATATGAATTTGTTAAAGGATGAAACTCTACTTATCATGTTTATTTTTTTCCTCTTATTAATTGAATAAATTAATTATTAAACTTTAGGGAAGGGATATTAAAACCAAAAATGTTTTATCCTAATACCGTATGTTCTGTTGAACTGATGTTTTTTAAAATCATCATAGATTGATGGCTTTGATGTTCTCTATTTACCACTTTTTTGTGATTGATGACTTCAATCCCTCCCGATAAATACTAACTTTTTTCCTCCAATAATGTTTCTTTAATTTCCAAAAATGGTCTCCTAACTGTGATCATAATTTGGTTGTGACTTTTTTATTTCCCTTTCCTACTTATTAAGGCTAAATTTTATTAAACCAATTTCTGTTGTGGGTTATCCACAACGGTATATTTCTGTTTTTAACCTATTATTTTCGAAGAAATATTTTAAATTTCAAGGACTCAATTTATTGACGGATGGGAGAATGTAACAACCTAATATTACATAGTATGTTATCTCGTCAAAGTAATTCAATAACATGCGCTACACACAACAACGAGTTCAAGCGCATCACAACATACCAAACCAGTTGTTTAGAAAGTGGTTATAAATAGTATTAACTTCATTTTGAATTTTATATATCCTATATAATTTTAACATTCATATTTTCTGTATCATAGACATAATATATGGACAATTTCAGTTTTTAAGATAACAGAAGTATTTTTAAAAAATGCAATTTTACCGACTATTTAATGGAGAATCATTTTTAAAACAAATATTTTAAACATTTATATATTAAATTTAATTAAATTACATTCCCCTTTAGAATTGGGACATAAACATTTAGTTTGGATAAATTTTTGGTACTTTTCTGATAACTTTTATATTTTGATGAATAGAAAAAAAAATCAATTTTAATTGAAAACAACTTTTTAAATTGAAATTATTTATAGTGTTAGATTATGCATTTGAATGGTTTGGATGTATAATTAGATTATATTATTATCATTTAATAAATTTTTTTCATTATAAATAATTTAATATTTAAATTTGACATGAACACATATAATTCTTTTGATAGATCTAACTTTTAAAAAACCAGCTTTCTTGTTTTATCAACAGGAATTAATTTTAAAATAATTAATTCAACTTCAATGTTTTTATTTTGGAAAATTATAATTTTTTTTAATTCGGAATATCAAAATTAACTTATGGGTAATTTTTTTGTATATTTTTGAAAACATTCAATTTTTGATGAATAGTGAAAAACATTGCTTCATTGTTTAAAACTGACTTTTTATTTAAATAATTATTTATTTTAATTAAATTTATTTTAAGTCAAAATAGATATATAATACATATATATGTTCAATGTAATTCATTAGGGTCATTTTGTAATAAAATTAGATGTATAAATTTTTATTGATCTTTTTACCGTCATTTACCCACCTTATAGGAGCATTTGGAAATTTGACTAAATCATAATTTTGCTGCTTCTGTGAGTTGAATTTAAAATATATGAGAGAAAAAATTGATATCAGTAATTAAAATGGGGTTCAATAAGAAGAAAATAGTTTTTGGTGAATAATAACTTTTGACTTTTATTTACCACGGTTAAAAGTAAATAGCGTAATTAATGGTATAAAATGATATTATAATTAACCTAACACATGTCCTAATTGTATTTGATTAGGGTAATTCCACCAAAAACAACCTTATGAAAAAATATTATCCTTTTGGTCCACATGGATTATATTATAACTTTTATTATTATTTTATTTAAAGAAGAGAAAAAGTGTTAAATTCAATATTAAATAAATAAATAAAATTTAATATAGGGTTATACATTAGATAAATTCGACTATAAATATTAATTAAAAAGATAAAAATACTTTCTAAAACATGGAATTTTATTCATAATTTCTATACTTTGAATAATTTGATTTATTTATGACACAATGATGATGTAGTAATAACCTTATTAATAAAATAATCAAATAAATGGAATTATAAATATTAAAATAAAAATAATTTCAATGTTTTTATGACATACACGAATTTTATTGGTGAATATGACATGGTAGGGTTGATTAAATGTTTATTTTTTTAAGTGTACTAGTTGTGGTGACCTTCACAAAAACCAAATACTAAATAGTGTCAATTTTGACATAAATGAGTTTAAAAACTAATATTATATTATTAAATTATATAATATTCCTAAAAATATAAGGTTTGGCCAAAGGGATTAACTAATATTATATATGTCATTAGTGAACCAATTTAGGTTCTCGGGGATGTTATAGTAATTTTATTATCCATATAGTTTAAGAATAAAAGAAGACACGGTAAAAGTTAAACAATTTAACTAATAGTGAAATAAAAAAGATAAGGTTAATATGGTAACCTATAATTTTATAAAACCAATTGGTTGAGAGTATTTAGACCCATAACCACTGATGGATCGAAATAAATTATTTTTGAGCCATTACAAACCAAATATTATTGAATAATAAAATAATAATTCATCTTTTCATAAAGTGACTGTCACCCCTCTTATAAAAGGGTACATCCCCTTCCCTTAAAATCACAACACCAAAGCCATTTTCCTCAGACATCCTTGAACCAAATATCCTCCCAAAATCCGTCTGTTAAACCTAAAGGCCTTCCCTTTAGAATAAATGCATCTTAAGGAGCCCTTTTATTCAAATCAAAAGGAAACACCCAAAGAAGAGGTAATTATTTTATCAACTCTTTCAAAGTTCTTTTCTTTTTTTAATTTTCTATTTATTTTTTATTTCATACCAAAATAATAACACCAGTACCTTCTACATAATATGATGTCATTATGAATATGGTAAAACCATATTCATAATTCTATCCATCCTATGAATGATAATGTCACGATGCGTGCATACATACGACTTACCCTCTACACACCGGGGTGTAATTTGTTATTTAATACTATTTTATTAGGATTGATATAATGATGATTAATATGTACATTAATAATTAAAGTTACATGCTAATGTCTCTGTAAAATTAACATACCATCCAATTCCACACCTTTCAATCATTAAGGAAATGATATCGTCGTTCGTGTGTACGTACGACTTACCGTCTCCATGACACGATGAGATTCATTTCCACATTCACCATTCAACAATGATTATAAAAATATATATTATTAATAAGTATGAAATATAAGACATAATAATTCTACAGAATATATATATATATATTTAAATATATCTTATTCACTTAGTTCCGTTCAATATGATATGAAAACGGAAACATGGTTTATGCATACGTATGACCCACCGTCTCCGTAAACAGTGTTATTCATTTCATATAACTATCTATTATACATATCTGTATTATAAATATATATGATATATAAATCATGTTTTATATTAAGGAATTATTTGAAGCATGATCTACATGATACGATCAAGAAAAACTAGTTAAAACAAGTATCATAAAGAAAGCAATTAGTACACAAAATGTTAATTTAACACAGAAATCATTGTTAAATGGATAGTATAAAGTCACAAATGAATCATGTATGATATAAAAAATATGAATCTGGTTCTGGTATAGAAGGAAGGTGCAGGACTAGGCCTAATGCCCAGTCCCGTGAAAATTTATTAATAAAAGAGAAAGTACAAAGAGCAGAGGAGAAAAAGAAATATGATAGCGTACCACACAACCTTACAACCTCATACCTTAGAAAACATCAAACCCATCCTCACCACCACCTTCAGAGAACTCATCCGGATCCGCCGACTCCCATTCAGATTGAGGAGCGTGTTGATTGAGCATTCGGATATACTGCTCCCTCAAACGTAACTTTGCTGGAGACATTGGCTCTTTATTCTGTCGTCCCTTCTTCTGCTCCGGATCTTTCAGCTTTCCATTTTTGGTAGATGACCTGGTGGATATGGTCCTCAGCGTGTTGGAGTAGTCTTTTCTGGGCTTCCTCTTTTGTGGAGCAGCGGAAGCCCCATTACTCTCATACCTCTTCTCCTCTTTCCTAAGAATGTCACTATATGATTCCTTCATAGAACTCTTTGATCCTCCTCCTTGATTTTCTTTCCCCTCATCCAGCCTTGGAGATCCTTCATGCACCAAGGAGGATGCAATCCTGGAAGACTTCTTGTTAACATCTATGGGTGTCAGACACGGATATTGGTCCCTGCTAACCTGATTTTTGCAACTTACCTCCAGAATATCCTGTCTGTTCGGCGATTTCTCCCTGACATTCTGCTTCTCTGGGTTGGTATAATCATTCAGCCCCCCCTCCGAGATGTTTCCAACAACACCCACATGAATTCCCTGCACCATGTTCAAAACAACACTCTCTTGTGGCTCACCACATCCCTCAAGCGGCTCCTCATGTATCATGAGAGCAGGATCGCCAATAGCCCCTCCAACATTTCCATTCCCAATTTTCTCGGATAAAGCAGCATCAGCAGTATCTGTATCCTGCTGTGATAAGGGTGCTTCCTGCTCATTTAAAACTAGATCATTCAATCATGAAAAACTATTACCCAGAGGCACATCACTGCCTTGCTTCAAAGCATTCTCACAGCCTCTCTTATTCAGCATCCAATTGCCACCAACAACATCTGGACAAACCTTTGCCCTTCTTGATTCAGCACCAGCCCCATACATTAGATCATGTTGCAGCCTTTTAAAAACATCCCCAGCCGAGGGATTGACAGACAAGTTGGTTTTCTCCTTCTGAACAGGGTCAGGAACATTGTCACTTGGCATGCTGATATTCTCCTTCTAGACAACAGCAGGAGCAGTGGCACTCGGGATCTCTGTGCTTGCACCCTTATCAGATGCAGTGATAGTGAGCTCTAGTGACCCCCCTGTCACCGGCAGCGAACCATGACCAGAAATCTCATCACAAACCACAACAACATCCTTCCTACAGAAAGCCTTATGACGACACTGAGTATCCGAGTGACCAAGTCGACAGCAAATCGCACAATAAGGAGTCCATGATTCAAACAAAACAGGCTGATGCCATCTGATCTCCCCTTCCACTTCAACACAAACCGAATCAACTGCTTCCTTCGAGACATCCACTTCAACACAGATGCGCGGGGCAACAGGATGACATGCAACACGGGTTCTCAAGTCCATACACAGGAAATGCCCAATCAAATTGCCAATGACACGGAGGATTGCAGGATTTTGAAACGGTAAAGCCAGACCAGGTAGCGTGACCCAAATCGCAGTGGTAGGAGGATCTCGATGAAGATAGAAATCAAAGGACCAACGAAAAAGAGAAAATCTGGACTCATTAACCACCCTCGATGCAGAAGACCAAGCATAGACTAAATCATCTTCACAGGAGAAACGGATTTGGAAATGCCTCGAATCTAAAATCCCGACGACCGCCTGTTCTTGAAGCAACCAGGTAGAGGAAACAAACCTGTGAAAGCTGTCCACTGAAGGTCGAGACTTACCAAACCTTGCGACAAGGATGAGATCCAACCGCGACACTGCTTGCGTGAACTCCGAAGAAGAAATCGGAACCAAGAGCTCACCATTCACCCGATTCGGCACCTTAGGGCAAACGTCAATCTCCGGGAAGTCTGGGAAGGAAGAGGGATCCACTCGCCGTGAAAGAGGAGAGTCATTGCCCCCATCTGGTTCTGGTATAATTTAATAACATACTATGGTTATTATATAAGAGGTTAAATGTACCCTTTACCAAAGGAAAATTCTAGGTAAGGGTTATTTCCTCAGTCTCATTATTATCCAATATTGTTTTGAGTAAGTATTTACTGGGAAATATTTATCATCGAAACTGATATTTCATAAAAATGTTTTTAAAAGGAATTTTTTATGGTTTTAAGGGAGGTTCTATTTAACTATATCATAATTTTAAATGTTTTAAATATTTATCGTTCCAAATCCTTTTATTTAATGTCCATGTTTTCAAAATGATTTTATGGATTTATTTATATGGACATGAATGTTTTGTAATGATAATTCGTTTCAATAGTTTCAAAGTGGTATGGGACACTTTTATTCAAAAATATATTTTAAATTACATCCTTTATAAATGAGTGACATTTAAATGATATCACAAAAAGGGATACTACTCTTAAAATGTTTTACGGATCAATTTCAACTATGTTAGCATCCTTTACTAGATATTATTATTGATTGAGATTGATTTATTATAATACAATCTTACATATTGTATTGAATGAGTTATGATATGCTTGACTATGGACCTTATATTTTTATAAAATTTTTGGTTTATTGTTAATATATTTACATTTCCTAAGATCATTTTAATATAGATGATTATGTTATGTTTAAATTTTTTCATATGAGGAATGCACTGGACTTAATAAGTGATGGGTGGAGCCCACTATAGATCCTCGATGCATCGGTAGGTCTCACGAGACAAACTATTGTCTTGGAAGAAGGCCTTGAAAAAAATTTATTTTTAGTCTTGGCACAACGCCTTGACTATGTGGTAATGATGTACGACATTAGGAATTCCCTCATTATGAAATTAGTTATTACATGTGATTATTTGACGAGTAGAATATAAATGTTCATGTTTATATAGTGATGTTTGATTTATTATTTCCATATTATGTTCAAGATTATTTTTAAAAAGGCTGTTGTTTTTATTACACATCTTTCCTTAAAAGATTATAGCTTCTGCTAAATTATTTACCCTTTAATAAGCATTTGAGATCACCCCTTTCTTATGTTTTATTTTCCCAAGATTATAATAAGTGTATTATGATTGATATGTGGGGTTAAGATAAAGGGAATAATGGCGTTCTCAATAAACTATCTATGCTATATTTTATGTTTGAAATTGTAATGTAAAGTTGATGTATGTAATCTATTTTCCAAGTCTAATAAATTGAACGGTCCTTCAGGACATGATTCCTTGTAATCATGACAATGTATTAAAATAATGCACTGGCTCTGGCTAACTGGGGTAGGGGAATTACATTTCCCTACCATTTATAAATCATCAAAAAGTTGATATGATAGATAAATTCATTTATAATGAGAGAACATCACCAAGAATTCATAATCTATAAACCATAATCCATAATTCCAAGGTTAATCAAACATTAATGGAGAATACAAAATTACAATAATCAAAACGAATTATTTAAAAACTATATTAAACCACAAAAAGGAATAAAAACTCTTCGGAACACCCATGAATCACATGATCACATTATTGAACCCATCATTTCTACATAATAACCAAATAATGAATCTATAATAACATAAAAACATTATAAGGAAAATTGGCCATAACCTTTTGTCACATATTCAAAAGGGGTAATTAATATACATTAATTTCAACTATCAAATATAAATTTATAATATCCCAAGATATTACAAAACGACAAACCTTGAGGTCAGTCTCAATGATGTAGTGAGTGTATCCTCGTAATTTATCAAAAAAATAGTATTCTAGTTTATTTGAAAAATGATATAGAATCTAGAAAAGTGATGATGGAAATTAAGTGAGGATGGGAACAATAAAAGGTCCAAAATATAGAAAATAATTAGAAATAAATGAAATTGAGGTAAAAACTAGTTCTAGAAGATAAATTAAACTATGCGGGTTAAAATACTACCTTTATTGTTGGAAAATTTATTAGGGAACAAAAAATGAAAATTTTGACCTCCATTGCAAAAACATTAATCTAATAAAATAATGACTATTTATTCTATACAATTTCAATATTAATTCTACTATGGAAAATTTTATGAAATGAAACCTGAATCAATATCAAAAAAATATTCTGATGTTTTGAAGGAAAAAACGAGAGGCATAGAAATTTAAAAAAAAATGGCTTGAAGAAGTAAAAATGAAACCTGAAAATATTGACCTCTATACTTCTTATTTTTTAACTATTGTTTTATATAGAAAAAAATAATCCTCACAAAACCAATACTGTTAATGAGTATTTAGTTTCAACTCCTTCTATTTTATATAAATTTTTACAAAGACAGAAAAAATGTGATGATTGAAAAGATATCTAGTCTCCATGTAACATCCATCTTCATCTCTTGGAACATGATCTTCAAATTACTCCACCATGTTTAGAGGTAGCATATTAAACTTTAATGATGGTAAATGAAAAAAATTGATTATTATTTATAAAATAATTGGGTAACATGGGAGGCATAAAGAGGATATGAGAGATAAGAATGGGAAAACATAAAAAATTATGAATGTGGGATATTTTGGGGTGGGTGTTATTTTTTAGATATGGAACTCCCTATTAAAATAATAGTGAAAAAATATTAACGAGGTTTACTAACTTGAAGAAGAGAACGCATGTAAACCAATGTTGAGTTTCAACCTCTTCATGTGACATGTGATAACTTGATATGGAAATATCGTTGCATGAAACTATAATCCTTAGTGGATCTATTATGTTAAATGGTTACCACTTTAATTTTTTAGGGAGTATAAAAAAATACACCACCACAATTAAATATCTCCTCAATTTTTCACAATTTAATTCCAACAATGCCCCTAAAATTATTGATTCTTCTATATATCAAAAATTGACCATTCATGAAAAGTCAATTATAAACTACTATATATTTATTACACATTAGTTAAAGTCAAATTGGAACCCATACCATCATAAAATAAAAAATCCCATGAATATATCAAAATTATTAAATTGTAACTAAATTAAATCACAAGACCTCTGCATCAGCCTTACTTTCTATGGTCCTTGTTTGATGATGGAGTTTCAATGAAAAATTACATTTAAATGGATGTCCTGAAATACTTATAAAACATGAATATAAATTATTTGGGATGTCCTAAATCCCTATCATCATCAATTAAACCAATATAATAAAAAATAAAGAAAAAATTGAAATCTTTTCCTCATAAAAAAATCAGCACAACATCATATTCTACGTCAATCCCAATTGTTCATGTTATCATCTTCTTTTACGTTGAAAATATCTATCAAAAACATGGTTACAAAAATCAAACAATTCACGTGTTACTATAATTTAGTACAATGATATTAAAAATGGATCAACATCATTAGATTCCTCATTTTTGACATATACCATTTTTGATGATCCTTAAGTTCGAACATTCCCCTATTATTCGTCCCTCTTTTTGAAATCTCCCAAAAAAATATTCAGACCATCAACATCAATGTAATTTATTTTTCATCCATGTAAGGGATATCTTTAAGAAAAAATAATTCATCAATGATAAAAATGGTGGTCTTCCTCAATTATATATTTATATTTTTTCTGGAAATTGAGGTCATGTTAATCTTATTTGGATCGTAGCATTTAGCTTCAATCATAAACCACTTATGTCTCCCTCATTAGCACCCAAACCTCCCTCATATGTTGGATCCAATTTTATTTGATGTCTAGATTCTCTTGGATGCTTTGTCTCAGAATCCATTAAATCACTATCTTGGATAAAGAAAACCATTGGCCATGAGATCCTAGACTAGGTCGCAGAATTCAAGTTCTATTAGTAGTGGAAATAGGTAAATGGTTCTTGAAAGATAAACGAATACGAAAATGATCTAGTGGTAAATCAGATGTATCCTATTAGAAAATAATTATGTAATGTAGATGCCTTATTAAATTGGACTTTTGATACATTTTCTAATATGAAAATTTTAAATTTTTTACTTGGGTACCTTCTAAATTTGGAAATATAGGTTTCCATTCAAAAAATGGATACATAAAAACCCTATGAAATAATGGATACACCCCATACAACAAATAAAAAAAAGAATAAAAAAAATTAATGAAATTTCATGAATTAAATAAATTCCAATTCATAAAATAATTCATTTTTATAATTACATAATGCAATATAATAAATAACATGTTAATTAAAATAAACATCTTATTAATTAAAAAAAATGATATTTATATTTAGGAAATGGATTAAAATAAAAATTAAATTTAAAAAATATTAAATCATTAAATTTAATAGATTAAAAGTCAATTTGATTTTACAGTAATAAATATAATAATGTAAAACATAATCAATAAAATTAAACAGGGAAAATTTAAAATAATACTAAAAAAATTCAAAATTCAATAATAATAATAAAATTTGAAATGAAAATTAATAATTAAACATAAAAAATGTAATTAATAATAAAATTAACTAATTTAATAATTAAATAACCAAATTAACCCAAAACATTATAATTATGAAAATAAAAAAATTTATTATTAAATATTAAAAAAATCCCGAAAAATTGATTTTGAAAAATACCTAAAATAAAGGCCAAATAAAATTACACCACACTAAATAAAATTCTCATCCTTAAGAAATCCAAAAAAACAATAAATAGTAGTAAGTAAATCTCAATATGGGAATTTTAAAATTACATTGTGAATTAATTTTCATAAAAATTTGACCTCATGGATTATATTAAGTAGTGAAATATGTAATTCCACTCAAATTATATTTAGTCATTGATATAATGGGTTCCCTTTTTAAAAAGATTGATTAAAATTGAATATTTAAATATAATTAAGAAAATTTAAATTTTAATCCAACTAAAAATCAGACATTATAATTACCCTCATGTGAACATTCTAACATAATTTTTTATGTCATAATGAATAGACTAACAATTAGATGAAGAGTTGTATAAATTTATTAGTAGATAAATCCCTCATAAAACAATTTGATGAAAATGGATTGAAAACAATTAGAGAACGAGTTAAACCTAGATTAGGAATTTCATTTCCTAATTCACCTAGATGTATAAATTATGAGTTAAATAATAAATATAAAATTAATAGTGTATGATTATTTTATACCATTTTAACAATGTTTTATTTTGATCAACATTTAATGAGGGAAAAACATTATTTAACAAATTAAATTGTTAAATTAAATTGGATTAATATCCCCAAAGTTGCATCCCAACCCTCAAAATTGATTAAGATTGACATTCATTGAAATAATCATAGGTGATGCTTAAAAAACCAATATTTTAAAAAATTTAAGGTGTTTTTATGAGATTTCATTGATTTACAAAGTAGTAAATTCCAAAACTATCAAAAAACATAAATAACATCATTTTCCAAAAAGTTGTACATAAGGGAGAATTTGTTTAATACTATAAATGTTCATAATGATTTTCAAAAATATTTAATCAAATGAATTTATTTGGGTAGAAACAATAGTAAAAAATTATTTAAAAAAATACGCTCAAAATCCATAAAAGTTTCCCACTAGTAACTACATTATCAAAATAAACAAAAATTCAATGATTATAAATAATATACATGTATTCAATTAATGTTCAAAAATTATTTTTAGTAAGGTGTTAAAATAATCATGGAAAAAACATTTTAAAAAAACATTTCTAGTAAAATGTTAGTAGTATCAAATATATTATAAAAATTATTTGAAATAGAAAAATCACATAAATAAAAAGTTTTCAATAAATAAACAAACCACAACAAACAACCAATGGATATTTATTCTTTTGTAAAAATAGTATAATAATAATGAATTTTTTTAACTATTATTTCTTTTTTTGATTCACAGTAAAAATTAAAACTCACCATGAGAAACATCCCATTTTCACTTGAGTAATCCACCATGGTAATAAAAATGAAGATCTTTTTATTTTAAAAGTACAAGAATTAAATTATAAAAATATAATTATAAAAATTAAAAAAAAAACTAGAGTACTTTTATTGGTATTTTGATTAATATTTCTTTAAACATTGAACATATTTTGTAAATAAAAATTCAAAATTTTCTTTTATAATAAATGGTTGAAAAATATTCTAAAATAAACACTTACTATATATGTTATTAAATATACTTGAATTAATTATTTTTGTTTATTATAAAATATTATTTTGATATATTAATATATTAGAATGTTTTAGAAATTTTATAGCCTCATTACATTAAAAAACAGTTGCATCAATCAAAAAAGAGAATTCTTACCCATTTTTTAAAAATATAGATGTAATTTTTAATATATAAAATTAAAATGTGAAATGATAAAACATGGTAGTTACTATGTGGTAATGAATTTAACCAATATTTATTTCCATGTAGATAACCAAGACATATTATATTCATATAAACATGTCATAAATATTTCATTAAAGTAAGAACAAATACAAAAACACTAAAAAAATGAAAGAAAAGAAGAATATACTGTGTTTAAATACCAAAGGGGTCCTTCATATAGAAACTCCATAACTATAAAATTTATTCTTTAATTCCATCCAGCTGGTGGATGCATATTATCACTTAAAAACCACTAAAATCTATTTTTTTCTAGTTTTGTGTCCTTGAAACTTTAACAGATTGTGGGATATACCAGTTTAACCCGCCTTTGTGGCTCCCAAATGGGCATTATATCTTAATATAAGCGGTGTAATGGGGGTTAAATTTTCAGGGTACTTTATTCATCTTCAACTTGAGAAGTCATGTGAAACGATTGTAAAAATTCAATTATTCAATGTGATTTTATTCTTATTCAATATCTTATATAAATTCACCACTGAAAACCTCAAAAGTAACAACATAAAAATTTTCACCAGTTAAAAGATGATAGAACTGTTATTTCTCATTTACCCAAACCAATAATGTATATACAATTGGATGTCAAAGTTTCAAAAGTTTCTCATTATTTTAATTGAGATTATTTTCCAGAATTGCCCAAAATTCCCAACGTTCAAATAACTATTAAAATCTCACATATGGAGAAGTAATATAAAAAACTATATAAATATGAGAACCAGATTAATTGATGTAATGTTAAATTAAGTTTAAATTAAACTATATTTGGTGAACATACTCATATTTAATAGTATTTGGTGCCCATATGTGTGTTTTCAATTTTGGGGTGAGGTAGTGAACCTCCTCCATCCTATCATTAATTTAAACTACTTCATTTGTAATATATTCCATGAACCAATAGAAGGGTATATTGAACTTTAATAATTTTTAAAATGGTGGATGAATTATTAAAAAAATAAAATCAATTAAAATAAATAAAATGAAACACAAATTAAATCTATTATTCCAAAGTATGTCCCTCATCTTCCAATTATTCTTCTCTATCATCCTATATTCCATCAAAATAATTTTATATATGTAGATATATAAAATCTTGATTATCATACAAGGGATAATCATAGTAAAAAACTAGACCATCCACTCCCTCTTTACTCTATTATTTATTTTGTCCTTTTTAATCATTTTCTTCATTGATTCTTTTAATTTTTTACTGTAGTCCCACCATACATCTATGATCATCTTGAGAAAAATTGGATGCTTAAAATATATTCCTAAACCTCTCAAAAAATTCAATTTCTTTCTTATGGTTTGTTGTAAATAATTCCATTTCTTTAATTTCAAAACCCTTTATATGGTTTTGTAAGCAACTACACCATAGAGGATTTAAAAAGTAACATTGTTTCAAGAATTTTTAATCTCATCACTATTAATAAGAAAATTTTAAATAAAAACCACGCAAAACTAAATGGAATGTGACTCCCAAGAAAATGGAAATTTTTGATATGCCATATTTTAATCTATTAATGATAAATTTATAAAATTCCATGATATAAAATATTTGTCAACCTCATGGTCTATCTCAAGGAACAAATGGTCTTATCCTTGTGGTGTCTAAAAAATAATTTAGTATTTTGGTTTATTTTTAATGTAGTAATGAATCTAGAATAGTTATGATGAAAATTAGTTAGAGATGAGATGGAATATAATGAAGGAGAAAAACATAAAGAATAGTTTAAAAGAAAATAAATCAAGAAAAAAATTAATTCTAGAGGGGAATTTCAACTATATTGTTTAAAATAAAGTATTATTATGGGGAAAATTTATTTTAGCCCCCACAACAAAAATTAATTGATTAAATGCTATTTGAATATGTGTAATTTATTTTTATATTTATTCTTGTAGCATGTTATTAACCAGATTCATTATACCATGGAATGATTAAAGAAATGCTACAAGAATCCATCACACAAAATGACAAACCTAATCCATGAAAAAAGATTAAAATTTATGACCTTTTAGTTTTATGTGGACAACTTAAGAGTCTGGAACAGAAACCCAACACCAACCCTCTCTAGGGGTAACATGAGTTCATGAACCGACATGGATAACCAAAACCACCTACAAAACCAAATTCCCTAGATGTGAATCCTCTATAAGAAACAAATATTATTCCCAAAATTGGACTTTTATGTGATACCACAATCATAAATAAAATACTTCCACAACATTCTCAAATAACTTTCACCACCCAAATCATCTTCAAATGTTACCTTTACATCAATAGGATCCCCTAGAGTCCCTCATACCAATATCAATGATTAATTAAATTGAAAAAATTCACATAAGACACCCCACAAATTCATCCAAGCCAAGAGGTGTAATTCCCTGGCCCATTAGCCAGGAGCTAGTGCATTATTTTTATACATTTTGATGATTACTAGGAATCAAATACTGAAGGACTGAGTAGTTTTTTTGTATTGGAAATATAGATACAAACCTATGTTAAACATTACAACTCGAATAGAAATATAACATATATGTTTTTTTGAGAACAATCATGACTCTAAGATTATCCTTGTAGGTCAATCATAAAAAAATCATCAAATATGAAGAAAATGAATCATAAGAAAGGGGTGAGCTCAAAAACACAGAATGGGTAAGAAATATAGATGTAGATATCATAAACTTCTAGAGTAGGAATTGTGAAAAATTTAAATCACATTACTCTAAAAATAATAATCATGAACAGATTAAGGATTAAAAATTAGCTGTGTAAATAATTCCATAATAAAACATAACCATGGGTGTTCTATTAGTCGAATAACCACATGATGTTTCAATTAATAGCTTCATAATGAGGGAAATGCATGTTCCAGAAATTCTAAAATATACCACCAATGCCTTGTCCAGGACCTCAAATAAGGATTAAAGCCTCGGCCAAAACCACAAATATTCATTTTTTCAAAGCATAGTGCCAAGACCATAGTTTGTCACATTAGACATACTGATGCACCAAGGGGCTATAATGGGCCCCACACAATAGTTACTAAGCCCAATTCATTCCTAATATGAATGGGGATAAACATAAATAACATATACATTTATATTGAAACTAACATATGAAATGAATATAACTTTCCCTGAAAAATAATCATACACACTGACCATTCAGAGTAAATAGGCGAATGGTATTAAGATAGCACATCCACAGTCAAAATAAGAATAAACCATTAAATTAAATACAGTAGATGATATCATAAAATATATAACTAAACTATTTATGATATTAAATATGTATTTGGACATATATAAGATACTTATATATTATACCGTTGAAAATTAATTGATGAAATAATCCTTAAGCATTCCAAAGTGTCACATACCACCTTGAAATATTCAAATCATAATCCCTTGGAATATCATGAGAATAAACGGACTCTTTATATGATATACCAAAGGGATTTTAATACACCACATGAAAGGAATATGCATTGAACAATGCATATATCTCTTAAAAGTTAAAGTGAGATGAGAAAAATAAAATTTACATTGGAATGAAGAGTTCCTTTAGAAAATCATTTTTATATTTTATAAACCTAGTATTATACATTTATATTTCATAATAGTAAATGGAAGGAAATTTATATGACATTTGAGGCACATGTGATGTCCCACTGAACTGAAATTGTGTAAAATGTGATTTAAATATGCTTTAGAATTAAAACATTTTAGTATGGTTAAACAATTTCATTAAATAGATTCTAAAGTGAAAAGGAATGTTTGATTTCATAAAACTAGAAATGAACCAAAATATCATTTTAATTGTAAAATATGTGACTTTTTAAAGATAAATATGGCTTAAAATAGATTATAGGGTGAAATTCAAAATGGGTAAAAATATGAGAAGTTCCTTGAATCGAGCTTGTAATTTGGGAAGCATTTTTTAAAGATCCTTTTAGAAAACCGAACTTTCCATAAATGAAAGTAGTATTATTATTGGTACACATATATATTACATTAAAATATATTTTATGAGGATTACATAATAAAAAAATTATATTATTTAGGTCTGTAGAATATTAGAGAAACCCCAATGAAAATGGATGTTTGGTTAGAAAATACTTGTAACATTGTAATAAATTTAATCATATGACACAAAACTAATAATAATTAAATGATATATTTAATATCATGATAATTAAGGAAATAATTATATTAAAAATCAATGGTAAGTATACATACATAATACACAAGTAAAAGTAGTGAATAAAGAATGTCTCACAAAAATGGAAGTGAGATGAGGAAACCCTTACCTCATGTCGGATGGTGTTCTTCACATGGTCTTAGTGACCTGGATAACCAAAATAAATTCATTTATTATGATTTCTAGAACCTATTAATCATTTAATTTATTTATTATAACCTTATTGAGTACATTCATTTACTTCTTATTTGTTAATAGGTTCAATTTCATTGTCCGGGTCCGTTTGTTTCATGATTAGTGTACTTATATACATGAACGGGGAATCATGTAAAATGAGGATTTTTGTCTTGAATTGAATTTATATGTTATTAGTTAAATTAAATAAGGTTAAATGGTTATAAATTACATTTGGATACATGGATTTAATATGAATGATTTTATAAATTATTTAATGTTAACATTTTAGGTTAATTGGCGGTTTTTAAACACCATGAACTTAATTTTAATTATAAATAAAAACCATGTGTACAAAAATATTATACAACCTTATATGATACATAATAAATATATTATAGTCTTATTAAACCATATTAACAGTTTAATTACATGAATTTGTAATGATAATATAAACTGAAAACCCATTGTCATCGAATGTGGTAAATTTTCACATCTCAGATGATGTTTTCATTTTTAGTATAAAATAATGGGAAGGAAGATATGATGATGAATTATTACTTTATAAGGAAATAATTATATTAAATTTTTTATAATAGAGTCATAAGAACATTTTGAATAAGGCAGGATAGGAAAGAAAAATAAATGAACTCAAAATAAAAGAAAAGTTAAGAAATCCCTTATGAACATTCAGCAGCCGAATGACGTCGCTTAAAATTTCATAAAATATTATGATTAGAGTAAAAGGGTATCTAAAAATTAATTAATACTATGGAATTTATGGGGGATATTCAATTAAATATCCCAACATAATCCAATTTAAATGAAAAGACAATAACATAGTAAGAGTGCTTGAAAAAAAGTGAGATTTCGAGATGAAAATTCTACAGCATAACTTCAATACAATATGATTTTAGAAAACATTAAAAAGATAGGGAGCATGAGAAACAATTAATAAAATATTCATAAAATATTATGTGGTAATAATAAAATTTAAATAAGAACATTTTTTGAAATTATGAAATACATACCACCTAAAAGAGAACATGAACGGAAAGAAATGAAAAGAGGTGTTTACCTCTTGAAGTAATCTTCCTTGAGAGCCTATTTAGGGGACAGGTTTGGGTCTTTTGGAAAGGAAAAAATCCCTTGGAAGTGGGGAGTGACTAAGGAAGGGTATTTGGGTAGATATTATTCATGGAACAAGGAATGAGAGGATTTTAGAGAAGAGGATGTGAGGGAGGGTATTATATTGGAGGAGGGGAGTGGATTTTGAATATTTTATTAATTATTTTATTAATTCCATCAAGACAACAAATAATGTTGTTTCATGTGACCCTTAATAGTAATATGTGATTGGGAGTTCGAACATAGTAATATTAGATCATCCTTACTTCACATAGGACCCAATAAATCAGGTATTTAGCATTTATTGTAAATTTTCATATTTTACTATTCACCCAAAAATTCATGTATTTTAGAAAAATTCAAAAAATTCATCCAAACCATTTTTCAATGGTTTAAAAGAAATTATTTCCGTATTCAGAAAATAATTTTTAAAATATTTTTACGTTAATTTTTAAATAAAATGATAATTTATCCCCAAAAAATAACACAAAAAACATTACTCTTTCTGTAAAGCCTTTAAAAATTAATCAAGGTCTCAAAAAGTTATCTTATTAGAAAAATACAATAAAAATATAATTATGATTACATTTTATAAAATTAAATTTCCATTTTAATTATTAAATTAATCATATAATTGTAATTAAAAATATTTATGACATACAAAAACACCAATACTTATACTATGGTTGTTCTATAACTTTTTAGATGTATAAAATGTATTTATAAATTTATGGGTGAAGCTTATATTTATTTAGACTATTTAATATTCATTACTATTCATAAGGTTATGTTACTTTATATAAGGGTATGTTACTATTCACCAAAAATATGTTTGTCTTATCAGACACTAATGATTTTTTTAAACAGAACCATTTATGTTAGTTTTTCAAAATTCAAATCACATAGCTAGAAAAATTAGGTTGACATGGATATGTTACACTAAGGTTGTGTTTTTTAGAGACTCAATGTTTCATTAATTCTATATTAAAAATATTTTAAAATTTCTGAGGTGTAACATTATTCTCTCTAAACAAAACACTCATCCTCAAAATTTGTAATAGGATTTAGAATGTTAAGGGTTTGTACTTTAAAATTCCCTTATAGGAAACCCACATCATGAAGATGGATAAAATATCCTTTTAATAAGAGGAACATGAAATGCCCCACTTACCAAAAAACAATGTATTCTAATTTCACAACAAATTTATCAAATAATAATCAAACCATCATGTAGTGAAATTAAACTCTAAATCCCCATACAATGATCAACTTAAGACATTTTGTAAATGGTTAAAAAATTCAAAATATAATTATTCAACACATTTTTATAAAGGTATCTAAATATCCAAGATGAACTTATCATTTAACATTAATCAATAAGAAGAAAATCGAAAATTCACATTCTAAACATGTGAATAACTTCATCATGTACCCTGTTGAAATATGATAATAACATGAGTTACTATAAACACAATATTTTAAATATGAATTCTTCTGTATTCCTAAAGTAAGATATATTTTATTGGATATGTTCATTAAATCCAAAAGTGTTGTAAAATCCATATTTCATAGCATAGAACACTTCTCAAAAAGTCAATAATCAGTTCCAATGTAGTCAGTACTTATATGAATCGATCATTTCTTCATCATTATGTCCACATCATATATATATCAAGGGTTTTCTTTCCCTCAATAATGTTTTATTCCAAAATTAATTATATTTCTATTGAATAAATTTTCCTCAGTACCATCCATCATATGAACTCAAATCCTTAATGAAATAGTACTAAAGTACAGTCCTTATATATCTCATAATTCTTATAAATTTTTTAATAAACACAAAATATTAAAAAGTCGTGATTATTGGGTAGGATTATTAATCATTCTACTTCATCTATGTTAGCATCATAACTTGATAAATATCCAAAATAATAATTTGGGATATATTCCTTTGAAACTTGTGATATTTATTTTCATAGTTTCCAATATCCTTGTAGTTGAATCATTGAATATAGGAAAATTATTTCCTTGTCTACAATTATGAGCATGGTGGAATTTTTCTCCTCACTTGAAGAAAACTTCTTTTCCTCTCAATAATATTCCATGGTGTTTCCTTCCACCATTATTACATTTCGGAAAATATATTTTTCCCTTATTACCTTTATTAATGTTTTTACCTTCCATCCTCTACTTCTATTTCATCCCTTCAAAGCCCGAGAACATAGAGAAGTCATTACATATCTGGCCAACACATGATACTATTTTCTCATATGATGAGGATACTTGGGAGAAAATATTCCATTTAAATTATGGCTTATGATCCTCAGAGATATGATCCTTCTTACTCTCCACAACTCATGCATTGGTGAAATTATCATTATTTCTTTTAGGCACCATTTCATATCAATTATTTATTATATATAATCTAATAAAAATATAAACTCTATATATTTGTAAACATGGAATAAAACACATCATAAATCCTAGAACCATATACTTTGGTTTCTTTGAAGGCATAAATACTTCATAATTGTCTGTCAAAAGCCCACAAATTTACCAATGAATTTCCCCTGAGAGTGTCGAACCAAGAGTGCAGGAAGGCCCATTGTCATGGAACAGTTCCTAATTGAGTCTAGCTCAATGTAGTGTTTTTGGGGATTACCCCTAGATACATCTGTGCCAATGCCAACTCTACTTGTTCATATACAGATGGGGATGTATTTTCTTGATAAAAAAAATGATCTATTCCTAACAAAAATTCAATGATGTCTTTGTATTCTTATCCCCAATGTCTCTGTTAGGGTTTTTTAACTAATATATTTTTTCTAAATCAAGTTTCCATGTTTTCAACTAAAATTCCATTGATACCAACCGTAATTCCCCAACCCTAGTAGTTTGGAGTCGGTTCATTATTCTAATACATTGGCCTAATTATAAGGAATAAAATCTTGAAATACCAAGTAGTTTAGTTGTTTTGGAAAGCCTGATACATACATTTGTTCAACATTACAACATGATAAGAAATATAAAATATAATTTTTATTAGGAGCAAACACTACTGTAATATTGTTCTTTAAGGTCAATTATAAAAAACATCATCACGTCTTGAGAAAATTAATCCTAAGAAAATGATGAGATCAAACACTCTATAAGGTTAAGAAATATAGAATAAGATATCATAAACATCAACAATTGGCATGGTGAAAAATTAAAAACTCATACCTCTTCAATTAATAATATTTAACAGATTACATATGGAGAATTATCTGAGTCAATAATTCCATAATAAAATATAACAATGGATGGTCTACTATTTGAATAACCACATGAAATTTCCATTAATATCTTCATAATGAGGGAAATGAATTTTCCAAAAATTCTAAAATATATCATAAAGTCCTCAGCCAAGACTTCTAAAAAGGAATAGGCCTCAGCGAAAACCATAAATATTCATTTTTTTCAAGGCCTCGTGCCAAGACAATAGATTGTCTCATAAGACCGACCAATGCACCAAGGGGATATAGAGGGCCCCAAACAACACATAATAAGTCCATTTCATTCCTCATATGAATATGGATAAACATAAATAACATATACATTAATATTGAAACTAACATATGATATGTAAATAACATTCCCCGGACAATAATCATAAACACTAACCTCTCAGAGTAAATTGGTGAATGGTTTTATGATAGAACATCCACAATAAAACTAATCATAAACCATTAAATTAAATATTTTAGATGATATCATAAGATATAAACATCAATAAAGTACAATTTTCCACAAGGATGTTGTCATAGATAATATAATTTTATGTGATACCATTGAAAATTTATTGAGGAAAAAATCCTTAAACATTCCAAAGTGTCCAAAACCACCTTGAAATATTAAAATAATTTTTTTAGAATATCATGATAATATGGAGAATCTTGATACGGTATAACCAAGGTATGTACATACACCTCATTCCTAGAATATTTAGTGAACAAGGAATATATCTCATAAAAGTTAAATTGAGATGATAAAAATACATTTTACTTTGGAAAGAAGAGTTCTTTTGGAAAATAATTTTTAGTTTTTATATAACTAGTTTTAACATTTATATCATAGAATAGAAAATTTAATGACATTTATATTATATTTTAGGCACGTTTAATGTCCCACTGAAGTTAAATCTTGTAAAAAGTGTTTTTAAAGTAGCTTTAGAATTAAAACATTTTAGCATGGTTTAAGTAATTCATTAAAGAGATTTTAAAGAACAATGACATGTTTGCTTTCAGAAAACCAGGAATGAATCAAAATTAATTTTTCATTGTAAAATGTGTGACATTATAATGATAAATATGTCTTAAAATATATTATAGGGTGAACTTCAAAATAGGTAAGAATCCGAGAAGTTCCTTGAATCGAGATTGTATTTCGGATGAATTTTTGAAATATCCTTTTAGATAATATAACACCCCAAAAGTGAATGTCAGATTATAATTGATAAAAATATATATAACATTCACATATAATTTATAAGTAGTACATAAGAATAAAAATAATATCATAGAGTTTAGTAGAAAATAAGAGGAACTAGAAATAAAATGGTGGTCCGGGTAGAAAAAATAGATAACATTGTAATCAATTGAATCATATGACCAAAAATTAATAATAATTAAATGATATATTTAATATCATGATTATAAAGGGAATAATGATATGAAACATCAATGGGAAGTATAAATTCACCATTCAAAATTAAATTAGTTAATAATGAATATCTCATAAAATCATAAGTGGGATGAGCAAACCCTTCCCTTAAGTCAGGTGGTGTTCTTCACAAGGTATTAGTGTCCTAGATAAAAAAATTAAATTCATTAATTATGATTTACAGAACATATTAAACATTTATGTGATTTATTATAACCGTATTGAGTTCATTCATGGCTTTTTTGTTGGGTTAAGAGGTTCAATTTCATTGATCGGGTCTGTTTGTATCATGATCAGTGTACTTATATACATGTACCTAGAATCATGTAAAATGAAGATTGTTTTCCATAATTGAAGTTATATGTTATTAGTGAACATCCATAAGGTTAAATATTTTCTAATTTCATTTTGTTACTTGGAGTGAAGATTAATCATTTAATAAATTATTTTAAAAGATAACTGTTTTGGTTAATTGGATGTTTTTAAACACCAAAAACATATTCCAAATTATAAATTAAAACCATGTTTAAGAAAAGAATCATGAACCATATAAGATACATAATAAATAATTTATAGTCAGGTTAAACTATATAAATGGTTTCATGACCCTAATTTGAGACCATAATAGTAATTTAAAACCCATCATCCTTTAATGTGGTAAATTATCACATCTTGGATGGTGTTTTCATTTTTAGTATAAAATAATGGGAAATGAGAGATGATGAATAATTATTCCTTTATCATGAAAAAATTATAGTACATATAATATAATGGATTCATCAAACAATTTTGATTAAAGGGGGAATGGAAAGAAAAAGAAAGTTACTCAAAATAAAAGAAAAGATGAGAAATCCCTTATGAAAATCCGGCAGCTTAACGTCGTCACATAAATTTCATAAAATATGATTATGGTAAAAAATGGAATCTCATCATTATTAAATAATATGGACTATATGGGGTATATTTAATTACATATCTGAACTTCATGCAATTCAAATTAACATACAATAACATAATAAGAGTGTATGAAAAAGGAGTGATTTTGAGATGAAAATTATGCAGCATAATGTCTATGCGACATGGTTTTAGAAAACATTAAAAAATAGGGGTTAGGGAGAAACAATTAATAAAATATTATTTAAATAATATTGGGACATAATAAAATGTAAATAATAACATTTTATGAAATTTTTAAATACATACCACATAAAAGAGAACATCAATTGAATGAAATGAAAAGAGGTGTTTACCTCTTGAAGTAATCTTTCTTGAGAGCCTCTTTAAGGGAGAGGCTTGGGTATTTTTGCATGAATAAAAGATCGTGGACGTGGGAAGTGTCTATGTAAGGGTATTTTGGAAGATATTAGACATGTCACTTGGATTTAGTGGAGTAAATAGAATAGGGAGTGAAGAGGGTTTTATAGTGGAGGAGGGGAGTGAATTTGGAATATTTTATTCATTGTTTTATTAATTCCCGCAATACAACTAATAGTGTAGTTTCATGTGACCCATAATATTAATAAGTGCATGTGAGTTCGAACATAGTGGTCTTAAATTATACTTACATCACTTATGACCCAATAAATCACGTATTTAGCATTTATTGTAAATTATCCTATTTTACTATTCACCAAAAGTCATGTATTTTAGAAAAATCCAAAAAAATTAACCCTAACAAATTTGCAATGTGTAGAATTAAAAAATGAATTCCAATTTTTAATAATAATTTTTAAAAAAAATTTAAATTAATTTTTAAATTAATTCATAATTTATTCCAAAAAACAACATTAAAACTATAACTTGATTTATAACACCTTAAAAAATTAATCAAGCTCCCATATAATTATCTTATAACCATAAGACAATAAAATAACAATTTATGAATACATTTTATAAAAATTAATATCTATTTTAAATTATTAAACTAATAATAATGTTTTAATAAAAATATTTATGACATACAAAAATACCAATACTTATACTATGATCGTTATATAACATTTATGACGTCTAAATTGTATTTATACATTTCGGGGTGAAGTTTCTATTTTTTTCTGATTTACTATTAATTTATATCCATTAATATTCATAAGGGTATTTTACTATTTAAAAGTGTATGTTAGTATTCACCAATAATTATGTTTATCTTATCAGACTAAAAATATCTTATCGAACACAACATTGTATGTCGGTTTTGTGAAAATAAAATAAGTGAGGTGGAAAATTTTTGTTTACATGGATAGGTTATAACAAATTGGTGTTTTTTTGAGACTCATCATTTCATGAATTCGATATTAAATATATTATAAAATTTTTGGGGTGTTACAAGGGGCCCGACACACACTAAACCTTAAACACTAGTTAGTTAATAAACCATATTATACCATAAATACATGTCCCCTTATCAAATTTCTATTCCAAAATATCTACAAAAAGATATTACATAGTCCCAACATATAATAAATATATTATTGATCCTATATAATGACCTGGGAAAATCTCAAACTATATATCCCTTTATAAACACAACCCTCACCAAATCTCACCTCACAATCCTCTCAATAGATCCCTCAAACACAACACTAAGGGGAAAACCCTTTCTAGCATAACTTTTATAGTCATTAAAAACATGACCGACTGAGAATGCTCTGTAAGACAACATCAACCCCCATGAGATAAATCCAAACATGGCATCTAAAATTTATCCATATCACCTTGTACCACTATGACAAACCCCACAATAACTAAATGACCTATAAATAAAAACTAATCATGGATTCTAAAAATCATATATCACTATACCAAATATTCCAAAGGCCTTCTACCAACTAGACTAGTATGTTTTCTCCTTGGAAACATAGACAAGAATAAATAACAAACCATCCCAGCAGTTAAAAATAACTAATAATGTTAATAAGAGTCCCAACCATATAATTTTTCTACTCAAGGTCCCATTACCAGTCCTCTTGCGTCTAACTAGTTACACCCATCCTAACTACATCAATTGTCAGAATTCAAATCTCACCTAGTAAACCCTCATGTCATATTTACATAATTATCATAGTTAATTTAAAAATTGGGTTTAAAATAAAAATTAATGACCCCACTTCACATTATCTATCATAGAATTTAAGGATTCGATTTATTTTTTATGTGTGAAAAGAAATGGGAAAAATATAAATGTGATGTATTGTCACTCAAATATCCTCACTACTCTACCATGATCTCAATGTGAAATAAAAATTCAAGGATCGAGTTGATAAACTCAGATTTAATAATATTTATATAATTTTGTGATCTTGAGGTTAGCCTATAAAAATTTGTGAGAGATAAATGACTCATTGTTATGGAAAATTAAAATAAAGAGGTAGAATAACACATGAAACATTATGGAATAAAATGAGTTATTTTAAAATAATATAAATGTAAAATATATAATAAATGGGAGGGTATTAATGATAAGGGGATAATAATAAGAGCCACTCAATCATATTAATTTTGACATTATACATTTATTTCTATGAAAATTTTAATTTAATTTTAAGGATGTTAGAAATTTCCCATATTTATCTTAATATTTATTCTAAAAATATTGCAATAATTAGGTTTAAATAATCACAATACTGAGACACATAAAATAATTATTTAATCACTCGTGAAAATGAAAATTAATTAAAAAACAATCAACACAAATCATCATAATCTTGAACATGTGAAATATATTAAAATTTTAATTTTTATAAGTCATCCAATTCCACTGAATCATGATTTATTAAATTTATTTCCCCATGAATATTTTTATTCATTGATTCCCCCATTTATACATCCATGCATATCATTACTAATCTATTACCCCATTATACTCATCAAATCATATCAATAATGATATTAAAATTGATGGTGGTTCATGGAGGTACAACTTATGAAATATTTTGGAGGAAACACCCAGAAATAGGTCTCTACCCGCTTTAGAAAACAAGTGAGACAGAACAAAAATTATGATGATCTATATTCAAAAATGGTCTCCTATATTGGCGCTTTGGGTGAGTTTCCCTAATCTTCCCCTTCCATTTCAAAATCCCTCAATGATTCAAATGCTTGGTAAATTAGTGGGTAGATAACTTTGTTTCGATAAATTTACTGAGTTCCTTTTACATCTTATTAACCCACGTGTCTGTGTGGAAGTGGATGTGTATAGGGTTCCTTTCCAGTATGTATGGATTATAGTGGGTTAAGAGTTTAGGTGAAGACAGCCGGTGGTCCATGAATCCTGTTCTGAGTTCTCTTCCGAATGTTAGTGGTTGGGCCATTCGTAGGAAACCTATTGACACGGGGCTATGAATATCGCCAATGATAAGTCTACGGATTGTGGTAAGTGAACACAGGACTAATCTAAGTCAGTTGTGCCAGAGCAGAATCCAGTGGGTGAGGATTCTGAGTGTACCACTACATGGGGCCTACTGAGTGGATCATGGGAGGGGAATCCATTGGTGTCTGAAGTTTTTAATTGCTTGAGGGTTGATTTGAGTGAACCTTAAGTCTTTCAACATACTGTTTTGGGGCTTGAGGGCACTGGTGGGGAGGAGGAACGGTCTGACAGTTCCATCAACCCGGTGGTTCGACAGCTGGTGGATGGGGGAGTTTCCAAGCTACCTACGACGACTTCCTATGCTGATGCAGTGAGTTCTTGTGGCGGTAAGAGTGCCAAAGTTCAGGGTCATCCTTCCAATTACAGTCGGATGGGGAAGGAAATTGGTGGCCCTCAGCCTTCTAATCAGACTCCATGGATGAATAGGAGTTTGGATGAGGCGTCACCTCCAAGGGATTTTTATCCCATCTCCTCTAAGGGTCTCCAAGGTCTCAATCAGGATGGGGTTACATAGAAGGTGGATAAGGGTGGCCTTAGTCTTTCCAAAAATTTCACACTTCCTACAGGAGATAAAGTATTGGAATAGGCTGAAGAGAGTGCGGATGCAGTCAGGGGATGCTTTAGAGAGGTCGAAGGTATTGAGCTGGGATATCAGTTTGATGTTTTGTTATATGAGGATACCTCCCAAAATGATGGAAATGACCTGGTCAGATCCTCTGTGGATGTGGAGATGGCTACTGAGAGAGAGTCCAGTGATGAATTCTCAAGTCTCCTTGTAGGTGATACAGAGGACGAGGCTCAAGGGAGCAGGTACCCTAGTCAGAGGAGGAGTAAGAATAAGAGGGGTAACTGGAAAGCGAAAAGGACTACTCATATTTACCTTTAACAATGGAGACCAAATTGGAAAAGAAGTTGAAGGGAAACAATAAGGGTTGCAGCCCCCACCTCTCCAAGGTGGCCTGCCAGTAGCGGGAGGTTCCTGATAACCCTTTAGTGATACTTTTGAGCTTAAAAGAGGTTATACTGGAAACTGTCCTCACAATCAAAGCCCCCAATGTTGTGGATGAAAGAATGACGGGAAGGGCTCTTAAGGTGGACACCAATGATGAGTAGGGAGCCTAGATAGACAAGAAGGACTTCATTCTAGTTCAGGGTTTCAACAAAAGAAAGATCAATGCAGAGAAGTACATTCAGTCTTGGGATAAGATGGAATTCATGTTTGAAGACCTTTTGATTGAGAAACTAGACATACAAGAGAACAATTTCTTATGGAAACTTCTTAGTGAGCTTAAAACTGGTGGGCTGTAATTTCACTTTAATGGGTTTGTAATCTTCTTTACTTCTTGACTTGGTTTCCCACTTTTTTCCTTAAAAGTTTTCGATAATAAAAAAATTTATCCTGAGTGAAAGTCAAAAAATGTGTTTCATGGATATTTGGATCAAGAGGGGCCTAGATACCCTAAGAGGGGTGGGGGGGGGTGAAACATGGTATGGATAATCTTTTCATAATTATCCCTTCCCATTGGATCTTGACATCATTATTATAAAGTTCACTTTGCATGCACTTATGTTTTAGTGTTGATCTTATTATTCTCTTCTTTATCTGATGATGACGAGTTATATGCAATGCAGGAAATCAAGAAGAATGAATGTTTTTTACATGGTTCACCCTCACTAGGATACATCAAAGGATCATACACCAATGATGTGAAGATGTACCAAATCCACCTAAAAGTTCCCTTCTATTTTCAATGTTTACAGCGTACTCACTGTCCCTCCATATATACAATAATAAAATTTTGAAATATCACTGGTCTCTCAATTGAAGATATCTCAATACTTATTCGGAAGATCCCCTCGTTGTTTAAATACTTGTAGGTAATTTAATTATGTCTAATGAATTCATCCTCCAACGTGTATAGATGATATGTTGAACTCTAATTTTCATCCACTAATGAATAACCCTTTACCGCAAGTTTATTAAGTAACTTCCAAAATTCACGCAACCATAGGGTGACATGTGTTCCAAATTAACTAGTCTTCAACCACTTCCTTTGTTGTAGGAAAACCAATTTACATGCTAATTTTATACTTGTGGTCTACTTCTTTCACACCACTACATGCATGCCACTTCTTGTGTGCCAATACTTGTGCGCTACTACCTATGCACCACTACTTGCATGCCATTGACTACACAACTAACATGCACAACACTCAAAACATGCACTCCACTTCCACTTGTGAGATACGAGATCATATTTTCTCTAATTGTTGAGATTCTTAAAAATGATGAGTGTATCCATCCATTAATAGGAATTTTGGAGACCCTGTCGATGAGGTGCACATCTCAGCTTTCATGAAATTTTTGATATGCACGCTACTCTGAAACATGCACACCACTTCTAGACATGTGTTCCCATTGATAACTTGTGCCCCACTTGTTAACTTGCATGACACTTTCATTCCATTGTCATATTTATGTGTGTTGAAATTGAAATATGAATTGTGTGCCCCTTCTTCACTTACATACCAATTCTTCACTTGTGTCCCCCTTAATGAATTGCATGCCAATTCTTAACTTTCGCCCCACATCATGACTCACACCCCACTTTATTTACTTTTTCATATTTTTATGTGATGATCTTGAAATATGACTTACATATCACTTCACTACTTACACACAACTTTATGACTTTCACACCACTAAAGGACATGTGTGCCACTTAATGACTTGTGCACCAATTCTTGACATGCATTCCACTTTCATTCCTTTTTCATATTTTGATGCAATGATCTAGAATTATGACTTACATGATAATTAAACATTTTCACACAACATGCGGAATTGTGCGCCACTTAATGACTTTCATTCCAATTCTTCACTTGGGCGCCACTTACATTCCTTTTTCATTTTTTGATATCTAATTCTGAAACTGTCCCGGTGTACCATATTCCAATTTCCCGCTTTGTTAATAAACATTATCACCTAAAATATGCTTTAATGATACCTTGAGGGATTTTTTTACCAAAAATCTCCCCATTTGTGTTTGTTGACAACACTTTCATAATTTGGTACATCATTAAATATTCATCCATAAATAACCACCATTCACCTCTTGTGATTCTAATATCGATTAATGATTTACTCAACACATACTCTAAGTCCACATGAGCAATGATCGATGTGATAAACAAGAGTAGTATAAAATTTTATCAAATATTTTGTTTATTCCTAACAACAATTCATGAAACTAATCAACTGATTTCATTGTGAACATCATTTGTCATGATATTTCTTCTTTGACCGATCACTGGCATCGTTGCTAGATTTAAAACTCCCCCCTATCGCTTTCATCCCCCCTATCTCACTGCTCCACCTGTCAAATTCTCACCCTTTCACTAGCTAAGATATTTTCATCCATTTTCATCCACAGTTTCTCACCCATTAGGAGTCAATCTTTGTCCCCCAATGTCAATGAACCCAAAAGTCACTAACATGTTTTTTTATCAAGTGAGTGGAGTCTAATGAACTCCCAAATCTAGTCGAAGCATCTCGAATGCTTCCTTGGGTAAGGACATCATCAGAATACCAGCAATATGTAGCTCTATAGGCAATTTTCCAACTTCAATATCCCTATCTCCATATTCTACTTAATAAAATGATATTTTATTTAAATTTTCATGGTTCACAAATTATGGAAGGTATTTTTATATGATTTATAGCACTTGAGTTATCACAGTGAAATATGATCAGAAACGTCACTTCAACTCCCAAATCAGCAAGCTGCGGCCTCATCAACGATAACTTCATGCATGTTAGTGTGGCCATAATAAACCCATCTTATATGGTTCCAAATTAAATGAAATATTGGTTCTTCATCATCCCAACAAGACACACTACACCAAGATAGAATGTACCACATGACGTTGATTTTCCATCATCTATTGATCTGGCCCAAGCAGCATCGGTATATTTTAATAGATCAAGCTGAGATGTGTCACTGTACATCAAACCAAAATCCACAATTCCCTTGGTATACCGATGTATTCTTTTTAAGGCATGTAATTGTATTTTCATGCGATTGATTTGATACCTCACTACTTGGATTGTGAAAAAATAAATCATCAGGTCTTGTCATGGTCATGTATAGTAAGATTCTAATAATTTTTCTATATTATGTTATATTAACTACGTTCCCATCAACATCTTTTCAATGTCTCATCCGGATAGCAACCAAAGTTTTAATCTCCTTGTAATTTAACATTCAACATCTTCTCAAAACCTCCTTGGAATATTTGGATTGAGAAAAAAAGTGTCATTCCTTCCTTGTGTCACATGTAAACCATGGAAAATTGTCAGCTCAACAATCATTGATATATTGAACTCACTTTTCATGATTTCCAAAAATAATCTACACTAAGATCAATCTAAACAAACAAATATTATGTCATAGAAATAAACCAACAACATCGTATCTAGATTACTATAATTGTTCACATATAAATTGAAATCAACTCCAATACTCTAAAAAAATTCTTCTTCAAACAATAATCAGGTCTTGAATTCCATGTTCTTGGTGCCTGCATAAAACCATGTAAATACTTATTTTGCGGGAAAACTATGTTCTCATATTCATATACATCCTCCTACTCATCATCAATATCTTATTTTGAATCATCATTTTACACTTTAATGCACCTTGAGTTGCATAACTCCTCATTACCGTCCTAATGAAACTATTCACTATTCTGGTAAATATTATGTTCATTCTATTCTACAGTGACATCATTTCATTCAACTAATTTTGCAACCTCATGTTGAAACATTGTTTCCATTATTTGATAAAATCTTTCTATCCGAACAATAGTCATCTGATACCATGTAGTTAGAAGAAAAATAATAATCATGAAATACAAGAATGATGCTGCTCATACCCCTGTCAGTATTCTTAAACATATAATATCATCATTTCTATACCATTGTGATATTTCACCCAATAGAGAGATAGAATTATCCCCTTATGATATGAAACTCTTCGAGTTATTAGAACCAATTTTTAGATCCACAAACAGTTTTCTTCACTAGAATCATTTATTTATATGTGACTACAGGTTTGAGAAACTTCTCCAAATCAATTAAATCGATGAGATCTTCATTGGGAAATTTGACGCCATTGAAATGAGCCATAAAAAAAACCAGTAAGCCTAATGAGTTGGAAATCGGTGCAGGAAACAAGAGATAGAGTTAATAACACAATTAATGTCTGTTGTGATCAATTTATTCCACTATTTTCATACATCCATATAACATCAAATCCTTTCATGTAATTCTTCCATATTACATAATTAGTTCTGGTAACTGTTCTGGATCACTTGACATTCTAGAACACATCACAACACGACATTTCATCTTTTGATGCCACTTCCCCTTGGATCATATCTTCCATTAAACCCGAAACACCTAATAATCAGTTATAAGGATTTATAAACATATGGAGAGTGGATTTATTAGAATCCTAAAGTATAGGATTGAGGTAGATCATGATGCGTCAACCATTTGATTCTTTATTAGAAATCATCACAATCTTTCTATGCCTTCTCTAAATTCCTATCCAACTTCAACTGTTTGGGTAATACAACGAGGAATTATTTAACCACATTATGAGTCTTCTTCTAATATTTAGATTCGAGATGCTTTTCAATTTTCATGATTTTTGAATTAATACCATTATTATATAATTATTTCATTTATGCTCCACCAATATTACATAATTCCTGACTATTTCATTGAGTGGGAATATTTCCACTAGTCATAGGCTATTTTTTCTCCCTCCATTGGAATATTCTTTCACTTTACATCAATTCACTATATGTGGAATGCAATTTTAATTTTCTCGTAAATTATATAGTAATATTTAATTTATCAATTATTCAAGTCATTCCACCTTTTCTTATTGGGGTTGAGTCATCTACTAACTTTACATTCTTCTTAATTGCACTCGGGGAATCTCCTCCCTTTCTATTCCAGGATTGTCCACATTGATTCTAGGGAAGATTTTGTGAGCGTAACAGAGGTGGTTTTTGATAAACCATTTGTTGAGGTCCTTGTGATTCCACCGAGACTGTAAACCTATTTTCAACTTACCATGTTGTCTTCTAGTATATGATTCATTGTTGTACTCTACTTGTGATGGGGATCTCCTTTTGGATTCATTTTCATTTACATTATTATTCTTTCTGCAATGTCATGCCAAATTTCTATGATCATAATATATGAAATATATTATATTAAAGGAATACCTCATATCATCATTTCTATGCAAAGATGTTGACGCATCTTGAGTTCTTCATCTGACATTTATCTAATGAGATTCCTAACACATACTCATGGAGCACCCCATTATTCCACAATAAAGTGACTTGATGAATAATTCATTCAGAGAGACACTTCTTTTATATTTTTCATGATGCTTTTTATTATTCTCATATTTAGAAAACGTTCTGTCTTCACAACATGAAATGTATTGTTGAGATTCTGAAAAAAATTCTTGATATATGACCGTGAATCCCACATAAATGGAACATGATTTCATTAATTCCTATAAGAATCCATTTAGTTCTTTCCTCACAAACTGCAATACTTTTTCTATTTCTACAATATCTCATGGATCTCTACCTGTCATGCATGGGAGGGGATTCCTCATATCCAATACCTTATTTCCCAAATTAGATTTTATTTGAGTTGAGAAAATATTTTCTTATTTCTCTTCAAAAATAGCATATCTAATTTTCATTTAATAATCTACTAATGATGGATAATTAAATATTATGTGATAGGAATCCTTAAATTTAGGGTTTCCTTTGGAATTATATTTATCTACTTCTTTATTTTCTATTTCTATCTCTTCTCCCGATTGTTGAATCTTCTTATCCCTTAATTCAACCTGATCATTATGTTCTATATTGAGATCCTTACCACTACCTATCTCATCTTCCAATTTTAGTTTGAGCTTATCCACCATATCACTTTGCTCTATTATTTCAATTTTTCTTGAGCAACAGAATCGGAGCAACATGAAATCTCTAGCTGAGCCTTTAATTCTTTTGAAATAGTTTAGAGAGTTGTGCAGAAAGATCATAAATTCTGGATTATAGATTCTGAATTTTATCTGACTTCTAATTCATTCCATTATCTATATATTTGCATTTTTCTCTCTTTGTTGATATTTTTCGTAGCTCATCAGGTTGAGAATCATTCATCTCCCTCAGATCAGCGACCATGTCAATAAGGCCTTGATTTAATCCTCTTATCGTATGAACATCAATTTTCAATGATTTTATCCAGATATCTTCATATTTAATCTCTTATTCCTACTTCTATTCCAATTCCATTATTCCATGGAAAAATTCCACATTTCTCTTTCTTGGAGTTTCTCCATCATTAATAGTTCCACAATCACTTGGAATAACATTTTCTTCACTCATTCCTTTTACATCAGTGAACAAGTTAGTATTTTCACTGAATGATTTATCCATATCATTATTATGTCCAGTACTTGATTCCTTCAAATTAATCACACTCATTCCATAGATAATTCCACTCATAGGAATATTAGCCACCTTTTGCATATTCATTGAAGTTATTCCCTTTCCCATGGAAAACAAAGATAATAATATACTGAATGTTAATCATTTATAATCAACTAAACCAAGTTAGATAAAACGAAAATGATAAAATAAGCCTTCGCTCTGAAACTAATTGTTAGGAGAAAAAGTGGGCTTGGTACCATGAGGGGGGGGGGTGTATCTGGGTGTGGATATTGTTTACAAAATTATCCCTCCCCACTAGATCTTAACCTATTTATTATAACAGTCAGTTTGAATTCTCTTATGTCTTACCGTTGATCTAATTATTCCCTTATTTATCTAATGATGATTCTTTGAATGCAATGCAGGAAACCAAGCATAATAACACATAAATATTTACATGGTTCACCCTCACTGGGATATATCCAAGTGGAATACACTAACGATGTGCAGATGTACCAAATTTAATAAAATTGCACTTCTTTTTATAATGTTCATACCAGACTCTATGTCCCTCCAGGATTACAACCAATCACAATTTTAAAGCTCACTTCTCTCTCAATTGAATAGAGTTTACTACTTCTACACGTGATCCACTCATTGTTTAATGATGTGTAAGTCCATTCATTATGTGTAATTAATGAATCCTCCATTGTATTTAGATCCCATGTTGAAGTCTGATGTTCATCCACTACTGAATACACCTTTACCATAGATGTAATGGGAAACTTCCAACTTCCATGCATCCTTAGGGTGACTTGTGTGGAACTTTAACTAGTTGACAACCTCTACCTTTATTTTAGGAAATCCAACTTGCATGCCAATTTTATACTTGCACACCGCTTCTTGAATACCACTACTAGTGCACCACTACATTCACCCAACTAATTTCTTGCCACTGCATACATTCTAATACATTCATGCCACCACTTGCACACCATAACATTCATGCTATTAATTGTGTGCCACTAACTACGTGACTCCCTTGTGTGCCACTTCCACATGCGTGATCATAGATCTTATTTTCTATAATTTTTGTGATTATTAAAAATTTTGAGGATAACAATATATTTATATCCATTTTGGAACCCTACACATGAGGTGCACAACTTAGCTTGCATTCCACATTGTGATTTGTGTGACTCTCAAAAACTTGTGTGCCATTTCTTGACTTGCGTTCCCATTGATGACTAGTGTGACACTTATTAACATGCACCCCACTTTCATTCCATTTTCATATTTGGGTGGGATGATGTTGAAATATGACTTGGGAACCCCTACTACACTGTTGCTCCCCTTAATGACTTGCATGCCGGTTCTTCAGTTGGGAACCACATCATGACTTGTGCACCACATTCTTTCCATTGTCATATTTTGATGTGATGATCTTAAAATATGACTTTTTCACCACTTCCAGACTTGAGGGAAACTTTATGACTTGTGAAATGCTTCCTGAATTGTGCATCACTTAATGACTTGCGTGCCTACTCTTCACTTGCAGGCCACTTTCTTTAATTTTTTATATTTTAATGTGATGATCTTAAAATATGAATTGCGCTTAAGTTCCAGAAATGCACTCCACTTGAGTACTTGCATGCCACATCATGACTTGTGCACCAATTATTCATTTTCATGCCACTTTATTTTATTTTTTCATATTTTGATGTCTAATTTTGAAACCTTCCTTGTGTGTAATATTCTAATCACCCTCTTTCTCAACAAACACAATCTTCTCAAAAATGAATCAATGATACATTGAGGGATTTTTTTCACAATAATGAAGGTATAAATTATAAAATGGTTCATCAATAAAAGAAGATTTATAAGTCCATAAAATTCAGAAAAAAGTTGAATGCATCGTGAAAGTTGTGTGATTTTTGAAGGCTATGTGATCTTTGAGAAAGGAAGTTTCCTCATGAAGGATAGTTGAGCCTTGATAATGATGTGATCTTTTTGATGGTATTGAGCATTTTGATATTTTTAAAAGGGATTTACTTGTAAATAAATGGTAATTTTTATTCATATTGATGAATAAAGGGGAACTCTACAACAAACTAAATGAGGTGTCCAACATAACGATCCATGTAATCAAATAATGATTTTATGAAGATGAAATGAGCACACTAATGTTGAGAGAGTAGTGATCATTCATTTTTTGATTGTTTGTAATCTAGAAGGGATAATGATCCTTCTCCGAACTCTATAAACAATAGTGAAATTTTAGTGTATTTTTTACATCAACACATTTCCATTATATGTTCCTTATATGGATCCTAGTGAGGGTTAACCATGTAAAACTGTTGTGTCTTGTGCATGAATTCATGTGTGGTCATAACTTTCTAGGGAAAAGTGTGATAAGAGTTAATTGTTTTAACAAACAAACAAGATATAATGGTTTATCATTTTAATATATCATACCCTAATTCACCCCCATCATAGTTTATTTAACCTAGATTTTCTAACACAAAACATTGGGAAGTAATGGAAAATAAAAAATATTAAAATAATAATCCAATTCTTTTTTAACTACCCCACTTTACCTTTATTTTTATCCAATCCTTATTCATTTTTGTATCATATACCTAGAAATTAAAAATAATGAAGTGAAAGTGTAGTTTTATTTTCAATAAACCCCTTATATAAATATTGTGAACAGTGTAAAAATTCATTAATACAAATTAAAAAAAGGTAATCACCCTAAATAGAATTTTTAAGGTCATTTTGCATCAATATTCCTTCTATTTGACCACATGATTATATATTGGATAGATTTGGTCACGACCCGTCCCCCAGGGCACGTTTTGTAACAACCCCAAGCCCGTGTTCCGTAGGCTAGGGGCTAGCGACTAGCACCAAAGGCCTAAATCCCTGTAATTGGGAAGGAATTGCCTTTATAAAACGTAAACACACACACAACCAGGGTACAAGAGGAAGCCAACACTAAGAAAACACTATATAACAAAAGATGTGCTGGAAAGTAAAGGGACCGGAAATACAAGCCCAATAGTAAAGTACGAGGAAAAGACAAAACAACAGGAAGGTGTCATGCTGCTCCTGGATCATCCTCCAGAGTTTATACCGGAAGGGTAGGTACAGATGGAGACCTCTGTTCTCCACGTCCGTCAGTCACCTCCGGGTACCATCTCATCATGAAGTCCGCCTCCGGGTACCATCCAGCTCTACAAGCCTCAACCACGATCAGTGTTGTCCATCGTCTGCAACCAACGCAACGAGGTGCGGGCGTAGCCCGTGCATGGGTGAGTATAACAATACTTAGTAGGGACCCGGAGACCCTCCAGGTCTCACTAAATCCAACAAGGATAAACTAGAAAGAAATATCTCAATAGATAACCCTTACTTAGGTATATTCCCATACATATACCTATGTTATCAAGTAACCCATCTCATTCATGAGGAAAAAACAAAGGTCATTGACTGAGATCAACCCAGGATTTTCATTATCGAAACCACAACTGCTGGAGAACTCTCCCTCTGTCGTGTATAGTGTCCCTTTCACAACACCAAGGCACTACTCACTAACCTTAGACTACTGAAGTACTCCTCCGGTCGAGTACCGCAGGTCTGCTGCCAAATACCGGGTGCTCCGTCCACTGTGGGTCTGCCGCCAAATATCAGGTGCTAACCCTAATATCCTATAGAGGTACTCCTCCTGTCGAGTACCGCAGGTCTGCTGCCAACTACCAGGCACTCCGTCCACCGTGGTTTTGCCACCAAATACCGGGCACTCCGTCCACTGGGCTAATCGAATCACTCTGAGTTGAATCGGTCAAGCAGTCGTCGGGTCTATAGCTACTAGGTCTTCGCACTCCGTACACTCGTCTCTGAGAGGGTCTGCTCCACGAGCTACTTTTCATTATTTCCAAGTGTCACAAAGTATAAAATATAAGTATCACAAAGGGCCTCCTCGTCATAGGGGTTTCAATGCAACAAATGGCATGTCAATCAGACGCCCTGTCTATGATTTATTAGCCTTTTAGTCCCATGGGCCCGGTTAGTTTCGTGTATAAACCAACCTGACCGTAACTAAAATGTACCCTGAATTCCCATGGGGTATAATCAAAGGAACCGTTTATCAATGAGATTAAAAATGCTGCTGATGGTTCATCAAACATACATCCGGTCTGAGAGTTATTGTTTTTTCCATTCCAGGGGCCCTGTTGGTTTATAAGCTAAACCAACCCGAATGTACACAAAATTCATCCCAACCTCAAGTGGAGTATGCCAAAAGGACCATCTCATCAAAAGTAATCCAACTTAGTTGACGACGCATTAATCAGACACTTGGTCCTCAAATTATAAGTGTTTCTACTTCGATGGCCCGATTGGTTTTGAGTTCAAACCAACTCGGCCATACACAATGTTTTCCAAAACCATGAGTGTAATATACCTAAACGACCACCTCAATCCATGGAATCCTACGCAACTGATGGCTCATCGATCGGAGGTCCATAGCTCATGTTATGGGCATTTAACCGAAGAAGGTCCGAAAGGGGGGGGGGGGTCTGGGCCCGGTCCGACCCGACCCAACCCCCCCTGGGATGACCCGACCCGGGTCCAGGTCCGGCCCGGGAGGGCGCGACCCAGTCCGCGGCCGGCCACGGCTCGGCCAGACGTGCCGAGCAGTTACGCGGAGTGGGTGGGGGGGCGCTAATTGGAACCAGCGGTGCCAGCTAGCGCTGCCCCTGGTCGTCCCAGATCCCAAGCAGCCGCGAGATCCACTGTGTCGCCGCCGCATCTTTTTCCATAGCAGATATTATTTGGAAGATTGCTGGGGTGACGCCACCTCCAGGTGTCCGGCCGGTGCCGGCCACCGCCTCCGGTCGCAAGAACGGCCGCACTGGTGTCCCGCGCCACCACGAGGGTCCGCGGGCCACCAGAGTTGCTCTGGTGATCCGTTTTAGCTTCTGTCTGCACCGGAAGTCATCTCGGGTCCCGAAAATTACTGCGAAGGCATCAAATCGCCATTGTGGTCCCATTTCGTCGTCTCCCGTCAATCCACGCACAAACGAACAATCAACAGAGGGTCCGGACTTGTCCGTTAGACCATGACCTCCGTGTTAGAGGCTCTAAAAATAGTTTATCATAAAATAATTCCCAAGATTGAGGAAATAAATCGCACATACGAAAATATACAAATTCCCTTACCTCGATAATTGATGTCGTACGTCATGCATCGCGGAAGACATTGTCTCAGGGTGAGGATTCGTAGATGACCTCACAGTGTGCCCAAGGAGGAAGCGATGTTTCCTCACTTTTCGCAGAAAATAGGAAGGAAGGTGCGTCGTCTTTCTTCGTGGAAATGGCATTCTTTGATGGAGAAGAAAACTATTCTCTCAAGAGCTCTCTCCCTTCAAAAAATGAAATCTCCCCCAAAATAAAATAATAAGCTACTCCTATTATTTTATTAATACAATCCATTTATAATTCAAACATTCAAACAATTAATTAATTAAATGAAGAGGTTTCATTCATAAATTAAGGAATTTTGGAAAGAATTAAAGAGGGGGAGAGGGAGAGAAACGGTCCTCATAAAAAAGGGGGGTTTCCAAATTAATGAAGGGTTTTAAAGAGTTTAGGGGGAAATGAAAGGTTGGGCACATGTGGGACCCACCTCTCAAACATCCACACTTGGGTATTTAGGTGGTTGTGGGTCCCACCCTTAACTACCCTTTGTAGGATATAACAACCTCTTATATAAATAAAATTGTACACATCAATTTTATTTATTTAATTCTAGATTCACAAATATTATTTTTCGGCGCGCATAAAACGCAACTACGGTGAAGGTCCCCTTAAGCGAATACTAGTGCTGCAAATTCATCGGTGTCCTCAGATTTCAATTCCGAGCAACGGTTCAAAAGATAGAAAAACTCACTCATTCGTTTACTGAACGTATCCGAGCTAAACATTGGAAATTGATTCCGAGCACACCGGGCATCTGAATCAAGTTCCGTCACAAGACACAGATTCAAAAAATTTCAATGTTTTTATGAAAAAACAAATTTCCTCGAGATTTCCGGGTCTTTACATTACTCCCACCTCAGGGATTTACATCCACATAAAGGTACAACACAAACTATGGAAACAAAAGAGGGTACTAAGCATGCATCTAAGCCTCCCGGTCCCATGTGCTCTCCTGGAGGTTCCCGTGCTACCAGGGAATGTGCACAGAGGAATCAACCATCCACATAGGACCCGCTCTTATCGATCCTTAATCTCCACTAGGACCTCCATAAATGTCTCCTCATGGTCGATGATGTGGGATAGGTCGTGCTTGTATCTTATGAGCTGAGATACGTGGAAGGCGTTGTGCTCCCTGTGCAACTAATGGGAAAGGTCCAGGCAGTAATCCACCTTGCCTACATTTATGAGAACCTAGAAAAGTCCAATGAATCTTGGAGATAACTTGCCACCTCATCCAAATCTCTGTAGACCTCGTTGAGGTACGACCCGTTAAAATATGTGGTCGCCACCCTCAAACTCCAGTGGTCTCCGTCTCCTATCAGCATAGGACTTCTATCTGTTATGTGCAGTCTTCATTTGCTCCTGGATGATCTGAACCTTTCCTGTCATATCTTGTACCATCTATGGTCGGAAGAATGTTGTCCGACTTGGTAAGTCGGTCGACGATCACCCATCTTAGCCTACAATCTGTAAGAGATGCTAAGATTTCTCCTTTTCCGAAAAGAGAAACCCGGTCTCATCCCCTAGATGAACCACGCCCGTTCCCTAATATATCCAATACTGACATGAATGATACATTCATGCCATGGACGGCGTCGTAAGGCCTCAACACTACTACGAAGAGATCCAACCATCACACTTGCCTCCAAGGGTTGAGTCACACTGTCTGAATCAGTGTGTGGTCACTGGGTCTCCTCTAGTAGGAATCTCGAAAGTGAGGGTCAAGTCAATAGTTTTAACCGGAACTTCTCAGTATCAAAAACAGAAAAGGGAAGGAAAGAAAATTTCACAAGGAGAAGTGTCTTTTATTACTGTATCTCATGTATAAAGACACAAAACAACCACAAACAACAACAACATAGAAACTAATAGCACTATGAACACTGGCCTCCATACATGGAACTAGTCCCGATCATATCGATCGGCTTCTGGAGCTCCGTAGTTGTATGATCCAGCTACCTGATGATGTGATCTCCCATGTCCACCTGATCCCTCCGGTCGTAGTGGTCCTCCTGGTGGTGGTGGTGGAAACACCTCGAAGTGTCGCCCACCACCAGCTGCATGGCCAGCTCCTCTGCCATGGAAGCCTTCTCCTTGAGGTCCGCCATGATGGAACCTCTGCATATGCCTGGGAGGTCCTTCATCTATCTGCTGATCATCTGTATGACGGGTCAGACAGTCATGTGCCATGTGACCAAGCCTGCCGCAGGAGTAACACTGCTCGCTCCTGGAACAACTGGCTCTGTCACCTCTCCAGATTCCCCGCAAAACTAAACCTGAGTCGTGCAGTCGGCCACCGGTGTGTCTGGTCCTCTTGGAACCCTTTGTCGTTTGTCTACTGCCAGCTGCAGAAGACTCTGCTGCAAGTCGACTAGTAGTGGGTCCCGCTACTGGAGACTGCTCAGCAAGGAAACTCTCCACATGAAGGGCTCGCTCCAACACTCTCGTCTGTGTCATAATGTTGTGGGAGATAACTAAAGCTCTGATATCTCGCCTGAGTCGCAACTCAAATGTTCGGGCCATGAAGAACATGTCTCGTACCATATCAGTGGAGTAACGCGAGAGGTTTGTGAACCTCACTGAGTACTGAGCTACACTCATGCTTCCCTGCTGCAGATGAAGTAGCTCATGTATCTGCACCGCTCGAAGGGTGGCTAGTACAAATTCCACCTGAAACAAGCTCTCGAAGTTTTCCCATAGAAGTGATGCCTCGTCATACATCTAGAGCATTAGGCTCCACCATCTGCCTACTACAACATGAAGGAGGCTGGCAGCAAGGATCACCATGAAGTCCGCTGGTGTACCTACTAGCCTGAAAACACTCACCATAGCCTGCAGCCAATCCTTAGCCGCCTGGGGGTCCATCTCTCCACTGAACCTGGGTGGCCTCTGATGCTAGAACTCGTGTAGCATGCTCAAGTGGTGTGCATCGCCTTCTGCTAGGGCTAGTGGCATCGGTGGCCCAATGGAAAATAGTACCGCTGGTGCCTCAACTGGGAGGGGGCCCTATACTGAGTCCTTATCGCTCGGTGGGCTGTCAGTACGTACAACTCTTAGGACTCTAGCTGGTCGTCCGCGGGGAGGCATCCTGAAAAAAATAGATGCAACATGTTCAAAAGACTATACTTGGTTAGCTGACCCGGTTTGAGCTGACTTAAAGAAAACTTTTGGAAACACACACACAATTAGTGTTTTCGTGGGCTGACTCAGAAATCAGAAGTCCGGGTCCTGGTGTATAGATATGTCGGCCGCCGCACCAGCACTGGAATCCCTGAACTGAAAACCACACTCAGTATACTTGACACTATTGCTTCACAGAAAAGAAAATATCAGAGTCCTATGTTCTGTGGTAGAACCGATCCCTATGATACCAAATTGTCACGACCCATCCCCCGGGGCCCGTGTCCTAACTACCCCAAGCCCACCTTCCACAGGCCAGGAGATGGTGACTAGAACCAAAGGGATAAGTTCCTATAACTGGGAAGGAATTGCCTTTATAAAACCTAAAGACACACACAAATAGAGTGAAAGTGGAAGAAAATACTAAGTAAACACTATATAACAAAAGTTGTGCTGGAAGGTAAAGGGGACAGAAATACACGCCCAACAGTAATGTATAAGGAAAATACAAAGCAGTAGGAAAGTGTCACGCTGCTTCTGGATCTTCCTCTGGAGTTCCTACCAGAATGGTAGGTACAGATGGCCAAATCAGCTCTCCATGTACCTCTGTCACATCCGAGTACCGTCTAAACGTGAGGTCTACCCCCGGGTACCATCCAGCTCTACATGCCTCGACCATGATCAATGATGTCCGTCATCTGATACCAACACAACGAGGTGCAGGCATAGCCCGTGCAGGGGTGAGTAAAAAAATACTCAGTAGGGACCCCGAGACCATCAAGGTCTCACTAAATCCAACAAGGATAAACCACAAAGAAAGATCTGAACAGATAACCTTTACATAGGAATATGCCCAAACATATACCTAAGTTATCAAGTAACCCATCTCAATAATAAGGAAAACACAAAGTTCAATGACTCAGCTCAAACCAGGATTTTCATTATCGAAACCACAACTACTGGAAAAATACTCCTCTATCGAGTAGAGTGGCCCTATCACGTCTCTAAGGCGCTACTCACTAACCTTAGACTGTTGAGGTATTCCTCATGTCGAGTACCACGGGTCTGCTGCCAAATATCAGGTGCTCCCTTATTAGCCTACAGAGGTACTCCTCCTACCGAGTACTACCGGTCTGCTTCCAACTACCAGGCGCTCCATCCACCATTGTTCTTCCGCCAAATACCAGGCACTCCGTCCACTAGGATAATTGAATCACTTTGAGTTGAATCAGTCATGTAGTCATCAGGTCTACAACTACTAGGTCTCTTCACACCGTAAGCTCATCTCTGGGAGGGTCTGCTCCACGAGCTGCTGTTTGTTACTTCAACCTGTCAATAAGTCTCATGTAGAAGTATCACAAAGGAACTCCTTGTCATAGGGGTCTCAACGCAACAATCATCGCGTTAATCTGACGTTCGGTCTATGAGTTATTAGTGTTTTAGTCCCGGTGACCCGGTTGGTTTCGTGTACGAACAAACCCGACCGTAACTTGACATTACCCCAAATTTCCATGTGGTATTCTCAAAGGAACCATTTGTAAACGAGATTACCAACACCTCTGACAGTTCATCAAACAGACGTACGGTTTGAGAGTTATTGGTTTTTCCGTTCTAGGGGCCCAGTTGGTTTATGAGCTAAACCAACCCAACCATACTCCAACTGCATCCAAACCTCAAGTGGAGTATTACATAAGAACCATCTCATCAAGAGGAATCCAATGTAGTCAACAACACATCAATCGAATGTCTGGTCTTCAAGTTATAAGTGTTTCAGCTCCAAAGGCCCGGTTGGTTTCGAGTTCGAACCAACCCGAACATACCGAAACTTCATCAAAACCTTCCGTGTAATATACTGAAACGACCGATTAGATCCAAGGAATCCTAGCAAACTAACAGTGCGTCAATCAGAGGTCTTTAGCTCATGTTATGGGCATTTAGCCAAAGAAGGTCCAAAAAGGCGGGTCTGGACCTGGTCCGACCCGACCCAACCAACCCTGTGGCGGCCTGAACTGAGTTGACCCGACCCGGGTCTAGGTCCGGCATAGCTGGAGCACCGCCTCCCCGGTGACCGGAGCCTCCATGAGGTTCCACGGGACCATAGAGTTTCTCTGGTGGTCCGTTTTAGATTTCTTCTGCGCCATCGGTCATCTCGGGTCCCGAACATTACTTGGAAGGCTTCAAATCGGCGGTGCGGTCCTGTTTCATCATCGCTCGTCAATCCGCACAGAAACAAACAATTTGCGGAGGGTTCGGACTTGTCCGTTAGCCCATGCCCTCCGAGTTAGAGGCTATAACCATAGTTTATCATAAAAGAACACCCATTCTAGAGGGAATAAATCGCACATACGAAAATATACAAATTCCCATACCTAGATAATTGATGTCATACGTCGGGGGTCGTGGAAGACGGCGTCGCGGGGCGAGGATTCGTAAATGACGTCGGACTGCGCCCAAGGAGGAAGTGACGTCTCCTCACTTGATGTACAGAAGAGGAAGGAAGGTGCGTCATCATTCTTCATGGAACATGTGTTATTTGTCGGAGAAGATAACTATTCTTTCAAGAGCTCTCTCCCTTCACACAACGAAAGCTCCCCCAAAATAAAATAATAATCTAATCCTATTATATTGTTAACACAAGCCATTTAAAATTCAAACATTCAAACACTTAATTAATTAAATGAAGAGGTTCCATTCCTTAATTAATGTATGTTGGCAAGAGTTAAAGATGGGGGGAGGGAGAGGGAAGGTCCTCATAAATAAGGGGGGTTGCCAAATTAATTAATGGGGATTAAGGAATTTAGGGGGAAATAAAGGGTTAGGCTCGTGTGGGCCCCACCTATCAAACATACACACTTGGGTAGTTAGGTGGCTGTGGGACCCACCATTATCTCCCAATTGTAGGATATAACTACCTCAGATATAAATAAAATTGTACACACCAATTTTATTTATTTAATTATAGATTCCAAAATATTAACTTTCGACCCGCATAAAATGCATCTGCGGTGAATGTCCCCTTAAGCGAATACTACCGCTATGAATTCATCGGTGTCCTCAGATTTCAATTTTGAGCACCCGTTCAAAAGATAGAAAAACCTGCTCATTTTTTTAATAAACGTACCTATGCTAAACTTTAGAAATTGATTTCGGGCACACCGGGCCTCAGAATCAAGTGCCGTCAGAAGCCATAGATTCGTAAAATTCCAAAGTATTGATGAAAAAAAAAATTCCGTGAAAATTCCTAGTCTTTAAATATTTTACCCTATAAATATTAATAAATGGATGTAGTTTAGATTTATCCACATAGATGGGTCCATTAATTTTTTTTTGGAAAGTATTATAACCCTTCCAAATGGTAGTACCATATCCACTTTCATGGGATTGATCCAAAATTTCTTAGTTTGTATAAAAAACCCCAAATATATGTTATTAACATAAAAAACCTATTAGACCCCTAAATATTACACTTTTTCACACTCTCCCCACTCATCTTTTATCTATTCCTATTATCTTTATTTATTCTAATTTTCTACTTTCATTTTTATAGATTATTTGTAGTAGTTAGCTTATTATTTTCATAACTAAAAAGTGAATTATAAAAAATAAACTTGTATTCTTAATTTAAATTATCATATTTTTCATAATAGTTAGAAATGGAAATTTTAATATTTCATTTTTATAACTCACCACAGACACTTTATCCTAGCTCATCCCTATATTCCTCACTGATCTCCCCATAGCTAAAAAATAAATTCCTTGTACTACAAGGGTCATATTGTTTTTCCATGACCAGTTCTAGAACAATAAATGAAATGATTAACATATGCACTTTCATTAAAATATATTCCACCAGCCCATGTGGGTACATAGTTCTACAATCTTAAAATTATAAAACCACTATTTTGGTGTTTAGGTTTTCCTAACACAATCTTTTAAATATTGTGAAGGAAATGATATTTACCATAGAAATGAGTCACACAAATTTATTCCATTATTGGCATAATATTAAATGGAATTGGGATACTATCTAGGAATTCTTTCTTTCATGGTAGATAATTTAATAATATATCTATCCACTACCTTGTAAGTGGTATTATTCCAATTTCTTCATGCTTCCTCTTATTTGACATCAGTTCATTAGAAAATCTATCAAATATTGGAACTTTCTCTAGGGATTTGTAAATGGGAATATATATATATATGATGTTTCTTAAATATGTTTATAATGGTACCTCACCATTCATCAAAATTTAAATTTTTTAACATATCTTGAATGGGAATTCAATTCATATATGGTGTGGTAGTTCTTTTATCACATCAACCTAATATTATTTCACCATTTTAATTCATTCATTTTTTACATTTACTTCTTTTAATATTTAATAGGTTGTGGTTTTGGATTTATTTCAATATAATTTTCATTTATTTTTGTACTTATAAATGTAATAGTATCAACCTCCCCCCATTTAATGAACTATATTTCTACATCCAACATTCCTCTCATCCTTTACTTAACTACAATTGTAGTTTATCAAACTAGAAATTCCATATTTTTTAATTAGATATTTTATCTTTATAATACTTTCTTATCTATTTGATAGTGTCCCCAAATGTTGTCTTGAATGTTGACAAGGTTTCCTATGTTTTATGGAAATTTTTTTGGATAGATTGGCCTTAGGGTTCTGGATACCCTTTTAGACATTGCTGGTAGCAATTCCATTAATATTATGAATTACGACCCTAAATGTTTTTTTAGTATATTCAAAATAATTTTATTCCACAATTTATGTATTTTGTGATTTGAGTCGGACCATAATCACATCCAATTTCATTATCATAGCCTCGATTTTCAAAATCATCCTTCCCATTTCAACCATGAAGACCCTCACTATTTCACCCCCTTTGATTACCATTGAATACTATTTTTCAACATCTTATCAATTAAATTGTATCTCCCTTATATATAATTATTCATCAATTATAATATATCCATAACATATATTATTGACCTATTTTATTTCAAAGATATTAGATTAAATGGTAGGGTAGGGGAAAATTACCTTTAATAATTTTTAAATAAAACAATATCATTTATAAAATATCATTTATATATAAACAAAATAATTAATTTATTATCAGCGAAACCATAAAATAATTATAGCACATGAATAAATTGAGTAGTGATTCGAATAAATAAAGGATTATTCATATTTGGGGATTAAATAAATTGTATAAATATAAAAAATAAATTACCGATAGTAAATATAACAAAATATTTGGTATGGTAGTTTGACAATAATATATGAATATACCCATACATCAACCACATAATTGTTGATTTAATGAATTAGTACCTTGGATTTGTTGGTAGTCAATATGATAAAACAATCCCATTATTTTTAGGTTATATTAAGAAAAAAATTCAATAGACACTATATCATTAACGTTAGATCTAGAAACCACAAAGGAATAGTTTATTATTTTCTCAAAGGAAAAAGTTATGTAATTCATAGTCCCTCACATTAATATTAGTGACAAAAAAAATTTGAATGAGGCTGAAGATGATAGTATTTTTATGAATTAAATCATTTTTACAAAACCATCATTTATCTTGAGGAATATTATGAAACATAATGATAAATTGAGAAAATAAAATAAATTAAAATGATAAACAAATTTGTCACACACTAATTGACGGAAGAGATGATTTATAAATGAAGTGATTTCAGAGTAATTGAAAAAATTGTATATTGGTTGAGAAATTATTTCTATGTATTGTAGTGTTAACAACTAAAGTATCCAAATGACTATATTTATGGCCTAAAATTTATTTGATAATATTTTGGAACCCTTGATGAATATTTATGTTGATGACTTCTTGGTTTAATGTATTTTGACCATCATCTCTTAAATCCCTGGAATTCATTATAAATAATTAACAAAATAAACCCAAGTAAATCATGAAAAAATATCATATAATAAAAATAATAATATTTCATAATATCTGAAGGGATATAAATAGATAAAACCATATCATTGATTACTCTATCATTTTGGATATAAAAACTTTTTGAACAATTCTATCTTATTTGGAATCACTCACTTAAAGAGTTCACAATACTTCCACAATAACAAGTCAATGTTTTCACAAAAATATAATATGTATTAAATCCATAAAATTTGTTATTTGAATTTAAAAATTTTCACTATATTTAGACATGTGATAATATGAAACATTAAATAAATTTCATTAAAAACACAGAAATAGGCTTGAATAAATTTTCTAAACATTCATGTAAATTTAGAAATAAAAATATAAATAAATAAACATAAAATAATTATATTTTGAATTTTACAAATAATTGTTGCATGTTCATGAATGAAAATAAGAATAATTAGATGATACATACATGTTGTGTGGTAATGAGTTATAATGTGAAAAGGTAACTAGGAATGATGTGTATGGGTGCCAAGAAATATATATATCCTTCATAAGTGTAAATATGCATAGTGTAAGTGTATACCAAGAATACAACATGCTGTATGAAGGTAACACATGCAGTTGCGTAAGGGTACCATCAACTATGCATAAAGGTAAATAGGAAAGATCATGCACTACATGAGTGTAAAATAGTGTTCGTATATTCTACAAAAAGTTTCCTAGCATGTTATGTAAGGGTGTGATATATATATATATATAATATTCTTTAAAGGAAAAAATAAGGTTTTTTAAGGTAAAGCTATTATTTTAAATGAGATAAAGTGGTACAAAAAAATCTACATAGGGGTGACATGAAACATTTTCAAGGGAATAAGATATTCATATGAGGCTATATGTAACAATTATAAAACTATATTAAGCGTAAAAATTTGATGAATAAATGTACTAACTATGTTATTCAAGGGTAAAGAAAAATATAAAAGCATTGTAGAAAGTTATATAAAAAAATAATAATTGAATTAGGGTAATATAAAAGTTTCATAAGGGAAAAGAATAAAACATATAGCCTATGTAAGAGTAAAAGAGATGTTACACAAGGGTAATAACCAAGATTAAAAAACACATAAGGATTTATTTAATCTCACGTAATGTTAATGATAATATTATAATGGATATATAATGTTGAATAATAATAGATTGAATTTTAATTTTTCATGAAAAATAATTAAAAATAACTATATCGAATAATTTTTTTTTAAAAAAATGATTAAATAAATAAATTATTTTTAAAAAAATCATTTAAATAAAATTAAAAAAAATGAAAAGATAAATATAAAAGTAAAAAAAATAAAATAAAATTTTAATTTTCTAAAAAAAATAATGATGAAATATAGAATATCGTATTTATCATAAAATAAAGTAATTAATGTGGAAATGATAGACTATAATAATTTCCCCCAATTTGAAGATTTCATAAGATGTTAATTTCATAATTTCCCATATTTTGGAATTAATAAAGAAGAATCATTTTTTTAAAATGCTTTCTCCCACTTTTTGAGAAAATAAGGAAAGATATTAAAATTTAATTTCTAAACAAAAAAATTGAATCCTTTGAAGAAAGTACCTTTAAATTAAATCTTATTTAAACAAAAATAAATGGATACATGAAAAAAATTTATAAAATTTAAAATGATTTTTTAATGAAAGATTTTTTTTAACATTTTTAAGAACAATGATATAAAATTAATTATATATATCTATTATAATTACTTATATTTTGATAGAGACAAAAAAAATAAAATATTTTGAAATTTCAAGATGTTATAAAATAATATTTCTTAAAAAATTAAAAACCTTATTCCAAAGTAAAAGTAAAATGTGTGAAAATATTTTCGAGAAAACTAAATAAAAATATTTATAAATTGAATTTTTTAAAAAATAAGTATTTAAAAATAATTTTTATCTTCTATGATTATTTTATTATTAATAATATTTTCCCTCCAAGAATTAATGAATCTAAATAGTTTAAAGGTAAAATTTCAATTAATTGAATTGTAAATAAAAACAAGAATTAGTAAGTATCTTGGAAAATCCATTTAATTATTAATTATTAGTCAATATTTTATTAATAAACCATATAAAATAACCCAAAATATCCAAAGATGATGTGAAATAAGGCTCATCAAACATTCAAAGGATGGATAAAGTGTTAATAAACCTAATCAAATAATTGTATATTAAATTTCTTAGAGCATCTACACGAGAACTGCATCCACTTGTTTGTTTAATGATAAGAATATCTTTCAAGGAGTGTCGTACCCATTTTATATTCCAAAAATATGAATTGATTTCAAAAAGATTTATTTAACTAAAATAATAAAAAAATCAATTTAGAAATTTATTTTGGAAAAGAATTTAAAAAATATTTATAAACAAAAATTTAAAATGAAATAAAAATTATATAAATTTATTTGAAAATAAATTTAAAATTTTATATATCCTTAAATTATAAAATCAATACTATATAAAAATATAAAAAAATAAAATTAAATCTGAAAAGAAATTTAAAAATAATATAAGAAATAAATTTATTTAAAAAAAATATCAAAATAAATTTAAAACGAAATTTAAAAATAAATTTAAAAATAAATTTCAAAATAAATTTAAAATTGAATTTTAAATGAAATTTTAAAAGTAATTTAAAAATTAAATTTTAAAATATTTAACATAGGAATAGAAATATTATAAAATAAATAATGTGGGTAAAAGTGGAAAAAAATGTTTTGGATGAATTGGGTTTCTAAAAAAATTTATATTTAAATTTATTTATAACATAAATCCTGTAAATTATAAAAATATAGTTATATAAAATTGTAGATTTATATAGTTTGACATCTTCAAAAAAAATTTAAGAAGATCGATCATATCTCAGTTAAAATAATTTTGAAAATACATTAACCTTTAAACTAGTTTACTAGAATCATAAAAAATATATATAATAATGGTTAAAGTCAACAATGAAAGTAATGTTTTGTTTCACAAATTTGAAAAAAATAATTATAGAAAATAATAAAAACCCATAATAAAATTAATCAAAGGGCTTGGTCTCATGATGATACTTAATTCCCACCACATGGAATTCAAACACAAGTATGTAGTTTGTTATAAAATAATCTAATCCATTACCATGATAGTGTTTCACAAAAAACTATAGTGATCTACGTCCAAGGTATAGCCATCCTCTTCCACAGTTCTATATGGTACCAAAAATTAATGATTCATAATTAGGAGTGTTTCTTCTACACATTAGTACTATAAAATACACTATTCTAATGAATAAAATAGAGTATAAAGACAATGTTATGAATGGATTCTAACAAAAGGGAGATAATGAAATAAAAACATGGTATGATTCGATATTTCTTAATTTTATCTACTCTAGTTTCGCTAAAATAATATAAACAATATATAATAGAAAATTACCGAGTTTTCAGAAATATTGTTTGAAAAATAAAATATCATAAAATCTTCTAAACTCAGAAATTGTTTATCACAGGAAGACATGTGTTTTCCATTTTTTATTCTATGTAAATCTATATTTTTATTACTTTTTCTATGAGTTCCTCGTAACATTTAAAGAATTATTCATCTCAATGTATCCGTTGGATAGGATTAATTAATTCCTCAAGTTCATTGAATCTATAATTAATTCCCCAAAAAAACAACCATAGGATATTTTAAAATACTACAATCTTTAAGATAGGCATGGAAGGTTTGTTATCACATAGGAATATTTACCATGTATTATGGTTTCTAGGGATGGATAGTTTGAATTATAACAAGACAAATACATTCCTTCATCGAGTAGTTAATATTCTTCTCATTGTAGGTAATTTTCTTTTGATGATAGGTACTTTCCATCTCATGGTAGGAACACCACTTCTTCTCATGATAACATAATTTGTACTTAAAATAGGTAAATATCGTCATCCAATCACTAAAAAATCACATATGTTGTTAGTACAGTAATTTGGGACCATTTTCTTATCTTCACACAATAATTGTATTTCTTTATGCAGTAGGTAGTTTACTCATTATGGTCACCATTTTTCTTTCGGTCACTTGATCATTAATGAATGCTTAGTGTGATACATAGAAAACAAATAGTGCATGAAAAGTGGTTTGTTCATGTGGTAAATAATCATAGTAAAATGAAATTCATGGTTAGATGTATTTTATCATATGGTAGGTACTTATGATAACTTCCAAATATAGAAATTTTTACAACTTTGGCCATAAAAATTGTTGGATAACATAAAACAATAATTTCATCAAAATCATTATGAACATGTTTTTGGTTGATTAAATTCCCACTAAAATAAGGAATTTTTGGTCTAACCAAATAATTTACTCTTCTTTTTGATTTCAAATAATTACATATAAGTGAAATGAGTTGAATAATAAATGTATTTTTTAAAAAAACATTGTAACCATTTCAGTGTAAAAAAAATGCACAAGTTTCCTATTACTTCAAAATATTCTTCATCAATGTAATCTTTTCACCCCATTTTTAAATTATTATTAATTTAATAGGTAGAACATATATATGAATGATATATATATATAAATTATAAAATATATAAAATATATAAATATGAAGAAATAATTGTTTGTTAATTTTAAAATATAATAAAATTAAAATACTAGAGGGGTCCCTGTCAATAACTCTAATTAGAATCCTACTTTAACATATCTTAAATACATATAGGAAGGAACAAATATGTTCCTTTGGATGAAATCCAGATATAGATTATGTAGTTTGGTATGAATAGGTGGTATAAAGGTCACCAATGACTACAAAATTCGACGTAAGAATGATAAGATGAAATGATTTTCTAAAATTCAAGACAAAATGGTTAAGAGAGGAGGAGTTACGGATAGGTGCTAAAGATAAAGCGATAGTATGAGGATCTAGAAAAAAAATATTTTATGTATATAGATTTGGTTCCATTTACATGGGGAATTCCATCACTACTTATGATCCATGTTACAAATCTTAAAGAAAATTTCATTAATTTTCCATAAATGATTTTAACACTAGAGAGAGGACATGGAGCTTCTCAACATGAGACTTAAAATAATATATCTTTGGAGGATTATTTATTCCAAAATATAGTGCTATATGTAACCCAATATAATATGATTTGGTAATTAACCTACAATGTTAATACTTAATTTTATTAATAATAGCTTCTCTATCAATAATTACTTTATTAGTATCTATTCCAAATACTACTAGGGTCGAAGAAGCTAGTGTTTTAAATCATTCAAACAATATCTCATTATTTTTTTGAAACTCATTAAGATTAAATATTATCAATTATATGATCATCTACTAGAGTTTTATTCCAATAACACAGGTCTATAAAAGAGGATATGGTTGTTTCGTAGTAGATGTGGATGTCAGAAAATAATAATTAGAGTAACTTTGGTCTTTCTACACTATCACATAAGACATGTCTACCTAAAAAGTTATAATATCAAATTTATAATTCTTTATATCATTTCCTATTAAATCCATTTTATGTTGAAATTTATTCTTAATGTGAGAAATAATTAGTGATACTACTTAAGAGGTATGAACATCCATAATTGGATACCTATAACTATAAAAACCAACACACAATAGTTTTATTAATTCCTTATGTTTTGAATTCAACTCATATAAGCCATCTTTAGTAACATATGTCAAATAATTAATAGAGAGAGTACCAAAAATAATACGATGATAAGGATCTGAATCTATCTGCCTACTATAATCCTTTATCATTAATGATCTAGACCTAATCAACTTAACTTTAGACTTATCACCATCATACCCATATTTATCAACATCAAGAGGAGAAAAATGAAGGTACATAATAGTTAATGTTTTAATTGTATCCTAATGTTCCCAAAAATTATTTTAATGAGTAGGTCAAAAGATTCATTCCTTGACATTATCTATTGGGGACCTTATAGGAGATACATACTGTTAATTTATTGAGTCCATTTCAATAATTTCATAACATTCTAGATCTCTTTCAGAAGAAGGGATAACTAATATACCATGTCTAATTGGACTTAACCCATTATCATAATATCCAGATTATGAACAATCCAAAAACTAATGAACAATACCTAGTAATATTAGACCCATTATCAAATTCATATACAATAGAAGGTCTGAGGGTTCTTCTAGAAACACGTCTAAATGGTAAATATGTTTCAAAATAACATAAATATTATTAAAAATAATCAGATTCAATCCACTCTATAATATAATAATAACCACTAAAAGTAACCTATATATTAAAAAGGTATTCTTATTATATATATTATTCTTGAGATGGAAATGGTAGAGGATAGTCAAAGATTCCAAAAGACATAGTAGGAATGATTTTCCTTGCATATTCATAATCAATCCCAGATTATTTCTCTGAATGGCCCGAATTCCTTATTTTTTATTTTATTATTGATAATCCACATTTTAAGGGTTGAAGGAGAACCCTTACATGACCCATCGGCCAAAGGCTCAAGGCCCGATTGACGTACAATACACGACCCGAAGTCCCAGAGGCATACCATGCCCAATACATGACCCGTAGGCCCAGCCCACTTGAACTACCCCTCCGCAGATTCTGCTTCATTGATAACCTAGTTCCCCATATTACATTACTGATCGGAAAGCATTGCCTCGTACAAATCTCCACGGTGCCTCATCCTGATGGCGGTTTCCATACCCTCTCATTCTTCACATCCGGTTAGCTCTACTTCTGGTGACTGCTAATATTGTTGCTCTGATCCTCTTATAGGTCATGTTATTTGTGATCTTGGCTACTCCATGGACATCGTGGCCTAAATACCCTTTGGCTCGAAGGCCTTTGATGACCTGAAGGTCCTTGAGACCCATAGGCCCCAACCGGTGGCGCGAAGGCCCAAATCGGGTGAATAGTTCCAGCTCTTACAATACTGAATAGTAACTTCTACAGTAACGGCTACAATACCGAAAATTCTCCTCCACCAGGATTTTGAACCGGGTTCTCTTGCATGCCAAGCAGGAGCCCTTACCACTCAGGTACATGCTCATTGGATATTCTAGATTAATCATTCATATAAAAACTATCAACTTTGTCGTCATCCTCTACTAAAAAATACAATTCCATTATTACAACCACTACTTAATCATCCAAATACTCTTTTATTTAATCAGGTTCAAGAACCAGATACACTATATCCCTTCTCCTAAAACGATAATTCAAATGATAAAAACATCTCATAAATTTGTTTTTTGATCACCTACCAAATCATTAATCTAGGGATTCCAATGTACCTTTATGTGTGTTCAGAAACATGGAGTTATGCACCCAATATATGAAGATTTTATCATTTAAACATCCTTAGAAACTTATCCTTACACTATATAAAGGATAAACTTATGTTTGGATTGCATGGGGAATTCAACATATATAAGGGCATAGAAAAATCTTTAATGTTCCTCATTACATATATTTAGAGGTTAATATGGATCCAATTTATCATTTAAATTAAAAATTAGATAACTAGTTTTACTAATATAATAAATTCTCATTTTCTAGGATATATTTGATTTAGTTTGAACTTAACTAAAAGAATGTAATCAAAAATAAGTTCTGAAAAAATGGTCATCTAGGTGTTCCATTCCTTGGTTTCTCTTCTAGAATAATCTAAAAAATTAAATAAGCATGATTTAATGGATAATATCTTTGGTGATACTCACACTCACACTGATGTGGAACACCAAAAAAAATTTCACATTGTTTTGAAGAAAATTTTGATTCTTCCCCATTTACCATTTTCTTAGTGGTATCATTCTTCATTTAGAACATGGTTTCTATATTATCATATAATAACTTAAACCAATTATGGGTGTAATGGTTTAACATTTTCCAGAACCTAAGAATCTCATTGTTGATTTTGAATTTCCTTCCACCCAATTGTTTTACTTGAAATAAGACACATAATATCCAATTATTTCTTAGAACATACTAGGTTAATAATAAATTGTAGGTTGTGTGGAATCTCAATAACAGTAGTTGAACCAATATCTTTTATTGTTTTCTTCTTGGGATGTGATTCTGTGGTTGGTGAAACTTTATTAGCATTCTTCAATAGAATCATATTCATTGTTGATTAATGTCCCAAGATATTCATATTCAAGAGAAAGGGGTTTCAAATAAATGGATTTTGAGGGAAAGGTAACTCTTTTTAGAGAATAAAGCATATTTTTGATAGATACATGTGTTTTATCAGAATCAGATTTTAATATGGACTTCAATCATTTATTAAAGTAATAATAATAAAATATAAAAAAATCCCACCAAAAATCCCACTAAAAATCATTACTATTGAGATTCATGGTAAGTATATTGACCATATGTTAGTATTAACCTACATTAGGAATAATAGGTATACTAACCATACGTGTAATAGAATAATGATATTAAATATAGTGATAGTGAAATTTAAGTATCATGGTAACTATAGTGACTGTGTGAGTAAATGATCATTTTATAAATTGTGGTAGAGTGGCTAAGTGGTCATGTTTACTCTATTGTATGTGTGAATAAAAACTCATGGTTATAAGACAAACTTTGTGAAATGAACTTCATAGTAAATTTTAGTGGAATATTAATCGACATAAATTAAGCATTAATAATTAGAATTTAAATACATATAATGGTTTAAAATAATTATGCAATGCTAGTCCTACAAGATTCATGTTTGGTATAATTAATTCTCACAATGTTACATGAATTTTTAAATGTATCAACAAGAGGTGTTTAAGTACCAATTAATTTATGATTTATTCCACCTTATTGAATATTATCCCTAAAAAAGTGTTGTTTCATTTCAATATGTTTTTCCATGAAATTGATACAATTATCTTAATGATATTAATTGAAATTTTATTATCACAATTTATAGGGACACGTAAAAATTGATATCCCTAGTATAGTAATATGTATTTCATACACAATGTATTTTCACAAAAAAATTCTTGTAGATATATACCATTCTTCTCTAATAGATAATGCAATAGAGTTAATATTTTTTTACGACACTGTGAAACTATATACATTCCCAAAAAGATACATATTAAAGACGATCCTTTCTATGTAACTTACACCCACCAAAATTTGCATCAAAATAACTCACTAAATTAAGTGATTATCCATTATATTAAAATAGTCCCACGTGGGATGTAATTATGAGGTATCAAAATACTCATTTAATAAAATTAAATGTTACATTATTTGGATTGATTGAAAATGAGAACACAAGTATACAGTAAACATTATATATGTATTGCAAGTAGTCATGTAATTTAGACTCCCAATAATACCTCGGTAGGTCATTTGATATACAAGTTTTCTAGTTACATCAATATCTAATTTAAAGGTAGTACACATTATATTTTATCTTAATTTTTAATATAAAATACAATTTTTTTTAAAATATCTGTAGTTTACATTACTTGGGATAAAATAATTCTTTTTTTGGAAGAATTATAAAATGAAGGATTTCCTTTAGTTCTACTATTAAACACATTTCAAATTCATTTTTCATCCATTTTGAAAAATTCGTACAAAAGGAGTTTTTTTATAAATAAAAAATAATGTCTTCAATATATATTATTATTGATAAAAAATATTTTGAAACTCTTTTAATAAATAATGTAGTGTCAACTATTCCTTTAATAAAAACTTTAGAAATTAAAAATGATCTGAGCCTATCATACCTTGCTCCATTAGAATTATTAAAACCACTTAAGTCTTGAAAATTTTAAAAAAATGTTGTAAAAAATGGTGTTTTTTAATCTAGGGGGTTTCCATATAAACAAATATTCAATTATGAAACAATTTATCAACTCACTCTTAATATCTATTAGATATAAATTGAAATAAAAACGTTCTTCATAGGAAAGAAACATTCAAATGGAATTAGGTCTAGATACTTGTTCAAAGGTATCAACAAAATAAATACCTCGATCTTACATATAACCTTTTAAAAAAATATTTCGGTATTTCTAATTGTAGTTCTTGAATCATCTACCTTTTTTCTAAACACCCATTTTGATACAATATTTAATAAGTCCTTATGTAACAACTTGAAATATAATAATGAAAATTCCCCATTTTGATTTAATTATATGTATTATTAAGAAATATGGTTATATAAGACAAATGATCTTATTTTTATTATCAAACAAAATTCGATTTAAATTACTATTTTTTATCTTTATCATTGATAACATATCTATTCAAATATGATCACATGATTAAAATAAATTTAGGGGTTTAACAATATAATTTTCAAAAAAAATGGATTTGACGGAGTCAATCATTCGGATCATAAACTATTAAACATTTTTATCAAAGCATACATGGGAGATATAAATTTTTGTTATTTTCCCTCAACTATTCCCATGCTGTGATCCAACATCTTAACCTTGAGGGAAACTATTTATGAGGGAAATTCAAGGTCATTGAGATCACATCCCATACCATGTTTGTCGAACCACCCCATGAATGTCCCACCATCACACAACATAATCATAGGGAGTTCTATGGTGTATTAAAGGGATATTTATTAGGACTCTATCAATATGATTGGATTCAATTTTTTTATATATTTCTGAATATATAATTTTTCATATTTTTTTACAATACAAATGTTTTTCATTTTAATACTATATTGAATATATTTTATTTCTGTTTAATGTTCAAAATCAATTAATATATTTATGAATTGATTGATCGTTGAAATAAAAAAAATTATAAAATTTGTTTTTGTTAAATAAATATAATTAAATATAAATGATCATGTTATTATTATGTTGTCAACGATTATTTTCATAAGGGTCTTAACAAGTTAATGTTAAAAACCATCATTTTCAATAAATTATGGTTTTTATTTAAATGGAAAAATTGAAATATAGGGAAAAATATATAGAAAAAATGAATATTATTTATTGAATATGGGCATAAAAATTATCCAAAATTGAATTTTTCATAATTTTATGATACATTCTATTTATAGTAATAATTAAATATAGTATAAATATACTCTCTATTTCATGACATCAAATTGACCAAAAAGTTATCTAATAAGTCATATAAATGGGATTCAACACAAAATACATATCTTACCATTGTAATAATGTTTTTTAATTTAATTTTATTTATTTTTCAAATCCATTATGATTCTTTCAAATCATATAATATATATTATGATTTTAAAATCTTTTCATAAAGATTGTAAATAACCTCAACATTGATATGGGTAATAATTTAATAATATTGGCCAATCGAATTCTAAAATAATAAAAAAACTCCCACATGGCAAAAATCATCGGAAAATACATGGGATAGTTTATGGGTTTGTATATTTTATTATGTAGAAGGAAGAACGAAAATAATATAGAAATCTCCATATTTTCATATATAACCCACCGAAGATACCATTTCGCTTATCTCAAACTCCTTGGAGCATGTACTCACTAATCCCTCCACTACCTGGAGTCCTCCAATGGCACCCTTAATCTTTCATGAATCCCCTCACATGCAATTTTAGTCCCAAATCCATGTATGGGATCCTCACTTTCCTCTCCTCCTTTCAATTCCAATACCATAATTAGAATTATCTTTCGTAATTGAAATTATTTATAATGAAATTTATTATTAAACCCTACCATACTTTGAAATTGTTGTTATTTTAATGGGGTATAATTTATTCTCTTTCATTTTTACCTTAATATAATATTTTAATATGTCAAATTTTTTTAAGGGATTTCTGTCCTCTCATTTTATTCAAGAACCCATTTTTTATATTATGCTTATGAATTTTAGTTTGTTAATTTTGGGATATATTATTCTACATAAAAAATAAATTAAATTTTATTTATAATTTATGAGGCCCCCCTTTATATCTCATTAATCCTTCCATGATCCTTTCTGTACACCCGTTACCATGCTGAAAAATAGTTAGGATTCTTTTCTTTATTCATGTTCTTCTCTAGCTTATGACTTGTATTAATAATTTATAATGTTTGGATATTTTCCTCCATGTACATACTACTAAAAAGTTTCTTTATAGGTTATAAGAGACTTACTTTTCTCCCATAAAACCATTTTTATGAATCTATAAGGGATTTCACTATGCTAATGAAATACCATCATGATTTTCCATTAAAAACCAATTATGTAGTGAATATCGAACCCATTTCCTACCAATGGTGTTAAAATTTATTCCCATATAATTTTTTGGGGTCTTAAATGTATTTATTCCCCACTCCTATATCATGGAAGAAATTAGGATTATGAATGAATCCATGTTTTATGATCTCTATGCCACACATAAGCATGAGAATGAAATGATTATGATGAGTTCAACCAGATAGCGCTCCAATGCATTAGGTAATGTTTATTATCATGATATATCATGTTGGGATAGGGGCGGGGGGGTACCTGATTTATTAAAGGGATTTTTTTAAATAATGAATTGTTTGTGGTTTAGCCTTGAAATATATTCCTCCTTTATTTTTTGAAGTTGTTTCAAAATTTCCAATTTTATGATCATCATGTTCTATTGTGCCTAATTATTGCAGTTTCATTTTTTCCTTATTGATATGCAAATTATATAACTTTTATGAGTTATATAATATTTATTCCTTTACTAGGATTCATAGATCAGAAATTTCATATGTATTTTCCCATGTTATCCCAAGTCATTTTATGTTTGGAGTAGTATTTTGATCATGTTAAATATGTTTTTATTCAAGGTGTTGTATTCCATATTTTAAGTTTCCATTTAATGTATTTAATTACTAATGAAAAAATAGTTCTAGATCATACGGGTTGTATTAAGTGTAGTATTATGTCATAAATAACTAATTAATTTCATATAATCTTCATTGTTTTTATAGTTCGTATTAGATGAAAAGTTTAGTTATTTTTGGGATTTAGATTAGAGAACTCTATAGAAAGAATCAGGGATAAGTCTGAGTATACGAAAACATCAAAAAAATGTGGGGAGTATATATTAATTGGTTTATCATGAAAAAATATCCCTATTTGGATAGTTCACATGGTTTTTGTATTTCAATAGATATACCTAGGAGTGAGAAATATAACATGGTGTTCTGGGACTTACTCATGGTAACAAGTACATGAAAATGGGCATTACTATCCACCATGTTAGATACTACCATAATATATTATTTTTAAAATTAATAATCATATTACCAAATTTTTTTAAGGGAAAAAAAATCACATAAGAGTATATGTTAGGAAATAGATATTGTATAATATATATGAAGCGTATAAATTCACAATTTAAGGAAATATGTTTAATTTATAAGTAATCTCTTTAATTTCACTAGATTCCAATTTATGTGTTTCATCATTTACAAAATATATTACCTAAATATATTTTTATTTATGTAAATGATTTGAATGAGAATTATATAGTGAATGTTAGGGATATCATTTATTGTTCTACACATCCCATCATATCATGAATGTTTTATATAGTTGTTCGAACAACACCATAAATAATGGAAATAGATATGTTATTGAAAATGAAAAATGGAGTAAATTTTTAAATAACAAGTATAAAACTCCACCCCTTTCAATGTTTGTGGGATGAAATTCCTAGAGAACCTTGTCATATTCTATTTGGTGGAATTTGATGCAATTCTAGGCATGCATTGGATTTCACTATTTAAATCCACCCTAAATTTCCATGAGAATAAAATCACCCTCTTAATGGTGTATCAACCCCTAATTCGGTACAAGTACAAGGAGGAGGATGGAAATTCATTAGCACCATCATCTCAAGAAACGATATTATTACCCCATGATAAATTGTATCAAGATTAGATGACTAATTCAAAAGAATTAACCATCCTTGAAGACATGCCTATGGTGAGGGAATATGTTGATGTGTTTCCAGAGGAATATAATTATCATCCTTCTAGTTGATATGTTGAAAATTCAATTAATCTTATTTCTGGGGCGCTTATTATATCCAAGTCCCTATATTGGATGACTATTGTGGAACATGTGGTGATAAAGAAAAAACTATAGAAGAATTTGGATATAGAGTTTATATACAGAAGATCTTCACCATGGGGTGAAATAGTCCTCTTCATCAAGAAAAAGTATGGGTCAATGCATGTTTTTATTGATTATCACGAGCTCAAAAATTTCAACATAAAGAACATGTATCATTTTCAACAGGTTAATGAATTTTTCAATCATCTACTTGGAGAAAAATAAATCTCCAACACTAGTTTGAGATCAAGATATTACCCAGATAAGGTGAAGAAGGATGATATCCTCAAGAAATCTTTCTTTCAGGTTATAGGCACTAATAGATCATATTAATTCCATTCAGACTCACTAATGTTGTATCGAGCCTCAGGGACTTGATGAATATAGTACTTAGAGTTTACCTTCTCAAATATGTGGTAGTCTTTATAGGTTATATCCTAATATACACCAAAATAATGAAGGGGCATGACGAGAATTTGTATACTATTATAAAGACGTAATTAAAGTAATGATTTATGATAAATACATTATTTTTTAGATATGGTTGAATGAATTATCATTATTTGGGAATTTCATCACAATCAATGGGATATCTATAGATCCTTCAATGAAAAAAGCAATTGAATAATGGACGAGTCCATCATCTATTAATGATATCAATATATTCGTTAGGTTAGATGGCTATTATCACGGATTTTTGATAAATTTATCATGATTCTCAAACCCTCTTACAAAGCTAACTCATATCAGAGACATGTTTTCTAGGAATGAATAATCTGAAGAAATCATATAGGAGTTAAAAATAAGGATTATCACTAACCTTGTACTCACACTACCCACAATTGGATAAATTTTTATACTATTCAGTGATGATACGAAGAGGGGATTAGTTTGTGGGTAGATGAGAAATGAAAAAGTCATATCCATTGATTCATGGAATATAAATGTTCCCAAACAAAACTATCCAACACAAGATATAGATCTGACGGCTGTGATATTCATCATCATAATATGGAAGAATTATCACTCTATGGAGAAGTATGAAATATATATTGATCACCAAAGTCCCAAATATATAATCACAAAGAATAATCTGAATAATCTCCAATTAATATTGTTAGATTAGATAAGGGACTATGAATACTTAATTCAATAACATCCTGGTAAAGATAATAAAGTGGTGAATGATCTAATTAGAAAGGATTCAACAATTTTATCATTGATGGGAATTGATAATTATATATCATTTGTTGAATTAAAGAGGATGGACATGGGAGTCATAAAGGAAGAAACATCATCAATCATTTCACAAATTATTTCTCAACCATCTCTTCTAGAAAGGTTTAAGGATGCTAAAAAGGTGATTTGAGAATTCATAAAAAACTGAAAACTATAAGAAATGGTAACTCCTTATAGATTAATGTTAATGAATAACGAATTGTGAGATTTGGGTCAAGACTCTATGATCCATAAAAACTATGAAAAAGAAGGAAAATTTAAAGGATGTACATACTTTTACTTCCCCAATTAACCCAAGAAACTCCATGATGTATCAATATATCTAAGAGCACTACAAATGGGACAACATGAATAAAGAGATCAGTGAGTATAAATCAATGTCCCGGTATGTCTGTAAGATAAAGATGAATGGTAGAAGTCTAAGAAGTTGGTGAAATCATTACCCATACCAACATAGTGATTTCAAAATACCACCATGAAATTTTTCAGTAGACATCCAAAGACATCCAAATACATACAATAGAACCAATGCTGTATTTGTTGTTGAGGATTATCTTACATGGACTGGTCACTTCATTATGATTCGAGTGGATATATCAGTGGATCATACTACACATATATACGTCAATGAAGTGGTGCAGTTACATATTGTACCCCCATAAATTGCATCTGATCCAGATGAATGATTCCCCAATATGTTTTTCAAGAGTCTCTAGAATTCTATATGAACCTAGTTTAAATTAAGTATAAATTATCACCCACAAACTGATGGCCAATATGAGTGGAATACCCAAATCGATGAGTACATGTTTAGAGCATGATCAACATACTTCAATGAATTATGTTACTAAAATCTTCTTGTAGTTGAGTTCAATTTCAAAAAATCGTTTCTACTCAAGAATCCAAATGTCTCCCTTTAAATACTTTTATGGGAAGACGGTTATAAAACCATCACGTTGTAATGAAGCTAGGGATGACAATCTAAATGGTCCTGAAATGGTGTATAACGTTAAAATCATTCAGTAGCACATTAATGCTATATAGAGTAGACAAAATAGCTATTGTGATAGTCGTCGATGAGACCTAGAGTTTGTTGTTTGAGACATGGAATTCCTTTTCCAATCTTCATGGAATAAATTGATGATTTTTGTGAATAAGAGAAAGCTTAGTCAAATGAACATAGACCCCTTTGAGATCCTTGACCACATTAGAATTTACCCTATCTACATTCACTCCATTTTAACCTATATCATGTATATGATGTATTCAAAGTATCCCTATTGAGAATGTACATACCAGAACCCTCAAATGTTTTCAATCCAAAGGAGGTACCATTTGAGAATGACCATTCCTATAATGAGTAGGTGGTGAATAACTAAGATTGTAGATAAATTGTTTTTATGAAATAATACATTTCCCCTAGGTAAACTGTTGTATAGAATATAAAGGTTTCAAGAAGAAACATAAGAACTAGAGTATGCAATGAAACATAGTTACCCTCTTTTTTTAGTGGGGGAAAATAAAATTGTGAGGATGATATGTTTTGTGCGGTGAAGATTTTCATGACCCAAACTAGAATAAATTAAAATCATGTTTTAATTAAATTAAATGTCTTATTAAGTAATATAGTTATATAAAACACCACAAGTTATGATATTTTATTATATCCAATTAGATTTAGATCACCTTTAAGTATCGTTAACATCGATTATATATCCATTGAATAGTGATAAAAATATTAGTATAAATATAAGGTTTCAACAATCCAACTATAACCGAAAGAGGATGTGATGACCTCAACTTGGAGGATCCTACCCTATGAAGCTCATTTATCATAGCTTTCAAGGGAGAGAGAATTTATTGGATTTTTCCTCTACCAAGTCTTTGATCGTAAGAAACAATATATGTATTATTGAATCCATTTGTGGGAGACATCCAAGGTGATTGATATCACGACCCAAACCATGTTCTCTGAATAACCACATGAATTTACCACCATATTGCACCTTAATCATAATGAATTTTCTGGTTTATTAAAGGAATATGCATCAAGAACCTATTAATATGTGTACGTACATTTTTTTACAAAACAATCAGTATATTTTCATCCAATTATTGTCACATTGAAAATTATTTTTATACTTTACAATAAAGAAAATATTGTATTTTTCATTAATATTAAAATTAAGTTAATGAAATGAGAAATAGATGGATATTTTAAATAAATAATATTTCTATAATATATTATTATTAAAAAAAATTTCAATAGAAATTATAATATAATTTGTTTTATAACAAAAATTATTTCTAGGAGGTTCAAAAATAATATTATAAATAAACTCATCATTTTCAATAAATGTAGCTTTTTATTTTAAAAGTGAAACTTCACATAATTAGAAAATTATATTGAAAAAATTTATTTTATTTTTGGAATGAGGACATCAAAATTATCTAATGGTTTTATTTTTATAAAATTTTAATCTAATTAAATTTCTCCGTAAAAATTAAATTTTTTATAAATAATAATTTAAATATATAACATCAAAATGAACAAAAAGTGAGGTAATATGTAAAATAAATAGGATCCTTGACCAAAAATGTTCTTTATCTTTAATAAAATGTGATTATAAGTTTATTTTATTTAATTTGTATAGCCATTATGAATCCTCCAATACTTATAATATATTTTAATATTTTGAAATCATTTTTTATGGGTGTGACTAAACACCACATAACTGAGGGAAATATTTTATTAATTTCATCTGTTTTAATTATAATATAATAAAAAACAACTTTTTGCAGAAACCATGGGAAAAAAACATTATATGGTTTTTTGTTTTGGGAATTTTTTATGTAGAATCCAAAAACCAAAATAAGGATGAATTGTTCCTCTGTTCCTATTTAAACACACTCATGCTCCCATTTATCCTTATTCAAACATATTATAGAATATAATTTATCTTACCTGCACTCCATAGTGTCCTCCCAAGGATCCCCCAAGAAATTATTAATTCCCTCCCAAGCCATTGGTGTTACATACCCAACAAAGGGATATTCAATTTTCTCTTCTATATTCAATTCAAGAATCTTCTATAGAATATTCCATATTAATTGGAGTTAATAATAATTTAATTTTTTATGAACATTCCGTCAGATTTAAATTGAATTTATTTTAATTATATATTATTTAACATCCAACATTTTTTCCATTATCTATGTCATTACTATAATGAAATTTTTTAATGGATTTCTCTCATCTCTTTCTAATCAAGAAACCCTTTTATGTTATTCCTTCTAATTTCAGATTTATCATGTTTGGATATATTTTCCCATATACCGCTTATAATAAAATTAATGTATAAATTAGGATATCCCCCTATAACACTCACTAAGACTACCATGAACATTTATGTAAACCTGTTCCATTGCTGAATAATAGTTAGGACGCTTTTTTATTCATGTTTCTTTATTACCATATAAATTGTATTTCCAATTTATGAGGTTTTTATATGTTTCTTCATGTCCATATTACTTCAAATTTGATTTATATGTGATTTTATACCTATTTCTCCCTCATAAACAAATTTTTATGAATATCTATGTGATGCCGTTATGTTACCGAAATATTGCCGTGATTTTTTGTGCCAAACCAACAGTATAGTGAATATAATACCCATTTACTCTAAATGGAGTTCATATTTATGAACATATAATTTTATATTACTAACTTAAATGTATTCATTCAACACTATAAGATCATGGAATAAAATATTATGATGATTAAACACATGTTATATGGTCTATGTCGCACACTTAAGAATTATAATGAATTGATTTTGGTGGGTGCAACTAGATAACGCTCCAATGCTTTGGGTATCGTTTAGTATCATGATATGTCATGTAGGGACATGGGTGTACCTAATTCAATTATGGTACTTTGTCTTTTATAATTTCATTTTTTTATACCTACCCTATGTTATTAATTTAGTGTTTATGTTGTTGCCACATTTCCCAACTTTTCATTATCAAGTGCCATAATGAATTATTATTCATGTTATTTTTTCCTAAATGCTATAACAACTATTTAACATGTATTAAATATTATATGTTTATTGATTTACTATGATTCATATATCACCCCTTTTTTATGTATTTCCAAAATTTTCCCCATGTATTTTTATGTTTCAAGGATTATTTTGAGCATGTTATATATGTTTTTAATAAAGATGTTTTATTCCTTCTCTTATATTTTTATGTAATGTAACTCATTACCAAAGACACTAGACTTATCAATCATTTGGGTTTTAATATGTGTAGTCATATGAAATAAATCATTTATTAAAATTAAATAAATAAAAAATGTTTTTATACCTTAAGTCATTATAATAAATCGTAGACACTATTTATCTAAAACTTATTTAGCTATTATTTTATTTCCATTACCAAGAATTTATCATCAATTTCTTCATGAATGTTTTTAGGGTCAAATTGTGACAATAAATATTGATGTTTGGCAAGGTTTATAAGATAATATCTATTTTTATTTCTTTTATTTATGTCTCCTTTATTTAATAATAACAGATATATAAATGATTCAAAATTGTATTCATAATTGAGGTAATTGATTAATCATTTTCTTCTATAGGTATGGGTTTAAATTGTTCCTCATAATAGAGAGTTGTTTATATAATTTTACTAGCATTATCAATAGGTTTGAAATTAGTACTCAAATTTGAATGGTCATCCTCAATAATTATAAAGATATCTTAGGATCCTAATGAAGAATTCCCTAAAATTTTACATGTATATGTTCTTCCAATTTTTTAATTTTTATCAAATAAACGGTGTGAATTAATGATGTAGAATATCATATGAATATTTATTCATAAAATTTTAATGGTTTTGTTTAATTCCATTTTGTGTTTATAATGATGAACTTTCAACCAAGAACACTAATTTAATTTAATACCAGTCTTCTCCTTCTCCATAGTTATTATATAGTTTTCGTTAAATGTTGTAATATAAGAATTTTATTTATTATATAACAAGATATAATTAAAACATATTCCCAAAATTAATTAGTATATTCTTAGTCAATGAGTTTGTTCTAATAAATCTATTTATATGTTTAATTTATTTTTTCTATAACACCATAATATTATGTTGTCCTTTGAGAAGAAAAATGATTATATTAATGTTATTGGCATAAATATTAGTATTATTGTCTTTCATACTTATGGACAAGAATACTTCTTATTGAATTAATGGTATGTCCACTTTGTTTTTATACATATTTTGTATCACTGTAAAAATATTAATAAGATTCAATTTTGTGTGCTTAAAAGAATACATAGGTGTATCTAGAAAAATCAGTTACTAGAACATAATCAATGTTCTTCACATTTATGATAGAAAATCAATTCATCTTAACGAGTGTATGTGAGACTTCTCTAGTGGTGTAGAAGTTAGAACTTATTTATTTTTTTAATATATTTTTATTTTTTCCCTTTTTAACAAGGGTTAACAACTTGATATGTGGGGAATTATAGTTTAGGTTGACCATAGACTAATTATTTCCTAGATATCTTCATAAGTTATTTCATAATTTAGTGGACTGGTATCCTTTTACAATGAAAAACTATTTTTGAGAAGTACTTAAAAGAAGATATTTTTAAAAAATATTGAATTCAAATAAATATAATATACACTATAAATACGAAAAGTAGTGAGGACTAAATAATTATTGGAATTATATATTTTTCATAAATTAATTTAAAATTTAACATGAAAACATCATCACATAACTATGATTTTATACGATTAATTTACATGAATCCAATTATAAATGAAAAATTAAAAATTATAACACTAATATAATTTTTTTATAAATACCAATTATGTATCCCCTGGGTTTCTCACCAAATGTGAGATGTCCAGCATTTACATAATTAAGGGTATTGATACGTGATTAGTCCCTAGTCAAGTGTCTTGAACAACCACTACCCTCAAACCATAGTGGCTCACTGGTACATTTAAATCTGGTTTTATATACTAAAATCAAACATGAAATGATTTTGGTACCCAAATTTTCATGGGTATAATGATGATAGTGATAAAAATAATTAAGAATAAAATAGAATTGTTTTGTCTATTATAAACAAATATTGTGACTTAAATTATAAAAAATTTATTTGGTCCAATAGAAAAAGATTTATTCAAAAAATGGAAGAACTAAAACATATAAAAAAATTTATTTTTAATAATATACCTCTCTTGACATTGGTAAAAAATTATAGTAGTATATTTTGGAGTGGTTTGTTTAGAAATAAATCTACTGTTATTTTATACACCATTGTTGAATTGTTATTGATCCTTTTTTAGTTGGTCAATGTGCATTTTATTTTCATTATTATTTTTAATAATTAATAATTTTTATCCTGTTCTAATGAAAATTTATATTTAATGTGAGTAGATAAGGAATGCTATATCTCCAAAATATCACATTTATCTATTAGTTCAATGAATTATCCCTTAAATATTTTACAGTAATTGAATAAATCACCTCTATAAATATTTTCAATAAATATCTTTAATCTCTAATATATTTTAAATATGAAAAACTGATTTAGGTAAAATATCAATACCTCAGATGTGTTCTTAGGGAAACACATGTAATTCTTATCATGTTTAGATTCTAATCATTAGTTTGGGCCTATTTAACTATATTATGAGGAACTCTATGTATATTTCATATACTTAAAATTTCCCTTTAAAAAATAATTTTGAATATATTTTATCCTAGGAAAATATTCTTTCACATTTCTATTTCTTTTACAATCATAACAGGTTATCTCGTTAGTGGAATCATCATTTTGAGGTTCTTTTCCCCCAATTTACACTATATTCATCCGCACCACTATAATTTAGATTCATGATGAATTTCTTATTCTAGTAGAATATTTTGAATTGTTTAGTACGATGATCTAATTACTTATCACAACCAACTAGTGATTCGTTATCCATTGTACATCATCTTTGAGTTATTATTTCAGGTTTGATTAAGATGTCTTGAAGGCCAATTAGTTCTCTTGGATTAATTTTCTTTTTCATTTTCCACATTTTGTTACTCCTCATACATCATAAGTTTTATAAAAATATTGGAAACATAAATATATAATATGATACCCATATATAAATAGATATTCCCTTCCACCAATATAGTAAGAATCATTGAAGTAACATTACATGATCGTTATTTGAAATATTTTTCTAGTGAATTCATATTGGTCAGAATCTATATGAACCTGAGATACATATCATAAATCCCTTCTTTAGGATTGATTATTAATTTATTGTATTTTACTATATAATTATTTATTCACATATCTTTATCATTAGAATTATCTTTTTATGATATGAAATGTGTTTTCTAAATTTCCTAGGTAGTAGAAAATTCATATATTTCTTAAATTAAACTTATCCTAGTGAAAATTAAAATTCATTCATTTATTTATAATTATAGTCATAATAAAAAATAGTGGTTTCACTACATTTGGTTATAACATATTTGTAATTTTCATATCATTCAATAATAGTTAAAATATCAAATCCCATGCTCTCTTTTTGAATTTATATTTTAATATTATATTGAGCATAGTTTGTTCTATTAGAATAATAATGATGATTAGTGGAAATTTTTTTCCATATATTATTTTTCATCAATATATAAATTTATCAACAAAAAATTATGATCTTTTTAAAAAATTACACCACAACCAGAAGTAATTTAAATTTATATCTACCAAATACTTGTCTAAGAAGAACTCTCAAGGCAGTAGTGAATTGAGTTTCAAATAAAATTACTATTTAAAAATTTAAATCCTTATTCCAAAATGTTCTGATGTTATATAATTTGATCCTTTTTTGATGTTTTTTAAAATTTCAAACACAAATAATTTATCATAATATTGAAAATATTTTATATTTTGGATCTCTTTTTATGTAATAATACAAAATATATATTCTACTTTTTAATTTAAACTATAAATGTGTATATTTTTTATAAAAACATGAATAATGATAGTAAAAAACATACATAATAATTAAACAATGGGTTTTTTCTCCATACAAGACTTAATCACCTCTACATAGAAATCAGCATTTTCTTCGAGGTTGATTATAAAATAAACTAATCTAGAACCAAGGACATATTTTACAACACAAATACACTCAATATAGTCTAGGCTAAAACTATCCTATTTTATTGTACTATTAGGGAACAGGAAATTAATGAAGTATATTTTTTAGAGTATCTTGTATACTCAATAAGAATTCAAGAAATAATTTTAATGAACATATAATGTAAACTACATATAACTCATAAATAGTGATAAAATTAGAGATTAAATAATTAAAAATATTGGAATAATTGATGCATCTCAATCTGTTCAACTTTAGTTTCTCAGGAAACATGGAATTTCTTATGATGGACCTCAATTTAGGTTGCACAGACATTATATGAAAACATAGTTTTCTCAGTTATTCAGAATGATTCCTCAATGTATCATAAAGGGACATGTACTTTTCCTCTATTATTATATGTACTTATTTCTATGTAAAAATAAACTTTTCCATGAGAGATTCATCAATTATAATGAAATATTCATCTCAATGTATCTATTGGAGAACATTCAATACAATATTAAATTTTATATTTTGGAAATAAATTTTTCAAAAATACAAATTAGAGTTTTTAAATTCTCAACTACTATTGTTAGAAATGGAATGTTGGTCTTCACAAAGGCATGGTTACATTGTCTCATGGTTTCTGTAATGTTTGGTTGGAACAAAAAATGGATACGAAATGTATAATCAATTATGGTGTAGGTACTCTCCTTATCAAAGTATTTAATTCTCTTATAATTCGAGGAAAATTCCATCTCATGGTAGTTACTTCACTTATTATCAATATCAATTCATTTGTATTTAGGTAGGTATATCTCTTCATTTGGTACTATAATATCACACACCTGATTATTATAATACATTGATAATTTTTTATTACCTTCATATAGTAACTGGACTGCTTTATATGGTTGGTTGTTTCCTTCTTGCAGCCACTATTATTCTTACAGTCACTAGAATATAAAAATACGATCTGTATAAGACTTGGATAAAATTGGCACATTGTATGAAATTTTTTCATATAGTCAATACTGACGGTTACTTGGCCATCATAGTTAGTTGGATTTGTTATATTGGTAGGTACTCTATATAACATCCATAAGTTTTCATTTTTACATGTTAGAAAGAAAAAAACATGGCAAACAAAAAACACGAAGATCATTAAAATCACTACAATAAATATTTGAGATCATTAAAAACCCACTAAAACATGGATTTTATGGTTTATGGCTACAGATAATAAAATATATATTTTAATATAGATAATAAAAGTAACCTTTTAAAATTGATAAGAGAAGATATTTATTAAATAGATTAGAAAATAAAAATATCAAAATTGATAAGTAAAGACATATTTTAAAATATATAAAAAAAGAAAATTTTAAAAATATAATTAGAGTCTGTTTTTAAAATACATAAGGAAAGAAAATTTTAAAATAAATAATAAATGTAATTTTATAAAATATAAAAGAAAATATTAATTTAAAATAGATAGTAAAATAAAATTTGTACTGGGATATTGAATAATTATTTTATAATATATAATAAAATATAAAACAGAACACCAATATGAAAAAAATTCAAATAGATAAAAATAGAAACATTTTAAATAGAAATACAAATAAAAAATTGAAATATAAATTAAAAGAAAATTTTGAAATTGGTAATATTATTTTAAAAAAATTAGAATTATTTTTAAAAACTAGAATGGATATATACAAAAGGTTTTAATAGATAAGAAACAAAAAAAATTAAAATACATTATAAAATAATATTTTTTAAATTTTAAAAAGTGATAAATTTAAAATAATTTGAAAATAAATTATTTCAAAATAGAATGGGTATTGAAAATACATAAGAATTAGAAAAATTAAAATATATAATAAAATTTAAATCTAATATAGATATTGAAACAATATTGAAAATGGATAAGAAAGGAAAAAGTTTAACTTCTTTTGAAGCATGATTTAATAAATATCATCAAATAATTCCATGAAGAACCTTATTCAAATGAAGATCTAGGATTGATGTTTAAATCTTCTGTCGGAAGGGATGAGTTAGTATCACCCTCCGAGAGAGTATAAAAATTATTCTCTATATTGGAATGACTTCATGAACCAATTCAATGGGTCAAAGGTCCACTTTTGTTGAGAAAAAATCAAATAACATCTTAATTAATCTCAATAGCATAAACATATGTAATTCTAAAGAAAATTCCGTTTACACCCCAAGATTTGGGTTATATGGTGTGAGATAATAATAATTGAGATGTAGAAATGATTTTGTGATAACTCATATTAGATTAAATAGATTTGTGATACCAAACATGTTTAGAAAAATAAAATATTTCAGGAATTTGAGAAGACATTTGTTTGTTTTTTGGAATAAAATATCATTAATTTTTACAATTTTGTTTATGAATAAGATGGAAATATTTTTTCATAATTATAGATTTTTTTATGAAAATCTATTTATAGAAGATATATATATATAGTCATCAGAAAAAGTATTTATTTTCTAGAAAGAACTATAGTGAATTTTTAAAATGTTTTTGAGAAACCCAAATATTTTATACATTTTCTTCCCATTTAAGTAAAATGAGAGAGATTAATTTTAATAAAATTAATTTTAATATCTATATTTTTAAAATTTGGTAGATATTTTAATTTTAAAATTAAATCACTTATTTATTATAAAATTGTTTCTTTTTAGAAACTACAAATTTTTGTATAATTTTAAAATAATTTAATATTGAAATAAGATCAAAAAATTAATTTTAATGTTCATTAACTGTATGGAGAATATCTTCACAATTTATCAAAGATCTAATAGATGTATATTATTAGTAATAGGTTTGAGAAGCAGAGAGAAAACAATTAAAAATAAATCACAATTTCATCCTCAAAATGTTTCATAATATGATTTGGACATTTATCACTTGATTCCTAGGTTGAAATTGAGTCCTCATTACTGCACTCTGTTGAGAACATTGAATTTTTCTTACATTTATTTCTGTCATTATACATTTTTATATTCAATGAAAAATGTAGATATATATGGCCCATAATTTCGCAGAAGAATCATGTTAAACCTAGAACATAAATTTTACCTTTTTTATGGACCATTGATTAACATTTTCCTCACAAATAATTTTTTATTAGTTTTCATTTATTGTATTGAAGTCTATGGTTTTTTTTCACTTTTAAATCCATGGTTTCATTTGTATATTCAGTATATATTTCAAAAAGTTTCTGAATCTCATGATTAATTTTTCATAAGGAAGTAAGGTTTATTTAATTTCTATTTAACAAAAATATATAATATTACTACATTTTCTGTCATGATTAAAGAAGGCCAATGAAATTGGGTGTCCAATTTTCACCCAAAATATATTGAAGTTTAAAACTATAAATAGAAATTTTATAAAAAATATGCTTAATAATACTATAAATGGTTGAGTTCGATTCTTTATATAGAAACAAGTGATTCAAATATAAAGAAGATCTTACAAAAAAAATATTCCATTATGAAAATAAATCATTAAAATTTATTAGAATCTGAAATAAAAAAATGATAAGAAGTCATAGATCCCATTGATACCAATTGTATTTCCTAGATATCAGATTAATTTTCCATGGGAGGTAGGGGGAGGGGTTTAATTACATATTAAAATTTTTAAATAAAATAATCAAATTTATAAATAAATAAATAAATATATATATAATATTCAATGATTTAATATATTGAAATAATCACAATGTATTAATTAATAAGCGGAAAATGAGATGTAATTCAAATAATAAAATGATTAAGTTTGTATGAGGATTAAAAAAATGGTAATGTGATAAATAATAGAAATATTAGAAAGTAGTGTGGTCCAAATATTTGGTTTGGTATTTCTAAAATTATACTCAAAGTTACACCTACATCTACTACCCCATTATGTATTTAATGAACTAGTGATTTGGCCATATATTTATCAAAGAAACCAAATCTATCCTTTGATTTTTAGTTTATAGAGATGAACTATATACAATAGACATTATGTCATTGATTGTAAAGCATAGAAAAACAAATTAATTGTCCATTTTTCTTTTAGAATGTAAAAATACATGTAGTTATTAGTTATAAACATTAATAGTAGTGAACACATGAATTATAAGTATTAAAAAAATTATATGACTTATAAGAAGGAAACATACTTGTAGTACAAGTTCAATTATATCAAGGAATATAACAAAACACTATGAAATGTTTAGTAAATTAAAAAAATTGAAAGTATATACATTTTGGAACAAACTCATTAAATGAATAATAAGAATTAGAGATGATGTTATAGGAGATAAATGGAGAAAATCAAAAATTGTAGGAGAATTTATTTTATTTTTATTTTTGTAAATTTGATTTAAATGGACTCCAAAGGTCTCTATTTATATCCTGCAGAACATTCAAGGATATTCTAGTACCCTTTGAGATTATTAAATACATTGATGTCGTCATTCAATATATTCTTACCATCATATCTTCAATCCCTAGACTCCATTAAAATTAATTTTCTCAAAAAATCGCTATAAATTTGTTAGAAATTAAAATAATAAATTGTCTAAGAATATATTATAGTTTTTGAGGATAGATAAATAGATAAAAACATATTATAAAAAATTCTTTCATTTTGAATTTACAAACTAATTAATCAATTATAAACTCATTTGAAATCACTCATTTAAAGATCTAAAATTACTTCCATAGTGACAAGTCAAATACAATAATAACATCTCTCATATATTAAACCCTTAATATTCAATATTTAAATATCAAGTGTCTTTCCAAATTCTAACAAGTCGTAATATTAAAATTTATTGAAACTACACAAACAAATAGGAAACTAGTTTGAATAAATTAATTACTCAAACAAAAGATATTTGAAAAAAATAGGGGTAAACATCAAATAAATAAATTTGAGTTTTCTAAATACTTGCAACAAGTCCATGAGAGATAATAATAATATAAAAACATTACAACTAAATCTATTAAAAAAATTCCAAAAAAACTTTCTGTTTATTCTTTATCATTTATAATAATTAATATAATCCTAAAAAAATTAAATAATTATTATTAGAATGCATCAAATAAAAATATAAACAAAATCAAAATTTAGAGAAATGTATAGAAATGCAGATTTACGTAAGGGTTGTTTACATTCCATGCATATAGAACTAAGAAAAAATAGGATACTTATTGGTAAAAAAAATTCCTACAAATGAATATTTATAAACAATATTTTTCCATTACATTCATAATGATAATCATATAATACATAAATGCATATGGGTATCAAGATACAATATGTAAAGGTAACAATGGATGTTGTGTGAGGGTAAACAACAAATTATATAGCCTGAATAAGGGTACTCATGTCCTACAAAACTATAGAATGGAAATACAATATACTAAATAACAGTAACACACAGAGTAGTGTATTGGTACCAACAACAATTCATAATGTAAAATTGGAATGATCATGCATTTTTCAAGGGTACCATGATGTATACATATGCTATGGAGTGGTGCATGGATTAACACATAAGGGTATGTTATTTATACAAAAAAAGTGTAAATGTAGGAATAAGTTATGTAGGTAACATGAAAATTATACCTGTTACCTAAAGGGAAAAAATATAAAAAAGAGTAACATAGATCATACATAAGGGTATAATATTTCCTCATAATTGTATAAGAAAAATTTATATTACTTGTCTAATTCTAAAAATAGCAGTATAATGGTAACAATTATGTTATGTAAGGATAAATAATCTTATACAAAAAATGTATGACGGTTTATAGTGAAAAATAATCATTGACTAACGGTAAGATAATATCTACATTTGGGTAGGGAATAAAACTTATAGCTTATGTAATAGTATAAGGGATGTTACATAAAGTTAACAATAATGAGTGAAAACAAACCAATTAGTAAATATCAGATTTTGAAATCTCAACTAACAGTAAATATAGTTTAATAAAGGATACACATGGTGAAAAATAATAAATATAAAATTAATTTCTGAATAATGTTTTTAAAAATAACTACATTGATTAATAAGAAGAATAAAAAATAATGAATCAATTTTAAAAAAAGAAACAAATTTTTTTTCCAAAAAATATAATATAATATAATAATTTTCCAAAAATAAAAATTATGACACATATAATTTTATAATTATATAAAAATAAAATAATTAAAATGTAAAAGAGAAGCTCAAAAACCTATTAATCTTAGAAATACCCTTTTAAATTTTTTGTATTAGTAGTCTAGTTTCAATTATATGCTGTGGAAAATTCTACATTAAATTATTTATTCTTTCCCAAGAAATATATATTGATTCATCATCATATTTGTCACATCCCAGATAAATAAAGAATATGAAATTTTCATATTTATTAATATTTTTAAATTAATTATTAATTTTACTTAAAATGGGATTATATGTTTTATGGAATTCCCAATACACAAAAGTGAGTTTCTTTGAAATCTTACGTTGCACACAACGTTGGGTCATACAGAAAAATAATTATATAATACAATTATTTTAAATGGTAGTTGATGCCTAGACATTGTATTGAAGGGAATGAATAAAACTAAATAAAATATGGTTATACATGTTTGTTAAATGTTTTTAAATTATCCAATGAAATTTAGAGGCTTAAAATGTGAATAAATCTAATTTTAGTCATAATTTACTTTAAAATGATGATTTATCACCATCTGATGGAAAACCATCATAAAATCAAATTTTTGTCACTTTTATATGTTCTATTTGACAAAATAAAGTTATTCTTTAGAATCGGGACATAAAAATTCACTTTGGGAAACTTTTACAATTTTTATGATAAAATTCATTTTTTGGTGAATAGTGAAAAATATTGTATTTTAATTAAAATCGGCTTTTTAATCTAATTTATTTATATAGTTAGATTGTCTTTTTAATTGGTTTTAAAGTGTAATTAGAGTATATTTTTACCATTTAATATAATTTTCGTCATTGGAATTAATTTAACTTTGAAATTGGACATAAACAAGTGTCAATCTTTTCATGGTTGTTGTTTCATAAAAAAGAGGTATTTGTTTTGAAAAAGAGAATTAATTTTAAATTAATTAATTCTACTTCTATGTTTTTAATTTGGTAAATTAGACATCATTTTTGAATTTCGAATACCAAATATATCTTAGGCAGAATTTTTGGTATTTTTATGAAAAACATCAATTTTGATGAATAGTAAAATCACTTAGTAGTAGTTTAAAAACTGACTTTTTCATTTAAAAGAAATTTTACCGCTTCTGTGAATTGAATTTTGAAAATCCGACATTCATGGTTGTTATTAGTAAGTAAAATGTGGATAAATAAGATGAAAATAATTTTTTGTGAATAGTAACTTTTGACTTTTATTTACTGCGGTTAACAGTAAATAGGGTAAATCAAGGTAAAAATAATTTTATAATAATACAAATTTACCTTAACACTTGTCCTTGCCTTATTGGATGAGTCATGGCAGACCAAGGGCATCCGTGGGTGGATTTTGGGACCCCATAGAGCCACTTGGGAGTGATAATGACACTTTAGATTATTTAACATAAAGTAAATGAAAAATGGCACAAACTAATATCTTTTATTAAATTCATTTTAAATAGGGTTTATAAGTCATATTTTCCACTATAAATATTCATATTAAAGATAAAACGATTCCTTACATTATTGTATTTTTTTATAATTTTTAGACATCAAGTAAATTAAATTATATATGACACAATAATGATGCAATACTTACCTCATTAATAAATGATCTAAATAAATATGATTATAAATATTACAACAATATCTAAAAATGTCCAATTATTATTGGATTATTTTATTTCTACCATGAGTCATCTTATCTTTGACTTTAATTAGTTTTGGAGATTTAGAATGTAACATCCCAAGTAAATAAAGAATATTAAATTTTCATATTTATTATTATTTTTGAAAAAATATATTAATATTACTTTAAAGGGGAAGCTATGTTCGATGTCATACCCAATACGCAACAACGAGTTTCTTTGAAATCTTACGTTTCTTACAAATAATATAATAATAATATTTTAAATTTTAGTAAACGCCTAGCCATTGTAATGACTGGTATGAACAGAACTAACTACAAAATGATTATATATTTTTGTTAAATATTTTATCAATTACCCAATAAATTATAGAGGCTTGAGATGTGAATGAATTAAAGTTTAAGCATAAATATTCTAATATTCTTTAAAAGGTCGATTAACCACCTTTTTAGGGCTAAACCTTTTTAAATTTAATTTTTTTCACTTTTATATATTATATTTTACAAAATAAAATCCTTCTTTAGACTCAAGACATCAAAATTTACTTTGTCTAAATATTTGGTATTTTTCCGATAAAGTTCATTTTTTTGTGAATAGTGAAAAATGATGTATTTTAATTCAAAACCGCCTTTTAATATAATTTATTTCTTTGGTTATATTATCTTTTAATTGGTTTTAAAGTGTAATTAGAATATATTTTTTACTATTTAATCTAATTATGGTCATTATAATTAATTTCACTTTGAAAATGGATATAAACAAGTGTCAACCTTTTGATTGATATTGTTTCTTAAAAACACGTTATTTATTTTGATAGTGGGAATTAATTATAAAATTAATTAACAAAACATATATGTTTTGAATTTGGTAAAATGGGCATCATTTTTGAAATTGTAACATAAAATATATCTTAGTGCGAATTGTTGGTATTTTTCTGAAAAACATCAATTTTTGATGAATAGTGAAACCACAAAGTGGTAGTTAAAAAACTGATTTTTCTTTTAAATGAAATTTACCTCTTCTGTGAATTGAATTTAAAAAATACAACACACATGGTTGTCATTAGTAAGTTAAATGTGGTTCAATGGGATGAACATAATTTTTGGTGAATAGTAACTTTTGAGTTTTATTAACCACGATTAGAGGTAATTAGGGTAATTTAAGGTAAAAATAATGTTATAATAAAATGAAATTACCTTGAAACATGATCTAACCCTATTGGATGAGTCATGGGCGACCACGAAAATCCATGGGTCAATTTGGGGACCCCATAGATCCCCTTTGGTAGGATAATGACATTAATACCTTTTTTTAAAGTAAAAATAAAATTGTCACAAACAAGTATAGTTTTACTAAAACATTTTGACATAGTGTTATATAAGTTATATTATTTACTGTAATTATTAATTAGAAATATAAAAATATTTCCTACATCGTAGAAATTTTTTTATAATTTTTTGACATTAAATAAATAAATTTATTTATGACACCAAGATGATGCAATGATTACCTCATTAATGAATAATTTAAATAAAATGAATAGATAAGGTAATATCTTTGACTTAAAATTGTATAAAAAATATTTTATGGGTGGATTCCAAACCCTTATCACCAAATCATCGAAATAAATCATTGTGGGATCTTTAAAATCTGGAAATCATTTTATAATAAATTAACATTTCAAAGAATTTCCAAAAGTGACCCTCCTCCCTCTTATAAAAGGCCCCCACCTATACCCCCTTACCCACACCTCTCAATCCCTTGGATCATCAAAAAAATGATCATATTATCTCTCCACATCTCTCTGTCACTCTTAGAAGCCTCACTTTGGGCAGAAGTCTTTCCAAGGAAGCCTTTGTCTCAAATCAAAAAGAGTTAACCAATTTAGAGGTAATGTCTTCTCTCGAGTTTCTTTCTTTTATTTTACTTCTTCACTCACCAATATCTTCTTACTATTTGATCCCATAATAACACCAGTATCCTCAGTATACTAGGATGTTTTTATGGTTAGTATTATACCAACACTTACACACACCTCCTTCTAATGGTTAAGGAACATACTGTTTCTGTGGATGGCGAATTACTGCCTCACGAATCAATGATTGTTCAATCTTCTCCAACCACCTCTCATAGTGGACATTATGATAGAAATATAATTATATATTATATATATATTATATATATTTACTCTATATTATTATGTATTTTATATTTAAAACATACCTTTATGATTTTCAAGTTGTGCAAATGCGATAATTTCATTTTAGGAAGTGTGGACTACCGCCACCTCAAGTGATGCGACTCGTTCATGCAATACATGGAATGTATAAAGAATGATATTAATGAACATATGTGACCTATATAACACATATATTATACTGTAATTATAATATATATATATCTCATTTAGTTTTAATTCCATTAATATGACAAAGAAATGAAAGTTGTGTTCATACGTACGTACGTCCTACCGTCTCCATGAACGGTGCATTTAATTTTTTATATCAAAATGTTATGTAATAGTATAAAACGAATATATATTGGATATATATGATATTTAAATCATTAATACTATTATGGAGATGATGTACTTATAACTACATGGACAATTCTTTTCGAACAAGTTCATTTTTGACTCATGTACCGAACATTGATAAAACATATGATATGAACTCACATAATTAACTAATTATTATAACATGATAATATGTGATATGAATTGAATAATAAACTTTAAATTATTTCCTTAAGAAATTATAAATTAACCTAATTTTATTATTCATGAATATAAAGAAACAAACAAGACAAGTAAGACTCGAGGTAAGGGATCCTACCTCTCTCTTTCTTTTTAAGTTCTTTCTTTTATGTCACTTCTTTTAAGATAATCTTTATTATGTTTTTGGATGTTATTTTATATTAATATTAATTTTATTTTTATGTTTATATTATTATAGACCCTCTTTTTTCTCATCAATAAATTTTTGGATGTTTTAACTGGCGCCGATAGGCTGCCGAATTTTCGTAAGGGATTTCTTATGTCACTTTTAATTCCGTGATATTTCCATTGTTCGCCACTTAGTTATTGCTTGTGGTATATTTTGTACTGTCATTTCATATATATTATAATGATTCTATTTATATTCACGATATTATGTGATTCATTTGGGGTTTATTATCTTTTAGTCATACGACTCGATTGATCACAATGAGGTAAGGGGTTTTACCTCACTTTTTATTCCCGTGAGATTCATGCTACATTTGAAACTACTTCCTTTTGTGTGGTGTATGTAATTACCATGATTGTATTATTTGTGTAATATAATTTGATTTATGGGTATTTACATCTTTATTTTTTGACCCTTCATTCAGGGGGTGTATGTTTTGAAAGTTACCCAAATCATTAAGGGAACCTTTCACCCTCCTCTTTTTAAAAGACTTCGTTTGTTAGGTATTTTAATTACATATTCTTATGTTGGGATATGTTATTATATATCCTTATTTCTGTAAATGTTGTGTACAAGTGATGAGATACCTTTTTTTATCTCTCATCATCTCATTTTCTGAATTTTAAAGTGACGCCATCAGGCTGCAGATTTTCTGTAAGGGAACTTCTTAAGCCAATTTCAAATTCTTTGGGTTAAACCTATACTTATGGAATATGTCGTTCTATGAATATGTGTGGATGAACTCTGATTGTTTTACACATAATATCCACTTATATTGGGTTTATTTATATTTGTCACTCATAATTATGTAATTTATTCATCCTTAATCTAAGGATACCGTCTTTGTACAGGACTTCCTCTAAATACTATTTCATTATGGCATATATTGATTACTACATGACTTTATTTAATACGGTGTATAAAACAATTTTTAAATTTCAATTCATTCGAAGGGAATCTTTTCTCAAAGAAACATTTTACTAAAAGACAAAAAGGAATGTTTATTTTTTAACATAAGCGGTGACAACGACCTTTTCCGCCGCCACGAGTATTATTTGATGTATGTATTCTGTAACAAGTCATAATGTTTTCAAAAGAAAAATAAATACCACATACTCTTTTTACGTATTTTGATATTGAAAATGGGTTTTAGAATGGATTTATTATTTCAATATCTTAAAATGTTATATTTTTATTGCAATGTGGGAATGTTATCTTACCTTTATGCTTATGTTATGTGTTATTATTATGTTATGGTTTTTGGGAAATATTTATGAAATCGGGTTGTTCCATGATAAACTAAGGGTGGGTGAGCCCTAGATAGATCTCCAATGCATTGTGTAATGCAATAGAGATAAATTCTAAGGTATCTCCGAAGAGAATTATGGAATTTAATGTGATGGGTATTCCAAACGTAACCATGAGGGTTATTCCTTACGTAAGAATGTTATGAATGCCTAAACATACCTATATGTATTATGATTTTTAAGATTTATTCATAAGTCTTATGATTTCATGAGGTATTTAATGTGATTATTTATTATTAGTAAAGTATGATTTCATTGATTCTTATGTATACATGGACTAATGTTTTCTTTCCATATTTTTATATCCCTTACTGATATTTGTATGCTCATCCCATGTTTTTGAAATATTATCCACCTGAATTAAAGATAAATATGTTCAAGGATGGGATCAAGTAAATACATTCTATCTAACACATGTAACTAGACTTGTTTCTTTTAAGAGTTTTTATTTGATGAAAAAAATGGAAACTGAGTAGAAGTGTCTACTTTGTAATCTTTTGAGATGTAATAGATATGTACTAATTATATAAATCAATAAACCTAAAAAGATAATCATTGAGAATTATTCATTTAATTTATGATTATTTAATGATTTATGTCCAGGTCCTTATATAGAAACCGAATATCATTATATAATCATATAATATTTTAACAAATTCCTAAAGAGCCCCTCCTCCCCCATATAAAAATCCCTCACTTGTAACTCATTCCTTACACCTCTCAAGCCCCTTGGATTGTCCAGAACTAGACCAAATAATCTCTAAAGATCCCTCTCCTCCTCCTTTAAGCCTTACTATAGGCAGAAGGCACTTCAAGAATTCCTTTTGGTTCAAACAAAGGGAGTCACCCAAATTAAAGGTAACAGTTTCTCAAAACTGCTGTTTTTATTTTACCTCTCCAACCAATAAAACATTTTTATTCCTTACTTTTATAACAAAACCAGTATACTAAATATACTAGTATGTTGTTATTATAAGGATTATAAATACACTTACATACAACTACACCTAATGGTTTAAGTACATACTATTTCCGTGGGTGGAAAACTAACTCCTCACGAAACGATGGTTATTCAAATATCTCCAACAGCCTCTCTTGGTGGCCATTATGAAAGAAATGTATTTATATTTGATATAAATTATGTTTATTTATATTCTTCTGTAATTTTTACTTACCAACATACCTTTATAATTTCCAATATGTGTAAACATGATAATTTCATTTGAGGAAGTGCGGACTACCACCCCCTCAAGGTGATATAATTCATTTATGACATACATGGAACATATAAAGGATGAAGTTAATGAAATTATGTAACCAATATATCATATTTAATTATTATATAATTTTAATATACCTATGTATTATTATTTATTCATTTTTCAAATATAAAATAGAAAATAAAGTAGGGTTCATGCGTACATATGGCTTATTGTCCCCATGAATGGTGCGATACATTTATTTACTCCAAATGATATAGAATATTATAAATACATTTACACTGGATATATATTATATATATGATATATACATAATAAATATCATTCTAGAGATACTGTAATTTTTACCACATGGACAATTGGTAATTATAACATGTTCATTCTTTGACTAAATTTCCGAACATTGACCAAATGTCCGTAATGAACTTAAATAATCCAGTAATTGTTATAGCATTGTAATAAGAGATATAAAAATGAATAATAAAATATAAAAATTTTCTTATGGAAATAGGTATTAACATAATATTATTATTCAGGAAGAACACGGAACATATGAGTCAAGTTGGACACGAGGTATGTGGATTCTTATCTCACTTTTAATTCCGTGAGATTTCCATTGTTCGCCACTTATTTATTGCATGTGGAATATTGTGTACTGAAATCTGATATATATTATCATTATTATCTTTATTTTCATGGTATTATGTGAATAATGTGGTGGTTATTAGTTTTTCTTCATATGACTTGATTGATTGCTACGTGGTAAGGGTTTTCTAACTCACCTTTTTTTTCCCGTGATATTCATGATATATTTTCCACTATTTTTTTGTGTGGTGTATGTACTTCCAATGATTGTATTAATTGTGTAATATAATTTAATTTATGGGTATTCAAATCTTAATTGTATGATCCTTCATTCATGGGGGGTATGTTTTGTAAGTTACAAAATCGGTAAAGCAACCTTTCACCCTCCTCTTTTTAAATAGACACTTTTTATTATGTCTTTTAATTTAAATCTTCTTATGTCATGATATGTTCTTATATATCCTTATTTATTTAAGTTTTATGTTCAATTTATGAGTTACTCTTTTCTATCTCATCAAATTATTCTATGAATTTTAATGTGACGCCATCATGCTGTCAAATTTCTGTAAGGGAACTTATTTACCCAATTTCAATTCTTTGGGTTAAATTTTTACTTCTGGAATATGTCATGCTATAAATATGTGTCAATGACATAATATTTTTTTACACTTAATATCCAATTATATTTGGTGTATTAAAATTTGTTACACAAAATTATTTCATTGATTTATCCTTAATCTAAGGATACCCTCTTTATAAGGGATTTTATCTCAATTTACTTTTCATTGAGACTTCATTGTTGTTATGTGACAATTCACTTTTATATGGTGTATATACTGTCCTTTAGAATATTATATCATGAATCAATTAATCCTCATGATATTATGAAGTTTTTATTAAATTTAATTCCTTAATTATTTTTATTCAAGCGTCTCTCATTTTGTTAAAAACTCTTTAACTAAAATATCATTTTAAATGTTGTATAGGTTTAATATTCTAAATCACTCATTTTAATGTCCATGTTTTAAAAATGGTTTCAAGGATTTATATATATAGACAATAATGTTTTAAAATAATAATTCCTTTTAAATCATTAAATTCGTATGGGACACTTTGATTCAAAAATCTCATTTTAAATGGTTTTGAAAATGGTTTGATAAAGCATTGAATATTTCAATATCTTGAAATCATTTCTTGTGATTGAAAATAAAATTTTATTAGTGAAATATTAATATTTTCAATATTTTATGTGTTATGACTGTACTTTTACAATTAATGGGTGGTTTCGTGATAAACCATATGATTGGTGGTTCCGTGATAGTCCAAGACTTGTGGTTACGTTATGACATCCAATGCATCGGGTATGGAAGTCGGCCGTATGGATTTTCCATTTAGTGGTATGTGTGGAAGTTGACCGTATGGTTATTCCATTTAACTATGTTTATTTCCATAGTCACTCTTATATGTTATGTGTTCTTAATTTGGATTTTATGGTAATCTATTGGTTACAAAAGGGTAAACAATGATCTTTTATTCAGTGAAGAGTATTTACTACTTCATAAAGGTGAAAAGTATTACATATGATAAAGTATTCATGGTCTAATTGTTTTTTTAAAAAACTAACTATTTTCCTTCATTGTGTATCCCTTAATGAGCTTTTTTCTCATCCCATGGTTTTGAAATGTTTTTCACAGGACATGAAATGGAATTGGGAAAAGGATGTGATCATGGAAAATCAATGATGTCTTTAACATGGAACTTGACATGTTTCTATTTAAGAGTTTATATTTTATGAAAAATGGATACTGGGTAGTAGTTTCTACTTGTAATATTCAAGTAGTTATGTAATAGTTATGACCTAATTCTCTAAAAATCTAAACCAGAAAAGATCGTCAATTTTAATTCATAACATAATTCAAAATTATGTAATGTTTAAGTCCGGGTCCTTATAGTTGGTATGAGAGGTCGATTTAGATAACTTTAGAAGTTATGGTGTTATTTAAGCATAAGTTACATAACCATAATGGTTAGAATATTATAAATAGTCATTGTTATCTTAGATAAATTGAATGAGTTTAAGATAACATGCATAAGTATATCTTAGTATTTAACCTCCTCAAAAGATATTATATGATGATTTTACAAATATACTCACACTAAAAATTTAGGTTTTAGTTAATGGCTGGATCTAGTAGGAACCAAAGTAACATTGGATGGGAAGAAAACTGTGATGGTTTTTTGAATGAGAAACTGAATGAAATGGGAGATGCAATGAGAACTCTTGTGGTTATTCTCAACCAACTATTTGGAGTCATGATTGACCAAATTAACCATGGAGATTTTTATAAGGCATCATATATGCGAGAAAAAAATCCTTACGGATGTTCAGGTATGTGTGTTAAAAAACATTTGTGCCAAGGATGTGGAAAGAAACACGTAAGAGAATGTTTGAAAGGGACTAGAAGATTCTATTGATGTGGAAATGAAGGTAATAAAGAGAGAAACTACCATAGAAAAAGGAAGCATCCGGTTGACTCTTGGAATGGGAAAGAAGTTCTTTATGGGGGATAAATTGACTGTTTTAAATGTGGTGTGCATGGTCGTTATACAAACAGATGTCCTACGAAGAACTTTCAGGAATGGGATCCCCCGTATCATAAAATATATGTTTTCAAATACATAACACCATTCCTATTGAGGATGAAGAAACTAACAATTACCAATGAAAGGTATGAATTATTTCGTAACAAATGTTTTGATATTTTTTAATCTTAGGATATGACTCTTGATTTTGTATGTAAGAAAGAACTTTTTCAGAATAAATTGGAAAGGAATGGTTAATGGATCATGAAGAACGTTGAATAAGTAAGAAGTCAACATATAAGGTATTCAAGTGTTATATTAGATTTTAGGATGGTGAAATGATTAAAAGTATTAAGGCTCTTTTGATGATGGTATTACATTAGAATAATTTTTATAGTATGTTTACCCCTGATGTTTGATATAAGAAAATTTTATTCACAGAATAATTATATTTTATTTTTCGGATATTGTTATAAAGAACCATTTATGTTTATATGTACTAAAATTGGAAGCAATTACAAGTTAATACATTTTGGGATGAAAAATGGATGTTATTAGATAAACTTTGTGGTTAAAATATGTTATGATTATTTTTGATGAATTTAACTCTTTTTGGGAATTTTATAAAATTATATAGTTTTTGAAAACGGACAACACACAGAACATGTGGAAACCCATCACATTGGACAAATATACGGGAATCAAACCAATAACCAAAGTGTGATTGGGATTTATCACCTTCCACCGGGCTACGTGAAGCCCCTGGTTAGTATGACTAATTCTTTTTAGTTAAATGATTTTATCGATCAAGAATAAGTTTACTTGGTATTATATGATTTATCCAATGGAAATCCTTTGTATAGGAAAATGATTTGGTGATTATGTGATAAAGGTTATTTTGGATGACATTCCCTCTTTTGGTAATAGTATATGCCTAAAAAAATAGAATACCTTGGGATTTAATTTTTAGAGTAATGGTTGAAAAATTATTTTGGTAGAATATATGTTTTTATGGTGGACATAAGGTGATTTGTGTTATTTATGGAAATAGTTAACCAATCATTGAAAATATGTGATTAGGTTAATTACACTTCAGTATGAGACGTGAAGAGTTGTTGATGTTTTTGAAGATAAATATTAAGATTTACTCTGGTAGACTATGTGATTTAAACACTTCTGAGTTTTGGGATTCAATTTTAGTTTTGATTATTTTGAACAATTCTAAGGACAATTGAATATTTAGTTGTACTTGTTGACCTTTGGATATTGTTTCAGAAATTTTGGAGTTTAAGAGTAGTTTTTCTTTCGGAAAAAGATTATCCTTTTTGGGATTATCTGATCTTCTACTAACCAATTTTGGTTTTGGTTGATTTATCAAGATAAGAGTAATATATAGTTAATCTTTTGAAGATTATTTTAAAATTTAGAAGTTTATTCGAGCACTTTAGGTGTGATCATGTCATATTGAATACTTACCATTTTGAGAAAAGATGAGTTTGTTGTAGAATTTTATTAAAGGATAACACTCTACATGACAAGGAAGTATATTTCTTTAAGTTCATAGTCTAGTTATTAATAAAATTCATCAACTATATGAAAATTATATTGAAGTGAAAAATTTATAAGCTCTATTTTATCATCAGACTTTTACCCAACCACAAATTTGTGGTATTGTGGAAGTTAACTTTCTGTGATCATGTTCTCTATCACTCTCTATTAATCTATAAGAGTTAGTTTCTCTTCCATATCCATGTTTTCATAGAATCTTAGTATTTATTTTCTAAGGTGACCTTTGTATATATCTTTTATTCCTTTAAAGTGATAATTTTATTTACTCTTTTTCCAATGTTGGGCTTTCAATGATCTTACCAAGCCCAATTTTAAAATTGCGACGACGCAATTCCCAAAAGGGGGAAGGATGTAACATCCCAGGTAAATAATTAATATGAAAATTTCATATTTGTTAATATTTTTTAATTAATTATTAATTTTAATTTAATGTGGATTCTATTTTCTATAGAGTACCCGATACACAACAATGAGTTTTTTTTGAAATCTTACGTTGCACACAACGTTGGGTCATTATGAAAAATAATAATATAAGATTATTATTTTAAATGGTAGTTGATGCCTAGCCATTTTAATGGTGGGAATTAATAGAACTAACTACAATATGATTATAATTTTTTTTAAATGTTTTTACATTTATCCAATAAAATTTAGAGACTTAAAATGTTAATAAATCTAATTTTAAGCATAATTTACTTTAAAAGGTTGATTTATCGCCTTTTGATGGAGAACCATCATTAAATAATGTTATGGTCCCTTATATATGTTCAATTCAAGAAAATGAAAATTTTCTTTTGAATCAGGAAATAAAAATTCACTTTGGGTAAAATTTGGGTATTTTTCAGATAATATTCGTTTTTGGTGAATAGTGAAAAATACTATATTTTAACACAAATATTCTTTTTAATATAATTTATTTTTTTCAGTTAGATTATCTTTTAAATTGGTTTTAAAGGGTAATTATATTATATTTTTACCATTTAATCCAATGTTGGTGATTGTAAATAATTTCAAATCAAAATTGGACATAAACAAGTGTCAATCTTTTGATAGTTATTGCTTCATAAAAACCTACTATTTGTATTGAAAATGGGAATTAATTTTTAATTAATTAATTCTACTTATATTTTTTGAATTTGGTAAAATAGACCTCATTTTTGAATTTAGAATATCAAATATAGCTTAGTCTGAAATTTTGGTATTTTTCTGAAAACATCAATTTTTGATGAATAGTGAAATCACTTAGTCGTAGTTAAAAACTAACTTTTTCATTTAAATTAAAATTTACCACATCTATGAATTTAATTTTTAAAATACTACATACATGGTTGTTATTAGTGCATAAAATGTGGTTTAATAAGATGACAATAATTTTTGGTGAATAGTAACATTCGACTTTTATTTCCCACTGTTAAAGGTAAATAGGGAAATTCAAGGTAAAAATAATATTATAATAATACAAAATTACCTAACAATTGTCCTAGCCTTATTTTATGAGTAATGGCCGACCATGGTCATCCATGGGTCGATTTTGGGACCCCATGGAGCTAGTTGGGAGTGATAATGACACATTAGATTAATTAACTTAAAGTAAAGACAAAAATAGCATAACAAATATCTTTTATTAAATTAATTATTACATTGGGATATATAAGTAATATTTTAGACTATAAATATGAATTGGAAATATAAAAGTTTTTCCTAAATTATTGTATTTTTTTATAAATTTTATATATCAAATTAATTAAATTATATATGACACAATAATGATAGAGTATTAACCTCATTAATAAATGATTTCAATAAATATAATTATAAATATTAAAAAAATAACCAAAACCTTTATAATTGTTATTGGATGATTTTATTTCTACCATTAGTCATCTTATATTTGACATTAATTGGTTTTGGAACTTTATAATCCAAATATTATTATATAATAAAATAATATTATCAGACTTTCCTAAAGAGCCACTCCTCCCCATTATAAAAACCCTCACTTCTTACTCATTCTTCACACCACTCAAGCCTTTTGGATCGTCCAAAATCTTCTCAAATAATCTCTAATGATCCCTCTCCTACTCTTAGAAGCCTTACCTTAGGCAGAAGGAGGTTTAAGAAGTCCATTTGGTTCAATCCAAAGCGAGTTACCCAAATTTAATGTAACAGTTTCTCATAAATTATTTTCTTTTATTTTACCTCTCCAACCCCTAAACTCTATTTATTCCATTACATTATAAAAAAACATTATAATCTATATAAAAGGGTTTTTATGAGAAGTATTATAACTACACTTACACACACCTCCATATAATGGGTTAAGAACATACTGTTTCTGTGAATGGAAAACTAACGCCTCAAAAAACGATGATTGTTCAAATATCTTCAACTGCCTCTAATGGTGGCCATTATGATGGAAAATTATTTATATATGATATAAATTATATTTTTGTTTTCTATATTCTACTGTAAATTTTATTTACAATCATTCCTTTATGCTTTCCAATGTGTGTAATCACGATAATTTCATTTGAGGAAGGGCGGACTACTGCCCCCTCAAGGTGATATGAATCGTTTATGACAAACATGGAACATATAAAGGATGGGGTTAATGAAATTATGTAACATATATATCATATGATATTATACTTTAATTATAATATACCTATGTATTATTATGTTTTTATTCCTTTAAATATAAAATAGAAATGAAACTAGCGTTCATGCGTACGTACGGCTTAACGTCTCCATGAACGGTGCGTTTAATTTATTAACTCCAAATGATATGGAATATTATAAATAGATTTAAACTAGATATATATTATACATATGATATATAAATAATTAATATCAGTCTATAGATAGTGTAATTTTTACCAGATGGGCAATTATTAATTATAACAAGTTCATTTTTGACTAAAATTCCGAACATCAACCAAATGTCCTCTATGAACTCAAATAATTCACTAATCATTATAGAAAGGAAATAATTTATATAAAAAAGGAATAATATACCTTAAAAATGTTTTTAATGAAATATATATTAACTGAAGTTTATTATTCATGAAGAACACTGAATATACGAGTCAAGTCAGACACGAGGTAAGGGGATTCTTATCTCACTTTTAATTCAGTGAGATTTCCATTATTCACCACTTATTTATTTCATGTGGTGTATTGTGTACTGAAAATTGATATATATTATCATGATTCTATTTATATTAATGGTATACTATGAATCATTTGGTGGTTATTAATTTCCCTTCATATGACTCGATTGATTTCGATGAGGTAAGGGTTTTTTATCTCACTTTTTATTCCCGTGAGATTCATGATATATTTGGCACTATTTCATTTTGTGTGGTGTATGTACTTCCTATGATTGTATTCATTGTGTAATATAATTTAATTTATGGATATTTAAATATTAATTTTATGATCCATCTTTCATGGGCGGTATGTTTCGTAAGTTACAAAATCGGTAAAGCAACATTTCACCATCCTCTTTTTGAAAGACTTCTTTATGTTATATCTTTTAATTTACATCTTCTTATGTCGGGATATATTATTATATATCCTTATTGATGTATGTTTTATGTTCAAGTTATGAATTAATATTTTCTATCTCATGAACTCATTCTATTAATTTTAAAGTGACGTCGTTAGGCTATCGAATTTCTATAATGGAACTTCATTACCCAATTTCAATTCATTGGGTTAAAATTCTATTTATTGATTATGTTTTGCAATAAATATGTATTAATTACCTATGATTGTTTTTCACTTTATATCCAAATATATTCGGTGTATTAGTTATTTTCACACATAATTATTTCATTGATTTATCCTTAATCTAAAAATACCCTCTTTATAATGGTTTTCGTCTCAATTTACATTCAATTGAGATGTCATTGTTGTTATGCACCAATTCACTTTTATATTGTGTATATACTGTCCTTTGGAATATTATATCATGAATACCTTTATTCTCATGATATTATAATGTTTTTATTAAATATAATTTCTCAATTATTTGTTTTCAAGCATCTCTCATTTTGTTAAATACTCTTTTAATAAATTATCATTTTAAATGTTTTAGAGATTAATTATTATAAATATTTCTCTTTAATGTTCATGTTTTAAAAATGGTTTTGAGGATTTATATATATGGAAATTAATGTTTTAAAATTATTATTCCTTTAATGTCATTAATGTCGTATGGGACACTTTGATTCAAAAATCTATTTTTAAATGGTTTTGAAAATGGGTTGATAAAGTATTTATTATTTCAATATCTGAAAAACATTTCTTTTGATTGAAAATGAAATTGTATTAAAGAAATATTTATATTTGCAATATTTTATGTGTTATGATGGTACTTGGACATTTGATGGATGGTTACATGAAAAACCATATGATGGGTGGTGTCGTGATAAACCAGGATAGGTGGTTATGTTATAAACTCCAATACATTGGGTATAGAAGTCGGCCTTATGGTTATTCCATTTAGTTATATGTGTGGAAGTCGACCATATGGTTATTTTATTTATGTATGTTTATGTCCCAAGATACCTTTTTATGTTATGTGTACTGTATATCGGTTTTATGGTAATCTTTTGGTTACAAAAGTCTAGGAAATGATCATTTATTCAGTTTAGAGTATTTACTAATTCATAATGTTTAAAAGTATTAATTATGATAAAGTATTCATGGTTTACTTGTTGTTTTAAAAAACTAACATTTTTTCTTCTTTGTGTATCCCTTACTGAGCTTTTTTCACATCTTAAGTTTTTGAAATATTTTTCATAGGACATGTAGTGGAATAGGGACAAGGATGTGATCAAGGAAAATTCAAGTTGTCTAAAACAGCGAACTGGGCATCTTTCCCTTTAAGAGTATATATTTTATATAAAATTAATACTGGGTAGTAGTGTCTACTTGTAATATTCAAGTTGTTATGAAATAGTTATGGCCTAATTCACTATTAATCAAAACCTGAAAGGATACTGAATGTGAATTCTTTACATAATTTAATATTATGTAATGTTTAAGTTTGTGTCCTTATAATATTGAGAGAATTTAGAATTTTCATTTTATTATACATGGACATTGAGGGTGGAAAACGTTTACGAAATTCCATTACAATTATTCTAATATTAATATTTAATGAGTTGGAATGATTTGAATCACTCATTAACATTATCTATAAAAAAAATAACCACAACTTTAGTGTACCACTGATGAAATTATTAAACTCAAATGTATTGCATGGTTCTAGAATACTCATGAATTGATTTTTTGGGTCTTTATGTGGAATATTTGATACTTATATTGAATAAGAGATAATTTTAATAATTACAAATGTTGGTTTTGAAATAATTATTAATCGTAGGATGTATGTGGATACTCGATTGAATCCGTGTACTTGAGGTTCTTCCATATTCCTTCAATCCAGAAGAAGGCTCAATTTTAAAACAAATGTGAACTAGGAGATATTTCTTTCCTCTTGATAATCTACAAGTGATTAGATCTCTTATATTTCAAGGCATAATATAAATTTTAATATAAATTATCTCCTTAGTTTATCTCCCTTTAAATTTATTTAAGGTCACCAAAATTTATTTCATGCAATATCACCATTTTCCATGTATGTGACTTTATAAGAATACCAAATAGATATTAATATTTTGACAAGAAATTTTTTCTTTGGTAACCATAATAATGTCATTAAGGGGAAACTACAATATATTTTTTCTATTCTCTTACATACACCACCTCACTACAGAAGAATTTTTTAAATATCGACGTCATAAACACATGAGATATCCCTACATTATCAAGAAACCAAGAACATGAATACCATGTTTTACACCATGACATAGGTCTAAGATTATTATTATTATACTTCACCTATAATCCACTAGGACCGCTACCATTTCACAAAACATGGCCTTTTATTCTTCCCCGATATCATAGCCATTGTATAATTTCCGGTGGTGTTCTAGTAACTATTTTTAGCTTAATCCCCATCATCATATTCATCTGATTCCATGGATCAATCACTCATAACCATATTTATCCCATATTTTAATGTTTCTATATTCCAGATACTCATCCATGTTAATGAATGTTCTTCCCTATTTACAAATATGGCTTGAAGCCATGGCTCAGCATGAGCTCCATGTGCGAGATGATTAAAGCAATACAGACATAGATGGATGAAGTTTACTTTATTTGGAATAGAGACAAAAACTTTTATGACACATCAATTATATTTATGAGTCTATTATTTCTTATATAGCTATCCATATTTGAGGGAAACCCAAATATCATTATGATGGTCTCATTTACATATATTTCAATTGCTTCAACCTTCATATTCTCAAAACCCAACCATAATAGTCCACATTATGTGAATTAGTTAATATTATGGATCATGATCCCAAACCCTCTATTGGAATAATTTTAATGTCACATTTTTTCATGTAATTTAACAAAAAATAAATCAATTATTCTTCTACATATATATATATATATATTAATTTTTTCTAAATATTATTTTCAAAATTTATTACAAAAAAATATAATAATACAATGAATAATTTGAAATAAATATTTGAATAATTAATATAATTTATAAATTTTATCTCAAATATTATATGCATTAAAAATCTATATCATACAATTGTTCCTCAAGATAACTATCATATCCTCAAATTAATAAACATCCCCATAATAATATGATTTCAAAACCATCCAATAAAATATTGATTATGTGTTTTTTTAATCCATATTTCATATATTAATAGATTTAATTACATATGAATTAAAATTTATGTTTAAATATATTGAAAAACATCAATAAAATTATATAAAATGTAAATTTATGCCAACTACCACTATATGATAATAATTTCAACTTCTCTTCTAGTAGCTCTTTCCCCCATAAGTTGACTGTTTTTATGTGATTTTGGCTGAACAATTTCATCGACATCCAAGTGGTTGAATATAAAATTTTAAATGACCTGTTCAATAATATATCATTTAATAAAAAAAATATTTTTTATTACATAGATTTTTATTAATCCATTTTACAAAATTTATATTCTCTTCAATGAGGAACATCTATACGTAATGTAGATGATCACATAGTGGGATATCTGTAAAAAAATGCAACCATCATGTGAACCATTATATCAAATAATGATGGTTATTTTGGTATTCCATAACATAATTACAATTTAATTCACCATAATTAGAAACTTCACCAATTCTATAACATTATTAAATATAGATTTTAAAATTAATCATAATGAGAGGAATATATTTTGAGGTAGAATTTACTATAAAACCAATTATATAAAATTTTAAATAAATACATTATTGAAATAAGATTTTAGTCACATTAACATTAAATTAGTTATGAAAATTATTTTATGATATTTAATTAATTACCTTATCAAATCCTTATACAATAAAATATGTATTGAAAAAATAATTACATTATCCTAAAAATATTCTATGAAAACAGAGAAAGAAAAGTAGGTGTTTCACCATTCATTGGTGCCAAATATTTCTCTTTTTTAAAATTAAACATCTCTAGCATAGAAAATATTATATATTATGTATTCCTATGTTCATTTAGTAATGTTTTATTAAAATTAAAATACAAATTTTTTACAAATAAATTTAATCATTAAAATTTATCATGTACAAGAAAATATATTATGGTGATTAAAAAGATCAAATATTTTTTCAGGATATTTTTAAAATATTTTCATAAAGTGGTTTACGATACTAGTGAAAATATAATTTTCATTCTCAAATTTTTTTGTAGTATCTAATGGAGAAGTTATTATACATTAATTTAGATTCATATAAAATTATTTCATCAAAGATCATAAATATTGTTTTATTGGAAAATATTTTTGGTTTTCCAGAAAAAATTTCATTAAGAAATGTTTTTGCCAAACCTAGAGTGTAATTTCGTTAAAATGTGATACACCCATATTTCATTACAACTGTATACTGAAAAATTACCACATAAAGTAATTTAATATATCTCCCTAAAAATAAGGATCATATTGTAAAATCGTTATTTCTATGAATATTATACATGGTATGTCCGGATTCCCACATAATGTCGTTGATCATTAACCAATAGAATAAAAAAACAATTAAAATCATTACTTGTTTTGTGGTTCAAATATATATATAGACAACAAAATATGTATATTATACATATATATCCCTGATTTCTAGTTGTACCTTATCAATAAATATGTCCAGTAATATGATTAATACTATTTATACTATAAGATAGAGGTTTTCTAAATCATTTCCAAATTCAATATATATATATTAAGTTTTCAAACATATATAGATTATGGTGGGTGATAAATTTTTCATTCATAAACACATGTATCTATGTTTCACACTAAATGACTAACATTTTCCTCATATATAATTAGTTCTATATATCTCATAATGCTTAGAAAATACTACACAGTATTTGAAGGAATTATTTCACCTTTCATGTATGATGCTGCCCTAGACATAGGGAATATTTTATGTCATTCATGGTTCATTAAATAAAATATACTATCATTTCGATAAAAATTTATTTTTTTAGATGTCATACCAATTGGATGTAACATTTGTGTAAAAACATATTATTGATAAGGAATATATTTACCTTATATAAAAATACTATTAAAGTGTGTATGTAGTTTGGTAAACCTAGTATCACTGAATCCATTAAAGGATTAAATTTTTATAGATTTTAATAAACTAATAATTTTTAATATTTTTTATAAACAATATATATAGGTAAATAATCTATTATATTCTCAATCAATAAATTATAATCAAAATAGTAATCATTAACTATGATTGTTATTTTCTTACGATGATCAAAATCATCATTTAACAATATACCCATATCAGATGATCTAAAAAACCTCATAATATACGGATAACAATATTCATTCATCTATTACATATATTTTCCAAAATTTATAACAAAAATCTATTCCCCTATTGATAAATTGTGCTTCCATCCTATTAAAAAAATTATGTGGAATAGAAATAACAAAAACAAGAATAAATGATGTTAGAAGGTTGATTTATATGATCCCTTTACACTTTAGTGAACTCATTAACCCCATATTTATACATCATTCATATACTACATCAATATATTCATTTTTAATTATTATTGCTTCTATTAAGTTCAATAGAAACCATATGTAATAAAAATAAATAAATAAATTGAAGGCAATCAATCTATTAATCATATTTGATTTGGTAGCAATTGTATTCCCTCCCACTAGATATATGTCATTAAAATTGGTGTAGATAATCTATTACTCAAATTATTTTTTTCTTTTATATCTAAATTATTATCAATATACACTATTTTTTATTATTAGAATTAATATCATTATCCTCCAACGGCCTGAAGGCCTTCATTTTTTATTGATTTTGATAATACATCATTCAAGGGGTGAGGAGGAACCCTTGCAAGGCCTGTAGGCGTAATTATTACATGGACCTTAGGCCATATAGGAATTCATTTTCCCATTGGCTTCAAACATTTCATGCAACCCAGACTCACTACTTGGAACTTCTCCTCCCCAATATCTTTATTGTGAAATTAGCTCTCCACCTTTTTGCATGGCTGTTCGGCTAGGCTTTCACGTGCACGCACAGGCTTGTCCCGATGGCAGGTTCCATACCCTCTCATTCTTTCAATCTGTTTAGCGTCTGCTATGGTGAAAGCTCCTTTCTCCTCCTCCTTCTGAATCTTGTTCCTTGTAGGTTGTCTGGTTTTCATATGCACTTAAGGTGGCCCGAAGGCCTTGAGGTGGCCCGAAGGCCTTACTGACGCGAAGGCCTAGGTGGCCCGAAGGCCTTAAAGGACTTGGGGACCAAATCGGTGGCTTGAAGGCTCAAACAGGGGAATATTCCCAGCTACTACAGTGCCAAAAAGTTCCTTCTACAGTTCCTACTATAGTACATTCTATAGTTCTGCATAGTTCCTACTACAGTACCTGCTACAGTCCCTGCTACAGTACCTGGAAATTAGCCTCTGCTTGGATTTGATCCCAGGACTCTTGGATTCACTTAAGGAGTCCTCACCAACTGGGCTGAGGTTCATGTGCAATTAATATCATTATGGTTACTCTTGTGTATGTAAGACCTACAGTCTCCATGATTAAAACATAGTTCATTTTTCATAATCATATTTATTTTTTTTCATATAAAAATACAATTGATATATAAAACTAATAATTATTTCAATATTATTATTTTGGAGATGGTTTAATAATTTCATATCGTACCGTACTCCATATACCCAACTCATTTAATACTTTTTAGCCGAATATTATAATTTTTTTGTGAATATAATTAATTGATTAATTGTATATATCATGGTATTAAATAATACTATGTAATTATAAAATTAAAAATGTTCTCAAGAATGAAAATAATTAACATATTTTTATCATTCAAGATGATAATGAATGTACGTGACGTTTTAGACTCAAGGTAAGTTACTTTTTTTTTAAATACAATTTTAAAGATCATTTTTAAACCCCTTTTACAAAGGTCAAAATGATTGTATTTTTATTACATACATGGAATTAAAAAAATTTACCACCATCAGGATGAAATAATATTTGGATGCATACTTTACAATTTTATATGGTTACACCCAAGGAAAATGTTTCTCATTTCAGGTGCCTAACATTTCAAAATATGTGATTTCAAAAAAGATGGGGTATTTTACTCAAAAACATATTTATTGATATTTTGATAAATTAACATATTTCTCTATTTTATGGATATTTTTATATTAAAAAACGTTTTTTAAATAAATTTTTATTTTCATATTCAAATCTATTTATGATATGGGTTTGAAATATATATTCAATGGTTTTATTATGATAATTGAAATTATAAAATCATTTATTCATTATATGGTACATGAGAATTATATATTATACATGCTTTCATGATATAGAATATATTAATTTTTGAGCTCCATTGTAGATTTTGGGTAAGATTGATATAGAATATACAATAGGGGTGCCAATATAGCATTGGGTTACCCCATTATAGCTTTGGGTGAAACCAAATAGCGCTCAAATTCATTTGGTAATGTATCTTGTCTTTTGAGGCAAGAAAGATGGATTTATAGAATGGTTTCTCCTATATATTTAACATGGCTCCATGTAATGACTCATATTTTATGTGTTTCATATTTGGATGTCTTATGAATTATTTTAATGAATGTACATTAAGATAGTGTGTGATTATGAAGCCCAGTGTTGTCAAAATAAAATTTTAAAATATATTAAATAGAAAAATTAAAAAATATTCATTAAAAAGTGGAATAAATTAAGAAGAGGGGAGAATATTAGAAATTTGAGTGTTCTTATGATTTAAAAATATGGGTTTCACCCTTGTTGAGACATATTAATTGTCGACATGGGATGTTTTTGAGAAAGTCGTAGTGGGTGAAGATTAAATAAAATAAATTAAAAGAATCTAATTTGTTTTATTTTTATTCAATAGAGTGACTTATTATCCTAAAAATACATAGTAATTATAATTTCCTCAGTTTGGGAAACTCAGACGCGGGAGATATATATGAAAACTATAGATTTTTCTTTGTGAATGGTGATAGATCAGGATGATATCCTGCATTGTTACACCAACATAGTTCATGGATCTGGTCAACGATGAAAATGTTGATCTATTCTTCATCAATGATTGACCCAAACTCTATGTTGTATTTTTTATTATTTGTTTTCCACCCTGTTTCATAATACCAAATGAACACGGATCAATTCCACAAATAGAATTAATAATCCCATATCAGGTAGATTTAATTTGATGTAATTATTATTCCTTAATTGTATTTATTCCTCTTCGTACATCTACTTGTATGAAAATTAATCATGGAACAAAAAACTATTGGTTGTGGTTCATTGCTCAAATTTCATGTAATAGGTATTTCTCCCCAACGTTTTCCTCTGAGCATCATTTATATTTTCCTTGGCCAATAGTTCAATCAATAACCAGTATTTGGATGTTGAGTGACCATTTTTGGTGCCAAAGATCGATTCCACATGTATGACTTAAAATGGAGGATGTCTTTTGGGTATCAATAATGATGATATATTGATCAATGGGGAATTATACTGGATGTAGAGTTAATCATTCTTCTAGAGATTCATGGAGTATGATAACAGATCCCTTGACAAAGGTGTTTTCTAAGAATATCAAAACCCATATCCCAAAAATTGATGACGACATGGAATTTTGACCCTAGATATTTGATTTTGTATGCGTGTGTTTGTTCTAGTGAAAAGGACATAAGCACAGAGTACATGTTATGGTATCTAGAAAATCCTGGGTTAAATAACATGTAACCGACATTAGACACCATCTGGGACCCCCATTCGATGATGTTTTGGTTAGACATGGAGTTAAATAATACACTCCGTGTGGCATGGTGACATACTACATGATCATTCCTCGATTGATAAGTTTGTACATCATAAAGTACACAAACGAAACAAAAAGTATATTGTCAGAGGAACAACTTGTACTTGGGAAAAGTCATAGAACAATTTACATGACCACATCCATAAGTACAAGGGTTGGTATATGGGCATGACAAGTGGTACACAAATATAGCCATGGAACAGGGGTCGGGTTTCATATGATCTCTAAAATATTTTTATAATTCCAAAATTTAGTGTATTTTGTGATTTACACTCATTTTGAGGATTAAAGTCATGGGGAGAGGTAGGGATAACTTGACATTCCGGGTATACCTAGTACATTCTGTATACCCCATATAAGTTTGTTTATACACATTAATTTATTTATTCTAGGTCAGTCTGGGTTAAGTGTTTTCCTTTGGTCCATTCCCTTGATATTACCATGAAGCTTTTCGTCCACATCGCAGGACTATGATCCACTATGGAGGATGAGTCACACATAGAGTTCATGGGGTCCCGTAGTGAGACTTGGGTGTAATCCTATATCTTCTTTTTTACCTCGATGGAATTTTTGGGATATATGTGACCTCTTTGAGAAGGGTTTTGATCATCCATCTCTAAGGATGTATTAGTAGGGTTTTTGGTATCATTGGAATATGATCTACTTGCATTGGGATGATCCAAATTTGGGTTGTGTTGTTTCCATAAAATTTTAGGCATGACCCCCTATTTGATTATTAGGGTCTTCAGAGACCTGTACACTTTGTTGGGAGTGGACCAATGATATTGACCACATGATGGAGTGTCTTTAGTTATATCCTTAACCCTAGTGTGGATTCTCCTGGAATGAGATTTACTTCAAGAAAAATCATTTGTCATGCAGTTGGTTATGACTGTCTAGTGGTTCATTGTCCTATTAGAGAATAACTTGTTGTTTTTGTTATAAATTTATTTTTATATCATTTATTGAGCTGACTATACATCAATATTCCTATTTTGTTCTTTTGGGGTGTCCTACTGAGTATTTATACACTCACCCCTACATAATCACTGCCTACATGTTTCATGTGTTATCCTGATGATGGCCCATTTTATGATGTCCTAAAAGGATATGGAGTGGTTGTAGTGTAACCCGTTCTTTTCATACTGGGGAGTTTTTGGGGAGGATACATTTGATCTCAGTACTTTCCTTTGGAGGAGGTTGGAATTTATACATTTTTGGTTGGGAATGTATTTAGATTATTTTTCCTCTTTTATTACATTAATTTCATAATCTAGTTATGGTATTATAGATGTAAAAATTCATTAAAGTCAGTTTATTTACATTTGCTCATTGAATGGGCATGGATTTATATTCATTTGGGTAGGTACATTAGTGTAATGACACCCATTTGAGGGATATTCCAACTTAGCACTGGTCTTTAGCCCTTAGCCTTTTGGAGGCAGGCTTAGGGTAGTCTTAGGTTGGACCCTAGTGGGATGGGTCTTGAATTTTCATATACATGGTTTGGTTCTACATTAGAACTGGAGTTGGTTAGACTGTTTTTGGAAAACAATGTTTAGTGTTTGAAGATTATATTTTAGTCCATGGACATGGTGTTGGTGTGGAGGCTGACATATATGTACACTAGGACTGTAATTACATACCATTCAACTTGATACATGAAAATAGTGGTTGTAGAAAAAATGAACTGTGCACACATTATTTATGAATGATGTTTGTTTTCTATGTCCTTCTTCAGTGATATACCAAGATGTACTATTTCTTCCATTGTATATCTAGTGTTATTTTGGGATTCCACCACATAGAAAATTAGCAAGGATTCCATTTAGTGATAATGAGGATGATCTGATTCGTGATGAGGGTTTAGTATAGGGGAATGCACTTGAGATAACATGTCAGTGTTTAACAGGTATACCATCACCCAATGAGTATCTTCTAGCACTCACTGTTCCAATTTTGGATGAATTCGAGTTGAGTGCACCATATGTGTTTATGAGGTAGTGAATTCCCTACTTCTGGGGATTCTAAACGACAAGGTGGATGGGGACTGGCTAGTGGTAGAAACAAATATTTTTTTCCATGTGAGGATTCATTCAGATAAGATAGTAGTCCTTGTGAAGATTCTTTTTCTAGGATATGATGGGTGATGGTGGATCCTAGAGTCCTAGTCACATGGTGAGACATATATACCATTTTTAAAAATGAATATCCCTTTAGAGAGAAGTTCTATCTATCCATGTTTCAATTAGTGCACATACATGAACTTCTGTATCTACTATTTGGATGTTTTATTATAATGGTGTATTCGACATGGTTTACTGATATCTCATGTTAATATATCGATATGTTTTGGTATCCATTCCTTAGATAACATACATTGATGAAGGGATTACACTAGGATATCACTAATTTAGTGGTATACCTTTTCTTTCCCACATATTCCTGGGTTCTGGAGAGGGCCTTGATGGAACATAGATTCCTAGAAGAGTAGCCACCAATAGTGGGAATAGGTAGAGGGGTACCATGTGACGAGACATCAACAAAATATATTTGGCTAAATTAATAGGGTTCCAAGTGTGTTAGATAATTTATAAAGAGATATAAGGACCTATTTTCAGTGTTGTTGGTTTCATTGGATGACTCAAATTATTTTTACCCGAGTCACATTTCTCCTTTGATGGTTGGTGAAATATAGATCAGAATTGTCCATCCCATTACATATTTAATAAATAAAATGTTGAGGGACCACCAAGGCAAAGTTAGAGGACAAATGAGGGGTCCCATAGGGAAGAAATAATGGAAGAGGGGTCCGCCAAGCAGTAGGATGTTGTTGGAGTTTGTATTATTACCAAAACCAAACCCCAGTGGTCCATGCAAGGCTAAGGGAGATTGGGTCCACAGATGAGTCCAAATATAGGCTACAGAAGTCTATAAATATGATGATCTAGTGACTATTTATGGTATAATTTGAGTCTTTTATAATTTAGATATTTTATTGATAAACATAGTTGTGGTACATTCCATTCATTCCACATATATGATTTTCGAGTATAATATTCAAATTGAGCCACTATCTCAACCCTTGTCATTGAAAAATCCTATATGTGGTGAATTGATGGTTGTGCGTATGTTCTGATAGTGTGATTTGGTGGTTGGAGGTGATATTTTTGATGGGATATTTTTATATAAGTGATGAGGTCTTAAAATCCATCCTTGATCTAGAAATTTAAGCTGATGTTCAACCCTAGATTGACTATTTTAATCAAAGGATGCATTTTGTGTACCCAAGTAGGAGTAAATATTACTTTTTGGGTGAAAAGGGAACCATGATATAGTTGGATGAGCTCATTCAAAGGTGTGTGTGATTGATTACTCCCCAATTGGATAACATCACTGATGGATTAGTGGATTCTAGGGTTATATATTTCATATGGTTGTCATTGACAATGAGTATGCCTTTCTTAAGTAAGTACTAAGATTACCGCCCACTGTGAGGTACAATTCAACAATGAAATATATCATGAGATAAACTAGATATATATACAACATCATATTAGATAGATCTTGTATAGCATCATGACCTGAGGGTGTAGTTAGAGGACATGGAGTTGAAGGGATTTGGAGACCTGGGGTTTCCCCTAGGAATCCCAGTGTTATTCTATAAGAAGAAAGATGAGAGAATGATGTCATATGTAGAAATTAAGTTCTTAAACTTGGTGATGATGAAGAATACATATCCACTACAGAGGATTATTGATCTCCTTGATAATTTTAGAGGGACCCCATAGTCTTCACATATTGACCTTAGATCAGGATATCGCCATCTGCGAGTATGGGATGAGAATATAATGAAGCTGTAATTAATATGTTGTGATGGTCACTGTGATTACATGTGGATTATATTCAAAATGATGAATTTACCAACAATTTTCTTAGGACTCATGGACAAAATATTTCAACATTTCATAGATTGTATCGTTGTGTACATCATTAACAACAACCTACTATATTCAGCATCAGAGGAGGAGCACACAAGAAACTTGAAAATGGTATTAGACATAATATGAGAGAACCCAATTTTGGGGAAGCTCTTGATGTGTCATTTCTGTATTCAATAGGTCCAATTCGTGGGATAGGTTATCTCATAACAAGGATTATCAATGGACATGAAGAAGGTTGAGTCAATGATTTCTAGGGATCCACCGAAGAGTGTTACTGAGGTACGATGTTTCCTTATGTTTATAAGGTACTATCAGAGTTGTGTAGATGATTTCATGATAGTGGAAGCACCCTTTCTTGAATTAAACTAGAAGTAAAATCCCATTATGTAGACAAAAGGTTCCAGAAATTATTTTTGGATCCAAGGCATATATTAATGAGAGTCCCATAATATTATTTACATAGGAGGGTGAAAAATATGTAGTGATCTGCAATGCATCAGTGACCAGACTTGGTTTTGTTCTCATGTAAAGGTAGGTGGTGATTTCATATGGTTTGCGTAGATTGGGACCACTTGATAAGAACTACATGACTATCTATATTGAGTTAACTATAGTGTAATTTTCACTAATGATTTGGGGAAATTACCTGATGGGTTAGTGATTTATTATTTTTCCTAACCACAAGAGTATCATGTATATCTTCTTTGAATTGGATCTTAACATGAAATAGTAGAGATGAAAATATTTCATCCTGGAAAATGAATTTTTTGTTTTCTATACTCCAGGGAAGGGGAATGTGGTAGAAGATGCACTTTGAAAATGATATCTTTCAATGTTTTTGTCTGAGGTGTCAGAGAAGATAGAATCATTATAGTTGTTCTTAGGGTATAAGGATAGGGATTTACATTATAAGTTGACGCTTTTTACCCCATAACTTTTACAATGTGTTTGGGATTCTCAGTGCGGAGATAATGACCATGATACCATACAAACCCAGAAATCAACTGGACATTCTCATTAATTATATTCTTAGGGAGGGTATCATGCTATCTTTTTTTATGATGGATGATGTTAATTTTTTTGTTGTGTGATGAGGTGTTTTGGGAGTTTTGTACAACCAATTTGGTGGTATATCCCGTTGTGTTAAATATGTACCAAGACCTATGATTATAGTTTTTTTCATGAATGAATTAGCGAGTTTCATAATTTGTCTCTCAATGCCTCACTTTTCAGTAGGTGAATAATTGGTTCCATGTTTTAGTGGGTATAGATCAAACCCTTGTGATTACATAGTGGAAGTTGTATTAAATGTCAATATAATCCATGATAGGGTTACCCTTTAGGTCTAGGGAACACAATTCCATTTGGGTGATCATAGAATAAATAATTTTTTTAGGAAACTTTCTATCTCTTTAAGAGAAGAGCTTAGTATAGAGCAGTATATGCCTCTAAATAGAAGAGATGTTATAACTCCACTGAGTTACCTCAATGATAGTCTCAAAATGGGATATCCACTTCACAAGTCAACATGTAGAGGATAATCAAAGGACTTCTCGGTTCATTTATTATTGAGAATGATATTCCACCCCAATACTATCGGTTAGAAAGAGTGTACCATATAACTTTTTGATGACATGATACAATATTTCATGTTGGATTTTGAACATATTGGGGATGATAATATACCCTTTTTAAAATATTAGTACTAAGATAGATACTATTTTTCCATTATCATGACACCATTCAATGATTTGTATGGTTAAACCTATAGTTCACCACATTTTTGAACCCATCCATGAAATTACACACTCATGTGAACAAAGTTGGTGAGAGAAAATATACGGAAGGTGTGGATAATTTTGGGGATGATGAGGACTACATGGAGACATTAGAAGCCTAATATAGACTGATAACAGTGACCAATAGAGTTTTAAAATGGAGGACATGTGATCCTGAGTGTCTCACCTAGACATGTATTTTTAATATTTACCAGTGGTTCAAGGTTATCATTGAGATTAATTGGTTCTTTCACAATTCTGGTTATTGATGGTGATGTGGCATACCCCAAAGCTCTATAACCATAGTTGGATTGGGTACATGAGATATCCAATGTGTCTAAGCTGAGAAGGTACATGCATGACATGTCACATGTTATTGACTGGGGAGATCATGATAATGAAGATGGATCTAGCTTTGTAGAGTACCTAGGGGAGATCAAGGATTGGTAGGAGAGGATTCTTTGTGGGTGATCAATTGACTTCAATGTGTGTTTTGGCAACACAAGAATGTGTAGGAGTGCACCTGGGGGTGGGAGACTCAGATTTGACCCTAATTCCCTCATTATTTTTAGTAGATTTTTACCCTTTTGGTTTTATAAAAAACAAGGTGTGGAGAATTTAATGAATCATATTTTTATGGCATTAATTTTGAACATTATATAGATTATTTAGATACTAGGAAATAAGAAGGATTCTTATTATGGGGTCAAGTGTGGATAGAATAAATGTTTCAAATTTATTAAGATTCATTAAATAGTATTCACACAAATTATTTCATGAGAAATTGGAAGAACTAATGAATAGTGGCCTGGATAAAAAATCAAAGGGCACTATTGAGATCAGAATGTGATTTTTATGCTAAGTGTAAGAAAATATTTTTCAGTGAAGACCATTGGTGAAAAATTCATAGTGGAGAAAAATTAATAAAATAAATTAATCAATTAAATTTATGTTATTTTTATTCAAAAAAATTAATAGGACACTTGTACATACTCAATTATGGGTATTTATTTAGGGTTGGTAACTCTAAACCTATTGATATAGATGATCTCACGAGAGAGTTCCTAGAGAATTATGAGGTATAATGACCAAATCATCGATAATTTCACCAAAAGAGTTCACAGATCTCATCAACGATCACAATATAGAATGAAGATAAATTCAAAAAATAGAATTTATACACACATAATTGATAGATTTAATTTGATGGAATAATTATTTCATCATTGTGTTTAGTAATATTATATCAGTACCTTCATTTAAAATTAGTCAATAAGAAATTAAAAAATGTTGAGATCTATTCCTCAGTTTTCATGGCATATAGATTTCTTCCACATTTTATCATCTCACCATCATTGGTATTTTACTAGGACAATATCTCAATGAATGCCTATTATTCAGTCATTCCATGGCCATTAATCATGTAAATAGATCAATACCATGGGTATGAATCACAATGCAGGTTCTGTTTTGAGAAATTGATAACTACGTGGGACAGATCAAGGGTGAACGAAATCGAATCGGGAGTTCTTCATTCTTCTCAAGCGATGCATGTTGTGGGGAATGATGGCTCGATGGAGTAATTTTCCAAGAATATATGAATTGGTATCCAAACTAGGGATTACTTAAGGGATTGAACGACCAGGATATGTGATTTCCATGATAATTCATGTTCAGGAAATGTGGACAATAGTGTAAAGGAGAAGTAGTGGGATTTTGAAAATCCATGATTAATGGGTGGGTAATCCGATGTTACATGCCATGTTGGTCCCCCTGGCTATATCAGTATTGTTTTAACGTGAGTAATTATCACATGCCATGTGACATGGTTAAATTACTTGTGATCATTCTATATGGATCAAAATATAATATTAAAATTTCATTCACAAGGCCAAAATTACACAGGAAGAAAAAAACATTTTACTCAGACATGGTTATAGAAAATTGTACATGACCATTACCATATTTAAAAGGTTTGGTACATGGTCATGACTAGTGGTACAGTGAAATGTCTAGGAGACACATGAATGATGTCATGAGATCTATACACACCATGTATTGTTCCTATATACATGGTATTTGGATTTATTCATGATTTGTGAGGCATTACCATATGGGAATACCTAGGGTTAGCTAGACTCACCATGTACCCCAGGTAAAAATCATATACCCCATTTAATAGTGTTTGTAGGAATTTAATTTTTTATTCTAGACCAATATTTGTTGAGTGTGTTCCCTTAGTGAATTATCTCATGGTTATAGTGTGTAATCACATAAAAATAAAAGGATTTTAATCCCCTCTGGAGGATGAGTCTCAGTTAGAGTTTGTGGTGTCCCTCGATTAGACTAGATAGTGAGGTTATATCACAATTATACAATATGTGAGGATTTTGGAATCTATGTGACCTCCTTCTATAGGTATTTCACCATTTACCTAGTAGGATATTTATTTATTGATTATTGTGTCGTTAGAATAGGATCCCCAGCATAGTGGTTTGATCCATATTAGGTTCACGGTGTTCCCCACCAGTTCTAGGTGGGACTCCCTATCTAAGTACCAGGGTCTTCTTAGACCAATACTTTTTCATGTGTGGGGATAATTAATTGTTTTCTATTTATATATTTTCTTCAATGATATAATGGTTTTTGGGTTGGATTCCATTTATAGGAATATTGCTTCAAGATGAATCCTTTGTCTTGTTGTTCGTTGTGACAACTTGGTGGCATAGTTTCTATTTTAATTATATTTGTGTGTTTATATTATAAATTGATTTTAATATCTATTATGGATAAAAATATTATCATCTCCATTTTTTAGTTATTTTGAGGTGTCCTACTTGGTACTGTCAAACACACCCCTATATGAACTCTGCCCAAATTTGTCATGTATTATGAAGAAAACAATCCTTTTAACAGCGTCTTGGGAGGAGAAAAAGTGGATGTACATTTTCTTGATCTTTTCTGGATGAGGTGTTTTTATAGGGAGTATATTTTATATTATTCCTCTCCATTTTATTATATTGGATTCCATACAAATTTTTCTGTCCTGTATTTGGACCCTTTTTCCGCATTTAGTACGTTACTATCCAACTCTAGTTGTTGGATTATAGATGTATACATGAATTATATTCAATTGTTAAAAATTTAAACATAGTGTGGGCTTGTATTTTTGTGGTTTTAGAGGTATGTTAGGATAATTCATACCATTTTTGGGTTATTCCTACTCGATAATGGAATCCAGCCGTTGGCCTATTGGAGGCAGACATGGGGTAGTTACGGTTTGTACCCAGGTGGGTCGGGTCATGAAACTCTAGTTATTTTTAACATGAGTTTAAAATGGGCTACTAATGTGGTGATCTATGATATTAAAAATAATTTTAATTCTATTTATACGGATTTCATATATTTTCAATGAAAAAAATGTTTGTTTCAATTAGGCGGAATGTTTTTATTTCCTAAGCTAAAAGAACATTGATGTTAGTGGAAATCATTACATGATTTTTATCATTTTTCATAGGAATAATTGTTTATATATTATATATCAGTTACCGATTGTTTTCATCTAAATATTTTTTTTACAGAATTATTAATATAGATTATGTAGAAGGTTGAGATAAATTTTAGAATTGTAGGTTTTATCTTGAAAAGAAATCATTTTTATTTTAAAAGATTTAAATAATGGAAAAATTATGCTGAGTATAGTGTTGACAAGTAATGTATGGGTTTACTATTTTTTATTTTTTCCTAATTCAAAAAAAATATAATTCAAAAATATCACCATGATGGTAATAAAGTTAATTCTATCTAATAGTCACTAGAATATATAATTCTTCAAGCCAAATCATTATAGTATGATTATTTTCAATGTTATACATATATATATGGAAGATATTTTAAATTATATAGAATTATTATTATATTCCATTACTGTCATGGGATCTGGCCTATGAAAATTTTAGTATCACATTTTTTAACATTGGAAAATATTTAGATAAATAATATATTTTATTTGAAATTTATTTATTTATAATTTTTTAGTAATAGTTGTATTTAAGGCATATAGTCAACGATTCATGATAACCAGATTCACCATATCATGGGGGGATGAGATATTATTATGTGTGCTTATTTTCATTAAATATTACATATAATTAGATATAGATAAAAAAATAGAGCTTATGCTTCTATTTTTCCCGAGTCTTGTGTGTGCCATCAACCTGACTACATCCATAGTCAAGATAGGGATTTATTTTTTATGAATAAATAAGAGAGAATTCATGGTGGATGATTTATTATAATCTATTGAATCATGGGAGGTAATAATATCTCAGTATTTTAAAAATAATGTCTATATTCAATATCATAGAACATTCAGAACACCAAACCTAAACTACCAACAAATTATTATTAATTTGATGTAACCATTATTGACTAATTGTTAAATGGGATAAAGTGAGAGGAATTAACAAAATTATTAACTCTATAATTCTCATAATAATTACTAATTTATTAATTATATTTTTTAAAATAATGACTACATTTTTCGAATTTTCATTTTATTTTTCCGAAAATATATTTTCTCCAATAATTATATTAATTTCATTCAATGAGAAAACATTATAACTAATTTTAATTATATTTCGATAATTTTTTTTGTCTAAAAAACATTTTTAAATATATATATAAAAGTTATCTTATGTATAAAATTATTTGTTTTTATGAAAATTTTAACTTTTCATTGAAAAGTGAAAAATATCGATTTTTATTGATACATGTGTTATATATTAAAGGTCATCTAAATTAATAATATGATTTTATTATTTTTAAAATAAAATTTTTTCAATATGATTTTTAATTTTCCAATGATTATTTTAAAATTTATTTTACACTTTATTTTATTGTGATGCTATTCCAAATTTAAAAAGGGCATTTTTCTTCAAAAAATTTTTTATTATGTTTTTCAGGATTAATTTCAAATTAATGTCTTCCACAACTATGTTTTGAATACAAAAAAATAAATTAATTTTTTTATTATGCGGTTCAATATTTGTAAAACTAACACCTTTATTTTTGGTCAATATGAATAATAACAAAAATAAAATGTTTTTAATATGATATTCAATTTTCCAATGATTGTTTTAAAATTTATTTTACACTTTATTTTAGTGTGAAGCTATTCTAAATTTAAATAAGATATTTTTCTTAAAAAATTTTTTATAATGTTTTTCATGTTTAATTTCAAAATAATGTCTTCCACAACTATGTTTTGAATCCAAAAAAATAAATTACTTTTTTTTATTATGTGGTTCAAATTTAGTAAATCTAAAACCTTTATTTTTGTTCAATATGAATAATAATAATAATAATAATTTTAGCATGATAAGTGGTAAATCAAGTAATTATTTGTTAAAAAAAATACCATATACTTTGATAAATGACCCTAAAACCTCCCTTAATTTTATTATATAGATGCATATAGTCCATAGTAATCCAATATAATTTTATATTTCCTTTTTTAATTTTTTTATGTGGTTATAACCTTTAAAATGTTTTTTGTAATAAAGAATAAAAAAAGTCACAATCTTGTTTTTTATAACTATTATATTTTAAAAAATTGTTTTGAAAGATAATATGATCTATTATAAATATTAATTTTAAATTTATGTTATTTATCTTTTTCATGAGAATAGAATTTAATTTTTTTTAAATATATTATTATTATTATAAAATTTTACCCATTGTCGACATAGTAAATATACAATTAATGAAAAATAATACAATTGATATAATTTTTTTTAAAATTGATATAATTTGAAATAATTAATTTCACAAATGAATTTTATAGGAAAAAATGTCCACATATAGATGTATTAAAATATATAGTTATAATTTATTTTTTTATTTATGTTATTATATTTAAATTTAATGTATTGTTATAAAAATCACATTAAAGATATTTTATTGAAATAATATTTTATTAAATGATATAAATTTATAAATGTAATATATCCATTCATGGGATTTTAATACATATTATGATATCAACCATGGTTGTGTAATGGGTTTTTTTCTTTTATGGTATCTATATTTACCTTCAATGAGAAAAACCATTGTTATCATGGTATATTTATAAATAGTTAACGAGGGTTAAACAAATGTTAAGTATAGAAGTGTGATAAAAAATTGTCAAACATTTATTATATGAGATTATTTAGATACAAACTCGTCCTATCATAAAATAGTAACATTTTATGCCATTTTTCAACACAATTAATTTAAATAAATTTAATATTTTGAAACATTCCCAAAATTCCCCTTCCGTCTTTTATAAAAGGGAACCTATTCTTCTCATTTATTCACACATAAAATCCATTTTGGACCAACCCATATCACCCCAAATCCTTACCAAATATAACTAAATATTCCATATTTTCCTAATTTTGTTGTAGAACACCAATCTTAGTGGTTTTATGTTTTGAAACAATGAAAATTTTCCATAAAAGATATGTAGTTTTCATCTGCTTGGTTTAAATTTATTTCTTCTTCCACCTCCTTAAAATAATCATCACCCTTGATAAGATTTCAACATCTCTATCCTCCATATACTCAGGTATTATAATAGAAATTTTATAAACAATATCTATCTATGATTCCCATAATTTTGAAATGAATTTGAAATCTATATATAATACTAATAGTTTAGAGTCCTTTATTACACTTATTTATATATTTAATTGATATTATTTCCAATGTTTGAATTGTTTAACTTGTTTTATGTTTTATTTAAGGATTTATATTACATTTTTAAAAGGGGTGAAAATAAATATAAATATGATCTAATAGATAGTTTACGCCATAAGTGAAGAGAAGCTTCAGAACATTAGATTTTTAAAGCTAGAGAGGACTGGAGGACATGAAAAAGACCCTCTACACATTATGTATTTCATTACACAATATGAGATTCTAGATAATACAATAATAAAAAAAGATAATTTTTAAGGTAATTACACACTATTAATGAACATTTCACGTCATTTACACTATACATAATGTGAAATATCAAGAAAAAGTGGAATTAAAAGAATTCACAATTTATCAAGATTACAGGTTGTGTAAAATTTCACATCATTAAAGTTTCTTGAAACTTAAAAAAATAAATATTTTCATTTATGATGGTTTGATTTAATGGGTTTTAAAAATAATCCATTTAAAATGCCTTGAGAGACACATGAATTAAGGGGGTTTATAAAACGACTATTGGAGAAGCACACATGATCTAGTCCACATCATCATCATCGTTCTTCCTTCGGTACCTAGGCTATCACGACCCGTCCTCGGGACCCATGCCGTGACTACCCCAAGCCCTCCTTCCATAGGCCAGGGACTGGCGACTGGCATCAAAGGCGTAAATACAGATAAAAAGGGAAAGAATTGCCTTTATGATAGTAAACAAACATGATAGAGTACACAAGATGAAGTAAGAATAAATTAATACTAAATAAAATGCAAGTGCTGAAAGATAAATGGGCCAGAATGCAAACCCAACTGAAAGGTACAATACAAATGAAAGTCTAGTGCAACATCAATAATGTAAAGCAGCAACTACTGAGTCTTCTTCCAGGAGTCCCACCTGAAGGGTGGGTACAGATGGTCTCCTCGGTACATCGGGTCCGTCCGTCCACTCCATGCAGGTCCCGCCATGTGGTCCACGTTCGGGTACGGTCAAGCTCCACGAGTCTCTACCACGATCAGTGATGTCCGTCGTCTGCATCCACACAACGTAGTGTGGGCATAGCCCGTGAAGGGGTGAGTATGAAAATACTCAGTAGGGACCCTGAGACCCCCAAAGGTCTCCCAGAATCCACGAAGGTTAAACCACAAAGAAAAGACACATTCATGAATTATCATCCAACTATACTTAGTTATATTCCCATACATATTCCAAATTTATCAATCCCAGTTCAGATCTAACTCTCGAGCCCAAGCATAAACCAGTACATATAGGAAAGAAGTCAATCACTCTGATGGTAATGATTGAAAGACAATACTCAGCTCACATAGGTACACATCCTTCATATAGACATAGAGATGATCAGATGAAGTCATTGATTCATCATCACTGCCAAACCCACAGATGATTCAAGTATAGTTATCATCGCTGTCGAACCCATGGAGGATTCCAGTACAGTTGTCATCACTGCTGAACCCCTAGACGATTCCAGTACAGTTTTCATCACTACAGAACCCACGGAGGATTCCAGTACAGATTTCGTCGTCACCGAACCCATGGAGGATTCCAGTACTGTTGTCGTCATCGCTAAACACATGGAGAATTCCAGTATGGTAGTCGTTGCAGTCGCAGCCAGATCTAGGGTTCCCGCACACAGCACGCTCAATTCCGGGATGGTTTGCTTCTCAGGCCAAGTGGTCGATACATAAAGTGTCACAAGGTCTAGAGTTGATGTATCCCTAATTTCTTCCTCTTAAAAAGGAACCCAACACGACAGACAATGCGTCAATCAGACGCCCGGTCCGAGAGTTATTAGCAATTTGCTCCAGGGGCCCGGTTGGAAATATTCTCGTTCCAAACTAGGCCATTTTCAAAAGATATCCAAAACTCACTTAGATTATCACAAAATTACCTTCACATCACGAAGGACATAGTTCCGCAGTCGGCGCGTCGTTCGGATGTGCGGTCTTCACGTTAGTCACCTTTAAGGGAAAACGGGTCCGGCCCGTTAAGCCCATTGGGCTGGTAGATCAGGTCAACCCAGTTTTGGCAGGTCCGACTCGGTGATGTGTGGGACCGGCCCGAGGGGGTGCGGCCCGGCCTGGCACGGCATGGCCTGGCCTGGCGCGGCCCGGCTCGGCACGACACGTCCTGGCCCGGCGTGGCTCGGCACGACGCGGCCTGGCCCAGTGTGGCCCGGCCCCGCACGGCGTGGCCTGGGCCGGTGTGGCCTGACCTAACAAGACCCAACTGGCCGAGCGGTCTGAGGGGGGGGGGGGGGGGGGTTATAGCTGCACGAACTGGCGGCGCCAAGAAACGCCGCCCTCCTAGCAGCGCAGTTTTGCTCAGTCCGGCCGGCCCCATGCCGCCTGGTTCACCCACCAAGCGGCCCGCAGAATGGGGGTTGCGGTCTTCCGTAGCGCGGCCCCCTTGTGGCACCACAGGCCTCCTTTGGACCGGCCGTCTTTAGCTGGCCTGCTTTTCGTTGGATGAGTGGCCCGCATTTGCAGGTTGCGGTTCATCCGCACGCGGCCAACGCATGGCCACCGCTTCCATTTGTTGCCACCTTTCTATCATGATCTCCATCGCAATCAAAAGAGACTACGAAGGGTCGTTGGGCCGTGTGCATTCGGCCCGTGCCCTCCACGTTAGGTGGTAGCTGTTGGCCAAAAAATAAACAATGATTTCTAATGAAGAACGAGGCACAATATAAATACTTCAAGATGAACAAAGCCCTACCTTGAGATAAGGTTAGCGGTAGTCGAGCGTCGTGGAAGACGGAGTCGAGGGGAGACAGCGTCAAATCATTGACATCGTGGATGAAGGGTGGAGGATGGCATGTCATCAGCTTTCCTCGCGGGTGGTTCCGTCTCCTTTGGTTTGGCCGAATATTGATGGCGATTATTGATGTTCCTCGGTGGTTCTTCATTGGAAGGATGGTGTTCTTCGTTGAGAGAAGAACACGCTTCTCTATTTCTCCAAAGCACTCTCACAAATCCTCTCAACACAACGAATTCCCCAAAATAAAATAATAGCTAAAGCTATTATTTTTATTCACACATGTAATTTAAAATTCAAAGATCATAATTAATTAATTGATGAGGTTGAATTCATTAATTAAAATTTGTTGGAAAATAATAGAGAGAGAGTGGGAGGTGAAAAGATCTCTTAATTAAGGGGGGTTGTCAAAGAATTAAATAAAGGTGAGTTAAATGGGGGTTTAAGGGAGGTAATGGGGAGATGAAAGGATGGGGCTCGTATGGGCCCCACCTCACAAATATCCAAACATGGGAAGTTATGTGTGTGCGGGCCCCACTAATAACTTCCCCATGTAGGATTAAACTACCAGGATAAATAAAATTATTCTCAACAAATTTTATTTATCCTTTTTATTAAACCCAAAAAATTAACTTTCAACCCACATAAAACGAAACTGCGGTAAAGGTCCCCTTAAGAGAATATCAACACTGCGAGTTCATTAGTTTCTTCAAATTTCAATTACAAGCACCGGTTCAAAAGATAGAAAAACCCACACATACATTTACTGAACATACTGAAAAAAACATCGGAAATTGATTTTGGGCACACCGGGCAACTGAATCAAGTGTCGTTAGAAGCCACAGACTCGTAAAATTCCAAAGAATTTAGATAAAAAAATTCCTTGGAAATTCCGAGTCCTTACACAGGCTGATCATACTAACCATGCCAATCCAGATCGAGTAGTTTTATTTTTGAAAAATAATAGGACTGTAGGTTGGATTGTTTCATATGTATTATCTCTAATTATTATTCATGTTATGGATTTCTATAACTATATTTATCAACTCTAATCTTTTTTTTATTTTCTTGACCATATCATACAATTAAAGTTGTTTTATTTCATTACATCAATTAATTATATTATTCTATTTGTGGACATTATGAAAATAGTTTATTTGTGATTAAATAGGGTTATGGGTTACCTATTTTGGTAAATTCACAGTGTATATGACTATTCGTAAGGTTGAATCCCAATATTTTTATTGGTTACCCAAACCAAGGATCCGAACTTACCAAATTTGGCACCAAACATGAATGAAATAAAAGTAAATAAAAACCCTAGAAAATGAAACAAAAAATACATTTAACTAGATATCCCCCTCTCAGGATATTCAACCTAATCCTTTCCTCACTTAAATTTTCATTCCTAAAATAATCCAACAATTTCAACTTTAATTTCATTTTTTTAATTTATAGAAAACTTACTATCCCTATGGGTTCAAAACTCATACATCCAATGTACAACAGACATGTATTATGTTGTTATATGTTATTTATTTATAAAATTGTGTCCCCCTAATGAAATTTTATAATTCCCTAAAGGATGTCAAATATTTGACTCCATTTTAGGGGTAGTTGTAAAAAAATTAGATAATTAAGAATAATGAAAATTTATTTTATTTTAATTCATTATTTTACAATTTTTATCATCATGCTGTAGTTTTATGTAAAAATATATTACATGAGTACTACACTAATGATAAATAAAATTTAGATGATCTTTCATTTTATTCAGATATAGAGAATAATTTACAAAAAAAAAGTGCAGGCAAATACAAGTAAATAATAGGACATAATGGTTTTAAGGGATATATATCATTCACTGATCATGAAATGGGAGGGAGTGATGGAGCATAGCCCTAAATTATAAATCACAGGGAAATCAATGGTAAAATATGGAATATTCACAATCATGGGGAGGAGGGAAATACATGTATCCCCATACACCTATTCACTAATCTATGTTTCGAGATCAACCTGATGGTTATCCAAATGATCACACATTGACTCTAATTTCTTATGATACCGCATGAAGCCCAAAACCATAGATTGGGTGTTCCATGGAAATAATTGACCCATTATAATTTTAGAATTTTAAAAATGATGTTGTAAGACTACACTAATTCATATTCTAGTTAATGGACAATTCCTTGGAGTGGATCCAGAGTCTTCCTCTAAATTAAATCAAAACATGGGATGATATGGAAATAATATTCTTGCCATGGACTTTCTCAACCCAATGTCAATGGATTTGTAGGTATGTAACTTAAATTTTTAGAAATTAAATGGATAATCAATATATAGTTACTGGGAGATATTTAAGGGTTTAATAATATGATTACCTCATCAAGGCATGTAAATAAGGTCAATTATTCAAATGTTATACAAATGAGTGTTATAGAGAAATAATTCAATATTGGGTGTTTCTACTAGAGGTGCACTTATATTAAAATCAATGGAGGAGAGCTATGAGATATTGGATGATATGTTTATTATATATTATCATTTTCAACCAGAAGAAGGGATTACATAAGGAGAAAACATGGTACATAATAGTTGGGTTTTAACTTAGAGGAATTTTATATCAATGATACTTAACGCAAAGATGTCCAACAAAAACACCAAGATATTTATGGTCAATATGAAAATTATTTGGAATATAATTATCAACATAATTCATATGGATGAAGGAATCAAAAAAAGAATAATCGAATGCAAATCAATTACAATTATTTCAACCAATTCAACAAGGATTTCAACGTCACCACCATGGTCCGTCACTAACCAATCAAGTCCTTTACCTAGAGGAGACCACTGAAACCATTATGACCACCATATTAACTGAAAATGATGAGTTGATAGTATGCTGAATTTATCATATATTTCTTGTCCTATAATAGTAAAATGACCCTCAAAACCAACATGTTCAATGAGTAATAAGGAATGTTAGTTTAGTCAGATTGATGAGCAATATATAGATAGGCCTAGAGAAGTAGTACCAAGATGCCTAGGCCAACATCCTCATGCATATTTTAATGATATTATTCTTATAAGTGTAATTAAATAAAAGATTATCTGTTGAATTTATAGGATGTAATGAGGATAAGCTATTGGGTGCTACGAAATATAACTAAATAAAAAATTAGGAACATAATGAAGAAGATGAACCACCACCATATCGACCAACACTACCATTTCAAAATCGGTTTTACAAGGTATATATTAACAAGACAGAAGAAAAATTTTAAGAGATTTTAAAAATGATATATATCAACATTCTATTTTTGGAGGAATGTGAATAAAATCTACTGTAGTAAAATTTCATAAAGGATTTGGTGAATAAAAAATGATTCTTGTGAAATTATCCACCATTCCACTTATAGTGGATTGTTTAGTAGTGGTATCAAACGTACTACTAATGATTAAACGTGATCCAGCTAGTTTTACCATTCTTTTTACTATTGTTTCTAATGACTTTTGTATTTCCTTATATGAATTATAATCCCATGCAAATATTTTTTCATATAAAAAATTACAAATCTTGGGGTTGAGGGAGATGCAACCAAATCGAGTTATGCATGAACCAGCTGATACAATAGTGAGACATCCTTGAGGACTGATTGATGATTTCATCATAAACATAGAGATGTTATATTTTCTGTCAGATTACATAGTGAATAAAATTGATATAGAAAAGGACCCAATATTCATGGGAAGACCATTCCTAGTTACTGGAAGGGAACTAACTAATGTTATAAATGGATAACTAAGATTACGAGTGAGTGTATGATAAGTGAATTTCGAAAATAAATATGAAATGAAGAAATTTGAAGAAGGACATGAAGATTTGTTATAATATAGGTTGGAAGAAGCATAAGACACTATTTACCATAGATGAAGAGCTGAACTAAATACTACCAAAATCAGAGATGAATGTATTTTTTTTGAATAAAGAAAATAAATTGATAGTAAAATATCATGATAGTAGAGGAAATTTATTCCGAGAGGAATTCAAAGATGATGAATAGGATTGGGTAGTCAATGAGTTAATATTTTATGATTTATGAAGGGATAAGAATAGTTGGATTAGGCCTGTGGAAATTGAGAATTTTATTACCAAGGGTTGTGTGAATCATGTTCCAGAAAAATCGAGAGGACCTATCTTTACATAGGGATAAAATATTTGGAATTTTTTAGATCTCGATCTATTAAATACATTCCTAAAATACATTACTTTTTTTGTAAGAGGAACTATCCTTCCATAAATTATAATGAAAATTTATTCCAAGAAGAAATCCATGTTTTTAAAATTTTAATTATTTAATTTTTGTTTTCAGCAGAAAGAAAATTTCCATAAATATTTTATATCATTGATATGCCATGTTGTTTTACTTTTATATTTTTACTTCTATAAGAACATCATGTTATGTAGAAAAATTAGGTAGAAGCTACACATGAAATTTCAAAAAGACCATACAATAGGGAGTATGTGTATCAATTCAATAATATATAAATATAATCTAACATTTAATGTTGTTTATAAATTTATCTATCAATTAAATTATAACATTTCATTATTCCTTTAAAAGGATGAACTATGATATATAAACAACCTAGGGTAATAACCACACAATTAATTTTAAATCTCCTTGTCAATAAATTTAAATATGAAAATGGGAGTTTACATTTTTAGAGATATGCATGTGAATTATTTTTTAAAAATCATGTTTTAGGGGAACAAGATCATTCATGTAAATAATGATTTTCTTAGAATTGGACAACATTGAATTTGTGGTATTTCCATTGATTGATTTTATTATTAATATGTATTTCCATAATATGTTGTCCCATACATTCATCTCATACACAAGCCAACATCTAAATAGAATATATCCCATTCTTGCCTTATTATATATATTTAGAAACTCATGCATGATCTCCTCTAGAACTACCATTACATCTTATAAATTTTATGACTGAAGAAGATCAATTTAAATATGATTAAGGAATTAATTTTATTAACCCTTTTTCTTTTCTCAATTTTGAATTAGTTCTCTTAAAACCCATAAAATCCATGACTATCTTTTTTTATGAAATGATTTATGTTACAAACCTATTTTTCTATTCATAACCTCCTCTTATTGTTTTACAGGATATTTAAAATAATAAGTTAAGGGACACTATATTAATGGGTGTATTAGGATTTAATTCATGGAAGATATTTTACTAGGGGATTATACATTGTGATTTTGGGATAAGAAACGTATTTTTCATTTCAATTAATTAATAAAATCTATTTATATAAAAAATATATATAATTTTTTTTGACAAAATGTGTTATGTCATTAGATGATAAAAAATCACCATGACTAGAATGATAATATATTGATCATACATTGGTATGTGGTGGATGTGATATTTTTCATAAATAGATATTCCAAAAAAGAATAATAATAAAGGGATAGACATATATATTCTATCATTGTTCTTACTTTTATTTAGAACACTCTTTGAACCTTTTGGGGGATAAGAGAGAGGAAATCTAATGTGGGAGTTTTTTATTTATCTTATCATTTGATATCATGATTTACGATTTGTGGCAGAATCTCTTTTTTGATCCTGGTTTCATTGCATTGTCTACCTAACTAACATAATCCTTAGAGAATATGATCATAAATACTGAATACCGAGTGATTACATGTGGTTAAATTATTTTTTGTAGTGGATATTCCAGATTCCATGAAAGCCTATGGAATTTCACATGTTATTGAGGTAGGTGATGGATTATATTTACAATTATACCATGATAATGAGAAAAAAATTCATTCGAGGTAAATTTAAAATTTAATACATATTAATCATGAATTGACAAATTAAAATGGATGAATGAAAATAGTGTGAAATATCAAAATAGAAAAAATGAAATTCACGATTGAACTATTTTGTTGAAAAGTGATGTGTTGATGAATTTTTATTTGTGATTATGGAATATTTAATTGAACATTTTCTCAATTTCTTATATTTAAATGGAATTAAATGTATTGTAAGGTGAGTGTCATATTTAGTTTCTTGAGATTACATCATTCATGACAAGTTTGAATTTATGTGTCGTGGTATTTGATATATGCATTTCATGCATTCATTTGAGATGTTTTATTAAATTTATTTATATATTTAAATACTATTATGGATAATAATTTAATTTTTTTAGATAATTTTATGTTTTACATTTGGTTATTTTTTATATATTTAAAATGAATGGATATTGATAGAAATAATTGTTAAAGGTTAGTCTATGTCATGAAAAAAGTGATGCAACATGATAATGGTCTATTGAAAATAGGGAAGACTCTAAAATGGAAAAAATATCATGTACGCATCATTTATTTAATTACATAATTTGATATTCTAGAGAATCCACTACATTAGAATAATGGTTTTGAATTCATTACACTCTTTAAAATGCCATTAGATGTTTCTTATAATATACACAATGTGAATGTTCGTGGTAGACACATATACCATAAATTTTATACTGACTAAGAGTACTTTTCATGTAAAATTACATAACCTGAACGTATGAAGAAATAGAAGATGAAATATTTTCATTTACAAGGGTTTGATTTGTGGGAATTTAGAAATACCAAATCATTTACACCTAGGGATATATTATAACTGAGGGAAGCTTACAAAGGAACACTAGATATGTATGCACGATCTGTAACCCAATATCACCATTTTTCTTTTCATAAATTATTCCTCAGGTATCTATGATTCTCTTTCTCATATTTTCTAGAATAACATAGTAGTTTTTCCTAATGAATTTATTTTATGATATATTTTCATACGGACAATTTATATTTATTATTCATGTTTTGGATTGCATTAACACTGTATATCAATCCCAATATTCTTCTTTTTGAAATTGTATGACCATTACATGCAATTTGAGGAGGTTTATTTAATTTAACAAACCAATTGGATTGTTATGTGTATTAATATTGTGATATATATTTTAGTTATTTTTATATTGGGTTATGGGTTACCTAGGTTTTAAATTTCACTATGTAGATGCCCATCCATGAGGTTCAATAACTGAATTATTATACTATACACAATCCAAGGATCCCTAATGATCCAATCCTGATACCAAACTTGAAAGATCCAAAATGAATTGAATATCTAGATCATTAACCTGAAAATCACTAAACCTATAATATAAGGGCCTGGCTTTAAAACATTACATAATCATGAATTAAATGAATAATTCACATTGAGGGTCTTTTCAACTATAGAGTTTTATAGAATTAGTTCATAACTGTTACATTACATCCCAAAAGTTTCAAAGTAGACACTTCTACTCAGTTCCTATATTTTTCACAAAATAAAAATTAATGAAAAAAAGTGTAATGTCTAGTTCCATGTATTAGATAGCATGACACTGTTTCACATTATGTCCTGTGAAAAACATTTCAAAAACTTGGGATGAGTATAAAAAGCTTAGTAAGGGATACACAAAAAAAAGAAAACTATTAGTTTTTTTAAAACAACAAGTAAACAATGAATACTTTATCATAATTAATACTTTTCACCTTTATGAAGTAGTAAATACTCTTCACTAAATAAATGGTCAATGATTACCCATTTGTAACCAAAATATTACCATTAAACCCATATAAAGAACACATAACATATAAAGGTAACTTGGGACATAAATATACATAAATGGAGTAACCATACGATCGACTTCCACACATATCACTAAATGGAATAGCCCTACAGCCCACTTCCATACCTAATGAAGTGGAGGTTATAACATAACCACCCATCCTGGTTTATCATGGAACCGCCCTTCATTTGGTTTATCATGTAACCGCCTGTCAAATTTCCATGTACCATTATAAAATCATAACATATACAACAAATATAATGGAAACAAAACATTTCCAAATTTCAATCACAATATATCATGTAAATATATTGACATAAAAAATCCACAATCAAAAACATTTTCAATTCCAAAATACATAAATGAATATATTTTATTTATTTTCCTTTTTTAAAACAATATGGCTTGTTAAGGAAGCCACAGATTAAATAATACTTGGGGTGACTGAAAGGTCATTTTCCCTGCTAACATTAAAAGAAAAATTATTTTTTTCATTTAGTAAAACACTTCGTAGAAAAATATTCCCTTTGAATTAAATGAAATATAAAATGTCTTTATACAGTGTATAAAATAAAGTTGTGTATTAGAACAAAATATGCCTTAATGAAAGGTGATTGAGATGAAATCCCTTACAGAGATCATTTTGTAAATAAAATTTATCAATTATGTGTATAAAATATAATCACACATAAAGAATATATAAATACATAATAAGCTATAAAAATTCATTTCTCACATAATAAAATAACGACATAAACAATAAAGATAAGATCAACCCAGAAAACAGAAATTGGGTTAAGAAGTACCCATACCTCATGTCTGATTTGACCCGTTCGTTCTTTAATCTCCTGAATAGTAAACTAAAGTTAATTTATATTTACTTAAGAACCTATTTTTCACGTTTATCATTCCTTTTTAATCTCTTATTACCATGTTATAACATTATGTAATCATTTATGTTAATGATGGTCATTTTGTCGATATTTGGTACTTGAGTCAAAAATGAACTTCTTATAATTACAAGTTGTTAATGTGGTCAAATATCCACTATATACAGAATGATATTCATGATTTAGATATCATATATTTCATATATACATCCATTATATTTATTTATTTATAACAGTACATAACATTTTGAGATTACAAATGAAATGCACCGTTCATGGAGATGGTAAGTCGTACGTATGAATGAACACTACATTCATTTCTATTTCTTAATTTAATCGAATTAAAACATATTGATACATAGTTATAATATAATTATATTATAATATCAAATATTACATCATAACATCCATCCTTTAGACATATCACAAATGGGAGTAATGAGTTATGTCACTTTGAGGGGGCGGTAGTCCACACTTCCTCAAATGAAATTATCATGTTTTCCCAAAAATAAAACCATAATATTATGCTATAAATGGAAAATATAGATTAATAAAGAATAAATAAGGATAATATATATCATATATAAATACATTTCCATCATAATGGCCACTATGAGAGGAAGTTGGATGTAATTGAACAATCATCATTTCGTGAGGTGTTAGTTTTCCATCCATCGAAACAATATGTTCATTACTAATTAGATGGAGGTATGTGTAAGTGTAGATTGAATACTTATCACAAAAACATCCTTGTGTATTGAGGATATTGATTTTTTTATAAATGAAACGAATAAAAAGAGTTTAGGGGGTTAGAGAAGTAAAATAAAAGAATAGAATTTAAGAGAAACTGTTACATTTAATTCGGGTAACTCCCTTTACATTGAACCCAAAGGACTTCTTGAAGTGACTTATTCAAATGTTAAGGATTCTAGGTGGAAGATAAGGATATTGAAAGATTATTTGGGAATGGTTTGGATTATCCAAGGGGAGTGAGAGATGTTTGAAATGAGTTAGAGATGAGGGATTTTTATTAGGGGGAGGTGGTGCTCTTTTGGAAAGTGAGAAAATATTATTTTATTATATTATTTTTTCGGTTCATAAAGGTCCAAAACTTATTAAAGATGAAGATAAGATGACTCATGGTCGAAATAAAATCAACCAATTATAATTTTACCGGTTTTTGATATTATTGTAATATTTATAATCTTATTTATTTAAATCCTTTATTAATGAGGTAAACACTACATCATTGTTGTCTCATAAAGAATTTAATTTATTTGATTTTTAAAAAATTTAAAAAATTACAATAATTTAGGAATTTTTATAAATTTTCCATGTAATATTTGTTGTCAAATAAATTACTTATATGACCCTATGGAATAATTAATTTACAAAAAGATATTTGTTTATCTCATTTTTGTCTTTACTTGAAGTTAATTAAAATAAAGTGTCATTTTCACTCCCATGTGGCTCCATGGGATCCCAAAATCAACCCAAAGATTTCCATGGTCATATATGTATCAACCAATAAGATTATGACACGTGTAAGGGTAATTTTATATTATTATAATAATATTTGTTTACCCTTATTTACCAGATTTACCCTTTAACAATGGTATATAAAATTTTTACTCAAGTAAATACTCGTAATGACTAAAAATAAAAGTTAATTATTTGCACAATTTGTACCTCCAGATTCGAAATATGAAATCCATTTTTCAAAATTCAAAACAGAGAAGTGGCAGAAATTAATTTAAAAATAAATTCCGATGTCAAAATAAAAACCGTGTTTTTACGAAATATTTACTATCAAAAGATAGAAACTTGTTTATGTACAATTTCAAAGTGAAATTAATTTCAAGGACCAAAATTGGATTAAATGGTAAAAATATAATCAAATTAAACTTTAAAAACAATTAAAAAGATAATATATCAATATAAATATATTATTTTAAAGGTATGTTTTGAATTAAAATACCTAATTTTTCATTGTTAATCAAAAATTGAATTTTATCAGAAAAATTCCAATATTTTAACCAAAGTGAATTTTGATGTCTCAATTCTAAATTTTTTTGGTCATATAGAACATAAAAAAGTGACCAAATGTTGCTTTAAATTTGGTTCACCATTAATAGGCGGTAATTCAAACTTTTATAGTATTTATTCTTATAAATGGATTATTTCTTATTCTAAGCCTCAATCTTTTATTTGATAAATGTAAAAACATTTAACAAACATGTATAATCATATTTTAGTTAGTTCTATTCATTCTTTCCCATAAAAAGACTAGGTATTAACTACCATTTAAATCAATTATATTATATTATTATTGTGCAACGTAAGATTTCCAGGAAACTCATTGATGCGTATCGGGTAATCCATCGAACATAGAAACCCCTTCAAAGTAAAATTAATATTTAATTCACAAAATATAAATTAAAAAGATAATGTATCATTTTTTTACCTAGGATGTTATATCCTTCCCCCCTTTTGGAAATTTCATCCCCACAATTTTATTAACTTATCAAATAAATGGGGGTATTTACCCCTCATATCATTTTCAGATTCCCACATTTCCACTTCAACAATATGGATTTTCCACAAAAAAATTATCAGGTGAATTAAATTATTAGAAAAAACATTCTCTCTACAGTCAAGAATCTGGTTCGGTTGTTCGTCATAAAAGAGATTCTCTTTCAAATGAACTACCTCTAGGCTCAAAACATGATATGGATCTGGCATATACTTTCTTAACATTGAAACTTGAAAAACATTGAGTACCTAGGAAAAACATGGAGGTAAGGCCACTTTGTACACAATCGATCCAACTCTCTCTAGAATTTAATAGGGTGCAATGAACTTCGGACTCAACTTTTCATTCTTAACAAAACACATCACACTTTTTCATGGAGAAACATTGAGAAAGACATGATGACCTACCTCAAAAGAAATATCCTTCCTCCAGTTATCTACATAACTTTTCGGCCTTCTCTGAGCTGTTCTTATGTTCTTCTAAATCAATTTAACATTTTCTACCATCTCTTCTAGAAATTTTGTTCCCATAATCTTCCTTTCACCTACTTCATCCCAAAAATTGGGAGTTTGACAACACTTTCCTTATAATTCTTCAAATGTATTCATCAGTAAACTAAAATGAAAACTGTTATTATAAGAAAATTCATCCCAAAAAATATGTTGGTCCAAATATCCCTGGAAATCTATTGAACAAGCACCTGTCATATCCTCCAATATCAGAATTTTTTTCTGAGTGCCCATCTGATTGGGGACGAAAATCTATACTAAAATTCTATTCAGTACCCAATGACTTTTAAAGGCCTTTACAAATGATAGAAGTAAACATGGGATCACAATCAAATAAAATGTATAGGGGAACTCTATGTAACTTGACTATCATTTTTACATACTACCGAGAAAGTTAATCTAGAGACAACGTATATGAAATATGATGTAAATGAGCAGATTTACTCAATCGATTAACAATAACCCATATTGCATTATTACCTCGATATGTGTTTTGTAATCCCCCAATTAAGTCCATGGATATATTTTCAAATATCCACTTAGGCCCTGGTAAATACTAAAGAATACATTTCAATAACTACAACATTGCTTTAAAGTGCTAACAAGTCAAACACTTCACAGTAAAATCAGTAATATCTCTTTTCATTCAATCCAACCAGTAATACTCCCAAAGAACTTTGTACATCATAGAACTGCCATGATGAACTGAAAACGAGGAATTGTGAGCTTAACATAACCACTAATTCATCATAAATGAATCACAAGTCACACGTAAACTCTTTCCAAATCGCAAAACACAATCATTATCAATGTTAATACTAGGAAACTTACTCTTCGAAACCAACACTACCTTTTTCTGTAACTGATTGTCTTCCTTTTGTTCTTTCTTAATTCTGTGTGATAGAAATGATCTCACTGGCACCTAAAACAAAATAGAAAAATTTCCTACCCTAACAATTTCTATTCCAATGTTCATCAAAACAAAAATCAAAGTATCTCGTTCCAAATGTATCATGGTTAATGAAGAATTACTTATTCGACTCAATAAATAAACAACTTTGTTTTGCTTTCCAGGATGAGAATGAATTCTGAAATCATAATCCTTGATTAACTCTAGCCATATCCACTATCTCAAGTTCAATTATTTTTGAGTGAATATATACTTTAAACTCTTTTGGTTAGTATATATTTCACATATTACTCAATACAAATGATGCCTTTAAATTTTTAAAGAAAAAACAACAGCAACTAATTCCAAAACATGTGTATTGTAATTTAACTCATGAGGTTTCAACTGACGTGAATCATAAGAAATTTCTTGATCATTTTGCATAAGGACACAACCAATTCCTTTCAATAAAGAATCAATTTAGATGACAAAATCACCATTTCTAGAAGGTAGTTCCAAAACTAGGGCATTCACTAATCTTCTTTTCAATTATTGAAAAAAGTCATCACATTCTTTTGTCTAGATGAACTTAACAACTTTTCGAGTTAACATAGTAATTGGAGTTGATAATCACAAAAACATTTCGTCAATCCTCCGGCAATAACCCGCCAAACCAAGAAAACTACAGATCTCCATTATATTTGTGTGTCTTGGCCATTCTTCAAAAAACTTTGTTTTAGCAGAATCAACAGTTATGCTATTTTTTGAAACATTGTGAACAAGGAAAGAAATTTTTTGTAACCAAAACAAACACATCCTGAATTTTCCATAGATTTTTCTTTCTATTAATGTTTTCAATTCACCCCTTAGATGACTTTAATGTTCCACTTTGATTTTAGAATAATCCAAAATATCATCAATGAACACAACCTCAAACATATCCAAGAACTCCCAGAAAATTCTATTTATAAGATCTATAAATATAGTAGGTGAATTGGTTAAACCCAAAGGCATAAATACCAAATCATAATGGCCATATCTAGTACGAAACACGTTATTCAGAATGTATAAATCCTTTACTATCAACTGTTAGTACCCTGACCTCATGTCAAACTTAGAAAAATACTACGCTCCCTGGTGCTAATAAAAAAATCATCGATATGTGGAAAATGATACTTGTTATTAATAGAGATTTAATTCAATGCTCTATAATAAATAAAATGTCTCATTGAACCATAATTCTTTTTAAAAAATAAGAGAGGATCACCACATAGTGATGTACTTGGTTGACTGAAACCATTGTCTATTAACACTTTCATTTGCTTCTTCAACTCTAAAACTTCAATTCGAGCCTTTCGATATGGGGGTTTTGAAATTGAATTAGCATTAAGAACTAAGTAAATAGTAAATTCAACTTCCCTATCAGATATAATACCAGTAAACTCACCAGAAAAAGTATCAAGATACTCATTTAACACTGGAATATCATTAATCTAAATAGTTCCTTTGTTTTCAACAAAATGTGCAAGGTAAAATTCATTTCTATCTTTTTCCAGTTTCTCATCTTCCTGATATGTTATCAAAATTAAGGGTTCATTCTTGTAGGAAAATTGAAATTATTTCTAAAAATAAACAACTTTAGCTCTACAATAAATCTTAGCACGATTAACCGAAAGCCAATCCATACCCAAAATAACATCACACTCTACTAGAGGAAAAAAATAATTCCTGTAGGTATATTCTTTCCAAACACAAGGACTGGAAGGTTCATAAGTTTTCTTTTTGTCTCAACCTTTCCTCCAAGTGTTTTTACTATAAGTTAAGCATTCATATATTGAGATGTAATTCCCAATTTTCTATAAAAATTCTTAGAAATGAATGAATGTGTAGTCCCCGAACAAAACAAAAAATTTGAATTCCCATAACAAACAGTGCCCAGATACTACTTCATTTGATGGTACAACATCTGTTGAAGTAGTTTCTTAGGATTTAACCACCCCTTTATACTTGTTGTTTGACTACTTTCCCTTAGATGAGTTCTTCTTTGGACACTCATTTGCATACTGACACATTTCATTGCACGTAAAACATCTTACCGCTGGATTTTCATTGCCTGCTTGATCATCTTCCTTACAGTTATGAGTAATATTCCCGGACTTACCACAATATAATCACTTTCCAGACATTGATAAACATTTTCCAGGATTATTTTCACCACACTTCTCACAATATGGATATTTATTTTTCTTAACTCCAGGATTCTTTGATGAATTATTTCCCTTTGCTTTCCAACTGGACCTCTTGTACTGTTGTTTTTCAAAAACCAATTGACCATCGACAAACTCCATTTCCACCTTCTCCACACATAGAAAATGTTTTTCATAACTTTTGATCTCACAAAAGGATAATTCTATTTGATATCGTGTCTTCAATCTGGAGTAAAATCAATTGATATTACTATCATGCTCTTTGATGAAATTTGAAGTATACCTTACCAGTCAAGTGAAATTTCCTTCGTAAAAAGCCATTGATTCATTATCCTACCTCAAATACAAGAATTGTTTATTCCATCCTATGTCTAACCACCTTAGGAATATATTTATCAAGGAACATACCTCTGAATTCATCTTAATAATGTGAAAAAATCTCTTCAATATCCCAGATATTTTTCACCATCAACCACCACAAATCAACTTCACCTTCAATACGGTAAATAGAGATACTAACATTTTGATGTTCTGAACACCCCATAAAAATGAAAATTTTCTCTAGTGCTTTATCCCACCCTTCTGCTAGCACATGGCCAGATGACCCTCAAAATGATGGGGAATGTTGCCCCATAAAATGCTCCACTACTGACATATTTCTCTGTAGTTGATCTGGTAGATCTCATGAATGGACACAACAACCATTTGTATCCTGATTCAGATATTCCATCACTGCAAAAAACTGTTCAGTTTTGATTCCGACCATCTTAGGCTGTTGATTTGGAAGGTTGTCATCCTCTTGATGTCGTCCCAACATAGCTAACCTGTTTCCTCAGCAGAAATCCATTATGATCATAGAAATATATTTTTCGAAGCAACATGGTAATATGTAAATGCTATATCACTTCAATTATATCATAAATATATTTGTGGATATTGATTTAACAATACCCTAACTCCTAAATTTATTTAAACTGACTTTTGATAACAACTATATGGACCCAGCCTTAAAACATTACATAATTTTGAATTAAATGAATAATTCATATTGAGGATATTTTCAGGTATATAGTTTAATAGAATTAGGTCATAATTATAATATTACATTCCAAAAGATACAAATTAGACACTTCTACCCTGTTCCCTTATTTTTCACAAAATAAAAATTCTTAAAACAAAGAGTCATGTCTAGTTCCATGTTTTAGACAACATGACTTTTCCTTGGACCCATCCTTGACCATATTCCACATTATTTCCTATGAAAAACATTTCAAAAACATGGGAGGAGCATAAAATGCTCAGTAAGGGATATTCAATGAAGGAAAAATGTTAGTTCTTTTAAAAGAACAAGAAAACCATGAATACTTTATCATAAGTAATACTTCTCACCTTTATGAAGTATTAAATATTCTTCAATGAATAAAAGATCATTGCTTACCCATTTGTAACCAAATTATTATCATAAAACACATATAAAGAACACATAACATATAATGTTATCTTCAGACACAAACATACTCAAATGGAATAACCATACGGTTACCTTCCACACATATCACTAAATGGATTAGCCATACGGCCGACTTCCATACCCAATGCATTGGATGTTATAATGTTACCACCCATCCAGGTTTATAATGGCACCACCCTTCATTTGGTTTATCAAGTAACCACCCATCAAATTTACAAGTACAATTATAAAATCAGAATACATACAAAAAATATAAAGGAAAGAAAACATTTCCAAATTACAATCACAATATAACACTTAAATATATTGACATAAAAAATCCATTTTCAAAACCATTTTAAATACCAAAATTCGTAAAAGATTATATGGTATTTATTATCCTTTTTAAAAAGAATACGTCTTGTTAAGGAATCCAATGATCAAATAATACTCGCGGTGGCTGAAAGGTCGTTGTCACCGCTTACATTAAAGGAAACATTCTTTTTTTCATTTAGTAAAACACTTCATAGAAAAAGATTCCATTTTAATGAAATAAAACGTCAATGGTTTTTAAACATTGTATAAAATAAAGTGATGTATTATAAAAAAATATGCCTCAATTAAAAGAGAATGATACGAAGTCCCTTACAAAGATCATTTTGTTAATAAAATTGATCACATATTTTTAATGAATATAATCACACATAAAGAATCTTTAAATAAAATATTAGAAATAAAAATTCATTTCTCACATAATCAATGAACAACATAAACAAGAAATAGAAGATCAACCTAAAGAACATAAATTGGGTTATGAAGTTCCCTTACCTCATGTCTAATTTCACCTGTTCGTTCTTTAATATCCAGAATAAAAAACTAAAGTTAATTTTTATTTTCTTAACAACCTTTTTTTCAAGTTTATAATTCCTTCTAAATCAATTATAACCATGTTATTACATTATGTAGTCAATTAAGTTAATAACGGTCGTTTTGTTGATATTTGGTACATGAGTGAAAAATGAACTTCTTTTTATTACAAGTTATTAATGTTGTAAAATATACAATATCTCCAGAATGATATTCATGATTTTGATGTCATACATATCATATATATTGAGTATATTTATGTATTTATATTAGTACATAACATTTGTAGTTAAGAAATGAAATGCACCGTTCATGGGGAAGATAAGTCGTATGTACGCATGAATGCTAATTTCATTTCTATTTCATATATTAATGGAATTAAAACACAATGATAAATAGGTATATTATAATTCCATTATAATATCATATATAATATCATTACTTACTTCCTTTATATGTCCCATATATAGCAGTAATGAGTCATATCACTTCGATGGGGCTACTGGCTACACTTCCTCAAATGAAATTATCGTGTTTACCCATAATGGAAACCATTAAGGTATGATATAAATGGAAAATATAGAATCATAAAGAAAAAATAATCATAATATATATCATATATTAATACAGTTCTATCATAATGGCCACCATGAGAGGATGTAAGTGATAATTGAACAATCATCATTTCGTGAGGAGTTAGTTAGCCATCCACAGAAAAAGTTTTTTTTACCCATAAGATGGAGGGATGTGTAAGTGTAGTTCTAATACATATCATAAAAACATACTAGTATGTTGATGATACTGGTGTTTTTATAAAAGAGAATAAGAAAAAGAGTTTATGTGGTTAGAGAAGTAAAATAAAACAAAATAACTTAAGAGAAACTGTTACCATTAATTCGGGTAACTCCCTTTGGATTGAATGAAAAAGTCTTCTAGAAGTTCTTTAAGCCTATGTTAAGGCCCCCAGGTGGAAGAGAGGGATCTTGATAGCTTATCTAGTCCAGGTTTTATGAGACATTGGGCTTGACATGTGTGTGGAATGGTTTAGAGGGGAGATATTTTTATAAGGGGGAGGAGGGGATCTTTTGGAAAGGGTGAAAACATTATTTTATTATATAATGATTTTTGGTTTCTAAAGGTCCAAAACATAATAAAGGAGAATTTAAGATGAATCATGGTCAAAATATAATCATAAAATTTGAATTAGACATGTTTTGGATATTATTTTTATCTTTATAATCTTATTTATTCAAATAATTTGTTAATGAGGTAAACACTACATTATAATTGGGAGATAAATAATTTAATTTATTTGATCTATAAAATTATAAAAAACTTCCATGATGTAGGAAATCGTTTATATTTTAAAATAATATTTATAGACTATATTATACCTTATATAACCATATATTTAAACTTATTTACTAAAATATATTTGTTTATGTCGTTTTTGTCTTTACTTTAAGTTTATTAATATAAAGTGTCATTATACCTCCCATGTGGCCTCATGGGGTCCCAAAATCAACCAAAAGATGCTCATGGTAGGATATATATCAACCAATATAATTAATACAGATGTTAGGGTAATTTTATTTTATTATAATAATATTTGTTTACCCTTATATACCAGATTTACCCTTTAACCATGGTAAATAAAATTTTACTAATGTAAATATTCATAATGTCTGAAAATAAAAGTTACCTATTTAAAAAAATTGGACCTCCTGATTCTAAATATGAAATATATTTTTTCAAATTCATAACATATAAGATGCATAAATTAATTTAAAATTAATTACCGTTGTCAAAATAAAAATCGTGTTTTAAAGAAATATTAACTATCAAAAGATTTCCACTAGTTTATGTCCAATTTAAATGGGAATTAATTCCAATGCCCAAATTATAATAAATGGTAAAAATATAATCAAATAACACTTTAAAACCAATTTAAAATGTAATATAACCATTTTAATAAATTAGATTAAAAGGAAGTTTTGAATTAAAATCAAGTATTTTCCACTATTCATCAAAAATTGAATTTTATCAGAAAAATACCAAAATTTTACCCAAAGTGAATTTTGACGTCCCAATTTTATAGAAGAATTTTATTTGGTCAAATAGAACATATATAAGTTAATATAACTATATTTAAATAGGGTTCTCCATTAAAAGGCGAAGAATCAAACTTTTACAGGATTTATGCTTAAAATCAGATTATTTATTATTTTAAGCATCAAACTTTTATTGGATAAATGTAAAAACATTTAATAAACATGTATAATAATATTTTAGTTAGTTATGATCGTTCCCACAAATACAATGGCTAGGCTTTAAAAACCATTTAAAATAATAATATTATATTATTATTGTGCAACGTAAGATTTCAAAGAAACCCATTGTTGCGTATCAGGTACGCCCTCGAACATAGCAACCCATATAATGTAAAATTAATATTTAATTTACAAAATATTAATTAAAAAAAAATATTATTTATTAATTTACCTATGATTTTACATATAAAAAATCATCTTTTGATATTCAAACAAATCCTTTTCATCACTTTCATTATATTTTCCCAAAATAATCAAACAATTTCAATTTCAATTTATGTTTTTAATTGAGAGAATACATAATATCCTTATGTGTTAAAATCTCTTCAATTAAAACCACCACAATTTTATAGTAATTTTTTTTATTTTAATAATTTATTAAATTTATGTATCCCCATTGGAATTTAACAACTCCATGCTGGCTATAAAAAACTAGTGTTCATGTGTACGACAAAATACCACCTCAAGAACAGATGTAATCAATTTTTCATCCTCATCAATCATGGATTGATTATAATGATGGTATTAATGTTTATAAATTATATATATTAACTATTTTTAATTTTTAAAATATAATATGTTATTTCCAATATTACATTTCCATTCACTGAAATATGATAACAATATTTATGCATAGGTGTAAAATACCATCTCCATGAAGAGAGGTGATTCATTTTTCATAAAAAAATAATATAGATTATTTTTATAAGTGTATTTAGAGAATGAGTAATTTATTTATGAAATTATTGTCATTGTAAATTTTTTTTTAATAATTTATTCCATTTTCCATAATTATTATTCAAAATTGGAAGTTTTACTAATGCATACATACAACCTGCTATCACCATGATTGTTACGTTATTTTTTTTCATAACCAAATTTCATATTTGGTATAAAAATTATATTTTATATATAAATATGATATTTATGTAATTATTAATATTATTGAGAAGGAGGGAAAATGACCCCCTTTGATAATAGCGAACACAATTAAGTTGTTTTGAAATTATTAACCAATCATCCACATAACACCCAATATGGAATTAATTTATTATATATTTAAACATTTAATTAAAATAATAGAAATAAATTGTTCAAGTATAATAAATTAAACATTTAAAATTTTCTTAATAAGTCGGATTACTTTTTTAATTTATTATACATGAGTTAAGGAATATATGTGGAATGCACGAACTTGAGGTAGGAGATCTCAACACAATTTTCTTTCATTGGAGAATATTATAATTTTATGAACCAGATTCGATTTATATGGTGTTTATAAAAAATATTTAAATATTAAATAATTATTCATGGATAGTTAATGGTATCTTTATGTTTTATTTGGATCTATTTTATCCAATGGAATTTAAATTGGTTGTTATTAAGTGTTAAATTGTCTCTTCACTCAATTTGCATTCATTTGGTTATAAATATTACTCATTGAGATTTTTATTCCATTAACATATGTGAATTGATATCTTAGTTGTTTTATTTTGTAATTGAAATTTTTTATAGGTATTTATATATATTACCCATAATATCTCCATTTATTAATAGTCAATTTGATGATATAATCTATGTTGGGGTTATTCGTATAAAATAATATTTCATTGAGACAATTATTTTTGTTATATACCTAAATTTTTTGATGATGTGTATATATAACACCCCACTGAAATAATATATCAAGAATTTTTTAATGTTCATGATTTTTAATGTTTCATATGAAATTGTTCTTTCATGGAGCATATGATTGAAATCTTACTACACTTGAAAAGGTATTATGTTATATTCTCTTTTCATTTAATAATTGATTATATTCAAGGTTACATAAAGGAAAATAATATTATATTATATTATTCAATGAAATCCCTTTTTATTATAAATTTATTAAAAATTTGGTTTATATTTTTAATTTAAATTTCATCCCTTATTAATTATAAAATAATCAAAGAAGTAATTTATAGTTGATACTGATCTTTCATATTATTTTGGATTAGGAATATTTACTTTCTATATCCCTGTATTCTAAAATTATTTCAAAAATGTTCTCTTATAAAAATTAATAATTCATATTTCCATTTTTCATGATAGTTGAATTAATTTTAAAAAAAATTTAAAAGGAAATTTCATTTTGTTTTTCAAACAGGTCTGTTTTTATTCTTTTTTACAAAATGTTTGAAAAGATTTAAAATTTTTTACATTTATATCATCAATAGATTTTCCCACCCAAATAACAATTATTTTTATTGAAGGATTATTTATAATATTTTAATTTTATTTTCAATGAATATGGTTTTGAATTTTTTTTTTGAAATTATTGATTTAAAAATTACTTTCAAAGTAAAAATATTAATTTCCTCAAAAATGACTTTAATGATTTAGTAAGAGTATTTTCAATAATCCATCTATATAACCTTGAGTTTAATTATACTATAATTGGTATATTTGAAAATAGTAGCATTCTCTTTCTTTCCCTGATTGAATTTTAATTGTTTCAATGATATTTTCTTGTAACTCATTCTGTTTCCATAGTATAATCACGTTCTGAAATTAATATTATAAATTTGGATGATTTTATGTTGAGATGTAATATATATGTACATTATTAATATTTTGATCAGTGGATGTTTTATATTTAGAGTCGATACCCATTATAACTAAATATATGTTGGGATAATATAACAACCATTCTTTTTATTACACACCTAAACCTAATTTATTACATAAAATATTCAATTGATACAGTATAGAATACCGAGAGGTATAGTGTCTTTGGGTCATAGGAACATTACATAACAACTTAGAACACAAAACATGAAACATATTTATTGAAAACTTCTTTTACATGACCGCTACATTCCCTCATACTTAGCATTGCATGAGATAACCTAAGGACATGCATAAGAAAAAGGTGAGCTATAAAGCCCAGTAAGTGGATAAACATGGAATAACATGTGGAAAAAAATATGAGTTAGGCAATAGGTATATCAATGAATTACAGGAGAAACATGAACATAAAGGCATGATAATGCATGATAATCATAACATGGAAATGTGTCCAAAACACTTAACATAGAATTAGCATGATCCAAGGCTCAATGCACATAAAGCATGAGTAAACCATAATTACACATGATGCACAAGTAAAACATTGTTGCACTTGAATTATAATTATTCAACCCTCATTGCACATGATGTATCATGATACTCTACTTTTCCCAATGCATTGGAGAGCTATCATGCGCACGCTTCTTAAACATTTCATTTAATGCATATGTGTGCGACATAGATCATTTAACATGGAATCAATCAACATCCTAAGTTATTACATGATTAGGTAATGTGGAATAAATACATGAATTAACTATTCAATAGGTATATGTGAATAAAGGATAATACCTTTGATAGATACATGGGTATGGTATTCACTACACAATGATATTGGCTTGAAAAAATGCGGTGCAATTTCGACTGCATAACGACATGACATAAGGATTCATGAAATTTTTTCTGAGATAGAAAAGGGTGTCTAATCATATATACATGAAATGGATATTAAGGGTTCATATGGATACATGTCCCAACAAATGTAATGGAATTTAAATGCATACCACAAAATAATTACTTGGATGTAAAATAGGAGAGTGAAATCCCTCACAGAATTTCGGCATGGTAAAGGGTGTAATGGGAGGATTTAGTAAGAGATAAAGGGGTCTCCCATCATCCAAACATAATGTGGAATGTATGGGGGAGGTGAGAAATTATACCCCAACAATTATAATTGAAAAAAAGGGCATAACATCTTAACAAAAATGATACAAAAATGAGAACGGAAAAATCCCTAACATGGAAGTGTGATCCAAAAGGCTTGGGAGAGGCTTGAGAGAGGCTTCTTGGGATCTTGGGGAACCTTGGAAGGATTATAGAGAGAGGAGGGAAGGTTTTGGCTGAACTCCAAAGGCATTTAGTGAGGAGGAAGTCGGAGCTTGGGTGGGTTTATATAGGAAAGAGAGGGAATCCGTTATTATTTAGGTTTGGGACTCCTCACATTGAACTAATCAATAAAACAATCATGCCCATGGTTTATGACCATGGGTTTTTCCAATGGGGATTGGGAAAAAATATTTTATATGTAAAATGTCCTAACTTCTTAAAATCAAAGGGTTTCTTATGTGGAGGTGCGTCACACTTTGAAGGAAAACAATTTTAAAAGAATAAATGTGTTATAAGTCTTAGAGTGTCCACAAATGCTTTGTAAAAAAATCAAACAAAACTAAAATTACATTATTTTAATTAAATAACATATATTGGCTGATAATAGTGTTTATTGTATTTTATTACCTCACTATTGGGTCATTATGATGTCATAAAACATGTTATATATTTAAACCGTATTTAATTATACCAAAAAATTCAACTATCTCAAAAAATTATGAAAAATTCATCATTGGATAATTTTGATGTCCTGATTCCAATAAATAATATTCATTTAATCTAAATAATTTTATAAATATGTGAATTTTTACTTTTAAATTATAAACCGTTATTTACTAAAAATTCATGGGTTTTGACAAAAAAAGTTTTCAAACCTTAATAAAAATTTCAATTTCATTCATAATATTATATGACCATTTATATTTAATAAAAATTAATTTAATAATAATATTTTATTAAATTATTATTTAAATAAAAAATCCATTAATTCATAAAAATACATTTCTTAGATTAATATTACCTAAAAATACTATTTGGACATTAAAAAATATTTACAAAGTAACAATAATAAAATGAATGTATATTCATTATTATATAGAAAAAAATTCACATATTAATAATGCTAATGTCTTGTTACATAACCCCTTTTAACACCTGCATAAGACTGAAGGGTAAGCTGTGTGATGGTGACTGACTCTTGCGGTGGCTCAGAGAACATTGTTCAGGTGGTAATCTCTATCAACTTCCTCTTCTCTCGTAGGTGGTTCCACTATAGCTTAACATATTAAATCTTGGCATGCGATTGTTTAAGATCCAAGAAAAATGATGCCACCTCCTTTCTGAGCTTTGACAAATGGGCTTCATATGGGGCAAGTATACTGGATGAGGCTGTCACTGCCTTCGTCTAAGTAAATTGGATTTTTTAAAGCCCTATATTTATACTAATCATGTGATCATTTTTCAAGGGAAATATTAGAAATGGTCAAAATTCAAAATGGTATTTTAAAATCCCGAAACATAAAACCAAGGAAGTTAACATCTTATATAAACATTTTAAGACATTTAGTTAGATTAAGAGAAATTTTCATTAATGAATGTTTAGGTCGTTACAATCTTTCCCCCTTAAGAAATTTTTCCCTCAAAATTTCCTTTTCCCACACTAAAACAGATGTGGGTGACTTTGCTTCATCACATCTTCCGATAACCTTGTCCCTTCTTCAAACATGTGTTTTCTCCATAACACCTTAATGAGGGGCATTTTCTTATTTCGTAGAACATTTTCTCTACGATCTAAGATCATCACTCGTTGGTCCAAATTAGAAATATCATCCTCCAGTTGTACTACCTCTGAATAGTGTACATGTGAAGGATCTGATATTTACATCCTTAATATGGATACATGAAAGACATCATTTACTTTGGACATTATTGGTGGAAGTGCTAGTCGATGGGCCACAGCCCCAGCAAGATCAAGAATCTCGAAGGGGCCAGTATACCTAGGAATAAAATTCCCTTTCCTTCCAAACCTCATGAAAATATTCCATGGAGATATGCATTGAAATTCCATGTATCCAACTTTATGATCAAGGTCTCATCGACGGTTATCTATATAACACTTGTGTCGACACATGTCTACCTTGATATGTGGCTGAATGGTTTTCACCTTCTCCCCCATTTCTTCGACCACTTCTGGTCCTAGAAGATTACGCTCACTGGATTCATCAAAACATGTCGTTGTTCTACAACTATTCTTATACAGGGCTTCAGAAGGTTCCATTCAGATACTCGAGTGGAAAATATTATTGTAGGAGAATTCAACCAGTGAAATATGATGGTCCCACCCGCCTATGAAGTCCATAGAACACACTCTCATCATGTCCTCATGTTTTTGGATAGTCCGCTTATATTAGCCATCAGTTTGAGGATGAAAATCTATATTGAAGTTTAGCTCAGTATCTTGAGCATGTTGAAGAAACTTTCAAAACATAGAGTTGAATCTTGGATCTCGATCAGATATAATAGATAGTGGTACTCCATGAATCCTTACCAATTTCCTAGTATATATCCGTGCTAGCTGCTCTAATGAGTAATCCACCAGAATTGCAATGAAGTGTGAAGAATTTGTAAGCCGATCCACAACAACAAAGATTTCATTGTTGGATTTTGTTGTCTTCGGATGCCCGGTGACAAAGTCCATGCTGATGTTCTCCAATTTCCATGCCGGTTTCAGCAACAGCTACATCATCCCCTTAGGCTTATACCTCTCAGCCTTCACTTGCTAACACACATGGAACATTGATGTATACTCAGCGATCTCCTTCTTCATATTATCTCAATAATAATACTCTTAGAAATATCAATAAATCTTTGTGTTTCCATGGAGAATAGATAAATTTGAACAATGCGCATCATTCAAATGTTCCTTCTTCAGCTATAGACCTGATTGAACACATTGTGTTTTCGTAAATCTCACAGTTCCTTCTTCATTAACATTGAACTCTAAGGATTTCCCTATTCTGATATCTTCCACTCATTTCTGAATTACCACTTTATCCTTCTGTAAATATTTTAACCTTTCCAAAATAGACTCTTGAGCAATCATTTGTGAATAAATTGATGATGTTACCTTCTTTAGGATTCCCATGACCATCTTCATCAAATCTATGTGGATTGGGTCCTTCTCAATTCTCATAAATGAAATAATTGATGGGCCCTTTCTACTTAGAGAATCTGCCACATTGATATCTTTCCTATGCTGGTAATGGAGTGAGTAGTCATATTTTTTGATCAACTCTAACCATCTATATTGGTGAATGTTCAACTCATTATGTGTGAATATATACTTGAGGATTTTGTGGTCCATATATATTTCACACTTCCCCCCAAAGAGATAATACCGCCAATTTTTTAAAGTGAAGATCACCGCAACCAACTCCAAATCAGGTGTTGGATAATTCTCCTCATGAACATTCAATTTCCTTGAATCATAGGCAATGCCTTTTTAATTTTTCATCAACACACAGCCCAACCCTTCTTCGAAGAATCACATTATAGCACAAAAAGTTCTCCACTTATGGGTAAAGTGAGCATGGTAATAGTGATAAGCCTCATTTTTAACTACTTGAATCTTTTTTTCGCACTCATCACTCCAAAAAAACATTAATACTTTACAAGTTAGCTTGGTGTGAGGTTTGGACAATCATGAGAAATTTCTCCCAAATCGTCGATAATATCCAGCTAACACCAAGAAGCTACGAATATCCATTACCGATGTTTTCCTCATCCATCCCTCAATTGCATATATTTGGAGGGATCGATAGATATCCCATTTCTTTTTCTAATATGGCCCATGAATGATACCTCCATCAACCAGAACTCACACTTCCTGTACATTGCATAGATATTCTCCTTCTGCAAGGTCTCTAGTACAATTCTTATATGATCCTCGTGATCCTCCTTGGTTTTTATGTACATCAGAATATCATATATAAAGAACAACAAAATTTTATGGAAGAAGTCCCTAACGACTCTATTCATAAAGTTCATGAATATTTCTAGAGAATTAGTGAGTCCAAAAGTCAATACAATGAATTCTTAGTGCTCGTATCTTGTACGAAAAGTAGTCTTGGGGATATCTTCCTTCTTCACCCTTAATTGATAATATCCAGACCGCAAATCCTCCTTAGAGAAGTATTGTGCTCCATGCAGCTGATCGAACAAGTCATCAATTTGTGGGAGGGGATACTTTTTCTTTATCGTGATTTTGTTAAGCACATGATAATCGATGCAAAGGCGCATTGACCCATCCTTCATCTTAACGAAGAATATGGGTGCATCCCATGGTGAAGCACATGGTATTATAAACCTTTTATCCAGATTGTATGGTAGTTGTTTCTTTAGTTCCTCAATCTCCACCAAAACCATTTTATATATAGTATTGGATATTGGAAAGTCCCTCGGTATATGATCAATTGAGAATTCAACATCCCATATATGAGGAAGATCAGACAATTACTCTGGAAACACTTCAGTAAATTCCCTCACCATAGGCATGTCTTCAAGGATGGTTGCCTATTTAGACTAAATCATCTGAGCCAGATATGCATGCTCATATGGTATTAATATCCATGATTGAGATGATGGAGCTAAAGAAGATTCATCTTCCTCCTTACACTAGTATATAATCGGGGATATATTCTTTACATGGAGAGTTATTTCCCTCTCATTGCAATTCACGTTGGCTCTATATAAGGAAATACAATCCATGTCTAGAATTGCATCAAATTCCACCAGAGGGAGTATGATGTGGTTTTCTAGGAAATTCAATCCATAGATTATGACAGGGGAGGAATTATATTCATGGGATGAAATGATTGCCTCATTTTTCGTACTCATCGAAATATTTACTTCCATGATTTTTGGTGGTCTTAGGATTGTTCAACTAATCTTTTCGGATATAAATGAATGCGCATAACGTGAATCAAAAAGTACATATGCTATTCATGAATGAATAAATAGCGTAACTGTCACCACTTTGTTGTCATGGTTCACTTCGGCAGTAGTGATGGAAAAATCTCTCCCTTGGTGCCTTGGAGGTTGTTGGCTACCTCCGAAATTCCATGTCTTAGGGAATTGATTTGTAATATTCTATGGTTCTTTGCAGTTGTAGCGATGAACAACACATTGAGGTTAGAACGGAATGATCCTCTCCTCAGTTAAAACAGCTGGTTTTTTTGTCGGCACTTAACAACTAGGTGCCCTTCTCTTCCACGCCTAATGAATTTCCTCGTCCCCTTTAGACAATTACTGGGGTGCTTCATTTAACACGTTTAGCAAGTGGGGAGATGGATCTTCTTAGCACAGTTGGATTTATTCATCATACTTCCATTATTGAATTCCACCATACGCTTATTACCCCTATGATACCCTTGATATTCTTCGATCTCAATTTGAACCTTGAGGGAAGATCATAAAATTTCCTCATAGTTTTTGATGTCATGGATCACCTGTGATTTCCGTAGGCTAGGATTCAACCCACCAAAGAATTGGTTAACCATTCATTATAGTGTAACGACAAAGCCAGAGGCATATCGTGCAAGCCTTGTTATGTTTTCACCATATTCTCTGACGTATTCATCGTATTTTTTCTTGAGGGAAAGGAAGTCCCTTTCCATCTTATGTCGAATGGTGCATGGAAAATATTTATCAAAAAACATCTTCTAGAAATCCTTCCATTCCAACACCTCAAAATCTTCCTCAGGATTTGTATTTTTGATCAAAGGATACCATTTATCAACTTCACCTTCCATACGATAAGCATACAGAAGAACGTTCTCTTGTTCGGAACATTTATGGATGAAGAAGAACTTTTTAATGGATTTGATCCATTGTTCAGTGATTGAGGGATCAAACGATCCATTAAAAGTATGAGGCCTCTATTTTATGTAGCTCTTGATAAATTCTTGCTCTTGGGGGGGGGGGGGGGTTTGAACATTCCTCATGACCCATGTTTCTATTACAAACTTGAGTTAACTAAGAGAGAAGCATGACAAAGTTCATGATTCCCGCTCCCATCAGATTGGGCATCTCATTTTCATAGTCATCACATTGATCTTAAAATCAGTTCTTAGACAGAGTCCTCCTATTACCAGACATTGGTTGAAATAAAAGGAAAGTTAGGGGTGACAAATAATGGGTAATCCAATGACAAAACAGATGACTTATAAATATCTTTTATTTCCTTACCTTATGAATTGATAGGCTTCAATCTATGCTATCCACGATATACTTTCTAACATATATTCGTAGGGGGAATTTTTTAATTACCTTAATAAGGGTCCATAGTAAGCTTATAAATTTACCAAATAATATCACCCAGGAGTGTCATAACCAAGAGTGCAGTAAAGCCCATTGTTATGCACCAGTTCCTGTATGGGTCTAGATCGAAGTGGTGTTCTCAGGTTTTACCCCTAGGATATATCTGTTCCCGAGCCGCCTCTAGCTGCTTGTATTCAGACATGGATGTATTTTCTTGATAAACCTCTTACTCAATACCCAAAAATACTTATGTATGTTTTTATTATACTTATTATTTTCTGTATGTCTTCATTAGGTTTTTATAATCATATTCCCAAAAAATAACTAAACCTCCCTCTGATACCAGCTATAGCAACCCTGCTTTATATTACACACTTAAACATGATTTATTAAATAAAATATTTACTTCATACAACATAAAATATAGAGAGTTATAGTGTCTGTGGGGATTAGGAAAATTACATAAATTATTAGAACATAAAACACAAAACATATTTATTGAAAACTTCCTTTACATGACCACTACATTCCCTCGTACTTAGCATTGCATGGGATAACCTGAGGACATGAATAAGAAAAGGGTGAGATATAAAGCCCAGTAAGGGAATAAACCTGGAATAACATGAGGAATACAATATGTGTTAGAAAATAGGCATATTAATGGATCACAAGAGAGACATGAACATAAATTCATGATAAAGCATGATAATCATAACATGGAAATGTGGAAACAACACATAACATGGAATTAACATAAGCCAAGGCTCATTGCACATGGAGCATGAGTAACCCCTCATTGAACATGAATCAAGCTTAAACCCTAGTTGCACATGAATTATCATGATTTAACACTAATTACACATGACGTATGAAGATATTATACTTTTCCCAATGCATTGGAGCACTATCAGGGCACACCCTTCTTAAACATTTCATTTTGTGCATAAGTGTGTCACATGGATCATATAACATCGAATCAATCAACATCATAATTTTTTAAATGATTATTTAATGTGGAATAAATACATTAAATTAAAATTAAATAGGTTTATGTGCTTAAAGGTGAATACCCTTTATAGAGACATGGGTATGGTTTTCACTACACAAAGATCTTGGCTTAGAAAAATGCGGTGCAATTTCGGCAACATAAGGGCATGACATAAGGATTAATGAAAATAATTGATTAGATAGAAAAGGGTTTATTATCTTATTTATATGATATGTATAGTAGTGGGTTTATATGGATACATGTACCAACAAAATTAATGGAATTTAAATTTATAACACAAAATTATTACATGGATGTAAAAGAGGAGAGAGAAATCTCTCAACGAATGCTAGACTGGTAACGGGTGTACATGGGAGGCTTTAATGAGATAGAAAGGGGTATAACATAATCCAAACATAAATATGACAGTATGGGGGAGTTGTGAAATTATACCCCAACATTTATAATTGAAAACAAAAGAACATAACAACTTAAAGAAAATTAGACAAAAATGAGAAAGGATGAAATTGCATATTTGGAAGTGTGATCCCAAAGGCTTGGGAGAGGCTTGAGATAGCATTCTTGGGAGGTTAAGTAACCTTGGGATGATTCTAGTGAGAAGAGGTCTGGGGTTGGTTGATCCCCAAAGGCTGTGAGTGAAGAGGAAGTGGGAGTATGGATGGGTTTTTATAGGAAGGGAGGGAGAATTATTTATTATTTAGGTTTGGGACACCTCACATTAAAATAATCAACACCACAATCCAACACATGTTTTTGGATAATGATTTTTTCCAAAGGGGAGTTGGAAAAAAATATTTTATAAGGCCCATGGCCGGAAATCTTAAATAATAGGGTTTCTTATGTGGAGGTGATTCACACTCTCTAGGAAAAAAAATTAAAAATACAAAATGTTTTGTAAGTCTTGGAGGGTCCACAAAATATTTTTAAAATAAATAAATCAAATATAAAATCACATTATTTTAATGCTAAAAAATAAATTGGCCGAACATAATGTTTATAGTATTTTATTACCACACTATTGGGTCATTATAATGTCATAAAACATGTTATATATTTAAACGATATTTAATTTTTACCCAAACATTTGACTGTCTCAGAAAATTATGAAAAATTAATCAGGGGATAATTTTGATGTCATGATATAAAAAATAATATTTATTTTATCTAAATAATTTTACAAATATCTGTATTTTTACATTTAAAATAAAAACCAACATTTACTGAAAATTCATGGGTTTTGACAAAAACAGTATTCAAACCTTAATAAAAATTACAATTGCATTCATAAAATTATATGATCATTTATATTTAATAAAAAGTAATTTAATAATAATATTTTATTAAAATATTATTTAATTAAAAATTCTTTTAATTCATGAAAATATATTTCTTATTTGAATATTAACTAAAAATTCTATTGGTACTTTAGAAACTATTTACATAGTAATAATAATAAGTGGAATGTATATTAATTATTATATAAAAAAATAACACACATATTAATAGTTCTAATGTCTTGTTACATAACCCCTAATAACACACGCATAATACCGAAGGGTAAGGTGTGCGATGGTGACCAACTCTTGGGGTGGATCAGATAATATTGCTCGGGTGGTAATCTCTATCAAATTCCACTTCTCTTGAAGGTGGTTCGGCTTGAGCTTAATGTATTCAAGCTCGGCTTGGGCTTGGTCAAGATCAAAGAGCATTAATGCCATCTTTTATCTGAGCTCCGACAAATGGGCTTCATATGGGAAAAGTATACTGCATGAGGCCATCACTTGCTTTGTCTTAGTAAATTGGATTTGTTGAAGCCCTATATTCATTCTAATCATGTGATCACCGTTTAACGAATATATTAGCAATGATCACAATTCATAACGGGATTTTAAAATCTAGAAACATAAAACCAATGATGCCCACATTTAATATAACCATAATAAGAAATTTAGTTAGATCAAGAGGAATTTTCATTAATGAATGTTTGGGTTGTTATAGTTATGTAGGATTATTAGTCAAGATATGATGGGATGTGCCCCATTATAGCTCATGATTTGGCTGGTGAACAACATTATAGACCTCTAATACAATGGGTAATTATTTTGGATGTTGTTCTTATGGTTATTCAAAATTTTAAGGGTTTTGTAATGGTTTTGTAAAGGTGATATGAATACAATGTCCCAAGACAAAAACATGTTTTCTTTGTGATTTATATGGGGTTCAAGTGATTCCTTTGATCATGATTGACATCACAAGGAAAATAAATATTGATTCTAATGACTATTATCTTTGTTAAGGTTTTATATCATATTTTTTTATTGAGGATATAAGTATTCAAGTGTATAAAATCCATTATGAAATTCTCCATCACTATGATTATTTCGATATAGCCATATTCCCATCTTACACTCATTGATGACATTCAATTATTAATACCTATTTATACCATTGACGATAATTTGAGCTGACCATTATTATGTTTCATTTTACCTAGATTATGTATAATGATGATAAATTATTAGATTAAATAAAGGTTTCATTTGAATATTATTTTTTGGGAGATGTTGAAGACTTAGAATGGAATATGAAAATATTGGTAAATTGGAAAAGATTCTCTCCTAATGTCATGATTATTGTTTATGTATTAGTTTTTTCAAATTATATAAAATAGTAATCCAAAATGTTCCTAGGGTATGTATGCTACCCAATATTTATTTCTGATGGTGTATGGTTTTGGTAGAAAACATTCGTTCACATTTATTGAGATCCAATCTAGAAGTTAAATATTTATGTTTTTAACACTAGATATAGGAGAACAATTTCTGGGTTGTTACAGTTTCTATCAATATAGTGTGTAGATAACATGGAAGATTAGGGTTTTTTCCAAAATTTGTTTATATTGATAGTCAGGGATATCATAATGAGTATATAATTATGAGTATGATCAAATGATTATTGTTTTAGAAAAAACTTATAAGGATATAAATATTGTAATTATGAGGATATTAATGATATTTTGAGAGAGATTTTATTACATTGAGATATATGTATCCCTTATTCTTTTCATGAATTATTTATGGAGGAGAATAAGTTCTCATTATATGGAAATAAATATTATTTTTATTTATACCCTTTATAGTTTATTTGATCATTGAAATTTAGGTAATTATGGGTTAAAATAGTTTGGGAACTTCTGTTTTACTATATATTACCATGGGATTGATATTTTATTTTGTTATTACGTGATTAAAGTTATTTAATAAGAAAATTAGTATAATATTGGGGATTATTAGTGACATTATATGATTTTATATGATGGGTCAAGGTAGAATTATACTTTAAAATAATATATGATCTTATTTTGGATTTATGGTGATTCATGTTATTTAAGGAAATAAATATAAAATCATGGAGAATATATTATTAAGGAATAAGAAATTTTTTTATTTTAATTTATGGGTGATTGATTTTATTTAGAGATAAATGTTAATTCCTTATATTCTTTTCGTACTACTTTCAAATTTTAGAGAATATGATATTATTTTTTCCTATTAAGGTTTATTAGTTTTGGGTATTATCTAAATTTTTTATGAAATTTTTGGTTTTGATTAAAGTTTAATGATAAGAGGAATAATATATTCCAAAATATTTTGGGATTATGTGATCATTTAGAAGGTGATTCTAGATCATTAGGCTTTTAAAATTAGTCATGAATAATAATTATTTAGAGAAAATATCACATTATGGTAAAAATTTCATAGAGGAAAAAACAATACTAGTTATGTATATTTCCATATATTCAATGCATAAATTTTATGTCATTACTCAACTATTGGGAAAAGGATCTTGAAAAAAAATGTTATCACTTTACCTTTACCCATGATGAATATCTTATCTCTTAACCAAAAATATATTTTTAATTTTTTGATCATTAGCATTTTCATGACCAGTAAAGTTTCTTCCATTAATGAATTTACACCATCATTTAATCTTTTCTCCAAACATTGACTATTCATGGTGAATGTTTCTTGTCTAATGCAGTATAATCAATTGTATGTAATTTCTCAACTATAGGGAAAAATATCTTGATTTTTTATCACATTACCTTTATTCCTAATGAATATATGGTCTCTTCACAAATCATATAATTTTAATTTTGTGATCATTAAAATTCTCATGACCATGTTCCCCATTACTCTCTATGTTTCCTTTTGTTTTATTTTTTCCTTTTATGTCCATGATTTCACATCCCACAACTTTTTTCCTACCATTAGACATAGTTATTTGTTATTGTGGATAAAAATTATACTATACTTTCCCTCATATCAAGATGTAGCTTTTATAATATATTTTATGATGTGGGATATCAAAAAAAAGTTTAAAATGTTGAAATTTCATTAATAAGGTCATGATCAAATTTGGACAATGTAACTTATCAAAATGGGGGAATGTAATATCCAATGAATTTAAAAAGAATGACTATGTTTAGTAGCATAAAGAATATGAAACACCAAGCCAAAAGAAACAATAATATATTATTATTAATCAAGTCCATTATAACCTTACGATTAAACTGGTGGAAATCAATTGTATGAAAAAAATTATTAAAAAATTAATGGTCCTACCTATTTGAAATGTTTAATTAATATTTAGGAAATAAGAACATAGTTTTTAGAAATGTATTTAAATTTTTAAGAAAATTTATATGCTTCTTAAATGATTTTAATATTTTTTATGAGAATCTATAATATATTATTTCCAGAACTTTTTGAAAATGTAGTTTTTAAAATGATATTAAATTATTAAATCATTATATAAATATAATCTTATCATAAAAAATGATATTTTTTTGAATCAATTTATTCTTAAGGAATTTTGAAAAATATGGATTTTTACTTAAACTATATTTTATTTGAAATTATTTTTAATGTTATCAAAATATTTTCAGTAATTATTCCAATACAATTTGGTCTCTTATTTAAAATAATTCAATTAATATTTTCAAAAATAATTTTTTTACTAATGTATATTATAAAACATTATAAATTTTAAGAGGATATAATTATTAAAAAATGATTTTTGGAACATTTTTTTGTTTAATTTTAATTTTAATTATATCACTAATATGTTTTTAATAATAAAAATTTCATTCTAAAAATTGGAATAATGGGGATTTTTTTTAAATATACAATTTATTCAATAATATAATAATCATTGTTATTTTCATTGACCCTTATTTTTATTAGATGGTACAATTTCATTAATATTAATCCATTTTTCCATTATATGAAATTTTATTTCAATTTTAATTTGATTATATAAATTATAATATTTCTTATCATTAAATTTAAAAAATTTCCCACCCTTGTTTTTAATAACTATAACATTTTTAACATGGGGATAAATAAAGAACATGTCAAGATATAAAAATTCATTTGAAATATATTATCATTATCTTCAAGATGATATTTGTTTTAATTTTTAGTGAAGTTATAATTTACTTAAATTATTAGACATTTTTGACACAATAATTATTCAATTAATTAAAGAATAAAATAAATGATATTTAAAATACTAAAATTAGTATAAAATTTTTATTTTATTTTTATTCATGACATTATAAAAGAAAAAGTTAATGTATAATTATAAAATTGAAATTATTGATATTTTATGATAATAAAATAATATTAGAGATTAAAAATATAAAAATGATATATTCAACCATGTTAATTTATATAGTTATAGAATAAAAAGTGTTTCACTGATTAGTAATAATCCAATTTTTGGAAACTATATTGACCCTCAATAAGTAGAAACATTCTCAACATTTTATGTGTGAAATGGGTTACCAGGGATTAATACAAAAATATTAGGCTAAAAATGTTATCCAAACTAGTATAAATATTTTTATATGAGATTAATAAGGATATTAATAACATTATATTTCAATATTATCAATTTTGAACCATTTTTACAAAACACATAATTTATATTAAATTAATATTTTACAAAATTTCAAGTGCCCCTCCCATCCCTTATAAATGGGAACCTCTTCTTATAATTTCCTCACAAAAAAAAACATATTTTTATAAAAACATATATAGAAAAATAAAACAATAAAATAGCTAACCGTTTTATGGATTCATTATTGTTGGTGGAATACCAATCATAGTGGTCATTATGTGTTCAGAAAAGGAAATTTTTCCAAATAAGAGGTATACTTTTAAACACTTATTTTAGATTTCTTTATTATTAAAAATAAATCATACATTATTAAACAATTATAATATAATAAGAAATATATCCTACATATGAACATATGTTATCATATTATTTTAATAACATATATTTATCTCTACATAAATCATATGGGAAACAAAACCATTTCTCATGTGTACATAAGACAATAGCCTCACAAATTGATGCAATTAATTTTCCATCACATATCTAAGGGATGTATTATAATAATTTAAATAATATTAATATATGATATTCATGAAATAGATATCACTATTAAATGATAATATTTCTTTTACCTTCTCAAAATTCCATTTACTGGAAACTGATATCGTCATTCATGTGTCTGTGTGGACTATCACCTCCACGGAGCAAAGTGATTCATTTTCATTGACCAAATAAAATACATGATATATATAATTTTATTTATGAACTAAATACGATATTTAAGATATTTTTCTAATTATGTTATGATAAAATATTACTTAAATTATTTATATATTGACGTTTTAAAATTGAAATGTTATTCATGTATACGTATGACCTATCGTCTTAATGATTGTATCATAGTTCATTTTTCATAACCATCATTCAGGATTAGTTTAAAAAGTATAAAATAGGCATAAGAAATATTATTATTATTATTATTATTATTGATATTATTTAATAATGAATCCTTTTGACCATAGTCAGCATAATGATTTTGTTTTGAAATTATGATCTGGAGGTCCTCAAAGCACCTGATGCCGACTTAGTAGATATGGTTATTAAAATATTCATAAAAAATGTAATAAATTGATTAAAATTGTTGAATTAATCATGTAAAATGTTCTTATGAAATTAAATTATTTTTATAAGTTTATTATATTGGAGTGGATTGACATACATGGAAATTATGGACTGGAGGTAAGGGATTTCGTATCAATTTCTTTTCATTGAGATTTTTTAATACAATTCAACTATTTTAATTTATATAGTGTGTTTTATTCCAATTTACATATTATATCATGAATAAATCATAATGTATGATATTTTAGTTTTGAATTTAAATAGTTCTATCCAACAGGTTCTACATTGATATTACTATGTGGTGAAGGGTGTCTTAAATAAATTTAATTTTGTTGGCATATAACACTTCTTAATTAATTTTTTATTACATAATTATATGTGAATCCATATATCAGTTTCATAATATGTTGTTTTAAATTGTTATGTGGATTTATATATTTTACACATAAAATCTCGATTTACTTATTCTCATTTCAATTATTTGATATTATTAAGGGTTATTCATTTCAAATTCCCTCTATTTGAGACAATTGTTTATGATATGAACCAATCATATTTGCTGAGGCATATTTGTACATCCCCTTTCAAATAATATAAAATGAAAATCCTAATGTTAATAATATTTTATGTTTTATATGAAATTATTCATTCAAGGGTCTTATGATTGAAAAGCCATGATAATGGAAAAGGATTTATGTTACAATCTACCTTCTTTTAGGAATTTATTATGTTAAAGGATTATTGGGGGGGGGAATCATTTGAAATTATTTCCATGAAACAAATATAATTTATTTTCCCAAGTATTTTGAATATTTATTTTATGTTTCTAATCCATTTTATCTATTTTTTAATGAGTAATTAATGATGTTTTTATTTGATATTGATCGTATATCATCTTTTATGTCACGATTATTTGACCTTCAAATCCATGTTTTCTAAAATGTTTTAATAGATGTTATTTTTCTAAAAAAATTATTTCCTAGAGCTATTTTAAATTTTTACCAAATTGGCCACTTTATTACCATTTTTCAAAAATTTTTAAATGAATTTTTAATTTCAACATTGAAAATAGGAACTTATTTTCCCTCTATCATAAATATTGTTTTGTTTGAAGATAATTTTATTAATTTACCATGTTTTTTCATGGATATTTATTTTACAGTATTATCTGAATTTTTTCAATGGTTATTTTGAATTTAAAATTGTTTTTTACGCAATTTATTTAATGATAATTTAATGGTATTTTCATTCATTAATATAAAGAAACCTAAACATTTATTATACTTAAATATGGTGTTTGGAAATGACTTAATCCTCATTATTCCTCTAAAAGGACTATCATTTTTTCAAAGATATAATCTCGGACCCCATTACATTATCATGGGACAATCATTTTTTTAAATTAATAATGGATATTAAAATTATAATTTGATTATTTCAAAGATATTTGTACATTATTTATGTTTTGGTTCTTGGATATTATTTAGAAAGTTATTAAACTCTTTATAGACCTAAATAAGATTTTATAATCCCTATTACATCTCAATATATGATGGGTTAAGACCCATTATATCTCATGATATGATGATTGAGCCCAACTATAACTCTACACTGCGTTGAGTAATTATATAATAAGATTATTTTATGGTTATTAAAATTATTATGAATTTATAAGGGTTCTATAAATATAATGATCAATGATACCATCCTGTTTTATTTATGATTTCTTTATAGTTTTTTTTGATTTATTTGATCAATATTTACATCACATGAAATATGATTAGTTATTGTAATGACTCTATCCTTTTTTAATGCTTTATTCCATTTTTCATAATTGATGATACATGTATTGAAGGTTAAGAATTCCCTTATGTCATAATCATGAACTATGAATACACCATCATACCATTATGCTAAAATTACCCTAATTGATTGAATTCAATTGTTAATACTTATGTATACTCATACTAATATGTTTTTCAAACACTTACTATGTTTCCATTTCCAACATTATGAAGAATGATGTTAAATGAATTGAGTCATGAAGGGTCTCATATGTCAATACTTTATTAGGATATGAATATGACATGTAATAGAATATGAAAAGTTGGGTATAGTTGGAATGTTAATATTTCAATGTCCTAAGTGTTTTGTATTTATGTGTTTTCTGAATTCTTTAAAATTGAAATCATAAAACATCCTTGGGTATGATAGAGATAAAATATTTCCAAATAATTTAATAAGGTTTGGATGAAAAAAATTGTGTCATATTTATCAGTACCCATTCTAAATTATGTGAATATTATGTTTGGAGAACCATATCTAGGAGTGTGGGTTCAAGGATGTTACATAGGTAGGATTTCCCACATATTGGTAGAATTTATATTTTTAAAATACAGTTATAAAATATTTTATGTAATATTGATAATTAATTTATAAATAAAAAATAAATATTTATATGTTATATCAATATTGAATCATTTGATCCCATTATTACGGAGTTTCATGTATACATGTCGATGTACACCAATTGTACAATGAGATAGATTTTTTGAAAGAGAAATTCTAAGATTATGGGTTGTATTAATTTTTTGTATTTTTAAAACATATACAAATAATTTTTCACATTATTAATTTATAATTAATATTAATTTATATTTATGTTGATGAAACCTCCCACATGTAGGGGTCACAAAAATAGAATTACCAATTCATTTATTGGGAATTAAGTAATGAAAAAATTGTGATCACTAAAAATATCCAAAAAATGCACTAAATCCCCCTCACCCCTACACTATATGATCTCCCCAATCACGTTGGATTCCTCTGCTACCCCATGAAACCCCCTTGCACTTTCAATATACTCCTAACCACATAGAGACACCTCATTTCCACAGTTCATGTCCCCTTCCCCCTACCTGATAAATTGAATCCCCCCACTCAAAATAATCCATCCCTCGTTCCGCATAAATCAAACATCTTAGTAAACCCACCAACCCACCCCATTGGGAACACTTCATGGTATGGAAGTGAAGATGACTGTGACCCCTGAGGATCTCCTCTATAAGACACTTGATATAAATTTTCACTAAAGGTATTAACCTAGTCGATGTGATGAATTACCCTAAATAAAATTGTAGAGTGTAAATAAAAACCACCAATCAATCATCCTCATGAAATATATAAACATAAATTATCCCATAATTATTGAAATATAAATAAATAATAAATGTGTACATAGTATAATACCAATATAGTCATATATCAGTGACACTAGAACCACTCCATTTTCCAATTTAGAACAACCATCTAGATCACAAATGTCCTCCAGGAATCATCTAATATAGTTTTACAAATATTTTTGATGATAATAACATATATAGTTCTTAGAATTATAACCAATACATCTAATGAAAATGTTAAATGGGTATTCAATTTACCTAGAGAGAAAATTGTTTTACTAATTAACATCTTTTAGGACAACTATTTTTTCCACAACCTCACCAGGATGATACACAAAATAATGAATCCATGTATATTAATGAAATATCATGAGAAACATAAGTCATGGATCCACACATCCACTCAGAAATTTGTTTAATTCTATCAACAAAAGTTAAATTTAATATGATTTTTTACCTTCCAGGCCAATTAATCTTGACCGCAAACAAATATCTTATTTCAAAATCCCATCTATACTTCTCATACCATAGTCCAAAAGAGATATCTGATCTAATAGGCCAAACCATGATTATCATGTTAGGGAATTTTTGTATGGATGTGACATATATTAACCAGATGTAAAACTCCAAATATATATTACTTTCACTATATGTCCTCTCGTCAACCACATATATCTGATGAAGCTAAAACTGAAGGAATAGTTAGGAATATGGGGTAGTCAACCATTCACTTCCTCACTATATGGGACGTTAGAGAAACACACACCACAAAACATATAGGAGTCAGTGAGGTTATCTAAATTGGGTAGGGTGTATAAATAAATCAGATGAAAATTATATGCATAATATTTTACATAAACATGAAATAAGGGTAACTAAAAAAATACCACCACCTCCATATAATTAATATCAATCAAACTACAAAGCACAGAAAATATTTTATAACAATCAACCAACATGCCTCTTGAATATAGAACCAAAATACTCTCATTTCAAAAATTGTATTTATTTAGTTCATTAATTCTATAACATTAGTTTAAGAAAGGTATTTAATTTTTATCCCATTCCATGTTATGGTTATTCAAATTAATTGAATTGTATTTCAGAAAGAAACAAAAAACAGACATAACCATCAATCTACTCACAACATGACCCAAAAGATGTACCTAACAAATACAAAAAGCTATACTAAACAAGGAGAAAAATACACACACAATATTGAAAAGTAATCTAGTAAAAACTAAGACAATAATATATGCTTAGATACCCTTCTATGACATGAGGCATCATGATAACCATCCCACACAATGGGATCCTCAAGGATAGAATAAAGCACAAAAAGTTAAGAAAAACAGCATAGTACCTAACCAAATCATGAGATTATAAATCCATATATGAAATACTGTATAAGATATTGTACCATCACCCCAAATAATCTATACACTAGAATAATAAACAAAATTGAGAATAGTGAAGTGAGGTTGTACCTTGAAAAAAATACACTTCTTCTCCACAATATTATAGGTTAATAACATAAAAAGTGATGACCAAGGTTTTCGTAAAGGGTTTTGGTGTTGTGGAAAATATATTGGAAGGTAAAAATGAACTATTGATGGATAGATCACTTTTTTATAGAGGTATCCTACATAGCCCTTGTGAGGACTTTATGCACACCCACCTAGCCGTAGTTCCCAATTTCAATGATAGATATATATCCCTAATTCATGTTTCCCTTATTAATGAATGTTTTTAAACCATAATTAATGTTTTCTCTAGGACCACCACCATGGAAAACTACAACTCTTTTTTGAAAAATGCATCACTATTCCCACATCACCACACCAATAATGAAAATGTGGTGAGTTCTCACACAATATTTCACATAATATATCCTAAAATGTTCAACACTAAGTAAAACACAAAACAAATTTATTTCTATACTACTTATTTCTCACAAGGGGGTGTCTTAGTCCAACACACTCCATAAAATGTAAATCCAAGTGATTTCACTATACAAAGCGCACCAATCACTGTACGACCAACTCAAAATGCCTAAGGGTAAACATTGAGTAGAAAAAAATGATAATCCATGAACTCATCTCCACGATTCTGACATGATACCCCTTATAACTCTAAAAATGATCACTATCACACCCATAGAAAACATTTGGTGTCATTAAAATTAGAAAAAAACTCCACCATAACTCTAACAAGCCTTAAGAAAACACAGTGTAATGGTCGAGAATGTCAACACCATTATACACTGACACCCATAAAAACCACCCATGGACTATATTTGTGATAATGACACCCTTGTATAGCAGATGGAAAGTTTATAGTTACCCAAAAAAATTAAAAAACCTGCCCATTCGAAGACTATTTCACCATTCTGGGATATCTCAACTAGTAATTTTCAAAATATTCATTTTTTTGTTTCATGTTATATTGATTTATTTAAGATCATGATTTTTTTTTTGTGTTTTTCATATTTTATTTCACCATCATATTGTCTATTGGATTTGGAATGAATGTGATGGAAGTTATGGAATTATAAAACCCGCACATTGAGTTTATTTTACAAATTAAAAAAAAAACATTAATGAGGCATTATTTATTCCAAGATAGTATTCTAATTTTATTGTAATTAACCACCCATATCCCCTGGTCACATTTCATGAATATGATTTTTTTTGAGGTAGATTATTGATTTTTTCATCGATAAAGGAGTAATGACTAGTTTAGCTACTGATACATCATCGTTTAGTATCATGTAAAATTTAATGCAATGACTTAAATTGCATTATATAGACATCAAGTAGAATGTTTGAAAAATTTTTTTTTGTAAAAAATAAAAAAACTATTAAAAAAATAAATATAAATTCATTTAATAAAATTTTATCCCAAACATATTTCAAAAATTACAAAATTTCTCTCTTCAATATCATTAATATGTGAAACCAAGAAAAATAAAATAAATTTTATATATGTGGATCCTTTTTCCCTTATTAACAGAAATTTCATCATGAATATCCAGGTCAACTAATTTTCAAATATTTTAATTAATGTTAGGTAATGTTGATATATAATAAATATTTAGTCTTTTATAAACCCCCTAAAAGTTTTATTTTATTTTGTTTATGCATGTATGAGTGTTGAAAAATAATTGTGAGAAGATAACATATTAAACAACAACATTTTTATAAAGATCATACATTTAAATGAATAATTATGTTTTTAAATCAATTATTTATCTTTCTGTTAGGTGAACAACTCCTACAAATGTGGTCATATTAATGAAGATAACTATATTCTCCACTAGTGTCAAGGTAGAGAACTCATGTACATAACCTCTTGATTTTAAAGTTAGCGTATAAAGGTCTTCGCCAAGTTTAAATATTTAATATTTTAATTAAATTACGCATTTATTTTTAGTTACATTGTTTTGAACTAATTTTTTTTATCATTTTTTTAATATAACTTAATTTTTTTCTAAAATCGTTTATTCTATATTTATCAATCTATGTGTAGTTTTGGGTTGATATATTATTTTATAATTTTTTTAAAATTAATTATACAATATTTAATATATTTTTACATCTAAACTATTTAATGTAAAACTTATTAGTAATATGACATCACATAAAAGGAATACTTATCTATAAATAAATAAAAGACATGTAATTTGAATAAAACATCTCAAAATGGAACAAATATTTTTATATTTATTTTCAAATATTTTGGTATATAAATTCCTTTTCTCAAGAATTACTGGGGAAACCCCCCTTTTATTATAGAAAATTAAAAGATGAATAAATATAAATGATAGAAGAATTCAGATGAAAAATAAATGCCCTCTGCAAAAGAAAAAGGGAAATATAAATGAAATTAGGACAATTAAAAATATTACATAGAATTATTGTCACCATTATCATCAAAACAGTTATCAAATTAATATAAGGGACTGAACATGTTTGACTTCTCTTGACATCTTCCTACTAGGGGGTGGTTGTTGTCTCATAATTATTGTAATATTAGATATGTATTAATGAGGATTAACATTATTCTTAATAGAGGATTAATGACACACTACATCTATATCCATTACTTGATAGACATTGTCTCCAATTAAATATTTTGAACATATTGTATCTTTATATCCCCATAAATATTTGAGATAACTCCCCACATTCTAGTTTTCCATGAGATGTCATTCCTCTATTTAATGGAACGATGGAAATAAAAATTCATATTCTCCTTCCCTGAATTGATATATGCTTCTTAGGGTGAAATATTTAAAATATACCATTCAATTCTAATAATAGATTAATCTAAATAAATTATACATGATAGGAAAAATATGAATCCATTGAAATAGTAGTATCAATCCTAGATTCCATGTAATTTGTCTGATGTTAATGAAAACTATTATATGCTAGCATAACTGTAGATATTACGAAGGGTAGTTCCAACTCATCCCCTCAACTATAACTAATATAAAGATATTTCTACACCGTAAAACAATTAGAAGCCCCCAAAGGCCCTTGTTCAAGGAATTATTTCCTCCATGGATGCTGGTATCTACCGTTGAAGAAATAGTATGTTGTTAATTATTTTTTGTATTTTATCCACATTCAAATATCTTTAGAATATTATAAACTTGTGTTTTACCAAAATTATTATTTCTATAAAAAATTTGGAAAATAATCATATTTTCCCTTATTAATAGAAGGAATAAATATTTTTTGGAGATCTATTGCCATACATTTTTAATCCCTATTTTTTTAATTATTTAATACTATGTTTGGAAAAATAAATTCCAATGATACAAAAATTTTAAAATGGAATTTGGAAATTATATATTCCATATTATTTTAGTGAATTAATTCCTATGAAAATGATCACTATAATAATTTTTTTCTTACTCAAACTCCTTATTCGAGAATTTTTCTTATATTCAACTGTGTTTCATAAAATATTTAAAAATAAATTTTTACAAAATTATTTTGAAATTTTATATATCATATTTAGATATTAATATTTATTATTATTCATCTTATATCACATTCACATATCATTAAATTTTTATTTTTAATAACATTTATACTTTCAATATATTTTTATGAATGGTCCTAATGGATTTTCTTTCACTGAATATATTGATTATGAGTGGAAATATTATTTTTGATAATTTATCAACTGATTAATGCACTCTGTAGATAAATGGATGATAATTCCATTGATATATTTTATTCCCATTGATTATGATTCTGATTCAATCAAAAAGTTATTTAGTAATACTTAATGTAATGATGTGGTTTTCTAGAACCTATATTTTTATTCAAAATAATATGATTAGTATGTCTACATTTTATATTAATGAAATTTTTTACTATGTTAGTAATTTTATTTTTTCTATCAAGTATAGAAAAAATTAAAATATTATTTGAATTGGGTTTTCTGTGTGGCTTGGAAGAGGACATGGTAGTGGGAGTTTAGAAAACATGCATTGTTCAATCATTTTAGAAATTTCTATTTCTATTTGTTGTAAATTTTTCATCATAGAAACCATAATTATGAAAATTATCATTTATCTTTATAATATTTACTCTTTTTTTAATTTCATTTTAAATGATAAAATTTATCAAATATATAATTTTCAAGTATAATTCTAAATATTGTTCTATTATAAGAATTAGATTCATTCAACTTAAAATGTTTCTTTTATAATATAATAAAATTTATTAATTTATAAATATAGATATATAAATAAAAAAATATATGATAATATTCCGTCCAACATTTAAGGATTTAGATCCATATTCATCCTATTTATTATTAAATTTTAGAATATGTAAATCATATAATATATTGATTTTAATAATTTTATAAAATATATCAAATTAAAAAAATTTACATAACTCTAAATAATTATATTTCATAATATATATATATATATTTGGGAATTTTATTATTGTTATAGAAAAAATTATAGAGTAATATCATATACACATATAATTTTTTAATATTATAATATTCATTTAATTGGTTTAGTAATTTTTGAGAATTCATATGGTTTAAAGATGAACATCTTTGAAACTGAGTGTTAAAGGGTAAAAATAAATAAAAAATAACCTGATTCTCATCATATGACAGTTGAATAACCATATATTAATTTATAAAATTTATGAATTGATATCACATCAATCCATGTTTTTTTATTGACATGATTTCAAATTAATTTTTACTATTACAAAATACATAAACATGAATGTAATGGTCTAAAATAAAGAATACAATCTTGAATTTGACATAAATCCATATACAAAATATATTTCGTTTCTTTTTGAAATTTATTAGTAGATAAAATGTACATATGATATTCCATGTGATCTAACTGACTGAATTAAATTATATAAAATATTTGATAGACATTAAAAACAAACCTTTAGTAATTGAAAATAAGAATATAACCCAAAAATAAATGAAAATCATTATTAATTAATTCGAGATTTATTTATAAAATATATGTAAATAAATCATGTTAATTTGAGTTGATGTTCTCATAGGATGATTAAGAAACCATTTTTTTGTACTTAATAACACTAAAAAAGTGTTTCATAGTCAACCCCATAGAAAATGTCCTCAAATTGATGTGAAATTAAAGAAAATCTACCTTATATTTTTTTGATGAATTTGCGTAGATAAAATATCAATTCGACATAGAGTGTGCTCAAACTAACTGAATGTGATGTTCATTAATATTTTAAATCCATTAGAAACATTTTCTTGGGAGTCAAAGTTGATTAAAATACCTCTTGTTTCTATGAAATAATTGGGAAACAACCATTGATTTATATGTGAAATATATATATTCTATGAATATCAATATGATTTTTCATTTTTTGAGATGATAAAAACACATTTTATATGTTTTAATATACTAACACATATAAGTAATAATAAATTTTGTAGAAAACAACCATTAAATGATGTAAAATAATAGAAAATTTGTTATCAAATTATAATTATATTTTATGAGTATATTCAATTTCAATCAAATTTGTGGTGTCATTATATTGAAATAGTAATGAATTCTTAATGGTTTTATAGTGATTTAAAATGTTTATTTTGGGGATAAAATCATGAAGAAGTTATCCAATAAACATTAAATCGTTGGACAACAAATGCTGATTGATTTGTGAAATTTATTAGCTCAAGACATGTCTATTCTATTTTTAGATTTATCAGGATGACAAAAAATGTTTTTTAATGTCTTAGAACACTTAAAGAAGCATGTAATGGTTATAACCATAGAAAAGTAACTTATACTTACACTAAAAAATGAGTAATTTATAATAATAATTTTTTTAATGATTATAGAGAATGTTAACCCGATCTGTGTTGTTCATGGAATAACAATTTTTTTAAAAATAATTTGATTATCATTAAAATTTTATATCTGGGGGTCGAAGATAATGTCCTCCGATTTCCATGAAATCATGGGTTAAAATACATATATTGACATTTTAAATTTTATAACTAACAAACTTATGATTTTGAGTTATCGTTATCCCACTTTTTCCCAAAACACTTTTTTAGTGTTGTAAAATACTATTGAGTAAATATAATTATCGAAACAATGAAAACATACCACATTTTGACATATAACCATACAAAAAATGTCTTCAAATTAGTTTTGACTAACATATATTGAATTTTTTTGAAATTTGACATATGATGATCTTGGAATGAATGATTATGTCTTTTTAATTATTTTATAGTCTTTGAATCCTTATATCAGGCGGTTAAGACAAATAAAAATAAATTAATTTTTTTAATATAATATATTTTAATTTAAATAATTTATTTGTTTAACGTTATTATATTTTTTCATCAAACTATTTTTTTTAATTTTTTTATAAATGTTATTTTTTGTCTAGAGTCCAGAATTATTGTTTTTCTTAAAATACATTTTAGAGTATATTACTTGTAAATATGTTAAAAATAATTAACCACATATATCAACTGTTATTTGGATGTCATTATAGGCTATGTGGTTGGGGATTACTAGATCTCTAAAACAAAAACAATATAGGTTAAGGTAGAGATGCATATCCATGATCATTCCATTATTAATCACCAATCACATTTAATCCTGATCATATCATTGGATTTTAGGTACAAGTGATTGAAATTTCATCATTGATTCATCTTTCCCATAATGTCCCACAAAAACACGGTTTTTTGATTTAAATTTTACATTGATTCAAATGATATCCCTGTTTTTAAATCCGTATATTTTGGGCTTATGTACTACATCAACTATTTTATTCACAAATTTCTATGATATTGAAATTGAATCTAATTCCATTTTGTCTTTTATTAATGAAAAAATATTTAAATTTTTATATTCATTCAATATTCTGTTTATGTCAATCATGGTTATTTATATTTGATGTTAACTTTTATTGGATTATAAATATTTTCTTTATTTTGGTTTTTTAATACATTCATTAAATTTTTCGTTAACTAGGAATATATTTAAATTTTAGGATTTTAAAAACCCATCACTGGATATTTTTATTGTATTTTTATTTTCATATATTTATTTTTTATGTTGTGTGGAAAATTTATATTTTATATTTTCAAAAAAATTTAATATAAAATTTTCATGTGGTGCATTTCATAATATAAATAATAATTAATCGAAAAACCTAAAATAACATGATCATTAATTTTGAGAAAAAGTAAATGATTTACCACATATTTTCTTTCTATTTTTTAATATTTTTATTGAACAACTTTCATTGTATGATTTTTATAACATCAAATTTTTATTTTCCATTTTACTTCATTGTAGGAAGTAAAGAAACTTAAAAAAACTTATATTCATTAACATATTTTAGTGGAATGGGGGACAAAATTTTAAAGGCTAAAATGGATTATATATGAATTATTGACTTAAAAATAATAAAAAAATACATGATTTTTTCTTATGTGGGGGAAATCAATGTGATTTTCCTATTATACATATAAAATAATGAAAAACAAATTTCCAATAAAATTATAATTTTAGTGCCTATAAGATATTAATAATATATTTTTTATTATTCCAAACATGGTTCACAATTTACAACCACTAACAAAGATCAGACATTTATTAACAATATAAATGTATATTCTCCCTGCTAAAGACAATGTGATGTTGTATGAATAAAAAAAATCCCTCATTTTCTAGATTCCCTAAAATACAGTTGCACTTATTAGAAATAAAAAATTTCTTATAAAAGACCAATTCATCAATGTTTAAAAAAACTGGTAAAGTGGTCCCTTTAATAATTATTATTTTTAACATAGAATATGTGTAATCTTATCAACTCAATTTCAAGAACTAATAAAAGATTCACGTTATTGTAGTGTGATTGAATATTAATAGAATAATAATTAAACAGTATAAAATGAAGTTGTAATTTAATTTCATGGTAATTTAGAAAAAGTAAATTAAAAATATAAATAATATAAAATTAAAAACATTTCAACATCTTACAATTATATTGGTTTGTATAATTTATTTTGAACATTTTTTTATCAAATTGAAAAAGAACATAACATGGGTAACCAGGTTTATTGTTTTTATTACTCCCACGTAATATTTTTTTTATTTTAGTAAAAATTATCAAACAAACCATCACATATTATATGAATCAAGAATGCATCTTTGTTAAAAAATAACACTTATTATAATAATTCTATAAATAAATAAATAAATAAAATATGACTATGTTATAATATTTAAATGATAAAAATACATTAAAAAAAATGAAAATATTGTTTCTTAATGATGTAAAATAAATAAAAAGGATATAAAAATACATAAATAAAATTTATCATAATGTAATATCAAGAAATTATGAGTGAATTTTATATTTTATCCATAAGTGACAAAACTTTTGGAAAAAAATTTCAATTTAAAAAAATTGCACATTGAGTCATACTAGAAACATTGTAACATCCTAATCTAAATCATTTGGTCAAATCCAATATTCCACATGATTGAAGGCGCATCTCACCATATGCCAATTGTTTTGTACTAGAAATGAGGGTACTGAGTAGAATCATGGGGAGTCAATAAAATTAGCCAGAGTCAAAATTAGTAAATATATAACCAAAATTATACCAATATACAACTAGTGTAATAGGAAACCAATAACCAAGAAAATATATAAATTTATGAAAAATCAACAGACATAAAATATAGTATAATAAAAAAACCACCCACTGGGATGATCCCATATATAAATAAGAAATTAAATAAGTACAAGAGGCTATGATCCCACTCCAAGCCTCATCTATTAAAGACGTCCAAAATATAAGAAATGTTTCCAGATATATGATAAAAAAACTCCATATCCAAAAATATATCCCCAAAAAAGCGAGTACCACTCCAGTTCCCATGTGGCATGGCTATCCGTGAAGGGTATTAGTACACTCAGTAGGAAACCACTAGCACTATCTAGTACAAAAAGTGTAATATAATGTTTATGTGAATTTGATATTTAAGTAGAACGTAACCTGAAAAATATGAAATTTAAAGATAAACTAATATATCAATGAACAAAAAAAAGTAAACATATTGATTTTTGAGTGGTTAGGTATTTACCATACCTCCATGAACCCCTTTAATACATACTTCAACACCCTACTGGAAGTACAGTCATTATTGAAATGGGAGATAAGAAAAATATTATCAAGGTCTAACAACAATTTGCGGATCATACTACTGAACATATTCACATTATTGAGTCTAAGTCAAGATTCAAGGCCAAATAGTGACCTTATACTCAGAATACATAATGAATTTAATGTGCCAGGTGAAAAGATAGAATTTTCATAAGGATTTGAGAGATGTCTCTCATAATCCTCATGGCATTGATATAGTGATGTTATTTAGAGATCATAGGGATTTGAGTTTCTGAATATTACTTATATTATATATGGAATTGAGTTTCAATTGACAATAAGGTGATCATGTTCTTACCTTTTACTCTAATCATTCATCATCAATTTCATGATCCTATAAAACAATACCTCAAGGGAAACACATATAATGATGATCCACCTATTTTTGATATATATGAAAAAATGCAATGGAATGTGGGATATACATACTAGTGTATATAATATAGGATATTCGTAAAAAAGAATAACATATTGATGAAATAATAGAAACCAACATAACATGTGATCATTCATCAAACATGTTGTTATAATGTATATTATCATGATAATGGAATTTAGAATCAAAAAAGTTTCTCAGGGTTATGCACACATCCACCATCTGTAGTAATGGATCTTGGAGGATAGGCTATACAAAAATAATTATCCCATCAAGGGGCCAAGAGTGACCATATAAATAGAGCATTATATTTCATTATGTGACTTAGAAGATATATATTCCATAAAAATAAAACATTATTTATCAGGATTTCTACTCATGGAATAAATAAAATAAATTATCTTATTTATCTTGGTATTATGGGGCCCAACAATAGACCTCACTGTTATATCTAGTCTAAGGCACAAATATGTTATCATGCATCGACCAATGTTGGTTGGTGTGAATACAATGTAAAACAGTCATCCAGGGCCATTGTCACTTTTTTCAATTACTTTAGTCAAGGATCCTTTAAATAATTATGTCTTAATCTTTGTTAACTAATTATATTATTATTATTATTATTATTCATAATCATTCATGAAAATCATGGTCATTCACCCAAGGATGAAAAACACATACCACACGGAAAGAAACATGAATATTACCAAAGAGTAGAGTAAATGGGACCCCTAACCTAAAATAGAGTGAAATCTTTCCCATATAAATCCTAATAGATTTTTTTGAGTCTCCTAATTCTATTTGTCCTCCTTCGATCACCATGGGCTTCAAAATCATGTTATGTATTATAAATAAATAGTTATAAAAAATAAATAAGGAATTAATATAAGAAAAATTGAAAACAGAGGGAAAAAAATAATATTATTTAATAGAAATACTAGATGTCATCGACTAGCTAGATTTTGGACCTACAATCCATGGAGGGTCTATTATATTCAACCAAGAGAAAACCATTAAAAAAATCCCTTTATCACAACAAAAGATCAAAAAAAAAACAAATTAAATTAGAATCTTTGATGAGAGAATCCCAAAAAAGTAAATTCAATGGATCTCCCTTCAATGGAAAACAATAATTAACATAGGATAGTCTCTCATGTTTTTCGATCCAAAGTCTCATATTCCTTGGACAAATAATCAAGCTATGGTGGGATTTTTCATTAATTTTCTTTAGTTAGAAAGAGGAAATGATCAATATATTCTGATGATCTCTAGGTGAATTGGATATAAATTTGTATCTAAAAATATAAAACAAATGAAATGGGATGCATCATAACTGAAAACACTTTAATTAGTGAAGGAATGAGATTAGAGGAGCTCATAAATGCTAAAATCTCACATTCCCATTACTTTTCTCATTGGGTATTTAGTTGAATTGATGGAAATTAGGGTTCTTGATTGATCCATTAATTATATTAATTTCATGATATGTTTATGGCTTGAGAAGTCATTTATTATAATGATATTTTTGGAATAATAATTTTCTAGGCCTATCCACATATCATGGTGTGGCACTATATCATTTTTTTATTTCTCTAGTAGTGCCTCTGGGCCCCATTTTCCTGACCTAAAAACCACCAGTCCACACCATGAACAATATTAAAATTGTTAATAAACTATTAATGACGTCAATGGGCTTCTAAAATCACTTTTAACAGTCACAAGGCCCCAAATTCTCCTCTAGAATCCTCTCTGACCCCTAGGTCCTCAACTGACTGAAACCATATCCCAAAACAAAATTTTGGAATTCCCAAACACTCATAAAAAGATTCTAAAAAAATAAAAAAATCAATGGGAAATTTCCAACATGTGAACGTATAGGCCATTACAGTATTCCCACTCCATCACTACGCAACTTCGAGATGATATTATAGTATGTGAAACACACCTCCTGATCATTCCTGGCTTTTATCCACTAGGGTTTATCTGCATTCCTTTAATGAATGCACAATGTTTCCACAAGGCTACACTCACTTCAGAATTCCAATCATGCCACTACTTCCTTACTCAATGGAGGACATCATAATTTATTAATAATTCCCAATGAACTCTAATATCAAGGCCACAGTCACCACATTTTTTGTACTCAACAGAAAATAGTTTCTCTAATTGATTCCAATGTACCATCTATGCTATTCTAACCATAGGAATCACCACATGGTTCAAGAATTAGTTATCCAATGACTTGTCCAATTTTTCTCATTTGATCATGCTTAATCAATGCAAGAATCTTGTTGGAATCTGATACCAACACCTTATTCAGGATTATATAACAAGGTAATGATTCTATTCAGAATAATGAAACCTGGACAATCCAGCCTTCCCCAAAATGTCCCGGTCGATTTTAAACACATTAGTTATTTTGAATTGGATAATATTTATGTGGTCCCAACCCACTACATACATATTATTATGGGACAATAATTGGTAATTCCCATCCATTTAAAAGAAATGTTTCCTGGAAAATGAACCTGACACCAATAAATCCACCAATAATTACGTATTATTTCTTAAAGGCTTCATAAATTCATTCTATCATACATAGGGATGTTTGAACTGACTTTGATGGAGTTTCATGTAACACCCTAGAATTTTATGAGAAATATTTTGTTTTTATGTTATATAAATCATCAAATGAATCTTTCACTACACACAACACTAGCTTGGCTTGGTTTACACGCAACCGCGACCTTCCTCGATAGCTTTTGTCGTACGAAATACTGAGTTTCACTAAACAACGATATGATATTAAAATATTATTAAAACTAGCCGTTATGAAAAGTAATAACTGAATTTTTAATTTTATAACATTTTAATTCATCTTATACATTTTCTAGAATGAGGTATAAAAGAAAAATCAGTTTTTTTGGATAAAAGAAGTATTTTTCAAAAAATACAGTTTTACCGACTTTTGATGGCGCACCCACATTAAAGCTAGTTTTTGACATGTTTATAAGTTCAATTTGACAAAATAAAATTCTTCTTTTGAATCAGGGAATAAAAATTTACTTAGGATTAATTTTCGATATTTTTCTGATAACTTTTATATTTTGATGAATAGTAAAAATACGCTAATATTTAATTAAAAACAACTTTTTTCACTGAGATAATTTATATAAATAAATTATAATATTGAATGGTTTTAAAGTATAAATAGAATATATTTTTACCATTTAATATAATATATGTCATTAGAATTAATTTCACATTGAATTCATAGGTAAAAACATTTCAATCTTTGGCAATGTTTTAACATCTAAAACCCGTTTTCTTTACAATGGGATTTAGTTTTAATTAATTACTACAACTTATATGTTTTGTATTTTTAAAAATGGATTCCATATTTAGAATCAGTGGGTCCAAATTATGTTAATAATATACTTTTTTATTTTTGGGCATTATGAATAGAAACTATGTTAAATTTTATTTACCATAGTTAAAGGTAAATCGGGTAATTAAGGGTAAATATAATATTATAAAATTACTCTAACACCTGAAAAAATCCTATTGGATGACTAAAAGTCGACCCATATCACGTAAGGGGTGGATTAGATTCATTTAATGGACTTTTTTCCATGAAAATAATTTAATTATTATTAAAACCAAAGAATGTGACAACATGTCACTTTCATAAATCTTATAGGTATAATAATTTTAATTTAGTGATAAACTTCATGAAACTTCAAACATGAATAGTCTCTAGAAACCTAATACAATTATCGACATCATATGAATTTATTTAGAATTTTTAGGTATTAAATAATTATCATTTATTATGACCCAATAGTGATGTTGAAATTATTTTATTAATTAAAATATCAAATAAATGGTTTTAAAAATAATAAAATAAATATTATATGGAATATTTAATGTTCTCCACTAATTTTCTAGATACATATGTCATTTTATGTATCTATTAATGCTTTTAGTTCGAACATATTATCTGTATATATTATATTTAAATTCAAATAAATGAATAGTGTCAAAATTGACACTATTGTTATTTTATAAAAATAACATATTATAAAATTGTTTAAAAATAACAAAAATATTTAAAATTTATAAATTAAAATTTATATGGTCAAAAATGTCATAAAGTGTCAAATTATGGAAAATTCACAACACATATGTAATTATGTATAATAATTTAGAATTTAGAATATTATTACCACAAATAAAATTAAATTGATAAATAAGGATAAATCAAGTTGATAATGTTTATAATAAATTACTAACATGTCTAAATTTTATTGGTTGATGAGATTACAACCCTATCTCATCTAATCATTGGATATGAGTAATTTTGGATGTTTTTATGTGGGTTTTGGATTTAATATAAACTAATATTTCTTATATTTCCAAAGGTGCCCCTCTCCTCCCTTATAAAAGGGCACCTCCTCCCTCTCCTCCTCACACCAATTTGATCCTTAAAGCTCAGACAACCCCTGTGACTTTCCCCTCTACACTTCCATAGAGACATCCTAGAGGTCCTGGTCTTCTTCAAAGACCAATTTTAGTGCCCTAAAAGGAGGTCTCGAAGAAGCGCCTCAAAGAAGAGGTAATGCCCGTTACCGATTCCTTCATCTTCATTTCTACTTCCACTTCTTCTTCATTAGTTGTTTCATTATGAATTAATAACATCAGTATCACTCATATACTGATATGTTATTATACTTATGAAACAACCATTTTTCACCATCTATCCATCCTACGGAAAACAAAATCACCGCGCGTGCGTACGTACAGAATACCGTCTCCACACAGTGGTGTAATCTATTTCCCCCCACCACCTTACTTGGATGGGTATAATGGTGTCAATAATAACTATATATTATTATTATAAGTTGATATTGATTCTTAAATAGTATACATACACTCCAATACAATTCCACGATCATGGGAACGATATCATCGCTCGTGCGTACGTACAGAATACCGTCTCCATGATGTGATGCGACTCGTTCTACATGATCTTCATTTAATAATGATTATATAAATGAATTGAATGAATTAATATGATATATATTACAATAATAACATTTTTTAAATTAGGTATCTATAACCTAAAGAGAATAATAAGAATTTATTTGACAAAACAGGCATAAGAACCAAAAGTAATAAACACCCGAATAACAAGTAGTAATGAAATATTACTAATAAGAAGCTAAGAATATGACCATATATGATATCATAAAAATACGTATGATTATGGAATAAGTCAATAACATTATTTAAATCATTATAGAGGATGTTAGGACACTTACGAAGCAAATCAGAACTAAGGTAAGGGAAATATCACAATCTCATTTTTATCCGAGATTGTTTATACTTTGGAATTTACTGGGGTGCATTTTGTCATCCACATCCCTGTTTCCTCAATATGTAATATTTACATCATTATACAATATTTTATATCCAATTTTACCCTTCGGTGAGTTTTTAGTAAAAGATATGAAAGGAATCTTTTGTCGTTTTTCGTACGAGGTACTTTTTGACTTTTCCGAAAAAAGTATGAGAAGAATGTTTTCTTTTAACTTATACGACATGAATGGATTTTTAAAACATTATTTCCAAGAATATTCCCTTACAATTTTTCATGTTTATTTTTAATCAACTTCTTTTAGTTTAGAATTGTATGACATGTTAAGAAACTAAAAGTTTTTTTGAAGTAGAAAGGATATTTTCCTCAAGAATGGAGTTCAACCATTTTATCAAAATTATTTTACATATAAGATAATAAAGGGTTCTGTTTCTATCCCTATTGTTACATTCATTTGATTATGTTGTGAGGGAATTATTCTTAATAATTCCTTTATCTTATATGAGTTTTTTCATGATGTCACGATGTTTAAGATTACCATTTGTATTACATGGGTTATGCTATGATGTATGGTTTATGATTTTGTGGAACACATAAGAATGGTATCATTATGTGATGGGTGGGACCTATATCTCCCTCCAATGCATTGGGAAAATATTTTATATCTCATAATATAGAAATGGCTAGAACGGCAGGTTATACCGGTTCAGTGAAACATGACTGAAATGGGGAGTGAACTCAGTTCAGAAATGGACATTGTCCACTAAGATAGTCTTGGAAATGAGTCTTGACTAATAAGAAATGATTCTCAATGATTATGTGTGTATGACAAAAAGATTCATGTTTTATGTTATGATTATTGGGATTACATTTCACTACTATGATTTATCCCATGTTATGAAATTATGATCTCTTTTGCAGGTTAATATTTCCAAAAGTCATGTTCTTATGTATATGATGTGATTGATATTTCTTTTGGTTACCCTTACTGAGCATTTAAGCTCACCCTTTTGTATTTTTTATTTCCTCAGGTCTGGAAGATGTTTATTAAGTAGGATATGCCAAAAATGGACTCTAGATATGATGAAATAAATGGGAGGCAAAGTAGATGCTTTATGAACCAGTTGTTTATGCTTTCCAGTTTCTAAAGACACTATACCTATACGGTCCTTTCATGGTTATGTTATATGTTGTAATAAGTGTGCTTCAATTTTGATGTAATAACAATGTATGTAAAGTATGGGTCATTATAGTTGGTATGAGAGGAAAGGTATAGTCAACCTTTGGAAACTAGGATGTGAAAGCCTTAGTATGAACCCTAAGGATAATTCTAAGCATAGAACACAATCTTAGTGTTTTAGAAATTATCATGAATAACCTAGGATAAGACCTTAAATGTGAAATTTTATTCTTGATTATGTGGTTTTACTATTATAATTAGTGTTGCTCACGGTATTCTTCTTAGTTTAGGTCAATGGATGGAACCCAAAGGAACTGTGTTAATGCGGAATGCGACGGGAAATGCAATGATTGTCCCCCTGAGAAACCAAACGTTATGGGAGATGGAATGCAATATGTTGTAGCCATGCTCACACAACTTTCTCATGCTATGAATCATGCTGGACTACCAAACGAGCAAAGGAAGGAGCAACATTTTTTTGAATCCTTCATGAGGCAGCGTCCACCTCCATTCAGCGGGTCTACTGATCCATTAGTTGCTGTACAATGGATCAGTACTACAGAAAAGATATTTTCAGTTCTTCAATGTTCGGAAGACGATAAAGTCATCCTAGCAGTGTATCGTTTGTATGGAGATTTTGATCAATCATGGAATCTTATTAAGAATAAGAGGCAAAGAGATGAAATTGAGTTGATGGAATGGGACAAGTTCAAGAACCTATTTTTCAATAAGTACTTCCATCGTATTCTCCAAACAAAGATGGAGAAAGAGTGTCTTGAACTGAAGCAAAAGGATGATGAATCTGTTGGTACCTATGAAGAAAAATTTACAAGACTTGCAAGGTATGCTTCTGGAATTATTATCCAACATTAGAGTAAGATCGATTAATTCTTTAGTGGCTTAAAACCAAGTCTTCGAAGGGCCTTAGCCATAAGAGACTTCAATAGCATCGAGGAAATCGTTCGATGTGATCTCAAAGTTAAGATGGAGATTGGAGTATCCCATTAGTCATATGGGTTTGATAAGATAATGAAAATTGAATTCAAAGGAAAATCTAAAGAGCACACTGAAAAGATGATGAGCTTTCCCTTATGCTCAAAGTGTGGAATGAAACATGTATGGAGTTGTCTTAATGGGACAAGTAAATGTTTCAAATGTGGAAAGGAAGGTCATCAGGCATTCGAATGCCGCAATGATTGGAAGAATATGTCTAATGATGCAAACAAAGGAAGGGACACACAGAATGAACCTACTACACTTCAATGTTTCATGTGCAAGGAGATGGGGCATTATTCTAATAAATTCCCTAATCCAAGGGTTGTTGATGATGATCGACATCAAAAAAATCTTCAGGCTAAAGACAAAGGAAAGCCATAAGAAATTTCTATCAGCGACGTGGAGTACAATAACGATTTGCTAAAAGGTACACATACCATCCAATCTAAAGTAGGAAATGCTTTATTTGATTCTGGATCCACCCACTCTTTTATTTCTGAAGATTTTTCTAAGATTATCACCGTATTACCTCAACAATTAGATGTTGAGTTAGCTGTGACAACCCCTAATGGCACAACAGTCACATCAAAAGTTTATAATTCTTCCCCGATTGAAGTTTTTGGGAAAGTGATTCCTGCAAATCTTGTGATCCTTCCTTTAGTGGAATTTGATGTGATTCTTGGCATGGATTAGCTTTCTTTATATGGAGCTCATATCAATTTCCAAAGAAGGGAAGTCACATTTCATATTCCAGATCAATCTATGATCGTCTATCGATGCAAGGATGAATGTAACCTTCCAGTGGAAATTTCTTCCATCTTATGGGTCTTGATTCAACTAAACGAGGGTTATTTATCTCAAATGGTTGGTGAGAAGATCATGATTAAGAATATTCCTGTTGTATGGGATTTTGATGATGTATTTCCAGAAGAATTGCTATGTCTTCCACCAAATCGTGAAGTTGAGTTTTCAATAGAACTCGTACCAGGTGCTTTGCCTATTTCAAAGACACCTTATAGAATAGCCCCAATTGAGGTACAGGAATTGAAGAAGAAACTCCAAGAGAATCTTGATATGGGATTCATACACCCTAGTGCGTCACCTTGGGGAGCACCTATTCCATTTGTTAAGAAGAAAGAAGGATCAATGAGACTCTGCATTGATTATCGAGAACTTAACAAGCTCACTATCAAGAAGAAATATCCTCTCCCACGCATTGATGACTTATTTGACCAACTACACGGAGCTCAATACTTTTCCAAGATTGATCTTCATTCAGGGTATCATCAATTAAGGGTAAAAATGGAGGATATACCAAAGACGACTTCCCGTACAAGGTATGGACACTATGAATTTATAGTGATGCCATTTGGTCTTACTAATGCCCCTGCTATCTTCATGGATCTTATGAATAGAGTCTTTAAAGACTATCTTGATCAATTTGTGGTAGTCTTTATAGATGATATTCTTGTCTATTCAAAGAGCAAGGAAGAACATGAAGATCACTTGAGAATTATATTGAAGACCCTAAGAAAGAGTAAACTTTATGCCAAATTTACCAAGTGTGAATTTTCGCTTCAAAAAGTTTCATTTTTGGGTCACATAATCTCAAAAGAGGGGATATCTATGGATCCAGCAAAAACAGAGGTTATCGAAAGATGGTCGAGACCAAAAACAGTAACTGAGATCCGAAGTTTTCTTGGTTTGGCTGGATATTATCGATGTTTTGTGAAATATTTTTCACGACTATCTAATCCACTCACCAGGTTGACTCGGAAAGGAGTTAAGTTTGTTTGGACGGAGGAATGTGAAGAGAATTTCAATGAGTTGAAAAGAAGGTTATCCAATGCATGTGTGCGCACACTGCCCTGTAGTGGAGAAAGGTTTGTGATCTACATTGATGCATCCAAGAAGGGGATAGGGTGTGTTCTTATGCAAAATGATATGGTGATAGCTTATGCCTCAAGATAGTTGAAAATCCATGGGAAAAATTACCCAACACTTGATTTGGAGTTAGCTGCGGTAATATTTGAATTAAAGATTTTGAGGCATTATATTTATGGAGAAAGGTGTGACATTTATAATGATCATAAAAGTTTAAAGTATATTTTCACACAAATGGAGCTGAATATGCACCAAAGAAGATGGTTGGAAATGATTAAGGATTACGACTGGTCAATTCATTACCACTCTGGGAAAGCAAACAAGGTGGCAGATGCATTAAGTCGACAAGACCATGCTAGCTTATCCATGATGAGGATCACAAAAGATCCAATATTTATGGATTTACAAAGGATGGATCATGGAATTTTAATGGAAGGGGGAAAATCGTATCTTTCTCAAATGAATGTTCAACCATATATACATGTGGAGATTATAGAGGTACAGAAAGAAGATGTAGAGTTACAAAAGAGGGTGAGAAATATTCTTTAATTCAACCTTGATTGTGATGGGATAATAAAGTTCAGAAATCGGGTTTGTGTTCCTCCCATCCTAGAATTAAAGAAGGAGCTGCTGGATGAGGCTCATAGTTCTTCATTATCTATTCATCCTGGAAGCACGAAGATGTATAGGGGACTAAATGAGTACTTCTGGTGGGATGGCATGAAAAGAGATGTTGCTGAATATGTCTCTCGATGCTTGGTTTTTCAGCAAGTTAAAGCTAAGAGACAGAAGTCTAATGGGATGTTACAACCATTACCCATACCCGAATGGAAATGGGAAAACATCACTATGGACTTTTTCACAGGACTTCCTAAAACATCCAAAGGCAATAATGCTATCTAGGTCATAGTTGATCATCTTACAAAGTCTGCACACTTCATTTCTATTAGAGATGATTTCTCTGTAGATCATCTTTCCATGATATATGTAAAGGATGTGGTAAGATTTCATGGAGTTCCACTTTCTATTATATCTGATCGGGATCCGTGATTTACCTCAATGTTCTGGAAAAGTCTTTAGCATACTCTGGATACAAATTTGAGTTTCACCACTGCTTATCATCCTCAGACAAACGGTAAATCTGAGAGAACAATTCAAACTGTAGAAGATATGTTGATAGATTTCTCTATGGTTTTCAAAGGTGGTTGGGATCAACACCTACCTTTGGTGAAATTTTCTTATAATAATAGCTTTCACTCTAGTATTCAGATGGATCCTTATAAAGCTCTCTATAGAAAGAAATGCAGGACTCTAACTTGCTGGGATGAAGTTGGGGAATGAAAGCTATTAGGACCTGATCTTGTTGATTAGATGGTAGAAATTGTCTGATATATTCAACAACACATAAGAGCAGCTCAGAGTAGACAGAAAAGTTATGCCCACAACCGAAGAAAAGACCTAGAGTTTGAAGTGGGTGATAATGTGTACATACGAATATCTCCCTGGAAGAGGGTCATGTTATTTGGAATGAAGTGGAAGTTGAGCCCTAGATATATCGGCCCTTTAGAAATACTAAATCGTGTTGGAAAGGTAGCTTACCAATTGGCGCTTCCACCGAATCTCTCTGAAGTTCACGATGTGTTCCATTTATCTCTCCTGAGAAAGTATATACCTGATCCTTCACATGTACTCAACTCAGAAGTTGTACCGCTGGAGCAAGATCTTTCTTATGAAGAACAACCGGTAGATATTCTAGATCATAGTAAAAATGTCCTACGGAACAAGCCCACTCTCTTGGTGAATGTTTTATGGAGAAACCACCAACTAGAAGAAGCTACATGGGAGCTTGAGGATATGATAAGGGAGAGGTATCCTCATCTGTTTGTTACAAAGTGATGAATTTAGACGGAGAAATTCATTTTAAGGGGGGTAGAATGTAACACCCGAGACTTTTATGAGAAATATTTTGTTTCTATGTTATATAAATCATCAAAAGAATCTTTCAGTACACACAACACTAGCTTGGCTTTCTTTACACACAACCGCGGCCTTCCTCGATAGCTTGCGTCATACGCAATACCGAGTATCACTAAACAACTATATGCTATTAAAATATTATTAAAACTAGCCGTTATGAATATTATTAACTGAATTTTGAATTTTATAACATTTTAATTCAACTTATACATTTTCTTGAATGTGGTATAAAAGAAAAATCAGTTTTTTTGGATAAAAGAAGTAGTTTTCAAAAAATACAGTTTGGCCGCCTTTTGATGGCGCACCCACATTAAAGCTAGTTTGTGGCATGTTTATAAGTTCAATTTGACAAAATAAAATTATTCTTTTTAATCAGGGTATAAAAATTTACTTTGGATAAATTTTTGATATTTTTCTGATAACTTTCATATTTTGATGAATAGTAAAAATACGCTAATTTTTAATTAAAAACAACTTTTTTCATTGAGATAATTTATATGGATAAATTATAATATTTAATGGTTTAAAAGTATAAATAGAATATATTTTTACCATTTAATATAATTTATGTCATTAGCATTAATTTCACATTGAATTCATAGGTAAAAACATTTCAATCTTTGGCAATGTTTTAACTTCTAAAACCCGTTTTCATAACAACGAGATTTATTTTAAAATAATTTCTACAACTTATATGTTTTGAATTTTGGAATATGGATTCCATATTCAGAATCAGTGTGTCCAAATTATGTTAATAGGATACTTTTTATTTTTGGGCATTATGAATAGTAACTACGGTAAATTTTAATTACCATAGTTAAAGGTAAATCCGGTAATTAAAGGTAAATATAAGATTATAAAATTACCCTAACACCTGCCAAAATTCTATTGGATGACCAAACGTCGACCCATATCAACTAAGGTTCGGATTATATTCATTTAATATACTTTTTCCATGAAAATAATTTAATTATTATTAAAACCAAGGAAGGTGACAACATGTCACTTTCTTAAATTGTATAAGTATAATAATTTTAATTTAGTGAGAAACTTTATGGAACTTAGAACATGAATAGCCTCCAGAAATCTAATACAATTATCTACATCATAGGAATTTATTTATAATTTTTAGGGATTAAATAATTATAATTTATTATGACACAATAGTGATGTTGAAATTATTTTATTAATTAAAATATCAAATAAATGGTTTTATAAATAATAAAATAAATATTATATTAACTATTTAATGTTCTACACTAATTTACTAGATACATATGACATTTTATAGATCTATTAAAGCTTTTAGTTCGAATATATCATCTGTATATACTTTATTTAAATTAGAATAAATGAATAGTTCCGAAATTGACACTATTGTAATTTTATAAAAATAACATATTATAAAATTGTTTAAAAATAACAAAAATATTTAAAATTTATAAATTAAAATTTATATGGTCTAAAATATCATAAAGTGTAAAATTATGGAAAATTCACAACACATATGTAGTTATTTATAATAATTTAGAATTTAGAATATTATTACCACAAATAAAATTAAATTGATAAATAAGGATAAATCAAGTTGATAATGTTTAAAATAAATTACCAACATGTCTAAATTTTATTTGTTTATGATATTAAAACCGTATCTCATCTAATCTTAGGATATGAGTCATTTTGGATGTTTTTATGTGGGGTTGGGATTTAATATAAACTAATATTTCTTATATTTCCAAAGGTGCCCCTCTCCTCCCTTATAAAAGGGCACCTCCTCCCTCTCCTCCTCACACCAATTTGAGCCCTCAAGCTAGGCCAACCCCTGCCACGTTCTCCTCTCCACTTTCCTAGAGATATCCTAGAGGTCCTGGTCCTCTTCAAAGACCAATTTTAGTGCCCTAAAAGGAGGTCTCAAAGAAGCGCCTCAAAGAAGAGGTAATGCCTGTTACCGATTCTTTCATCTTTATTTCTTATTCCACTTCTTCTTCTATAGTTGTTTCATTATGAAGTAATAAAATCAGTATCAATCAAATACTTATATGTTATTATAAGTATGAAAAAAAATATTCCACCATCTATCCATCCTACGGAAAACAAAATCACCGCGCGTGCGTACGTACGAAATACCGTCTCCACGCCGTGGTGTAATCTATTTTCCCCCACCACCTTACATGGATGGTTATAATGGTGTAAATAATAACTATATATGCTTATTTTAAGGTGATATTGATTCTGAAATAGTATACATACACTCCAATACAATTCCACAATCATGGGAACGATATCATCGCTCGTGCGTACGTACGGAATACCGTCTCCATGATGTGATGCGACTCGTTCTACATGATCTTCATTTAATAATGATTATATAAATGGATTGAATGAATTAAGATGATATATATTACACTAATAAAATTCTGGAAATGAGTTATCTGTAACCTAAAGATAAGAATAATAATTTATTCGACAAAATACGCATAAGAAAAAAAAATAATAAACACCCGAATAACAAGTAGTAATGATTCAGGAATAAAAATATCATACAAATATGACCATATATGATATCATAAAATTACGTATGATTATGGAATAAGTCAATAGCATTATTTAAATCATTATAGAGGAAGTTCGGACACTTACGAAGCAAATCAGAACTAAGGAAAGGGAAATATCACAATCTCATTTTTATCCGAGATTGTTTATACTTTGGAATTTACTGGGGTGAATTTTATCATCCACATCCATGTTTCCTCAATATGTAATATTTACTTCATTATAAAATAGTTTATATCCAATTTTACCCTTCGGTGAGTTTTTAGTAAAAGATATGAAAGGAATCTTTTGTCGTTTTTCGTACGAGGTACTTTTTGACTTTTCCGACAAAAGTACGAGAAGAATGTTTTCTTTTAACTTATTCGACATGAATGGATTTTTAAAACATTATTTCCAAGAATATTCCCTTACAATTTTTCAATTTTATTTTTAATCAACTTCTTTTAGTTTAGAATTGTATGAAATGTTAAGAAACTAAAAGTGTTTTTGAAGTAGAAAGGATATTTTTCTCAAGAATGGAGTTCAAGCGTTTTATCAAAATTATTTTCCGTCTATGATAATAAAGGGTTCTGTTTCTATCCCTCTTATTACATTGATTTGATTATGTTGTGATGGAATTATTTTTATGAATTCCTTTATCTTATATGAGTTGTTTTATGATGTCCCGATGTTTAAGATTCCCATTTTTATTACATGGGTTATGCTTTGATGTATGGTTTATGATTTTGTGGAACACATAAGAATGGTATCATTATTAGATGGGTGGGACCTATATCTACATCCAACTCATTGGGTAAAGATTTTATATCTCATGAGATAGACATGGATGGAATGGCAGGTTATACCGGTTCAGTGAAACAAGACTGAAACGAGGAGTGAACTCGGTTCAGAAATGGACTTTGTCCACTAAGATAGTCTTGGAAATGAGTCTTGACTAATAAGAAATGTTTCTCAATGATTATGTGTGTATGCCACAAAGTTTCATGTTTGATGTTATGATTATTGGGATTACATTTCACTACTATGATTTATCCCATGTTATGAAATTATGATCTCTTTTGCAGGTTAAGATTTCCAAAAGTTATGTTATTATGTATATGATGTGATTGATATTTCTTTTGTTTACCCTTACTGAGCATTTGAGCTCACCCTTTTGTATGTTTTATTTCCCCAGGTCAGGAATAAGGTTATTAAGTAAGATATTCCAAAAGGGACTCTAGATATGATGAAATAAATGGGAGGCAAAGTAGATTCTTTATGAACCAGTTGTTTATGCTTTCCAGTTTCTAACGACACTATACCTATACGGTCCTTTCATGGTTTTCTATATGTTGTAATAAGTGTTCTTCAATTTTTATGTAATAACAATGTATGTAAATTATGGGTCCTTATATTTCTCATGCTTGGTTAATCACCCAATGTTACTATTTATATGAAGCTCAATAATGTGTAAATGCACCATTTATTTGAATACCTCAAAGCTTAAATCAATCCCATATGAAATAGTATTACAAAATAATATCTAAATTCAGTGATTTACTTCAATTAAAACTCATAAATTCAATTGAGCTACTTGACACTATTGGGTCCACTGTGAATTAGTCATCCATAGTCTCAACATTGGTTCAACAATCACTCATTGAAATATCTGAAACCTTCCCACAAGAGAGTTCATTTCACACTTTATAATTCTATGATTCGTGTCATAATTGTATCATTAAATACAAATATCTATTCTCAAATAGATCTACCAAACCCTCGAATACTATATCATTGAGCAAAATTAATAAACATGGCCATTCAATCAGACTGATTATTATGAAAACCTCAATGAATAATATATTTATAGATTGATTGAAGAAAATCCCATTGTATCCAACTATCCATTCTTGATGCGCATAACATACTATAATATCCATGATGTATGTTATTTCCTCTGTCAAGATGGGACTCATCCCACTATTGAAGCCACTATACAAATCATGAAATATTTATAAACGAAAACTCAGGTTGACCACACATCTATACCCTAATCCATTTTTGATGTAAATCTTCTCTAAAGATTGATGTCTGTAAGAATTAACAACTAGCTGAAAAAAACTATGTGAGCATCATTCCAAATGTGCATATTTCAAACATTAAGGGGGGCCTTGAACAATTTTTTTTAGGTAACTACTATCACAAGCTCTATTAGATTCATATATAGGAGAAGAAACATTCAAATTGGTTATCTCACCACCTTGATTCCAATGGTTCAACCATTCTTACAAAACCACCACATGAGCACTCAATCATTAATTATCTATTTGAAAGGAAAGATAAATTGAATAATTAATCCTAACATTCTGATTACCCATGAGTAAATGACTCTATGGAAGGATTTCTCACATTTAAACAATCCATGCACTATAGTGTGTGAAATCCACTGAAACCAAGAACTCATAACACTATTTTTAATGATGGAACCACTTCTGTCCTAGTTTCACCAGGAACAACCCGTCTCATGAGTGTCATATAAAGCTCTTGGTCATCGACCATGATATTGAAACACAGAATTCTAACATAAGTACTAGTATCCATAGTTCATGCAATAACATTATCTTAGGAACTACAAAGGTTACTCACATGCACATGGTATTTCAACAAATGGAAATTTCCCTATAGTATTATCCTTGAATATCCATTCATAAGGAATATCTAAAATTAATTTATAACCTAAAACATGAGGCACAAATATGTTAGTAGTTACAGCCACATAAAATCAATTATCTTTTTAAAAATCAATATAAATTTTGACGAGGGGTTGCAACCCATTGAATTTTCATCAAGAAACATTTTTATAGACATTACATGATGGATCAACTCTTAGACTGACCACTTTGACAATTTAATGATATTGAGTTCTATAATAAAAACTTATACTATGTTAAATATCTACAATTCCACAAAGTACTTAGTTTTTGTAATTTTCAACAGAACCTATACACTGGATACTCATATAAGGTTCTTACTAATGAAATTAAACCACAATAATGAACTATTATGTGGACAACACCATCCATTCATAGTTGGATAACATCACTATCCCCCTCATTATCTTCGTCACAATAGTAACCCAGGTGCACTGCACCATAGATTTATATAACCTTATATAAAATGTATCCACTCAATGGAATCAATCAAATAACATTAAATCAACATATAATTCATAATAAAAGTACATGTTGAATTTAATTCATGTGACCTACATTTCAATCATCAATAGGAATCAAATAAATCTGAAATTCCAACATCAAAATTGATGTATGTCACATGAAATGAATGTATTAGGGAAAAGGGAAAATTATGAACACGTATCCTATGAATTGTTAATATTGAATTTCCTCAAAATATGTGTTCATAGTGAACCAATCCAATATTCAGCGCACGTTCCAACACATTCCATGTTTTTTTATCTGTAAAATTCCCAAAATATAAAAATTTAATAAAATATTATCCTATGGTATCACATTTTTATATCCCAAACTAAATCATTGGGTGTAAGCTAGATTACCATAAGAAATCAGGCACAATTCCCCAAATTCATGAGGATAATGATCGGTAGCACGAGACATGAGTGGAACCATCAATGGATTAAAACATCTATCAAAATAAAAAAATAACAAATAAAAAACCTAATGTCTAATAATATTCAACAAGGGTTTGTGGAAACCTATAACATACCAACTATATGAACGTGTGAAGAATCAATATACTCAACCTATGTTATATAGAAATGATCTACAATTTGGTAACTGACATATAAAAATAATAAAAGATCAATTTTCAAGTGGAAGATTACCTACTCTAAACTATTTCTCATCTGGAACCCTTGGTTCAAAGAAATTCATACCACCAGATGATCATCCTCGGACTCAACCCAACCTATACCAACAACAATTGAGGATTTCTTAGGTAGTTATGTTACATGACCAACCAAGTAGGATGCGACTAAATCTGAGAAGTACACCACCAACATGGTATAGTACTCAACCATTATTAGGTTGTGTTTGTGAATACGATATACTAACAAAAAGTAATCAGAATAAAAAATTTTAGGTGATATCATTATTTCACAAAAGGAAATTTAAGAAACAAATATCGATTATGGAGTGGTAGTGAACTTACCAAGATGCCAAAAACATTAAAAATACCAACTATATATCCCTATCATAAGGTTATAAATAAAGTTTAATTGATGTTATCAAGGTATATCTATTAGGACAACATCCTATATTTCATTATAAAAAAAGAAAATTTTGTATTTCAGGCCACACAGATAACTAGTGAATTTGTAATTGGAAAATAAGAATGGATTATCTTGTTAGTAAACAAGGGATACATGCCAATAGTCATGGAGAAATGTCTCTTAGAATCATAAATTAATAGAGAATTTCATGTTACACATAGACCACAAGGAATTATGTATCTTTAAGTTACATAATTTCAACAAGTTATTAAGTTTCATCCATCCACTAGGTTATTATACTCTTATACATGACAAATGTATATTATCATCAATGTCGTGAGACTTGCATAGTTTCCCTCAAGGAAAACAATTCCATGATTATCCACTAGTTATATATAGATATTAAATACTTCTAATGTTTTGTAAAAATGACATATAAGATGAAGTAAAAAAATATAGGTATAACATATTATTTCACCACAATGAATCATTAGTAAAAAACAAAACATCACATCATCAATCCAAATTGGTATTAAAGGGTACATAATAACACTCATGTAATCAAGAATCTAAAAAGATATCAGAGATATTCACATACCCATATTCTATTACAATGTAACACGACCAACACGGTAGGACAAAATAGTTATCACCTAAGGCATCATGAGTGAACCTATAAACAGGGAGTGACATATAATTATGACTCAAAGGAAATAAAATTATTAACAAAATAAATAAAATAAATGAAGCTTTCTAATAATAACTATGAAGTAAATCATCTCACACTTCCTCTTTTATCAAGGTCCCATGTAGAATAAAAAAACCATGTTGTCCATATAGTATATGACCCTCAAATGTGGTAAAGAGATTTCCATAAATGGAATTTATCAAGCCATTGGACATATGTGTCTCGGGGCCCTTAGAACATGGTAAAATTCAATTAGGTATGATACCATTAATTAGTTATAACAAAAAACTCATTAAATAATTAATTAATTAATTAATAACTATTATTCATAAATCATCATGATAATATTGGTTTCTCAACCATGGTTGTGAACCGCATTTCATATTACAATAAATGTTCATAATACCAATGAATATAGTACACCAGAACACCTACCATGAACAATGTCAAATCAAATATAATAAAATACCAAATACATTTCATAAGTCTCCCATGTCCATTTGCCATCCTTTGATTTCCTTGTATTTTTAAATCATTCCAAAATATTCCAAATAATTAATTTTTGGTAAATTATAATTAGCTAATTGATTATAATAAAAATTCACATCCAAGGGTGAATCAAATAATAGATTAATGACTTAATATATAAAACTAGGAAGAAAGATCATTAACCAATTATCCATATAATATGGAATAAGTTCACCTGATACGAAACTATGATGAATCTATATAGTGTTAGAATATATAAATAATTAATTTAATAAAATAAATTGAAACATTTTTATAAATGAAACCAAAAAAGGAACCTTCAACATATCTATCTTCAATTCCATGTGGTTATAAAAATTCGATAGATCTCTTTCATAATCATCCTCATGAAAATCTATCAAGATCCATTGGAATTTATCAATTTGTTTCTCAAAAAAGAAACATTCCATAATTAGTAGATGAAGGATATATTAAGGAAAATTAGAAACAAATAGGTATAAGAATTTCCAAAACACAACAAGATGGATATATCATAATGAATGAAACTTCAGTCACTCGAGGAATGGGATCAGAGGAGCTCCTAGAGGCGAAAAGTTCCCATTCTCATTAATTTTCTCATAAAATATTCAATGGGGGGAAAGAGGATGAGGGTTCTAGATGGATCTAATCCGTTTAAAATATCTATAATATTCCCAAAATTTATTCACAATGAGAATAGATGTTTTCAATTATGATATTTTATTGAAAACTAATTTACTAGGTTAGAACAACATCTTCCATGGTGTGACAGTACGTTCCACACTATGATTATTCATGTAGTGACTCCCTGCCCCATTTCAATATCTTATAATTCCTCAAGACATCCCCTAATCCTTATCTATGTTATGAATTCTCAATTCACCATGTGAGTGGTATTATGAAGCACCATTCAATTGGCTTCAGGCCCCAACAACACCACCAGTGGCCACCCAGACCCCAGATTCATTACTTAATACAGAGACCCCATCCCAAAACACAATTTTGGAATTCTTGAACACCTGTAATCTCATTCTTATAATGAGTTCAAAAATCCCTCATGAAACTACATCACATAGTGGTGCATTGCATTATATAGACCATGAATCATGTTAATGTTATATGGATTCCATCCAATCCTAAAATATTTAGGGATTCCATTCATAATGTATCAAGATAATGTAAGAAAATTTTCTTATTTTTGAATATTTGATGTGTGATATTAACTAAAAAGTAATTTTTAAATCAAAAAAACACATTGTATGTTATATCAGTCACATTTTTTATCACATGGAATTTACATTAATTCTTAATCATCAAAAATTGTAAATTGATCATTTTCCTAACGATCCAAGATAATCTGAGTGGTTTTTTTCACTTTTGTGAATATGACATGTGGTTTTAAATAAAATTTAAATTTCAAATAATTAAAACACTTTCATTCATATCAATAAAAAAATGTACTATAATTAAGTATAGTTAATTATATGTGGTGAAAAATGATTCATGAATAATTTTTCTAATTTTCTATGACTATTTAAGCATGTAATCATTGATTTGAGTATGTGAAGTTGGATCCCAAAAAAATTAACTTTTTAAATTAAATACATGATGTTTCAGTCTTACCATCCATAATGATTTCCATATTAAATTGAGGATGATTCCTCCACAACACTAATGAATAATGTATCCTCATAATCTAAGATAAAAATCATAGTGTTTTTTGTAATTTTGTAGCAAGGGACACATGTATTGAACTAAAATAACATTTGTAATATTTAAATGATGAAAATTCAATCATATTAACCACACTATAAGGCCCCGACCTTAAAATATAACTTAATCATGAGTTAAATCAAGAATTCACATTGAGGAACATTTCTGGTTTAGAGTTTTAGAGAATTATACCATAACTATTACATATCAACATAAATATTACATATTGACACCAAAAATTAGAATCCATTTTTTTATAAAATAAAAAATCTTAATAAGAATCATGTCTAGTTCAATGTTTTAGACAACATGAATTTTCCATGATCCCATCCTTGAACCTATTCCACTTTATTTCCCCTGAAATACATTTCAAAAACATGGGATGAGAAAAAATGCTACTTAAGGGATACACAAAGAAGGAAAACTATTTGTTTTTTAAAACAACAATTTAACCATGAATACTATATCATATGTAATAGTTTTCACCTTTATGAATGAGTAAATACTCTTCACTTAATAAAAGATCATTTCTTACCCTTTTGTAACCAAAATATTATCATAAAAACATAGAATGCACACATAAAATATATAGGTAACATGGTGTATAAACATAATTAGATGGAATAACCATATAGTCTACTTCCACACAAATCAGAAAATGTAATAGCTATATGGATGACTTCCATACCCAATGCATTGAAGGTTATAAAGTAAACTCTTGTCCTCGTTTATCATGGTTCCACCCATCATTTGGTTTATCACGTAACCACCCTTCAAATTTCCATGTATCATTATAAATCATAAAACATAAAACAATCAAGAAGGAAAGATAACATTTCCACATTGAAATCACAACATATCGTTTTATAATATTGACATAATCAATGCTATATCAAAACCATTTTCAAATCAATATAAAATATTTAATAGTGAGATATTTGAATCAACGTTTCCTGAACCACTTTGACACTTTTAAATGTATAAAAAATTTAAAACATTAATGTCCATATAAATAAATCATTAAAACCAATTTTAAAACATGGACATTAATGATAAATATTTTTAAGAATGAATCTTTACAAATTTTAAAATAATGTATTAGTTAAATAGTCTTATAGCTCTTGAGCAATAATTAAATAAAAATAATTAATGAATAAAAAAAACTTTTAATATCATGAGAATAAGAAAATTCAGGATATAATATTTAAATGGGTAGTATATAAACCATATAAAAAGGGAATTGGTTCATACCACAAATAAGTCTCAATGGAATGTAAATTGAGACAAAATACCTTATAAAGACAGTATCCTTAGATTAAGGATAAATCAATTACAAAATTATTTGTGAAAAATATAAATATACTATATATGATTGGATATTCAGTGTAAGTCAATCAGATGAAATTTTTACATGTTAGTTTAAAACAAAACCAATGAGTTGGTTGTTTAACTTAATGAACAGAAATTGAGTTAAGATTACCCTTATCAAGTTCACATCAATGACTTGAGAAATTTTAAATAGAGTTATCATGTGTATAAAAATTATATCCACACAAAGGGGAGTGAAAATTACTACATAAATAAAAATGTAAATAGTTATTCCACACATAATCATGGAGTAAAACAATCAATTAAGTATGTGTAAAACTTAATGTGTTGAAATTGAAATTATAAATTCCCTTACCGATTCGGTAAATTATGAAATATACACCCCATGAAATAAGAATAACACAATTAAGATTTAAATATTCATAAATTAATGTATATTACACAAATAATACAATCATGGGAAGTACATAGAGCACACAAATGGAAATTGGTGCAAATATAGCATAGATCTCACAGAAATAAAAAGTGAGATGAAACCCCTTACACATTGTAATCAATCGATTCATATGACCAAAAGTTAAAAAACACAAAATAAATCACATAATACCATGAATTTAAATATAATCATGATAATATATATCAAATGGAAGTAAGAAATATGCCATGTGCAAGTAATAAGTGGCGAACAATGGAAATATCATAGAATTAAAAGTGAGATAAGAAACCCTGACCTCAAGCCGAATTATCTTATATGTTCCTTGTTCTTACTGAATAATAAACATAAATTAATTTATACTTTCTTAAGAAAATATTTCATGTTTTATTATTCCTTTTATATCACTTATTATATTTCCATAAAAATTATTTAATTATTTGAGTTCATATCGTACATTTTTTCGGTGTTCGAAACATGAGTCAATAATGAACTTGTTATAATTAATAATTGTCCAAGTGGTAAATATTATATTATCTACAGAATCATATATAAGCTTTAAATATCATATATATCATATATATCTAGTATATATATGTGTTTATAATATTACATAATATTTGGAGTTAATAAATGAAAAGCACAGTTCATGAAGTCGGTAAGCCGTATGTACGCATTACTGCTACTTTCATTACTATTTCGTATTTTAATATAATGAAAAATTGTTGTTACATAGGTATATTATAATTAATGTATAATATAATATATAATATCATTAAATCCATCCTTTATAGGTACCATTTATGGAATGAACGGGTCATATCACATTGAGGGGGCGGTAGCCAACACTTCCTAAAATGAAATTATCCTATTTACATATTATGGAAACCTTAAAGTTATTATATAAATTAAAAGTATAGAATTAAAAAGATAATATTAAAATAATATATAAAAGATATAAATACAGTTCCATTATAATGTCCCCCATGAGAAGTAGTTGGAGATATTTGAACAATCGTTGTTTCTTGGGGCCCTAGTTCATCATCCCTAGAAACAGTATGTTCGTATCCATTAGATAGAGGTGTGTTGCAGTTTAGTTCCAATAATTCTCCTAAAAACAACCTAGTATATTTAGGATACTATTTTTTCTACAAAAGAAATTAATAATGAGAGTTTGGTGTGTTGGGAAAGTAAAATAAATGAAAATGACTTAAGAGAAGATGTTACCGTTAAATCGGGTAACTACCTTTGGTTTGAACCAAATGGTTTAACTAAATTGCTTTATTCTTATGGGAAGTCTTCTTGGAGGAATAAAGGGACGTAGGTAGATTAATTGGGAAGAGGTTTGATGATCCAAGAGGGATGTAATGTGTGTGGAATGGGTAAGAAGTGGAGAGTTGTTTTATGGGGGGAGGGGCTATTTAGGAAAGTTTGAAAAAATTATATAATTATATAATGATTTTCGGTATATAAAAGTAAAAAACTCATTAACGTCGAAGATAAAATGACTCTTGTTGTAAATAAAGTCATCCAATAATAATTGGAAAAGTTTCGGATATTGTTTCATATTTTATAATCTTATTTATTTAAATCATTCACTAATGAGGTAAACAGTTCATCATTATAGTGTCCTAAATAATTTTATTTATTTAATGCGTAAAAATTATAAATAGAAACATGATGTAGTAAATCATTTTATAATTATAATTAATATTTTTTTTAATAGATCACTTATTTAACCCCATGTAAAAATTTATTTACAAAAATATATATGTTTTTGTCTTTTTTGTCTTTACTTTAAATCAATTAACATAATGTGTCATTATCACTCCAATGGGGCTCTATGGGGTCCCAATATCTACCCAAGGATGTAGATGGTCGGACATGTATCAACTTATCATAATAGGACATGTGGTAGGGTAATTTATTATTATTACAATATTATTTTTTAGACTTATATACCGGATTTACCCTTTAACCATGGAAAATAAAATATTTACGGAAGTAAATATTCATAATTTCTAAAAATAAAAGATAACTATTTAAATAATATGGACCATATGATTCCAAATATGGAATCCAATTTTCCAAATTTGAAGCACAATAGTTGAAGAAGTTAATTTTAAATTACTTTCCGTTGTTCAAACAAAAAGTGTGTTTTTAAGAAATTATAACTATCAAAAGATTGATGACTTAATATATCCAATTTCAAAGTCCTATTACATAAAATGACAAAAATAGGAAGAAATTGTAAAAATATATTCTTATTACACTTTAAAAATAATTATAAATATAATATAACTATATAAATAAATTAGATTAAATGACAGTTTTGAATTAAAATACAGCAGTTTTCACTATTCATTAAAAAAGAAAATTTTCAAAAATATACCAATATTTCATCAAAAGTAAATTTTGATGTCACAATTATAATGAAGAATATTATATCGTCAAATATAACATATAAATTTGGGAAAAACTAGATTTAGAAATGGTTCGTAATCAAAATGTGGTAAATTGACCCTTTAGTGAATATTAGAGTATTTATGCCTAAAATTGAAATTTTTTTCTTATTTTAAGCCTCTAAAATTTATTATACAAATGTAAAAACATTTAAAAAAAATTTATAATCATATTGGGGTTATTAATGGTCCATACCGCCAATACAATGGCTAGGTGTTTGATAATATTTAAATTAATAATATTATTATGTTATTTTTTAGAATCAGTCAACATTGTTTTCAACATATGTTTTCAATGAAACCCATTGTTGCATATTAGGTACACCATTGAACATAGAATCCCATTTAAAGTAAAATTAATCTTTAATTTAATAATATTAATAAATATTAAAAATTTCTTATTTTTTATTTACCTGGGATGTTATATCCATCCCCCATTTTGGCAATTGCATCCTCTAAATTTTAAAATTATGATTAGAAATTTTATTGAAAGGATCACATTTAAAAAAGAGTAAATAAATATATCACATTAAATGAATTAAATATATGTACAATGGTCACCCATGATAACCCTTACTAGGATTCCATGAAAACATGGATATGGGGGATAATCTAAGTGTCAAGTTCTGATGGAGAGTGATAGAAAACATGATTATGAGAAATTTAACCACAAAAAAATCACTAACTTGTGATGGGTTAAATGGTATTTGATTCCATAGAAGGAAAATTTATCAGACAACGTTTTTGTTTTATGTAAATGTTAATAATGATGAAAAATTTATATACGAGATTAACTAAAAATATAAGGAAACATACTTACTTTTCAAGTAGACTTTCACCCTTTAATAAATTCCAATACGAAACTCATCTATTCTTCATAAGATGAGTATTCCAGATGATTTAGTCACACATGAAGTGCCATAATCAAATTATAGAGTATCACATAATCTACAAAATAGGAAATATTTATTTCCCCTGTATTTAGATATCAACCAAACAAAAATTGTTATTACAAGATCAAATAATCCCCAAAATAGATAATTAATTATAAAAATAAGTAATACTAATAATCTAAAAAATTGGTCAAATAATACCCAATGTTCATCAAAGGCCATTCAATATAAATTTGGAATTAAAATCATTAAATATAATCCAAACTAATATTGATACCGAAAACTCATAAGGAGTTAATCACATAGTCTTCCATAGTAAATCTTAAAATTTATCGTCAAATAACATAGACTACCCTTAAAGTCTCATCCTAAACTGTAATTTACCTAATCACATATTCTCTATTATAGGTTAATAATTTCCTTAAAAAACCCAAAATTATTATAAGTCCCAATAAAAACATATATCCTTCCAAAATAAAATTCCACAATTACTCCCCAATTGAAGTCCCAAAGTATTCTATTTTCCATAGGCATATAGTGTTTCCCAAAAATAGAGAACATCTTCCAAAAAAAACTTTATCTACTAATCACCAAACCATTTTCCTACATTATGGATATCTATTTGACAAAACATTAGTTCCTAAAAGCAACTTATTCGTGATCCATAAAATAATTTAACTAAAAATAATAAGTCATACTAACTATGGACTTCACATATTCTAGTGGTAGGAAATGGGCCTATGTCTCCCTTCAGTTTGGGTTTCAATTCTTATGGCCTTGCGGGACACGACGGGTTGTCACCCCTCTTACAGGTTGTCCTTTTTATAAAATTATAAAATGACCATAACATATTTAAACCTCAATGGTTCTCTTAAAACATTAATTTTAATCCCAATTCATTATGACCTCGCCATATAATATATTTTCATTTTTTCACCTCTATATGATAGAATAAAAATATTCCTAATAGAATGAACAGCATTCCATGATCATGGTGTCCCAATGGTTTCATCATAATCTTTTTCACATAGGTATAAGGTCCATGAATTACAATAATGATTAAGATATCATTCAAAATCATTTGTTTCGTTCATCCAAATACACCTTGTACAAAATGGGCTATATGGGTGTTCACAAGAAAACAGTTTGGGAAAATAATCATGTATGGCATATAATTTTCATACATTTGAAAAAACATGATTTTTAAAAAATAGTCAGACAACGTTTGAGTTGAAACATTAAATAAATTTTCCTTTTAAAATACTATAATTATGTGTTGAGAGACTATATTGTAAAATCCAATATAAATAGGTTGTGCAATGGTCTCCTTATTCAACACCTTTTTCAAAATCATAATATTCGTTAAAATCTTGTGATAAGGTAAAATATTTAAAAATTCCATGATAATATTTACCTTTCTTGAAATTATAAGAATATTGTGAAAATGGTATTTGATTAAATACAACCCATGATCAACGATGATATCTAATTATAGTGGAGGAGTTTGATATCTCAAACAACTACTTTCAGGTGAGTTGTATGCTAGAAAAAGTTTCACAATCATCTGAACATGAATTTTCAATAATTATTGTAAGCATGTCAATTGGAAGAGATATGAATGTATTTTGAGATCATCCTACATCAATTTGTAACCAACTTTACATGATCTGAAAAAGTTATAAAATAAGGCTTTAACTGAAATAATAGAAATAGGAACTAACCCTGTGTTTAATGAAAACTCCTAATCCCTAATGTTGTCAAAAATAACTTCTGATACCAACTATAAGGCCCAGCCATAAAACATTACTTAATCTTGAGTTAAATCCAGAATTCACATTGAGGATATTTTCAGGTATAGGGTTTTGGAAAATTAGGCCATAACTGTTACATATCTACTTGAATATTATATATATAAACCAATTCTCTGTATCCATTTTTAATAAAATAAAAACTCCGAAAAGGAAACATTTCTAGTTCCATGTTTTATAAATCATGACATTTCCTTGATCCCATCCTTGACCCTATTCCACTTTATTTCCTGTAAAAAACATTTCAAAAACGTGGTATATTTAAAAAATATTAGTATGGGATACACAATTAAGGAAAACTGTTACTCTTTTGAAATAACTAGTAAACCATGAATACTTTATAAAAAGTAATACTTTTCACCTTTATGATGGAGTAAATACTCTCCAATAAATAAATGATCAATGACTACACTTTTGTAACCAAATAATTACCATAAAACCCTTAAAAATCACTCATTACATATAAAGGTAACTTGGGACACAAACATTCATAGATGAAATAACCATTCGGCCGACTTCCACACATATCACTAAATGGAATAGACATATGATTGACTTCCATACCTAATGCATTGGAGGTAATAACACAACCACTTATCCTGGTTTATCACAGTGCCACCCGTAATTTTGTTTATCACGTAACCACCTGTCAAATGTCCAAGTACCATTATAAATCATAACACATAAAAAAATAAAGATGCGAACATAAAATTTCCTCTTTTCTATAGAAATATATCATTTCATGATATTTTCATAATAAATGCTTTATCAAAACCATTTTCAAAACCATTTAAAACATTAAATAATGGGATTTTTGAATCAATGTTTCCCATACCACGTTGAATATTTTAATGGTATAAAAATTTGAATACAATAATTTCGATATAAATATATCCTTAAAACCAATTTGAAAACATTTACATTAATGAGAAATACTTATAAGAATAAATCATTAAAGCTTTTAAAACAATGTTTTAGTTAAATAGTCTCATAACACTTGAGAAACACTTGAATAAACATAATTAAAAAATCTAAAAACATAAAATTTCATGAGAATAAGGGTATTCCTGATATATTATTTCACATAGAATTATATACAACATATAATAGTGAATTGGTGCGTAACACAAATAAGTATCAATGGAATGTAAATTCAGACCAAATCCCTTATAAAGATGATATTCCTAGTTTAAGGATAAATAAATTACATAATTATGTGTGAAAAATATAAATACACTCAATATGATTGGATATTTAGTGTAAATCAATTAGATGAAATTAACACATGTTATTTTCAAAAATACCAATGACTTGGATGTTTCACTCAATGAATGGAAATTAAGTTAAGATTAAAATTATCAAGTTCATACCAATGACTTGAGAAGTTATCAATGGAGTGATTATATCTATAAAAAGTATATACACATAAATAGGAGTGGAAATTTCTACATAAATAAATAAATAGTGATTCAACACATAATCATGGAGTAAAATAGTCAATGAAGTATGTGTAAAACCCAATGAGTGGAAATTGAAATTAGAAATTCCATTACCGATTTGATAACATACAAAAAATACACCCCATGAGAGAAGGATCATAAAATAAAGATTTAAATTCCCATAAATTAATTTATATTACACAAATAATACAATAATGTGTTGTACATACACCACACGAAAGGATATAGTGGAAAATATAGCATAAATATCAAGGGAATTTAAAGTGAGATGAAAACCCATTACACATTTTAATCAATCAATTATCATGATAAAAAGTTAATAAAAAAATTAATCACAAAATACCATTAATATAAATATAATCATGATAATATATATGAAATATAAGTAAACAATACACCACATCTATGAAATAAGTTGCGAACAATAGGAATATCACAGAAATAAAAGTGAGATAAGAAACCCCTTACCTCAAGTCCGACTAGTCTTGTCTGTTCCTTTTTATTCATGAATAATAAAAAATAAGTAAATTAATACTTTTATAAAAATATTTTTCATGTTTTATTATTCCTTCTATATCACTTATTATATTTCTATAAAAAGTTGTTAATTAATTGATTTTATATCATACATTTTGTCGACGTTCAGAACTAGAGTAAAAATGAACATGTTATAATTACAAATTGCCCATGTGGTCAAAATTATATTAGATCTAGAATAATATTAATTATTTAAACATCATATATATCATATTTATCAAGTATATATATGTATTTATAAAAATACATAACATTTGGAGATAAGAAATGAAATACACTATTCATGTAGTCGGTAACCTGTTTGTACGCAAGAATGCTACATTCATTTCTATTTCGTATTTTAATTGATTGAAAAATTAATTACCAATAGGTGTATTATAATTCCATTATAATATAAAATTTAGTTTCATTAAATCCATCCTTTAAACATCCAATTTATTTCATGAACGAGTCATATCACTTTGAATGGGCTGTAGTCTGCACTTCTTTAAATGGAATTATCGTATTTACCCCTTATGGAAACCAAAAAGGTAAACTATAAATGAAAAATACATATAAAAGGAGAAAATTTAAAGATAATATATATCACATATAAATACAGTTCCATCATAATGGACACCATGAGAGGTGGTTGGAGATATAAGAATAATCATTGTTTCGCAAGGCAGTAGTTCGTCATCCACATAAACAGTATGTTCGTATACCTTAGATGGGGGTGTGTGGAAGTAAAGTAAGAATACGTCTCATAATAAAAACATATTATATTTAGGATACTTTTTTATATGAAATAAATTAATAAAGATAGTTTAGCGGGTTTGAGAAGTAAAATAAAAGAGAAGAACTTAAGAGAAGACGTTACCATTAAATTGGTAACTCCCTTTGGTTTGAACCAGAAGGTATGCTTGAATTTCCTTCTGCCTAGATGAATGATTCTAATAGGAAGAGAGGGATGTAGGGAGATTATGTGGATAGATTTTGGACCATACAAGGGGCTATAAAAGTGTGAAGAATGGGTTAGAAGTGGTGTCCTTTTATAAGTGGGATGACGGGATCTCTAGGAATGTTTGAAAATATTATTTTATCATATACTTATTTTCAGTTTATAAAGGTAAAAAGAACATTAATGTCAAAGATAAGAATATTATTGTTTGAAATAAAATCATCCAATAAGAATTTTACTAGTTTTGGATATTTTATTAATTTTTTTTTCTTATTTATTTAATTCATTCAATAATGAGGTAAACACAACATCATTATTGTGTCAAAAATAATTTTATTAATTTCATTTTGAAAATTTATTAAAAACTACCATGAGGTAGTAAATCGTTGTATATTTATAATGAATATTAATAGTCAGAGAAATAAGTTAGAAAACTCAATGTAAAAATATATTTACTAATATATTTTTTTTGTCATTTTTTTCTTTACATTAAATCAATTAATATAAAGTGCTATTATCACTCCCAAGTGGCCCCATGTGGTGCTAAAATTGACCCAAGGATGCCCAAGGTCAGAAATGTATCAAAAAACCATATTAGGACATGTGTTAGTGTATTTTAGTATAATTATAATATTCTTTCTTACCCTTATTTACCAGATTTACCCATTAACCATAATAAATAAATTATTTACTGAAGTAAATATTCATAATTTCTAAAAATAAATGTTACCTATTTAAATAAATTGGTCCTCTTGATTCCAAATATGGAATCAATTTTTCCAAATTTAATACACAGTAGTGGCCAAAATTAATTTAAAATTAATTCCATTTGTTAAAACAAAAAGCGTGTTTTTAAGAAAAATAACTATAAAAATATTGATACTTTTTTATGTCCTATTTCAAAATAAAATTAAATAAAATTACTACAATTAAATTAAATGGTAAAAAATAATCTATTTACACTTTAAAACATATTATAAATATAATCTAACAATATAAATTAATTAGATTATTTGGTAGTTTGGAATAAAAATATAGCATTTTCACTATTCATTAAAATAACATTATTAGAAAAAATCCAAAATTTCATCCCAAGTAAATTATGATGTCCCTATTCTATAGAAGAATATTATTTTGTTAAATAGAACATTTAAATGTGAAAATATACTAGATTTAATAATAGGTTCACCATCAAAGGTGGTAAATCAACCTTTTAATGAATATTAGAGTATTTATGCTTAAAATTGGATTCTTTTTTAAGCCTCTAAATTTTTTTTGGATAAATGTAAAAACATTTAACAAACATGTATAATCATGTTTTCATTAGTTATGTTTGTTACCACCAATACAAGTGCGATGCATAACTACCATTTAAATTAATAATAATATTATAATATTTTTTGGTATAACTCAACGTTGTGTGCAACGTAATTATTCAATGAAACCCATAGTTGGGTATCTGGTACACCGTCATACATAGCATCCCATTTAAAGTAAAATTAATATTTAATTAAAAAATATTAAAAAATATGAAAAATGTCATATACTTTTTTTACCAGGGATGTTACACATACTATCAATTAGATTTATGTGAAGTTTATTTAAAAACAATAAAATTAAATAATGATCCTTTTAATATAGTGTCAATATCATCAAACCCTATTTTCTATGTTTTTTATTGATGGTCAAATTTATTGAACCAAAATTTTAGTTTTATAATTTAGAAGTGATATTTGAGTTATACCAGTGGGAAAATATTTCTAGTTGATGTGTAGTATATTTATATGTATTAAAAATGGGTTATTGACGATCTTCATCTAGTATAATGACAATATGAAAGAGTCCATTTAGGTTTTATGAAAAAGAAACATGTTTTGATATTAGATGTCACTTAGAAATATAAAACACACACTTTGAGTCATAAATCACAAATCATCAATCATATTAATGTGTTGATTATACCTACATGTAAAAATTACTTTTGGGTCATTGTAATAAAATATAAAGACAATTTGATTTTATCCTTGTTTTGATGTTAGTAAAAAATGTTTTAAACTATCATTTCACATTCAAACTGAAAACATTAATGTTGAGTCATAGTTGGCACTCTAGGAATCATATTTATGAACTTTAAATTATTATATAATAAAAAATATTTATTGATAGTTTTGATAAAATACAATGAAAATAAGAGTGCACTTTCTTAGTTTTGAGTTATAGAAGTTTAGGGACCCATTTATTAATGAAAATCATTATTTTATATCAACTAATGTTATTTTATTTTATAATGTGGAATAATGACATTAGAAAAGTTTTAGGAATTAAATATTTAAACTGGGATAATTTTATGTATCTCAAAGTTAGCACATATGGTTAGAGGAAATTTTGTGTAAATATATGATAATGTTTCATACTTTGGAATTCTATTTTTTTACCAATTTTTATATGATTAACAAAATTATAAATATCCCCGAGGAAAATATTTTTCTAGGTATGTTCACATTGTTACCCATTCATGGTTGGCACATGGTAAGAAAATAATGTGTCCAAAAAATGTGGTTTATTAGTTTTTTGAGAAAACGAATTTCCCAATGTTCCCTTACCGAATTAAATGGTTAAAACACATCCCTATTGAGTAAAATTACTCATATTACATAGGATTCATGATTGGACCTCAATTACCTTTTTTATAATCAATTAATGATTCTTAAAGATGGATTTAATGGGATTTCATCCATGTTTCTGGCATCTTTGGCCTTATATATCCTTCCTTATTTTCATTTTTCAAATATTATTACTATATATATTTTTTCAAATACTAATATGGATGTTAGGATGAGGCTATCATTTAGGATGGGGTTTTATATGAGTTCATGGTTTCTAGGTTTTATGGAGGGTTTGTTATTTCAAGGATGAGTATCCAAAATTGTAGGAAAAGACATTGAAAATTGTTCTGAAAGGGTTTATCATAATTTTAGGTAACTACTGTTGTTTGTTTCCATTAAAATAAATTATATTTAACATTTAAATTTTTTAAATTTTTTTCTCATAAATTAATGTTATTTATTATAGTGTTTTTGATTATATAAATTTTTAGGACACCACCACTAAGAAAAATGTGTTTTTTTGGTTTTCCAAAACATTAAAAAGCATTTTTAATGACAATTGTTTTCGAAAATAACTACAGGTATTATTTGATAAGAGCTTTTATGTCTAGGAAATCTTTAAACTATTTGGGTGATAAATTATGGTTAATTTGGTTTTTAATTGAAATTCACGGCTTAAAAATGGATTTAAAATTATTTGGGGAATGTTTTAGATCCATTTGTGATTTTAAAGAGGAATTTTTATTTTATTTAAATGTGGGTAAAGTGTATTTGAATTATAGAATTGTTTTAATGACCATTTTTAAATTTTTAGAATATTTCTCAAATGTGTAGAACCATGATATAATATAGTTTTTATCGTTTTCAGGTGATGTATTGAGATACTTGGATAGAATTTCAATATTGTTCAATACATTTTGGAGGCTTTTTAATCCATGTAAAAAGATAATGATTCATATAATGATGTTGTAGGTGATATGGTATTAGTTTTAATTATCAAATTATGATAACATTATGATTCATATAATATTGTATGATCACCTCCCTTGTACACTGTAGTTGAAACATTGGATTGCAAATAAAAGGTCTGGATGCATGTTATAATAGTGTGTTTTTGCTCACAAGCTAGTATCCTAAAGTATTTGTTCAATCGTAGTAGTTATTTCGACTTTATAACTTGATGTAAAGTCAATTGATGTTGTGATGGTATCAATTGAGGCTACATATATAAGAGTTTGTGATTAACTATTTATAGATCAGTTTTATTTATATCATGATGTCTTACCCTTGATTCTTAAATCCCGTTTAGTATAAATTAAGGGAACTAGATATATGTATTTTTCTCTAAATAATCAATTGTGTATAGAACCATTAATTTAGTTTAATGGTTTATAATTTTTTTTGATTTTGGTTACATGTGATTTTTTTCGGGACTTAGATATAATTATTTTCACAATTTTGTTTTTTAGAAATTATTTTTAATGTGTAATTTAAATGTAAGTGTGATGAATTTTTAAATATAACGATGTTTTAGAATGATATTTTATTGAGGAAATGGTATTTGGCATGTTTTTTTCATTTGAAAAGGATAATCATTCATTTTTTAAATAATATTAACTTTATGGTTAGGGATATATAATTATTTATTATAATAATATTTCTTTTTTTGTAATAGAAATAATATTGTGATATTTTAATTATTTTGAATTTATTATCAAAAGTTTATTTTTTATTTAATTTTTTTACAAACATTATTGAAAGAATATTGAAAAAGGGGAATAATAAAATTATTTTTTAAACCATACATGGCATGTTTTTCTCACACTATACAAACATATTTTTATGTATAAAACACATATTTTTTCTCTTATATGCCCATGTTTGGTCTCTCGGGGGTTTATGATCAGTCTAAATTGTGATGACTGATTTTGGGACACAATAACTGACTAAGGGCGACATAGAGGTTATTTTTGTAGTATCATCATTGATTTTATTTTAATTATGGGATTCTCATGTATCAAAAATGGAGTAAATTACTGATATATTAGCTTACTTTTTATATCTCAATCATGTTTCTCGACATCATACATGGGTAATATTATTAAAACATCTTTGTGGTACATTATATATTATAACATATATATTATTATATTAATTTTATGGTTTGGATGTTCATGGTTTGTAAAGGTAATTCCATATCTATTTGGATGATTCTATATATAGTTATGTAATCATAGTGCGTGAAACCATTCCCAATGTTTTGTTCTTAATAATAAATAGTTGTTTTTAATCGGGGGGGATTGAGAATACCCTTTGGGGCATATATCAATATAGTGTTGGTGACTAGTCGAGTGATTATAATTTTATTCAATACAAAATAACATCCAATACTTGATTTTTTCAAGGACTGAGTTGTTAAAATCTATATTATTACATTGAATTTTATTTAGTGTGGATATTAGATCCTCGAAACTTGACTTCCAAGTGCATAGAAATAATAATGATCCCATTATCATTTTGACCCTATGTTACAATGGGTAATTCATGTTACAATCATGGATTTGAGTTTGATATTGATGATTATTTATGTTTATTTATCATATTTTATTTTTTATGAATCCACATCGAGTGTATTGATTATTTAGGGGGTCACTTTGCGCATTGGTGTGAAAATAGGAAGACAAGAATACTTTCCCAACTATAATGCGCCGTATGGGAAACCTTGTAAAGATCATGTCCATAGTAATACAACCAAATATATTAGAATTTTTATAAATATAAATAATTATTTTACTATTTTGGCTAATCCACACATAGTTCTACAATCAACATGTATTTTGGATTTTGGGTTCCCTTGCATTTCGAATTGAACACAATAGTGTCTCCCAAAGAAGTGAGGTTAATATAAGGAATGTAAGAGTGGTTTATGTTATTGAATGGATAATGTATTGAGGTATTGTTATATGATGTTTTTAATTTCGTTTATAAATTTACTTTGTGTTATTAAAAACTTATTTTTGAATGGAACATACTATTTTTATGTTTATAAATTGTGTTGAAAATAATTGGCCCACACTTTTTAATTTTTAGAAAATAAATTATGAATAGGTAAAATAAATTTATGAAATAGCATGTTAGTTGAAACCGGGTGTATATATTTCCTTTTATATGAGATTTTGAGTTTATTATAATTTTTTATATCTAGTTATTTTTATAATTATGTTTTTAAAATAAATTTTATACCGAAAAAATGTTTTGAAATATTGAGTCATTTTGGTAACATAACCCATGATATACTCTGATAAGAGAGTGTCACATCAAGTTATTTGTGTTCATTTTATGAAATAAAATGAAATAAAACAGGGTCTTCATAGAAACATTTTGAAATTGGAGTTAGTTTCCTTGGAATTATATGATTTTATAATGGGAAATATGAAACAACAAAGTAATGAAGAACAAATCGATAAGGATTAAATTTGTTTTTTGCAAAATGGATGAAGATAGTATGATATTATGTGGTTTATATGGTGAAATAATATTTTAATGAATAATTTCTGGATTATATTGTTTAATAAAAAATACATATTTTAACCTAGGTATGAGGACTTAGATCACCCCTTCCATTCAGTTTTGGGAATCAAGATAATAACTCCTGTTTTACTCTCTATGGATGCTTGCATTCATTCATGGTTTCCCTGCCTATTTTTTAGATATGGGTTTTGGTGTATTTTGTGACCAGATTTTTTAATTTTTTGATTCTTTTTTCATTGTGAAATCATGTTGATAACATGATCTCATGTTGTGGTTATTGGAATTTAATTAATAAATGTGAAGATATGAGGATAGTGGGTTTTTATTATGTCATCTAATAGAATTTTTTGTGTATTATTTTACAATATTGATAAAATCTAAATGATGGGGAGATCTATGTGGTCTCAAACATTTTAGAGCCTTAGGAAAAATGATTTTTGTATTGACCATATTATGATTTTTGGATATTAATGAAATATCATTTCACCTGGGGGAGTTGTTTTTCCTAAGAATCTTACTTATATAAGAATACTTAATTGAGTCTATTATAGTTTCTATGTGGGATGTCAATCTTTTTTCTCCTACCATTACCTCATAATTTCTAGAGGATTAATGTATCTTAGTGTGGTGAATTTTAACACCCACAAATTTAATATTGTTCATTATTTTTTATTAATTATTTCTTTTATGGGGAATATTATGTAATGTAATTTTTTAGGATTTCTATTTTTAAATTTGTAGAATTATGGTTTGACAAAATTATCCGACAATGTGATTAGAAACTATGTGCTACCCATGTGATATTAGCGTGAATATTGGTTCTACAATTTTTTACAATAGGATCAAGTTTAGTCAAGCCATTTAATTTATCCATGAAATTGTATGTCATGATATGTACAAAATTCCTCCCCTATAATAATTCTACATGGGTTGGAAAACCATGTGGCCTAACAATGTACCTTTCCATGTTCTATAAAAATAAGGATTTCCAAATTTTCTCTTATAAAATTGAATGTAATAAACACTTAATTTTATTATCCTCTTGTTCTATTATGAAATGGTACATGAAGGGAGATCAAATACAATTTTGTTGTTAAGATTTTTAAAGTTATATATGTATTTAAAAAAATTATATTAGAAAATACATAATTTAATCTCATTCTTCTATCATATATTTCCTTCCTCCTAAGTTTTTTGAGCATTTTTCTTCCATAATCCACTATGTTTTGTGTATTAGATTATATTAATGTAGGTTCTAAATCATATTTCATTATTTAAAAGGATAATAGAGGGTGATTTCATTTTTTTTATGAGTTTCCAACAATGTAGATGACATGTTTTAGAATGGATTTTGTATAGTTTCTCAAATGTGAAATTTGGGTTTTTATGAATTTTCTTTATATTCAATGTCATTGGGAGTTTGATTTTTTAAACGAATATATTTATATATTTAATGTTATATGTGATAGTATTATGTTTTCCATAAATTTTATGGGTACTTTGCTATAAAATCCATTTTTTATGATTTTTTAAAAAATAAATTCAATATATTCAATTGCTTGAATTACACGAAATTGTCATTTTATCAAAGTTTCAATAAACTATTAAAATATTAATATTTATTTTTCACATATTTCCTTTAAATTTTAGTGTATAAATTGGAATAACTAAATTCTGATAATTTATGTCTTATACTTGTATAAAATAAATTACTATTTATCAATTTATTTGAAATTTAAATACAAAAAATCTTATGAATGTATAAGAATGGTCTTCTATTTTTTATTCTCACAATGAATTTTTATTATAATACATTAAATTTATCTTTATTTTTGAATTATATTAAAGAAATTTATATAATATATATTCAATAAAATTATACAAAATTCTTTACTATTTTTCTAGGCATGGGTTATGAAAAATTTTGTTTTATGATTAAAATTGTCTTTTTTTAAATAGAATTTTGTTCCTATATGGAAAAATTACTATAAAATGTATTTTTTCCATTTATAGGAAATGATCTATGAAAAAAGGGATTCTATTTATATAGTTAATATGTTCAAAATTTGTAAACATGCCCCCATTGTTTTTTATTATAGATGAATATTAACCATAGAGAAATTTATCACCTCTTTAAAGTGTAAATAGGGTTAATCATGGTTACAACTAAGTTATAAGGTCAAAATTTTCTTCCTGATTAATATTTTATGATTGTAATTAATCCCTTATCACATTAGTCAATAACTTATTTTAAGGAAACATTTGTTTGAAAATGACCTATATAATATTTAATGAAAACTATGCTAAAAATATTCAATCTCATTATGTTAAATATCTTTTATGTATACACATAGGTAGAAAATATTTTTTTAAATGAATATTGAAATATATTTTGTAAATAATAATATAATTTAAGGGGTATATTTTTTTCTTAATTTTTTTATTACCAAATACATTAAATTATTATTCAATATTGGCATATAATTTATTTTATTATTATATATATGAAATAAATAAATTTAAAAATATTTGATGTTATATTATTTGCATTAGTTAGTATTTTACAAGTATCAAGAGGATATAATTGAAATATTTATGGTTTTTAAAATATTATATTCAAATTAGAACATTTTATTTTTGTCTTCTATGGTAAATTAAATTAATAGTGTCATAATTGGCATTTATGAAATTCTTTCAAAATAAAAATTTGTTATACTTTTTAAAAAACATAAAGTCAATGAAAGAGGAAATTTAGGATAATATATGGTCTAAAATTTAATTCATTTGTAATTTATTCTTAAATAGTTATGTTATATTTAAAATTATAACAACTTATGACTGAAAAATACAATGCCACTATTGATATTAAAATAGGGTAACTAAGGTTCTAAAAAAATATAGTTATTCCTGAAAGGCCAGAAGGCCTTCAATATTTACTTATTTTTCTTAATCACTAATTTAAGGGTTGAGGGGAGCCCATTACATGGACTGTATGATTAGTGACACATTACAGGACTCAGAGGCCTTAGAGGAATTCATCCCAAACATACTACAAGAAATTTCCCCTCCCTAGAAAATATAATGATGTCCTAAAATATATGTATAAAATACCACATAAAAAAGTAAAAATATTGTTGCTTAATAATATTTTAACGATATCCTATAATAAATTTGAATCGATGGAATTTTTTTAAGTCAATTGGATTGATAAATTCTTTTTTATATTTTATTATATTAAGAAAATCCAATTCTAACCTCTCCCCCATTTATAAAATTCACCTCTCATTTCTATTACTTATAACATATTGATCCATAAAATAGGAAAATAACTTCCATTATCCCTTCTAAAATCCATTATTAAAAATCTATATGTTAGTATATTCCCATAAGAACGACCCTATGACCCTTAGGAGGAGATCTAAAGGTGTTATTTCAATGAAGAGGTAATCACAATAACCGACCACCTTGTTTTTAATTATTACATTATAAAATGAAAGTCTAGTATATTATTCACAAAATAATAAATCTAGTCTCATTAAAATAATTAAATGTTATTATGAATATGCAACCAACTTTATTCACCATATCTCAACAAAATAGAAAATGGAACTATCTCTTGTGAATATGCATGAGTTACCATCTCCATGTAGAAATAAATTTCATTTTCAATCCCCATACTTCATGGATGGTTATGATAATTGGTTTATAGTTTATAAATACTATTTATGGCCTTAATATTCTTATGAATTTTTAATATCATATATACATTCTTATATTCCAATTATTTGGTAAACAATAAACACCATTTATTTTCACGTGGGGACTACCACCTTAATGAAGAAATGTGGGTTGTTTTCCATTTTTTTAAATGAATGCTAATATTATTGGATTTGGTGGATATATATATAATAATTTATATAAAAACTATTATATAATTGTGAATTTGTTTACATATTTTTATTCATCAATAAATTAAATTCTATTTTTTCACTACAGAAAAGGTGGGCTATACCCATGATCTAATATCTATGGCTTTCGGAACCCATTGGTATAGTTTACCATATAACTATGGTTTAGCATAACACACCATATAGGTTATTTAACATAAGTAATTTCAACTATTTGGAAAATATACTGGGATTGATGTGTCTATAGCATTGGATTTTAAAAACTATTAATATAACCTTACAATATCTACCCTTCCACGTGGGCTCTCCTCCTCCTATATCATTATCATCCAGAATTTCATATCAGTGCATTAATCATTCAATTTCCTTCCATAACCACTTGATCTAATGTCAATTTGTTTTTTAATTTCATTATTCTTCAATATTGAATTGGTTACATCCAAATCATACTTGTATTTGATCCACCATCAATTTCATTTCTATTACATGTTTAGAACAACAATATAGATTATTTTTCCCAATTTATTGTATTTTAAAATGTCTAAATATTATTATGGTTATAGATTTTTTTTCCCAAACATATATTAAAGGATAATTTTATAGTTTCTTGATTCTTATTCTTTATTTTTATTTTTTTTACATGGACCACTACAGTCTAAATATATTTAGTGTGTTTGTGGATTATTTTCTTAGATCAACCAGTTAAGGGGGCTTCATTAGTAATGGGTTTCTCTCTATAATTATCAGCCCTGTGTTTTTTATATTGTAAACATAATTTGACTCCCTTAAGATTCTTTTCCATGTATAATTTACAATTTTTTTACTAACACATGAAAAAGGGTTAACTTTTATTTATAATAATATTTTATGTGTATAACATAATAATTATCCCACATAACTAGATTTTTTCACTTATATCTACATTATAACATTTTCATATTAAAGGGTAAGTTACTAATGAACCTATATATAGGTCTGTTACGCTAAATCAATTTATTAACTCAATTAGGACACATATTTGTAACACCCCTAGCTAGAAATATTTCTTATGACACATCATCATAATTAAAGCAATCATTCTTAATCGATGAGGAATCAATATAGTACACATCTTCCGCCATAGGTTTAGATCATTATTCAATTAAACACCATATATATAATCATAAATATATAATTCATAAATTTCTAAATGGGTAAATTGCACAATTTGGTGAGACCACAAATATCAAAATTAACAAAAAAATGTATAATATTAATGTGGATGGTTAGATGGACTAGTTATCTAATAGGCAAAGAAATTCATTCTTCAATAAGCACATATTCATCAATTTATGGGAATGTACAAGTGTACTGGTTATTTATCTCATAAATTGGGTCCTATCTAATAACTATAATTTCTAAATAAATAATTACAACATTTATAATAACTAATAATTTTTTTGTATTTCCATAAATAATGATTAAATTACTAAGTGAACATACTACAATGAAAATGTGACTAAAAACCTACAGATGGGCTATAACAAACCCTCTAAACTATACATGAAAAAATTCCTATAAATAAAAAAACCATAATCACTATAACATTAAATGTCTCTTATAAAATAATATGTTCGATATCATACATGATATGCCACATCGAGTATAAAGAAAAAAGAAAATTTTATATTATAAATGATCCCATTATAACACAGCTGTTAGAATAATGAGCATGAAAATGATTAATTTAATTATAAAAAATATGTTTTATACATTATATATAATTAATTATTTGGTGACCAATTAATTATAAATTAATATATGTCTCTTTCTAAAATAAATGAAAATGTATTTTGAAAAAAAAATTATGGGGTACACGTGTGTTGTATACTAATAAACAAAAAATAACCTTTTTTAGATATTATTAATTATATATATATAAAATATTAAATATAATGTTTTAAATTAATATTATGATTTTCTATACATTATATAAGAACAAATCCAATTATTAGGACAAAATAAGTATATTTCGAAAAATATAGATTTTCCAAATATTGGTGGCATAATTTATTCAAATATAGTTGGGGCTAGTTTTATAAATTTTAATTGTAAAAATAAAATTATTCTACAAAATGGTGATATTAAAATGTAATTTTGAATAATTTTTGTCTTTTTAATGACAATTTATATGTTTTGATGAATATTAAAAATTATTGTGTTTTAATTGAAAAATGATTTTTAACCTAAATAATTTGTAGTGTAAAATTATATTTTTGATTTGTTTTAGAGAGTAATTATATAATTTTTTTGTCATCTAATAGAATTTATGTTTGTCAAATAATTTCGCATTGAAATTTGATATAAGAACATTGTAAACTTTTGGACATTTTTACATTAAAAACACACTTTCTCCTTCATTAAATGATATTAATTTTAAATTAATTTTATCCACCTCATTGTTTTGAATTTAGAAAAATTATTCGGTATTTGAAATCGTAATATCCAAATTTAGTAAATATGTTCCATTTATTTTTTGGCCAATATGAATAGAAAATTTTGGAATTTGTATTACCACATTTAAGGGAAAATCAGTTATTTAACGGCAGAAATAATATTATAAAAATTAGAAAATTAGCATAACAGTTGTGATAGTTTTATTGGGTGTGTTTCTTTCCTAAAAAATACTTTATTGTTATATTTTTTGATATCTTGGGGGCACATGGATGAATTTACGTAATTAAAACTATTTTATTTAAATAAAAATAATTTTTTTTCTTTTTTTTCTATTATGTGAATTAATTTTAATATGGGGTTATATAAGTTACATGTTACACAATCAATATTATTATTAAAGATAAAATATATTTCTTCATCATGATAATTTTTTTAAAAAAATATAGGGAAGAAATATTAAATAAAATGTTTCTAAAATAATTATTAATTAGTTGTTTTATTAAAAGAAAATCCAAATTAGTGATATTAAAAATATTTAAATAAATAAAATTTGATATTATTAATGGAATTAAATAATTTTATTGACTTCTGCTAACATTTTATTAATATGTTAAAATAGTTTTTCCAAATATATAATGTATTAATGATATTTTAGAAAATTTATTTAATCTATAGTGTCAAAATATACATTAATAATATTTTAATATGAATAATATTTTGTTAAATGATATAAAATTCATAAAAATATAAATTATCCCAAAATTAGGGGGTAAGATTTCTCAGATCATAAATTATCCATTTATTATTTTTTTCAATTTATATTAACTATATAAACTTATATTGTGTAAAAACACATTTTGTTAAGGTCAGAGTTAAAAGGGTTAAATAAGGGTTAAAACAAAAAGAAATAAGTATAAAAAAATATTCAAAAAATTATAATTTTTATATAATGAATTTATTTAAAACCTTTATCATTCTATATTAGTAATAAATTATTTTTTAACCATTATATATATATAATTAATTTATATTACTTCAATAATTTGAATAATTCCATGTGTGCCCCTCTCCTCCCTTTTAAAAGGATACCAATTATTCTCTTTTCATAACACTTCAAAACCTATTGGGTTCTTCAAAAATATACCCAAATCACTTAAAATAATCTTAAATGAAATTATATAGATCTTATTTTAGTAATAACACCTCCCTTAGAAATTCATGGTGTTTTGAAATAGAGGTTGTACAAAGAAAGGGTATCATTTATAATTAAGTGTTTTTGTTTTGTTTCTTCTTCCACATCCATAAAAATATAGTCCACCATGATGAAAACTAACTCCAACACTCACAATATTATGAAATTTTATTATTTTAATATTTTTACCTAAATCCACCATCACTTACATCAATGAGGATGTAATTATCATTCCTGTGTAAGAAGAACTACCACCTCACGGACCTATATATTTCATTTTCCATCACTCCCAATCAAGACTGGTTGTAATTATTAAAATTTATTTTTATATATTATTTTCAGGACATATTTATTATTATGAAATTTTAATATATCATTTACTTTATATCCTTTACATGCACATAAAAATGATAAAGTTGTTCATCAATATGTTTGAACCATCACCTCCATAATGCGATGTGATTTTTTTAATTACCATATCACATGGATAAAATATATAATTATATTTTAATAAATAATATGATATATATTATATTATAATCACTCTATAATTTTAAAATTATATTGATCATATTTCAATAATGAACACTAAAAAATGGAAACATTACTTATTCGTACGTACGTCTTACCATCTCCAAGATTATAAGACAGTTCATTTTTCATAACCATACTAAAAGGGGAGATTTAAATATATATTTTATATTTGAAAATTATAATATATTCAGGAATATTATTATGTATATGATGGAATATTTACCACTTTGAATATTGATATCATACCATGGTCATTTTGGACTCAAGTACCACATATCGACAAAACATCGGACATTAAATTAAATAATTAAGTAATATCAATAACACCAAAAAAGTGACATAAAAGGGATAATTAAAATTACAATTTTCTTTATAAATTAATTATTTATGCTAATTTTATTATTTAGGAAGTTAAATATTGAACTTGATGAGTCAGATTTAGTGCAAGGGACATTCTTTTAAAAACCTTATTTAAAAGTTCCTTTTTCAAATCTTTTAAAAATGTTAAAGGGATTGTTTGTTATCATATAAATAGTGAGCAGTTTCATCTAATTTCATTATGATTTGTTAATTTAATGCCTTATTTATATTTTTTCATAATTCTTTTCATTTAAAATTATTTTAATATTATGTGTTCCAATTTTATATTTTAAATATTATTTTTACAAGAAAATTGTATTTTGATATCTGATAGTGTTTTTATCATATGTTTAAATGTCATTATAGAGGATTATTTTATTATAATTACCTTTTATATTCATTATTATGGGTTAGTCACATTATATATCAAGATATGATGGGTTGAACCCCATTATAACCCATGATATGATGCGTTGAGCTATATTATAGCTCATGATATGATGGGTGGGCCCCATTAAATCTCTCCATTGCATTGGGAACTCTAGAGAAGGATGTTGACCATATGGTTATTCTATTTTAAGGGTGAATATAATAGTGATATGGTAAATATTTCCCATTTAACCATCAAGATTTCACATACAAACTAATTATTTTTTAAGTAAAGGGTTTTAATGTGTTTTCTTGTTTTTGTTGGACTATGTATTTCCATTCATTAAATTCTTTAATGATATTTTTTTTTCTCATTTTACGTTTTAAAAATATTTTCATAGGTTTTTAAGAATATTTGGGACAATTATATAATCAAGTTATAATTTTGAAGATGTATCATTATAAGAAATGATTTTTTATTTTCAATACTTTTTTTAACAATAAAATTGATACTGATACTAAGTGTCCACATATAATGTACTAGTTTTCTATGTATGACTTTTTGAACATTCCTGAATAATATAATCCTAAATTATATTTTGGAAAAGAAAATTATTTATAGCTTTAAATTGACAGAAAATTTTAGGTTAATGGCCATGTCCTTAAATTAGGTATCGGATAATGGATTAGACACCATTAGATATTATGATGCTTTCTTAAGAGATAGAAATATCATCATGGGTTTATAATTTTCATGTTGATCTATTGTTTAATGTATTAAAAACCCCTTTTGAGGCTTCCAATTATGAAAATTTAAAGAGACTAAAAATATATTTGGATACATTATATTTTGAAGTAATTATTGTTTATTATGTTTTGGTAAACAATATGAAAGGTATTATATAGACATTGAGGGAAAAAATGATATTGTTATTTTTTAGTAAATTATTATATTTTTGAAATTTGATAAGAATTATATAGTTTCACAAATAGGAAAAATCATAGGATGGGTGGAAATAGGGTGCATCTGAAAAGGATGATGGAATCGAACACACCACCAAAGGGCTATATGGGTGCATCACCTACCAATGGCCTACATGATGTCCTGGTTTGTATGAATTTATTTATTTAAATGTTTTTATAGATTAATAATATGTTTATTTTAGGAAAATTTGTTTTATGAAATAGGTAAACTTTGGTTTTTAAAATTATTTGGTGATGAATTGATAAATGTTATTTCAGAAGACATTTTTTATTTTTGGATTAATTTTCGATAAATGTAAATTTATACTTTTGGATTTTATTTTATATGTAAATGTTAAATTTTTTGACAATAATCTATTATTCTATTTTGGACTTATGGGGATTTAGATTATTTAAGGAAATAATTACCATATCTTTTAGATTATGTGATATAATGAATTATATTAATTTAATGAGGCATTAAGAGTGATTGATTTTTTTAAGAGATAAAAGTTAATTATTATATTGGAAGGTTATGTTTTATAACCCATTTAAATTTTGGTTTTTGATATTAGTAGATATTTTTTTGAGGAATTTTATGGATTTATATTTTTTCAATCAATATGATGAATGTTGGGTGTTATAGTTGAATTTTGGAGATAAATGTAGTTTATGATCAATGAAGGATTACTATATAAGTGAAATTATCATATCTTATATTAAAAACATTATGTTTTTTTATTTATAAATATATAAAAAATATATAATAAATATTTTGTGGATTATGTGATTATCAAGATGCTGATTCTAGGAAATCTTGCATGAAACACTCATCTAGAATACTCATCATTTTGATAAAAATATGAGTTTGTTTTGAAAATTTATAGAACAATGAGACTCTATTTTTCATGTAATTATATTTTCATATGTTCATATTCTAGGTAGTAGTAGAATTCCTCGAGTCTAAAGTAATGAGTTTGAAACAAAAAATTTATCCGGTTACTTCATTCTTAATAAAATAAATGACCTTCTAACCATTCATTGATTTATTATTTTATATTGTTAACATTCTAGTGACCATGTTCTCTATAACTCTATATCAGAACATTATAGTCAGTTTTTTCTTTAATATCTATATTTTCATTCATGTTTCCCTATTATGTATTATCTGAGGTGACCATTGTACATACTTTTATTACTTTTATAGTGGATGTTTTATTATTCTTTTTTCTGATGTGGGATTGAAATAAAGGTATTTTGAAATGTTAAACCCATGTTTCTGAGAATAGCTTTAAAATTGAAAGGAAAAAATTTACAAAATTTAGGATAATATAACATCCTTAGTATTTAATAAATAAATACAATGTTTTATATCTTATATGATAAGTCACATAGCGAATAAAAGAATAAGTAAATATTATTATTTCAATGTTACCTTTATAACACAGATGATATAATAGTGGGTATAAACTTGATTAACTATTTTATGAAAACATGGTTGATACATGTATACATAATTAATTATAAATTAATATAAAACCATTTTCAAAATGAACAAGAATGGCTTTCTGTAAAACAATTTAAATGTGAAGAAGAGTGTTTTATAATAATAATAAATTAATATACCATTTCTTTTTTTATTTATTGTATTTACATACATTATATTAAATATAATCATTTAAATTAATTTTATTTATTTTCTATACATGATTTAATAACAAATCCAATTGTATAGATTAAAGAAATATTTTCTCTAAAATGGTAGATTTCCCTCTTTTTGGCTGAATAATTGTTTTAAATATATATTTTGAAACTTTTATAATTATTTTTTTTAAATGAACGTATTCATTGAATTTTTAATATCAAAAAATAATTTTTTAGATTTTTTCCATTTATATTATATGTTTCTTTTTTGATGAATAGTTAAAAAATACACGATTTTATTTGGAAATAGATTTTTCATTTAAATAAAATTTGATGTCAAATTATATTATTGATCAGGATTAAATAATAATTAGATCAATTCTATATAAATTTATCCAATTAATATATTTAAAATAAACTTCACTTTGAAATTTGATATAAAACATTTGGGAATATTTGAAGATTTTAACATTAAAATCCTTTTTTCATGTTTCGATAATGAGATTATTCTCAAATAAATTGTATCCAATTATATGTATTGAATTTTCAAAAATGGATTCCATAATCGGAATTATTTTTTTGATATTTATTAAACAGGGTCCATTTATTTTTGGACAGTATGAAAAGATAATTTGGTAATTTTTATAACAACACTTAATGGTAAATAAAGTAAATAATGGTAAAAATAATATTATAAAAATTAGATAATTACAATAACACTTGTACTAATTTTATTAAATGAGTGTATTTCGACCAAAATCATCCTCATGAATATTTTAAGATCTCTATATTCCACATGGATGAATTTAAAACATTAAAAATATTTTATTCAATGAAATTAAATTTTGACATATTTTAGTCTTTAACAAGTGAAATATCATTAATATTTGGTTCTATATGGGTTAATGTAGAATATAAATTTTATTTTGAAATATAAAATTTTTACTTCACATTGAAAATATATTTTATATTTTTAGTGGGGAAAAAATTAAATTAATATATTTCACAATGACAATACAATAATTGTTTAATAATAGGAAATATCAAATAAATGATATTAAAAATATTAAAACTAATATCATTTATGTTAATTAATGGAATACATTGATTTTATGGATGAATTTGTAATTTTGTTAATTATTTGAATATTTTTTTGAAGATATCATGTTGTTATGATATTTATAGAAAATCAAATAATTAATATTCCCATGATTAATAGTAATGATATTTTAAATTAAATAATATTTAATGAAATTATATAAAATTACTAAAAAATAAAATTATCCCATAACATTGGTAAATGTTTTAAAATTCCATAGATAATAAACTTATGGTTCTTTTTTAATTTCAATTCTATTATATTAATTCTTACATTGTAAAATCACATGTTTTCATGAAAAGAGTTAAAAAGTTTAAATAAGTGTTAAAAAAAGCTAAGGATTAAAAATAATTGAAACTTATATACTATTCATTGGATTAATTGATTGAAACCCATATTAATCCAATATTTTAAATAAATTAGTTTGGACCAATTTCAAATATAAAATTATTTTATATTAATTTAATAATATGGTGAATTCCAAGAGTGCCCATCCCCTCTTCAATAAAAGACTCCTCGCATTCTCTTTTCTTCACACAAAATAACCTATTTATATATAACATAATCTACACAAATCCCATAATAGAATACATAACCAAATCATAGTGATATTTGTTTAGGAATAACAAGTACCATAGTGGTGGTGTTAAGGTTTTAGGAAAAGAATACTATCCGAAAAAATTTATCATTTTTAATTAAGTGTTATGTTTTTTTCTTCTTGAACATAGTTAAAATCTTCCTCCCCCAAGATAAGGTATTAAATAAAATATTATCCATATTATGAGATTTTATTACATTAATATAATCACTAAAATCTATATCCACGTCTATCAAATGGGAAAAGAATTACCATTTGTGTGTATAGTGAACTTCCACCGTAGGAACCAATAGAATTTGTTTTCCATCACCATATGCCAATAATAAATGTAACAGTGTAATAAAAGATAATATAATATGTTTAGGAAATTATTATATCTATGAAAATATAATATGTCATATAATTTCGTACCTTTCTATGAGTGGAAAAAAAATTATGGTGTTTGTGCGTATGTGTTAACTATCACTTCCATAAAGAAATGTGATTCATTTATAATCACCATATCACATAAACAATATATATAAGTATATTTGATGAAATAATTTGATATATATGATATTATTTTCATTCTATAAATTAAAAATAATACAAATACTCTTTCAACAATGATCATTGAAAAATGGTAACATTAGTCACGTATAAGTACGGCTTACTATCTCTATGAATGTAACAAAGTTAATTTTTGATAACAAAAAATAGTGGTCTGATTTAAAAGTGTAATTGATGCCTAAAACTGATAATAATTGGAGGAATTTTATTAAATGATGTAGTATTTACCACTTTTACTATGGAAATCATACAAATTCATTTTTTTCGGAAGTACTAAATCTCGGAAAAATGTCCAACATTAAAATCAACAATGATGTAATTGTAATAACATGATAATAATTTATATAAATTAAATAATAAACATTGATATGTTTTTAAGAGGGTAAAATAAATTAACATATGTTTATTATTCAGTAATATAATGATTGTAATTGATGAGTCAATTTTAGGGAAAGGGACTTTCTCTTAAAAAACATTTTTCAAAGTTTCATTTTGACTAATATTTTCAAATGTCAAATGGAATATTTTCAACATATATGGAATGAGTTGTTTCTATCATATTAATTTTTCATTGATACCATAAATTTTTTATATGTTTTTATTAATTTTTTAAGATGATTATTTGATTATTATGTACATTAATTTTATATTTTAAATTTTTTTTAGAGGATGGTTTTTTGATATCTTAATGTGTTATGACAATTATTAATAAAAAATCAAAGACTTTATACATGATGTTTCCTTGAAAATTGATTATTATGGTTTTATTAAATTATTTCCCATTATATGATTGGGTGATCCCCATTGTAGCTTAATATATGATGGGTTGATCTCCGTTATAGCCTAAGATACTTCTGGTGATCCCCATTATAGATATCCAATGCATTGGGTACTCTAGAGAAGGAAGTTGACTTATATATTAATCCAATTGTTTTAGTGGTTCTGAGAGTGATATTTAAATGATGTACGAAGTCTTCTTTATGGTTTTTATATGCGTTCTCATGTGTTTTTATGGAAAAAATTTAATGGGCTTTAATGTTCTCACTAGAATAAAAAATTTATTTCTATATTTCTCTTACAGAGATTTTGAGCTCATCTCATTTTTTAAAATGTTTTTCACAGGAATTCAGGAAGATATGGGAGAGTTATTATATAGTGGAATATTTTTTATGATATATTATCATATGAAAAAAATTTTGTCTTAAATATTTTTGTTCTATAAAATAATTGATATTGAGTATAAGTGTCAATAGTAAATAAATGGATTTACTTTGATAGAGTTTTTCCTAATAATCTAAAAAACATAACCAAAATAGTATTTTTGAACATAAAATGATTTATAGATTTAATATAATTATATAAATTTAATTTAAAGGACAAGTACTAACAATCACTTTAAAAAAATTACATGAAAACCCAATGAAAAATCCAACAAGAAATATACCATCAATAAAATAACTTTTGATGGCTTGAAAATATAATCTTAGGAAATAATCTATACAAGGAAAGAAAATACATATATATATTCGATAAATTCACTATACTATAATGTACTATAGATATAGTAATTTCCCGGGATCAGGGAACTGACACGAAAAGTCCTCTGTAGACATGGAAATATAAAAAGATATAACACTCCTTTCTTTTGGAATTACCTATTGAAACTCATTTCTTATGGTCCAATGATATGATCTGTAATGTTCCTATATCATCATATATAACTCCATAAATTTGGTATTAAGATAACATCATAACCCATATCAATTAAAAATTTAATTGGACTTGTTTATACTATCGAGAAATTGCACCCACACACCCCAAATATTATGTAGAATTCCAGATCAAATTCTTCACAAAACATTAATATTAAACACCATGTTCCAATAGTATTATATAGTTGTCCATATTCCATTTTATATAAGAGAAATTGTTACACCTCCCCCATTTTACATTCATGAAAACATTAATTCTGTTCTAACTACACACAAATAAATAACTCAATGTTTATACCATGACACTTCAAGGAATACCAAAATTTCACAATAGACACATTAATATTGGAACCTGAATATATGTATAATATCTATGGTAGGATAGATACCATCCACAGCCTTAATTGGTCTCTCATCAAATGAAGTTAATGTCCTCCAATCAGGTACATGGTCATTTCTCTCATAACCGAGTTTCATGTAATCCTATCAATTATTTACCCATCCAAGAATCATGGGGAAACAATCCTTGGAAAAAGAAAAAAATAAAATTATTAATGTGGTTTATATAAAAAAATAGAAAATTATGTAATCCAAACCATATAGATATCATTAACCCAGATTCATGAGTTGAAACTCAAATGTTTTCATCACTATAAATGAGTCACACCTGGTAAGCCAACTCAATGTCCTATCAATAACTAACCACGATTATCTTAGTGTTCAATCCTTCTATCACACTCAACACATAACTTATTTTATCTATGAACATGATTAAATTAAAAACTAATACAGAAGGATTAATGCCTCTATTCATGAAGGAATCACCTTTAAAAATATTTTTCCACATTCAAAAAATGTATGCTCGTTATTTCATAAAAAAATTAATTCCTCACAGAAAAAACAATTGAAACTTAAATATACTTCAATAATTTTTGGTTTAAACACCCACTCTAATCTATACATATTTTATATGTAACAACACATTACAATTTTTTATTTTTGATATATCAAAACATAATGGTTTCACACTCCTTTGCAACTACATATGAAATATAGTCCAATTCTATATGATTCACATGAAAATAAGCCCATTATCACTATATAAACTACAAAACATGATCAAAATTCATGTCAATCCCATATTAACAATGCATTATATTTAAATCATCTTCTAAATCGGTTCTATCACTTATGAAATTGTCTACCACATTCAAAACTTCCTCCATTTAAACATTCTATAATCCACAGCTTGAAACCCCAATTTTTACACCTGATATATATCCATTTAGAGTCATCATAAATGATTAAATTGAAAACAAAAAAACAAAAAAGAGGATTTCACACCCAAATTATCATTCCTTATAAACTAACTTTGAATCTAAGACAATTCCACTAAATAATTATTCCTCATAGAAATGAATGGTATAATCATGCCAAAAAACATATATTGAATAATTTTTTTATTATTGATCTTATATTGAAGAAGGATTCACTTTAACACCTATTGAAATGAGAAACCTATAATTTTGTCCTTATGCAACCTAAAATCATAACTTATGTGTGATGTTGAATATGAATACCTAGAAATTTTAATCCATTATTCATGAGTTTATAAAATAAGAATAACATATGTTAAAAGGATAATTGAATAAACAAAAAAATAAAAAAACCATTATTAGCTCAATTATTTGTACTATTATTTTTAGTTTTTACTCATTGATATAATTAAATTTAATATCATGGTGTTGTATTTTTATTATTTATATATATATATATATTTTTTTCATGTATTTTATATTATGATTCTCACATGGACTAGTATGTCAGTTATGGTTTTATATATAGTTAAATATTATATATCTTTAAATATATATTTGATTTTACTTAAATATTGTTTATTCTCTTTCATTATATGACATATAATTTATTTATATAATTGATTAAAGTTGGAAATATGAAACTGATCAGATTGCTAGAAATTTTCCAAAAAAATTGGAGAGGTTTTTTAAAATTTCATTTAAAATGTATTACATAGTGGTTATAAATGTTGACCATTTTATAGTTGTGTTAGAATAATATGTTAAGTCATGAATAAGTTAGATTCCTTATATCCAAATATGGTTTTGAAACAAAATACTATATCTATATCATAAGGGGGAGAAAATGAAATCTCAAAATGTTCATGATTCAAATGAGAGGACTAGATTGAAGAATTTTTCAGATGGACTGTTTCCATTCATCTGTCATAATGATAAATAATTTTTGATGACCCAAAAAGACTTAGATACAAGAACTCAAGATTCATTAAATGAAAATGATGATGATAAAAGGGTGAATAAATTATGTGATGATTCCAGGACTAAAGAATATAAAAATGTAGTAATATGAAAACATGAAATTTTTAATCTGTCTATTTTATAGGAAACCATATATGGAAATTTTTTACATAAATTAATTATATTCATAACATATTTAAATAATTAAATCTAGAGGACTCATATAATCCATCAAAAAACAAATATATTTTTATTCATCCTAGAAAATAAAATTAAAATTTATATACTATCATGTTATCTAAACATTTACAATATTTAACCAAATTAACATAAAATTCAATTCATTCAGGTTTATTTTTATAAAATAAAAACCAATATTAAATATATTTTTTATCAATATCAATTAGTGAATAATTTACCATACCTTCCCCTATTTTGATGACATTAAAATTAAATAATAGAAACATAGAAAAAACTGAATAGCATTACATATAAACTATATTTCACCCTTTCATTTTACAATATTATATATATATCTAACATTTATTAGTGTTTTTTAATAATTATATTACATTTCATTTATTAAATAAATACATTACCACTATATTTATTATAATAATATATAGAAACATGAATCCTTTAACTCCACTTTATGTTAATTTATCATATGATTATTTAATCATATACTAAATTTTCCCAATTTTTTATGTGAAATATTTTTGTTGTCCTATATATATTTGTATAGAATAATTTAATGAATCCTTATATAAAATCATATTGAATAATTGAGTATACCATTTTATTTTAGTTATAAAATTCAATTGATTGGTGTTTCCACTACAACGTTATATTAGTCATCGTCAATGTGTTGGATGGAAAGGATGAAGAAATGAATCTGAGATTTCATAATGATCAAATTATTCCTTAATATCTTATTTTTAAATATGGGTTTCTACATTAAATTTCACTTTATAGGGATATTTTTAATATTGAAGACTATTTTCCTTGATAAAAATAGATTTTATCATTAACAATGAAGAAATCTTGAACTGTGGTTATAGAACAAACACAATAACATATTGTAAATATTAATGTTTTGATTTTAAAATTTTAATATATATTTTGTGACAAAATTTTCCATTTATATATTTAAAATTTTACTCTGGAGGCTCTTGATGAGCAAGAAGATGACAAAATTGGGCCAAATAATAATTTACATCAAGTTTTGGGAGATGACCACCATCGTAGGGTTAACTATGGAGGAGTATTGAACTCACCAGATGTGGATCCAAATTAGGTCCCAGTTATGGTAGAACCATGTTGGAAACATCTCATGCATTGTTAACATAGGCTCCGGTCGAGGAAGAAGTTGTCATATAATGGTTATACATGAGCATGAACAGAATCAAAAGGACAACAATTATTTTTTGAAATTTATTGATCTATTATGTCCATAAGTTACACAAGATAACATATCATGTTTTAAACCATATATATTGATGATGAATATGTTATATAGTGCACTGGGTGATTGTAATAGTGGTGGTAGTGATGATGAACTTTTGGAAGATGGGAATAGGAATGGGAATGATGATCGGGATGACTATGACCAAAATGATGGTGATGGAGATTGTGTTCGCGACGAAGACAATGCAGATTATATTGAGTATTTTGGTGAGGAAGGTGTGTATGATGATGAGGAGGATAACCATGATGATACTTAGGGTGATGGTTGTGAGAGAGATTGTTCCTTTAAATTTTTATTCATATTTATGACTTTTGATGTTTTATCATTATTTGTGAATGAATATATGTGATGTTTTTAATGTGTGTTATCCCTAGATCAACATATTAAATAGTTTATTGATTTATCATTGTTTCCAAATTGATTTTGGATGTTTAGTGAATTTTTTTTATTTCTATATATAATTCAATAAGGTGGGTGTGCTGCTATGACGACTACTCGATGTTTCAGAATAGAGGGCATGTTGATCCCTAAGAAATAATAGGAGGTCTATACCAATGGTTTACTTCAAATGTTTGTATATAATGCAGTGATGGAAGTTTTTACAAAGTATTATAAACTATTGGTATATGTATTTATCAATATTTTTTAAACCATTGGTAAATAATTTTACCAATAGTTCTATAGGAACTGTTGGTAACCTAAAATTCTAGAAGATATATACCAATGGATTAATACAAATAATTGGTATAATCCATTACCTGTATAAAATTATCCAATGGTATGCAGAACCATTGGAATATGATATAGCAATGGTTCTTTATCTTATACCAATGTTTTAAACTATTGGTATAACCCATCCTTCCAGTAGTGATGTGTACGTATGACCTACAATCTTTATGAACAATGTAATTCATTTTTGTCTCCCTATGATTTAAGTATGACTCAATATATATATATATATAATGAATATATATGATATTTATACCTTTAAGGATATTTTTTATATTATTTTACCATTATCAATATACAATTACAAAAATACAAGATAAAAAAACATATAAAAAATGATGTAATTATTACCTAGTACTGTGATTCTAATAATGTCTGCTTAATTTAGAGGTGAATAATTTTATATGTTATTCATATAATCTATCATATATATTATTATGTATATATAATAGAAGTTTAACTATCCACATTTATTATATAGGATTATCAGTAATATATTAAGGAATTTGTACATCATGAAAGGGTTTATGGTCCAAAATTTTATCCTTTTGGATATATGTTAAGATATGGACATATAATATTATATAAGGTTCATATAAAAACCATTTACATGGTATAAAAAAATTATTCTCATGGAAATTATATTTAAATTTATACATGAATTTATTATTTTATTGGTCTTAATATTCAAATGTTACTAATATGGTAATGGTTTTGTGTTACAATAACATTGTTTAGTAGGATTGTTAATGCTTAATATTTTGATAATGAAAACATATGATATATGTATAAATAATATAATGAATTTTTATATCCTATTATTATTTAGTGAAAATAAATTCTTTCCTTTCATTATTCTCTATTTATATACTAAAAAATCTAGGATGATTGTTTTTTACCAACAATACATTATTTCAATCTTTTGTAAGAAATAATTCCTCTTATACAACAATAAATTATAAAAATGTGTTAAAAAAGTTTTTAATATTATAAAATTATTGTGTAATCAATTTTTACCCATGTATTAATATTTAATAAGTGGTTTTGATGAAGGATTTTTGTTATTTATTGAATGAGGTTCCTATTGAAAATTTAAAATATGTATTAAAGGAATTTTTTTAACTTATATAGAATGAATAAAATTTACCAACATCATATCCAGTCAAATGATTGAATATTCATTTAATATACTACGTATTTATTTTCAAGTAGAAATATTTTCATAATATTTTGTATAATTTTATATTTAATTGATGTAATTTCAATTTAGAGAGGTGATTTTCCTCAAGAATTTTGTAATGAACCTTTAGAGAAATTTATTTTCATAAATGACACAAACCATCAATGATGCACATAATTAACTTGGTATATGATCTCAGGATACCATTCTTACTCATCCCCTAGACGACTTATGATTATAATGGAAAAGTGTTTATGAAACCAATTCAATTTTCAATAGTTTATTCTGTAAATAAATGATGACATATTTATAAATCCATTCCTTATCAATGGGAAATGTTATGATTAAATCCTTATGAAAACATATTATTTATATGAGTAATTTTATGATGGATTTTATGATATCATGGTACACATATGTATTATTTTCATTATATGATGGTTTGGACCAATATATCCATCCAATGAATTTTATAATAATTTATACATAATGAGATAAACAGTAATTGAATGAGGAGTGAAGATAGTTAAATAAGGGCCTCCGTCAACTATGATAGTCTTGGGAGTGAATCCTAACTGCTACAACAGTATTAGGAGTTAAAAAATTCCATAATAGTTGTTTTGGAAATGATCCTTCACTACTTGGGAACTTATTTTCTATTCTTATGTGAATGCCACACATGTCTATCTTATGCCTCTATTTTTCTCGCATGATGATGTTCATTGATTTATTTATAATTCGTATCTTATGAAATTCTAAATATTATTCCATGAATCATGATTATGATATTTGATATGTATGGTGTTATTATATAATTTTAATCTCATATTCTCATGTCCTTATCATCATGTAATGTTTATCTAATCATTGATATCTCCTTATTTACCATTACTATGCATTAGAGTTCACCCATTCTTATGTTCCATTTCAACAGGTTATATAGAAATGTTGTATGTATGATTTTTTTGAAGGGTACAAGTTATATATAACATAGTGGGAGTTAATTTAGTTCATTTATGAACTTATTTTTAGTCTATCCATGTTTATGATTTATGATCATATTGTTTATGTATCATTGTTTACAATGATACATGATATATATAAATATACCCTAAATCCAAATGTAATGTATGGAATATTCATATTTTAATATGTAATATTTTTGGATGAAATGTTTGAATCTTATAGATTGTATCAATGTAATGGAAAGAATATGGTCATTGAGAACTCTCATGTTTGATTTTTGGGAGAATCATTTCTCTCTTCCAAAGTGCTTCCTCAAGAAAGGGGTGCCACTAGGGATGGTGGAAGTAGTTCTGTCTAGGGGGGGTAGTCTCACAAGGAGGGACTTGATATGTGACAATTATAGCCCACCAGAAATAAGTCTAAAACATTATAGTTGATATGATATAAGGGTTTTGTTAACCTTTGTAAATAAGTACGATATAACTTTTGTGACAACCAATAGGATAATCCCATGTATAGGATGGTTTACAAAATTATGATAAATAATGGAGTGTGGTTATCCTTGAAAAGTATATATATGTAGATATGATATGTAGATGTAGTTTTTGAATATATTTTTCCAGGGGTAGTATCCACCAAAAATATTTGGCTGAGTATATCGCATCCATCATTCGGCTACATTGTGAGTGTTCCCTTACCACAAACCTAAGTTGACACTCCCAAATGATATACATTGGATAAATCTAATTTTTTTTGGTAGTATCCACCAAAAATATTTGGCTGAGTATATCTCATCCATCATTCGGCTACATTGTGAGTGTTCCCTTACCACAAACCTAAGTTGACACTCCCAAATGATATACATGGGATAAATCTAATTTTTTTGATGGACCATTATGAATGATTTGAATAGATGATTAAAATGGGTGAATAAGGATAAAACTTATGTTTCATTTATTAAAAATATTTTTCATGATTTATACCTCATATGATTGATTTCTTATGATTTTTTACTCTGATAAAACATTATTTACGGCCATGTAAACCAGTTTTGTTTTAGTAAGGGATTGATGATTAAACAATGATGTTGAAATGTTGAAAATTATAATAAAATATTTTAGTGTCATATTTTAACATAGTTATTTGAATTCTATTATATTATAAAAATTATATTGGTATTATAATTCCTATATTCAGTAATAGGATGTCGAGGTATTGATGAAAATTCCTAATGGTATGAAAATACCGTATCAAGTATATATTTCCTATCTGGTTGATGTTTGAGGGAATTTGATTCTGGAATATATTTCTATTATCCCTCTAGTTGGGAATATTGTTATTTAGGGAATGAATTAGCTTTCCATATATGAATCCCACATCAATTCTCAACGAAGGTAAGTCATGTTAGATAATATGACACATGTTATGATCATCTATCAGTTTGATGATAAATATGAACATATAAAGGAAATAAAATCCATTATTTTGGTCCATAAAACTATTTCAAAGTAGAATTTATCTAAGATGGAATGGGAGAAATACTTCATCAATAACATTCCTATTGTGTGAGAGAATGTAAATTCATTTCCAGAAGTGATTCATAGGCTTCCACAAAATCAAGATGTTTCCTTTTCAATAAAACCAATACCTACTTCTACACATATTTCTACGAATTATTATAGAATATCTAAAATTGAGTATTAGGATTTAAAGAATAAACGCCATGAGAATCGTGTCAAGGGGTTCATTCATCTATGTACATCTCCTTGTTGTGCCCCTATTATTATTGCTAAGGTGAAATGAAGATCAATGAGACGCTATATTGATTTTCAAAATTTTTAAAAAATCAGAATCCAGAACATGTATAACATACCACATGGTGATGATTATTTTCATCAATTTTATGGATATAAATACTTTTCCACGATTTACTTCTATTCTAGATATCATCAATTAATGGTCCATAAGAAGTATACACTAATGCCCCATTTCAAATAATGTATGAACAATATAAATTTATTGTGAGGCAAAATGGTCTTAAAAATGTCCCCACTATATTCATGGATTTGATGAATAATTTCTCTAGAGATTAACTTAATCTATTTTTGGTAATATTTAAGGATGATATTCTTATATACTAATTTTTAATGGAATAACATGATGATTAGTTAAAGAATGTAATGTAGATCCAATGAAATGGAATGTTGTATGAAACTTTTTATATTTGTGAATTTGGGATATTAAAATATATATTTCTGGTGATATTATATCAATAGATGGTATATATATGGATCCATCAAGGATATATATTATTGAATATTGTTCATTACCCACTACGGTGTCTGATATACATTGTTTTCTTGGTTTGGATGGTTACTATAAACTATAGGTGAGGAATTTATTTGTATTTATTAATCCACTCACTATTATATCTCATAAGGGAGCCATGTTAAATTTGGATCTATGAATGTGGGTAATTTTTAGAAATAATAAGAGAATTTTAATAAGTGAACATATTTTTAAATTACCCAATAGTGGAGAAAGGATTGTATTCTAAAGTGATCTGTCAAGTTACATATTTGGATATGTTCCCATACATAATGATATTGGGATATCTTATTCATCACTATGATTGAAGACCAATGAAAAAAATAAAAAAATCATGATTTGGAGATTACTAGGCTATTTCTTGAATTTAAGGATATGGAGGATTTATCAATTTAGATAAATGTTATATATATATTATAAAATTTTAAAATATATATTCATAGGGAAATAGTTTAATATAAACTATAGTAGATGGTGGAGCTAATTAATGATTACGAGTTCTTAATACATTAACACTATGAGATGGAAAATAAGGTGTTCAATCCTTTTAGTATAAAGGATATTCTTAGGGTATCTATGATGGAGATCATAAAAGATATAATATTTCTAGAATATGAAAGGATGGATCTAGATATATTAATGTAAGGGGAGAAAACATTTGTTTATATAATAATTCTTCAACAATTTTTCATTGTGACGATTAAATAGACAAATAAGAAGGATTTAGAGATGGAAAGGAAGGTGTGACATGTTAATTAAATCAAACATTCTTTTGATGTAGTGATAAGGATTGTCAAATATGTTTGTCGACTCAGAATTACCATTTTGAAGAAAGTGTTATTGGAAGAAGATTATAGTGTTATTATCTATTAAACCCAGAAGAAAGATGATGATATAGATTTGAAAGTGTATTTCTAGTGGGATTTAATGGAGAGAGATATTGTAGATTTGTGTATTTCTACTCGGTATTTTGGCATATTAATGCTAGGTGATAGATATATAAGGGGATGTTATTACCACTACCCATACAATAATGGAAACATGAAAACCATTCCATTTATTTTTTCATCAGAATACCTAAAAAATAAAAGTGAATAATTCAATATGGATTGTAGTCTATTAGCATAATAAAATAGTACACATCATATCCATCTAAGAAGAATTATCTCTTGATCCATTTTCCAGGATATACAACAATGAAGTGGTAATGATTCCATATATACATTATTATATTATATCTGATTAGGATCTAATGTTTAAATCAATGTTCTAGGGAATTATTATTTCTTTTATGGATACATAGTTATGTTTCAACACTACATATCAGATATAGATAAATAGTTAGTTTTAGAGGACTATTCAAACTCAATTAAACATGTTGAGAGCTTTTACTATTGAATTCAATGTTGGATGGGATCAATACCTTTTTGTGGAATTATCTTTTAAAATATCATTCCATCCGGCATTATGATGGCTCCATATGAAGAAATATATTGTAATAAGTCAATAAATCCAATATTATAATATAATTTTAGAGAAGGAAATCTATTGGGACCTGATCTGACTGATGAAATGGTAAGGAAGGTTATATCCATTCAATAGCCTATAATTGAATCCCAATGTAGTTACAAAATTTATGCTTCTAATAATTGGAAAGACCTAGAGTTTGATGTTAATGAAAAGGTATTTCAATGAATATCTCAATGTAAGTGGTTGATGAGATTCTAAAACAAGTAAATGATAATCCCTAAATATTTCTCTCCCTTCTAAATTCTTGATCGTGTTGGGGAGATTACATATCGATTATTTCTTCCATCAAACCTATCCCATGTTTATTTTGTGTTCCATGTTTCTATACTAAGGTAGTACATAACTAATCCATCCCATATTCACAACTCAAAGGTCATACCACTAGAGTAGTATCACTCTAATGAGAAAAAAATTATGGATATTTTGGATTATTGCAGTAAATTCTGAAAAACAAGGATACTCATGTAGTCAATGTTTTGTGGAGAAACAACAAATTCGGGGAAGCTATATAGGAAATAGAGACTATGATGAGGTATAACTATCCTATATTTTGGTAATAGAGTAATGTTACTTCAAGGAAAAAATTATTTTAAGGTGATAGAATGTAAAAACCATATATTTTATGATATGATTTTTAGAAGAAATTTAATTTCTTCGATAGCATGTGTTACACACAATATTGAGTTTAACTCCACCATGATATACTATTAAAAAATTATTATCCAATAAGATCATATATCTATTTTTTAGAGGAACTGAATAAGAATAAATAAATTATTAAAATATATGTTTTAAAAATGTGTAAAATAAATTCATTAGTTATAAATTGAAATTAATCAAAAATAAAAAAAATCATTTTAAGGGAAAATAATGTTCATCTAAAAAAATTATTTTTATGTGTGAAATTTATTTTTATCCTACTAAATAAAATTTATCACTATTGGTGAATTATTTTAATGAATTTTTATATATTATATATTTAATAAAATGTTTTAATATTCATATTATATTTTTTAGGAATGTAATAAGAATAAATATTGTTATTTCCTAATTTGTTTTTAAAAAATTGTTTTTCATTGCGTATTACACACATATTTTAAAATTTATTTCTAAAAATTATATGATTCTAGTTTTAAAATATTTATTAAATTTTTTAAATAATTATGTTAAATTTTTTTAATTAATACACTTTTTTTTAAAATGAATAGTAAAAATGGTCAAACATATCACCTTAGTAAAGGATGAATTTTGTGAAACTAAGTTGAAACAATGTTATAAGGAAATAAATTTTTATCTTATTTTTTATCGGATACTTTTTATTAAATAAGTATAACATTAGTATGATAATGAATTTATTTTATGGACACATGTCCATGAAATTTATGTATATAATATTTAATGCAATGCATGTAACAACGTCCCAATATCTTAATTTTAAACATCTATTATGTGTCCACATATGGAAAAAATAATGATAAGAATAAATAAAAATATCTATATGATGAATAATTAAATTTTCATAATAATTTAAATTTATTTTTAAATTTTAGTCATTATATATCGATATTAAAAACATACACATTGTAAATGATTTATTTATTCAAATAATAGAAAACTAAAATCACTATGTTTAAAAAAATTATAAAAAATACAATTTGGGTGAGGTTTGGTGTTCTAAAAACTTATCGGATACATTTTACAAATTTGAGATGTGTGAAAATATTGTATTGTAATTCCATACTTGTATATTTTAATTTTAGATCAAATTAATTTAAGATTTTTTTAATTGACATTATTTATATTTTATAAATATAATATTCTATTATATAATTTGAAAATTATAAATATATTGATTAGACAAATTGGATGGTAGAAATTATTATTTTCCAACCATTTCCCTTTTATGACTCAATTTTTACAATATAAGTAAAATTATTACCCCATAAGAGTGAAAAATATGTTACCATATTTGTGGATAAATTTGGGTTTCTCAGGAATTAAATATAATGATAATTTTTAAAACACCAAACAGACCAAACAAAATATAACTAGGTGAATTAATTTCTACCAAATCATATAATGTCTTCAAATAAAATTACATTTGTAGAATTTTTCCTTGAGAATGAAATCATTATATTATACACTGTTATGAAATTATAATTGTATCCTCTGCCTTCATTATAAAAAGACACATATCCTTCAACTTTCTTATAGAACATTATGACATATTTCTCAACTATACTACAAAACAACCCTTCGAAACATCCCAACTCATAGTAAATATGTAATTAAATTTCAAAAATACTAACCATACGGCTCTTAATATTATATATATAATGCTATGTTTTCGAGAAGAGGTAACTTCTTTAAAATATAACATTCTTTTTAATTCTCATTTTCAGCCTATAAAAAATAATATTTTACAAAAAAATAAGTATAATAAATATAATTAGTTTTTTTATATTTATGGAATCATGTTTATTGGCCATCATTCTATCAAATGGGAAGTGATTTTATCCCTCATATATACATGTCACTTACTATCTCAATGTAGTAATGCAATTAAATTTTAGTGAGAAAAATTAATGATTTGATACTATAAAGTGTTTAATGATTATATATTATATTTGTGAATTTATCATGATTCATGAATGGTTATTTTATTGATAAATTATTACCTTCTCTTCAAGTGAGAAATGATAAATTTCACTAATATGTTGGTGTGGACTCCAATGAAAATGAAGTGATGGGATATACTTTTCGATTTTATTTTAATTGGATAGATATAATGAAGTAATAAATAAATATTTATGAGATAAATGAACTAATTGTTTTGATAATATTAATTACAAATGTTCTTTTTTTCATCCATCATAAAATAAAAATAGAGTCCATGCAGTCATACAACCCACTATCACCATGGATGGTGAAATTCATTTTTCTATCAAAATATTTTATGGGAATAACAATATATATATATATATATATTTAATTAAAATATATGATATTTATTTCATTATTTAATATTTTGTAATGATATAACTATGTTAAAATTATGTAGATCAATATTATAAAATGAAAAATAATATAATAAAACAAAGCAGTTATTAAAAGAACAATGATTTTGAAAAAAAAATTATTGATGAATGGGTGAAAAAAGATTAAGAGTAATTTATAAATTGTATAATATGTATGAGTTTGGTAATATAATATATTTTTAATAAATAAATATTTAATATATATTTGGATGGAAATTGTTTTAAAGGAATTCTTACATGAGGTATGAATTTATCTTCTCAAATTATCTTCTTTGGGATATATATCTAATTATATACCCGTGGATTATTTTATTAGTTGTGTATAATAGAATTTTCAATGTTATATCCGGATTATTAACATGTACAAAATATGAAAAGTATTATTTTATGTTTTTTCTTCATTTAGATTATGAATAAAATTTTACTAATGTGGTATGGGTTTGATGATACAATCTAATTGTGTATGAAGATTCTTTTAGATTATGTTATAGTTATAGAAATATTATAATATGAATATCATGAATCTAAAGAAATTTATTGAACATTTTTTATTTTTGGATAATACATTATTTAAATTCATTAATCTCAGTTAGTGTAATAAATATAATTAAATACATATTTATTGAAAAAAATGAATTATTTATCTCTCCGATCAAAATTCCTTTTCTCTTCTTTGTCAATGATTTAATTGGGACATGATCCAAGGATAAATACCATATTTATTCTCTGTATGGTTTATGTATATTTTTACATGGTTTTTCTGAAACACTTTCCTTTTCTATATTTTTTTACATAACCAAACAATGAAATGTTTATGAAACCCATCCCTTTTACTATTGTGAATCAATGATGAAATTTTTGAGAAAAACTTTTCTATTTTAGGGGATATAATATTATGTAATATTTATTATATCATTTAACGAAATACATATGATTTTAATTATATGATGGGTGGGGCCTATATCTCCCTCCGATTCATTGGGTAAATGTTGATATTTCATGAGATAATTAGAAATGGAATATGGAGTTAACCGGGTTCAGTAGAGGTATTGTTTGACAATGATAGTTCTATGAGTGAATCTTGAATACCAGAATGGTATTAAGAGTGAAATAATTACACTATTATAGTTGTGTAAAGGATCCTTGACTACTATATAAATTATATTATATGCTTATGTGTATAAAAAATCATTATATTATGACTATTTTATGGTCGAATTATCATGTTTATTGGTTATTTTATGATTCATGTCTTATGAACTCCAAAAATTTATTCAATGACTAAATATTTTGATCATTTATATGAGGGGAAGGGTATTAAATTTTTAATCTCTTGTTCACGTATCATTATTCCCATGTTATGTTAAATTGGTCATTTATATATCCCTTATTTTACCTTACTAAGCCGCGGGGCTCAAATTGTCTTATATTTCATTTTACCATGTTACAAATAATGGTATTAGGTATTATTTATTTAAGAAATATCTAGTTCAAAAATAAAATATTTTGAGATGATGAACTTCATTTATGAACAAGTTGTTTATGTATCCAGTTTTACAATGATACTAGACCTATATGTTTATAGCATGGACAATAAATGTCATATAATTTTATTCAAATTCTATGATGAAATATTTATGTATTAAAAGTATGGGTCGATATATTTTATACCTAGTATAATGGTGTTTTAGTGTTTTTCATAAATTTGGAAAAAATTAATTCCAATTATTTTTAAGAATTTATAATAGGATTTTTTGAAATCTGTTCTGATAGAATGAACCCGATTTGGATATCCGTAACATTGAGAGGCTGGTCTGGGTGAATCAGTGATGTGTACATTCTAATATAATTAAATTTTTTCCACATACCTATCAGAAATTTGAGGATATAGATTAGCATATTATCCTTTACTTTTCACATGGAATAATAGAAAAGTAGTAAAGGATAACACATGATATTTTTATACGGTTCTCTACTGAATAATAGTATTTATTCATTTACATAGTGTGGAAATAATTCTATACACACAGCCAATTATAAAACAATCCATTAAGAATTATTATAGAAATCAAGAAACAAAATTTCACATGTAATTCACTATTGTAAATTGAAATTTAATTTTTTAAAACAAATGAAAATATATTTACACTGTCTCTAAAAAAAGAATAGCGTTGAATTTTTTTATAGCAACAATATCAACTTCCACATTTTTAGGTCTATTTGATATCATAGTACTACATCATTCTTCCCAAAACTCTTCTTCAAATAGTTATATAATAATTATTAATTATGTATCATTCCTCTTCTTCAGATCAAAAAATTGAACATTTCACTTCTTTCTATTATTTCATTAACCAGAATATGAATTTGTAGTGGAAAAATTAATAAAATTACCCCTGACCCAAATTATAATCAACTAATATCAACATGGATAGTCACATCCACTTCATCTAACTATCTTAATCAGTGAAAAATATACACCATTGTAACTACTTCTCCTTCTTGTTTGAATCAAAAAACAATTTCTAATTATTGAATAAATGAAGATTAGGTAAAAAAGGATAATACTTATTCTGGCCTAATCAGAATATATATATTTTTCACTATCTTCATAATTAACAAACAATGTAAAGGAATTGTACATTAATGTAAAATTCTATTTCTTAGATTAAAAATATCAAAAATTGTGTGTATCGATTCTTTGTAGTGTCACTATATATTTGGGAAAATATAATTTCATGATAGTGATATTCTCAAAAATATCAACCCTATTAGATAATAAACAATTCATACATTTATTTCATGATGTATAATATGTGTAACCCTTTCATATAAATCAATATATTGATATTTTATGTGCTACCTACAATTTTATTGGGGTTTTCTTATGTCAATAAACTTAGACATGTGCATGAGCCTGCACATTTGCATGAAATAATGCATGAAATGGTCATTGTCTTCTTGTCTCCTCACACATAGAATTTTATATGCACTCACACTCATTCATGTAATCATCATTCTCTATAGATTCATTTTACTATTTCAAAATATATAATCTAGTACCCAAATAATGAACATGAGTGCATGTGATTCATGCATTCACATACAAACCCCCAACTTTATGTATTATTATTCTTCATTAAAACAACTCGTTCAGGAAAATATTTCATTTTAAGTTGTTCCTTCCTTCAAGACAGAGTGAATTCACTTAGAACAAATCATTACAGATCATAGTGGGAGGAGTTCACTCCTAAACTAGCTCACAGAACCTGCTTTCTTTAGGAATAACGATAAAGGTCCTAAACACCAGTCATGTTTCTAGGGGAGCTCCTCCATGAATGAGGTGTGTAGTTCTTCATCCTAGAACCACAGATGGATCACCGATTTTTTCTATGGAATAACATGATTTGTGGAACACTCCTTCTTCCCAATTCAATGAAGTATCATGGTTCCATTCCAGTGCATGCAAGATAATGATTTGGATAGACTCTTTTTTTCAAGGGATCTCATGAATTTGAATGAAGAACCTTTCTCGACCTTTGGGATTTGTAATTTATATGCTGGAGTCACTATATTCTTCCTCTTTCAATCTCTAACTCAATCCTTGTTCTATACCTTATAAATAATGGACATTAATTCAAATAAATATTGATTTTTAATTATTGAAAAAATGATATAAATTATGATGAATATTACGGAATTATTACTTTGTGATTGAAATTATTCTCTTATCCTTGATAAATCATGTGCATCTAATTTTGATCCCATGAAAACCATATTCCTGAATTATCAAGATCCAAAGGCCTCCCCCTATAACATTTATTATTCGATGGAAATGTGTTCTTGAAATTCATCACCTGAATCATGAAAATAAGGTTTCATGATACATTCAATCAAGTTAGAATCAATATTTTAACCATAGTTGAATCATGGTGGTCAGGAATTCAACCAATGGTGGTTCAACCTTATTCTCTGGTGATACAATGGTAACATCGATGGAAGGAAGAATAAGGATTCCTACATAATTAATAATTCATGTGTCTTATATAAATAGATAAAAACAAGAGATCATACAAATATGATTGGTATGGTAAGATGGACTTTATTTTTTCCACAATTTAAATGATAGTTGAACACATATCACACTATGTAAATCCAACATAAAAATGCAGATATGTATAAGTTGTGGAATATCAAAACAAATTGCCCCTTAAATCCACCAGATGACCCCCTCTCTCTACCTCTGTGCCTCCTTTCCAGGTGGAACCACTTCTCACATGGTCTATTGGATCAAACCATGCGTGACCTCAGTCATTCACTACAAGGGCTTATAAATAGAGCCACATGATTTTTATTGGAATTATGATCTTCTACCTACATCCTGGCCTTATCGGATGGAGATCAATGTGGTTAACCTAAATAACCATATGTGGTAGATTGGATGGCTCATTGTTCTTATAATGGTTTACTTATTTTTAAACAATACCTACAAATATCACTACGTACAAAAAAATTATAATGAAATTGAACATGTATAAACAAATTTAAACCTAGAGAACTATGTATTTAATTTTTGAATCCCTAAAACATATATTCATTAAAATTTCAAATATTATTCCATGAAATATTAAAAAAATTTCAACTTTCTCCTTAACATCTTTTATTAAATTCCAAATTTGAATTCTATTCAAGAAATTTTAATATTCTCATATAATAGAAAAATATTTCATAACCCCAAATCAAATTATTTTCATATATTATTTTGGGATTATAAATTCTAATGAACATTTATAATAATAAAACCACTATCATATTTTTTATATCAATTTATCAACATTGATACATGTATTTGACATGAAGATCCATTTAAATATCATTATATTTAATTTTAAATTGTTCAAGAATTACATAATATGTTATTAATTGAATCCATAACATTTCTCCATGGATCATCATGAAACTCAAAGACTTCAGTAGTTGTTTTCCTGGAATATTGTTACTTGGGGACCAGATAGAAGCTCAAGTAACTTTGGATATTCATCACCATATTGGTATTAATGAAATAATATTATCTCATTGATCAAAATTTTCAACCAATGAAAATAATTTGACACCAAAAACCTTCCATACACAATGCGGATCTTCAATCATCCCATTTGTTTTTTGTTTGAAATACGAACAATGTAATTTCCAAATGATTGTTTGAATATGATGATCATTAAATACTATCTCCCCTAAAATTTTCAAATCATTAATTTAAATATATCTACCCATTATTGGAAAGAAAAAAGTACATTGTAAATTGGAATCACTCTATACATAAGCAAATTATCATCCATCATTTCTCTCTATGTCTACATGATCTCTACTCAGTGTAGAAAATAGAGAAAATTATTTAGAGAAAAAAGAATTCCATTAACAATTGATCATGATAAATTGTAAACTGTGAACTCATATACCTAACTTCATGGATTATTCCCTTTCATCCAAGGGTGATTATTTTTAAATATCTTTTGTAACAAAATATTAACCTAAAACTCTTACAACCCCTTAAATGAATAGACCCTGACAATCATGTTGAATAGGTAGGATAAGTGTATTTATGTGAAATTCCATATTACCTAGTCCACTGATTAATTAAATATCATCCTCTTCATAAAAATAATTTTATTTTTGATAACTCGTATTATATATTAAGAGTGACAAATTTTATCCAATGCCATGATCTTCAAGATATTTCTAGATTGATTAAATTTGATACAATTTCAAACAAGGATTCAGGGAGATTAATTATTTGTATCTCAACAAATATAAACACCTTTAATCATCTTTATAATGGTGGATCTCATTATGTATTGATTTTATGAAATTCTATTATGGGGAATACACTATAATTGATTATTAACATGTGATTTTCTATATTCGTAATTTATAAAACCTCATAAAGGTTTATTTTAATTAGGAATTACTCTTTATGATTAAAAAAACTAGATCAATCCAATATGTTTTGTATTTATCCTAGATTTACATAATTGGACATCAAATTCATCAACATCATCAATTATGATCATCCGTCAGCATTGTATTTGAATATCAGATTGAGGAATCATTCATTGATGGAATCTTCCCCACCATTATAAAAAAATGTATAGAACTCACCACATCTCATGTCATACCAATGTAATATTGATTCTACTTAACTTTTATTCATTATAATCACAATTAAAATATGAAAATATTAGGGGAATAAGATGGATCTGTTTTGATTCATCAATATGAATATCATATTAAAAGAGATCTTCTCAACCAAGCGGCTCTATATTTTTTATTTTCCATTGTAGAACATTTTATATTCCATTATCACTAATGATTCGTGGGTATAATCAAATCATCAATGTATTTTATTTGTGTCTTCATTTATGAAGATATTTTAAGGAACAATCATATTTTGAGGAATGTTTTTTAGGTAATTCTTATTATTATTTAATAATGGAAGAGAAATACCTAACAGTATTACCATCCGTGTTTCACCTCAATGAAATTACTTTTTCATACCAATATGTAATATTTTATTTGCCTTTTTCACTATCCTTGGAATTTTAATCTTTGATTTCTATCATTATTTACAAATTTTATGTCCATATGACAAACAAGTTAATAAGAACTGTCATAGAAATTCAGTATTTTCCACAAGAGTTCATTATATTTCAATCCATCCTAGTAGTTATTTCAAATGGTTCACATTTCTTCAGCTTTAGTGATTCATAATCCTATGATTTCAGAGATTTACTTTATAGAATCTTACTGGGAGAATATTTATTCACAAAATTCTTCTGATTTCTTCCGAAGGTATATTATTAACTATTTTCTTCCTTCTGTGGTCTTATTTACTTATCATAATTGTATAAACTTTGAGATGTTCATATACGATCCATGTAACCATTTCCATTTCAGACATCACAGATGTTATAATTCATTCCAATTATATTTGAAAAATTTATATTTTTATTAACATGTGGATTTTTCTTCTTCATTTATGGATTTATATCCTTGATATAGGCTTCATTTTTGCATTTAACATTTTTAGGATTATAAGAATAATTAAATGTATAGTGCCCACATTTATTGCAAAACTAACATTGACCCACAAATCTTGATTTATAATAATATATTATATATGAAATTTTTGGTTATTTCCCATAATTTTTAGTGCTCTATGATGAAACATAGATTGAACACATTAATTTAAATACACTACTCTCATAGTGGGAGGTTTAATATCACATTTCTCCATCCATTCATTTTTTTAATTTGTTTTAACACTTTAACTATTTGTGATAACAGTCCAGGAACATTAATTAGTTTTGGTATGGATGATACCTTTTTCTTCTTAGCTACTTGGGATAGATCCTTGAATTTTGTCACAACATTATTATCACATGATGTGGGTATTTTGATTGTAGAATCCTCACATGAACCACGAGTTGCAGAATCAACAATTTCCTACTTTTTTAAATAGTCAATATGTGTGGTCTCATGAATAGTCAAATGACCATATAATTCTCTACATATTACATTCAAATTGATTTTATATTATATAATCATAATCACATTCTCATTAAAATATTATTTATTATTTAATATTCATCTTCACGATGCATTTTTTTCCCTAAATCAAAGATTCGTGTTCATAGATATTCATGGATATTTTTTTCCAATTGTAATACCTTGAAATTATTGAAACTTTTCTACTTATCTCCAAATGCAAGACCCTTTTATTATATATTTCATTCAATCCCTCTTTCTCTTCAAATTCATTGACCAATTTTGAGTGTCATAATTATGTTTTGTTATTTGTTTCTTCGATAGTTCAAACCTACATAGAGAGATCTAAAAATTGTATGATTCTTTCTTTAAATACATCCTCCCAATCATCTGCTACTCCTTCTAGCTGGGTGATCTTTTCTTGAATATACTGGAAGACTTCCCAATCAAGGGAAGCACATTATTCTTGAATACCAAGTAGATAAAATCATTAATCTATCAACTGATAATTTTTGAGAAGTTATTGATTGACCATTATCAAAACATGTGAAAAATATATATCTGTAGGAAAATATTAAAATGTACTAACACATACCACTTTATCAATAGAGGTAGAATGTTTATCCAATGTCTCAGTGGAAACCTGATCCTATAATTCATTACAATTTATACCAGATAAATTGTTATTTTCAGAAAGGCATGGAAGAAGATATATTTCCCCTCTTTATATAATATGGACATCTTCAACGTAATATTATAATTTTGTTCCTATTCATCATTGTCTTGGTAGAAATAGAATTAAATTAAAATGTAAATAAATATTGATAAAAAATCTCTTCATTTGTTACACTGTATTGAAACTCAAATCATCAAATGAGAGAAACATCACTATAGAGAGTCATATATAGGTGATACCTCCCAATTATAACACCTAAAATGAACATATTATGTTATTCCTAAAACTAATAGGGTTTGGGGTGAATAAATGTGGGATACTTTTCAATCCAATCAAAAATGTTATCCATAATCCTCTTAGAACTGTTAGGATCTAAGTTATCTTACACCCTTTTCACTATTTCATGCAATATTATGAATGAATTAAAAAATTAGATGATGAAATTTTTACAATTTTCACTGCACAATAATAATAGATAGTCAATGGAAATGTCTGAAAACAATACTAACCACATAAACACATAGAAAACAAATCCATTAATTTTGGTAACAACATGTAGAAATTATATTTTCTCTTGAAATGGACTATATAAAATTTACTGTGCATGATTTACCACACTATGTTGGATCTTTGTACTACTACCGAAGATAGTATACTCATTGTAAATGGTTTTTAAAACCAAGATAGTCCTCAACATGTTGATTCCTATTGAATTTAATGGTACTATTTTGCTACTCCAAAAAATCTTCTACATTTTTCTATATACAAATAAGTTTGCAAGAATCCTTTCTCTTCATATTAGTAGCTAACTAATAGCTACACTTATTCTTCTTATTTTATCATTCAAAAAAAGTTGAATGTGTTTTGGTACAATGATATGATGTCTCCCCATCCCAAATGATAAATAACTGAAATCATCATGGATAGTAATTTCCTATTCTTCTCAATTTCATCTTCATTTAATAATGGGACTCATTGAAACATCATCTTCTTCTTTCATAATCACAAAATACTTTGAAATTATTGAAACAATGAATTTTATCACAAAAAAGAATCATAATAAATATTCTAACCAGATTTAGAATATAATATAGACACTATATTCTTTATTGATAGAAAATTATAAGAATCTCTATAGCAATGTCAAATTCCAGTTCAATATTACACAATTTCAAATATTTAGATTATCATTTTTAAAAGTGAAATTGCCTATTTTGGAAACACTAATTATAGTGCATAGAACTACATAGAAATTTCTACCTGATTAGATTATATACACATACTACATGTAATTAACTATATATAACATGTGTAACCATTTCACATTAACCAATATATTATTATTTGATTTTCTATCTTAAATTATTCTTAGTTTTTCGTAGGTTCATAAAATTTTATGTGTGAATGAGTTTTAATTTGTGCGTTCATGCATGCAGCAATTTTGGATATATCCTTATCCATTCAAGCACACTAGTATATATGCACCCATATACTTCACTATAGTATTAATTCTCTAGGGATTCAAACTAATCATACATAACACAGACATAGGTATCTCAAATCGTGCACATTATTTCTTGTTCTTCATTCTTGGACAGAATACCCCTTTAATTCATGAATTCTTATTCTTCACACAATCCACTCCATCACGAAAATAATGTTTTTTATTCAATACTTCAGAGAAGAAAAAATTCATTCATATAGAAAAATCAAATATTGTTCATAGTTTGAGTAATCAACTCATGAATTGGATCATAAAACTAGTAATATTTTCAAAGAAGGAAAAGGTTGTTAAACACTAGTCACATGTCTGAATTGTCTCCATTATGAAAGTGGATCTTGATTATTATTCATGTATCTAAGGATTGTTCTCAGATCTTATTAATGGAAGAACCCACTTCATTAGACTTCCCTTATACATGAATCCTTGAAGGCTCTCTGTACATTTACTATTCGTGTAGAAAAAATATCTTGATAAACTCTATTTTAATTGATATGTCAAGAATATAAATGTCATCACCTCACATAGTCTTGAGGCTTCAGTTTTTATAGGAATGAGTCACTTTCTTCTTCCTTGTTCAATCACCATCCCAATAATTTTTTCCCATGTAAATGATGTTTATTAATTCACATAGATATCATCTTCGAATTTAGAAAACACAATTTTAAATAAAAATGAATATTATAGAATTATTCTATTATGATTGACCTGCTTATTTTCTCAAGGATATAATATATTCATGTGATTATTAACACATGTAAACCATATTCCCAAATTCTCGAGATCAAATGGAATCATACAAATATGTATTTAATTCTACCAATGATTAATATTTTTATTTGTCACATAAATTATGAAAAAAATGTTCCATGATTCTTTCGATCAAACTCATCTCTTTATTTCAACCATAGTTTTATTATGGTTATTATTAGTTTTACTAATGTTTGTTAGACCATATTATATAGTTAGAAAATGGTGATGTGAATGAAAGGTAGGATAAAGACTCCTACATTATTATGTATTTTGACATCTTATTTAAAAAGAAGTGTGCAAGATATCGAACAACTCAGATCACTCTAATCAGATGACCTTCACTTTGTCTTTTATAAAAATGATGGGTGGATAGTAATCAAAATGAATGGGTCCCATATCAAATTAGTGATATTTCTAGGGTGTGGTACAACAAAAAAGAACCTCATTAAGCTTCATGAGATCAACAATTCCCTATCGATGTGCCACTTTAATGGATGGTGTCACTTATTCTTCCAGATCTTCAAAGAATCCATTCATGAACGTGGTCATGTCCTCTATGGTAACACACATTGTCCCACATGATTTTCATGAGAAATATGATCTGCTACCACAAAGATTTAATGATAGTCTGGACCTCCCACATTGTTTACTTAGTGTTGCATAAGTGGTAGATATGATGGACCATTGAGATTGTAATTTTTTCCATATTTTTAAATAAACCCCAAAAATAATAACTAGTAAAATACTATATATTGGATAGAATTAGACATGTATTACCACCTTCTTAATTAGTAAACCATGTATAGATTTACTCAATCACTCAAACTTCTATTCACTAAATATTAACATAATCCTTCATTGAATAATAATCATATTTCATTTTTCTCATTCAATTCCTTTATAGAAATTAGAATCTAAATGATCATCAAGCACATTCATGGTTCTCTTACAATAGATAGATATTGAAATATCCCATTCAAATGATAATCTTCTATTCTTCATGGAATATTAATTCCAATGAATAATGATTTCATCTAAACCACTATCATCATTGTTGTGGAAAATGAATTAACTTTTATACGTGTAAATAACACAAAATATCCATTAACAAATCATCAGATATACTAGGAAAATTGTTCAAATATGAAATAAAATTTCATTAACTGAATCGATAAAAATTATCCAGGCATCACCATGAAACTAAAAGCTTTTATGAAATCTTTCTTGTAATATTAAAACAAGAGGCTGTCATCCATGATCCATTAACATTGGATCTTCTTCAACATATCTACATTAATGAAATATTCCAATCTCATTGATCACTACATTCAACGAATGAATATAATTTGAAAAAAATACATTCCATATACAATGTGGCCTCTTCATTGATTATCGAGGTTAGTTAACCACATTTAATTCATATAAGGATGAATGTTTTTTTGAATGTAAATTTATGGTTCCTAAAATATATTTCAAAATATTTTATGATTTTTTATAACCAAAATACTATTTTAAAGTGTATTTAAATTCATGAAAATTTTCAGTAATGTGTCTTCAAATTCAAGGATTCATATAAATTCTTGTTTGAAACTATAATATATTGTTCTAAAATGTACATAATAATTAGTTAATCCCTATCTATTTTCCAATTGGTGATGTACTGAAACCCCTTGGGGGAATAGCTATTTTTGATTATTTTGTGTTTGGATACTTATAAATCAATGTGAAAAGGGGAATTTTATTGAGAGGGTGTAAAAGGTGTGATGAGATTCATTCCATGTGTTCACATCGATAAATTAATTATTTTTTGGATATTGTATAGTATCCACAATGATAATCATTAATGGGAGACTTGGGAAACTAATAGAAGATCTACATATGGGTTATACTTGTATTATAGTGCTCACTAGATAGTGTTATAGGAGAGTTTCTCCCTCATAATGGTTTTTTGACTCGATGACGAAAAGTGGTGGTGATTGGTGTTATCAAAGTTTCACTATAGAGAGCATAGAGAGATTTTTTAAGATTAATATAGTCCAAGATGATTCTAGTTAGTGCCCAATATAATGACCGAATTTTTTTTAAATGATATTCCAAAATAAATGAATAAATACCTTTTTATTAAATGGAATTATAGATAACATATAAACTATAATTATTTTTTAATTTGGAATGTTATAAAATATATCCACAATATGTTTGTATGTTATTAAATACCATTAAAAATATAAACCATCATTATTATAGTATATCTATAGTGGTAATTTGGATTAGTATATAATAATAATTATTAAAAATCTAACAATCACATAATGAATAAGGGATGGCCTAAAATAGTATGATTTTACTCAATGAGACCCATTTGGTAGAGATCCCAACGGATAGTAAATCATACAGAATTTATGTTAATGATGAGAATGCAAAGATTCAAAAATTTAAATTCTAGAGAAACCATCATTGGGAAATTTTCAAGTTCATATCAATCATTTCACAAACCATTTTTGTCAAACCATCTGTATAATAAACTATAATAACACACCTTAAAAATTCTTTATATTCTATTTTAATAGGGGTTTATATATATTGACCAAAGTATTATTAATACATATTTCATATTTTCAATAAAATAATGATCATATTTAGCCCTTTTTATTATTACTATATAAACATAAATATTTAATTATTTTGATAATTGTATGTTGTTTAAATGAAGAAACCATAATTAAAATTCATTAGAAAGTGTATAGATTCAATAAAACACAGAACATTCGATAAATCCTAGAGGAGTAAAACTAACATAAAATAGTGTTAGTAAAAAAATATTCATTTAAATATAAATGGTAATATAAATTAATGAAGTCTCATGTAATTTTTATAAATGTTATATTGTTTTTTTGTTATAAAAATTGGAATTTATACAAAAGATGAATTTTTATTTAAAAGTTAAAATTTCAATAGATACAAAATTATCCTAGAAAAATAATTCTTTATTTTCGTAAAAAATGTGGATATTAGTCAACCGTGAATTTTTCATTATTTTTTGAGAGAGTCAAATTTTTTAATATTAAAATTAAAAATGGTATAATAAATAATTATTTATTATGACATCATGATAAAAAAAAGTGATGACATAGATACTATAAAATCAAAAAATGTTCAGAAGTTTAGTTTTCAATTTTGAATTTTGTGTTTCTAATGTTTTACATTATTTATTTTACAAACCTATATTGAATCCACAAAAATCATTCTTATATTTTTGGCTTTTAAAAACAATTAGTTATGAACATGACTTCCTTGCACATAAAGAAGGGTATTATTTTAATTATTTAAGTTATGAATTTAATAATTTTTTTGAAATCACTCATATATTTTAGAAACCATTTTTAGAAATATTTGAATTTTGTAAGGATTTTTATTTATTATTTTGAGTCCAAAACCTATATTGGGAAATTCAGAAAGAATTTACACATCATTTTATTTTAATAAAAACCCAAACTCCCGTTCCTCTTTTCTAAAATGGCCCATGAGCATGAAATTAACCCCCCTATACCAATATAAATCCCTCTTAATGAGATTCCATTCTCATAAGAGGGACCTTCAATGATATTATATGTAACATCTCAACTAATGGATTTTATTTATCTTCCTCTTTTTCTATGTACTGTATTTTCATTAGGCCTTTTTATTTATAATTTTTCTTTTTTACATGTTCTTATATGCATATATTTATTTTCAATGTGATTTCCATGTAATTATAGGACACCATTAATATTAAATAAAAGGATCCTTATATAAAAATGCATTGTTTTAGAAATTATATGGTGATTTTCATGATAATATTTTGTGTTGTGAAAACCCATCCCCATTTTCACTCAATTGTATTCAACATGTTTTTTCATTTGTTATTTTATTTTTAAATTATGTTTATACTACAAAAACTCTATAATAATTCTATTAACAATGATATATGATGTTTTTTATATTTTTTTTAATAAAAATACATTTACAAGATTTGAATGTCATGGGGGGATTATATAACCTTCAAATGTGTTGTGTAATTTTTTTATCTCATGAGAAACCATGTATTATTTATAGGTGGTTATCCTATAAACTTTATTATATGATGTCTTAGAGGTAAGAATAGACCTATGCGTATGATTTTATGTTATATATTTCTTCCCCATTCCAATTATGACTTAACATTATCATATTACATTAATCCATGATGATTATGGTTATGATTCTCATCATTTTATGTCATCATGATATGCCTCTTATCCAACATGTAATTCTTTACATGATATTACTTGATAATTCATTTATAGGATCTATATCTCAATACTTTTTATGTAGGACCATAGGTTATATACTATAGTTCTATATATTCAGCGGGATTTTTTGGGCATGCTATGGCGTTTAAAAAAATATTATCCTTATTTCATGTTATTGATCAATATATATAATTTAAAAAAGAAATAGGGTAACTTCAGTATATTATGATTTTAATATGACTAATTTTATGTAATAAATCATCAAATAAAGTTTTTAAAAGGTACGATATTTCATTGTTTCTATCAGATAGAGGTCAAGTTGTTTTGTAGTTTTAGTATTAGAAGCCATAGTGAAATCCACTAGTATAAGAACAATCATATGAAAATATCCCTAATTTTTAGTAAATAGAATAGTTATATTTTTTGTGTAAATACAACCCTTTATGGATATTATAAAGTTTATTCGTATATAGAATAGATATAGTTTGGAGTAATGACCCTGAAAGGTCCTGTTCTGTTTTAACTCGACCTATACCCGTTGCATGAAAAATTATCATGTGACTCCCCACCTTTTTGTTGAACCCTATGGAAAAAATTTTAATATTTTAACAATAATTAGTCAATATGTGTTAATTATTATATGATGGGATGAAGTAAATAATCATGGGGATTTATAATTCTCAATATAATAATGAAAATTATTGATTTGACCTTAAATTCGAATGACAATTGCCAATTCCACTAGGATAGGGTGTACAAATATTCTACAACATTTAATTAAGTGAAAAATTAAAAACCAAGAAATGAATTATTGTTAATAAAATTTTTAGTGGGGAGGTATTTATATGGTTTTTTATATTAGATATTTGGTTAAATATTTTATCATGCTTTTATACAAAAAAAATAGCCAAATCGCAGAATCCATAAAGGATTTCCTGATCTACCATATTTTCATATAAATGTTAACTACAAGGGAATGTTGAATAGAAAATATCTCATTGTAAAATCTGTGAGTTCTTATAGAGTTCTGATGGTGAGAACATGGAAGTGAAATGGTGTTTGAATGGTGGCATTATATCCATTGTTTAGTGAAACACGACGTAATGCAGTAGTGTGGGAGGTTTGGTTGTTGGAGTGGAATACATGATACATCTGTCGTGTCTAAGGAATATGTTGTAATATATAAACTTTCAATCCATTAATTTTATCATTTTTATATGGGTTTGTAGTGTTTTTATATTTTTTTATTTGAAAATAATTATATAAGAATATCCCTCTAATCAAACTGAACCGAATCATATGATTATTACGAGTTATCATCTTCAACCTCATGACACTGAAATGGTTGCTATTATATATACCACTAGCCCTTATGTGGGTACCAGAATGCTATTATATGAGGATATAAAATAACATTATATGGTTGAGTCAATGGGTTCATGAAACTTAAATAAATTCTGTTGGTACATTTTGATCAAGACTACTTACCTTTATGTAAGGATTTATCTCAAAGGAAGAGACACAATGAATTCTAGTGTTAAAATATTCAATGATGGAAAACAACATTCAAAATTATAAATAAAATAATATTTATATGTTTATAGAAACCATAAGACATATGAATATTATTAATTATTACTAAGACTTGATGTGAAATTAATCATTAAGGAGGGGAGGTGGAGGTGTCACCAACAAATATTTAGGATCCAAGGTCGAGAGCCCTTACTACCATTTTTCATTGGGAGATCATTGGTTTTTTTGAGAGAAACAGAGCATCTTGGTTCTTACACTACATGAAGTGAAGAGTGTTCGATGAATCATTCCACTATTATGAAGAAGAAAAAATCACGAGACTTACATAAGGGGAAGCATATTTTAGAAACTCTCTAATTAAGACTTTCACACTTGTGTTTTCCATGAAGAACAGGTACCATGAAACATTATAGGTTCATGTGAAGTAACTTATATGAAATAGATCATGCTCATTATGTGAATAATTTATTTTGTTTCTCAAAATGGAAATGTCATGATATACGGGAAAGATTTAATCCATGTAAGAATACATGAATTCACAAGAAAATGAAATGTTAACCGAAAAAATAGAGAATCTATGATATATGTTATAATTTTATAAATTTTTGTGTGATGATAAAGTGATTTAACTATCATAATTCATATATAGTACATAATATAACAATTCATGAAATATCATGTATTAGGGTATAAAACCTTGATCATTGGTATGAAATTATTTATTCATTCGTGATGTGGAATTTAGAAACCTAGTGCATTAATTTCACACAAATAGTGAGGCTAGGAATTCCTTGGATTGAAGAAATAATAAATGCGTTGGAATTTTTTAACTAAATAATATAAACATAAATTGTTGATTTGATATAACTGTATAATAACAAGAATATTAATTCATCATGTAAAAATTATATAGAACTGTAAATAAAAAAGCATGATCCTATTAAATTATAGAGTAATATTGTCATCAAGAATGAATGATATATTTTATGTTTTGTTTCATCCAAAAAATGGAATAATTATTTCTCATTTGTGTAGAAAGTAGAAGAATTCTTTTGGTTGGTGATAAAATATGCGATGAAATACTCTAGTTGGTGTTTTGTATTGATGATCATAATGGGAATCTATGTTGATTAGACTATGCTAATATTTCCTTGAAGTTAATTAGTTGATAGAGAAAAATATATATTTGTTTATATATCCAATGTTTCATTGAGAAGGATTTTCTGTCGAATTGTGATATTATCGATGTGTTGGTGTCACTATTATGGACATTTTACATGAAGTGAGATATAGTGATAATAACCAGTTGATCTAACCTAAACTAGGTTGAGAGGTTGAATTTAAAGAAGGTGAATTCATACAAATAAACCATGGAATCACCCCTATTAATGGTGAGTCTAGCATGGAGATCTATAAGTGTTATGATAGTGTAGGATCCCACTAAATATAATAGATGTATGATAGTATATATATATATATATAATATTATCTATATCAAAAGATCTATTTATTCCCCAATCTATGTGAGAAATTATCATACATGGGTGACTAATATTCTACCCAATCACATATCGCTCGGCCTAGAAATACGGAATTATACAGTTGAGGGTTTTCCCAAAATTATTAATAATTCTTCCTTAACACAAGATGATAATAGTAATATATTGTTTTATGGATACACCAACAATCCCATATTTGTATCTCTATCATATAAGTTTTTCAAAAAGGTCATGGATCTCCTCAATCCCCCAAATATCTGAGAAAATCATAGAAGTTATAACAAATTCAATTACAATTTCTGTGAAGATAAACAATAATTTCATAGGATTTATATTAATTTAAAAAAATACTTATGAAGATTCTATTTATTGATATTTCCCAATATTGAATGAGATGATGAGAAACATTTAAGATATGGTTAAAAGTTGGATGGATATTTCATTTTTAATAACTAAAGATCAATTTTCTAGATCAATTCAATTCAAATATCTCATCCACGGATGGAAGATTTTAATTCTATATGGATGAACTACAAAGAATTATAATAGCTTTTGAGTTGAGAAAAATTCTATATTTCAACAAAAAATAGAAATTAGAATTTTTTTTTGAGACTATAAGGATAAAAGAATCTAAAAAAGAAGCGTGTGACACATTAGAAGGCTAGAATGATGTGTTTAATTAATACAACAATTTGTTAGTTTATATTATTTAAAAAGTATTAAAAATGTAACGTTTAAGGGAAAGATATAGAAATATCTAAAAATATTAACTATGGTGACAAAAGTCATTCTTCTAGGAAATATCCAATTCAGAATTGTGAAGATTAAATATATGGATTATAATCATATTATGATGGATTTAATAAACATATTTGGGGTAAGAATAAGAATAAGAAACTCTAAATCAAGAAGATATATCTTATGATAAAACAGAAGAAATATTAAAAATCCATTTCTTCTTCAGATGATGATGTTGGTTTCCTTACTCCTTGAAATTGTTGAAGTACTTCATCAGGTAGATGTGATTATGAATATGAATGAACACAACTTGAGTAAGAGTTGAAATAAAAATTATAATTATATATGGAATATATATAATTCCTAATTAGTAAATGATAATGATTGAGAAATAATATTAGATAATTATTGTTGATAAAGAAGAGATTTGAGAGAGAGAATAATATTATAATGAGGAGATCAATACATAGATGCTTAGAAAAGATGAATATGTAATTATTATCATAGATTTAATCATGTTACTAGCTATAAAGAAAGAAATATTATATGAGAAACATTCCATGTGTCTCAAAATAAAATATTATTTAATTATATCTAGAGATTACTACAACAAATATTTCTAATTTAATGAAGAATCTATATATGTTAGTGGGATGAAGGGTTGAAAAATAAGGTAAAAATTGAACTCTTTAATAATGATATGTTTTAACAAACAATGTAGGACTCAAAAAAACCTTTTAAAAGGTTTCCCCAAGGAAACAGTGATTCAGTCATATAGATCTATGGAATTGATAAATATTTCAAGGTGGCCTAAATCCCCTAATAACACTAAAGATTTATTGGTAATAATATAACAAAAAATATATATTTATCTTGTAAAAAATAGAAGAATAATATTTAAAGGGTTAATTTTTTGTTGTTAAAATTAAGGACAAAATTTCAAATTTTCTTTTTCAATATATCTTTAATTGAAATTCAGTAAAAAAAATGGGGAGTTTTAAATATTACCTGTGGATATAATATAATACAAAACAACTTATATAAAGATCTAAAACACATGAGTGCATGCAAATAAAAATTTATTTTTATTCAGAGGTTTATGGTAGATGTATTGTATAAGGTCATAAAACTACGTAATACATTAAAATGTTGGAAATAGTGGTTACTTATGCTTTTAAAGTCAAAAGGTTATACTAGAATCCTAGTGGAAAGTAATATTATGGTTGTGAGATGATTTATAATGTCAAAAAAGTGTTAAAAGTTATCTATCCAAATTGAATATAAGTGGGTAAAAAATTAAAAGGATAAGAAATCATGATGAATATCATTTAAAGAATGTAGATTCATAATTGAGGTTAATGATGAGGTGATTATACCCAAAATTCAGAACTTGATGTTCCAGAATACTGATGATGGATGAAAATAATGAGCAAAAATGAGAGGAATCCTTCAATCTAAATGTTATTTCTTTGATATCAAGTGTACCCTCATTATCCCATGTTATATAATATATTTGGATCTGACATGCATGCAATTATATGAAAATATTTTAGCTTTCAATTTTAGAAATTGGTGATATTCCCTATTCATTGAGTCTATTCAATACTGTAAAAAGGAACGTAGGAGTTAAACCCTTATGTTTGAGAAAATTTATGAATTGTTACTTCCATAAAATTTCGTATTTATTATGAATTTTTCTTAATAACATGGTAATAATGAAGTATGAGTTTTTTCGATAACATCATTCTTCCCTAATTCATAATTGGATTCATTAAGGAGAAGAGCATTGTTGATGAAAATATTGTGGAATGGGGATTTATGATTATGTACCTGAACATTATTATGTCTTCATCAGTGTGTGATAAGTATTATTTATTCTATTAAAAACATGCCCGATCTTTATAATTTAAAATTTACGAGAGGGAATTCAAATTTCTTGACAGTTATAGACATCATTGATAACTAGACTTATATCAATCATGTTTTTGTATGTTTATTTATATATATACATATAGTGGATTAACAAAAAGGTTTTTTTTCAAAGATAACCTTGTGATATCACCTCTCTCTCGAATGTATTCATGAATAAATCATATATTTTATGACAATATGTTTTCAGAAAATTTATGCAAACAAAAGAACCCCACTTATCTTTTTCATTTTATTTCTTAAACGGAGGGAAGAAATGTAAACCACATATTCATTTTTATTATATGAGAAGATATTGGGATAAATTAAAAAAAGGAGTTATTTTTGAAACCAATGGACTAGAATTTTACATTCTTAAAAAGTTGTCAATATGTTTTGGGGATTATAAGAGGAGATTAAATGGAGAATCATGCAGATTGGATATTATCCATATATATTGTGATGAATTTTGAGCTGAATTTAAATACCAATTACATGTGTAATTATAATTATGAAAGAGTGAACATTATTTTTCACATTTATTTATGTGACAAAATATTAATACTATACGAAATATTATATTTCATTATTATTTTATTGGATTGGAATTTATAGGTATTTTTGTAATAATCATTTGGATAACTATGTTAAATAATAATTTAAAAACAAATAGTCCATCAACAAACAGACAAGGTCTTGGTTGATATATATTATTGTATGAGAAATATAAACAATACGTGAGAGAAATATCAAGTGGATTACCTAATATTATTGGTGGGATTCTAGATGGGTGGTAATGTCAACACAAGGATACTCATGGGTGTACACATAGTTGTCATAGATCCACTGTGTAATTTAAAACAACCCTGTACGTTAGTGTGTGAGGAGTGGTTCAGAGAGTTTACCCCAGGCTACTCGTATCTTACAAGTATAAGGAACGACTTTTAATTTTATAAGTTATAATCCATGATGATTTTATTTTTTCTATGGTAAAACCATGTAATTTACATTCCACTGTTAAAAATATTCCCATATAAGCATAGTTATCTGATACAACTGATTTGATCCTTCTAACGGTCATGACTAGTCATCTTCAACCTCACAACAGTCAATGTGTTACCATTACAAACATTACTAAACCTTATGTGGGGACTGAACTACCTATACATGATGATGTTTAATACCCATATGTGACTCTGTAAATGGGAAGGTGACCCTTATGTAAGGTCAGTTCGGACCATAATGTGGGTACTATTTAACTTTACATGAGTATTTATTATAATGGAAGAGATACCATAGATTTTGGCCTCATTATATTTTCATATAGAAATTGACATTTGATAATATTCATTTTGATATTTTGTGGGTCTATAATTACATTATGCATTTGAATAATCAAAATTATTATCATTGCATGATGAGTGATGAGACATAGGGTAGAGGTTTTTGAAACCGTGTATATTAATACCATAGAGACAAGGAAGACCTCTATTTCTTCCGTTAATCCTTCAGATATCATGACTTATAAAGATCAATATATATTCATTATTCATCCTCTATGAGAGGATAAATTTTTTTTTATGAATTTTTAACTTTTGTGAAGAGGGATATTTTAGTAAATTTATGTGAGGGGAACAAGATTCCATAGCCACTTGAAATGTGAATTTCCCACTAAAGAGTATCATTATGAATTAGTTCCTTGAAACCTAATTAGTTTTAACAAATTTAATTTTGTGAAGAAGAACATGTGTATTATATCAACCAATTTTTCTTCTTTGCGATAATGAGAGTTTGAAGTACCTGGAGAATTTTATATGCATAGATGAATTTATGAATGTATTAGAACATGAGATGATGAATGAATGTTAATAGTCACCCAATGATATAAAAACATTTTTTTACAAGTTAGTGGGAGGTTTATATAGGACAGTAATCATAATTGATATGTATATCATAATATATATAATAAAAAATTATTTTTTCATAGGTTTTATAACTTTGAGAAGAACTAATAAATTATTTATTCTTGGATTAAATGGAATTGACAAAAAAATTTCATAAATTAAAAAAATTAAGGGAGGTAAGGACAAATCAAACTAATGAACTAATATCCTTTTCAGAATTGCTACAATAACATAACTTATTATTCAAAATGGGTCGTGTATATTTTAAGAAGATAATAAACATTGATTCATCAGTTGAAAGGGCTCTCAAAGCATACAAAATGATACCAAATCTAGTAGTCTCAAAATGGAAGACATTCCCCAAAACGTATGATTTTTTTATATATGTGGATAAATCCTAACAAAGGTAATAATACTTTTAGTAGGTGATGGGATAAGATAAAATCATTTTGTTTATTTTGGAAAAATTGAATAAATATTATTGTTTGTATTGTATATGGAAGAACCTAGTGGGATTCTGTGTTGATCGAACTAAGAGTGTCTATGGTAGAAGTCACTTTTTTGATGGTGATAAATCAATGTAGGGAATCTAACAAATGCCGTATGTAATAGGATTTTATTGGGAAACGTTTCTATAATTGAGTTATTCTATCTCTATTATTACCTTTTCTTACAAAATGTGAATGAGATAAAATTTTGAATATATAGAGAAACTTATCAATAAAAATAGTTTTAATTAAATTAAAGACAAATAATAAAAAAAAATATTGATTCACCTATATTGGTCAATCTGGATTGGGCCTCTTAATAGGTGGGGCATGCTGGGGGAATATTCATTGTTTAATCACCTATTTTTTCAAGCCATATTTATAGTAACAATGTTTTAAATGAAATCTAAATTTAGGATATATCCCATTGATTACATTTGTTTAAACATAAAATTTTGATGTTAAAAAATAACGGCCTTTTATATTTTATCCATTCAATATTAAATGATTCAACATTAAATTTTAATTGTTTCCAAATTTTAATCCATATTTTAATTTATTTCTAGTCAATGTTGGAAAAATGAATAATCTATTAAAAACCCAATTTGATGGGTTTTGTGATATTTCCCCAAATGAGATATCTAAAATTATGGGAATTAATGTATGATTCTTGTGATAATAGGAAAAAATTAAATAAAAAATAAAATTAATTAATAGTACATAGAAGAATTTTAAAAAATGTCAATGAATCAGATAATGACATCTCTTAGAGCTTCAAGTGACTATTGTGATAATTTAATGATTATTTAGTTTCCAAATTGATTATAGGAATAAATATCTGATCTCTTGAGATTATATAAGACTAGTAATTAAATATTAAAATTAACTACTAGTACATAGTTGATATTTAAAACACGTCAATGAATCAGAGAATGACACCTCTTGAAGCTTTAAGTGACTAATGTGACAATATAATGATTATTCAGTTTCCTAATTGAAAAAAGTAGGAATGAAGCACCATGTGAATCATTGTAGAGGTACTAAGTGATGATTTGTCAGTGAAACAATAAAGAAGAAAGTTTCTAATACCATAGAAAAATAATAATTCATATTTATATGATGGTTGAAAATAAAGAAAAAAATGGTACCACTAATATTTTATTTTCATAAATCTATGTTACTTGGTAATTTTTCATTAAAATTCTAAATTACATGGGATAAAAATGATGATGATCACTAAACATTTCGAGGCAAAATGCAAATAAGAATGTAGTACATTATAAAAACTAGTGAGAAATATATTAATAATTGAGACTCTCTTAACCAAAACTCATGTAAGAACCCGTTTATTGTTATAAATACTTTGGAATATTCTGTATGTTATTCCATAGAAGTGACTTCAGACGGATTGTGATTCAGAGCTCTGGTGTGGCTGGATTTAAATTTTCAGTGCGTTCACCCTGAGAATGAAAAATAAATTGGATAACTCTTAAACAATGTTTCAGATCAGAAATCTAAGAGTATGGATGGGTCTAAAATGGGGTTTTTACCCCAGGAACGACATAAAGCATGTTGGCCCGGGACGTTGCGACCCCTCGCCCATTAACGGAATGTTAAATAGATAAATAAAATAATTAATTTATCAATTTAATGATTAAACTAATGTATATCTTAAATGGTTGATCATATGTGAAAACTGAGGGCACCTTTGAGTCCGGAACATACCGTTTACCCTAGGATGGGTGTAATTTTCGTTGGCATGAGCCTTCTGTGAGAAATGTCACCAGGGGTGTTTTTGTAATTTAGAGGCATCAGGCGTTGAGTTTTATAACATTCCAATAGAGCCTGAGATTAAAATTCTGAGATCTCCATTGTGCTCAGGGGGTGTTGTTTACCCTAGGGTAGGCTTAACCTCGACCTCGTCTAGAGTTTCGGTGCGGGACAGTTTGGGGGTGTTTAAAATTAATTAAGAGTTAAATGAAATTCCTTATTAAAACATAAGAACCCCGACCCTCCTTCTCCATTTTCTCTCTGGAAGAAGAAGCTCTTCAAGCCCTCCACTCTCCTCAATCCCTTTTCTTCATGGTGGTGCAACGCTCTGGCAGATCCCTCGAGAACCTTTGGGCTACACCCAATGAGGTAGGCTTCGTTGCGTTTTCATTTTGGTTTTCTCACCCTCTTTGAATTCGGTTATATACATTGAGATATTATTTGATTCCTGAGAGAAGCCCATAACTACGTAGTATATGTTCTGAGATTTCTGACGCTTGTTACGGTTCGAAAATCTGAGTCCCTAGGCGATCGCAATCATCCGGTGAAGTTTCGACGTTCTTGGGTGTTTTTCGGCGGGGATCCGGCCATCTGGGCGACGGCGGTCCGAGGTAGCGTCGGCAGGGCTCTCCAATGGTGGTCGGCGCAAGCCGCTGTGGCCGGCGGGGCTCCGTGGCAGTGGAGGTCGGCGCGGGCGAGCGTCCTGGGTGGCCGGGGCCGAGGGTGTCAGCACGAGTGGCTTAAGCGGCAGGCGGCCGGGCTTCGGTGGTCGAGCGCGGGCTGCCAGCGGGGTAGAGACCAGGGCCGACCGGCATTTGCCGGTCGGTGCACACGAGGGGAGGTCGGGGTCAGTGACCCCGGCTGGCAGACCGCAACCCTCCTTTTACGGGTCGTCGTGGAAAGAGAGTCGGACCGGCTCAAGCCGGTCCAGGCTAGGCGGTCAGACCCACACAGTGAACCTCGGGCCGGTTCAGGAAGGGTGGGTCGGGTGGCCCGGCCCAGCCCACCACGTTTCGTCTGTTGAAAATTTAAAATGCCCATAAAATGAGGACTAGGTGACAGATTTGTGTGCCGTCAGTGGCGAAGTGTTCCTTGAAATGAGGCAATATTTTTGAGATAGTCTCAGGGATTTTTAATTCCGGAGATGAGGGGCTCAGTGGCACGAAATATAATATATGTGGATTGGAATTTTTCTGAGAGTTCTTGTTTTGGATGGCGCGGACACATCCGATGTCCGAATTGAGCTCCGTCCACAGCGTTGGGACTCTGGCACAGAGCCGAAGCTTTCTAGAGTGGTTTCACACATTGATGCCAGATGTGAGGTGTGGACCCCATGACCCTTCTTTTAAGATGTGTGCAGCTCTTTATAGCTTTCTTATCGGATGTCCGTTTGAGGCGTGCGAGCAGAAGTTTTTGGGTGTTTTTCCGAGGGAATTGCAATGGCCCCATCCACCCACTTTAATTGTGCACGATGGTGCGGGACCCATGAGGCTCATTTTGGGAGTTGGTGGTGATTTCTATCTTTATTCCTGGGTGTCTGTTTCGGACAAGTGTTTAGTCAATCTTGTGCACCTTTTCGAGGGGATCACTATGTTGTGATCTGTTCGTTGTGCTTCAGGACCGAGATGCGGGTCCCATGAAGCACCACTCATGTGCGGTATGGCAAAATGCATCTTTTTATCTGGATATCCATTCCACTCAAGTGATCATTCAATTTGATGTGTCTTTCCGAGGAGATCTCAATGGTGCTATGCACCCGACTGTTTTCAGGACCGAGGCTCGAGACCACGGGATGTTGTTCAGGGGTAAAGCGGTGTTGGAGACTTTTCCGTCGTAAATCCATTTGAGGTGGGTAGATAGTCTATCTCGCGTGTTTTTCTTCGAGGAGGACAACAGTACAATCCGTTTGGATGTGCAGAGTCTCTTTCAAGATCTCATTAAATGTGGAAGCATGAAAGGTGTACCGGTGGTGGTTCTTCCTACAGTGCTTGTACCGAACCCTGGGAATGTGATCACGTTCACTCCTGTGACAGTGAAGTTATTGTTTAAAGAGATGTGGTTATCCATGCTAGGTATGGGGAGGAAGCATGTTGGTGAAGTTATGTTTAATTCTTTTTGTGTTGACATTGGATTCTGTGTCCACAATAGCCTTGGGGTGGCAATGTGGCATACTCTGGGAGTATACGGGAATGCCTGGAGGTACATGTTGTAGTTTTTACCTGATAACGTTTGTGCGCTTGGTTTAGAGATGGGTTTGGGCCACACGTCGGGTGAGACACATGTGTGTGTCATGTTCTACTCTACATATCTTTGACATCTCAAGATGTAGAGGGTCATCATGTTCTAGATGGTTTCAACCTATAGGGTTGAGTGGGTTCCCCTGGTTCTATTCTCGATGGTTTGACTAGCACAGTTGTTTGGGTTCCCCCGATCTTTCAGCTAGGGGGTTTTGCAGTGTTGGGTCCCTTTCATTAGACTGCGACATCATTTACAGCTATGTACGTTTGTATAGCGTGGGTGTGCTCCGACTTTATGTAGCGAGTTGTCTCGGTCTGCTTCGACAGTAGACTCTGTGGATTAGAGCATGTATCCCCTAGAGATTCCTGGGGAGATCCTCACATCCCTTCGTGTTCCCTGGTAGGGTTCGTTGGGTATGGTTGTGACCAAAACATTACACGGGCCCCGATCCTCTACCTAGGAGGTTGTTTCCAATAGGGTACAGAGCTTCCAGTGAGCCCTAGGTGAAGACTCCCTAGCTGTGTATCGAGATCATATATTCCTTCCGCGATCTATCATGACGTGTTTCCCACTACATGTTTAGGTTACTAGTGGTATACCATCCTGCATGGATGGCATGTGCGGTACCATCTAGCATGGATCGACAGTGCGGTACCATCAAGCATGGATGGCCAGTGAGGTACCATCTAGCAGGGATGACCGGTGTGGTACCATCCAACATGGATGGCCAGAGCAGAACTGGGTCTCCCTCTAGTGGATTACCCTATCACGAGGCTGGGCAGTGGGAACTCGTCGACATTGAGAAGACCTCTCGACTGTGTGATAGTGACAAGGTGTGGCTTGACGTTCCCCTAGAACTCTCAAAATGAGGGGGCACATTCCCCACCGAGATGCATCCTTGTGACGTGACCCAAAACCGTGCAGGCGAGTCAGTGTCTCCCAAAGTGGATAGTGTGGAGGTGCGGCGATTTGAGCCCGTTGACTTGCAGTTCGGGGAGACATATGGATATTGGGCATCGATGGTGTTTACTTCTGGGACTGTTGGATACTCACTATCTTGGGCTGAGCTATGGGATGGAGATCCCCTTATGATCCTGTTTGGGTTTCTTGAAAGAGCAAATGAATATGTATATACCTTGTTCTCGTACCCACATCTTGGGTTTTGGTTACTCTCTTTCCATGAGAGGCGAAGACGCGCGGGGAATGCCACGTGCTTTCCATGTCAAGATTCTCGTTGTTGTACGAGTCTACTCTCCAACTATAGGAAGCGAATACTCGATGAGAATTTCATCTTCTCACTGATCCTATCACCTTGTGTTAGTAAGAGCCTACTAATTTCCTCTTATTGGGTTGAGATGTACTCTTTACTGCACTCTCTTTTGTACTACTTTACTTTTCCCTTGTCAATCCCCTACTCACATCTTCAGTACCTCCTTTTTTTCTCCCTCGAGACTTCGGGGCATCCTACTAAGTATTTTTATACTCACCCCTGCTTGGGATTTTCCTACACTTGGTGTGCCCCTGTAGACGACATACATATCGATCGTGACGTCAGAGGAGCTTAGGAGTTCTGGAGCTTGGACCGTGTACAGTGGTCATATTCGGGTTCCAGGTGAGGGACAATCCCCGTTATTGTACTTTCATTTACCTTTCTCCGGGTTTTGGCACATTTCTGGGTTGGCACGTGTTTTTCCCTTTTTATTTTTAGTTTACCTCCAGCTTTTACTTTGTACTATTTATAGGTCGATGGACTTTTGTGGACGTTTATAGCAGTTAGTACATTACTTTCCCATTTACTCTGCACTTCTGCATTGAGTGGGATGCGTGTGTGTGTACAGGTACTCAGGCAAAGGCCTCCTCGAGTTTTTTAGCATTTGGAACTTTTTGCCAGCCCCTGGCCAATGGAGGTGGTGTTGGGGTAGTTTCGGATCAAGCCCGGGTAGTGTCAGGTCATGAAAAAGTGGTATCATAGGTGGTTTGTTCCATGGGACGTTGTTCAGACGTCCCTAAAAAGGAATTGGTTGGGATTTAGGGCAACAGTGTTAACGTGTCTCAAGAGTAGCTCTCAGGCTAGGGAGTCCAGTGATGGTGCGATGAACAACGTATCCATTCACCAAGACCCTGATAACCCACTTGTCAACTCAGCATGCTGAGACATTCGTTGTAGGGAAAATTTGTTTGTGCATCACATAGGATTGAGTCTTGACTATCCTTATTGAGTTAGCTCCCTATTGTTGTTATTATTATATACATATATGCTCATCTGATTGCGACACTACATGATAACAATCATGATGTCTCCACAAAGGTAGCCTGCCAAGATACCATATTTGGTTCGTGACATCGACCTTATGAGCTACGAGGCCTCAGTCTAGGACCCATCATGCGAGTCCCTTTCTCCGGGTGGGCCGGTAGAAGCACGCCCACCTGGTGAGTAGCAGATAGCTTCTGTTGAGCAGACTGAGCTTGAAATCAGGTTGAGCGCGCTCCATGAGTTCCAGCGACAGAGATCGCTGATGTTTAGTGGTGAGCCAAACCCTCAGGCAGCAACGGTTTTTATCGAGATAGTGGTTCCCCTATTCAGGCTTATGGAGACGCCGACATATCTTATGGTGTCTTTGGCTGCCATCCTTTTCCATGGAGGAGTTGGGCGGTGGTGGAGTCTGGTGACTCAGTTTCTAAATGAGTCGTCGCTTTCATGGAGTGACTTTCAGCTATCGTTTCATGAAGATTTTTATCCATCCTTCTTACACTCCGTTCGAATCTAGGATCTCCTGCAGTTTTGGCAGGGAGGGATGACGGTGACTGAGTATGCAACTAGATTTGCAGACCGTGCACGCTTTTACTCAGACTTGGTCGACGATGGAAACTTCCGAGCGTGGAAGTTAAAGAAGACTATCTGCAGAGAGATTCGTGCTGTCATAGTACCATTGGGCATTCCCACTTATGTCGGGGTGCTAGAGCAGGCATTGGTGACAGAGAGCTACCTGTCATGCTCTAAAGATGGTGGTGGCAGCAGGTTCGATAGAGTCGAGATGTCTGCCGTAGCTAGCGGGCATCAGCTGGCAGAACCTCGATGCATGTGTCTTTCTGATAACTGGACTCAGGGGCGTGGTCGTACACCACAGTGGCACTAGAGGGCACCAGGACATCCCAGAGAGCGACGATTATATGCTTGTGATGGGAGAGGTCACCTGGCGTGGGACTGGTCGACCAGGCACACTGAGAATATCGGGCAGGCAGTAGGTGCACCACCGTGGATATCTAGCACCGTGATCGGAGTAGCACCCAAAGAGGTGGTTCTTGTAGAGGAGTGGTAGGAGGTGGAAGTGGAGGATGTTCTTACGAGCTCTTCCCATCACCACTAAGCGGTCCACGTCAGGCTCTGGGAGTTGACAGTTGGGACCGCGGATAGCCCCGAGCCTATGATGTCTACAATCCTGCAGAGCATGAGGTGGAAAGAGGTATGATTTACGAATCTTCTACTTTTTTTAGTAGAATTGTTAGACTCTTTGTGTGAAATGCTTTCTCCCTGATCCATTTTTGAGTTGATACCAGGATGATGCAGGGCATCAGTGTAACCCTGTGTTGGTAGAGTAGAAGGCCTGGAATTTTTTTCTTTAGTCGATGGTGTTGACTCCTTCGCACTCCGAGTGTGGAAGAGATTCTGGGTCATTGGACATCGACGGTGAAATCATGTGTAACTAGATAACCTTTGGTGATTCACCATATGGTTATTCTGAAGGAGGGAATCACTGGGCTTTGTCACAGGTCCAAAAGGTGATTCCATTCACGGTGTGCGACGTGGGGGGAGTTCGACTAGGGAGGTAAGCTAACCCCAAGGGCCATTGGGCCGTTTGAGACCGTGCGAAGGGATAGAAAGGTTCTCTACCACCTTTCCCTAACCCCCATGGATGGAGTGGGTGCATGAAGTCTCCCACGTGACTCACCCGAGAAGAAGTGTGCATGCTCCTATGCACATCATCAGCATGGTCAGACCTCGTGTGAACCAGCCAAACCCTTTGGTATGTGTGCGGTGACACGAGACTTTGCAAGAGATCTTCTGGGTAAGGGAGAGCCATGCATGGGCTTAGTATCTTGAGTTGTTCCCTGGTTTTTATTTTTGGGGATTAAAATCTTGATGGAGGGAATGATGTAAGAACCCATTTTTTTTATAAAAAACGTTGGAATATTCTTGATTTTATTCTAGAGTAGGGACTTTCGACGGCGTGCGATTCAAAGCTCTAGTGTGGCCGGAAATAAATTTTCATTGCTTTCACACTAGGAACGCCAATGAAAAGGGATAACTTCTAAACAATGTTTTAGATCAGAAGTTTGAGAGTACGAATGGTTTTGAAATGGGGTGTTTACCCTAGGAATGACATAAAGCATGTCGGCTCGGGATGTTGGGACCCATCACAAGGTAATAGAACATTAAATGGATAAATAAAATAATTAATTACTCTGTTTAATTGGTAAAATTACGTATCTCTTAAACAGTTGCTCGGATGGAAAAACTGAGGGCACCGTTGAGTCCGGAACATGTCGTTTACCATAGGTGGGGTGCAATTTTCGCGGGCGCGGGCCTTCTTTGAAAAATGTCACCAGGGGCATTTACATAATTTAGAGGCACCGGGCATTGAGTTTTATAACATTCAAACGGAACCTCAAATTAAAATTCCGAGATCTTCGTTATGCTCAGGTGGTGGTACTTACCGTAGGGGAGGCTTAACCATGAACCCGTTGAGAGTTTCGGATGCATGACAGTTTGAGGGGTGTTTAAAATTAATTAAGAGTTAAATAAAATTCTTTATTTAAACATAACCACCCCCACCATCCTTATACAATTTCTCTCTGGAATAAGAAGCTCTTCAAGCCCTCCCCTGTCCTAAAGCCCTTCTCTTCATCGAAGCTCAGTGCTCTGGTGGATCCCTCACGATGCTTCGGGCTACGCAGAAAAGTGGTTGGCTTCGTTGCGTTTTCATTTTGGTTTTCGCACCCTCTTTCAATTCGGTTATATACATTGAGATGCTATCTTATTGTCAAGCAAAGCCCATAACCGCGTAGTATATATTCTTAAATTTTTTATGCTTATTACGGCTCAAAAATCTGAGTCACGAGGTGATCGTAGTCATCCGGAAATGTTTCGAGGTTCTTGGGTGTTTTCCGGTGGGGATCCGGCCATACGGGCGATTACGGTCTAAGGGAGCGGTGGTGGGGCTCTCCAGCGGTGGTCGGCACGAGCTTCTGCAGCTGCCAAGGCTCCTTGGCAGTGGAGCTCGGTGCGAGCAAGCGGCCAGGGTGGCCGGGGTCGAGGGCGTTGGCGGGGGTGGCTTCAGCGGCAGGCGGCCGGGCTTCGACGGTCGAGCACGGGGCGGAGACCAGGGTCGACCGGCCCAGCCCAGCCCACCACGTTTCATTCGTTGAAAATTTAAAATGCCCGTAAAATACGGAACATGTGTCGGATTCACATGCCATCAGCGGAGAAATGTTCCTTGAAATGAGAAGAGATTTTTTGATATGGTCTCGGGGATTTTTAATTCCCGAGACGAGAGGCTCGGTGGCACGACACCTACTTTAAGTGTATTGACTATTTTCCAAGAGTTCTTGTTTTGGATGGAGCGGACACATCCAATGTCTAAATTGAGCGTTGTTAGTGGTATTGGGACCCTGGCGCCGAGAAGGAGCATTCCAAGGTGGTTTTAGGCATTGAAGCCGGAGTTGATGCATGGACCCCACGACCCATCTTTTAAATTTCTTGTAGTGCTTTACAGCTTTTTCATTGGATGTCTATTCGGGGCATGCGAGTAGTCATTTTTGGGTGTTATTTTAGGGAATTGCAATGGCGCAGTCCGCCTGCTTTAATTCTGCACGATGGTGTAGGCCCCACGAGGGTCATTTTGGGAGTTGGCGGTGATTTCTATCTTTATCACCGGTTTTCCGTTTCACACATGTGTTTAGTCAATCTTGTGTACCTTTTGGAGAGGATCGCAATGGTGCGATCCATTCGTTGCGCTTAAGGACCGAGATGCGGGTCCCACGAAGCACCACTCATGTGTGGTACGACAAAATGAATCTATTTCTCTAGATATCAATTCCACTCAAGTGAGAATTCAATTTGACGTGTCTTTCCAAGGAGATAGAAATGGTGAGATGAGACCGACTTTTTTTGGGACCAAGGCTCGGGTCTACGGGACGCAGTTCAGGCGTAAAGCGGTGTTGATGGCTTTTTCGTCGGATATTTGTTGGAGGTGGGTAGATACTCTATCTCGCGTATTTTTCCGTGAGGATTATAACAGTACAATCTGTTTGGATGTGCAGAGTCTCATTCGAGATCTCATTAAATGTGGAAGCATGAAAGGTTTACTGGTGGTGCTTCTTCCTATGGTGTTTGTAGGGACCCTTGGCTTGTGATCACGTTCACTCCTGTAAGAGTGAAATTAGTGTTTAAAGAGATGTGTTTGGTCATGCTAGGGTTGTGGAGTAAGCAGGTTCCTGAAGTTATGGTTACGCCTTTTTTCATTGACATTTGGTGTCATGTGCAGGATAGCCTTGGGCTGGCAATGTGGCATACTCAAGAAGTATACGGGAATTCCTGGAGGTACATGTTAAAGTTTTTACCTGAGAACGTTTGTGCGCCTGCTTTTGATATGGGTTTGGGCACACGTCATGTGAGCGCCATATGTGTGTGATGTTCAACTCTTCGTACCTTTGACCTCTCATGACGTAGAGGGTCCTCACGTTCTCGATGGTTTAAACTAGTTGGGTTGAGTGGGTTCCCCTGGTTCTATTCTCGATTGTTTGACTGGAAGAGTTTTTTTGGTTCCCCTGATCTTTCACCTAAGGGGGTTTTTAGTGTTGGGTCCCTTTTACCGGACTGAAACATCATTTATGGCTATGTGTGTTCGTACAGAGTGGTTGTGCTCCTATTTTCTGGAGTGAGTTCTCTCGATCCGCTTCAAAAGTAGACTCAGCGGATTGGAGCATATATCACCCTGAGAGGCCCGGGAGGATCCTCATATCCCTTAGTGTTCCCTAGTAGGGTTCTTTGGGTATCGGTGTGGCCAAAAAATTACGCGGGCACCAATCCTCTAGCCAGTAGGTTGTATCCTGTAGGGTACAGAGCCCCTAGTGAGCCCTAGGCACCGACTCCCTTGCTGTGTATCAAGATCATATCTTCCTTCTGCGATTTATCATGACGTGTTTCCCACTATGTGTTCTGGTTACCTGTGGTGTACCATCCAGCAGGGATGGATAGTGTGGTATCATCCAGCTGGAATGGCCAGTGTGGTACCATCCAGCAGGGATGGCCAGTGAGGTACCATCGAGCAGGGATGGCCAGTGCGGTACCATCCTGTAGGGATGGCCAGTGCAGAACCGGGTCTCCCACTAGCGGATTACCCTTTCGCGGGGTTGGGAAATGGGAACCCGTTGACTTTGAGAAGAACTCTCGACTGTGTGATAGTGAAGAGGTGTGTCTTCACGTTCCCCTAGAACCCTCAAGAACGAGGGGCGCTTTCCCCACTGATATGCTTCCTTGGGACACGACCTAAAACCGTATAGGCAAGTCAATGTCGCCCAAAGAGGATAGTGTTGAGGTACAGTGATTTGAGCCCCCTGACATGATGTTCAAGGAAGATATACAGATACTGGACATCGATGGTTTTTACTTCTGAGACTGTTGGCTACTCACTATCTTGGGCTTATTTTCCATATATATTTAAATATATAAATGGAAAATCAGTTTTTATAAGTACCACTTAGTGGTTTCACTATTCATCCAAAATTGATGTTTTTCAGAAAATTACCAAAAATACACCCTAAGCTATATTTGTTATTCCGAATTCAAAAATGAAGTCTATTTTACAAAATTCAAAACATATAAGTCACATTAATTAATTTAATAATTAATTCCCGCTGTCAGAGAAAATAGCATGTTTTTATGTAACAATAAGTATCAAAAGATTGACACCAATTTAAGTCCAATTTCAAAGTGAAATTGATTCCAATGACCACCATTGGATTAAATGGTAAAAATATATTATAATTTCACTTCAAAACCAATTCAAAAGATAATATAATCATAAAAATAAATTAGATTAAAAAATAGTTTTGATGTAAAATGCAGTATTTTTCACTATTCATTAAAAAATGAACATTGTCATAAAAATACCAAAAATTCACACAAAGTAAATTTTGATGTCCCAACCATAAAGAATAAGTTTATTTTTATAAACATATTTTATAAAATTGTCAAAAGATATATTCAAAAATGTTTTTCCATCAAAGGCAGTAAACCAATCTTTTAAAAATATTAGTGTATTTCATGCTTAAGATGGGATTTATTTTCATTTTAAGCCTCTAAAACACTATCTTAATCATTAATAGACATAGATAAAAATATCTATTATTCATTACTTACTTGGGATGTTACATTATTTACTATGAACCCAATATGCCTTTGTTACATATTCATTTTTTATGATGATGTTGATAATGATTATTAGCATTGATGATGAAATCCTAACACAACCAGATGAATCCATTTGTTGAAACTAAATAATTTTTTAGATAAATGATATTCACAATTGAGATAACAAACGATAAATATACATTTATATCACATAATTATGATAATTTATAAAATTATATCTCACAATAATCATATATTCCTAAAATCTAAAGGTATAGGGACTTTGAGGATTTGTTACCGAGGACACTTATTTAACAATAATATTGAATATTTCTTCATAATATCACAGTAATAAAACTCATTCTTGATATTTCCTATATTACACCCATCTTCATAACCTAGGGAATAGAAAATATAAAAAATGTATAGTTCAATTATTTAGGAAGGGGAAATAGATACAAAAACATGATATATTAAACATGATCCGAAAAATATAAAATAGGAATATAATAAACAAATGTTTCTTAACAACAAAAACATAGTGAGGATATCATTGATACAAGTTTCTCATTATTATTTTGGCTTGGGATAATAACCCCATTACAAAATTGGGTTTGTGATTATAATGGATGTACAATCATAGTCTTATGATAACAACATGTGTGACATATTAGGATTTCACTAAAAATCCATCTAGCATATTAGGGCCTAGGTTAATATATTTTTCACCATCATTGTCTTGGGATAAAAACTCATGTAAACTCCTTGGATTAAGAAACAACCAATAGTCCTTTTAATATCATAAGATATAAAATAATAAGAAATTCATTATTGGGTGATATTTTTCCCATCCCATCAAATAAAAATCATCATCACATATATGTGACAAGTAAATATGATAACATTCATATTTTAATCATGTATCAATTATCCAATGGGAGAGAGATGGGTTTGAAAACAAATATCCATATAAAACACATAATACATATATATAATGAGGATGGTAGTATTTATAAGACAATATCCTCAATGTAACATATGGAGAAATATGGATGAAGATATATATAACATTACCATTTTAAAAAAATTCATTTAATTGGTTATAAAAATAAGAATAAATACATATTTTCATTATGTAAAAAAATAAAAAATAGGAATAATTTGTAAACATTTTAAAATGTATTATGGATTATCGATTTATAATAACATTCATAGTTGATAAATATTTTGTTCACATGAATAAATTTTAAATAGTTAATTGAAAAAAATAATTCAAGCTCATCGTAAAAAGTTGAATTTCATTTCCATACGAAGAAGTCACTCTCAAGGGGATAAAATAAAAACAATATTCAATAATTATTTAAAAATTAATATAAATATTGCGTCCTTAAAAAATAAATATTGGTTTTACATATGAACTGTGGAGTGAGAGATAAAATATTTTTTCATTAATGCATTTTTTTTAATATTAAAAAATACCTCTATTGAAACCTACATACTAAAATGGGTAAAAATCATTTTGAAAAGTAGTAATGGGATATCTGATGTCTAAAATAAATATTACATATTTTTTTTGAAAAATAATAAAATATAATAATTTATGGAATATGAATACTTGGATACATAGTAAGGAGATATTTTATTAAGGATGAAAATTATTTATAATGATATTATTATTTTATAAGAATTAACATAATCAAGAAATAACCTTGGAATTAGGACATTATTTTTTTCTATATTAAAAGAAAAATTTTAATTTAATAAAAAGTTATGATAAAATAATAGTATAATGGAAGAAATAACCACAATATGAAATATTATAACACAGTGAAAGATAATTTTATTTATCAACATCACCTAAAACATTAGTAACTCCTTCAAAAATACATTGAAATGTGAACATGATCTGGATTTCTAAAAATATTTAATTTAATGGAAATTATGTTAAAAATAATCCATAATTCATTATATAAACCATAAAAAATGAAACAATTTTTTATTATAACATATATATTTGAAAATAAACATGATATGGGAAACTGTTACCTTTACTCTTGACATTCACAAAAGTTTCAAAACTCCAATATCATTAATATACCAATATTAACGAATTATTAAATAAAAATATCAATATATATTTCATTATATAATATTAAATTATAAAAAAATTATTATTCATTTACTGGTATGTTATAGTTTATTTTTATCATATGATGGTGACAATTCAAATGTTTTTGAGAAAACAATAAAATGTCCACATTGAGGCCCATTCTATGAAAAAAATCGATATTACAATATTATACAATGTACAAGATTAGATTATTAATAATTATTTATAATTTGGTAATATAACTCAATAAGATTTTTACTTGTGATTCATGAATATGAAACAGTTGATGAGCTTGTTTTTGTGATTTTCAAAGAATGAAATGGGGTTATTCTGTATTAACTATTAATGTAATATTATAATTTAATAAAATAAAAATATATATATTTAATTACTAGTACAAAATAACTTGATCAATTATGTTCCCATAGTAATCTATTATATTAATTTATAGAATCATTCATGTATGTGGTTAAAATTACAAAAAAATAACATTTAACAATTAAATGATAAGTATGATAAAGGGGTGATTTAATTATATAATAATTTTTATAAAGGTATTTTTATCATTTTTAGGTTCTATTATTGTGAAAAATCAATGTTGGGATAATATAGTAGAATAATATAGTAGATAAAAATCTATTACATTGAATTAATAAATAGTTTTTTCCTACTGAAATTCCTATTTTATGTGGTGAAATATAAAAAGGTTGTTAATTATTAATTTTATTAATAATATTCCCAATTTAACTTCTAAAAACCATAACAATGTCCCAAATAATTAGTATTTATTAAAAAAATTATATGAATCATTCATGTATAGTGGGGGTGAAAATGAATTATTTTTCCCATGTAGGTAGTTGTCCCCACATATACATAGAAAACATTTTTATATTCTCCTGATCATAAATAAAATAATAATTTAATTATAATTTAAAAATAATAAAATTAATATACGTATAATAATAATTTAATTAATAAAACTTTTTAACTGGAAATGTAATTTGGTGATGGAAAATGAAACAGATCACTTCATGGTGGTGGTAGTATAAATATACAGATGAGAAATGGATATATTTTAATTGTAGTTGTGATGAAATATGAAAATTATTATTTTATTGAAATAATAACATTTTTCTATTTTTTAATAATTATGTAAATACTTTTATCTTGGGAATTCAATATTCTTATGTGGTCTAAGAAGAATGAATGAAATAAAGAGGAATAAATGGTGATTTGTATTTATAAACTACTTCTAGAAAAAAATAATTTTTAAATTGGATCAATAAATTCAGGGGAACTATTTTTAGATGAGAAAAATAAATGGTTTTCGATAAGAGTGTTGGGGATATATTTGGGAATATTTTTGTCCAAACAGAATGGGGTGATGTATTAGGATAAGTGGGAAATTAAAGGATCCATTTTAATGTGAATGAGGTTTAACTTTTATAAAAACACATTATATTTTAATATATTATGTAAAATTCAATATATTGTGGATCCAAATATGGGAAATAAGGGATATGAGATTAAAATCATTATAATAATACAAAAATTCTTTTAATACATCTATTTAGTTTGTCTAGTGATAATTTAGAAACAATATCCAATATGGGGTGAATTTTTCATTGTAAAATTAGTTTAAACTTAATAGTTATATTTGAGCATTTAAATTAATGTTCTGTAAATAAAAAGAAATTCAAACATGATATTTTTATCATAGTTCAGATCCAAATTATCCTAGTCCACTATTCTTCCATCTTCTAAACATTTGGTGATGTCACCCCCGATATCCCCTCCAATGGAATCTTAAAATGACATTTCCTAACAGGATTCACAAACCTATTAAAAAAACTATCATCCAGGATTAAACAAAAATTTGTTTTTCATTTTTCTCACATGGTTTCCAAACATGAAATACAGTTTCCCCTAGAAGTGCTACCCAATGTTGGATTTTATTTGGATTCACCGCCAACAATCCTACATTGTAATTTTTAATATCACCCGTTATTATTTTTAGAAATTATATATAAAAAATATAAAAATATCGCATATATAGATGAATGGATTTATGTTTGAGAATCAAGGTATAAGATATTCCCCAAATGTAATGGTCCAAATGGTTTTTTAGCTGCGAGAAGTAGTTGATCAAAAAAATTAATCACTTGTACATTTCAAGAAAATCCTAAACCTCATTACATCCAACACATTAATAGTTCAATAAAATTAATTTGTATCTAGTTTATTTTTACATATCATATTTTTCATATTTTGAATATATTTATCCTTTATTTTTCTGTCCAACTATATCATAAAATATATTTTTCATTTCCATAATTAATATCTACTTGTATGTCTTAAATAATTGAAAAATATAATTAATATAATCCATTCTTCATTTCTTTTTAAACAAATAAAAATTATACAATGAAATTTTTTAAAACAAATAATACAATAGTAAAAAAAATTATTAACAACCTTACAAAAATTCAATTATTATTCATGATTCAATCTCAATATTTCACCCGATTTAATGTTTATATTTAAATTTCAAATATTTAAAAATGAATATCAATACATTAATTTTCCCATGTGTAAGTCATTTAATTCCCCATAATAAATATAAAACCCATTTGAAATGTTTTTGGTTAATTAATGAGTAATTTTAGTAAAAATAAAAAATTAAATTTATTCATATGTAATTATAATTAAATGGAAAAGTAAATCAATAAATAAAATATTGAATATTTCTCTTTTTAGAACAACCTATATAAATTCGCTGAACCATTTATGGAAATTCACATAGGTGTTGTTTCACGTAGTAGTTTTAATCGATATAGTTAAAACTCACAAGAAAAGAAAGTTTCGTATAAGAATGTTTTAAATAGGTGATTTTTTGTAGGTGATTTTTTCAGGACACAAATAAAAATGGATCGAGCAAGGACTACCCAAAAAACACCTCCATAGGCCAGGGGTGGCGACAATCACCAAAATGTATAACTAATTTGGGAGGCCTTTACATGATGTACCTGCATGTTCACCACTGAGCACCGTATTGCCTATGTGAAGAGGAGGGATAATAAAATTTGAAATGTCTAGATAATATTATTGTATTCAAATGTCCTATAGGGCATAAAAGATTACATTAGTGAAAATGGAAAAAACAATGTGGAAATTTAAACTCCCAACCATAAAAGATACCCCAAAATGAAAAAACTAGAAAATTAAATGCTAAGGGTCCCAACTCTAAATCTAAAAATGAAGACTATTATGTGTGATGAAATATAGTAGGTATCCATAATCTCATTTATATTCACCATTTAACTATATGTTTTTTTCCTAATATATGAAAAGTTTGGGAAAACACATACATGGTTTAGTGCAAACATACATAGTAGGCTACCCCAAAGCTGAAGGGGAGCAGTGAGAGACATGATATGAAATACAGATATGACTCAACCCAAAAAAATAGAGTTCTAAATCTAACTATATGGATATATATATATATAATCATATTCTCAGACTATGTAATCCGAAATGAGGGAAAAAGAGATCTCTATCACAAATCCCAAACATGGTAATGAGTTCCATATGTTATAAAGGTCCAACAAAGATGCCCTGTTTCACTCAAATTGGTCTAAAGTTTAATCAAAGTCATGAAAAACATCACCATTACTATGTAAAATTGAGGGGAATAATCTCTATGTTAAATACCCATTCACCCATACAAATGTAGAGTTCCACTCAAGAAGATGTTAGAGGACCAATTACTATCTCAGCTAGAGGGTGACAATCTAATTTATGGGGAACCATGCCTTGATACCACAAAAAAGTGACACTCTAATTTCCTATAGAGTACCCATTCTCTTACCAATATATGGGTTCCAGTCGGGTGTACTATACAGAAACCCTAACTCCACATGAAGGTTCCACTTGTTGGATAGGTAGAAGGCTCGTTCCCTACCCCAGTAAGAGTGTTCCACTCTAGTAATTGGTAGAGGACTCATGACCATCATAGTGAGAGGGTTCCACTCTGATTTTCAAGGACACATTCATTGGTATTGTATGCGGGTTCCAATTATCAATAAATTATAGGACCCAAGCCCCACCCAACAAGAGGGTGCCGCTCTAGAAGCATCAGGTGATACTGTCTGTTCACTGCCATCACCGAGCATCACCTAAAAAGTCTCAGGTTTGGACCATCTTGATTCATATGTAAAATTCCCCCAAGGATGTCACTAATTCATTCTATGTGAATTAAATCATTGGTAGGAAAATCACATGCCATAATCTGAGTCCAAAACAAAAGATACAATAGTGTATGATGTTTCCTATAAAGAAATGTTGGGTTACACAACATGTAACCACCCCACATGGGATGTGGTCCTACTCTGATTTCTGTATTTTTCATTATCAACACATGACACACTTATCATATAGATCAAAATATTTTCTAAGTGGACTTCATGGTGTGCCTCAACCACCCGTGGTCTATCTCGTGCTCCTGGAAATGTATGTGTACTCTTTCATATTTCTATGTAATTTGGTACATGGTGTGTTCTCCCTCAAATGGTCCTTCTCATGTTCTCCTGCCACATGGCATGTCTATCCATGGAGTGCCAATCAATGTGTGGGATATCCACATTGTTTTTCATCATTAACATTTCAAAAAACCTAAATCCATAGCCAAAAGGGATCAACATAGTGTGTAATCATCAAAATACATGCTATGCAGTGAGTCTTTTTCTAGAAAGGTAGATATGTGAAATTCAAATTCCATATCTAATTATTATTCTTCAATTCTTCTCTAAATTTCCTGCCAAAATTTGGATACATTTAGTTATTAATTTTTTTTTACCCTCTGGTGGCTAGATATCCAATATCTATATCATAAGAAAGATGGTGCACATGCTAACACTACTCGGGGTTCCTCTCGTGTCACGTCAAAACCCATTTCAGATCTAGGATCCATGAATTTTTTTTAATAAATTGAAAAATCATGGAATCTATCCTCTATTTGATAATCTATTCATAGTAAATGAAACCGTATTAAATTTCGGGGTCTGATCGAGCTTGATCTCTCCTATAAATGTCTAAATGAGGCCATGTGGGCCAATTGATGAAAAATACTAAGACATATTGGGATGAATGCACAAGTAAAAGTTGAAATAAAAATTTTACAAGAATTCTATGAAACTTAATGGGAATTGTCAAGCCTAAAGGTGTAAAAACATATTAAATAATTTCAAACTTTTACATGGGTTCAAGGGAATGATTGATTTAATGAGGATAAAGAAAAATAAATCGATCATTCTCAAAAAAATTAATCAATATTGAATGAATTCAGGCATTTAAATGTTCTTCCTAGGCATTGGGTAATTAGTCAAAGAATAATTCCCTCACCAATGAGTAAGAGGATTCATTGCATTCATTGTGCGTCAATCTTCCGAGATCAAGAGTTTTTCAACATTAGATCATGATTATCTAAGGATAAAAATAAGGAGAACATATCAAGGATCCCATGGTTATGCGCTAATCCCTAGTGATTCGTCATAACATGGAATTAAGAGGTAAAATTTATTTTTGGTTATTTAATTAAATAAATAAAATTAATATATTTTTTTTACTAAAAACACCTTGTTAACGGTCGTGATATTCAAACACACAATGCCAACCAATTTTAGGTCAAACTTATAATAAACCTCATGTTGAAGACTCAAACATAGGCTCGTATTTGTTAATAAATATTCCATTTAAGAAATATCCTAGATTTTTTGAAATCTCACATGTTTGGTATAAATTATATTTAATAATTTAATAAAAATAAATATGGGAACATCAAATATAGTAATTGCATAGTGTCTCAGTTCGAGGTTTTAAAAATATTTCTTGATATATGTAAAAACAATTCTAGCTAAAATGGCCTCTACATAATTACCACATTCATGCTTCTCAAATATGAAAAGAAAAAGGAAGACACAAATATAGGGATACTAAGACAACATCAGGCGCTCTTACTACCATTAGTTCTTCTACAATCTCCAATGCTACCACAACACATGATCCAAGATAATGGTCCATCTATAATAGTTCCTCTCCTATATATCCTCAATTTTTAGCACATGCTCTGAAAAAGTGTCTCAATTATTGATTTAAATCTCACCTAGTTAATAACGTCTATGGGGTTAATCATGTATCTACTAAGCTATGATAGATGGAAGATTTAGTGCACCTACCCAAACAATGGGGGTAGGTAAAGGTAGTAAATAGCCTCACCATCCATATGTATGATCTCAAATGTTCTAATGAACAACTATTATAGCTTTCCCCCCCATCCTAATCCCAATAATTCTCATTGTGGGGAGACCTTCATGGAAATTTGATATACCCTCTTGAAATACATGGGACCATGATGCTGATATGAATATGAATATTTCCTATATTACGCGATCATAATTAACCTTCAAAGGACATGGAATTCTATATCATTGTCAACCCCATCATTTGACCCACAAAAGAGTCCTTAGCAATCTCTATATTACTCCAGGGTGACCTACTGGATCTCCCATATTGGGAATTGAAAGGTTCCATGCCTATAGTAGAGTGTAAGTTATTATTGTACCCAAACTCTACTATTGAAATGTTATCCTCTATCTATATATTACATCAAACATGAAAGACCTCCGAATATCTTCCACCAACTGGATAGTGCACCCGGTCATCCCATATGCCTGTGTTTTGAAGTTTGTACTCACTCTCATTTGGGTCCCTAATGCCTTATGTTGGCCTTTATAAAAATATGAGATGATCCACACATCACAATCAAAGATAATAGTTGATGTCACCCCATGATGGCGTAAAATATCCCAAACTTATAATCATACTACACACTTTACCGATCTATTCTCCCTTATTGTAAATAAGTGTGTCAAATTCATGAGTTTGTAAACTATGAAATACATGGAATCATATAATATCACTATCCATGGAAGCCCTATCCCAAATCCCATGGTTATGTTATCCCATTTCCAATCAAGTATCTACAAGGGATATAAAAAATCCATCAGTACTTAGTGCCCAGCTTTCACCTACTGACAAGGGAGGCACCCCATGTCAAACTCATAAAATATCCATCTCATGAAAACACTAAAAAATTGCCACTAAAGGCCTCGGTACATATTCCCCATTTCGGGAAATATAAGAAAATGAGATGTGGTGAACTCTCTCATCCACTTAACAAACAACATAACTAGGACCACTTTTCGTTCTTAGAAAAGGATGACATGATTCCAACATTCAAAAAATACATCAGTTGATTATCCTAAGGATATCTGGTCATGAAAGAACACAAAGTCTATGTCACCCAAATTAGACTCTCTCCAACAATAGTGAATAAGGGAAATCATCTCCCTTATAAAAATAAATTTTGTACGATCTTTCTCAACCATGGTTAGCATTATATAATACAACTACTCATATTCCTTATACACCAAACAAACCATATTTTTCGAGATATATGGATTTTCTACAACATTTCCATTTAATAGAGTATATACAATCATAAAGTCAAAATCCTGAAGGAACTCCAACTAGAACCTCTATCTCAGGTTCATGACTCTCTTTGTAGAGGAAAACCTAAGATTCTAATGGTCTGAGTAAACCAAAAAGATCACTCCTAGAAAGAATGTGTATCCACATCCTCACAGTGATGACTACCAAAATCCACTATATGTAATGAGTTTCATAGTTATTTTAATAGGGTCTCAATATCCTCAACCCATATGCATTATCTACTTTCCTCTTCATCAAAATACAACCAAGAATAGCTTCTGATGAATCAAAATACACTACATACTTCAAGACCCCATTATAAGAATCAAAATAAGGGCACTAATCAACCTCTACATCAAATCCATGAGGGTTATTTTTCATTTCTATGTATAGGTAAATGGATAAACATTCTATGTCATAGTATAAAAATTAGAAAAAATAATGGAGAAATCTTCCATAAATAACCTATAGTAGTCTATCATTCTATTAAAACTCCAATACTCTAACTTGTTATTGGTTGGATCCCACAAAATATTTTTATCAATAATCAATGGGTGGACTTTCAATCAATGATATGATATGATGTTCCCAATAAATTTAACCTCATTAATCCAAAACTGCACATTGAGAAAAGTTAATGATGTTGGTGGACCTAATGTAAATCTAGGACTACCCGAAAGTGCTTTGTATACTACTCCTCAAAAGAATTGTATATGAGTATGACATTTTTTATGAAAAAATAAAACATGTCCATGTACAGTTGGAATATTTTGTTCATAAAATTCAAAAACACAGTAATTAAATTTTACACATTGAAGGAAATCACAATGAACACATAGTGTCTGTAGAAACAATGGAATGAAAATATCATAATATGTGCCTCCTAAAATATCAATTGGTGGGATATATAATAGATATCAATTTTGAGAACCTTATTACACACCAGAACTGATCAAGGAGTCCAGAAATACTCAGAAAGGGGCCATTTTTCATTATCATGGTCCACTTTGGGAAATGATAATCCACATAAATCATCAAGCCCAGATCAACTTTTTTGTTAAAAACACTTGGTCACCCTCATGGGTCACGCTAGGCCTGATAAAAACATTATCTCAACGGTCCTCAAGAGCTTAATGAATACACTCGGTCTTTGAATGGGATATTTTTTATTCCACAGAGGATATTGGAGTGGTCCAATGATAAATATTGATACAAAACTCCATCTACCACCTCGGAGGTAGTCCAAGAACATCCTCTTGGAATATGTACATAAAATCATCCATGATTAAAGGAATCAAAGTTCGTGAGAAGACTACATTATGAAAGGATACACTCACAAACTCCTAAATGATGGGATCCAAAATCGTTCTCATAAAACCCAATCACCATTATATGAGTTCTCACTAGAATATAAAATAGAATCTAATCACATTAGTTGAATAGCATCTAACACATTTGTGGTGACATTCAATCCATGCTCATACCATTGAAAACCAATCCATACCCAATATGAAATCATAGAGTCCCTTCATGTTGACCCAAATTGCCTATAAGAAACTATCTCCACAATTTGGTAGCGCACACTATCTGTAGATAAATGTTATAGAAGAAGCATTCCCCAAAGGAACTTCATGTCAAGGTAGTTGGGATAAACCTCAACTGGGATCTCTATCTATCCAACTAGGAGTAATGGAGTGATTAAATAACTTGAAACTATGTATACTGAAACTCATTCAAGTTTAGAATAAATCTAGATCATACCTATAATTATCTCATGGGTAGCCATGTCGTGTGCCTCCATGGCCTATAGATATGTACGACCCCAACCACAAGATCTCTGGTCCTGATGTGGGATGCTTGGTAGTGGTGGTGGTAGGATCTCATAGTTTATTACCCTACCAAAATATCCTCTTCCTTAGGCTCCCCTAATCCCCTTATAGATCCACCTCCTAGGTGGGCTCCCTTCCCTCTCCTTGGAGACCCCTGATCAAGTTATTAGCTCTTCTATGGAAATACATTATCAATCTTCTTACACGCCTCAACATGTCTAGTTAGGAAGTCACGAACCATATGACATCACCAATAACATGTACAACATTTCACCTCTTTCAAATTCCATGTTACTTTGTGTTGCCTCTAACGATGAGCTCGAGCATCATCGTGGGAATATCTCCAGTACCAAAACATCATTTATCAGTGCATGTTTGTTGATGATAATGACTCAGCCCTAAGAGGTCCATAAAAATCTCCAGATTCATTGAGTCCCTTTGAAATGAATTTCTATGTCACTATAACCCACTATAACTCCCTAATATATGTGGGAATAGAAAAGGGTACTATACTGGAATTTATATCTCCGTAGATACCCAACTCACATATCATTTCTCAGAAGTTGAAATCCCATATCCTAGCATGGGAGAACCATGTATTTTCATTTAAACTCGCTTCATACTCAACCAAAATGGTCCCAAATTTTTTACATCTCCAATGTATCATGAATTTGAACATTGAACAAAAAGGACAGGATGTTCTCCTTGAGGAATAAATGAAATATGTTAGCCCATGAGATTTGTTTCCCATCATAAATCTATGTACCAAGACTCCACCAATTACAAAATTATCTATGTAAAATCCAATATTTCAGTGAAACCATATGTTTTGTTAGTGCATAAATAATCCTAATGACACATTCCACTATATCTCTATAATCTTCCCCATCTATGGGTTCAGTATATCCATGTAACCTCAATAGCATCTGGTGAAAGAACTCACAGAGTGCAAAAATACTGCACTCATCATCATCCTTCTTTAATGGTATGTTCAGCTACTCAACATGTGGTGGTGTTTCTACTTGTCCACCTAGAGGAGGAGACACCTAAGATAAAACATAAATTGAGTCCTCATCACACATCAAATCATCATCATGATATAGAAATTGTATCCTAGATATCTATCATCATAGAGTGATCCTAAAAATTTACACTGGACATAACATTATCAGATGAATGTGTGTGTATGTATAAGATAGGGAGCTAAATCAAGAAGGAAAGTCAAAGGAAACAATACTATATGATTCATGTACCATTGATCCATATAATAAATTTGTTGATATACCGAGATAAAAAAGACTATATTCAGAGTACCGGTTAATGGATATATTGGATTCCCACACCATCATTGAGTTCTATATCATTAATGGAACACTTTAAACACATAGACATTATTACCAAAATTCTAATACAAAGACTCATATTGGGACTACTTCATGCACCATCCTAAGGAATTAAATACTCTAGTAACAGTCCATCATTCCCCGACCCAACGGACCATGATCCGTAACTACCCCAAGGTTGCCGTTATAGACCATGGGTACAAACAAGCAGCCAAAATAATAAATAATATTGGATGATTTTCCAATTGTACCTTTATAACACACACAAAAATTTCAATGAATAAGTGTTGCTGAATAATTATTAAAGAAGAAATATATATATAATATACGTTATTAAAAAAATATTTATGGTATACAAGAGTACAATAGGGTAAATTTAAATTTAAATGGGAAAAATACATACCCAACAAAAAATATATTCTATCTTTAAAAAACATGAAATGAAAATGCTAAGATATCCCAAATATGAATCTTAGTGCCTTAAAATTTTATCTGGATAAATTAATCATTTATCCAAAATATCCCCTATAATCACCACTATCATATATGTTATTGTCATAAGGAAAAACAGGTGTGGGAAAATTTCATGTAAGGGTAAGTATTTGCAAACCCAGTATGATGCCCCAAAAGACAATGATGGGTGATGTAAGAGACATGATAGAAAATAGATAGGCACCTCAACCCTATGAAAGATAGTACAAAATCCATTGACATGGATATTTATATATTTATTTTCAATCCAAAGAGGCTCAAATGATATAGAAAGGAAATATTTATCTTACAACGTATCCTAGGAAAAAAGTTCCATTAGTTCTAAAGGGAAATAAATGATTCCCAGCATCACTCATGTAATTCAAAATTCGCAACCAAGTAAAGCCCCACCTCACCACTATGTGTCACATTTTAGGGGAATAATATCTATGTAGAGGACACATATGCTCATACAACATGACATCCCCAGTCATGTAGTTGATAGTTGACCCATACCTAGACCAGCTAATGAGTTCCACTCCAACAGTTGAGGACCAATGCACTAAAACTAAAAGTGGATCCCACTAAGATAGAAGATAGAGGACCCATTCCCTACCCTATAGGTGGGTTTCGCTCTGGTGGTCTAGGACCCATTCCATGACACTACATGATTTTTCAAAGTGGTGAATAGTTATTAGACCCAATACCTTTCCCTTTAGGAGGATTTTAATCTAGTATTGTGTAATGGAACAATTCACATTAAAGATAGAAGGAGACACTTTAATAGTCGAGGACAATTCCCTAATACCCTAGGAGGTTCCTCTCAGTTATAAGTGAATGGAGCCACGCTCTTCCCTTGATGTGGGTGCCACTCTTGAATCATATTCTCATCTATCCTGATCAATTAAATTGTAGAGTGTGTCCAAAATATATTTCACTCTCAAAAAATATCATATAATATTTGAAAATCCACTATGGAGGACAAAATCACATTCTGAATTGAAAATATTATTGCAAGCTACATGTGGGAAAAAATTGAGTCCAAACCGAGGAGATAAAAGATGATAAAGTTTAATCCTGTGGAACGTAAAGTTATACTATGTGTTAGTATCCCATAAAACATGAAGTCATGGTCCACTACCTGACCATTTCCATAGAGGTACACAACTCACTATTCATGTATGACTACATGAAATTTTGGGGGACAATAAAGTGTGACTCAGTCATCCAAGGTCCAACATGTGTTGCAGATCATGTCCTTATAATGATTTATGTGTCCATGTACTTTGGTGAAAATAGTGTTTTCAATACGGGGACCTACCCATGCACTCCTTCCACATAGAAAGTCTACTAGGGGAGGGACACACGAAATATGTAATAGAAACGTGACATTTCATCATTAAATTTATTGAAACACTATCACCAAAGACAAAGGGGAACTGTAAGTCTTCTGTTCATCATAGTACATGTCATATAGTCAAGAGTTTTCTATAAAGATTGGTATGTGCTCAAAAATTACATATTTGATTCTAAGTATTTGTATCTCAACACTAGGCCTCTAAATATTGGTGGTATAGGCCTATTTTCTTCAATTATGAACCTCCAATATCTAAAAATTGGTTCCTGGATTCATTCGTATGATGTTACATGCACCAATACCACTCTAGATGCCTCTAGTGGCGAGCCAAATCCCTATTTAGATCATAGTTCTATGAAACAGTCATCCAAAATAAAAAACCCTACAAATATATCAATTAATGGAAAATATGTTCATCGCATGTGAATCCATCACAAATCTAGGGGTTCTATCAGGCACAATATGGAACAACATTGTAGAACTGAGGACCAATGAGACAATTAAAAAAGAACACCAAATGCGATTGGGAGGAATTCTCAATAATAATGGTTTAATGACAATTAGAAAATAATTATTATCCAATGAAACAAATTGAGATGCTCGGGTGTGATAAAAAATATTAGAATTTAAAAACTGGTACGTGGAAGCATGCAATGGCTTGGTTCAATGCAGATAAAGATAAAGAATCCATTATAATAAAAATATATAATAAATTATGGAGGAATATTAAGTAAATGAGTCAAACATGATGACTAGATCATATTTTGATGAAGATTGTGATCTATAATGGGTAAGAGTAGTTATTGTGTTCACTACACATCGATCTTTGTGGATATGGGGTTTCATCAACATCATATCTTGATTCAGTAATAAAATTTTGAAGGAGAACATCTCAATGATTACATGGTTATTCAACCAAACCAATATATTCTTCCTAATAGGAAATTTTTCATAAGAAAACTACCTTACCTAATTTAATTGAATAGACAATGTAATGTATTATTATTTTATCAAAATACAGCCCACAAACGGTCATGATATCTAAATTCCCTGGGCCGAAAAATTTACGGTAGTGCTAAGATAAAAACTATTGTTCCAGAATCGACCACGAGATCAGAATTCTAATTCAATATTCCATTTTAGAGATATCCTATTTTCATTATGAAACCATGCACTCTTGATATAAAATATCTTTAATATTTTTATCAAATAAATTTCAGGCATACCAGGCCTCAAAATCTCATGTCGTCTCTGCAGTTGGCTCTGAAAACATTTTCTAGATATATTTCAAATCATTATGAGTACAAAATAGGGCCCCTAAAGATTAAGGTAAGTGAATCAATGTGGCATAATAAAAATAAGTGACTTACACAATATAAATCACGTTGTTGACTATGGAAATTTGTAAACAACATGACCTATCAAATTTATGACACAATTAATAAATTTTAAATGATATAATTCTATTTGGATTTAAATAAATTATTTTAATAAAATATAATTTTCATTTTAATAAATCTAGTTTAAAATAAATCTATCTTATATTGCATTGGATATCGTCAAAATACCATTGAAACTGTTCCAAAAAACAAGTGAATTCATACGGGACCCATGAAGTGAATTCTCACATAATATTGGATATAATAGTGATCAATTCTGAATTTTATTTCTTCTAATGAAATGGAGTTTTTTTGTGTTGTCTTTTATAATATAAAACAGAAATTAATAATATTCAATTATATATCCATTTGTATAAATAACATGTTGTAGGAAAACTAAATTTAGAAATTATTCTATGTGCATTGGAAATTGGCTATTGATTTTACAATTATCAATGTGGATATGATATTGGCTTTGATGTTAACTATACATTGTCTGTGTCGGAATAGTTAAAATCCTTTATATGTTATATTTTAGGGAACCAAATGATGTACGTATCCTATATTCTCAATATAAATCATCTATTACATGTTATGAACAATCAAAACATGAATGTAACTGATATTCTATGAAATAAAATATTTTGATACGATCAAGATTATGTGTATTTAAATTAAAAAAATAATGGTGTTAAAAATAATAATTGAAATAAAACAAATACATATTTTTAATTATCAAAACATACAGTCATTGAAGAAACTAGTCATCATTATCCCCCTTTTGGATAATTATAAAACCTAGTATAATTTAAAATATAAATCTCCATTTTCAAAATGTAAAAACAAAATTCATTCAAAGAAAACATGAAAATTTAAAATGAATATAAATATTTTATAAAATATATTAATAATTAATATTTTAAATAATAGGTTTATAATCCACTAAAAATCCATCCATTTTTCAGAAATATGGTTGGGTATCAACAATATATTAAAAAAATATTTAAAATATCCTTTTGAAAATTAATGAAAATCATATCCTAATATATCCTAATTCAAACTAGAATATTAATAATTAAGTTAACATCATATACTATATATGTTATTGCACAAAACAACATTATAATAATGAAATATGTATATGAATAAAATAATAGTAAACAACAATAAATATTTCATACCATAAATTTTTTATGTAAATATGGAAAGGGAAAAATAAAAATACACTCAAAGTCCCCCAAAATTCATGTGAGGTAAATTTAAATATCCATTTTTTCCTATTGAAACTAAAATTTACATTTCATAATAAAATCAATGGGCTTAGTAATGATATCGATAAGATTATTCTCTATATAAATTAATTATAGACTAATATTTTGTTTTATAACATGATCTCTAAGGAAATGAAATTTAATATCAATGTTCATATTCATAGATTTTTTAATTGATTATCGTAAATAGAAGTTATGAAAATATTTTTACATAATATATTAAACATATCAATAAAAAATAAAAAATTATCAAGTATTTTCTTATTCTATAATGATTGATCATAACAAGATATAGATAATATATTATCATATTTAGTAGTTGATAAAACAATTTTATTAGTGGTTCAAGAAACAAAAAACATTCCATGTAAATGACACACACTAGAGGTTCATTATTATATATCATGTATCCATAAAAATAACAATCATAATTGATTTTAAAATAAATGTTATTATTTGTAGAGTAAAATAAACCATTATTCAAAGAACCTTTAACATATCTACCAATCCTATTTATTGATTTAATGGGACTTTCCGTAGGTTGAATTTGAAATATCCTAAACATGTAAAATGAAAATATAAAATCAGTCCAAAAAGTATTTATGTATAAAAACATCCAATGATGCCACTATTGGTTTAACAACAATATAGTTTCATGATATATCTTAATATAATTTTAAACAATTAATAATTTAAATATTTTCAATTTTTGGAGACTTTAATAGAAATGTATTAAATATATTTTTAGTATATTGGATTTATTTAGAAAAATACGTTGATTTAATTGAAATATTATGAGACTAAATATGAATTCAAATTCCACAATTATACTCATATAAAATTAAGATATCATTAATTCTAAAAAATAATTACTATTATTTTAATATAATATTTTGAAAATGATATCTTCAAAAAAAATTCAAAATCAAGATATAAATACACTTCTTCTTCATAAATAAATTAGGATCAACCATCCCCTTTCGATATATTTTTTTCAAAATAATATTAGTTAAATAATTCATACCAATCTCGTGTAGAATGTTTCAACCCATTTAATTTCTTAGAGAACACTATGTTTTGATCATGAAACATATAATTTTAAAAACCATGGGTTTTCATACAATATAATTACTTTTAAATATATATATTAAGAAAATATTTTTTGATATCAATTTTAATTAATTTGAAAAAATGAAATTTAGAATATGATAATCAATTCCTAATTTATTCTAATATTGGAATACATGAAAATTATTCTTCAGAATAAATTCATTATTTTAAGGAATATATTATGGAAAAGATTAAGATTTATTTTTATCTATATTTTATGATTCAGCGTGTTTGTTTCTAAATAATAATTTCTACCAATAACATGATAATTACATGGTGTAATAAGTAAATTCCAGACATTTTTTCTCTTTAATTTATTTAATTTATCTTTCATAGATATGATCAAATAAGAATCCTCTAAAACCTCATCAATATTCTTCAGAGAAAAATTGGAAATAAAATTAGGATTCATATATAAAGGTGTCATCCACTTTATGTTATGGAAATGATGAAACTATTTGGTTTATATGTAACTCCGGAATATTCCTAATATTAGCATTTAATATCCTTATTTTAAAAAAATTATCAAATTTTACATCATTTATAAACATGGCATATTTATTTTATTAATTATTCAAAACTAAAAGAATAAAAGTTGTCCCTTCAATGTTCATATAAAATATATTTTAAATTTTACCCAATTCATTTATCAATTTTAAATTTATAAAAAATAAATTCATCACATATATGTGAATTAATTATTAATTTATGTTTCAATCCATTAACATCTAGAACATTTCAAAAAGACATAATCCAAAATTATAACCACATTGAAATAATTTTCATTTATTTTATAATTATCAGAGAAATTAAAATTACCTCCATCCCACTTATTCAATGAAAAAAAATATTACATCTCAATAGTCATGTGTAATTATTTTCAATTTTCCATATAGCCAATATTTATTTTGAATCACTACAAAAACATTTCACATAAATCAGTATTTAATAATTTATTGGTACCAATAAAATTTTTTTACAATGACATTAGAATTTTCATTATTATGAACAAAAAAATTATTTCAAAAGGATTTTTCTACACAACCAAGAAGATGATGATTTATAAATTAAAGACTTTTATGACCAATGGATTATGGAAATATCTAGGACCACTCATTATAAAAATACATTTAATATGAAATAAAAAACATATAGCAATACATGTACTTAAATTTTTATCATTTAATTAATTAAATATTATATATGTTAGTTAAATTGTTATTATAAATAAGAATGGATATATTTGTTATAATGTTTTTGAAACATAACATTTTATAACTTTTTTCAATTTCATTAATAAATTAACATATATTTGACTCTAAAAATTTAATTTCATTTTGAAGCAATTAATCATCTCCAATCCAATATAAAAATACCATATTTATGATATATGAGTTTTTGAAAAATTAAAAATAACTTTTTATGTTATTATTTTCAATAATATCATTTTTCATGGTCTCTTGTGTAATTTGAAAATTTGTAAATTCAAAAAAAATCATTCTGGATAGATTTTTTCAGATATTACTTATCCTTATAAACTATCTAATGTTTGATCTTTGGGTTACTATATAAACTAGTTCCCCTATCTAATTTATGATAAAGTCCTCAAAATCGTTTTCATATTATTCAATATTATTTTTATATATTTAGATTAAAGAAATTAATAATCATAATACTTAGTTACATTATATAATTAATTCATTAATCATAGGTTAGAATCTTATTTTTCGGACGTAGATGCTACATCCGGACATGAATCCAATATAGAGATCTTTTAGGAATCAATTTAATTATATTGACTTTTGTATTTAAACTTCATATTAATTTTTACATTAGCGATTAAAATATGTTATAATATACCTACTTTTCCTTCACACATTTATAATTACGTACCAATAATCATTAAATATTTATTTACATTTATTCGTATTCATGTGATCATATTTAAGATAATATTTTTTGGATCTCATTGAGTAGCCTTTATTTCATTTATATAAAACCTTTATGACATATAATTTACCATTAATATCACTAGTATATATGTTCTAATTTTAGGTGTATGAAGAATAACATTATTTAAATGTAATTACATTATTCTTTTAGTTATCTTATTTAGAAATATTGTTATACTCCATCTAATAATGTAATAAATATCCAAAATGATCATCAAGTTCATATTCTATGATGTTAAGAATTATATATATAGAAAATGATTTTTCCCGAAACAACATTGGATTTTCTCTGAGTACTCAATCAAAAAGATTATTATTATCAATAGTAACTCTATAATAACTGTAACAATTTAAATTACTCGTAGATATTTAGAATATTTTATTTACAGTTTCAACTTCAGGAATTTTAAATTTTTTATATTCATCTCTTAAAATACGTAAATTGAAAATAATAAGCTTAAAAGAACTAGTATTTGTAACATGTATGATTTTACAAATGTCTTGATCCTTTTTAAATCTATTTACATGATTATACACATTTCTATTTATTTACCAATATAAAATATTCACCACCTTATGATTCTAAATTTACTTTTATATATCATTATATACTAATATTTCATGTTATCCTTCAAGAAAATTGATGGTATTTCCCAGATTTTACAACGATCATGGATATGAGACATTAGGAATGCATCCTTCTAAGACTTCCATTTTCAACAATCTTCCCCATCAAAATGTGGTGGGTTTTTAATGCATTCATACATTATATTCTAAGGTTCCTTCCATATTTAATATGATAGTTTCCCATTAATAGTTTAATATTTAATTGGATTGATAAAATAAAAATATAATGTTAGTGGTTAACTATAGATAACAATTCTTGGTAATGTGTCATTATGAAAATAATAGCCAATAGTGGGGTGAATTGGCGAGGTTAAAATTAATTTAAACATCTATTTTATATCAGAAATATAAAATTTATGTAGGGGATATAAGAAGGAATTTACTTATGGTATTTTTATAGTGGTCTGGATCGAAATGATCCAAGTGAAATTTTCACGCCTTTCACAAACTGAGAGTGATGCCAGTTACTAAATTCATAATAGAGGAATCGTAAAATTACTTTTTTCCAATTGAAGTCACAACTGAATTACAAAAAAAAATTCATTAGATGATTAAAATAATTCCAATGTTACATTTTTTAACCAAGAGAAAAATCCAGATGAGTGGGACATATCCCCATGCGGCATAACACAATGCATGGATTTTTATTAATGGTATCAACCCATAATCCTATCATTAATTATGTAGTATAACCCTTTTCAATTACACAAACATATGAAAAATATAATGAAGAAATAACCATAAAACCTGAGGAATTATTTAGAGTATATAATTAGTGGAAGTAAGAAATTATCCAAAAATAAAAGGACCAAATAATTAGAGTTTTAGTTATCGAGTATTTTATGATATAAAAACCACAACATTTGTAAAGACCATGATAATCTTGGACCTCATTATCACCACACCATTACTGGTTCTTTCAAAAAGATTTTGTTGTAGAGTTTATTTTTCCACATCAAATTTTCAAATTTAAAAACTATTTTTTATTTATATTTATATCAAACTATATTAAATTTAATCTAGTTCATTTCCTTGATTAATATTCAGAGTTAAATATTTCATAAATTAAAAATATAATTCCTTTATGTTTTCTTTGAGTTCATGTAAAACATATAAAAATATATAATCGAATTTAATAGAAAAATTAGTAAGGCTATAAATGATATTTATTTTTAACTATGGAAATTATATGATAATATTCACGAATCTCTTTTCAAATTGTAAATGATATATATTTAGAATATTTAAATTTACAAAAAATCATGAAGAATATACATACAGGTTTAATACCTTGTTAAAACATTTAATTCATCATAATAAAATCTAAAGAATGTTCACATTTAATGAAGATAATTATTGAGTAATTTTAGAATGAATAACACATAAAAATTATCATACTAACATATAGAAATTGAAAATGTAAAAAAATTTCAATTATAGTGAATATTTTTATGTTTTTCAACTAGATATATAATTTCATTGAATGAGATATGATAAATCCGTATGTGTTATTTCATGTTTCCGAGTTTCTATACATAGGAAAAAAACCATGTAAGATAATTTCATATTGGTGAATTAACAATGGGGATTCAAATAAAAAAAATAAAAATATAAAAAATCAGAACATATGCAAAGAAACAAATTCACATAAAGGATTTTGAAAATTTATAAATAGCATGGCATATCGAATTTCCAACAAAAAGATGTAATTCTAAATGAATGAATCTTTATTTTTTATATTAGAAATATATTTTTACATTATCATTATTATTATAAATATTAAATAATAACATCAATATAAATTTTATATCAAATGGTTTTATCAAAATAATGTAAAATTACTTTTTTGAAAAACTGTACAATTCAGACTGAAAACATGTTGTAATTCAAACAAAATTTTGGACATGATGAATATTTTTTTAGAATTTTCTATCCTAATTATATATTCATATCTTTCATCGTGGATTTGAATTTTGATAAATCTTAATAAAATTCACTACTGGGTTAATAGAATATTTTCTACAAGGGAATAGTACAAATCATGAGTCAATATTATTATACATCCCAAAATGATGTATTTTTTCAAGGAAATAAACATAAAACCTATAGGACATTTTATGAATAATAAATACATGGAGAAAATATATATTTTAGGAAAATAAATATTATGATATGATATATATTTATTATACAAGAATCAAAACACCATTTAATGTAGTAAGGAATATAAGGTAACTAGAAATAATTTATTATATTTATTAAAACACAAATTGGATTATGGAGATACTCAAAATATTTAACATGTTATTAGTTAATTATTGCTTTGGTTAAAATTTTTAATATTTTAGATTTACCTATGTAATTTAATTTTTATTCTTAGTAAAATAAGGGGACATAATAAATAATTTGGAACATATAATTAAAAAAATTAATACCATTTTATAAAATAAATTTTCTATATAGTGGAGAAATGTTTTTAATACTATCACACATAACCTGTAAAAACCTTTTTTAATAATGTTCATTTTTATGAATATGTTTTGGAAAATGTTATCAATATTGCTAATTTTTTTATGATTTAATTAGTTTATTTTGAAAAACATAATCAAAATGATTCTTCATAAGAAACCCAAGGAATAATTTTACCATTTAAATATATAATTTTAAATATAAGAAAAATAGTTTTTATCAGAAAAAAATTTTATCATCTCAAAAATAAAACATGGGGTTTTTAAATTTAAAATATTATTTTCACATATATAATTTTACCTATTGAATAAATATTTTTTTATTAATAATTCTCAATAATAATTTATGTTATTTTAATTTTATGATAGTGTAATAAAAGAAATAATTTTTAAAAAATATAATTTGGCATTATTCACCTAAAATCAATCGTTCATATAAAAATCAAAAAATTCATCTTAAGACAAAATGTTTTGTGATGAGTTTAAAAAAGATGTTAATTTTTTAAAATTTAAAGGCTAAATTTTTATTATTTAGCTATAGTTTTTTTATTTTCAATATATAATAACACACGATGCAGAGAATGGATTTTATTTAAAATGAAACTTTAATTATAAAATTGACTTATTAAATACATATATACAATAATTTATATTTTTCAATAGATTAGATTTAAAAAATAGCATAATTTTTATTTCTAAAAATATTTCATATGATTTTTATAGATACATAATCCCTACAACTAAAATACTACCTTTTAATGACAATATTTAACATTTATAGTCTTATCTTTAAATTTATCATTTTTTGTTTGTGATCAATTTTTATGGTAAACTCTTAATCAAAATGGTATTTAATTGAATATATATAATTAAATTTGTATGTTAAATTATACCCCTATAATAAAAAGAGTTCTCAATTTTTTAATCGTTACTCAATCATAAACAATTTATTGGTTCCCATATGGTATTCATGATTAATTATTTAAATCATATTGTTGAATTAACATTTCTAATAGGGGTATGACTGTGAAAAAAATCTATTCTTTTGAATAGGTATATTTACTAATTATAATTTCCCCAACAATTTCAGTTAAATAACCCAATTTATTGTGTTTTAAAATATATTTGATTAATTTTCCTTGTGATTTTAATATCATCCTTCCATAGATAAATGATAGTAGATTGATTTGGAATGTAATATGTGAAGTCCCTATTTCATTTATCAAAATAGAGTTTATGAAGACATTTCTGGTCTGTTAAATTAATTTATATTAAGAATAATAAGTCACTAATAATGAATATTCCAAAAAACTACACCATGTAATACAAAAAAAACATAATCATTTTCCCAAATAATATCTAATATTTTTTACTACTGATTTAATTCCCTTATAAAACACCCAAAATATACTATTGTTTCTATAAAAAAATAAAAAATGATATCTTAAAATATATGGTTGATGATAGGTGTTCCTTAATTTTCATGATCCACATAATTATTAGACATTTCATAGGGAAATTGATTTGTATACGATTCAAATATATTTTATTTGATGAATTTTATTGTGGGTGGAGATTTTTTTTGGTCCTTCAAACCCACTATTGTACTGACCAATGTCACTATCTATTCTTCTAAAATCACAAGAATGATGTCCAATCCAAACATGCATGAAACATTACCTTGGATGTTTTTTGAAATTTTATTGAAATATTAGAAGATTCAAATTATTTAATTATTCATCTTAATCACACATACCTACTTCAATCCCCATCATTCACCTAATTGGTATTTTTAAGAATTCTAGTAACCAGATTTTTTTATTTATTATTCATGATATATTGATAGGTATAAACATAATATTTTTCATTCCAAATCATATCCCATTTTGTTTCTCATTTGAAAAATAACTACATAGTCCATTACTTCCATTATTAATTCGGTTCCACTAGTATTTATCAAATACTTGAATGAAAGAATATTTCTTTTTGGTAATATATAATATAGATGTATAAAGTGAAATATATCCACAAAATAACACATAAATAGTGTTCATATAATTATTTTTATATCTCAAGGATTTATAATATTTTTTCTACAATCATTTTACTTTTACATTTTACAAGATAAATATATTTAAATCACTTAATTATTTATAAAGAACATGTGAATCACGTATCATTTCCCATGAGACTTTCTACCCAATGGTGCAATGAGGCCTCTATTTCATGAAACTAGTGTAGATTGAGTTAATATTCAAACACCATTTTCCTGTGTATTATCAATATCCAAATTGTTTTCATAGCATTTATCTCATAATAGTTTCTAGAAAGTGTTATAGCTTCATGGAAACTATTCAATACCTCATTAACCAAATCATTTTGTTATCACCCTTAACAAAAAATTATTGCTGGGGGTTTTACAAAATCTCTCTTATCCCATTACATAAAAATAAATAAATTCATCTAAAAACAAAAAAAAAATTATTTCTTTGATACCAAATATGATTATGAAAGATAAAGTTTATTATATATTATAACTACTTCATAATTTGAAACATTACATCTGACTATAATCATACAATCCTATGAACAAAACATTTTATATCTTTTAGGATTAGAAATATAATCTAATTAATTTAAAAAATTGGTGAATATTTCACCATAATAACACTAAACTATATGGACTTCTATAAATATCATTTGAAGTAATACTCTTCATATCCTAGTGTATGGGAAACATACAAAGATTGAGCATTAATTCCTACTAAGGGAAAAAACATATCAGCATTCCATCATGGGTAAGATAACAATAATGTGATAATATGGATAAAAGAGACATATAAATTAAATGAATATGGAATAAAATGTGTTTTAACTTGATCCAGTAGGTTCCATTTTTAACATTATAGAAATATGAGATAGTATACATGATTTAGATTACATAACAATGGAATATAACATAGAAATGTGCCATAATCAGAACAATAACATACCAATATTTGAGAACACTAATTTATGTCCTTCTTAGAGTCAGTACCAATCCCCAAGCATGACACATAGTATGAAAGATGCTATTGAAAAGTGGAGAGGGAATGTGAAGATCCTGCTAAGAGACTATACCATCTCATTGAAGCATCAATAACTATATAGTAATATCAATCAAATAACATCATGAATATATCATCATAATCATGACATGGAATGTGTCGTTAATAACGTCTAAAAAGTTATATAATAAGGTGAGGGTGTCATATAGATTATGAGATCCATTGTGGGAAAACCATAAAACTATGTTACAAAATAACAAGTGTAGCAAAGATAAAAATGAAAATACACATGTTAATATCGATTGCTACCTATTCAAATCCTCAAAACACCATCCTATCATTCCAAAATCTACCATTATTCATCATCCCATTTCCCTTCTACAAATATATTATTTTGATTTCCCCTCATGATATAAATTATAGTCTATATAGGGTGATAGTGCACCTATGTAGGGTTCCACCAAAGGTGTCCCAAATTAAAACCAGTTTCAGATATAGTTCTATGGAAGCTGATATAATTTAGGAATCTTATTTACCAATTAATAAACTTTTAAATAAAACCTATATAAATCATGGTCTCAGGGGTGACTTCTAAAGTAGGTTATAACTACATTAACAAGTTCTATATTTCTCAGAGCATGTCACAGTACTGCACAATATCATGTTACAAAGGGGAAACGTAGACCACCTAGGAACAACAACCTAATAACAAATCACATTTGGATGTTGATGGATGTATTTAAACCAAATCGAAATTGATCAAATTGGGACAACAATTAATGTTTTGTACAAGATTCCGCTCAAAGAATTTGAAAACATCCTTATAGGGGGTTTCTAATAATATTATGTTAAACAAAAACTCTAGGTTCTTGAAACCATACTCAGGGGGTTTCCAATTCCATTATGTAAAAAAAAATATTTCATATGAAATAAATGTCATGGGATCATTAAAATTATATCATTACATTTTATAATTATAGATTCATTATATTCAGAAATTCATGAACCAAATCCCAATCACAATTGAAATATTATTTCACAAGTTAACATTCTACCATTAGGACACATCTCAACCACTTGATCAATTTCAATAAATTTTATAAAAGAACATATATCTCTTCCTTTTATTATTCTTTATCATAAATTTGGATTTGTTTTAAAATTATCATTTATTTCATAATATACCATTTAAATATCACAAAATTCATATTTCATTTCATTCTGAAGAGACCTAAGCTATAGTTTCATCTATCAAGTCTTGGATTATTTTCTAAAATAAAATTTTCCCATTAGAATCACCTTATATGTTGGCTGCAACAATTCATATATGGGATATCTGGAAGAATATAATATAATATTACTTATATCCAATTTTTTATGGTCAATACATGACATGATGTTTTGACCACATAATTTATATAAAATAAAAGTGGGTGATTATGGGAAATACATTGGGACCACCAACATTGGGAATAATGGAGTCCACATAGAATAAATAAGTCATTGATTCAATTTTTAGTGAGATAAATATATAAATTCAACAATATCCTTGAAAATAAGAAATATATGAAACCGATGGTGAAACACATTAGAAAAATAAGAGAAATCAATAATGGATGAGAAATAGTTTGTAAACATAATGCAAGGACTTGATCATTCAAAAAAAGTTGACTTGGTCTAGGATTGATGTAGAAAAACCAAGAAAATTGGGGAACAATTTGGGATTCATTATAGCTACTATAAGGTAGAATTAAGTTTGGAAATTAGGAAAAAACTAATAATCAAATAGAGGAGAATGTAAAATTGTTTTCCAATTAAAAATACCTCCCTATTTGACACTAAATAGACACTAAACCGAATTGGCTTGCCAATTTTCCGGTGGCTAGTTGATATGGGCTCACCAACTAGCTGATGATTCCTACATCCATATAAGGATTCAAATTATCCACCCAACTAAACAATGAAATTTTACTGGCTCTCCAATGGGGCTACAATAACATACTACCATCCAATATCACTCTATCAATCCAATTTTTAACATTTGACACCCCTACTACTTCTAAAAGAAAAATAAATAATCCAAAAAATTGGTTTTTAGAAAAAACTTATAGAGGAACGATCCTCAATAGATGGAATATGTCTTACCCCATCCCTTCCAAATATTCGATCTTCCTTGAGATGCGATATCAATCATCAATGATCATAATTGAAGAGAAACACAAACTACACTTCTCATTTGTTAGACTCTAATTCCCATATCTCATCTTGATTGGGTATGTGTTTCAAAATAATGTGTACTTGTAGAATTATGTTTTCATAGAGGGATTATGTTCAATGAGACAAATAGACACTAATAAAATAAATCATCGATATCAATCATAATGAAATAAACATAATTAACATGAGATGCTTCTGAATGATATTATCATATCTAATAGATGTGGAATATGTATTCCAATGATGCATACCTTAGTATATAATGTAGTCACATCAAACACTACTAAAAACTATTTCACCAACTATCTATTCCACTGAATAAATTTCTTCTCAATTATTATAGAAATTAATAGTAAAATATAGTTTCCCTCTTCTGTTTCAAGTTGATGATATCTCTGGATAGGATAAAAATGATAACTGCTATGACCATATTCCAAAAAACAATAATGTAATATAATATTCTTTGTATTCTATTTATGTTTTTTTACTGAATGAAAAATTACACTCCAACTTCTTATTTGTATTGAATAAATATACACTACCTCTAATATATGTCCATGAAAGGATCCATCCAGATATATGTGTTATAGATAATATTATATGAATAATAATTCAAGGCTACATGACTATATAAGGTGCCTCAGAAATCAAGTTCATATTTTGGAGAATGTTCTATTTCCCCCATAGAGTATACTTTTATTTACCATCTATATATTGGTGGTAAGACATATATTAGTGTATCATTATTCCCAGAACCTTATAAAATCCCTATAATAGTCTCAATGTGAAATGTGATTCCCTATAAAAGTTGTTTCATCTTAGTACCTAATATAATAACAATACCTCAAATACATTAATACTATTGAGATCATCAATAGAATAAATATCTATTATTGGTATAAAATGGCACACTTTTGTTAATGGATCTATGATTTCCCAAAAAATATCTTAAGATCAAGATTTCCATAATACACCCATCTAAAAACATTTTGATGTCATACTATTTTGACACAAGAATGGGTAAACAGTTTTTAAGACCATAAGTTCACAAGTTATGAACCATCACTAACTAATAAGATGTGTTTTGAAAGGTCAAACCCTCTATATGACTTTTCATTCGAAGCCTCCAATACTTTCTATGAACATCTTGATATATGTTGGTATGCCTTGGATTTAAAACACACATTGGCAGATGAAAATTTCCAATCAATTACTCATGTATACTTATAAGAACTATTCCAAAGTATATATCGTGAATAACCACATTAGCATCAATGATCCAGTCTAATTGTGGCTCCCCACCATATATTGTATCCCTCATTAAAATGAAAAAAAATTATAATTTTGTATTTCCATCATCATTTTTATATATAACTCTTAAAATAGGTCAGTATCTACCACTCAATGATGTAATCAATGAGAAAATATGTATGATTCTTTGTAATCATGGAATCCATAAGGATGTTCAGATTAAAAATTGTTCATTCTAGTTTGATATTGAGGTGTTTTAGTTAATCAAACCATCACCCCTATTGATGTTTTAGTTTCTAGAGCATAAATATGTATTTATGGATTCAATGAGATGTGTAAACCATAATCTATTATCCTAGAAGGTATTATTTTCAAGACCTCAAGGTTTTCACCGATGATTAGAACTGAAAATATTTGTTTAGAAGTTACACTAATGTAACCATAGCTTCCTAGACCCATATGATACTTCGGAGCCATTCTATATGAGAACTACATCAAATATAATACCTTATGCATCATAATGGAGACTATAGTCAATACTTCACTCATGTAATATCAAAAATATTATATAATTCATTTTTCATTTTATGATTCCCTAAAGAATTCCTCACAACCACAACATACACAAAAAAATCAGCCTCCTCTAGGAAAAACCTAGAGAAACCATAAAAAAGAAGGATAATTAATGTATTAACCCATTATAATTGTTATTCTATACAAATAATAAACTTATCTCAAAAGTGTTAATGGGTTAATCCTAAAACCACAGAAAATTATTATTTTAATAATCTACTGACACCAACATATTTTTTATAGCATTTCCAAATATGTTCTCTCAATGAAGATATAGAAAATACATTATGATATTTTCATTCAACTAAGGGTATCCAACTATTCTCAAAATGCATTTCATGTGTCGAGCATTAACTTCTCACAAATTGGAGTAGATAAAAATATAATCTAAGAACACAACTAAAAATTATTAAAAATAATGTTTGATAATCTAGTTAATAATCACAATGTATATATATGACTTATTCATTATACCAAACAGTATCACAAGGAAATAATAAAGTTCATACAAACATATAATTTTCATAAAAGGAATATCAACAATCCATACTCTCTTATGATGACACACATATTCCATATATATCTTAGATAAAACATGATTTCAATTCAGCTAGTCAATAAATTCATTGATTTGAGGGTGTTCATGCCTCTTTTTAACTATCATATGGTTTGACATCCATTAATAATGAAATAATATGAAGGACTCATCTGTGTTCTTATAGAATAGGACTACAACACCCCATGGTGTCATACTAAGATGGATGCCCCTTTTCCCTCTATGTACTATAACTTATCTTTTGATCCCAAATGTTCTAAAACCATCATCCTTTATTAGGGAATTGAAAAATGTTCTATAGCTAGATCTATTTCAATTGAGAACATGATACACTGGTCTAGTGGTAATCCTAAGAATTCCTCATTAAATTCATCCTACTGGTGATAAACAATGGGAGGAAGCACTGACAAGTGCATTACTCCCACATAAAAAACATGTATATAAAACATGGTTGTTAACCCACCAAATTTTTGATGATATCTCGAACATGACCTTTTCAAGTATCCCACTAATTGAAATAAGTAATGGTATTAGCCTCTAAGAATGAAAAAAATAACATTCATAGAAAAAATTCAATAACTGAATGATATCACTTGATACAATCAAATTTGATGATCCAATAAAAACCAACCATATTCTATTTACTTAAATATTTTTTGCAGTTCTAATCACCCACCATATGTAGATTAGATACCCATATATATGATCCATTTGACCAAATAAATTTGGTAGAATCAATTGATAGCACGCCATAGTGTTATTAAATAGAGAAGATCAAATATTACATAAACTGATAATCTATAATGGAATATAATGCCCATGTATCAAATAAGGTCATAAAAGTAGTATATTCTACAAGAATAGTCACTCAAACCTTGGATGACCCAATTTCATTGTTTATTTGAGTTGGCTGAATGGAATTCAACTTACTTATCACATGACCCTATACTCCCTCCTCAGTCTCTCGGATCATATTACATTATCAGATCTTTTATCTCTCCCCGAATCATTGTATCCTACACATTAACAAGAATGGTCTATGGTACTCGTGATTCTAGTTTTTTGAATCACAGTCAATATTGACTCAGGACCCTAAAAAATTCTAGACCCCATACTACTTTCATCCATCTGGGAACTCATAAAGATTTGTTGTACATTCCCTAATATATTACAATATCTACACTACATCGTTGGTCTGGTATTATATGACCCAATATTCCCTAAATTACAAAATTGTTGGCACTACACCATTTCTTCCACTTTTGAAGGAAGAGAATAATTTTAACGTGGTATTGATCACCCATTGCATCCCTAATGGTTCTCCTCTGACCGATGCTTCAACAAACCTATGGAATTTCTACTATTAACAACAATGGATGAATACTACCTAACAAAACATCCTCAAATTATATTTTTCTTAATTCGGTGATCATGTTTAATAATATCCACAAAAAGAAGTGAGGTGGATTAAATTGGCAAGTATCCTTATCTTATGATCAAGACCATCCAAAAACTAATATCCTTAGATACATTATCACTATCTAAAAACATGGATAATCACTAAATCTTAGTGAATATAGAGAAATAATTCCTAAAATATATTCATTTCTTTGATAAACTAATAAATTATCAGGCCACGTATAACCTTATGTTCCCTAGGAGAAAGGTACTTATGAAACAGGTCTAAAATTACCTCAAAAAAATCCCAATACACTAGTTAGATAGTACAAGATCATCCTACAAGATCCTCCCTAATACCTATGACATATAAACTACTAGAATTCATCTTTATTTAGGATGAGTATCTTGATGATCAAATATGGTCAAAATTGGAAGTATCCTTAGATTTGTCTCTTGATGACCACCCTCCCTTGTAAACAACGGAGGGTATTGAAACAAGAAATCATGGTTCAAATCATGAATAGATGGAATTTCATTTAGATTCCCCATCTCCATAAAATATAATATTTATAAAAAATCTCTCATGATACTAATTTTCCAAGGATGAACAGGATCTATTGGAGGTTATGGCCCACTCGCTAGGTGGTTATGGTCAACTTAACCTACACTGTGTGATACTATGTCTCTCTAAGGTTCCATATATCTACAATTTCAGAAACAACCTCATAAAAAATATAACAAGACAATTATTCGATATCATCTAAAATAAACGTTCGATTATATCACAATATTAATCATGTTCACTTAATTTCCTAGATGTATATCCCTATTTTCACATTTTTCGTCAATGATTAATATTGCAAATTTTTAGAAGACAAGTGTCCATTGATAAGATATGATTGAAAAATACCTTATAGGATACTTAATATACCATTTTCTTATCCAAAATAACCATTTAATAACTCATTGATATATGATTTTATATGATGGTATCATATATATATAAATTTTTGTGTATAATGGAACCAATAATGAATATGGGAAATGAAATATAAGAATATATTGACATAATAGGGAAAATATCCCATCATTTTTTCATAGATATATATGTATATATACAAAAATCATCCATAGAAATAGAAAATATAACATGTAATCCTTAGGTTCCTATAATGATGCATGAACACGCAGACACATGTTATTTTTATGCTGGACCAAGAGACAAAATTTCATAAATATGGAATACAATGATTCGTTAACATCAATAATATGAAATGAATCAACTAGGAATATAAATACCAAGTATAACAATCTCACTCCGGATAACATCCATTTTCCCCCATATTTCATGTTTAAATACATATGAATGAGGTCATAAACAAACTAAAAAATATCCTATTATTATTTCTTCCATTACCAAATCTAAAAACAAATAAAATTTTCTTTAATAAAACTCTATAGTATATCCCTACCAGTGAACTCTATTTTTTGGATTCATTCAAATTTACTACCTATCCTCTAGTGTGCCTCCTTGTATGTTGGAGGCTAATAACAAGATTCAATGGTATGTGAATATACAATGGGGTTCATTATACCAAATCATTAGAGTAGAATGAATAGTATAATAACATAATTAACATCCCATCATCCATATTATATCCTAATCTAGACATCGAAAGTGTCGATTAATAACTTCCTTAAAATATCTATAACAAAATGATGATGTCACACATGTGAAAATATCACTTATGGGTGGATCATGTTTATATTATATACAATAAAAAAAGTTTGAAATATACAAAAAAACTCCTTAATATATCCCTATTTTTTTCTATTTCCTTGTGAAAACACCATTATATATTACCAAAATCAATAATTAAATATAATTCTTTTATCTATATCAAATCCTGCACTTATGCTTTATTATTGGGATCCAAATGGTAACCTAAGAATAGTGTGATTATATCATAGTAGTACTCCAATGATGACATCACAAAATAAAATGAAACTAATATGTATGAATATAAAATTTCCTGAAATTATGTAAGATGATTTATTAATGAGTAATAATGTATTTAAAACCTCACTGATGTTTTATATTTGTGACGACACATAGGTTAATTCCTATATATTTCAACTAATGTTAAATGCCTATAAATGAATAATGGCATCATTCCTCCTTATGTAACCACACAGAAATAAAGAACTATTTAAAAAAAGAATCCTATACCAATCCATAAATGACTAGTTCTAGACATATCTAATACAAAGAACCCATTTTCTAATACCATGACCCCAACTAACGGGATGTACAAACCACCACTCAAGTCATGTGAAAACATCCTCATGGGAGTTTTCCAAACCAATTATATTAAACTATCACTCGAGGCATGTGAAATATTACTTATGGGAATATATAGATTACATTAGCTCAAGCCACCATCCATGGTGTCTCTACACTTCCCCTTGGTCAATTTCCTATTAACTCAAGATATGTTACCATAATAGTTATATTTCATGATGTAGAAACAAAAACTCTAGTAACCTTGATCTAATGTTTACATTTTCAAATTAGTATCAGATAATAGGATCTCACATTAATGAACAATTGTAATAGTACTCTAGAAGGGAAAAACAAATTATTTATTCAGATATTACTTGGGATGTATAAAATACATAGTATATGAAAAAAATTCATTCTTGATATTATTCATAATATCCATCATCATATCATAGGTAAAGGATTAAAATAATGGATGAGATCAGTTTCTATGTAGGAGTTATTTACTATAGAATCTACAGTATTTAAATATTTTATATTCATGATGGAATGGTATGTAACTGAAAACAAATCCCATTTAATCAATTATATTATCACAAAATGAATCCATTGATAATTTTAATGTCGCAATATCATGGAAAATAATAACTAAATTAAAAATGAAGGAAATGATCCATATGTGACATCATTATTTCAGAAATCATTATATCTATTACCATAAGGACCATCAACCATGATAGTTTAATTAATTTTTAGGCCAACACCAATCAATACACTTTATTTGGCCAACTAATTTTTTTAATGACAAGTTGATGCAATAAGGGGGTATATAATTTTGGGCCCCACCATTCAAAGTGTTTCCAAAAACTTCATGATATCTTCAACAATAAATTTAATTCATGAAATAAATTTTAGATGAAAATATATCAATATTTATTAATAAATAAATAGTATTAGTATTTCCCCATTAGATCAAATCGGATTATTAATAAAGCACCAAAAATAGAAATTCTATATGTTTAGTAAATAATACTATCAATGATACAGTGAATATTTATATCATATTGGAATGTAATTTCAATTGAAATATGATCATAATAATGTAAATGTGTTATGAAACATTTAATGAACAAAAATATAATCAAGATGATTTTTATGGCGATCAATTTTTCCAAAAACAAGTTTGTGTAGAAAAATTAGGTCTTTTAGAAAATGGAAAAAAAGAATATGTATTTTTTTATAAAATTCGCATAAATATTTTCCTTTCTTAATCCATTTAAATGTTTCATAAGAACCTAAGGAGCATAAAATTGTTATATATGTTTGAAAATATGTTAAATTATCATATAGTAAAAAAATTCCTTTTGTCTTTTTTAAAAAATTAATAAGGAATTGTAAAATAAATTTAGAGAGGATCATTATTTATCTTATAAAAATTAATCAATATCTAAAAATTTCCTTCATAAATCATTTTTTTACAGAAATATTAATTATTTAAATAAATTTTAAAAAATAATGATATAAAAGAATATTATAACCTTTCTAAAAGAGAATGAAGTTTGTCATTTTATTTGAACATTGATTTTGAATTACTAACTTCTATTAAATCAAAAAAATTAAGAAATAAATATATATTCATGTTCAATACCTAAAATTTTAATTATATTCACAACATTAATATATACATCCTCTTAATACCAAATATGTCTCAATGGAGTTGAAATTGAGATGGAGTCCCATACCAAAAGATTGAATTTCCACATAACTTCTCTTCACCTCTTATAAAAAAGTTTTTTATTATTTTTACCTTCCAAAAAAATTTATGTATCGATAATATCATATATAATACATTTATAACATTTTATCACCTATTTGTTAAAAATATTTTATTAATATCATCATATTTATTGTTAATTGATTCATTTATAATTTATATTTATATTTGGTATTTTTGGTCCATGTAAATTAATTATGAATAAATCATCTCCATAAATTTATTCATGATATTAATATAATTTATGTTCATTATATCTATATTTATATTCCTCAAAAATATATAGAGATATAAAAACAAATTACACAAATCAAGGAGACTGTAGGTTGTATGTGCACAAAAACAATGTTTCCACTTTCAAATGATGTAATGAAAGAAAGATAGGTAACAATTAGATTTATAGAATTATTATTATATGATATTTATCATACAAATAATTTTAATCAATCCATATTATAGTTTTTGAAAAGGTAAAATGAACAACATGTCACATCATTTCATGACAGTGGTAATCCACATGTACTCATTCGTCATGTTATCATATTACAATTGAATAGAAGATAAGAAGATAGATATGTAATTATAAATCAAAAATAATAATTATTTCTTTTATGTTAAATATGATAATTAGTTCCATCATTATGATTTTACATGTGTTTTGATGATCTGAAATATAATCCTTCAGATCGTGAGGCAGTAGTCTAGCACACACATGAGTGATGGTTTTTTTTCTATTTATGGAGATGGAGATAGAATAATAATATGATGTAAATTTAATAACATATTATTATTTTTAAGATAATCATGTTTTTATATTGGAATTTTTTAGATATAACTAACATTAAAAAATAACTAGTGATAAAAGAAATAGATTGGTTTATATTATTACATTATCTTTCAAAAATCTCATTTGGATATCTTCATAAGGAAAATATGACACGTCCTTTTGGAATAACAACACTTAAAAACATTTAATACTGATAAGAAAATTATTATGGATTTGGTAGAGATATATGGATCAATTTTCAATAAATAAAAAATATATTGGGGTTCCTTTTATAAGTGAGGGGAGGGGTATTCATGGATTTTCTTTAAGTATTCAAATAATATAAATTATTTTTCATGTCCAAATGAATGAAAATTGAAATCATTCAAATATAAATTTTTATGACTCAAAAAAATTCATTTACTATAATTTTGTCTACATTTTGATATGCTTTCACCTAAATATTATAATGTTTTCCAACTTTACCCATTTGGCAATTAATGAAATATAAAATTTTTCTACATTTAAAGGGTTATGTTTGATACAATAATAGTATAAACAACCCATAAATGGAACATGGTCGATTTTTTCAACAATATAACATTAACATGGACGAATATATATACATTATGTATTTTAAATGATTCAATAAGATATTATTTATTATAAATTACCCTTCATACTTATATTGGAACTATTCATTTAATTTTACCATAAAGTCATCCAGAAAATGATGGAATATGAATCTAATCCATTAAAATAACTAAAATATGATATATTAACCAATGAAAATAATGGATCAAAATATTTTCTCATATTATGTCCCCTTTAATATTTTTAAATTCATTTATATTATTGATCAATTAATTAAGTAAATATTCTATCGGCGTTGCATAAACAGTTAGGGTGTTTATTCAAACAAAAAATTAGAATCAAATTTCCATGACAAAAAATCATTTATATTTAAAATAAATAATTATAATCAAACATATCCTTTTTTTCACTTAAATAATAAAATTAATATTTAATAAAATGTAGATAAATGAAAATTTTAAATTTACTTTACATAATATAATATAATGGTATAAATAATATCCTAATGGAGAAAATTAATGTATTCTATGTTTATATGGTTATGTATGAAATGAAATAATATAATTAAATTATGTAAATTGTTAGAGTTATTTTCTAATTCATATGGTAATATTATAAACTTTAATTACAATATTTTCCCATTATCGATGTGATGAATATTACCATGGTTACTATTCAAAATGCATAAAAATAAAAGAGAACTATTTACCAAATTTAGAACTCATGTTTATATATATATAATAAATACTATGAAATTTAAATTATAAATGTTTAAGTAATTGTTTTTAAAAGATACATGCAAAATGTGAAAAAAAATGTGTTATAGAAAAACATATTTTTAGTCATTTTTATAGATTTATAGATATCTCATTCCTAGAAAAAATAATTGATGTTTTTTAAAATATTATATTTCCAATATAGTATGTAAATTTAAATAAAATATTTTTCCAACATTGATCAATTTAATTTATTAAGACAAATAAATTCATTCATAAAAATAGTTTCTTTTTAAAAAAAATCTCTTTAATATTCAAATAATTATTTTATTTCAAATCTATTGATATCCAATGTATTTATTTAATACATGTGTCAAACAAAAATGATTCTTTATTGGTTATTATTATAAATACTAACCAATTTAGAAGCAACGTTATAATGGTATACTATATTATGTTTTATTTTGACAAAGTGTTTCATGACAAAAAATGTATCCAAAATTTTTTTTAGAAGTGTAAAATATCATAAAATATTTGGAATATTCATTCGAACCCTTATAAAATATTCTCCACTAAAATTAATGGAATATTTATTTTTTCAACACCTAGATATCCTTATATGTTATTAAATGGCTTTAACCTACGATTAAATTTAATCACCTAGATCTATTCCAATTTTATTCTTTTCTATAATCTTGTCTTATCATGTTGGAGTTACCCCATCCATCCATAGAGGGATTCATGAGGATCTCTCTGAATTCATGATTGAGAAATATTTTTGTATGAATGTTACCCCAATGGAGGTTTTTAAGACCATATATCATTAAAATCTATATAGAAATATGATAATAGATCTTATTGAATCTATTATTTCCTCTGAGGCTAACCATAAATGACAATGATAATTATCCCTGAATATCAACTCTGCACCCCATTCCTATTGAATGCTTCTATAGAACATCAAGGTAAACCCTAGAACCCTATAAAATACTATTTTTGAGTTGTACACTATAGAATATGAATAAATAATTAATATTTTATAGAGTAAACTGATAATTATATGAACCCACTCTAATTAGGATAAAATACACTGATTTTATATGGAAATCGACTAGAACAAAAATAAATTTGTGCCCTTCAGATGTTTTGGGGAGTCTGATTATGAAATTCAAAATAATGTTTTCTCATTTCCATTATAGTATGGGTAATGGTTGTAATATCCCCGTAGACACCAGTATATCTACCTTAATATTCATGACATGCTGGGCCTCAGGATACATTCATGGAAATATTCCTTTTCATGATATCCCATTATAAATATTATTTTATACATATATACATAATTTTACTTTTAGGATAAATATAGAATGGTGAAATATGATCAAAATTAAATATATAATTTTTAAACTATAGTATTTAAGGGACACAAGCATGGTTATTCAATAATGAAATTCCCGTATTATAGTTGTTGAACTTCAGAACATTCATTAACTTATTCTATAATTCCACATCATCCTTCTACACCTTCTTAATCATCTTATATATGGATTTTTGTAATTATTGATAGAAATATATTATATAAACTCATTCATAATGATTTCATGATACTAAATATAAAAATAAAAAAAAAATTAGATTTATTTTAATATTCAACATGGAATAACTAGAATGATCTTTTTGAATAAGAGCACCAACCACCTTATTATCCTTCCTGCTGTGGTATGGTATCTTGCACTGATAATCTTTTATCAAATTAAAAAATCTTGCCTGATGTATATTAAACTATTTAATTAAATAACAATTCAATATTTTTTTATTAGTAAATATATCGCCAAATTAAAGATATAGATTATTCCACCATATCAGCAAGGAAGAAATTACAATGTAAGCTCCAAATTACCAATTAGGTAATTCTAATCAAGCATTTTCAATTAGTGGGAGGCATAATCTATCATAATATAATTCTACATGAGAATTCATACTAGTCCATAATTTCATCAATCGCTATAGATCACAAACCTATCACCATTGTTTAGTAGTGTGTATATAGGCACACTTACATACCAGCACTTCAGTTTTCTAAAATTCTTCACAGATTAATCTATCAACACAAACATCACTCCCTTATTGGTCAACATGGTTGGTGGGTTAGTTAGTCATGAGAAATATATCAAAAAGAATATATAGTATCCATATAACCCAAGAAACTATGAATCGTAGTTACTATGGTTGGTCTAGTCCATTTCTAAATAATTTCGTCATTTGAAGGAACTAATAGTATATATTAAATGGATGTTATATGAGCCAAGAATTTCAACTGTTTTAGACAAATTTCACACATGTTAATTTTGGAATTTATCTCCCCCTTTCACAGGGCCCTCTGTAAAATCCTAAAATATTTTTTTTCTCACCCATACACATTGAATATATAATAATGTCATTTATAGTGTCTAAAAAAATTATCAAGGTAAACTATAAATACTACATTTATAAAATAAATGAATTTATACTAAAAATTGTAATGTACATATATAATTTCTATACATTCATGATTAAAATAACTCATATAGATGGTTGTATTGGGTATAACATCCTAATTTACTGTAGAGACCTGAAGCCTGACGTACATGGACATTACATTACATTTGCAGAATACTTAGTACATAACAAAAAAACACACACACACAAGGATCGTAATAGTTTAGTGTCTTTGGAAACTTGGAACGTAATCTTCTAATCGTGGTGAAAGATCTTCAATATCTCCCATAATGATCTTACCTTTTTTAACTAAAACCTTTCTTTATATATTGGGGAAAAGAAAACATAAAAGGGTGAGCTCAAATTCTCAGTAAGTGTAAACAAGAGAAAAATCAATCACATCATATTCATAAGAACATAACTTTTGGAAATCTTAACCTGCAAAAGAGAGCATAATTTCATAACATGGGATAAATCATAGTAGTGAAATGAAATCCCAATAATCATAACATAAAGCATGAAACATTGTGGAATACACACGTAATCATAGAGAATCATTTCTTGTTACTCAAGACTCATTGCCAAAACTATCTTAGTGGACAAAGTCCCTTTCTGAACCGAGTCACCCTCGTTTCAGTCCCGTTTCACTGAACCGGTATAACCTACCATTCCAGCCATGTCTATATCATGAGATATAAAATCTTTACCCAATTCATTATAGGGAGATATAGGTCCCACCCATCTCATAATGATACCATTCTTATGTGTGCCACAAAATCACAAATCATACATCATTGCATAACCCATGTAATAAAAATGGGAATCTTAAACATCATGACATCATAAAACAATTCATATAAGATAAATGAATTACTAAAAATAATTCCATCACAACATAATCAAATAAATAGGGATAAAAACAGAACCCTTTATTATCTTACATGGAAAATTATTTTGATAAAACACTTGAACTCCATTCTTGAAGAAAATATCATTTCTGCTTCAAAAACACTATTCCTTTCTTAACATGTCATACAATTATAAACTAAATGAAGTTGATTAAAAATAAACTTGAAAACATGTAAAGGATTATTCTTGGAAATAATGTTTTAAAAATCCATTCATGTTGTATAAGTTAAAAAAACATTCTTCGTACTTTTGTTGGAAAAGTCAAAAAGTACCTTGTACGAAAAACGACAAAAGATTCATTTCATATATTTTACTAAAAACTCAACGAAGGGTAAAATTGTATTTAAACAATTGTAGGTGGATGGAAATAATATTACATATTGAGGAAACCTGGATGTGGATGATAAAATACACCCCAGTAAATACTAAAGTATAAACAATCTCGGATAAAAATGAGATTGTGATATTTCACTTACCTTAGGTCTGATTTGCTTCGTAAGTGTCCAAACCTCCTGTATAATGATTTAAATCATGTTATTGACTTATTCCAGAATCATATTCATTGTTATTATATCCTATATGGTCCACTTATGACTTTATATTACCCGTTCTTTTGTAAATTAATGTTAAAGTAGCGTTTTGGGTAAAATCGTCTCATTTGTCGTTCGTGTTTTTAACTTGTAATTATTAATATGATTACTTGGATCATGATTACATATATCCATAATTTGAAACATTATTTATATATAATATATATTCAGAATATATATATATATATAATATCAATAAATGGAATGAAATACACCGTTCATGGAGACGGTAGTCCGTACGTACGCATGAACGCTGTTTTCGTTTCCTTATTGAATTGAATGGAATTAAGTAGATGACATAAATATAAATATAAATAAATATAGTATCATTATTATGTCATATATTTCATTAGTACTTATTATATATTCTTTATAATCATTCATGAATGGTTAATCATTTAGAATGAATCTCATCGCGTCGTGGAGACGGTAGTCCGTACGTACGCACGAGCGATGATATCGTTCCCATGGTCGTGGAATTGTGTTGAAGTGTATGTATACTATTTCAGTATCAATATCACATTATAATAATCATATATAGTTACTCATTACACCATTATACCCATCCAATTAAGGTGGTGGCGGAAAATAGATTACACCACGGCGTGGAGACGGTATTCCGTACGTACGCACGCGCGGTGATTTCCTTTTTCCGTAGGATGGATAAAAGGCTAATTAGAGTTGTTTCATATTTATAATAACATATCAGTATATAATAAATACTGATTTTATTACTTTATCATGAAACAAGTAAAGAAGAATAATTTGAAGAAGAACGAAATTGAAAAAGATCGGTAATGGATATTACCTCTTTTTGACGCGCCTTCACTTAACCTCCACTTAAAGAACTAAGGATGGTCTTTGAAGAAGACCAGGACCTCTAGGATGATACTAGGGAAGTGGAGAAGAGATTTTGGAAGGGTTTGGACGAGCTTGAATGCTCAAATTGGTGTGAGGAGGAGAGGGAGGAGGGGCCCTTTTATAAGGGAGGAGAGGGGCATCTTAGGAAAATCTCAAAATATTATTTTATATTAAGGTCAAATTCAGTTTATAATGGTTCCAAATGGTCTTATTTTGAATATAAAGTGGAGATGGGTCGAAATCCTCTCATCCAATAGGATTTAGACAATTTTAGGGTATTATTTTAACCTTATCAATTAGATTTAACTGTAAGTTAAATAATTTAACTTTTACTGTGTCTTTTTGTTTTCTTACACTATAAGGTTAATAAAGTTACTATATGAAGCCAAACGAACCCCAAGTTGTTTATTATTAATATATCTATCCTTATATAAGTCATTTGGCCGAAACTTTGATTTTTAGGAATTAAATAACAATTAATAATATAATATTTGTTTTAAAAACTAATTTATATCAATTTTGACAGTATTTGGTACATGATTTTTATGAAATTTCTAACAGAATGATAAGTTCTAACCAAGTTACTTAAATCAACAATAACATGTCATATTAACCTAAAAAATTAGTGTAAGTCATAAAAAGTCTCAAATTAAATTTATTTGGGCATTTATAACATCAATTATGTTAATATTTTCTTAAAAAGGTAATTACTGCATCATCGTTGTGTCATAAATAAATTAAATTATTTAAAGTATAAAAATTACAAATAAAATACCATTATTTATGAAATCTTCTTATCTTTCTAATGAATATTTATAGTCGAAATTATATTATGTATAACCCTATATTAAAAATGTTTTAGGAAATAAACTTTGATTTTAACTCTTTTAACTCTACTTTGAATTAAATAATAATAAACGTCCTAATCTAATCCATGTGGGCCTAAATGATAATATTTTACACTTAAGGTTGTTTTTGGTCGAGATACACATGTCCAATAGGATTAGGACATGTTTTAGGGTAATATTAATATCATTTATACCCTTAATTACCCTATTTACTTTTAACCGTGGTAAAAAAAAGTAAAAAGTTACTATTCACCAAAAAATTATTTTCCTCTCATTGAAACACATTTTAGTCCTTGATATTAACCGTGCCTCTCGGATTTTCGAAATTCCACTGACAGAAACGGTAAAATTAAGTTTTATGAAAAATTCAGTTTTTTTAACTACCACTTAGTGGTTTCACTATTCATCAAAAATTGAAAGTTTTCAGAAAAATACCAAAAATTAGGCCTAAGCTATATTTGATATTATAAACTCAAAAATGATGTCTATTTTACCAAATTCAAAACAAATCATTTTCATTAACGAATTTAAAAATTAATTCCCATCGTCAAAACAAATAGCCCGTTTTTAAGAGATAATAACTATCAAAAGATTGAAACTTGTTTATAACTGGTTTAAATGTGAAATTACATCCAATGACCATCATTGTATTAAATTGTAAAAATATATTCTAAATATACTTTAAAACCACTCAAATTAATAATTTATCACTATTATTTATTTCGATTGAAAAAGTTGTTTTTAATTAAAATTTAGTAATTTTCACTATTCATCAAAATATGAAAGTTATCCGAAAATCACCAAAATTTCACCCTAAGTTAATTTCGATATTACGAATCCAAAAATGTATTCAATTTTGAAAAATAAAAATTAAAAATTTCAAAAAGTGATTATTACTATTCATAACGGCTAGTTTTAATAATATTCTAATAGCGTATTGTTGTTTAGTGAAACTCGTTATTGCGTACTACACAGGCTATCGAGGAAGGTCGTGATTATGTGTAATACAAGGCAAGTCAAGGATGCGTGTTGTGCAATCTCCTTTTGGTGTAGCGTACAACACAAGACATTAGTGAAATTAAAAAGAATATTTTTCATAAAATTTTGGGGTGTTACATTCTACCCCCCTTAAAATGAATTTCGCCCTCGAAATTCGTCGCGGTTATAAATGGTTTACTATTCGAAAGTTTCTTTAATAGAAACCCACATTGTAAAAAGGAATACCAAAACCAATCTTTAAAAACAAAGGTATGAAATGTAACAGTTACCCAAATAAACTAATCACTGGGTTTCCACATAGGTGAAAATATGGATATGGAAGAGAAATCTAACCATCATGTTCTGATGGAGAGTGGTAGAGAACATGGCTATGGAAAATCCAGTAATCACAAATCCATAGATTTGTGATGATATAAGGTACAATCTGATTCATCAGGTATAATATCACTAGGACAACATTTTTGGTTTTCAAGATCATTTCACAAAAGTTGAAAATTTGAATTAGAATAAATACTTACTTTATTTTGGTACAATCTCCCTGTTGTTCATGCCTTGAACAATTTCCACTTCATCTCTTAAATAAATGAAGTTGAATTTGTTATTCGTGAAGTGTTAGCAGATGATGTGATAGAATGACGGGTCATTCCATCTATCTCAAACAAAAGGTTAGAAAAAATTATATACATAAGTCGATCTATAGTGAGATTAATCGTATATGGTTCCAAAAATGGACTTATACTTCATATATCATACTGCTTAATATAATAAAACTAGTTTCTACTAAACAGGGACTTCCTGTAGGCCAGTGGTAGGCGATAAAGGCCAGTCGCACTTCGATTGTGGGTTTGATTCCCACATCCTTGTCCGTCGCGATGGGTTGTTGCCCGTCTTACAGGTTGTCCTTTTTCTAAAACTATATTACTATAACATCCCATCAATAATATCGAAAAAAACGTTTATCCTTAAACAATACTAACTTATGTCCAACATAATCCATTCCAATCTTTAGGATTATCCATAATACTGCAGTCAACTCTCATAACATAGAGAAAACAAATACCAGATATTTAACACCATCATCGATCCCCATATATCATAAGATATGTTTTTTTTGTCACATTCAAAGTCCTTAATCACGTATTCTCTTGAATACCTTAGTGAAAACATGAATGCAGTTAAAAGATAACACCTTCCACATACCAAAATCCTCAAAATTCTATATACTCAAACCATGATATCACTTAGTCCTTATATCAATCATGAGCTCATGAATACTGTCAAACATTTCATTTTCTCCTTATCCCTTCATTATGGGCATATTATCTACTTTCCAAAATATTTGAATCCCTTTTCATGGTTACCGGTACCTTAAAATTTTTGAAGACCACAATAGACCAATACAAAAATATTTCAATACACCATAAAAGTACCTCAACAACATTATTCCTGAATACCAATACATAAACACTTCAGTCCATCCACTTCAATGATTGTCCTGGAAGATGTCCTTCCTTGATTTAGAAGTAACTTTTTAGGTCAGGGCATTGAGTTGGGTAATGCCCATGTTCTCCACAAATAAGACCGTGAACTCCATAACAGTCTGTCACTCTATGACCCTTTTCTCCACACAGATAACATCGGTCCCTCCATTTGAGGTATTCCTCAAGGTTCTTATTCCCTTCTTTAGAAATCTCAATCTTCCTTTATTTATGCTCCTCAACATGCGAACATACATAATAGTTTATCTTCATCTTCTTTGATGAATTAGTCATACCACTAAATTTTACCTTTTTAATCATATATTGCAATGACTGATTTGGCATAATCACAAGATCTTTCTCTCTAGGAATTACACATTTTTTTTGCTCATAGTCACCAATTTTTCCATTGGATTCAATGTTAACCGAATTCCTTCTGGTTCCCTCCATTAACTAAAACAAAAAAAGAATCTTGTGAGAGGCAAAAATCATGCTAGGGAAAACAACATAGTAAAGGGGGAGTACCCTTAATATCTAACATATTAGGTTAAATTCTAAGATCGTTACCGTAGTTCTAGGACTGTATCTTATACGTATACTTATCCTTAAGGACATCCCTAGACATACCTTAGAAATATCTTTAGGGATCTCACTAACTCTTTCACATCCTAGTTTCAAAAGTTTGACTAAACCTTTCCTCTGATACCAACTATAGAGACCCGAAGCCTGACGTACATGGACATTACATTACATTTGCGGAATACTTAGTACATAACAAAAAAACACACACACAAGGATCATAATAGTTTAGTGTCTTTGTAAACTCGGAACGTAATCTTCTAATCGTGGTGAAAGATCTTCAATATCTCCCATAAAGATCTTCCCTTTTTTTACCTAAAACCTTTCTTTATATCCTGGGGAAAAGAAAACATAAAAGGGTGAGCTCAAATGCTCAGTAAGGGTAAACAAAAGAAAAATCAATCACATCATATTCATAAGAACATAACTTTTGGAAATCTTAACCTGCAAAAGAGAGCATAATTTCCTAACATGGGATAAATCATAGTAGTGAAATGAAATCCCAATAATCATAACTTAAAACATGAAACTTTGTGTCATACACACAGAATCATAGAGAACCATTTCTTGTTAGTCAAGACTCATTTCCAAGACTATCTTAGTGGACAAAGTCCCTTTCTGAACCGAGTCACCCTCGTTTCAGTCCTGTTTCACTGAACCGATATAACCTACCATTCCAGCCATGTCTGTCTCATTAGATATAAAATCTTTACCCAATGCATTGGAGGTAGATATAGGCCCCACCCATCTCATAATGATACCATTCTTATGTGTGCCACAAAATCACAAATCTTACATCATTGCATAACCCATGTAATAAAAATGGGAATCTTAAACATCGTGACATAATAAAACAATTCATATAAGATAAAGGAATTCCTAAAAATAATTCCATTACAACATAATCAAATAAATAGGGATAAAAACAGAACCCTTTATTATCTTAGATGGAAAATAATTTTGATAAAACACTTGAACTCCAAACTTGAAGAAATTATCCTTTCTGCTTCAAAAACACTTTTCCTTTCTTAACATGTTGTACAATTATAAACTAAAAGAAGCTGATTAAAAATAAACCTGAATACTTCTAAAGGATGCTTCTTGGAAATAATGTTTTAAAAATCCATTCATCTTGTATAAGTTAAAAAAAACATTCTTTGTACTTTTGTTGGAAAAGTCAAAAAGTACCTCGTACGAAAAACGACAAAAGATTCATTTCATGTCTTTTACTAAAAAACTCAACTATGGGTAAAATTGGATTTAAAAAATTGTAGTTGGATGGAAATAATATTACATATTGAGGAAACATGGATGTGGATGATAAAATAAACCCCAGTAAATACTAAAGTATAAACAATCTCAGATAAAAATGAGATTGTGATATTTCCCTTACCTTAGGTCTGATTTGCTTCATAAGTGTCTGAACCTCCTGTATAATGATTCAAATCATGTTATTGAATTATTCCAGAATAATAATCATTGTTATTATATCATATATGGTCCACTTATGACTTTATATTACCCGTTCTTTTGTAAATTCATGTTAATGTAGTGTTTTGGGTAAAATAGTCTCATTTGTCGTTTGTGTTTTTAACTTGTAATTATTAATATGATTACTTGGATCATGATTACTTATATAAAGAATGTAAAACAAGATTTTTATATAATATATATTCAGAATATATATATATATATATATCGATAAATGGAATGAAATACACCGTTCATGGAGACGGTAGTCCGTACGTACGCATGAACGCTGTTTTCATTTCCTTATTGAATTGAATGGAATTAAGTAGATGACATACATATAAATATACATAAATACAGTATCATTATTATGTCATATATTTCATTAGTACTTATTATATATACTTTATAATCATTCATGAATGGTTAATCATTGAGAATGAATCTCATCACGTCGTGGAGACGGTAGTCCGTACGTACGCACGAGCGATGATATCGTTCCCATGGTCGTGGAATTGTGTTGAAGTGTATGTATACTATTTCAGTATCAATATCACTTTATAATAATCATATATAGTTACTCATTACACCATTATACCCATCCAATTAAGGTGGTGGCAGAAAATAGATTACACCACGGCGTGGAGACGGTATTCCGTACGTACGAACGCGCAATGATTTCATTTTTCCGTAGGATGGATAGAAGGTTAATTAGAGTTGTTTAATATTTATAATAACATATCAGTATATAAGAAATACTGATGTTATTACTTTATCATGAAACAACTAAAGAAGAAGAAGTTGAAGAAGAAAGAAATTGAAAAAGATCGGTAATGGATATTACCTCTTTTTGACGCGCCTTCACTTAACCTCCACTTAAAGAACTAAGGATGGTCTTTGAAGAAGACCAGGACCTCTAGGATGATAATAGGGAAGTGGAGAAGAGATTTTGGTAGGTTTTTTCCGAGCTTTAATGGTCAAATTGGTGTGAGGAGGAGAGGGAGGAGGTGCCCATTTATAAGGGAGGAGAGGGGCATCTTAGGAAAATCTCAAAATATTAATTTATATTAAGGTCAAATTCGGTTTATAATGGTTCCAAATAGTCTTATTTCGAAGCTAAAGTGGAGATGGGTCGAAATCCTCTCATACAATAGTATTTAGACAAGTTTAGGTTATTATTTTAGCCTTATCAATTAGATTTAACTCTAAATTAAATAATTTATCTTTTACCCTGTCTTTTTGTTTTTTTACACTATATGGTTAATAAACATACTATATGAAGCCAAACGAACCCCAAGATGTTTATTATTAATATATCTATCCTTATCTAAGTCATTTGGCCGACCCTTAGATTTTTAGGAATTAAATAACAATTAATAATATAATATATTTTTTTTAAAACTAATTTATGTCAATTTTGACACTATTTGGTACATGATTTTTATGAAATTTCTAACAGAATGATATGTTCGAACAAAGTTACTTAAATCAACAATAACATGTCATATTAACCTATAAAATTATTGTAAGTCATAAAAAGTCTCAAATTACATTTATTCGAGCATTTATAACATCAATTGTGTTAATATTTTCTTAAAAAGGTAATTACTGCATCATCGTTGTGTCATAAATAAATTAAATTATTTAAAGTATAAAAATTACAAATAAACTACCATTATGTAGGAAATATTTTTAGATTGCTAATGAATATTTATAGTCTAAATTATGTTATGTATAACCCTATATTAAAAATGTTTTAATAAATAAAATTTGATTTTTACTCTTTTAACTCTTCTTTGAATTAAATAATAATAAATGTCCTAATCTTATCCATGTGGGCCTAAATGATAATATTTTACACTTAAGGTTATTTTTGGTCGAGATAAACTTGTCCAATAGGATTAGGACATGTTTTAGGGTAATATTAATATCATTTCTACCCTAAATTACTCTATTTACTTTTAACCGTGGTAAAAAAAAGTAAAAAGTTACTATTCACCAAAAATGTATTTTCATCTCATTGAGCCAAATTTTAGTCCTTGATATTAACCGTGTCTCTCGGATTTTCTAAATTACACTCACAGAAACGGTAAAATTAAGTTATTTGAAAAATTTAGTTTTTTTAACTACCACTTAGTGGTTTCACTATTCATCAAAAATTGAAAGTTTTCAGAAAAATACCAAAAATTAGGCCGAAGCTATATTTGATATTATGAACTCAAAAATGATGTCTATTTTACCAAATTCAAAACATATCAGTTGCATTAACTAATTTAAAAAGTAATTCCCATCGTCAAAACAAATAGCCCGTTTTTAAGAGGTAATAACTATCAAAAGATTGAAACTTGTTTATAACTGGTTTAAATGTGAAATTACATCCAATGACCATTATTGTATTAAATTGTAAAAATATATTCTAAATATACTTTAAAAACACTCAAATTAATAATTTATCACTATTATTTATTTCGATTGAAAAAGTTGTTTTTAATTAATATTTAGTAATTTTCACTATTCATCAAAATATGAAATTTATCCGAAAATCACCAAAATTTCACCCTAAGCTAATTTCGATATTACGAATCCAAAAATGAATTCTATTTTGAAAAATAAAATTAAAAAATTTAAAAAAGTGATTATTACTATTCGTAACGGCTAGTTTTAATAATATTTTAATAGCGTATTGTTGTTTAGTGAAACTCGTTATTGCGTACTGCACACGCTATCGAGGAAGGTCGCGCTTACGTGTAATATAAGGCAAGTGAAGGATACGTGTTGTGAAAGCTCCTTTTTGTGTAGCGTACAACACAAGACATTAGTGAAATTAAAAAGAATATTTTTCATAAAATTTCGGGGTGTTACATTTACCCTTATTATACAATATCCCAATCGATGATCAATCATGTAAATATACAGATCTTTATTTAGTAAATCAAAAATATCATAGATATGATTTATTGGATACTATTTATAATAGCGATTTTGTTATTTTAACATTAGTCAATGTATTATTAAGTTTACAAATATCTTTTTAAATTAATCATTGATCCATCATTCTTCCAATAAAATAGAATATGCTTACCCCATAGAGAATAACGTGTTTGAGAAAATCTATTATTTATATGCTCATTCAGTTTCAACATCAATTCCTACAACTCAATAGAGGTAATTCTATAATGATTAATTAAAATATGTTTATCCCCAAGTATTTGTTCTATTGAAAATTATAAATCACAATTAAAGGTAATACTATGAAAATATTCGAGATAGTCATAAAAAATTTCAATAAATTGGTAACATCCTCAATTTGGCGTTTCTCAAAAACCATTATATATACATTTCCCTTAGGAATTGGTTGTAAAACTCATATGAATAATTAAACGTCCATTTAGAGTTCATGTTTATCCTTGAACTAGAAGACTATCAAAGGATGATTAAAATTCCTGAATATAACTTTCCATACTCAACTATGTATATTTCTTCTATACTAAGAGATCCAATAAATTCTCACAATTACATTAAATTCAACAAGAAGAATAATTACATGATTTAAAACACATTTCAATAAAAATATATTGGACAGGAGAAATAAACCGAATATGTGACCATTTTACCCTCAATATTTTTCACTGTGAACTCGAAATATATTAATTGGTGTTCTGATATGATAATATTAGAAAATTATACATATAAAAATTATTGGTAAGAAACTGAATCAAATAAAAAATATTATTTTATAGTAGATGATAGCTGTACTTTTCACCAGTTCATTATGAACATCCACTTTAGCTGTAGAAATTAAATATGCATGGACATATCACCTTGGATACATATAAGTTCAGTTAACATGACACTTCAGGATATTTTTTGAATAATTCCCTATCTCTTCATAGTTGAATAATTATATAGTAGTGGTTTAATTTTTTCATTATATTCATTTTTTTGATTCCCCTTTTTCTGCATTTGTAACAAACTATAATTCCCTAAAAGAGTTTCCATTGTTGTTTTTTTCCAAATAAAATTCTATGACTAATTTTTTAATTACCTTAATATTTTTTATTATGTACAATTTTTTAGTACTCAATCACGCTCTAATTCTCTTGATTTCCATTGATGATATATGATATAGAAAATTCTTTCTCTTTTTAATGTAATTTAAAACTATATGATCGTATGATTAATACATTTGAGAAACTACCACCCTTAACGGTCTCATGTTATACCCATCAAATAAATGTAGAATATTCCTTTCTATATTAAATATTTATTCTTGTGTATTCATGGATAATATTTGTTTTTACCTCATACTCTTCAACACATTATTTTTCATTCTGCATTGAATTGACGAACTACCTCCCCATTTCACATCGTTTCTGTTGAAGGAAATATTAATTTTTAAATATCACATTAAAGGTTCTACACTACATGATATATATTTTTTATAACTCCTTAGTGTTATACATCAATGACCAAATTTTATTGAAAACTAAATTCAAAAATTATGCATCCTAAAAGAGGGATTCAATTTTTTTACATCAGAAATATAAGAATAAAATTTTGAGGGATTTAATCCATTTTTGAGCCACGAATGAATTATGAGATCCTATAAAATATAGAATACTTTTTCTCATTATGTGATCCAATATAGGATAATCACACTATCAAACCAAAATTTTGATCCATTCTGGAAATGTTATTTGTTATAACCATAGTTAACATTAGTAATATATTCATAATATTTATAGTTCTAACACCATATATATTTGTTTTCCCATTATGGAAATAGAAAATTTTCATATGTGAGTATTTTTTTCTTCCATTAGCCACCATCAATGAATATTTGAACACACTGAGTTAGCCATAATCATTACTAATATTGATCCATAAAATAAAAATACCATAATAGAAAAAAACCTTAAATACTATGAGCGATTATTATAATTCCCATGTAAGTTATGTATATTTAAAATCATAATCCATTGGCTTCTAAAAAAATTCCTATGATACCATCTATGAAAACCCCACATCTAGTAACCTTGTGATGATTTTTACATTTTTAGATCAGTATAAAATACATGGGCTCACATCGTGAACGACGAATAAACATACTAGTCTAAAAGTAGAATATAAATACACAGTTCCCATATTATATTGGAAACATAAAATACATAAAAATTGAAAAAAAAATCATTTATAATATTTATAGAATCCTTATTCAAATCTTGGGGAAAGGAAACCCAATAAATGCTGAACTAAAATGATGACAATGGGTTACATATTATTAAATATATCATTAGTAAATATGTTTTAATCAATATGGAATGGTATGTTACTAAAACACATTAAATTTTACTGATAACTTGAGAAAAAATGAATCCAAGGATATTATCTATTTATTAATCTCATGTAAAATAAAAAATTTAATTCTCAATAATGAAAAAACTCAATATTTGATATCCTGATCTCATATATCAAAGTTTATATTACTCTCAAAACCTTGAACCATGACACTTTAATCGATGGGTAGGTGTACCCCCGAGAACCAATTTAATGTATCCAAATAAATTTTATCATGACTATTTTTGATGCATCATTGAGATGTATATTTTTAGGCAAGAAATGTCTTTGATTTTTTTAAGAATTCGTCTTATATTTAAGGACAATTTAATTCATTAGAGATATTACATATCAGAAAATACATGTATTGAGTGAGGAATAAAAAATATCAATATTTTCCCATCAAATAAAATAAATGTTATAGTAAAATACCATATATATAAATGGTATATGGTTTATAATATAAGAATACCCACGGTATAAATAATATGAACATTTAAGACAAATAAAAAGAAAAATTCAATATGATCATAATAAAGTTAATATTTCAAGAAAATTTTAAAAACCAGAATATTATTCAAGAGATGAGATATGACTATCAACTCATTAGAGATTTTGATATTATAGTAAAATTGTGTATTTTAAATTATATCATAAAATATAATAAATAATTTTAACATAATTTCTCCAAAATATTTTTATTTTTATATATATTGAAAACATACTTAATAATCTAATTAGAGGAAAATGGTAATGTTGATGGGAATATATATTGAAATCATATATATTAAAAAAATATTCTATTAAAATTTATTAGTGAATGTAAAAAAATGAACATTTTTGTAAAACTTATATGGATTTATTTAAATCCCACATAAATAATTTGTTATAAAAATATATAATTTATAAATCATTTACCTAAACATTAAGTAATTTTATAAAAAAAATTAAAAAACATTTATAAAGAAGAAAATATTCCAGAAAAAAGTTGAATAAGATAGTCCTTTATAATAAACACTAATTTTGAAAGAGTAATATGGATTGAATTCTTCATCATAAAAAATATATATATATTAATTTCAAATAATTTAAATGGGTAATATATACACCACTTAAAATACAATAAATTCATATTGCATAATATGTTTCAATGGAGATGAAATTGTGTCAAAATCCATTACCTCCTGTTTGAATTTATTTATAAATGTTTTAACTCTAGTATATTAAATATAAATTTAGTCTATTTACTAATAGAAATATATTCATATCTATAATATATTATATGATCCATTTATGTCATTTTATCACCTATTTTTTGTCAATCATTAATCTTTTTTATTATTTTGGGTGTTGACTACTTATTTTTTTTTAATCATTGATTCAGTAGTTTTATTCCATATTATTTGATAATGGTTGCATTATATCCATAATTTCATTAATTATTTAAATATAATATATATAAATTATATATCTTTTCAGAGTAATCCATGATATATTGATATAAATAAATGAATTACACCATTCATCGATATGGTATGTCATATATAGACATGAACTTTGCATTCACTTCTCGAAAGATGCAATGAAATAAATATAATTTGTAAATAAAAATTATAAAATCATTATTATATTATATATATCTTATAAATTAAATAAATATATCATTAATACCATTTTATTTAATATTAAATGAAAATGGATTACATTTCATGGTGGAGGTATATTTCACATATTTTCATGAGTGACGATGTGATTCCCAATGGATTGAAAAGTAATTATCTAGATATGATATTATATCTACAAAATAATAACTATTTCATAAATATCATATATATTAGTAATTTATATCATTATTTATATCCATGTGACTTGGTGATGGGAAACAAATTGAATTGGTTTGTGAGGCTGTAGTCTACTATACACAAGTGAGATGTTTTTGGTTCCCATTTAATGGAGATGCATATAGATATATTCTATGAAATAAACATTATAAAATATAATTATATTGAATATAATTTTTTTATTATATTATAGTTTTTATAAAATAAATTAATCTAATAAATAAATATGTAATTTGAAAGAGCTTGGTTAAGAATATTACCTTCCCTTAAATAAATATACTTTTGATCTATCATTAGGGACACCAATGTTGGTATTTATTGTATCAAAATACCTCTATAATTTTCTTAAGTATTAGTGAATATAATTAGTTATATTTTGTTCTATATATATTAATAAATGCGTTTTAATGAAAAGGGAGAATTTTTGTTCTTTTATAAGTGAATGTATGGGGATATCTCAGGTTGTCTTAATATATTAAATTTATATATATTTTTTTCATTTCAAAATGATGAAAAAATTATATAAATAAAATATAAGATAAAAATGTGTGAAAAAAAATCATACAATATCATTTGAAAAAAATATTTCGTATGTTTTTATACCTATATTTTGGTTTTGACCCTCGATTAACCATTTTGACAATTACCAAAATATTAATCTTTTCTACCTTATATGGGTCAATAGTATTAGCATAATATGATAATTAAAACAAAAATAGACCATATATTATTTTTTTTCTTCCATATATCATTCACATTACGGAATATAAGTTATTTTTAATAAAAAACAACTTATTATATATAATAAAATAACATTACATTCACTACTGGATTAATTCATTTAATTTGACCATGATGAAATAAAGATAAAGATTAAATTTTAATAAAATCATTTAACGTTAACCTAATGTTACATATTCATCTATAAATTTTTTTCATTATAACAAGTACTTAATATTATATCACTTTATGTATTTATAAAATCAATAATTTTATTTTCCTATAATTTGAATAAATATAGTGTCAGTGATGTAGAATAATTTATATAAATTGATTAATCCTTAAAAAATAAAAATAAATTACCATGATAATAACTATTTTTTCATTAAAATGGCCTTTAATACTTAATATGTCCTCTATTTATTGATAACAAAAAAATTTATTATTAACTATAAAAAGACAATGAATTTTTTCACAATTCTTTATATAAAATAATATATATGTCAAAATCAGAGTGAAATGGAAAAATGGTCACATATTTTTTCATACTATAGATGAAAAATATTCATAAAATTAACTTAATTAAATTTTTTTATTGTCTTTCAGTTATTATAAAATTATATTTATCCTTAATTACTAAATTTAACCTTTACTGAGGTCATAAATTATATAATGGTAACAATTCATAATGTATAAAACTAAATGTTATATAATTTCCAAATTTAGATATCATAATTAAAAATAATTATTATATTTTATAAATTTCAGTTTCTATTAGTGCTATAAATTAATTTTAATAAAATAATCACAATTGCAATGAATTCTATTTTTAGAAAAAAAATCATTTTAATCATATTTAGGGATTTATTAATATCCCTTTTCAGTAAATAATAAAATATGAATGTTAAAATAATATAATGATTATATAATATATAATTTTTTTTAATAAGTCACCAAGAGTGAGGAAATTAATTTATTATTATAAAAATAAATGATGTACCTGAAAAAAAGTTTCTTTAGGAAAACATATTTATTAATTTGTAATTTTTTTATTTATAATCAATTGATAGAGAATGATTTTATTTTATACATATAAAAACATTGATTTTTTTTCATATTTTAATATTTTCTATTAATAAAACCAAATTTAATACCTATGTTTTAATTATTTAGAAAAATACGGCTCATTTAGACTCAGGGTTTCGTATATGATGGCTATCGAAAAAAATTAGTTGAAGTGAATTTTATAATAAAATATCATTATGTTTCACATTAGGTGATTCGTGAAAATTGTCAAAATAATAGTGTAAATATTAATACTATGTTTTCTAATGTACAATTATGTTAATACTATACCACATTATCATCTAAAATTCATTTCTTACATAAACATCCCATCTTCCCATTTCGGTCCATATCATACCTTGGTATCTTCTATAAAATTATCAATTTATCTAAATTACCTGATCTAAATAATATAAAAATTACCTTTTTAATTAATTATTATTTCATTTAACTAAAAATTTATTTCATCCTTAAATGGTCCATGTTCTCAAATTAGTGCATACCATTTGGATCATATTTCATATTGGATTTTACAACTCATTTTGGGTACATGGGAATGAAATTTTTATAATAGATCTCATTAATATCCATTGATGATTATGTCATGACATAACAGTGTGACTGCACGATGTATCATTGCAAAAATAGAGAGAAAATGGGAAATACAATGGGACCTCCCACCTTAATTCAAGGGGATCCCAATCACCAAATATCATCCTCTATCTAGAGTTATTATAGGGGAAATCAATGATTTTTTTCTCAATATTAGGAATACGAGATAGCCAAGGTAGAACACATCAGGAATTTTAGATAAAAATTAATGGAGTAGAATAGATTCATAGAAAAATGATTTTTCCTTGATCAGATAAAATGAAACTGTAGTCATGCCAAGATCAATGATGTAAAAACAAAGGGAAAGGAGAAGAAGATGAGAATATTGGGAGGTGCTGTAAAGTGGAGGGAAGGTTTGTTGTCTGTGTTATAATTAAAGAACATAAAGGGGTTGTAATGACATATTTTAACAAATTTATATAAAACCAAACTAGAATCCCCTCAACATTCAAGTCGGTGGTCTAGTGGTCGACCAATTAGATATCACTATATAAGGACCTAACCATAAACCTTACATAATCATGAGTTAATTCAAGAATTCACATTTAGAATATTTTCATGTTTAGAGTTTTAGAGAATTAGACCATAACTATTACATTATATCTCAAAAATTACAACGTAGACATACTCTATCAATTTTTTTCATATTAATAAAACTCCTTAAATAAAACAAAAATTATTTTCTAGATAAAAATATTCATGAATTCTTCCATTCCTTACCCTTCCTTATAACCTATGAAAAAACATTTCAAAAACATAGGATGAGAATAAAAAATATAATTAATTGATATAAATTAAATAAATAAAACATTAGTACATTAATACATAAAAATCAATGAAATTATACTTTTCATACAGATAACATATGCTCTTCAACATACCTCATGAAATTGTATGATTTGTGAATAACTCATAGAAATCATAAATCATAAAGGTGGATTTTGGCATCTATAAAATACTAACATTGTGTAATTCATAGATACCTAGGGGTTAACCTAAAAGATTAAGTTTTTAATACTTATCACAGTATATTCCAAAAATCTATTGGGATAAACATTATCATTTACCTCTATCATGATAACCAATGCATTGGAGATCTGTCACGAGATCATCCGCCCTGCCTTTATCATGAAACCACTTGTATTTGATTTTTCACATAACAACCCTCAAAAGTTTCATGTACCATAACATAATCATAGTACATAAATGATTGAAATTATCAACATTTCACTCATCAATCAACAGAAATCAATTCAAGATATTGAAATATTTAATTCTTTTCTAAAACCACTTCAATAATTTAATAAAATTATTTTTGTATCAAAGTGTCCCATAAAACATTGAAACATTTGAATGAAATTGACGTTTAGAAATATTCATGTCTATATAAATACATTAATAAAATAAATTTTGAAAACATGAACATGAAATAGATGGGTTTTTAATAATAAATCATTAAAACATTAAAAATGATGTTTTAATTAGAGAGACCATTTCTTCATGAGAACCACTTGAATAAAAATATTTCAGTAAAAAAATTAATCAAAAAATTAAATTTCATGATTATATAATAATTCTTGATATAATGAGAAAAATAGTTATATATACACTTTATAGGATAATGAATGTGAATAAAATCAATTAAAGGATATTGAGACAAAATACCTTACAAATTTCTATTAATTAGATTTATAATAAATAAATGAAATAATTATGTGTGAAAAAATAAATACACCCTACATAATTGGATATTTTGTGTAAAAGATTCAAAGTTCATTCATACATATTACTGGAAAAATAAAACAAAGACATTGATATTTAAGTAAATTATTATAAATTGAGTTAAGCTCTCCTTTATAAATATCATTTTGATAAAAACAATAGATTAACTATTTGTATTCACTATAAAGACACATAAATAAAGTATGAATACATGATAGTATCTCAGAAGTTATTTCTCAAATAATCGTATCACTACATAGTAAAAAGTATAATGTTAGCCCCAAGAATTGAAATTGGGTTAAGAAGGTCCCTTAGAGAGCGTTTAAATGATGTTAGAATTTATCAATGCAGTGATTATGTGTTTCAATTATATAAACACACAATGGGGTGTGTAAATAAAATCATAAATATATAAACAGTTATTCAAAAAAAATATTTCAATTATATAATCAATAAAGTATATGTAAAACCCAATGAGTGGAAATTGAGTTTAGAAATTGCATTACTTCCAGCCTGACTTTTATCGTTCATTCTATATATTGATGAATAATAAATATAGGTTAATTTATACATGATTTATAAAAATTTTCACGAATATTATTTCTTTCTTATAACATATTAGCATGTTAAAAAATTATATAACTATTTAATTTCATATCAGATGTTTTGTCAATATTGGGTCCTTGAGTCAAAAATGAACATGTTTTGATGTAAATTATCCCAGTGGTCAAAATATCATCATCTGCATAATATTATTCATGATTTACATATCTTATATATATCTTTTTTATGATTATTTAGAATATTCCATTACATTTGACTGTATGAAATGAAATGCACCATTCATGGATACGGTAGCCCATATGTACGCATGAAACCTAAATTTATTTCTCTGTCATCTTAAAGGAATGAAAAATAAATGATACATAGGTATATTATAATTAAAATATAATATATTTGTTATATATCTTAAATATGTTCATTTACTCCATCCCTTATGTGTTCCATTTATGGAATCAACATGTTATATATCTTTGAGTGGGCGGTAGTCCACACTTTTTCAGAAGATATTATCATATTTATACATTATGGAAAGAATAAAGGTCAACTGTAAATAAAAATTAACAACTAATAGATAAAAATTAAATATAATATATATCATTTATAAATATAGTTTCATCATAATGGCCACCATGTGTGGTGCTATGAGAAAATAGAACAATCATCATTTCGTGAGGAAGTAGTTCGTCGTACACAGAAACAGTAGTTTCTATCCTTTAGATGGAGGTGTGTGTAAGGGTAGTTCAAATATTTATCATAAAAATCTATTATATTGAAGATACTTGTTGTCATATTTAATCATAGAATGATAAGATCATTGAGAGTGAAGAAGGAAAATAAAGGAAAAGAAACATTAGAGAATATGCTACATCTAAAATGGGAAACTTTTTTTGATTTCAGCAGAAAAGGCTTTCTTAAATATCCTTATGCCAATGTTTCAGGCTTCTAAGAATGAAGGTAGGGATGTTAGGAGATTTTTAGAGTAGAACCTGGATGATCTAATTAGATTTAATGTTGTGTCTATTTGGGTAGAGGTGGTGTTATTTTATAAGAGGGAGGAGGGGCACTATAGAATGGTTTCGAAATATTATTTTATTATAAATTGATTTTATTATTCTAATAGTCCCAAACACATTTATTTCAATGATAATATGACTATGGGCCATATACCCATCATAAAATTAAAATAATAATTTTTATTATTATTTATTAACCATTATATTTTTTATCATTTATTTTACCCTTTTTAATCATATTAGGATATTTTATTATTAACACATTGTGGTTCAATATATTTACCATAACATGTCAAATGTCCCACAAAAGCGTCATTTTTGACATATTTGGTCATATCATAACCAATTGGGTGAATACTAGATTTTTATGAATTTTTAAACATTTAATAAAATAATTTATATTTTTAGCTATGAATTATATCAATTTGGAAATTGTTCATACTTGATTTTTTTTTCAAAATTCATAAAGAATTGATTATTTCTATAAAAAATTATATCAAATGTATCTTATAATGTCATAGTAATCCAAAAAATGTTTTTATGACAAACAATATGCCATATAATATTTATTTTAATATTTATAATATCTTTTATTTGATTTTTCACTTAATTAAATAATTAATATATCTCTATTGTGTCAATATTTATGGTAATTATATAATATATACAAATTAAATATAAATTCCCATAATTTATATAATTTCATTAAAATTATAGATGCTATAGACATTTCTTTAATTTTGTCTCTACATTAAAATTATTATATTTATAAAAGACAAGAGAGTGACATATTGTAACTTTCTGTTTCTTTAATAATAATTACATAACTATAATGGAAGAAAGTCCATAAAATGAATCAATTATTTCACTTAGGTGATGTGGGGATACATTTATTCATCCAATAGGATTTTTTAATGTGTTATAATAATTTTATTATCCTTATAATTTTGATTCTTACCCTAATATGCAGGATTTACCTTTACCTATGGTAAATAAAAATTTCCAAGGTTACTATTCATAACGTCTAAAAAAGAAACCTATTTTCACAATTTGAAACTTCTGATTCCAAATATTGAATCCAATTTTCCAAATTAAAAACCATAATTTAGAAGAAATAAATTTAAAATTAAATCTCGTTTTCAAAACCAGAAAGTGGTTTTTATGAAGTAAAAAATATAAAAATATTGATATGGTTTATGTCCAATTTAAAAGTGAAATTACTTTTAATGACCACAATTAGATCAAATTATAGAAACATAATCCAATTAAACATTAATTCCAATTATAAAATATTATCTAACTACATAAATTAATTATATAAAAAGGTTTTTCTGAATTAATATACAGTATTTTTCACTATTCATTAAAATATAAATTTCATTAGAAAAATACAAAAATTTCAACAAAGATAAATTTTTATTTTATACTTTTAAAGAAGAAGATTATTTTTCAAAATAGATAATATAAAGTGGAAAAAAAATATTTTTATAATGAATTATTCATCAAGTGTCATTTAACTGATCTTTTAAAAAATATTAGATTATTTTATGATTAAAATTTGATTCATTCTCATTTTAATCCTTTAAAATTTATTGGATAAATGTAAAAACATATAAAAAATATTTAAAATCATAATATAGTTAATTTTGTTCATTCCTTCCCATACAACTGCTAGGAGTTAACTACCATTTTTAATAATAATATAATTATTGTATTATATTTTGGTATAACAAAATGGTTTGGCTTACATAAGATTTTGGAGAACCCCATTGTTATGTATCAAGTACGCTCATGGACAAAGTTTCCAGTTCAACATATAATTAATATCTTTTTATAAATATAAATATATATGAATATTTATTATTCTATAAATACCTAGGTTGTTACATCATTCCTCCATTTTGGAAATTGCTTCTTCATAATTATAATATTGAGCACGAAAACATAATTGAATGTCCCAAATCAGAAAAAGAGTAAATAGAACTATCACTTTAAAATAATGAAATGTAAGTATAACAAGTCACTTGAGATAACAAATACTAGGATTCCATGTACGAAGAGCTGGATATGGATGAAAAACTAATCATCCTCTTCTAATGGAGAGTGATAGAAAACATGATCAAGGAGAAAGTTAACAATCTAAAAACCAAAATATTTTGATTGGTTAAATGGAATTTGATTCCCTACTATGAAAACTAAATATACAAAAAGGATTCATGGTAATTTTCATAAAGTTGAGGACTTGATTTTTGAGCTTCACTATGAACATAAAAACTATATATGTACCAGTAATGTAGAGTTTTATCCATTAATTAAATTTCACCAAAAACTCATATTTTCTCCAAATGATGAGTATTTAAGGTGACTTTGTCATCTTGAAGAACTAGAATCATATAATAGAGAATCACATAGTCCTCAAAAGATAAACCAAATATTTCCCATGTCAATAGATATTAACAAAAACCAAAACTGTTATTACAAGAACAAATAATCACCAAAAAAGAATAATACATTCTAAAACCCTTTACAAAACATATCTAAACAATTCAAAAAACAATACCCAAAGATCAATAAAGACCATTTTATAAACAGTTTTCCTTAAACTTCATCAATATAATCCAATGTGTGATTGAAAACCAAAATTTAGAAGGATTTTTTCGTATAATCTTCCATGATAAATCATAACATTTATCTCCAAATAAATTAAACTAAATATAATGTCTCATATTTAAAATTAATTTATTTATTAACATATTATCCAAAATAGGTTAATCATTTCTATAAATACCCCAAATATCCTTATGTCCATAATAAAAACATTTAATCATACTAATTAAAATTCAAGCATTACTCCTCAAATGAAATCCCATATTATTCTATTTTCCTTCAGCATATAGTGTTCCCAAAAGATTGGATGTATTACAAAATAAAAAATTTCACTTAATCACCAAATAATTTTCACATACTAATCATATACATTTAATAAAACTTATGTTCCCAAAATCAGCTTATTATTAATAGATAAAATCAATTAGCTAAAAATAATAAGTCATACTAACTAGGGACATCATTTAGGATATTAGTTGGTGAAAAATCCCTATCGCAATTCAGTTGTCAATTTTTTCCCACATCTTTTTCTAACACAACGGTTTTTCACATAATCAGTGATTTTTCCTTTTTTAAAAACAATGTAATTTAATGAAATTACGAAAATTGAGATTATGACATGACCCGTCCCCCGGGGCCCGTGTCGTGACTACCCCAAGCTCACCTTCCATATGCTAGGGGCAGGAAAATAGCACTAAATGTGTAATTCCCTAAAACTGGGAAGGCATTGCCTTTATATAGAGTAACCTCACAAAATAGAGTATGAGTTGAAAGAAAAACACTAAGTACAGCTGTATACAAAAGAGTGATGAAAAAGTAAAGGGGGCCAGAAATACAAGCCCAACAGGAAAGTACAAGTACAACTGAAGAAAAGTAAAGAAGCCACATGATCTTCCTTTAGGGTTCCTACCTCATGGGTAGGTACAGATGGCTTCCTCAGCACTCCATGTCCATTAGTCTCCTCCATGCACCGACTCTTCGTAAGGTCCACCTCCGGGTAACGCCCAATCCTGCTACTCATCCTCAGTCAGTGTTGTATGTCGTCTGCATCCAACACAACGAGGTGCGGGCATAGCCTGTGTAGGGGTGAGTATAAAAATACTCTGTAGGGACCCTGATACCCTCAAGGTCTAACAAAATCAAAAAAGGATAAACCACAAGTATGAAATCCATAGATAACCCCACTAAGGTATATGCTGATACATATACCTAAGTTATCAAGTAATCCATCTCAATCAGGAGGAAACAAAAGAGTTACTGACTTAGCTCACACAGGTAAACTATTTTTGTAGATAGATTGAGATGATCAGATGTAGCCATTGAATAATCAAAGTTGTCATACCAACACATGATCCAGGACCATCTATTCTGTCGGACCAACAAATGATCCAGGAATAGAAGTCAGAACTCTCAGACCAACACATGATCCAAAGAACAGTCTTTAGAGCTGTCGTACCAACACATGATCTAGGTCCAGTTATTCTATCCGACCAACACATGATCGAGGAACATAAGTTTGAACTTTCGGACCAACATATTATCCAGGAACAGTCATCAGTGCACAACCAGCCATATGGTTTCAACATAGCACGCTTGAATTCGGGAGGGTCCGATCCCCAATCCAACTGTCGAATTGTCAACCACCACCAAGTTCCATGAAGAAGTATCTCAATGGTGCGCCTCATCTTATGGGTCTCAACACAACAGACAGCGCGTCAATCGGGCGCCCGGTCTGTGAGTTATTAGCTTTTTAGTCCCAGGGGCCCGGTTAGATTCGTGTACGATCCAACCTGACTGAAACTCAATATTAAACCGAACACTAGTGGGGTAAACTCAAGGGACCATCGTGCTCCATGAAATCTATTATCACTGACAGTTCATCAAACGGTCGTTCGGTGCCAATGTTACGGCCAAAGGAAGTAACAGGGTCGGTAATGGGCCAGAGTACGGTCCAACCCGGTCGGACCGACACTGGCCAACCAGTCTGGGCCGACCTGGTCTGGGTCAATCTGGACAGACCCATTAGGTCCGACCCAGCCCGTTGGGCAGGTCAACATGTTAGGATCAACCAGGTCCACTAGGCCCGGCCAAGCAAACTGCGAGGGTGGTTCGGCCCAGAGGCTGCCACGTAGGCGGCTCGGACCGAAGGTCGGGGCTGGTTCGGCTAGCACCACAAGGGGTGCGGCTCGACGACTCGAACTTGGAGGCTGGGACGGTTCATCTAAAGACGCCACGAGGGATGTCGTGGGTCTGATCGGAAGGTCGCCGGCTCAGAGGCCCGGGGGCAGGATGGCGGGGCCTGGGCAGGCCGGGGACTAGCGTGTGCCAATGACACGGGGCGCGACCACGTGCAGGAAGGCCGTGGGGTGCACATGAAATGCGTGGTAGGCGCGGGTAGGCGTGGGTATCATGACTGGAGGCTGGCTGGGCATTGGGTTGCGCGTCGGAGGCCACAGTCAGGCAGCCGGGGCGCCGGGGAGGCCGCGGGTTCGACTAGGGCGCGCGGGGGCACCGTGGGGCGTTGTGGTTCAAGGAGCCTATAGGTTGCACGTAATTTTCATTTCCACCTCTGTCACCTCGTCTTTATTACATTTCCATGCCATAGAAACATCACAAGAGATCTCTGGAGGGATTCGGGCGATGTTAGTTAGCCCACACCCTCCATGTTTAAGGGTGATATTAGAAGGCTCATCAAGAGAAGAAGATGCTCAAAAATTCAACCGCAAAAATTCCATTCCAATCATTGAAAGAGATAAGGAAAAGGAACATCAACATGTAATAAACCCCTACCTGGATTTTCGGGCATCGACGATGATGTCGCAGGAAGAAGACGTAGTCGTCGTTCGTCGTGTCTGCCACATGCTTCGATTTCTTTGTTTGAACGACGACTGTTGAACTGGCTCCACCTCTGTAGGTAACCGGGGAAGAAGTATGCGGAAGAAGAATGTGGAAGATCATTGTCAGCCTTCCTTGTTCTTCATTCTTCGTTGGGAGAACTTCTTTTCTACAAATATCCCCTCTCAATGCTCCCACCAAATGAGAATTTCCAAGCCAAAAATAATATAACTTTCTAAAATTTTGTTGGTACAACAATTTGAAATTGGAGAAATAAATTAAGAGGATCCCCTTAATTAATTCACGGTGATGCCGCAATTAATTAATGGGGAGGTCAAGAGGCTCCCCTTAATTAAATCACACACGATGGCGAAATTGATTAATGCGGAGGTCAAGAGGCTCCAACCTCATTAATGAGGGAAGTTGGGGGGGGGGGTTTCCTCTCCTCCCATTAATAGGTGGTTAAGCCCTATGTGGTCCCCACCTCATTTATCCTCACATGAGGGGTTGAATTCATTTGGGCCCCACCATCATAACATTTCATTGGAGGTTAAGGTGTGGTGGCCCCACCTACAACCTCTATGGGGATATTTTAACCACCACACACCAAATAGCGGCTCAAAATATAATAATGCATAGGGAACTTTATTTTATTATTATTATATTTTATGAAACGCCAAAATCTATCTTTTATTCTCGACAAACTGCTATCGGGGTGAAAAAATTCTTAGGTGAAAACCTGCATTGTGAGTTCAACAGTGCCCTGAGATTTCAACGGCAAGCAGCAGTTCAAAAGTTATAAAAACTTCTCTTACGTTTACTGAATATACTCAAACAAAACATCAAAAATTCATTTCGGGCACACCTGATCTCAGAATCAACCACTATAAACTTTCGCGGATTCGTAAAAATCCCATGTATTTTACAAAAAAATCAACTGGATTTCCGGGTTTTTACATTCTCCCCACCTCATGGATTTACGTTCCAGTAAGCTACAACACACACAAAGGGAAAAAATGGGGGGTACTGAGCACTCATCTGAGCCTCCCTCTACCATGTGCTATCCTAGACATTCTTGTGCCACCAGAAAACATGTACCAGAGGTATCAACCATCCATGTAGGACCTGCTCCTGTCGATCCTCAATCTCAACTGGAACCTCTATAAAAGTCACCCAGCCATAAACCTCTAGCTCCACATGGTTGATTATGTGTGAAGGGTCATGCACGTATCTCCTTAGCTATGATACGTGGAAGACATCGTGAACCTGGTGCAAATAAGGTGGAAGAGCTAAGAGGTAATCCACCTCGTCAACTTAGCAGAAGACCTGAAAAGGTCCAATGAATCTTCGAGAAAACTTGTCGCCTCATCCAAATCTCCATAGACCTCGTCGAGGTGAGACCCATATAATGTCGTGGTCTCCATCCTCGAACCCTAGAGGTCTCCATCTCCTGTCATCATATGACTTATATCTGCTCTGTGCAGTCATTATCCACTCCTGGATGATATTCACCATCTTCGAGGTAGCTCACACCATCTCTGGTCCCACCAATGCTGACTCCCCAAGGTATGTCTAGCACAAGGGTGATTTTCAAGGTCACCCATACAACACCTCGAAAGATGATATATAGATGGTGGAGTGATAGTTACTGTTATAGGAAAACTTGAACAAGGGTATGTAATCCTCCCAAATGCGTCTGATGTCATGGACACAAACACGTAGCATGTCCTTGAGGGTCTGAATGGTCCCCTCAGTCTGTCCATCCATCTGAGGATGGAAGGCGGTGCTCAGACATAGTTGCATCCCAAAAGCCTCCTATATCCCCTTCTATAGCCAGGAAGTAATCCATGCGTCACGGTCGGAGACAATTGATGAAGGTACTCCATGTAGCCACACAATCTACTATACATAGAGGCATCCCATGATCTATACTGAACGTTGCACTCAGATTGGTAGGAAGTGTGCTGACTTGGTGACTCGTTCTACGATCACCCAAATCGAGTAGTGACCCCTGGATGTACGTGGAAGACCCATCACGAAGTCCACGGATATCCTTTCCCACATCCACTATGGGACATCTAAATGCTATACGAAGCCCTCTGGTACTTGGTGCTCCGCCTTCACTTGCTGAAAAGTGAACCATTGAGAGTCAAACTCCACTACCGCCCTCTTCAGACCAGGACACCAATTTGGTCATCTGAGGTCCTGATACAACTTCGCCCCTCCTAGATGCACCACTAATGGGGACGTGTGGAACCCCCCTCAAGACTTACTCCTGAAATGCTAATGGTACCATAGTACGTCCTCTGAAGAGGATGACGTGATCCCCACCTTCATAAAATCCATCAAGTACCTGCCCTGTGGATATCTAAGCATGTCGTGTCTCGCAGTCAGCATCCCAATGTTGTGCTCCCCTGACACAGTGAAGGAGTGGGGGTTTGACTATAAGAGACTTTAGAGAAGTTTCTCTATCTACATCAACAAAGGATATCTATAAGGTAGAAAGGTAATTTGTTTCCTCTCCTATAAGTTGTATACCAGATATCTTGCTGAGAGCATCCACAACAACGTTCCCCTTCCTAGGAGTATAGACTATCTCAATGTCATTGTCCTGGAAGAACTTAAACCATCGTCACTATCTCAGGTTAAGGTCCTTCTGAGAGAAGATAAATCTGAGACTATTGTGATTAGAGTACATGGAAAAACATTTTCCCATAAGATAGTGCCACCACATCTTCAAGGCGAAGACCACTGCTGCTACCTCCAGGTAATGGGTCATATAGTTCTGCCTGTGTTGTCTCGGCTACTGAAAACCATATGCGATCACTACTCACTCCTGCATCCGGACACAGCAGATTCCAGTCCCTTATGCTTTGAAGTATACTACGTACCCTACACCTTCATTTAGAAGCCTCGTGATGAGGGCACTAGTCAGCCTCTCCCTCTGCTCCTAAAAGATCTTTTGGTATCTCCCCGGCCATAAAACGAGATTCCCCTTCTTTTTCAAGGCTGATAGTGGTGTTGAAACTCTAGAGAAATCTGTAAAGAACCTCTGGTAGTATCCAGCCAAAGCATACATCCCTCCCCCTTTGGGGCGTTAATCTAAGAAATGTCTTTTGGAAGGATGTCCCCATATTCTGTCACTCCTACTTAAAACATAAAACTCAAAAATCATGCTGCAACAAGGGTCAGGCTGGCAGACTCAAGAGTGATCAGCTGCACCCTCATATGCTTGAGTTTAACTTGTGCTGCATGGGTTTCCTTTTTCACCGACTATGAAAAACCTCATCCCAATGTCGTAGATAAAACACATCATCTTTTCCTAATACAGTCAATCTATGTATGAACTCTGGCTGACCAGTCCATACCAAAACTAACGTCATAAGGCCTCGACACTGCCACGAAGATGTTCCTACCGAAAATCTCACCTCAAGGGTTAGATCACATCGTCGGTGTATGTGTGTTTATCGAGTCCCCTACCAAAGGTATCTTCTGACGTGAGGGTCAAGTGAACAGTTTAGTAGGAAACTCTAGGTCTGGGACAAGATTTGTGGAAGGACGGAATGATTGGTATATATGTCTATTGATACAGTAGCTAGTATTAGAAACATACCATACCTCGAATCATTCCCAGGGCCATTGGGTCACACTCCTTGACCGCATGTAGCTACTCTCTTACCCTTCCCTCCACCTCTCGGAGCCTGGTGGGGACTACAAAGAAGGGTGGTTGTAATATGTAAAAATTTACACCACCACATGTTTCTCTCCTAGATCCACTTCCATGTCTTCTACCCAGCAGATTCATCTGTTTTTAACACTTTTTCTTCTCGAAACATTTTACAAACTCAAGTCTCTAAGATTGGTTCCAGTTTCATGCTTTCCCACTGCTAACATTCACTGGTTGTATCCATTCAGCCAAAGAACATTCAACCACAAAGGTTCTCTCTAGAACCCTAGCATAAGTAGGAATGCAAAGAAAAATAATGATGGCTCAGATGTCCATTAAACACAACTCGCTCAGAAGTTTGATCCTTGAAGCAATAATCGTATTTTATTCATCGAGTACCAGGAATGATCGACACGCCTCTGTTAGGTCCACAAGGATGAATACCCTGAGAGGGGGGGGGGGGGGGGCGAATCAGGGTATGACTAATTTAAAATTAAAGCCCGTTATGATCATGTTTAGTGGTTAAGAAAAACACTCTTCTCCCTCTTTTCTGTTGCACAATATAAACAGAAAGTAAAACAAGCACCTGACATAACAATTTTTAGTTGGTTCACTGCTAAGGGCTACATCCAAAGAGAATATGCCGACTGGTTGTCAGTCATACCAAAATCCACTAAGATTTACTAGCAGTGGATTACAAGGTTCGGGCACAGTCACTATATCCCAGGCTCCCTGCCTTTACAAGTTTTAGGGTCAACTCACTGCTTTCCCAATGGTCACTCCATGTTTCCCTCTCTCTGGATCACTGCCGGTGGAGTGGATCACCTTCTTCCTCTTCCATTGCTCACTGCTCTGGAAAGGATCCACTCACAATTTATAGACCTGTAGGTCTATTCATTAACTCTAATGAATGTATCCTCTGTTGTATGTAGATTCTCTGTTGAAGTCCACCATTCACCCTTAGATGAATTTCACTTTGCAGAGAAAGTATCCAACAATCTTCCAATATTCATGCAGCCCTGAATAACCGCTGTGAATCAACCTTACATGGCGCACAAGTCTAATATGGCGTGCAAGTATTGGCATGCAGGTCACAACTGGCACACAGGACTACCTCAACAACCTGCGTGGAACAATCTTCTGCAACTCCAGACCTGCGTGACTCAATCCCGTTTATGCCCAAGCCAATATTGGCGTGCAACCACCAACCGGCACGCAAGTTCAAACAATGACGTGCAAATCCACATGCGCAGCCACACCCCACCTACTAAACGGGAGCTCTGATTTTTCTATGTGTTGAACTCCATTCAAAATGAGGAGGGGTGGTCCAGTATTATATGCATTTGGTCATCCTACACGACCGGCGCACAAGTTTACCATCGGCGCGCAAGTCTCTTCCCGACACGTAAGTCACATGCGCGAGCACACCAATACCTACGCGAATCTCTTTCCCTTTCCATAAATTGGAATTCTGATCCTAAAAAACATTAGGCGTGCAATTTTCCTCTCTTTCATGTACACAGAGCGAAAGTCTCTTTTCCAAAACCACTTTTCTCCTTTTGTCGATTTTCTGGCCCAAAAATTTGGAAAACACTGGAAAATGGTGCCACCTTATATATCTTCTTTTTGTACCGCTACCAGGTCATCCATTACTTTGTCTATGTTCTAGAATCAAACATGGTTCATTGACCACAAATCTTGAACTCGAAATCCCTCCATGAAATCCTCTTTGTCAACAAATTTGTATGTCATTGTTTTTCTTTTTCAACAATCGCCTCACAGATGTCTGCTTTGTCAACAAACACAATCACCTAAAAAATGATTCAATGATACCTTGAGGGATTTCTGCCCAACAATTTCCCCGTATGGGTTTGTTGACAACTCTTTCATAATAAGATACATCATTTACTATTCATCCACAATTTTGCTACTACGATTCTGATAGCGTCCAAGGATTTAATCAACACATACTCTAAGCCCACAACAGCAATACTCGTCGTGAGAAACAAGAGTAAACAAAAAAGTTCATCAATGAGTCACTTCATCTCTAAAACCAACTGTGGACACCAAACAGATACCAATTTTTGGAATTCCAATTTCTGGAAATATTCTTTCTGCATTCCAACACATCTCTTATGCTTTTATCACGATCCTCAGCTGTCATGATCTATGTTCTTTGATCGATCACATCTAGCATCGTCAGATTTGATAATCTCCCCCTTTTTCATTGCTCTCCCTATCTCGCTGCTTCACTTGCCAGCTTCTCCTCATATCTATCATGATTTCTCAGCTAGCCACACTGTCTCCCCCTTGAACAATCACTATTTTCTCCCCCTTTGTCAACGAACACAAAGGTCACTCCAATGAAGTCTGTAACCGAGTAGAAAACACAAATCATCACATTAGGTAAAAACACGTCATAACTCGGGGAGATGGGGTTCCACATCAACACTATTTCAAGTGTGGGGAGTCGACTAAACTCCCAAAGCCAGTCAATGCCTTTCAATCGCTTCCTTGGGTAATTCCTTTGTCAGAATATCTGTAACCTGTAGCTCTGTAGGCACATACTCCAACTTCACAAGACCTTTCTCTACCTTTTCATTGATGAAATGATATTTGATATCAATATTCTTAGTCCTGGAGTGATGAACTAGATTTTTTCTCATATTAATAGCACTTGAGTTATCACACATGATTACGATCTGAGAATTTACTTCAACTCCTATATCATCAAGCTTCTTCTTTATCCACAATAACTGTCTGCATGCTTGAGTGGCCGCGATATACTCAACTTACATGGTGCTCAATGAAATGCAATCTTGATTCTTTCTTAGACAAGAAATACACAATCCACCAAGATAGAATGCACCCCCTGAAATTGATTTTTTTTTCTTTTGCTGATCTGGCCCAATCTGTATCTATGTAACCTAATAACACTGATTGATATTTTTCATTATACATCAAACCAAAATCCACGGTGCCTTTGATATATCAAAGTATTCTTTTCACTGCAAGAATGTGGATTTCCGTGAGATTACTTTGATATATCACTACTTGTCATGTGGCGAAAACAATGTCAGGCCTTGTTCCGTTCAAGTATAGAGAACTTCTAATAATTTTTCTGTATTCAGTTATATTAACTACTTTTCCATCCTCATATTTTGATAATTTCTTCCAGGTAGAAACTGCAGTCTTCATCTCCTTGGAATTATCCATTCCAAAACTTTGTATAACCTCCTTGGTGTATTTGGATTAAGAAATGAAAGTGACATTACTTCCTTGTGTCGCCATTAAACCAAGGAAAATTGGTGTCTCTCTAATCATTGACATTTCAAAATCATTTTTCATTAATTCGGAAAACTGTCTGCACTGAGCTTCATATGATCCACAAAATATTATTTCATCGACATAAACCAACACTATCATACTTTGATTACTGTTGTTGCTGAAATAGATATTGTAATCAACACCCCCAAGCTGGAAACCAGGCTTCTTCAAGTACTGATCAATCCTTTAGTATCATGCTCTCGGTGCTTGTTTTAGCCCATACAATGCCTTCTTCAGTCTGAAAACTTTTTTCTCATCCTCATGAATGGGAAAACCATCTGGCTGATCAATATACACCTCCACATCAAGAACTCCATTCTAGAATGGAGATTTCACTTCCATCTGGAACACTTTGAACTTTTTCTGCACTACTATGGCAAAAAATAATGTGATTGTCTCCAGCCTTACAACTGGTGAAAATGTATCATCAAAATATATTCCTTCTATCTCAGAGTATCCCTTGCACACTAACTGTGCTTTGTTCCGAATCATTGTTCTATATTCATTCATGTTGTTGTGATAGACCCATTTAGTCCTGATGACATTATTATCTACTGGCCTTAAAACAATCTCCCATGTCTGCTTCTTCTCAATCTGATCAAGATCTTCATTCATAGCCTGAACCCAATTTTCATCTTCAGCTGCATCAAAAAAAATTTGGCTCCACCTGAGGTAAAAACTATGTTTTCGGTAATGATTTCATTCGTAGAGTTTGAACTGGATATGTCTGATCACCAATGATATTCTGCATAACAATTTCAGCTCAACTCTTTGTCTTCCTTGCAGACACAAACTTGAAACTTTCTTTTTCATCATCAATATCTTCTTCTGAGTCAGCCTCTACCACTTCTTCTCCCCCTATGTTTCTTAACTAATCATCACTTTCATCCAGAATCTATTCGCTGTGTCACTGAGTATTCTGTTCATTTTCAACTATAGTGACATCATTGTTCTCAACAATTTTTCCCAGTATTTTGTTGAAACATTTATATGCTTTGATTTTCCCTGAGTAGCCAAGGAATATCCCCTCATCTCCGTGTGACTCAAACTTCCTGTGATATTCTTTGTTGATACTGAAGCACTTACTCCCAATGATTCGAAAGTATTTCAGTGTTGGATTATTTTGGTACCGCATTTCATATAGATTCTTCCCTTCTTTCTGACACAACATAGACCTGTTCGAAATATAAACCGATGTCAAAACTGCTTCCTTCCAAAATTTCTCTAGTAGGTCTTTTTCAATGATCATCATTCTATCCATGTTGTGGATGATCTGATTTCTCCTCTCATCCACTCAATTTTGTTGGGGAGTTCTCACTGATGAAACTTGATGCCTTATCATGTGTTTCTCGAGTTAGTTTTTAACTTGATTATTTTTGAATTCCGTACCATTATCAGTATGAAACTTTAAAATTTTCTGCCAAAGTATCCCTTCTGATTCCCTCCTATACTTTATTATGCAACTGAACACCTCTGTCTTATGGGTAATGACAAATACTCAGGCCATTATGATACAATCATCAATGAAATGAACATAGTACATTTTTCCCATTTATAGCTCATCGTGAGATGGGTCCACATACATCTACATGCAACAATTTGAGCACTCTAGTTGAGTTCTGTTCTTTTGGCCTATATGCCTTTATGATGATCTTCCCTTATTGGCAAGAATCACACCTATGAGTGAGATCATGCAATTGTTTGGGAAGGTCTCTAGCAACATCACACTTTACTATATCTTCCATGGATGGTTGGCATAGATGACCAAGTCGTTTATGCCAAAACTGGTTTTCTTCCTCTCTGGATAAACGACACGTATATTCTTTCCCACCTCCAAGGTAAAGATTTCCCTATGTCGGTTTTCCCTATAGAACAACTACTCCATCATTTCCTTCCACAACAAACATCTTCTTGCTAAATCAGAGAGAATTCCCAGAGTCACATAGTTGACTGACACTGAGAAAGTTATGACTAAGACCCTCTACTACCAAGACATCAGCACATCTCATTTCTTTTCCCCCAAACTTGGCTTACCCTAATCCAACAATCTTCAGGACTTCATCGTTTCAAAATTTTAAAACTTCTTCTTTGTCATATTTTATGCCTATAACAAGATCCTTATTACCCATAATATGAGATGTGGAACCACTATCAAGGATCCATATACCAAAGCGATCTAATGCTTTAGTGGAAATTTATGCCACCATAGCCTTCTCATTTATCTTCTTCTTGGTCCATAAATTTTCCTTCACACTCATCATGGATTGAGATTTCTATCATTTCTCAGATAATGATGGACCAGCTTTATCTTGCAAAGCCATAAATCTATTCTGCATTTTTAACTCACCTGTCAGTTTATTGATCTGCTGCTTGCGAACGTTTTGATTCTGCTTTGGCACATTTCTCTGAATGGTCGAAGTGCATTACCTAGACATTTTCCCAAATCTTCCGCACCAAAAACAGTGTCCTTCGAAATATGTTCTGGAAAACCGTTCTCTATTTGGCTGTCACCTCTGTTCTTGTTCCCATCGATATCTCTTGGATATGGAACACACATATTGAAAATGTCCCATCATCCCACAAAAATAACACCTGATATAAGTTTAATTACTTTGTGTTACTTAAGCACAACGAGTTTCCCCTTAGGTTCATTGAATATTCTGACTCTACTTTGTGCCCAAATCAACCTTCAATTTTGGGATGGGTGCTTGCGGTCTGACGTCAATTTCCACATATTTTTGCATCTTATAAAGCCCTGAATCATCCATAACGTCTAAGATCAATTGCTTCGTCTTTCCTGCTGAACAACTAGGCTCCTATATCACCTTGTCAGTCTTTGGAATGACCATCTTTCCGGACATCACATTGGAGGTCAAGAATTTTTCTTAATCCTTCATTTTTCATCGTAGACTGACCACTTCTTCTTCAAGATCTTTGATAAGTATGACCTACTCCTTTCCTGTGTTAGTCAAAAAATAAAATTCCATTTTTTGTTCCTTAATTTTAAGCTTATACTCAACAATATTTTCTGAGCTCTCTGGTGTTGAGGATTTTAGTCTTTTAATTTCTTCTAACAGCTCGGAATTTTCTTCATCCTGTTGTTGCATATAGAGGTTGGCATCACGAACCAATTTATTGGCTTTCTTCATTTTTCTTATTCAAATGCCTATCTCCTCAAGAGCTGCTTCCAATTCGGCTTCCATATTAACTCTTCCTTCAACTTATTCTTCTTCTTCTACAACATTAGTTTCTTAATTTTCATGAGAACTACTTACGACCACCACCATTGAATTTTCTCCACGATCTTTATAGTTTTAAATCTCCTCAACCTATTCAACCTCAAAAACATCTGAACTATATATTTCATGTGAAAGAAGAGTCTTCTTCTTGAAGAAATTTCTCTTGAACTGCTTCTTCCCTTTCACATAGGGTGAAGATTTCTTCTTGGGAATTTAAACATCATCTTCATCATTTTCTTCTTGAAACCTTTTGGGGAATCTTTCTGTGAGATGTAAAACCTTTCCTCATGTAAATCATGCAACAGGAAGTTTCACTTTGAACTTTACTTTTCCTCTTTGAAGGATTGAGGAGAGGAATGACATAACCACATATGTCTCTTCTTCCTCTTTATAATCTTCAATGGTGAGCTTCTTCATGGACTTAAATTCCACCTCTTTGGATTTCCCCTTTTCCACGCCATTTTAATCATCATTTCTGATTTCACATGCAACAAGGGTGCTGTCCAGGTTATCCAATGTCGTTTCTTTCAGGTCTTTATCTACCAAAACATAAACTTTCGGGTTGAACCGAGGTGGATGTTTTCTCAAGATGCGCTTCAAAATTTTTATGTCTTCGATAATTTCACCAATAAATCGCATCTCCTCTACCACAGAATTTACCCTGTCAAAGAACACATCAAAAGACTCATTCGGGATCATTCTTAGATCTTCATACTTGTTCCACAACACTTGCAGCTTTGCCTCTCTGAACTTTGTATCCTCTTCATATATATTCAAAAGCATTTCTCACATGGCATGTGACGTTTTTCATGACATCACCTTTGTATAGATGGGATTGGAAAGGGCTCTCCCTAAGGTATTGATTACATTGGAATCAACATCCAACTCTCTATGATCAGTTTTTGATAATGCACCACTATTAATATTAGTTGTGATACCAGGCATAGCCACTGAAAACACATCAATTCCAAAGGATTATAAATAGTGTTGCATTTGATTCTTCCATATCTGAAAATTACATCCATCGAAGATCAGAATCTCTTTATGATTAGTTACCTCCATTGAGAGAAGAACTATTATCAACCTTCGCTCTGATACCAATTTTTAGGACCACAAGGATGAATACCCTGAAGGGGGGGGGGGTGAATCAGGGTATGACTAATTTAAAATTAAATCCCTTTATAATCTTGTTTAGATGTTAAGAAAAACACTCTTCTCTCTCTTTCATGTTGCACAATATAAACAGAAAGTAAAACTAGCCCAGGACACAACAATTTTTACATAGTTCATCGCTAAGGGATACGTCCAAAGAGCATATGCCGATAGTTTTTCGGTCGTACCAAAATTCAATAAACTTATCTAGAAGTGGATTACAAGGTTCGGGCATAGTCACTATATCCTGGGCTCACTGCCTTTACAAGTTTTAGGGTCAGCTCACTACTTTCCAAAGGGTCACTCCCTATTTCTCTCTCTCTGGCTCACTGCCGGTGGCGGGGATCACCTTCTTCCTCTTCCTCTGCTCATTGCTCTGGAAAGGATCCACTCATAGTTTATAGACCTATAGGTATCTTCATTATCTCTAATGAATGCATCCTCTGTTGTATGTAGATGCTCTACTGAATTCCAACATTCACCCATAGATGAATTTCACATTGCACCGAAAGTATCAGGCAATCATCCAACATTCACACAGCCCTGAATAACCTCTATGAATCAACCTTACTTGACGCACAAGTCTAACCCGGCGTGCAAGTATCGGCGAGAAGATCACAAATGGCATGCAGGTGTACCTCAGCCACCTGCGCGACACAATATTCTGCAGCTCCAGACCGGCATGACTCAATCCCTTTTACACCCAAGCCAATATTGGCATGCAACTACCAACCGGTGCGCAACTTCAAACACCGAGGCGCAACTCCACCTATGCGGCCACACCCCACCAACTCGACGGGAGCTCTGATTTTTCTAAGTGTTGAACTCCATTAAAAATGAGGAGGGTTGGTCTAGTATTTATAGGCAATTGGTCAGCCTATGCGACTGACACACAAGTCTACCCTCGGCGCACAGTCTCTTCCTGGCGCGCAAGTAACATGCGTGACCACACCAATACCTGCACGACACTTTTTCCTTTTCCATACTTTGACATTCTGATCATGAAAAACATTAGTTGTGCAAGTTTCCTCTCCTTCAAGTACATGGAATGCAAGTCTCTTTCCCAAAACCACTTTTCTCCTTTTGTCGATTTTCTTTCCAAAAAATTTGGAAAACATAGGAAAACAACTCCACCTTATATCTGTTCTTTTTTTACCACTTTCAGATAATCCATTACAATGTCGACGTTCTTGAATCAAACATGGATCATTGACCACAGCTCTTGAATTTAACATCCCGCCATGAAATCCTCTTTGTCAACAAATTTGTATGTCATTGTTTTTCTTTGCAAACAATCACCAAAAATATTTCCACTTTGTCAACAAAAAAAATGACCTCAATAATGCTTCAACGATACCTTGAGGGATTTTTTCCCAATAACCTCGATGAATACTCAGCTACCGACATGTCGTCCTGCCGAAGCTGTAGAAGCTTTAGAGAACTCTCAGTCACCTTCTCAACCTAGTCCATATCCTTCTGTGAGTCGGGCTCACCTCAAAACCTGAGGGTATCTGATGCTCAAACACGTGTAAGGCACTAAGAATACATGTGTCCTCTACTGGTACTTACAGTTGTATCTACCGACCAATGAGTAGTGATAGAGTTTGAACACTACCTAAAGATACTATCTCGGACAGCGGGCCATGTACCGAAGTCTCATCACTAAGCGGACCATCCTCATGGTGTCTCATTGAAAAATACTAGCAGCTAAGATCTCTGTCTTCTCTACTGGTGTACCAAATAGAAGAGAAACTATAGAAATCGCCTCCAGCTAGCCCTCAGCAACGTGGAAATCTGTCTCACCTTGAAATCTCACAGGCCTATACTGCTGGAACACATACAACACACTCAGTCGGTGTGCACCGTCCGCCAGTGTGGCAGGTGGAATATACTTCCCAACGGGTGGTGGTGCTGCTGGTACACCACCCAATGGTGTCAACATAGTAAGTGTGGCTGACACCAGAGCCTCATCGCTCGGTGGGCCGTCATCGTGTACTCTCTTAGAAACCCTAGATGGATGTCTACACAATGACATCCTAATAAGGAATAGGTGCACCATGGTCAATAAGTTATACCTAGTGAGGTGACTCAAAGTGGTCACAGGGAAAACTATTGAAACACGCACGCAATCAGTGTTTTCATACACTGAGTTAGAAATCAGTAGTCAGGGTCCTTATGTATGGATACATCGGCCACCGCACCAACACTGGACTCCCTAGACTGAAAACCACACGTAGCACTCTTAACACTATTTTTTCATAGAAAAGAAAGATCAGAGTCCTATGTTCTGTGGTAGAACTGAATCCTCTAATACCAATTGTCAAGAACCATCCCCCGGAGCCCATTCCATGACTACCCCAAGCCCACCTTCCATAGTTCAGGGGCTGGAGACAAGCACCAAAGGCGTAATTCCCAAAAACTGGGAAGGTATTGCCTTTATATAGAGTAACCTCACACAACATAGTATGAGGTGAAAGAAAAACAATACGTAAAGAAGTATACAAAAGAGTGATGAAAAATTAAAGGGGGCTGAAAATACATGCCCAAGAGGAATGTACAAGTACAAAAGAAGAAAATTCAAGCATCCATAAGATCAACCTCCGGGGTTCCTACCTGAAGGGTAGGTTCAGATGGCCTCCTCAGCAATCCATGTCCATCAGTCTCATCCGTGCACCGACTCGTCGTATGGTCCACCTCTGGGTAGCATCCAGTCCTAATACTCAGCCTCAGTCAACACTGTCTGTTATCTACATCCAACACAATGCGGTTCGGGCATATCTTGTGTAGGGGTGAGTATAACAACACTCTATAGGGACCCCAAGACCCTTAAGGTCTGACAAAATCCATCAAGGATAAACCAAAAGTATGAAATCAATAAATAACCCCACATAGGTATATGCCCATACATATTCCTAATTTATCATGTAATCCATCTCAATCATGAGGAAAAAAAGAGTTACTAACTCAGCTCATCCAGATAAACAACATTTGTAGAGAGATAGAGAATATCAGATGTATCCACTAAATAATCTATGAAATCGGACTAACACATGATCAAGGACCAGCTATTCTGTCAGACGAACACATTATCTAGGAATAGTATTCAGAGCTGTAGGATCGACACACGATCCCGGTCCAGCTATTCTTTCAGACCAACTCATGATCTAGGAACATTAGTTAGAATTGTCAGACCAATACATGATCCAGTAATAGTCATCAGTGCATAGCCATCAACAAGGTTTCAAAAAATCACCCTTGATTCCGAGAGGGTCTTCTCTTCAATCCAAGTGTCGACACGTCAACTGCCACCAAGTCCCATGAAGAAGTATATCAATGGTCTGTCTTTTCATAGTGGTCTCAACGCAACAGACGACGCATCAATTGAACACCTACTATGTGAGTTATTAGCTTTTTAGTCATGGAGGTCTGGTTGTATTTGTGTACCATCCAACCTAACCATAACTCAATATTTTCCCAAACTCTAGCAAGGTAAATTCAAGGGACCATCGTGCTCTACGAAAACTAGAACCACTGACGGATCGTCAAACGATCATCTGGTGACAATGTTATGAGCAAAGGAAGTAACAGGGTCGGTAATGGGCCCAGGTCTGGTCTGCCGCAATTGGACAAACTCTACCCAACCCAGTCTGGGCCGACCTGGTCTAGGTCAACCTGGAGAGACCCGTTGTGTCTGACCCAACTAGTTGGGCAGTTCAGCCTGTTAGGTTCAACCAAGTCCGCTGGGCCCGACCCTGCGGACTGCGATGGTGGTTCAACCTGGAGGCCGCCACATAGGTGGCTCGGCCCGAAGGCCAGGGCCAGTTTGGCTAGCGCCACGAGGTGCGCGGATCGGCAATGGGTCTCAGGAGGCATGGCCGGTTCGGCCAGCTATGCCGTGATGGACGCCATGGGGCAGCTTGGGAGGACGGTAGCCCAGAAGCCGGTGGGCTAGCTGGCAGGGCGCGGGCAGGCCGCGGGCAAGTGTGGGCACGTGGTGCAGGACGTGACGAGAGGAGGGAGGTCGTGGGGCACGCGGGCTGCGTGCGGTTAGTAGGAGGTTTCATGAAAAAATAAAATAAAAATGAACATAACTCATGGGATAGAATCATGTTGTTGTTAGTGCCATATATCCAACATATGTGTACAATATTATTACCTATATTAATTCTTATTAATATTAATAAATTAGGTATTTCATGAAAATTTTTCTTTTTCATTATATATTATATAATAAATTCATAATATTAGTACTATCATTTAAAGGGAATAGTTTTTCTCCTCTAGGATGAGAACCCTGAAGTAACCTAATAGTATTTATAAATATATGTTCAATAGAAATATGAAATCATTTTTGGGACACAAATTAAATATAATATTAGGGGAGGATGCTTAATGGGGTTTTATGAACATTCTCATGTTGTATGTCGTTCGTATTTTCCATTTTAGAAGATTGTAAGAATGAGACTCAGTGGTAGGAAACCCACATTTAATTGTGTCATTGTCTGTTTCGGTATGAATAAGTCGGTATTGATCCGTAGACATTAATATTATTACTAGTGGACAATATTAGTTTGTTTATTTGATTTATTGATAATAATCCTAATGAAATATGATTGCAGAAAAATATGACATTTTGGGGGTTTCATAAGTAATATTTCATTAATTAATATAGCAAAGTAGGATTTTACACTTATGGTATTTATGAAATGTCTATATATCATTATTTTGTTTATAGAAATGATACACCCAAAATAAGTGAATTTTCATTTTGTTATGTATGAAAGATTATTTACTAAAATTTAAATAAGTAGTCATTGATCACGTAGGTTGATATCACCAGCAAACTTGCCTCATTTGATTTGTTGATAAAGTGTTTATTTTACATAGAAATATTATGTATGATGTTTTGTGTCTATGAAAATTAAATATGTATCTATTGATGTATTATATTGTTTCTAGATGATAACATTGGGCCTTGGGAAGGTTCATTTAATTCCAATAAGATAGAGGCCTAGAGGGTAACAAATTAAGTGTATCTATCGCCATAGTTAAATTAAACAATTATTTCTATTTAGCATGTTTAATAACATTTATTTCCATTGGTTTTTTTATCTTAATTCAATTTTCTTGATCTCATATATTATTTCAGTTGATATTCGAGATAATATTTTCTGTGAAGAGTATTTAAAAAACATTACTTTCAAATTTAGTGAAAATAAAAATTCTTTATTTATTAAAAATTAATGTAGTGATATTTATATAAAAATAATTTTTCATTATTCAAGGAATAGTAAATTGTATGGAGGTGTTCCAGACCATGTTTAAATGTTTGATGATAAATAATATATATTAAATATTAGTTGAATAAATAATATTCAATTAATTCACTAGTTTTAAACATTTCTTGAAAAAAATAATTATATTATTATTATCAAAAAGGGATTCTAGAGGGATTAAAAATATAATAATGATGGATGTGAAATTATTATTTTCTAACCATATCATTATTCAAACCCAATTACATTATTTTTAACCATAATGGATTTTTACAAAAATATCTCGATAATTCTCTCAGAGTCCTAGATAGTTTCCCCTCAAATAATTTTCACAAATATAGATAGTAATCATCCCGAACAAACACTATTAATTTAGGAGTTTTTATTGAGATTCCCTATTTATGTGATTCATGTACAATGAAAATAAGGAAAACCCCAGAATTTTGATGTATTACGCTATCACCCATAGATTCTAGCGGTGATGTTTGGAGGTTCATGGAGCATGTCATGATCATCATTGGGTGGAATATATACTATATTCCAAAAATGTAATTATATTATTTTGTAGATAAATTGAGTGACTCAAAAAAATTAAATAATTATTCATAATGTAATTCATATTTTCTTAAATTAATTATAAATAATTATGTGATGATCCTACATTTTTTCTTTCGCTTTCTCAATTCAGTTAATCATTGATTTGATTATCATGGTCATGATGTTTATAATCTATATACATATCATATTAATCACTCCTTATGTAAAAATATTTTACGAATTCCACATCAGTATGTTCAATTGTTCCTAAAACCTTCAAGTTGTATCAATCAGGGCACATATTTTTTATAATTATTTAAATATCAATTGTTTATTTTCACATTTATCATTAGTTCTCAATTCTGGTTTAAAAATTATTAATATTAATTGAGATATATAATATAATTCATTATTATAATAAAAATTAATTAAAATATATTAATTTTATAAATGCAAAAAATTCGAAGAACTCATCCAGAGGTGCCGGGGATTCTAGTCAGACAATAAAACATTACACATCTTGCAACACAATGTTACACCTCATTTATCCATGTCCTGGGTACTAATATTACTCCTAAAAAAATAAGGAATGAATTAAATCATTTTGAATTTATTACATGAAATTTTTATTTGAATATAACACATGTTGACTAAGCCATCATGGCACACCGTTATCGAGATGACAGGGCATGTAGTCAATTTTTTAAAGACTTCATGTTTATTTTTATACCTGAACTACATAAATAGTGACCATGTTAGTCAGATACCACAGGATTTCTATCAGATTTATAGGTTGTTAACTCCATTAATTATCATATAACTATGAAACATTGATTTCATAGGAATGTTCCTTGGATAAATGGTGAGAACTGTACATGACATATATCTAGATTGTACATGCCTTGTATATTAAAAAATTAAACAAATTATAACAAAATAATTATACTAATTAAACCTTATCAACCTGGGTTTCTTGTGTCATTCAGTTTACTATTTACACACTGCCTGATAGGTTTTGTATTTATTGAACTTCAAATTAATTTTATTATAATATTTATAATTGTGTATATTTTTTAAATCATAGAACAGTTAATACTATATTTTTATTGAAACATAAAATTCAACCAAAATAATTTGTGTTTGGTGTTTCATTTATAAGAATTGTATATTCTATGAAATAATATGATAATTCATGTAGTATACATTCTACATATGTAAACAGTATGCACATATAGTATATGAAATGTAGTTTGAGGTGAACACACTATACTGACGTCAAGGAAAATGTTTTGTACATAGTGAATACTAAATTAATAAAAAAATTATTGAATGATGGATTAGAATTGATAAAAAATCCGATGAGACATAAGAAAAAATAATTGATTAATTGATTAAGATAAATATTTGCTTCAAAAAATATTATTCTTAAATAATATGAAATATGATTAAATGATAATTTTTAACTGTGTAATTTGTTGTTGTTTTATGATCATGAGAATAGAACATAAATTTATAAGTAATATTCTTATTTTTAATATATTTTTATAGATCAATTATGACCTACATTTCATCCATCCTCTCATTATCATTGACTCTTGTGGACAATGATTTCAATTTTGGTACACCCTTTACCTGATGCTTCGATTTTCCTTACATGTGTGTGGGTAAAATATTATGTAATAGATAGAGTTCCCAAGTTATATGGTGTGTTTCAGGTTTGGAGCTTATGTGAAATGAAACCAAAGAATATATGGGTTCATAGGTTGAAGGATTATATATAAACAAAGTCAGGGTTCATGGGGATTCTACAGCTAGGCCAAATTTATGTTTATCATACACTAGATAAATTAACCACTTGTAAAAATTAATGATCACACGACTCGATTATTTTATTTAATTCAAGTGGAATGGTTAATTTCATAATAAATTTTTTCTATCGATAACATTAATTATCATTTTAAAAGAATTAATTGTTGAACTATAATAAATTTAATTATGTGTAAAATTTTTATATATCTTGGTAAATCCAGTATGTAAAACCACATAATATTATGAATCATGTATTAAAGATAAAATGGTCAGTTTTCAAATAAGGATAAAAGTATATCAATTATTTTTATTATGTAAGTAAAATCATTTACTAATTAAGTTAATGTAAAACCAAATTTCAATGTGCTTGACATACCCAAATTAGAATGATTTCAATTCTTAGGTTATTCGTACATGTTATTTTTTGTCAAATTTACTTTGATCACATCATGGGTTGACATCCCTAGAAAGAAATTATAAACACACTTCTCTTTATTTCATATATAAAAATGATTTATGTCAAAAATTGAACATTAGAAAACTTATAAGATTGAGAGGTCTAGTGTATTTGGGGATTAGGAACATTAAATGAAAATATAAGCCATAAAATACAACATCATTATTAAATTAAACTTTTAATTGACCATGACCTTCCTTTATAATAACAATGACTTGGATAACCTGAGGATATAAAATAGAATGTGGTTATCTATAAGGCCATGTAAGGGAATAAAAATGGCCTAAATTGAAGAAAATGATACATGTTAGACAAGGAATATAATTGTGGCATAATGAACATGAATATGAAGGAATAATATAGAATGATAATCATAATAAGAAAATGTTGAAACAACATAAAACACTATATCATAAACATATGTCAAAGACAAAACTAAAAGATGTCATAGTGGAGAAATGTCCCAAAATATTTTTTGTAAACCTGTGTCCCAACATTATTTATATCAATCGTATACATTACCCAATGCATTGAAGTAGAATCAAGATGCACCCATCAAAATTATTAAAATCTAATCCTTAATTATGTCACATAATTCATATAACATGGATTCATAAAACCTCATAATACCATCCACCATAAAGGAATGTGTAATAAAAAATGTCAGTCCTCAATCAATAATTATATGTTCATAATGTTGAATACCCTTAATATATGGATGGGTATGATATTCACTACACTATGATTTCGGCGTGTAAAATCATGGATAAATTTTCACAGCCTAACAACGTCATATGGATTTTCATAAAATGGGATGGAAAGAGAAAAATGAGTCTATCCTCATTTATAAATAAAATAAACAGTAAGGGGATCATGGAGAATAATATCCCCATTTATTAAATATAATTTATGATTTCATAATATAAATGATGTTATTGGATGGAAATGAGAAGAGAGAAATCCATTAAGGAATTTTGACATAGTAACCGCTTAGGTTAGGGTCCAAATGAGGGGAAATAAATGATACCACATTCACATAAAATCAAATTCATAGTAGGTAATTTATTATTAAATGATGAAAATATAACCAATTTCAATTAAAAAGACTAATTTCAAACAAGGTTCTTTAATTTAATGGAAGAGAAGAAGGTGAGAATCCCTTAAATGGATGTGTCACTCCAAAGGTTTATGAGAGGCTTATTGGGAGCCTAGAAGCACCTTGGGAGGACTATAAAGAGTATATAGAAGAGTATAGATGATATTAAATGAGTCTTAGTGAAGAGGAATAGAGTATTATGTGGTTTTATATAGGGAAGGAGGGGGGTTTTCTTATTTTGGTTTTGGACACCTCATAATAAAATATTCAACACCCAAAACCATACAATGGTATTTTCCCACGGTTTCTGTAAAAGGAGAGTGGGAAAAATTATTTTTTAAGTACATGGTATGAACATATTAAAATATCTTCCTTGATTATGTGGAGGTGAGTCACACTTTCAAGGAAATATTTTTAAAATCATAAAAAATTTTATTTTTTTGGACGATTCCCTAAGGTTTTATAAAATAAATCAAATAAACTCAAAAATAAATTAATTTAAAATAATAAAATATATTTGTCTGAATATATATTTTATAGTATTAATTACATCATTATTAGGACATTGTGATTTCCTTAAACAAACATTATATTTATAGGGTATTTAATTTTTACCCAAAAAGTCAACTATTTTAAAAAATATTAAAAAATTCACCATTGGAAAATTTTAATATCTATATTCCAAAAAAAATCATTTTATCTAAATAATATTATAAAAATTTCAATTTTCACATATAAAATAAATACTCACAATTATTTAAAATTGACAAGTTCTAACAAAAACATTTTTCGAATAATAATAAAAAATATTCTTGACTACATAAATATATATGATCATTTATAGATAATAAAGTTTATTTATTAATAATATTTAATTAAAATATTACTTATTTAAAAAATCCATTAATTCATCAACTATATATTTCTTAATATAATTTTAATATTAATCAAAATCACTTAAATAATAACAATAATATTAATAAAATATCTTCTTTATAAAAAAGATAACAAAGATAATCATAATTCTGGGGTATTGATACTTATAACTTTATAACACCGTTATAGGCCCTAATTATAAGGTGTGCGATGGTGGGGAATTCGTGGTTTTGTTCGATGAATAGGGTTTGGTTCGTGATCTCGATTATTGTGAACTACACCCGTAAATGGGTTTTCTCATTATTAAGTTGTGGATCTTAGCTTGGGATTGGTATATGGTGAAACATAGAAATTATATCTCCCTCACATGCTCTAATAAATTGGATTCATAGGGTATGATTCATCTAGTTAAGGATATCACATTGGTTTTTTTTTCAAAATAAATTTTTAAAACCCTATATATATAATAGTCGGGTAGGATTTCTAAAAAAATTTATTATAAACAGTAAATATACATAATGGTCATTTAAAATCCAATTAGATATAATAAATTTATATCATGTGTTTTCCATAACCATAACATGTTTAATTACGTCAATAGAAATGGAATTTCATTCATATTGATTGGGTTGTCACAACCTTCCCCCTTAAGAAATTTCACCCATGAAATTTCCTTTTTCCACATTAAATCATATGAGGGTAACTCTACTTCATTACCTAATATGGTTCCCAAATAGTTCTTAAAACTTTTGGTTTCACCATAACACCTTGATAGGGGGTATCATCTTATTTCATAAATATTTTTCTCTACAATCAAATATCATCACTAGCTACACCTCATAAAATAGCTTATTCTACAATGGTACCATCTCTAGATTGAGTATATGTGATAGGTCTGGTATGTAATTTCTTAAGAAGGATACATGGAAAACATCATGTACTTTAGATAGGTTTGGTGGGAGTTCTATTTGACAGTGCACATCTCAAAAGTGATAATAGATCTCAAAAGGGATGATGTACATTATACTAAGCTCTCACTTATTTTAAAATATCATCACTCTCTTAAACGGATGTATGCAAAGGAAGACAATGTCTCCATCATCATACTCTAGGTCACATTTACGATTGTCTGGATAACTCTTTTTTTGACACTGAGAAACATTGATATGTTGTTGGATGTTCTTAACCTTCTACAAAATTTCATTGATCATTTAAAAATATAGATTTTTTCATTCCCCAACATCATCCCAGCATGTCAGGGTTCTACACTTATACCCATAGAGGGAGTCATAAGAGTCTATTTGGATGATTTAGTGGAAAATTTTATTATAAGGGAACCCCTCCAGAGGATGAGTTTGGTCCTATCAACCTTTGAATCCCATAGAGAAATATCTCAACATGTCATAAAGTGTTTGGATAATCTACTCAATATTTCACTTAGTTTAGAAACGATTACCCATAAATAAGTTCATCTTAGTAATTATAGGATGCATCAGACTTTTCCAAAACATAGAGGTTAACCATGGATCTTAGTCAGACATAGTCAATAGTTTTACTCCATGAATCCTTAACACTTCTCTAATGTATATCCATGCTAGTTGATATAGTTAGAAATCCCCTCGAGACTAAATGATGTGTGCAGTATTTGTAAGATGATCCACAAAAAAACTTGTAGCATTGAATACATGGGATGCCTTCATAATTTTGGGGACAGTGACCATGGTGATGTTTTCCCATTTCCATGTTTTAAGGTTAATGGTTGCATAATCCCTTTAGACATATTCCTCTCATCCTTCACTAAACTACATACTAGGCACATTGATTTATATTCAGTGATCTCATTATTCCTGTTATCCCACTAATATTTCACTCAGAGATCTTGATACATATTTGTGTTTCCTAGGTTAATACCGAATGTCAATCTATTTACATCATCCAAATGTTAATTATCTAACTCAGGATTTGATGAGATACATAGTATCAAACCAAATCTCACAATTCCTTCTTCATTAAAAATGATATCTGATGAATTCTCATTTATAATACTTTCCAATTTCTTTTGAATTCCTACATAATCTCTTTGAGAATCCATGACCACTCTAGACGAGACAGTTAAGTAATCATTTTTAAAAGGATTTATGATTTCATGTTCTTTATGATTGCCAAGTCCATATTATTTAAATCTATGATGATTTAATCCTTTTAAATTCTCATTATTGATTGAATCACTGGGTCATTTCTACATAGAGACTCTTCTACCTTGTATGCATTCATAGGGTGGTAATGGATTGAGTATTTTTAATTCATGATGTTATCTGACCATCATCATTAGAGAATATTTATCACATTTAATGTGAATATATATTAGTGTCTTTTTTGGTCTATATATTATTTAACACTTCTCTGATAATGCCTCCATATTTTTAATGCAAAGATCAAAGCTTCAAATTCCTAATTGTGTGTGGGATAGATTTTCTCAGGAATTTTCATCTGTATTGAGGTGCAGGAAATGAATTATTCATTTTTCCAAAATTCTAAAGAAGGGAGACTTATATTATTTTCTAGAAGATAATTAACACAATCCTCAACATGTGATACAATACTTATTGATGTTTTCACTAATGATATAATATCATTTCTATTGGGAGCTCAATTTTTTTTAAAAACAAAAAAGATATACTAATATGACTTAAATTGAAATACATTGTGTTGGAAAATAATTTTAAGTAGTGGATCTATATTATTTATTCATAATTATACATCATATAATATGTATTTTTGTTCTCCCTTGATCATGGAGATTGTTGATTCACATCATGATTCTTATCCCTTGGAAAAGAGTATTGTCTTGGATAATGCTAGACTTCTCCACATTTATGACATGAACATTGAATGTTTCCTAAGATGGAAATTTGATTCCCTCAATCACATTATACATTTTATTCATGGAAATTTCCCACATTGTACCCTATATTTCCCCACATAAAACATCTCCCAGTCCCGCTGTGTCATTATCCTTAGTGCCACTCTCCACACTTATAGCATGAAGGAAACTGAGTATTATTTCTATTGTCAAATTTATTATATGGGATTTCATGAGATTTCATATTCTTATGCATTAATGTCAATGGGAATTCAATATGGTTACAATAGTTTATCTAGATTTTTGGTAGCTATTTCTTCATAATAACAATATGTCCAACTTGAGCACCCCTTTTATTAAGAATTTAATTTTCAAGGGCCTCACATTACCCTTCACTTTGATTGTTTTTCTTAATCCTCCTATTTCTGGAAACTAGATAGAATAAAATGATAATTATGTATGTGTATCTTAAGATGTTAGACACGTAAATGGAAATCCAATGATAATAAAGGGATAAATTTTAATTTACATTTATATTCTTAACATATGAGGTTTTAGGATCTAGTCTATGATTTCAATGGTATAATTCCTAAAATATATTATTATGGGACGTTTTTGTTCCCTTAATAATATTTTGTAATTAGATTATGAGTTTACCAAAGAATATCCATTGGGAGTGACAAATGTGGTGTACAGTAAGGCCCATTGTTGTGTACTGGGTTACCCCTTATTAGGCCCAAAACACATTTTGGATTTGTTACTCCTAGGTATATATGTACCCAAAACACATCTACTTGTTGTATCTAGACTGGAAGGTACTTTCTTGATAAACCAATTACTCTATACTGAATAACATTTAATGAATTTTCTTAAACATAGTCTTATCCCGAAGGGCATTAACTATGATTTTATAACCCTATTCCCAAAAATTAACTAATCATATCCTTCGATACCAAATACAACAACCCTACTATATATTTCATATTTAAACTTGATTTATCACATAAATTTCACTCAATATAACTACGAATATCAAGCTGTATAGTGTATTTGTGACATAGGAATATTACATAACAATTTGATATGTGACATAAAACATATTTATTGAAAATGTTTTTTAATGACCACGAAATTTAATCGTATTAACATAGAAAGGGTTAACCTAAGGGCATACATATGAAATGGGTGAGTTATAATGCCCAATAGGGGAATTAACATGGCATAAAATGAGTAATATGATACAAATTGGAAATGGAATATCATTGTGTCATATGGAACAAGAATATAAATGTATGATATATCATGATAATAAAAATATGTAAATGTGAGAACAACATATTATAGTACATCATAAACATTAGTCAAATCTAAACTGAAAAGATTTCACTGTGGAAGAATTTACCATAATGGAATCAAGTAAACCCCAATCCCAACATTACGTATCATGATAATAAACATTACCCAATGCATTAAAACACTATTAGGGAAAACCCTTCAGAATTATTTCAATATCATGCTTAAGTGTGGAACATAGATAATATAACATGAATTCATTAAAAATCATCATATATTAACTGATAAAGTAATGTATAATGTATACATATAATTCATGAATTAGTAAGTACATGTGTATAAATTTTATTTCCCATGATAGAGGGATGGGTATGGTATTCACTACATGATGATTTTGGCATGGAAAGTCACTATGCAGTATTAGAATCATAAGGACTTCATATGGAATTTAATAAAATGGGTTAATGAGAGAGAAAAACATCTCCCATAATTTATACATGAAATGGATATAAAAGAGATCTTGGAACAATGCATCCCAAAATAATAAATAGAATTTATGAATGAATAATATAAAAAAATTTCATTGATGTATATGAGAAGGGATAAATTTTGTAAAGAATTTCGGCACGGTAACATCTTCGGTAAGGGTCCAAATTGGAGGATAAATGATCCCACATTCAAAAAAAAAACATATGGAATGTATGGACATTAATATAAAAGGATTAAAATTTAACCAATTTAAATTAAAAAGACTAATTTAAAACAAGTATCTTGAATTGAAAGTAATAGAGGAAGGTGAGGATTCCTTGCTTGGATGTGTGAATAAAAATGCATAGGAGAAGATTATTTGGTGCTTGGGGAACCATGGTAGGGCTGAGGGGAGTAGAGAAAAGAGTGTGGTTGAGCATCAATGAGTTTTTGTGAATATGATTTGGAGCTTGGGTGGGATTTTATAAGAAAGAATGGGATTTCATTATTTTTTTTGGCTTTGGACACCACATAACAAAATATTCTAAACCAAAAACTACCCAATTGTTTCTATCAATGGATAGTGAAAGCATTATTTTATAATGCCAGAGGATAAACAAATACAAATATTTCGTTTTCTTCTATAGAGGTGTGTCACACTCTCAATGAAATTATTTTAAAATCCTAAAATATTTTATTTATATATAAGGATTCGCTAAGGCTTTATAAAATAAATAAATTAAAATAAAAATTACATTATTTTAAATTAAAAACATATCTTTTTCCAAATATTCCATTTATTTTATTTATTACATTATTATTGGTCCTTTATGATGTCATAAAACAAACATTGTAATTATACGGAATTTAATTTTTACACAAAAATTCATCTATTTAAATAATATGACAAATTAACTATTGGATAATTCTGACATCATGATTCAAAAATTAATATTCATTTTATCTGAATAATTTTTTACAAATGTGAATTTTTAATTTTAAAATAAAAACTGAGATTTATTGAAAATTGACGAGTTTCGACAAAAACATTTTTCAACCCAAAATAATAATTAATTTTTACTTCATAAAATATATATGATCATTTATTTTTAATAAAAGTTGTTAAATATTATTAATTTATTATAATATTATTTATTTATTAATTCCACTACCATGTTAATATATATTTCTTATTTTAACACGAATATTAATAAAAAATCATTTACAAAAAATAATAATATGATGAAAATATTTTCGTTATACAAAAAATAATTGAAAAATTAATAATGTTGGGGTCTTGAAACACATACCTTTATTACATCAAAATATTCCCATAGTGTAAGGTGTTTGATAGGGTGGATTTCTTCGGGTTATTCAGTGAACATGGTTTGGGTTGCAATCTCTATGATCTTGAACTACTTCTTGTAAATGGTTTTGATCATGCTTATGTTGTTGGATCTCAACATGGGATTGGTATAGGGTAAAGCCCATAAATTCTATCTCCCTGTGATTCTTTGATAAATGTGCCTTATAGGGTATGATCCTACAAGATGAGGCCATCACTTATATTATATGTGTGAAAATGATTTGTTAATACCATATATTTATACTAGTCGTGTGATCATTTGTTAACAATTATTTTATAAACGGTAAAGATGCATAACAATCATTTAAAATCATATTATATAAAAAAATAAGTCAATTTGTTTTCAATAAAAATTATAAGTTTAATTATGTAAAAATAAATAGAATTTTATTCATAAATTTTTGGGTCGTAACAACCTTACCTTCCTTAAGAAACTTCACCCTCAAAATTTTCTCCCGCCTCAATAAAATAGAGGAGGGTAACTCTACTTAATTACTTCTTATTGTTCCCGTTTTTATTCATCAAACGTTTGGTTTCACCATATCACCTTGTCAACGGGACCATATAATTTCATAGAATATTTTATCTATGATCTAAGATCGTCACTGACTGCTCCTCATATGAAAAGGCCATTCTAAAATGGTACCACCTTTGGATTGAGTACATGTTATGGTTATGTTATTTACTTTCTTAATAGAGATACATGGAATACATCGTGTACTTGAGATAGGTTTTGTGTGGGTGATAGTGGATAATTCCCTACTAAGATGCAATCCAGGAACAAAAAAGGGTCAATTTACCTTATAATAAGCATTCCCTTCATCCCAAATCTCATCATAATTTTACATAGAGATATGTGGAGGAATATTGTGTCTCCAAAATAAATCTCTAGGTCATGTCAATGATTGTTAGAACAACTCTTTTTTGACTCTGATAATCTTTGATGTGTTGTTGTATGGTCTTAACATTCTCCAACATTTCTTCAACAATTTTTGTGCCTAGATGTTTTCATTTTCCAACTTCATCCCAACATTCCAGTGATCTTCACTCATTACAAAAAATGGATTCATATGGTTTCTTATGGATTCGTGAATGTAAAATCTTGTAGTAAGAGAACTCTTCCAAAAGAAGATGTTGGTCACATCAACATTTTATGTCCATAGAGAAATCTCTCCAAATGTCCTAATCTATTTGGAAAGTCATCAACGATTTTCCATCAGTTTGGGGATGATAATGGGTACTAAAGTTCTACATTGTGTTTAGACCATTCTATAGACTTTCCCAAAACATAGAGGTTATTCTTGGATCTTGATCAGACACAATCAATAGTGGTACTCTATGCAGCCTTACAACTTCTATAATGTATATATATTCTATTTGATCTAGTGACAAATCTTCTAGAATCACAATTAACTGTGATGTTTTTATAATATGATCCACAACAACCAAGATATAATTGTTTCCTTTATATTCCATTTGAGGTCCAGTGAAAAAGTCCATGGTTGTGTTTTCCCATTTCCATGCTGGTATGCATAATGGTTGCATCATCCCCTTAGACATTATCCTTTCTACCGTAGCAAGATGTCTTACCAAAACCATTGATGTAAATTCAGTGATCATCTTATTCATGTTATTCCCACCAATAGTTCTCTCAGAGATCTCAATTCATCATTTCCTTTCCCCTGTGAATAGAGAAAAAAACTATGTGCATCACCTAAAAGTTCTTTTTTTAACTCGTGATTTTATGGAATACATATCTCGATCTGAATCTCAAAATTACTTATTCATTGTCATTGGGATCTGAGGACTTAACTTTTTGGAAATATTTTAAATTCTTCTGAATTCCCACATCACCTCTTTGAGAATCCTTTAACCTCTCTAGAAGATTCGGTTGAGAAATCATTTATGAAAAGATTTATGAAGTTCTCTTGTTTGTGATTCTTTTTTCCATCATAATTAAATATAAGGTGATTTGATCCCTTTCCATTCTAATAAATGAGATAATCACTAGGTATTTTCTACATAGATAATATGCCACATTATTCACATTCTCATAGTGGTAATGGATTGAGTAGTCATAATACTTTATGAGCTCTCACTATCTTCAATGGAACATATCTTGTTCTTTATTTTTGAATATATATTAGAGAATTTTGTGATCCATATATATTTCACACTTCTACCCAATGAGATAATGCCTACATATATTTAATGCAAAGATCACAAATTCTAATTCTATAATATGTGTGGAATAGTATTTCTCAAGAATTATCAATTTCCTCGAGGAGTAAGAATTAATTTGTCATTTTTTCTGAAATTCCACCAAAAATAGAATTATAATATTTTTTAGAAGAACATTCAAACAATCCTCAACATCTGATAAAATACATATATATGTTTTCCCTAATTATTTAATATCATTTCTTTTGGGAACTCATTTTTCTTAGAAAACATCAATGTTCTAATTGTTGGACTTGAATTGAAAAAAATTATGTCAGACAATACATTGATGTTGTGGTTACATGTAATTCATTCATCATTATCAATATTAGCAAAGGACTTTTCATTCTCTCTTGATCATGTAGATTGTTGATTCTCATCATGCCTCTTTGCTTTTGAAATAGAGTATTGTCTTCAATAATTCCGGATAATTCCACCTTTATGACATAGAATTGTGTATGGTGCCATAGATGGAACTTTGTGTCCATCCACAAAATTATCCATTTTATTGAGGAAATTGGCCACATTATGCCCTGTCATTCCACACATAAAACATCTCCTTGTCCCTCTTTGACATTCTCATGGCTACCTCTTTCCATACTTGTTCCATGAAGGCAATTATGACTTCTTTACTTTATCACCATTATCAAAATGGAATTTAATGAGATGTAATCATTCACCACCTTGATGTCATTTAGAATTTCACAAGCTTCCAATACTTAATTGTTGTGTTTTATCGCTATTTATTCATAATCAAAATATGTTCTACTTCAGCTCCCATATGCTTGGGGATCTCAATTTTTGAAGCATCACGTTACCCCTTCACATTGATTGTTTATCTAATTACTCTAATTTTCGACTATTGAATACAATAAAAGGAAAATTATGCAAGATTATATTAAGAAGTTAAACACATAAAGGGGAACCGATGACATTAATGGTATAATTTATAAATTACATTTTTCTTATTATCATATGAGTTTATAGGATCAAATCTATGTTTTCCACGATCTAATTCCTAAAATATATTATTAAGGGAATTTTTGGGCCTCCTTAATAATGACGTATAATGAGATTATGAATTTACCAAAAGTATATCCCCTAAGAGTGTCAAATAAGGTGTCTATTAAGGCTTGATTTTATGACCCAGGTTACCCCGCATCAGGCCTGAAACACCTTGTCAAAGTGTTACTCTTAGGTACATCTATTCCAGAACCAAATCCCCATGTAATATCCAGCCATGGATATTTTTTCATGATAAACTAATTATTATTTAATTACCATAATTTAGGGATATTTTCTTATACTTAATATTATCCCTAATGGATTTCACTAGGGTTTTTGATTCCAAATCCCAGATATAACTAAAAGTATCCTTTGATATCGATTGTAATATATATGCAATTTATTAAATATTTAAACAAGATTTATTACATAAATTTCACTTAATAAAACTATTATGATCGATAATTAGAGTTTATTTTTGGATTAGGAACATTACATAACAACATGAAACATAAAATATAAAATCTTTATTGAAATATTCTTTTACATGACCATGATTTCCATTGAATTAATGTTTCATGGTATAACTTGAGGACATAAATAAGAAAGGGGTGAGAAATTAATCCCAGAAAGCGAATAAACAAGGAATAACATGAGGATCATTATACATCTTAGACAATGAATATAATTGAGGCATACAGAACCTGAATATAATTGCATTATATAGCATGATAATCATAATATTGAAATATGGAAACTACTTAAAACATCTCATCATAATATTTTTTCAATGCTAAACTCCAAGGACTTAATGATGAAAAAATTTAAAAAAAATGATTCAGTTAAACCCCTATCCCATCATGAAATATCATGATACAAAATGTATATCCAATGCATTGGATAGTAATGAGAGTTCACCCTACATAATCATTTCAATATCATTCTTAAGTTTTCCACATATATCATATAACATGGACTCATTAATCATCATTATTTATTCCACAATAACAGAATGTCGAATAAATACATGGATGTCCTCAATAAATAAGTATATGTGTGTAACTGTGAATACTCTTGATAAAGGGATGGGAATGATATTCACTAAATGATGATTTCGGCATGGAAAATCACAGTGCAATTTTTGCAACATAACAGTGTCATATGAAATCTCGTAAAATGGTTTGATGAGAATGAAAGGAGTATCTCTTAATTTGAACATGAATTAGATAGTAATGTGATTGTGTAAGAAACTACCCCAACATAGTAAATAAAATTTGAGATTTCATAATATAAAATATATACATGGATGGAAATGAAATTAAAAGGTCTAAATTCAAAAAAGGTTCTTAAATTGAATGGAAGATCGAAAGGTAAGGATCCCATATTTTTATATGTGACTCCAAAGGATTAGGGGAGGATTAATAGGATTTTGGGTTCACCTTGGGAGGAATATTGGTATTTAAGAGTAGACTTATACTAGATCAAAGGAGTTTCAATGAAGAGAAATGGGAGCATGAGTGGGTTATATAGGAAAGGAGAGTGATTTCTTTATTATTTTGGTTTTGGACACCTCATAATAAAATATTCAAAACCACAAAACATCCCATAGTTTTACCTTGTTTTTTGTCAATGGGGAGTGGAAAAAATTATTTTATAAAGAAATGGGACGAACATATTCAAATATTTTCCTTGCTTATGTGGAGGTGAGTCACACAATAAAGGAAATTATTTTAAAATCGCAAAATATATTACTTGTCTTGGAATATTCACTAATGATTTATAAAATAAATAAAATAAAACAGAAATTAATTTATTTTAAAGTAACGAACATATATTTGGACAAATATTCCTTTTATAGTATTTATTACATAATCATTTGGCCATTATGATGTAATAAATCACATTGTATATTTATAGGGTAAATAATGTTTACAAAAAATAATTGACTATTTTAGAATATAATTAAAAATTAACCATTGGATTATTCCATTTTCCCGATTAAAAAAATTATATTCATTTTATATAAAAAACTTTCTAAACATGTGAATTTTCATTTTTTAAATATAAACAATAATTTATAGAAAATTGAGGGATTTTGACACAAAAAATTTTCAAACCTTAGTAAAATTTTATTATGACATCATAAAAAATATATGATCAATTATATTTAATAAAAGTTAATTAATATTATTATTTATTTTAAAAAATTATTTATTTATAAAATCCATTAATTCATAAAAATAGATTTCTAAATTTAATATTAATATTACTCAAAGATCATGTCTCAAAATAACAAGAATAAGCAGAAAATATATAATTTATAAAACATTTAATGTATATAATCATAATTCTTGTGTCAGGATAAGAATACATTTATTACACCATCATATTACCTAATATTAATATGTGCAGTGGTGGTGCTTTCATGGAGCCATTTGGTGAACATGGTTTGGGTCGTGATTTCGATAAGATTGAATATCTCCCATAAATGTTTTTGGTCAGTCTTAAGTTTTAAGATACCATCATTGGATTGGTCTAGGGAGAAGCCCAAAAATGTTATCTACCTCGCAAATCCAATGAATGTGCATCAAAGGGTATATTTCTACAGGTTGAGGTGATCAATTCCATTTTCTGTGTCAAAAGGTTTTATTAAAACCTTATATTTATACTAGTCGTGTGATCATTTCCCAATAGATATGTTATCAGTGTCAAAGATAATTAAAGGTAATTTTAAATGAAATTAGATATAATAAAATATGTTAATGTGTTTTATATAACCATAATATGTTTAATGACGTCAAAAGAATGGGAAATTTATACATAAATTTTTGGTTCATTACTAAAATGGTCTAATTAAGAGAAAAAGGTTATGGAAATATAGATAAAGGGTTTATGAATTGGGGATCTGACTCAAAATATCCAGGAACTATTAGTAATTTTATGCCTACCAATAACCCTTCAGATAACTAGTTAGGCCCTTGTATGGGTTATTTAATGTGGAATATGCGGCCATAACACTATAATTTCAAATAAATAAGATATTATAAATCCAATGGTGAGGGATATTAGTGTTTAATAAAATTACACGCAGTTAATTAGAATAATATTTATTATCTTCGTTTATCAAATAATCTAACAAAATTATGCTCTTCTAATTATTAGAAACAAAAAGAAATATAACATTAACCATATCATGATGATCGATATTTTGGGAGGATATCCTTATCACTAGAACTAATTCTTATTAATAAAAAGACACTTATATATTTCCCTATTCAATTAATGGAAAATATACATGATTGAAAACACTATTATTTATGTTCTTAGGAAACTACATTATGATAATGTATTGTCTATATTTGAGAAACATCTGGATAATTGCAAATATGTCTAATGTTTTATTCTGTCATCCATGTCCAATGAGAATCTAATGGAAAATGAATTTGTGGAAGCATATTACATGAGGCTGCACCTTTATGATCTCTATCAAAATAAGAAATGAAAAGGTAGAAAGAAGATATATAATTCTTTTTTATAAGTAATATTATATTGTTCGTGCATGCTAAGCCACATATTGTCATTCAAATTGGACATAGATAATGTTTAAATATCATGGTAATTAAATTACAAGATTAGTTATACATAGATATCGTATATTACTTACATCCCATTTTCTTCTCTATTATTATTATAAATAATAACATAATAAATAATTAGATTAATCTTTTAGAAAAACATACTCATATATTTTATTTTTGAAGGAAAAAGGGTGTAACAATGACAAATTATTTATAGTGAACATAAAAATTACAAATAGGGAAAAGGGGACCAATACTCATAAAATGTCTGAATCTCTTGAGATCTAGTCATCAAAGAAGAGGAAAATTCAAGGGTAGGAAAAGAAAAAAAGAGTAACATGATTTACATTTGGCAAGAAAGTCCACAAGAAGAGTAAATGAACCTAGAATCAACGTAATGTTAAAAGTGATTTCATTATTAATTATAATCATTCTATGTATAATAATTTTATATTAGATATAGCTTTTGGTGCTCACATCCATAACCAAATGTGGTAACTTTGTAGATTCAAAATTTTTACCAAAGGAAAGGTGGATTTATAGGATGAAAATAGTGCGAGGTTCGCTACTGTATCCATTGGAGACTACCACCATCCATTATCAATTAGAATAATATTTGTTTTAAATGATTTTGATAATATATTGAATATTACCAAACATATAGTTTTAGTATCCAACCTATATACTATTGGTATTATTTTTAAGGTGCGATGTGAAAGCTGTTATATTATGAATCCACCATATGTTATGGTTTGGAATATTAAAATAATAGTCTTTATGTAGACAATTATGAAATAAATTATTTTTAAATTGATAATGTAATTTTTTTAGATGAATCACATAACACCCAACTATGGAATCATCATCATTGTATGGTAAATGAGATGCATTTGAAAATGCGTAGTCAAGATAGTTTTTAAGAATATTTTTAGATAAAATAATCTGTTTAATATAATTCTTTTTATTATGGAAGGATAACTAAAATACAATTCAGTGGATAAGATGAATTTTCACAAGAATTTTAGGATTTGAACCCAATAATGTGCGTGAACCATTTCCTATTGAAGCTAGAGGTGGGTATTCTGGCTTTTTAACTTTTACTATTGTCATGAGTTTATATGGATTTGTCGACATGATGATGTATAAGTCTCAGTACATTAAGAAATAAAAAAACAAATATTTATGTAAATAATCAACATGAAAAAAAAGATATTGGATATTTGATATAATCGAGGTGGTGAATTTCATAAAAAATATTTTATTGATTCTTTTTGGGAAATTATTATTATTTATAAACAAAATCTACCTTAAAATACTAGTGGGATGGTGTTGTTGAATGGAGGATAAATACATTGATATAAATGGTAATTTCAATGTTGATATATGAAGATCATACATTCACATTTTGAAGATATGAATTTAAAACTGAGGATACACTCTAAATAGAGTACTAACTGTAGAGGAAAACAAAATTCTTTTCGAATTATGGAGTAGAAGGATACAATGTTTTACTAAAAAAAGTGTATGGGTTTGAGAGTATTTTTTAAAGGCCATCTTAAGAAGAAAAAATCATCACCTTAGAGAAAAATTTATAACCTATATGGAATTCCTAAGGAAACATGGGTATGCTACCTATAAAACCCCTTAGATAAGAATGTTATTGTCACTAGGAAGCCTTAATTTTTGAGATAACAAACATACCCCATATTTATAGAGTGATCAATATTGGTTTTCATGGTTTTAATTCTAACGGTACAGAATATTTTGTAATGGGACATATTTCACAGGTCCCCAAGGATGATTATTTTCATAAAACACAAAAATTGGGTACGAGAATTGGATAGTTATGAATATAAGAGAGATATGGTTATCTAATCCTCTAATCTGATGACTAATTATTATTTGAAAAAATAAACCACACAATTAGAGATATATAGTATAGGTCTCATATATTTCATGATTGATAGAATCCCAAAATTCTGAAATGTATACCATATATCAATACCATGTTTTTTTCTGATTTTTTTGTAGTTGACGTAAATCATTTTTGGTAAAAATTGAAATTCAAGAAGAAAATTGGCATGGAAGGTAAAATGTGATCTTATTAATCAATGCAGGTTCCTAAAAGGTGAAAACAATGTAAAACAAATGACTACAAAGTAACCTTTTATCTGGTTTCCTTGTATAAATATTTCATAGTTCTACATTCTATAGAATCATTACAAGATAATCAAAAAATTAGGAAGGATATCAAATCATATTTCCTTATTGGGAACCATTATAAAGTTATATATATGGACCAAGAAAAATTGTTTCTGACTCCAAAAAATTAATTAATGTCTTAAGTATCCAATTATGGATTAATATATACATCTAGTTAATGTATGATTAATTCAAAAAATATATAAAATAAACTATTATCATTAAGAGGCTATGTGAGCCTTGGGATTACAGTAATTTTAGTGGGAAATATATCATTATACTAGTATTTTATTTTAGTGAAATATTATTTATTTGAAATGAAATTATTGTCTTATATAAAGTTAATTATTGTTTAAAAAAATTAGTCTCCATAAAATGACATTATTAACGAATCCAAAATTTTGTGGATCAATACTATTTTTGATAGATTTTGGATGTTTCTTAGACTAAGTAAACATATATACATTTCCAAGATATAAATGAGAAATATGGAACAATCAAATGTGGGATTGGTTCTAATGTCACATGATATATTACATTCCATGAAAATTATCCCTCACAAACAAAAATAGTAAGAGAGAATGAGTAAAATACCATACACTTTGTTAATAATATAAGTAATGCATTCCATGATATGTATTAGACTTCATATTTTCTATAAACTGAGCATGGTAGTCATATATCATTTCAATCCCACTAAATAAAACATTATCTATTTATTATGTTATCTTTATGTATTAATGAAGAATAAAGGATATGTATCTTCTGTATAGAAGAGATATAGATATGATCATATGATGTTTTATTTTTGGGATTTTAAAATTATATCATTCATATTTGAAGTCCATGTTAGGATATTCCTTTATTATTGATGTAGGCGTTATGAACTATAAGAGTTTGATGTATTTAGTTTTCACCGATACAACAGTAGAATCTGAGTATAAAGTGGCTTCTAATAAATATAAATAAGGTGTTTGGATATGAGTCTTCTTCCAAGTACATTATGTGGTACCTAGTACAAAATACCTTAACACATTATATAATGATAATACTATAATGGTGTATCTTATAAAATATCCAAGGTTATACCACAATCAAAGGACATACTCTAAATGAACCATTTCCTGAAGGATTTGAAATAGAGGGGTGATGTTGGAGTAATCACAATTCCCATTAATGAAAACATGGGGGTACCCTTCACTAAATAATTATCTCATCATAACCATGAGTATATTTTTAGAGATAAAAAATTAAAATTTGTTAGTAGTTGGATTATGTCAAAATATGTGTTTATTGTAGTTTGTTCACTAGAACGAAATTCAATATAATTTTTTATTATCAACATACATTATTTTTACTATTTATAAGCTACTAATCACATCATGACTTACCATCAATGTGACTTTTCATATATTAATTTCGTAAAAGTAGATTTTGTACTGAAAGGTCCAAATAGTTTCTCGTTATGAGGAAAACCCAGAAGAACCATAATGGTATTCTTAAATATATATTCCATAGTTGGATGAAATCATTTATGGGACCCAAATGATATATAATATCATGGGTTTAGACTCGTAGGACATTCATATAGCTTATCAGGATTTACACTATTAGCAATTTCTTATATATGATATGTTAAGAACAAGACCCACTGGTTGGAAATCCATATTCATATTTTTCATCGGATGTTCCTATCTACATATGTATGTATTTTTTATTAAAATTTTTATATATTTATGAGTGTAAATTATTATTAATGCGATTTGATGTATAGACAAAAAGATGGATAACATGTCTTTATGGTGAGGTCAGATACATTAGGTGTTTCATTAATAATATTTAATTAATGAATCAATTGTGAAAAGATTTATCTGTTATATTATTTAATGGATACTGATATATCGACCCCATTAAATGAATTGATGAGGCCTTAATAAATACCAGGACATAGTTCTTTAATGTAAATTTCAGTTCCAAAAATTCAAACAAAGAGACCTCAAACACATTGCTTGATGACACCATAATTCAACCATCATGATATATGATATCTTAATAGATGCATTATAATACATATTAATCATATGTATGAGGATTTATTCTATTGATGAGATAACTAATTTAACTATCACTTATATGCCATATTTTTATATTTATTTCTTGTACATTGGACTACATCATATAATTCCAATGAGAATTAAGACTAGAGGGTCACACACTAAGTGTATAAATAACGTTAGTTAAATAGTTTTATATTATTTATCATTGTATATAAATATTAATCATCGACATGGTTTATAAATTATTCATATTTCATTGATTATATATATTTTTACACTAGTAATTCCCGAGAATGATTTGTGAGAGGATTATTAAATTAATATTTATGTTATTTTTTGTGATTATGAAATTTCATTATTTATGGGAGAATAATAATTATATATTTATAAATTTAAATAATGAATCATTATTCAAGAATTGGTGAATGCCGTGGGGGAATGGGTGAATGAGATTAATGGTTTTGTGATAAATAAAATATATTAAATATTATTTGAACAAGAAATATTTATTTAATTTTTATTCATTTCATTTGTCAATAAATAATAATAAAAATTGGGATTAAACATGGGTTTTCATAATAACTAATAATAAAAAAGAGGAACCTGTTCAATTACAATTTTCTAACCCCAGAACTATTTAATCCCAATTATATTATTTCTAAACCTATATATTATACATAAGAACATTCAGAGAATTCCAAAAAATACCGAGAGTGGCCACTCTCTAGGAGTGATGTCCTGAACAGAGAGAGATCCTCCACTAAAAACACACCCAATTCAACAGAAATAAAATAGAATTCCTCTTGAATAAGTTATCAGGGTGATCAAATAGAAACAAGAAATTCATTATGATATACAAAATTAATAATTGAAAATTCCTACTTTGATGTTCGGAGGTTCTTGGAGAATGTTTAGATCCTTGTTTGTTGGAATCTAAACTTGTTTCCTACAATGCAATGATGTTATGTTTTAAAGATGTTGGATGATTCATCTATGATGAAATAATTCATTGCATGATTATTATTTATTACATAAATAAATTATATATTATTATGAGACAATCCTATGTTTTTATCTCCATAACTCTCACTACCATTATTCTTTTAATAAATATTTTTTTCCAGATGTTTATCATTTATGTATCATCTCAAATTAATCATTCATTATGATAAAAAAGGAGTTGGGAGGGACCCAACCAACATGTTCACTGTTCAAAGAATAATCAATGAATCCTTAAAGGAATAAGAAATTGATTTTTCATTCCCTTGAATTTAATAAAAACTATGATGAAATGAACCCATAGAGTATTTTAAAAACAAGAAGAAAATCATTTTTTGAGTATGAATTATATCTCAGAGAAAGATAGTCATTATGGGGATCCCTTACCTTAAATAAAAACATCCAAAAATTTCACTTAAACTCTCGTATTATAAACATATCAATATAAATTATTTATTTATGAAACTAAATAATATAAATTTCCCCATATTATATTCAATTATGGTATTTTATTAATATTATTTTTGGTTTTCTAACAAACTAGAACTCTAAAAAATGAACATCATATCTGATAGCATATATAAAATGAAACAACAATCATGGAGGAGAATATAAAATCCCAAAGCATTATTATATATTTACTATCTTAAATATATTTAACATATCATATAGCTTCAAATTTATGTAACACTGAGTTTACCTTGAATTAAATGCCATAATGATAACTTTGATGACTTTAGTTACACGCAAGACTGGGTTTTATAGAATAATATTAAAAATATTAATTCAAATGAAAATTATGTCATATATATTAAATTTCTGGTCACGAATAGGATTAACGAAATTATAAAAATTTATAGTTCAATACATTTGTTTCAAATTTATTAGAAATAGAAATAAAAACCAACTAAATGTAATGGAAATGTTTTTATAGAAACTATTTTTATGCACCGAAGGAATGTAATATTAATAAACATGATTAATTAATATTATTGGATGATATTAATAATATATATATATATATTATATATTCAAATAATTTTTTTAAATTCATCAAATATATTTTATTGGAATAAGATAATAAAAAATCAATATTTTCACATAAAATATTATATTTCTATAAAAGTATTTTTCCCCCATTTAATGATGTGGTGGATTTCAACATATATTTTGAATTTTTTTTAAAAAACTAAATTGAAAACATAATTTTAAATAGAAATTTCAATAATAACTTTCGGTTATTTTTTATTTTTCCGAGAAACGTCATTTCTGAGGAATTGTAAAAATTAATGAATTTTAATTGAAAATTGAAATATCATCCAGATAATTTATAATATAAAATAAAACTATAAATTTTAAATAAGGTTAAATTAGAAAATTTATTCATCTATAAATCAAACATAAGACATTTGAATTGTTTTTAGTGAATGTGGATTTAAAAACATTGTATACTTTTGAATATTTTCACTTTAGAAACCCGCTTTCATGACACATATTTAGGATTAATTTTAAATTAATATTTTCTAATCATATAAACTAAATTTGAAAAAATGGATTCCATATTTTTAATCAAAAAATATATAATTTATAATAATTCAAAAATAATTTTTTACTGATGATATTGGTGAAAATAATTAAAATCAATTTTCGTCGTAAAGCGAAAAATGATTTTACCACTATACGATACATAAATATTATGGGGAAAATTTTTCATGTAACATATTGAACAACCATTTTTTGTAAATATTTATCCTTATAACTTATATTATTTAAATTTATTCATTATTTTTGAATCTGTAGACGAATTTTTTTTTTGTGTAATTAACTCTTTATAAAAATTACTTGTGTGTCACTCACCCCACTTATAAAAGGACACTCCTCTCCACCTCTCTCTACAAAATAAAATACAATTAGATCAGAAAATACCTGAACAAATAACTTCTCATTTTATATAAACTCATTCAAAAAGTCTTGTATTTTCCATAAATACAGCTTAAGAATAAATTATTGCAGACCTAAGGAGGATGCCTAATGAAGAGGTAATGTTTTTCAAAAATAATTTTTATTATATTTCCTTCTCCACTTCCATAAATTATTATAATATCATGATTATATGATAAACTAAATATATTCCATATACATATATTTTATTATGTTATTTTTAGGACCTAAAAACACACACACTTTCATCAAATTGGTAATGTATCATCATTCATGTGTATGATGGACTGCAACCTCGTGAACCGATGTCATACATTTTTTCATTACCACTTATCAAGGATTATAATAATGATGTAATTAATATTTATATATTATATTAATGATATTTATTGTGTATATATTGTTTTGTAATTGTTATGTAACACATATTAGTGGGATATTGTTTTCGTGGGAATACGGTAATGTTATTTTTATGTATGGAGGACTACCAACTCTCAAAGTAATGTGATTCATTCAAGAATTACATGGAATATATTAAGGATTATTTTTTATAAACATATGTGATATATATGATATAAAAATAGATCTTAAATAAGAAAATAAATATATATAATTAAATTGTATGTCTTTTAATATGGCCATAAAATGGAAAAAACATTCATGCGTACGTGCGACCTACCCTCTCCTTGAATGGTGTATTTCATTTCCATTAAAACCAATTTATGAATTAATATAAATAAATACATACTATATATATGATATTAAAATAATGGTTTAAATTACTGATATTTTTAAATTAGGATCAAGGTAAAATGAACAAAAAAATACCATGTCAAAGCAGTCATGAAAAAACAATGTAGTTATTACCAAAATGATGAATATAATAAATGATTTTTAACAAATCGGAAATATGATGTTATTAAATAGACATATATTGTATGATAGATATTAACATGTTTGTGTTATAAGTTAATCAAAATTTTAAAACCATTATATAGAATGTCATGACATAGATTTTCTAGGTATTATATTTGGATATTATATGGATTTTTATCACGATAACTCACTGAAATGACATCTGATTCATGACACATTTTTCTAAGAATAAATTTCTGATATATATTAAATATATTAAATGACAAGAACACATTTTTTTTATAAATAAATTGTAACAACTCTAAAACATGGGTAAAAATAAGAAATCCAAGGGAGTCATTGACTTTAGAATTTTGGTTTTACCATAGGCACAACAATATCATTATTAGTGCAATAGATTTTTGAAATATTCATCGCGGATGTAGAATATAAAATGTAAATTTACTAAAATGATTTATTTTTTATTTAACAGGTTGAAATAAATCCATAAAATATAAGGTTATGGGACACTCCTTAGTTTGAGAACTATTACCCTTCAGATCATGATGACTATTGGATAGCATTTAGGGAGTACAACGACAGATCTGTCATGGATTGGGAATCATTGTGGTAGTGGATTTAATGGATCTCAACAATGATTGAAATTATGAACCATTATTCATAAAACAATTAATCCAAAATCCTGTTAAGATTTTTAATTTTGTGTTTTACATATCATTATTTTATCCATGATGAAAGAAGATAAATTACTCGAATTAAATTGAAACATTTATCATCAGTGGATTTAAATTGATGGAATTATATATATTTTTTGTTTTGTAATATTCATATTGGTTCATATTTATCTATGAAAATGAATCATGGACAATCAAATAAAGGTCAGGGGTTGTTCTTCATGCTTTTTAAATTTTGTATTTATTCACCCATTCATGTCATGTTAATTGTGGGCATTCCTTTTAGCCCATGGTTCAATGATTACCTTCTATTTGATCATTTTGTGTCCATTTTTCGTCACAATTGATCAATGTCGTGGGTATGGATTGTGATGGAGGTTTTGGATGGATGATTTGAAATGATGTTGGATGAATAGACGGAGAATGATACCTGACCTATGATATTTTGTTTCTTGAAAAATGCATGGTGCGACTACTGATTGAGTGAGAAAAAATTTCCTAAGATTATTCAAATCTAGTATCTATGATATCTAGTGGAGAGAGGCTTGGAATACCCTAGTTCATTATATTCCGGTAAGGAGAGTTTCTTTAGTGATATTTTAGATGATTCAGAAGAGTAACAACAAATTCCGGAATATCCCGATCAACACATAGTGTATTTCTAGATAACATGACATGTGAGACCCCCTTGTAGTTGTGCTATGGGTAAAGATATAGTGAAATATCAAAATATTTTTACATGATCACATTTCATGTGAACAGTCTATCAATTCTTTGTGTGTACCACGGAGGGTACACAAATACAGCTAGGAGTATATGGGATCAGACACACTGTGTACTCAAACACATGCACATCCAACTATAATAATTCATGGAATTGTTTACATGAGTTGGTACACTATCATGGAAAGAGGTACAATGAGTGGGTTTCAGGAGATCACTATAGTTCATTTATATTTCGAAAAAATTGTTTCTTTTGTGATTTTCATGACATGTGAGGATTTTACCACATGGGAAGACAAGTGGTTTTCAAGATACAATGTATACCCCTAGTACACATAATGTATAATTTTTTTGGTATTTATAGCTATAAAATTCATTAGCTTTTACTAGTATTTTTTGATTGTGATCTCGTATTTAGTTCCCTTAATAGTACAATGTAACATTATATAGAAATCACAATATTGTGATCCCCTCTAGAGGATGATTTTTATATAGTGTTCATGGTTTCCCCCTATGAGAATGAAGAGTGATAGTCTATAATTTTTATACTCAAGGTGAGGTTTTATTGAATCATCATGTCCTCCATGAGCTGGGAAATGATCCTACATTTAAATGGATGTATTTTCAGAGTATGTGGAATCATTGGTAAATGATCCCCTACGTAGTGGGTTAATCTAGATTGGGTTCGTAATTTCCCTCAATCAGTTCTGAGTGTGACACCCTATCAGAGTATCCATCTATTTTGATATGAGTGGAATTTATTCAGTGTAATCTAATGAACTTGACCACTAGGATGAATTTCCATAGTGAAGTCATTTCTTGGGAAGTGTATTCTCCCAAAATGATCATTTTTTCAACAAGAATCTCTTTGGCCGAAGTTTGTTGAGACTGTCTCGTCGTGTGGCGTCCTTCCTGAGTTAGTCTAGATGATTTCTATTATAAATTTATCGTTATATCTTGTATTACAAATAATATATCTTATTATTCATGTGTAGTGTTTTGGAGGTGTCCTGTTATGTATTTTTATACTCTCCTCTACATGGGCAATGTCCACCCATGTCAGGTCTTATGGAGACGATGACGCTTTTCATGGTTGTTAGGGAGGATATAGTGTATGTCGACTGTAGGTTGAGCTAGATATGCTACGGTGTTTCCTTGGATATTTTATTTGATCATAGTTATTTCCGTTGGAGAATGTTACACACTTTATTGTTTTTTGTATGGGAATGAATTTGGCTAATTTTCCACTTTGATTGCATTATTTTCATCCTATAGTTGTGGTATTATAGATGTATGAATGCATTTTTTTCAATTTTGTTTATATATAATAATTGTGTGGTATTCAATATGTGTCTGTGCGTATAGGTACAATAAGATTATTCTTCCCATTTCTAGGATATTCCTACAAAGAACTAGTAGGAATTCGCTGGCCTATTGGTGGATTGCTTTGTGTATTCATGGGTCATACCTAAGTGGGTCGGGTAATTATAGAGTGGTATCAGAGGATTAGTTTCTAAAATAGGGATAGTTGTGGTGAAATTGGTTGGTAACAGTCATTAGTGTTTCAATATTAGATTTTAGGTCAGGGACATCACTATGGGTGAGGCAGCCGATGTACCCATACAACTAGACTATGGTTACCATCCTATATACCTGATAGATGTAGAAATTTTTGTTCGGGAATAACATTGTAAATTGTATCATATAGGAATGTATTTTTTACTTGTCCTTCTACATTCATCTCTCTGTATATACTCATTGGCCATTCTTCAATCTTGTTTATTTTTTGACTCCTCCATAAAGACAACTACCCACGGATCAACTGCATGATCATGAGGATGGTCTACATAGTGAGGAGGCTTCTATATAGGGTTCAATACTAAATATTTCACCACATAGAATTTTACTAGTAATACAACAACCCAATGAGTATGAGTTAGGAGGGGTAGTGGAAGCTGATAATTCACCTAATCATAGTGCATTTCATAAGGTTAAATGGTATTGACCTCATAGTTTTTGGGTGAGCCAGACCCCCATGTGGCCTAGGACAAGATAGAGGATGTCCCACATTTTTTCTACATTATGATAATTCTTGAAAATGAGATGGCGGTCCTCATAGGGAGTCGACTTCAATGATATTTTCCTACATGGTGGAGGTTATTTACTTAGTCACATAATGATACAACTCTACCCATGTCAAAATTCAAGAATCACTATTGGGAGGACAATTTTTTCATGTTGGGATTAGTGTACATTTAGGATCTTCTACATCTGCAGTAGGGTACTTTGACCATGGTTGAGTAATTAGAGAGTATTAAAGGTCTCTTAACAATCATCAGGGATATGGTTTGAGATCCATTATTCTAATCATGGACCTTTTATCAAAACATTCATTAAGCTATCAGGGATTTAGTAGAATCCATTTACATTCCCATATATGATAGAGATCTTGATTTGGCCATGAAGGAGGATAGCTTCCTAGAAGAGTACGCACTTAATGTTGGTACAATAAGAGGGATCCTAGGACCTAAGACCATGATTGTAGGTTGGTGACAATAGTATTAGTGATCCAAGCATTTCATAAAATTCAAGAGGTTATCTCAAGACACATGATCTATAGTTTAGGGATCTCTAGATGGATCAAATATGTTGGGGGAGAGTTGGTATTCTTCTGCAATGGTCATGGACATCTAGAACAGGATTGATCAACCTATCTTACAACTAATATATAAATAGTCAATTGACCATCCAGGAATAGATAGAGTTAGGATTATGGTGGTCCACAAGGAAGGGGACATCGTAGTGGTTCTAATAGAGAAGAAGGAGGTTGTTAGAGGTTTTACATATATTAAACACCACCCTATGTAGTCCATTACAGGAATAAGGAGATGGTTGTTATGGATGAGGTTAGCTATATGAGAAAGAGACGTTTACCCCTATGGCACATGGTATGATATGAGGTATGATCAGATTCATTTTTAAATTAGTTTAAGAATTTATAGACACATGTGGGAGTTATTCCTTACATCCAACTTCTATGGTTTGTGACATAGAGATTTTGTTGGAGCCTTTGGCTCAAGAATTGCAGTTGAGCCTTTCATAGGTGGGGACCTAGTGATTGTAAACTTGTGATGACATTGATAGCTGATTCATGATGGTTTTTTTTTCTAGGATGTCTTTAAAGAATCAACCATTTTTTATAGTTTCATATTAGGAATAGAATAACTATCAACAGTTCATTGAAAGAGTTACGGTTTAAGGTGGAGGATGTAGTGTTTCTATATATATGGCTTGAGGTTTAACCTTGTTTTTTAAAAAGATACCATTAATGAGTAATATATGCTTGGGCCTAGGATAGTGAAGATGATTGCTCACCTATTGGAAAGCATGACCCTTGGAGATGTGGAATCTATAACTCTTCAGTTTCCAACTGTGGTTTCTAATTATGAGGATGTCTATCATAAAGATGTTTTAGGATTAACATCGTGAAGAGATCTACTCCTACAATTTAATTGTATCCATGTATGGCCCGATATTTTTTCAAGCATATATGGTGGTTCCAGAAGATCTTTATGATATTTGGGAGTATTTGATGGACCTAATGAAGGCGATATTTTTGAGATAGAGGTTTCCCCCTTGGGAGTCTAAATTTTGTTCCACAAGAATAAATACAATATCTTATTGTTATTCAAGGACACTCAGAGCCTAAACGAGGTAACAAAGATGAATAAGAATCCACTACTGAGGATTTGGGAACAATTCAATCAGTTGATAGGAGAGCTAGGGTTCGTGATGATTTATCCTAGACCATTCTATCACTAGCTATGTGTGCTTGATGAGGATATAATAATGCTGAAAATCAGATATAATGACCATTACTATGAGTATGTGGTGACGTATTTCAGAAATAAAAATGTTGTAACAACATAATATTTTCTTAAGTATTTAAATCTAATTTATTTTATTTTATTTATATTTTTCATTTCACGCAACACTAAAAAAATTATGTTATATTAATGATTTATGTTTGGATTGCATTATACGCCACACAGTGTTAATCAAACAATACACACAACATAAATATTATTTTCCTCTTTATGGAGTATTGAGGATATCTTACGTTAAATGAAATACATAGTTTTTTTGATGGCTTGTGTAACACACAAGACCGAGTTTTTCCAAAAAAAAATATATTATTAAAGTTCTATCAATTAATATAATAACATATGAAAATGTAGTTAAATTAATGACTATAATATTAAAAAAATAATTAAAGTATATTTTTTAATTCATTGGTTATCTATTAATTTGAATTTAATATAGATACCAAACGAATATAAATGGAATGATTTTTTAAAATATTATTTTTTGTGTAAAATGAGATTTATCATAGTAAGTTAAATTAAATTACAATTACTGAATTTTATTGATTAAATTTAAATTTTATACATTTAGTTAAATATTTTCCATATTCATCTAATTTATTATATAGACATGACCTGAAAAAATACACAATCTTACACATAATTAAATATACCTTTATAAAAGCAGTTTTACCACTAGATAATGAGGAAATTATTTGAAATAAAAAAATTTATGACTTTTATTTCTATATAAACATCAATTTTAATGTGAAACATAAATATTATTTTATAGCTAATTTTTGGAATATTTTGGTCAAGATTAATTTTTTAACGAATAGTGATTAATAATGAATTTTAATTCAAACCTGTTTTTTTCTATTTTATTTATAACTATAAATTATTTTTAATTGGTTATAAATATTAATTATTTTAATTTTTTATTAATTAATCCAATTTAGGTAATTGGTATCAATTTATATTATTAATAAAATTTAAAATACTGAACATTATTGAACATTTTTACTTTAAACCCTTGCATTTCTGTCTCATTTGTGGGATTAGATTTAAATTAATTTCTCCCACTAATGTTTTTTTAATTTGTAAAAATGGATTCCATAGTTCTAATTATATTATTTTATAATTTTAAATTTGGAAAAATTAGATTTTGAAAAAAAATGAATATAATAAAAATTGATTGCTTCGATTAAGATAAAATTAATCTTATCAAAGGAAGAAACCATAATCATTAGTGAAAAAATGAACTAAAAACTTTTCAATACCCTATTTGATGGAAATATTTTGGAAAATGTGCCTATATGATTCCAGAATGGCCCACATATAACTGGTAATAGTTTGGGAGCACACAATTATTTTCCAAAATACTAAGTCTCTCATTTCCCCACAGTATAAAAGGTATTCACCTATCAAACTTCTTCAGACCTCTAATCCAACATCAGTTTATCCATAACCTAAAAATTATATTCGCAAAGTTCCTCCCATTATCCTTGATGTCTCTCTTTTGAGAGAAAGATTAGCATGGAATCTCATTATTTCAAACGAAAAGGTGTTACCAAAAAAAGATAATATACTTCCTGAAGCTCCTTTCTGTTATTCCCTATCTACACCACATCAATTAATGTTTTTTACATCATCATATAACAAAACAAATATAATGACTATACAAATATGTTTTTATTATAGGTTTTATACTTTCATATACACACACAAACATCTAACCCGTAAAAAAATATCATTCATGTGTATGGAGAACTACCGCCCCACGAAAAGATGTTGTTCATTTTACATTTACCTCCTCTAATGGTTGAGAATTACTATATAAAAAATATTTTTATATGATATATGTGATATTAAGGATTTATTTATTCATATTTAGTTATTATATAAATACAAACATTATACATTCCATTTTCTTAAATCTAGTAATTTGTTTTGGGGATGTGTGGACTACCACCACCTCAGTATGATTTGATTCCTTCAAACAATACATGAAATGTATTAAGCATTTGTTTTGTCAAATAATATGATATATATGAAATAAAAAATATATGTTAATGATATTATATATAAACATATATTTCATTAACTTTCATCATTTAAATATTACATTGAAAAATGGAAACATAATTTTTGTGTACGTACGACGTACCGTCTCCATGAATATTGTATTCCACTTCATTTTTATATACTATATATATTATTATTCTAAAATTAATTAATATAAAATATACTTATATCATATTTAAAAATAGTGAAATCATGTTATATCATTGAGGAAAAAAATATAACAAATTAAGACACATGTGAAAAACTAATTAGATATTCCCAAAGAAAAAACATTTTCATGGAATTATTAATAATAAAGTATTATAAAGAAATAATATAACCTTATATAGTTTTAAATATAATAATACAGTAATTTAAAATATTTAAAATAATCATATACTTATTATATAGGATGTTTGTACTAGTATGAAGTGTGTTAATAAATAAGGTAGAGTAATTTCTTCACAATTTTTATTCAGGTGAGACACATGCAATACTCCCCCCTTGATTATTTTATGTGGGGTATATACAATCCATGAATGTTTCCTATGATTCATATAACTAAAATTATGAGTCATTACATATTAAATTAAAGATCTAACACTCTTGGTTTTTTATTGTTCCAAATTTACAATATTAGTATGATAGTATTGCCTATTTTTTCATTGAGAAACATGTTTTTTAATACACCTTTTTCTTTTAAAAGGTTTATATAATTTCATTGAAATTTTATCTCAGGGATCTCCTCCTATCTAATATATGTTAATATTAAAGTAATTTCATCTTCTGAAATGGGAATTATGATTCAAAGTTACAAAATGTTAAGAGTTTTTTAAATTAATGTCATCGTTAATGAGATTTTTCCTAATTATACTTCCATTGATGAAATATTATGATCCATCACTCAAAAAATCTCAGGGATTTTGTTCTCCTATTGTTATTTATTATTTATTCATCAATTGGATTGATATTTCTACTCAAGGGTATATAATATTATCATGAAAGTGTTTCTATGAATGGATGACTTCACCTATCTCTTTGGTCAGAAATCTAGGTTCCTTCAAAATAATTAACACTTAAAAAGTATCCAATAACATTATAATAGTTTCATATGACATGTGAAAGAATATTTAAATCATGATTTACCTTTTAGAGAAAAGGTTATTAAAAATGAATAATCATCCCATTTACTGTAACACCCCAATATTCTACAGTACGCTTCTCTTTGAATAATGCAATAGCGTGTGTTGTACGCAACATCGAGTTCTAACACACCACAACCAATCAAACTAGCCATTATGAATAGTAATACCAACTTTTTGAAATTTATAAATTTTATTTTTCAAAATGGACTGCATTTTTGGATTCGGAATATCGAAATTATCCTAGGGTAAATTTTTGGTATTTTTCTAAAAACATCATTTTTTGATGAATAGTGAAACCACTAAGTGGTAGTTAAAAAACTGAATTTTTCATAAAACTTAATTTTAACACTTCTGTGAGTGGAATTTAGAAAATCCGAGAGACGTGGTTAATATCAATGAGTAAAATGTGGTTCAATGAGATGAAAATAACCTTTGGTGAATAGTAACTTTTTACTTTTATTTACCACGGTTTAAAGTAAATAGGGTAATTAAGGGTAAACATTATATTAATATTACCCTAACACATGTCCTAATTCTATTAGACAAGTGTATATCGACCAAAAACAACCTTCAGAATAAAAAATTAGCATTTAGGTCCACTTGGATTAGATTAGGTCATTTATTATTATTTAATTCAAAGAAGAGTTAAAAGAGTTAAAATCAAAGTTTATTTACTAATACATTTTTAATATAAGGTTAAACATAACATAAATTAGATTATAAATATTCATTAGAAATATAAAAAAAATCCTACATATTTATCTTTTATTTATACTTTTTAAACATTAAATAATTTAATTTATTTATGACACAATGATGATGTAGTAATTACCATAATAGTGAAAAATTAAAATGATTGATATTATAAATACCCAAATAAATAAAAATTGAGACTTTTTATGAATTAAAATAATTTTATAGGTTAATATGACATGATATAAATGATTTATTTAACTTTTTTCTAAGGAATCATTCAGTTATGATTTTCAAAAAAATCAATTTTCCAAATAGTGTCAAACTTCACATAAAAGTGTTTTTAAAACAAATATTATATTATTAATTGATATTCAATTCCTAAAAATCTAAGGTTCGGACAAGAGAGTTATATCATGATATTTGTATCATTAATGGACCACTTGGGGGCCTCTTGGAGGTATATAGTATGTTTATTAACTATATAATATAAAAATACAATGTGACATGGTAAGTGTCAAACAAATTAACTAAGAGTAAAAACTAAAAGATAAGGTTAATGTAATGACCCAAACCTATCTAAATTCTATTAGATGAGTGTTTTTCGACCCATCCCCACCTTATCCATTAAATTATACACTTTGGGGACATTAGAACCCTAATATGAATTTATTATAAAATAATATTTCTAGCATTTTCAATGGTTCCCCTCACCCCTCATTTAAAAGGGCACCCCCCCCCCTTCTCATTAATTCACACCATAAAATCCATTTGGCTCTGAAAAACTATGACCAAATACTCTCTAAACTTCCCTCAATTCATCCTAGAGGCATTTCTTTAGTCAAAAATCCAACTTAAGGATCCCTTTTGATCAAATCAAAAAGATGAACCCGAAGAAGAGGTAATGTTTTCACCACCCTCTTTCAAGTTCTGTTCTTCTTCAACTTCTTCTTTCATTCCCATTCTAAAATAATAACTCCAGTATATTATATATACTTTGATTTTATTATAAATATGGTATAACCATATTCATTATTCTATCTATCCTTTGAATAACATGTCACCATACGTGCGTACGCACGGCTTACCGTCTCCACATCGTGGTATAATTGTTATTCAATAAATTATTATTTGGATGGGTATAATAATGATGTGTAATTAATGTAAATAATAAATATAACATGATAATTATTCTGTATATATGATATACCATCCAATTATATGTTATTTTAATATAAAAAGAATGATATTGTCGCTCGTGCGTACGTACGGACTACCGTCTCCACGAACGCGATAAGATTCATTATCCATCGTATCCATTCAAGTATAATTCTCATTTGATGATTAATAATAGTATCTAAGGACTTGATATCATTCTGGATATGATTAAGATAAAACCTATCCATGACAAACATATCTTACGTAACAAAACATATAAAAGAAAACGAGTAAGTTAACACCAGAAACAACGATAATACTAAGATATTATTAACAAATCAATGTTAAAAGATCATATATGATATAATATTAATGTATATGATTCTTGTATAATTTAATAACAATTATTTCAACATTATAGATGAGGTTATCCTACCCCAAACCAAGGAAAAGTACAAGGTATGGGTTTATTTCACAATCTCTTCATTATCTGAGGTTGTTTATACGTAATAATCTACTGGGATTTCTTTATCACCCACACCCATGTTTCTTAAAAATGTATTTCAAAACATTTATACTATTTACAAGAATATGGGTTAAAGTCATTTATACCCTTTTTTGACTTTTTATAAGAGGTTTATAAAGGAATATTTCCATCATTTTCCAAACAAGGTTCTTTTTATCCTTTTCGACAGAATTAAGGTAAGAATGTTTTTTTAACTTATACGATGGGTGCAGCTATTTTCCACCGTTATAAAATCTTCAAAGCATCCCATAAAATCTTATAAGAAAATTTTCAAATTAAATGTTTTATTGTATAATAATGTGACTCTTAAATTATTTCAAAATTGGAAGTGATATTTCTCTAAAAAGATATTTGATTTCATCTATGTCATCATCCTTTGATGGATTTTAACTTCATTTGGAGTTCATTTATTATGATACAGAACCTCCATATTTTATTGATGTTTTTTTGATATGTTTTAATGTGGATGATCTATTTTTATACCATTCATGGTTTATGAATAAAGTATTAACATTTCGTATGCTAGTTTTAATAAGAATGTTTATGTTATGTTTAAACCTTTTCATTTGAGGAATGCATTGGACTTAATAAGTGACAGGTGCAACCTACTATAGATCCTCGATGCATCGGTAGGTGTCATGAGACAAACTAGTGTCTTGGGACAAGGCCTTGACAAAATATTATTTGTAGTCTTGGCACGAGGCCTTGGCTATGTGGTTATGATAGTCTGGCATTATGCATTCTATCATTATGAAAGTGGTTATTGATATTGTATGTGATTATTCGATTAGTAGAATATCCATGTGAATAAGTAAATGGCATTATTTCATTTTATTTTTTCCATACTATGTTGAAGTTCATGTTTAAAAGTCTTTTTAGTTATACATTTCCTTAAATGTTTATTCTTATTTATAAAAGTTTCTGTTATATTGTTATCCTTACTGGGCATTTGAGCACACCCCTTTTCCATGTTTTATTTTATTCCTAGGATGTGAAGAATTATTTTATGAATGACCTACAGGAATAGTATGAGGGGATAAGAGTTTGGACTATGGAGACAATATTGTTTTAGTTTTTCATTTTATGGTGTAATTTAAACTTTATGAATGTATCTAGTTATTCCAAGGCTACTAAACTAATCGGTCATTAGAGATTTGATCTTTCTTGTGATCAGGACAATGTTATGTAATAATTCACTGACTCTAGGTAACTGGGGTCGGAGAAATACAGTTGGTATCAGAGGAATTTTAGTACAAACCATGGAAGCTATATTTAGATAAACTCTAATTAGAGCACATAGATTTGAGATGGACATTGAGGATTAGTATAGAATAACTTCCTAGAATTTTGTTATTGTAGAGATTTTTTGAGTTTTATGAGAAATACATCCCTATCTGGATACGAGCAGGTAGAGGCGGATCTGGCACAGATGTACCAAGGGTTAAACCCCGAAAACACCGCTTTGAGGTAGACTCGAACGGGAACTGGTGCACGACAACGGGCCTTGCTGCACTCTTAGTTACGACACTCCTGTGGGATATGCTTTGGATAACTCTCATTTTCTTTACAAATCATTATGAAGGGTTTATCAGTATATAATTCCTCAAAGAAATTTTTTTTATGATTATGGATCATATCCATAAATAGTTCAACTTATTTTAAGTGTTTTATAAGTATGAAATTATGTAATTTGATTCATAAACAGATCTAGTCTATGCCATTGGTTATAAATGGTGCCTAGTGTAAGAAATGGAAACTGTATCAATGGATGCACTCCATGTATGGATTTCCCTCCTGCTCAAGATAAATATTGTGGAGCTGGTGATGCAACTGGTGCCGATAAGATAATCACCATACTGGGACAACTCACTTAGGTTATGAATAATATCCTTACCCGTATGGAGCACCCTGATCCACAGCATGGAGGATCAATGTTAGATCACTTCATGAGGCAATAACCACCCAAATTCAATTGGAGTACAAATCCCTTAGTAGCTGAGCAATGGATACGTTCCCTGGAGAAAATATTTCAGGCTTTGGGAAGTAGTGAAACGGAAAAAGTTATCATGGCAGTTTTCCGCCTCACTGGAGATTCTTATCAATGGTGGTTATTAATTCAAAAAATGAAGGAAGATGATGAAGTACCAAATATGGAATGTAGAGCGTTCAAAGATCTGTTTTTAGAAAAATAATTTCCTCGTGACCATCGAGAAGATATGGAAAGGCAATTTCTGAGTCTGAGACAAAAGGAGGATGATAATGTCGCAAAGTATGAGGCAAACAATACAAGGTTAGCAAGGTATGCTGGAGATTATATACATAACCCATGAAGTAAGATTGATCGTTTCTTTGATCTGTTAAAAACATTTTTCTGTTGAGTATTAGTCTCACAATCCTTCTCGTCATATGAAGACATTGTCTCATGTGCTATCAAGACAGAAAAGGAATTTTCTAAGTTTTATGACTTTAAAGAAAAGCTAGATAATAAGATATCTGCTGATCAATCTGGGAATGGAAATAAGGGGAAGAAGGTAAATGTTATATATCAAACCTGTAGTAAATGTGGGAAGAAACACCCCAGTACATGCTTAAAAGGAACAGGAGTCTGTTACAAGTGTGGTGAAAAAGGCCACCAAGATCGTGATTTCAAGGGGAAGAAGGAAGCTACAGATGTCAAATGCAACAATTGCAGGGAGATGGGACATTATGCAAATGAATGTCCTAAGCATCAGAGGAACATAACTCAGAAAAGGGAAAGGGATCAAGGCCAAGCTTATGATATCACTATAGCTGAGGTAGAAGCTTCGAAAGACGTGGTGGCAGATGCTTTGAGCAGAAAAGACCATGGAGTTTTGAAAAATATTAGAATTTAAAGGGATCCAATTTTCATGGATCTAGTGAAGATGGACATTGGAATAACTAGGGAAGGTGAAACATCAATGATTTTTCAAATGGTTGCCAAACAATCTTTACTAGAAAGTATTAAGAGCCCTCAGACTGATGATGGAGAATTTCAAAAGAAGATTAAAGCTGTAAATGATGGGAGATTGAGAGACATTGTGTATGAAGACGGAATTTTGAAATTCGGGAAGAGACTTTGTGTTCCTGATATACCTGATCTAAAAAGGGACTTGCTGGATGATGCTCACAGTTCCAATTTCTCTATACACCTTGGGAGCACCAAAATGTATAGAGACTTGTCGGAACATTTTTAGTGGGACAACATGAAGAGGGAGATTTCTGATTTTGTGTCAAGATGTATGGTATGTCAACAAGTGAAAGCTGGAAGGCAACAGCCTAGAGGAGTCATGCAACATCTTCCCATACCGGAGTGGAAATGAGACAATATTACGATGGACTTTGTCATGGGGATACCATAGACTCATAGAAGAAATGATGCAACATGGGTTATTGTTGATCGTATTACCAAGTCAGCACATTTTCTTGCTATAAGAGAAGATCTACCACTAGAACGTATAGCAATACTATATATTAATGAAGTGGTGAGACTTCATGGAGTACCCCTATCTATTTTTTTTACCGTGATGCCCTTTTTACTTCAAGATTCTGGAAAAGTCTTCAGAAATCCTTGGATACTGAACTTCATTTGATAAATACCCACCACCCTCAAAAAGATGGAAAATCAGAATGAAATATTCAAACCTCAGAAGACATCTTGAGATCCTGCTCACTGGACTTTTAGGGTATGTGGGATCAATATTTACCTCTGGTAGAATTTTCCTATAACAATAGCTTCCATTCGATTATTCAGATGGCACCATATGAAGTGTTATACAGAAAGAGATGTCGCACACCAACATGTTGGGATGACGTTGTTGAAAGGAATCTTATAGGCCCAGAACTGGTGGAGGAAATGATGTAAAAGGTGAAGGTAATCCAAAACCATATCAAAGCAGCTCAAAGTAGGCAGAAGAGCTATGCCGATAATCGAAGGAAGGATTTGGAATTCCAAGTCGATGATCATGTTTTCCTGAAGGTATCTCTAAGGAAGGGAGTCATACATTTTTGTAAGAAAGGTAAATTGAGTCCTAGGTACATCGGACCTTTTGAAATTCTAAAAAAATTGAGGGTATAGCTTACCATTTGTCAATGTCTCCAAATCTCTCCAAAGTTCACGATGTGTTCCATGTATCACTATTGAAGAAATACATGCCTGACCCAATGCATGTACTCACCTATGAGGAATTAGAACTGGAACCCAATCTGTCTTATTGAAAAGAGCCCGTCAATATTCTTGATATGAGAGAACAAGTACGGAGAAACCGAACGACTCGTCTGGTAAAATACTTGTGGGAAAATCATAAGATGGAAGAGGCAACGTGGGAAACTGAGGAACTAATGATGAAGAACCACCCGAGTCTTTTCATGTGGTAGAATTCTAGAAATTTCGAGGATGAAATTATTTGGAGGAGGGGAGAATGTAACACCCCAAGCTTCTATGGTACGCTTCTCTTTTAATAATGCAATAGCATGTGTTGTACGCAACATCGAGTTCTAACACACCACAACCAATCAAACTGAAAGTTATGAATAGTAATACCCACTTTTTGAAAATTATAATTTTTTTTTCAAAATGGACTTCATTTTTGGATTTAGAATATTGAAATTATCCTACGGTGAATTATTGGTATTTTTATGAAAAACATTATTTTTTGATGAATAGTGAAACCACTAAGTGGTAGTTAAAAAAATTGAATTTTTCATAAAACATAATTTTACCGCTTCTGTGAGTGGAATTTAGAAAATCCAAGAGACACGGTTAATATCAAGGAGTAAAATTTGGTTCAATGAGATGATAATAATCTTTGGTAAATAGTAAATTTTTTCTTTTATTTACCACGGTTAAAAGTAAATAGGGTAATTAAGGGTAAAAATGATATTATTATTAACCTAAAACTTGTCCTACTTTTAATGGACAATTGTATCTCGACAAAAAACAACCTTAGGAATAAAATATTATCATTTAGGTCCACTTGGATTACATTAGGCAATTTATTATTATTTAATTCAAAGAATAGTTAAAAGAGTTAAAATCAAAGTTTATTTACTAAAACATTTTTAATATAGGGTTACACATAAAATAAGTTCTATTATAAATATTCATTAAGAGGATAAAAATATTTCCTACATAATTATAGTTTATTTATAATATTTATACATTAAATAATTTAATTTATTTATGACACAATGATGATGCAATATTTACCATAATAGTGAAAAATTAAAATAATTGATATTATAAATACCCAAATAAATATAATTTTAGACTTTTTATGAATTAAACTAATTTTATAGGTTAATATGACATGTTTTTAATGATTTAATTAACTTTTTTCTAAGTAATAATTCGGTTACGATTTTCAAAAAAATCAATTTTCCAAATAGTGTCAAAATTGACATAAATGAGTTTTTAAAACAAATATTATATTGTTAATTGATATTAAATTACTAAAAGTCTAAGGATAGGCCAATATACTTATATCATGATATTTTTATCATTAATGGACAACTTGGTGGTCTCTTGGAGGTATATAGTAAGTTTATTAACTACATAATATAAAAATACTAAGTGACATGGTAAGTGTCATACTAATTAACTAAGAGTTAAAACTAAAAGATAAGGTTAATATAATTACCCAAACCTGTCTAAATTCTATTGGTTTTGTGTTCTTTGACCCATCCCCAACATAAACATCATATACCCCACTTTGGAGCCATTAGAAACCGAATATTAATTTATTATAAAATAATGTTTCTATCTTTTCCAAAGGTACCCATCACCCCACTAATAAAAGGGAACTCCCCCTTCTCATTAATTAACACCTTAAAAGCCATTTGGCTCTACCAAAATCTGCCCAAATACTCTCTAAACTTCCCTAACTTCATCCTAGAGTCCTTCCTTTAGTCAAAAATCCATCCTAATGAGCCCTTTTTATCAAATAGAATGGAAGAACCCGAAGAAGAGGTAATGATTTCACCACCCTCTTTCAAGTTCCTTTCTTCTTCAACTTATTATTTCTTTCCCATTCTAAAATAATAACTCCAGTATCTTATATATAATTTGATTTTATTATAAATATGGTACAACTATATTCATTATTCTATCCATCCTTTCAATAACATGTCACCATACGTGTGTACGTACGGCTTACCATCTCCACGTCGTGGTGTAATTGTTATTCAATAAATTATTATTTGGATAGGTATAATAATGATGTTTAATTCATGTAAATAATTAATATAAAATGATAATTATTCATTATATATGATTTACCATCCAATTATATATTATTTTAATATCAAAATAATGATATTTTTGCTCATGCGTACATACAGACTACCATCTCCACGAACGCGATGAGATTCATTCTCCTTCGTATTCATTCAAGTCTAATTCTCATTTGATGATTAATAATAGTATATAAGGACTTGATATAATTCTGTATATGATTATGATACAACTTATCAATGACAAACATGGCTTATGTAACAAAACATATAAAAGAAAATGAGCAAGTTAACACCCGAAACAACGATAATACTAAGATATTATTAACAAATCAATGTTAAAAGATCATATATGATATCATATTAAAGTATATGATTCTTGTATAATTTAATAACAATTATTTCACCATTATACAGTAGGGTAACCTACCCCCAACCAAGGAAAAGTACAAGGTAAGGGGTTTTTTTGCAATCTCTTCATTATCTGAGGTTGATTATACGTAATAATCTACTGGGATTTCTTTATCATCCACATCCATGTTTCTTAAAAATGTATTTCAAAACATTTTTACTATTTACAAGAATATGGGTTAAACTCATTTATACCCTTGATTTATTATTTATAAGAGGTTTATAAAGGAATCTTTCCATCATTTTCCAAACAAGGTGCTTTTTAACCTTTTCGATAGAATGAAGTTAAGAATGTATTTTTTAACTTATACGGAAGGTGCGACTATTTTCATCCATTATAACATCTTCGAAGCTTCCCTTACATGATTATAAGAAAATTTTCAATGTAGGTGTTTTATTTTATAATTATGTGACTCTTAAATGATTTCAAAATAGGAATAGATATTTCTCTAAAAAGAGTTTTGATTTCTTCTATGTCAACATCCTTTGATGGATTTTAAGTTTATTTGGAGTTGATTTATTATGATACAAAACATCAATATTTTATTTATGGTTTTGTGATATTTTTGACTGTGGATGTGCTATTTTTATACCATTCATGGTTTATGAAGAAAGCATTGACATTTATTATGCCAGTTTTAATATGAATGCTTATGTTATGTTTAAACATGTTCATATGAAGAATGAATTCGACTTAATAAGTGACGGGTGGAGCCCTCTATATCTCCTCGATGAATCAGTAGGTCTCACGAGACAAACTAGTGTCTTGGCACAAGGCCTTGAAAAAATCTTATTTGTAGTCTTGGCACGAGGCCTGGGCTATGTGGTTATGACAGTCTGACATTATGCTTTCCATCATTATGAAAGTGGTTATTGATATTGCATGTGATTATTCGATTAGTAACATATCCACGTGAGTAATTAAATGGAATTATTTCATTTTATTTTTTCCCATATATGCTTAAGTTCAAGTTTAAAGGGATTTTGTTTTAGTTATACATTTCCTTAATTGTTTATTCTTATTTATGAAAGTTTCTTCTATATTGTTATCTTTACTGGGCATTTGAGCTCACCCCTTTCCAATGTTTTATTTTTTTCCCGGGATGTGAAGAAGTATTTTATGAACGACCTACAGTAATAGTATGAGGAGATAAGAGTGTGGACTATAGAGACTATACTGTTGTATTTTTTCATTTTATGATATAATATAAACTTTATGAATGTATCTAGTTATTCCAAGGCTACTAAACTAAACAGACTTTTGAGATTTGATCATTCTTGTGATCATGCCAATGTTATGTAATAATGCACCGAATCTGGGTAACTGGGGTTGGGGCATTAAATTTACCAAATGAGGAACATTTTAAAATTGTTTACAGTGAAAATTGAATGATTGGAATGTACTCATTTACTTTCCTTTATGACAATGATTTCATGGAAAATTCCTTTACAATATTACAATTTTATTTTCTAATGAATTTTTCCTTACTATTTTGGAAATTAATTTTATAATTTTATTCAGCGAAAATTTTCTTCAAAACAATTATATTATTAAACACTGCTTTTATTTATTTTCAATAATTTCACTACATGTTTTCAAAATTTTGTTTTCCGAGAAAATAATTTGAATGATTTTCAATAGTATTTCATATTTTTGAATGTATTTTAAAATAAAATGGTTTCAAAAATGTTTTTATTATTTTTTATAATATTTTATCAGTAAAGTATTTAAAAATGATTGTGTGACATCTTTATATGTTTTCAAGATATTTTCAATGAAAATTGTTTCCAAAAGGATCTTTGTTTTTGATGAAATTTTCAAAGAAGAAAAGAAATTTCTCTCATGAAAAGTTTTTAAAAGTATCTTCCAAAATTATTTTCCATCTAAGATTAAATTAATTTATGTTACTCTGACCATTCTAAGAAATGAATCAATGGTTACATTTATATTATTTCATTATGTTTTTATGGAATTATGTTTATGAAAACTATTAATCTTTCATAGGTTATATGACTTTGAATAAAATTTGTCTTCCATAGGTGTTATTATTATTAAACCCACTCCTTTTAATGTGTTATGCATTTATGAAAAGATTATGAAACACTTAATGTTTCATAGTATATGATATAATTACATGTTTATGATACCCATTTTTTTTCATGGGTTATTATAGGATGATTATGTAACCCGTCACATTTATGGGACATGATAGGATGAAATTTTTACTATCTTATACTACATGTATGAATGGTTTTATTATGATATTGGTGGAAAATATATCTCCCTACATCACATTGGGTAATGATATCTATTTTTTTAGATCAAAAGGTTAAATTGGAGGGAATCCCTTGCCTAAAATAAGAGGGAATAATAAGCTTAATACAACAGGGTAAACTGGAGGGAATACCAAGCCAGAAACAAGATTGTACTTGTTAGGGAATCCCTAGCCTCAAATAAGAGGGTATATTAAGCCCAAAAAAAGATGGTAAATGGGAGGGCATCCCAATACTGAAATAAGAGGGTACACGGGAGGGATCCCAACCATGAGACAATAGGTCATGTTATTCCAAAAAACTAGAGGTTAAAAGGGAGATCATTCCTAACCTAAAATAAGAGGGTACATGGGTGGGTATCGTAAGGCCAAAATAAGAGGGTACACACGGGGAAACCAATACTGAAATAAGAGGGTACACAGGAGGGAATCCCAATAATGATGTAGGTATACATGTTATTACCCTATGCCTAACATGTCATCACGATCTTAGAAAGTATCCTTGACATTGTATTGAATATGTTTATGTGTATTCCAAAAGTTCTATGTCATATTACTTTATGTATCATTATATATCATCCATTATGATTCATGAGAATTGAACTAGTAATATTTATTGAATGGTTCATGATTATGGTCCTCAATATACAGGGTGTTATTACCTAATGTTATAATCACATTCTCATTCACTTATTGTCCTGTTTATTCTTAAATATATCCATCTTACCTTTATAGATCATCTGATATCGAAACTTTTTATGATTCATTATTGAGAATATGAAAATATATTTTATGTATGATATGTCTAAGGAGGGTTCTATTCATGGTGAACATAGTGACAAATAATATAGGTCAGTCAATTACTAGTTTATATGATTCCAGTTTTCCAAAGGCACTACACTATTATATCATTGGGAATCTATTTTTGTAATGTTTTATGTATTATGAAAAAATGATGTAATTTCAATCCCCAGTAAGACTGGGTTGTTATAGTTGGTATAATAGAAAAGGTTTTTTTAATATTTGGAAACTTGGATGAAAAAATCATAGTGATATTGCTATGTATATTTATAAAGATATGTCTAGTAATGTATCTATTGAAAATTGTAAGGATGATTTAATGTTTAGGAATGTTTCCTAGAACATTGTATAGGATTGAGTGAGTTGTTTCACAGTATTACATCCATGTATAAATACTTCATATCGACGTGGCTCTAGAAAAAATATTGTTTGGGGTAACAACATGGATAAGGTGTGTTCGGCCTAACATGAGCATAACCTGGTACCTGAAATCTAGTGTTTCTACACACCTGGTTTAACACTCTTGGGGGATATAATTTCAAAATTTAGAGACATGTTATAAAAAGTCATTAACAATTTTAATAGAAGATGACTATGAATTACCTAGGATAAACCTAAGGTGTCATAGATTAAGAATGATTGTTTCATTATTTAGAAATCCTATATGTAATTTTCATTATTATATGTTTCCCCACTATGGTGATTGTTTCTAACTCAATGTATTGGTTTTAATCATCATTTAGAACCTAGTGGATCCATGTTAATAGCGAATAAAAAGGAAAACCAAATGATTTTCCTCTTTAGGAATTGAATATTAGGGAATATTTAAACCAAAACATTATTGCAATGATCAAAACAATTTCTCATGTTATAAATTAATGTAAACATCCAAATGGGAAAATGAGGTAACAAATATCTTTCTAGTCCCTAATAAGGAAATTTCCACCTTCATTCACTAGTTCCATTTTCCTGTTAGTTGTTGAGCTGTGGATCTATAAAATTGAAATGTTTTTTTCATTCTCTAGTGTTCAGATGAATAAAATATCACTAGGGATATCTACTATTAGTAAGGAGAGGTGGATCAATGGTGTATTATTATTATTAATATGGGGATACAAGAAAATTTTGTATCCATAGAATTGGATGAGTTCAAGAACTTATTCTTTAATAAGTTCATTCCTTGCATTCATTATTTGATGATGGAAATAGAATACCAATTGATTTATGCATAAGGATGATTATTTACATGGTTCATATGAAGAATATTTTACAATTCCATATAGGTACCCTTCATGAATTATCATCCTATGTGAAATAAAAATTTATTTATACTATGGTGTCCAGATACCTTGTCCCCATAAGGCCTTGGATATCAAATAATTTTGTATGTATGAAGATGTTTTTAGAGGTTATATCAATGTGGAAATTGATGATAGAATTAAATATTAATCTCGTGATTTAGACATGAAAATAAATATAGAGTTAAAATGAAAATGTACCTATCATAGGAAAATGAAAATGATATTTCCATTATGCATATACTGTAAGAATAAACATGGATAAAATTCTATTATGGGGACAATTAAATGTAATTTTTTTGGAAGGGAAACTCATCGAAAAAATAACTATCCTTGAAATGGATAGAAGTTTTATAATGATGTAAATAATGAGTATAACCCACATAATTTACCTCTTATAAATAATTGATTCAATTGAATGGAGATGATCAATTATGCCAAAAATTTCCCCAATATATGTTATAATGTGGAGTATAAATTGTGAAAACATTTAAGGAAAAATTTTAAAGGTAAAGCTTATGCAATTGAAATGGATGATGTGAATCATGTAAATTTTGGAAAAATTTTACTCCCTCCCTTATTGAATAATTTCATGATTTTATTGAATGACTATTCCCTATTAGAATCTTATTTTTCGTCCTTTAGTGATATTTCAAGTTATTATCTCCCTTTGTAAGGATTACGGATTAATAAAATCACATTTTACATTCTACTGGTATATTAATGGACCCAATTTCCGAATCAGAATGTTTTTTCCTAAGATAAGTAATTATTTAATAACTAATGGGTGAATTATATGGAGGAAGGGTGATGAGTTTAACCGTTAATGTAATGTTTATGTTAAACATCGAATGAAATTTTATAGATTAATATTTTCTCTCCCCACGTGATGTTCTATTCATATTTAATAACATGTTCTAAGATATTTTTGTTGGGGGTAGCTAATGATAGATCAGAAGGCTTATCATTGATCACAGGATCTGTTAGTACTTTAGGAAAGAAAAAACAACCTTCATTTTTTAATAAATTGGTGGAGTGGAAATTGGTTGAGGAATAAGGAAGATTGAGATATGTTGAATGAAGTAAATATATATTCTCATTAAATTATTAAACTCCAGTGGATGGATCATGAAACCAAAATGTTATCCCAGTGCCTTATTTTCCAAATAAATAAAATACCACCTTATATCACCACAGGTATATGGATTATTTATTGGTAACTTTATCTGGAAATTTTTTAATATCACTCTCCATCATATCATGAGGGGTTTATTTCTCTTCCATGTTTATATTTTCACACACTCCCTATGATATACTACAAAGAAACATATTTATTAACTACTATGGGTATCCGATTTGGTTACAACATTCCATTTAATGGATCATTTTGTATTCCTTTTTCCGATGTGTGTTTCTATGAAAAGATATTTAAATTATTAATCCTCGAATAACCGATATGAATTTAGAAAAAGAAATTAATTTTATTCTTGGATGAATGTAACATCCAATGATTTTTTGAATTATCTTTTTTGGAATTAATTTACTCTTTTTGATATTTTTCATTTAACATGACACATAAATAATATATTTTATATAAAATCTCTATTTTTTTCATTCATTATACACAACATCATGTAAATATTTCTTGAAAATAAAAATTACTTTTACCTTTATCCACATGTAACACAAAGTTTAGGTTATGTTATATGCAAGATTGGCTTTCCTTGATGTCTTGCATAACATGTTAGACCGTGTTTTACTAAAAAAAAGTATATCATTAAAAATATTATAATATAATATAATAAGATATAACTTATTCTTAAATTTAAGACAAAAAGATTAAATAAATTATGAAAATATGTTGCTGAATTCATTGTTTACCAATTAATTGTAAATAAATATTGAAACCATATCAATATAAAGGGAATGAATTAATCAAATACTATTCTTCTGTGAAAAAGGATTCTTATCATAAAATGATAAATTAATTAATATTGATGACTAAAATTAATTATATTTATTTGTTATATATTAAATAATAAAAATTTATATTCATCCAATTGATTTTACAGAAATTAGATTATAAAAACCCCAATATTTCTGGTAAAATAAAATTTTTTTAAAAGAAGATTCACTTCGATTTAAAGGAGGAAATTTTTAAATAATAATTTTAGAAAATTTAAAACAAATTAAATGTGAAAGTATAAATTTTTTTTGAAATAAAAAATAAAATGTTTGGTTAGGTTAAGTTATTGGTATTTTTCTATTATGATTCATTTTTTAATAAAGAGTGAAAAATAATGAATTCTACTTGAAAAATAACTCTTTATCTAATTTATTTATAAAGTAAAATTATATTTTAAATGGTTTTATAGTTTAATTGGATCAATGTGTTATAAATAAATCTCAATAAGGTAATTTGAATAAATATCAATTTGAAATTGAATAAATAAACATATCATACTGTTAAATGTTTTTAATTTAAAAACCTACATTGTAGTCTTGTATGCTGGATTAACTTTAAATTAATTTCTACCACTTATATGATTTGAAAATGAAAAATTGGATTACATAAATGGAATAGTAAAAAATTATAATTTATAATAAGGAAAAAATAGTTTATAAAAAATATTATTAAAATTAATTAAAAATAAACATATCGATTAAGGTAAAATTAATCGTGAGAGGGGTATAATCAATAATCATAAGGGGAAATGACTTATAAACTTATATAAACCCTATTTAATGGGAATTAGTATCCCAAATCACCTATATGTATGATCAATGCTCCATTTTGACACTTGTGGAACATGTAATAATTGGGAAACACAAAATTCATTTCAAACTACTAACTTTTTCATTTCACTTCACTATATAAAGGCACTCACCTATCTTTCATATTCACAACTCTCAAACACTAAAAATCATGAAAATTCCCTAAAAATTTAACAGAACATAATCTCTCTAATACTAATTAAATCATCCATTTAAGAAGATATCTATATATATAATCCCTTTGGTGAAAAACTATAGTAGTTACCCAAAAAAATATGTAACATATTTCCTCATGATCCTTTACATTCATTCTCATCCACCTCAATTATTATTATTTCATGATAATAAAATAAAAATAGTTTAGTTGATATAATCATATGTTCTTATTGTAATATTTTTGCAGGTACATACACCCAAATCCTTGTAATGGGTATTGATCTTACCATTCATGTGTATAGTGAACTACTGCCTAATGAAACGACGTAGTTTGTTTTAACATTACCACCACCAAGGGATGAGAATTATGATGGAAACTATATTTTAATAAGTTATATAATATATATATACTTTATTTATAATAATTTAGTCATTATCTTAATCTTAACTTAATAATTACCCTTTTGAAATATGATAATTTTGTACTGGGAAGTTTGGACAGCCGCCCCTAAAAGCAATGCGAGTCATTCACAAACTATAGGTAATGTATTATGGATGGTTTTAGTGAAAATATATCTTATGTTATACATATTGTTTTAATTTAATGATTATTTATTTATTTATATAGTTATATTTCATTTTCATTCTCCCATAAAATATTATGAAGAGAAATTGAAAAAACGTTCATGCATACGTACAACATACAATCTCCATAGACGATTTATTGCATTTCATATTTATATATTATAGAAATTTTGAATAATATGTATATAATGAATATAAATTATATTTATATCATGGTTTAAATTTATTAATTTGTTATATATGTATGATTAATAAAAATATTAAAAATTGAGACACATGTGGAAAGAGGTGATATTACTTGAAGAGAAACCTTACCAATGACTTGATAATTATTAGATAATATAAAGTAACAATAAAAAAACATATGTAATTATGTATAAAAATAAGGTTAATTAAAATATTTATAATCAACTTATATTTATTATACATGATTTTTTCACTTGTGCAAAGATATTGAAGTCACAAGGAAAAGGGAATTTCATCTCACATTTTATTCCCAAGAGATACACGACATATTCCCCACTCGAATTTTTTGTGTGGTTTATATGCATCCCATGAATATATTATATTATTTTTATACATAACATTATGGGTATTAAAATATCAAATTGATCATATCTATTTCATAGTGTTTTTCTATTTAAAATTTACTATATCCATATGATATTTTTGTCTCGATTTTTCATTCTTTAAGACACATGTTTTTTATACAAAATATTATTTTATAAGGTTTATATAATAAAATTTTAAATGATATCACTTGAATATCATTATTTTTAATATATATTATTCTTCATGTAATGTAATTTCCTTACATAGTGATTTTGATTAAATATTACCATGTTGTATGAGATTATCGAAAAAATCTCATTGTTTTCTGAGATTTTTATGATTATGATTCCATTGGTGAAATAACATGGGTTTTCTATCAAGAACAGTCAATAATGTTCTTATCCTATGGTTTTTTATTTATTCATGTATTTTTATAATTTAATCCACTCTTTCTAATATAAGATGATCCATAATTTTCTTCTAATAAATTCTAAATTCACCTCCCTCTTTGGTCAAAAATCTATGTCCCTTAAAAACCAGTTTTTCAAGTAATGTTTCCAAAAATATTCAAATATTATCCTAAGTCCATTGAATGAAATTTTAGCACATTTTTTAACTTGTTTAAAACTAATTTTTAAAAATAATTGTCTTTTCATTTTCTCTGGAGGCACTTCTCTAAAATGTTTATGGTGGAAAATGAATGTTCGACATGTAACGATTTAAATAAATTCCTGACCTTCATTCCCTTGAATCCAAATTTATAGGATTACAATGTTATTAATTTTAAGAATTTTCTTTTCTAATATTCTTTAAATTATTTATTTTGAATATATTTTCAATTAATATTTTTTTAAAAGGATTTATGTTTAAAAAGTGTTCAAATTGATTTTCAATACAATTATTACAGTATTTCTAATTGTTTCTTTCAATGAAAAGGATTTCAATGACTATTAAAATTAATTTATACGTCTTCAAATATTTTCAATGACATTGGTTTTAAAAATGGTTTTGAGATTCTTTTAAAATCAATCATGGGAAAAAAATTCAACTTGACTCTATTCATTCTGACTATATTTTTCAAATTTTTTTCAAATAAAATGGTTTTCTATATTCCGCATGATTGAAAATAGTTTTTTGGAGAATATATGATATTTTCCTCAAAAATAGTTTCCAAAAGGATATCGCCAAATTATTTACCATCTCAATTGATATCCATTGATTTTCTCATTCCCTTTTGGGAAATTATATAATGATTACATTAATATTATTTCTCTAAATGAATTATTTTTTAATGGCATGATGTTGATGAATCCCATTTCACTTTCACATATTATATGTTTTTGAAACCCTTTCATATTCCATAGGTTTTAATCTTATAAAAACCACTTCTTTTCATGGATTATGCTTTGTTGAAATGATTATGAAACCTGTCATTTCTCCCATGTTAAGATTTGAGTACATGTTTATTACCCCCATTTCATTTCATGTGTTATGATGGGATGTTTATGTAACCCATATATTTATGGGACATGATATGATGAAAATATTATTATCTTGTGTAACATGTATAAATTATATTTGTATGAGATGGGTGGGGTCTATATTTCCATCCAATGAAATGGTTAATGATAAATGATTTAAGAGGTCTAGAGGGTGCATTATAGGGAATCCCAAGCCTAAAACCTGAGGGGATCTTAAGAGTGAAACAATAGGGTAAACGAGAGTTCATCCAAATCCTAATGAAATATCGTACATGTGAGGGATTCTCATGCATGGAACAAGATGGATTATAAATCCAGATATAAGAGGTTAAATTGTATGGAATATGAAACCAAAATAAGTGCGTACGTAGGAGTAATTACCAAGCCTTAAGCAAGAGGGAATCATAATAAAAAATAAGGTGGTAAAAAAGAAGAATCTCAATCCCGAAAATAGGTTACATGTGAGTGAATCCCTATAACAGATCAATAGTGTACATGGTAGGGAATCCCAATCCCAAAAAATATTGTACAAGATAGTGAATCCTAAGCTTGGTGAGGGTACATGAGTTATTATCCCAAGCCTAACATGTCATGATGATCTTGGTACATTGCCTTGACATAGGATTTTCTTTGTTTATGTGTTTGACACAAGTCCCATGTATTATTCCTTCATTGAACATGATCTTTTAGACTTTATGATTCATGATTAATGAACTGGAAATATTAAGGACATGATTCGGGTTTAAGATATTTTATATGTAGGTTATGGTCATCTAATGTTATGATAATGTTATTATACCATTATACTAATGTTTATTCTTATATATCTCCCTTGTTTAACCGTATTGTGAATTTGAGCTCACAAATTATTATGTTTCCTTCACTAGTTTATTAATATATATTTTATGTATGATATGTCAATGAATTATTCCAAGGAAACTTAGTGGGAGAGAATATAGTGTACTCATATACAAGTGATTATAATTCAATGATTCCAATGACTCTAAACTAATAAGGTATTTTGAAATATTATATTTTAATATTTTAGGTATTTTAAAAATAATTGATTTAATTTATATGTATTTTAGGACTCATTTGTTATAAATTCCCCAGGAGAGTTCATGGGAATCAAGAATCAAATCATTTATTTTTTCTTAGATCGGTTCATGGTGGACTTCATCGAAGAAATCCTAGTGTACTCAGCATCTGGGGAGGATCAAGTGAGACACTTGAGGATTCTCCTGGGATAACTCTAAGAGAACCATAGTTATTATAATCATTATATGTGTTAGTTTTAAATTGGAGAGGTCCAAATTCTAGAAAAAATAATCTCATTAGTAGGAGTGAGAGTGGACCCAACTAAGGTTGATGTATTTCTTGATTGGGATCATCCCAAGATTACTACCAAGGTTCAGAGTGTCTTTTGGTTGGTAGGGTACTCTCGTAGGATGTTATATAATTTCCCTCAAGTGGAAACACATTGGATATCTTTTACCCTAAAGGTTAATCCATTATTTTGGTTGAAAATATTCCAAAAATACATTCCAGAGCCGAGGAAGAGAATGATGAGTGCTCACATCTTGAGATAGCCTTAGGTGGTTGTCATGTTTGTAGTGTTCTGTGATGCATCAGGGACTAGTATTGGTTTTTCAATGATGAATAGGTAGGTGGTTATTTCATATAGGTCATGTAAATTGAGACCTCATGAATAGAACTATGACACTCATGATCTTATGCTTTCAATGGTTGTCTCAGAACAGAAGATGTAGCAACACTACCTAATGAGTGTGTGGTTTATACTTTATTGTTAAAACAAAAGTCGAAAGTATATCTTCTCATCAAATTATATTAACATAAAACATAGAAGATGTATAAATATATTCTAGTACTTTAACATAATGATTGCATATAATCTATGAAACTATAACATTGTGGGATACACTCTCTTGAGGAGATCATGTGCTTAGTTATTGATTGAGAGATCAGAGTGGTTAGCCTTATTACAGTTTTCCATAGTGGAAAAGGATGGATATTTATATCATCAGTCTATAGTTTTAACCACACTTCTTTTATATTGTTTTTTGAATGCTCAACAAAATTTTGTTGACTCTCAGGCCTTTTGTACTTAGATATCCACCATACATACCATGGATGGATATTCTGAAGGCTGGGAGAACACTATAAATTTCAGAGGTAGAATAATGGTAACTTTGATGATGTTGTAAGAGGTGATGATGGAGATTTATACATCAATATTGGAGGTTTATATAGGTTTGGAATAGATGTAACATGACATCCAATAACATATTCGGTGGCTTGGAAAAAAGCATCTTATTGTAGACTTTGTCTTTGGGTAACCCACATTTCTAAAAGTGATGCTAAGTACCATGATTCATCGGGATTATCTTAACCCCTTGAGGTGCCAGAGTGTATGTGGTATGGGATATCCATGATCATAATGATAGGTTTAAAGCATATTTCATTGGGACATGATTCTAAATCAGCTATAATAGAGTGAATCACCAAGTCAAACCACATTCTCTCTATACAAGAGATGATTTTAGTATAGATCTTGGGATGCCTCTAAGAGCTGTAGATAGTCTAAGTCAATGGATATTTTTTTATGATAATTTTATATCATGACAATAACATCACATAATGATTATAGATCCAATTTCAGGAAGACATCAGGACTCAGTTACAATTAAGCATGATGTTTCACACCATGATTTATGTTCATATAGATAGGACCACTCTGTTTGTGGAGGAAATATTGGAGTTGTTCATGATGGAAATTAGATATGTGTTGGAGGATCATCTAGCCTTGGTAGAGTTCCAATTTAAAAATTACCATAACCGAATTTTTATGGTTCCATTTGAGGCCTTTTATAGATGACTCTGTAGGTCATCACATTATTGGACAGTTCTAGGAGAGTCAATATTAAAGGGTCTATTTTTGTTGTGAGCTACTAAATATAATTTAAATATAATCCGTGAGAATATGAGGACCAAAAAGAGGCATCATAGGTTTCCTGAGGATAGAATGTGGAGACCTTTGGTGTTCAAAGAGTGATATTATGTGGTCAGGAGGGTCTCACCTGAAGTGGATTGTTGATATATTGTCAAGGAATCTTGTTACCTCCATGTTTTAATGGCCCTTACTAAATTACTCATAGATTTTTTGAGGTGACAGAAAACATAGATTTACTAACATAGTTATACTGGGTACACAAATTCATCTTTGTCTTGCAGCTGACATGATACATGCCTGATTCATTGTATATTATCAATTTGGAATGCTAAAAATCATGGATGGAGATATCATTTCTGAGTACTAGATATAGATATAGGATTGGAAGGAGTAAATCCATTATGGGAAATTGATTCCCATAGTGTGTGTTTAGCATAAATAACATGAATATTTAGGAGAACACCTAGGAGTAGGAGATCCAAATGCAAGCCCAGTACCCTCATTTTTTAGTAGGTTTTTTACTTTTGGGATAAAAATCCATTATTTTGGGAGAATATATACACTCATAATTTCAAATAATTAATTTTGGATATTATATTGATTTTTTTCAAGACTAACCGCTAAGATAGTGGGTGATCCTATGGTCTGATATTCCCAGAATAATAGTTTGATATATATATAATCTATTAAATAACACACTTAGACATTTTTTTTAAAAAAAATATTTTAAAACCTGAATTGTGGTGCAGTTCAATAATTTGAGGGCCCTGTTGATTGAAATACCTGTGTATTACCCTCATATTGACATAATATTTTTTGGTGTGGATTTTTTGTGAAATTTTTTTCACAAGTACAGAAATAAAAAATTAAATTAACTAAATTTATTTAATTTTTTATATTTAACATAGTGACCATATCCCCCATAAATATACTATTATGAGACATTCCCAAGGATTTGATTCTCAAATTCTAAAGATAAACATGAAATTTGTAGAGAATTCTTAGAAAATGAAAATGGGTCGAGACCAGATCTATGATCGCTATGCCAACTGTAATTCCCAAACCCCAGATACCCAGAGTCGGTGCATTATTTTAATACATTGGCATGATTACAAAAAATCATGTCCCGAAGAACCGATCAGTTTAGCAGTCTTTGAAAATATATTACATATATAAATGTTACATTACACTTCATAACATGAAAAACAATATAAATACTCCTTCATGAATGTCATTATTCCCTTGGATTAACCCTGCAGATCAATCACAATACACTTCTTGGAATCCTAGGAAAAATAAAAAATTGAAAGGGGTGAGCTCAGATTACCAGTAAGGATAAAAATACAGCAGAAACTTTCCTAAATAAGCATAAACATTTAAGGAAATGTTTAACTAAAACAAAATAATTTTAATCATGAACTTCAGCATTATATGGAAAAAATGAAGTAATTCCATTTACTTATTCACATGGATATTCTACTAGTCGAATAATCGCATTCATTGTCACTAACCACTTTTATAATGATGGAATGAAAAATGCCAGACTATCAAAACCACATAGTCAAGGCCTTGTTCCAAGACTACAAATAATTTTTTATCAAGGCCTAGTGCCAAGACACTAGTTTTTCTCATGAAACCTACCGATGCATCGAGGAGCTATAACGGGCTGCACCCATCACTTACTATGTCAAATCCATTCCTCATATGAAAAGGTTTAAACATAACAAAAACATTCGTATTAAAACTGTCATAAAAATGTCAATACTTTTCCCATAATCCATGAATGGTATAAAAATAACACATCCATAGTCAAACATATCATAAAACCTTCTATACAATATAGAATATTTTTATAAAAAAAAGTCAACTTCAAACAAGTTTAAAACCCATTAAAGGATTTTGACAATGTTGAAAATGATTTGTAAAACAGATTGAGAGAAATATCCCTTTTTCATGAAAACATTTATAAGTGGCACAATTTTGAAAGGAGGACATTCAAATAAATTTTTGAATCAAATTTTCCCATACCACTTTGAAGCATCTGAAAGTAATTAACATTTCAAAACATTCATGTCCATTTAAATAAATCCTTAAAACCATTTTGAAAACATAAACATTAATGAGAATGGTTTATAAGAACAAATCCTTAAATCATTTAAAATGATTTTTTAGAAAAAAGTCGTTTAAAATAACCCCTTTGAAAACAATTTTTCTAAACCTAGACATGGATAATAAATATGTCCCAGTAGATACTTACGTAAAAACAACCTCAGATAATAATGACATTGTGAAATTAACCCTCTCCAATTTTGTAACTTATAAAACATACACCCCATGAAAGAGGTATCATACAAAGAATATGTAAATACCCAAAAATTAAAGTGTATTGCACAATGAATGTAATTATGGGCAGTAAAAACACCACACAAAAGGTAATAGTGGAAATATGGCATGAATCTCACAGGAATAAAGAGTGAGATGAAAACCCCTTACCTTGCACTTTCCTTTAGTCAAGGGTACTTTTGACCTCCAGTATGAAGACCGTAGTGTGCTATTAAATTATACCAGAAACATATTAATATTTATTATTTCATACATTATTCATTTATGAATTTTTACTACCCATTTAATAATAACATCCATGTTAAATTGACATTTCAGGTAATAATATCTTTCTTTATCATACGTGTTTTAATTTGTTACTGTTGATTGTATCACGTAGATCATGATTTAATTAACTTCATAATATGAAACATGATTTATGTATCATATATATTTAGAATATAATTATGTATAATAGATAAATATGTGAATTGAAGGACACCATTTATGGAGATGGTTGTTCGTACATACGCAAAAACGTTGTTTCTGTTTTCATAATGTATTGAACGGAACTAAGTGAATAAAATATTTGTAAGTAAATATATCTATATATATATCTAGTATCATTATTATGTCATCTATTAGAAACATATTTTTAATATATATTATTATAATCGTCAATGAATGGTGAATGTGGAAATGAATCTCATCGTGTCATGGAGACGGTAATCCGTAAGTACGCACGAGTGACAATATAATTTCCTTAAAGTTGTGGAATTGGATGGAATATTAATTTTACAGATAAATTATTATGTTATTTTAATTATTTATATACATATTACTCATCATTATATCCATCCAAATAACATAGTGTTGAATAACAAATTACACCACGACGTGGAGACGGTAAGTCGGACGTAGACACGAATGGTGACATTATCATTCATAAGAAGGATAGAATAATGAATATAGTTGTGAAATATTTATAATAACATTAAATTATATAGAAGATACTGGAGGGGTTATTTTATAATGGAAATAACAAATAAAGAATAAGTGGAAGAGGAAAGGAACTTGAAAGAGGGTGGTGAAAACATTACCTGTTCTTCGGGTTATTTCTTTTGATTTGATCAAAAGGGATCCATAGGATGGCTTTCTGATCAAACTAAGGCCTATAGGTAGAATTGATGGAGGTTTAGAGAATATTTTATCAGGTTTTGGCCGATCCAAAAGGTTTTGATTAAGTTGAGAATTTGATAGAAGTGGGGTCCTTTTATAAGGGGGAGGATGGGTTCTTTAGGAAAAACATAATGTATTATTTTAAAATAAATTAATATTCGGTTTCTAATGGATCCAAAGTGCATTATATAAAGTTTAAGATGGTTATGTGTCGAAATAATTTCAACCAATAGATTTTAGACAGGTTTGGGTCACTATATTAACCTTATCATTTATATTTAACTCTTAGTTAAATAGTTTGACATTTACCTTGTCTCTTTATATTTTTATATTATATAGTTAATAAACATACTCTATATACATCCAAGATACCCCCAAGTGGTCAATTAATGATAAATCTACCATGATATAATTCCTTTGGCCAAAAAATATATTTTTAGGAATTAAATATCAATTAATAATATAATATTTGTTTTACAAACCATTTTATTTCAATTTTGACACTATTCAGAAATTGATTTTGTTAAAGTCTTACCAACTTTATTAATTCTAAATAAATTCATTTAAGAAATAATAAAATGTCATATTAACAAATAAAACTCGTGGATGTCATAAAAACATTAAAATTATTTTTGTTTTAACATTTATAATACCAATTATTTGATTCTTTCATTAATAAGGAAAATACTACATCATTATTGTGTCATAAATATATTTAATTATCAATGTCTAAAAATTATAAATAAAATATAATTATGTAGGAAATATTTTTTCCTTTCTAATTAATATTTATAGTCAAAAATATGGCATATATAACCCTATGTAAAAATTGTTTTGCTAAAAGTTATATGCTTATGTCATTTTTGTATTTACTTTAACTTAATTAATATAATGTGTCCCTATCACATACAAGTTGATCCATGGGGTCCCAAAATCGACTCAATGAAGACCATGGTCGGAAATGTATCATCAAATAGTCTTAGGACACGTTTTAGGGTAAATTAATATTATTCTAATATTATTTTTTACCCTTAATTACCATATTTACCCTTTAACCATGGTTAGTAAAATATTTAGCGATGTAATTATTCAAAATGTCTAAAAATAAGAGTTACCTATTTACACAATATGGAAATCCTGATTTAAAATATGGAATACATTTTTCTAAATTCAAAACACAAAAGTGGAATAAATTAATTTAAAATTAATTCCCGCTGTCAAAACAAAAAGTGTGTTTTTAAGAAATAATAACTATCAAAAGATTGACACTTCTTTACGTCCAGTTTAAATGTGAAATTACATCCAATGATAAAAAGTTTATTAAATTGTAAATATATATTCAAAATATAAATTAAAACCACCAAAATTCATAATTTATTACTATTAATTATTTCGATTAAAAAAGTTGTTTTTAATTAAAATTTAGTAATTTTCACTATTCATCAAAAATTTAATGTTTTTATAAAAGTACCAAAAATTTCCACTACAATAATATTGATATTATGAATCCAAAAATGAAGTTGATTTTGATAGATAAAATTTATAAAATTTCAAAAACTGGGTATTACTATTCACAATGGCTGGTTTGATTGGTTGTGGTGTGTGTTAGAACTCAAAGTTGTGTACATCACACACTACTGTATTATTCAAAGTGAAGCGTACCATGGACGCTTGGGGTGTTAAATTCTCCCCCCATAAATAAATTGTGTCCATGAAATTTGAAATTGTTTTCCGAAAATAAAAGGTTGAAAATAGAAAATTCATTTGGGAAAACCCACAACGGAAATTATGTTAATAAAATTTAGTCTTAATAAGAGGAAAAGAGAAATTAAAGGGTCACCATCAAATTATTGTCTCGATTAGGAGAAAATTGGTTGAAATTATAGACATATAATTAGAGGGAAAACGTCAATATTTATAGTTAGTGATTGAGTTCATCAATCACAAACATGTGTAAAATTGAGGGCCTTAAATTCATCGATCTATGATGATTTAAAATACCATCGATTCAAAAAAACATCAGGTATTAGGATAACAAATTTTTGGTTTTAAGATTCCTTTAATAAAGTATAATAATTAATTTTGTTATAAAATAAGAGAAGAAGAAAAATATATACTTGGAAAGTAATGTTTCATCCTTTAACTAATTTATACCACAAACTCATCTTTCACTTTAAAAGATAATAGAACATAAAAAAATATTATATTTATCCTATTCTTATAGGGTTCAAAAAAATGAATTTATAATTCAGAAACCAGAATTTTATAAAAAAATACTACATCATTCAATCTAGGACATCACGTGGGACAGTGGTAGGTGATACACCTTTGTCGCCCTTCGGTTGCGGGTTCAAGTCTCACAGCCTTGCTGGATGTGACGTGTTGTCGCCCAACCTCTGGGTTATCCTTTTACGGAAATTCAAAAATAATCTCAAACTAGAATTATCCAAAATACTTCTGTCCAAACTCACAATCCAAAATTTATAAGGAAGGTAAACACAATCAAGATCCTTTTTTCCTCTTAATAACATGTGAACACCATCATCATGTATTCTTTTAAAACATTGCAAATTCCTAAATTACATAAAACCTTATTGATTACATTCATGATCCCTTATTCCTTATAGAATACAAGACATAATCCTTCTATAAAAAAATGTTGTAAACTCCAACAATGATGGAATATACAAACCATTAATCAGTTTCAAGGTAGTCAAGAATATCTAATATAATTTATCCAAATCAATCATGTATTATTCCAAAATCACTACCTTGGTATTAGAACCATATTATGGTTTATATTTCAATCAACCAAATATTTTCCAAAAATTCAACCTGTTATTGAGTCAATTTTCGTGGTTCCACAAAATCTCAAGTCCTTAATGAAATAGTATTGTAGTACAATCTGTATATATTCCATAATTATTATATCCAGAACATTGTTGATAAAACACTCAAATGAAATAATTATCTAATAACAACATAATAACTCTAATCATTCCTCTTCATCTGTGGTAGTATCATTAATTTATTATTATCCAGTAGCATCATTTGGGGCATACTCTAATGATTTTTACATTGGTTTGTGTAGTGTCCCAAATCCTTGATGATGAAGCATTGTACATTTAAAACCTTTTTCTTACCCTTGCAGTCACGTACATGGTGTCTTTTTTCTCCACACTTATAAAAAACATGCATTCCATTCCGGAAAGTACTAGGGTGTTTCTTCCCACAGTTATCACATATGGGAAAATTATTCCTTTCCCTCTTCCCTTTATCCATCTTTCTCTCTTATAACCTTTTCTTCTCTTGCTTCCCTTCAAATCCATAGGACTCATAAAATTTTTTACTTATATTATTAACACATGATTCTATTTAATCATATGTTGAGAATACATGGGACACTATTTCCCTTTCTAAATGTTGGATTAATACCACGACATATATGATCCTTCTTACTCTTTGGATCATATATATTTCTGGAGTTCACATTCCTTCTACTAGGCACTATTTATATACAATGGCATAACCTAGGTCAGTCTATGAATTGCAATGTATAATTTGAAACATGTAAAATACCTAACGTAAATTGATTGGTTTATGGATATAATCCATAATCATAAATATGTTTTCATTGACGAATTATATACTAATAAACCCTTCATAATTATTTGTAAATAAAATTAGAATTATCCTAAGAATATCCCCGGAAAGTGTTGTAACCAAGAGTGCAACAATCCCCGTTGTCGTGCACCAGTTCTCGTTCGAGTCTAGCTCAATGTGGTGTTTTCAGGTTTTACCCCAAGGTAAATCTATGCAAGAGCAGCCTCTACCTCCTCGTATCTATAATGGATGTATTTTCTTGGAAAACTCACAAAATATCTACATTACGAAAATTCTAGAAATTTCTCCTATACTATTCCTCAAAGTCTATCATATGTATATGTGCTCTAATCAGAGTTTATCTAAATCTAGCTTCCAAGGTTATTTCTAAAAATCCTTTGATATCAACTCTAATGCCCCGACCCTAGTTACCCAGAGATGGTGCATTATTTTAATACATTAGCATGATTACAAGGAACCAATTTCCGAAGGACCGATCGGTTTAGCAGTCTTGGAAAATAGATTACATACATTATTGTTAAATTACACTTCATAACATGAAAAACAACATAAATAATCCTTCACGAATGTCATCATTCCCTTGGATTAACCCTCCATATCAATCACAATACACTTCTTTGAATCCTGGGAAAAATAAAACATAGAAAGGGGTGAGCTCAAATGGTCAGTAAGGATAACAATACACTGGAAACATTCATAAATAATAATAAACATTTAAGGCACTGTATAACTAAAACAGAAGCCTTTTAAACTTCAACTTCAGCATAATATGGAAAAAATTAAATGAATTAATTCCATTTACTTATTCACATGGATATTCTACTAGTCGAATAATCACATACAATATCACTAACCACTTTAATAATGATGGAATGCATAATGCCAGACTATCATAACCACATAGTCAATGCCTTGTGCCAAGAATACAAATAATATTTTGTCATGACTTTGTGCCAAGACACTAGTTTGTCTCATGAGACCTACCGATGCTTCGAGGAGCTATAACGGGCTCCACTCGTCACTTAAAAAGTTCAATGTATTCCTCATATGAAAAGGTTTAAACATAACATAAACATTCATATTAAAACTGGCATATGAAATGTCAATACTTTACACATAAACCATGAAAGGTATAAAAATAACACATCCATAGTCAAACATATCACAAAATCTTCAATTCAATATGGAAGATTTGTACATTAATAAATCAACTTCAAACAAGTTTAAAATCCATTAAAGGATTTTGACATTGATGAAAATGATTTGTAAAACTCTTTGAGAGTAATATCCCTTTCTCATGAAAATTTTTAAAATTCACACAATTTAGAAAGGAGGAAATTTAAATTCATTTTTGAATCAATGTTTCCCATACCACTTTGAAGCTTTTGAAAGTAATTAACATTTTAAACCTTTCATGTTCATTTAAATAAATCCTTAAAACCATTTTTAAAACATGGACATTAATGAGAATGGTTTAAAAGAATAAATCATTAAAACATTTAAAATTATTTTTAAGTAAAAATTACCTTAAAAGAATCCATTTGAATACTATTTTATGAATCATATACATGGATAATAAATATGTCCCAGTAGATACTTACATAAAAACAACCTCGGATAATAAAGAGATTGTGAAATTAACCCTTACCAATTTGGTAACTTACGAAAAATACACCCCATGAAAGAGGTATCATAAAATGAATATTTAAATACAAAAAAATTAAAGTGTGTTACACAAAGAAAACAATTATGGGCAGTACATACACCATAGAAAATGTAATAGTGACAATATGGCATGAATCTCACAGGAATAAGGAGTGAGATGAAAACCCCTTACCTTACACTTTCCTTTAGTTGAGGGTACGTTTAACCTCTTGTATGAAGACTGTAGTATGTTATTAAATTATACCAGAACCATATTAATATTTATTATATCATACATTATTCATCTATGGCTTTTTACAACCCATTTAATAATAACTTCCATGTTAAATTAACATTTTGGGTAATAATTGCTTTCTTTATCGTACATGTTTTAACTTGTTACTCTTGATTGTATCACATAGATCAGGATTTAAATACTTGCAGAATATAAAACAAGATTTATATATCATATATATTTAGAATATAATTAATTATTATAGATATATATGTGAAATAGAAAACACCATTTATGGAGATGGTAGTTCGTACATACGCATAAAAGTTGTTTCCATTTTCATAACGTATTGAACGGAACTAAGTGAAAAAAATATTTGTAAGTACAAAGAAAAAATATATATATTTATATATGTATCCAATAGCATTATTATTTCATATATTACAAGCCTATTATTAATATATATTTTTATGATCGTCAATGAATGGTGAATGTGAAATTGAATCTCATTACGTCGTGGAGACGGTAATCCGTATGTACGCACGAGTGACAATACCATTTACTTAATGGTGTGGAATTGGACGGTATATTAATTTTACAGAGACATTATTATGTTATTTACATTATTTTTGTATATAGTACTCATCATTGTATCCATCCAAATAACATAGTGTTGAATAAAAAATTACACCACGGCGTGGAGACGGTTAATCGTACGCACACACACATGGTTACATTATCATTCATAAGATGGATAGAATAATGAATATAGTTGTGAAATGTTTATAATAACGTCACAGTATATAGAATATACTGGAGTTATTATTTTAGAATGGTAATAACAATTAAAGAAAAAGTTGAAGAAGAAAGGAACTTGAAAGAGGGTGGTGAAAACATTACCTCTTCTTCGGGTTATTTCTTTTGATTTGATCAAAATGGATCCTCATGTTAGCTTTCTGATCAAACTAATGCCTCTAGGATTAATAGAGGGAAGTTGACAGAATATTTGGTCAGAGGTTTTCCGAACCAAAAGGCTTTTATGGTGTGAATAATTGGTTAGAAGTGGTGTCCTTTTGTAAGGGGGAGGAGGGGCACTTTAGGAAAAACATAAAGTATTATTTTATAATAAATTCATATTCAGTTTATAATTGATCAAAAGTGGATTATTTAGAGGATAAGGTGTGTATGGGTATAAATAATTTCAACCAATAGATTTTAGACTGGTTTGGGTTGCTATATGAACCTTATCATTTATATTTAACTCTTAGTTAAATAGTATGACATTTACCTTGTCTCATTGTATTTTTATATTTTATAGTTAATAAACTTATTATATACTTCCAAGAAACCCCAAAGTGGTCCATTAATGATACAATTATCATGATATAAGTCCTTTTAAAGAACCTTAGATTTTTAGGAATAAAATATCAATTAATAATATAATATTTGTTTTAAAAACTCTTTTATGTCAATTTTGACACTATTCAATAATTGATTTTTGTTAAAGTCTTAACAACATTATTAATTCTAAAAAAATCATTTAAGAAATCCTAACTTTTCATATTAACAAATAAAATTCGTGGATGTCATCAAAACATTCAAATTATATTTATTGTAATGTTTATAATACCAATTATTTGATTCTATCATTAATAAGGAAAATACTGCATCATTATTTTGTCATTAATATATTTAATTATTCAATGTCTAAAAATTATAAATAAAATATGATAATGTATGAAATATTTTTAGATTTATAATGAATATTTATAGTCTAAAATATAAAATATGTAACCCTACGTAAAAATTGATTTTCTAAAAGAAATATGCTTATGTCATTTTTCTATTTTCTTTAACATGATTAAGATAAAGTGTCCCTATCACTTACATGTGGATCCATGGGGTACCAAAATAGACCCATAGATGCCCATGGTCGGAAATGTATCAGACAATAGGGTTAGGAAATGTTTTATGGTAAATTAATATTATTATAATATTATTTGTTTTCCCTTATTTACCGGATTTACCCATTAACCATGGTAAATAAAATATTTACCGAAGTAATTATTCAAAATGTCTAAAAATAAGATTTACCTATTTCAAAAATTTGTACATCCTGATTTAAAATATGCAATCCATTTTCAAATATTCAAAACACAGAAGTGACCGAAAATAACTTAAAATTAATTCCCACTGTCAAAACAGAAAGAGTGTTTTTAAGAAATAATAACTATCAAAATATTAACACTTGTTTATGTCTGGTTTAAATGTTAAAATACATCCAATGACTAAAATTTTATTAAATTGTAAAAATATATTCTAAATATACTTTAAATCCACTAAAATTCATATTTTATCGCTATTAATTATTTTGATTAAAAAAGTTGTTTTTAATTAAAATTTAGTAATTTTCACTATTCATCAAAAATGGAATGTTTTCAGAAAAATACCAAAAATTCACCCTAAGATAATTTCGATATTCCTAATCCAAAAATGAAGTCAATTTTGAAAGATAAAATTTATAAAATTTCAAAAAGTGTGTATTACTATTCATAAAAGCTAGTTTGATTGGTTGTGGTGTGTGTTAGAACTCGAAGTTGTGTACATCACACACTATTGTATTATTAAAAGTCAAGAGTACCGCAGAATCATGGGGTGTTACACCAATGGAGTTTATGGGTCTTATAACTAAAGGAAATGTAGAACCATTATTAATCTATGATAGATACAATATCGAGGTAGGATGTTTTATTTTGTGCTTTCCATCTATTTATTTAATCATATAAAAATGATAATCAATATTACAAATAGAATTTTCATGAACATAATTTATGGATTTAAATTGATGGACTTATATTTGTTCATTGTGTTTTATTTCTCTTCAATCATCATTTTCTTCGAAAAAAATGTCAAGGTGAACTCATCATGTTGGTTGGATTTTTATTTCTTCCCCCATTATTATCATGTTCGTCATGGGCATTTATTGTGGCATTTAGTTCGCCTATTACCAAGTAAATGATCATTTTGAAACCTTTCTTCGGTGTAATGGATCAATACCATGGGTATGGCTTGTGACGGTTGTTGTAATTGGTGGATCAACAACAAATATTGAAGAATGGTGGAGGAATGGGACCTGAATGGTCAATTTTATTATTCGAGAGTGACCCATAGTGTGGATATGGATGTTTTGAGTGGATGTTCCCTATGAAAATGTGATTTTCAGATCTGTGAACTCATGTGGTGAGAGGATTGGTTGTACATGGATCTAAAGAATCTAAAAAGGATGGGGATCAAGAAATTGGGCGGATTAGAGGGATGAATAAATAAGGACACCACAAAATCCCTATCAAAATGATGTCTATTTTAAGATTAAACTCCCTGAGGGACCCCCTGACTATGACACAAGGGAATTAGTTAGTGTGAAATTTCACGTGTTATGTCACATGATCACACATAATGTGCCCCATCCATGATGGATCATAAAGTTCCATAATGGTTTCATTGACATGGGTAGTAGTACATGGGATCATAATTTTCATTTTCTTAGACAGATACACGACTAGGAGTATAAAGAAACAACCTGGTGTGCCTAGGTCAGTACACAGGCATGACTAGAGGTACCCATGCAGGTGTTGAGTGATCTCTAACTACCATTTATTGTTCCAACGTGAAGTGAATTTTTATTATTACAATACTATGAGGATTTTCCACATGATAATGGAAGGGGTACAGAACCTTTTGTGTAACCCTATTACATGACATGTACCCACATTGATGTTGTTCTCACCCATCGTTTCTTTAGTCCAGACAAATATTCAATTAGTATAATCCCCTGGTCCATTACCTTAATGGTAAATTGAATCAATACATCCATATCACCTGAGCTTGATCCACTATGGTGAATGATTCTTTGATAGATTAGGTGGTGTCCCTCTATGATATATGATATCAATCCTCTATCATCTTTATAATTTAGGTATGGTTTGTGAAATCAACATGGACTCCTTGATCTGGGTGTTGCCTCTCTATATAGCTGCCTATATCAGTAAGGATCATGGTATCATTGGATTACGGTCCCCAATGTAGCAGGTAGATCAATTTTGGGTATGTGGTATCCCCTAGGGGTTCTGGGTGTGACCCCCTAGAATTGTTTTCGTGTATTCTAAGACCATTGAGATTTTATTCGTACAAACCAATGATCATGGCCTCTTCGATGAGTTTCTCTAGTTATATTAAGGCTCATTGAGTTAGTTATCAAGAAATAACAATTGATTAGAGTTTAATAATTTGGATGGTAGTTGGTTTTGACCACCAGGTGGAGCGATGTCATTCCTATATATATTAGGGTTAAGTATATTATACATATAATTTTATATCTTCTATTCATCTATGTATGTTTTATGCTTTATGTTTAGAATTTTTGTGTGTCTTACTCTATATTGTTATACTCACCCATATCAGGGCTCTACACAAATGTGATGCATGTTAAGCAGATGAAGACCCTTTTGAAGACATCTTAAGTGGAAATTGAGAATTTGGAATGTAGTTTGAGATATACAGAATATTGTTTTTCAATATATTTCATTTGATGTTAGCCCTCTCCCCTCAAGAAGGTTAGACTAATAATAGTTTTTGGTTTTCCATGTATTTATCCAATTTTATTAATTATATACATTATTATCAAACTCTAGTTGTGGGATTATAGATTAATGCATGCTTTGGTTTTGGTTGTTATACATTTTAGCGTTGTGATGGTTAGGAGTTCTGTGTGTGTGTGTGTTTCTAGGTAAATTACACTAATGACACCCATTTTTGGGATATGAAAACACAGACCCGAGGGCTAGGACCTGGTTATAAAAGGATTTATTAGCTTATTTATGGGTTTTACATAGTGGTTTGCATAATTAAAGAGGATTCTAAATCACATTAATCCAAAAGCAGTCATTATTTTCATTCCATTGACTGTCATTTTTTATTTTTAACCAATTAACCTTTATATGGTTTATATACTACCCATTTTACATGATTTAGCATTAATACATAATTCAACATTGTATTTAAATTTACATTTAAATTACTTCATCAAGGGGTATTCTAATTTATATTTTGTAAAAGTTATTTTAAAATCTATCATGATATTGTGATTGTTGAATTTCTCTTAAAAATAACATTATTATTGTGATTTTTCATTTTAAATTATATTTATATTAAATATACACGCTATTTATCATGGATATGTTCATTTCTATGACCATATACCACTTTTAAAAATGATGGTTTCACTGAAAGTTAGTTTATTATAATGGAAAATATTTATAATCATGTATTCTCTAACCAATACAGATATTTGATAGGTAACATTGAATATAAAATAAATTGATTATTCAATATATGTTGAATTATTTGAACATGTAGTGATGGGTGAATCGTAGTCTTTATATAGACACTAGATGCATCGACAAGTCTCAAGTGGAAAATCAGTTGAAAAAAATCAAATGTGCTTCTACCTGTATTTTTAAAATTTCTGGAGGATAGATCATGATAGTCGAGGTTTTGATGTTCTTGAATCATGAAATACAATACATAATTATTTCATACACTTATAATTCCTTCATTATTATCCATGAGAAATTTACATTGAAATTTTTCATGGAAGCATTTCTTCTCAGTTCATTGATTAAATGTCTACGTTTTCTATTATTAACCTTTCTATATTTATTATATCTGATCCATCTATTTATCGGTCATGTATGTTTAGTTATCTTACTTTACATATTGATTATGATAATCTATTTATGATTGCTTCCATTGTTCTATATCGTTAATGATCATTTGACATCAAATATTCATCCATTCCATAGTTATGTTCAATAAATCATAAAATGAGTTTTCATGGATGTATTTTATTTAATTTGGTAATGTGTTATGTTTTACTTTATTATCCCAATGAAAAATTGGTACCATTAATGTAATTTAGTTTTCCAAAACATCTAAAATATTCAATCATTTAGGATGTGAATCTAGTATCGATGAAAATGTAATAAATTAAGGCACCGTATTTGGGAAATTGGGGTCGGGATCATTAGAGTTGATATCAGAGAATATTTAATAGAAACATTGGAATATAGATTTAGGAAAACATATATTATAGAATATAATTATATAAAATAATTTGACGATAACTGTACAATAACATTATAATTATTTTAATGTACAAATTTTATGTTTTCTTCTTAGAAATGTATCCCTATATAGATATTATAAGTGGATGTGGTTATACCATAGATGTATATAAGTGTAGTAAGACCATAATGGGAACATCATGCTTGACTTCAGTGTAACCTGGTACATGACAATAGGAATTACTCTACCCCATGTTTTACACTCTCAGGGGATATGCTTAGGATAATTGAAAATTTAATTTCAAATGAGTTTAAAAGATTTTATAATAATGATATCCCCTAGAGAAACCCTATTAAGCATTATGTGATTAGTGATGGATAACTTTTTAAATTTAATATATATATATATAACAATATTTTCGTGATTAAATCATATGTTAGATAATTTTATGAAATCTAGTGTATTCTATTGATTAGAAATTCCACATTAAATAAGGATAGGCATCAATACTATTGAAAAATATTGATTTTCCATACCAAGGAAGCTGATATGGATTGTATTGGAATTAATCATGTTATGTATATATTGGTGTAGCTTAATATATTTATTGAAAATAAACTTTATCAGAGAGAGAAACATGTTCCACATTGATATTATCTGATAGAAGATCACATTATGAGACAATGGCCCCTATTATTTCGTGCAACTAGTAATCTGAATATTGTAGAGAAAAGGATAAAGTCTCTATAGAATATATTTGTATACATGGTATGAGATTAAAAGGAAATGTTATACCTTTAGAGTATTGTATCAATGGATATACTAATTAATGTTATTAACTAATCCCAGATTCTAGAGAGTAAGAGGAAATTAAACTCATTAAAAGGAAATTTTTTAAGGACACATTCATTGAAAAATATTACCCTAATGAGTAACAATGTGAGATGAGGTGAAATTTCCTTACTATAAATTAAATATATGAAAATTTTATTTAAGAGTATAAACTTACTTCTACAACATTATCAATGTAGTATATGGATTTAATTTGAAATGTAGAATTTATGATTGGCCATATTCTAGAAGGGATTAAGCCAAGTCTACGAAGCATCCTCATCTCTGAAGATTAAAATTTATTCGACTAAATATATTTAAGAGATATCAAGATGGAGATAGAATTATCTATGTATTGTGGATTCAAAAGGAATAAATAAAAGATGAGGGAGGTAATGGAAATAAAGGATATATGAAATTATGGAAAAAGGATTTTCCAACATCTTATAACTTTAAAGAAATCACCCTTATAAGTACTTGATGGGATTGTGAGTAATTTATATGTGTCGATAAAAGGGTCACAAAAACAGTATAACGAAAATAGTAGAAGGAAAACACATATATTTGGTGTTTCATCGGTAATTTGATGTGACACTAAAAAAATAAATACCCCATGAAACAAGGGAATACATTTAAGAACCAGCAAAGGGGTCATGGTCAACACTTATGCTATTTATACAACTGAAGAGGAATGATTAATATTTTTGTTAATTAGGTTCAACGAAATATTTTGTAATAATATTATATTGATGATATTCTCATCAAATTATTTTTAAAATATTCAATAATAGTGACACATTACTATTTATAAAAGTATTTAAAAATATTTATTGAAAGGTACTAAGAAAACTACTTCAGTTGCAAGATGAACGTTATGGAAAACACATGTATGAGGGAAATATAATCCAAAATATTTTCCAGATGAAGATATAATGATGTTTGGATAAATATATTATCTAAATAGTTTATGTAGATATCATACTACTAGTTACCTTGGAAATTATTCTAATTCATTTGATCATAATCTATTGGAAAGGATAACCATTTATGTAATGGTTTTTTTGTACATTTGATGATGTTTTAGAAATTATTGTATTACATTAACTTATAAAGAATATGGTGATAACTATTTTGGTTTTGTAAATTTTTTTGAGACTGATAGAGATAATTATAACTATTTTATGGATCTAATGAGCTATTAAAATTCAATTTTGGTACTTCAAGCATAAAAATATTGATTTTTTGTGTATTGAGTTTTTGGATAAAGGCACGAATTGGAAATTGATCGAAGCAAAAGAAATTGATAAAATTTATCTTAGTAATTAAAAAGGTATAAAGTAAGTATATTTTAATATATTCATAGATAGGAAAGGCATTCATCAACCTTATGAAAGGGGTCATGAGAAAAAATTGAGTTATCTAATAACTGTCATTTATTTTTCTATCAATAGCATTATTTTGACATTTTTTCTTTATCATTTATGATAATTAATGTTTTATTGATCTTACACCTTCTTGTGATTAATATTCTCTTCCACTCTCCTTCAGTATTTTAGTATTTTTTTTTGTTATATGTTCATGTTCTAATTTCCCATATATGTTTACTTGTCTTGAAACCTAGTTTTATGATTATTCAAGATGACTACTGTACGTTTATTTCTGTCTTATTAATGGATTATTTTATTATTTCATTTACTATTGTGGGTTTTATATAATGGAATTTTAGAATATCAAACACATTATTACTGACATAATGTTTAAAAAGGTATGATGCAATTTATTTATGGTGGAAAAAATGTTACATCATGGAATTTTAATATATGAACACCATATTTGATAGAATGTTTGACATGGAATGTTAATTGTCGAAGGGTATATGGGATATCAAAAAAGTATGATATATTTAATATATTAATGAAATTTAATTTTTGAAATATCTTTCAATTTATGCTACACATAGGTTATATTTTGTTAAAGGAAGGACTATGTATACAGCAGAAAACAATGAAATTATAACAAAAAATTAAATTTTATTGATTAGTGTGTATAAAAAACAACAAAAAACAAGTAAGGGAAAATAACACCCATTTAATTTATAATATATTAACTATTTTAAAATATATAATCGATGATATATCTTGTAATTCACACAGCACTATGTTTTCTTGTGTTACACACATTGACGCTTCTCTTCAAAAGCTGGAGTTACACACAAGACATAGTTTTACCAAATACTATTAATATTATTATTTAAAAGTAAATTTAACTCCATGAAATTTAATTATTTGTTTAAAATGAGATTTACTAAATTATGAACATATATGGATGAATTCCACAGTTACCATTAATATGGAAATTAATATAAAAACCAATTGAATATAAAATAAATGATTTTATAAAAAACTATATTTAGCTGAAATTAATTACAATCAGTAGAGGATAACAATTAAATGAATATATTATATATATATATTAATTTATTTAAAATTTTTTGAAATATATATGATTTCAATATGATAATAACGAATTAAATTTTATGAATATAAATATATTTTTTTTCTAAAAGAATTTTTCTTCATTTTAATGGAGGACTTGTTTTAAACTTATATTTGTTACAGTTATATAATTTTTCTATAAAATAAATCTTCTTTTGGAAATAAAAATATCAAAATTAAATTTAGGATTTTTTCTATTTTTATTAGAAGATTCATTTATTGATTAATACAGAAAAATACTGAATTTTAATTGAAGAGTGACTTTTGATCTAAATAATATATATTTATAAATTATATTTTCAATTTTCTTAATGTAAAAATATATAAAGTAAAATTATATTAATCCTATTTAGTTCATGAGAATAAGTTATATATTGAATATAGATATAAAAACATAGTAAATTTTTTACAATTCTTACTTTAATAACTTGCTTTCTAATCCCAAATGTGGGATTAATTTTATATTAATTTCTACCACATAAGTGATATGAATATGGAAAAAGGTATTTAATATTTTAAATAAGAATAATTTATAATATTGTAAATTAATTTTTTCACAAAAAATATTATTGAATATAATTAAATTTATTTCTAATGATTAAGAGAAAAAACGTTTTACCAAATGACTGATTTGTAAAAAGAAGGGGAAAATGATATATAAATTTCTTCAAAACGCATTGAATAGATATAGCTAGAACGTATTCCTTATTATATCTAATTAATTTAATTATTGGAGATAATTTACATGAAATAGACTTCTGTATGATTCACTCTTTCCAAAAATTTAAAAAGTGTAACTTACATCACCTATAAAAAGAAAAACCCTCTCCTACACTGTTCAAAAAATCCATCAACTTTGGATCAGAAATTCCATGACCAAATAAATCTATAAATTCCCTACTGAAAACCTAGAACCATTATATTGGATGAAAATAAAATATAGTAACACATTAGTTCAAACCGACGAAGGACACCTGAAGAAAAGAAAATGTTCTTCCAAAAGCATCAGTATTTTTTTCCTTCATAACATTTTAAATTTATTATTATATAATTATTATATAAGTATATGAACTATAATATGATTTTTTTTCATTAGTGTTATGACAAAAAACCACACAAACTTCCATAAAAATGGATACCCAATTCTCGTTCGTGTACAATGGTCTACCGCCTGACAAACTTATGTCATTAATTCTTCAAATAACAACTTTCATGTTGTGGAATTATGATGAATTTATAATTTATATATGATATAACTAAAATATATAATGTATTTTTTACTTTATAATTATTATATAGAACATACATTCACACTTTCCACTTTATGGGAATACGATAACATCATTCATGTGTTTGTTAGACTATCACCATATAGAACAATGTGACTCATTCACATGCTACATAGAATATATTAATTAGAGGTTTAATAAAAATATATGATATATTTAATATTAATGTGATACTAGAATAATAACAAAAATAAATACCATTTAATTTCTTTTATTATGAAAAATAAATTGAAGAAATATTCTTTTGTACGTATGACCTACCATCTCTTTAAATGATGTTTTTCATTTCCTATACACAAATTTTATGGATTAATTTTGTTAAATATATAATAAATATATGATATATTTTCACCATTTATTACATTCTAGATATGATAAATTATTATGTATGTACGATTATCAAAAAATAACAAAGACATAACAAACTCAAAAAATAAGGTAATTTTTACCCAAAACAATAAGAACTATCAAATATTATTAACAAATAGATAATAAAATATTATTAAAGGACCATATATGATATAATAAATATTAAAATGGCTCTATAATAAGTTAAATTTTTTTTAAAACTATTATACATGTAACTAATGTATATACGTCCAATGGTAAAGCATGAGGTAATGGGTTTCGCCCCAAATTACAATTCATTGAGACTAATGTTTTTATGCACCAATTCACATGTATGTGTTATATATACTCCCACATTGAATTGAAATATATTTATTAATTACTTATTCATGGAATTTGGGTTTTCAATTTTAATTATTTTATCTAAGGGTATTTGAACATTATATTACTATGTGGTCAAAAATTTCATAACACAATTGTTTTTATTTGGTTTTTTAATTCCATGTTGATTTTATTATTTTATTATTATGTGTATAATGAAGTTTGATTTTTTTTTTGTATTTACAATTTTCTTATTTTGATTTTTTATTTATTAAAATATTAGATTCATTTATTAATTCTGACATTAATAAGATGATCATTTTAACGGTTCATTTCATAATATCATTCAAATCAAGATTGTTTATTTTTTAATAGTAGTTGAACGAAATTAAAAAATTATTAACTAATAAACATATCGATTTTATTACCCACTTTTTATTCATGATCGTTTTCAAATGGTATAAGTATTTCTACACTCTTTGATATATAATATTATTGATAAAATGTTTTAAGAAAAAATGATATAATTTCCCCCTCGGTTGGATAACAATTTTGTTATGAAATAATGTTTTATAAAATAGTTTTCAAAAATGATTCTTAGAATATTTGAAAAATGATTTATTAAAATATATATTTACCATTTTTATTTTAAAAAACTTGTTTTCAAAGAAATAATTTTTTTTCCAAAAAAATCAATTTTTACCCTTTTCACAATGGATAAGGAATGACTTATTTACCTTTATGGAATCACCTACCATTATTTCATATAATGTTACTTTTTTGTATTATGTTGATATATTTAATGAAAATTTTTATCAAAATAATTTTTATTGAAAAGTATTTTCATATATTTTTTCAAACTAAAAATGGGTTTTTCCTCAAGAATGGATTCAATGAATTCTTCATATCAGTAATGAAAGAAACATTTATTCTCCCTAAAATTGGTATACTTCATATTAATTCCAATATTATAGTTACAATGGATGGATTATAATTATTTTGACCAAATAAAATATTGAAATTCACTTCCGTGAGTCATTTTTTGTATCCATTTTCCTCCCCTTGAGTTATTCACATTCTAGGGAGTTGGGTCTATGGGTCATGTATGGGAATGGTATTCCTCTGGGCCTTTAGGTCATGTATTTCGGGTCATGTCGGGCCTTGTGCCTTGGGCTTACGGGTCATGTATGGGTTCCCCTTCAACCCTTAAAAGGGGAATTATCTATAATAATAATAAGAATAAGGCCTTTGGGCCATTCAGAGTAGTGACCATTTAAAATTAAATTTTTTTAAATATCCATATTATCTATCAATGGTATTTTTATTTCATAAACCATAAACCATTTTTATGTATGGTTCTTACGTTGAATGATATTTGACTATCTGGGGAAATATTTATAAACCCATATTTCTTAATCAATATGGATATTTGATAAGTAACATTGTTAATGAATTTAATAGATTATTCGATATATAAAATATTATTAGGACCTACAGGTCTGGGGGCTAGTAAAATATAACGCTTTAATGCATTATTAGTCCCATGGTATGAAAAAATTGGGTAAACTTAGATAAATGGGTTTCATCCCATTAGTTCTACACTATCATTATAATATTTATAGATATAAACGGTATCATAATCCTAAGAAATATGATTTAAAGTAAATAAATATTGATTTTTTATATTTTCCTTATTAGTATTCATGTGATTTTCACTATTAATAAATATATGGTTGCATTTTATTCTAATTTTATTGATTAAATTGCATGTATTTAAATTATATACCTTTCTAAATTGAATATACATTATCCAGTTATTTAAGTGGTATATGTTTTCAGTTATTTGAATTAAAATAACGATTATGCCATATCTAGGTTCTTAAATGGTGTGTTTTTTAGTTATTCACCATTCAATATTGATCTAATTTTTTAATAGGATTGTGTTATCAGTTATATAAAATACCATAAAAAATATTCATTACTGATTCATGATAGATTCTATTGTAATTAAGACATATTATTAATTATATCTCAGTATTGTTTATTCACTGGTATTGAAATATGATTTCTATGACTGATATATAGGCTTAAAAAATTTGGAATAACTTATTCTCAAATGAAAATAAAATGTATAATTTTCAAAAAAATATATTAAATTGTAATTAAATACTAATGTATGTATATATTTTTTCAATAAAACTAATATATTATTTCCATTTAGATGTGATTTCCATTTAACTTATACCAATTTAATGGTAGGAGTCACCTCTTTTAGGCTATTAAGGTTAGGGTCATTATAGTTGTTATCTGAAAATGTTTATTGGAAACCTTGAGATATATATTTATGAAAATATAGATAATGGAACATTAATCAATGATATAATTTTAGGATAAGTATATAATAACCTCTAAGAATTTTGGTAAGAAATAGATTTAGTTTTATCATTAGATCAAATTAATATTCACTTCCTTTGGGATTTATGTGGTTGGACTCTAGTAGGAATATATATTTTTTATGGGTAATTTAGGGGATATGTATGTTTTATTGAATACCATATTTGAGGAATAATGCCTATAAATTTTATAGGAATAATATTACTGTTATTTATATCCTTTCATGTAACTATGTCTATTAATGAATGTGTAACAATATCGAAATAATTTAATCAGAATTTGTGAAAAAATATATCTTGTATAGAAAATGATAGTAAAAACGGTTATTTAATTATTAATATCATTTCAAGGAATTCCATAATTTTTTTTGAATTATATATATTAAGTTTAGATAGTGTAAAACCCATATATCGTTCTGATACCTTCTTTATTTTTCAGGTATGTTGGGTTTGAACCCACAACCAGATGATGATAAAGGTTTAACGACAACCACTGGCCTTTGTAATGTCCATGTTAATATACCTTGATTTTTAATTGACCAATTTAGTTAATTAATATTAATAATTAATAGGTATTATTAGAAGTATGTTTTAGTGATTCATAACAATATTGTTTATAAAAAATAGTTAGAGAGAGAGAGAAATACATTTCACTCTTTTATAGAACTTACAATCCATTATGAAAAATTTTAGTGCTTCCAGCATAAAAATTCATTTCTGGATATCTATTTCATAGAGTAAGAGATGAATTTAATCAAAGAAAAACTAAATGATGATATTTTTCTATTGAAATAAAAAATTATTTTGTAATTATATTTATTATATTCCTAAATAATAAAATAATTTCCCAATATTAGAATAATGAATTTAAAATAAAATGTTATCCTATTACCAACATTTTTTATGATATCAAGGAAAATTTCACACTAATAAGTTTAACGTATTTTACTCCTTAAAAATTCCATTTATCATTCATCTTTTTGGATCAATGACATATACTACTCTTAAAAATTATTAATGATTCTCCATGAAGTTTATATTTTTACATACCATCGATGTTCTCCTTCATGGAAATATTGTTTTGTGTTGTTCATGTGACCTCTATACATCCTATTATCTATTAACAATATAATGTTTCACTAACCCATCTCCTGACATGGGATTTCAATGAAATTATTTTCAAATAAAATCTTTTTATTACCAATATCAATTTTTTATTGTGAGGACTCAATTTATTTTAGGTGGTGAGAATGTACCCCAATTAAATTCAGAAAGAATAACATTTTATTTAGTAGAATGTTTGAAATGAAACAACAAGAATTGATGGAAATATGAAATCGTGATCCATTAAATTATATTTATCATTTTAAATAAATTAAATATATGATATATCTTATTATGCATGAAACACTGAGCTATCTTTTGTTACACATAACAACGAATTTCATTGATAGTTTGTGTTATACATAAGAAATATTTTTTCTAAATATATTTAATATAATTATATAAATGAAAATTAACTCAAATACATTAAATTGGTATTTATAAAATGTACTAACCATCAAATGATAAAATTTGGTTGAATTCATTAGATACAAATTAATAAAAAGTGAATATAAATACCAATTGATATATAAAAAAATTCATTTTCAATAAATATAATTTTAATTAAATTATTAAATATCAGTATATGATATTAATTAAAATCAAAAATTATATATTAAGAAAATTTGTTTTATATTCAGCCAAGAGATATGGTAAGAACGCACTAAGAACAAATACAATTTTTAACATAAACAATTATATCCTACTAAATGATGTTATGAGGCATTATACATTCAAACATATTTAATAACTAAAATTTACATATTTTATTAATTTAAATTGAAAAGATAAATATATTCTATGAAATTTATATTTTAAAATTATTTTTTGATTTTTTAAATTTTTTTGAGAATTATCATTTTTTAGGAATAGGGAAAATACTGAAATTTAATAGAAAATTGAATTTTCATCAAAATAATTCTGATTAAAATTTATATTTTTAATTGATTTTAAATTCAAAATATATCAATTAAAAATCCATAATTAAATTTTTTTCAAGAGAAAAAAAAATTATTGAATTCATATTTTAAAACATAGGAAACATTTAACATTTTTCCAATAAAATTATGCTTTCTCATTCCGTCTGTCGGATTAATTTTAAATTAATTTTTCCCACTTATGTGATTTTAATTTGTAAATATATAAATCATATTTATAAGAGAAATAATTTATAATATCTATCATGGTAAAATAATGTTTGTGCCGAAATCATTAATGAATGAAGTTAAAATTAATTATAGTGATTAAGAGAAAAAATGAGTTTACTAAGGGATTAAACAATAATATTCATGTTACAAAGGACCTAGATACCTATCGAACAACAATTTTATGGATATATATATAATATAACTTCCTGTTTTTAAATATTTTAATTATTAGAGCCACTTTACATGATAAAAACCTTCATACAATTCACTCTTCCAAATATTAATAATAGTGCCACTCACCTCCCATGTCAAAGGTCGTCCCCTTGCTTCCTCTATTCAGGCCATAAAACCTATTTTTCATCATGTTCATACCCAAATAACACAAAAAAGTCCCTAATCCCATTGTAGAATCATTATATATTTAATAATTCAAACATAGTAAGACATTAGTGAAACCCTAAGGATGATACTCGAAGAAGGCATACTGATTTTCTAAAATAGTTTTAATTATATATCCTTATCAGCCTAAAAAATTCATATTATATAATTCATATATAATGAAAAAATTATATTAATTATGATTGGATTTTTTTCTGTAATTTTTATGACCTGTAACCAAGAAAAAATCCATAAATTAGGATATGAAGACATCGTTTTTGTGTGTAGCGGACTGCTGCCACAAGAACCGATGTCGTTCGTTCTCCCATCATGACCAATAATGGTTTGGAATAATCTTGTATATATTTTTTGTGTTATATATATATATATATGATATTTTTAATTTCTTTATTCATCTTTAATTTCTTTATAACACATATATTCATGATTTCCATTTTCTAGGAATATGATAATGTTATTTGTGTGTATGGTGAACTCCTGCCTCATGAAGAGATGTCATTCATTCACACATTAATTTTAATTTATTAATGACAAGATTCAAAAATATTTTGTATTAATATAATAAAATAATGATAATAGATTAATAATACCAATACAAATCAATTAATTATTTTTTATTTTTAAATGATAAGAAAGCATAAGCAGTATTCATGCATAGATACAACCTACTATCTATATGAACGGTGTCACGACACATCCCCTGGGGCCCATGCTGTGACTACACCATGCCCGCCTTCCATAGGCCAGGGGTTGGCAACTAGCACCAAAGGAGAAAATACCTAAAAGTGTGAATGTGTTTCCTTTGTAAAATGTAAACACACACAATAGTGTACGAGTTGGAAGTAAAACTGTATACAAAAGAGTGATGAAAAGTAAAAGGGGCTGGAAATACAAGCCAAAAAAGAATGTACACGTACAACTGAATAAGAAGTACAACTGACGAAAAGGTAAAGAAACTACTATGTTTTCCTCCAGGAATTCCTTTCTGAAGGGTAGATATAGATGGAATCATCAACACTCCATGTCCTTCAGTCTCCTCAGTGTATCGACTCGTCGTAAGGTCCACCTCTGGGTACTGCCCAGTCCTGCTACTCTGATCCTCAGTCAGTATTGTCCATTGTCTGCAACCAACAGAATGAGGTGCGGGCATAGCTCGTGCAGGGGTGAGTATAACGATACTCAGAAGGGACCCCGAGACCCACAAGGTCTCACAAAATCCAACAAGAATAAACCACAATGTAAGAAATCAATGGATATCCATTAATTATATATATCCCCATATATATACCTTTGTTATCATGTAACCCATCTCAATCATGAGGAAAACACAAATGTCACTGACTCAGCTCACACAGGTATACAAATCACGTAGAGTGTTAGAGATGATTAGTTGTAGATAATAAATCATCAGAGCTGTCAGACCAACACATGATCCAGGACCAGCTATTCTATCAGACCAACACATGATCGAGGAATATAAGTTAGAACTATCGGACCAACACATGATCCTAGAATAGTCGTCAGAGATGTCAGACCAGCACATGATCTAGGTCCAGCTATTCAGTCGGGCCAACACATGATCGAGGAACAAAATTTAGAACCATCAGACCAACACATGATCTAGGACCAGCTATTCTGTCAGACCAACACATGATCCAGGAATAGAAGTCAGAACTATCAGACCAACACATGATCCAGGAATAGTTTTCATAGCTCTTGGACCAACACATGATCTAGGTCCAACTATTCAGTCAGACCAACACATGATCCAGGAACAAAATTCAGAACTGTCGGACCAACACTTGATCCAGGAACAATTGTCAGAGTTGTCGGACAAACACATGATCCAGGTCCAGCTATTCTGTTAAAAAAAGACATGATCCTAGAATAGAATATATAACTTTCGGACCCACACATGATCTAGGAACAATCATCCGAACTGTCAGACCAAAACATGATCTAGGAACAGTCAATAGTGCACAGCCAGCCACAGGGTTTTCATAAATCACGCTCGATTCCGGGAGGGTCCTCTCCTCATGCCAAGTGTTGACACACCAACAGCTACCAAATCCCATGTTGATGTATCCAAAATAACCATCCTTCTATAATAAACTCAACGCGATAGACGATACTTCAATCGGACGCCCGGTCTGAGAGTTATTGGCATTTCCATTCTGAGGCCCCTGTTGGATTTAGGTTCAATCCAACCTGACCATACCCCAAATGTGACCAGACCTGAAGTGGGGTATTCCAAAATAATAATCTCGCACCATGCTTTCTGTCACCACATACGGTTCATCAAATGGATGTCTTGTGTAAAAGATTTGGCCAAAGAAACTACAGCGGTCAGTAGTGGGCTCACGTTCGGTCTGACCCGGTCTGGGTTTACTCAGTCAGCACGCTAGGTTTGGCACGGTCGGCTGGGCCCGGCCTAGTGGACTATAGGGTTGATTCGGCTCAGTGGTCTCCGCGTAGGCAGCTTGGCCCGGAGGCCGGGGGATGATTTGGAAAGTTCCGTGAGGGGCATAGCTCGGGAAAATCTTCCGGGAAGACCGAGCCGGTTCATCCAGCGACGTGACAAAGGACGCCGAGGGCTGGATCCGGTGGTCGGCATGGCTTGGATGGTTCCGCCAGATTCTGGGGCATGGGCAGGCCGTGCGCGGCGCAAGCGGCACACGGGCAGGCTGGTGGGGAGCCGTGCAGCGTGCGAGCACGCCTTAGGGTGCCAGTAGGGCACGAGCAGGCCAGCGGGGCGCGCGGGCAGGAACTACTAGAAATTCTGGCTATAGCCACGGTTTCAAACCTTTGATATAGGTCAAAAAACCATGGCACTAGGTAATTTCCATGTTTTGAGAAACCGCGGCTGAGATTGGCATGGCTATAGGCCTAGAATTATATCCACGGTTCCAAACTGTGGCTCTAGTTCTACAACCACGGTTCAAACCATGGCTCTAGGTATAAAACCACGATTCAAATCATGATATTATCTCTATAGCCACGGTTTAGAACCGTGGCAATACTAGATGAGGGATACAGTTTATTGCCATGGTTAGAAACCATGGAATTAGACCATTAGCTACGGTTTTCATCCCTGGAAATAGACCTATAGCCATGGTTAAAACCTATTGCTATAGGTCTAGAAAACCATAAAAAATAGCCCCCCACCCCCCTACACACCCCCCTTGCAGACCCCTCCCTCCTGGACACTGGACACACCCCTCCCCCCCCCCAAGACAAACCCTGGACACCCCCCAGATAGACCCTGGATACCCCCCAAACACACCCTTGACACCCCCCAGATAGACCCTGGACACCCCCCCCCAGAAACACCCTGGACACCCCTCGGACAGACCCTGAACACCACCCAAGAGAGACCCTGGAAACCCCCCGGACCCTGGATACCCCCCAGACAGACCCTTGACACCCCCCAGACCGACCCTAGACACCCCCCAGACAGACCCTAGACACCCCCCAGATAGACCCAGGACAACCCCCCCCCCCCCCCACCCACCAAGACCCTAGACACCCCCAGACCCTAGACAAATACCCTAGACAGCCCAGACCTCCACTCCCCTGGACAGCCACCCCCAACCCTGCAAGAAAGACCCTGAACCCCCCCCCCCCCCCCCAGAACCTGGACACACCCCAAACCCCCCACTCCCCTGGACAGACCCCCTCTCCCACCCTCCTGGACAAACGCTGACCCCCCCCAAACCTACACACCCACCAAAACCCAGGACATATCCCCCAGGACACCCCCCCCCCCAGAACCTAGCCAGCCCACCCCTTTCACCCCCTTCCAGTTACCCCCCTCTCCCTTACCAGTCCCCTCCCCCTGCTAATTCCCCCTACCAGTTCCCCCCTCCCCCTACCAGTCCCCCACTCCCCCTGCCGGTCCAGCCCCCCCCCCCCCCAAATAAAAAACCTAGACACCCCCCGGACAAACCACTCCCACCAGATAGTCCCTGGACAGACCCTCCCCCCTGACCTTGGACACCCCCCAGAACCTGGACACCCCACCCCTTGCACCCCCCCATGCTAGGTACCCCACTCCCCCTGCCAGTCCCCCATACCAGTCCCCTCCCCTTGCTAATTCCCCCCTCCCCCTACCAGTTCCCCCCTCCCCCTGCCATTCCTTCCCCCCTGAACCTGGACACCTAACCCCTTTCACCCCCTTTCTAGTTACCCCCTCCCCCTACCAGTCCCCACCCCTCCTAGTTTCCCCCATCCCCTTGCTAGTTCTCCCTGTCAGTCTTGCCTCCTCCCCACAAAAACCTAGACACCCCCCCCCCAAACCCCCTGTACAAAACCCCCCCTGATAGACCCTGGACAGACCCCCCAGGACATACCCCCCCAGACCCTAGACACCCCCCCAGGACACCCCCCCCCCGAACCTGGACACCCTCCCAGACCCTGGACAGATCCCACTAGACCCCTCCCCAGAACCTGGACACCCCACCCCTTGCACCCCCTACTAGTTAACCCCTCCCCCTTCCAGTCCTTTGAGAGACCAACCCAACAGAAAAGAAGATTTATGCATTGAAAAACCAACAGCAGCCCTTGATGACATCACGGAAAACAGAAACTCTATTAACAGTATGATGGTCAGATTTTAGTAACTCGATTGAGGAACATAAACAGCAACATGGGAAATTAGAGGTGCAGAGAGAATCGTTTCATGCTGACCATGAAACGATTCATGCTCAGTTCGAGTGTCTGGAAAATCTAGAGAATGGGAAACTAGTTTCGGACAATTTATTTGAAGTTGAGATGGATAATTATTGTTTGGGAGGCAGTCAGCCGAGATTATATGCAAAAAAATCAGTGAAGCCAAAGCCTATGATGTATTCATCGGCACGTGTGCCTTCATATCTTAAAATCGACGGTGAGTCTCCTACAAGTGCGACTCATTTTGGATGTGTCAAGCGGTGTGCTGATCTGATATTTAATAATTCTCATGAGAAACTTTCACAGAGCAATGATGGAATGCCTTCGATATCAGAATTTAATGATGAATGTTGTGCCATAGCAGAAAATTTGAATCAATCTAATAGATTTGAAGAAAAAAAGTTGGAAGAAAATCGGGAGGAAGGAAATGATGAAGTGAATGAGTAGGTGAATGAGGAGAAAGTAATACTTTAAGTTCCATAAACTGTTAAAGATGTTCTGAATTTGAACTTGGGAATTAATGTTGATTCATGTGAAGGTTCTGCCCATTCACATTCTGAGCCAGGGTTTTATGTAGACAAGAGAAAGTGAGCTAAGGGAACCTTTTCCAGTAAAGGTGTTGATTCTCTTTCTATGCATTTGGAGAATAAGAAGAAGAGGAAACAAGGTGAATATGCAATCCAAAATATATTTGAAGACATATTTGTTGACAGGTACTCGTCCTCATGTGGTGAGAAGTATGTTTGTTTAACGGGAAGGGAAAAACCTGACATGGACTGGCCCTGTGATAAAAAACTTGTGCCTGGTCTGGTTTTCATGTGGACCGGCCTAGCCGACTGGTCCACTTATCATGTAATCATTTTTGGATTTGTTTGTTCTTTCTCAGCTGGAAATCAGATTTTTTCTAATCTTAACCCATTCTGTTAATGTGGGCCCACACTACTGCCAATTATTGGCTCCACATGTATTCGTACGTGGTCTTTTACTGGTCCATTTAACTGTTCATATCCTTATAGTGTTTACAGGGAGGGTGATGCAATGATCCTGTTGTTGATTAGAAATGTAGCCCTAGCATGACTGATGGGGAGAAGTTGAATTGGTGTTGGTGAGAGTCTTCTTTATTGAACAATATCATGTACAAAAAGACTCAATTTTCAGTTTTAAGTGTTTCCAGGCTTTTTGGGGCCTAGTTTAGTGACTTGGTGGTGATTTTGGTACTTGTTTTGTTCTTGGGTTGCTATTATGGTGTATATTGTTTCTCTGATATGTTCATTTTCTGGGTGTTTGTACTTCTGATATAAATACATCATTATGTGTCAGGTTTTGTAAACATTGAATTTTTTTTAGTGTACCTAAAAAACCATTGAAAGATAATACAATAGAGAATTCAACTAATAGATTCTGGCTGTGGGAAATTTTGTACTTGCATCATTACTTGTCCATCCAAGCAGGTACCCAACTCTAGCCTCACCAAAAATGCTGAACCCACACTAGGTAGGGGGGATACGATATCTCTACCTATTCACATAAAAGGCAGTGATTGCAGCTTGAGCACTACAACTGAGCACAATGTTGATCATTTTCTACAAGCTGGGGTTGAACCCAGCTGCTCAGATATGATTTCTGGCCAGAACCAGAAACCCTCCATACTCACTTCTACTGCTACTCATGTGATAATAAATGGGACCAGAAATCAGACAAATGGCTTAGGTTCTCATCCCTATGTTAAAACAATGACACAATCAAATATCACCAAGGTTAATTCTGGTACTAAAGACTTAGAATATTTTAAATATGTAAATGAGAACACACCTACAGTGCAAGTTCCTCTACAAATGCGGGATAATAGTGACTCTGGTGATCAGAAACAGTGTCCCACAGATGCTTTGGATACTGTCTAGGCACCCTATGTAACGGCTACTTCTACTATATAAGTGATTCCAGGTACGCTGCTTCCCAATTTTCCTCATTCAGCTACTCAAGATGTAGGAAAATATAGTATTGATCCCATTATTCCATGTAATTTGACCTCTATGTAATCAACACTAAATACATATCACCCTAATCACATTAAATCTATCAACAGTACTAATGAGATGGAGACCATTGGTTGTCCTATAAATCCCGAGAGTCCTAATATTAGTCCAAATTCTGTTCAGGATAAGACACAAACCAAACATACTAACACTGATAAACAAGATTCCATAACACTGGAACCTATAAAACATACAAAACCACTCCCTCAGTACAGGGCCCCTTGCTTATGTAGGAACTTCTTGAATCCACTGGGCAGTGGCACATTACATAATTTCAGGACGATGTCAAATAGAAGGATATAGATGCTTCAAAGGACCCAGGTACTCCTACTCCTCATTCTATTAATTTACCATCTGATGGTGTTCAATATGTAGATAATAAGAAATATTCTGAACAGCCTGGTATTCTGTTAAATAAACAAAACACCACTTCTTTGATGCTATGTAACACAAACAGAACAGACTCAATTATGAATGCTTCATGAAATGACTCTACAATGAATAACCATGTCACTACAAACAACTAATAGGAACAGAACACTAACAATAACAATGCTCAAAAAATTAAAAGGTCTTCAAGAAATAAAGGCTCTTGAAAGAAGAAAAAAAGAGAGTTCTAACTCCAAAAACAGGTTTAAATGAAGATTCTTTTTAGGAATTGTCAAGGTATTTCCAACTATAACACGTTCAATGTTCTAAATTTTTTATTAACACTCACCATCCCATGTTATTTGCTTTTTTTGAACCAAAAATTTCTTATTCTCTTAAATACACTCACTTTTGTTAACATAATTATATCTTTACTAGAGAAATCTCAAATAGCTACAATGCTGAATCTCTATGGATTTTTTCGCACTTTACAAATTTTTAATAACTTTAATGTCTCTATTAAAATATTTATGTGCAATTTTAATACTAATGGCATACACCTCTTTCTCTCTTAGGTCTATGCAAATAATAGATACCAAGAAAGGAGAACTCTTTGGAATGACATTTCATACCTATGCACTAAAATTAATGACCCTTGGTTTACTGTTAGAGACTTCAATGCCATTCTCAACTCATGTTAGAAAATTGGACCTTCTCATGCCTATATTTCCATGAGAGAATTTAAATCCTTGATTGAAGACAAAAATATCATTGAAATTAATCTCACTGGTGTGAAATACACTTGGAAAAGGAAAAAGAACAATACAATGGTCGCTTCCAAATTAGATAGAGCCCTCACGAATGTACATGCTTTTGAAAGAGGTTAAGAGTGCCCATTTTTCTCTAAATATTGAGAGTGTGGCTAGTCCTGATGGGTTCACAAATTAATTCTTTATGTTCTACTAGTACATAGTTCACGATGAGCTCCTTAACGTCGTGAGGGAGGTCTTTAACCATGCCTCAATGCCCTATGGAATCAACTCCAATTTTATTGCCCTGATCCCAAAGAAGGAAAATGTTGTCGATGTAACGGATTTAAGAACTATTGCTATTGGGGAAACCATTCCAAAAAAAATAGAAAAATTATTGATGGTCGGGATTTTTTGTAGGTGGTAGAGAGCTGGAACTGGTGGTTGGGGCTATTTTGCAGGTGGCAGAGGGCTGGCATGAGTGTTTTTCAGGTGGCTAGGGGGTGGTGGCTGGTGTGGGGGATGGTGTGGGATGGATTGGAAGTGGCTGGGGGATGGTGCGGGCTCAAATGCAGGTGGAAGGGGGCTGGAGAGGGCCAAATCACGGCGTGACCGCGGCGTGACTGCGTCGTGACCGCAGAGTGATCGTGGTGTGATCGCGGCGTGACCACGGCGTGACCGCAGCATGTTGGACCGGTCCAGTGACATCTGTGGGGCAGCATCTTCCAGCCAGTAGTGAAGGGAGCGAGAGGAGGAGGGGAAAAAATCCGGTCATCACCCCACTGATAGAAATTGTGAATAGTCAGTCTCATCATTGATCACCAGACTCATGGAATACTATAACTGCGAACTGCCACAGGGTGTCATCCTGGAGCAGGCCCAAATCACGGCGTGACCGCGGTGTGACCGGGGCCAAATCATGGTGTGAGCACGAAGTTTTGGCTCATTACAATGACATCTATGGGGAAGCATCATCTGGTCAAGAGAAAAGGGAGCGGGAGGAGGCTGGGAAACCTTCCGTTCGTTGCCCCACCTTCAGAAAATTTGATTAGTCAGTCTCAAAATTGATCACAAAACTAATGGAATATTATCATTGCGAACTGTCACGGGGTGTCATCCTAGAGCAGGGCAAAATCCCAACGTGACCACGAGGTGACCGCGGCGTGACTACGTCGTGACCGCGGTGTGACCGTGGCATGGTCGCGGCATGACCTTGGTGTCTTGGCCCGATCCAGCGAAATCCGCAGGGCAACATCTTCTGGCCAGGAGTGAGAGCAGGCGGGGAATCTTTCCGGTCATCGCCCCACAGGTATAAATTGTGATTAGTCAGTCTCAACATTGATCACAAGACTCATGGAATACTATAATTGCGAACCGCTGCAGGTTGTCATCCTAGAGCAGGGCCAAATCACGGAGTGACAGTGGTGTGACCGCAGTGTGTTGGCCCGGTCCAACGACATCCATGGGGAAACATCTTCCAGTCAGAAGCAAATGGAGCGGGAGGAGGTGGAGAAAAAACTCTAGTTGTTTCTTAGACAATTCAATCTCTACAAACAAAAAATAATGAATGAGATGCTTCCCTTTAAGAATCTTCTGATCGACCTAAAATATTTCCAAGAATGTTTCTTCAAATAGTAAGAAAATAAGGATTTTTAAAATGCATATGCAATCTGATAATCTAAATCCATTGGGATAAAAACTGAGAGTCTCTCCTAGAGTGAAAAATTAGGTTCTGCTGGTAGAGGAAACATGGTTAATAGTTGAAAGAACATGATTATTTGGACAAAGACAAAACCAGATCCACCACTTCATGCATCCAGAGAATGAATCAATGAGAACTCATTGAGTGAAAACATTTTAAAAATAATGAAACATTCTGGTTAACCTGAATATTATTGATCGATCCTGAAAGATGTTAATTCAAAATAGATGCATGTAAAACCCCAGGAAAAAAGACGTAGAAGAAGAATGTAAATGAGACTTCAAGGTACTAAATAATAGATAATGTGTAGGAATACATAGAGCAATACTCCATGGGATTAGGAAAATCACAGGTCACATAACATGTAATATGAAATTACTGGTACTGTGGGACACCAGGGCTATGGAACTGGGCTTTTGGTTGGATTTAAATATCACATGCCATGTGACATGGTCACACAACATGGGACCCATATTAAAAGTCTAACGACACTTAATTTGTGTCTTGGTTCAAACAACCATTTTAATAAAAAGAGGGAAACCCCTACATGGATATAAAAAGTGTCAAGTATGATGTGTGCTTTATGACTAACAACGACCTCAAGTATAAGGAAAACATCAATGAAATAATGTTAAGCAAGGTATACCACTGTGAGTTTTTGCAGACAGTGCACCTCCGTTGGAGGGGTTTTATTATAAAACCATGAATTATTTATCAAACGAAAAAATTATCTTAGGTAACACTTATTATAGAATTTCAATTTAATATAAACATGAAGAATTAAGAATCCAACTAAATGCAATTTAAAACATTCTTGAATTAAAGAGGCCATGAGAGGGAGCCTACCTTAACCTCAAGGAGCGTTTTCTTTTGACGACGAAAAATTGATTCTTCTTTTTTTCCACTTGCACACATATTCAACTTCACATATATATAAGGACACCAATCCCCTATGTACATATTTGTGTGGCCAAATACACAAAAGGGGGTCCTTAGATATATATTTATACATGCATATACCACTTTACACTTACACATTTACGCATTTTTCATATCCATATATAAGAACACATATCCCCAATATATATATTCATACTGTCATGAGTGAATATATATAAAGGGTGAACTTATATTTGTATATCCCTACCTATACATACACATGTAATCCTTTCTCAATGGCGACTTAAATCCACTTCAACAAAATCCAAAACGCACTGCAAAAATATAAAGAATCCAAAAATCACAAATGCCCTAAATAAAATTGGGCCAAAGAATAAAAACAGAATAAAAATTACCCAAATCTAATGTTGAACTCATTGTCATCGATGGTGGTGGATAGAACCGAACTCATCATAAGAAACCACCTATAAGAAAATAGTGGAAAAATGAGATATAACGACTTCTTATGTATATGTGATCAGTGTGTCAACTGTACATGATAAATGATAAATGAATCGATAACCAACAATGAAAAAATAATTTTCAGATTGATATGTACATCCCAATACAAAATAACATGATCATTAATAAACCTCTTTATTTTTCAAACATAACCTTTAATTTCCAATTCAAAAACCAAAAATCACCAAAATTTGGGAATAAAGTAAACTTCAATCCGCACTTAAATGTGAAAAATAGATATTAGACATTGTTCTTAACATAGAAAATCCATTCCATGAACAAGAGTTCATTTTTTTTATTTTCAACATTAATACAATAAACCTTTTTTATATTTCTTTCACAATATCATTGTTACAAAAGAACTTTCAATAAAAAGTTATATTAAAATACTTGTGTATTATGGCTATTATAATCCCCTAGAGTGATAGTATTGTGAATTGAGAAACAAGGTAATCCTCTTATGATAGCAGCAGAATGATTCAATTATTTAACTTCTAATTTTTTAAAAATAAATAACATGTCTCCTGTTTTCATAAAAATCCCATGCCATTACAACGACTTATAACTGACACAAAATACACGCTCTCATAAATACATGGCCAACCAAGGAAGCTCCTTGCATTCACCAATCTTACATCTGCACCAATCACCCCTTTTAATACTTTTTTAGAAAATAATTTTAATACACAATTAAAAATACAATTATTCAACCAATTCTCAAGGGTGCAACCCACCCTAGAAACACTTCTCCATTGCCTTCACACATGAATGAGACGCTCACCACTATCTGCATTAAATTAACAAAAATCACAACACTCTTCTTAGTGAGACATTTTAATCAAAAACAAAAATTATCCAAAATTCATATCATAATTCATTATGTAAACATTTCTCAACCAAACATGTCAAGTTCAATGACTTCATCTTTTCGAATGCAGTCTCCCCCATTCCGATTTTGGAAAGCTCACACACCATTGATGTCAAAAATATTCTACCGAATTGGCAGTAGTTTTTCAATTCCTACATTAAAATCAAAACGAATGACAAGAAATTGGGAAAACTTATAACGAACCATTATCATAAAAAACATTGAAAACAAATTAGAAACATGAACCTAGATGTTTGTTTATGCTTCCAAAAACAGTATGATTCGATCTTGAACAGGTTCATGAGGTGTTGTACAGCTTTTTTCATCCCCATAAAACACAAGAAAAATTATATTATATAGTAAAATAACTAAATGAAATTAATGAAAATAAAATGGAATATAATTTTTTGGTTTCAAACCCCGAACAGGGGCTATTGTTAACCTGTCCACAATTGCACCCCTCCACCGTCCCCCCTCCCCCTTCCCCTATCCCCCTCCACCCTGCCCCCCTACCCCCCCCCCCCCCCCCCCTCCATCCTGCACCCTGACCCCTTCCCCCAACCCCACTCCACCCAGCCCCCTATCCTGCACAGCCCCCCTACACCCCCAGTGCTCCCCCATGCCCCTACCCCCCGGCACCCTTCCCCCGCCCCTACCCCCTTCCCCCCTCCACCCAGCCAAATATCCTGCACCCCCCCCCCCTGCACCCCCTGTACCCTGCCCCCTACCCCCTGCCCCCTACCCCCCTCCCCCCTTCCCCACTCCACCCAGCCCCCTAGACTTTACATGCCCCCCTGCACCCCCCCCCCCCTCGGTCATCCATTCCCAGTTGCTAAATAATTTTTTTGTATTATGTAAAAGTGTTTTATGAACCTAATATTCCTATGATACAGAACATTTAGATCCTTTAATGTATTATTATGTTATTTATCTTAAAAATTATGTAATATACATGTACAAATAGGTTGGATTTCTAAATAATGACATCCCAATGTCCCTTTACATGGAATATGTTAACAAATACCACTATAAGAACAAATTCATTATTGAGTAAATATCATTGTATACATTAAAATTCCAACACCTGAGGAATATGGAACTTTCTCCATGTATTGGCACTCATCTTCTATTGTGAGTTCTTACGCCTCGGTCAAGTTGAAGTGGCATGTAAGAAGGGTAGTCAATATTTCTCATCTATTCATGCCAAACCTTTTTATGATCCTATTGATAAGGTCCTTCTAGGTTATTACTAAATCTACATTATTATTATCTATTTCTATACTTATCCACAACGCGCTGCTGGTTCCCTTCATCGGACGATCGTGCTACCGAGGTTTATTTGCATTAGACGCCTCGTTTTCTACAACGGCACACTCTACCAAAACTCGTTATATGGGGTGAGCACCCCTATGTGGCTGGCCAAATTTTTTTTCAAGAAGGAAAAAAAATAGTGAGTGCGGAGCTCGATATTTCAATTGAAAAAACAAGGGGAGATAAATAGGGTATTCCAAGTATTAGTTTTGGAGGAGAGTATTGCTCTCACGGGATGATCATGAAATCAAGAGATGAGATGATCCATCCACTCAAGCAGCTTCAAGCAACTCTCATCTCAATCCAACAATGCCAGCTTGACCATGAACAGTTTATGACTTCCAGAATGGAAGTTGAAGAATTCTTCGAAGCTGTAGGACATCGCAGAGAGCTGATGCCGCAGCTCGAGATAAATGTATCAGAAAAGTTCTTGGACCATAAATTTTCTTCTTGGCTATAGGCGCAACCCGATGATTGCCTAGAGCCGACTCCACTGACTCACTCCTTCGCACTGCCTGCAGTACATCCCGGCATGTCTAGTGATTTAGAAGTGCAGAAGAGTGTTGCATTAACACTGTCTTATTTGGTGATAATGGTGGATTCAAATATGCCGGATATGACAGTTCAGTGATGGGTTGACGACTGAGATGCACCACTCTGGAATTTTGGAATTTTGTGATTGGGGATGTATTTGGGTTCTAGCTCTATAGAAAAGGACCACACCGTACTTTCGAGCATGAAGGACGATAAATATGGCAGATTTCATGGCACCAAGTGTGTGCAAGTTGTTTTTTAAAGGACTTCAACAACAAAGTCCTCCATTAGAAGTGTTGGGCATCTAGCTAATGTTTGGTACTTCTCAACACATACGCGTACGGAGAAGAATTTGGAAGATATCCCGACTCATTTTCATACAGGACACCTTTCCCGAGTCATGAGGACAAGACTACTTTTCAAGGTGGTGTGAGTGATAAAAACTTGACAATAGGAGATCGAGGGTAAAAACGTCATTATAGTCAAGGAATATAATTTTTTATAAGGTGGTTAGTATTTTTCTATGATGGTACCATGTGATGGTAGGGGGACATATTATAAATAAGTAGTAAAGGGGTGAGAGGAGGCCGGGAGAATTAACCTAGAATCAGATTCATCTTGGATCGACTTTCTAGATGGGGCGAGGAGAACATTCCCTCTCGAAGTGTCCTCTTCATTTTTCATCCACTCCACTATAGTTATCTTATTCTATTAACAGATATATATAAAAGAATTCACTGGCTCTTGTCACACTCTTTCACTTTTCCTTCAGTATTTTCTTTCCCTGTTTTTGTATTTTAGGTTTTAAATAATACCTTAGACTCTTATCTATCTTCCCTGTGGATCAACCCTAGTTGCCACTATCTAGTAAGAGCATGTGTTATAAATTGTATTTGATAGTAAAAATGACAAGATATCAAAAATATGGCATCATTTCCAGGGAAGGTTTGGTGCTGATTGTCTAGGGTTAAAAAAACAAATAAATGAATTGCTGCTATTTTTGGGCATCAAATTCTTAAAAATGACTTTAGAAATTGTTTCTATCTGCTGTAGTTGCATTTACATATGTTTTTTTGTGTGAATTTTCTATTGTAAAATCTTTTTTCCTTTTAATATTAGATTTGACATTTTTAAAAAATGCATAGAATAATTATTCCGAGACATAATCACCATAGGATATTGTTCACCAATTTCATTAAAGGGTATCATGTAGATATTTAATGATGCATGAGATTGATTTAATGAATTTCCTATTTAATTTCTAGACCACGGTTTTTCCTTGAGATTCTTGTTACATTCCATTTTGAAGGATTAAATGATGAAGAGAAACATGATTTGAAAAACCTCACTCAAGGGTTTCATGCGTATCAAAGTGATGAGAAGTTATGGAAATTTTATGTTGATCTTGATGGAAAATATAGGAATAACTCCCAACATTTTAATGATAAAATGTCATTTTGGATTCATCGAATGAACAATTGTTAGAGCTGGTGATTTGTGAAAGATACACATTCTCTGAACTTATCAAAGATGAAATATCTGAATTTAAGGAAAGAACTATGATCATGAGGTAGATTTGTGAAAAAAATGATCAAATATCCAACACTTTTAGGAGTTTAAGAGATAAAATATTTCAAGAAACTCAATCAAAAATTCAAGATTTACAAAATCAATGAGGCAAAATTGATTAAAATATGGAATTTGAAGAGGTTCAGATAAGTAATCTTTCTTTGGAAGACAAACCCACCTCCAATACCTGAAAATGTGGTTGATAATAAAATTATAGTAGAGTTTGTCTTAATTGATGATTAAATTGAAATCTTTAGTCATTTCTCAATAAAAAACTATATATTTTCCACTGATTTGGGAACCAGGTCAGCTGAATTGTTTTTGAAGATGAGGTAAAAGTGGAAAAGGATTTTAAATTAATTTTAAATGCACATAAATCAATTCAAGCTGAACTTGAAAACCCTCTTCCTGGATAGTTTTTTCAAAAATCAGCGACTTTCACATTTGTTATTGAAAACATAGAGGAGAAAAATGTGGAAGCTTCAAGAGGGTATGGAAATCTTCAGTTATTGAAAAATTCAAGAACTGGACTGCATGCTCTCCAGCCTAGTTAATTGGTACATTCAGGGGTATTTTGCAGCTGTTGAGGGATTTATTTTTATCCCTAAATAGTATGAAGTAGAAATAAATAAATTCTCACCTAAAAATGAATGGACCAAACATATATAGTGGTTTATAGATAAAAAACTACACCCCAGGTGACTATGGATAGCTTTTTAGTGGTGTTGAGTTGGGGACTTTTAAACTATCATTTCATGAGAGGAAACTCGTAGTTTATTATTGCTTTTTTGTTTGTTTCTTTTCATTCAAGTAAAAATACCTCCCTGTTTTATTGATCTTCCCTCCCTGCTCTCCCATTTCTTTCATCAATGACTTGTATTCAATGTTATATCTTCTCATATTTTAACTTGGCTTTATTTTTTTGAATTTCATTGTTTGGATTAAATTGTAATCTTTTTCACCCTTGTTAATGGATATTCCAAGCAAAGAATTTTTCAGGGGAGTTTCTAACATGGATGTTTTAAAGAAAATAACCAACTAAAAAGGGAGTATTCTTGATCATTTATACTGAATTTCAACTATTTAAATTAATGCACAATACCTTGAATATGATTACTTGAATTCCCAATAATTTGTCCCAATGTAGGAAAATCCATCTATTCAAAAATATGATTATAAAACCCTCTAGCATAAGGATTGGGGATACCTCTAGTCTCAGTCATTGGCCCCATGTGGTATACTCCCTAGCTTCAAGGATGGCCCATTAAAATCCTGTTCTATTGTGAACCTATTAAGAAGAGCATCGATGAGGGTGTATAGCAGTTGGTTGAGACCTGTTGTGGTAGAGAAATATATTAATCTAATCCTTAAAAGAAACAAGTGACTGTAAGTTCAGATCCTTCCTTAACTTATCCTTAACAATGGTGAGAGCATCCCTTTCCAATATTAAATCTCGTAAGGTGTCATACCAAACATCATTAACTGGAATATTTTCTTCATACATCTCCCAATGTGGAGGTATTCCACCCAATCAACATAAATTACAAACATCAATCCCTACATTTCCATGGGATAAAAGGAAGGAATTAGTTCTAGGAAACCAATGGATAATTAGCACATTATGTTTTGATTGATAATACATAATGAAATGAGAAGTCCATACTACCTCCTAAAGATAGATATCAATTAACTGGTCAGAGAATTTTGATCATCTCTTCCTAACCTAAAAATATCATGCACATTCATCGGAGAAGTTACCTCTAGGTTATAATTCCCACATAGAGATCCAACCACTTGGAAGAGAATTCTAGGAGGAGATGAGTGTGCTCAAATAAATTTGATCACTTGGTTGGTGGAAAATATATAAACCTTCTAGATCTCGAGTGGAGTTAACCAACATGTAGAATAACCCATGGAGGAGTGGTACAAAAAAATTGAGTGTCATTAGAAATAATTGTTTGAATAAAATCATGGGGATATGAAATTCAGTAAGATGAAATATTAAAACCATGTAAAGGAGTGTAAACATCATCCAGTATACCGAATCCATTCAAATAAATTCAGTGTAATAGGAGATATCTCTTAAGTTCATGAGTTATAATCCATTTAAAAATTTTGTTGGAAGATAACACATCATAATGAGGGTTGAAATTTGATTCCCAGTTATCATATTACTATGTATGGTTATGTTGGAAGATTTCTATGAACTAGAATCCATTTATATGAACACAAGAAATGTATATATTTTATTATAAAAAATTATTATATCACCATCACTATTTATGGTTCCCTTATATGTTCAACATCATCACACCAATATGCCTTCAATTTATACTCATATTGTACCCTTGCCTTCTATAAATACAAGAGGAAGGGAGATCTAAATAACCATCACATGAAATTCAAATCACAATATAACCTTAAAATCAGAACATTGATGAAATAGTATGGTATAAAATACCTGTGTGGATTGGAAGCCAGTAGGAGGGAACCGCGGTGAGAGAGGTCTCTGGGGAGGAGGGTGCTGTTGTGAGAGATGTCATCATAAGGAGGGCGTCGCGGTGAGAGAGTTCTTCGGAGAGGAGGGCGATGCGGGAGGAGAGGATAGGGAGGAGAGGTCGGGGAGGAGAAGTCGTCGGGGAGGAGGGCGCCAAGGTGAGGAGAAAATTTCGGTGAGGAGAAGTAATATGGGGAGTAGGGCTACATGGTCAGGAGAGGACTGGGAGGGGGGAGACACGGTCAAGCGAGGTGTGGGAGGAGAACTCACCAGAAGGAGAAGACGTTGGGAGGAGAAATAAGTCGGGAGGAGCGCGAGAGTAGAGAATCGGGGACCCCGATATCAAATTGGAAAACACGATGTATAGCCACGATTATTAAATTAAACCATGGAAATTAGGAAGATATAGGCACAGACCAATAAAACCGTGGCTATAGGTCCGTGGCTATAGCATTAATTTGTAGTAGTGATGCTGCGGGCTGCACGGGCATCGTGCGAGTAGGCCGACAGTGCGTCAGGCAGTGCGCGGGCAGGCCGTAGGGCGTCGACAGGGCGTGGGGAGGCTGTCGGCTGCTATCAGGGTGCGGGCAGGCTGGTGGGGCACGCGGCCAGCTCAAGGGCTGGCCGCGAGGAGAGCACAAGAGGCCGGCGGGGATCGGGCAGCCCGTAGGTTGGCCGGTGGGGCACTGCCATCGCGTGGGCCAGCAGCCGTTGGTGGGCTGGCAGCCCGGTTCGGCCTGGTTCGAGCCGGAAGGGTCCAACGTTGTTTGGTCGGGAACACCGGTATACCATGGGGACAACACGATTCATGGATCCTTTGGGTAGCGCAGCCTTTGTCGGTTCCGCCTTCGTCCCCTCATTTCCACTCAAAGATCACCACATGGAAGAAAACTGACGGAGGGTGTAAGAACATGTTATGTTGGCCCGCACCCTCAACATTTATGGAGGTATCATTTGGTTCATCAAGAAAACTAGATGATCAATAAAATTTCCTCAACATTCCCTTTTTATCCGATGAGGAAGATTAGAAAAGGGTATAATAATATCAAGAAATAAACCCCCTACCTTTCTCATAGTTGGTTGACATTGGGGCAAAAAGGCAGACGTCTTTCGTTAACGGAGTCGCAGAACAAGACGTAGAGGATCGTCAATCGTCGCATCCTCCAAGCACTTCTAAACCTGATTTGCATCGACTCATTGACGATGCTCCACGTCTGTAGGTGTTTGAGGAAGAAGTCTAAGAAGGTTGGTGTTCTTTATTCATCATTGGAGAAGGCGTAATCCTCCAAGTGCTGAGTTTCCCATCAATTTTCTAGTGTTTGGTCACTTGGTGAAGCCATCACAAAACCACCCCCAAGCATCCTTTAAATAATAGATGTAGGGAGGTAGGTAACGATAGTTGGAATTTATAATGGTTCATTTATTAGGAACATTCCAAAAATTCCAAAAATGTGGTTACATGAAATTAAAAGTAGCAAGCCAATTAAGTTACGTTGGCCCAATTTAATAGGTGTGTTGGCTTTAATTAATGGGTATATTCCAAGAGGATACCCCCTCATTAATGGGGGGAGTTGAGTGGTTTTCCTCTCCTCTCATTAATAGGAGAGTAAAGCCCAGTGTGGTCCCCACCTCAATTATCCTAACATGGGAGGTTGAGTTTGGGTGGGCCCCACCACCATATCCTCTCAGGGGAGGTTAAGGTTTGGTGGCCCCACCTCCGACCCCCTTGAGGAGGTTTTAACCACCCAACCTCCACATGGCGGCTAAAAATAATATAAAGTGTTCGCTCAATTTATTTATTAATTTTTTTTTATAAAAACCCAAAATCTATCTTTTAAGCTCAACCAACTGTTGTCGAGGTGAATGACTCCTTAAGAGAATGTTGGCACTCCGAGTTCAACTTTGCACTCAGATTTTAATTCTGAGCACCGGTTCAAAAGTTACAAAATGCCATTTGCGCGTTTACTAAACGTACCCGAAAAAAAGTTCAGAAAATTATTATCAATCACCCTCGACTCGCGCCAGTCAAGGTTAGGCTCTACCTAGGTGAAACACGCCCCAACTAACCTAAAGGTAATCTCAGATTTTCAATCCATGATACCGTTAAAAGGTTACGAATTTTAAAATAAAATAAATTTTTACTTAATTATGTTATTTGCGGCTAAAAACTAACTTTCTCTGGTGGCCTACACCGGCCAAATTTAGTATCTTCTTAATGAAAGCATACACTCAAGAGTTTAGCGGTGGTCTCGGATTTTTAATCTGAGTTACCTTTTGTGAGTTATAAGCATTTGAAAAATAAAATAATTTATTTAGTTATTTTATTTACGATAATGCCATTTTTTATGTTTCCTCACAAGAGGCCTGCACCGACTAATCTTAAGTCGTGCCAAGGGTAAAAACGTCATCCTGAGCGCAATGGTTCCCTCAGATTTCTGATCTGAGTTACAATTTAAGTGTTGATCCACTTTTTCAGGAAAACTAATTAGGCATGTTAACTTAATCTTATCAAAAACATCGATGGATCATTCTGGGCACTCCAGGCCTCAGAATCAGGTGCCATCAGATTTTGCGGACCTGTAAAATCCCCATTTAATTCAAACAACTTACATGGAAAATCCATGACTTTAAATTCTCCCCACCTCAGGGCTCTATGTCCTTGTATGCCACAACTCACAACGAAGGGAAGTAGGGGGGGTACTGAGCATGCACCTCTGCCTCCCGCTCCCCTTGTTCTCTCCGGGAGGTTCTCGATCTACAAGCAGATGCCCACCAGAGGTGTAAACCATCAATGAATGACCCTCTCCCATCAATCATAAATCTCTACTAGAACCTCTCTAAAGGTTTCCCCATCGTCAACGTCCAGCTCGCCATGGTCGATGATGTGGGAACAGTCATGCACATATCTCCTCAACTGGGATACGTGGAAGACGCCGTGCGCCCGTGCAACTGAGGTGGAAGAGCTAATAGATATTCCACCTTTCCAGCTCTATTGAGGACCTGAAATGGTATGATGAATCTCGAAGATAGCCTTCCTCCTCAGCCAAATATTTGTAGAGCTTGTCATGGTGAGACCAATAGAAATACGTGGTCTCCATCTTTGAACTTTAGAGGTCTCTGTATCCTGTCAGCATATGACTTCAGTCTGCTCTGTATAGTCTTCATCTTCTACTGGATGACTTTCACCTTCTCCGTGGTATTTTGTACCGTCTCTGGTCAGTAGGATGTGGGATGACTTGATCAGTCGGTCGACGATTACCCGTACCGAGTTATGGCCCCTAGAGGTAAGTGGAAGACCCGTCACGAAGACCATGGATATCTCATCCCTCATCCACTTTGGGACCTCTAAAGGCTGAACCAAGACTGATGGTACCTGATGGTCCACCTTCACTTACTGACAATTGAGGCATTGATAGGCAAACTCCTCTACATCTTTCTTCATACCTGGCCACCAGTACTGTCGTCGAATGTCCTGGTACATCTTCTCCACTCCTGTATGTACCGCTAGAGGGGATGTGTGAAACTCCCTCAATGCATCCTCCTGAAGTGACAATGGAACAATTGTACGTCCTCTGAAGAGGATGACGTGCTCCCCATCTTTAGAATATCCTTTAAGTGCCTGTCTTGTATATATCTGAGCACATCGTGTCTCGTAGTCAGCGTCCCCACGCTGCCCGTCCCTGACTCGCTGAAGAAGTTGGGGAGTGACTGTAAGAGACTGAAGGGAGGCTGCTCCATCTCTATCCACAAAGGATATCTATAAAACAACCAACTTCTCTATCACCTTTCCTAGAAGCTTTATACAAGATCTCCAACTGCGTGCATCTGCTACAACGTTCCCCTTCCCAAGAGTATATACTATCTCTAATCCATAGTCATGGAGGAACTCAAGACAACGTCGTTGTCTAAGGTTCAGGTCTTTCTGAGAGAAGATATACATGAGACTCTTGTGATTAGATTATAGGGTAAAACGTTCGCCCATAAGATAATTTTGCCACATCTTAAAGTCGACAACCACTAATTATAACTCCATGTCATGGGTAGCATAGTTCAGCTTGTGTAGTCTCATCTTCTGAGAACCATATGAGATCAATGATTGCTCTTTCATTGGGACACATCCGAGTCTTGTCCCTAATGCATCGTAATAAACTACGTAACCTATTCCATCCTCTGGAAGCCTCATGATTGGGGCACTAGTCAGCCTCTACCTCAACTCCTAAAAGCTCTACTGGCATCTCTCCGACCACACAAAGGGTTGCCCCTTCTTCCCCAAAGCGGATAGTGGTGCTGCATCTATGGAGAAGTCTGGCACAATAGTTTGTCTAAGTACTCATGAATGGTCGACTGCACCCTCTTATTCATGAGTCCATCATTTTATTCCTGGTTTTTCCTTTTCTTTGACCACGGAAAACCCCATCCCAATGTTGTAGATAAACCACAACCTTTTTTCCTAATACAAAAAAATTGTGTGTGAACTGTGGATGTCAAGTCCTAACCCAAACTAACATCGTAAGGCCTCAACGCTGCCACCAAGAGGTTCAAAACGAAACTCTCATCTCAAGGGTAGGATCACACCATTGGCGAATGTCTTATTATCAAGTCTGAACCCAATGGTTTCACCAGATGTGAGGCTCATAGCAATGATTTAACCGAAAACTCTTAGTCTTGGAAAAGATTCGTGGAAGGAATGAATGATTGGTACCTATGTATATTATTACGGTACCTAGTTGTATACACGTACCATACTATGAATCATTTCCATAGCCTTTGGGTCGTACTCCTTTACAGTATGCAGCTACTCTCTTCCCCTATCTTCTAGCTCCGTAAGCCTAACTGGTTTCAAATAAGGGGGTGGTTGTAACATGTCGAAATGCACACCACTGCAAGTTGCTCTCCTAGCTCTCCTTCCATGTATGATGCCCGAAAGATTCATCTATCCTTAACACTTCTTCTTCCTAAAACATTTTTACACACTCATGTCTCTGAGAGTGGAACCGGTTTCCTGCTTTCGCCCTGATAACATTCACTTGTTGTATCCTCTCATCCAAAAAACATTCAACCACAAAGTTTCCCTCTTACACCCTAACATAAGTAGGAATGCGTAGAGTAATTGTGCTATCTCAGATGTCCTTTAAACTCAACTCGCTCGGAATTTCGAGACTTAAAGCACTGATCATACCATATTCAACGAGTACCAAGAAAGATCTGTATGCCTAGATGAATACTCAACTACCGACACGTCGCCCTGCCGAAGTTGTAGACGTTCTAGGAAACTCTCAACCACCTCCACAAGCCAGTCCACAGCCGCCTATGAGTTAGGATCACCTCAGAACCTAAGGGGTGTCTGATGTGGAGACATGTGTAAGTCACTAAGCCTACAAGTTTCCTCTACCGGTACCGCCGGTTGCAACTGCTGACCAACAGGCAGTGATATATCTGACACACTACCCGGAGGTACTATCTCGGGTAATGGTCTACATACCGAGGCCTCATCAGTATGGGGACCATCCTCATGGTCACTCACTGAAAAAGTATAGCACCTAAGATCACCATATACTCTACTGGTGTCTCAACATGGAGGATAACTCTAGAAATCACCTCCATCCATCCCTCAAAAGCGTGGGAATCTATCTCTCCTAGAAAACTCAGAGGCCTCTGCTGCTGGAACTCATACAATAGCACTCTGTCAGCGTTCATCGTACTCCAGTGTGGCTGGTGGTATCTTCTTCCCTATGGGTGGTGGTGCTACGGGTACACCACCCGATGGTGCCAACATAGTAATAGGGCCCTACACCGGAGCCTCGTCACTCGGCGGGCCATCATCATGTACTCTCTAGGAAACCCTGGCTATCTGTCAACGCAGCATCATCCTGATAAAAAATAGGTTTTCCAAGGTCAATAAGTTATACCTAATGCGATGACTAAAAGAGTTAACAAATAAAACTCTTGAAAACACACTCATAATCATTGTTTTCATGCATTGATTCAGAAATCAAAGTCAGGGACCCGGTGTATTGATACGTCGGCCACCGCACCAACACTAGACTCCCTGGACTGAACACCACATTCAAAACTCTTAGAACTATTACATAATAGAAAAGAATGATAAGATTCTAATTTTCATTGGTAGAATTGACTCCTCTAATACCAATTTGTCACGACCCGTCCCCTGGGGCCAGTGCAGTGACTATCCCAAGCCCGCCTTCCATAGGCCAGGGGCTGAAGTCTATCACCAAAGGCAAAAATCCATAAAAGTGGGAAGGCATTGCCTTTGTAAAGTGTAAACACACACAACATAGTGTTATTTGAAAGTAAAACTATATAAAAAGAAGTTTTGAAAAGTAAAAGGAGCCGGAAATACATGCCCAATAGAAATGTACAAGTTCAACTGAATAACAAGTACAACGAATGAAAATGTAAAGAAACTACTAGGTCTTCCTCCGAGAATTCCAACCTGAAGGGTAGGTACATATAGCCTCCTTATCACTCCACTTCCATCAGTCTCCTCTGTGTACCAATTCATCGTAAGGTCCACCTACGGATACCGTCCAGTCCTTCTACTCTGATCATCTGTCAGCGTTTTCCATCGTCTACACCCAATAAAACAAGGTGTAGGTATAGCCCGTGCAGTGGTGAGTATAACTATACTCAGTAGGGACCCCGAGACCCTCAAGGTCTCACAAAATCCTACAAGGATATACCACAAGGTAATAAATCAACAGATAGCCATTACAAATGTATATGCCCATATATATACCTATGTTTTCAAGTAATCCATCTCAATCATTTAGAAAACACAGATGTCACTGAATCAGCTCACATAGGTGTACAACTAACGTAGAGTGTTAGAGATGATTAGATGTACCTAATAAATCATCCAAGTTGTCGAACCAACACATGATCCAGGACAAGCTATTCTGTCGGACCAACACATGATCTAGGAATAGAAGTCCGAACTGTCGGACCAACACATGATCCCGAAACAAAATTGAGAACTGTCGGAACAAAACATGATCCAGGAACAGTCGTCAGAGCTGTCAAACCAACACATGATCCAGGTACAGCTTTGCTATCAGACCAACACATGTTCCAGGAAGAGAATCTTAAACTGTCGGACCAACAAATGATCCAGGAACAGGCATCGAAACTATCGGACCAACACATGATCCAGGAACAATCAATAGTGCACAGTCAGCCACAGGGTTTTCATAAATCATGCTCGATTCTGGGAGGTTCTGCTCCTCATGACAAGTATCAACATGTCAAAATCCCCCATGTCTGAATTTTATGTTTCCAAAATATTCGTCTTTCCATAAGAAACTCAACGCGATAGACGGTGTGTCAATCAGACGCATGGTCTGAGAGTTATATGCATTTTCGTTCCGAGGGCCCAGTTAGATTTTGGTTCAATCCAACCCAACCATATCCCAACCACGTCCAAACCTCATGTGGGGTATGAAAAAATAATTTTCTATCTCTAATCATTCCATCTCCATAGATGCTTCGTCAAATGGACATCTGGTGCAAGAGATATGGCCAAAGAAAGAACAGGGGTCGGTAGTGGGCAAGGGTCTTGTCCGACCCGGTCAGACCGACTCTGCTTAAACCAGTCTAGGCCGACCCGATCTGGGTCAACATAGTCAGACCCGCATGGTCTGACCTGGCCCGTTGGGCAGGTCAGCCCGCTTGGTTCGGCCCGGTCTGCTGGGCCTGGCCCAGCGGACTGCTGGGGCGATTCGGCCCGGTGGTCACAATGTAAGCGGATCGGCCCTAAGGCCGGGTGCCAATTCCTCCAGTGCCACAAGGGGCACAACTAAGGTGACACGACCCAGAAGGTCAATCTAGTTTGGCCAGCGACGCCATGAATGACATCGCGGGTGGGCTCGGGTGGCCAGTGCGGCTCAGCCGGTTCGTCCGGAAGCTGGGGCATGGGCAGTGCGCGGGCAGGCCAGAAGGGCGCTGGGCAGTGCGTGGGCAGGACGAAGGGTGCCGGAAGGGCACATGCAGGAAAGAGGGGTGCGCATGTGGCGCATAGGTATACCGCGGGGTAGGCGGGAAACAGGCGGGTAGGCCGGCGGGGCATCGGGAAGCGCGCGGGCAGGCCACGGGGCGCACAGGAGGTCGGCGGGGTGCGGGCAGCATGGGGGAAGGCCGAAGGGGCGCGGGCACCACGCGGGCCGGCGGCCGTTGGTGGCTGGGCAGGCCGGTTTGGAACAGCACGAGCCGGTGGGGGCTGGCGGTGTTCGGCCGGGATCATCGGTGTGCCTCGGGGGAGACGCGGTGCGTGGATGCCGCAGGTAGCGTGGCATTTTTCATTGCCACCTTTGTCGCCTTGTTGCCGCTCAAAGATCACTACAAGGATGAATCCCAACAGAGGGTTTCGGGCCATGTTAGGTTGGACCGCACCCTCCGCATTTAGGGAGGTTTCATTTTTCTCATCAATAAAAGTAGATGATCAATAAAACGTCCTCAACAATCCCTTTTTATCCGATGAGGAAGATAAGAAAAGGGTACAATAATATTAAGCAATAAACCCCCTACCTTTCACATAGTTGGTGGAAATTAGCACAAATGACGGATGTCGTTCGTTGACGGAGTCACAGAATAAGACATAGAGGATCGTCATTCTTCTTGTCTGCCAAGCACTTCCAAACCTGAGTTGCGGCAACTCGTTGACGACCCTCCGCGTCGGTAGGTGTTCAAGGAAGAAGTCGAAGAAGGTCAGTGTTGTTCTCTCTTCATTGGAGAAGGCATAATCCACTAAGTGTTGGGCGTCACGTCACTTTTCCATTGTTTCGTCACTTGATGAAGCCGTCCCAAAACCTCCCCCAAAGCTTCCATTAAATAGGAGAGGGTGGGAGGTAGGTAATGATCGTTGAAATTTATAACAGTTCATTTATCAGAAATCCTGCTAAATTCCAACAACGTTGTTACATAAAATTAAAAAGAGAATGCCATGTAAGTTACGCTGGTGAAATTTAAGTGGTGCGTTGGCTTTAATTAATGGGAGGATTCCAAGAGGCTCCCCACTCATTAATGATGGTAGTTGAGAGGTTTTCCCCTCCTCCCATTAATAGGGGAGTTAAGCCTCGTGTGGTCCCCACCTCATTTATCCTCACATGGGAGGTTGTGTTCGGCTAGGCCCCACCACAATAACCTCTCATAGGAGGTTAAGGTTCGGTGGCCCCACCTACAACTCCCTTGAGGTGGTTTTAAATGCCCAACCTTCAGATGGAAGCTAAAAATAAAATAAAGTGTTAGCTCACTTTATTTTATTAAATTTTTTATAAAAACCAAAAATCTAACTTTTACTCTCGAACAACTACCGTTAAGGTAAATGTATCCTTAAGAAAATTCAGGCATTGTGAGTTCAATGGTTCCCTCAGATTTCAATTCCGAGAAACGTTTCCAAAGTTACAAAATGCCGCTCGCACGTTTACTAAACGTACATGAGAAAAAGTTCAGAAAATTATTTTCAATCAACCTCGACTCGTGCTGGTCGAGGTTAGGCTCTTCCTAGGTGAGACACACCCCAATAAACCAAATGGTACTCTTGAATTATCAATTTCAGTTACCATTTAGATGTTATTAATTTTAAAATAAAATAATTTTCACTTAATTATTTTATTTTCGGCCAAAAAATAACTTTCTCTAGTGGCCCACGCCAGCCAAATTTAGTATATGCCTAAGGAATGCATTCACTCATGAGTTCAGCAGTGGTCTCAAATTTTTAATCCAAGTTACCGTTTTTGATTTATAATCATTTTAAAAATAAAATAATTTATTTAATTATTTTATTTACGATTATACAATTTTTTGGGTTTCCTCACAGGAGGCCCGTGACGACTAATCTTATGTCGTGCAAAGGGTAAAACCTCCATCCTGAGTGCAACGATGCCCTCAGATTTATGATTTGAGTTACCATTTAAGAGTTATTCCACATATTCAGGAAAGCTGCTTTCGCGTGTTAACTTATGCTTAACAAAAAATTTGACAGATCATTCCAGGCACACCAGGCCTCGGAATTGAGCACCATCTGATTTCACGGACCCATAAAATCCCCATTTAATTAAAATAAATTTACATGGAAATTCCAGGTCATTACAAATGGTGTATTTCATTTCCATGCACCAACATTTACTGATTTATATAAATAAATTTATTATATATATATGATTTTTGAATAATTTTTTACACACTATATATTATGAAATCATGATTTGAATATGAATAAAAGAAATTAAAAATCAAAACATGGTCAAAATAGAAGGAAAATATTACACAAAGGAATATAATAAAATATTACAAATGTTTCTTTAAATATATATTATAAAAGGACCATATATGATATCATAAATATTAATATTGTTTTTCAATATTTTATTAATTTTTTAATACCATTATACATGAGGTTTTAGAAATTATTACCAAAAGGATAGTGTGATGTAAGAGAGTTTATCTCAATTTACAGTTCATTGAGGCATATTTATTATTATGCCCTAATTCACATGTATGTGGGGTTTATAATAACCCATTAACAAGTTATATACTGATTCATTCATAATTTTTTGTATTTTATTTTTAAATTTGACTTATTTCATCAATGGGGATTGTAACAAAACGTTTCCAAGTGGTAACGAAATTTCAGAAATCAATTTCTTTTTCATTAGGTTTTATTACTTTCTCATTGTCATTACAATAATAACATTTTGTTTACAATAACTTTTGACTACAGATTTTGGTATTTATAGAAGCCTTATGTGGATCTATAGTTGATAAATATAATGTATTCATTGATTAATTCTTGCTTCGACATTATTATCAATTTAATGTTATCTTTCACAATCTCAATCTGATTCGGATTTTTTATTCATGAATATATGTTGATGGAAAAGACATAAAAATTTCCTAATAAAAAAATAAAATTTATTCTCCTATAATTATTCATATCATTTTTCATGTGATGGTAACATTTTTATGTCATTGGTACATAAAATCATTGATAGAATCTTTTAAGAATATCTAACATCATTTCCCTCTTTAGTAAAAAATATTTTTTCATAGAAAACAATTTTTTCTAAAAAAACATATCCATAAACTTTTGAAAATGATTTATAAATATAGATTCTTATGCTTTTTTCCCTTTTTAAAATTATTTTCTATATAATCATCCTCTCCCTTTCCAAACAAGGAACATTTCTAAAATTTTATTACACTAATGGACTATATTCTTCAATATACATAATTAAATGCCATCATTTATTCGATGCTTAATTCTGATGTTTTTGGAGATAGTTTTAATAATTTTGTTAATGAAATTACCAATGAAATGGATTTTTAAAAAATTTATCAAAATAAATAATGATACTTTAGTCATTATTTTATTTTAATTTTATATATTTCATCAGTAATGAGAACCCTTATTCTTACTCTAATGCATATTCACAATATTGATATCATCATTATTAAAACAATGGATGGATTATGATTATTTTGACCAAAAATAAAATTGATATTCACTTCCTTGAGACATTTTTGTAGCAAATAACCCCCATGGAGATATTCACATTTCATGGACCATTAAACATTAAATATCCCTAAAATATCCATATTATTTACCATGGGTGGGTTTATTTCATAAACCATAAAAAAATTACATAGGGTTTTTAATTTGAAAATAATTTGATTATTTGGGGAGATATTGATAAATATGTATTATTTACTCAATATAAATATTTATTACGGTACATTATTTATAAATTAAATCGAATATTTGATATATGAGTAGTGATTTAGACCTTAAGACATGGGTGTGTCACAAATAATGATATCCCCTAGATTCATCTAAATAAATAATTTATTTATCCTCAGTTATATGGGCTTCTAGCCATTAATTTTAAACTATTTAGAGAATATATCATAATTAAAATGGTATCATGTTCCTAGGAAACATGATGTCCAATTATTAACAATTTCTTCATTAAAATATTATTTATTGTTATCCATTATATTTTCTCTAGGAAAATTTTTTGGATGCATTTCATTATGAATTTATTTATTAAATGGAATAGTTTTGAGTTATCTTACATTCCAATTTGATTATACCATATATAGTTATTTAAATGAAATTTTTTTATATATATTTCTATATGGATTTTTCCTTATACAATTTTTTAAAAGGAATGTATTTTATGTAATTTTCCATTCCATAATGATCCATTTAATTAAATGGGATGTGTGTTCAGGTATTTACATTAAAATGTTAATTATTCATTATTTTCTCATCATATATTCCATTGTACATTACATTTACTTATCATTTCAGAACAACATTATTCAGTTTCATATTCCCTATGGTTACATGATGTTTACCATGATTGATATATTGGCATACTCTAGATAAAATATTGTTGCTATAAAATTAAGATAAAACTATTATTTTCTCTTTTGTTTTATCAATTATAATAAAAGTCTCATGTATGTATCTAGTTTTATGGGACTAAAAACATATTCGGTCATTTGGGATGAGTATTTCTTTCATCTTATTCCAATGTAATGGTAATGGTCCCCTACACTAGTTTAATATGTCAGGGTCGTTATTGTTTTTATTTTGGAAAGTCTAGAATAAAACCTGATTACAAGATTTAGGAAACAAATATTAGGTAACATAACCATATATAGAATTTAAGGATAATTATATAAAAAATTATAATGTTTTGGTAATATATATATTATGGTTTTTCATTAGATAAAATTATTAAAAACTTCTATATAGTTTTATGTGATTGGACATTATAATATTATAAATATTTTGGGTTAAATTTAGTATATGCATATGATTTTGGGGAAGAGTTATTTGAGGAATAATTCCATTACATTTTTTAGATATAATAATAAAGGAATTAATATAAATTATGGTTAATATGACCATTAGTGAAATTTTATTAATTTTGAAATAATATTAATAGACATTGTGAAAAATTGTTTTATTGAAAACCCTAGAAAAATTTATTTATTGATTAATTTTATTTCAATGATATCCCTCTTATTTCCACTTCAATTATAAAAAATACAATTTAATAATGGGAAGCCTTTATTCCATGTGTAAACCCATCATCCATGAGAGAACGTAGGGTTTGAACCCATAACTAAAGGATGTAAGTATATGGGACCACCCTTAAACATAACATATTCTAGTGACATTTGACTATGGACCAAACAAATCTTATTTCGGTGACCTTTGACCAGAATTTATTATCAATCATTCCCAAAGTTATTTTAGGTATAGAGTTTTAGAGAATTAGTAAAAATCTAACATAGTAAACTGATACATTACAAGTGGAAACATATAATTAAAATAAAATTTTTTAAAAAGGAAACCCATTTAAATAAAACATAATTTCTTTCCAAGAAACATATTATATACATTTAACACAAAATCGTTATTTACTTTGAAAATCATAAAACATGTGAACATAAATTTAAAACATGGTCCGAGCACAAAAGCTCAATAATTTTTACATAATGAAAAAAACTATTCGTCTTTCAAAAACATTAGAACCTATGGTTACATAATGATAATGTAATACTTTTCACCTTTTATAATTAGTAAATACACTTAAAAGAATATAATCTCATTGCTTACCATTTTTATAATCAAAATATTACCATAAAATATATATAAATAACATATAACGTATAAATATACCCCGGATAATTATCATAATTAAATTCAATAAACATAAGGTCTACTTCCACACACATCAATAAATGGAATAGCCAAATTGATGACTTCCATACACAATTCATTGAAGTTTATAAAGAGACCACCTATCCTTGGGTTAACACGGAACCACCCTTCTATGGTTTATCATTTATCCACTCATCTTTGGTTTCTTATGTAATGACCATCCAATCTTATAAGTACCATTATATAATCATAACACATAAATTATTTCAATTATCCACGTTTCAATTATAAAATCTCATTTTCCATCACACAAAATCATTTCAATATATTTTAATAATAAATCCATTTGAAAAAAAATTAACCATTTAAAAAGAATATTTTTGACTCAAAATTTCTCATACCACATTGAAACATTTAAAATAAATCAACACTTTCAAACTTTTTTTTCTATATAAATAAATTCATAAAAATAATTTTGAAAATATATACATGAAATATATGTTTTTAAAATGATAAATCTTCAAAATATTAAAAATGTTGTTTTAGGTAGTGTCACTTGCCTCTTATAAAACTCTTGAAGAAAATTAATTAATGAATAACTTTTTAAAAAACTATAAATATCAGGATAAAATATTATTTTATGATATAACAGGTCAAATTTTATTTATATACACCTTATAGGATAATAAAGGTGCATAATATCAAGATATCCCTCAATGAATGGATATTGAGACGATGTCCATTACCTTGAGTTGAACTCATAACATACAATATTTATATTACTGAATAATAAACATATGTTAATTTATAATGGATTTAGATCCTTTTTCATGTTTATTATTCCTTTTATATCACTTATTATCATGTTATAAGAATAACCTAATTATTTATGTTCATATCGTATGTTTTGTCAATAATAAGTACTTGAGTCGAAAATGAACAATGATTTATTTCCAGAGTCCATATGGTAATAATTTGATCATATCTAGAATAATATTAATGAAATGTTAATAATTTTTAATCATAAATTATTCATTTTAAATCAATCCATTAATTTATGTTATGGAAAATGAACAACATTATAATCATGGTGAGAGTAAGTCGTATGTACGCATGAGTAATGTTTCAATTTTTTAATTTCTCATTTTCTAACTAATGTAATTATTATTTTAAATTTACATGATGATCCAAATGTTATTAATATAATAGAAGTAAGATTTATTTAAATATATATATATATCATATATGTGATGTGGTGAATAAAAATGATTCACAGTGCGTCGTGGGGATGATAGTTAACACGTACACATGAATGTCGTTATCATTTTACTATGCATGGAAGGTAAGAACATAATTGAAATATTATTCATATAAAATGATAAATATGTAATGAATATCATATATAAACACATATTCAATGATTATAACCAATTTTGAAAGATGGTATTGAAAAATGAACAATATTATTTACTGTGGCGGTAGTCTACCATACACACGGACGAAATGTTCATTTTCCATTTCATGAAATTGGATATGTATTTAGATTATGATATTAGCATAATAAAATCTCAGAATATTGAGGATACTATATTTTTTTATTTCATCTTAAAATATGAATATTTATGAGAACTGGAAGAAGAAATAAAATAAAAACACTAAAAAATGAGAACTCTTTTTCGATTGATCACCATTAATGAAAACTTTAAAACCTCAAGGAAAGTTTATATTCCTAAAATAAGTCCTTAATAAAGTGATTATGTAATCATTGATTTGGTGTGGTCAGAGATTGTCTGAACTAAAAGGTCCTTGAAGTTTAATGAATAGAGAAGAAAAGTGTATTTTATAGGGGAGTGGAGGGGAATCCCTTGAAAAACTATTAAAATATTAAATTTATATAAATTTAATTTAGGTTCCAATTAGAAAAAAAATAATTTTTTCGTAATATGAGATTATATTGGGTAAAATCCATATAATTAATTTAAAATTATAATTGTTTTATTCTTTTATTAGTGTTTATCTTTTTATTTCAACCCCTTTTAACTTTTACCATTTTACAAAGTAAATTACAATTAAAAGGATAAAATATATACCAAATAATGACAAAAATAAAATGAATGATTCATTGATGAAATTTGTAGTCTTATATGGACTGGTGAACTATTTATTAGATTTTTAGGAACATTATATCATTTAAATATGTATTTAATATTTTAAAATATGAATTATTTCAATTCGGATGGTATTCATTACATAACATTTAAAAAATGTTAAAATAACTCAATTAATTTGACACAAATACATTTAATCAATCCCATCATTCCATATTCATCCATAATATTCATTTATGTCATAAAATATATTAAAGTATATTTATTTTAATATTATTATTATTAAAAAATTTATTATTTCTTTAATAAACCAATTTTTGCTTCATCATTGTGTCATAAATAAAATTAATTATTTAATACATAAATATTATAACCAAATTAAAATGAGGTTATTAATATTTTTTTCTATCTATTTAATCTTCATAGTCTAAGAAATCCCCTTTATAACACCATATTAAAATACTTAACATTTTAAAAATAAAAGTTTAGCGAAAATGACTATACATTCTATACAATATTATCAATGCATTAAAGTCAACGAAGTGGTTCCATGTGGTCCTAAGATTGACCCAAAGATTACCATTGTTAGGATACACTCGTAAAATTAAATAAGGTCAAGTGTTAGGGTAGTTTGATATTAATATATATTTAATATTACCTTTAATTTCCTGATTTACCTTTAACAGTGGAAACGAAATTTATTACTAATGCTATTATTCATAATCTCTAAAAATTAAAAGTTCATTTTTAAATAATTTGGAACTTTTCATTCGAAATATGGAATACCATTTTTTGAAAATAAAAATTTAAAATTGGAAAAATTAATTTAATAATTAATCTTTTTGAAGGAATAAGAAAATGGGTTTTTAAATAAAATTTTTAGAAGTTCACATGGTTTTTATATTCAATTTAATAGTGAAATTGATTGAAAACAGAAAAATTTTATTAAATGACATAAATATTGTTTAATTATAATTAAAGAACAAATAAATGTATAAAACATATATATAAATAAATTAGACGAAAAGGATGTTTTGAATTAAAATGTAGTATATTTCACTATTCATTAAAATATAAATTTTATTAGAAAAATACCAAAAATTGAACAATTTTTTATGTCCATATACAAAATAAGATATTTATTTTTTCAAATATAAATTATTAAATTGTGAAAATATATTTTTACAAAGGCTTTGCATCAAGAGGAATTAAAATTTAATTTCTTAAAAAATACTCCAATTATCTATCAAATTTATTTTTTTCTTATATCAATTTTAGAAAACACATAATATGGCAATTAAACATTATATAGAATTAATATTTCATTAATATAATCCAATAAGTTCTTTTTATGTTTTTATAAACATGATTATTCACATTTAAAAATATTTTCATAAAAATATATCCTTTATATTCAATTTTTTTTGTTTCATTTCAAGTTATCATTCTAAACAATGAATTATTATACAATCATGTTTGAACAATATATTTATTTTTCAATTAATAATATCCATTCCATACATTCTAACTAGTATGTTATAATGGATAATTTTAAATAGTAATATTAACCATCATGTGGTGTATCATGTAAAATTTTGAACATAGTCTTTTTTAAGACATGGGATGTTACATTCTCCCCATATAGAAATTGATTCTCGTAATTTGAAATTGTTGTTGGTAAATGTGGTATAAATCATCGAAATATCATAATTTCATTCCAACATTGGAAAAATGATTACTAAAACATCATCTTTGAATGAAAAAAGGAATGTACAAAGGTCACTTGAGATAACACATACATGTATTAAATAAAGGAAAACATTTATGTGGAAGAAAAAATGACCATCAAGTTTTGGTGGAGAGTTATAGAAAATATGATCAGAAGAATGTTAACAATCAGAAAATCACAGTCATGTGATGGGTCAAACATTCTTTGACTTTGAATTAGGAAAAGTAAACATAAAACATTTTTGTTCTAAGATTCTTTTTCATAATGTTGTGCGATTTCTTTACTTCCATTAATAAGAAAATAAGGAAACATAATTACATTAAAAGTATAATTTCATCCATTAATAAATTTACACCAGAAACTCATCTTTTTTTTCCAAATGATGAGTATTCAAGATGAAGGAACTTATAAAGAACCACATAATCCTAAAAAGATTTAATATTCATTTATCTTATCACTGAACATTAACCAAAAAAAATATGGTTAGGATAAGATAAGATATTTCCCAATAAATAATAATCATTATATGAGTAAAAACTAATTCAATCTCCATAAATCAATAGTAACACCCATAGTTCAGCATATACTATTCAAAAATACATTCATAAAAATGCTTTAATATCATTCATGACTAGTATTGAAACAAAAAAATTAGAAGGACTTGACAACATAATCATTCAAGATAAAATCTACCATTTATCTCCAAATAACATTTATTACTCTTAATGCCTTATACCAAAAATGTACTCACCCAAACCACATATTCTGCACATTATGGTAACCATAAACATAAATAACTTGAACACCATATGGCCAGCACAAAATAATTCATCCTTTATTCAACCAATAAAACACTATAGTATTATATTTACATTAATCATATAAATTTCCCATAATAGTGAATTTCTTTCGAAATAACATTATTCACTTAATCACCAAATCATTTTCCATTCCCATGGTTGACAATTTGATATAATATATTTCATACAAAAATACTTATTCTTAATCCATTAAATCGTCTAAATAAGAATAATAATTTATACTATCTAGAGACATCATATAGACTATTTCTAGGTGATAAATCCATATCACACTTTTATTGTGGGTTCGATTCCAATAGTATTGTCTTAAGCGATGTGTTTTCTCATAGTCTATGTGTTATCCTTTTTAAAAAACTCTATAATTCTTATAAAACATCCAAAATGTGATAAAATCATCAAAAATAACCAAAAAAAATTATAACCTTAATGGTTATTCTATAAATTTTATTTTTCATCACAAAAAGTAATAATTCCTAACTACTTTGAAAATTAATGTCTTTAAAAATTACCAATATCAACATAAAATTTATAAACATAACCTTGAAAAGAATTTCTATGAAATTAAACATAGATTAAACATAATCATATAAACCCATAGTGGTATATATATCTCAAAATATGACATCCTAATATCTAGAGTATTCTAAACCCTTATTTGATACCAAATATAAGGACTTATTCTTAATCATAAATAATTCTAGAAACATTTAACTATGAATTAATAAAAAATTATTCTGGTGACTTTTTACTGTATTTTATTTTCAATCATTATAAATTATCTTTTAGTTCTACCATTTTAGTGAATTTGGAAAAACAATTACATAGTAATCATATACATTACTGGTGGAAAGATTTACTTAATATCCATTTTTTCAATAAAGGAAACCCTTTTAAAATAATTCAGGATTTATTTTCAAGACACATTTTTAATTTTTCTATCTTAGAATCAACTTTGTCCTTACCAATTTTAAAACATGTGAAAAATATTTTAAAACATAGCATGGGAACAAAACCATAGATATGTACACACAAAGAAGGAAATATATTAGTCATTCAAAAACAATAAAACCCATGGATAATTAATCATAGTATAATAATTTTCACATTTGTTATGTTTTAAAAACACTTCACTGAATATAAGCTCATTGGTTACCATTTTTTTAATCAAAATATTACGATAAAACCAATAAAAACACATATAACACATAATGGTATATTGGGACATACTTATAATAAAATTGAATAACCATAATGTCATAGTCAACACAAAACACTAAATTTAATAAACATACAACTAACTTCCATACATAATGCATTGGAGGTTATAACATAACCACCCATCCTTGGTTTATCACTAAACCACCCATGTTTGGTTTATCATATAACCACCCATCATTGGTTTATCCCAAAACCACCCTTTATGTTTATAGGTACCATTATATGGTCATAACACATAAAATATTTCAAATATCAATATTTCACTCATAAAATATCATTTTAAATCACACAAAATCATTTCATAATATTTAAATAATCAATTCATTTTTGTAACCATTTAAATCGTTGAAAAGGAATATTTTATATTCAAAGAGTCTCATACCACATTGAATATTTTCGAATAAATAAATATATTACAAAATCCATATCTATATCAATATTTTCATAAAAACCATTTTGAAAACATGGTTATGAAATATAATTGTTTAGAATGAAAAATCATTAAAATGTAAAAAATGATGTTTTAGTTAAAGGACCCCTTTCCCATTGAGAAAGACTTGAATAAAAATAATTACAAAATTACATTAAAAAGACATTAAATATCATGATAAAATAATATTTCATGATATAACATTTAAAAAGGTTTCTTTATAAACATTAATGTATAATAAAGGTTAATAACTTCAAGAAATGCCTCAATCAAAGGAGATTGAGATGAAGTCTCTTATCTTGAGTACGATTAATTATGTAGAATATTTATATTCATGAATAATAAACATATGTTAATTTATACTTTCATGAGATAAATTTTAAATTATATTATTCATTTTATATCACTTATTATCATGTTATAACAATTACATAATTATTAATGTTCATATTGGATTTTTTGTCGATAATCATTACTTGAGTAGAAAATGAACATTACAATATGTCAATAGTCCATGTTGTCATAATTCCATCATTTATATAATAATTTTCACAACATAATAATTAGTTTCATACATCAATTATACTATTAAAATCAAACCATTAATCTATTTCTTTAAATATGAACAATGTTATAATCAGGGAGACGGTAAGCCCTATATACGCATTAGTAACACTTCAATTTTTCAGTTAACATTTTTGAAATAAAGTAATTATTATTTTCACATTACAGAATGATAATAATTTTATGAAAATATTTAATATAATTTAAATATAATTATAAACCTAATACAACCAATGTGGAGAATAAAAATGATTCACATCTCTTCATGGAAGTGATTGTTCACACGTAACCATGAACGATGTTATATTTTTTATTTGCATGGAAGGTAAGAAAAAAATTTAAAATTTATTATTAATTTAAAATTATAAATATTTAATTAATATCATATTTATATATTTATTTTATCATTATAAACATTTTTTATATTAGTTAATGAAAAATGAAATATATCGGTTAGTGAAGTAGTGGTCTGCCTTCCAAACGAACAAAATGTTCATTTCCCATTGGATAAAATTTGAGATGGAATTAGGTGATGATATTTCCATATTAAATTATAAGTATATTGATAATAATATTTTTATTATTTAATATTATAGTAATAATATTTAGAGGAGGTGGATGGAAAAATAAAACTGAAACATTTAAAAAACGATACCTCTTCTTTTGTTGATCACCGTTTAAAAACACCTTTATACTTATATAAGGGGGTTTCTACCTACCATAAGGCCTAAAGAGAGTGGATAGGGATTCTTGGAATAGGTCTGAGTAGATCATGGCCTATATAAAATGACTATGACGTGGTAGGTTTATAGAATATGCATGCCTTTGTATAGGATATGGGAGGGGCACCCTTTGAAACTCAAATTTTTTTAAATTAATCTAAATTCAATTTCGATTCCAGAATGTCCAAAAAATGTTTATTTTCAATATAATATGAGTCTGGGTCAAATACATATCATCCAATTAAAATTATAAAGGTTTTAGTTTTTTAGTAATCCTTATATTCTTATTTTATCTCCTTTTCATTCTTATTGTTTTACCATGTAATTTAAACTTAAAGGGTTAAAATAAATACCATATTATGAAAAAATTACAATTAAAGATTCATTAATTAACGTTTTAGGAATATAAAGTCCATTTCTCTGAATATTATATTTTTAAAAATTTATATCATTTAATAAAATATTTTATATTTTAAAATATGAATTTTATCAATTTAGGCACAATTCATTACGTAACATTTTAATAATATTAGAAAATCATGATTCCTTAGAAACAAATACATTAAATCAATCATAACATGTCATGGTGCTTCATAAAATTATTTTATAAAATTAAATATATTAAATTATATTTATTTTAATATTATTAGTATCATTTATTTTATTCATTCTTTAATAAACAAATCATTACTTCATCATTATGTCATATATAAATTTAATGATTAATTATTAAAAATTATAAATAAAAAACCACTACATTGGTAATATTTTCTTATTTATATGGAATATTAATAGCAGAAGAGATAACTATGTATATCTCCATATTAAAATACATAACTTTTTTTAAAAAAAAAACAAATGTGAAAAAACGACTATTCATTGGATATAATATTATCAACGCATTAAAGTCTTCCATGTGGCTCCAAGTGGCCATAAAATCAACCCAAGGATGATCATGATCTGGATGCAATAATAAAATTAAATTATAACAACTGTTAGGGTAGTTTTATATTGTTATAATATAATTTACCTTCAATAACACAGTTTAACTTTAACCATGGAAATAAAATTTATTGCGAAAGTCAATAATCATAATGTCTAAAAACAAAAAGTCCCATATTTACATATTTAGAAGATATGATTCCAAATATGGAATAATTTTCACAAATTCATAACATTATATTGTAAAAAACTAATTTTAAAGTTAATTTTGTTTATGGATTGAGAAAACTGGTTGTTTAAGTAAAACTTTCAATAGTTCACAAAGTTTTTTTATTAAAATAAAATTTTAAATTGATTCAAATTACAAAAATTGAATTAAATGATAAAAAAAATTAATTATACTCTTGAACCAAATAATTGTATTTTATAACTATATAAATAAATTAGATGAATATGAAGTATAAAATTAAAATGTAGTATTTTTTATTATTAATTTAAATATGAATTTTATAGAAAAATAACAAATTTTCAACCAAAGTAAATTTTGATGTACCTATTCCCAAGAATAAGAATATATTTTCAAATACTTCATATTAGATTTTCCAAAACTAGATTTAAATTGGGTTATCCATTTATAAGAGTTAAAACTACATTGTTCAAAAAATACTCCTTTTGTCCTTAAAATTCAAATTTTTCTAATATCATTTCTAGAAAATAGTTATCATATATTTAAAACATTAAATTGAATTAATATTTCTTTAAAACATTCCAAATTTTTTTTTTATTTTATAAATTTGATTATTAATATTTATATAATTTTTCATAAAAATTCATATGTTATTTTCAATTTGTTTTTTAATTTCATTACATGTTAATTTGATAACCAATGAATCATTAAATATGCATTTATAAACCATAATTTCAATATTAAATTAACAATAATCATTTTATCCATTATAATGAGTATTTTTTAATCGAAAAAAATTAATAATAATATTAAACATGATTTGGTGTATCATGTATGATATTGGACATTGTTTTTCTTTTAAAAACTCTGGATGTTACAATATGTGTTTAATTGAAACTATTGACCTACCTAAGGCCCAAGTTAAAATGTATATTTTTAGTTAAGGAATTTAACAAATTAATATTAATTACGAACTATTAATATTTCATTTTATGTTTATAGATTAATAACCATATTGGTTTTAGAAAATTAATACAGATAGGATCAATTACATTTCACACTTTTATGGTTTTTAGGACCCATTTAATTTAAAATGTAGTGCCTCGGTCATGAAAAATTCTTTTCTAGATATTTATTTACTCGAATAAGGAATGGATTTGTTCAAACCAAAAATAAAGGATGATTTTTTATTATATAAATGATATATATAATTTATTTATATTTCTTTATATTCATAAATTGTAAACAAATTATTCAATATTTGAAAAAAGGACAATGACATAAAATTTCATCATATTGCCATCATTTATGATGATATTAATGACCATTTCACAGAAATTAAATTTATGGATTTGAGGCCCTTAAAATTCATTTGATGATTCATTTTTTTTTTGTGATTAATGGCCTATATCAATCTCTATAGTTATTTAATATTTTCCTCCAAGTCCATATTTTTTCTTTACATCGATGTTCTCTTACATGGAAACCTAGTTATGTGTTGTTCCATATGAATTTTATACATACCATTATACATTTTTAAGAGGATTTTTTACCAACACATCACATAATGTGGTATTTCAATAAATTAAAGTGAAAATTTCATCTTCTGGTTACCGATTGAAAATATAAATTTAGATGATGTAATTTTTGTAAGGTGGGGAGAATGTAACACCTCAAAATTATGAACAAATATCATTTATTATACACTATGTTTGAAATAAAAAAATAAGAGTATACGGGAATATAGAATCCTAATTAACTGAAATATATTTACTATTTTAATTAAATTCGATATATGATATAACATTAAATTCACTCAATATAGTGTTAGCTTGTGGTACATAAAACAAAGCCATTCATAGATAGCTTCTGTTATAGTGATGACAGTTTTTTACCTAATATTATCAATATAATTAATTTAAAATTGAATTAACTCTTAGACATTATTTCCGTGGTTATAAATATGATAAAAAACAAAAAAAAATATATGGTTGAATTCATTGGTTTCTAATTAATTAGAAATTAATATAAAAACCAATTGAATATAAATGATGTATTTTTATTGAAGACTATTTTTTAAAAAAAATTATAATTAATTTGATTATATTAATGAAATTATCAAATTATATATTCAATAATTTTTTTTGATTCACAAAATATATATTATAGGAATAATATTAAATCAAATCCAATTTTACGTATACAAAGTTTTGTATTGACCAATTTTTCATCCTTTTAATGGTGCGCATATTTTAAAACTAAATTTGGAAACATTTATAATTTTTATTTGAAAAAAAAGAAATTTCATATTTAAAAACATAGTGATAAAATTATCTTAGGATTAATTTTATTTTTATTTATATTAGAGGTTAAATTTTTTGATGAATAGTGGGAATTTCTAAAGTTTTTTAGAAAATGGACATTTCATCTAAATAATTTATAATGTTAAATTATATATTGAATTTGTTTTAATGTAAAAATAGATCAATTATGAATATTTTAATCCAATTTAGTAATTTTTAATTATTTTCATATTTAATTAAGATGAAAACACTTACACACCATTTCAACATTTTTATATAGAACATGCTTTATAATATATTCTATCGGATAAATTTTAAATTATCTTATTTAAATTTAGGAGTCAAAATTTGTAAAATTGTACTAAATACATGGAATCACTGAAATTTATAATTTTGAATATATTAAAAATAATTATGTCTGAAATTATTAGTGATAGATGTTAAAATTAATTATAGTGATTAAGTGTAAAACCTATTTACAAAGGGACTAAAAATTAATCATAAGGGGAATGATGACCTAGAACTATTTTAAATACCAATTTTATGGATTTATTAATATATTTTCCCATATAGAACCAAATTTTTTTAATAATTTTACCCAATTTAAATAAAACAAATGTGGGTATAATTCACTTTTTTAGAAAAATTACAAAATTGTCCCTCACCTCAAATATAAATGGACCCCCCACATATCCTCTACTCACACAATAAAACGAAATTATATCATAATATAACTACAAAAATAAATCCCCAAAAACCACCTCCTTATTCTATTATACATTTATTGGGATTTAATCCTTCGTATGAAGACGATAGTTCAATCCTACATAGGATATTCAAAGAAGTGGAATTGTTTTTCAATTTTTTTTATTTTATTTTATTATCCACCTCCCAAAATTATAATTATATCAATATTATACAATAACCTTATTATATTAAATATATATATATATATGTGTGTTATTTTTATAACATCAAACAACACAGACTTCCATTAAATGGGATATACAATCATCATTTGTGTGAAATGTGGAATACCGCCTCGTGAACTGAGGTCATTCTTCCTTCAACTACTACCTTTATTGGTTGAGAATAATTATGGATTAATAGATTATATATGATATATATTATATTTATTAGTTATTTTGTCTTATATAACTATTATAAAACTCATTCAATCATTGATTCCATTTTTTGGGAATACGATAACAAAATTCACATGTACGATACACTACCACCTCGTGAAGCGATGTTATTCGATCACACATTAATTTGATTATATTGAAGTTGGTTTAAATAAAAAAAATCTTATATATATACCATAAATATTATACTAGAAAAATAATACACATATATTTGACATAATATTCTTTCATTTAATAAAATAATAAATTTGAGGTAACGTTCATGCATATGTACAATCTACCATTTCCATGATCATTTAATTCCATTTCTTATCACTAATTTTTATATATAAATTTATTTAAATATATTATATATTTCTATTATATGATAATAATTATTTATATTTTATATATGATGAAATAATTTTCTATCAATGAATAACAAAAAACAACAAGTCAAAAATATTCTCAAAAAACAAGGAAAATTTTAACCAAAACAGTGAAAATAATTAATGATTATTAACAAACAGGTAATAATATAATATAAAAGTTCCATTTATGTTACAATAAATATTAATATGATTATTTAGAGAGTGTAAAATTTTTTATCCATTATAAATGAGTTTAATGAATGTGCAACTAGAAGGAAAACATGATGTAAGAGATTTTATATCAATTTACAGTTTGTTGAGAATTGTTTTTTGTTTTTCCCGAATTCACTTATATGTGGTGTATATAATAAAACATTGATTATAAATATCATGATTAATTAATTAGTAATGGGTTTTTAGGTTTTATGCTTAATTATTTTATTTATAGTGATTTGGATTTACAATTTCCCAGTAGTCTGAAAATTTCATAAATCAATTCATCTTCATTGAGTTATATTACTTCTTCGGTGTCATCAATTTTATACGACTATTTGTATAATTATCTTTGACAATAATTTTTTTTTATTTACACATTTTTATATTTAAATATATTTGATACATATAATCAATTCATTGATTAATTATCACGTCGAAATTAGGATAATTTTATTATATTATTACACAATCTCATTCGAAAAGATATTATTTGTTCCCGAATATCATATTATGGAAATTAAAATATAATTTCAAAATAAATCATTCAATTTTATTTACATATCTTTTTTAATGATATGTATCAATTTATGGTATCATTTTTCCACTCTATTCTACTTAAAATTATTGAAAAAAATATTTAATAAAGTTTGACTTCATTTAACTTTTTTGGTCAGAAATCTATTTTTAAACAATAAAATGTTTTCTAAAAAAATTCTGATTTTTTCATTATAATTTAATGAATTATTTATTTCAAGAAATTTGTTACTATTTGTTATTTTTAAAAAAAAATTCAATGGATTCTACTAAAAAATTTCAAAATAATGGAACTTTCCTCACATTTTTACTATGTAAAAGTAATATTCTTGTTTCCTTTTATGGTATTACCCACCATCATTTTTTAGAGATTCCATTGAGAGTTTATGAATTTATTTTTATATAATCTAAAAAAAAGTTCTTTTCAATTAAAATGATATTTTCCTCTAGAATTTTTTATGATTTTTTTCATTAATTCGAACAACCCTTATTCATACTCCAATGTGTATACGTAGTATTTATACCATCCTTATTCTTCCTATTGTTGATTATGATTATTTTTAACAATTATTTTTATTGAAATTTACTTCTATGATTTATTTTTTTACTCATTAACTTCACATTGATTTATTCACATTCGAGTGACAATTAAATAGTTTACTTCCCCTAAATATCTATAATATATATCATGGATATGTTTATTTCATAATCATATACATTTTTTCATAAATTGATTAAATTGATATTTATTTTATTATCTGGGTAAATATTTACAAATTCATATTATTTACTCAATAATTAGATTTTATAGGGAACATTATTTATGAATTAATTCGATCATTTGATATATGAGGAATGATTTGTTCATGCATACATGAGTGGGGACCGATTAATAGTATCCCCTCGATGCATCGGGAGTCTCATTTAAAAAATAAGTTGGTTATTCCTAGTTAAATGGGTTTTTGCCAAAAAGTTTTAATCATTACGGAGAATTTATATTGATAGTAAAGGTATCATATTCTAGTGAAACATTACATCCATTAAATAAAAGTTCCTTCATTAAGATTTCAGTTATTATTGTAAATGATATTTCCAATATAAAATTTTTTATAGATGCATTTAATTATCTGTTTTTTTATTAAAATAAGTGGTTTTCTATAATCTACCATTCCAATTTGATTATACCTTATTTATTTCTTTGAATGAAATGTTTTTTCAGTTAATTACCTTTACATACTAATTATTTCGTATCTAGTTGATTAAATGTCATGTTTTTTCAGTAATTTACCATTCCATATTGATTTGATTATTTAAATTTCATGTATGTTCAATTATTTACATTTCTATTTTGATTATTTATTATTTTTCCATGATAGATTACATTGTACTTGACCATTGATGAATATTTTAGCTAACTCAAATTTTGGTTCTTTTCCCTAGGATTCCATGATGTTTACTATGATGGATATGTAGGGATACACAAGAGGTAATAATTTTATTCATGATTTAAAAGAATTAAAAATTATGTTATAATTTGTTTAATAAATTTTAAAACAATATTAAATTAGGAATGGATTTACAGACAATAAAAAACTATTCAGTCCCCTGCACCAAAAGATCCTTGAATCTTATTCAAATGTAGTAATAGTTTTCACAGGATTCAGGTAACTAGGGTTGAGGATGTTACCAACTCAATATAACTAACTATATTATTTAAAATGAAAAATATCTTAAAGAATTTAAATTATATGTTATGAATTGGATTAACTAATTTAAGAAAAACTATTTTTCAATTCATTTGATACCAATTGATTATCAATGAAAATAAAAACCAATCAAATATAATATAAATATTTTTCTAAAAAATCATTTTTAGGTACATACAAAATATAATAACACTAAATTAAGTTAATTAAACATTTTATTTGATCAAAATGAAATTTCTATATTTTATATTAAATAAATTTATTTTACATTCATACAAGATATTTTATAGGAATATGATAATATAAAATCCAATTTTAAACAAAAAAAACTATATTTTTCATCATAGAGGACACACTTGTGTTCAAAACCACTTATACAGAACTTTTGTGCAAATATAATGGTGACACCTGAAAGAGAGGTAATCGTTTTATCCCATCTTTAAAAGTTATGTTCTTCTTCTACTTTATATTCCTAAGTTGTTACCATACTAAAATAATAACTACATCATATACTATATACTGATATTTTATTATTATTATTGGACAACCATTTTCATCTTATTTAACCATCCTATGAGAAACAGTAGCCCCATGCCAGTTTAAAAACGGCTTATAGTCTCCACGTCATTATGTAAACCATTTTTCATATATACATTACATAGACAAATATAATGATGAATATAAATGACTTATTTAATAAATATAACAAGATATTATTTCTGTACAATTCATATTTCATAAAATTCCATTCCATTTAAGTATTAATAAAATGATACTATCGCTCATGTGTACGCATGACTTACCGTCTCCACAATGTGATGAGATTAATCTTCCATATTGACCATCTAAGAATGATTATCAAACTGTATATTATGAATAAGTATGAAATATATGACATATTAATTCTTCATTTATAATATATATATATAGGTGTGTATATATATGTCATTCACCTACTTCAACTCAATATGATAAGAAAATCGAAACAACGTTCAGGCATATGTACGACCTACCATCACCATGAACAATGTATTCCATTTCATATATTAATATATTATATATTTCTATATTATTAATATATATGATACATATATAATTTTATCACGATCTATGTTATATGATCTATAATAACAAATCAAAAAAGCATGTGATAAAAAATGAAATTTTTACCTGAAACATTTCATTAACGTTGATTTTTCAATAAATGAGTAATGTAATGTCACAAATTAATCATATATGGTATCATAAATATTATTTTCATTCTAGTACAAGTTAATAATATTTTCAAAACCATTTTATTGTATTCTTTGACACATACAAAGAGTATCATACTTAAGGTGAGTACAATGCCCCAGCCTTAAAACACTATGTAATCTTGAGTTAAATCAGGAATTCACATTGAGGATATTTTCAGGTATAGAGTTTTATAGATTTAGTCCATAACTATTAAATATCAACTTGAATATTACATGTAGACACTACTACTTAGTAACTATTTTTTATTAAATAAAAAAAACATAAAAACAAACATGTGTAGTTCCATGTTTTAGACAGCACGACTTTTCCTTGATCCCATCCATAACCCTATTCCACTATATGCCCTATAAAAAATATTTCAAAAACATGGGATGAGAAAAAAAGCACAGTAAAGGATACAAAAAGAAGCGTAACTTTTAGTTTTTCAAAACAACAAGTAAACCATTAATACTTTTTCACAAGTAATACTTTATACCTTTATGAAGCATTAAATACTATTTAGTGATTAAAAGATCATTACTTACCTTCTTGTGACCAAAATATTACCATAAAACTAGTAGAAAGAACACATAAAATATAAAGGTAAATTGGGACCAAAACATACATAAATAGATTAAAAATAATGTTTTCTTCCACACATATCACTAAATGGAATATCCATACGACCGACATCCATACCCAATGTATTGGAGGTTATAACATAACCACCCATTATGGTTTATCACGGCACCGCCCTTCTTTTGGTTTATCACATAACCACCCATAAAATGACCAAGTACCATTATAATTCTTAACACATAATACAATCATGAAGTAAAATTTAACATTTCCATATAGGAATCACAATATGTCATTTCAGGATACTGACTTAATCAATGTTTTACCAATACCATTTTCAAAACAATTTGAAAAATTTAATAAATAGGTTTTTGAATCAAATTGTCCCGTACCAATTTGATACATTTTAAGGTATTAAAATTTTAAAACATTAATGTGCATTTAAATAAATCCTTAAAAGAAATTTGAAAACATGGACATTAATGATATATATTTATAATAATAAATCATTATGTATTTTAAAATGATGTTTTAGTTAAATAATATCATAAAACTAGAGAGAAACTTGGCTAATCATAAATAAATAATAAAATAAAAATACACTTCTAATATCATCAGAATAAGGATATTCATGATATTATAATTAAAAGGGTAGTGTATACACCATAAAAAAATTAATTGGTGCAAAACAAAAATAAGTCTCCATGGAATAAAAATTGAGAAGAAATCCCTTATAATGATGTTATCCTTAGATTAAGGATAAATCGATTATAAAATTAAGTGTGGAAAATATAAATACACTCAATATGATTGGATATTCTATGTCAATCAATCAGAGGACATTCACACATGTTCTTTTATAAACAAAACCAATGACTTTTATGTTAAACTAAATGAATGGAAGTTGAGTTAATATTACCCTTATCATGTTCATATCAACAAATTGAGAAATTAACAATGGAGTGATAGTTTGTATCAAAATATATCTAAACAAATAGGAGTTAAAATTATTACATAAATAAATAAATAGTGATTCCACACATAATAATATCATGATATAATCAACAAGAATAATATTTACCCCATGAATGGAAATTGGGTAAATAAGTTCCAGTACAAAACTTCAGTAGCCTAACAGCGTGAAATAAAAATTCTTAAAATGAGTTGATGAGAGAAAAAGGATATCTCATCACATGAGCAAATAGTTTACATGAATAGGTATATATAATAACATATCCCAAAATTTGAAATTTTAAATTTAAATACATAACGTAAAAGATTCCTTTGACGAAAATATTATAGAGAAAAGTTCCCTTTCTGATTTGGTAACTTACAAAACATTCACCACCTGAAAGAAACATCATTAAATGAAGATTTAAAACCCCATAAATTAATATATATTAAAAACATATTACAATAATGGGCAGTACATACTCCAGACAAAATAAAATAGTGGAAAAATACAGCATGAATCTCACGGGAATAAAACGTGAGATGAAAACCCCTTACCACGTTGTAATCAATCGAGTCATATGAAAAAAGTTAATAACCATTAAATTAATCATATAATACCATAAATATAAAGAGATATGGATAATATATATCAAAATACACCACATTCAATAAATAAGTGGCGAACAATGGAAATATCATGGAATTAAAAGTGAGATAAGAAACCCCTTACCTTAAGTCATGTATGTCATGTATATTCCTTTTTATTCCATAAAAATAAACATATGTTAATTAATACTTTCATAAGAACCATTTTAATGTTTTATTATTCTATTTATTTCACTTAATATATTGATATAAAAATTAGTTAATTATTGAATTTCATATCTTACATTTTGTCAATGTTCGGAATTTGAGTCAAAAATGAACTTGTTATAATTACAAAGTGTCCATGTGGTCAAAATGTTATTATCTAAATAATCATATTCATGGTATAAATATCATATATATTATATATATCTAGTATATTTATTTATTTATAATAGTACATAACATTTGGAGATAAGGAATGGAATGCACCGTTCATAGAGATAGTAAGTTGTACGTACGCATGAATAGTACTTTCATTTATATTTCGTATTTTAATGGATTGATAAATTAATTATACATAGGTATATTTAAATTCCAGTATAATATAATATATTATTTCATTAACTTTATCCTTTATAAGTCACATGTATGGTATGAACTAGTCATATCACTTTGAGGGGGCTATAGTCTCTACTTCCCCAAATGAAATTATCATATATATCCATTATGTGAACCATAAATGATTGATATAAATGAAAAATATAAAAGTAAAGAAACAATATAAATATAATTTATATCACATATAAATATAGTTCCATCATAATGGCCACCATGATAGGTAGTTGGAGATATTTGAACAATCATTGTTTTGTGAGGCAATAGATCTTCTACAGAAACACTATGTTTGTATCCATTAGATAGAGGTGTGTGGAAGTTTATTTCTAATAATTATCAAAAAAACAGCATATTATATTTTTTATACTGGTTTTTCTTTAATATATATTAATAAAAAATGTTTAGGGGGTTTAAGAATAAAATAAAAGAAAAGAGCATAAGAGAAGACGTTACCTTTATATCAGGTAACTCCTTTTGGTTTGAACAAAATGGTTCACCTGAATTTACTAATGCCATGGGGAAGGCCTCTAAAAGGAATATAGTTATGTAGGTGGATTAATTGTGAAGAGTATATATTATTCAAGGGGCTTTAAAAGTGTGAGTAATTGTTTAGAAGTGGTGTTCATTTATAAGGGGGAGGAGGGGCTATTTAAGAAAGATGGAAAATATTATTTTATTATATAAATATTTTCAGTTTATAAAGGCCCAAAACTCATTATAATTTAATCTAAGATAACTATTTTTTGAAATAATATCGTTCAAAAATAATTGGATAGGTTTTGGATATTGTGTTAATTTTATTAATCTTATATATTTAAATCATTCATTAATGAGGAAAACACTCCATCATTATTGTGTCATCAATAATTTTATTTATTTGATGTCTAAAAATTATAAAACAAATTACCATGATGTTAGAAATAATTTTATCTTTTTAATTAATATTTATATTCGAAGAGATGTGTTATATGACCCAATATAAAAATTGATTTACTAAAAGGTATATGTTTTTGTCATTTTTGAATTTACATTAAATCTATTAATATAATGTGTCATTATCACTTCCAAGTAGCTCCATGGGATCCCTAAATTGACACAAGGATGCCCATGGTCGGCCATGTATCCAAAAATAATATTGTAACATGTGTTAGGGTAATTTATTATTATTATAATATTATTTTTACCATTATTTACTAGATTTACCCTTTTAACATGGTAAAAAAATATTTACTGATGTAAATAATCATAATGTATAAAAATTAAATATTACTATTTAAATAATTTTTATCTCTTGATTCCAAATATTTAATCCATTTATCCATATTCAAAGCACAGAATTGGGAGAAATTAATTTAAAATTAATTCTCGTTGTGAAAACAAAAAGCGTGTTTTTAAGAAATAATAACTATCAAAATATTGATATTTCTTTATGTCCAATTTCACAAGTAAATTTAAATTCAATGGCCATAATTGGATTAAATTTTGAAAATATAATTTAATTACACTTTAAAATCAATTAGAAATATAATCTATCTATATAAATAAATTAGATCAAAAGGCAGTTTGAAATTAATATAAAGTATTTTTCATTATTCAATAAACAATGATCATTATCAGAAAAATACAAAAATTTCATCCACAGTTAATTTTTATGTCCCAATTCTAATGAAGAATATTTTTTTTAAAATATAAAATATTAAAGTGACAAAAAGTATATTTAAAAATAGTTCTCCATAAAACGGTGGTAAATCATCACTTTAAAGAATATTATAGTATTTATGCGTAAAATTTGATTCTTTCTTATTTGAAGCCTATAAAATTTACTGGATAAATGTAAAAACAATTAACAAAAATGTATAACCATATTTATTTAGTTCTTTCCTTTATCGCCCATAAAACATCTAGGCGTTTACTACCATTTAAATTAATAATAATATTATATTATTTTTTTGTATAACACACCATGGTGTGCATTGTAAATTTTCAGAGAAACCCATTTATGGATATCAGTTACACCATCAAACATAGCATACCAATTTAAGTAAAATTAATATTTAATTTTCAAATATTAGTAAATACGAAAAATCTACCATATTATTTATTTACCTAGGATGTTACATCCTTGCCCCCTTTTGGAAATTTCATCCTCACAATTTTAAAATTATTATTGGCAATATCATTAGAATTCCCACATCCAAAAAAGAGTAAATACAAATATCCCTTTAAAAGAAAGAAAGGCACGTGCAAAGGTCACCCGATATAACCCATACCAGGATTCCATGAAAACAAGGACGTGGATGAAAAACTAAGTGTCATGTTTTGATGGAGAGTAATACAAAACATGATTAGGAAAATTCTAACCACCAGAAAATCACAAACATGTGATGGGTTAAATGGTATTTGATTAAAAAGTAAGTAATGTTAATGGAATACTTTTTCGTTTTATGTTACCTTTCATAAAGTTAGGGAATTTATTTATGAGATTTATTAAAATATAAGGAAACATACTTGTCACGACCCATCCTCGGGACCCGTGTCGTGACTAACCGCAAGCCCGCCTCCCATAGGCCAGGGGCTGGCGACTAGCACCAAGGCGTAAATCCTGACGAAAGGGGGAATGCATTGCCTTTCTAAAATAATCAAACACCACAGAGTAAGCAAGAAGAAGTACACACTAAGTAAAACTGGGTAAAAAAGTAGTGTGGAAAAGTAAGTGGTCCAGAATACAAACCCAAACTGAAAGTAAAGTACAACTGGAAAGAAAGTGCAGCAACTGAAAGTAAAGCAGCAATTTCGAGCCGTCCACTAGAAGTCCCACCTAAAGGGTGGGTACAGATAGCTTCCTTAGCCCCTCGGGTCTAGCCGTCCGCTCCATGTACGTTCCGCCCAGTGGTCCACTTCCTGGTACCGACTTGCTCCACAAGCCTCAACCACGATCAGCGCTGTCTGTTGTCTGCATCCAACACAACGTATTGCGTTCATAGCCTGTGCATGGGTGATTATACGCTACTTAGTAGGGACCCCGAGACCCCCGATGGTCTCCCATAACCACAAAGGATAATCCACAAAGGAAAGATACAATCATGAAGTAACATTCAACACTACTTAGGTATACGCCCATAAATATACCTAAGTCATCAAAACCAATTCGGCTCCAACACCCAAGCCCAAGTTCGATCACGTCCACATAGGATAGTACAACCCAAACCACCCAGGATAACACAAATCAATCCACATAGGAATGCAAGTCAATAAAATTGAAGATATTGATTGAAATTCAAGACTCAGCTTACATAGGTATACTTATTCAGTGATAGAGATGATCAGATATAGCCTCTATTTCATCTAAGCTAGGACCGACGTAGGATACTAAACCAGTCAAGCTACCAAACCCACATAGGATTTCAGTGCAGTATTCATTGTCGTCGAACCCATGGAGGATTTCAGTATGGTCTTCATCGCTGCCGAACCCACATAGGATTTCAGTGCAGTCTTCATCGTTGTCAAACCCACATAGGATTTCAGTACGGTCTTCCACGCTGCCGAACCCACATAGGATTTCAGTGCTGTCTTCATCGCCGGTGAACCCACATAGGATTTCAGTATGGTCTTCATCGCTGTAGAACCCACATAAGATTTCAGTGCAATATTCATTGACGTCGCACCCACATAGGATTTCAGTATGGTATTCGTCGCTGCCGAACCCACATAGAATTTTAGTGCAGTCTTCATCGTCGTCGAACCCACATAGGATTTTAGTATGGTCTTCACAATCACAGTCGCAGTCGCAGTCATAGTCGTAGTCGTAGTTGCAGTCGCAGCCAGCTCTAGGGTTCCCGCACACAGCATGCTCGTTTCTGAGAGGGTCCACTCCACGAGCCAAAGGGGGGCGATATATCAACTGACACGTAGTCCGGAGTTGATATATCCCAATGTTATGTCTCAACAAAAGGAACTCAATGCTACATATGACACGTCTATCAGACGCCCAGTCTGAGAGTTATTGGCTTTTTCGTTCTAGGGGCACGGTAGGTTTTTAAGTCAAAGCCAACCTGAACGCACTCCAACCATGTCCAAACCTCGAGCAGAGTAATCCAAATGGTCTGCCTCACTAAGAGGAATCCAACCAAGACGACGACACGTCAATCGGACGTCCGGAGCTCATGTTATAAGTGTTTCCGCTCCGATGTCCTGGTTGGTTTTGTGTTTGAACCAACCCGTCCGTACAAAAAGTTCTCTGAACCCTTGATTCTAATATATCGAAACAACCGTCTCGATCCAAGGATCGCATTGCAACTGACGTTGCGTCATTCTGAGGTCCGTAGCCCACGATATTGGCAAAAGAACGAACCTGTCTGGATTTAGGGGGTTTGGGGCTCGGACCGACCAGGCCCGAGGCCCCCTGGGTCAGCCCGAACCGGGTCGACCCGACCCGGGTCCGGGTCTGGCCCATTAGGGCGCAGCCCGGCCCGTCCTGAGCGGCCCGACCGGTTGCGGCCGGTCCGGCCTCTGCGGTTAGTTGGCCCGGTGCGGGCGCGCCCCGCACGACAATCACCGAGCTGGACACGCCGTTGCAGAAAGGGAGGGGGGGCTGCCCCACCTTGATTAAAGTTGTGGCCCCTGTGTGGGGAACACTCCTTGCCAGCGGATGCGACCCAGCACCTCTGCTTGCAAGCAGACGCGGCCCAGCGCCAGGTCTCCCTCGGTCCCGCGCGGCCGCGGGACCGGTCGCCTTTCGTCGCGGCTTCAGCCATGGCGGTCCCTCATGGCGGCGCGCTGGGACGCTGCCGCTTCCGGGCGGCCGTCCAGTGCCGGCCGCCGCCTCCAGCAGCCGGCGCCGCCAGTGAAGTCTGCGGGCCACCGGAGCCGCTCCGGTGGGCCTTTCTTTCAAACCATTTGCGCCTGGGGTCGTCTTGGGACCCGTAGAATATTTCGACGGCCTCCAATCGCTCAACGGTCCCATTTCATCGTCGCCCAACATTCCACGCATCAAGAACATAGAATCGGTGGATTCATATTTGTTCGTTGGTCCGCACCCACCGCGTTAGAGGTTCCAACGACTTTCAACAAATTTAATCATATGTCGAGTATATAATCCACATAAGTTAAATTAAACCAAACCCCCTACCTCGATGAGGTCGTCGAACGAGGTTTTTCACGGGAAAGGGTTGACACAGAAGATTGTGTCACTGAAGAGGATCATGGCCCTCGCGGTACACGGCGTCGCAGGGAAGAGGATTGTCGGCGTCGCGGCGAATAGGATCGCCAGCGTCACGGTACACGATGTCACGTCGTCGATCTCTGGGGAACTAGCATTCTTTGTCATCTTCCGTCAGAGGCCAACTTTCTTCATCGTTCATCGCGTTCTCCAACAAAGAAGATGAAGATTCGAAGGATTTGACCAAATCATCTCTAATCCTTCTTGCACAACGAAACAACAAAAATAAAATAAGGCGTTGCCTAATTTTATTACTCAAGCCGTCCCTTAATTGAAATTAAAAAATTAAAACACGATTTATTTATCGTACGTTGACCAATTAATGAGGCGTTTAATAATCCAATTAACCGCCAGAGTTGACTTGGCATTAAATAGGGGGTGCGGGTGAGTTACGAAATTAAATGCACACGGGAGGTAAAAGGAAAAATAAAGGGGGTGGGCTCATGTGGGCCCCACCTCACTAATATCCTACCTAGGAGTTAGGGTATTATTGGGTCCCACTCCAACCACCATACCTAGGTTATCATTACTTAGAATAAAAATAAAATTGTAGCACAATATTTTATTTTTATTCTTTAGTTAACCCAATTGATTATTAACCTCACCCGGGCAAACACAACTCCGGAAAAGGTGTTCTAAAGCAATTAATGGCGATGTGATTCCATCGGTGCCCTCGGAATTCAATTCCGAGCATCGGTTTAAAAGTTGGGAAAAATCGCTCATTCGTTCACTGAAGATACCCGAGCTAAACTTTGGAAATTTATTCCGGGCACACCGGGCCTTGGAATCAGGTGCTGTCAGAAACTACATTCTTGTAAAATCCCAAAGGAAATTAAGAAAAAAAAATTTCTCTTGATTTTTTCGGGTCTTTACAATACTCTCACCTCATGTATTTACGTCCCAGTAAAGATACATCATAAACTAGGGGAACAAATGTGGGTACTATGAACGCATCTGAGCCTCCTGCTCTCATGTTCTCTCCTAGAGGTTCCCGTGCTGCCATCTGATGTGCACTAGAGGTATCGACCATCCAAGTAGACACCGCTCCTGTCGATCCTCTATCTCTACTGGGACCTCCGAAAAAGTCTCCCCATCATCAATGTCCAACTCCCCATTGTCGATGATATGCGTCGGGACATGAACGTATCTCCTCAGCTGGGATATGTGGAAGACGTCGTGCACTCGGTGCAACTGAGGTGGTAGAGCCAGGCGATAAGCCACCTCGCCTATCCTGCTCAGGACATGGAATGGTCCGATGAAGTGTGGAGATAACTTTCCGCCTCGGCCAAATCTATGTAATCCACGTCGAGGTCAGACCCCCAAGAAGAGGTGGTCGCCATCCTCGAACATAAGTGGCCTACGCCTCCTGTCAGCGTAAGAGTTCTGCCGGATCTGAGCTGTCCTCATCCACTCCTGGATGACCGGAACCATCTCTATTGTGGCATGAACCATCTCCGGTCCCACAAGTGCTGACTTCCCAGGGTCTATCCAGCACAGAGGTGATCTGCAAGGTCGGTCTTACAATGCCTTGTATGGTGCCATCCCGATGGTGGAGTGGTAGCTGTTGTTGTACGCGAAATCCACCAAGGGTAGGTGGTCCTCCCAGCTATGACAAAAGTCGAGGACACATGCACGGATCATGTTCTCGAGAGTCTAAATGGTTCTCTCTATCTGACCATCTGTATGAGGGTGAAAGGTGGTGCTCAGACGTAGCTGCTTCCCGAATTCCTCCTGCAACCCCTTCCATAGCCGGGAAGTAAAGCGAGCATCTCGATCAGAGACGATAGATGGTGGCACACCATGAATCCATACGATCTCCTGAACGTAGAGGCGCCCCAATCACTCCACTGAGCCCTGCTCTCTGATGGGTAAGAATAGGGCCGACTTGGTGATTCGATCGACAATTTCCCAAATGGAGTCGTGACCTCTGAAAGTGCGTGGAAGTCCAGTGATGAAATCCATAGATATCCCATCCCACATCCACTATGGGACCACCAAGGGCAGTACTAAGACTGCTGGTACCTGGTGCTCTGCCTTCACCTGCTGGCAGGTGAGGCATCAAGAAAAGAACTCGGCCACCGTCTTCTTCATACCCGGCCACAAGTGCTGTCATCTGAGATCCTGGTACATCTTCGCCACTCTAGGATATACCACTAAAGGGGAAGTGTGAAACTCTCTCAGCACCTCCTCTTATAAAGCAACTAGTACCATGGTACATCCTTTGAAAAGGACGATGTGCTCTCCTCCTATAGAGAATCCATCAGGTGCCTTTCCTGAGGATATCTACGAACGCCGCGTCTCACAGCCAGCGTCCCCACGTTGTGCCTCTCTGACCCACTGCAGTAGAGGAGAGGTGACTATGACTGACTGAAGAAAGGATGCTCCATCTCTATCCACGAAGGATATCTGCAAAGTGGCTAGCTGCTTCGTCGCCTCACCGAGTCATTGAATTACCATCCTCTTGATGAGGTCATCGACTACCACATTCCCCTTTCTAGGAGTATAGACTATATCAAAGTCATAATCTTGGAGGAACTAGAGCCATCGCCACTGTCTCAGATTCAGGTCCTTCTACGGGAAGATGTACCTGAGTCTCTGGTGGTCAGAGTAGACTATAAAGCGCTCGCCCATCAGATAATGTCGCCACATATTCCGAGCGAAGACCACTGCTGCTAACTCGAGGTCATGGGTAGTGTAGTTCTGCTCATGCTGACTCAACTGACGTAATCCATAGGCGATCACGGCCCACTCCTGCATCAGGACACATCCGAGTCTTGTCCCTGATGCATCGCAGTAGACTACGTACCCTACTCCCTCCTCCGGTAGCCTCAAGATAGATGCGCTGGTCAATCTCTGTCTTAGCTCCTAGAATCTCTGCTGACATCTATCTAACCACTTGAAGGGTTTCCCCTTCGTTGTCAAATCTGAGAGTGGTTCTGTAACTCTAGAAAATTATGGCACAAATATCTGGTAGTACCCAGCTAGCCCCAAGAAACTTCGCACCTCCGTCACGATCCTGTGTGGCTCCCAAGCTAGGACTGTGTCGATCATCGCAGGATCCTCCGAAACTCCCAAATCAGAGATGAAGTGTCCCAAAAAGTGGACCTCACGTCACAAGAATGTAAATTTCGAGAGCTTGCCATAAAGATGGTGCTCTTAGAGTGTGTCTAGTACGAACCGCAAGTGGTTGGCATGGTCCTCCCTAGTGGTCGAGTATATCAATATGTCATCGATGAATACCATGAAAGATCAATTGAGGTATGGCTGAAAGATCATGTTCATGAGACCCATGAACACTTTTAGAGCATTGGTTACGCCGAAAGGCATAACCAAGAACTCATAGTGTCCATACCGACATCTGAAGGTCGTCTTCTGCACGTCCTCATCTCGAACTCTGAGATGATGATATCCTGATCTAAGGTCTATCTTTGAGAACCACGGTGCTCCCATGAGCTGATTGAAGAGTTTTTCAATCCTCACTAGTGGATACTTGTTCCTCATGGTCACCTGGTTCAGGCGACGATAGTCGACACAAAGTCGCAAGCTTCCGTCCGCCTTCTTGGCGAACAATATTGGGGAAGCCCAGGGTGAAACACTAGGTCGGATGAATCCCTTGCCCTTCAAGTCCTCCAACTGTACCCATAGCTCTCGATGCTTAGCGGGGGCCATCTGATATGCTGGAGTGGATATCGGGGTTATCCTGGGGTACATATCAATATAAAAGTCTACCTCTCTACAAGGAGGTAGTCTTAGAATGTCGTCCAGGAAAAGGTCTGCATACTGATCCACCACTACAGGAAAACTAGGACTCTACACGTCAACTTCTCCTAGGATGAGGCTATCCAACTGGTGAGTGATGGGATATCGTCTCCTTTGCGAGAGTCCATCTTGTGCTGCAAAGGCTCCTTTCTCGCCGGTGAAGGTGAACCTGCTCCCATCGGTGCATACACACCGCACCTTGTGGTTAATACAGTCAATATGAGGATTGACTGTAGATAACCAATCCATGCCCAAGATGACTTCGTAAGGCTTCAGCGCCGCTACGAGAAGATCCCATCTGATGCTCTCACCTCCTAGAGTAAGCCCACACTGTCGGCACCAGTGCGTAATTGTTAAGTCTACTCCCGTAGGAGTCTCTATCCGTAAGGATCGATCCAACTACTTCGTCGGAATCTCCGAGATCCGAACAAGGGCAGCGGAAATAAAAGAATAACTTGCTCGTATGTCTATAAAAACTACAAAAAGGGTGGAGTAGACACAGATTGTACCTCAAATAATCTCTAGCGCACCGTGGTCATAGGCTTCCACTTTCTTAAGCTGAGCCTGTCTCTTCCCGCCCGCACCATGTGGTCGGTGTGGACCTCCTGGTGGTGGTGGTGGCAAAGCCTCAAAGTGTCGTCCAACACCTACTACTCAGCCAGCTCCCCTGCTTCATCTGCCTTCTCTCGTCGGACCTCCACGGTCGACCCTCTGCCTCTGCCTGGGTGGCCCCTCAACCGTTTAATGCTCCTCTACACGGCTATTCGGGTAGTCACGAGCCATGTGGCCCTGCCTGCCGCATGCGTAGCACTGCCTGCTCCTCAGAAGGCTGGCTCTGCCCCCTGTTCCCTGCACCTCTGAGCCAGTGTCCTGAAGCTGTCTTCCTGATGGTCCGATCCGCCTGGACCCCTTTGACATCCGTCGACTGCCAGCAGCAGACGACTCTACTACGTGTCGCCTTGCGGCAGTTGTCGCTGCTGGCGTAGGCTCGGCATGAAAGCTCTCTATGAGGAGAGCTCGCTCCAGTACTCCTGCCTATGTTAGAATACTGAGGGAGATCATCGATGCCCTGATCTCATGCCTCAGTCTCTGATCGAAGGTCCAAGCCCAGAAGAATGGGTCACGTACCATATCCGTCGAATAGCGCAAGAGGTCGGTAAATCTCGTCGAGTACTGGGCAACTGTCATGCTGCCCTGCCACAGCTGTAGAAGCTCCTGGATGCGCAACACATGAAGGGTGGTTGGGACGAACTCCGAGAGGAAGAGGCTCTCAAAGTCCGTATAGAGGAGTGATGCCCCGTCGTGCACCTGGAGCATCAAGCTCCACCATCTGCCTGCTGCCACATGCAGGAGGATCACTGCGAGGATCACCATGAGGTCAGCTGGTGTCCCCAATAACATGAAAACTCGCACAACCGCCTCCAGCCAATCCCCGAATGCCTGAGGGTCCGTCTCCCTGCGGAACCTAGGCGGTCTCTGATACTGAAACTCATGCAGCGCACTAAGGTGACGTGAACTATCAGCGGGTGGGGCTGGTAGCATCGGTGGCTCGGTTGGTAGAGGTACCACCGGTGAGTTCACTGTCAAAGGGCCCTGCACTGAGGCCTCGTCGCTCAGTGGACTGTCGTCTCACTCAAAGCTCGGAACCCTAGCTGGATGCCATCGTGGGGCCATCCTGAAAAGAAATAGGTGTGCCACGGTCAAAAAGTATACCTGATGAGCTGACACAATGTAATCACAAATAAAGCTTTTAAAACACACATGCAATCAATGTTTTCGTGCATTGAGTCAGAAATAAGAAGTCAGGGTCCTGGTGTACAGATACATCAGCCACCGCACAACACTGAACTCCCTGGACTGATAACCATACTCAATACCCTTAACACTATTGCATCACATAGAATAAATATTAGAGTCTTGAGTTCTGCGGTAGAACCGAACTCCTCTGATACCAATTTGTCACGACCCATCCTCGGGACCCGTGTCGTGACTAACCCCAAGCCCACCTCCCATAGTCCAGGGTCTGGCGACTAGAACCATGGCGTAAATCCCAAAAAAAGCGGAAGGCATTGCCTTTATAAAATAAACAAACACCACAGAGTAAGCAAGAAGAAGTAGACACTAAGTAAAACTTGGTAAAAAAGTAGTGCGGAAAAGTAAGTGGGCCAGAATACAAACCCAAATTGAAAGTAAAGTACAACATGAAAGAAAGTACAAAAACTGAAAGTAAAGAAGCAATGTCGAGCCATCCACTGGAAGTCCCACCTGAAGGGTGGGTACAGATAGCCTCCTCAGCCCCTCAGGTCCAATCGTCTGCTCCGGGTACGTTCCGCCCAGTTTTCCACCTCCTGGTACCGACTTGCTCCACAAGCCTCAACCATGATCAGCGATGTCCGTTGTCTGCATCCAACACAACATAGCATGGGAATAGCCTATGTAGGGGTGAGTATATGCTACTCAGTAGGGACCCCGAGACCCCCAAAGGTCTCCAGAACCACAAAGGATAATCCACAAAGGAATTATACAATCAAGAAGTAAAATCCAACACTACTTAGGTATACACCCATACATATACCTAAGTCATCAATACTAGTTTGGCTCCAACACTCGAGCCCATGTTCGATCACATCCACATAGGATAGTATAACCCAAACCACGTCGGATCACACAACACAATCCACATCGGTAAGCAAGTCAATAATATCGAAGATATTGATAAAAATTCAAGACTAATCTCACACATGTATACTTCTTCGGTGATAGAGATGATCAGATATAGCCTCTGATTCATCTAATATGGGACCCACGTAGGATACTAAACCAGCCATGCTGCCAAACCCACATAGGATTTCAGTGCAGTCTTCATTGCCGTCAAACCCACGGAGGATTTCAGTACGGTCTTTATCGCTGCTGAACCCACATAGGATTTCAGTGTAGTCTTCATCGCCGTCGAACCCACATAGGATTTCAGTACGGTCTTCATCGCTACTGAACCCACAGAGGATTTCAGTGCAGTCTTCATCGCCGTCGAACCCATATAGGATTTCAGTATGGTCTTCATCGCTGTCAAACCAACACAGGATTTCAGTGCAGTCTTCATCATTGTCGAACCCACACTGGATTTCAGTATGGTCTTCATCGCTTCCGAACCCACATAGGATTTCAGTGCAGTATTCATCGCCGTCGAACTCACATAGGATTTCAGTACGGTCTTCACAGTCGTAGTCCTAGTCGCAGTCACAGTCGCAGTCGCAGTCGCAGCCAACTCTAGGGTTCCCGCACACAGCATGGTCATTTCTGGGAAGGTCCGCTCTACGATCCAAAGGGGATCGATACATCAACTGAAACGTAGTCCGGATTTTATGTATCCCAATGTTCCGTCTCAACAAAAGGAAGTCAACACAATAGACGACGCGTCTATCGGACGCCCGGTCTGAGAGTTATTGGCTTTTTCGTTTCAGGGGCCCAGTTGGTTTTTAAGTCAAAACCAAACCTACCACACTCCAATTGCATCTAAAACTCGAGTAGAGTAATCCAAAATGTCCGTTTGAATAAGATGAATCCAACAAAGTCGATGGCACGTCAATCGGACGTCCGGAGCTCAAGTTATAAGCATTTTCGCTCCAAGGGCCCAATGAGTTTCGTGTTCGAACCAAACCGTCAACTGAAAAGTTCTATGAAACCTTGAGTGTAATATACTGAAACGACCGTCTAGATTCAAGTATAGCATCGCAACTAACGGTGTGTCGTTCGGAGGTCCGTAGCCCAAGATATGGGCAAAATAATGAACCTGTCTGGTTTATGAGGTTTTGGACTCGGATCGGATCGGCCCGACCCGAGACACCCTAGGTCGGCCCGAACCGGGGCAACCCGACCCGGGTCCGGGCTCGGCCCGGTGGGCGGGGCGCGGCCCTCCCGGCACTGCCCAGCCCCGCCGGGGCGGCCTGGCCCGGCCTGGGTGGGCCGGCCCGGTGCGGCCGATTGGCCCGGCGCGGGCGCGCCCCGCACAGCCTGCACCGAGCCTGCCGTGCCATTGCGGAAAAGGGGGGGGGGGGGGCTGCCCCCCATGATTGAAGTCGTGGCTCCCGTGTGGGGGCCACTCCTTGCCAGAGGACGCGGCCCAGCGCCGTGTCTCCCTCGGTCCCTCGCGGCCACGGGACCGGTCGCCTGCCGCCGTGACTTCAACCGCGGCAGTCCCTCTTGGCGGCGCGCCGAGACGCCGCCGGTGAAGTCCGCGGGCCGCTGAAGCCGCTCCGGTGGTCCGTTCTTGCTCCCATCTGCGCCTAGGGTCATCTCAGGACCCGTATATTACTACGACGGCCTCCAATCGCTAAACGGTCCCGTTTCATCATCGCCCAACATTCCACGCATCAAGAACATAGAATCAGTGGGTTCAGACTTGTTCGTTGGTCCGCACCCACCGCGTTAGAGGTTCAAACGAAATTCAACATATTTAATCATATGTCGAGGATATAATCCACATAAATTAAATTAAACTGAACCACCTACCTCGATGAAGTCATCGAATGAGGTTTGTCGCGAGAAAGGGATGTCACGGAAGACAACGTCGTTGAAGAGGATCGTGGGTGTCCCGGTACATGGCGTCGCGGGGAAGAGGATCATCGGCGTTGCGGAGAAGAGGATCGTCAGCGTCATAGTACACGGCTTCGCATCGTCAATCTCCGGGGAACTAGCGTTCTTTATCATCTTCCGTCAGATTTCGGTGTTCTTCGTCCTTCTTTGCATCCTCCAACGAAGAAGAGGATGATTTGAAGGCTTTGAGAAAATCCTATCCAATCCTTCTTGCCCAACCAAACAACAAAAATAAAATAAGGCGTTGCATTATTTTATTACTCAATCCATCCCTTAATTGAAATTCAAATATTAAAACACGGTCTAATTATCGTGTGTTGTCCAATTAATGAGGCATTTAATAATCCAATTAAATGCGAGAGTTGACTTGGCATTGAATAGGGGGTTCAGGTGAGTTACCAAATTAAATGCATGTGGGAGGTAAAAGGAAAAATAAAGGGGGTGGGGCTCATGTGGGTCCCACCTCACTAATATCCTACCTAGGAGTTAGGGTATTATTGGGTCCCACTCCAACCACAATTCCTAGGTTATCATTACTTAGAATAAAAATAAAATTGTAGCATAATATTTTATTTTTATTTTTTAGTTAACCTAATTAATTATTAACGTCACCCGAGCAAACGCAACTCTGGAAAAGGTGTTCTTAAGCAATTACTGGTGCTGCGATTCCATCGGTGCCCTCGAAATTCGATTCCGAGCACCGGTTCAAATGTTAGGAAAACCCACTCGTTCGTTCACTGAACGTACCCGAGCTAAACTTTTGAAATTGATTCCGGGCACACCGGGCCTCATAATTAGGTGCCGTCAGAAACTGCGTTCTTGTAAAATCTCAAAGAAAATTATGAAGAAAAAAATTCTCTTGAAGTTTACGGGTCTTTACTATACTTACTTTTCAGGTAGACTTTCATCCTTTACTAAATACCTACCACAAACTCATCTATTCTCCAAATGATGAGTATTTCGGAAGACTTAGTCACACATGTAGTGGTAGAATCATCTTATATTGTATCAAATAATCTAAAAAATATGAACTATATATTTCCCCCACATTTAGAAATCAACTGAAACCAAAAAGGTTATTACAATATAAGATAATCTCCAAAAAGGATAATAATTTATAAAAATTAAATATACTCTTAATCTTAAAAATTGAAAAAATAATACCCAAAGTTCAACAAAGACCATTCAATATACGATATCCATTAAAATCCTTCAATATAATCAAAAGTATAATTGAAACCCACAACTCAAAAGGATTTAATCACATAGTCTTCAACAATAAATCATTAAATTTATATCCAAATAACATCACTATAGTTAAAATCTCATACTAAAAATTGATTAACCTAATCACATATTCTCTATGATAGGTTAATCATTTCCTTAAATAACCCAAAACTCTTATACCTCAACAATAAAAGCATAGATGCTTCCAAATTAATATACCGTCATTACTCTTCAATTGAAACCCCAAAGTATTCTATTTTCCATAGGCATACAGTGTTTCCCCAAAATAGAGAACATCTTCCAAAATAAAAATTATCACCTAATCACCAAATCATTTTCCTATATTAAAGGTATCAATTTGACAAAAAATAAGTTCCCAAAATAAAATTATTCTTAATCCATAAAATCATTTTCCTAAAAAAGTATAAATCATACTAACCAGGGACTTCATGTAGGTTTGTGGTAGGTGATGCTCCCTTATCGCCCTTCAGTTGTGGGTTCGATTGCTGCGACATTTCCAGATGCGATGGGTTCTCACCCATCATATAGGTTGTCCTTTTTATAAAACCCAAAAATAACCCTAACATATATTATCCTCAAAAGTTTTATTATATCTTTTTTTTCGTCCCAATACATTAAGGCCTCAACATCTTATATATTGTCATTTTTTATCCTCCATATGATAAAAAAATCTTCCAAAATAAAGAAGAGCATAGCTCGATCATGGTTTCCATAAGGTTTCATCATCAACTTGTTCACATAGGTAGATGGTCCATGTATTTAAATTATAATTTAGAGATCCTTATAAGTTATTTACTTTATTCATCAAAATACACCTTGTACAACTTGGGTTATAAAGGTGTTCGCAGAAAAATATTTTCTGAAAATAATCATGTACGAAATGTAATTTCAAAACATCTAATAAAACATGATTTTTATAAAATATTCATACTGAGTTTGAGTTGAAACTGGAAATCATTGGTACTTTTGAAATATCATATTTAAGTGATAAGAGACTATATTGTATGAGAAAAAAATATATTTGTTGTGAAAGGGTCTCCTTCTTCAGAACCTTTTTCAAAATCAAAATATGCTTCAAAATCTAGTGATAAGGTTAAATATTTGAAAATTCCTTGAAAATATTTACCATTCATGAAAAATTGAGAATATTGAGAAAATAGGATTTGATTAAATACATCCCATGATTCTCGATGATATTGAATCATATTGGAGGTGTTTGAAATCTCAAAAAACATCTTTCAAGTGAGTTGTATGCTAGAAAATGTTTCACAATCATCTAAACAAGACTCTGCAAAATAATTAGAATAATGTCATCAGGAAGAGATATGAATGTCGTTAAAGATCCTCCTACTTCCATTTTTGATAGATCTTCCTTGATATGAAATTTTATAAAACAAAGTTTTAACTAAACTAATTAACATAGAGACTAACCATTTGTTTAATGAAAACTCATAATCCCAAAAGTTGTTAAAACCAACCTATGATACCAACTATAAGACCCATCCTTAAAACATTATATTTTCTGGAGTTAAATTTAGAATTCACATTCAGGATATTTTCAGGTTTAGAGTTTAAGAGAATTACGTCATAACAATTACATATCAACTTGAATATTACATGTAGAAACTACTACTTAGTATCCATTTTATTCATAAAATATAAAAAATTTAAAAAAAAGTCTCGTTCCATATTTTATACAGCATAACTTTTCCAAGAGTCCATCTGTGAACCCATTATACATTATTTCATGTGAAAAACACTTCAAAAACGGGTTGAGAAAAAAAACCTCAATAAGGGATAAAAATGATGGAAATTGTATGTTTTTTCAAAATAATAAGTTATGTAGGATTATTTTTTCATATGTAATAATTTTCACCTTTACGAAGTAGTAATACACTTCACTGATTAAAAGCTCATTTCATACCTTTTTGTAACATAATTTGTTACCATAAAACCCATAGAATGAACACATAACATATAAAGGTAAATAGGGACATAAATATACATAAATGAAATAACCATATAGTTGTCTTCCACACAAATAACTAATTGGAATAGACCTATAACCGACATCCATACCTAATGTATTAGAGTTTAAAACATAACAACACATCTTGGTTTATCACAACACCAACACTCATTTAGTTTATCATGTAACCACCCGTCAAATGTCCTTGTATCATTATAAATAATAAAATATGAAAAAATCATGATGTAATGATAATATTTCAACATTTCAATCAAAATAAATCATTTAAATATATTGACGTAATTGATGCTTTATAAATACCATATTCCAAACCATTTAAAACATTTAATAAATTGACTTTTGAATCAAATTTTCCCTTACCATGTTGAAACTATTAAAGGTATTATAATTTTAAAATATTAATTTCCATATAAGTAAATTCTTAAAACCAATTTGAAAACAAGGAAATTAATGGGAAATAATTATAGAAATAGATCTTTAATGCATTTTAAATGATGTTTTAGTTAAATATTCTCGTATCACTTTAGAATCACATGACTAAACATAATTAAATAAAAAAAATATAATATCATGAGAATAAGGATATTAATGATATAATATTTCAAAGGGAAATATATACACCATGTAAAATATAATTGGTGCATAACACAAATTAGTCTCAATGGAATGTAAATTGAGACGAAATCCTTAATAAAGATGGTATCTTTAGATTAAGGATAAATAAATTACATAATTGTGTGTGAAAAATATAAATACGATCAATATGATTAGATATTCAGTGAAAATAAATCAGAGTACATTCACACATGTACTTTTAAAAATGAAACCAATGACTTGGATTTTTAACTCAATGAATGGAAATTGAGTTAAGATTACCCTTATCGAGTTCATATCATTAACATGAGAAATTATCAATGGATTTATTATTTGTATAAAATATAGGTCCACACAAAGTGGAGTGTAAATTATTAAATAAATAAATAAATAATGATTCCACAAATAATCATATCATGAGATAATCATGAACTATTAAATTAATCAAAGCAATGAAAATTGGATAATGAAATTCCCTTATGAAAATTCAACATCCTAACAGCATATATTAAAAAAATCCTAAAAATGTTTATGAGAAAAAACGGGTCTCTCAAAACAAGTAAAAAATGTACATAAATAGGGATATATAATAACATATCATAAAATTTTAAAATTAAAATGTAAATATATAACATAAATGAAGTCTTTGACTAAAAGAGTACGGTGAAAGGTTCCCCTACCGATTTAGTAACAAATGAAACATTCACCTCATTAAAGAAGGATCATAACCTGAATATGTAAATACCAATAAATTAATGTCTATTAAACAACGAACATTATCATGGGCTGTAAATACACCACACAAATGTAAATAGTAGAAAATAAGTCATGATTCTTAGCGGAATAAAAAGTGAGATGAAAACCCCTTACCACATTGTAATCAATCAAGTCATAAGAAAAAAAGTTAATAACCACCAAATGAATCAAAAAATACCATGAATATAACTATAATAAGGATAATATATATCAAATGTCCGTACAAAATACACCACATGAAATAAATAATTATAGAATTGTAGAAATCATAGGTAATTAATAGTGAGATAAGAAACCCCTTACCTCAAATCTGAATTGTATTCTATATTCCATGTTCACCCTGAATAATAAAATTAATTTAATATATACTTTACTAAAAACATTTTTCAAATTAAATTATTTCTTTTATAAAACTTATTATCTTTCTATAATAATTAGTTAATTATTTCAGTTCATATCGTACTTTTTGTCGATGTTTGGAACTTGAGTTTGAAATGAAGTTGTTATAATTTCAAATTGTACATGTTGTCAAAAGTCAATTAACTCCAGAATCATATTAATTATTTAAATATCATATATATCAAATATATGTATTTTATATAATTATTAATAATAGTACATAATGTATGGAGATAAGAAATGAAGTGCGCCATTCAAGGAGATGGTAAGTCATACGTACTCGAGAAGGATACTTTAATTTCTATTAAATTTTTTAATTTATTTAAAAAGTAATGATACATAGGTATATTATATTTCCAGAATAATATAATATGTTATTTCATTAAAACCATCCTTTATACATTCCATTTATGGCAGGAACGAGTCATATCACTTTGTGGGGCAATAGTCCGCAGTTCCTCAAATGAAATTATTACATTTACCCATTATGGAAACCATTAAGTAATGATATAAATGAAAAAAAAGATGTAAAGAGAAAATATAAATAAAATATATATCACATATAAATACATTTCTGTCATAATGTTCATGAGGAGAGGTGGTTGGAGATATTTGAACAATCATCATTTTGTGAGGCATTAGTTCACCGTCTACTGAAATAGTATGTTCGTGTCCATTAGATGGAGGTGTGTGGAAGTGTAGTTAGAATACTTCTCATAAAAAAAATATATTATATTTAAGATACTTTGGATTCATTAAAATAATTGAATAGAGAGAGTTTAGTTGGTTAGAGAAGAAAAATAAAAGAAATGAACATAAGAGAAGATGTTTCCATTAAATCGGGTGACTCTATTTGGATTGAATCAAACGTTTCACTTGAATTTCATTATACCTTGGGGAAGGATTATAAGAAGAATATATGGGTGTAGGGATATTAATTGGGTAGATTTCAGAAGAGCTATGGGTCTTGAAATGTTTTACGAATGGGTTAGAATTGCTGTCCTTTTATATAGGGGGAGGGGATTTTTTGGAATATTTGAAAATACTATTTTATTGTATAATTAATTTCTGTTTTAAAGTTAAAAACCTAACTAAAGAAGAATTTAATTTGACCCTTGTTCAAAATAAAATCATCCCATTAGAATTGGACAGGTTTTTTATATTTTTTTATTTTTTATAATCTTACTTCTTTAAATCATTCAATTATGGTGTAAAAAAGGTATCATTGTTTTGTCATAAATAATTTTATTTATTTGATGTCTAAAAATTAAAAAAAATAAAATCATGTAAGAAATATTTTTATCTTTCTAATAAATATTTATAGTTGAAGTGATAACTTATATAACCCCATCTAAAAATTCATTTACTAAAAGATATATGTTTTTGTCATTTTGGTCTTTACTGTAAATCAATTAATTTAAAGCTTCATTATCACTCCCATGTGGATCCATGGCATCCCAAAACCGACAAAAGGATACCCATGGTCGGAAATGTATCAACCAATAAAATTAGGACACGTGTTAGGATAATTTATTTTTATAATAATATTATATTTTACCCTTATTTACCAGATTGACCCTTTTACCCTAAAAAATAAAATATTTACTAAAGTAAATATTCATAATGTCTAAAAATAAATGTTAAAAATTTACATAATTTTCACATCCATATTCCAAATATGGAATCAATTTTTTCAAATTCAAAACATATAAATGGATGAAATAAATTTAAAATTAATTCCTGTTGTTAAAACAAAAAATGTGTTTTTACGAAATAATAACTATCAAAAGATTTATAAAAGTTTATATATTATTTCGATTAAAATTGCCTCCAATTAACAAAATTGTATTAAATGATAAAAAAATAATCTAATTAAACTTTAAAACCAATACAAAATATAATCAAACAATATAAATAAATTAGACTAAAAGGCTATTTTGAATTAAAATACATCATTTTTGACAATTCATTAAAAAATGAACATTATCAAAAAAATACCAAAATTTCATACAAAGTATTTTTTTATGTCCCGATTCAAAATAAGAATATTATTAGGTCAAATAGAAAATATATGAGTGAAAAAAATAGATTTCAAAATGGTTCACCATCAAAAGGCGGTAAATCAGCCCATTAAAAAATATTAGAGTATTTATGCATAAAATTGGATTCTTTCATATTTTAAGCCTCTAAAAATTATTTGATAAATGTAAAAACTTTTAACAATATTTTATAATCCTATTTTACTTAATTCTATTCATTCCCACCAATACAACTGATAAACGTTAAGTTCAAATTAATTTAATAATATTATTATATTATTTTTCAGTACTACTCCATGATGTGTGCAACGTATGTTTTCAAAGAAACCTATTTTTGCGTATCAGGTATGCCATGAAACATAGCATCCAATTTCAAGTAAATTTAATATTTAACATAGAAATATTAATTAATATGAAAATTTTCATATTCTTTATTTACCTATGATGTTACAGTAAGGGTTAATTTTGTAATCTCATTATTATCTGATATTATTTATATATGAGTATTAACATGGGATAATTTAGTATCTACAATCATGTTTCTTAAAAATATTGTGAAATAGAATATTTTTAAGGTTTTATTAAAGGTAAAAATTAACTAAAACATTGTTTTAAATTTTTGAAATAATATTTCTTCATAATATTTCTCAATAAAGTCCAAGTTTTCAAAATGATTTTAATGAATTATTACTATAGACATGAAGGTTACAAACTGTTAATTCCTTTCAAAATATTCAAAATGGTGTGGGAAAATTTGATTAAAATATATCATTTTAAATTTATTATTTAATAAATTATTGGATTATGATTATATTATAACACTGTATAAAAGTCATATTTCCCTCAAAAAGTTTTAATGGTTATTTTCATCTAGGCCAACATCCTTTATTTGATTTTATGCTCAATTGAGGTTGATTTATTATGACATAATATTCCATATTGTATTGAATATTTTATGATATTTTTGAATATGTATGTTACATTTTTATACCATTCACGGGATATTCTTAATTTATTAACATTTATTATGTTAGTTTTAATACTGATGATTATGTTATGTTTCACCCTTTTCATTTGAGGAATGCAATGTACATTTTAAGTGATGGGTAGGGACAACTAAGGCCCATTGATGAATCAATAGGTATGATGAGGCAACCTAGTGTGATATAATAAGTACATGACCGAATATTTGTGTATGGTCTTGGCACGTGGCCTTGACATAGTGGTTATGATTTCTAAAATTATGAAATCCCTCGTTTTGAGATTTATAATTGACTTTACATGTGATTATTCAACTAGTACAATATCCATGTGAATCGTTAAATGGAATTATTTGATTTATTCATTCCATAATAAGACTACTATAATGTTTTAAAACATGTGGGTTTTAGTTTTTACATTTACTTAAAAGTTTATTATTATTTAAGATAGCTTCTTCTATATTGTTTATCCTTACATAGCATTTGAGTTCACCCATTTCTTATGTTTTATTTTCCCAATATGCCAATAATTGTTTTCTGATTGATATAAAGGGATAATATAGAGGAATAATGGTGTTCCAAAAGGATTATCTAGAGTTTGTTTTACTATAGAAATTGTAATGTAATGTTCATTTTTTAAATCTCTTTTCCAACACTGATAATTTTATCAGTCCGTAGAGATTGGAGTCCTTATAATCATGCCAATTTATTTAAATAATGAACTATATCCGTGCTTCTGGGGTCAAGGTGTTATAATTGGTATCATATAAAGTTATCCAACAAACATGGAAAGAGATTTAAAATATTAAGATTATGGACTATAACCCTAAGACAGACTATGAGGATAAGTATAAAAGAACCCCCTAGAATTGTGGTAATGATCATGGGTAACCTAGGAATAAACCTAAGATGTTATGTAATGATATTAACTTCCCTTTTTTATGTGGTTTTCTTAAATCAGATGTGTTTCACACCCTATGCTTTCAGGTCTTATATAATGGATGTAACCAAAATGAATTGGATTAAGATTGGATTTGATGAAAAATCTAGTGATTTTGATTCAAAATTGGATAATGAATGAGAGAATGATATTGTGACTATTTCCAATTAGATATCACTAAATATGAATAAAAATGTGATGTTTTATTACTTTATTAACAAATTACATAAAAGGGAGATGAATATTTATAAATGCTCAAATTTTAAGAATCATAGAGGAACGAATATTTGGCTTCCTACATGTCAAATAGTAGGGAATGAGAACCATGAGGAATACCTTAAATGGTGTGGAAGATACAATCTCAATGTGAAAAAGTCTCATAGTGTGACCAACTGTTATTTAGTCCAATGTCTCATCTATAGAAATCATGTGCATTACCCAAATAAATTCCCATACATAAGAGTCTACTTCTTAACTAAGAAAGGACATATGTCCTGCCAATCATTAAATTAGAAGGATTTTAGTATTTATGTATTAGGATCTAAAAATTATTAATTGTCAATTATATAAGGATTATTCAATTTATGATTTTTTTAATGATTTTCAAGAATATATTGAATAGTTATACTGGACAATAAAATTTATTTAAGGGTAAGATTATATTTAGAGAACATATGATTAAGGTAATGTAAACCAATTATTTACTCCTTATTTTGAGATAATGATGTTTGGATAATGATATGTTGGATTTTAGTATGTAAATTTGATAAGGCAAGTTTAGTGATAACAAATTATGGATTTATTCGACAAGAGGGTTAGGATATAATGGATGAAGTTTACACCATTTTTTGATGTATGGAATAATCCACTATGTTTTGGAAAAAGGAAACATGCATGTTATCTTTATGGATATCAGATAATTCGCGTTATTACCTCGACTTAAGAGAATACATAATAAATGTGTTAAAATTAGTGGAATGTGACAACTAAGAAATTACCTATGACATATGGGAGATAAATGCTAGGATGATTTGGATAAACAATTTCTAAAGTTTAATATTTTTATATTTGGAAGCATTGTAAGGTTATCCATTTATGGAAAGTATAAGTTATACACTAGTTGGTGTTTTTTAGATTGATGTATTATCTCTCTATTGGAGAAATTATACATGTGTGATAACATATTATATAATTTTTTTAGACATATGGAATGACCTATCATTCAATTAATTAATTTCATGATCTTTAAAAACATCAGGAATGAAAAATTAGTCATCGTTTCATTGAGTAAGTGATGAAGTGGAAATTGTTCAAGGAGGTACCAATGGCGAGATTGTTCTAAAATCAAGTAAGTATTTTTTTTCTCATGTTCTGCAAAATTAGGGAAAGGATCTTGAAATAAAAATCAAAATTTCATAGTATATTCTTTTTTGATGAATCAAATGGGCCCGTCGATCATCATAGATTTATACCTTAATGGTTGTTAACCTTTTCTTAATCATGTTCTCAATCACATTCCATAATAACATTATTGTTAATTTTTTTCTTTTATATACATATTTTCTTATATGGAATCCTATTTTATGTTATCTTTAGTGACCTTCATACTTCCCATTATTTATTTTAAAAATGGAGGTTCCATTAATCAATTTTCGATGTGGGATTTCAATAAAAATATTTTGATAAGTCAAACCCATAGTTTAGGATACTAAATTTTAATTTCAATGAAAAAATTTATTTAAGGAGGAGATAATGTAACACCTCATGCTTCCACAGTACGCCTCTTCTTAATTATTCAATAACTTGCACTACACACAACACTAAGTTCAATCAGACCATGACCTATCAAACTAGCCATTTAAAAATCATTTATGTATAGTATTGACCACATTACAAATTATATATATATATACCATTTAATATTAACATTAATAATATTTGTTTCTTTTACCTAACATAAGGACAAATTCAATTATTCAGAAAAAATAATTATTTTTCAAAAAATGTTGTTTTTCCGTCTTTTAATGGATATAAATTTGTAAAACTAATATTTCAAACATTTATGTATTATATTTTACAAAATTAAACTCTTAATTAGATTAAGTATATAAAAATTTGTTATGGAAATTTTTTTGGTATTTTTCTGATAAAATCAATATTTATATGAATAGTTTGAAATACTGCATTTTAATTCAAAACTGCCTTTTCATATAATCTATCAATATAGTTATATTGTACATTTAATTGGCTTTAAATTTTAATTGGATTATTTTTTTTATAATTTAATAAAAATTTGGTCATTGGAGGTCATTTCACATTTAATTTGACATAAACACGTGTCAAAAAATTTTCATTGTTTTTACTTCTTAAAAACCTACTTTGTGGTATTGAAAATTGGAATAACTATTAAATTAATTTCTACCAATTATTTGTTTGGAAATTAGAAAAACGGATTCAATATTGGGTATCATAATTTCCCAATTGGGTAAAATGGTACCTTTTATTTTTGGACATTATGAATAGTAACATCAGTAATTATTTTTATTTACCATGGTTAATTGGTAAACCAAGTAAATAAGGATAAATAATAATATTATAATAATAGATAACTACCCTAACACATGACCTACATGTATTGGATGATATATTTCTGACCATTAGAATATTTAAGTTGATTTTAGGACCCCATGGAGCCACATGGGTGTGACAATGACCTTTTATAATGATTAATTTATAGAAAATGGAAATATAACATAAACATGTATCTTCCCACAAAAAAAATTAATTTCCTATATAAATGATAACTATGAATATAAATTCTCATTATAAATATAAAAACATTTCTAATGTCATGGTATTTTATTTATAATTTTTAGACATTATATAAATGAATTTATTTATGACACAATGATGATGCATTGATTACCTTATTAATGAATGATTGAAATAAATGATTTTATAATTATATTCATAAATGTAATTTTATCATTTTGATTACAACCAATAATTTTGTGATAAAATTGACATGATAAGGGATTAGTTAAATCTTTTTTTCGAAGGAATCATGTTTTTATGACTTTAACAAAAATAAATTTCTAAATCATATCAAAATTGACATAAATGAATATTTAAAAAACAATTTTTATTAAATGATATAATCATCATAAAAACCTATGATTTTATAAAATGACATAGATAAATTTTTAAATGTCATTTATGATCCACTTAATGTTCTGATGTCATTTTATAGTAAATATATTAAACATATAATATAGAAAAACAAGATGACATGGTAAGAGTTGACTTATTTAACTAAGGGTTAAATCCTAAATATACAGTTATATTCATGACCAAAATTAGTCTAAAACAATTTGGTTGATAGGATGTATACAAATCCTCATTTAATACTTGAACTAAATCTTTTTGGATCCATTATAATTCTAAAATTAATTTTTAATAAATTAATACTTCAAGACATTCCAAAAGTTCCCCTCACCTAATCTATAAATGGTCACTTCTCATTCTCTTTTATTCACACTTCCAAATCCCTTTGGCTCAGCCAAAATGTACCCAAATATCCTCCAAACTTACCTCACATCATCCTAGAGGCTACCCTTTGGCAGACAACCCACATAAAAAGTCATTTTTTTCCAATCAAAAGGAGACACATGAAGGAGATGTAATCATGTTATCCCTTCATTCAATGTTCTTTTCTTTTCTACAACTTCACCCTAAATTTTAATAGTATTAAAATAATAACTCCAACATATAATATATTATTATATGTTATTATTATTATTTTATAACCATATTATTCCTTTTACCCATCCCATGGGAAGCAATATCACCATGTGTGTGTACGTACCACTTACCGTCTCCACTCCGTGGTGTAAACCATTTTGCATCAATAGATTATTTTGATGGGTATAAGGATGATTATAAATGAATTAAATAATAAATATGACATGATATTATTTCTATAAAATTATTATTCCATCAAAGTCCATAATGTTTAACCATTAAGGAAATTATTTTATCGCTCATACGTATGTACGGTTTACCGACTCCACGATGCGATGAGATCTATCTTCCACGTTCACCATCAATGAATGATTATAAAAATATATATTAAGAATAAGTATGAAATATATTACATAATAATTATAATATAATATATATATGTGTGTGTGTGTGTGTGTGTGTGTGTCTGTGTGCATATATGTCAGTCGCATACTTCCACTCAATATGATATGAAAATCGAAACATCGTTCATGCATACGTACGACCTACCATCTCCATGAACAGTTTCTTCCATTAAAAAATATCTATCTATTATTTATTTTTATATTATGAATATATATGATATATAAATCATTTTATCATTATCGGAGTAATAATATCAATAATAATAAATAAATAACAAGCGATAACGTAAGTGATTATTACGGGAAATGTTACATTAACATATAAATGACAATAAAAGAGTAATATAACCCCATGAACCAATAATATATTTCATCATAAATATAATTATGATTTTATTATAGGTTAATAATATTTTAAAAAACAATTTTCTAGATTATCGGACACATAAAAAGTGTGTAGACATAAGTTAGGGTTAGTTACTCAATCTCATAATTATATGAGATTGTTTATACTAGAGTATTTACATGAACATATTTATCATCCATGACCATGTTTTATAAAATATTCTAAAAAGAAATATTTTTAAGGTTTCATGTAAGTTTAAAATCAAATAAAACATAGTTTTTAATGTTTTAAATATTTATTCATCTAAATAGTTCTGTTTAATTTCCATGTTTTCAGAATGATTTTTAAGATTTAATAATATGGACATGAATGTTTCAAAATGTGAATTCAAATAAAAAGATTAAAAATACTATGGGACACATTGATTCCTAAATCCCATTTTAAATTTATTTTTTTATAAGTTATAGGATTTTGAATAAATGGTTTCAACATAAAGATGGGTATTTCACTCAAATGGTTTTAAGTATTATATTCATTTTTGTCCACATCCTTTGTTGTATTTTTTTCCCAATTGAGGTTGATTTAGTATGAAAAAATATTCAATATTGTGTTGAATGTTTTATGATGTGTTTGACTATGGATGGGATATTTTCATACCATTAATGGGTTATGGTATATGTATTAAAATGTTATATGATAGTTTTAGTACAAATGATTATGTTATATTTCTCAGTTTTTTTATAGGGAATGCATTGGACATAGTAGGAGATGAGCAGGGCCCATTATATCCCCTATATGCATCAGTAGGTATCATGTGGTAAACTTGTGTCTGGGCATAAGTCCATGATAGAATTTTTGTGTATGGTATTTCCACGAGTCCTATATGTTGTGGTTATGATGTTCGACATTATGTATTCCCTCGATAGAAGATTATTTATTAATTATACATGAGATTATTCAACTAGTATAATATCCATGTAAATGATTAAATGACGTTTTTTTATTTATTCATTCCATATTATATTACAGAGAATGTTTTAATAGGATTTGTTTTTAGTTTTGTACCTTTCCATAAAAGATTATACTTATTTGTGATTGTTTTCTCTATATTTTTATCCTTACAAAGCATCTGCGCTAACCCCTTTATTATGTATTATTTTCGTATGATGCCAAGAAGTGTTTGTGATTGATATACTGGGTTATGCTTGGGGAATAATGGTGTTCCAATATTTTTATCTATACTGTGTTTTATGTTAGAAATTTTAAATTAATATTCATATATGTAATATATTTTCCATGACTACTAAATTGATTAGTCCTTCGAGATTTGACTCACTATAATCATGCCAATGTATTAAAATAATTCAACATATCCTGGATTCTGGGGTCAAAGTGTTATGTTAATAATTTGTTTTAAAGGAAAATTAGATCAATTATTTATCTATTAATTAAATTTAGTTATTTTGAATATTTTTTATATATAATTTTAATATAAAATCTAATTAATCTTTTGACCATTTTGCTATTAAAAACCTGATTTCTCATCTCGTCTGGAGGAATAATTTTGAATTAATTTTATACACATCAGCGAGTTTGATTTAGAGTTATATATATATTTTGAATCATAATAATTTATAATTTTAGAAAATTCCAGAATAAGTTTTTTCCAAACTAATTAGTGAAAAGAGTAAATATTAATTACTGTGATTGAGGGAAAAAAATGTATAAAGGGAATAAACATTAAACATAAGGAGCCTAATGACCTAGAAACAATTCCAAAAAATAAATTTAGAAATATTTAGGCCTTAACCCTAATATGATTGATATTTTTCCGTAGGTTTTTCCACTATACATTAATAACTTGGCCGGAATTCACTCATTCATGAAATTACATGTGTGCCACTCACCCCACTGATAAAAGGCCACCCCCTATCCTCTTATCTTCACACATTAAAACGAAGTTGGTCCATCCTATACCACCCCAAATAAATTTTAAAATACCCTCTAATATTCCTATAAATTTTACAATTTTAAAAAAACCCTCATAAGAAATCATTAGTGAAAACATTAGGAGGATACCCTAAGAAGTTTTAATGTTTTTCTGAAAGTATTTCGATTTTATTTCTTTCACCACCTCCGTAAATTATTTTTATAGAGTGAAAATAAAATAACTTCATTATAATTAATATATTTAGATGTTTTTAATTTTTTATTATTACCTACAAACACACACACTTCAATAAAATGGATTATGAAATTCTCACTCATCTATACAGTGAACTACTCCCTTCGGAACTGAGGTTTTTCTATTTTCCATTACCACCAATCAAAGATGATAATGATGATGGAAATAATATTTACATATGATATTAAGTATATTTATTATCTATTAATTCTTTTATATTTATAATGTATCACATAACATCATGCTCTCTATTTTTTGTAATTTAATAAAGACATTCTTGTGTAAGATGGGCTACCGCCTCATGAAGTGATGTGTTTTATTTACACCTTACGCAGAATGTATTAAGGATGGGTTTAATAAACATATGTGATATATATTACATATAAATTATACATTAATAATAAAAGTAATATTTAAAATATATTTTCATTTGTTCAATACAACATGGAAATGGAAGCATCGTAATGTACAATATATCGTCTCCATGGGAAATGTTTTTTATTTCCTATCACCAATTTTTTTATTAATAAATACATATAAAATGAATATATATGTTATTTAAATAATGATTAAAATTATTTATTTGATTAAATAATTACCAAATAATGATGAAAAAAGAAATAACAACTCAATAGATACTCCAAAATTGAAGTTATTATTACCCAAAATGATTAAAATAATAATATATTTTTATTGAATGGGTAATAATAAGTCTTTAAAAATAATATATTGTATCCTAAATTTTAATATGGTTCCATTAAAAATTAATAAAATTTTTGAAACCAATATATATGGTTAAAATAATATTAAAAAAGGAAACATATAGGAATGGATTTTGTCTCAATTTACATTCCATCGAGACTTATTTGTCATTATACATGAATTCGCATTTTTAAGTTGTTTATTATGGATATTTGAAATGATGTTTCATGAATAATTAATTATTAATTTTATTTGAATATTAAATTTTAATTTTTTTAATCCAGGGAGGATTTATTTTTAAATTACCATGTGATAAATGCTGTTGTGAAATCTCACTTTATTTTGAGATTGTTAACATTTTTCATAAGAAAATAAATTTATATTAAAAATTCATTATTGATCATTTAATTTATCCTAAATATAAATACTATATATCATGTATGATTTCCTTACCTTAACAATTTACATTTTTTACATATGCTGTTTACTTTCATAATTATTTGATTATAAGGGGAAATACTGATTAATAATTCTCTTTACTCAATAATGATATTTTATAGGGCACACTGTTTTTGAATTATATTTATTATTACATGTATGTGTAATTAATTATTCATGATTTAATTTATTGAAAAAACATTATATAGCCCCTTGATGGATCGACATGTCTCATTATACAAATATGTTGGCAAAATTAAATATTTTTCATCCTAGTGTTTTAAACTTTCTGGATGACATATATGGAAAGTAATTTTTTTTTTGTATTCTGGAGACTTGAAGACCCAAAGTTAAGAATTTATTAATTGAGAATCCATTCATTATTATCAATGAGATTTATATTTTGACATTACAGAATGATTTATTTCATTATCATTTCATTGATTAAATTGCATTTGTTTCAGTTATTTATCTTTCTATAATGATTATCCCCAAAGAATATATTTTTGTGTCATGTAAGTTCAGTTATATAAATTTAAATATTTATTATTATTATTTATTTATGATATAATCTAATGCACTAAAACCTTAAAGAGCATTTGATATCACCTGTATTTTTTCCTTTTCCATGGAATTTAATAAGAGATCATTTAATGAGTTTTTATCACTGTAGTTTATTATCATTTATCATTTATTTTTTATATTATTTTACCAATGTTAAATGTATAACATGTATGTAAGTTGGTTTATAAAAACATCTAAAGTTTATGTTTCTTGGAGATATAGATCCTTTATATTTTCTAATATAATAAAGAATGAAACTAACTCCATGAAACTGGGGTGGGGGACAATACATGTATTTTATACTTTATTTTCAACATTGTATTTAAGGAAATTTGATTGTTTCCAATATACATTAAAAAAAATGTCTAGAACTGTCCATTGATATAGAGTACACTATTACTGGACTGCCCATGTTATTGGAATATTTTATCATGTTCGAATTTAATTTCAATAGATTTTTTGTTATGATTCAAGAAGATGAAATCAGTGATGGACATCTTTACATGATTTTTAATGAATGAAATATGATATCTAAAATAATAAGTAAAGGAATTATATTACAATTCTAAAAGAAAATAATAGATATGTTATTTACATAATAATATAATATAAATCTAGTAATTTATTTATCCTAGTTTTTCATGTTATAAATTTATGTCATCATTCATATAGGTGGTTAAACATATCAAAATAAGAAAATGTTATAAATAATGGGTATGCGTTATTATAGAGTCACATAGTCATAAGAACATTATTTTTGTTGTATAATGTTGTTATTTTGGTTTTATTACGTGATATTTTGTCATTGGGATGATTTTTAAGAAGAATATACTTGATTAAAAGCTATTATATGGAATGATAAAATCCTTTCTCCTCTTGGTATGCTCGTTTTAGGTGGATAAATTTAATGTGAATTTCTATTACTTATATTACTAGTATAATTCCCAATTTATCATATTATCATCATAAAAAAATTTATTTAATCATTTTTAGTTTTTATATAAATTAGTATAATCATTTATTTTGGGTGGTGATGAAAAATGGAATACGTTGTTCCATTGAGGTGGTAGTCCATATATATGAACAAAAATAATTTTAATATTCTAAAGAATAGAAAGAAGAATGAAATTGATTTTCCTTTTGATAATTTTAATTGTGGTCCAAATATTTTATTTATTGAATAAATTACACATTAACCCGAAGCATTTTATAATGATAAAAAATGAAACATGATTCCTCTTGGAGGTGGTTTTTCTATAATGGCCAACTTATTCACATTATATTTAGTGGGTAGTGATAAATTTCTCGGAATTTAGTTACATCCAAAAGATACTACTGGTTGGAAATAAATTTCAAAGGGTTTCAATAGATGTGGGGGTCATTTTATATTTAATAATAAGACAACCAACCAAAAAACAAAAATAACATCAATATGATGCTTCATGAATAAAATACATCTAAAAATTTAAATTCTAATAATCATATTATACAAATTTACCATAGTGGAAGAATTCAATATAAAAGTAACCAAAGGTAGACAATTGGATAAGACTCTATGACAACCACAAGAGTCCATTCTCCATAATCTCCATGCTACAAGTTCATCAACCAGCCTCAGTATCACGTAGTAGTGCTAAAGAAGTGTGATATTTTACCTTTTCCCAAATCCCAATAGATGAAATCTAGTAAAGAAATAGAGTTCAAAACTAGTAACCAGTACAACAACTCAATAGGTTTTACTCAAATTACTTCCCTACTCATGACACTAGTATAGTATAGTTAGAAACATTTATATAAACTTGTTTATACCAAAAAAATCTAAAATTATTTATAAATAAATATAAAAAACCTTCTAAAACAGTTTATAACACCATATAAATGTCTATATATCCATAAATTTATAGTAAATGATTAAATGAAGATAATAAAAAAACCATTCTTTTACACCATTTCACAAATTCTATTTGGAACAACCATTTCACTCTGAAAACCATGCATTCTACATCATGACAGTCCCAGAATCATTAGTGGTTTCCCATAGAACATCCAAGCCATCCCAATTTAATTATATCCCATCTTCTATTACCCCATTAGAAACAAGAATAAGCTCATATTTCAACCAAGCCTTGTAAATTCATATGAACACACACACACACTATGTATGACCAAAACCATGACAATACCAACATGAAAAAACCATTTCAATAAAAACCCGTTTTTATTGGAAAAATTTTTCCAATAAACAAAAAAAATACATATATAATCCATATTTTAAAATCACCATTTTAAAATCAAGAGAGCTAAATAGCATTTCACGACAAAACACCCCAATTCCACAATTTTATCAAAAACCATAAAACATGACTAAAGAGGATTTTATCTCATTAATTTCACATCAATTTCAAAATCAATTTTACAAAACGAAATCATTTTCCATATAATCCAGTCTATTACAACCGGAGAAGTTTAGAGTGAATCCACCCACCTTGATTTTTTTTGTTAAAAAAATAAAGGACATGAAAAACAAAACAAAAATGGATTGATTCTCCATAAAACCTCATTAAATATATTACCCCATCAAAAATCAATCCAAATCTATTCATATTTGGCATTAATAACCTTATATCTACCCATTGTGGGCATATATTTGATAAAATGGGAGGATGGATGAAGTAGATCTGTGGAAATGAATTAGGAACACATAAGAATGAAGCATTACCAAAAGAATCAGCCTTCAGAACAATAAAGAATGGTTCTGAAACACTTCAAAATCACTTCAGAGTGGTATCCAACATTTGATAGAGAGTAATCTCAACTTTGGTCAATTTAGGTGGGAAAACATGAATCTTAACCTAAAAACGAGCGAGATCCACTCTACTAGTATCTAACTTTGATCTTGTGCATCGTTTAGTCGTATGGTTAGGCAAACTGTGCATTAACTATGATCATGCTTTTGTCTCAAGAAATACCTCACATGGTGGGCTCACACGACATCAAAATAATGTTCTAACCTTTCCAAAACTCTATTTCCAACATTGCACGAACTATTCATTGTTTCTACTATTCTTCCGTGTGGTTTGGACAAACAGTGGGAAGCATGTGCACCTCCCATTTATCCTAAAAAACACTCAAAACATTCTCCATACTCATCATACATTTACTATTATACATTATAAAAATAATAAGATTAATAAAAGGGTTTCATACTATTAACTAAGGGTTCAATTTTCTCCCCACCATTAGTCTTGCTATCATAGAATGTAGAAAACCACTATTTCCTTAAAAGAGCTCTGGTTATTGATCTTTCGTTTACATTCTGCATTCCCAAGACTCTTCTTGAATTTGACTATGTTTCCAAAAAAATTCTGATTTTCATTACATTAAATACATTATCTTACATACCCATAGTCCACACTGGGTAATTACTAACAAAGCATGTAGATCTAGGTCAACCTGGTCCCGTCTAATCACATGGTTTGGATTAGGATTCTAGTATTTCAACTATAATATATGGAACATGTTATGCACCACACTGATGCATGGTGTTAATTCCAAACAATATTCCACCTCTAAAACCCATTCATTATCTCAAAATGGACTATGTATAGAGGATATAACTTGACCTGGATCCCAAAATGATGATGTCAAAGCCTTGTAGATATCCTTAAGAACACATTATAACTCACTACAAAGGACACCGTTCATAAAAGATGATCTTCATATGATTTATAATTAATATGATCTATCTCCATACTCTCTATGATCAACTCAATATTCTCTATTGTTTGGTGGACAAGGCACATTGAAACTATTGAAGTTTCACCTATTTCCACCCAATAATGTTGAGAACAACAAGGACACCCATAAAATGATTTGAAAGAAGCCATATGTATAAGTCTTTGATATAAGTATGTTTTTGAGAACTACATTAAGGATATATTATCACACATGGATTCACTAATGTCCATTACAAAATCCTCAAACATGCCTTCCAATGTTTTAATTGTCCATTCAAATTTCCCTTCTATCTTTAGATGATACGATGTACTCATAGTCCACTGACAACCTAGATAATTCTTTATGTATTTCTAGAAATGAGATGTGAAACATGGATTGATATATAATGTAATTAGAATTGGAATGTCATTAATATTTACCAATTCTTGGATATTTATTTTGGATAGATCCTTAAATAAGTGAGGTTCATTAATAGGGATGAAATGGGACAACATGGCACGACAATCCAAAATTACCCACATATCATTGTGATTCTAAACCATTCATGGGATACCTATAAAAAATCTATGGTATTTTCCCTCATTTCCACACTTGATTTGGTTATGACTAGAACATACCTACAAGTCACTAAAATTATTCCTTAATATTATAACTAGTTATGAATCTAGAAATAAACTCAACCACTTTTTGTTTTATAAAATTCCAATAGAACGGTTCCTTAAAATAATTAAACATATTATAAATTCCTAGATAAATTTCCCATATTGAATGGTGATATGAAATATGATGTTGTTCCTGAAAAGTCGTAGGTATAACTATCCCATTTCTGAACCACAACACTAAACTACCATAATGCCTCCACCCCTAAATAGTCTCCCCACCATTGAGTTTTGAAATCATTTCAATGCATTTTGAATCAGATGATTGCTACTGCTTTTCCATAACTACTAAATTTGGGACAATCATAGCTAGGAATAAAACTGCTACATCACCTCGGTCTCACATTCAACATGCATGTCGGCTAGGGCCAACATCAAATTTCATTCATCTAATGACTCTTTTTCCATCTACGTGTACGAATTTTTTCTTAATTCAACAAAAATTGAAATTACATTACATGATGTATTCATTAAGTCAAATTTGAAAAATTGGAGATATTCCATCCATATTAATTTCCCCTGATTCAAATCCCTTTTGTAAAAAATATGATTCACACTCTTATGATAGATGAAAATTGAAAATTTATCACTAAAAAGATAACGGATCCAAGTCGTCAAAGCATGGAAAACTATGGATAACACAAAATTATGGGTTGGGTAATTATTTTATGCTCTCTCAACAAGACTGATCCATAATAAAAAACATGTGATCCTTTCATGAGAACACATCTCAACCAAGACCCAAAAGCATTGCAATAGACCACATTACCTTATCCTGATTTTGGAAAAATCAACATTGGTGGGGATTTAAGGAGAACATTCAATTAATGATAATATTTCTCACATTCCATAATCCATTTTAATGGAAAATTATTTTCTATCAAATATGTCATTGGTGAGGAAAACTGTGAAATTTCACACATGAAGCATCAGTAAAAACCAGGTAAACAAATAATGATCAATATCCTAAAGACATTTTTCATGTGGTTACCTAGAGACAAAAGCTTCTATATTTTATGGATTAAATAAACACAACTCTCAAACATTACATGGAAAAGAAATCATACCTCTTATATCCAAAAATAACATATCGAATGTTGGGAAAACAAACGATGCCCTTTCAGTATTCCTAACATGGTTTCAAGTGTTCCCCATGCTCAGTGATTTTCCTTGAATACACCAATATGATTTCTACAAACACCAAAAAAACAAACCACATATTATTGAAATACTCAATTCATTAATTAAATAGTGACAACTATTTTATTATTATGACTGAAAGGAATTACAACATAGTCATAATGGACAGATCTTCTTTTGAATACTATATTCAGAATATCCTTTTTCCGTACTCATGATTAGTGACATCATTATAAAAATTCAATCATAGAGAACCACTATTTCTCCCTAAATTGATATAACAGATCATTAATGTGTGGAATTGGAAACAAATTATTCATTGTAACTTTCTTATGGATATGATAATCCACACAAAACCTTAGAGATCCATCTTCTTTATTCATGAGTAAGACTGCTGCTGGCCATAGAGAAATGCTCTGCCAAATGAAACACTTGTTATCATTCTCATCAAAATACACTTTAAAATCCATTAATTATATCGGTCTCATCCAATAATATTAATGGTAAATAATACTTGTCCATATAAGAAGATCAATCGTAAAATCCACCTCCCTTTGAGATGGTAAACCTGAGAAGTTATAGTGGAAAACTTTTAGAAAATGATCCTTGACAATTCGAAAAATAGTATTCTTCATATCTTTTATCATTTCCAAAGTCAATACCACTACATGTTAAGAGATTATTGCCACTAATTGAGTTAAAATTCCCACATAACCTGTCTTTACATCCCAGCATCCTTTCATGACATGGTCAATTCCATCCTTTATCACAAAACATGATATCATTCAATAATAGTACATGTGATCCATATACATTTCCAAAAAATACACACCCTAGATTACATCATAGAAATATATCTACACCACTAACAAGTGACACCTCATCTGAGCTACATCCATAGTTATAGAACATGCTCAACTCATAATGTATTGATGCTGTATTCCAATAAGATAAGTTTGATGTTCTTTCACGAAGGGAATCATCTCAACATTTAAACATATTAAATCAATATCAAGAGAATCAATGAAGGAATGTGATTCACTAGTATCAAAAAACACTTTCATAATGGTCTGATTCAAAATAATCATACCTCTAACTATTGATGGTCCAGCCAGATCATCTACAATCACCTTCTCATATCCATGTAATTGCATCTTCATTAAAATTTGATCCTTGTAGCCTTGTAGATATTTGGATCCCGATGATTCATGTTATTCATAGAATTACCATGTCAAGATCTTCACTACTGATGATATTGATTCAAATTCCCACACCCCATGAAAGAATATGATGCATGTGACACCTGAGAAGTTTCCCCAACACCTGACCATTGAGAATTAGAAAAATGGATCTGATGATATCCAATATTGATTCAGTTATAGCTTATACATAGTGTTGTTGTACACTATTCCTTCTTATTGTCAAATGAACCACATTGGAAGAATCTATATTTTATTCATGGGTCTCATAGGAAAATTCATTGAGTTAGATATCAGATTCAAATTCTTTGTCACATCTTAGAGGTATATGTTTTTTTTCATACTCCCACAATTAGATATATAACCGGTCCCCATGGCTATCTACAAAATTCCTCCTATTATAGCCCCTGATATATCCCTTAAACCCACTATCACTATATTGACTATCTCCGTATAATCAGTAATAAAAAGTACTGCAATCATTGAGAAAATATAATAAATTTTCATTGATTCAATGATTCATTCCTTCAAGGCCACACTAGCTACAACCTCAGATGTAAACCACATAGAATCCATGAATTTAGAAACATACTCTTTGAAATAGATATTTTACTTTTTCATAATTTAAAATTCCATCGTTATTTGGATCTTGAATGTGTGAGGATTGAATTTTTTGATGAAAATTTATTAAAAATCCTACCAACTATACAATCGATCCACATTAGCTGACACTACTAGATCCCACAATTGGAATGAAATATCATTAAGAATTTTCATTTCTATATTTAATTTCATATTCATTGGTGTGCCTATGAAATAAAAGATAAAAATAATCTAGTTCATCCATTACTATTATCCTTCATGTTCAGAAACACCCTAGGAGATGGGTGGATTTTGTTTCGGGAATGGGATGGAGTAATCCACTTATCTTGTCTCATCCATTTGGTTCATTTTATCCACATATTGTAACTCTTGGATGGTACTCTGAAATATATGTTGGATCTTTTATGGTTCTGGTGAAACCAAATTCTCCTCATCTTATGTCCGTTGGATTACATGATTCATATTCAGTTGCATTTTCTTTATGAATAATATATGCTATAAGTTTCACTCTCTAGAAATTAATGGATTATAATTTAAAATTTTATCACATAAACTAAAACAACATTTTTTTCCTCAAGACAATATTTTCCACGTTCAACAATTTTTTTTGAAATGTATGAAATTTCATTTAAAAATAAAAACTTTTTCAAAAAATCCTAAAATTGTTGTTTTCAAATGAATTAATTTGAAAAAAGTATAAGTATTTTCATAAATCCAATATTTTGCACAAAATCATATATCATTACTCAAAATGATATATGAACTCCAAGTGGGTTGTAATTCCACAAATGCATGTAATGCACATCTCATTGACTAAACTCATGCCAATGTGATTTCAAAATATTATATGTGTCTCCAATTTTTTTTACCCAACTCCTTGATAAATTTATGTCCAAAATAAAAAGGATAGTTATGTATTTTTAGGCTCTATATTTCATGTTTCGACAATCCTACTCCTTTCTCCGATCACAAACCATAGAATTGAAAAGAATGATTTCAACTCTAAGAATGAGAAAATTGATAGCCAAATATTCCAAAACAATGTACAATATTGATACTAATTGTAACGGCCCACTTATTCTTATTGAATTGAGAGGGTGGTGAGAAATTACTACTCCTTAATATAAATCCACAAGATTCCAAACGCTGGAAAAAAATGTCGAAGGGTTTCAATCCACGTGGGGGATGATTTAACCTTTAAGAATAAAATAACCAACCAATAAACCAAACCAGTTACTATATGACGCAAGATAACTAGAATAAAACTCAATATTTAATTTATAAAAAACATATTAAACACAAGTACCACAATAGAAAACTAAAATATAAATGTATATATTCGAAGACAAATGAACAACACTCGATGACTACCATACAACACTATTGTTTATAAGATTCATTATACTACATCATCACTGAGTCCATGTATAATGAAGTATTGTTAATTATGTGTGATATTACAAGTTTTCACATATCCTAATAGATGAAATCCACAAAATTAACAATGTGAAAAAGAGGGGGTGAGTACTAAAACTCAGAATGTTTTCCCAAAATGACATATCTACCCACGCCCCTAGGAATGATGTGTTAGCTGCATTTATATAAAATTGTTTATTAAAAAAAGTCCAAATAAATTAATAAATAAATATAAAGATCTTATAACATACTTTATAACACAATATAAATGTGTATTTTATACATGATTTTACAACACCATTTATTTTTAATATAAAATAAAAAGCATGATTTAACATTAATTCACATCTTTCATTTGGTATAACCATTTCATTTCAACGGTAAAGAATTCTATGTTATGATAGCCCCATACTCATGATAAGTTTCTCATTGATTATACAATTTTTCATAAGATAATTATATCAAATCTTCCATTACACCTTTGGAACCAATAACATTTTCAAATTTCAACCAAGCCTCATAAATGAAATAGGAATACACACACACACAGACACTCACACACCAAGTATGACCAAAACCATTCCATTACCATGATGGAAAACATATTTTAATAAAAATAAATTTCTATTCAAATCCATTCTCCAACAAACCTACTCATAGAATACATAAAATCAATATTTTACTATTGTCTTGTTAAAATCAAGGGAACTAAATCCCTTTCCACAAAAAACACCAAAATTGTACAATTATAGCAAAAACCATAAATTATCACTATGGTAGATTTTATCTCATGATTTTAAAAAACAATTCATAAAATATTTTATGTAATCAAATTAATTTGAAATTCATCCTAAAAATTCTAGCAAGGGGAGTCGAGAGTGAATCCACCTACATCTAGAGTTTTTGAAAAAATGATAAACGACATGAAAAATATCACAAAAACCAGTTGATTCACAATGAAACTGCCTAAAGTATCTTCCCCAATCACGAACCATGACAAATAAAATAATATTTGGCATACAAAACCTTAGATCTAACCACAGTTGGTGTAGTTCTGAGAAAATTACATGAATGTTGTAGTAAATCTTAAAATGCATCATGAATGTGGAAGAACAAAGCCTTATCACATGATTTGGCCTTCAATGAACCAAGGAAACGCTTCGAATCACATCCAAATATCATATGAGTGGTTTTCAAACCATTGAGAGTGATGAACCCATAGTTAGGGTTGTTTATGATGAAAATGGGACACATATATTCAAAAACAAGTGAGATCCACATTTTTTGGATATAACATTGACCACATGCACAATTTAGTCACACAGTTAAGAAAACCATTTGTTATCCATCATCCTACATCAATCTCAAGAAATACCTCACAAGGTTGGGTCACACTACTTCCAAAACATGTGAAAACAATTCCAATGTTGTCTTTCCAAAATTGCACTACCCATTATGGTTTCTCTTGGCGTCTGCATGGTTCAAACAAACTGTTGGCAGCCTGTGTGCCTCCCCTTTATCCCCAAAACTTTGAAAGAGTTCTAAAAACTCTCTCTTTATTGACTCATATGAATTATATGTAGAAAAAGAATAAATGAGGAATAAATAATAAAAATTGGATGTGCTACAGGTCCACATATATGCTCTAGTGAAGTTTTAATTTATTAATTGGTTGGGAGTAATTGAAAAATTGAATAATCGATTAGCATAATAAAATATTATTATTATAATAATGCATATTTTATTGTTTCATCCATGATATAAAATATTTATTCTAGAATTAAGAAGAAATCATTAATATAATAGGAAAAAAACAATGATCAAGAATTTGTATGTTACTGCACTGAAAAAATCCATTATAAATTTTATTAATCCATTTAGTGGTGGTATTTTGAGAAGAAATTAACTTCGAATACATTTATTATAAGTCTTGGGTGATATTTGGTTTGATTTTGGTTCAATATATTGGGTTTTATGTGTGAGGATACATGGGGAGTGAAAAGATCATTTTATAAGTGAAATAGGTGAGCCTTTTGTAAATATGCATAACATTATATTAATGTAAATACAATTTCAAAGGTAAGTCGATATAAATTTGGAAAATATTGGAGGTTGAATAAGTATTGAATAATTAATAGTTGTAATGATTTTCTAAACACATTATTTTTAAATAATATTTTTTTCTTCCCCATTAGTTTACCATATAACTATTTTAGTTTCTGTTGTGGAAACTAGTTGTTTCCAACATAGTTAATATTTTATTCATAAAAATGAAATATATATTATTATATAATATAAATGCTATTATTAAAAATCTTAAAAAAATTATTAAAATAAATTTCAATGGGTGATAAAAATTAATTTTGTTATCATCCCACAAAACATACAAACCCCATTTTTTTGGAAAACTACATTTCTATGAAAACAATCATTTTTTAGATAAATTTATCATTATTTTTGACTTTTATGGAATTAATTGGATAATTAAGATAATAATAATACATTTTTTTAGTTAAAATAGTGAAAAAATATATATTTCAACATTTTGAATCCATAATTTAAAAATTATGGTAAAAAATATTCATTCAGAATAATATTTTACTTCAGTTCCAAAATAAAAAATATAGAATTTTAAAATAATATATAGTATTTTAAAATATATAATTTGACTTATTAAATATAAAATTAATTCGTAAAATGGGTTCATAAGTGTAACAACATATTAATTTAAAAAATAATTACCTTTAAATGAGATGAATGTTTTTAACTTCTTTCTCTACATGAAACACAGAAAAAAAACAAATGCATGATATATTTAATTATAAATATTAAAAATATATGTATTTTAAAATATATCTATTTAATTCCTATGAATTAATAGGAGTAATCCATTTATGAAATATTTATATAATGGAATTAATTTTTACGTTTAATATGAATGATGTTAAATTAACATATAAATAACAACTGAAGAAAAAAAAAATTATGCATGAAAATATACAGTTCGAAAAATGGTTTTTAATTTCCATAAACCACAAAAATATTGATTAGAAAATAATAAAATAAAAAATATTATCATTAATAGATTACCAAAAATTTAATTTTTAATTAATAATAAATAATAATAAATAATAGTTAATGTTAAAAAAAATTATTTTCTTGTATGAATAGTTATACACTCTATTTCCGGATTTTATTTAAATATAGAATTACATAATTTTAAAATTTTAATATAATTTTATTATTAAGTATTATATTTTAATTTTTATATCATTTTTATTTATAGAATTATTTTTTAGTTAATATTCCAAAATACATTTTATAAAAGTGATATTAATTAATGAAATTATTAGATTACGAGTATGAATTTTAATTTAGTGAAATTTTTTTGTTTATAAAAAAATTTACTTTATATTTTAACTTAAAACAAAAAAATTAAAAAAAATTAAAAACTATATATGGTAATTTAGATCAATAATAATATTTTCACAAAATATGTTTTTTATAGATTTTTTTATTTCGAAAATAAAAATTTATCCCTTTTGTTATTTGAATCAATTGAAATGGATTTTCAATTTATAATAATTATTCCCAATTGTCTAATGGGGACCACATTTATTTTATTTATGAATATTAAGTTACTTGAAGTAAAAACATGTTAACATGGTAAATGATAATAGAGAGAAATAATTATTCGACGGGATAAATGTATATGAAAATGATAAAAACAACTCATTAATTTGTTGAATATTTTGTGAATCAACCGTATCACTTTAAAAAAACTATTACTCAATTTTAAGTACAAATGTTGTGTTTAACATGTGATCCATGTATATTAAGTTTAATTATTTAAAAAAAATATCATTCTAACCACTTATAATATTCCCCACTCCCCTCCACATCTTGGCTCTAAAAAAATAATTCCCTAAAGAATAAATACTATTTTTTCATCCCATAAAATAATATTTCATTAGAAAGAGTTTCCCAAAAAAATATAGTTTTCTATGCCATCCATTTCCTTGGGATATTCCCAATAAAACTCTTAGCACTCATTATGAGTAATTAATTTTACTTAAATTATTTTCTTTCTGGATTCATTTTACATTTTTAATTTTTAGATAACTCTGAAAAACAACAAGTATTGTTTATATAATTAACATTATTTCTCTATGGAAACTATCATTATTAACCTTTTAAATTTTCTATCAAGACATTTTAAAACGTAGTCCATGCATGGCTTGACCATCACCTCTATGAAACATGGTGTTCATTTCTTATCCACATTAAAATGGTGGTATATTTGTGCAGGTTATAAAATAAATATTATATTTATAAAATATTGATATTTATGAAATTATAATCCACATTACCCTATCCAGTTATTCTATGGAGATTTATATATTCAATTATGCATAAGTGTGGACTACCTCCTCCATGGAACTGTTGATTTTCTTTTTTTCATCATGACTTTAACAAGATGTTCATGAGGATGAGGTTAAAGGATCTATTTTATTTTTATGTTGTCAAAATGGTTACATTATAAAACAATTTATACATAATAATGAAATGATTAAAATTATTATTGTTAATTTAGTTATATAAAATTATTGAACAAAGAGTAAAATTATCTTTTCTATATAATTAATTACGTTATACAAATTATTTTTTTATTATAAATCATTAAAATTGTGATACAGCACACTAATAAGAAATAAATATGACAATTATTTTTCAATTATAATGATTTTATAACTAAAATAACTCTTCATCATCTGTTGATCACTAGAGGTTCAGGTTTGGGTTGGTCTATCCGCACAATTTAACAATACTGTTAATTCATAAACATTTTTAATGATGTAATATTAAATAAATAGGTAAATATTATTTTTAATTTTCCTGGTATGGTTATATCAACATTCATAACGTCAATTAAAACACATTTGGTTCGTTTTGAATACCTGAATCGTGATCATCAATAATTTCACCTTCATGGTTTTTGGTGAAGACTACAATGGAATGATAATATAAATTTATAAAAATCAATTGAAATATTTTATAGTACATAATATGTTTTGATAGGGATGTACCTTAGAAATAGATTGTTATGTCTCTAAAATACCATGTTATATTTTTCATTATATTGAATTATACCGAGACCAGGCACTAAGACGGCATGCGATTTCGAGACCCAGAGTGCCCAGAATGATCCGTCAAAAAATGTTAAGCCTTAAATAGGGCACATGAGTGATTTTAATGAAAAAGTTGTGTAACTGTTAAATGGGTTCTTAGATAAAAAAATCTGAGGGCACCATTGTGTTCATGCTGGTTGGTTTACCCTTGGTGGGACCTATGTTTAGTCGGCACAGACCTCCAGTGAGAAAACCAGAAAATGATATTACCAAAAATAAAATAAATAAGTAAAATTATTTTATTTTTCATAGGCTTATAACTCACTAATGGTGACTCGGAATAGAAAATCAATTCCACCGCTATGTTCATTAGGGAATTCTTTCCTTCTACAAATCCAAACATTACCGGTGTGGGAAAATAGTGGAAGTTAGTTTTTGGCCATAAAATAAATAATTAGGTAAAAATTATTTTATTATAAAATCCTTATAAATCCTAAACAGTTACACAAATTGAAAATCCGAGAGTACCATTGAGCTCATGATTGAATTTTCCCCTTAGGGGGAGCCTAACCTCGACTATCCCTGGGTGAGGATGAATGTTATTTTTGAACAATTTTTAAGGTTAATTTAAATAAATGTTCGAGAATTTTTTTTCTAACCATTGAACCAGTGTCCATATCAAAAATATTACAGAACTGTTAAACTTAGAACTCTTGGATTCTTCTATAATGTACTTCACTTCGTCCAGAAGGGGTTGGACGGATAAGTTATTTTTTGGAATTTATGAAAAAAAATAATATATTTTAAAAATGTTATTTTATTTATTTTCTTAACTATTGAGTGGGGGACAGAGACATTGGGGTGCGGACAGGAGGCACACTAAATACAAATCATCATGGATAATTTTTTTGAAAGTGTAATAGCATTTTTGTTACATAAATAAAACAAAATAATGACATGACGTCGCAGTGTAATAGAAACACTGTGACATGTTTTATTTTTAATAACATGTTGGGGAAATAAAACGGGGGAATTTACTTCGATGAAAAACACCAATGAAGAATGATCGATGGATGGATTCAAGAGATGAAGAACAACGACAATTGATAATAGAGATAGATTCGATGACAACTAAAATTTTCATCCTTTGTCGCAGATAGATCCTCAAACCTTGTTGGGGCTATTCTTTCTTTGAGATTACATGTATTTCCCCATTAGTTATTCTAAAAAATGAATACGGATCGACCCATGAATAGGTAGATCCATGGATCGTTTGTTCTTGTGGGAGGGTTGTTAAATTCTGGGACTTGAATGGTGGGGTACACTAATTTGTTGAAATTACTAACCTCTACTTTGATTATATAACTCTATTGTAGAGGGTACGGGAAGGAAAAAACAAGGCCTGAGTACCCCTACCTTGCATGTTCATGTGCATTCTAGATGGACGAATTTTCAATGTGAAGGTAATGTGTGTTCGAAGTTTCCATAGAAAAGGTGCCAGCCCTAGGATCTCGTAGGCATATATGGTTCATGAAATAAACCACACAAGAAACTCTAGTGCCCGGCAGAAGAACCACTTACACACCAGCGATGGCGGCCGTTGGTGGCCCGTGGTGGTGTCAAGAGAGGGAGGGATATGATACCCACATCGGCGAGACGTGGTGAAGAAGAAAGGGCCGATGACATGGGCCTATGGTAAATGGGAATGGTGTGCCTAGCGCTTAACGCAATGGTGTAGTAGGTGGTTTTGGCCCGATGGCTCTGGCTATGTACTAGAGACGTGGAGCCACCCGGAACCGTGTGGAGGTGCAGCCCACAATAGAGGCATGTCTTTAACCAAATGGGGTTGCTAGGTTGACTGGTCATGTACACCACAACCAGACTGGCTGAACTGGTCCGAGCTATACTGGACTGGCCGAACCAGTCCAGGTTGTACTGGACCGATCGAGCTGGTTCAGGCCAATCCAGGTCGGCCCTTCGTGTTAGGCCAAGCTAGGTCAGTTGGAATAGGCTACATGAGAGGCCTATTCAGTTCCTTGATTTGGGCAACTTTAGTAGACTGGCACATCACGGTAATGTCAGGTTGTATAGGCCATTATGCAGCCTGAGTGGGAAAAAGAGTCAGGCCCACCAGAGCGGGTCGGGCTGGATAAAATAGGGTTACTAGGTAATGCACCGGATTGGACCCACATCCAACTTGATAAGGGCCCATTTAGGCCCAATGGGATCGGCAGACAAGAACTGTCATGATAGACCTCGGGATGGGATTGGTTGGGTCAGACCGACCGAGTCAGACCAGGCCCGAACGCAACGAATCCATGTTTACAAAAATTATGATATATCTCATATCGGGTGTCCGATTGACATGTTTTCTATGGCATGAAAACCCTTTCAACAAGAAGGTCCTTCTGATATGATTTACATGAGTTTTGGGGGAGTTATTCATATGGATAGGTTTGATCGAACTCGAATCTAATCGGTCCCTTTTTTACAAAAATGAAAATATCATATTGACCGAGTGTCCGTTCGACGCACTGTCTATTGCATTGGGACAGTTACGATGAGACAGAACATTGGGTTATTATATGGGGGACTATCATTGAATTTTAAATACTACAATTGGAATGTGGGTTATATTCTCTCGGAATCAAGCGTGCTTCATGTGGGAATCCTGCGACTATCTGATACCATAATATTACCGACCCAGTGTGGATCAATACCTTGCACCCATGTGTGGATCAGTACCCAGTGACCCTATGTGTATTATCACCATGAAACCATGTGTAGATCATCACCTAGAAACCATGTTTGGATAATTTCATAAATACCCTATGTGGATCATCACCTAGCAACCATGTCTGGATCAGCTCATAGCGACCATGTGTGGATCATCACATCGTGAGCCTATGTTGATTAGCTCCTAGATACCATGTGTGGATAAGAACCTAGAGAACCTGTGTGGATCATCATTAGATCCTCTCTACAAGATTATGATGATCCATCTTTATGACTAATCATCTTTACTTATGTACTTATAGTATACATGGTCTGAGATGCGTTTTTTTCTTTGTGATTTATGTTGAGATCTTGAATTTTGGAATTTTCCATTTTGTATTTTTGAGAGACCATTAGGGGTCTCGGGGTCCCTACTATGTATTTTTATATGCAAAAATGCACATGCATCACTCGCACCTGTAGTGTCTGGGGTAGAGGACCGACATCTTTGACTAGGTCTTTGGGAAGGAAGGGTAACACGACGCTCGGAGGTGGATCGATAGACATGGTGTATAATAGTGACATCAGAAGGTGATATGACAACTTATTTTTTTATTATCAAATCACTTTTTAGGGAAAAGTGAGAAACCATAATGTTCAACCAGAAATGACACCATCAAAATACATAACATATTCATTGAAACATAATTTGAGACTATTAGAGACCTTATCCCTAAATAATTTCCAAGATAACGTACATACCTGTGTTTCTAGATCTTCCCTTATAATGTCTTCAAAGTGGTACACCATTTTCTCCCATGTTTGATTGTACTCTTCACAGTTGATCCTCCGTTCATGAAAACATCTTACCAGGATTAGATCATGTTTATCAATCCATTCAGTCTGCTTGGTATTGGTCTCCACTTGAAGACCTCATCCTATCATTCTATTCACTACCTCTTCTGTGGCCTTTATAACAAGGACATTATCCGTAATATCTTTTCCAGAATGTTCTAGGAGTTCCCATGGGTCGTTGTTATTGGCCTTCTCTATCTCTGTCTCTAGAGTCTGGTCACCCCTAGCATTCTTTGCCTTGCCCGAACTCTGGCCAAGACCATCCTTCTCAGAATTTCCCTGCACAACATTAGCATCAGTATTTAGGCATTCCATTTCTTTTGCAATGATTTTTTTTCTTGATTAAGTCTCCATTGTTCTCGATAATGAAAAATAATCCTTTCTTCCTTTGTTCTTCCTCCCATTGTTCAAGGTGAAGCATCCCGCATCCAATTTGGATTTTGTACTTTTCTTCTTTCTCAGGATATAAAAACCTTTAGAATGTTTACAACCTTCATGATCCTTAGAAAAATAACTAGGGGACTCATCCTCAGAGTCACCACCATCAGAAACTGCCGCCTCTGTAGGGACCTGTCCCTTTTTCCTCCTTCCCGATTGTGTACGGGTTTAAAGGTAATGTTTTCCCTTTTTGGGATATTTCTTTCCGGTGTTAGTCAATATCCTTGATCCCATGTAAGGCGGGTTTGGGGTAGTCACGACATAGGCCCTAGGGGACAGGCCTTGAGAAATTGGTCTCAGACGGTGGATGGTTCTACTAGAAGAACTACATGTCTGTATTTTCAATTGGGGGAAATGTTTTAAATGTATTGAGTTTGGATTTCAGATCGGGGATTCCAGTGTTGGTGTTGTGGCTATTGTATCCATACACCAGGTTTACCTTATTGACTATGGTTCATTGTAATTTTTTATCTTGATGCCTCTACATAGATAGTCATCCAGGATTCTAGTGTGTGACCATGAGGATGGTCCAAAGAGTTATGATAATTTAGTACATGTACCATTTTCTGATATGGTACCTTCGGGCGGTGTCCCTGCAATACCACAACCCATTGGTCAGTAGTTAATATCGGTGCTACTTGTAGAGGACATATATAGGCTCAGTGACTTACATGTGTTTTAGCGATAGATACCCTTTAGGTTCTGTTGTAAACATAAGACACGAGTGGCTAAGTACTGGATTGAGGTGGTGAATAAGTGTTCATCTAGCTAGGGAGCCTTTAGATAAGATAGAGGTCCTTGTAGTGAGCCTTCTATGTGGCTCGTCAAGGCATTGATAGGGTTTAGATTACCTTGATCATACAATGTGGTGACTATTACATGGTCAGAGCTTGAGAACCTTTTTTTATATAGTGTGTATCTTTCCATAAAATGAGAAGGGTATGTGTTCTAAAGATATTCAACAGCTTCGGGAGGATAGTAAGTCAGAAGCTTAGTATTCATCGTGGAATACGAACCAATCCAAGTACTCGATTAATACAATAAAACCAGTTCGTCAAGGCTTGGACCTCCGAGTGAGATGCTTTTAGGGACATCCAATCCTACAATATTCCTCTATGAATTCATACTAATTTTAGGGTTCTAGAGATAACATTTGAGGATGAATGTTCTTTGGCTGATCTGGTAACTCCAATGAATGTAAACAGTGGGAAATTAGGAAACTGATGTCAATCCTAGAGACTTGGATGTGTAAATTGTATGGGGAAGAGGAAGTGGTAGGAACAGATGAATCTTTAGGGTATCAGACATCGAGGAGGATCTTGGAGAGAAGAATGAGGTGGTATAAATTTGGACATGTTACAACCACCTCCCCAATGTTGTCCCCACGAGGCTTAGGGAGCTGGAGGACATGGGAAAGGAGTAGCTACTTGCAGTCAATGAGTAAAACCCAAGGGCTCTAGGAATGATCTGAGGTATGGTTTGTGTCTACTAATAGCAGCCATATTAATAGACATAGTTTTTAATCATTCATTCTTATCATGAATCTTGTTCAATACCTAGAGTTTCTCATTAAACCATTGACCTGATCCTTACATTTGGGGATACCTAAGGGATGAGGATCAATAATCACACTTATGATGATGGGGTGATATAACCCTTGAGGTGAGAGATTTGGTTGGATACTATTGGTTGTACCTTCAAGGCCATACATAGTTAGTTGGGGTATAGACTACTCATCTATAGTTCATGCATAGATTGACTATTTTAGGAAAAAATATAATGTATATATGCAGCATTGTAATGGGGATTTCCTTAGTTAAAAAGGAAACCCATGAAGCATATGATAAACTCATGCATTGGAGGGTATAGTCAATCACTGTTGAGTCGGCCATCCTTGCCCTCGTGGCAGCAGATGTTTTGGGTTTTCAGTTCCCAAATGTAGTTGAGGAGTGCAGGAACATCCATTCAAAATATGTTTACATGATTACCTCCATGCAAGGGGAGGTACTTAAGCATCATTCTACACACTTACATGGAACTGATATCAACATCAGTATATTGGAGGGCTTTTATAAAGCATTGAGGTCAAGGGGAAATGGTGGGGGACTTTTAGATGAAGGGAATAATAAGACTCTATGTTCGAGGTTATGTCTGGATTATCAAAACATTAACCAAGTGGCTTTGGGAAACAAGTACCCACTACCAAATGGTCGATGGGAACATCCATCAGTTAAAAGGGGTTGCCTTTTGCGTAGATGGAAAGGTTCCTGTATGATTTAACTATTGAGATAGCAAAGATGGATGGAGTTGTTCCAGGACTATGACATTGAGATAATATTTTCTTCTGGGAAGGGCAATGTGGTGGCATATGCACTCAGTAAGAGGTATAGCCTATAGCTGTTGAGTGATATGATGGAGTAGTTTTATGTGATATAGATAAACTTCATGGATGATGATGGAGAAGCTTACTTGTACTCAATGACAGTCACTACCCCACTCTTATAATGAGTTTGGGAGGCCCATCTTATGTATGTTGACTGCATGTACAAACATGATCTTTCGTCCTTATAACAATATCTTGATGATTTTTCGATAGGTGGGGAGAACATAATCATTTTAAGAGGACAAACCATAGTACCAATGGCATTATGGGAGGAGGTGGTGGAGCTTACATAAAAACAGATATCAGTCCATCATTACCATGTCACCATTTTGGTCCTTGTATAGGTGTCCATACAGATCACCTCTATGCTGGATTGACCTAGGGGTGTCAGCTCTCATGGGTACAATGTTCATACAAGCTACCACAGAGAAGGTGCGGTGTATCTAACAGATGATGAGGGCTTCACAGAGCAAGTAGAAATCATATACTGACATGATACATAGACCCTTGGGGTTTGAGGAGGGAGGTCCATTGTTCCTTCGGGTCTCACCCCAATGGATATTGCAGAGTTTTTGTAGGAGATGCATGTTATCTCTGAGGTTTGTCAGACATTTTCAGATTCTTAGAATAGTTGGGGAGGTGGCATACCACCTATATCATTCCCACTAATGCACTGTGTGAATGATGTTTTCCATGTGTTTTAGATAAAGAGGTATGTTCATGATCAATAGCATGTCAATCGACTGAGGTAAGTGAGCTATTGAGGATGGGGCAATGTTTTTGGATTTCCATGTGGATATAAAGGATCGGCATGAGATGTCCTTTGTGGACGGTTAATTCCGACCACGAACCGAATCTCTTCACCACTAATACCATCACTAAATCCAGCCAATGAAAATTCCCTTAGGGCATTAAATATCCCTACAAGATGGCACAAGTTCCTATATATTATTAATTTTTGGTTGGGAATGATTTTCCCAAGTACGAACGCATAAAACATTAAAAACATTCAATAATAAGAATCTGAAATTTCCATGCCCACCAAAACATAAGAAAAAACAAGAATGTAATACATGGTTTTAAGTTGGGTACAACAGGTCCAAACTTGAATTAGACTCCCATGAAATGGGTTCATCACCCCTGAGCCGCCTCCACAAAGTAGCACCAAAAGGAGACTCACAACTCAAACTGCTTTCACCAATGGTTTTTCCATTACCCGAGTCGAACATAATGATGTCCGCTTACACAAAAGTGTTATAAGTAGGGTGTGAGCCTAATCCCCGAAGGATACCACCCAATTATTTCAAAGTATATTCAATAAAAATTTAAAATCATGGATTTTTCTATGTTAATAAAACGATGATAAATTCCAAGTAGTCCAACTTTCAATAGAAAACAATTTTTAAATTAAATTTCAAAATGTTAAAAAATTAAATAATACATGTAAGATACTGTAAATTGTAGTCATACACACCCTAATACAAGGTAAAATACCTAAAATCCAATGAAAACTAAAACCCAGAATACCCCTAGGCAACTGGATAGTCTCAGTCCTTATGCACCTCATACCACGATGAAACGTAACCATTGAAAAATATGTTCTCATGTATGAGACACTAGTAGAGAACATACCCATAACCTAGTGTCCCCCCATAATCATCTATATAGTTTAGTTAGAGTTCCATTATCCATTTCCTCTTTGAAATAGAGACAACACACATCAGGTTCACTAGCTGTACTAGTATATATCCACCCACCTAGGTACCCGAGCTTCCAATTTTTTTCATAAACAATTTCTACAAGAAACAAAAATCCATTTTCATCTAAAAACACCACTACTGGTCACTTACAAGAATTACAGTATCTACATAGATTTTATACCACTGAAAACACACAACAAACATGTTGATTTTTAATAAACAACTTCTCCAAATCATGTATAGTTTTGTTCCCAAAAATCCTTGAATCCCCCACTTTTTACACCATGTTCACACATTAAGTTACAAAAACAAATATTTCAGTCCAAAACCTTCCAATGAAACGAAAAAATCAATCTTATAACAGCACCATATAACTTAAAAAGTGATAACATTTTAAAACCTCTATTTTTCACAAACACTGAACCTAGATTTTTATGTGTTTCAAAAACACCAATAAAACAGATTTTTGAAACAACCACCAAATGAAATAGATATCCAGAAAATGATTTTATTCCTAAATACATTTCAATAAAATCAACTAAGCAATTACAGGGTAATCCCATGTTAAAAAATGAAGAAAATCATTGTAAAATCCCTAATTTCTCATAAAAGTGACACCGAAAAATCATTTTCAATATTAATACCACTAAAACCAATTTTTTAGCAACATGAAAATACCATAAACTAGAAATTCTAAGTCAATAATTTGACCCACAATTGAATCACCAACCAAGATGATGAAAACCCTTGAATATTTGTGTGAATATAAAATCGCACCACCACCGCACCAAGAGGGACCTAGATGAATCCTAAACCCAAAGGAATAGTCCAATAAAACCAGAATCAAACCCTAAGATCAAATCCACACTTTCTATACATTAGAAAACACTATAAGAATTGGAATTTACAATATGAAAAAGGAAGCAAACCCTAAGAAAATGGTAGTAAGAATGAAGGAGACCCACTTACATGAGGGATATTGAATAAATCTCATCAAATACACTAGTAGATAAATTTACTAACATCCAAGTATGAAATTGAGGTTTTAATAAGTCTAAGAAGATAATTTGATAACTAAAATGGGGGAAAAGTATGAATTGAAAGAGTTATAAAGAAATGAAATTACCTCTTTAAAGCATGATGATTTGAGAAACCCTATGAAGTTCTGACCTATTTCGAGATGCATACGAGCTCCAAAGAGGGGTGAATGGAAATGGGGCGGATCTTAGGTTCATTGGGCTCATGTGAGTCTTGCAATAAATTAAATATCATTAATATTGAATATTATATTAAATGAAAAAAATTAAATGGAAATGGGATTTTGGGGTGGCCCAATTCCTTAAACAAAAACCCAAATACACCATTATTATGGATTTCTAGAGGTTCCCAATGGAAATGGTGGTGTTAATTGGTCAGGTCAGGACAATTTGGAAGGGTAATGGGTGAAAAATATTAAAAACAGAATTAGTTATAAAAGAATCAAAATTGGTTTTTAAATTTGGAAATGGGCTCATGGTTTGGCCCAAATCTTGAAAACATATCCTTTCTGCAAGAAAATCATTTGAAACCACCAAAACATACAATGAATTTAAATTAAATGAAATTTACCATTAAAATATGTCATGTATTTGAAAATTCTCCCCAACATGAATGAATTTTCTCCCCTGAAAGTCAAAGTAAAACATGATCATAAAAACAGAATCGGTACTCTTCCTCAAAGCATTAAATTTGTTCCCATGTTTCATGTGTATCACTACCATGCTTCCAACGAACCCAGAGCAGTAGAATAAACTTACCTAGAATCTGATTCTCTTAGGAGTCCACAATTTTCACTAGATGCTCAAAAACTCACAAGTCAGGCTCTATCTCTAGTTCATCGCAACTCAACACATGGGATCGATCTGGGCTGTATTTCGTTAACTGGGAGACATGGAAGACACGATGGATGGATGCCAAGTGATAAGGTAAAGCCAACCTATATTCCATATTCCTAATAAACTTGGTGATCTTGAAGTATTTTACACACCAATGTATCAGCTTCCCTTGCATTCCTAATCGACAATGGCCTAGATGAGGGGCCACATTTAAGGATAAACTTTCACCCACAAAAAGAACAATTTATGGACGCCTCCAATTACCATATGATTTATGACGAATCTGAGCTATCAATAAGTGATGCCTGGTCAATATGACCTTCTCAGACATCTACAACACCAAACTCGTCCCAAGAAGTAAAGTCTCACCTACCTCAGCCCAACATTGGGGAGACTGACAAGGCTGAACATAGAGTGCCTCAAAGGGAGCCATTCTAATTGAAGATTGGTAACTATTATTATATGAATACTCAACCAATCACAAATGGATATTCTAGGAAATTCACTCACCACCTGTAGAAATATATGTGTTCCTAAAAGTTTACCTTCCAACCCATGACAATTATCACGTCCAAAAAATCCATATCTTTGACCAAAAGGTACCACTCCATCTCAGTCCCAAGAATGGAGTGCACGCACAATGGGCATCTAATACCTTAATCATTGTTAATTACCAGCGTCGTAACCAAATCCATCATAGAATCCATAATCTCAATTACCAAATTTCTCTTCTACCAAAAACGAGCGGAAATGAATGAAAAAAAGGCACCATTATCAAAAACAGCAGAAACTATTGAAGATGAGATAAAAACGGTACCTAGAACTGTTGACGTTCCCGCCACTCATCATGGTGTTTCCTGATCCACTAAATGGAGATGTTCGGTCTCTGCCTTAGTATGACCGCTACTCTATGCATATTCCCTGAACTAGCACTTCATAGAAGATGACCCAGCCCTACCACCATGGCTGCAAAATTGAGATCCCCCAATCCTTGACCACTCGGACTGTGTTGTCACTCCTCTTGATGCCACTAACCCTACCCCACTAAGAAGTGGACGTTCCACCCCACAGATTCACTGAAAATTCCCCATAACTCCACATTGGTAACAAGGCATCAGAGGAATAGGGCATTCTTGTCAGATGTTCCCCGGCTTCCCACAATGGTGGCACACGACTGATATCGCATTAGAATCCACAGATGAATACATCCTAGAGGATTGTCCTGAACTACCCCCTCCTTTTTTCACCTGTTCCTCCCACTTACTTTTCATCTTTGAAGAGCTAACACTGCCCACTACTAATACTGATCTAGAGAAACCAGACCTACCCTTCTAGTCATTCTCCACTATGAACGCCCAGTCAATGACCCCAGCATAAGTCATCATCTTAAACTAGAACACCTGAGAGTATATCTCTGGTCTCAAGCTTTTCTCAAACCTTTGTGACTTCGCTTGCTCATTGGAGATGATTTTAGGGGCATAATAAATCAACTAGGTGAAACTGTTGGCATACTCTATGATAGAAAGATTCCCCTAAAAAAGATCCTATAACTCTCAGGACCAAGAATATGCCAAGACCTTGGGTAGTATTTCTCATTGAAGACATCCTTGAAATCTCCCCAGTGCATCCTTTCATTATTCTAAGTCTAAAGAATTGATTCAGATCACCAGTGATTGGGACCCTACCACAGAATTGAGGCATGTTTCACCCTGATCTGCTTAGGTGTATCCCAGAACTCAAACATGTTCTCAATCTTCTTGAGCCATTCCTCTTCTTCTTGGTGTTCAATGCTGCCTAGAGAGGTGGGATGCTTATTTTTCAGGAACTATTATTACTTTTCCTTCCTAGGAATAGAATAATCCACTCTAACAAGAGATAAAATAGGTGTCGGTCCCTATCCTAGAGCCTATACATCCTATAACATGGCCTCAACTATCCTTTGATCAGTTGTGGTGGGAGAACTATCTTTGTCTTCATCCCGTGGGTGCATGAGAGCTTTTCAGGGAGGCAAGTTGCTTCAAAATGAATCATTCAAAAAACAATACTCCACACCAAAATTCAGAAAATTTTTAATCAAATACATATAATATAAATAATCTAATCACATTAACGTAATAAAGGAAAAAACTACTCCACCCCACCTGATATCCTTGTGTGGTCTACTACCCACACGTCTCACCTGGAAGTGAAGTCAATCCAAAAATTATAAGGTCCCATTGTGACATAAGGTTTTCCGAAATATATGTGGGATAGGCACCTTACTCACAACCAAAACCTTGAGCCCCAACATTCCTAGCTTCTATCTATCCCAAGTCATCCCAAAATATCAATATAACCCAAAAACGTTAACCTCCACTAGCACCATTTTGTCACAAGCCGAATCTCGTCTCCACTACTACCAGCACCAATTTCAGCCCATGACAATGGCCAAGGGGTGTTCCCTACCCCCAAAGGCTAAAAAAATTTCCCAGGTATCAATAATTTTTGTTTTGGAATGATTTTGCTGAGTAAGAAATCATAAAACATTAAAAACATTCGATAATAAGAATCTGAAATTTTGATGCCAAACAAGACATAATAAAAATCCCAAAATGAATACATGGATTTAAGTAGGGTACAAGTTGTCCAAACATGAATAAAAAAACAAAACAAAAATCACTAAGACTCCACATGACAAGGGGTCATCACCCCGGTGCCACCTCCACGACACCACACCAAAATGGGACTAACAAACTGAATCACCTTCACCTAAGGTTTTTCTTATACCTATGGGAAGCATAATGAAGTCTACTTACAAAAAAGGGGTATAAGTAGGGTGTGATCCTAATCCCATCAGGATACCACCAAATTATTCCAAACTATATGTAGTACTAATTGAAAATCATGAATTTTTCTATGTTAATAAAACGACGATAAATTCCATGTAGTGAAACTTTCAATTGAAAACAGTTTTTAAACTAAAAATGTAAGAACATAAATAATTTTAAATAATACACATTAGCTACAATAATGTGCATCCAAAAACACCTTAATAAAAGGGTAATCACAAAAAATATAATGAAATCCAAAACCAGGAACACCCCTAGGAAACATGATAGAATCGGGCCCTATGCACCTCTTACCTCAATGAAAAGTAAACATAGAAAAATCTATTCTCAAGAATAAGCCAATAGTAGGGAAAATACCCATAACCTTGTGGTCCCCCTTCATCATCAATATAGTTTATTTAGAGTTTTCTATATCCATTTTCTCAGTGAAACAGGGACAACACCCATCTGCTTCACTAGCAGTAGTAGTACATATCCTCCCACTTCGGTACTCAGGATTCACCTTTTGTACTCAAACAATTTCAAAAAAAAAACACAAATACCTTTTCATATAAAAACACCACTATGGGTCACTTAAAAAGTGTATTTTATCTACACACATTTTATACCACATAAATCACCCAATAATGAATTTTGCATAATAATAAACAACATCTCGATATCATGTCTTGTTTTGTGCCCAAAAAACCCTGAATCCCCCACATTGCACACCATGTGCGCACATTAATTTACCAAAACAAAACTTTTAGTCCAAAAACATCCAATAAAACGAAGAAATAAATATTATGTCAGAACAAAATAATTTAATAAGTGAAAACATTGTTAAACCTTGATTTTTCACAAAAATGAACCTAAAAATTTCTGTGTTTTACAAACACCATTAAAAAAGATTTTTGAAACAACCACTAAATGAGATAGACATAAAAAAATAATATTTTCAGCCCTGATACATTTCAATAAAATAATCTAAGCAATTATAGGATACCCCCAAGTGATTTAATTGAATACTTCTTTATAAAAACCAAAATTTTACATAAAAGCGACACCAAAAATTCATTTTCATTATAAATACCACTAAAAACAATTTTTGAAGAATCTTTAAAATGAAATAAATATAGCATGCTTTGTCATAAATTTTCACACAAAATTGTATCACCTACTAAAATAATAAAAACCCTTGAATTTTTGTGCGAAAATAAAATCTCACCACCATCACACTAAGAGGGGCCCTGATAAAGCCTAAAACCCAAGGAATGGATTAAGAAAACCAGAATCAAACCCTATGATCAAATAACCACTTTATGGACAATAGATTAATCAATCTGAATTGTAATTTACCCTAAGAAAAAGGAAATAAAACCCTTTGAAAATGGGAGGAAGAATGAAAGAGATCCACATACTCGAGGGATCTTGAATAAATGTCCCCAAATACACTAGTAGAAGGATTTTAAATCATCCATGTGTACAAGTGATGTTATAATAAGTATGAGAAATTAATGTGAGAACTGAAATGGGGGAAAAAGTGTTCAAATTTAAAGAGTTATGAATGAAATAAATGACTTCGTCAAATCTATACGATTTGAGAAACCCTATAAAGTTATCCCCTAATTCGAGATGCATATGAGCTCAAATGTGGGGATAAAGGAAATGGGGGAACTCCTAGGTTCATTGTCCTCGTGTAAGACTTGTAATCACTGAAATATTATTAATATTGAATAAGACATTAAATAATTTTTTTTAAACTAGAAATGGGATTTCGGGCTGGCCCAATTCCTTAAACAAAACACCAAATACACCCTTATTATGGACTCCTATATGGTCCAAATTGAAATGGTGGTGTTAAATGGTCAGGAGAGGACATCTTGGAAGGTGAATGGGTGTAGAATATTAATAACTTAATTAGTTATAAAAGAATCAAAATTTGTTTTTAAATCTAGAAATGGGATCATAGTTTGGCCCAAATCATTAAAACTCAACTCTTCCTCCATAAATGCATTGGAAACCCCAAAAAAATAGCATGAATGGAATTGAAATGAAATGTACCTTTAAAATTAGTCAGGGATGTGACAATTCTCTCCACCATGAATGATGTTTCTCTATGGAAAGTCAACATGAAACATGATCAGAAAACAAGAATGAGTACTCATCCTCACCCCAAGACATCTGTTCCCAAGTCTCATTTTATTCACTACCATGCTTCCAACGAACCCATACTAGAAAAATATACTTCCCTTGAATCATAATCCCTTTGGATTCCACTATTTTCAGAAGATTCTCAATAGTTGACAAGTCCGGCTCTATCTCCAGTTCTTCCCAAATCCGCACATGGGATGGATCTAGGCTATATTTCTTCAACTAGGAGACATGGAAGACATCATGGATGGATGTCAACTAAGAAAGTAAATCCAACCTGTGCACCACATTTTCAATACACTCGGTGATCTCAAAGTGTCTGATATACGGAAGCATCTGGTTACATTGTTTTCCCAATCGATGATGGCCCAGACGAGTGCCCACATTCTTGAATACCCTATCACCCACAGAAAACACTATGTCTCTACGCCTTCGGTTAGAATATGTTTTTTGATGACTCTGAGCTATCAATAGGAAATTCCTAGAAAACATGACCTTCTCATACATCTCTTACACCAGACTCGGCCCATGTAGTGAAGTCTCACCTATGTCAGCCCAACATAAGGGGGACTGACATGTCCATACATAAAGTGCCTAAAAAGGAGCCAATGGAATCGATGATTGGTAACTATTTTTATATAAAAACTCATACAATATAAAATATTTATCCCAGGAACCTCCTACGGTTAGAACACATGCATGGATCATGTCCTCCTAAATATGATTCGCCTGCTCTGTATGACCATCTGTCTGAGGCTGGTCTATCGTGCACATCTTAATTTGGGACCCCATGGCCTTTAAATTGCCTTCCCTGAACCTATAAGTGAAATGGGGGGCTCTCTATCTGATAAAAATTCTGATTTAATGCCCTGGAGTATCACCACCACATGAAGATACAAACGACGCAACTCATCCACATTAATTGTATTTATGATTGGAATAAAGGTGGTTTATTTTGTCATATGATCAATCACTGCCCAAAAAAATTCTTACCCTGAGGTGTATTATGAAAGCCTATAAATATGTTCAGGGATTCCTCTTCTCACTTCTTGGTAGGAATTGGAAATGGCTGGAGAAAACCGGAGGGCCTATGAATCTCTGCATTCACCTGCTGGCATGTTTTGCATCTCGACATGATGTCCGATAAGTACCATTGCATATCGGGCCACCAAAACTGTCATCAAACATCATAATACATCTTGGTGGCACTCAGATGGACTTCCCACTGAGACTAGTTTCTACCTTCATCAACACCTTCATAGAGATGATGACACTACTGAGAATCCCTTGAAGAAAAAGATTTCCAAGGAGACGATGACCAATCACTGGACACCTCCCCTCCATGAAGAAACAACCTCAACCACTGACAAAGCTCATCATTAGGTTTTTTCACACTGAATCAACTCAAAGTGAGCTGGATTCAACTGAATTCTCTCCATGAATTCACCTCCACTATGATCCATTGTCTCCACATGCATCTGAGCAAAGAGTTTCATTTAAGTCCACTCATCACTTGATATCCTCAAAGCCTGTATAAGAACTGTTCATCTCAAGGAGTTGGCCACCGCATTACCCTTTCCAGGGGTTTAGATAATGTCAAAGTCAAACCCATGGAAGTACTCAATCCAATGACGCATCATCAAGTTGAGGTCCTTTTTCGAGAAGATATAGGCCAGGATTTTGTGATCAAAGTACACCAAAGACTTCTCCCCAAGGATATAGTGATGCCAATTATTCAAACCATGCATCACTACAGTCATCTCAAAGTCATGGTTTGGGTAATTATTTCTTATGGTCTGAGTAACCAAGAGTAGTATGCCATCATGTGATCATCATGTATAAGAACAAACCCAAGACCCATACCTCAAGCATCACAATAGCTCACAAACCCCTTCTCGACCTCAGGAAAAATCCGAATGGTGTCGGTAGTCAACCGGCTCTTCAGCTCCTCGAACGATGCCTGGCATTCTGGGCTCCATACACACTTCACCCGTTTCTAGGTAAGTGTGGTAATCAATGAAGAAATCCATGAGAAATCACAGAAAAACCACCTATAATAACCAACCAGGACATGTAAACTCTTAAACTTGAAAAAAACTTCGACTGCTCCCATGACATGATAGCACAGATCTTCTCGAGGTCAACTGAAACGTCCAGCTCTATGATCGCATTCCCCAAAATGTTCTCCTCCATGATCCATAAAGTGAACATTTACAACTTTATATAGTGGCGGTGATCCCACAAGGTTTCCAAGATGATCCTTATGTGATGTCCGTGTTCCTCCTTAGAGCTAGAGTATACTAGAATGTCATCAACATACACCACAAAAAAGGAATAGAGATACTTCTAGAACACCATGTTCATGAGTTCCATAAATACAGCTTTATTATTGGTCAATCTGAAGGTATGTCCAATTAAACAATGTGTCAATACCTGATTCATAAGGTTGTATTTGAGATATCTGACTCCCTCACCCTAAGTGGATGGTATCCCGAATCCAATCTATTTTGGAAAACCAGTTTTCCCCCTTAAAATGATTGAAAAATAATATATTCTGGGAAATGGGTATTTGTTCTTAATTGTTAATATATTCATCTTCTATTATTCAATGCACAGCCTGAGGGATCCATCGGCCTTTTTCACAAACAACACAGGAGCAGCCCAAGGAAAGACGCTGAGGTGATTGAATCCTTTGGGTTCTAAGTCGTCCAGATATATCTTAAATTCCCTCAGCTCGGTAGGGTCAATGTTATATTATGGAAGATATATTGGTTGTGTTATCGGTGCCAGTTCAATTGAGAACTCCACATCCTTCTCCAGGGGAAACTTGAAAAATCATATGGGAATACTTCTAGAAACTCATTCACTACATGAGGTAGGGAAACGTCAGGGGAAGGACCACCATCCCCTAATGCGAGCAATGCTAACTAGAAGATAAGAATTCCCAAATCTGGAAGTGGAGGTCCTGTTCGACCCAAATAAGGATCCCATTCTCCATGAAAATCTAGATGACTGCCAACAGGTGCGTGAAACTCATGCACCCTCTATAGAAATTAATGTGTGCCTAGAATTCTACCATACAATCCATGACAATTATCACGTCAAAAAGATCCATATCTAAGACCAAAAGGTCCCGCCCCATCCCAATCCCTATCATGAAGAGCTTACACTACGAGAACCTAATACCTTGCTCCTTCTTATTTCCTAGCGGCATAACCAAATCCATCACAAAAGTCATCAACTCAGTTGTAAAATTCAGCGTGTCCACAAAATGGGAATAAATAAATGAAATAGGGGAACCCGTATCAAAAAGAGTAGCAACTATAAATGATGATATCAAAATAGTACCTCAATCTATTGACGGTCCCTCCACTCATCCTACTAGTTCCGGATCCACTGCATGGAGATGTTCGGTCTCTGGATGAGGAAGGCGGCTAGTCTATGGTTGTGCCCCGAACTAGATCTTTCCAGAGGAGGACCTATCCATACAACCATGGCTTCTAAATTGAGAGATCCCAATCCTCGACGGCTCAGACTATGCTCTCACTCCTCTTGATTCCACCGACCCTGCCCCACTCATAAGTGGATGTGCCACCCCATAGAAGCACTGTAAATTTCATATAACTCCATATTGGTAAAAAGGATTTAGAGGAATCAAGCATACTGGTCGGATGTGCCCCGACATTCCACATAGGTAGCACATGACTAATCTCACATTAGAAGCTATAGATGAAAACTTCTTGGAGGAGTTCCCTGAACTGCCACCTCCTTTCTTCACGTGTTCCTCCCTCTTCCTTTTAATCTCTAAAGAGATGACACTGCCCACTACTAATACTGATCCGAAGAAACCAGCCCTACCTATCTGGCCAATCTCCACATTAAACACCCATTCAATATCCCTAGCATAAGTCCTCAGCTTAAACAAGAACACCTACGAGTATATCTCTGGTCACAAGCCTTTCTCAAACCTCTGGGCCATTGCTTGCTTTTTGGAGACAATTTCAACGGAATACTAAACCAACTATGTGAAACAATTGGCTTACTCCATGAAAGAAATATTCCCCTGGACAAGATCCATGAACTCTCGTGACCAGGCATATTCCAAGACCTTAGGGAAGTATTTCTCATTGACGACATCTTTGAAATCTCCCTTTCACATCTCCTCATTCTTCCAAATATAAAGAGTTGATTCCCATCACCTAATATTGGGACCCTCCATTAGAAAGGAGGCACATTTCACCCTGATCTCCTCTTATGTATCCAGTAACTCGAACATGTGCTTGATCTTCTCAAGCCATTCCTCTACTTCCTGGGGTTCTATGCTCCCCCAGATAGTGGGAGGCTTATTTTTCATGCACTCATGATCCTTATACTTCCTAGGACTAGAATCATCCTATCTAACATGAGCTATAATAGGTTTCAATCCCTTTACTAGAGCCTAGACATCCAATACCATGGCCTTTACTATCCTATAATCAATTGAAGTGGGAGAACTATCGTCGGCTTCCACCTGTGGGCACATGGGAGCTTTCCAGGGAGGCATGTTTCTTCAAAATGAAATAGTGAAAAAGAAACAATACTCAACCCCAATATCTGAAAAAATTTAATCTAATACATCAAATATATATATTTTAAACAAATTAAAGTAATAAAAGAAAGAACTGCTCCACCCATTCCCGATATCGATGTGTGGTCTGCAGCCCACATGACTCACCTGGAAGTGAAGTCAATCAAAAATTTCCAATGTCCCCTGGTGACTCATGGTCTGCCATGAGGGTTGCGGTTCAAGAACCCATCTCACCACCAAAACCACGATCCACGAGAGTCCATGATTTTTTCTTTCCCGAATCATCCCAAATTAAAAATATTACCTGAAAACATTTTACTCCAACGATACCATTTTGTCACGAACCAAATCAGGTCATTACAAAAACCAGCACAAAATCCAGGGCATTAAATTGCCCTAAGGGCGTTCCCTTTCCCCATGTGCTGTTACACGTTACTAGGTATCATTAATTTTGGTGTGGGAAGGATTTTCCCAACTAGGAAAGAAAAAAACATTAAAAAAATTTGATAATAACAATCTGAAAATTCCATGCCAAACAAGACATAATCAAAAACATGAATGGAATACATGATTTTAAGTAGTGTACAAGAGGTCCAAACATGAATAAGAAAATAGAAAAAAACCAGAAACTAAGACTCCACATGACAAGGGGACATCACCCCTAAGCCACCACTACGACACCGCACCAAAAGGGGACTAACAACACAAACCGCCTTCACCTAAGATTTTTCCATTACCTAAGTAAAACATAATGAAGTCTACATACACCAAATGAATTTATGTAGGGTGTGTTCCAAATGCTAGTAGGAAACCATCCAATTATTCCAAAGTATATGCAATAAAAATTGGACAACATGCATTTTTATATGATATGAAAACAATTATAAATTCCAAGTAGTACAAATTTCAATTGAAAATAGTTTTTAAACTAAAAATTTCAGAATATTAACACAATAAAATAAGAAATGTTAGATAATGTAATGTGGATCCAAACAAACCCTAATAAAATTTTATATACCACAAATCCAATGAAAACCAAAACTATGAACACCCCTGGAAAACTGGATAGTCTCGAGCCCTTTGTACCTCGTACCTCGATGAACTGTGACCATAGAAAAATTTGTTCTCATGCACGAGCCACTAGTAGGGAACATTCCCATAACGAAGTGGTCCACTATCATCATCTATATAGTATATTTAGAGTTTTGTTTATCAATTTTCTCTGTGAAATAGGGACAACACCCATTTGGTTCAGTAGTTGTACTAGTACATATCTGCCCACCTAGGTACTCGGTCATTCCCTTTTTCTCTAATACAATTTCAAAAAAAGAAACAAACATCCATTTTCAATTAAAAACACCACTAATGGTCACTTAAAAATTGTAATATAGCTGCACACATTTAATACCACATAAAACACAAAACAAAGCATTTTTATTTTTAATAAATAACTTCTCCAAATCATGTCTTTTTTTGTGCCCAAAACTCCTTGAATCAACAACTTTGCACACTTTCTTCACACTTTAAGGTAAAAGAAACAAAATTTCAGTCTGAACCCTTCCAATTGAACGAACAAATTAATCTTACGGAATCCCCATATAATTTATGAAGTGATAACATTGTAAAACCTCCATTTTTCACTAACATGAAACCAAAAAATTTACGTGTTTCAAAAACACCATTAAAACAGATTTGTCGAAACAAACACCAAATGTGATATATATTTTCATCCATAATACATTTCAATAAAATACACTAATCAATTATTGTGTATCCCTATGTGAGTAAATGAAAGACTTCTTTATAAAACCCCCAATTTCACATAAATGAGACACCAAATATTCATTTTCATTACAAATTAAACAAAACAATTTTTTCTGCAACATTTAAATGCAATAAACATGAAAATACTAAAAACATAGCATGCTAAGTCCAAAAATTACACAAAATATTGAATCTCCTACCATAATAATGATAACACTTGAATATTTGTGAGAAAAAAAATCACTCAACCTCCACACCAAGAGGGTCCTATATGAAGCCTAAGACCAAAGGAATAGACAAAAAACCAGAATCAAACTAAAGGGTCACATCCCCATATTATAGATAGTAGAAAAAGCAATAAGAACATGAATTTACAGTATAAATAAGGAATAAAAACCCAAAGAAAATTTGAGGAAGAATGAAGGAGGGCCACTTACTTGAGAGATCTTGAATAAATCTCCCCAAATACACAAGAACATGAATTTACAAACATCCAAATATACAAGGGTGGTTTGAGTAAATCTTTGAAGTTAATGTGTGAACTGAAATGGGGGAAAATTGTATGAATTGAAAGAGTTATGAATGAAAGAAATTACCTCTTCAAATCTAGACGATTTGAGAAACCCTATGATGTTCTGCCCAAATTCGAGATGCATACGAGCTCCAAAGTGGGGGGGAAAGGAAATGGGGGAGCACCAGGGTTCATTGGTCTTGTGTGAGACATGGAAACACTGAAAAATCATTAATATTGAAAATGATAATAAATAAACTGTTTTTTAACTGGAAATGAGCTTTCGAGCTGGCCCAATTCCTTAAACAAAAACCAAAATAAACCATTATTATAGATTCCTAAAGGGTCCAAATTTAAATGGGGGTGTTATTTGGTCATGGGGGACATTTTGGATGGTTATTGGGTGAAAAATATTGAAAATTTAATTAGTTATAAAAGAAACAAAATTTGTTTTTAAATCTTGAAATGGGATCACGGTTTGGCCCAAAACATGAAACTCACCCTTTTCCTCCAAAAATACATTGGAAACCCAGCCAAAACAAAGAATGAAAGGAAATTAAATTAAATTTACCTTTGAAATAAGTCATTAATGTCACAATTCTCCCCACCATGGATGTCGTTTTTCCCTAGAAAGTCAACCTGAAACTTGATCGGAAAACAAGAATGAGTACTCTTCCTCAACCAATGACATTTGTTCCCATGTCTAATTTGTATCACTATAATGATTACAATGAACCCATAATAGTGGAATAGAGATCCCTCATATAACCGTCTCTTGGGATTCTATTATTTTCAAGATATTCTCAAAAACTGACAAGTCCTGCTCTATATTTAATTATTTCCAACTCAGCACATGGGACAGATTTGGGTTGTATTTCTTCAACTGGGATACATGGAAGACACCGTGGATTGATGTAAACTGATAAGTTAAATACAACCTATGTTCCACATTCCCAATACACACAGTGATCTCAAAGGGTCATACATACTACGTATTCAGCTTCTCTTGCTTTCCCAATCGACGATGGCCCAGACGAGGGGCCACATGCAAGAATTCCCAATCACACACAGAAAAATATATGTCTTGACGCCTCTTGTCAGCATATGATTTATGAAACATCTATGCTATCAATAAGTGATTCCAGATCAACATGACCTTCTCAGATGTCTCATGCATTAGACTCGGCCCCATCAGTGAAGTCTCACCTACGTCATTCCATCATAGAGGGGACCGATAGACCGACCATAGATCACCTCAAAAGGAGACATTTGACTCTAGGATTGGTAGCTATTATTATAAGAAAACTCAGCCAATCACAAATGGCTATCCTAGGAACCTCCAATGTCTAGAACACATGCACAAATTATGTCATCCAAAATCGGATTCGCATGCTCTGTCTGAAAATCATTCTAAGGGTGGTATGTAATGATCTTCATAATTTGAGACGCCAAGGACTTTTGAAGGCCTTTAAAAGACCTAAAAGTGAAATAGGGGGTATCTGCCTTAGACAAATTCAAATGGAATTCTATAGAGTCTCACCACCTCCTAAAGATACAAATGGCCCAACTCATCCACTTTAGCAGTATCTGTGATCAGAATGAAGTGGGATGATTTGGTTGGATGATCAATCACTACCCAAAAGGAATTCTTACCATGATATGTATGAGGAAATCCCACAATTAAGTCCATGGAAACATCTTCTCACTTCCAAGTAGGAATATGCAATGGCTGGAGAAAACAAGAGGGCCTCTGAAGCTTTGCTTTCACCATCTGGCATGTGTAGCATCTTGACACAAAGTCCAATATGTACTATCTCATACCAGGACCCCAAAACTGTCATTGAACATCGTTGTACATCATGGTGTCACCCAAATGGACAAACAATTGAGAGAAGTGGAAATCATCCATCACCACCTTCAGTAGAGATGATTGCACTACTATGCGGCCATTGAAGAACAAGATTCCCTTGGGAGACGATGACCAATCTGTCGACGCCCCCCCCCCCCCCCCCCATGAGGAAAATACCTCAACTAATGAAAAAACTCATCATTAGGATATTCCCGCTGAATCAACTCCATGAGAGAAGGAGTCAATTAAATTCTGGCCAGGAATGCACCTCCACTGTTCTCCCTGGTCTCCACCTGAATCTGAGTAATGACTCCCATTAAAGTCCACTCATCACAAGACTTCCTCAAAGCTGGCACTATACCTCTTCTACTCAAGGAATCAGCCACCACATTACCCTTTCATGGGGTGTAGAAAATTTCAAACTCAAACCCCTACATGTACTAAATCCAATGATGCTGGGTCTAGTTGTGGTCCTTCTGCGAGAAGATACATGCCATGATTTTGTGATAAATTATACCACAAACATCTCCCCAATGATATAGTGATGAAAAGTATTCAAATCATACATCACTTCTACTGTCTCCAATTCTTGGGTCGAGTATTTCTTTTCCCATGGTCTGAGTTAGTGAGCGAAATATGTCACTATATGATCATCCTGTATAAATAAACACCCAAGACCCATACATGAAGAATCTCAATTAACCACAAACCCCTTCACGGCCTTAGGAAAAATCAGAATGGTGATGGTAGTCAACCACCACATCATCTCCCCGAATGATCCCTGACATTCTAGGGCCCATAATAACATCACCCCTATCCCAGTGAGTGCAGTCATAGGGGAAGCAAGCTATGATAAATTACGGATGAACCGCCTATAAGAACCAGCCAGGCCATGTAAAATCTTGATCTTGAACACATTCTTTAGCTTCTCACATAACATGATTTCACTGATATTCTCAGGGTCAATTGAAACCCGTTTCTCTGAGATCAAATACCCCAAAAACATTACCTCCCTGATCCATAAAGTGAACTTTGACATCTTTTCATAGAGGTGGTGATCCCGCAAAGTGCCCAAGACAATCCTCAAGTGATGTTTATATTGCTTTTCAGATCCAGATAATAAAATAATTTCATCCATTTACACCACAAAAAAGGAATTGAGATATGGATGTAACCCCCTATTCATGAGTTCTATAAAGAAATATTGAGAATTGGTCAATCTAAAAGCATGACCAAATACTCAAAGTGTATATACCTACTTCCAAAGGATGTCTTTAGGATATCTGACTCACTCACCCTAAGTAGATGGTATCCGGAATTCAAGTCTATTTTTGAAAACCACTTTTCCCCCATAAAATGATCAATCAAATCATTTATTCTTAGAAAATGGTATTTTTTTTAATTTCAACCTTATTCAACATCTTGTAGTCAATGAAAATCCTAAGGGATCCATCAGCCTTTTCACAGACAACATAGGAGTGGACCAAAGAGAGATTCTTAGGTGAATGAATTCTTTGGATTAAAAGTCTCCCAACTGCATCTTTAATTCCATCAACTTGGTATGGACCATACTATATGATGGAATATATATTGGCTACGTTCTCAGTTCATGTTCAATCGAGAACTCCATATCTCTCTCTTGGGGAAAACCTAAAAAACATCTGGTAATACTTCCAGAAACTCATTCACTACATGAGGTATTGCACCATCATGGTAAGTACCATCATCCTCTAGCGCGAGCGATGCTAACTGGAAGATAATACTTCCCATATCTGGATGTGGATGTCCTGCACGACCCGACCAAGGATCCCATTCTCCACGAAAATCTTGACGACTCGCATAAGGTTTATTGAAACTCACTCGTCGAATGTAGAAATTAATTTGTTCCTAGAAGTGTATCATCCAATCCATTCCATGTATCACATAAAAAATATTCATATCTATGACCAAAATATCCCACTCCATATCAATCCCTAGCATGGAGAGCGCACACAACGGGCATCTAAGACCCTACTCTTTTTCCTTTCCCAGCTCCGTAACCAACTCCATCACAAAAGACATAAAATCGGATGTCAAATTAATTGTGTCCACAAAACGGTCTAAAATGAATGAATCAAAGGCACTAGTATCAAAAAGAGTAGCAACTATAGAAGATGAGAGAAAAATTGTGCCTCGAACTATCGACGATCCTTCCACTCATATTGCTGGTGCTTGATCCACTTCATGGAGATTTTCGGTCTCTACTTGAGGATGACTGCTACTTTATGGTTGTGCCCTGAACTAGCTCTTCCTAGAATATAACCCTTCCCTACCACCACAACTTCCAAATCGAGATCCCCTAGTCCTATATTGCTCAGACTGTAATGGCACTCCTCTTGATGCAATTGACCATGCCCCACTCTGAAGTGGACATGCCACCCCACAAAATCATTTAAAATGACCCATACCCCCACATTGGTAACAAGGTTTTAGAGGAATCTACCATGTTGGTTGGATGCGCCCGAGATTCTTACACTATTGGCACATGACTGATCTTGCATTTTAAGCCACAGATGAAAACTGCCTTGAGGAGTGACTGGAACAGCCACCTCCTTTCTTCACCTGTTCCTCTTACTTCCTATTAATATCCAAAAAGCATCCAATTCCCACTACTGATATTGATCCAGAGAAACGATCCCTACCCTTTTGGTTAATCTCCATGGTGAATTCCCTATCAACGACCCAAGCATAAATCATCAGATTAAACAAAAACACCTGAAAGTATATCTCTAGTTGTAAGCCTTTCTCAATCCTCTAGGCCTTTTCTTACTCATTGAAGATGATTTTTGGGGCATAACGATCCCATTAGGTGAAACAGTTCGCATAATCCATGATAGAATGATACCCGTGAACAAGATCTATGAACTCTTAGGACTTGTCATATGACAAGACCTCAGGGCAGTATTGCTCATTGAATATAGCCTTGAAATATTTCCAAAGCATCTACTCATTATTACTAGTCTGAAGAACTGATTCCAACCACCTGCAACTGGGACCCTCTAATTGAAAGGAGTCACATATCACCCTGAGATCCTTGGGTGTATCCAGGAACTCGAACATATTCTCAATCATCTTGATCCATTCCTCTACTTCCTGGGGTTCTATGCTGCCTCGGATTTTGGGAGGCTTATTTTTCAGGAAATCACGTTCCTTATACTTCCAAGGACCAATATCATCCTCTCTAACAGGATATAGAATAGTTTTAATTCCCTGTCCTAGAGCCTAGATATCCCAGCCCATTACCTTGACTAGCTATTGATCAATCAGTGTTGAAAAACAATCTCTGGCTACCTCCTGCGAGCGCGTGGTTGGTTTCCGGGGAGTCATGTTGACAGTAACAAAAACAATAATCAACTTTAAAATTCTGAAATTTTTTAATCAAATACATTTAATATATATAATCTAAACATACAATAGTAATAAAAGATACATCTACTCCACCCCTGCCTGATATCTATGTGTCGTCTACACCCCACATGTCTCACCTGGTAGTGACGTCACTCAAACAACTGCAATGCCCACAGGTGACTGAAGGGCTATCGAGAGGGATTAGGGCTAGGCACCCTACTCACGTCCAAAACCCTGAGCCATAGAATTTCTAGCTTCAGTATATCCCGACTAATCCCAAAATAGAAATAGAACCTGAAAACATTAACCTCCATTGATTCCATTTTGTCACCAATAGAATCTAGTCGCCACTAATACCAGCACCAAATATAGCCCATAACAATGACCTAAAGGAATTCCCTATTTCCATAGGATGTAATAAGTTGCCAGGTATCATTAATTTTTTTTGGTATGATTTACTCGTGTATGAAAACATAAAAAAATATAAACATTCAATAATAAAAATCTGAAATTTCCATGCCAAACAAGACATAAGAAAAAACCAAAACTGAATCCATGGTTTTAAGTAGGGTATAATAGGTCCAAACATGAATAAAAAAAATAGCATCAAAACAACCACTAAGACTCCACATGACAAGGGGTCATCACCCATGAGCCACCGCTATGACACCGCAGCAAATGTGGACTTACAACCCGAACCGCCTTCACCAATGTTTTTTACTTTACCTGAGTCAAACATAATGAATCCTACAAACACCAAGGGGGTGTAAGTAGTGTGTGAGACTATTCCTAGTAGGATACCATTATATTTTTCAAATTGATATGCAATAAAAATTGAAAAACATGCATTTTTCTTTGTTAATAAAACGACAATAAATTACAAGTTGTGCATCTTTCAAATGAAAATAGTTTTTAAATTAAAAATTTCAAAATTTTAACACAATTAAATAAGAAATGTTAGATTATATAATTTTCATAAAAACACACCCTAATACAAGGGTAAATACTAAAAATCCATAGAAAACCAAAACCAGGAACACCCCTAGGAAACTAGATAGTCTCGGGCCCAATTTACCTCACACCTTGATGAAAAGTAATCATAGAAAAATTTGTTCTCATGCATGAGCCACTAGTAGGGAACGTACCCATTACCCAGTGGTCCACCATCATCATAATTATAGTTTAGATAAAGTTTTTGTTATCCATTTTCTCAATGAAACAAGAACAACTCCCATCGGGTCCACTAGTTGTACTAGTACATATTCACCCACCTAGGTAAATGGGATTCCCCTTTAGTGATCACACAATTTCAGCTAGAAATTTACGTCAAGTTTCATATAAAAACAACACTAATTGAAACTTACAAACAATACATTGTCTACAAACATTTTATACCACATAAAACACACAACAATGCATTTTTATTTTTAATAAACAACTTCTCAAAATCATGTCTTGTTTTGTGCCCAAAACACCTTGAATCCCCAACATTGCACCCCATGTTCCAAGTTTATGTAAAAAAAACAAAAAATTAATTCCAAAACCGTACAATGAAACAAAAAAATCAATCTTATTGCAGCCCCATATAATTTAAGAAGTGATAACATTGTAAAACCCCATTTTTCACAAACATGGCAGCTAAAATTTATTTTGTTTCACAAACACCATTAAAACAGATTTTTCAAACAAACACCAAAGGAGATAGGCATCCCAAAATCTATTTTTAGCCATAATACATTAAAGTAATGTAAACTATGAAATTATATGGTATCCCTATGTGAAGAAATGAAAGTCTTCTTTGTAAAACCCCCAATTTCACATAAAGGTGACACCAAAAATTCATGTTCATTATAAATAACACTAAAACCAGTTTGTTCAGAAACATTAAAATGAAATAAACATGAAAATACCATAACAAAATGTTATGTTGAAAAATTTCACACACAATGGAATCACCTACCAAAATAATGAAAACCCTTGAATATTTTTGCGAAAATAAAATCGCACCACAACTGCACAAAGAGGGACCTAGATGAAGCCTAAAGCCAAAGGAATAGTCCAAGAAAACCAGAATCAAACCCTAAGATCAAATACCCACTTTATGGAAATTAGAAAAATCAATATGAATTATAATTTTCCCTATGAAAACAGAAATAAAACAGTATGTAAATGGGATGAATAATGAAGGAGACCCACTTACTTGAGGGATCATGAAAAAATCACTCAAAATGCACCAGTAGCTGAATTTACAAACATCCAAGAATACAAGTGAGGTTTGAATAAGTTTGAGATATTAATGGGAGAATTGAAATGGGAGAAAAAGAGTATGAATTGAAAGGGTTATAAAGGAATTAAATTACCTCTTCAATTCTAGACAATTTGATAAACCCTAGGATGTTCTACCCAAATTCAAGATGTATACGACCTCCAAAGAGTGGGAAAGGTAATGGGGACGATTTTGGTTTCATTGGGTTCGTGTGAGACCTGAAATCACTAAAAAAAATTAATATTAAAGAATATATTAAATTAAAAAAAATTCAACTAGAAATGGGATTTCGTGCTTGCCCGATTCATAAAACAAAAACCCAAATACACCATTATTATGGACTCCTAAAGGGTGAAAATCGAAATGGAGGTGTTAATTGGTCTGGGGAAGCCATTTTAAAAGGGGAATGGGTGAAAAATATTAAAAAATTAATTGCATATAAATGAAACAAAATTGGTTTTTAAATATGGAATTGGGCTCACGATTTGGCCCAAACATGAAAAATTACCCTTTCCACAAAAAATTCATTGGAAACCCCCAAAAAATAGAATGAATAGAAATTAAATGAAGTTTACCTTTAAAATAAGTTATGGATGTAACAATTCTATCCCCCTTGATGAATTTTCACCCCGGAAGGACAACCTGAAACTTGATTGGAAAACAAGAACAGGTACTCTTCCTCGACCCACGACATCTGTTCCCATGTCTCATGTGTATCACTAGCATGATTCCAATGAACACGAACAAGTGGAATAGACCTAAATAGATTCATCTTCTTATGGGATTCCACTATTTTTACTGGATGCTCAAAAATTGATAAGTCAGGCTCTATCTCTAGTTCTTCCCAACTCAGCACATGGGACGGATCTGAGTTGTATTTATTCAACTGGGAGACAAAAAAGACATGATGGATTGATTCCAACTGAGAAGGTAATGCCCATTTGTGTTCCATAATCCCAATACACTCGGTGATCTCAAAGTGTCTGATATACTGTGGAATCAGATTCCCTTGATTTCATAATCGATGATGGCCCAAACGGGGGGCCACATTTAAGAATACCCTATCACCCACAGAAAACTATATGTCTCAACACCTCCAGTCATCATATGATTTATGATGACTCTATGCTATCAATAACCACATGCTGATCAACTTGACCTTCTCAGACACCTCCTACACCAGACTCAACCCCAGTAGTGATGTCTCACCTATATCAGCCGAACATACGGGGGACAGACAAGGCCGAAAATAGAGTGCGTCAAAAGGAGAAATTCGAATCAAAGATTGGTAACTATTATTATTAGTAAACTCATCTAATCAAAAATGGCTATCCCATTAATCTCCAATGTCTAGAACACATCCATGAAACATGTCCTCCAAAATCTGATTCGCCCGCTTTGTTTGACCATCCGTTTAAGGGTGGCATGTCGTTCCCATCATAATTTGTGAGCCCAAGGCCTTTTGAAGGCCATCCCAGAACCTTGAAGTTGAACGGGTGGTCTATATATTATAAAAATTCTGATGGAATTACATAGAGTCTCCCCACATCCAGAAGATTCAAACGACCCAAATAATTTAATTTAGTTTTATCTCTGATCGGAATGAAGTGGGCTGGTTTGGTTAGATGATCAATCACCACCCAAAAAAATTCTTACCCCGAGGTGTATGGGGAAAGACAACAATTATGTCCTTGGAAACCTATTCTCACTTGGAGGTAGGAATGGGTAATGTGTGGTGAAAACTGGAGGACCTCTGAAGCTCTGCTTTCACCTACTGGAAAGTGTAGCATCTCAACAGGAAGTCTGATATGTACAGGTGCATACTTGGCCACCAAAACTGTCATCGAAGTGATTCCCAACATCCCGAAGATAATATAATATATGAATAAAAATTAAAATATAATTAGTATATTTTATTATATTCCTAATTATTCACTAAGTTACCATTCTTAATTAGCAGTAATGGTAACTATACAAACTCCCTTGAAGACTTCATTAATGAATTCGATGACATTGGACATCATATATGAATATGTCTTATAATAATAATATATTAATGACTATATATGATCTAGAATTGTCTTCATGAATTCATATGATTTAATATTATCTCATTGAATACATTCAAAAATTTCATCCATCTATTGAGAGTTGAATACTGTACAAACAAGAATTTATAATAATGCATATTAACATACACTCAAAATATAAAAATTATTATCAACAAAAAATGTCAGCATTCAAATATTGATGATTAATTTACTCAAGGATAGATATATGAACATATTAAAAATATTTCATGTAAAGTGTCTAAAATAATATTGATTATAACCACATAGTGGTCTCCATGCATGATACTGAGACTATATTTCCGCCTAGATAAATCAATACAGATCATATTGTAAACTAATTACTTTAATGAAATTTAGAAACAATACAATAATATATAATAATCTACTCTAAGATATGATATTATACTTCTCAATATGACAAAATTACAATTTCATCGTGGATGTTTTTCATCCCATGTAGTAGTAATCAAAAACATTCCAGGATACTCTCCGTAAAGAATTTTTTCATTGATTTTGATAAAATGCTTAAAATTCATGAAAGTAGCTACTCATGAAAATAAGGAAAAAACTATCAAAAACCACATTCAATTAGTCAATTTGGTTATGTTGACCGATATATTAAACTATGCATAATATGTGGATAAACATATTTTTGGGACACAAAATCTATTAAAACTAATGTAAAACATTATAAGATTCATCCCAACCCACAACCACATTCAAAATTTCTTTCTATATTTAAACCTATATAACTACCCATGATTATACTATATATATTTACTTTAAATAAATCAATGGTGTCCTCTATCATTCTCTAAATCCAACATTAAATTAATTAAAACCATTAAAAGATTCCACTAATATAATAATATAAGTATAAAATATTATAACTAAAATATAGTTGATAAGTGGGAGTATATAAATAAATGAAGAATAATTATGAAATAAATATTTAAATAAAAATACAATACCTTTAAATGAAACTTCAATGTTAATATTCAATTAGTGTTGCTAAATAACTAATAATATCATCTTATGGAATAAATTATATTTTTATAATAATTGTTTTATTTTATAATGAATATTAATTAATATAAAACAATGAATTTATTACTAAATAATGATAAAATATATTTCAAAAGAATATTATATTATAAAAAATTTAATTTCTAATTAATAATAAATAGAAATAAGAATAGTTAATAGTTGAGCATGAAAATTTCCTATAAAACAATTTTTTTGTATAAATTATGACATTATTTTAAATTTTAATTCAAATATTTTATAATTTTATTTTCATAAAAAGAACATCATTTTTGAATATAGAATAATAATATAATCTTTTGATGACTTTTTGGAATTTTACTGATAATATCTATCTTTATGTGAATAGGGAAAATACAATTGTTAAAAATATTGTGTCTTCTATTGTATTTACACAATGTAAATGTAACTATAATATTAATGGTACCTTATTTCTCAAAAAATATGTTTTTAATATTTATATTTATTCATTTTTAATTTAATTTTTTTTAATTTAGAAAACCTATGTTTAAAATTATTACCTAAAGTAATATTATATTCAAATAAATATTATTTTTTGTATCCATCTATTAATTATATATTTAAAAGGTAGAATTCAATTTTTTTCATGTGATTAAATCCACATTACTATTATTTTAATAATAAGTAAAATATTAATTATTTATAAATTATTAAATTAATAATTTTATCATAAACATAATTTTTGTAATAAAAATACACTTTTTATAAAATTTGTTTTTACACTATTTAAGAACTAATATTAAAATTATTTTTTCACACATTTATAAATATTACAAGATAAATTTTTTTAATACATTGAATCATAAAGTAAGAAATATATAATGTGGTATATTTTATTCTTACACATATAAAATAAAATATTTCTGTAAAAATAGGCTTACCCAAGTAAAAGTTAATTATGTTAAGAAGGGTTAAACCAAGGATAAAAGGCTAGAAACTTGTTAAAAACATGTCTCAAAATGAATGGTTGAGGTTTTTATTGACAATAACCTATCATCTCTCTATTGTTTCGCATTAGAGTCCACATTCCAGGTGATACACATTCTCTATTAATATTAACATGAAATATTTACAAATGAATCATTATCATAACTTATAAAAGAGTCCTTTCAGCACTATTTTAAATACTCCATTAAAATTTGAATTAATCATAAAAATATATTCATTTTAAATGTTATATAGTCCTCTTCAATTTCTAGAATAATTTATTCATAATAAAAATTTCTATGTCCATTATATCTAGAAGTCATTGAGGGTGAAGCTTATATTCTCAAAATCATTGTTGATCACTACGTAATCACACCTATTGTCTATAATACTCATAAAAATATATTTTACAAAATTAGTATATAAATTTAATAGTTATAATTATATAGGTAAATTTATGATTTTATGGGAATATTCGTTATCCACTTTTCACCATTTTCTATTAGAAAAACAATAACCCCATTCACACATACGGGTGGACCACAACCACTATAAAGTAATGTGTTTTGTATTCTTCACCACCATACTATGAAGGTTCAAAAGTAGAATTTAATTAAAAAATAATTTATTTATAATATTATGGAATGATATATATTATAATAATTAACAAAAAAATTCCATTTTATGGAATCTAAAATGTCATCCATATGTGTATGTAGAGTACCGCCTTTAAGGAAAAACATGTTTAATTTTCATAACAACCCTATATAGCTTATTATAATTTTTTATATTAGTAATTTAAAATGATTTTATAACATGAATAATTTTCTTTGAAGACAAATTGGGTGTCAAATTAATAAAATTAATAATGAAAGATCTTTGTAAATTTTACCTCTTCAAATGACTATTTTGGGAGAAAAAAAGATTTATTCATTTTATGTAATAGTTATTCATTAGTTATATATTATATCTAAAATACTCTATAATAACAAAAAGATATTAATTGAATCATGTTTTTGATTGTGATATTTTTAACACCTTAATGAATAATAGTAACAAAAGATTATGATGACTATAAGAGGATAAACACAAGTGATATATTATATTAATAAGTGAATAATTATTTTTCTGTTTTAGAATTTTAATATAAATACGAAACTCTGTTATAATGTTTCAACTTTTCATTAGTTAAAAATCACCAAAACAAGAACCTAGTTATTTTTGTCTTCACAATTCATAACATGAACACTCATTTAATGAAATTAAAACATTAAAAATATTAACTAATAATAATCTTATTTAAAATAAATGATCTAGCGATGAATAAAGTAGTATAAGAATATGTATCTATATAAAAATTTTACAACATACATGAAAAAAATATCTAACATCCAAAGATAAAAAACAATAACTAAGATGTAAATTTATTATAAATTATTTAAATTAAATGATATATATGGTAATAAATATTATTATGCTTCTAAAATATTTCATTAAGAATTTAATTTTTATTATTCTATAGTTTAAAGCACTTTTGTGGGAGTTATGGGTAACTTTTATCATACATTTCTTGAAATTCATGGTATTTACAATTTTTTCATATTTTCCCTTTTCATTGATTTTTTTGGTACAAGTTTCACAAAATCTACAATGGATTTTGAAAATCCAAATTTTGTTCATTGACTTATAATGACTTGTCATGAATGTATTTTTTATATTCTATGGTTCCTCCACCATATTAATCTATCATATGGTATCTTCTCTTCCCTTATTTATAAAATTATTTTTCATTTTAAAAAACCTTCCATGATGAAATTCCATTCATAAAATTACATCATTTTATTCATAATTATCATCCAATTTAATGATGATTTCCCCATGTCTAATTTTTACTTCCTACCAGTGTGCCACATTATTATTTGGTTTCCCAACCAATTTTTTTCCCAATTTTATTATTAAATATCCTTAACACTTTTTAAAATGATGTTTTCCCTTTCATACTATTTTTATTTCTAATAAATGTATTAAAAATTTTTAAAATGATTTTCCACTCAAGATTATATTTAATCATCCACTCCAAATTTATATTTTATTAATCATATTTAATTCTATGATGCATTATTATGTATTAATTAAATAGTAAAATTCTTCATGTATTTTCACATAACCTTTTTTAAAAGGACTTTTTATGGTGACTAATATGTTCATCACTTTTAGATGAAGGTAATGAATTTTTTTTAAAATAATCCTTTTATATTAGCTTCAATTATCTTCAGTATCTATAATATATCAATATCCATTATGGTTTTTATTTATGAATCCCCATCTAAATTTAATTTTGAGATATTAATTTTGGATGATTGATATATTGTTTTCAACCAATCTATTCTTTGAAGTCATTTTATGTGATACTATCAGGAAATGGAATGAAAATAATTTTCTTTTCATTTTTCCCTTTTGATATAGTAAATTATTGATATCTTATAGAACATATATGTATGTATTTTTATTAATATGGTTACATGTCTCCCACTAATTCATTGATTAATGTTTTATATATCATTTAATAAGAATGAATGGAAATCCTATGTTTGTTCATGGAATGAAGAAAACAAATTATTGGTCTATGAATAACATAATTCATAAACATCATAGGTATTTTCAAAATATAATAAATGGAAATTTTCAGTTTTCTCAAAATATTAATTTTGAATATTATGGGTTTTCTCCCAACATGAATCGTGGATGTTAGGGGTTTGCATAAAATATAATTTTTGGAAATCAGAGGTATGTTCACAACATGGATAATTAATTTTACATATTTATTAATAACATTAAAGTGTTTCCATTAGGGGTATACAATAAAATTAATTATTTCTCATTCTATATCACAATTAATTATTATTATATTTTTTAATTTTTTCTTATATTATACTGCAATGATATGATCTATGGATGATGATTTTTTATTATGATTCGCCATATATTTACCCTTGTATATGTCAGGTCATTTGAGATTTCAGGTATTTTCATTATACCTTATGGAAAACTCTTATGTTTCCATGTTATTTTTAGGGTAAAATATTTCTCTTCAACTCATATGGTTGTGATCCTATAGATGATGTAGTACTGATGAATTTAAAACTCATAAAGGACATTTTCTTTCCCCCTATGTGTTTTCACTTTTGTAGGATATGATGATGAAGATAACATTTAAGAAATTAAAAATTTATTATTGTGTAATGAATATTATATTTAATTTTCATCAATTATAATTAATCAACACATTTGAAAATCTAAATCGATCATGTCGCATTGATTTATGTTACAATATCTTATTAATTCGTACACCAAAAAGATATAATTTCTCCCAATGTGATATTATTTTAACATATTATCCCATAATTCATTATTACTAAATGCCCGCTTTATAAAAAAACACATTAAAATATTTTTCTATTATTGAAACTAATATTATTTATAAATTTTGTCGAATGTGTAATGATGCACTAATAAAATTGCATTAATCCCAATGTACCTTACATCAAACAAGATCCAATATTGGACGATGATAAAAAAGAATGTATGACATCTCATAGGTTTAATTAGATTTATCTTTAATATCTCATTATTATTATACATACTCACATTCATCATCTTTTATTGAATATTCTAATTCTTCAAATTTCTCTACCATAATGTTTACATCAAAATAAATATAAACCTTAAAGAATATACTACATCAATGAGATGTGAAAGTCTTAAGATTAAACATAATATCCCTAGGTTTTAGTGGACTTACATCCAATGTAGATGAAGCATCATCAATAATAAATAGTGTAATATAAAACCCCATCATTTGATCTAATGATTGGTGCCTAAGAAATGAAAATATTTTTTTTCAAGGCATATCATCAATATTTGATAATATACATAAAAAATCATATCATTATATTATAAATTTATATTTAAATTGGACAGTATGACATAGTCAACCATGAGTTTTAACAATCAACAAATGTTTCTCTAAATGAGTAACAATTTTATTAAATTATAATAAATCGTGACTTGTATAGGTTATCTACCATAAATAATTACTTATGTAGTGTCAATTTTTTAGTTTTTAATTCAAATATATGTATCTATCAATTTTTATATAGGAATAATAATATTCATTTACTATATTTATTTGATCATGGAATCATTAAATTATTTTTCAAAAATTTTGTTATCATTTTATTTTCATTATAATTCATTGAATTAATAATAATAATAATTTATAGAGTGTGTGTTAAGGGAAATAATTACTAGACCAACCACTGGTCCTAGTTTGGGAAATAGCCCCATATTTCCAAAAGATATGTAAAATGTGATACCGCACAACACATTGATCACCATAAAAATAAATATAAAGAAACAATTAATTATTTTGGTAAGAAAAACGAAAATTAATTAAAACAACATATATTAGAAAATAAAACATTGTTCACGTAAACATGTTTATCATCCAACAAGGCCTATTAATCACCATAAATACGATGGGTTGAAAAATGACATGCAACCCCATTCCCATCATTTTTTTGAATGAGAAAGTAAAAAATGAAAAATTAGTTAATTTAAGGAAAAATAATTACCACCAAAAAATTCAAACAGTTGGAGAACAATCTCCATGAATAGATGGAATGGATAATTGTATGTTTATCCAACTATATCCTATATTAATAGAAATATCCATAAAATAAATAATATCTTCAATTCAATCCATTGGTGGACGCCATTTGAACAACAATTATTTTTTGAATGTCACAATAAATGAACTGAGATTTTTGTTGACAACCATTAAGAAACATGTTGAATTTCCACTTGATAGGGAAGCATACAAAATGAACTTCCCCACTACAGATGGGCTTCATACAAAATACCTATACCAAGTCATGTGTTTAGGAATGATGCATGATATTGTTTTTCTAAATAACCAACAATAAAATTACATGATCAACCTATAAGGATCTCAGCCTATCCAAAAATGAAATCATCACTTCTAAACCAAATCATCCATGATACTATACACAAGGAACTCACAATATCAATCGGGAGGGATGAAGAATACTTGTAGAGACCCTATGCTTAACTTACATGGACATTACATTACTTTTGCGGAATACTTAATACATAACAAAAACAGACACACAAGGACTGTAACAGTTTAGTGTCTTTGGAAAATTGGAACATAATTTTCTAATCATGGTGAAAGATCTTCAACATCTCCCATAAATATCTTCCCCTTTTTTCTTACCTAAAAACTTTCTTTATATCCTGGGGAAAATAAAACATAAAAAGGGTGAGCTCAAATGATCAGTAAGGGTATGCATGGGTAAAATAAAACATACCATATACATTTGAACCAAAAAACATGTACATAATGTTTAAACATAAAAAACATGATGAAAGACATAAAACATAGATGTCCGTAGGGCATAGATCATAAAGAAAAATTAAGAATGATAAAATATCATGGGAATAAACATGTAATTGTGGCAACCATTAAGCACATGATATGATTTCCATATTATCCAAGGCATTGCTGCCAAGAACATATTAGTGGACAAAGTCCCTTTCTGAATCGAGTTCACTCCTTGTTCTTGTCCTGTATTACTGAACCACTTTAACATTCCATTCCATCAATGTCCATCTCATGAGATATAAATCTTTACCCAATGCATTGGAGGGAGATATAGTTCCCACCCATCTCATAATGAAATCATTCTTACTTGTTCCAAAAAATAAACATACATAATTCATAATAACCCAATGAATAAAATGGGTTTCATAAACATCATCCCATCAGCACATAATCCATATAAAAGAAATGGATATCATTTGATAATAAGAAATGTGAAACCATGTAAATCATAGAGACATTATAAATGAAACATACACATATGAAATAATGTCATCTTAGATGGAAAAATGGTTTTGATAAAACACTTTAAAAGAATTCTTGAGGAAAATATCCTCTCTTCTTCAAAATCAATTTCTTTTCACAAAACGTCATGAAATTTTAAAAGAAAGAGATTTTGTTGAAAATAGTCACGAAATCTTTTGGAGGAAGCTTCATGAAAATAAGGCTTTATAAAACCGTAAAAATCCGTTCACGCCGTATAAGTTAAAAATAACATTTTTCTTATACTTTTGTTGGAAAAGTCAAAAAAGTATATCGTAACGTAAACAGAAGATAGATTCCTTACATAACATGTAGTAAAATTCAAAAAGTCAAAAATGGGTAAAACTGACTTTAAAAATACATGAAAACACTTTTATAAAACATGGACATGGATGATAGAAATTACCCCAGTAAATACTTACGAATAAGCAATCTCGGATAAAAATGAGATTTGCAAAATTTATCCCTTACCGTAGGTCCGATTTGCTTTGTAAGTGTCCGAACCTCCTGTATAATGATTTAAATAATGTCATTGACTTATTCCAGAATCATACTCATTGTTATGATATCATATATGGTTCACTTATGACTTTATATTACCCATTCTTTTGTAAATTCCATGTTAAAGAGCGTTTTGGGTAAAATTGTTTCATTAGTCGTCCGTGTTTTGACTTCTAATTATTCATATGATTCCTTAGATCATGATTAATTAATTCTAGAATATAAAACATGATTTATATATAATATATATTGATAATATACATATATATAATAAATCAGTAAATGGAAAGAAATACACCGTTCATGGAGACGGTAGGCAGTACGTACACAAGAACGCTGTTTTCGTTTCCTTATTAAGTTGAATGGAATTAATTAGATGACATACATATATATACACATAAATCCAGTATCATTATTATGTAATATATTTCATTATTACTTATTATATATACTTTATAATCATTCATGAATGGTTAACGTGGATAATGAATCTCATCGCATCGCGGAGACAGTAGTCCGTACGTACGCACTAGCGATGATATCATTCTCATGATCGTGGGACTGTATTGGTGTGTATGTATACTATTTCATAATCAATATCAATTTAAAATAATCATATATGGTTATTATTTACACCATTATACTATTCCAAGTATGGTGGTGGTGGAAAATAGATTACACCACGGCGTGGAGACGGTATTCCGTACGTACGCACGCGCGGTGATTTCATTTTCCATAGGATGGTTAGATGGTGAAATAGGGTTGTTTAATACTTATAATAACATATCCGTATATGAGGGATACTGATGTTATTACATCATAATGAAACAACTAATGATGAAAAAGTGGAAGAAGAAATAAAGATGAAATAATCGGTAACGGACATTACCTTTTCTTTGAAGCGCCTCTTTGAGATCTCCTTTTAAGGAACTAAAATTGGTCTTTGAGGAAGACCTGAACCTCTAGGATGTTTCTAGGGAAGTGGAGAAGAGAATTTGTCAGGGTTTGGCCGATCTTTAAGGCTCAAATTAGTGTGAGGAGGAGAGGGAGGAGGTGCCCTTTTATATGGGAGGAGAGGGGCTCCTTTGGAAAAACTAAAAATATTATTTTATTATAAAGTCAAGTTCGGTTTTAAATAGCTCCAAATTGATTTATATCTAAGATAATGTGGGGAGGGGTCGAAATCATCTCATCCAATAGAATTTAGACAAGTTTAGGTTCCTATAGTAACCTTATCATTTAGATTTAACATTAAGTTAAATAATATTACTTTTACCGTGTCTTCTTGTGTTCTTATACTATAAGGTTAATAAACTTACTATAAGAAGCCAAAAACACCCCAAGTTATTTATTATTTATATATATAACCTTATATAAGTCATTTTGATGAACCTTATATCTTTAGGAATAAAATAACAATTAATAATATAATATTTTTTTAAAAACTATTTTATGTCAATTTTGACACTATTTAGTAATCGATTTTTGTGAAAATCATAACAGAATGATTAGTTCAAAAAAGTTAATTAAATCAATAATAAAATGTCATATTAACATATAAAATTAGTTGTATTCATAAAAAGTCTTAAATTACATTTATTTTGGTATTTATAACATCAATTATGTCAGCATTTCATTAATAAGATAATTACTACATCATATTTGTGTCATAATAAATGATAATTATTTAATCCCTAAAAATTCTAAATAAATTTCTATGATGTATATAATTGTATTATTTTTCTGGATACTATTTATTTTCGAATTTTCATGAAGTTTTTCACTAAATTAAAATTATTATACTTATAAGATTTAAGAAAGTGACATGTTGTCACATTCTTTGGTTTTAATAATAATTAAATTATTTTCATGGAAAAAATTCCATTAAATGAATATAATCCGACCCTTAGGTGATATGGGTCGACATTTAGTCATCCAATAAGATTTTTCTATGTGTTAGGGTAATTTTATAATCTTATATTTACCCTTAATTACCAGATTTACCTTTATCTATAGTAAATAAAATTTACCGTAGTTACTATTCACAATGCCCAAAAATAAAAAGTAGCTTATTAACATAATTTGGACCCACTGATTAAAAATATGGAATCCATTTTTCCAAATTCAATACACAAAAGATGTAGAAATTAAATTAAAATTAATCACGTTATCGAAAGAAAACAGGTTTTTCTTTAAAACATTGCAAAAGATTTAATTGATTTAACATACGAATTCAAGGTAAATTCAATGCTAATGACATAAATTATATTAAATGGTAAAAATATATTCTATTTATACTTTAAAACCATTCAATATTATAATTTATCCACATAAGATATTATGATGAAAAAAGTTGTTTTTAATTAAAATATATCGTGTTTTTACTATTCAGTAAAATTCGAAAGTCATCAGAATTCAATGAAAAATTTATCCAAAGTAATTTTTTATTTATTTATTCCAAAGAATAATTTTATTTTGTCAAATGTAACTTATAAACATTTAAAAAACTAGATTTAAAGTGGGTGCACCATCAAAAGGCGGCAAAACTGTATTTTTGAAAAATACTTATTTTACCCGAAAAATCTATTTTGTTCTTATAACATGTTCTAGAAAATATGTAAGATAAATAATAATGTTATAAAAATCAAAATTTAGTTAATACTATTCATAATGGATAGTTCATAATAATATTATAATAATATATCGTTGTTTAGTAAGACCCGGTATTGCGTACAACACACGCTATCGAGGAAGGTTGTGATTGCGTGTAATGAAAGAAAACTCAGGGTTGCGTGTTATGAAAGAATCCTTTATTGTTTTGTGTAATAGAATCCAGCCATATTTCATTTATACATTGAATATATATACTCAATGTTGCGTAGAATAACTATTATCAAAATTGTGTATAACACGATCCAAGAATAGTGTTGCGTATACTGCAATCTAATACAGTGTTGCATATAGCGCAAGGTAATCTTGGTGTAGCGTACAACAGAAGACCTTAATGAAATTAAAAGAATATTTTTCATAAAATCTCGGGGTGTTACCTTCGACCCCCCTTAAAATGAATTTCGCCCTCGAAATTCGTCGGGGTTATAAATGGTTTACTACTTGAAATTTTTTAATAGAAACCAACATCGTAAAAAGGAATACCAAAACATGGCTTTAAAAAATAAAGTATGAAATGTAACGGGTACCCAAATTAACTCATCACTGGGTTTCCACGTAGGAGAACATAGGTGAAAATATGGATATGGAAGAAAAATCTAATCATCATGTTCAGATGGAGAGTGGTAGAGAACTTGGCTATAGAAAAGCCAGCAATCACAAATCTATAAATCTGTGATGATCTAAGGTACTATCTAATTCATTAGATATAAGAGCACTAGGACAACATTTTTGGTTTTCAATATCATTTCCCTAAAGTTGATGAGATTGGAATTAGAAAAAATACTTTCGTGATTTTGGTATGGTCTCACCGTTAGTCGTTCTTTAGACAATTTCCACTTCATCTCTTAAAGAAATGAAGTTGAATTTTTCATTTGTGATGTGTTAGCAGATCATGTGATAGAATGAGGGGTCATTCCACCTGTCTCAAACAAAAGGTTAGAAATGTTATCAAAAAAAATACGTAAGTCCATCTATAGTGAGATTAATCATATATGGTTCCTAAAATGGACTTATACTTCTTATATTATACTGCTTAATATAATAAAACTAGTTTTAACTAAACATGGACTTCCTGTAGGCCAGTGGTAGGCAATAAAGGCCAATCGCACTTCGGTTGTGGGTTCGATTCCCACAGCCTTGTCCGATGCGATGGGCTGTCTCCCGTCCTACAAGTTGTCCTTTTTCTAAAGCTATATTACTATAACATCCCATCAACAATATCAAAAAATGTTTTATCCTTAAACAATACTAACTTATGTCCAACATAATCCATTCCAATCTTTAGGATTATCTAAAATACTTTGGTCCAAGCTCATAGTATAAAGAAAATGGTCACGTGAATGCCATCATTTATCCCCCATATATCATAAGATATATCTTGTTGGTCAAATTACAAACATGTGAATACCTTAATCATGTATTCTCTTGAATAATGAATACCCATTTAACCTTATTGAAAACATGAATGCTGTTAAAAGTTAACTCTTTCCACATACCAAAATCCTCAAAATTTATATACTCAAACTATGATATCACTTAGTCCTTATATCAATCATGAGCCCATGAATACTGTCAAATATTTCATTTTCTTTTTTTCCCTTCATTATGCGCATATAATCCTTTTTTTCCAAAAAATATCTCAATCACTTTCCACGGTTATCGGTACCTTAAAATTATTTAAGACCACAATATACCAATACATAAATATTCCAATATTCCACGATACTATATACAACATTATTTTGGAATCCCATTACATAAACACTTAATCATTCCACCACATCGTTTTCATATTCAATATCTCCAATGGTGATTGAATGTGACTTCCCTTTGTCCTCTGCCTAAAGATTTCATTGATGTAGATCATCATCAACAACCCTTGGATTAATTCATTTATTGGCATAATGGCCCATCTCCTTGCACTTGAAGCATTGAAGTGTAGTAGGTTCATTCTGTGTATCCCTTCCTTTGATTGCATCATTAGACATCTTCTTCCCATCATTGCGTCATTCAAATGCCTGATGACCTTCCTTTCCACATTTGAAACATTTACTTGTCCCTTTAAGACAATCTCCACCATGCTTCTTTCCACACTTTGAGCATAAGGAAACATTTATCTTCTTTTCACCATTATTCAGAGATTTCTCCTTGAATTCCATCTTTCGTTTCTTATCAAAACTATGAGATGGATAAGTAACACCAACTTCCATTTCTACCTTGATGGCAAAACGTACAATTTCTTCATATCTACTAAAGTCTCTTATAGGTAATGCCCTTCGAATATTTGGTTTTAAGCCACTGAAGTATCGATCAACATTACTTTCAGGTTGGATGATAAATCCAGATGCATACCTTGCAAGCCTTGTAAAATTCACTTCGTATATACCAACAGATTCATCATCCTTTTGCTTTAGTTCAAGAAACTCCTTCTCCATCTTTGTTCGAAGAATACGATTGAAGTACTTATTGAAAAATGAGTTCTTGAACTCATCCCATTCCAAGGACTCAATTTCATCTCTTTTCCTCGTATTCTTGATAAGATTCCAACATTGATCAGCTTCACCTTCCAAACGATATAATGCTAAGATGAATTTATCATGTTCAGAACATTGAAGAACTGAAAATATCTTTTCATTAGTACTGATCCATTGTTCAGTGACATGTGGATCAGAAGACCCACTAAAAGAAGGTGGGCGTTGCCTCATGAAGGACTAAATAGAATATTGTTCCCTTCTCTTCTCATTTGGAAGTCCAGAATGATTCATAGCTTGTGTAAGTATAGCAATAAGATTTTGCACTCCATCTCCCCTAACATTTGTTTTTTCAGGAGGACAATCATTGCATTGTCCATTACATTGATCAACACGGTTCCTTAGGGTTCCAGTCATCATCTAAAACCCAAAAAGAATAGTGTGAGAGGCAAAAATCACCCTAGGTAAAACAACATAATAAAGAGGGAGTACCATAAATATCTAACATCTTGGGTTACCGTAATTATAGTACTATAACCTATACTTAACTTTAGGGACATCCGTAGACATACATTAGAAATATCTCTAGGGATCTTACTAAAGTTCTTGCATCCTAGTTTCCAAAGGTTGACTAATCCTTTCCTCTGATACCAACTATAGAGACCCTAATCTTAACGTACATGGACATTACATTACTTTTGCGGAATACTTAATACATATCAAAAACAGACACACAAGGACTGTAATAGTTTAGTGTCTTTGGAAACTTGGAACATAATCTTCTAATCGTGGTGAAAGATCATCAACATCTCCCATAAATATCTTCCCTTTTTTTCTTACCTAAAACTTTTCTTTATATCCTGGGGAAAGGAAAACATAAAAAGGCTGAGCTCAAATACTCATTAAGGGTAGGCATGGGTAAAATAAAACATAACATATACATTTTAACCTAAAAACAGGAACATAATGTTTAAACATCAAAATCTTGAGCAAAGACATAAAACATAGAAGTTCGTAAGGCATAGATCATAAAGAAACATTAAGAATGATAAAATAGCTTGGGAATAAAACATGTAATTGTGGCAACCATTAAGCATATGATATGATTTCCATGTTAGCCAAGGCATTGCTGCCAAGACCATCTTAGTGGACAAAGTCCCTTTCTAAATCGAGTTCACTCCTCGTTCCAGTCCCGTATTACTGAACCGGTTTAACTTTCTGTTCCTGCCATGTCTATCTCATGAGATATAAATCTTTACCCAATGAATTTGAGGGAGATATATGTCCCACCCATCTCATAATGAAATCATTATTACTTGTTCCACAAAATAAACATACATCATTCATAATAACCCAATGAATAAAATGGGTTTCATAAACATCATCCCATCAGGACATAATCCATATAAAAGAAGTTGATATCATTTCATGATAAGAAATGTGAAACCATGTAAATCATATAGACATTATTCATGAAACATACACATATGAAATAATGTCATCTTAGATTGAAAAATGGTTTTGATAAAAAACTTGAAATGAATTCCTGAGGAAAATATCATTTCTTCTTCAAAATCAATTTATTTTCACAAAACATCATGAAATGTTAAAAGAAAGAGATTTTTTTTGAAAATAGTCATGAAATATTTTGTAGGATGCTTCATGAAAATAAGGATTTATAAAACCGTAAAAATCTGTTCACGCCGTATAAGTTAAAAATAACATTTTTCTCGTACATTTGTCTGAAAAGTCAAAAAAGTACATCGTAACGTAAACAAAAGAAACATTCCTTACATTACATGTAGTAAAAGTCAAAAAGTCAAAAATGGGTAAAAATGACGTTAAACATACATGAAAACTCTTTTATAAAACATGGACATGGATGATAGAAATAACCCCAATAAATACTTACGAATAAGCAATCTCGGATAAAAATGAGATTTTCAAAATTTATCCCTTACCTTAGGTCAGATTTGCTTAATAAGTGTCCGAACCTATTTTATAATTATTTAAATAAAGTCATTGACTTATTCCAGAATCATACTCATTGTTATGATATCATATATGGTTCACTTATGACTTTATATTACCCGTTCTTTTGTAAATTCCATGTTAAAGAGCATTTTTTGTAAAATTGTTTCATTAGTCGTCCGTGTTTTGACTTGTAATTATTCATATGATTACATAGATCATGATTACTTAATTCCAAAATATAAAAAATGATTTATATATAATATATATTCAGAATATACATATATATAATAAATCAGTAAATGGAAAGAAATACACCGTTCATGGAGACGGTAGGCCTTACGTATGCATGAACGATGTTTTCGTTTCCTTATTGAGTTGAATGGAATTAAGTAGATGACATACATATATATACACATAAATCCAGTATCATTATTATGTCATATATTTCATGATTACTTATTATATATAATTTATAATCATTCATGAATGGTTAACGTGGAGAATGAGTCTCATCGCATCGTGGAGACGGTAGTCCGTACGTACGCACGAGCGATGATATCATTCTCATGATCGTGGGACGTTATTGGAGTGTATGTATACTATTTCATAATCAATATCACTTTAAAATAATCATATATAGTTATTATTTACACCATTATACCCAACCAAGTAAGGTGGTGGTGGAAAATAGATTACACCACGGCGTGGAGACGGTATTCCGTACGTACGCACGTGCGGTGATTTCATTTTCTGAAGGATGGTAAGATGGTGAAATATAATTGTTTCATAATTATAATAACATATCAGTATATGAGTGATACTGATGTTATTACATCATAATGAAACATATAAAGAAGAAGAAGTGGAAGAAGAAATAAAGATGAATGAATCGGTATCGGACATTACCTCTTCTTTGAAGCGCCTCTTTGAGATCTGCTTTTAGGGCATTAATTGGTTTTTTAGGAATACCAGAACCTCTAGGATGTTTCTAGGGAAGTGGAGAAGAGAATTTGGCAGGGTTTGTCCGAGAATGAAGGCTCAAATTGGTGTGAGGAGGAGAGGGAGGAGGTGCCCTTTTATAAGGGAGGAGATGAGCTCCTTTGGAAAAACTAAAAATATTATTTTATTATAAAGTCAAGTTAGGTTTTTAATAGCTCCAAATTAATTTATTTAGAAGCTAAAGTGGGGATGGGTCTAAATAATATCATCCAATAGAATTTAGACATGTTTAGGCTCCTATTTTAACCTTATCATTTAGATTTAACATTAAGTTAAATAATTTTACTTTTACCGTTTCTTCTTGTGTTCTTATACTATAAGGTTAATAAACTTATATAAGAAGACAAAAGAACCCCAAGTTGTTTATCATTAATATATATAACCTTGTATAAGTAATTTGGCCGAACCTTAAATTTTTAGGAATAATATAACAATTAATAATATAATATATTTTTTATAAACTATTTTATGTCAATTTTGACACTATTTAGTAATTGATTTTTGTGAAAATCATAACAGAATTATTAGTTCTAAAAAAGTTAATTAAATCAATACTAACCTTTCATATTAACCTATAAAATTATTTTAATTCATAAAAAGTCATAAATTACATTTATTTGGGTATTTATAACATCAATTATGTCAATATTTCATTAATAAGATAATTACTGCATCATCTTTGTGTCGTAATAAATGATAATTATTTAATCCCTAAAAATTATAAATAAATTACTATGATGTAGATAATTGTATTATATTTCTGTAAACTATTCATGTTATAATTTTCATGAAGTTTATCACTAAATGAAAATTATTATACTTATAAGATTTAAGAAAGTGACATGTTGTCACATTCTTTGGTTTTAATAATAATTAAATTTTTTCATGGAAAAAAGTCCATTAAATGAATATAATCTGACCATTAGGTGATATGGGTCGACTTTTAGTCATCCAATAGGATTTTTAAAAGTGTTAGGGTAATTTTATAATCTTATATTTACCCTTAATTACCCGATTTACCTTTAACTATAGTAAATAAAATTTACCGTAGTTACTATTCACAATGCCAAAAAATAAAAAGTAGCTTATTAACATAATTTGGACCCACTGATTCCAAATATTGAATCCATTTTTCCAAATTCAATACACAAAAGTTGTAGAAATTGAATTAAAATTAATCCCGTTGTTGAAAGAAAACAAGTTTTTTCTTTAAAACATTGCAAAAGATTGAATTGATTTAACCTACGAATTCAAGGTAAAATCAATGATAATGAAATAAATTATATTAAATGGTAAAAATATATTCTATTTATACTTTAAAACCATTAAATATTATAATTTAACGACATATGACATTACGATGAAAAATGTTACTTTTAATTAAAATATAGCGTGTTTTTACTATTCATTAAAATATGAAAGTCATCAGAATAAAATGAAAGATTTATCCAATGTAAATTTTTATTTCTTGATTCCAAAGAATAATTTTATTTTGTAAAATGGAACTTATAAACATTTCAAAAACTAGATTTAATGTGGGTGCGCCATCAAAAGGCGGCAAAACTGTATTTTTGAAAAATACTTATTTTACCCGAAAAATTTATTTAGTTCTTATAAAATGTTCTAGAAAATGTGTAAGATGAATAATAATGTTATACAATTCAAAATTTAGTTAATTCTATTAATAACGGATAGTTCATAATAATATTATAATAATACATTGTTGTTTAGTAACACCCGGTATTGCATAAAACACACACTATCGAGGATGGTCATGATTGTGTGTAATGCAAGCCAAGTCAGGGTTGCATGTTGTGAAAGAATCCTTCATTGTTTCGAATAACAGAATCCAAACGTATTTCATTTATACATTGATCATATATATATATACTCAATGTTGCACAGAATAACTATTATCAAAATTTTGTGTAACACGATCCAAGAATAGTGTTGCGTATACTGCAAGCTAATACGATGTTGCGTATAGTGCAAGGTAATCTTGGTGTAGCATACAACAAAAGACATTAATGAAATTAAAAGAATATTTTTCATAAAATCTTGGGGTGTTACAATACTTCTCCAAAAAAGATATTGATCGAGAACGTAAATCTAAGAGGTTATCAAAATAATCATTCCATGCATTTCCAAACTTCCATGTCCTGAGGAAATTTAATGATAACCTGCAATGGAAATTCAAATATTTCAATGAAAAGAGGGCACATTAATTCATCATATTCCTAAAGATATGTGAGAAACATATTAGATTGTAGGATCCTATATCTCTCTTAACCCCAAAATTAGTGAACAATGTGTGGGATTAAGAGGACCCATAGGATCCTACACAACAAAACAACACATGGGTTTTATAGTTTCAACACTATATTATATCTATATTTAATCAAGTATGAAACTAAGTAATTTCTACTAAAGAATATCCCATTTTATTTTAGTTCCTTCACATAATATATTTCAATATTAATTTTATTTTCCCCCTCATTTAATATAGATTCCATTTTTTTCATTTAACAAACCACTACCACCCTCCTGATGATATGAATGAAGACTCATGTCATCCATAATAGAGGACACTGGATAATTCACACTATGTCCACCATCCTAAACCATCTAAAGATCTTTTTAATTTTTAAAATAAAATTCATAAACTAACCCAAGATCCATGGTAACTGAATAGCTATGATGGTTATGAAATAGGCCGAAGGGCATCCTTGATTAACACAGTTCAATGAAAAACACCTATAATCAAAAAATAGGCATGTGGGAATTTTTTTTAATGAAATAAATTGAAGAATGAAGACAAGAAAGTTAATATGCATACAAATGAATCTCTACTATAAATAATGTAACATAATTCAAAAAGACATTAAATCCAAATTTAATACAACCCAATTACCAAATCGGTGTAAAAAATACTAACTCCCTAAGGAAACAACTCAAAAAATACAAGTTTCAATATATAGATCCACAACCAAGAGATCATTTCCCCATGCTTGAACCTAGAAGGAGACAATCTACAAACACCAAAAGGAAGAAATAGGGTGTGAGGTAAAAAGTCTTGTAAGGTCTTGCCAAGGATTACCTAACCCATTACAATAATAGATTCACCAAAGGAATGGTTCAAATTTTAAAATATAGAGGTTAGGTATTTCAAAAAATATTTAAACAAATCATGTTATATAGTTAAAATGAAGGAAAATAATATCAGAAAATTATTTAAAAGTGTGGGAATATTTATAAAAAATGGAATAAGTAGAAAATATAATATAAAATCATTTATATAAATTACAAATTCATGTAAATTAATTTTACAACGTTAGAATACATCTATATCATAAATATAAACATGCAGGAAGTCATGGAAATCAGCCAAATTGGTACAATATTTACAGTATATATAATTCTTCACTCTCTAAGTGATCATGGAAATATGTGTACACCCACAATCCATTGACACTAGACAAATGTGACTCATCACCATCCCATTGGGCATGTGACTTGATGAATTTATGTTTTAGAATGTTGTATAATCGTATAGTGTTTTCCCAATAACTCGAAACCTACCTTAATCCTCCATGTGATCTTAAACATTCAATAAATATAAATTTATCTTCAGAATTCATAATTTAAAATTAAATCCCATACCCACATTTCAAATAAAAATATTCCATTGAAAATCAAAAAAGTTTTTGAAAACATGCCTTTTTAGTCGGATAAAACTATTGGATTTATATCAAAATATTTTAAACCACATTCCAAATTTGAAAATCCCATAAAATTATTTTTCCAAAATTAAATTAACATTTCAATTGAATCATTTTCCATCCATTTGGAAACACACACAAATTCACTAGAATTGGATTATTTCCCTATTTTCATTCCAAAAAAATTCAAATCTTCCAATTTTTTAGAATTTGGTTTAATCAAATGAATTTAATTAAAATCAAATCATAGGATATTAAATCAACACATGAAATGAAACAAGAAATTCACAGTAAATCAATTTGGACATGCTGAATAGAACCACCAATATTTTCCCAAAACAAAACACTCGCAACAAAACTCATCAACAAGAGAAAAGAAATAGAAGACCTCAATCCTTAACCTTGAAATGAGATCTAGAAACAAAAAGTATAGATCCATCAATTTAGGATGATAAATTGAACCCCAAGGAGGATAAAATGGAATAGATAACGAAAAAAGGGAAATTATTAACCAAGAATTCGCACCTCTAATGTAATGTTAATTTAACACCGAACGAATGGATGAAAAAGTGTTGGAGGGGTCCAAAATTTCATAGGGAAGTCCAGAATTTGAGATAAATGAATCTTAAAAGAAACCAAAAAAGTGAGATGATCTATGCATCCAGTTTAAAAACAATCGTCTTGGTAATAAACAATGTGTGACCACATTAAATGTCATGAAATAGTTTATTTCCATAATAGCCTAAAAACATATCACATGGAATTAGACAGAAATCCTTAATTAACTCAAAATGTGTAATAACTCATCACATCTTTTAAAGTTCATGGTGAGAAACATTCATGGTATGCACATAGAAACCATTACATAACATTTAACCTAGATACACAGTGTGAAAACCTCCTGAACCTGTAGAAATGACCACTTACAGCTAAGAGTCCATCAGGTCTCTTACATTTCCATTATAGGTATCATACTAATTCATTATCAACTCTAACCAGCCAACAAAAAAGAAAAAAAACCCTTAAAAATATTAATATGTACCTATCAGATCGTTAATGGGTTGTTACAACTTCCCCACCATAAAAACATTCTATGCTCATAATGCCCAATAAGAAGCTTCCGTGCCAAAAATATGAGGCCAATATTCAGTCATCACAGCCTCACATTCATACATCTCATGACATTGAGAACCATTATCCTATGTCACCCAAACCAAAGGTATTGTCCTCCCACAATGTACCTTGGTCTTAGAATCATATATCATTTCTAGATGCTAACTCAATTTTAAATCTGGTTCAATCTCTAGAACACTCCAACTCAAAATGGACAACAGATCAGAGATACACATTTGTAGCTATGATAAATAGAACATGTTATGTATCAGCATCAGTTATTATGGAATTTCTAAATGGAATGAAACATTCCCCGCCTGCACAAAAAACATTAACTTCCCCACAAAATGAGTAGAATTCCTCCATTTCCTCCAAAGAAGTGGATGACCCTGTTATAGTGAAATTTTAAAAAACACAGTCACCAACAAAAAATCACAAAGTTCTACAATGACAATTACTATAGGAATTATATCATCTATAGTCTAGTAACATTATCTTTGGAATTTAATGATTTTATATTTTCATATCTTTCACCATACATTGTCCAACCATTGAACTAAACCCAATCTCCAACCAAAACAATGGATATTTACAATTAAACCATACAAGGACTAAAACGGGAGAATTCTGACGGCAGACATGTAACTATTACTATAAATAAACTCAACCTATCCTATTTGATCATCCCATGCTCCACCAATGTTTGAAATACAAGAGTGAAGCATATCCTCAAAATCTATATAGATATCTCTATTGGTCCTTTTGACTACGGATGATAGTCTATGCTCAGATGGACCTGAAGTATATGTGACTCCTGAAGGCTTCACTAATAGTGAGAAGTGAACCGAGGATCCCAATTAGAAACTATTACAAAATGAACTTTGTTAAAACATAAAATCTCTTTCACATAGATATTTCCCAACTACATAACATTGGTTGTATCATGAATGTGTATGTATTAAGATGACTTGGTTATCCTGTTGATCACAACCCATATCACATTCTTCCTTTTCTAGGTACAAGGATACTAAACCAAAAAGTCCATAGAGATATCATCCCACGTACATGTTGGGATTGGAAGTGACTGATGTAAACCTAATAATTTATAGAGCTCAGCCTAAACCTACTAGCGTGTATAATTGTGGGAAACAAACTCAGCAATGCCTCGTCTCATTCCTCAAAACTAGAACTCATATCTCAATTGATAAAACATATTTGTGGTTCCTTGGAACATTCCCCAATGAATGTTATGAATTTCCCCCATCCCTACCTTCCATTCCACTAATGAAACAAAGAAATGATTCTGATAATATATAACACCCTCATCAGAGAGCGACCATTGGGAAATTGTCTCCCCACAATAAAGAGTGTCTCTAATTCTACGAAATTCTTCATCAAGGAAATGATCTCAAAGAATAGTCTCGATAATAGTTGAAAATAAATGAATGATAGGTAAATAAAACACGTACTCTAATTGATGGACTTCAATATGAAGCTATACAAATAATTCCATTACATTCCACTCTTTGGAATATTCCTTCACTACCTTGGTGTTATGTTTCTTGATCAATGCATCATCAAGGAATTTCCATTTTCATGGGAGATTAGGTAATTTCAATGTCGTTATATGGTACGGATGCCGCCAAAAAATGTGGGTGAATGTTTTAATCTTTATTAGAGTGGATATAATCAGTATTTTTTTATATGAATACACAGTAAACATTTCTCCATAAAGGTAATGCTACCAAATCTTAATTTCATGCATTACAAATGCATGTTCAATGTTGGAGGTAAGATAATTTTTCTCATGTGGCATAATATGATTACATACATAAGAATCTATATGATCTCCCTTCATGAGAATGAATCCAAAACCAGAACCCAATGAATCAAAAAAAGATCACATATCCATGCCCGGTGTCTAGAAGTTTCAACACCGATGTAGTAGATGAATGTTATTTCATCTCCACAAAAGAACTCTAAAATTTTTCATTTCCTACAAAATTTAATTCCCTCCAAGTCAAATTATTTATCATATACTTCATCTTTGAGAATTTTCTCATGAACCAACAATTATATTTATCTAAGACTGAGAAGCTCTGAATCTCAAACACATTCCATTGTTTCTCTGAAGTCATAACAGACCTCAACTTCTTAGGATCAACTGATATTCCTTGTTCTAAAACAACATGTCCGATGAATTTCAATTCCCAAATCTATAAATCACACTTCAATATCTATTCATAAATTTCATGATATCTTAGAAGACTCATAACAATTCATATTTGATGTACATGATCCTCCTCAAATTTGGATAAAACTAGGTTTCTTTCCATAAAGACAACCATAATGGTATCCAAATACTCATGGAACATCATGTTAAAAAACTCTATTAAAACTGAAAGACAGTTTTTTATACCAAGTACATAATATGGTACTCGTAATGTAAGTACCTACTAAGAAAATGGCTTTTATGAATTTTAGATACTTTTTTTACCAATGATGGTAACCAAATCGATGGTTGACTATTGAAAACCACTTCACATCATTATAATCAACAAAAAAATCATCAATCAATGAAACCGATATTTTTTCATTACCATAAATCTAAAAATATTTCAGTAATCAATTAATAGTGGAAGGTGACCATCATCATTCTTAGTTAAGATAACAGGTGCTGCCTAAGGTGGCACACTTCAGCATATAAAGCCTTTCTCTAGATGATCGTGCAACTGGGACATCATCTATTTTATTTCTACTGAATCCATACCGTTTTTGGGAATATAAACTGGTTTAGTACTAAGAAATAAGTTAATTGAAAAATCATCCTCCGTAACTAGTGGAAAATAAGATAAATTATATGGAAATAAGTCAATAAAATCAATGAAAAGTTGAGGGAGATCACTTCTCAATGATTCCCACCCTAGATCAAAGGTAAACACTGATATTAATTTCTTGCTTCATTAAATAACATGGTCTTTCCCTGGTCAACCATGGGTCCCATTCTACTTGAAATACTACAGACACGCCACTGTGTGTAGTAATGCAGACCACTTAAAGATGACAATTAATCTAGGGTTTGTAGGAAATGATCCACTCAATTCTGAAAATAAAGATCAGATGTTTCATGTTGAGGGCCAAAAAACTCCATTAAAGCTCAATATATAATATAGAGAAGAAATAAGAGGGACTAATGATGTCCATCCCTCTCTACGTACCTAGGGGTTTAGTAAAATTAATTTCACATGATAAAATTTCCATATTATGATTAAGTAAATTAACAATACAGGTTGATATAAATAAATGAGAGAATCTAGTATCAGATAGGGTAGTCCCTAATGACGATGCTATGGTAATGGTACCTCTCTAAGTCATTAGAAACTTTTCTATATCCTCTAGATATTCTTCTTCTATGTGAATATTCTTCATTCCAAATACATGTGTCTGGAACCCATATATATGTGTAACATATATTTTCCTCGTTGTTTTAGGAAGAGATGATGATTATGTTCCACTACAGAGAGATGAGAAGATATATAAGATTCTCTATAAGTGTCCTAAAAATCTGAAAGATACATATTTCTTGGGTGCCTTAGTAAAAATAATCTAAGAATGTCCTGGATTGCCACATTGATATAAAAATTGAAGGACTTCCTCCCAATGTTGGTGGATGTCTCGAATGAGCATTCCATTGAGAACATATATGAAAATAATCAATCTTCTAGATTACATTGAATGAACTCATTATAACATTGGGAGAAAAAGGAACCCCTGTTAGCCCTCAATTTCTACACGCTTCTATCTGAACCATCATCTCCCAATCCAGCAGAACAACATATGTGGAATGTTTTACCATAAAAATAGGAGAACGGATATTTGATAAATGTCCCACCTCAAAAAATTGATCCTTACTCATATCATTTGATACAATTTTAGGTGAAAAGTATAATAGTTCCACAAAAATATTTTTATACTCAGTAACGGCTCTATAGGACTTCGCAATCTAGAAAAACTCTATATTCTTGTCCAACACCACTGACACTGGATAGAACTGAATATTGAAAATAACATCAAATCCATTCCACTGTAATCCCTCATTTTTCTATTTAGTACTCATTGTATCCCACCATATCCTGCATTATTGTTCTAACATGAAGGTCGAAAACTTCATCATGATCACATCTAGTGTCTCCATGAACTCAAACAAACATTCTATTTCTCCCAACCATCCCTCGTCATGTTGAGGATCAGTGGATTATTTGAAAACTAGTGGTTTCTAGTGAATTAACTCTTTATAAAATACTTCTAGAACATAAATTTTAGGTTCCATAGTTAGAGATTGAATGGGAACTAGAGGAGGTGCATGTCCTAGAGCTTTGATAGTATGCACGATCACATCAACCAAATTAATTTATATAATATGACTTGATTACTGAGGTTCGGTAGTGGCCACTTCATGCTTCATATTCATATGTCTTCTTGGAGGCATGATGCTTAAGACATCAAAGGATATAAAATACAATGAATTACCACTCAAACTGAGAAACAAAGTAAATAATCCCTACACATGGAAAACAAGATTTAGGTTTTGATCAATCAAAATAAAATTAGGGAAAAGACAAGAACTATTAAATCAGATGTATTTCCTTAACCACACATGGAGAAATAAGGTTAATTGTGGGTATAGTTGTCCAGGAAATCAAATGTAAATACCTCTTAAAACATGACCAGATTTATCAAATGCATACTAATATCAAGATATAAATCTAAACCTCCCTCAGATAAATATTTTTCACAAACATGTCTGGGTAACCTAGTGTCCCAATAACTGAGTTGGTCCTAACATAGACCTGAAAATAATTATTGATTTACATTGATTAATTACATGAACTTGGAATCATACAACATGATAGTGGTAAAAAAATTTCCATAAAACATAAATGAATAAATACAAGAAAGTCAATATGCATACCAAAGGAACTCCACTGGGAGTATTGTACATGAGGTCAAAAAGTAATTAAATCCCAAAGTACTATAACCGATATACCAAAACAAGGGAAAACATTACAAGTCCCTATAGAAATAAATCACTGAATCCATGGTTCAATAGTTGGATCCACCACTTAGATATCATTTCCACTTTCTCAAATAGGGAAGGAGATAATCTACAAAAACTCAAAGGTATAGGACGATAGTGAGCTAAAATCATAGTAAGGTCTCATTAAGGATTCCATAATAGATACCAATAATACATTAACCAATCGAATGGTTTTAATATGAAAATAATGAAGTTTTGAATTTGAATGAATATTTTTACCAAACTTTGATATACTTTTAAAATGATGGAAAGTACTATAAGAATTGGAATTACATGTGATTGAATGTTTCTAAAAAATGGATTGAATAAAACATTTTATAAAAAATAGTTTATATAAATTCAGAATGATTTTAATGAAGTATAACAACATTTTTATACTTGTATATCTAAAATTTAAACAAGAGAGAAACCATGTTCATCTAGAAAAGGGGTACCAATGTTCCAGGAGATAGTAATATACACTTTCCATGTGATCACGATAATATGTGTACAAACACGTCACTTTGACATAGGCTAAATGTGACTCATCACTCTCACTTTTGGGATTTTTCTTTCTACATTTTAGTTTTAGAACATCATAAAATCATAATGTGTGTCCAAATTACTCAAAATATACCTATATCTTTCATTTGATCTTATATAATCAATGATGGCTAATTTATCTTATGAAATCATACAATAAAACAATATATTTTTCAACCATTTCGAAATCCAATTTTTCATTTAAAATAAGAATAGGTTTTAATAAAAAACATTACTTTTTCAAATGATGAAACCATTGAGTTTATATCAAAAAATTATTCCATTTTAAAAATTTAAAATTTCCTTCAATTCCATTTTAAAAAATTTAAAATAAATAACTCAATTGAAAACATTTTGAACCATTTTCAAAGACACCCCTATTCACCAAAATTTGCTATTTTCACTCATTCCTTCCAAAAACATTTGAAATCGTACAATTCCCAAGAATTGGGTTTCAACCAAATTAATTGAATGAAATTTAAAACATTTTAATTTAAATGAAAAACAAAAATAAATCAAGAAAATAGTGGTTAATAAATTTAACTAAGAAGAATGTGACCACCATCCCTTTTTAGATAACACAACACTCACAACTAAACCCATCAATGAGAATGAAGGTATTGAAGACCATGAAATAAAACCATCAAATGTTATCTAACAACATGGAGTATAGTCCCATTAATTTCATGATGATATATTGAACCTCGTTAAGGAGAAAAATAAATAGATAGAGAAAACTGGGAAAGACTTACCCAACAATTTTCACCACCAACACAATGATGACCAAACACCAAATTAATTGACATGTAAGGGTTGGAGGGATTTTATCTTACATAGGGAAGGACTTTGGTCAAGATAAATGAAAATATAAAGGAAATAAAATTGAGATATCATACATTCTGCATATTGAAAAACCATAGTCAGGGTATTATATGTTGTGTAACCCCATTACATGTTCTGAAACAGTTAATTTACATAACCTCCAAAAAACATGTCACTTATGATTCGAAACCAATCATTAATTACCTCAAAATTTTATATGATTCGTCAAATCGTGTAAATTTCATGGTGTGTACCTTTCGTGGTATTCACTCGAAAACCATTACATGTAGTATAACATAGTTAAATGGTTTGAATCCTCCTAGAACCGATATAAATGATCAGTTTAAGATAAGTGTCCAAAAAATATCTTACTTCCCAATTATAGGTATCCTTCCAATTCAACATAAACCATACCCAGTCATTGAAATGAAAACAATCGTAACATGTTTAATGATATTCTTGTGGGATCGATAATAGGATTTCCTAATTGGACCCATCAAGAATTTTCCAATAATATTCCCTTTTAATCATCACATGGGAACCCCATATACTTCTAAAAAAATATAGTTATGGATTAATTTGTGTTCGATAATTATTTATCATGGAGGACCCAAATGGAAAAAAGGAATAGGATGGTCAATAAGACATCAACAATTATTGGTTAAAAGGGAAGAAATGAAATCATCGAAAATAGGAAAACACATTCCCTAACACATTTTAGGGATATAATTATTTTCCACGTAAATCCTGTTGATTTTAATCATCCCATTATCAAGTCCCCAAAATAAATTTGAAATTCATGATTGTACTAGGTCAATAATAAAACCCGGATGTTCAAAGAGGGACATAACGTATGTGAAAATCGATTGGGGGCACGAATTCTATGGTTGTTTCCTTACACACATCAGATACTCAAGCACTATTCCGGTGATTATTTTTTTAAACAATAATTTAACTCATAAGATACATTAGTTTTAAATGTGATAAAAAAATATTTGGGAGACTATGATAATTATGGTTATTTTCAACCCCCCGAGTACAAGAGTCATTGTGAATGTCATCATTCCAACTGAAGGGAGATCATAGGGTAAAATAAATTTCATATTAAAAGAGATTAATTGACTACCCATATTTGATATCATATATGTGAACAGTTAGAAAATTTTAATCACTTTATTCCAAGGTATCCAATGAGAAATGTAAACAATATTCATAAAAATAATTATAAATTGGTTTCCTTTGAATAAAACCCTTCATACCATGAATGAGATTTTATCAAGCTACCAATGAAATAATATTGGAGAATACATCAACCATATTAATAAACATGAAATCAGAGATGGAGTCCCACTAGATGAGGAATGATTTATGTGATTCCATTGTTGATCTATATCATAAAATAAATTATTGGATCACATTTCATAAAAACAACAATAAAATAAAAAAAATTAACATTTTACTAATCAAAAACATAAAAAAGGCTATTCCGCTAATTCATATGAAGTAGTCATATCTCATTTCCATACCATGACATATCTTTTAGCTGTTGAATTTTTTTTCATGGAATGAAAAATTTCTTAGGTGATAATCAAATTTTAAAAAATAATCCCTTTCAAAACAATCATGATTTAATTATCATAAAAAATAGAGGGCAACACATGTGTAAAATGTTGACTAGATTAATTAAAAAGGATTTATGCATGACATTACATAAACTAGTAGTCTTGATGCCTAAAAGAAATGATATTTTTTAACCCTAGGGATTAGGGTAATAAGAGTATCATTGATAGAATAGAATTTAACCTTAATTATTCATAGATCCTCAGTGAGAGCAGAGATATGAGGGACAAATATATTACATAACATCTTAAAAAATAATTTATGGAATCCCGAAGGTCCCAAAACATTTGTAGAATGAATTTTTAGGAACCAGAGAACTTAAATATCTATAATATCAAGAAAATTCTAGTCATTCTCATGTTTGTGACCACAAGAGTAAAAAATTAAGAGATATCTTAAGGGATTCAAGACTCTTTAGTTGAGTAATGATCTAGGAATAAGTGTATGATGAGATCATGGATATCCTAATAATTTGATGTAGATGTTTTTTAGGAGTGGAGAGATAGGAAAAAAATTCCTATAATGCCCCCCAATGGCTTTATGATGGAAGAACAATGTATTTGAGTTGCATCCTCTAATATTAGAATTTCATGCATGCATGGACCATAAGAATTATTTAATTAAATAGCTATATTTAATTATACATCATAGGTTGTGAATATAGATAACACTGTGTGTATGGATGTGCATGATTAAACCTTAATCAACCATCATTCAATAGAGTAACATTATATGTTAGGATGGTGAAATTTATCATCACTTCATAGCAATTACTTAGATCTCACTTGATGGATTTAAATAAAAGGGTGTTTTATATGTGTAATATATCATATATTTATACATGTTTATACATCAAATTATTTTTTTTTATTTTTGTCAATAAATTATTGGAAAATATTCTAATTTTACATTACTAAAAAAATTTAAACATGAAATTTAATAATGAAAAATGTAACTTAATAATATTCTTAACAACAAAAACATTATACAAATAATTAAAACAATAAAATAATAACTAATTATTCAATTTTAGTAATAATTTAATTTAAATTAAATATTTAATATTATATATGAAACATCATAATGTTCATAATAACTTAACATGCATTTTATGAAATCTCAAACTATTAATGTAATTATAAAATTAGTTAAAATATTTAACATATAACCTATCATAAAATATAATTTTTATAATTAATATTACAAATAAAACTTATAAATATTCTTAATTTTTGTTAAATGTGTAATGTATTAATATTCCTAGTATTTAAACATTCTATTTATTAATATTTCTAATGATTCATACATTATATTAATAATAACCTAATTGTAATAATAAATAGCCATATAATTTAATATTCCAAATTATTATTAAACATAACATTTGATATTACACATGAAATTTAATGGAAACAAATAATTTAATATTCCTAACTAATATTAAAAATGGAATTTAATATTTAATGAATTGAATGATAGAATAAATTAAACATTACTCACGCCTCAAGGATAGTATGGAAAAATATGATATTAAATGTGACATATAATATTATTAATTATAATGAAAACAATATAAATATAGTCATGATAATAAAAATAATACAGTAACAAATTAATTTTGTGTAAAAAGGTAAAAAAGAACATAAAAGAGATATAAATCAAGACTATGATTTTAGGAAAAAACCACCAAATATGAGTAAACATTTTTCACTATTTTAGAGAGTGAATGAGTGGGAGAGGAGACATTATAAAGTAAAAAATTTGGGTAAACCCCTTTTATATATAGATACAAAATTAAAACATTTTTCACTCATTGTTCGTCTTCCGAATGACATGCATAACATAGTTTCATACTGTTTATTTAATTGGAAGATGATCATTGTCATGTTGGATCGAATAGTTGATATAAAAGTCTATTAGATGGAACAATACAAGAGGGGGGGTGAATTGTAGGTTTAAAAACCTTTGAGTTTTAGAAACAAAGAGATTAGTTTAAAAGACCTTAAACTAATACAAATACAAACACCCACAATTGTATTGAATGTAAAAGGTATGATGTATTGTAATACTATTGTAAAGTAAAACAATTGTATTCAAGGTGAACACAATAATCAGAGTAATACAAAAATGAATGGTTCTACCTTTAAAAGCGTATAGAACCAATTGATACAATATGTAAAAGAATGATTGTAATTGAAACAATTACAATTGAATATGTAAAAGAAGAAAGGAAACAATACAATTCCTTTCTAATACAAACAGCGGAAATGTAAAAGTAATACAATTCTTTTAACCCAAAGAGAAGGGTTATCCTTTCACCTAGGATAAAAAGGTCTGTCTCACCAACACCTTGGTGAGCCCTCGATACGATGATCGGCACGTCCGTCTGCCTATCCCCGGCAGCCCTCGATACGATGATCGGCTCGTCTGTCTGCCTATCCCCGGCAGCCCTCGATACGATGATCGGCTCGTCTGTCTGCCTATCCCCGGCAGCCCTCGATTTTGCAGGTAATCGGCACCTCTGTCTTTCAATTACTTGAAAGCCCTCGATACGATGATCGGACGTACAAGGCTGATGAGAGAAGTCACAGCGTCTCTCTCTAGAATCTTCGTAGTTCACATAATCTCTTCGTTCATCAGTTTGCTCATCGTTTTCTTCTCAGCTTCAAATGACCTCCTATTTATAGGCCTCGGGTTCCAACGGTCATATTGAAACAGAAAACACGACATCGTTTTGATTAGTATATAACTAACTCAACGACATCGTTTTGTTAGGATAAGAGATATAGAAAATGTAAAACATGAGTACGATTCATATGCAGAGAGAGTTTTTTTAACAAAGTACCAAAACAAAAAATAATCATCTGAATAACAGTCAGTACGATACGATCGAAAGAGTCAGTACGATACGTTTGACAGAGTCAGTACGATACGTTTGACAGAGTCAGTACGATACGTTTGACAGAGTCAGTACGATACGTTTTGGTCGGTACGATCAGTCATCGTACGATACGATAGACACAACTTGTTATTTACAAACATATGATAGAATACATTTGAGATTTTCAAATCATGACAGAATATATTTGTGATTTCCAAAACATGATGTAAAAGCCAAAAGAAGACTTTTGACTTAACAATCTCCCCCTTTTTGGAAAGCACAAACACACAAAGTAAATGAAACAAGAAATACTTATCTCCCCCTGAGTTATTGAAAACTCTTCTGAATAAGAAATTGAATACAACTAACTCCCCCTTAGGTATTGACTTTCCCAAGGATTGTATTCATAGATTTTCCTTAAGAGTATTGTATTGCATTCTCCCCCTTTGTAAAACAATCTTTGCTTTGTAAATATTCTCCCCCTTTGTGATTTACAAAAAGAAAGGAGTAACCTCGAATTGTCTGAAAGAGTTAGTGAAGTAATACAAGACAATGGATAAAAGAGGTTTATAAGAGTTATTACAACACAAACAAGTTTCAAAAGAAACAAATACAACAATCATTTTCCTCTTTCCTTCTCTTTCTTTATAAGCTCATGAAGCACAGCTTTCATCTTCTTGATCTCCTTCTTGTCTTCAGAAATTGATTCACCTTGAGTTTTGAGGAGCTCTTGTTGATCCGCAAAAATCTGATCTTGATTTCTGATGGTTTCCTCCTGGACTCTGATTACCTCTTCAAGAGTATCAATTCTGCTTTGCAGAGTCTTGTTATCCTTGGCCAACTCAGAATTTTGTTTCTTCAGTAAAACCATTTCATCTTTGAAAGATGAAACCTTCGAAAAATCAGATTGGAAAGCATTCATTCTTTCTTGCAAGTCTTTCACTGAAGGGACATCGGCTCTTTGAGAGGATAAAAGATTCAGCCTTTCAACTGTTTCTTTATCAAGCTTGTTGAAAGCGATTGCAAGATCATTTGATAACCTTCTTATGTCTTCAATAGCAATCTCATGGTCATTGATTGAGCTCTCTGTTTTGTACGACCACTTAGTCATCTTATTACATGCCTTCTTATGAACAGCTGAGCTTTCTGAAAGAACTTTTAAATCGGCTTCAACAGATAAAACTTTCTTCCTCAACTCTTTCACAGATCCAAACTTCTTTCTCTGATTTTCAGTGATAAAATCAATCTTTCCTTCCAGCCTCGGGAAATAAGGAATTGTTTTCTCCATTCTCCTCAAAACATGAACAATGTAATCACTCTTCTTGAGAGAGATTGTATTCTCTGAATCAGTATCATCATCGTACGATGCTAGTTGATACGATCTGCTCGATTCAACAACAGGTTGTTTCCCTTTTGCCTTTACTTTCTGCTTTCTTTCTTCTTCTACTCTATCACTGATGACAACAATTTTATCAGTCTGAGAAGATTGAGTATCTTCCTTTTCTTTAGATGACATCCTGTTCGGTGACCTTTCCTGATCGGCGTGAGGAGTTTGTTGAACTCCTTCGCTCAGCTTTTGAAGTGATTCCTCTTTACTCTTCTTTGAACTTTGAAGATATTCTAAAAGAAAATCCTCTTCTTCTTCCACTTCTTCCATCACTTGTTTCCCTTTCTCTTTCTCAGGCAAACTCTGTACGATAGGCTCTTGATGGACTTCCACGGTTAGTTGAGCACTAGCATCTTCAACTGCTTTCAAGACTTTAGAAATATCAAAGTCCTGAGCCTTCCTTTTCAAAAGAGACTTCTTTTTCTTTTCAGCTTGAAGGGTTTCTTCTACCCTTATCCTTTCTGCAAAGGCCTCAGCAGGGTCAAGTCCAAACTTCGGATCACCCTCTTTTCTCTGTTCCTTGTCCTTTCTCCACTTTGCAACAACTTCTTTGCTGTACTTCGGCTTCTTCTTTGGCTTTGAACTAGTCTGCGGATCAGACTTTCGAGTAACACCGGCCGATTGATTGTCCTTGGCAGGCATAGGTGCCGATTGATTTTCAGGCAAATCAGCTTCTTCATCTCTGACAAAAAGTTTTGAATTCGAATCAAAACAAACATTCAGCTTCTTCATCGTACTTTTATTAATGAAAGACGGCCACAAATCCATAGGTTTTCCTTTCAAAGGAATATTACAGAACTTCATACTCTCAAGAATGAATTTTGTGAGGATGGCCGGATACATTATTATCTGGGATTTAATCCCTCCTTTCTTGACATTCTTGATTGTTTCAAAGATATATCCCATGAGATTTACCTTTCTCATATTCACAAGGTAGTCAAGCATAAAGACATCAGAGACTTTAAGGGTTTCTCTATCCCCTTTCCTTGGAACAAGGAAACCTTTCATCCATAGAGTGACAAACCTATTGTCTGGTGAAAGATGATAAACTTTCCTCTTTCCCTCATTAACAACAAACAAAGACTTTTCAGCATTTTCTCTATTGAAAGTACCAACTTCCTCTGGAAGTTTGTGAGATGGGCAGAAAGCATCACCTTCTATAGAAACATTTAGAAAATGCGCCGCTTGTTTCACAGACATAGATAACTTCCTATCATACACAGCGAAGTTAATATTCATATCCTTGTCAAAAGAAACGGTTTTGTAGAATTGACACACTTCATCAAACAGAACTGGATCTTGAGTATCAGGCTTTTCCACACATAGATGTTCCCATCCTTGAAACAAAATAATCCTCTTGATCGTGGAATCGTACGTATCAAAGAATTCTCGGGATACTAACCTTTCTCTGTGAAAGTCTTTCTCAGTAAAGGTCTTTGAAGACATATCAGCGGGAGTGTTGGCAGAAGATTGAGACATAAAGATGATGCCGATTGAGAAGATCGTACGATTGATTATAGCCGGTTGAACAGAGCTTTGCCTCAAATCCTTGGACAAACGATGTGGGTTTGGGGAGGGGAGGGGGGTATTTATAGGCAAAAAGATATGACGGTTGATCTTCTACGGTCAGGATTAAAGAAAAGCAGATCAACGGTTAGAAATAAAAGAATAATAAAAAAAATGAAAAAGAATACCTGTCGAAGATCGTAAGGTGATTGCTGGTTTTGGTGACATTACGATGGAAAACAATCTCAATACTATCATCGGTCGATTCAAAAATTATTGAATGATACGATGGAAAAGAATTTCAATACCATCATCGGTCGATTCAAAAAAAAATTTGAATGGTACGATGGAAAAGAATTTCAATACCATCATCGGTCGATTCAAAAAAAATTTGAATGGTACGATGGAAAAGAATTTCAATACCATCATCGGTCGATTCAAATAAAATTTGAATGGTACGATGGAAAAGAATTTCAATACCATCATCGGTCGATTCAAATAAAATTTGAATGGTACGATGGAAAAGAATTTCAATACCATCATCGGTCGATTCAAATAAAATTTGAATGGTACGATGGAAAAGAATTTCAATACGATAAACAGAAAAAAAATTGAAATAGTCAATACGATAAACAGAAAAATTGAAATAGTCAATACGATAAACAGAAAAATTGAAATAGTCAATACGATAAACAGAAAAATTGAAATAGTCAATACGATAAACAGAAAAATTGAAATAGTCAATACGATAAACAGAAAAATTTAAATAGTCAATACGATAAACAGAAAAATTGAAATAGTTAAATATCAGAAACATAAAGACATAAAGAAATGTCCTCCCCCTTTCTACGAGGAGTTTCTTATTATTAGGAGAGATGTAAAACAGGAAGTAGATATGAATGATTATTTTAATGTAATCATTCCTAGCTTCTGTTTTATAAATTCAAATCTATCGGAAGGTAAAGATTTTGTAAAAATATCAGCAAGTTGTTCTTGCGTTCCGATGAATTGTAAAACAATATCTCCTTTTTGTGTGTGATCCCTAAGAAAGTGATGCCTAACATCTATGTGTTTTGCACGAGAGTGATGTGCTGGGTTTTTACTAAGAGCTATGGCACTTGTATTATCACAAAGAATTTGAGTTTTGGAGAAACTCAAACCATAGTCAGTGAGTGTGTGCTGCATCCACAATACTTGAGCACAACAACTTCCAGCTGCTACATATTCAGCTTCAGCAGTGGAGAGTGCTACAGAGTGTTGTTTCTTGCAGGACCAAGAAACCAAAGAATCTCCTAAGAAATGACATGTTCCAGATGTACTTTTTCTATGCATTCTACAACCACCAAAGTCAGCATCTGAAAAACTTTTTAAAACAAAATCATTTCCAGAAGAGTAGAAAAGACCTAAATCCATAGTGTCTTTTAAATACCGAAAGATTCTCTTTACGGCTTTTAAGTGAGACTCTTTTGGATTAGATTGAAATCTTGCACATAAGCATACAGAAAACATTAAGTCAGGTCGACTAGCTGTCAAGTATAGCAAACTCCCTATCATACCTCTAAAAATTGTTTGATCTACTGGTTTTCCAGTTTCATCAAGATCAAGAGTATTTGAGGTACTAATTGGAGTGCTAATACTTTTAGTTTTGTCAAATCCATACTTTTTGAGTAAGTCTTTAATATACTTATGTTGGGATATATAAGTTCCTTCTGGTTTTTGAGAAATTTGAAAACCTAAAAAGAATGTTAACTCACCCATCATACTCATTTCAAACTCAGATTTCATTAATTTAGCAAAAGACTCGGTTAAAGATTTCTGAGTTGATCCAAATATGATGTCATCAACATAGATTTGGACAACCAAAACATTTTTGTTTTCCATTTTGATAAAAAGAGTTGGATCTGCTGTACCTTTTGTATAATTGTTTTGTAAAAGAAATCCTGTAAGTCTATCATACCATGCTCTAGGGGCTTGTTTAAGACCATATAGAGCCTTGGTAAGTTTAAAAACATGATCAGGATGTTTTGGGTCTTGAAAACCAGGAGGTTGTTCGACAAAAACTTCTTCTTGAACAAAACCATTTAAAAAAGCACATTTGACATCCATTTGAAATAGTTTGAAATTGAAGTATGCTGCGAAGGCTAATAGAATACGGATAGATTCTAGTCTAGCTACAGGAGCATATGTTTCTTCATAGTCTATTCCCTCTTGTTGATTATAGCCTTTAGCAACAAGTCTTGCTTTATTTCTTACAATGATTCCATTTTCATCACACTTGTTTCTGAAAACCCATTTTACACCAATTACAGTTGTTTCTTTAGGTCTCTCAACTAAAGTCCAGACTTGATTCCTTTCAAATTCATTTAGTTCATCCTGCATTGCTTTAATCCAATCATCATCACCTAAGGCCTCACTTGGACTTTTAGGTTCAAATTGGGAAAGAAAAGCAAGATGTTTTATTTCATTTCTTAAGGAATTTCTGGTCCTTACAGGTTGATTTATATCACCAATGATGTTATCACTGGGATGACTCCTAAGAAACAATTGATTTGGGTTTTGTAAAACCTGTTCTTCAACATATGGTAGAAAATCTTCTGTGGTAAATGTTTCAGGAATAATTTCTTGAACATTTTCCCTATCAGAATGTTCTCCTACTATAGGTTGATAAACATTTTTAGAAAACACATCCGAGGATGTAGGATTGGGTTGGTTGAAAACAAAAGGGTTAGTTTCATCGAATTTTACATGTACTGTTTCTTCAACAGTACAAGTGTTTTTATTGAAAACTCTATAAGCCTTAGAGGTTGTGGAATAGCCTAGAAAGATTCCTTCATCAGATTTTGGTGCAAATTTGTGTAGATTATCTTTTGTATTCAGAATGAATACTTTGCATCCAAAAACTTTGAAGTAAGAAACTTTAGGTTTTCGGCCAGTCCATAACTCGTAAGGAGTTTTATTAAGAAATGGTCTAGTTAAAACACGATTTATAGTATAACAGGCGGTACTAACAGCTTCAGCCCAAAAGTGCTTAGCAATTGAGTATTCACTCAACATGGTTCGAGTCATTTCCTGAAGAATACGATTTCTTCTTTCAACAACACCATTTTGCTGAGGAGATCTTGGAGCTGAGAAATTGTGAGTAATACCTTTCTTACTACAAAAGGTTTCAAAAACTGAGTTTTGAAATTCACCACCATGATCACTATGAATAGTTATCAATGGTAGGTTTTTCTCATTTTTAACTTGGGCTCTAAAAGTTTTAAAATAGGAAAAGGCTTCAGATTTCTTTGTGAGAAAGTAGACCCATGTAAATCTAGTAAAGTCATCAACTAAAACAAATACATAGTATTTGCCACCAATGCTTCCAGTTTGTGAAGGACCGAACAGATCCATATGCACAAGTTGTAATGCATTAGAAGTTGAAACTTCATTAATTGATTTAAAGCTAGTTTTATGTTGCTTGCCAAATTGACAAGGATCACAAACTTTTGAAGAATCATATCTAAGATCCGGTAACCCTTTTACAAGTCCTTTCTTTGAGAGTTTTCTTAGGTTTCTCAAATTACAGTGTCCTAGTCTCCTATGCCATAGCCACGATTGGTCTTCTATTACACTTAAGCAAGGTAAGTTTTGGTTCCTAAGGTCTTCTAAGTTAATAGTGTAAACATTCTCTTGCCTATGGGCAGATAGAATGAATTCATCCTTGGAATTGTGAACTAGACACTTATCATCTCTAAAATTCACAAGGTAACCTTCATCACATAATTGACTTATGCTGATGAGATTGTGCCTAAGACCTTTAACAAACAAAACATTTGAAATAAGAACTTTTCCAAGAAAAATGATATTACCTATACCAACAATCTTTCCTTGAGCATTATCTCCGAAGGTAACTCTTCCACCTTTTGTTTTGATAACCTTTTCAAAGAAATCTTTGTTTCCAGTCATATGTCGAGAACAACCACTATCCATGTACCAAATGTTCTTATTGGTACACTTCTGATTTTCCTGAAAAAGAAACAATTAGATTTTCGGAATCCAAACTTGTTTGGATCCAGAAGGATTAGATAAAAGAATTTTAGGAATCCACATTTGTTTTGCAAAATGAGCTTTATGAAATCCTAAGGATTGAGTTTTGTTAAGAGAACAATCTCTTCTCCAATGTCCACTACATTGACACTTGGAACAGAAAATGGTTTTTTGAGGAACAAAATAGTTATTACTAAAAACAGGTTTGGAATAAGTATAACCAAGACCAGAACGATTTCTCAATGGTCTAATTTGAGAATACATCCTATCAAAGTTTTCTTTTCCATGAGTAAAGTTTGACAAACACTTTTTCAAGGATAAAATCTCTGACTTTAGTTTTAAAACCAAATTCTTGTTTTCTAAAACATTTGAATTTGAACTAGAGTTAGACTCTAAAATGTTTTTCTTTGAAATAGCAGTTTCAAGATCCTTAGAAAGTTTATCCTTTTCAGATTTGACTTTCTCAAGGGTTTTCAAAATACTTTCAAAATCAGAAGTTTTCCCATCAAGATCTTTAGAAAGATCTGAAACTTCTTTTGTCAAGATAGAAATTCTAGAATTTGCTTTTTCAAATCTTTTTTTGAGTTTAGAATTTTCATTCTCAAGTAACTTAGCAAATCTAGAGACTTCTTCAAAAGAAGGTAAAGTATCATCTTCTGATGATGAGGGTTCATCATTTGAAGATTCATAATATCTATTATCAACACAATTTGCATTTAAAGAGACATTTGTAACAGCTTCAGCACTATGTACCTTAGCCATGAGACAATGATCTTCAATTGGTAGTCTGGCTAGAAGTCCAATATTCCTTTGTCCTGACGTCTCATATTCTGAAGAATCATCTGAGGAATCACCTCCACTTGCACTCCACGTATCATTTGCTTTCAAGACCTTCTTTGTCTTATAAAACCTTTTCTTGTTTCTTTCAGAATGTTTCTCCTTTCTATCTTTCCTCTTTAGTAATGGACAATCAGGCCTTATATGTCCTGCTTTCTTGCATTCATAACAAGTTACCTCTGAATCTTTCCTGTCTTTCCTGTCTTTCTTTTTGAATCTATATTGAAAATCTTTCTTTCCCACAATCTTGTTCATCCTTCGAGCAAGATTAGCTAACTCATTGTCTGAAAGATTACAATCACTTGAATCAGAAACAACAACTTTCTTGGATTTAGACCTTGTAACCCTTTCAGGTGTTTTAGCTTTAGAAGCAAAAGCTACACTTCCATTCCCATTCTTCTTCTTATTGAAATCAGCATCTCTTTTCATTCTTGTCTCATGTTGTAGAAGAGTTCCAAAGAGTTCATCAAGAGTAATCTGGGAAACTTTTCTATTTTCATCAATAGCTGTTCTTTTCGACTCCCATTCATTTGGCATAATATCTATAATCTTATCAACAAGAGCTTCATCATCAAGACCTTTTTCTCCCATTGATTGTAAGCTGTTGACAATTGTCATAAACCTTTGTTGCACTTTGCAAACTGGCTCTCCATAAGGAAAAACAAAACCATGATACTCTGCTCGAAGCATTGCTCTCCTTGTTTCAATAACCTTGGATGTACCAAAATGAGTGACTTCTAATTTCTTCCAAATACAGTTGGCTGCTTCACATGAAGATATCTGACTATATATATTCCTGGTCATAGAGCATAATAAAGTATTGCGTACCTTGTAATTCAGTTGATATTCTTGCTTCTCTTGATTGGTGAAAGTACTAACTTCCTTGTCAGGAATTTTGTAACCCCCAGTAAGCATAATAAAATTGTCTACACCAGTATTGATGACGAAAGTCTTCATGCGATCTCTCCAATACTCATAATCATTCCCATCAAAGATTGGTGGTCTAGAAGGATTCAGATTATCAATTGATCCGATATTCATTCCTGCCATCTAATAACAAAAACAACTTTTCCACTCCACACGTTAGTGTAGTAAGTATTTAAAAAAAATAATAAGAAATAAAGCTAATAATACAAATCAGTGGAAAACCTCCTCTGATACCAATTGTTGGATCGAATAGTTGATATAAAAGTCTATTAGATGGAACAATACAAGAGGGGGGGTGAATTACTTGCAAATGACCTCCTATTTATAGGCCTCGGGTTCCAACGGTCATATTGCCTCCAACGGTCATATTGAAACAGAAAACACGACATCGTTTTGATTAGTATATAACTAACTCAACGACATCGTTTTGTTAGGATAAGAGATATAGAAAATGTAAAACATGAGTACGATTCATATGCAGAGAGAGTTTTTTTAACAAAGTACCAAAACAAAAAATAATCATCTGAATAACAGTCAGTACGATACGATCGACAGAGTCAGTACGATACGTTTGACAGAGTCAGTACGATACGTTTGACAGAGTCAGTACGATACGTTTGACAGAGTCAGTACGATACGTTTTGGTCGGTACGATCAGTCATCGTACGATACGATAGACACAACTTGTTATTTACAAACATATGATAGAATACATTTGAGATTTTCAAATCATGACAGAATATATTTGTGATTTCCAAAACATGATGTAAAAGCCAAAAGAAGACTTTTGACTTAACATGTCAAACCATTAGATGCTTGTTATCTGGTGATGGAGAGAATTTTACACTATTTAAATCTCTTCAGAACCCTCTTAATGATTAATAAAATCCTAAAACCATTTCAATTAAAAACCCATATTTTAAAATATTTCCCTTTCTTTCGTGATAAAAATTATTAAAAAAGTAAATTATAAAATAATAATTTTCTAAAAAAATTATTGTCCCCCACCAAATATTTGCATCCAATTCAATGAGATACACTATAAAATATATGAATATACATTTTAACAGTAAAACAAAAATTTAAATAATCTATTTACTGATTTATATATTATATATTTCCTAAAATGAATACATCACTGATGACTCCCTTTCTATTCTCATGCACTAGTGAATTTCATTAAGATCGTAGCATATGAACTAATGAAACATAAAAAAGTGATGTTGTTAGAAATTATTCACACAATCCACACTATAATATCATTAAATTTATTGAAAAAATTACATCTTATTTATGTAGATTGATATATAATGATCTACGACCACTACCTTATTAACTCCTCTGACACTAATGTTGATCCCCATTGGGGGTTTTTGTTCATTACAATGGTTTCAGAATACCTCATAACTTCATCCCGACCACTGACACCAATAAACTTATGGCTTCATTGTTGAACATTTCAATATTTTCATGTGACATCCAGGTATTTCCATCAATATATCTTGGGTTTCAATAATACCTTAACCATTCTATATGGACATTTTCATCTATGTTAGCCATTGGAACCTAAAAACAAGACACTTAAATTTGGAAATAAAACCCCATATATATATTCAGTAAGTTAAAGATAGTCAATTTTAGTTCCTTATTGATTCCTAGCACATGAAAAATATTTTATAAAATCATTCATGTAATTCCATAATTGAAAGTCAACTTCCCACAAAGATTTTTATTTTAGATTATGATTATTTTAAAGAAGCTATCATTTATTGGCAGCATGTTGGGTAAATATCACACACTTCATCTCTGAATTATATTTAAATTATTTCCATTAAAAAAATTATATGTAATTTTGTGGGAATATTATATTTTCATTTTACTCTAGGATTATTATAAATAGTTTTATCATTATTATTACGATATTTTTTAGGTCATCCATATGTGTTATTTCTTGATACCCTAACATTGGTTTGGGTAATTCCATTATATAACGATATATAATTTCAGAATGAACATCATGCATGAGGGTGGGTGACCCTTAAACAATATTTATTTATAACTTTATAAAATTATACTAACTAACACCTACATGATATTCTAATTTACACTTGGTGCAACTATATTTTCAATTTTTTTGTTCTGTGACTTTTTGTGGGGGTTAGATAGGTGGCCATTTATATGTGAAAAATATATCATGTAATCTCAACATCCCTAGTATATTTTTTAAAGCATTATAGATCCATATTTTATGGTGAATCCCCATTTGATGATTTTAAACTAGTAGAGCTGCTTACGTAAAAAAGGGGGATCACCAAATGTATATATTTGTCCCTCTATAGATGAAAAGAATAATTGATGTTCAGGTCCTTATTTGACCTTGTATAAGTAGAGGTATTAGAGATGATATTTTTGTCCTTAGTTCATTTATATGACATCACATGGGATCTTGATGTTTCTGGAGTTTCCCATTCATGAAATATGATGATGTTGTTTAGGGATTTACATGATTAAATAAATGACATATTCCTAGTACATATGTGATATTCAATGATACATATTCATGAAAAATGGTGTGTATGGTGTTAGTGGTCAATAATGTTTTTAAATATTGATATATGAATTTACTATATTTTTATTTTTTATATTTGGGTTTTTTGATTTTATCTATGAACCATAGTTTCTTATGACTTCCCAAATAAATTATATTATGACTTGTAAACCAATAAGAATCCATCCCTAATATAGTTTTATTATATCCCTTTTTATTATCTTATTTATAAATTATACTTCATTTGTTATCCATGATTTAATATATTTTCCCTAGTAAGACTAAGTTCACTTATCCTGTGCATGTTAGAAATCGTTATAAAGATTAGAAAAATCATGGAATTCTATTATTAGAAATATTTACTTCTTTGGATCATCCATTTATTTTGATGTTTACATTACTCATGTGTTTGATGTATCTTGTTAGTTATATTTATTCTAGATTATGGAAATTTTTTGAGAACTTTTTCAGTAGGTTTTACACAATATTAATTCCCTATATGAATGTATAATTTTTATTTGTTTTATTTTAGTTTCATGGAATCATCATTATCTGCTTAAACTATTGATAATTCCATGAAATATTTAATTTATTCATTTTGTTATTAAATAAATTATTTTATTCATTAAATTATCATAATTGGGATTTCTTTTGAAATTTTTTGAACAAAAACTTAATTATATATATCATCATGGGATATTTAATAGGACTCTATTATAGTGAAAACCCATAAAATTGGTATTATAGAAAATATTGAATTAGCTGTGCATGAAAATATTCAATTTAAATTATTATTTTTTGTTACATTATTTTAGATCATGATTTATTTTTTCATTGGTAAGAATTAGTGTGTGTTATGTTTCTATGATTTTATCTATTTTTATTCAATTTTAAAATAGATTCATATGGTTCAAATACCGTAAGGTAGTTTTCAAGCTATTTTATGAATTATTATCCATTAGAGAAGAGTTTTAATTGATATCTATGGGCTTTTATATTGATTAGCTATATATTGGAGGGGATAACTTTATGTTTTTTATATCTTAATAATGGTTTTATACTTAGGTGGATATCTACATGAATAATGATAATTCAGAATTATTGTTTTCATTTAATTCGAATCCATGTAAACTTATATTTTTCCCTTTTGTTTTAGTTATTTAATTTTCATTGTATGAAGAAAAATATGGTTCTGGTTTCTTTCTAGGGGATATTTTTTGAATCGAGGTGATAGATGATTCGTGATGAATGGTGAGATAATGTGGATTTCGACTAACAAAATATGTTCTGAAAATTCTTGAAGCCACATTAATTTTTCTCTTCTTATTTATTGTGTGAATAAATTATTAATTATTTTCCCTTTATTACTACATTTAGTCTACTTGAAATAGTTCTTGTAATTATAATGTTTATACCTTTTGTTTCAGATTTTCTTTTTGTTCTAAATGTATTCTAGTACTGATACTTCCTGTTTTATATGGGGTCTTACAAAAATAAAATATACACATCGACACCTCTAATTGAATGTGGTTATTTTTAGTTGTTATAATTAGATATAAGTTATTTGGTATGTGTGTTCATTTGATAGACATATTAGAGGAACCATTGATTTACTATCATATTGAATTGTATTTCATGTATCCGAAATCAATGTCATATGTTAGGTGGTGTAGGTACATCAGGTGTTGAGAACTATGATTTTAATTTGAAACAAGTAGATATTTGAATTTTATTCGGTTGAATTTTTGGAAATTATATTGTTTTATATAAATTTTTTAGGAATGATATTATTTTGATTTAATTTATTGATTCTTCTAAATATTGGTTTTATTCTTTTGTGAGTTGGTTCAAAAATTCCTACACTTACATGTTAGTGTTTCATACCCTTATACTTTTTATGGCTCCAGCTTACATAAGTATGTAGTATCTCAAGCATAATTCTATGCATGCGGGTTTTTGAACATTAGAGAGAACATATTCATACCATTACTAAACATCATTAACTCACCCTTATAGGAGAATCCTATTCCCACTTGAATTAATTAAATCCACTATTTATTGTACAAAAAAATTGGTGGGTATATTTTGGATGAACCACACGTGGCAAAGATCTGTGTTTACTTTATCTTCCCCACTAATTCTGATTATCTCCCTACAAATCCATATTTTAGTGAATGTCACCATTTATGAGGGTTGAACATTTAAATCTATTTTCTCTAGTGGAGGGGGATAATTGTGGGCATTTATTTGGAATTCCATAGATGAAAAGGACAAAGGAAGTCCAACAACATTTTCATTTTTAGTTTATTATAAATTATATAAACCTTGGATTTCAATATTTAATCTAATAATGGAAAAATTATAATGTGGATATGAAAATATATTTAAAAATGTAAAAGAATTTTTTTTGAATTTTATATTTATTTCATAATATTGGTTGAATTATTTAGATTTATTAATATTTTTATAAGTATTTCAATGGATTTTCTCCAAAAAAATAGACTATACATCATTCATCACTCAACCATGGACTCGAGTCCGCATAGCCTACCTATGGGGTATTCTAAGTGTCCATCCCACATGAGAGGCATGCCAGTATAGTTGTGCATTAGCGAATCAACCCCATTAATAGGGCACACAATGATGAAATGAAATGGCCATGTATAGATACCTTAATGGTGTGCACTAGCGCACGGGGCAACTCCATGATTTGGTGTGAGGAGAGACTCACTAGGACAATGTTGAAAATAGAACTGGGGGGCATCCATTGGAGTCCCATCAACATCACTCATGGGATGATCCCATAACCCCCCTTATATATGCTAACCTCATACTCCCACAATTCGATGTGGGACATGATCACAGTCGCACACCAACATTGCTCTTCCATGGCTACCTTCACAATGAACTATGTCTCTCTATTGTGACCATCTTCTTCTCATAGCCTCTCCTATAATCACCTAGACTACTACATATCCTCAGCTTTACCATGACATTCCCACCAAGAATAGACCCACCCCATTTCTCACCTTCCACAACAACTACCACCAATGATCACCTCTTGTACCACGGTTGAGCACCCTGATGCCACCATGGAAGCTCATTTGAGATCATTTAGCCATTGTGAAGGATGGAGGAAGGAAGAGCTGCCCCCATTGATCTGAAGCTTGAGCCACCTTCCCTGCCTGAACCTCCACTTATATTGCCACTTCTCATCAAAAAACACCATGAGAGAAAATGGAATGCTCGTCTACCAATGTCGTGTATTGTTTCCCCAAAATCATCGACTATTATGGAACTCCACCTAAAAATTTATGAAACCTCACATGCTTCATAAATGAGGAGCACTACAGCATCCGTGTAGACACCCATGAACACATATCAAGTCTCTTATGTCCATTGTGAAGGAAGGTGGAGGAGGGAAGCACCACCCCTGTTTCCTCCCACTATGTCCTACCATGTATACTCCACCACATAGCCTCACAAACATCTAAGGTGGCCCCCAAACTTGTTGCATTCACCATTGTGTCCTGCATGGATCAATTCCAAGTTGATATTTAAACCCCAATGGGTCTCAGGGAGTCAAAATGATTGAACCCTAGAGTCCCACACAACCATGAAGGTAGATGTAGGTAGAGCCTCTCCCTCCTCGTCTATATAAGGGTTATGTGACTCAATTTTATAGGATCCGATTGTATACAAGGGAAGAGATCACCACCCATGGGCTACTGGCTGCACTAAAGCTCTTTATCCCCTATTCTAAAAACCTTTTTTATTTTTAATTTAATTATTCATTTATTTTAAAATTGAATTCTTATTTTCATTTAATTTATATTTTGAATAAATAATTTATGTATTTTTAATGTTTCTGTCCACCATTCTTTTTTGTTTCTTCCCCCCTGTATTTCCTATTTTTTTTATTATTAATAATAATATTATTATTATCATCATAATCATAATCATAATCATTATTATTAATATTAATATTATTAATTTTAACATTCTTTTAAAATATTTAATTTATTATTATTATCTTCTTCTTCTTCTTCTAATTCTTTTCAATTCATCTAATAGTAATAATAATAATTATTATTGTTATTATAATTATTATTAGTATTATTATTTCTTCACAGTATTTATGGTCATATAAATTTTCTATATTTTATTATATTTATTATTTTCTTCTTCATTCATATATTTTATTTTTATTTCTCCAAATCTCCCTCACTCATTAAAAAACTGTATTTTATTTCCTTATTTTGTTTTCACATCGTTATTAATTTTAATTTCATAATTCTTTTATTTTGTTCATTATTCAATTCATATGATTTTAAAAAGGGATATCTCACTATCAGGCATGATAGGTTGACCTCAATGATGTTCCCAAAGGGTGTTTAACGTGTTCATTTATTTTCCATAATGATTATTTTAATTTTTTGATAGATTTTATCAACATTGATGGGTATGGATAATATCCCTAATGTGTTGACTTCCACAAATGATATAAACCTCAATATTTTCTATTATTTTTATTCATCACTTTCCCCTCACTGAATTGGTTAGTTTTTTAAATGATGGAGTTGAACTAACCGATGGATGAAACAAAATCGATAGAGTCGTGTCATAGAAGATGGAACATTTTAGAACAAGGTGTGTGATTGACCATGATTAAAGAAGGAGGTGGAATTATGATTTCTTAAGCATTAAATTATTTCAGAAATTTATAACTGAGTAATAGTCATTCAAATAAGAAATTTCTTGTTTTGATTGTCAATGTTAAATCAAACATATAAAGGATAATAATGAATGAATCAAAATTAAACTGACAGCCAAGTGGTATCTCTCCTTAACTCATTGTATTTAGATATGAATAATAAGAAAACTTTAGAACATTCATTTTGTATTTCATAATTGAAATCATCAAAAACATAGAATGATTTATCATTTTTTTAAAAAAAAATCAAAACAAAAAGAAGATATATTTTAGGTAATTTAGAATAATATTGTGATTATTATGAGATACTGCTCAAGTGAGATGACCCTGGTCAACCAATGTGTTGAACTAGGAAAATAATTTTCTTTTTTAACACCCCATGATAGGTGTACATAAAAACCAGAACTATTTCAATGGAACCAATCATTAGTTCATTCACTTTATCCATTATCACATTTTATATATTTTTTAATATCATTAAAATTAAAATATCAATGATGACTTCAAATGATTATTATTCATCTAGGATAGCTTACTCGTAGGTATATAAACATATAGTTGAAGAAACCTAGTCAAGAAAACAATGTGTTTCTGTGTGTTTTAGATAGATCAGTGTAGCACAGAGCCAGCTTTATAAAGTAGAGAAATTATAGGACATCATCTAGGTCCTCTATTAGATGCTCAGGTAGCCGGTGTTTTATGGAAAATCCCTTGAGCTATCATAATTCTTTGGGTACATTGTAGAATTTTATCAAGAAGTGTTCTCCTCATTTACTACCAATACATTTGAATAAGTTCCCTTAGAATATATCAAAGAGAATGTGTCAAAACACAAACTCATATATGATATTCATGAACATGGAGATATATTGCTGGATCCCCATGGAAAAATGGATTCAATTACAGAATATTTCTAATAATCAATAGAAGAACCTAAAACTAAACCGTGACCAAAAGATGATTCAGTTATGATACATTAGTAGGAATAAGAGGAAATTTTTTTTATTATTCTATATGTGGGAGACCAATAAGATCAGGATGAATTCTAGATAGAATATGAGGATCTTCTTGATCTCCCAAAACCATTCAAATAAGAAGATCTATCACCAACACACGAAGACACATACCATGCGTTGGAATTTGAAGTAAAGATGGGGGATACAAATTAGCGACATATATACACTAATAATCTACAAAAATAGGCCCCCACCATTGAATAAGAGGTTGTAGATTAACCATCTATGTGAGATAACATTTTCACAAACTCTTTTATATGATTTTATTGAAACTGAATTTTTCCACACTCACTATTGTTTTGATTATATATATTTAGACCATCATTGATTTTCCTTAGATTAGGATGTAGAAAATTGAACTAGACCTTGAGAGGAACACTTTAAGCTATCTAATTTCAATGAAACATAATTTCATATGCCTCATAGTGAAATACAAGTAACTAATCATGAGGAAATAAAAAAAATTTAGCTAGAATTTAAATATATTAATTACATATAAAAATGTATAAGTTAAATTTTATTCATATAAAAATACATGTTTACTTCCTCTTTGACTATTCATGTCACGAATCCTATTTGATGACATCACTAGAGAAAGAATAGAAGGTTTCACAAGTATAAACCAAGAAGGATGATGATTTATATGTTATCCTACCCTTCCATGTAAGCTATAATTAATTTTTAAGGGGGAGAAAATAATTTACATTATTTATAGATAATTCCCATATAAAGGTCATGATGCACACACAGTTAAAAGCCACATGTGGTGGTTCAAATTAGAGAATCATCATCAAACATTAGACTATGGATAATAGGTGGGACTAACTTATGGAGGCAGTAAAAGTCCAGGGTCCACGTGGTGGATCATTACACAACATATACCATTCTACATTTTTATAGGAACATTTATTTGAATTTATGTTTTATGAAGTTTTTAACCATTAAGATCCCACTCCTTCAATATTATTTAGCTTAAATTATATGATCATTATACGTTATTTAATAAATCACTTTTATAGGTTCATATAGGGAAAAAGGAATCCTCAAATAGTGATGGAATAGGACCAATGAATCATTATAATGGGATTAAAATTTAAATGATTATCTTTCAATATCTCTACATTTTATATAATAATCATGTTTTAATGATTTAGTGAAAATTTCCTTCCCAAGATATGAATTATGATTTACATGACTTATAAAGGAGACACAATTTTGTTGAGAATATTGTTATTTTATGTTATAGATTTCATTGTAAATAAAATTGAATGAGGAAAATTCAGGATTTAATTATTAAATTGCTGAATGGGTATTAAAAATAGGATTTTGTATTTGATGGAATTGAATGATTCATGTGAATGAAATTTCAATTAACATTTTTCTTCCTTAAAATTACAAAAATTCTTGTGAATTGGTTTTTCATTTCTTATAATGCCTTCAATGATTTTTCTAAATCATATGTTCTATTGCAAAGTGTATTTATAGACCATATACCCCTATTTAATTCTTTTGAATATTTTTATTGAGTGCTATTTGGACATGTCACTCACAAGATCTTGAACATAAACTTATCAAAGATATGATTGTGAAAAAACACATTTAAAATGTTTTTTCATTGTTTGACAAACCGAATATCAATAAAATAAAAACAATACATCAATCCTTAATTACTCCATAGAAACCATGAGTGAAGTTGTTATGGATGGGACATGTTTCAAGCCATCTTTATACATTCCTACCCTATATTTTGTATATTAAATTATATATTAACGTTTATAATTGGGGGTGAATGGATTCATGGTGGAAGTGATGATTTACATAATAAATAAAAACAGTTTCTTGTTATTTTTTGAATAAATTAATGTTATTAATTCATTCGTAATACTTAATTGTTTTCCCTTTTTATTTTTTTAAATGGAAAAGGAAAAAATAAACACAAATAATGATTAAAATGGGTAATGATTTGGGAAACCCCAAAATCACCATTTCCAAAAATATGATTTTTATCATATGTGGTTAGGATTGGATGTGTGGTTTATTCTAAGAATAACATTTGATGAAAATGATTAGGTTCTTCAAAAATAATTGAATACAATTAGCAAAAATTTCAATAGGATGGACAAATCATTCAATTCTATTAAATTAATTAGGATCGTTACTTTGAGTTTTGGGGGGAGATGGAATCTGTTACAAATTGAAGTAGATAATTTTATGACACATTTACTTTGAATATCATCCTTTATGCCTTATGAGATAAACCTCCACCTTGAGATTTTTTTTAATACAAAAATTCCTACCAACCATAAGCCTCATAGATTTTGACTTTAATCTAAAGACCTCATATTTTATATATCCCTTTTGTCTTTACAATGTGGAGAAAGAAGTTAATTTACTATCCTGTGGATAAGGATCATGTTTTGATGATATAAATGTTAATATACTTGAATTTTATCATAAAATTTTACTAAAAAGATTATAATTTGAGGTAAATTATGATTTTCCATGTTTAATAACTTTGAAAAAAGGAACATGAATTAATGATAATATATGATAGCATAATATTAAATTGGGAAAAGTAAAATTCGTGAATTGATTATTTCATTCACAATTGAGAAATTAAATTGATGGTTTATGTGAATTTTTAAAATATTGATTTAAAATTGATAATAAGTTTATTTTATTACCTTGAAATTTAATAATTTATAACATTGGTATCAACTTCAATTATTTTTCTGGTTTTTATTATTGATGGTGGGAATGGTTTCTGTGTGGTGGTATTTGAAAGAAAAAAATTATGTGTATATTTTTAGTCAAATTGTTTTGGTTATTTGTCTTTCATCAATGAAATAATCATTGGATTTCAATTTTTTAGTAAATAATAGTTAATTTGGAATGTAAAAAATGAAAATGGATTTAAATGTGTTTATGAATGTGTTTATGAATTTGAAAATTCATGAATAATACTTTTTTAATTATATAGAGTTATTTATTTTTTTCAAACTCATTCTATTAATTTTGTCCAAAATAATAGGCCAACCATAAGCTAACCCTCAACCATGGACTCAACCCCACAGAGCCTGCCCAAGGGGTCAGTTGGTCATGAAGCCCACAAGAGAGCCATCCCAGGCTAGTAGTTCAGTGGAAAATTAGGCCAGTGCATAGGGAATGCATAGATGAAATATGTAGAACAAGAATAGCTACTACAAAGGGTCTCATCAGCACACTGGGAGACTCCATGCATTAGTGGGAGGAGAGACTTATTATGTCACGGTTGACAGATGTGGCTAGGGGCGTCCTCCAACACTTCATCAACATCACTAAGTTGATGATCCCAGATACTCCCTTATATATATTCATGTTCCACTCCAAAAATTTTGTGTAAATTTTGAGTTCAACAGGATTCTACCATAGAACCATTGTGATCTGATGTGCTCACCTTCGCTCTACCACACAACCACTCACCACTTCTTTTCCAAGACACCCCTATAATCACCCAGACCTCCATACATCCACTAGGACACCATTAAATCACTTATTATCCTTTCCATTATTCACTTACAGAATTCTAGAAATACCACCTCTGCTTCTCACCTCTTAAACATCAGCCATGTGTCCCAAAGAGACCATGAAAGCTCATTCGAGCTCCTCCATCCAGTATGAATGCTAAAGGAAAGAGAAGCTGTTATCACGGCTGTTGATCACGAGCCTCCTCTTCCTCTCGAACCTCCACCCAACATGTCATTTTTCACCTAAAATAGCATGGGTTCCCCTTGAAATAAAACCCACCACTGGGAATCACCGATGCACCACCTACCTCCACTACCTCTACGCTCTACATACTCTTTTTTAACCCCACCCACTTCATTCATGAATCAAACCCTCCATACCTACGATTTCCTCCATGAATAAATATCAATTACCCTCTAGAAACATTTAAGGATGGAGGATGAGAGAATCACTACAACCGGGGCCTCTGCAAACCACCATCCATTTCTACATCTCCATGCACTATCAAAATCACTGAATGAGGCTCCCAAACACCCTACATGCACTGTTATGCCTTTCATGAATCTATTTCTTGAGGATATTAAGTCTCCATTTGGTATTGGGGGTTTTAAATGTTTAAACGCTTGAGACTTGTGCATCCATGACAAAATATGGAGGTCGATCCTCTCCCTCCTCATCTATATAATGAAGAAATTCCTCCAATTCCTAGGATCTAGTTGAAGTAGACAGAGGCCGTCTCTATAACGACCCATACATTACATACATTGTTAATACTTCAAAATTGAAGCACACTTATTACAACATATGACAAAATCACAAAGGACCGTATAGGTATAGTGTCTTTAGAAACTAGGAAACATAAACAACTGGTTCATAAATCATCTACAGTGTCTCCCATTTATTTCATCATATCTATAGTCCCTTTTGGCATATCTTACTTAATAACCTTCTTCCTGACCTGGGGAAGGAAAACATACAAAAGGGTGAGGTCAAATGCTCAGTAAGTCTAATCAAAAGAAATATCAATCACATCATATACATAAGCACGTAACTTTTGGAAATCTTAACCAGCAAAAGTGATCATAATTTCATAACATGGGATAAATCATGGTAGTGAAATGTAATCACAGTAATCATAGCTTAAAAATTGAAATTTTGTGGCATACACACATAATCATATAGAATCATTTCTTGTTAGTCAAGACTCATTTCCAAGACTATCTTAGTGGACAAAGTCCCTTTCTGAACTGAGTCACCCTCGTTTCAGTCCTGTTTCACTGAACCGGAATAACCTACCATTCCAGCCATGTCTATCTCATGAGATATAAAATCTTTACCCAATGCATTGGAGGGAGATATAGGTCCCACCCATCTTATAATGAATCCTTTCTTATGTGTGCCAGATAATCATAAATCATACATCATCGCATAACACATGTAACAAAAATGGGATTCTTGAAACATCATGACATCATAAAACAAATCATATAAGGTAAATGACTTCATAAAAATAATTCCCTCAAAACATAATCAAATCAATGTAATAATAGGGATAAAAATAGAACCCTATATTATCTTAGATGGAAAATAATTGTGTTAGAACATTTGAACTCCATTCTCGAGGAAAATATCCTTTCTACTTCAAAACCACTTTTCTTTTCTTAACATTTCATAAAATTATAAACTAAAAGAAGTTGATTAAAAATAAACTTGAAAACTTATAAAGGAAGATTCTTGGAAATAATGTTTTAAAAATTCATTCTTGCCGTATAAGTTAAAAAAACATTCTTCGTACTTTTGTCGGAAAAGTCAAAAAGTACCTCGTACGAAAAACGACAAAAGATTCCTGTCATATTCTTTACTAAAAACTCACCGAAGGGTAAAATTGGATTTAAACATTTGTAGGTGGATGGAAATAATATTTCATATTCAGGAAACATGGATGTGGCTGATAAAATACACCCCAGTAAATACTAAAGTATAAACAATCTCGGATAAAAATGAGATTATGATATTTCCATTACCATAGGTCCGATTTGCTTTGTACGTGTCTGATTCTCTTGTATAATGGTTTAAATAATGTTATTGACTTATTCCAGAATCATACATAATCATATGATATCATATATGGTCATATTCTTAACTTCTTATTAGTAATATTTCATTGTTACTTGTTACTCGGGTCTTTATTGCCTTTTGTTCTTATGCGTGTTTTGCTGAATAAATTCTTATTCTTATTTTAAGGTTATATATACCTTATATCCAGAATGGTATTAGTGTGACATATATCATATTTATTCATTCAATTCATTTATATAATTACTATGTAATGATGATCATGTAGAACGAGTCGCATCACATCGTGGAGACGGTATTTCGTACGTACGCACGAGCGATGATATTGTTCCCATGATCATGGAATTGTATTTAAGTGTATTTATAATATTTTAGTATCAATATCACTTTATAATAATCATATATAGTTACTCATTACACCATTATACCCATCCTTGTAAGGTGATGGTGGAAAATAGATTACACCACGACATGGAGACAGTATTCCGTATGTACGCACGCGCGGTGATTTCATTTTTCCGTAGGATGGATAGAAGGTGAATTAGGGTTGTTTCATATTTATAATAACATATCAGTATGTAAGTAATACTGATTTTATTACTTTATCATGAAACCACTAAAGAATAAGAAGTTGAAGAAGAAAGAAATTGAAATGATCGGTAATGGATATTACCACTTCTTTGAAACACCTCTTTGAATCCTCCACATAGGGAACTAAGATTGGTCTTTGAAGAAGACCAGGACCTCTAGGATTATTCTAGGGAAGTGGAGAAGGGATTTTGGCAGGGGTTGGCAGAGCTTGAGTGCTCAAATTGGTGTGAGGAGGAGGGGGAGGAGGTTCCCTTTTATAAGGGAGGAGAGGGGCACCTTAGGAATATCTCAAATTATTATTTTATATTAAAGTCAAAATCGGGTTATAATGGTTCCAAAGGGTCTTATTTCGAAGGTAAAGTGGGTATCGGTCGAAATCCTATCAACAAATAGGATTTAGACAAGTTTAGGTTATTATTTTAACCTTATAAATAAGATTTAACTCTAAGTTAAATAATTTAACTTTTACCGTGACTTTTTGTTTTCTTACACTATATGGTTAATACACTTACTATAACATGACAAACGAACCCCAAGTTGTTTATTACTAATATATATATCCTTATCTAAGTCATTTGGACAAAACATAGATTTTTAGGAATAAAATAACAATTAATAATATAATATTTGATTTAAAAACTATTTTGTGTCAATTTTGACACTATTTGATATATGATTTTTGTGAAAGTCATAACAGAATTATATGTTCGAACCAAGTTGATTAAATCAACAATAATATATCATAGTAACCTATAAAATTCAGTTTAATTCATAAAAAGTATCAAATTACATTTATTTGAGCATTTATAACATCAATTATGTTAACATTTCCTTAAAAGGGTAATTACTACATCATCGTTGTGTCATAAATAAATTAATTTATTTAAAGTATAAAAATTATAAATAAAATATAATTATGTAGGAAATCGTTTTATGTTTCTAATGAATATTTATAGTTGAATTTATCTTATGTATAACCCCATATTAAAAATGTTTTAGTTATTAAACTTTGATTTTATCTGTTTTAACTATTCATTAAATAAAATAATTTTAAATGTCATAATCTAATCCAAGTGGACCTGAATGGTCATATTATATTCATAAGGTTGTTTTTGGTCGAATTACACTTATCCAATAGAATTAGGACATGTGTTAGGGTAATAGTAATATCATATTTACCCTTAGTTACCCTATTTACTATTAACCGCGGTAAAAAAAGTAAAAAGTTACTATTCACCAAAAAAATTATTTTAATCTCATTGAACCACATTTTACTTACTGATATCAACCCTGTCGGTCGGATTTTCGAAATTCCATTCACAAAAGCGGTAAAATTATGTCTTATGCAAAATTCAGTTTTTAACCTACCACTTAGTGGTTTCACTATTCATCAAAAATTGAATGTTTTCAGAAAAATACCAAAATTTCACCCTAGGCTAATTTCGGTATTCCGAATCCAAAAATGAAGACCATGTTGAAAAATAAAATTTATAAAATTTCAAAAAGTGGTTATTACTATTCATAACGGCTAGTTTTAATAACATTTTAATAGCATATCGTTGTTTAGTGAAACTCGGTATTGCGTACAACGCAAGCTATCGAGGAAGGTCGCGATTGCGTGTAAAGTAAGTCAAGCTAGTGTGTAGTGAATGATTCTTTTGATGATATATATATAACATAAAAACAAAATATTACTCATAAAAATCTTGGGTGTTACATTCTACCCCCCTTAAAAAGAATTTCGCCCTCGAAATTCGTCACTTTGTAACAAACAGATGAGGATACTTCTCCCTCATCATATCCTAAAGCTCCCATGTAGCTTCTTCAAGTTGGTGGTTCCTCCATAAAACTTTCACCAATGGAGTGGTCTTGTTTCTTAGGACTTTTTCGCTACGATCCAGAATCTCTATCGGTTGTTCTTCATAAGAAAGATCTTGCTCTAGCGATACAACTTCTGAGCTGAGTACATGTGAAAGATCAGGTATGTACTTTCTCAGGAGAGATACATGAAACACATCGTGAACTTGAGAGAGATTCGGTGGAAGCACCAATCGGTAAGCTACCTTTCCAACACGATCCAGTATTTCGAATGGATCGATATATCTAGGGCTCAACTTCCCCTTCTTTCCAAATCTCATAACCCTCTTCCAGGGAGATATTCGTAAGAACACTTTATCACCCACTTCAAACTATAGGTCTTTTCTTCGGTTGTCGGCATAACTTTTCTTTCGACTCTGAGCTGCTCTTATGTGTTGTTGAATAGATCTGACCTTTTCTGCCATTTCATCAACGAGATCAAGTCCTTATAGCTTTCTTTCCCCAACTTCATCCCAGCAAGTTGGAGTCCTGCATTTCTTTCTATAGAGAGCTTCATAAGGTGCCATCTGAATACTGTAGTGAAAGCTATTATTATAAGAAAATTCCACCAAAGGTAGGTATTGATCCCAACCTCCTTTGAAATCCATTGATAAAGTTCTCAACATATCTTCTAGGGTTTGAATTGTTCTCTCAGACTGACCGTCTGTTTGAGGATGATAAGCAGTGCTGAAATTCAACTCTGTATCTAGAGTATGCTGAAGACTTCTCCAGAACTTCGAGGTAAATCTCGGATCCCGATCAGATATAATATAAAGTGGTACTCCATGCAATCTTACCACTTCCTTTACATATATCCTGGCAAGTTGATCTAGAGAGAAATCCTCTCTAATAGCAATGAAGTGTGCAGACTTTGTAAGACGATCAACTATGACCCAGATAGCATTATTGCCTTTGGATGTTTTAGGAAGTCCTGTGACAAAGTCCATAGTGATGTTTTCCCACTTCCATTCGGGTATGGGTAATGGTTGTAACATCCCCTTAGACTTCTGTCTCTCATCTTTAACTTGTTGACAAACCAAGCATCGAGAGACATATTCAGCAACATCTCTTTTCATGCCATCCCACTAGAAGTACTCTTTCAGATCCATATACATCTTCGTGCTTCCAGGATGAATTGAGAATGAAGAACTATGAGCCTCATCCAGCAACTCCTTCTTTAATTCGGGGATGGGAGGAACACAAACCTGATTCCCGAACATTATTATCCCATCACAATCAAGGTTGAATTGAGGAAAATTTCTCACCTTCTTTTGTAACTCGACATCTTCTTTATGTGCCTCTTTAATCTTCACATGTAAAGATAGTTGAACATTCATTTGAGAAAGATAAGCCTTTTCCCTTTCCATTATAATTCCAAGATCCATCCTTTGTAAATCCATAAATATTGGATCTTTTGTGATCCTTATCATGGATAAACTAGCATGTTCTTGTCGACTTAATGCATCTGCCACTTTGTTTGCTTTCCCAGGGTGGTAATGGATTGAGCAATCGTAATCTTTAATCAGCTCCAACCATCTTCTTTGACGCATATTCATCTCCTTTTGTTTGAAAATATACTTTAAACTTTTATGATCAGTATAAATATCACACCTTTCACCATAAAGGTAATGCCTCCAAATCTTTAATGCGAAGATTACCACAGCTAACTCCAAATCATGTGTTGGGTAATTTTGCTCATGGATTTTCAACTGTCGTGAGGCATAATCTATCACCATATCATTTTGCATAAGAACACACCCCAATCCCTTCTTGGATGCATCACTGTAGATCACAAAACTTTCTCCACTACAAGGCAGTGTGAGCACAGGTGCACTGGATAACCTTCTTTTCAACTCCTTGAAATTCTCTTCACATTCCTCTGTCCAAACAAACTTAACTCCTTTCCAAGTCAACTTGGTGAGTGGGTTAGATAATCGTGAAAAATCATTTACAAAACGTCGATAATATCCAGCCAAACCAAGAAAACTTCGGATCTCAGTTACTGTTGTTGGTCTCGACCATCTTTCGATAACCTCTGTTTTTGCTGGATCCATAGATATCCCCTCTTTTGAGATTATGTGACCCAAAAATGCAACTTTTTGAAGCCAGAACTCACACTTGGTAAATTTTCCATAAAGATTCTCCTTTCTCAGGGTCTTCAATATAATTCTCAAGTGATCTTCATGTTCTTCCTTGCTCTTTGAATAGACAAGAATATCGTCTATAAATACTACCACAAATTGATCAAGATAGTCTCTAAAGACTCTATTCATTAGATCCATGAAGATATCAGGGGAATTAGTAAGACCAAATGGCATCACTATAAATTCATAGTGTCCATACCTTATACGGAAAGCCATCTTTGGTATATCCTCCCTTTTGACCCTTAATTGATGATACCCTGAATGAAGATCAATCTTGGAAAAGTATTGAGCTCCACGTAGTTGGTCAAATAAGTCATCAATTCATGGGAGAGGATATTTGTTCTTGATAGTGATCTTGTTATGTTCTCGATAATCAATGCAGAGTCTCATTGGTCCATCTTTCTTCTTAACAAATAGAACAGGTGCTCCCCAAGGTGACGCACTAGGGCATATGAATCCTTTATCAAGATTCTCTTGGAGTTGCTTCTTCAATTCCTGCAACTCAATTGGGGCCATTCTATATGGTGTCTTTGAAATAGGAAAAGCACCTGGTACGAGTTCTATTGAAAACTCAACTTCACGATTTGGTGGAAGACCCGGTAATTCCTCCGAAAAGACATCATCAAACTCCCGTACGATGGGCATATTCTTAATCACGAGTTTCTCACCAACCATTTGAGATAAATAACCTTCATTTAGTTGAATCAAGACCCATATGATAGAAGAAATTTCCACTAGAAGGTTATGTTCATCCTTGCATTGATAGACGATCATAGATTGATCTGGAATATGAAATGTGACTTCCCTTATTTGGCAATTGATATGAGCTCCATATAAAGAAAGCCAATCCATGCCAAGAATCACATCAAATTTCACTATAGGAAGGATCACAAGATTTTCAGGAAGCACTTTCCCACAAACATCGATCGGAGAAGAATTATAAGCTTTTGATGTGACTGTTGTGCCATTAGGTGTTGTCACAGCTAACTCAACATCTAATTTGTTGAGGTAATATGGTGATACCCTTAGAAAAATCTTCAGAAATAAAAGAGTGGGTGGATCCAGAATCAAATAAAACATTTTCTACGTTAGAGTGGATGGTATGGGTACCTTTCACCACTTCGTTATCGTACTCCACATCGCTGATAGAAATTTCATGTGACTTTCCTTTGTCTTTAGCCTTAAGAGTTTGTTGACGTCGACCATCATCATCAACCCTTGGATTTGGGAATTGATTGGCATAATGCCCCATCTCCTTGCACATGAAAAATTGAAGTGTAGTAGGTTCATTCTGTGTATCCCTTCCTTTGTTTGCATCATTAGACATCTTCTTCCCATTATCGCGGCATTCAAATGCCCGATGACCTTCCTTTCCACATTTGAAACATTTACTTGTCCCTTTAAGACAACTCCCTCCATGTTTCTTTCCACACTTTGAGCATAAGGGAAAGCTCATCTTCTTTTCAGTGTGCTCTTTATATTTTCCTTTGAATTCCATTTTCCTCTTCTTATCAAACCCATATGACTGATGGGTTACTCCAATCTCTATCTCAACTTTGAGAGAACATCTAACGATTTCCTCATAGCTATTGAAGTCCCTTATGGCTAACGCCATTGGAAGACTTGGTTTTAAGCCACTAACGAATCGATCGATCTTAATCTCAGGTTGGATAATAATACCAGAAGCGTACCTTGCATGTCTTGTAAAATTTGCTTCATAGGTACCAACAGATTCATCATCCCTTTGCATCAGTTCAAGAAACTCTTTCTCCATCTTTGTTCAGAGAATACGAGGGAAGTACTTATTGAAAAATAAGTTCTTGAACTCATCCCATTCCATGGACTCAATTTCATCCCTTTGCCTCGTATTCTTAATAAAATTCCACCATTGATCAACATCTCCTTCCAAACGATACACTGCTAGGATGACTTTATCATGTTCAGAACATTGAAGAACTAAAAATATCTTTTCAGTAGTACTAATCCATAGTTCAGCAACTAATGGATCAGTAGACCCGCTGAAAGAAGGTGGACGCTGCCTCATGAAGGATTCAACAGAATGTTGCTCCTTCCTTTGCTCGTTTGGAAGTCCTGCATGATTCATAGCTTGAGAAAGTTGTGTGATCATGGCTACAAGATTTTGCATTCCATCTCCCATATCGTTTGGTTGCTCAGGGGGACAATCATTGCATTGCCCATCGCATTCCGCATTAACACGGTTCCTTCGGGTTCCATCCATTGACTAAAACCAAGAAGAATAGTGTGAGCAACACTAATTATAGTAGGAAAACAACATAATTCAGGAATAAAATTTTCACGCTCAAGGTCTTATCCTAGGTTATTCATGGCCATTTCTAAAACACTAAGATTGTGTTCTATGATTAGACTTATCCTTAGGGTTATTACTATGTCTTTCACATCCTAGTTTCAAAAGTTTGACTTTACCTTTCCTCTGATACCAACTATAACGACACATACTTTACATACATTTTTAATACTTCAAAATTGAAGCACACTTATTACAACATATGAAAAAACCACAAAGGACCGTATAGGTATAGTGTCTTTAGAAACTGGGAAACATAAACAACTGGTTCATAAATCTTCTACAGTGTCTCCCATTTATTTCATCATATATATAGTCCCTTTTGGCATATCTTACATAATAACCTTCTTCCTGACCTGGGGAAGGAAAACATACAAAAGGGTGAGCTCAAATTCTTAGTAAGGGTAAAAAAAAGAAATATCAATCACATCATATACATAAGCACATAACTTTTGGAAATATTAACCTGTAAAAGAGATCATAATTTCATAACATGGGATAAATCATGGCAGTGAAATGTAATCACAATAATCATAACTTCAAACATGAAATTTTGTGGCATACACACATAATAATATAGAATCATTTCTTGTTAGTCAAGACTCATTTCCAAGACTATCTTAGTGGACAACGTCCCTTTCTGAACCGAGTCACCCTCGTTTCAGTCCTGTTTCACTGAACCAGTATAACCTACCATTCCAGCCATGTATATCTCATTAGATATAAAATCTTTACCCAATGCATTGGAGGGAGATATAGGTCCCACCCATCTTATAATGAATCTTTTCTTATGTGTGCCACATAATCATAAATCATACATCAGCGCATAACACATGTAACAAAAATGGGATTCTTGAAACATCATGACATCATAAAACAAATCATATAAGGTAAATGACTTCATAAAAATAATTCCCTCAAAACATAATCAAATCAATGTAATAATAGAGATAAAAACAGAACCCTATATTATCTTAGATGGAAAATAATTTTGATAAAACATTTGAACTCCATTCTTGAGGAAAATATCATTTCTACTTCAAAAAAACTTTTCTTTTCTTAACATGTCATACAATTATAAACTAAAATAAGTTGATTAAAAATAAACTTTAAAACTTATAAAGGAATATTCTTGGAAATAATGTTTTAAAAATCCATTCTTGCCGTATAAGTTAAAAAAACAGTCTTCGTACTTTTGTCGGAAATGTCAAAAAGTACCTCGTACGAAAAACGACAAAAGATTCCTTTCATATTCTTTACTAAAAACTCACCGAAGGGTAAAATTGGATTTAAAAATTTTTAGGTGGATGGAAATAATATTTCATATTCAGGAAACATGGATGTGAATGATAAAATACACCCCAGTAAATACTAAAGTATAAACAATCTCGGATAAAAATGAGATTGTGATATTTCCCTTACCTTAGGTCCGATTTGCTTTGTATGTGTCCGAAGCTCCTGTATAATTGTTTAAATAATGTTATTGACTTATTACAGAATCATAAATATTGATATGATATCATATATGGTCATATCCTCATCTTCTTATTAGTAATATTTCATTGTTACTTGTTACTCGGGTCTTTATTGCCTTTTGTTCTTATGCGTGTTTTGCTGAATAAATTATTATTCTTATTTTAAGGTTATAGATACCTTATATCCATAATGGTATTAGTGTAACATACATAATATTTATTCATTCAATTCATTTATATAATTACTATGTAATGATGATCATGTAGAACGAGTCGCATCACATTGTGGAGACGATATTCCGTACGTACGCACGAGCGATGATATTGTTCCCATGATCGTGGAATTGTATTTAAGTGTATTTATACTATTTCAGTATCAATATCACTTTATAATAATCATATATAGTTACTCATTACACCATTATACCCATTCTTGTAAGGTGATGGTGGAAAATAGATTACACCACGGCGTGGAGACGGTATTCCGTACGTACGCACGCGCGGTGATTTCATTTTTCCGTAGGATGGATAGAAGGTGAATTAGGGTTGTTTCATATTTATAATAACATATCAGTATGTAAGTAATACTGATGTTATTACATTATCATGAAACAACTAAAGAAGAAGAAGTTGAAGAAGAATGAAATTGAAAAGATCGGTAATGGATATTACCTCTTCTTTGAAACGCCTCTTTGAATCCTCCACTTAGGGAACTAAGATTGGTCTTTGAAGAAGACCAGGACCTCTAGGATTATTATAGGGAAGTGGAGAAGGGATTTTGGCAGGGTTTGTCCGAGCTTTACTGCTCAAATTGGTGTGAGGAGGAGGGGGAGGAGGTGCCCTTTTATAAGGGAGGAGAGGGGCACCTTAGGAATATCTCAAAATATTATTTTATATTAAAGTCAAAATCGGTTTATAATGGTTCCAAAGGGTCTTATTTAGAAGGTAAAGTGGGGATGGGTTGAAATCCTATCAACCAATAGGATTTAGACAAGTTTAGGTTATTATTTTAACCTTATCAATTAGATTTATCTCTAAGTTAAATAAATTAACTTTTACCGTGACTTTTTGTTTTCTTACACTATATGTTTAATACACTTACTATAACATGTCAAACGAAACCCAAGTTGTTTAGTATTAATATATATATCCTTATCTAAGTCATTTGGAAAAACCATAGATTTTTAGGAATAAAATAACAATTAATAATATAATATTTGATTTAAAAACTATTTTGTGTCAATTTTGACACTATTTGATATATGATTTTTGTGAAAGTCATAACAGAATTATATGTTCGAACCAAGTTGATTAAATCAACACTAATATATCATAGTAACCTATAAAGTTAGTGGAATTCATAAAAAGTCTGAAATTACATTTATTTGATCATTTATGACATCAATTATGTTAACATTTCCTTAAAAGGGTAATTACTGCATCATCGTTGTGTCATAAATAAATTAATTTATCTAAAGTCTAAAAATTATAAATAAAATATCATTATGTAGGAAATCGTTTTATCTTTCTAATGAATATTTATAGTCGAATTTATCTTATGTATAACCACATATTAAAAATGTCTTAGTTATTAAACGTTGATTTTAACTGTTTTAACTATTCATTAAATAATATAATATTAAATGTCATAATCTAATCCATGTGGACCTAAATGGTCATATTATATTCATAAGGTTGTTTTTGGTCGAATTACACTTATCCAATAGAATTAGGACATGTGTTAGGGTAATAGTAATATCATATTTACCCTTAGTTACCCTATTTACTATTAACCGCGGTAAAAAAAGTAAAAAGTTACTATTCACCAAAAAATTATTTTTATCTCAATGAACCACATTTTACTTACTGATATCAACCGTGTCTGTCGGATTTCTGAAATTCCATTCACAGAAGCGGTAAAATTATGTTTTATGCAAAATTCAGTTTTTAACCTACCACTTAGTGGTTTCACTATTCATCAAAAATTGAAAGTTTTCAGAAAAATACCAAAATTTCACCCTAGGCTAATTTCGGTATTCCGAATCCAAAAATGAAGTCCATTTTGAAAAATAAAATTTATAAAATTCAAGAAAGTGGTTATTACTATTCATAACGGCGAGTTTTAATAATATTTTAATAGCATATCGTTGTTTAGTGAAACTCGGTATTGCGTACAACGCAAGCTATCGAGGAAGGTTGCGATTGTGTATAAAGTAAGTCAAGCTAGTGTGTAGTGAAAGATTCCATTGATGATATATATATAACATAAAAACAAAATATTACTCATAAAAATCTCGGGTGTTACAGTCTCCACCAATGGGATGTGCGATGAAATATCACACTTCTCCCCCTCTTCATCTTCATCTTATTCATTTATAGTTGTCTTTTGTTTCAATTTTGTTTAAATTTCATTTTTTTTTTATTTTATTTATAAATAAATAGGTGATGTTTTTTGAATTTTGTTTCCACCATTCTCTTCTAATACACACCCTTAATTTAATTAATTTTTTCTATTCTCTTTATTATTATTATTAGTATTATTTTATTATTATTATTATTATTATTCTAATATTTTAATTGTTTTATTATTATTGTTATTTTGAAATATTTTTTTCATATTATCTTCTTCTCCGTCATCTTATTTTAATTTTTTTTATTAATAAGAATAAAAATTTTTATTATTATTAGTATTATTATTAAATTATTTGTAAATGATATTTATTTTTAATATTTATTTTATTCCAAAAAAATTATTCCAACTTGGATTATATTTAAATTTCGTTCTCTCTATCTCTCTCTCTCCCATCCCAATTCTGTTAAATTATATTATTTAATTTTCTAATCCTTGTAATTTTTAATTTCTTATATATTTTATATATTGTATTATTCCCTTATTCGAATTCAACTAAGGGACCTCTTAATCTCGGAAATAAGATGTTGGACCTAACGATTGACTAGGGGAGGTCAAGGTATCTTAAAGTTTCCTTAACATTTATTCCATGTTTGTGATAGATTTGAGTATCTTTCATGTGTAAGGTGAATTTTACTAATGTGGTGACTTCCCCAAAATGGCATGAAAAAAATATATTTATTTCTTATTTTAATCACTTTTGACTATTTTCAATGGTTAGTTCATTGCATGATTGATTTAAGAAAATCAATATATCAAGAAAATTGATAGTGATGGGTCTTAGAAGATAGAAAATATTAGTCCAAGGTGTCGCATTAACCTTGATTAAAGGAGGAGGTGGAATAATTATTTTTTAGGAATTAATTGTTTTCCTCAATTTATAAATGATGTATAGTAATGAAAACATGAGATATCATGTCTGGATTATCAAAATGAAATAAATAATATAAAGGATAATAATGATTGAATCCCAAACTGAACCCAATACATAGTCCTTTCTTTACATTATTAATTATATTTAGATTTATATCGTAGTATAAATTTATATCTTTCATTTTTATGATATTTTTTTGAATAATAAAAACCCGAATGATTTAACATTTTATTTCCTAAAATAATAAAAACAAAAAATAAATAAAAACTTTTGATCGGTTAGAAAAAGTCAGGGAACAATCTAAGAAGATCATAAATTGAAATGACCCTAATCAGCCACTGTGTTTCACTAGTTAAATAATTTAATATTTCCACACCCCATGACAAGTGTGCATAATTATTCTGCTCATATTTGTATGTCATAGTGAAATGTGTTTCCCATTTCTGATGGATGTAGGCTACTTGGTTTAATCACATAAAAATAATGTTGTTGACTTTTGACCTTTCTTTAGTACATTAAATCAACCATTTCTAATAATGTTTCCTTTAATAATGTTCTTGATGCATCGGGTTTTTTTATCTAGATAATTGGTATTGATCTTCATAAGAATGATTAATATGTTGTTCTTTTATTAAAATTTTTACAAGAATATGGAATTTTTATTCTAATTTTTTTATATGATAGAATCAGACATATTATCATTTTCTAATAATAATTATTTAAAACTTCTATTTTTTCCTGTATTTCAACTATGGAATATTGTTCTTATAATATTAAACATGTTGATTACTATGTTTATTAATTGTTGATCCATAATTAAATTAACAGACCTCCTTATGATTTTAAATGGGTAATTTTATTGTAACATATCCCTATAGAGTATCCAATTTTATGAAAAATACCACAGGATTTGTTTAGATTAACCATCACTGGTGATGTTATGCATTTGATATCATCACATTTTATGTGTATAGTAAGATCCCTCTAATGGTACTATTTCTTTTAGACCTTTATACATCCAAAGATTTAGTGGTTCATGGGATGATTGTGAAATATTAAGGGATTTTGGGAATTATTAGAATATGCATTATGAATGATAATGGTTGGGAAGAAGTGAATATAGTGGTGGATGGAGAAATTACTATTAGATTTATTAGTATTATAATATTTTATTTACCATGATTGGTGGGTGAGTTAGGAATAATTTATTTGAATATGAATTAAATATCACATTGCAAACCCCAAGGTGTCGACAAAAGTAGTGAAAATAATCACCCTCCTAATATTGTTTAAAGGAATCATTATAATGATCTTGTGATTCAAATTTATAATTTTTTACACATTCCTGTAGATTCCTAAAGGATTACAATGGTATACCTCCATAATCGTGATTGTTTTTCATAATTTGGAGTTATTCTACCTTGTAACACAATCCCATTAATTATGGAAGAATATATATGATTTAAATGATGATGGATAAGATGATATATCGTTCATCTATTTATTTTCTTCTCAAAAAAAAAACAATTATATCATCAATTCTATATTTTCATTCATTTATCCTAAAAAAATATTTTATTTTTTCTTATATTAATTACAAAAAATAAAATTATTTTAATCAAATTTTCTACAGTTTATTTCAATCGTTATTTTTAATATAAAATGTTAATATTTTTTAGATTATATGATTTTTTTTATTTATATTATGTGGAAATTTTATTCTATTTTTTTAATTTATAATAAATATATATTTCATTTAGAATTATATAAATAATTTCTTAACTTTTTTTGATAAATATTTTATTTAAATGAATTGATAAAACATTATTATATCTAGATATATTATATTCCATGTTTTCAAAATAATTCAATTTATTGTATTCTCATCTTATGAATCAAGTGATAAAATATTTTGAAACGTATTGGATGATAGTTTAATAGTACTAGGGGATTATAATCATAAGGTAATGAGGTAGTAATGGGGATGTCCAAATATGAATGATGTAAATATTGGTGAATAAATAGGCTTTTAAAGGGATAAATCTTTAGTTATTTAATACATACATTTTCAAATTCATTTCATATATAAAATACATCAATGGTCTATGAAAGAGTAAAATAGACTTCATATACTTTTTATTAGCTAATGGAATTTTATGAAATTAATGATCCTATGCCTTTGACCATATAGATGTGAATTAGTGGGGATTTAAATGTGATGAAGCAAAATCACTTTCTTGATCCCAGAAGCATAGAGTGGGATCGAATCCCTTGTTTTCTAATAGTTTAATTTCTCCCTTATCTTTCGATGTTTAATACTGAAAACCATGGAGTAGAAAAAATATGGAAACATATATTTCAATTTTTTCACAATGTGAGTGTGTTTAATTTTTTATTACACTTGTGTGTGAATTCTAGACTGTCTGTTAAGGTCAATCAAAGAATGTTTGATGAATTGGTGAGTACATATCTAGTGTAAACATTCCCATTAGTATTTAAAAGATTTAAAACAACTAACACTTATTCTACAATGAAGGCTTGGGATGGCATACATGATCATGGGGATTTCAACGCAATAAGAGGAATCCCCAAAGGGAGTAGTCATCTTAATATTTTCTATTATTTAATAATTTTTCCATTAATTTGGAAATTACTATTTTATAAGTAGTGTAATTAGAATAAGTAATGCTACTTAATCACGTTTTCAAAAGGTTATTGTCCTTATTTTTAGGATATTGATTGATGAATATTTAAACATAAAATAGAAATAAATTATATTTAATGGGATAAAAATTGAAAAAATGCAAATACTGTAAGTGGAATTTCTCTATAAAATAAAAATGTAAATTTTCAAGAGATATTTTCCTATAATAAGGATTGAATCATTTGAAAGGTAAAGAATAATAGAAAAATGATATAAATTCTTATAAAACATATGACTGGTATTCAACAAGTAATGTGGTTTTAGGATGAAATGATTATTTTACATGAAGATATTTGAAGGAGGGTAAATGGTTGATCAAGTCAATAATTTTAATTTTTCTTGGAGTATATTGGTGTTCGTTGTAGAAAAATTTACTGAAATCAAATGGGAATTAGCACATTCATCATTTCTTCCAAAATATATTCTAGTGATGGTTACGACTATGATTAATTATAGTTATAATACTGAATTAGTACTCATGGGGATATAATATTTGATTTTGAAAGAGTAATTATGGAATATGGAATTCTTGGGTGTTACAAGAAATTTACTCAATGCGAAAGTTAGGGGATATTCAACTTGAAAGGAAAATCAAAGTCCAATAAAGTGGAAGTAGAAAAGAGAAAATAATTAATTGATGTCAGTGAATACTAGAATATTATACTATAAATTTAGGAAAATGGGGAACATAAATATATATTTTAGAGATGTTATGTTGAATTATAAATGTTTTCACATCCAAAATTCATCAACAGATTTCGTAGATAAGGTTGATGGAACATTTTGTTTAAAATTTATGAAAAAGAATATGTACTTAAAATAAAAATCTTAATGATATGGAGAAATAATGTATATTAATGATAAATCAGGATATTATGTTGGTTCTAATTTAGTATGGTTTTTATGTGATATAACCTGAGACTATGTGACACCCAACATTGTATGCATGCCATCAACCATGTTATACTTACATAATTTCACTAGTTATGGTCTAAGTTCTTGTTCAATAAGGATTCAATTCAATATAATACTACAATTAATATATGAAATAGAATGTAATTTTTTTATACAATAAATTTTTTAATGTATTTTATTAAATTAAAATTATTGAATATTTATTTATAAATGGTTATGATCCTTATTATTAAAGATAAAAAAAGTAGGTTATCTGTCTCAAGATCCTTTTCACAAGAAATTATATTTTACACTACATGGGGGAACAATAATCCCATGTCTCCTTATAAAATTTTTAGGGATCCAATGTTTGGTGTAATTATATTAGAGGTGATTCTATTTAATTTATATTGAATGAGATCATAATATAATGTACAATAATTTGTAATATTTTTATTATGCATCACTTCTAATATGAATTATTAGGTTCTTTGTTACCATAATTTAATTCTATCATAAACAATTTAAAAATTGATGGGTATTTTTCTACTTCCAACTTCATTAGAAAAATACCCAAAACCTATAAATGGTTTCAAGGAAATCATATCTCATTGGATCAATATATTCATTTAATATTTTACTAAAAAATGTGTAACATAATTAAGTTAGAATTTCCTCCTTGAAATTTTTATTATAAATTTAATGTTTATTGTAGCTCTCAAAAATTCTGTTAATATTTAACATAATAACAAGAAGTATCAGTGGATATCACTATACATAAATATATAGTGTTTTATGACTAGGCACAATGATAAATAATTAATTTAACATCAAGGAAAGGTATATAATACATTATAGGGATTACATAGACCCCCCCACACCATGAATAATAGAGTATCATTTTTAATGTTCATAAAAGATTATTTTATGATAATTTTTTATGAATTTTAATCCTTACAATACATTGAGTTTCAATGTAATATCATAAAATCTATCTTCAAATTACATTGAGTGTTAACATAATAAAGATAATTTATCAGGTCCTATAGATTAATAAAATTTAAAAATTTAAAATTTATATCACATGTTTTGAAAAATAAATATATTTTTAATTTATTTATTATTATTTTAAATTTAAATGTTTAGTAAGTTGTTTAAAAAATATAAATATGTTGTGCATAAAAAAATAATTAATACATTTCTTTTGGAAGACAACGCCTTGCATTACATGTTTTATGAAATTTCATATGATTAATATTTTTCATACTATGCCCTCGAGGTGTAATATATGTTACTATATTTAATTTAATTTTTAAGAATAGGTTGTGAATTTTTGGTTTTAGAATTATTTTGAATTATATTCTCCCTTATGTAATGTATCTTTCGGTAGAGGAACTTAGTGTCAGATATCCAACTATCCTCAAACCAATTCCTTGTCATAAAATTCAGGATGTTGGATATCTAGGTTTCCAAAAATATTCATGTGTTGATGGATAATATAATATTTCCCTAAACTTTTACATGATGATTTCAAGTACCTTTTTCATAGAATTAGTTTATATAAATTTGAATATATTACCGTTTCATATTTAGGTGAGTAACAAAAGCTATATGTTCTGTAAATAATTACACGTTAATGTAATGTTAACAAATTTTGTTGATGGATAGAATATGGATTTAAAAAGTTAATTGTTAGATGAATGTAAACACAAAAAGGTTAAATTAAAATAAAATTAAGATTTAATATGGTGAAATATATATGAATTTACAATGGATATGATGGGTGATCAATTACTGATAATTTAAAGGGAAAACCATTACATACTAAGTGTGTTATTTATTCTAATAAAAAACCATAATGACCATAGTCGTCCATAATGGTATGTCCTGGATATTTTGGGAGTCTAGGTATTGTCATGTATAAGAAGATAATGTAATAAATAAATATGTATTATGTTACTAGGTTGGTTTTGCTAAATCCAGGTGCCCAAGGTTTTCCCATTATTATCATACTTTTGAAATATAAATTGTGAATCATTGTCCTAGTGTCCCTAATAATATTAGTTCATCATGTGATAGAGTTGCTTAAATCCATTTTTTTATTTCAATAATTGGTTATATAATAAACTATTGAAGGATCATAACAATAATGAATGGAATGTTAGAATATTTCATTACCTATTTGATAGTATAAATAGTAAGGTGACTAGGTAGTTAATGATGCATGATATTGGTACATAATGGATATAATTTAGAAGTCATAATTTTATATTATAATACATTAATTAAAACATATTTATAAATTAATATAAAACATTATACTCACAAAATATTTGACTTCTTTTATAGATAATGTCCAACATAAGGATAATCATTTTGAGGACCCTTATAGGTATGATGTATAATAAAGTCATATATTCGTATCAAGGGTTTAGAATTTTTCCCATTGAGATTCATTTAGATATTGTGAATTGGAATGATATATAAATCAATTTCACCAACACAGAATCAAGTGTATTATATGCCAAGAGTTTATCTTGCATTTTTGTTGTTAATAAAAGGATCAAATTTTGGAAGAAAAAAAGAAAGGTAGAAGAATATATTAACGTTGGTTAAATGGAAATATTTTTTGTCAATAAAATTATCACATGCTATCAAATTATTCCATGTTCAGTGATCATAAAATTTCTGAATTGATATTATTTTCTCACCATAAATTGATATTGTTTACCTACAAATATTTCGATAAAATAAAATTTTAATTAATGTATATTAAATAGAGTTTTTATTTATATAAGAAAAAAATATTTTATGTAATTTAGAGTACGGTTAATGGTTTATATATTCTTGATTTGGATGAACCTATAAATATTGTTAAAAATAAGATATCTTTGAGTTATTAGAATCATATCTACAACTGGAATGGTTTCCTTGGACACATAAAATAATAATTAGTTCAATTAATCTATAGATAAAGATTTTTTAACTCATTAAATGATAAATCAAATTGAATATAAAATTATTGTTTATTTGAAAAAAGGGAATAAATATTTTGGGATAAAATATTAAAGTGGTGTTGGTTTTTTTAACATTCATAATCATGTATGTTGAACACTAAGTAATCCAGAAAAGGGTGGTATTAGGTAGTCAATTACATTTACTAATTATTTTAGTCTATATGGTTAGGTCTTTCATGAGAAAAAAATGTATTAAACCAATGAAAATTTTAATTTACATAATCATGATGTATGTAATCAACATGTAAAATGGATTATGACTCTATTGTTGGGCCATGAAAGTTAATACATGATCCATGAAGTCAATGATCATCCTAGATATATGTATAATTATTATATTAATCACCTCACAATGAAAAACCACAAAAAATTGTATATCGTAGAGGTGGAATATTAAACTTTTGGACATGGTTTAATTGATGATGAGTAACGGTGACCATCCTACACCATTCTATCAATATACTCTAGAAACGTTTTTCTTCTTACTAATACTTCTTCCATAAAAACCAGTCATGAAGACACCATATGAGATACAAATAGGGAATAATTATATAATAACATAATTGGGGTTTAGTTTAGTGAATAAATCATCGAAATATTTTCTTCTAAGATATTTTCCTCAAATGTAAAAATTTATAATTTGATAGTTATCCTAAAAACATATTGGATAATATTTCTATAAACCCTCTAATTTGAAAGTTCTTAAAGACCAAATTGGTATATTTATTGATAATAGATATATTTTTAGATGAATATTTGTGAGTAATTATAAGGACCCAGCCATAAAACATTACATAATCATAAATTAAATGAATAATTCACATTGAGGATATTTTCAGGTTTAGAGTTTTAGATAATTAGGACATAACTATTATATCTCAAAAGATTAACAAGTAGATACTTCTACCCAGTTTCCAATTCTTTTTCAAAAAAAAAACTCTTAAAAAGATACATGTCTAGTTCCATGTTTTAGATAACATGTCTTTACTTGATCCCATCCTTAACCCTATTCATCTTTAAGTCATATGGAAAACATTTCAAAATCTTGGGATGAGCATAAAAATCATATAAAGGGATACACAAAGAAGGAAAACTGTTAGTTTTTCAAAACAAAAAGTAAACCATGAATACATTATCATAAGTAATAATTTTAACCTTTATGAAGTAGTAAATACTCTTCTTGGATTAAATGATAGTTTCTTACCCTTTTGTAACCCAAATATTACCATAAAACCCATATAAAGAACAGATAACATATAAAGGTAACTTAGGACATAAACATACTTAAATGGAATAACCATACGGTCGACTTCCACTCATATCACTAATTGAAATAGCCATACGACCAAATTACACAACCAATTCAATGGAGTTTATAACATAACCACATATCCTTGTATTCACGGCACCACCCGTCATTTGTATTATCATGTAACCACCTTTCAAATGTACATGTACCCTTATAAAATCATAAGACAAAAAACAAATATAAAAGAAACAAAACATTTCCACATTTCAATCACAATATATCACAAAAATATATTGACATAACAAATTAATTATCAAAACCATTTTCAATACCAAAATACATAAAATCTTATATGGTATTTATTTTCATTTTAAATTCATTATGGCTTGTTAATAAAGCCAAAGATCAAATAATACTCACAGCGGCGGAAAGCTCGTTTTCATCGCGTACGTTAAAAAGAAATATACTTTTTGTCATTTAGTAAAATGATTCGTAGTGGAAATATTCCTTCTTAATAAATGTAATATTCAAAGTGTTTTATTCACTGTATAAAATAAATTTGTGTATAAAACAAAATATGCCTCAATGAAAGGAGATTGAGATGAAGTCCCTTACAATGAAGGTATCCTTAGATTAAGCATAAATCAATGGCATAATTATGTGTGAAAAATATAAATACACCCAATATAAGTGGATATTAAGTGTAAAACAATCATAGTTCATTCAAACATATTCATATCTTGACATAATCAAGAAGTAGTGGTTCAACACAAATAATTGAAATTGGGTAATGAAGTTCCCTTACAGAAATTCGACAGCCTAACGATGTCACTTTATGATTCCGAAAATGAGTCGATGAGAGATAAAAAGAGTATCTCATAACATGGACATAAAATTTACATAAATAAGGATATAGAAGAATATGTCCCAACATAAGAATATGTGAATTAAAAGACATTACAAATGGAATCCTTTTAAAAAGAGGAGGGTGAATGGTCCCCTTACAGATTTGGGTAACATTCGAAACATACACCCCATGAAAGAAGGGTCATTCATTGAAGATGTAAATAACCATAAAAGAAATAATATTACACAAATAGTAGAATAATGTTCCGTACATACACCATTGGAAGGAGATATTGACAAATATATCATGAATCTCAAGGGAATAAAAGTGAGATAAAAACCCCATACCTCGTTGTAATAAATCGAGTCGTATGACAAAAAGATAATAAACACAAAATGAATCTCAGAATACCATGAATATAAATAAAATCATGATAATATATATCAAATGGAAGTACAAAATACACCACATGCAATAAATAAGTGGAAAACAATGGAAATCTCATGAAATTAAAAGTGAGATAAGAAATCTCCTTAAAAAAATTTGGTAGCCTAACAACGCCACTTAAAAATTCGTAAAATGAATTAATGAGAGTAAGTGGTGGTATTCCATCATATGAAAATAAAAATTACTATATGGTGAATATTAAATAACATCCCCCAGAATAATAACATGGAGCATAAAAGAAATTACATAAAAGAGAGTTCTCTAAAAGAAAGAGAGAGGTCGGATCTCTTACCTCGAGTCTGACATGTCTAGTTCGTTTCTTTATATTTTTGAATAATAAACATTGGTCAACATATAATTCAATAAGAAAATATGTTAATGTTTATTATTCTGTTCATATAACATATTATCATGTTATAATATTTTGATTATAATGTTAGTTCATATCATATATTTTCGTCAATGTTCAGTACATGACTCAAAATTGAACTTGTTTGAAAAGAATTGTCCACGTAGTTATAAATACATCATCTCAAAAATAGTATTAATTTTTCAAATAAAATATATATCAAATATGTTTTCATTTTATACTATTCCAAAACATTTGTAGATAAAAAATTAAATGCACCATTCATGGAGACGGTAGGCCATATGTACACATGAATGCTACTTTTATTTCTTTGTCATATTAATGGAACTAAAACTAAATGATAGATATATATATTATAATTCCGGTATAATATATATGTTATATAGGTCACATATTTTCATTAATTTCATTCTTTATACATTCCATCTATTGCATGAATGAGTCACATCACTTGTGGGGGCGGTAGTCAACACTTCCTCAAATGAAATTATCGCAATTACACGACATGAAAAGAATAATGATATGATTTAAACATAATATAAAGATTTATATAGAAAACATAAATACCATATATATCATATATAAATATATTTCCATCATAATGGCCACCATGAGAGGCGGTAGGAGATAATTGAACAATCATCATTTCGTGAGCCAGTAGTTCGCCGTGCAGAGAAACAATATGTTCTTCACCCATAAATGGAGGTGTGTGTAACTGTAGCTCGAATAATTCTCATAACAACATCCTAGTTTATTTATGATACTTATTTTTTTACAAGTAAAAGGAATAAAAAGAGTTTAGGGGATTTTAGGTGCAAAATAAAACAAAAGGACATAAGAGAAGACATTACCTTTAAATCGGGTAAATCCCCATGATTTGAACCAAAAGGGTTTAATGAAGAGCTTTCTACCTAATGTAAGGCTTCCAGGATGAATAGTGGGATGTAGAGAGATAATATGAGCTGGGTTTGGATGAGGCAAGGGCTTGAATGGTGTGGGTAAGGGGGTAGAGGTGGGGGCCTTTTATAAGAGGGAGGAGGGGCACTATTGGAAGGTCATGAAATGATAATTTGTTATGAAAGGCTTTTCGGATTTTAAAGGTCCCAAAACAATATATTTCTAGGATAAGTTGATAATGGTTCGAAATCCACCCATCCAATAGGTTTTCTAAGATTTTAGTACTTATATTTTACCTTATCTTTTCATTTTATTTAAATCGTTCATTAATGAGGTAATCATTGCATCATCATGGGGTCTTAAAGAAATTTATTTATTTAATGTCTAAAAATTATAAAAAAATACTGTGATTTAGGAAATCATTTTATATTTCCAATGAATATTTATATTCAAAGTGATAATTTATATAAACAAAACGAAAATTGTTTTACATAGGCGATACATACTTTAGTTTTATTTTCCTTTCTTTAAAAATAATATAATAAAATGTCACTATCACACTAAAGTGATTCCATGGTGTCCCAAAGTTTGCACACGGAATTCCATGGTCGGCCATGATAGAACCAATAGCATTAGGACACATGTTATGGTCATTTTTTATTTTTTTGATATTATTTTATTACCCTTAACTACACGATTACTAATTAATCATGATAATTAAAGTATATTGCCATTGTTACTATTCATAATGTCCAAAAACAAGAGTCCAAGTTACATAATTTGGACCTCATTATTAGAAATAATGAGTCAATTTTACCAAATTCCAAACACAAAAATTATAGTAATTAATTTAAAAATAATTCTCGTTTTCAAAATAAATAGAATGTTTTTATGAAACAATATCTATCCAATGATTGACACTTGTTTATGTCTAATTTCAAAGTGAAATTTATTATAATGACCACCATTGGTTTAAATGGGAAAAATATATTTCAACTAATATTTAAACCCAATTAGAAAGATAATCTTACCATATAAATAAATTATATTAAAAAGATGTTTTGAATTAAAATACAACATTTTTCACTATTGCTAAAAAAATGAACATTACAGAAAAAATAACAAAAATTACAGAAAGTAAATTTTTATGTCCTGATTATAAAGAATGATTTTATTTTGTCATATATAACATACAAAATTTTCAAAATTGGACTTAAAAGGGTTCTCCATCAAAAGGGGTTTAATCGACCTTTTAAATAATAATTGAATATTTACACATAAAATCGAATTCTTTTCTTATTTTATTCCTCTAAATTTTATTGGATAAATTTAAAAATATTTAACAAACATATATAATCATTTTTTAGATAGTTCTTATTAATTCCCACCATTACAATTTCAAGACGTTAACTACAATTTAAAATGATATTATTATATTATTAGTGTGCAACGTAAGATTTCAAAAAACTCGTTGTTGTGTATTGGGTACGCCATCAAACATATCATTCCCTTTAAAGTAAAATTAACATTTTATTCAGAAATATTAATAAATATGGAAATTTCATATTCATTATTTACTCAAGATGTTACATCCTTCCCGCCTTTTAGGAATTGCGTCCTCGCAATTTTAAAATTGGGCTCCAAAACATCATTGAAAGTCCCACATTTTAAAAAGAGTTAGTAAAACTATCACTTTAAAAGAAATAAAGATAAGTACAAAGTTCACCCGAGTTAACCCATACTAGGATTTCATATAGGAAAATATGGATATGGAAAATAATACAAAGGGTCATGTTTTTATGGAGAGTGATAGAAAATATATCTAGGAGATATTTAACCACCAAAAAATCAAAAACTTGTGATGGGTGAAACGGTATTTGATTCCACAGTAGGAAAAGTTAACAAAAAACGTTTTTGTTTTAAGTTACATTTCATCGAGGAATTTATTTATGAGCTTAAATTAATCATAAGGAAACATAATTACTTGTCGTGTAGACATTCATCTCTTACTATACTTCTTACACAAACTCATATTTTCTACAAAAGATGAGTATTCAGGATGACTTGTTCAAATTAGGAGCGCTATAATCAACTTCTAGAGAATCAACTAGTCCACAAAAGAGAACTATATATTCCCCATGTCTTTAGATGAAAACCAAAATCATTATTACACGATCATATAATCCCCAAAACGTATAATCCTTTATAAAAAGAAATACTAATCTTAATCTCCAAAATTCAACAAAAAGAACCCAAGGTTCAAGAAAGACCATTAAATAAGAAGCTATCAATAAAATTCTTCAAAGTAATCCAAACTAATATTGAAACCCAAATCTATGAGAAATTTAATCACATAGTCTTCCAAGGATAATATTAACATTTATCTACCAATAACATCATTTAATCATAAATTCTCATACTAAAAAGTAGTTAACATTATCACACATCCTCCATGATAGTTATTTAATTTCAATAGATAACACAAAATCAACTTATTCTTGATTCATAAAATCATATACCTAAAAAGAATTATTCATAATAACAAGGGACATCTCGTAGTCTAGTGGTAGGCGATAAATCCCATTCGCACTTTGGTTGTTGGTTCAATTCCCACAACTTTGTCTGATGCGATGGGTTGTCACACGATCTGCGTGTTTTCCTTTTTCCAAGACTATATAATATTTAAAACATTCCCAAGAAAGATATAAAATATTAAAAAATAAAAATAACATATTTTAAGATCAAGTTTATCTCATGCCTTTCATTTTCCATCATAACATATAGTAACCCATAATTACCTCAAGAGTAAGGATCATATAAACCCTGATGGTTGCCTTTATAATTATTACCTGAACATCCATATCGAGTTGGTTCTCTCACACATGATGCATTAGAGAACTAACCAAGGTTAAAGTGGTTAAAAATGACTCATGATAGCTGGTTGAGAATAACCAGAAGTATTCTCATTGCATATCCCATATTATTTAGTTGTTCCTTTAGAAAACCGTCACATTTTTCTTCACATCCACTATTAATTTGGTGCCTGCTAGATCCAGCCATTTATTAAAACCAAAAACGTCAGTGTGAGTATATCATTATAATCTTCATATAATATCTTATGAGGAGGGTAAATACTAAGATATAATTATTCATGTTATCTTAAACTCATTAACATTATCTAAAACAATTACTCTTTATGAAATCCAAACCATTTTGGTAATGTCACTTATTCCTAAAGAATACCATAACCTCTAAATTTATCTGAACCTCCGTTTGATACCAACTATAAGGACCTGTCCTTAAAACATTACATAATCATGAATTAAATGAATGATTTGCATTGAGGATCTTTTCAGGTTTATAGTTTTAGATAATTAGGACATAACTATTACATCTCAAAATATTACAAAATAGACACTTCTACTCAGTTTCCATTTTTTATAATAAAAAAACTCTTTAAAAGAAACATGTCTAGTTCCATGTTTTAGATAGAATGTCTTTCCATGATCCCATCCTTGACCCTATTCAACTTTATGTCATGTTGAAAACATTTCAAAAACTTGGGATGAGTATAAAAAGCTCAGTAAGGGATACACAAAGAAGGAAAACTGTTAGTTTTTTAAAACAAAAAGTGAACCATGAATACATTATCATAAGTAATACTTTTCACCTTTATGATGTAGTAAATACACTTCTCTTATTAAAATATATTTCCTTGCCCTTTTGTAACCAAAATATTACCATAAAACCCAAATAAAGGACACATAACATATAAAGGTAACGTGGGACGTAAACATACTTATTTGGAATAACCATATGGTTGACTTCCACACATATCACTAAATCGAATAGCCATACGACCGACTTCCATACCCAATGCATTGGAGGTTATAATGTAACCACCCATCCTGGTATTCATGGAACCACTTGTCATTTGTTTTATCATGGATCCACCCATCAAATGTCTAAGATACATTATAAAATCATAAGACATAAAAAAATACAAAGGAAACAAAACATTTCCACATTTGGATCACAATATATAACTTAAATATATTGACATAACAAATAAATTATCAAAACCATTTTCAATAGAAAAATAAATAAAATAATATATGGTATTTATTTTCCATTTAAAAACATTATGGCTTGTTAAGGAAGTCAAAGAGAAATTAATACTCGCGGCGGTGGAAAGGTCGTTGTCACCGCATACGTTAAAAAGAAACATACTTTTTGTCATTTAGTAAAATGATTAGTATAGGAAAGATTGATTTTCAATAAAAGTAAAAGTCAAAGGGGTTTATAAACCATATAAAAGAAATTTTTGTATTAAATAAAATATTCCTCAATGAAAGGAGATTGAGACTAAGTCCCTTAAAAAGATGGTATCCTTAGATTGAGGATAAATCAGTGGCATAATTATGTGTGACAAATATAAATACACCCAATATAAGAGGATATTCAGTGCAAAAAAATAATATGTAATTAACACATATTAATATCATGACATAATCAAGAAGTATAGGTTTAACCCAAATAATTGAAATTGGGTAAATAAGTTCTCTTACAGAAAAGCGATAGCCTAACAGCATCACTTTAAGATTCATAAAATGAGTTGATGTGGGATAAAAAGGGAATATCATCCCTTGGAAATAAAATTTACTGAAATAAGGATATTTAAGAACATATCCCAACATAATAATATGTGAATTAAAAGATAAAACAAGAATAAACCTTTTACAAAGAGGAGGGTGAAAGGTCCCCTTATCGATTTGGGTAACTTTCAAAACGTACACCCCATGAAATAAGTGTCATAAAATGAAGATGTAAATACCCATAAACTAAATTATATTACACAAGGAGTATAATAATGGTCAGTAAATACACCACTCATAGGATATAGTTCAAAATATAGCATGAATCTCATGCGAATAAAAGTGATATAAAAACCCCTTACCTCGTTGTAATAAATCGAGTTGTATGTCCTAAAGATAATAAACACCAAATGAATCTCAACATTCCATGAATATAAATAGTATCATGATAATATATATCAAATTTATTTACACAATACACCACATTCAATAAATATGTTGCGAACCATGGAAATCTCATGGAATTAAAAGTGAGATATGAAATCCCCTTACAAAAATTCGGAATCCTAATGATGGCACTTAAAAATTATTAAAATGAATTGATAAGAGTAAGAGGGGGTCTCTCGTCATAGGAAAATAAAATTACAGTATGGTGAATATAAAAGAACATCCTCCAATATAAGAACATGGAGCATAAAATAAATGACATAAAAGAGTGTACTTGAAAAGAAAGACATAGGTCGGATCCCTTAACTCGAGTCCGACTTGTCTTGTTCGTTTCTTTATATTACTAAATAATAAACATTTGTAAATTTATAATTTATTAAGAAAAGACTTTAATTTATATTATTCAATTAATATCACATATTATCATGTTATAATAATTATATTATTATGTTAGTTCATATCAGACGTTTTCATCGATGTTCGGTACATGAGTCAAAAATGAAATTGTTCGAAATGAATTGTCCATGTAGTTATATTTACATCATCTCAAGAATATAATTAATGATTTAAATATCATATATATCTATTATATTTTTATTTTATACTATTCCATAACATTTGGAGATAAAAAATGACATGCAACATTCATGGAGATGGTAGGCCAAACATATGCATGAACGCTACCTTCATTTCATTGACATATTAATGGAATTAAAACTAAATGAGATATATATATATATATATATATTATAATTATAGTACAATATATATGTTATATAGGTCAAATATGTTAATTAATTTAATTCTTTATACATTCCATGTATTGCATGAACGAGTCACATCATTTGAGGGAGTGGTAGTCCACACTTCCTCAAATGAAACTATCTCAATTACATGACACGAAAAGCATAATGATATGATTTAAACATAAAATACAGAATTATATAGAGAAAATAAATACCATATATATAATCTATAATTATATTTATATTATAATGGCCACCATTAGAGGCGGTAGGAGATAATTGAACAATCATCATTTCGTGAGGTAGTAGTTCACCGTCCACAGAATACGTATTTTCATCTCCCATTAGATGGAGGTGTGCGTATGTGTAGCTCTAATAATTCCCATAAAAATCATAGTATATTTAAGATAATATTTTTGTTACAAATGAAATTAATAGATAGAGTTTATGGGGTTTTAGATGTAAAATAAAACAACAGGATAGAGGAGAAGACATTACCTTTAAATCCAGTAACTCCCCTTAGTTTGAACCAAAAGGGTTTCTTGAAGAGATTTATTCCTAAGGTAAGGCTTCTAGGATGAATGGAGGGATGTTTAGAGATAATATGAGCAGGTTTCAGTTTATCCATAGTATTTAGAGGTGTGGGTAATGGGGTAGAGGTGGGGGCCTTTTATAAGAGGGAGGAGGAGCACTATTGGAAGTTCATGAAATGTTACTTTATTATGAAATGATTTTTGGATTTAAAATGTCCCACAATAATATATTTCTAAGATAAGGTGATAAGGGTTCTAAATACACCCATCCAATAGGTTTTAGACATGTTTATTTCATAGATTTTACCATATCTTTTCGTTTTATTAAAATCGTTTATTAATGAGTTAATCACTCCATCATCATGGTGTCTTAAATAAATTTATTAATTTAATGTTTAAAAATTATAAAAAAATTACCATGATGTAGGAACTATTTTTATAATTCCAATGAATATTTATAGTCCAAGAGATCATTTATATAAACAAAACTAAAATTGTTTTACTTAGGTGATACATACTTTGGTTATATTTTCCTTTCTTTAAGAATAATATAATAAAAGGTCACTATCACACTAAAGAGATTCCATGGGGTCCCAAAGTTGGAACAAGGAATTCCATGGTCTTCCATGATAGCACAAATATAATCAGGACACATGTTGGGGTATTTTGTATTTTTTATGATATAATTTTATTACCCTTAACCACCAGATTACTAATTAATCACGATAATTAAAGATAATTGACGTCGCTACTATTCATAATGTCCAAAAACAGAACAATACTAATTACATAATTTGGACCTTATAATTCAAAATATGGAGTCCATTTTACCATATTCCAAACACAAAAATTTCAATAATAAATTTAAAAATAATTCACGTTGTCAAAAGAAATAGTTTGTTTTTATGAAACAATAACTATCAAAAGATTTAAACTTATTTATGTTCAATTTCAATGTAAAATTAAATAAAATGACCACTATTGGATTAAATGGTAAAAATATATTTCAACTAAACTTTAAATGCAAATAAAAAGATAATATAACAATATAAATAAATTATATTAAAAGGGGGTTTTGAATAAAAATACAGCATTTTTCACTATTCATAAAAAATGAACATAATCAAAAAAATAACAAAAATTTACACAAAATAAATTTTGATGTCCCGACTCTAAAGAAGAATTATATTTTGTCAAATATAACATATAAAATTTTCACAAATTGGATTTAATAGGGTTATCCATCAAAAGTTGGTTAATCGACCTTTTAATGAATATTATAATATTTATGCTTAAAATCGAATTGTTTTCTTATTTTAAGTCTCTAACTTTTATTGGATAAATGTAAAAATATTTAACAAACATATATAATAATTTTTTATTTAGTTCTTGTACATTCCATCCATTACAATGTCTAGGTGTTAACTACCATTTAAAATAATATTATTATATTATTAGTGTGCAACGTTAGATTTCAAAGAAACTTGTTGTTGCATATTGGGTACGCCATTGAACATAGCATTACCTTTAAAGTAATATTAAAATATTATTCACAAATATTAATAAATATGGAAATATCATATTCCTTATTTACCCAGGATGTTACAGTAAAGGTTATCTTAGGGAAATCTATCAACAAAAAAGGATGTTTTCCTAATATAAATGTTTATCTAGTCCGATAATGAATTAGGGGAGAATGACAGTCACAACATAAAAATACAATAACAATGGACAAGTAGAATTAATCTAGAATATGGGTGATATGGATTTCTCAAGGAAAAATAAAAGTATATAAAATTATTGGGATATTATCATAATTCACTCTAAATATCAAATGAGTGTTTTTATTTTAATTACAGTTTTAATGAAATATAATCTAAAATAAACTCCATGAACCCTAAACTAGTTCGGAAAAATGTTATTTCACTATACGGTATGAGACAAAGAGGGTGTATGTGGGTTTTTTTACAAGAAAAGTAACATGAATGGTAGATTTTATAACTATAAAGAATGCATTTTAGAAACCAGTTACAGGAAAATTCCTATAATCAACAATGAAGAAACCCTTTCAAACCAATTTCAGGATAATGTCCAATGTAATTTTTATTTATATTATAGATAATTTTGATTATAAAATGTATCATATTTATGTCAAATTAAATTTCATTGATGAGAATTTATTCTATAAAGTTTATATGACATATCCTATAGGTTTTTTTATTAAAAATGAGTTTTATAAGCTGTGTACACTGGGAAACACTATTCATGACTTATTGTAAACTTCTCAAATTTTACAACTCTTATTTGGGGATTCAATTGTTGAGTTTTTTATCAATAAAAAGTATGATTATGATGTATAAATTTTGGTTAATTGTATCATAGTGTTTTTTTCATATTCTATGTAAATGATATAATTTTTATCATAAATAATATATTTAATATTCACATTATGAATATGTGACTATGTATAATTTTGTTAATTAACATCTTGGGTGAAACAAACTACATAATATATATGACTAAATACATTGATAGATGTAAAATTGTACTTGTAATCAGTCTAGATATGTACATTGGTATAGAGTTAAATTGGTTTAGCCTGTACAACTACTTTAATATGTGTTATGAGTTTTACATAGCATTAATCTTTGGATGAATAGATATCCTTTTAATGAATTATTAAGGTTGGATAAAATTACCAATATGTTTTCCAAATTTTTTATAATGTATTCCATGTTCTTTACTCAACCTTATGTTATATATTCTCTTAGAATGAATAGAATACTACTATAAATTCATGTTGAACGTCACTAGATTATTCTAAATAATATTGTAAATACATAAAAGGGACAATGTATATATTCATGATCTTTTGGAGAGATAATGATATTTGTGTTACAGGTTACCCAATTATTTATAGCCAACCAAATAGTAATGAAATGAAACATTAATATAGTATTTTTTTTTCATAAAAAGTGGTTATACCAATTGTATGAGTTCTAAGAACGCCATCATAGTGGACTAAACAACCGAGGTAGGGTACATAATTGTATCATCTGTTGTTACTATAGATGTCTGTATCATGAATATATCTCCAACCATGTATTGTTAAGTATAATGATGTTTGAAATTTAGAATTACTAGGCCAATAATCAAGTTTTTTTTGGATAAAGAACCATGGTCCCTCCAAATGACCAAACACATCATTTGAAAATATGATCTCATACTTTGTATTATTAGGACTGTAAATATAATAATTTTATTGGTTGAAACACATGATTTTGTTTTATTTCTAATAATGAAGCTGTTAATATGTTATCAATAAGTTTTAAATGTTATATATCTTGGTTCATGATAAAGAAGTTATAGATTGTAATCATTTAAAAAATTAATCATTTTTTAGTAAATGAAATATATATTTCGAATTAATTAAAATGTGTTATAATTTACTCAATAAGAGTATTTGAATTATAATATATCATAATGGTATGAAATTTAGTTGCCTATATGTGATGATTATCCGAGAGTATTATGGTAGTGATGATATAATATAGTTGTCATAAATAGAATCATGTATTTATTTCAAAGGGTTGAATGTGGGATATGAAGAATGGATACATGTGGAAATGTGTAATGTCATATATCTTTCATTGAACAACCAAGGTATATCTCATGGAATTATACACAATCATCTATATATATTGGAGTAATGGATTGTAATCAATCCTCACCACATATGGTTATATTGAGACCTAGAAAGAGGATGGTCATAATTTGATACCATTATTAATGATGAAAATTTGAAATTAGATAATAAAATGAATTTTTTTATTTTTATATCATGTTGTCACTTGGAGAAAAACCATGATGTGATTTTTTCTCTTTTGGGACAAGTTAATGAAATTTTACCTTGATTTACTAGGATTATGTAAATATATAGCCATGATTATTTTACTAACATATAATGTTTAAAACACATGGATGAAGGAATTATGATGTTATCAATCATTATATTGCTTAAATGTGATGTCTTCACATACATGGCCATTATTTTTAGAGAATTAAGAAAATATATTTCAACATTTACTATGTTGAAAAGTTCAATGTCTGGTGGACACATTCTGTTATCATAAAAAGAATTATATTTTTTACATATGAAATATATGTTATATATATAATAGTGGAAATATTTTTATAGATATCATTTTATTTCAGTTATAGATCATGTAATATAACAACCTAGGACAACCTATAACATCACCTGAATTAGCCCTCCATGAAGTGTGTAACACATTATCCATCACCAAAAGTTGGAGAAAATAACCTAGGAATTTTATGAAGATAATATGGGTATTTTTTTCACCCAAATAATAAGTTCAATATTATAACATCAATCAAATTATAATAATATTATAAAAATATAAAATATCATATGAAAAAACCTATAAGTTCTAATAAACATCAAGATAACATGGTCCCAATAAACAACTAAAAGACAACAAATACCTGGAAATAAAAATACGCACGGGTCCATATCTATGTTACCACACATAACCACCATCCATTTCAACTATAAAGGAAACTCAATCTAGGAGATTAATCATCCACATGAATCACATCCCATTTAATATATAATATAAAAAAATATAAAAATGACATAAATAATAATTAGGGATTCAAAAATAATTCTTATTAGGATAAAAAATGAGTATATATAATTTCCATTTATCTGTATCAATTAGTTATTATTTATTTTTTTATAAAACATTTCGATGGAAATAATTTCCCTTTTGAAAACATACTTCGATTTACGTTTTAAAAAAACATGCAATTCCATTAAAAATAAAACCTTATTAAAATAGGTAGAGCAATATTAAATATGAAATATCAAATAGAATAAAAAGATAAATAATCCAATTTAAATTATCAAAACATCATATCAATATCATGTAGGAGAATAATTATATTGATAGATCAAGCATGTAATTCATTCTCAAATATTCCAAAGTTGAAAATTCATGATGCATGTGTGTAAACAACTAAACCACTTAGACAAAACTCTCCATCATTTGTGAAACCAACATTATAGTAACTATTATACCGTATATAGTCTTCCCTCTAGCCCCTATGGAATCATGGTCTCATCCCATAGTAATAGAAAAATAAATTAGGGCTCGTCTATGTTTAATTTCTTCCTATACTACAAAGTCTCAAATGTTCATTATTTTATCATTACATTAAATGATAAAGATAATGTATCAAAATCATTTTTTAGTATAAATCCCTTGTAAAATCATTTTACATACTACCTTTGAAATTATAATGCGATATAACAAAAATCAAATGCTTCAGAAAACACCACCCTTTCAAAATAGTGTTTGAGATAGTTCTGGCGACATGTAAATTGGATAAAATATTTTTTCTAAAGAAATATACTTAAAAACCCCCTTTACATTTCACAAAAAAACCAATTTAAAAATTTAAAATAAATGTGAACACACTAGGAAAACAATGACTTTCAAGGTATATACCATAGGAAATAGAAATATACCACATGAATCATGTAACTCCTAATAACTTTTCAACCAGTGGTAAAAAATGAAGAGATTCGGTCCACACGAACCTATATCCATGAAAAATAAGAAAAACGGCATGATACCCACTAGATTATGTAATCTTAGTATATTAGTCATTCATTGAAAAAAAAAAAAATGTTATAAAGAGGAGACATATAAAAAATAAGTGAAATTGAGAGAAAAACTAGTTGTACCTCAAATGGATTGACGCAAATTAAATAAGGGTCACCAAGAATAGATAAGAGAGTCCTATATAACATCATATAATGGATTTTTCAATATATTTATGGATAATTGAGTGATTATTGGTTAAAAGTTCAAATTATATCTAGGTAAATTTCAATATTTAGACATTCAGATCTATGATGATCTTTTTGGTACATAGTTTAGGAAACTATGTGCCAATCGTGAGGTGGCCTCTACCCATTGAATGTTGTACCAGACTGTTACCTGGGGTTGAACTCAAAATTTAGAAAAATATTCTTAATACCTATGATAACCATAGAAAAATCACATAGAAAATCATACAGTTTTCTTGTTGTCTCATAGAGTTCTGTAAAAACATTATAAAATTAGACCAGAAGGCATAGTTATATACCATAAAGCTATTCCATGGTAAGTAATAACTATTTCTATGAATATTTTCTCTTACTATTTTCTCCATGATATTGACCACTTGTCTCCAAAAATCATCTAAAATATCAAAGGGGATAAGAGGAGAATAAAATTAAACAAACATATGACCCTAAGGGAGTCACAATTCTCCATGAAATCAAAATAATTTTTCCCTATATTATATTCATATAAATAAACCCATAAAAATGCTATTGTTGCATTTTCAATGCCTCATGCTCCCGTATCTCTAGGTTGTCCCTACCAGACTACCATCCCACCTAGAAAAATGTGATATACATTCCAGAAAACAACAGATCCTATAAATTGAGTATCAAAAAAGGTATATGAACTTTTTAGGTCTCATGTGTAATCTCAACATCAACCCACTCGATCGTGATGGATGTATTCGAATGATATTTCATCACTTGGGAAACATGAAACAAATTTTTGATAGATTTCAAATAGGAATGTATGTCTTGTTTAAAATTGAAATTTGGAGGTATCTCCAAGATCTCATATAGGCAGACATAACTATCTGAAAACATACCCCACTTCACCAAAAATATATTTACAAAGCATGGTGAATCTAACAAAAAATATGGATCACCTACTACAGTGTATAAAAATCGATGGAACCAATTATAATTTGATTTATGGAGAGTCTGAGTTTTCACTAACAAATTCTTAACCAATACTATAATATCCATCATATCTTAAATAATTCTCAGTCAAGCCAAATACTATTCACAAACATTGGCCATAAAAATAGTTTAATTACAAGTCCTCTCATATAACTCATCCTACAAATCCATCTAAAATGATTCCTAATATTTTATGTTATACAAATCTTTCAATAATGGATGATATTTCCCCCACAATCCATGGATGAAAATCATGAATTTATTGGGCATTTCATGACAACACCAAATTGATTTCTCAGTCTATAAATACATAAAGTGATGTTAACTCATGTTAGAATTCATCTAGTAACACATCCATTTAATTAAAAAATATCCTAATCAGGATGTGATTCAAGGGTCCCAATCAGAAATGATTTTTTATGAAAAGTGATTAAATATGATAATCTCCCATATATATAGGATCCCGTGATCCTCAACCATCGTCGAATTCATTATTGGTAGTAAATGAAATAATATTGTGATTTCATCAATAATATAAAATATCATATCCTTAACACAATGATTCCAACTTAAAGAAATAACTGATTTTCTTTTTATATAATAGCATATATTCAATGGAATTTCTAAAGGTCAAAAACCCATTATTCTTTTCATTTTCCCACAAAATATTCTGAAATATGGGGCATCAAGATATGAAACCAATAATTTATCATCCCATTCAAAAAACCCAATAATTATGTCTTAGGTTACGGTATATCATTGTATATAGGGTATTCATGGACTATGTTAATCAGTTTACACTATCCAAAAAATACTACCTCGAATCTAATAGAATAACCTTCCCACCTCTAAAGCAAAAAATTCCTATGAGAGGTAAAAAATACTCAACCGGGGTCTCCCCAATATAAGGGATAATTTTAAAACATTGACACTATACAATCCTCAGCCTATCCAAGTCATATTTGGATGTCAAAAAATTATCCAAACCATGTAAAAATAGGAATATTTATCCTTTATCTATCCTTCATCCAAGTGAGTCTATGAAAACTGTCTCATCATGAACCACTCTTCCTCATATTTCTTTGTTGCATTAACTGGTAATTTTTATCTAATTGCATCTTTGGCCACATTCCCATTTCTGGGGGTTTAATTAATCTCCTAATTAATGGTTTATGGGTATTTTACTCTGTATCATTTCATCAAATTCATATCCCTCTGACTGAAAACATAATTCATAATATTATTATCATAAAAACACTACGAACCACTCCCTAAATATATAGGGACTCTACGTCTTCAGAATGTGCATAAAATTTTACTTCTCAGGAACATAAATAGGATATTTCATCTCATGATAGGAAGATTAGTGATATCTATAAGATATTCAATTTCTCCTCTATATTATTAAACAACCAATACTCATTCAAGAGGTTTTGAAATAAACATCATAACCAAAACTCAGTGTTGGAGGTTTTAAGACTATAGATGAAGTTAGTCTCAATTTACGCACCTCAAAATATCTTTTGGATTGATCACTATAATAAAACATTTACTCCTTTATGGGTCAAAGCATCATAAGTGATATAATCATGGATAATTCATGAAGAAAAATTATATTATAAAAGTATATTCCCAAGATACTGCAAATCTCAAACCCTGATTTGGACTTATCACAAGATTAATTTCATGATAATTTTCAGGACCCAATGATACACACTTATTAGAAATAAAATGGCACAAAAATATAACTTCAAGACTATAGAATTCTAATTGGGATATAAATACATACATATTATTTTATCTTAGGTTTCAAAGGATGATACTCAAATTCCCATTATGATCCCACATAAATCGATAGAAAAGAAGAATACTATCCCCAAAACTACCATTAATAAATCCACGAATCAATAAATGATTCTATTTTTTAAGTCTATAAGTAGTTTAGGAGTGTTAGTAATAATAAATTTCATGAACATATTGTGAAAATTCACTTAAATATTGTTGAACGTTGTCATAGGTATATCCTCGTATTAGACCATCATCTGATGGTATCTTGATCATAGATCAATTTTCAGAAACCATTATGCTTAATTAAGATGAAAAATGTTCATCAATCCATGTATGCGATATTGGTTCACCACTATCACCCAGTTGATCTTTTGGTAATTAGTATAGATTCATGGAATCCCATTTACCCTCTTATTAAAGAGAACTAGATATTCATATTTTGAAATTCTAGGACTAATAAATTACTTTGCTTAATTATATCATGTTGAAAAATTAATTAATTTAGTTCATCATGTTCTATCTAGTTCGAATATAATGATATGTCCCTTCTCCATAGATGAAATTCTAGGGAAAACCTAACATCCCTCTACATAATTTACATAGAAATATCAACTTGAAAAATTCAAGGTACTCCACCACCACCGTTAGAAGAAGTACACTAAGAAAATACATGATTGCCTCCATCATAAGAAATAAATACTAACTAATGATGATAATAATCAGTATAGGCTTCATAGAATATCATTCAATCCCATAAAATTATAAGATCAATGTTGTGATGATAAAGAATAAATAAATCTCATATTTATTTTTGTTTTGAAATCATCACTTGAAATTTGGGACATTTAAATCCCTTCAAAAAATTCATTCCCAATGGTGTAGAAATAGTAAACAAGAAAGGAAAAATCTCTGAAAATGATCGAAAATTTATGAAAATCATTAATGGTCATTACCCTAGGCATGTGGTTGAGATCCCACCACTATAGTTTAATTAGGTATAATCATAGAACCCCTAATGAGGGTAGATATAACTCTACTACATTTGGATTCCCCTTCAAAAAAAATAATAATGATTCCCAAATTGTCAATATGTGTGGAACAACCTAGTTGTTCCCATGAAATTTTGTTTGATTTGTCCCTCATTCCCAATAATGTAATAATACACCTAAATATACCTTGATGTATTTAGAAAATTCATTCCACCACCTTTGTACAAGTTATACCACTTCCTATTTATAGTAGAAAGATATCTCTAGAAACTGTAAGCAATAACTAATGCTCTAGTGTGTAATATATTTCTATCTTCATCCACATTAGCCAAAGATGGAATGTCTAAAACCTCTGAATAGATGGGTAAAAACATTTGAATTTAAAATATATGAAATACCATCCATCAAATCCATTTCAAATCCCCACTCCATTAAATATCAATAGGATAAAATCTCTAGAGATAGATTCACTTACTCAACATATTGAGTGGCATTATACATGAGAAAATGACATCCCTTTTCCAAAGTAATGAACTACTATGAATTCATCACTCCTTGTCTCTTAGGATAGAACTATTTGATAACATATTTAAAAAGGGTCGTATAGGGGAGGTCATCATGAAACATATAGTTCATAATATATTATAACCCCTTCCTTCCATGTCCTCTAATAATAGATGTCATAGAGACAGCCATATAGTATTCTAGGGAAATCCTAATGTGGAAATTTATAATGATCATATCGATTCATTATGCTATATTCGTTGTAAATTTTTAGAAAAATATGTCAACTAATTATTTTTAGTAACTTTAGAAGAATGGTCCCCCATTTGGTTTAGTTCAATGTTGGGGATGTGGCACATATAATAGATTATATTGACAATAGTTTCTGACAAGAAGGGTTAAATTGGAGGATTACACTCTGTGTCTTTCTCTATGAACTCTCTAGATTTCTTAGTTATTTTTATTAGTAAACCCATAAAAAATAAATACAGATTATGTAAATTAAAGATTTTAAATATGATTCCTTTTTCATAATCCAAATTTTTAAAAAAACTGACTCCAAAAGGATAAAAACATTAAATAAGAAAAAAGGATATCCCTTGTAACCATTATGATTTTCATGAATTTGATATGTCTATGTACACTCCCAGAATACTGTTTCTGTTGTGATAATAATCCCACCTGTGTATAGACAACACTGCTGAACAATAGGATGATACAAAGGAATGGGAATTATCTTTAACACAACAAGGGCCTAAATATACCAATTTTTAATTGATCATCCTAGATGAAACAATAACATTACCAAAACATTAGATCCATTGGGCCTAAAGTGCATTGAAAATTTTCATGAGATTTTGGAAAGAACTTGTGTATCGTACAATGATAATATGTAATGGACTTCTCCCCCAATATATATATATATGTGTGTGTGTGTGTGTGTGTGTGATAAAATTAGATAGAATATCACCTCAGATGAAAAAAATATATAATATGTCAATAAAATATACCAAACTTTTTACATCAAAAATATGGAAAATTTAGTCCTAATGATCAAATTAAATAACATCAAAACATTGAACATTAAACTAAACAATCTCCTGATTTTATAGTTACAAATTGTAGATGGAAATAGAATTTTCAATAACCCGATGGGTAAAATACTGATCAGACAATAATAATGGAATTATGATAGTTTGAATGTCTCTAATTGATGTTTTTAGACATATAATGAGGTACAGAAGGAACACCATAGGTTTTAAAATTATTAGTATGGTTAGGGAAAATGATCAATGTTTTGGAAAAAGAGAATCATAGTGCGCATTTTCTGTGAAAAATTTGTGGCCAAAACATGAGACCCTGTTTATATAGAATAAAATGATTGGAAACCAATATGACATTCTTGGGAAAACCAATCATGGGTTGGTAGTTTATTGAAAACAAATCACTTGGTCTGCACATGATCTTTTAAACTATGTGTGGTTCCCATGCGAGTGGATTGTGCTTTAGATAGTAATGGTGCACAATTGGTGCACATTTTGGAACATCATGTGGGAAAAGAACACGTACCATATATGGGTGAAATATAAATTTTTGTCTATACATATTTAAGAAGAAATACCCTACATTTCTTCTCATTTAATCCATCATGTGAGAAATCTCAACTATCCTCTCATTCCCTTCATCAATCCTTATAAAATGGGGTAATATTGGAAGCCATACATTGTGATTTGATGTAAAATTTCCCCTATAGAAGGCTCTTATTCTCTTATCCTCCTTTCATTCTTTATTATGGATTTCAATAACAATTCCACTGGATCATGGTATAATCAGATATTGGTGATATGTATTTTCCTCTACCTAAGAAGAGGGTGACCCAAGAGGATGTATTCTCTTCATTACATCCTATTTCATTGAGGTATATTACCTTATTCAATTTATAAATCATTAAAACAAAAATTAAATTTATAGAGTTGTTATTTTGACACTATTTTTTTAGAGATTATAACTCATTCAACCATGTTGATTTTTCATAGGATGTTTGTGAGTGTTTGATCATGGTTCCTATGTGATAAGATTATCTAGTGAGGTTTTGGATCTTTTTTCCAGTGCATATGGATATGTTTAGCTATTCATATTTTTTGGGATTAATTAATGATAATAATTTAATTATAATTAATGATCTTATAGTAGTTTCACTATGAAAGAAGAATTTCTAGTCTTGGATGTTATTTCAATGGAATTGGATGTTCCATCAAACCATTAGAAAATAATTTAAATGTTTCTTAAATTTCGTTTGTCTGTCATATGTACCCTATGGTGGTTAATCATGTTATGGTAGTACATGGATGATTTGGATTTCCTGTAAGACCAATTTATCCTAGGTAATTTAATCCATTGAACAATTTAATTAATTAAATATGGAAATTCATAATGGATTAATTGTATGGGTCACTAACAACCAAAGTGCTCTAGTTTCATTGATTTACCATTTACATGAAAAGTAACATCCACACCTATTATGATGTGACACTCAACATGGTATGATATTACATCCATTTTACAGGACAATGTGGATAAATATTAGGAATACCTGGACCGATGGTTGTTTAAACCACACTAGAGGGTCCTTGGCACGGAGATTCATCCCTGAACCATCACTTGTTGATTTCATTAGTGACATGACCCAACATATCTAGAAGGATGTGATACATTGATCATGATTTTATAGGATGTGATATCTTGGAGCATTGGGTGTTGACTCGACACTATGGTACTAAGTGATAGTATCCCATTAGGGATGTCTCAACAAAGATTTGGACCTCATGGACCCCAAGTAGTATACATTACCAATTTATAGATTTAAGGGTCCCTAGTGATTACCATCATGGTTGACCAACATTTAACAAGTTTGTATGGGTTTGGGAGGATATTGAAGTAGGATTCACATAAAATACACACTGAACAAGTAATCCCATGATATAATGGTAGTAGTGGTGCATCAAGAAATTTGGTCACCCTCGGTCATTTATTTATGCATTCGCATGGTTATTGATGATTCATGTGTGATGCTAGAGGTCCATCTTGGTTAATTGTCCCTAAGGACAAACATGATATGATATTTTGAGAGATAGTTTTATTATTTTTATGAAATAGGTTGGATATAATCATAAGATAAATGAAATTATGTTACAACATGAATGATATTTGGATTCCTGATAAGAAATTTTTTGGATAGGCACACAGTTTATAAGAAATTATTTTATAACTTGAGAGATACCAGGATTCTTGATATGGAATTCTATGGATGTGCTCATAGGCTTGATGGAATTAGTGTATATATAATTCCTTAGATGATATTATTGAGAAGGAACACTTTCCCTAATATCTATATATTTATATGCTCTTGGGGATGATTACACTCTCCTCATATGATGGATTGGATAGTCCTCATGTTTAAGGTCGGTTCACTATTGCAATATTGTCTTTAATACCCCTTGAGTGATACTTTGATTCCAATTTTGGAATCCCATTGATGTAATCATAGGGAAAGTTATTTAAATTCACATTGATTGAATCTTGGATTCCTATCCATAATTCCTAGTTTGAAATGATTGGGAGAATGTTTTAAATAATCATTGACTGATACATGGATTCAAATAAAAAATTTCCATAGAAAAACTCATAGGGAAAATGATTTTATTATTAATTATTATCGTTACACACAAAAACCTCAATTACATAACATTGGTGTTGATTATATTTATATAAAGTTAATGTTCCATTTTTGTGAGGTCTAGGTTTTACCTAGAATTCTTCATTATAGAGACTGGAGGTGAGTGTATGTGATCACAATGTTAGGACATGTATCACCCTGGGGTGATATGGCTAGATCAGTGAAATTTTTAGTAATATTTGAAGAAGAAATTGTCGATCTAGATTGCAAAACCAATTATTGAATTAATTATATGTGGATTTAGTGGTATAAAATATATCCCAATTCAAATTTCTCTAGATGTCCAGTTGTTCAGGATTAACCAAATGATCTACTACGGTTTTATTTAACTCTTTTAATTCTAGTTATATCTCAGCTAGGCTGTGAATATTACATGAGCTCACACTTACAATTTGTTTCCTTAGTATGAAACTTTTCATTTAGTTCATATTGAAATGACATTATTATCACCTAAATCATTATTATTATCCCACATATATATTTATATATTGCATTTTACTAGCTATTTAGGTGACCACATGGATGTTTCCCATCTATGTTTTTAACTCACTCCCTGATCAGGCTTCTATTGCACTGGGGTACCCAATTAGATGTTCACTTTTTCGTTGGCATAGGATAGGCTATGGTCTGGGTCAAATCAAGAGAAATTTATTGGATATGTATGTGGTTATCGCAGAGTTAGTAGTACATCCATTCATATTTATTTGTATTTCCTTTTATTTATTCTTATATATCTATATATGGTTGGCTTATATATCTATATATGGTTGAGAAAATTGGTTATTAGTGTTTTATATATTTAAAGGATGTTCAAGCCTCTTTTTCATTCAATTTTTTATTACAACATGCTCATATTTTAGATTATTTATAATTCAAGAAATTTAATTTTTAACTATTATGGATGATATCTGGTTATTTCCCATATTTATTAATCTAATATGAGGAAATAGTTTTTCAATTGACACACCATAATCCCACCCGAAAATTTAAAAAACATTGGTATATAGAGAGGTGCACTTATGGCCTTGTGGTGAGTCAACATGGGGAACACGACTACTGTTATCTAGTTCAAGACATTATAATGTGGTAACAGAACTGTCTCTTTTACTTTTTTACTATTTAGGATATGTTATACTATATTATTTAGATTGTTTCAGAATCTATGATTAATGTAATACTAGGGATTTGATAAAACATATTCATATAAAAATTCATTATTTCCATGGTTATGGTTTTTTATTCTGATATGTGATATAACAGTTAAATATGATTTTCACTTCGAGTGAAAGACATGTTGTGTTTAGTTTATAAGATTCTATTTATTTATGCATCTTATCCAATTAATGAGATAAAATTTTGGGATTTATGGATCTTGGACCATTGGAATGAGGAAATTGATTGATTTTTTACCCTGGGATGTAAAAGTAAAGTGGCTTATCACGTATCATATTTTTTTCAAAGGGTCCACTAGTTATAGGATTTCTAGTGAGTGATTGTTAATGATGAAAGAGGTAAATCGTTTCATGTTTCTATTAAATCCTAAATGGTGTTATACTATATACATTCTTTGTTTCCTTCAATTAAATTAGGTTAAAATGTATATATATTTAATTATTATTTATGGTCATGTAGATATTTTTTGAGATTACTAATAGTGAGGTTTATGACTCATTCCACATGAATATGAGTGCAGTAACACTTGTAGGACAATATAGAACATGATTCCAAGGATTTGGATCCCTTTTCAGGGAATTGTTTCACTAGATCATTTATTTATAATTTTAATAATATCTAATACCATGTTTTTAGACCTATTCAGGAATTGAATTCTAACATCTAATCCATGTGTGTTTCATTGACCATCATAGGTTGTCATTGGAATTTGATGGATTTTTAGTGGAAGCGTTATGGTTGTTTCATTTTCTTATGTAGTTAACTAATGGTTTATAAAAACATACATTTAGTTTCTCGATCCATCAGTCTATGATATTTTATATAACCAACCATCATTTATTTTTATAAAGTCATAATGTCTAGTGTAATTCCAAAAGGTACATAAACATTTAGACAAAACATGAACCTTGAGTGGGTATTTCCATATACGGATTCCCAGTGAGGTTTAGTTCTTAAAATTTTTACTGATATTGTTAACCACTTGGGAGAACTCCCTTATGATGATGCTCTGAGAGGATCATATCCTAAGTAGTCCAGTGCATGGTTGGTGATTCCATTATAATTCATCATATGATATTCTAATCAATGGGTTTCAATTAAATGGGTTGAAAATTAAAACTTATACGGTGTTCTCATCAATAAATTTGGAATTGAAAATAATAATGATTGAACCTAGGTTAATATATTTTGACTCTTGTCTGTTGATGTTATAAATACCTCCCATAGAGAGGGTTCACATGCTTGTTTTATTTAATGCATTTATATGGGTGTTTAGAGGATACCTGATGAGATATAACATTGGTGACAATTTTAATATAATGACTTGATCATTTCGAAATAAAATTACCTTTTTATTGAATTAAATGTCTTGTTATATATTTTGGTAATATAAAAAATATTTACTTACCTGGTTTTACTATATGTTATCAGATTTAATAGGCCATTAATAATATTCTCCATCGATAATATAAATGAGGAATAGTGATCGTTTTTTAGTATCAAAAGAGGGGTTTGAGAAATCTAAGTGACAAAAATAAATGAACAGATGGCCACAATTGGTAGGATCGTAACCTAGGAAGCCAATTAATTAAATAATCCATGGGAGGGAGAATCACATGTATTTTCACCAAACCGTGCCTAATATGAGATCCAACTAATTATATGTGAGTGAAACCATTTATAGTAGAAGTTAAATCTCATCGATACCATGACCCGAACCATGTATGTTTAACCACCCAATAAATGTATCACTACAAGGCCCTTACCCTTTCATAATTTTCCAATGTAATAAAGGGATATTTATCAATTCCCTAACAATATTAAAATTAATAATTTCTATAACAATTAATATATTTTCATCATATGATTTTTATGATATAAATGATTTTTTATTTCGATAAAATAAAACAAAAATTTTATTTTTTGGTCTATATACAAATTAGATTCAGGAATTTATTTTGATGGATTAGTTGAATTTTGAAATATGTAAAATTTTAGTAATATATTATTAATAAATATTTTTTATGAAATATAATTGATCATAAAATTTTTATGAAGTCAAATGTAATTTATATAAGTGTTATAAAACTTATATTATCAAAAAAACACAGTATTTAATAATAAATTGAAATTATTATTTTAATAGAGAATAATCACATATTTAAAAAATTATTTGGATAAAATAAATTTTATTTTTTGATTCAAAATGATGACATTATCTGATGGGTAATTTTTTAGTATTTTCTAAGAGAGACAAATTTTCAGGTAAAATTTGGAAGACACTATAAATATATAGTGTGTATTAAGACAAATAAAAAATGGCCCAAAAATTTGGTAATTAATACCATAAATGGTATCCATGACCAAATATATGATTCCAATTTAAAATAATTTTAATATTATGTTTATTTTATTAATTTTATAAATCTATTATGAATCCTCCCACAGCTATAATATATTTTATGGTTTTAATATAATTTCATTAAATACATGACTCGCTTTCACAACATTAGGGGTATTATTATAACAAGTACATCCATTGGACTTATAAAAAATTAAATCATATCCACTTTTTTGGAAACCATGGTATAAAAACATGGTATGTTTTTTCCCTTGGTTTATTATATAGTGTCTGAAACATAGGTTTGAGAAATAATAAATAATTCCTCTCTCTTTTCCTATATAAACCCACCCATGATCCCATTCCTATCCCTCTAAAACCATGAATCACATCCTTACTCTAAACTAACCTCGATATATCTCTTAAAAGGTCCCAAAATAAATAAATAAGATCCACTAAATCATTTTCATTCTCCCTCTAAATGCAAGGGATCCTCTGCTTATATTATTTATTCTGTAATATTCATTATATTATGTTATTTATCTCCATTTACTAATGTTGAGAAAAGTTATAACATGTCCTCGTTACATCCCATTAGATTCCTAAGTAATTGGATACCCCTTTCACTATCATTATTCCCTCCCATGAAAATTTATGCAACCACATTATGAAATCAAAATTTCACCATGATTTTCTTTCGACAAGTAATTGTGTAGTGAATACCCATACCCATTTATTATCAAGGGTGTTCACCTATATACACATATAATTTATTTATTGGGGACATACATGTATGTATTAAACACATTTTTATCATGGAATTAAATATTATGATAAATTAATCCCTTTTGTATCATATATGTGGGACACTTATGCATGTGAATGAAATGAAAGTGACGGGTGTGCCCGGATTTATATGGTAATAAAATTAATTGGGTAGTGTTTTAGTCTCATTTGACATCATGAAAGGGATTATGGAGTGAACATAATAAACATGGAAAATATTCCATCATTATGTCGTATATTTTATCCATGACCTATGTCTGTGATTCAATATTTGTTGTTGTCGACAGATTCCTCATGTTGCGTTTTTGTTATCATGTCATATCATGACTCATTGGTCATGTTTAAGATTATATCCAATTTTATTTCTCATTGACATGACTGTTGTATATCATTTGATACTTTCTTCATGTTATTTAATTTTTAATACAATACATGGATTTATATCTCTCCCTTATTTATATATTCCCTTAGATTATCCCATGTATTTTTATGTAAGATTGATTAATATTAAAATGTTAGGGATGTTTTTAATAATGATTTTCTATTATCTATTTTCTTTGTTTATGTAATGTTCCTAGTACCCAAATACACTATAATACTCAATCTTACAAGTTGAATTTTTATAATCTTACTTAATAAGTGATGAAATAAATTTTATTAACGAGGAGTGTGTTATAGTTGGTATCAATGGAATGTTTAGTTATTTTGGTTGTTCGGAAGAGAAAACTGTAGCAAAATCCTTGGGGTTAAAAATAAGAATAATAAATAATAGCTAAATATTGGTAAAGTAAAGGTTAAGTTTTTTCAAATAATTTAAATCTATATCTGTATAATATAAGTTTATTTGTCTCATGCACATATGTACAAATGGGTAAAACAAGAAATTAAACGCATTATGCTAGAATCAATCGTGAATCGGTGCATGAAAACGGTCCTTCCTACAAACCTAGTTTAACCTCTCATGGGATATGCATTGGTAAATTAACAACCACATTATTAACCATTACTTATGGTTAAAAATGACCATAAATTATATCTATGAAAATTTACCATTGATAGCATATATTAAAGCCTATAAATTCATATGTTAAGAAAATAAATATCATTTATATGTAATCACATGAATGATATTTGATACATTTTTATGTTTTTAATTTGATAAAAATTAATCATCCCTAATTCATAATGGGATAAAGGTAATGTCTAGAAGTAGAGTAAAAAATTGAATGGTAAGGTTATCATCCATAGGATAACACATTATATCAAATCACACATGTTATTAACACTATTAAAATACCACTACATACATGGAAGTAGAGATGTTTGTGATAATTGAAATTGGGTAAATTATTGAATCCCAAGCATATAACTCCTCCCATATCAACATTTTTTAGTTGAAATTCCTATAAAACCTTGTGATACTCCCATTTGTTGAATTTGATGCAATTATAGGCTTTTATTGGATTTTTTTATATAGAGACAACATACATTTCCGTAAGAAGTAAATCACTCTCCATATCATTAATCGCCTTCCACTTCTATACAAATTGAAGGATATGGATGAATCCTCATTGGAACTATCATCACAACCCTATATATTGTTTACCTATCATAATTTGTTTCTAGATTAAATTATTGACTCTATATAAGAGATAGTCTTGGAAGACGTTCCCATTTTGAGGGAATATGAAGATGTGTTTACTAAATAATTTCATGGTCTTTCTGTAAGAGGAGAGGTTGAATTTTCCATCGATATTATAATAGTGTTGTTACCATAAAACAAGAATCCATATATTATATTTTCTGTTCCCTGAGGAGATGAAGAAAAAACTATGGGATAATCTAAATAAAGGCATCATACAACTAGGTCCATCACATTGGGGGGCACAAATCCTCCTTATCATATGAATGTTAGTCTAATGCACCATTGCATTGATTATCTAGTTCTAGAACATATCACGATAAAGAAAAACTATCCACTTCCATGGATTTGCAACTTATTTGATAGAATATGTGGAGACCAATACATCTTCAAGGTAGATCATTGGTAATAGTATTATCATATAAGAGTGATGAAGTAAGATATCCCCAAGACCGATTTCCTTGTAAGGTATGGGCACTACAAGTTCATAGTAATCCTACTCAGACATACTAATGCCTCAAAAAATTTAATATACATTATAAAAAATGTATTGATAGATTACATCAACAAATTATTTGTATTATATACATATGCTATTCTAATATAATCCAAAATCAAGGAGCAGAAGGAAGGGAATCTGATAACTATACTAGAAACCTCACCAATAGAGGTGAATTATGAAAATAACTAAAAATTTTAGTTCTGGTTAAAGGAAGTCTCATTATTGGGGAATATTATGAAAAAAAGTGAGATAGAAGTAGACTAGTTAATGAAAGATGCAATTGACGACTGATCAAGGCCATCATCTATGATAGGAATTATTAGTTTCCCTTGATTGAATGGGAACTAGTCTATTTGTGAGATATTTATCACCATTGTAAAACCCTATAACCAAGAAAAATCGTATAGGAGTCATGATTATTTGGAATAATTTTTATGAATATATCATCAAGGAGTTGAAAATGATTCTTTTCACAAAATCTGAACTTACACAAACCACATGTGGTGAAAATTTCACTATATACAGTGATGCTTTGAATAAGGGATTAGATAGTGTGTTAATGTATATTGAAAATGTGATTGCCTATGATTATATTTAATTGATCATTCATGAACATAACAACCAAACACATGATATAGAGTTTTCTATATTGATCATTGAATTGATAATATATTGGAATTATCTCTATGAGTATAAGTATAAAATATATACATATCACCAGAAACTCAATTATATATTCACACATAAAGAGATACATATGCTCCAACAATGATAGTTAGAGGTAATTAAGAACTATAACTGCTCAATGCACTACCATCCTATGAAAGTTAATAATGTGGAAGATTATCTTTGTAAACATTATTACAGAATATTATCATTGATGATAATTGAGATTGATATAATCTTTATATACATTAAAAGGATAGACATAGTAATCATATAGTATGGAATACCATCAATCATTTTCTTATATTATATCTCAATAAACCCTTCTAGAGAATATAAATGAATATAAAAAATAATATATGGAAATTAAAAATAAATCAGAACCTATATGAAAAGGTAAATCCTCAAGGATAAATGGTAATGGAGAATTTTTTTTGAGATTTGGGACATGATAATGGGTAACCTAAAATCCTATGATAAATAAGGAGTTATTGGATGATGCACAAAGATCAAATTCTTACATCTATCCTCGAGGCATAAAGATGTGTGAGGATCTTTGAGAGAACTATTTGTGGGTAATGATGAACAACTTGTGAGATTCGAGAGGAATGATAACACGATAAAAATGAGATGATATAAATTAGAGAATCGGTGAGGATACAAGGAATTAAACTATTCATTGTAACTGATTAACATCCTATATTTACCTCTATGATCTTGAATACCCTCTAACATGATCATAATACTATGTTGAAATTCAGCATACCTTATCAACATCAAAAAATTCCAATCTAAGAAGACTATCCATACACCCTAATACATGTTGATATCAAGCTCAATTGAATTCAAATGAGGATGGGATCATGATATTCTATTAGTTGTGTTCTCATACAATAATAGTTTTCGCAAAAAATGAAAATAGATCCATATAAAGATCATTATAGTAAAAAATTCCTAAAACCCGTATATTGTATTCAAGTAGGGGATTTAGAAAAGTTAGGTCTTGAAATGGCTAAGGATGTGGTTGAAAAATTAAATTCTATTCAGCAGCACGTCAAGGATGCTCAAATCCAAATAAATGATCTATGCTGACAATCATCGAACAGACCTAGAGTTTGAGGTTTGAGATAGGTTGTTCATCATGCCATGTATGAATTTCATGATAATTGTGAGTCAATGAAATATTAGTTCAAGATACCCCTATCACTATTATATCCTTTATCAAATTAGATTGGTGGCCTATCGACAAGCACTCACACATATCCTATCTAAAGTACATGATTTATTCAATGTATCCCTCATGAATAAGTAAAAATCAATCCTATAAGATGCACTCAATATATAGTTGTTACTATTGAAGAATGATATCGCTTATGAAGAGTAACCGATGAAGATCATTGATTGTATAGGCAAAATTCTAAGGAATAAAAAATGAATCGGGTAAAAGTCATATCTATAAAACACAATTTTGAAGCTGTGGTGAGGGTAATAGAGTATGTGATTAAACAAAATAACCCTTATCTATTTTAGTTTATGAAATGTTAATTTTTAGTAAAAAATTATAAAGGGGGAATATTGTAAAGAACTGAAATTTTATAAATAAAATTTCACTTGTTGAATTAAATGTCAGGGTATGTTTTATGGTTTTAGAAAACACATGGAGTGCCTTGTTTTATTATATACTTTAATATTTAAAATACCATTAACAATATTTATTGTTATTAATATAGTCATTGAATAGTGGACATATGATTAGTAATAACGTAAGGATTTGACAAATCATGTTGAAAAGGACAAAAGAAGTGATTCCCTTAACTAGCAGGATCATTCCCTATGAATCCATTTACTAGAGATTCCAAAGGATATATCATCAGAATGATTTTTCCCTCAAAAAATACCAATTTGAGATCCAAGAACTCCATCAAGATAAAATCTATTTATAATATTAGTTCATGCTCAGCAAGATCATGGCCCAAACCATGTATGTCGAACCACCACATAAAGGTATCTCCTTCATGCACCTTACCCTTAAGAAATTTTATGGTTTATCAAAGAAATATGTGTCAAGGCCATTAATGAAACGAAATATTATATTTTATATAGTAATAAATATATATTCATCTTATGATTATTACCATTTAAATTATATTTATTTTGATATAAAACCCAAATCTTCTTTTTGGGAAATATTCGAATTCAATCAAGGAGTTTATATTGATGAATTATAGTATTTTTGAAATAAATTATATTTTTATAAAATATTATAATTAAATAAACATTATAAAATATAAATGATCATATAATATTTGAGAAGTCAAATGTAATTTTTATAATGGTTCTAAAACCATTATTGTTTAAAACCCCATAATTTCTTAATAAATATTGAATAATATTTTAAAATTGAATGTTTGGATATTTATAACATTATTTGAATAAAAAAATTATTTTTTCAATCAAAATGTCAAAATTATAAAAAGGTTAAATTTTCATTATTCTATGAGACAACCTAATTTTCCAGTAAAATTTCAATATCTTATAAGTATATCATTTATAATATGACAACATAATGACCCAAAAATGATTTAACAAATACTATAAATTGTATCCACAACCAAATATATATTTACATTTTAAAGGTTTTGATTTTATGTTTATTTTATTAAATTAATAAATCCTTTATGAATCATCCCAAACCTATAATATATTTTAATGTTTCAAAAACATTTCATTAAAGACATGACTCACATGAACATCACTAAGGGTAATATTTCATTTAGATCATCCCAAAGCCATAAAAAATAATTAAATCCACCCCTCCTCGGTAGAAACCATCAGAAAAAACAATAGTAGTGTTTTTGGTTTTAGTTATTTTATTATATAGAGTTCAAAACCAACATTTGAGAAATAATAATGAATTCCCCTATATTTTACGATTTAAACCCACCAAAGATCTCATTTCCCTCCACTAAAAAACAATGAATAATGTCCTTGATCTTCCCTCACCCCTCTATATTCCTTCTAATGTTCCCCGTGTTTTCTTGAATCTCCCCCCAATCATTTTGTATCTCCATCTCAAGGTATGGTATTATCCCCTGATCCTTTATTAATCAAGCATCTTTTTTATGTTATTCCTTTTATATCCATTTTGTAATGTTTCAATTTGATATCCCATATTTATTTTACATTCCCTATGATCGATAAATGATCATAGGCCCCTTTAACCCTCATTAATCCCTCCCAAGAACATTTATATTCCTCCATTATGCAATAAAAATTTTACTTAGATTTTCCGTTCCAAAAAACATTTGTAGTCATACCCCAACCCATTTCCTATTAAGGATGATCACCATTATTAACATATTAATATTTTACTAGGACAATACATATATCTTTTATAATATCCATGATCATGGAAAAGAATATGATGATAAACGAATCAATGTTCTATGATATATGTTCAACACTTATACATTTCAATGAAATAAAAGTCACTGGTGAGACCGGAATTATATAGTGATACAATGCATTGGGTAATGTTTTTGTCTCATGAGACATCACTAAAGGGATTAGGGAGTGAACAAAATCCATCATGGGATATTTACTATCATAATTTCAAAGAATTTATCTTTTACTTATATTTATTATTCAACATTAAATGTTTTGGCCTCATTTCCAAGGTTTCTATTATATAATCATGATATATCATGACTTTTTGTTCATGTTTATGATTATCAACCCTTCTATGTATAATTGATATGAATATTTTCTAACATGTAATACTTTATTCATTTAATTACATTTTTATTCCCTTATTGGGCTTCATAGCTCACCCCTTTATTATATACCAACCCATGTAATCCCATGAAGTTTTAAGAATGATAGAATAATATGATCACGTTAAGGGTGTTTGGAATAATGGTGCTGAATTATCTATTTTAAGTTGTTGTGTAATGTACCTAATTCCCAAAGAAACTATATTTTTTATTTTTTAGGAATGTATAATGTATAGTATTATGTAATAAATAGTTAAATAATGTTTAATAAATTGATGGGTTTTCATATTTGACATATGTGCAAGGTGGTAGGACCTAGTGCACCTATTGTGATCGCAGATTAGTAGGGCTGGGTGGGATACATATATTCCCTTACTTTTAAGATAGACACTTTTAGGACAACCTTATATTTTTATTTAGGGTAATCTATGAGAGTGGTTGGACCATGTTTATAGTTTTCTTTATAGGTAGTGATCTTGGTTATACCTTATGTAAGGAATGATACATGATAGGTTCTTGGGTATTAATATATATTCAGGATGATTTCTTTGGATTTTGAGGAAGTGCCCTAGGTGCTTCGGTGTCATCATTTGGATGATCGGTAGGTCTTTATGGGTGGCTCAACCTATTGAAAAATGGGTAATTTTTAGTTGATTATTCGAGTGTGGGTAGATGCTAATTACATTAATGTTATCATGTGGTATTAGTTTGCGGAATAATCCCAAGATTATTAGAGGTTCTTGATTATGATGATGAGTTTCGAAGGATTATTCAGATTAATGAGAATAACATTCCATATGTCATATTAATCTTAGATTATTTGGTTTATAATCATAGGAGTGTGAGTTAGACTATAAGGGCACACATTTATTGCATGTGGTATTGTATAAATGGATAATATGTGAATGGCTAGGTGAGAACCAATAACCGATGGTTCAAGGTAATGGTATATGTATGGTTTCAATGTAGTTTTCATAAAACGATAAATTTTCCTCTTTCGTAGAGTATTCATTATGAATAAACAATAAGGCTTATGACAATTAATCTACGGTTGGACATGGACACACAATGTCGGAGCCATCGTGTTAGAAGTTGGTTATGGGTGATTATAGATTGTTCTATGTGAGTTTGTATTGTGGATTGTGAAACACTCTTAAGGAATAAATCTTAGTGAAGTATCAGTTAATTTATGACAACGCACAATATTTTGACATAATCATGAGTATGATAAGAGACCGTGATCTATACATTGAGATTATTTCTTTTAAAAAGACTATTCTGGTCAATGAGAGGGACTCCTTTCAAGGTTTGACTCACGTTATAGTTCAAGGGTGATCCATATATGGTGAAGTGAATAATTTTTCATTTGAGGGTGATGACCCTTATTATTAGTTGATTTTCCTCCAATGTCTTCGATTTTATTTATGTGGGTCTGAATGAATTATAGTTGATGGTTATATTATCACTCAATTATGGGATCGTTTCTATCCTTTTTTGTAATTATTTATATATATAGATAGGGCATGGGATATCACGATCAGTAAATTATTCAATGTTATGATGATAAAGATGCTCATAATATGGGTTGTGGGATGATGTGTGATGTTGAGAGTAGTCATTGAATGATCTTTTAGCATTAACAGGACACAAATAAATGGAATATGGTCTTGATGATGCATCAAGGGACTATTATGATCATTTTTTGGAATAGCTTGCCGAAATTGGTTCGACTAGATTTCACTATAGAAATTGTATGAATTCGATGATGAATTACTAGAGGCATTTTTTTGTTAAGAGAATGGTTTAGTACCAAAATTAGCTATGGATTTTAAAGAAAAATAACGTAAAACTAGTTTGATCTTGGTTGATCAGGATTTGGTCATTTAAATTTGGTTGAGGTCCGAGTGTTGTTTCCTCATAGATGAACTTGAGTTGCATGTTTTGAATGATATTGAAATTATTTTAGTACATGAAGGATTTTTTTGTTGGAAATTATAATGAATATCATACCATGGCTTAGAAATGGCCATTGAGATAAAGAACATATGGTAGGAAGTTACATAGGACATTTTAGGAATGAGATGATATCGTGGTCATGTCTCAGGTTATATGGTCCTGGGTAAGTATCAATTTGATGTTTTGACTTTTATATGAGTGTTGTATCATATTTCAATGGGTTATGTTCCATATATCTGTTGATGCATTTTCATGTGTGTTGGGAGTTCATAAATGCAATGTGGATGTCTGAACAGAAATCAAAATTCATGTAGATCAGGATTTTCAATTTCATTCCGATCAAGGATTATTACGGATAAGAAATCTTATGGTGGTGAGGATTTATGATCCCATGTTTTGAGTGTTTCAAATTTTTAAGAGAAAATGAATTTTCAAATACCTTAGTGATCAAATCATGACTGGTGATTCAAAATAATATTTTGAATATAAGAATGTCTCTATGTAATATTTTTAGATTTTGAATGAGGAATTGATGGTATACTGATGGTCTCAAGAGGGTTATTTGTGCTTGACCCACAATTTCTATGCTCTTGAAAAGAGAACTAGAGGGTGAAATGTTAGTGAAAATCATGTATCCTAACCATACATCCCAGTTGTTATAGGAACATGGGCTTGGGAAACCATGTGGAAGTCAAGGAATCCATGAAGGTATCTAAAATGTATTACAAACATTTCACACAATTCATGCATGGTCTATTAGACAATGTGCCATGCTGTTGTGGGAATAATCTTCCAAAAATTGTATAGGTTCACAATTGGAACATTGTTTAGTAAAACGTGTGTCCAAACCATGAGTCACATTACATAGTGAGAAATTACCCTCTCTCGCCTATGATCATTAAGAGGTAAGGACCATATTTTTCTTCTCCTTTCATACCTCGTGTGATCTAACCCTCCTATCCAATCCTTCCCTTATTAAAACACCACCATAGTGGGGTCATCATGATGACCTTACACAATGGTATTATATATGATTTCTCCTATTGTAGCCTCTCATTTCCTATTACACTTTTTATTATTAATTTCTATTACCTAGGGTAGGGATTTTGATCCAAATTCCACTAGACCAAGGTGTAATCAGATACAGGTGATATTGTTTTTTCACTTCCTAGGAATAGATTGACTCAAAAGTCTATGTAGACTTCATCACATGTTGTTTCATTGAGGTATTATTATGTAGTGAATTTCTAAAACATTTATTCCTAAACTATAATTAAATAATAATTTTTTAACACCATTGACTGTGTATTATTCTTGATTCAATGTAGTTTATGTGTCATGGTTTGTAGGTGTGTTTTTTGGTCATGGTTACATACCAACAAAATCAGATTGTTAGGATTTAGAGAAATGTGACCTTAAAAAGACTTTTTATATAATTATTTATAGTTATTGAGATTATTTAATTAATTATTAACAAATTATAATTAATTAGTTTCTTGTATATTAATTGTGAGACCGGACATGATGTGTCTTTGATGATTGTGTAAGGGAATTGGAAGCTATAGTCATCCCTTGAAAATTTAATGGAATGAATCTTAAATGTAGGTGGTATATTTTTCCTCTCCTACATTAATTGTGCATGTTATTGTAGTATGTGTATTCCTGGGATCACCCTTGATAGATACACCTCCTATTTAATTAATTCAAAAGAAATATTTAACAAACTAAAATGTGTGATTCATTATTAAGGAAATATTGTTGTCAATAACAACCAATGTACACAAGTTAAATGGATTGACCCATTAGACATCATGTATCCTCTAAAAATCATAATAGATTAGACTGCACATGGTATGAAATGTCATTATTTATAAAAGATAGGGTTGATAATCTCTAGGTATACCATCACAGGGTTTTGTGTATATAGTATTCTAGAGAGACCTTGGATCTGAGATTATGTCATGGCCCATCTCCTGATGATTTCATTAGTGACATGAATATATGTTATTGGCATGGTCATGAAACCAAGTTCATGATTTCATGAGATAAAATGTGTTGGAATTTTCATTTTTTACCCAAGACCACGGTACTAACAAAAAAGAACCCATGAGGGAGGCCTCTAACTATTTATGGACCACAAGGTTCCTATGTAGGTTTCATCACAAGTTTATTGATTTATGAGACCCTAGAGAGTCCCCTGATGGTTGAACAACCCTAACCAAGAGCACATGGGTTTTTAGAGATTGTGTCAAGTTTCACCTAAAACCCATAAGTATCATGTAATACCATGATTTTGTGGTAGTAATACCGTGTCTAGGAATTTTTCATCCATCAATACATTATTTATGCACTCACATTGTCCTTAATAATGCCATTATAATTCCATATGACTATCATCGTTCTTGAACAATGGTTCCTGATATAATATGACACCTACAATGATATACGTATTCATATTTTGAAATTCCATGATGGGGCATATAGTCTAGATGAAATTATATTACTCATTGAGGGATACATAGATTCTTGCTATGAAAATTTTGTGACATGCTTACAGGATAGATGAAAATTTATTATGTCTTGAACGATACATAGATTCTTGATATAGTATGCCTTCGAAGGGAACACAGGCTATATGGATTTATTTTTCATTGTGTTCCAAAAAATAAATTTTTAGGTGAATGTACTTTCCTTGTGCTCCTGGTGATCAGATACTCTCATGGAAGATTATGCACTCCTCAAAAATTCCTTTTATACTTTCTAATAACATGGTGGTTTCACCATTACTACGTTGTCCTTTATATTCCCTAATTGATTTGTGGAATTTGATGTGGGAATGGCTTGAAAAAACTCATAGGAAAATTTTTTTATATGAAACATCAATGACACCTTGATTCCCATGTTGGAAGGACTTGGATGGACACATAAGAAAGATGGTTTATATACATCTTTAGTGATACTTGGATTCCCAAGTAGCAATTCCCTAGACTGATGCATTCAAAAAACTAAAATATTTTTATTATTGGTTAACATTATACATTGATTCTTTGGTTATGTACCTCATGTACCAGTTTTATGTATAAAATACAAAAGTTATTTTTTTGGGATGCTCATTTTTTACCTGTAATCCATCACTATATTGATTGGAGTTGAGTATGGGTGATCCTAGGGTTAGAAAATTCCCCCTCCACCCAATAGTGACATGGATTTCTTAAAGACATTTACATTGTTTTCTAATGAAATTACCATCGATCAAAATTAAAGACCAAGGGTTCAACATGATTATATAGGACCCCTGTGGTATGAAATCCATGTCAATACCCTTTTCTCCATATGTAATTTTTTATGGGATAAGTGACAAAGGAATCAAATTGGGTTTTATTATATTATTTTACATCATGACTAGGTTAAGAATAATACATGAGCACAAACTTATGATAAAATTCCTTAGAATAAATTTTGTTCATTAGTTTCTCTTTAGGGGTGATTATTATTATTAACCTAATGAGTAGCTCACATATACATATCCTTAATTTTTTCTAGTTGTGGTTGGCACAACATTGGTGGAACCCTTATTAGTTTTGTAGTTACCCCCAAATTGGGACACCATATTATTAGGGTTCCTGATAAGATGTTTATTTGGTTAAAAGAATAGGATGGGTTTAATTCCCTGACTAATCAATCTGGATGGCTGATATATGTATGTTGGATTCAATAATGTGGTTCATCAAAATGATAGTAGTAGAACAATGTTTAATTATTTTTATTTACTTTTATTTTATCATGTATATATATTTTTGACTAGTGCTGGATTAGCTATGTATGTAAGATAATAATGGAAAAGATTTTACTACATTACATTTATTATTACAATAAGATCATATTTCTATTCATTTATTTCTTTCACACTCTGATTATTGACAATTATGGATGATATCTAGTAATTTACAATATTTATTTCTATAAAATGTGGGAATAATCTCTCCATATATACACCTTAGACACTCAAATCTATATATAAGCCTATGAGATATGGGTAGGACTTCTTGAGGAATTATGGTGAACTAGCTTGGGGAACTAGACTAGTGGAATCTGAGTCACGGTGTTATAGAAATAACCCATGGATTCATCTCAATTTTAAAACACATCCCCACCATCCTAAACCACTATAAAGAAGACCCATGCTATGAAAGATGATTTATAAATTAATCTCTTTTTATTAAGTATATATGAAAAAATAATGGCTATGGACTACCAATATAAAAAATAGTGTCTAACAACTAATGATCAATGAGATTGAACCAAAGAATCAACAAATACAATATAATTTCATAAATATGTTATTGAGAAAAATATATTTTAAAAAATTTAAATCGAAACTTCTTTAAATTTTTAAACATCCCTTCATTTTTCTTTTCAAAAGTATTTCATTCCTTTCAATATCATGACATATTAAAACATGCAAATAAATATGAAAGATCACATCTTCAATGGAATAAATTGATAAATAATTACATTTTAGTAATTAAAAATATCTATCAATTTCATGTGGGAATGTAATAATATTAAACGACCGCATATTAAATACAATCTCAAATTGTCCAAAGAAAGAAATCTATTGTGCTAATGTGTACAAAACAATAAAACTAATGCACATAAAGGAACAATAATCACAATATATAACTCATATGGTCTGAGAACCTCCATCCTAGAGAAAGGATACCCCCTAAAAACTATGGAATCAATATAACCTCCCCTAATGATAGATTAATATAAAAGGTCTCTTCCATTTATAGTTTTCCACTATAACCCAAAGCAAATTGATGTGAATTATTTCATTGTTACTTTTAAATAAATGAAATTTATATTTCAAAATAATTTTCCATGTAAAATCCATTTAAAATCCGAGTCCAAATTTTATAAAAACAATCTGTAGTGATATAAAAAAACATAGACTTTTAAAAAAACATTTCCCTTACAAAACCATATTTTAGTAATTTTACCAATCACATAACATTTATAAAAAAATATTTTCAAAGAAAAATAATTCTGAAATACCAATTTACACCAATAAATTAAATCAATTTCAATATTAAAAACTAGTGGAAATCATTATTAGAACACAAGGATATCCAAGTGATATATTTTAATATATGGAAACCTACATCATGAATGATGAATGCCTTGATTCCATTTATAATAGTAAAGGAAAATGAATATATCATGTCACAATTTTAAATCAAATATGTTATTAACTTCTACCTATAAAGTCCTCTATTTCTGAAAATAAAATACATTTTGGTTTTCATCAATATAATAAGAAGATATATCAAATGTAAATTGAGAGAAAAGATGATTAACTGAGAGAAACCCCAAATTTTCCTCAATGTGATCCAAGATGAATGATCAAGGGTCACCATGGAAGTAGGAGGAGTGTTATACTACATTATTTATGGTCTAGTTTGAATTAATGAGTGTTTTGGAGGTGGTATGGAAATTAAAAGGCCATTGTAATTATAGTAAATTTCATTTAATTTTATCTTTTTATATATTAACACATGATTTTTGATACAAAGTTTAAAAAGATATGCATAAACCCTCGATTCCCCTATATGATTTGAAAAAGGGGTGAAATGTTCATTTCATTAAAGCCACATGTTTTGAAAAAATATTATCTAATCATGTAATAGCACTTGGAAAAGCACATAGACACCCACATGGTTTTCTTTTGGACTCACAGGGTTTGAAATACTATGCTCTAAGAGGTCAAAACACTATAGGAACTCAACATGTGATAGCACATGGTTATTTCATAGTTTGTACTAACCATGTTCCATAATTTTGTGTATATTAAATTTTTTTAAAAACTCTAAAATTTCTACCCCATCTCCCAAAATCCTCTAAAACCATACATGTTTTAATTCAATCTCAAATTTATAATTATCTATTCCCATGAGGGAAACATAGTTCACATTAAATCATTTATTAGAATCAATGGCATTGTTTATTTTCAATATCCTACTCTTTTTAAAATAATAAAATAGTCATATAATATTTTTTGTGAATATTTATATACCTAATGGTTTCATTATGTTTTACCAGTATATTAGGATTGTGTTTTTTAAAAATTTATTTCTCAAAAATAAATAGAGTTAAATGTAATTATATCCAATAAGGTTATTGAATTATCATCAAAGAGTAGTGATGTTTTCCATAATACCTATTTGATATTTTATTGAAAATGGTATATTATTTTTTATGAACTAAAATAAATTAGAAGAATATATTTGAGTCTTAATAATACATTAGATCTAATGTATATTTAGTCATAGGGGCCATATTACATTGGTTCCAATGAGATCTAATTTTCATTTGATGCAAGCTATGACTAAATTCACCCAATATAGATTGCATATGATTAAGCACATTCTATCGAAATAGTTAAATCAATTAAAAACTAATGTGGTCGTTTATAGTGCCTTGAATTCATTAATGTTACCCAATAAATATTTTCAATGGGAATTAAATTTATTTGATACATTACATATAAGATATTCTCATAATTAAATTAAGATATTTGATGATAGAGTTATATAGGGATGAAATCACTCTTATAGATGAAAAAAATTATATGTAAGCCTTCTAACACTCTCTTCCACCCAAAACACAATTCATCACAAGGGGAATTATCCCACACCCATTATATGTTTCTTAATCATTAATAAATCTTATACGATCCAAAGGATTGTGTATTTACCTTAGTGGAAAGAGGGATTATTTTACATCTAATGTGGTGTTTAAATAGTGTGAAAAATTAGTAAAATATGGATTACACATTAACTTTCATACACATTTCTATGCTATCTGTCACTACTTGTTTAATAAATCATGGATAAATCTAGAATATATGGGCATTCTCCCACTACATTGTTCATTATAAGAACTCAAAAATCACATCACCTTATTACTAAGGGAATACAATTAGTTGGATTTATAGATAACTGATTCTGTATCTTTATTTCACTCAATATCAGAGAGAGGTATGATTAAGAATTATATCTCAAAAATATTTGGAAAGGCTCATATTATGAATGATTTAAACTTAATGATGGTTCAAAATTTATATATGAATGTTTGAACAACAAGTATATTTTTGTTGAAGTTTTATGGGGTTTTATAGATATTGAGGTTAATCATTTAACTTCTTGTCACATTTTCAAAATATATAATAAATAAATGTTATAATTAATATTTACTAATAAAACTTTAAAAAAATATTTCCACCAAATTGAAATATATTTGAGATATGTTTATAAATTTTATAACCCCATTATTCTTTTTGATAAAAATGATTTATCTAATATATATTCTTATTTATAATTTATATGTTACCAAAACATAATACTCCATTGATTCACACCTCTCTCATCCAATGAACCATATATGTTCATAATGATCATTGAAACTACGTGTTGGGGAATTATTCTATATATAATATATGGAATTATTTAATAAATCATATCTTGAGAATTATTACATGTACTCTATAAATGTTTTAATGTTTTTCAATAACGGAAAATCATTATCTGTGACCCTTCCTTTGTTAATCATCCCTGACATAGATATTAAACCATATCCATTGTTTTTTTAGTTTAATTTTCCTAGAATATATCATAAAATACTTTCCCCCAAATCATAACATAACAATATATTATATTCATTGAACATTAATCCATATTTACACAAAATCAAGTTACTGGAACATGGATATTTGAGCCTAACTTACCACCTCAACAATTATATAGGTAATATTTTTTTAATGAATTCACCTATAATATTGAAATCCAATACCAATAACTGGAAATCAACACCCTTACCTATATTTTACATGTTTTAAATTGATTAATTTAATTTTATGGTAATTATTGTAATATAAAAATTTCATTATATGACAAAAAATATTATTCCATCAATGTATTCAACACAAAAAACAATATATTTTAGAATATGTTTATTGTAAATATGATAAAAATAATTAGAAATTTGAACTGAAATAAATTGAATGATTCCATTAAATCAATATTTTCTATTCCAAAAAAAAGAGTGGAGGCAAGAAGGTGAAATAGCACACAATAATTTCTAGTTGAAAAAATTGTAAGTACTTATTTTGATGGGGGGAAAAATAATTTTTGTTCAAATTCAATGAACAATTAAACATTACCATAAAAAATCTAATAAAAAATTAATATTTATTTGAAACTATACAAATCAATATCCCAAAAAAAGTGAGGATATTTTGATATTTATGTTTTAATTAATTTAATAAGAAACAAAACATACCCAAATATTTCATTCATTCCACATTTTATGTGTTATACATAAAATCCACCATAGCCTATATTCAATACAAAAAAACCAATAGATGAAATAGTCCAGTGTTGATCCACATGTGCTACATCAATATTTGATAAATAAATATGTAACAATGAGATCTAGAGATTTTGATCGATTTTACAGATTTATTACCCCTGATCACTTACAATTTCATTAGGATGTAAATAATATATCTTGTTTTTCTTGATCTATATAGGATAGGAGGATGTGTAAGGTGTTTAATTGAGAAAAAGATAATTCTCTAGTGAATATATTTTTCTGATATATTAGTCTAGGAATGGAATGTTGAGAATAATGATTAGCCTCTCCCCATATGAAATAGTAGATTATCTATAGACCTATATTTAGGGTCATATGTTATTTAATTTTTTAAATGACCATAATAACATGTTTTACCCTTAATGAATCACATTAAATGAATAATAATACTAATTTTTTTGTTCATGGAATGTGAAATCCTATATAATGTGAAATAATATTTAGAGTCTCTTATGTACATTTTTATCACCAAACCCAAAACAAGGTCTTCACTTCCTCCTGCTCATTTATAAAATTATAGAATAAATATTTAATTAATAAAATTTCATTCATTATATACATAAGGTCTTAAAATTAGAGAAAATTAATATTTAGTTTACCAAAAATATTATAAATTATATATTTAATGAATAAATATTTATTTCCATGCCAATAATATGTGAAAAATAAATATTTATGCCTCTGTGTAATTTGAATAAAAATCTAGAAAGTAAATAAATAATTATTACATTTTATCAATAAATCATGAATAATCATTATTTATTTATCTATAAAATAATATAAATTCCAATAATTAAATTAAAATAGAATTTAACTGATGATAAAGGATGCATTTATTGTTTGGCCTCTCAAAATAATTTACATTAGCATTAGGATGAGATTAATAAATGAAAATAATATTTCCATAAAATGGTTCAAGTCCCACAAATGGAATAATGAAAATGTCACAAAAATTGATAAGAAAATATTAAAATTCTCTTTTAAACATAATTACATTGTATAGGTATCTCATCAAGCATGATATATTTTCATTTCATCAACCAATGTTCTTGATACATCTATCTTCGAATCCATGGAATGAACTCATCAACACATCATGGTAATACATTTTAGTATGAGCATTTGATTCTAATAAAACATACAAGTAAAATAATTATATTAAGATAAAAGGGAAAATCATACCATTATATGTTCATTAAAGAATTAAACTCAAGACACAACTAATAGATTTTACATAGCGGAAAAATAGATTATCATGAGTATGTTCAATACATCAGATTACGTGACTCATAACAATAATTAATAACAATACCAATGTGTTTGGACCATTATGAATATTCATAAATTTTAATTATAATGACATATAGAAATTTAGAATTACAATTGGGAGGGGGTATGTCATCATGATCATCATTCCATGAAGATCCACATGATAAGACTTCCATAGAAAAAGTTATCATCATCTTAAGAGTACACATACTTAATATTTAACATACTATTTTCCCTATAATTGAATTTTGACTTAGATAAAAGACATGATATGTATGATATATGATTATAGTACCTAAAGGTTCTCATCTGAGTGGTGAATTACTATGAAACATTTTAATTATCATTATACTCATGGAAACATACAAAATTTAATTCACATAGGAGAAATTATTATATGTTATAAGGTATTTACCGATATTAATTCATTTAATTATATATAAGAAATCTAAATTATAATGGATGGTAGTGGTAGGGAATCAACTACAAAAGACTACCCCTTACAATAATGATAATTTATAAAACCTCTATGTCTACTAGTACTGACATTATGTTCGTGAGTATATTGAGTTAGTGATGTAGTAAAGGGGTTGTCAATTTTTTGTTCCATATATAATTTTTCTATATGAAATCAACACCCTCAGAAAAATCCCTCAAGAGATGATATTTTGAATTGTGTTCATTTTTTTCTAAAGTGACCTTATCTCCATTGTGAGATCAACCCCTGTATAATTACCATAAAATAGTTTAATAGTGTTTATAATTGATTCAATAACATCTAACCATTGGAAATAGAATAAAATCCAACAAACATATTTAGATTTCACAAAATCTGCAATAAATTCAAAACTCTAATATATAATTGGTGAAAATTTATTTCTTTTGGATTCTCTAGCTCATTGTACATCTATTATTGGTGAATATAACATGTCTATGACTTCTGATCGTCATGATGAACTATGAAACTAGAATATATATATATCCAATAAAACGGGCTCTTTTTCCCCTTTATGAATCAAGAATCTTTCCTTAGTACACCTACAAATCTTAAGGATGTTCATGACTTCCATAAAATAGAGGTATCTTGTGTCTCCTTTATACATCATATCATAGTTAAGTCAATGGTAACATTATGTCTTGTACATAAATTGGTTTACGTGCCCCGACATGTTGTATAATAATTTCAGATACATATCATTCCCTATATCTCTTCATGTGATCAAGGAAACATTTTCTACTCAAGATTTTTTCCATGTGACATTTGTAATAATACACTCTTGGAATCTTTTTTACATAATATTTTTAGTGTTTTGTAAATGTATATACCCTGTCATAGTCTAATAAGCCTCTTATATTTTTCATGATATATTTTTATCCAAATAATATAAGATGATTCACCAAATGTCTTCATTGAATTATCTATTTAACCATTTCATTATAAGATATATAAATTTTGCCTCATTTTCTGTAAGTAGTATGTCATAATCAAATATTATAATGTAAAAAACTACACTCTGACTAATCATTTTGCTGACACAAGGATCACATTCATTCAGTTTGGAAATAAATTTTGTTATGGCTTCATCATAATGAATTTTTAATGACTTGGATACTTGATTTTGTCCATTAATGAATTTATACATCATTCATTCCTTATTATAATTACCTGTAGTCATAAACCCTTATTGTCGTGACATATCAAAATCTCTCACAAGGTTTCCATGAAGAATTTTTTTAATATCCATCTTCCAAATCTCAATTTCACGGTACACTTATATGGAAATTATACTTATATTATACTATATAATGGTGACTAGTGAAGAGGATACAACATAGAAAATTAATTGATGTTGTTTTTACACTTTAACAACCAATTGTTCCTAATATTTATAGACATATCCTTCCATTTCCACCATATTACTTAATACCAATTTGTAAGAAGTATTCATTACATTCACAATAGTATTTACAAAAATCTTTTCTGGGTTTTTATATATGGAACCCATTTCAAAATTCAAGGTTTCTTTCAATTTTTATATTTATTTTCACATAATACCTCCATATATGTTAAAGGATCATTGTCGACTAATAATGTGTTACCATCCTTAGTGACTATAAAATAATTCCATCCATTTTTTCTAAACATTCTTGAAAACCTATACATTACTTGTGTCCCTTGAAAATATTATCACATGGGATTTGATAGATACTATTCCATTAGGAACTCAAGTGTATCATAGCCCTATATGTCATTAAATTATATCTTAATTCCGATATATATTTTATAGTGTTATCTCTATCAAGTAAAAGGTAATTTTTATCCAATATAACACTCTCCTATGATGGGTCGTAAAGGTAATATTCTTTTTTTGGGGTATCCAATAAAGATACACAATTTTTTTCTAAATGGATGTTTATCACCAAAAGTGGCCATAGAAACCCAAAACAAACCAACACATGTTCATGTTTTAATAAAAACATCATTTTTAAAGAATTTATATACGAGATTATATTTTTCACGTTACATGGAACTCTATATAGTATGATTTTTGTTTTATAAAAATTAGATATCAAAAAAGTGATTGAAATAAGCACATGAATAACTATTACATTCACTATGTTGTTCTATATTTGGTTCCACCTTTTACTCTCATGACTCTACTTAGGAGTGTAAGGGAGAGTGTGTTCCAATAAAATATCATACTCTCTTAAGTAATTAATGACATTCTAAATACAATATGTTCAAACACAATATAAGTGTTGTTTCTTAATATTATTTCTTGAATAGTTACAAACATAAATCATTAAATCATTGAACCTATTAAACTTTTTTTACATATTCCACATTCATTAAAAGATGAATTTTCATTTAGAAACCACAAAAATATTGATGGGTTTTGAGGTTCAAGATAATCCTTAGAGATCAGAGACATACAATCCTAGGTGATAATCCAATACAATGATAAATATTTAAAATATCATATATATTTCCATTATAAGAAAGAGTTTACAACACAAAATTACATTTTTCAACTAATATGACTCACCTCTACGAATTCCCCATTGATCCCCTTTCACTTTATAATATAGTAGAGTAGGATCCATGATATACTCCCATTTTCTCTAATAGCATCCACAAAAATCAACAAGTCTGATTCCACCACCAATAAACATATATTGTAAAGCCGGTAAAAAATGTTACCTCTATAAATAGATCTGATCTCACACCAAATATAATTTCTCATTCCATATAAGGAACTTATGATAAGAAGAATCTGTCATCTACTATCAAAATAGCATCCCTCCTCCCCCCATTTGATAATTTATACAAAACCATATGATAATTAGTTTAAAACAAAAAATTGAAGGATTCCCCTTGATCCATCATCCCAAGGGATCCATTCTTCTCCCCACATATGAAAACAATTATTATGATTTTATCCCTAAATAAAGATCATGGACCACCAATTCTATTTCAGGGGGATAATTTTGATCACCCGTGCTTTATACCGCACCTAAATTATGAGATGACAATACCAATTACCCTCTCACGTATTATTTATGAGATATAAATGGACTATTAAATATTGAATAAGATTTTCCATTTTGATTTCACTCTTTAGATCTTACAACACTATCTTCATGATACGAACACAATTCCCCTCCATTTAAAATTATCATTCATAAGGATGGTATAAAGACTCACTCACTAGTCCATAAAATTCAATTTAAATGGAATCTACCTAACCGATAGTTTCCTAAACTAGCCATCAATCTCATTATCATTGTACACCAAGGAATAACACACTTTTCACTAAATAAACCTAATATCGTCTCTATGAGAAAACGTTTTTATAACTCTTAAACAATATTGATATAATCAATAATGATATACTAGACATTATAGATCATATTGTGGATGAAACCTATGGGAATGATAACCTCTTTAAAGGATATAACAAGGATTAGGAATAAATAATAAAAATAAATAATCCCATTCAAAATGGCCCTTCCCAAAACTAACTTCACTGCATCCCACCACCCAACAAGCTCTACAATTCAAAATATCTATAGGTTAAGTAATACATATCCCATAATACGAGGGTATCCTGGAATTCTCATCCCATCCTCTCAATTCCTCCCCATATCAATCATTCATGCACATTTCCAAATGATAATTTCGTTCAATAAAATCCAATTTAATCCTCACTTGAATTATTAAAATTTCATCTTAGATTCTATTTAAATTAATACCACCCTCTTCAATTTGTATTTCAATCTAATTATAAGTTACCTAATAAAATTTATATTCACAATTGGAATCGTAGAAAAAGGACTCCATCATCTTTTCAAAAGTATTATTGGACCCTTTTGGATATCCTATAATAAAGAAAATGTGAATAATAATTTAAAAAATGATGTTTTTACCATATATATTATCCCAAAAAATAAAAAAAATTATTATTCATGTTCAAAATCTTTCTATTTATCCAATTTATGACTCTAAAAAATACCTTCCTAGTATTTACATTAATGATGGGGGAAATGAGGTAATCTATCGTAGAACCTCATTTTTAATGCTCAATTTATCTTGTACATGGTTTCTTCAAATTTTATAATATAATTTTGGGATATTAACACCACTTTTCCGCTTAGAAATCCATCAACAACTACTCCCTTCCTATGCCTCCATCAATCTATTAATGACATGTACAGTTTCCCTATATATATAGATAATGAATATACTTTCAAATGAAAAAATGATATAGGTTATAATATATATACTGCAAAAAATGGTTTCATGTTATGATTCTCCCATAAACATTATCACAATTGATTTTATTAGTAACCACCTTGTGATCAATGATGAAGAGGTTGGAAGACACTGGATCAACCTGTCTTAGAGACAACACAATTTTAAATAATAAAATTCTCTTCCACATAATCGAGATATATATCAATGGAGTGTCATAATCCCTAAATAATGCATCACACACCCATTCAATGACCCCCCCCCCCAATGACGTACTAATGAAATTACACTCCATTCCATCACAAAATTTATCCATATCATCCTTAATCATGATGTTCTATCCAAGATTTTTCTTGCTAATATCATCATTAAAATCCTTATAAATACGGATATCCCCTTGTATGATTCTCCCCCTCATGAAACCATGATGGTTTTCATAAATAACTCTTCATAAGTCATAACAAGAACATCTATTCAAAACACAAGAATTGATATTTTATGAAAATTTACATTATTATATAGAACTATAGTGATTAATTATCATAGAGTCATTAACCATAATAATTAACAACATAGTATAAGAACAAGAGGGTCATGTGAGGGAACCAAATTTGAAATATATTGAATAGCTTCAGCAACCTACTCCTTAACAATATTAGTAATTTCATTATAAAAGGGTCCAAGAAAACCTTCGAGATCTAGTACACCATTACCAATCATACTAAAGACAAATTAGTTTATATTACATTATCTTGAGATTCAATATATGTTATAATTATTTGTGTCTGAACCATATAAGGAATTTTGGCCAAAAAAATATCCTATATACCCACCAGCGGCTACCATCCATCCTCCATGCTAACAGTACATGAAATATGCCATTCAAATTATCATTAGAAATTCAGTCATAAACCCCTACATAAGTAGTGTATGATGCATTCTCATGATTAATATTTATTATTCTATCCACCTTCTTATCCATTAAAAAATATTAAAATAATGTTTTGTTTTTATCTCCCTCATGAAGCCAAGTATACCTTGTTATTTACCTCAAAATTCTCTATATCTTCAGAAACTTCTTGTCAAAAAATGCATTGCTTGTTGGGCATGAAAATAAAAATATCCTCATCCCAGTGCATCAAAATACTTTTCACCATGATTTTAATTTCCTTTTCAATCTAATAATTTCTGATCATACTACTCTTCCAACATAACACCCTCTCATTAATTTCCTTATAAAGATGCTTTAGATAGTTATTTAAACCCATCAAGGAGCCACCCTACCCTATATTTTCCCATAAACTACCCCACCATCTACATTATTCATTCATTCCACTCCTTATAAGAATAATTTAAAAATTCTAACCATCCAACATTCTCATGCCATTATATTAAACAATAATTGAATAATTTTATGATAAAGATTGAGTGAGATGCTGGTCCTTAGCTTGAAACAAATAACCATTTTCCAATATGTGAGACAATCAGTTATCCAACACTCTGCAAATCTAACTCATACCCTTCTGGTTATTACACCATGTGAAAAGTTCCACTAAAATAACATGTTTATGATCCTCATTTCCATTATTAATTTTCTAATACTGTGTATAGAACTGTTGAAGTACACAACCCCCACCCTATAAATGTTCTAATAATGTATTATATTTTTCCCAGATGAACCAATACAAGATACCCGATTGAATATCCAATAAATGTTCCCAATAAACCTCCCTTTCTAAATGTTCAAATTTTTCATAAATAATTATAATTATGAAACTTAAATTCTCATCACCCACATTATTAGAGGTATATTAAGACAAAATATCAAAACAATCGATAAATGAAGTTCTTCTAGAAGATCCAAATTTTATTATTAATATGTCCACCAAGAATGGATTTGAACAAGACAAATATCAAAAAATACTTCATAATGATCTTCCCATCAACATTTGGTTAAAACATAGCCATAGTAGAAATGATTCTCTTAAAATAATTATATACAAGTGAACCATACTTTTCTCAAGCCTAAAGACTCATGCGATTCCATATAATAATAAAAAACCTTGAAGGAGAGTGGAATCATACTTGGGGACCATGAACCTGACCTTTAAAACTAATCAAGATTAATTATATAATTTCTAAAATATAAAATGAGTAATCCTTTCACCATATGCAGAAGAATTATCTTGTTGTAGATCACATTCCTAGCAACTATAAGACAAAAGTGATCCTTCTCGAGCCCAGAAGTACCTATGCTAAAAAACAATCCCCCATCCCACAATGATGCAAGAGAATATGGATCATTATCATTATGATAATCATCCATAATTGGAATATTGAATACAAAATCCCCCTCCATTATAGAGTGGTCGAAGGAGAAACCACCTCCTTTGAGACCACCAACCCCATCAGTGAATTAGATAGAAACATGGTAGTAGACTCTTTCTCATATATTAAATCCAAAGCACAAGAAACAAAAGTAGAAGACATTGTTACAATATCTCAACATGTCCCTAGATGAAGTTTCTCAAGGTGATCATTCATAGATGACAGATATGATTGACACCCTGAATTAGGTGACATGCACAACTAAGGAATGATCTAGGTAGAAGAAAGTGGTGGAATGAACCTGTTAACCTACATATCAACCTGATATGAATGAGTGACCAGTTCCATTTAGATGTGATACACCCCACAATTATCAAAATGAAATATAGCACGAGGAATAATTATTGGTGATGAATCTATGTTCATAGAGATAAGATAATCATTCATAATACCCACAATGTAAACTTCTAATGAAGAATTACAATGTAGACCATTACCTATAAAGAACACTAAAACTCCCCACAAGTGTGTGTGGTGACATAACTCCATATAATTTCCATGAAGATGACTATCCTTACATAATCAATGAGATGACTAGTAAAAAGTACACTTCCTCCAAGAAAACCCATCAACATCATGAATAAGAATGCGTGAGGGAATGGGTGTTAAGAAGTCCATTTCTACACAAATTTGAACAAATATAAATATCATCAAACGCATGGTTTACTCGTCTGAAAAAAAAATGAACCCTTGCCAACTTCCACACTCTCTAAGATCGAATGGTTTATCATTCAAAAAGGAAACAATGGGAGCCCCAGCCAAACCGTTGTAAAGCTATAATCCTTCTGTATGTGGGTATCCAAATGACAACTATATAAGAGAAACTATCGATATCCACGAAAATGGTCCTCCCTTGACCCCTGTTTAATGAAATATTACTAGGAAATATATGAATAAAAAAGTTGAAATTGGAAATCTCATATACCACCACTGGTTTCCTTATCCCCCATGAGTCTGTGATGTTCATGACGAAAGTGAGTGATGGATGGTCATTCTAGAATATCATCAGAAGAGACTAATGATTACAATCAAAATCCTATCTATTCTCATCTAACTACATATCCTCAGTAGGGAAACTATTCTTCCGTACCTATTAGTGAAAATAAAGATAAATACCATGAATATTTGTTATAAGGATCAATGTAGTCAATGGAATAGAACCCTATAGAAAATACTTACATGATAAAAAAATACACCGAATTTTGATTATTATAAGTTGCTGACATAGATGGATAAACCCTAAAAACATCCTTCTTTCGGAATGAATGATGTGTGGCCTCCAAACCAGCATAATTTGAACTCTAAATGATGAAATTATTGTAAATTTTTTAATAGGATGAGGATTTCTATCATGTTCAAATGAAGCGGGATAGAGAGATCCATTTTTCAAATAATGAAATAAATATTATTCCTCATTAGGTAAATATATACCTAAACTCTTAAATCAACAAAAAATTTTATAAATTATGAGCATTAAAACATGGATTCTTCTAGAAATGATCCACAAAAATCTATCTGACCAAACTAAAGAAGCCATACATCCCTTTCACATAATCCACTAATTGGACTTGGGTAATTTTTTACTATAAGGAAGTATGAAATACAATAGGAGATCTTATGTCAAAATATTCTAAATTATATTCTAAACGTAATCTTGTCAAATGATCATAGTTCAAATAAACTAGCTAGTGATTCTCTAATTGGGTGTTTTTTGATCCATTAAAATCAGTTTCATTGTCTATTGATATTACTTGGATTTTAATTTCTAACACATAAAATCAATTATTTAAATGCACCTTACCATAACCAATAATTTATTTTTAAAATATGTATAATTTATTCTAAAATTATAAAATAAATCCATATATACCACATTTTGACACACACAAAAATGGTTACTAATCAAATATAATTAAATTATTTTAAAATCAATATTATTCCAATTTGAAATGTGATATTGTAGTCTCTAAAAGTCACAATAGAAAGTAGTGTTTCACGGTCTTCCCGTAAATCCACATAACATCAAGAAACTATATTGAATATATATAGTTCATTTATTTGAACACAAATTTAGAATCCACAAGTTGTATATAATACCATTTATTAAAAATGGACACCACTCTGTAATTAATTCATTAGAAGTTTCCCCTTGTCTTATCACATGGGTGTTTTTTTATTCTAGTGGACATTCATTCCACATAAAAAGTTGAAAATATTCAATTCCATTACTTACCATATGATAATACTTTTCATGGATGGGTTAGTCATAGGTTCCATTGAATTACTATTGGGGTATTCATCCATTCAGTTACTCTTCCCCACCATATGAACTTAAGGATTTTAGTTCTTTATGTCCTCATCTTCCTGGCAGAGTAGTGTAAGGATATTAGTGAGAGACTTTTAATGATTTCCATATTGTAAAAAAACCAATATATATGTTCTCCTGAAGAGTGTCATGACAGTGAGATCTATGAATAATTTCAATAGAAATTAAAACCCTCTAATTTTTAAATTCCCATGATATCCAATCATCTTGACTGCATGAGGTCTAGTCAAAACACCTTCTCCAATAGGGCACATGAATGGTTCCATAGTGAACTCAAACTGTTTTAAAATTTTTCTCTCATAATCATGATCACAAAGAAGACTATTTGTATAATATAAAACCATGGCATCTTGTAATTTTTTTTCACATGACATTTATGGTAGAATAAAACATTGTACATTTAGTGCATCATCACACCGTTCTTTATTGATAATGAACTCTTCCTCACTCCCCTCCATTGCATGAAAATTTGGTATTGGGGACTCAATCATAAAAATATTTCATTAATTTAATAATGTAATAAAAAATTACTTTTATCCTTCCAACAAGTTTCATCATGTTAGGAGATTTGATTTATCTGGGACTGTAAATAATGATATAATGGTTGGTGAACATTCCATTACATTTTAAAATATTATATGAGTATAATTTTATTACTTTATTATATTATCTCACGATGAAAGAAAAACAATTTTACAATTTTATAATGTCTCTCTATAGGTTATCATTAATTTGTTGACCACACATTTTGGCATGGAAGGTTTCATTTTTTTCAAATTATATTGGAAAGGATCCATAGTCCAATTATTATAACCCAATAAAAGGACCGATGAATTAATATAATCTATATACATAGGGCTAATTAAAACTAAAAAATACCAATTCCTTGACCCATTTTGTGTATCCATGACCATAAGATCCTCCCCTAAATTTTCTAATCCCCGAACACAATGTTGGTCACGAACCAAGATGGACTGCGTTCCAATTCAACAGATGACCTAGTCTCTGGAACGACCTTGAGGGTGTTCCCAAACCCCACGATACATCAAATAGTGATGAAGTATCAACAAAACAAATTTGGAATGATTTCACAAAATTTTATAACACAACTACACAACTTGGTTTTATCAGTGTTAAAATCCTTTATCAGTGCTAAAAATTACAGATAATCGAGGTTCTATTAAAAGGGGGTCTATTTTATCAGTTTTAATAAACACTAATAAAATTTAAAAAAACTTTAAAACGGAGGGTTCACCCACCCCCTTATAACAGTTCTTTACCTCCCCCTTTCAATAGTGCTTAAAATCCCTGCCAGCATAGGCCCCCACCACCCCTTTAAAAGGGCAAGCCCCCCCCCCCCCACACAGACACTTTAACAGTGCTATCCCACTTAAAATTGAATGTATACCCCTACCTCCACTTGGATTCAAGCTTGAGACCCCTCCCTTGCGCACGAGCACCTTTACCACTTGCCCATATTGTTTTGATCTCTATTTAATGATATATCCATTTATTTTTATATATATTTAGTAATATTTATTCATATATTAATATATATTTATACTAATATATATAAATATATATATATTAATATATATATATATATATATCTAATCGTATATTAATATTTTATTATATCTGTTTCATTTTATATATTTTGATTTATAATTTTTTATCTGTATATTTATTTTTATATTAATTTATATTTAAAAGATTAGTTTTAAATACATTTATAGAATATGTTTTTTTTTGTGTTTATAAATAAATAAATATATATATACAACATAGATACAAATATATATATATATATATATTATGTGTGTATTTGTATGTATAATTATATATATATACATATATTATAAATTAATATGTATATTCATAGATTATAATATATAGATAATATATATCGGTTTTTAATTCACCATGAAGGTGGTTGTGGTGGCTGGAAGGTTTGTAGTGTGGGGCGGTAGTGGTGGGGTTGAGTCCCTGGGAAAGTTTTCAACCTTGGGTTCATTGTATATAAAAAAACGTTTTATATATCTTTTTTTTAATACAGACACACACTAATACAGACACACACTTTATATAGATATATAAATATTAACATAATTCTATTTTAAATAAAAAGTATATTAGTTTGTTTTAGATAATTCTTATATGTTTAGAAATATATTTTATACGTAAAAATGCTTATCAATTTATTTATAAAATTAAATTTTTACCAGTGAATACATAAAACATATTTATATATTGTTATATATTTGATAATAAATAACAATTAATTATGAAAAAAGATAAAATAGAATGAATTAATATCAAAATTAATGTAATCACGAGGAATAAATTAACTCCCCACTGAAAAGGAAAAACCCACTAAAAATGATGAAAGTGCATAAAATGTTAAAAATTTTGGTATCCCTATTAAGAACTCAACTTTTTACAGGTTTTTTATTTTTTTCCATGAAAAAATTTGACTAAGGTTTTCTTATACCCACAATATGTAGATCTCATCACACGATTCTATTTGAAATGTTGTAGAGCTGAAACAGACTCCTGGATCAAAAGTTATGGTTGAATGATGTTTGACTTACATATTCAACTTATTTTATATTTTTTATTATTTTTTATTTTTTTATAATCAAATTTTTATTAAATTATTATTAATTGATAATAATTATAAAATTATTAATTCATAGTAATTTATAATCCATTTCCAATAAATTTCTTATATATTAGTGGGAAATGTCATTTTATACTTATTTAAATAATATTTTAAAAATATGTATTATATTTGTACCAATATTAATATATTTACATATGTATCTATTATTATATTATTTTTAATGGTTTTTTTGAATCTATTCTTTATAATTCCTAGTAAAAAAGTTCTGAAAAGGACCCCCTATATCATCCCTACTAAAGAAGCGCTCATAATGGGGGTCTCTTTAACAGTTCTAAAAAATATTGATAATGTGGGTACCTTTATGAGCACTAAAAAAGTGATGATAAAGGGTTACATTTTACCATTATATATTTAGTGCTCTTAAACATACCCTTTTTCAGTGCTCATAAAGGTACCCCCCTTATCGGTTCCTCTTTTGCATTGTCAAAGGATGGTAGTGAAACCCCCATTTTTATGGTAGTGTAATCATAAAAAACCTACAATAAAAAATAATCCAAAACTGAAAAATCACAACCAAAAAAGGCATAAAAATTTTCTTATTCAAGTTTACAACATTTATATAGAACACAAGGAGGCTGCAACTAAAAAATAACCAGACATTATCCCGAAAACCACCATGCCACACCAAGATAACCATCCTCAAGCCACCATCACAACTCTTATACGGGGAAAAAGGTAGCATCTCATACCACCATATCTAGTCATCTTTCCTTTATCTATTTAAAACATAACCATCTCTACATACACCCAAAGGTCTAAGTAGGGTGTGATCCAAATCCTAGTTAGATGCCACCTAACAAAGAGAATCCATGCTCTAAAAATTTTAAGAGAAATTGACATGAATGTTTCATAAAGGAAAACATTAAACATGTTTATAGAAGTCATATTAGAGGAAAACATACATGATTTTTAAATAATTGAATAGGTGTACTGTATGCCAACAGTGAGTAAAATACCACCAAATTGGTCTATGAAAAGCTAAACCCCTCTAGGAACTATCTCAAGGGTACACTTGGTACATCATATCATAGTCAAAAACATTTAATAAAAACACTAAACCATAGTTATATCATGTGTGATCCATAAAGAAGGAATATCCCACAGGCTTGGTGGTCTCAAAACATTAAAATAGTTCAGTTGGTGTTGTAATAATCAATTCTTTGAGAAGAAACTGGGACAAGCCAATTCCAAATCAACTAGCATAGTAGTTCAAGTCCTCCCACCAAATTACCAAGGATTCCCTTCATTCCCAATTTTTATTTAACATGTCATAATCAACATCAAAATCACATAAACAAAAACCAATAAATATAAACATGCTTCATAAATCATTACATTCAAAACCAAAACCAATTTTAAATCCAACACTCGCAAAAAAACAATTTAAAACATGTTCCACACCACATTAAAAATTAATTTAATGTGATCCATAAATTATAAATCGCATTAAAAATTCACAAAAAGGGTTCACACTTGAAACACAGCCAATAGAACACAATTAAACACACATGAAAAGAGAATCCAATTCATCAAATAATGTTTAATTATAGAAAAACCTTCCTCAAATGAAGAAACTTCTGGAATCCAATGGAAACCAACAACTATACCTCAATACAACGCTGGAATAGAAATATTGAACCATGAACATCGTGATTAAACCCCCAAAATTAATATCTAAAACTAAATTAGACACCCAAACTGCTGAAAAATTGCTTCACAATGTATGAAGATAAGGAACCCTTGAAAAGTGGAAATACTAAGAAAAGAGGGACTTACATGGAGAATCGAGGAGAAACCACACCAAAAATAATCTTATAAATGTATGAAAACCCTAGGGGAATGAAAGGGGTTATTTGGGATAATAATTATTGAGATATAAAACATAAAAATCCCAATATTCAGGACCTAGACTGGATACTCTGTAAAATGACATGGTTTTCAAATCCGTAGGTCAACTGTGTTCGCCTAACAATCAACGAGGGAAATGTCACATAGTTAGCCCAAAAAAAGGAAAAACCATTCACTAACCATGTGATAAGACTCTATCCTAAAACCCCACTTCTAGAAAGGGTTTTTTATGAAAGGTAACCTGGTTTGGAAAAATATGCGCAAACTGTGCAGAGAATTCCCAAAATCCCAAAAACATTCATTAGCACCCAGAAAAACAAAGGTAATCATAAGGGAAAATTTAATAAAAAATAAATTGTTAAATAACATAAAATTATATCAAGAGTGTGAAAATTTTCCCCTCAAAATGATTTGACCCCCTAAAAGGTAATAGGAAGTATTATCAGGGAATAAAAATGGATTTTCAGCATCTATCTAGTAATTCCTCCCCTAGGACTCAAGCATGTTATTCCTGTGTTGCAAAAGAATAGAGATAAATGGAATACATTTACCATCAAGTACATTCTCTTAGGACTCTACTCTTGACACTTTACACTAAAATATAGATAAATCAGGTTCTATTTCCAACTCGACCTAATTGATCACATGATATGGATTTTGATTATACATTTTCAATTGGGATTTATTAACCACAACATGAATTAATATTAATCTCAAAGGAAATATTAACATGTATTCCACCATTCCAACCCACTCGGTGATCTAAAAATGTCTAACATACCAATACATTGGCATCCCATTCTTACCCAAATGACAATGACCCATGATATATGCCCCTTTCATTAACACCCGGTCAGCCATAGAAAACACTATATCTTGGCGCCTTTGATCTACATTATATTTTTAACAACTCTTATCTATAAAAAATGATGTATGATCATATTGAATTTTTCAGATGTCTCTTGATCTATTCTTTGTCCTAGGAGTGAGGTCTCACTACCACTCATCCCAATATAAATGAAACTGACATGACCGACCATTGTGTGTCTCAAAGATCCATTTGGATTGAAGACTATCAGTTATTATTATATGAAAAATTGACCAATCCAAAATGGTTATCGCACAATCCTCTAAAATTTGAGACCCATACTCGGAGAATGATTTCCTATATTTGATTTTCTTAATTTCTCTGACCATCCATTAGAGGATTGTATGCCATACTCAAATTGACTTTTTACCCTAATTAATTTTTATGTCCTTCCCAGAAACAAGAGCTAAAAGGGGGTTAGCTTTTAAAACAAATCACAAATTGCACACCATGAATCATCACTACCTACTAAAAATATAATTGGCCCAACACATCCATCATTTCTGAATCTCTAATCATAATGAAATAGGTAGATATTGTGAAATGGTCTATCGTCACCCAAATGGACTTCCTCCCCTGAGGTGTATGAGGTATGATAACAATGAATTCCATGGAAATATCACCCCAATTCCTGGTTGGAATTGGCTAATGGATGAAGAAAACTAGAGGGGGTTTAATGATCTTACTTTACATGTTGACATGTATAACACCTTGATATGATGTCAGCTATATCCCATATCATACATTTCCAATAGAAACACTGACGCACATCCTTCTACATATAGGTGGATCTAGAATGAACAAAATACTATGACTAGTGTAAGCCCTACTTTACTACCCTCCATAGAGACAACTACCCCAAAAATCATCCCATGAGTCATAGAACTCCTTCTAGAGATAATAACCAATTTCTAGGTTTCTCCCCACCATGTAAGAGATTCATGGACTTCTTTCTCAAATCATTCTTAGTTGTATCCCTCCAATTCAACTCCATAAGGGGAGGTGTCAACATGACACTTTCCAAGAACAGACCTCATTTTTTCTCCCTGATCTCTAGGTGTATCTATGAAAGAAAATACACATCAAGGTCCACTCATAACTAGATTCATTCAATGCCTATATTGGTACATTTATTCATAACATGTCTTCCATAACATTAACTTTTCCCTGGGTATAGATGACATCAAAATCAAAACACTGTAGATAATCAACACAAAATCATTGTCTCAAATTCAGATCCTACTTGGAAAAAATATAGGATAGGCTCTAATGTTCATAATAAACCAATAATTTCTCCGAAAAAATGTGATGAGGCTAGGAAATCAGGGAATTCATCACCACCACTAATTATAGGTCCTTAACTAGTTATTTATTTTCATATTGTTGGAGTTTTCGAGTGCCGTACGCAAAAATGTGGTCATCATGCATAAGAAAACATCCACGACCCTTCCCTAATGTATATTAATAAACCACATACCACCTTCCAAGTTATGACAAGATAAACATAGAAGCGGTATTTAACCATCAGTTTACCACCTTGAAAGATGCCTAGAACTATAGGATCCATTCGAACCTCACCACATTATGGGTGAGTTTTACCATGAGTGAATCATAGAGGGAGAAGTCTTGAAAAAAAACATGTAATATCTGAGTAGGCCAAGAAAGCTTCTGATCTCAACCACATTATTTAGTTTCAACCCTAACATAACTGCACTAATCATATCAGTGTCCACTAATACCCCTTTTTTTATATCAGAGGGACCAAAATATTTACATCTTTAATCCATAAGGTACACCTAGAAGACATGGAATATAGACGATGATGCGAACGTTTTCCAAACATGGTCTTCAAATGTCATTCATGATCTTCCTATGATCCGGAATAAACTTGGATTTTGTTCATGAATAAAACAACAAATGAATCAATATACTAGTGAAAAAAACTATTCATAATCACCCTAAATATTGATGGAACATTTTTCAACCTAAAGGGAATGACCAAGTATTCAAAATGGTTGTACTTACTTCAGAAGGCCATTTTTTGGACGTCTGCCTCTCTCAACCAGACTTGGTGATAACCAGAACACATGTATATCCTAGAAAACCAAATTTCCCCATTTAACTAGTCAATAAAGTCATAAATGTGGGGGAAATGGGAATTTATTCTTTATTTTCACGCTGTTCAATTTTTTTTAATCAATGCACATCATGACAGATCCATCAACCTTCATCAAAAACAAGACTGGGTACCTCAAGGAGAGATGCCCGCCTGAATGAAGCCTTTAGAATCCAAATCATCTACTCATAATTTAAATTCCATTAACTCAGTGGGGCTAACTGATATGAGAAAAGAGATATCGTCTATGTTCACAGGTCCAGATCTATAAAAAACTCTACATCCCACTCCAACGGTAAGCCTAAAATATCAGGTGGAAATACCTCTGATAACTCATCCACCATAGAAGGTAATCCACCCTTATAAGATCCACCATTTTCCACTAATTCGAGACAAGATAATTAGAAAATGATAATTCCTAACTCTATTAGTGGAGATCTATCATGACTGGATTGAGATACCATTAAACATATAAACATTGGTATTTCAATCAGGTGTCCTAAAACCCCTCCTCCGCCTATAGAAATAAATATTCATATGACAACACACCATCCTGTTCATGAAAATTATTATCTAAAATAGGTCTATATCTACGACTAGGATATCCAACTTCAGTTCTACCCCTGACACAATGAGTACATAAGAAGGACATTTGAAACCCAACTCGTTATTCATACTAAGGGGTGTTATAAACTCCATCACAAAAAGGATAATATGAGTTAGTAAACCCAAAAAATTAAAAATATATTATTAAATAAACTAAATAAATGAACTTTTATTAGAGAAAAAACAATTATATAAGATTCCATAAAAGAATTACTTTGTTCTGTTGTAGGTCCCACATTTGATTCTACTAGTGCTCGATCCAACACATCAAGTTGTCTAGTCTTATCCTGATCGTGAGATTGACTATTATCCTATGTTACTATCCTGTACTAAAATATCCCAGAAGAAAACCTCACCCAACTACCATAACCTTCTAACCGAGGTCCCACTGCCCTCGATGGCTTTGAATGAGCTGATATCATTCTGTAAGCTACAGATCCTACACCATTCTGATTTGGGCATATCAAATTGCAGAACTGCTTCATGTGTTAAATTTCATGACCCTGATTGAATGTTATGATAGGATATGTTCCGGAAAGTTATGTGTTCCATGCCCCAATGCATTGATGGAACACAACCAACCCAGTATCAAAAGCCACATATGAAGAATTTCAAGATGGATGGATTGAACTACCACGTCCCGTCTTACCTAGAACATCTAATTTCCTCTATTTCTCTGAGAAACTACTACTGATCATTGCTGACATAGCCCTAATGGAACCATACCTTCCCTTATGGTAAATCTCCAGCATACACACATGGTCAACCAATTCACTAAATCTCTATATCATGAAAAGAATGACTTGAGAATAAACCTCAAGACATAAACCCAAATCAAACCGTTGTGACTTAATCTTCTAATTGGAAACAATTTTAGATGAAAACTGAACTACCATAGAAAATCAGTTTCCATACTCTATCATGGAGGTTCCATCAAAATTATGTCCATAAATTCCCAGGATCTGGAATAGGCCCGGACCTACGGACAATACTGATCATTGAAAACAACCTTGACAGATTTCTAGATCATCAACTCATGCTTTCAGGTTTGGATGGCTAAGTTCCACCACCTCAAACAGTGACATTCTCAAAAGAATAAATCCCATTTCACTTATACTTCTTTGGGAGTGTCAAGAAATTAAATTATAAGGGATATTTTCTCAAACTAATTCTCTGATTCCTGAGTTTCCATGACAACTCATATGGAAGGAGGCTTGTTCTTAAGGAATTCTTAAGCTATTACCTTCCTTGGAGCACATTAAGCATCTCTAACGGGGGAAGGACCAGAACCCACTCCCTATCCTATTGTCTGAATAACCCATAACTTAGCTTCCACTGACTCTATTATATTTATAAGGGAGAACTCTCTATGGCCTTGTACCGTAGTTTGACATGAATTCTCTCTGGATTAATTTTTTCTATAAAAATAAATAATCATAAGAGAATTAACAATACCAACATTGTGAATACAATTAGCAATAAAAACCAATACCCACATCCCATAAATCCAAATAAATCAATCTAATCACTATAACATTACAACTAGACCACTCCACCTCCATTAAATGTCTATATATAGTGTTATGCCAGAACATCTTACCTAGAGGAGAAGTCAAAACAAAAATCCCAACATCCCATTGAAAATAGAGTTCTATTATGGGGTGTGCATGACTTGCACCCTACTCGCCACTAGAATATGATGTCCCAAAATTCCTATTTCATCTCTATCCAAACTCATCCCTAATAACATGAAAGAAAAAGATTATAACCTCAATTAATACCATTTTTTCATGAACTAATCTAGAGTTCCATTTGATTTGATCCATGACCAGGTCTGTGGCATGATACAAAGTGCATTTGTAGTTCCCACGACCATAAAACTAGTGACATTCTATTAAAAAATATATTGAGAATGATTTCACCTGATTTTATAATAATAAAAACCCCACAATAAAAAAAAACAAAAACAAAAAAAATCATAACCAAAAAAAGGAATAATTTCAGATACAATTCTAAAACATTTAAACAAAACCCAAAAAGGATACAAAAAAGGGAACAATACACTATTCCAAAAACACCCATGTGTTAACAATTACATCATCCTCAAGACACCACCACCACACTTGAAATGGGGAACCACTAGAATCAAGAACCACAATCTAAAAACATCAGGCGTTTAAGTATGTCAATCATAATCAAGTTTACTAAAACCCAAATGTGTAAGTAGTGTGTCATCCAAATCCCAATATGATTCCAAACAATAAAGAGATTACATGCTATAAACATTATACATAAAATTAACATGCATGTTTTAAAAAATAAAACAATTTTTTTTTAATATAAATCATTTTATTGGAAATCAATGTTTCATTTTAAATAACTGACGACGAATACTATATTTCTATGGTGATGAAAATATTATCAAAAAACCCATTCTTCTGGGAAAACTCTTTATAAAGTAAATTAATGGGACACTATAAACATCATATCTTAGTGAAAACTAGGTATAACAACCACAACCAACAATGTTATCATGCACAAGCTAGTGGGAGGGAATATCTCACAGTCTTAGTGGTCTCTAATTATAATCATAGTTTAGTTAGTATAGTAATCGTCAATCATGAATGAAGAAACGGGTACAACACCCTTCCGAATCAACTAGAGTAAAATTCCTAGTCCACCCACCTAGTTACCCAGGTTTCCCTTCATAATAATTTTTCATTTCACATGTCATTTCCAACATAAATTTCACATAATCATAATCCAAAAAATATAAATTTTCTTGATATAAAATTACCTTCACATCCAAAACCACTATTAAATCCAATAAACAAAATACCACTATTAAACAGGTTCTACACCTGTTGAAAAATTCATTAATTAGGTTTCATAATTTATAAATCACATTAAACTTTGACAACAAGGATTCACACCTAAAACATAACCAATTTCCTTAGAAAAAACCACATGAAAGACATATTCATACCAAGCCCTTAAAACCTATCTCACCACACAAATAAATAATAGAACCCCTTTAATTAGTCGATATAAGAATATAAAATTCATTAAAAAAATTAAGCACCGAACCACCATCTACAAATTAAGAATCTTCCAAAATAAAATGGAATCTAACAACCACACCTCAATATAACCCATGATTGGCATGATCAAGCCATAAAATAATTATAAACAATAAAAAATAATATTTAACAAGAAATTGGACACCCATCCCGCTGAAAAATGGAATCCCCTAGAAAAAAGAAAAAGAACCCTATAAAAGGGGATAAAACCATGAAAATAGGGTCTTACTTGGACAATTGAAGAGAAACCAAAAAATAAATAACCACAAAAATAGAGGAATAAGGGTAAAAATGGAGGAGGGGGAGGATCCTAGGGTGGAGTAACCCGAGTGGTGGAATAAATTGGAGCATACAGTTACAAATTGAAATATAAAAAAACAAAAAAACAAAAATAATAACCAAGATTGGCCACACAGTTAGGACACATGGTTTTCCAAATCGTGCAACAACCATGTTTCCATAACTTTCCATAGTGAACATGTTTCATGATTATCCCACATCCAAAACCATGTGATAATCATGTGATAAACCATTGTCCAAAAAACACCACATGGATACACAATTACCTGGTAAAGGGTGCATGGTTTGGATAACTTTGCACAAACTATGTGCACCATGATATAAATCCCAAAAGAATCATTTTTCACCAAAAATGAAACAATAATCCAAAGGGAAAATACTAGACCAAAAATAAATATAAAAATAATTTAAAATCGAATAGCTGTTGTGATAATGTTACCCCAATTCTATAACAGGATACTCCACAGTATTTAAAATTGTTATGTGAACCAAAAATACGTATAAGAAATACTTGTTGAATTAATTTGTTCTATCAAGGGTGAAGTATCTACATAGTTCTATAATATCATTCATAATCATGTAATGGAAGGGGTAGTATGACATCATATTTAATTAAGATATTTTTATTCATTATTGATAAATGTTATAGCTTTATAATTTTATATTTAGTTATAAATTTATGTGGATCTAAAATTTTTGTTAACCATGTCTTAATAATACATTTAAACATAATCCAATTATTTTAATTCAACATTTTAAAGTTAATTAATATTTTTATTTGACTATACATTGTAATCCATAAAATAAATTATTCATAATATAAAATTAAAATTAGTAAATGGATTAATGTTGAGATTGTCAACTGGTTTATTTATTGAGTGGATAACAAATAATTATAAGACCATTGGGAAAACTCATCATAAAATTATAGGAATGAGTTTTAGAATTATATTTTTTCTCTTGTGTATCAACATGGTTACATTAACATTTATACTAGAGATATATGTTGAACCACCTCTTTATGCCTAGGAGCATCATTCATTACTTATATTCTATTGTCAAATATATATGAGCATAAATAAAGTATTGGTTAATGAGAATATATTAGAATACCTTGGAAACATAGGTCTTATGTAATGGAGGAGGGAGAGATAACATGTGGGTTATGATCTAAATTTAATAATAATATTTGAAATCTAATGAAATAAAATAAATCAAAATATAACCAATGAATACAAATGATAGTTATAAGATCATAATAATTCACACACAATCAATGGAAACACATTGAAAATAAATTTTTAACAATAATTTCAATTCATTATTTATAATGATATGCCCTATGAAAATTTTCCTAATTAATTATCAAAATAATATATTATTTAATTTTACCTTAATATATATTATTTTTTCGAGAGATCCCCATACACTTATTTTAAATTAAATAATTTAAAAAATTTAAAAAAATTACGTAAATTTTAATAAAATATGTACACAGCATTGATCCTCGAAGTAACTCAGTGAAAAACTATTCAAATTACTCCATATGGTTCTAATGGTACAATTTTGTTTCCAAAAAAATACTTCATACAAGAAATTTTTCATAATTTCGTGGATCTCACTATAAATAATAACACATTTAGAACCTGAAAATTATGTTTTGTTTATTTATTTATTTCTCATGGAATATATATTTTGTAATTACCATATATGAATTATAGTTATTAATATTACACAAACTTAATTTATAATTTCATATAAAATAAATCATATATAATTGGAGTGTACAATCAATAAATGACACAAGAATGACATATTGATAAGGTTTAGTGGACCAGTAATTTAAATTTAATTTTTCAATGTATGCCTATTAGGAACACAACATGCGACATCCATCCACACTCTATGTAGTGTGTTTGGTCAAATTTTTTCATTACACACAGTGGGAATCACAATGACATGTAATCAACATGGTTTTCCTAGTGCAGTGAACACATATACGTGGCATATGAATTTTTTTCAAATTCCAGATAATATTTTATTATATAGAATGATTAATTATCATCTTCGGAAGTTCTATTAAGATGTAATTAATTTGTTTTAATATAATATGGGTTCAGATTATAAATGTCAAATCTACTTCAACAGAAAGATCACCAACATTTATTTTTCTTGCGGTAGCCTTTTAGATACTGGTGGAGAAGAACCAGTGGTAATTGGATGCTCGTTTTTTGGTTGAGAAGCCTCCCCTTCCAATATTTATGAATTTCTTGGCCTCCTTTGGGATGAAGTCAGTCACACATGTTTCCTTCATCAACTGAAAGGCTTTCTGCATGGTCATGGATTCTCTGGAAGTGTTTATGAAGGCATGGTTGAATTATCCTCAGGCTATCGACATGTGGTGGTTTAATCTTTTCCGTTTTTCTATGGATGTTTATCTGGTCAAGATGCACCCAAAGTTGTGATCTAGATCAACCTCCCTGGAATCCCACTTTAATTTCACAATTTGTGGTTTCTTCGCAGCAAAGGGTACTCCCATGAATCATTTCATTGTGTGGATGATTGGACCATCCAATTGAATGGTGTGGGGATGAAATGGATTTGCATAGACAGGGATCTCTCCTGACCCTTTCCCTCATGCATCCTTTTCAAATTGGGTGAGATTCTATCATGGTGTAAGCCTCTTTTCATCCACTCTCCATTTTTTTCTACTTAGAATTCTGAGAGCTTGGGCACTCTCTCCAGGTCTGTCATATGTCTCATGCGAAGGCCTTTTCCTGTAATTGTGCTGCTCTAGCTACTGGTGATCCCATCATGGTTGTATAGGCATGCTATTTTAGAGGTACTATCCTAGCTAGGGTGCCTGGTGATTTGAGAATACCACCTGGCCCAATTGGCTCGGATTGACACCCCCCATGTTTCCTTACAACCATGATCTGCATGACTGGAAGGCTAACTTCGTGGACCATGTGTTTTTTCATCCTTCTTGGCCAGTCCATATTGAATCATATCATTGCATCATGGTAGGTCAGGGATCGTTATGGATCCATGTTGAAGATGTTACTACTTTGGATTCCTCCTCCCCTGATGCCCAGCACCCTTCTCAACAACATGGAAAAGATGTTTCTCTCCCCCTAAGGGAAACAGATTCTGGTCCCTCTAGTCCCACATTTAATCAATCAGAATCTTTGGGTGGAACATGAGTTATAGGTTTACATGACACCCCTGTGACTAAAGCGACCGGTCCCTCTTCTTATTCTCCCTTCCCACATTCATATGGTTTCAGTTCACTTTCACAAGATGACCCCAACCTAGAGTGCACCATTCCTTCCCTACCTCCACTCGGTGGATGAACAAGGGCATGTTTCAAGAGGGATCAATTATCATCATCAGTCCATAGAAAGGGATTGTCCCTAGGGGCTAAAACCAGGCTCATTCTAATTTCAATGATTAATTTCCACATTTTGTACTCCCAGGGCTCGGGTGCTCGGGTGAAGATGGACTTTTTTATTGCAAATATTTGTTGCATCAATATTTCACACATTTCCATCCTTGAGCACAATAATCATCCTTCTATGATTCTTAAATCCTCTCTCAAGATCATTCTTCATTACATTTTCCATGGTGAACCAGATAATAAACACTTATAGTCTTTTTGGAACCAATCCATTTCAGTGGTCAAAATTGCGGCCTCTGTCCATCATATTTCAACGAAGGTCATCTTTAATATGTTTAACTACATCTCCTCCTTTCATTATGCTATGTGCATTGCAAGGCAGAGGGAGTTCCTCTGGTGGGGTTTTAAGGATATCAATCCAAGAGATGAGGCATGGCTGGTCTAATGATATTTTAACAACATTATAGATTCCATGAAAAAGATGGGTGGTTGCACTTTTCCAAGAAGAGATAGACTATATTTCACTACTTTTTCTTCGTATAATGGCATCATTGACATGGGATACTTCGATGATAGATTTACTTAGTGTAATAAACAAATTGGAAATAGTCGCATGTGGTGTTGTTTGGATCGGTGCATGGCTAATATTTGAGAAATTTATTCTTTCTCTAACACCATTGTTGAACACTTGGTTTAGGAAATTTCAGATCACTCTCCCCTCCTTGTCATTCATGGGGACCCTAGCACAGGATCTGATCAGTTCTTCTATTTGAGATTTTGGGATGTGAATACTACCTATAACACTCAGATTCAATTATCTTGGTCCCAAACTATAGAATAGGTATCATGGGTGGGTTTCCATAATAAACTAAGGTGGCTACGAGATGACCTAAGCGTGTGGGATGGCAATATACCTTCTCACTTCACTGGATTAGACAGTATTAAGATGGACATTGAATACAAAAAGTTGGGCCTAGAAGATAAATGGGATGATGATCTTTTCAGTAACCTGGTTAAAATGGAATGTCGTCAAGAGGATATTATTCTCTAACATGAATGAGTTTCTAGGGAATTCATGACAGATACCTGGCTGAATAAGGGTGAAACATAACGCTTATTTCCAAGCCTGTATTAAGGAATAGAAGACATCAAGTGTCTCTAACATCCTACGTGATGATGGATCCATCACTAATAACCCTAATGAGGTGTGAGGTATGGATCTATCTTTCTTCTCAAGTCTACTTGAAATAATTAATCCACACTAGAATAATGGATACCCAAGGGACTAGGATGATTTATTTGATGTTTTCCCTAAGCTGATTCCACAAGAGATCAAGCTTTTCCATGGAAACATTCATGATGGAATTGTGGTTTGGGAGGCTGTTAAGACCCTAAATCTAGGAATCACCCCAAGCCTCGATGAAATCCCGAGATCTTTCTATATCATTTCATTGGACATAATTCAAGGTGACCTCATGGAACTCGTCTTGGTTTTCATTAGATGGAGGAGTCTTCCCATAGTGAGATGTGCCACCACATTAATTCTCATCCCCATGGTCCAAAATCCATCCTCACTCAGGCAGTATAGGTCCATTTCCATGTACAACTTTCAATAAAATGTCCATTCAACTATTATTAACAAGAGGCTCTCTATTCATATTCATAAGTGGATTTTTTATGAGAATCATGGCTATATTCGGTGCAGATCAACATATATAGACTTTGGATTGCCCAAGAAATGATCAAATACATTGATAAAATGATTATGGGGTTTAATATTTCCGTTAAATTTTACATATACAAGGCATGTGATAGGATGGAGTGATTTATTATTATTAATGTTTTACGATGCATGGGATTCTTTGAGCCTATTATTGACCTCTTTTTTAGATGAATTTTCTCTCCTTGGTTTTAAGTCCCATTCCTTGGAAAGATTCATCGATTCCTCAATCCAGTTCGTTGTCTTCCCTAAGGGGACCCTCTATACCCAAACAATTTTATCAGGATTCAATATTCCATCATCTGATAACTGAAAAAATATATGCATGATGGTCATCTTCAACTTTTTTAATACATGCCAAACACTGTTGGGATTTATCACCTTCTCCTTGTAGAATATTTACTTCTCTTCCCCAAAGGAAAAAAAGTCAGTTCATTCAGGATCTCAACTATATAATGAACACCTATAATAAATACAGTGGGAAATTTATAATCCAGGAGAATATATGTCAATTTACTTCTAAACACATCTCAGATAACAGGATGAGGAGGATTGAGGACTGGGAATTCATGGAAGGCACTTTCTCATGGATTATCATTGCTCTCTAATCTCACTAGTTAGGACTCGGACACATCATTTATTTGTCTTAGTGGATAAAATATCTACTCCTGTCCACAATTAGAAAAGAAAAATCTGTCCCTTGGAGGCTTCGTCACCATTACTAAGATTGTGCTATCTTTGATTCCTATGCACGTTAATTCAATTTTTATCCCCCCTACGTCAGTGCTTTAGAATATTGAGAAAATACTTTCACGATTTATATGGGATGTGCAGGGTGATGAAAGTTTTTTATGGGCCTCAAAGACATCTATTGGTTACATAATTCAAAAATAAATGGTATTGTAATTTTAAGTCACTCCAAAAATTATTTCAATATTGGGAAAAATAATAATTAAAAGAAACAAAGAAAAAACAATATATATTTTAATAATCTTTACTTACGTTTAAAAAATTAGAAAAATCAATTTTATAAACGTAAAATTTTATTTTGAAATTATTTTTTTATATTTAGAAAAATATATTTTTTATAAAACACATATCCTAAACATTCAATCCATTCTAGATGTTTTATAATCATATCAATTTGATAGTTCATGAAAAATATATGATTTACATAATTCATCCAAAACAATAATCATTTCAGGAAAATATAAACAATTAAACATATGCTAAACTTTAAACTAAAAATAAAAATATTATGTTTTCTTAAATTATAATTATTTAATTTAATTTTTTATCATTTAAATGAATATAAAATATATAATTAAGTAATATTTGTATAGAGAAATAAACATTTATGCATTAAATTTCATTAATTTTTTAATTTTATTTCATACATAAATTAATTTTAATACATTAACATGAAATCTTACTGACAAAATTAGTTAATTATGTAATATTCACATCATTATAAAAATGATTCTCTTAAAATATTTCCTTTGAATATTTTAACACTTATAATAATATTTTTTTTACATATTTATCACCTTGAACAAAGATTTAATCATTAAATAATTCATAATAATAATATATAGGGAATATATATATATAGTAAATAATATTTTATTTTTAATAATTTTAACTTACGTGATTATGTATCTTCAATTTTCATTTCTTATTGATTTTTCACATTATATTACATTATTTTGGAATGGTAAGTTATGGAATTTTTCAATTTCATGTGAAATGTTGTTTAGGAAATCAAACACATAAAATTTATTTAAATTAATGATATATTGTAAAATAATATGCAATTACTCTTTTTATGTATGTATTATACCATTGATATCCATTTCCTTCTATGTCAAGAAATAATTTTAGTGTCAATGTCTTAATATATTCTCCCCTAAGAATTTACATTCATGTGATGTAATTCATATAGATATAATATATTTGATTAATTTTTCTATGAACATACTTTTTTTGTTACCATAGGAACCATTGAATTCATTGTTGAATTCAATTTTTTGTCCACAGTTATGGCCTCTTCAATGATTCATAACATAGCTACTTCTTCTAAAATATTCATCTTATTTTAAAAAATTACCAACAAACTATTGGGTAGAATGAGTTTTTGAATGAGGAATTTTTTTTCTGTTTTTTTTAGAATTTTCCATTGTGTTAATCAATAATATTATCATAAATAGTGATAAAACATTTTTAATTACACTAGCATGTCAATAAATCTAGTCAAGTCATATTATAAAACGTTATATTTAATTCCTACAAGATATGATAATTGGTACAATCCTTTGGATACATGGGCTAAGATCATAGGTGTCATTAGGAGTATTTCATGAGTATTGAATTTGATTTTACATAAATTTTAGGTCACATATTTAACAAATCATAATGATGATATATAATCATTCATATGGATTGTGTAAGGACCAATGTTATTATGGATTGGATATTTAAGAAAACATATTGATTATTTTCCCAAATGATTTAAAGGGTTGAAATGGTTATTTTATCCTAGAATATTGAATATGATAATGTTCATAACAACTCAATTTTTCTTATAATATTTTTTTATAGAAAGACAATAGTTTTTTGGAATTCTGAACTATCAAATTTTAGTGGAATAATTAAAATTTAATAAGCATAGAAAATAACATATTAATTTATTCTCACATGTTTGTCTGGATATATATTTTAAATGGATCTTCATATTGATATTTTTCCTTAAATATTTTGTTTTGGACCTGACATTTTTATCAGGAAAATAAAAAAATGGATTTTATTTTTCATGGTAGTGTTTGGGCCCTTTTTCATTTTCTTCTCTTTTTAATTATTATATTTATCATTTTATTTATTATCTACCCTTGGATTCTCATGTAAACCATATTGTAATTCCTCATCATGTTTTTGTGTGAGGGAATATAAGAGGGATATGGAGGGGAAGAGGGACAAAAAGGGTGGCACTGCCATAGAGCTCAGGAGGAGTCAGATCATCTAGTTGTAGTTGTGGATCAATGAAATGATAAAATGTAAAACAATTTCCATCCAATTTTTGTACATTTTTTAATTTAAAATAGATTCTAATAACATTACTAATATATATTTTATGTCTCTATTATGACCACTTATAATTACTTGAGGTTCAATCTTTTTATTTTTAGTGGGAAAATTATGCTTCTTGTCGATTTGAGGGGTTTCCTAATCTAAAATCCTGATCACATAGTAAGAAATTCAGTAACACATACTCTGAGTTACTCCAGTTCAAGGAATACAGTCTATTTTTATATATAGATGATTAATATGGAATACAAGTCATGTACTATTACATAGACATATAGTAGAGTAACTAGATATAAATCTCATTTCGGTGTAATTGGCCATGTAAAGTACATAGCCAGACCAAGGGTGGGGTCCACATCGTATAATAACATAGATATAGGAAGAAAACATGGACCTTCCATATATGGTACATTGGTAGGTACCCCATTTTGGGTACACACTATTATTTTATTATACACACAATTTACAAGGACCCTTAACACCATGTTAAACTAGAGTTCATGACTCGGTGGGGCTTCCAGGTTATATTCATTGTAAAAGAGAATACACGTCATTCACTCCTCCTAGGATACCATTTACTAGAATTTTTATTATTTTATTCCTTTTAGATGAAATTTCACAAATGAGTTCCACATTTTGAGTAACATTCCACATAAATATCGATGGTGAAACCCTTTATTATATTTGAGGACTCCATTGAGGGTTTTCAGAATTTTTACTAAACTGTGAGTTTTTTATGTAATCTAATTCAACAATCTCCTAGGAGTGAGATCCATGATTTGAAGTGGTCCATTATCCAACACAATAAAATGGTATTTAAGGAATTTTCCTCTTAATATAAGTGGATTTATTATCTCTTAAATACATTATCATGTGTTGTATGCCGCTACCTCACTACTATTTTTGAGGGACCCATGAGGGACACCTTCTCTTATATGCTGATGTAAGGAATCCATTGTAGTATTTCTCTACCTATTTACTCTTTCTGAGGATCCATTGTAGAATTCTATCAAATTCATACTTCATTCTGAGGATGATGGTTAGGATACCTATATTTACTATTTATAACGATAATGACAACGATGCATATTTTTAAACACTGATGTATATGATCCCATGTGGGAGGTTTTCATTTAATTATTTACTTGAAGGATCCTAAGAGGGATATTTATTTATTGTTATGACCTGAGTGACATAATTGGTTCCCTATTAATATATCAACACTGAGTTAGTGTGTTTCGGGTTTTTGTAGTGAGAGTAATGGGTGTCACCATAAAACCCAATATGAAATTGTAAGAACATAGAGTTATGGAAATATTTCATGGTTTAGGTGTTAAACCACCATAGAACATTTATTTATTCATTAATATGATTTCTATATAAGTATAAATCATTTACATAGGTAATACATGTTATTTGGAAAATAATCCTATCATGATGAGACCCCTTATATGGATTCCTTGAGGTACATCCTATGATATGTGTTCTATTCATTATTAGTGATGTTTTGGGATGCCTAGATGTAGTTCATTAAAGCTTTTTTTTATCCTAAATGATTGATTATGAATATCATGGAATGGAACCAATGGTGAATATAGTTTTATAGAAATAATAATTCTTGATGGTATGGAATCATTTACCAATTTTACAATGGATTATCTCAATGGACATAAATAGTATTCCTTAGAAAATATACTTGGGTTCTAGCCCATGTTGTTCTATATTATTATGAGTATTCTATCAATTCACTCTATATAATAGAAGAGGATTCCATGTCCAATGACCCTAGAAGATACCCTAGTACGTGTACATTAAATTGTGTTTCATATGGATGATCTCTATGGAGTCAAAGAAGTCTATTTTTTCATTGTCCATGGGTCCCGGTTCTCATAGATTTGATATTTCATACATCTAGAATAGCTTATAATTGATGCAGTTATATCTTTATAGTATGTTTTATTTTAACTAGGGATCATTCATTATATTTTTTGGAGGTGAGTACAGGTCCACCAAATCCATGAAAATGTATCTCCCTATGGTGACATGATATTCTTATAAAAATTACTAGTATTGGATGAAGAAGGTATTATTAATAAAGATTACAGGCCCAACTACTGACTATTGTTGTTATATGTTTTTTTACTTTACTCACATATATACAATATTATGTACATATGAATTTATGGGATTTTATATATACACATATAAATATATATTTAATTGGACAATGTTCATCCCAAAAAAATTGTGATCACTAACCCAAGGATTAGTTCTCAGCATTATTATTTTATGATATTTTTCATCATTTATTATTCAAGTTGTATCTCCTTTCAGAAGTTCATATTATATGATAATGTACTTGTGATAGATGGTTTATAGGTTCATATTTTGGGTGGCCTGCTAAGATTATTTCTCACCCACATACATACACCTTGGTGTTTATGAAAACCTTATGTCTACTTTTAAGGCGAACCATAGATTACATGATTGATATGGATGAATCCTTTGATTTCATGATTGAGTGGAGCTTCTCATGTGGATTCATTTAATTGTGATGGAGAAGCTCGGCAATCTCAAGGATATCAGGTATGTTTTCTATCAATTTATTTAATTTAGAGCCATGAAATTTAATTCATATTTTTCTCACTTCATCTAGTTTATGTATTGATGGCCTTGTGGAAATAAGTTTAGAAAGTATAAAATGGTTGTTCATACCATTACAAAATTTCAGTCCATTTTATATTCTTGTTTAAATTTAGATATTTTCACTATAATTAAATAATTATATGGATGATATATGTTTACATTATCTATTTTTAAAATATAATATTTGGGAATAGTGTTTCAATGGACTCACAATAGGACCTTACTACTAGTTTTCGACCTCTAGAATAGAGAGAGGTACTCTTGAGGCCTTATGGAGAACCATCTCTGGGAATCAGTTTTCCGGCACCAAGGTAGGTACATTAGAAATTTTTAAAAAAGATGATTCATTCCTATTATATGAATATTTGGGATATGGTATACCTCTAAATTATGAATGTTTTGGAACATGTGTTGGATATTGGACTGGTGCATCAAAAATACTTATTCTGTTAAGATGTCTTGGTTTCTAGGGGTGTGTGATTGTTGTTATGACCTATTATACTATATTATTATATTATTTTCACTTTTAGTGACACACAAAATATTTCATGTTAATCACATTAAAATTATATATGGTTATAGACCTATTTTCAAGAGTACATTGATAGAATTATGGATCTTTCCCCTTTGGTAACAGCTGAGTAACCAATTTTGACTCTATGCTAGAAAATCCAAGAGGAATCCCATGTTTCACATTTGGCATGTTGGGTCCACAAGTAATATTCCATCATGTGTGTGATTTTACTAATGAAAAAATAAAATTTTCTAAATTATCTATAACAACTTAAATTTTGTTTTCCTATATAGGTTCTAAGTGTTATATTAATAAATATATATGACTTTAACAAGTTTTTCATTCTGATGAATTTATATTTTGATCTACTATGAGATGTTTGATAGTGAGGCTAGTGAATCATTCCTCATTCACAAGAGGGTAAGTTATCGTATTAGGTAAATAGGGTGTCTTATTAACACTGATGAACCCCTAATTGGGTTTTCTTAATTTGGTTCAATTTTTTAATGTGTCAAAAAAACCTACACATTGTTTTTATAAATGGATTGTAAATTCATTCTACTTGACCAAACTGCAAGATTATGTTACAAAATTGATCATTTGGATGATTTATTTCACATACCGTTGACCCTTATAGTTTAATGTCAAAAGACCATAATTTAATTTTAGGTGATCAAGTTTGGTTACATCATATATTGAAGATATACATCTAATATTTGATAGTTAACAAGACCTCAATGGGGTATAAACACATCATGAAACCTGGTGAGTTTTAGTTCATTATTTTTTGATTGTTTATACAATGGTAGTTTATTGAGTACACAGTGATGATTATTCTCATATAAGATCATGTTCTAGTTAGACCAATGATTTATGTTTTTGACTATCATAGGTTTTTGTTATTATTACCAACAATGGAGTGGATAGAAAGGTGAATTGGATGCCTTTCATTGAGAAGGGTGCACAAATGATTCCCTATAAGATGTAAAATTATAGAGGTTTGACCTTTTGGACAAGTTGAAGGACGTAGTTCCATTGTTAAATGACATTAAAGGTAAGTCTAGGTAGGAAACCAAGATATCCTTAATCATCACATGGAACCTTGTTGGTTGTTGTTTATTTTGACCGATGGAATCCTATGAGCATGATTTTCCAAATATTATGGATTTTTTTAAGAAATAGGCTTCATTGTTTTCTCATTCTGAGACTAATTCATGATATGTGCTTGGGTTGTGCTATATAAGAATGATTATTTTCTTGTTTTATGATAATGATAATAGGGTGATCATGTTTCGAGACTATATTCAAGGGCTAGAACTATTCAGGTTCTTATCCCTATCGACATGTAGTTGTATGTTTGATGACATTATTATAGATAATAAATATGTGTAATGACTGGAAGTCATGGAAATTAATCATAGAAAATATAGTTTCTCACTTTTGAAGACGATTACCATGGTATCTTCTTATGTAGAATGTTTTTCATTCCATGTAGCATGGTATTTTAACTTTTTGAAAGAAAAATTGTATGACTATTTTTCGGGTCATGACTGAATATTATGGCTTCTCACACCCGATGTTTTGTATGACAATGATAATATACACATTATTTATGATTCATAAATTTTAAATCCTAAAAAATTAAGTGGATTTGTGAGATTCTAAGACCAATAGATTAAATGTCATGTTGTATTGATCATTGCTGGGAGCTTTGTTGCTAGTGGATTGACCAGAACACAGATTTTCAGGAGACGCGACTTTAAGAGTTGGATGAAGGAAGGAATAAAATATTTTTATGTGAGAATGTTTTGTTGAGATACAGACACAACATTGATTTAATCTTATTTTATTACTAGTAATATAAAATTATTCCTTATATCTTAACATCATCCTAAGTATGTTAAGGGATAATCAGATATATGTCGATCTTCTTTTATTTTTAAATATCATTCTTTGTTTGAAGAGTGATCTCGTTGAGGTTATTCACATGGAGTGATACATGGTGTGATATGGGTGGTGAGTGCTCATTTTCACTTTTGAGGGTGGTGACCCAAATTTTCAGTTTTAAATTTTCTTATTTACATAGAAACAATTTTGTAAAAGTGAGTATTGAATATGTTCTAATGCTTTTGTGGGATAAGAAGTTCTAGAGACACCAAAAATTTAATTTAGTGGTGGATGGAGGGTGTTACATTGAAATTGGTATCAGTTTCAAGGAGAATAAAATGGTATTCCTTTTTTGTGGACTACCAGTTTAGTCATTGTTAAATGAATTCATTGTGGGAGAGTTGTAAAAGCTAAGTAATTTGTCCTATGTTTCTAGAGATTATGTGGTTTGAAAAATGCAAGGGATGAGATCATGACTACATTTTACCACTGAGGATTCTTGCGTATGAGAAGGGTCTTGGTAGAGGGATTGTAAGGGAAACTATTTTTTTACTATAAATTTGGGAAGATATTTTAATTTTAGATTTTATTTGTATAAAAATGTGTAATATGGTCATATTCCACTGGTGTATGACTTTCGATAATTTTTCTGACCACCATTCTATTCCTATAATACACTTTTCACCCTAGTACAACAGTTTTTGTGGAATGTTGAACTATAAAAAATTTCATGGAATATATAATATTTTATATTTATGAAATTTAATATTAAATTAATCACATGAATTAATTAATTAATATCTAGTGAATAAAGGATATGACTAAAATAACATCCATACCATTAAGCCTGAAATGGGATTTTTTTTCATAATTATGTAATAAACTTAGGTCATGCTTCTGGGAATTTCTAAGAAACCATTTTCTTTTTATTTTCTTCTTCATCATTACTTTGTAATTTCCCTTCTTCCTACCCCTACCTTCTTATGGACTCCCCCATGGAATTCCCCTTTATTCAATTGAGAGATAAAATGGTTTAGGGAGAGAAACAAAGAGAGTGGTTTCGAGAGAGAGAGATATATATATATATAAGTAAGAGGGAGAGGTATTGGACGTGTCTTGGTAGATTTTGGGTTGAGCCCGATCATCAAGCATCAATAATGGATTGTAGAAATGGGAAAATCATCGATGGAATCCACCAGAAGGGATTATATATATATTTATTAATATATGTCCCCATATATTTTTATATATATATTTTTGATGTGATATTATGGATTATTATAAACAATTCAGGGTTGATCTATATATTTCATGGTAATATAGGGTTTCAGATTGATTTGATGGGTATCATGTTCTAAAATACTGATCACACTGCATGTAGTTCAGGGGTGCTTTCCATGTGTTCATCCAATTCTATGAAGATGAAATTATTATAAGTAAACTCCATGTATAGTGTATACACATAGTGTATTGGTACCTTGACATGTAGAGTAGTGCCAAGCTAGAAAGACCACATTGGGATACATGTCCATATAAAATACACGACCAAACCCTAGGTTGGATGAATTCCATGAAAAAATACAAGGATATGGTGATTACATGGGAAGTCCCTATGAGGTATTCTGGGTGGAACCCCTTGTAGGGTGATGTCATTTACATTGAATAATCGTTGTTTACATTGGATTTAAACTCCATTTCCAAATAGAGTACACACCCAGGTGGTGATATGAGGGTATGGGTTGTGTACCAAGAAATACACACTATCTAATAGTTCATTACTACCCTTTTAAGGGGTTTCCTAAATTATTCCCCATATAAAATATTGTATACCTTATTATTTCATTTTTAGTAAAATTCAATGTAGATTGAAATAGTGAAAGCCTTTATGTGATTAATGGACGCCTATGATTCATTTTTGGATTTCTTCTAAATATGTAGGTTCTTCCACCTATAATAAATTCCATATATAACTACATAGTGAGACCCTTGATCTACGGTGGACCATTATCAACCACTCTAGATTGTTATATATGGACTTTCCCTTTTGTACAAAGGGGACATTTTATATTTTAACCTAGCGAATCCTTTCTAGTATTCCTCTAAATTATAAATATTTTTGTGGGAATCATGTGGGATTACTATTCATACACGATGATCTTTTGAATCCAATGTAGTATCCCCTATGTATTAACATTTTTATGGATCCATTTTAGGATTTATTCTTATACCATCTTCATTAGTAGGTTCCCAGGCATAGTTCCTACATTTACTCATTAAAAGGATCTATTATAGGATGCCTACACTTAAGTGTAGATGTATAGGATTATATGTGGGATACCTTTAATTATGTGTAAACTTTGAGGATCTCATGGAGGATTCATCTACAGTTTTATGACCTAAGGGACAAAATGGGTGGCTTGATGTTTGGATGACAGGGAGTTAGTATATTCATTGTTTGTGTAGTGATAGTATTAGTTGTATCCTTAAAACTAGTGATGAACATTTAATCCCAATAGGTTGTTTATTATTTTTGGATTTATACATTTTGTACCCTCAATTTTTTATTTTTTACATTCACATGGTCACTCTAAGGGATTCTATGATTTATAATGGATCATCATGATATTTTATAAATAAACATGATGTGATGTGATAAAACACCAAGATTCTTAGAGGTACATAATGTGATCTATCTTCGGATCCTTCTGATTGATGTATTGGTATTCCAAGACATACATCCTTAGAGTAAGTTTTTGATATTACATAGTGGATTATATATATCTTTGTATGGAACCAATATTGGGAATTGTTTTATGGAACCTTCATTACATGATGGTATGGAAACCATTACCCAATATTCTAGGGTTGTGCTTTGTATACTCGATAATGATCCATGGGTCCATGGCCCCAAGGCCAAGAACTTGTATGATAATATTATACCAATTTTTATATTTATTATATCAATGGACTAAAAGAGGACTCCTTGTTCAATGAACTTGTGTCGTGTTTCCTTGAAGTAGTAGGTACAAATTATATTGAGTTTTCAATGGAAACACGCCTTGAACAAAAATAGGAACATTGGGTCAATAACCCTAGGTCTTGGCACTCATATATTTAGTACATGACACATCTACATTTGCCCAAAGATTATATAGATTCAAAATTAATGATTTTTTGGTTTTTACGTGGAATCATTCATTTTAGATATTGGATAAAACTACAGGAAAATCAAGTTCTTGGACACATATCCCCTAGAAGTGATGTAGCATTCTCAGAGACAATTCTAGCACTGGCCGATGTATGTACTGTCGACCGGTATTATAGAACCATGGATTGACTACTGTTGATATATGTTTTATTCACCTTAATCATGTTGGTATATATTTATGTATGCATATATATATATATATATAGCTGTGTGTTTGTGTGTGTCTGTGTCAGTGTCTATGTGTGTGTGTTTGGAATACATATACATATAAATATTTACATACCTGATGGAACGTTTTCCATATTTTCGGTATCATGAACCCATTGAATGGTATTTGACCTACTTATATTATTACATTTATTACCTAATTTGTTACTCTATTTGTGAATTTTCTATAATGACAATATTTAATGATTATTCACTTATGATACATGATATATATGTTCCTTATTGGGGTTTCCTAATAAGATTATTTCTCACCCCGAATGTGCACCTAGTTGTCTATGAATACAATATTTCTACATTTCATGATGAGAATACATTTCATCTTGGATACGGAATAGGTCCATGTATATAAGTTCTATTGTATCTACACATGTGTATTTTTTTGTTGGGCTAAATAATATTTGCAGTCTCATGGTTTCCGATTATGTGGTCTATATTGGAGTAAGTAGTTAACCATTGTACATTTATTTCATTTTCTATTATTTACACTTATTTATGTATAGTTTCCTTAATGGGTGATTAGGGTGGTATGTATGACATTTCCATTTGGGACATTACACAATCTCATTCCATTTTAATATTTTTTTATATTAACCCAACAAAATAAATTTTTATTTCAAATCCACTTTAAGGTAAAAGTGGGAAAGCATGCAAAACAGTATAACGATCAGTTCATACAAAAGGAACTCACATATTTTCAAATAATAGACTATGATTGTTAGAGTTGGCCACCCTATAGAGTTCCCATTTCATAGAAGTTACCTGGATATTTGGGTCTTTATTGATGAGTTATTGAAGATGGTTAGCCTTTCTGTCCCATGTTTGAATGAATTCCTCCAAGTTGATTTTATGATCGTTGAATCCTATAGCCATAATTTAGTCATGTTTTTGAATAAAATACATTTTCTCCTCATTAGTGACACCAAATAGAAGAATTATTTTACAAATTCTATCTATCTCCTTGCTTGATTATTTGTTCTGAATGAATCCATCTATAATTTTTTCCTTGGAGTGAAGAAAGTACTTTAGACACCACCATTTTCTGCTTCCAACACTTCACCAGGAACCTTGATGTATGTGGTTGGAGACTGTTTTCCCCTCTTTTAAATGATCCTCTTGACCTCTTAAACTGTTGAGGCCTCTACCTGTTTTCCTTCTTCCACATTCCACTTAACCTTACCTTATGATCTAATAACTATTATCTTTGGAGTATTAGAATAGTCCTTGATAGGTATTTATTTTTCCCCAAATTATGGATCAAAAAGATTCTGGGAAGTGTAATTCCATGTTTCCCATTCCTTGAGTCAGGCCCTACCATGCAGTCCTCTTGGGAATCCTTCTTGTGATACATTTTTGGTTGTGAATCCGCTTCTCTGTCACTGATCTCATTATCTTCTGAATACTTTGACCCAAGTTGTTTCTTCTTCCTTCTTAGAATTTACCTTTTCAATCCGTATTGATCTGCATTCTCCTTAACATATCCACTCCAAATAGAGAAATTATTGTGGGTATTGATCACCATTGATGCATCATCCCCCCAAGATTTGTATACAAAAAGATTTTCACCACAGTAGAACAAAGTTTCTCTACTAGACCCATGCATCCACAAGAGGGAAAACACCACTAGTAGGACCAGATTTCCCATTCCCTATACCTAGTGCACTTGAAATCTGACCGAAAAGCTCCCTATCTAGAGAATGAGGAAATTCAGTTATTGACATCATCTCTTTAGACTCACAACTGATATCAGGGTTAGGTTCATGTTATTAACACCCATCCCCTACAATAAAATCTTCATTCTCAATGATGTGAGAAGCCCCCAAATCGGTCGTCAAACACCTAAATGTATTAGAAACCTTTTGATACTCATTTTTTATTCTATCAGGCTTAGATCTCTTATTAGATATGTCATAAAATGTACTATGTGGGCCAATTCCCACCTTCTTACTAGGAATATCATCCCCCAAATGGGGTACCTAATCCAATTTTTTCATCTGTTTAATATATCTACCTACTTATTTCACAATATCAGAAAGGGACGTATATATGTGTTAGCCTCTTCTCAGAGGAAGGGATTACACATAGAAATTATGGGAAGGAAGTGAGGAAATAGCTTCAGGATGAGGCAGCAAAGAAGAAACAGCGGATCCCCAATTAGTCTATTGAGGAAAATCCTATTGTTGATTCCCAAACCGAAAGAAATTCACACAATAGTCAGTCCATGATTCAAACACTATCACTTGATTCTTTCGAAACTATTCTCCATATTCAATCTTGAGAACCTCATCTAGGGGCTTGGTCACATCCAATTCAATCCAAATTTGTGATGAAATAGGTTGTCCCATGGATTTGGAATGATCATCAAAGCATAGGAAACGACTAACCAGATTTCCAATTATTCGAAGAATGGTTGGATTTTGGAAGGGGAGGGGTAGGGCTAGAAAACGTACCCAAATAATTGTAGATAGAGGGTCCTTCTTCATATGAAGTTTGTATTTCCATATGAAGAGATAGAAACAAAATCCTTCAACAACCCAAAAGGAATGGGACCACTCAAGGTCGATATACTGATGATTGGCTATATAGACATGGTAGATCACACAAAAAATTGATAATCATTAACTAAAGGTGAAATGGTGTTGTAATCAAATCTATTTCAAAAAAAACTTTTGATAGATTAATTCCATAATTATTATCATTTCTTTTCTCATTAGGTTATTTTTGTTTCATTTTGCGATATAGTTTAGGTATATTATATCAATTTTTATCGAATCTAGTGGTAATTCATTTTTGAAGTATTTATTTACATCATATACAGTGAATGAGTATATTTAATATGATATAATAATTATTTTCATTAAATTTCCTAAATTTTGAGACATGTGATATGTTTTCATTTTTCAACACAACATCTAGTTTTTTGTCCAGATATAATTGACTTATAATTCTTCAATTGGTTGGACTTACCCTCACCCAAATTAAAATTACATTAACTATTTTGAAAACTATAAAATGGGTAAATAAAAAAATTAGTTCTTTATATAATATATACACTACAAAAAATTTATTTACAAAGTATTATATGAATATATAAATTACTGTTTATATAATAATTTCTAGAGAAAATTTTAATTTATTTTAGTTTGAAGAATGATCCCAAAAAATTATCATTATTTATGTACAAAAATGAACTAAATTTAGAATTAATTTTCATGTTTCTGCACACATAATTATAAACCTTGAAAATTATATAAATTATTAATTAATGTGTTTTTTATGAAATCTAAAAAAATAGGCATATATATGATTGAAAAATTGGTATAATGATTAAGTAAGAACACCCCACATAAATAAAACATGTTTTTCCTCATTGAAAACCTCATTATTGACAATATAGAATTAAATAAATGGGATAAATAATAATCTTTTTTCCAAAAAACATGAAACCAAGGATTTTTATGAATTATTAAATCAAAAAGCCTGAATTTTTTTATTCCATCACTCCTTAAATAGTATTAATAAAATATACATCAATATACATCATTTTACGTTTTCACCTAAAATTATTTATTGATACTGGGAACAAAATTCTTCATATCATACATTTTGATCTTTATTATTCATTATATCATTTTATCAGGAATATATAAACCTCTATATTATTAGTTGTTTTATTTCATTAATTGAATAAATGTGAAGAATTTATTTTTTACAATGTTATGAATATATAGATCTATGTAATTCCAATCTGCACTCACCCCCAAATGTTAACTATATAAACCAAGGAATGGATGTTACATTGGAAAAACCATTTCATATATATTTTTTACTCTTATTAATATAATTAATTTAATTTTTTTATAATATTCAATTGTATTACACATAGTTGATAATATATTTTTAAAATATGAAACTGTATTAGTTAAATTATACATACAAATATTAAAAATTCATATATTTAATAAAATTGTAATCTATTCCATTAAAATCACCTATAAACACTCTTTTGATCACTTGGAAGTTTTTTCATTAATTAGACCATATTCCAAAATTATTAATTCATCCATTCCAAATTTATTTATGGTTGAAAATACATATGATATCAATACCATGACATTAATGTTATTCTAAGAAAGATCTAACATACTCCAGTAAATAAATAAAAAATAATCTAGGTACCCATGATTTTAAATCCTATAAACCATATTTGTTATAAAATATATATCAAATAACTTATTCTAAATAAGTATGCCAAAAAATATAATGAATAAAATAACATTAAGTGAAAGAGAATAAAGCTAATGAGATGATTTTCCATTACAAAATATGTACGAAATCTCATCATTTTGAAATCATGTAGGTCATCATTTCATACCTATGAGACTCTAATTTCAATGAAAAATAATGGATGGAATCAAAATAATGGATTTTAACTCAAAAGAAAAATTAATTAACATGTAAATTACAATAAAATAAAGTAATGTAATTAAATATTCAATATATATTTGATTTCATCAAAACAAGTGAATTATATTAATCCTTTATCCATGCTCTTCCCTGGGGGTTGATCCAAAAATTTTGGGTGGGAATGTAATCGAATTAATTAATCAATTGCATATGGTTTCTCCTATAATCTCAAAATGAATACTATCACATGATGTATGGTCGATTCCATGATAACATCATATATATATTATATTTTTCAACTGATCCTCTGAGTTCTCCATATCTGGTTCATTATATTGGATATTCCACCTTCTTCTCTACACATGAAATATGTTTCAATTCAAAGGATGTTGAAAATATTATGGAGGTTTTCCCCATGGGTTCTTCTGGATGTTTATATTTACCTTCTATATCAAATGTTTCATTGATCACTTCTATATTTTCTATTATTCATGCATGATACTATGTTAGTATTTCAGTTACTATGAGCTCAACATTATATTATTATTTCACTTTCCAATAATTAACAATATCCTAGGCATTCCATTGTATCTTGTAGATGCTAGGTTATCACTTGTAGAAAATAATGATTTTGATTTGTTGGTTTAGAAACTACTATATAATATTCAATGATAAATTTTTTTTCAACTTCATTAATTACTATAACATATCCAAAAGAAGCAGCTTACCCTCAAACCTGGCATTTTACCCAATCATTCACATTCCAAAAGGGTGATATTGATCTTTATTGGCTGGTGATAAGCACTCCGGAATCAAACAACAAACCAAAGGAAATGATTTCTCCCACCCTAAAAAACACATGGAATATATATACATCGAACATGAAGTAAAAAAAGAATAATAAATATATGTCATAACTTTCAGAAGACATTGAAAGTAAAATGACTGTAAAAGTAGTAAAAACCCACAATAGACAATTCCAGTTAAAAAGGAAAAAATACAAATTGTTACCCAATTTGATAGAGTGGGTGGAATCCCAACATCTCACACCCAACTACCCAACGTAACTAACATGAAACCTTAGTGCCTCACTATGGTTCTTTATATTCTCTACATTGGAAGACATTCAAAGGTTTATGAACCTCTCAAGGGGTGGGAAGGGTGTTACCTAAGAACATAAAAAGGATCTCATCCAAGATTCTAATAACTAGTCTCTTTATAACAATTCATGTATGCCCAATTTATATAAAAAATTCATGATAATTAGTAAATAATTTTTTATTAAATAATTATACAATTTTCCCTTTCCAAAAAGTCTAAAACAAAAGAAGGTATATCAATTAAAATGCACATTTCCATATAATCTTTCACATACATCAATATACATATCAATGTAAATATAAAACATTTCCAAGTAGTAGAAACACATAGTAGTAGTAAATGTATCAAAAAATGAACAAATATGGCAGGTCATGTTAGAATACTAGTCATATGACAATCAATCAACATCACAATCTGGTTCTTAGGAAAAAATTTAATGTAGAATAAGAATACCCTATAAAAAACCTCTCTATGAAAGCCTGTTTCAATCCAGAAGAACAAAGGGCCTTGGAAATATAAGAAATGCAATGAGAAAACCACCCAATAATCAAACAAATGGATAATGAAATCATGTAAAAACATCAATCTAAGTCCCCTATGTAACCCATGTGCTCATTTTACAAATCACAAAATGCATTGAAAATACACATTTAATTTCTTTTTATAAAAACCCATTGAAAATCATTTTTTTCCAAATACATTTTCAAAATACACTAACAATCATGAAAATTTCATAAATATTTATTTATAAATTCAAATAAAGAAAACATAACAGTACTGTTTATCAATCATATGGAAGAGACTGAACCACCTACCTCCAAAATTTGGTTGCAGATGTTCATAATGGGATGCACCAACAACAATATCCAACAATGACAATGGAAACCCTAGAATACCATCCACACCTCAAGATTAAATAGGGGTTGGAATGGAAGTGGAAACACCACATAAATAAACAGAACATTTACAACACCACAACCAATAACGGAATGACCTTCAGATCGAGATCGAACAATGGATCTTGAAGAAGACAAGAGGAAAGACCATTTCAGACCCAAAAATCCAATAATTCAATACAAGGGTTCTACCACTATCAATGGAAATGAAGAAGTAGAGAGGTCACTCATATGAAGAGATTCTTTATAACCTCAATTAAGATAAAATTATGAACGAATCGAACTAGAAGGAATAGAGTCTCCCAAAATCACTGAAGTGGTACCCTTGTTCGAGAGAAAAGAATAACCAGAAGGTGAATGGACAACCAAATGCCATAAATAATCCTAAAAATACATGATTGTGGAATTAAATGATGTGTAATTACATTACTAGACATTAATTTTACGATGTCTAAATACATTGAAAACTCATTTGTCAATGAATAAAATTATATATTTAATTAAATCACAACATGTAAACAATAATAAATTCTTTTAACCTTTCTGAGAGTGAAACATTGTAATGTAATGCACCTAGAGACTGATACATGCGGTGTAACCTAGTTACAAGGTGTGTAAATTTCCTGAAACCTATAGAAAATCCCAAAATCAACAACAAAAAATCCTTTCTGAAATGGGAACATAGAGAGAGGGGAAAAACATAATTGGTCATGGTAATATGATTAGACAAACAACCCACCATAAATTGTTTTCATCCCTCATAATTCATGTGGAAGATGTTACCCCTAGAAAAAGATAATTCCACTCATCCCTCATCAAAGAATCTCATTCACTAGTCACTTTATTATGTGATCTATGATTTCATAAAACTATAAATATCTAAATCAACTTCCCCCATAATAATTTCACATGGGTTTCAATTATCACAACCATTTTCTCCAAAACAGAACCATATGGTTCAAACTCAATTTTATTCCAACTTAGAAGGTGACAAGGATCCAGAAGATAATTCCTTTGTGAATATATATATAAAACATCATGAATATCTGTCAACTGAACCAGAAATTCTATCCAATAAGAAACCTTCACATGCCACTTAGTGTTGTCAATGAATACAACATATCTTGAAGAAAACATTCCATATTTTTCAATAGTGACCCAACTAGGGATAAAATTTCAAGAAGACCCAATCACCAATGAAAAAATGCCAAGGAAACATACACTAATCTGTAAATGAATTTTCTCATCATTTGGTTGTAACAAGACATCAATGTACATCCTAAATTGTTTCTAACATCTGCTAGATCATACTTGGTCTAACCAAATATACATCACCCACCACATTCCAAAAAATAGGTGATCTTCATTGGTGACCATACAACACCTCAAAAGGAACCATTCTAGTTAATAACTAATAATTTTTTTATATTAAGACTCAAAAATTCCATGATGGATGTTCCATTATCCACCAAAATCCATGACACTGGCACGAAAAATATATTATAGAATTTGTATCACATGATATGTATGACCATATATCTCTGGATGGTATGTTGTTCTCGATGAGCCTTGAGTTCCAAGAGACTCCTAGAGACTTCTCCATAACCTCAAGGTAAACATAGGATCTCTATCAAAAATAATTGAAAATGTAATCCCATGTAACCTCAAAAAATCTATACATATAAAGCTTACCCAAATCTTCATCCTTATTGTTATCCTTGATTTATATGAAATGAGAAGTCTCCATCAACCGATCAACAACATCCCAAATATCATTTCTCCATTTGGGATTCCATGGTATTCAAAAAGAATCCATTGGTACCTCATCCCATTTCCAAACCGGCACTAGAAGAGTCTGAAGTAAACTAGAGGGCTTCAAGTTCCCTATCTGTTTGCAGGTCTAACACTGGGACACATATTCTGTAATTTTACACTTCATACACAATCATAATAATCATCTTCTCCTACCTTCATAAATTTTCCTAGGTCCCATATGAATGTTCCATAAAGATCTATTAAAATTGAACAATAATAAACTCCCCACACACGTTGGGATTACAACCAACCTCCCAAAGTGGATCATATCATCTGAAGAGAGAGAGGGAAAATAGAAATGGCCTCCCTACCAAAAGGATTTCTCAAATTTCACATAAATTATCATATTTCTTCTAACTCTAAAAACTAGACTCTAGGAGATATGATGATAAATGAAAACTATTTTGATCCATACCTAAAATATCCTTTGGAGATCCAAGGTGAAACTGAGAAAAAATCCATTTAATGTTCCAGTCCTCCCTCTATTCCAAAACATCATAAAATAGTGAATTCTTTCAAAGAGCATCGACAATGACATTTCCCTTTCCTAGGGTGTATTTTATCTCAATTTCAAATGACTGAAGGTATTATACCCATCGTCTCCATTAGAGGTTCAAATACATTGAGTAAATATATAACTCAAACTCATAAGATTAGAAAATATTGTGAAAGTCTTCCAAAAAAGATAGTGTATCCAATAATTAAGAACATTCATAACTAAGACAAGATTTATATCATGAGTGGGGTAATTTGTCACGACCCGCCCTCGGGGTCCATGTCGTGACTACCCCAAGCCCGCCTTCCATAGGCCAGGGGCTGGCGACTAGCACCAAGGCGTAAATCCCGGTAAAAAGGGAAGGCATTGCCTTTGTAAAGTAAACAAACACCACAGAGTAAGCAAGCGGAAAGTAAACACTAAGAAAAAGAAGAGTACAACTGAAAGTGCGGAAAAGTAAATGGGCCAGTATACAAACCCAAACTAAATGTAAAGTACAACTCGAAAGGGAAAATAGCAACTGAAAAGTAAAGCCGCTACACCGGACTGTCCACTGGAAATCCCACCTGAAGGGTGGGTACAGATAGCTCCACTGCTCCACGGGTCCCGCCGTCCGCTCCGAGCACGTCCCGCCCAGTGGTCCACCTCCAGGTACCGTCCTGCTCTGAAAGCCTCAGCTAAGATCAACGGTGTCCGTCGTCTGCAACCAACACAATGAAGTGTGGGCATAGCCCGTGAAGGGGTGAGTATAAGCTACTCAGTAGGGACCCCGTGACCCCTGAAGGTCTCCCAAAATCCACAAAGGATAAAGCACAAAGAAAGGTGCAATCATGAAGTAACAACCGACACTGCTTAGGTATATGCCCATACATATACCTATGTCATCAATTCAAATACGCTCCAACCTCCGAGCCCAAGTACAACTCAGTCCACACTGGAAAGTAAATGTATTCCACACAAGAAAGCAAAACGTAATCCACACAGGATAGCACAACACAATCCACACAGGAAAACAACAGGATTCAGCTCACACAGGTATACATCTTCAAAGGACGATAAAGATGATCTCTGATCCATCTAAGTCGTCGGACCCACAAAGGATCGATAGGTAACTAACCCCCGCAAAAGACCCACACAGGATCGGGCCCACGTAGGACCTGTAGGCGCTGGTTCACACAGGACCGCTGAGCGCAAAGACCCACACAGGATCAGACCCACACAGGATCGGGCCCACACAGGACCTGTAGCACTGATCCACGTGGGATCGCTGAGTGCTGAAGTCGTCATCGTCGAATCCACATAGGATCTCTGTACTGTCGTCGTCGCAGTCACAGTAGCAGTAGTAGCAGTAGTAGTCACAGTAACAGTCGCAGCCAGCACTAGGGTTCCCGCACACAGCAAGCTCGTTCGGAGGGTCCGCTCCACGAGCCGAGAGGCTGATAAATCAACTGTCACAAAGTCCAGAGTTGATGTATCCAAAAGTTCCATATCGTCAACAGGAACTCAACGCAACAGACGGCGCGTCGATCAGACGCCTGGTCTGAGAGTTATTGGTTTTTTCGTCCCCGGGGCCCGGTTGGTTTTTAAGGCAAAACCAACCCGACCGTACTCCACCTGCGTCCAAACCTCGAGCAGAGTATGCCAAAAGATCCGTCTCACTATGAGGAACACAACAAAGTTGACGGCACGTCAATCGGACGTCCGTAGCTCAAGATATGAGTGTTTCCGCTCCGAAGGCCCGGTTGGTTTCGTGAACGAACCAACCCGGCCGAACTCAAAGTATTCCGAAACTTTGAGTGCGATATTCCGAAACGACCATCTCGATCCAAGGATCGCGTTGCCATAGACGGTTCGTCAATCGGAGGTCTGTGGCTCAAGTTATGGCCAAAAGACCGAAACCGATTCGAAACGGGGGGGTCCGGGTCCGGGCCGACCCGGCCCGACCCCCCTGGGTCGGCCCGAACCGGTTCGACCCGACCAGGGTCCGACCCGGACCGGCCAGCTGGCCGGCGGCACGGCGGCGCGGCGGCTTGTCGCCGCACGGAGGCAGCGCACGGGGGCTAAGCCCCCTCTTGATTGGGATGGCGACGCGCCATAAGTGCCGCGCCCTTTTGGAATCTGGCCCCCCTCGTGGGGGCCTGCTTGAAGAAACCGGGGGGGGCCGCCTACCCCCCCCCCCCCCCCCCCAAGGAAACCACCCCCCAATTAAATGGGGGGGGGGGCTTTAGTGCTGGCCGGGGGATTAATTTCCCCCAGATTTTGACCATCCGGCCGGCCACCTGGCCTACCGGTTTTTCTCCAACGGGACCGGTAAACCGGTCCCCTTTTTCCTGCTTCCGATGCCGGCGGCCCGGCCACCAGTCTTCTCGTCCTGCCGCGGCCCGGAACCGGCCGCTGTGTTCGTCGTCCGGAACGATGCGACGGCACCGCGCCCCTCTGTCGCGCCGTTGATTCCCTTCGACGCGGCGCGACGGCGTCGCGTTCTTGATGATTCTTCCAAGGCGCGGCGCATCGGCGCCGCGCAATAAAATCGGGCGAATAACTGCGTGGTGCGACGGCACCACGCCACCTTGTTTCGTCCGCAATATAAAACATCAAGAACAAAGGAGGGGGTTCAGCCGTGTTCATGCAGTCTGTCCCCCTCACGTTAAACATCAACACAAATTTATAATCCTCACATTAGTCATGCTAGAACCACGAACAAGGATAAATAAATAAACAATAACAACAACCCCTACCTTGGGTATAGGTTCGAAGATTTGTCAACGTCCCGTGGAAGACAACGTTGCGGGGGTCAGGCGTCACGGTAATCGTTCGTCAAATCCGATGACGAAGAGGTACGTCCGAAGAGGTACATCGTTGGCGAATCTTCTTATGTCGACGAAGGGAGTCCGAGGAGGAAGCGGCATTCCCTCTCGTTGACACGGAAGACGAAGAAGAGAGGAGCGGCGTTCTTCGTCGGAGCTTGAGCGTTCTTTATCAAAGCTTGAGCGTTCTTCGTCAAAGCTTGAAGAAGAAGGAAAAGCTCTCAAAAGCTCTCAAGATGTCTAAACAAAAACTAACCAAATAAAATAATATTGAGACTTATTTTATTCACAAACATAACAAATGAATTTCAAAGGTTTGAAATTCAAAAAGGATAACCCAAAATTAAATAACAATTGTCATGTCATTTAAAGAGGGGTTAAGGGAGTTTGGGAGAAGATGAAAAGTTTAGGGTTCGTGTGGGCCCCACCACACTTAATCCTCTCAAGGAAGGTTATGTGGGGGTGGGTCCCACCCCTAACTTCCTTTGAGAGAAGTTAACTAACAAGTTTAAATAAAAATTTGTAATCCACAATTTTTATTTAACTTATTCTAAACTCCCAAAAACTAACTCTCATCCCGAAATAAACGCAACCTCGGAAAAGGTCTCCTTAAGTGAATATCGGCGCTGCGAGTTCATCGGTGCCCTCGGATTTCAATTACGAGCACCGGATCAAAAGTTAGGAAAACCCGCTCGTTCGTTCACTGAACGTACCCGAGCCAAACTTCGGAAATTGATTCCGGGCACACCGGGCCTCCGAATCAGGTGCCGTCAGAAACCGCGCTCTTGTAAAATTCCAAAGAAAATTAATAAAAAATTTCCCTTGAATTTTACAGGTCTTTACATTACTCCCACCTCAGGGCTTTACGTCCCCGTAAAGATACATCAAAAACTAGGGAAACAAATGAGGGTACTGAGCACGCATCTGAGCCTCCCTCTCCCATGTGCTCTCCTGGAGATTCCTGTGCTGCCATCTGATGCGCACAAGAGGAATCGATCGCCCACGTAGGACCCGCTCCTGTCGATCCTCTATCTCCACCGGGACCTCCGTAAAAGTCGCCCTATCGTCAAAGTCAAGCTCCCCATGGTCAATGATGTGCATCAGGTCGTGCACGTATCTCCTCAGCTGGGATACGTGGAAGACGTCGTGCACCCTGTGCAACTGAGGTGGCAGAGCCAGGCGATAAGCCACCTCGCCAACCCTGCTGAGGACCTGGAAGGGTCTGATGAAGCGCGGAGATAACTTGCCGCCTCGGCCAAATCTCCGAATACCACATCGAGGTGAGACCCGCAAGAAGACGGGGTCGCCATCCTCGAAATCTAGTGGCCTCCGCCTCCTATCAGCATATGACTTCTGCCGGCTCTGACCTGTCCTCTTCCGCTCCTGGATGACCTGGACCTTCTCTGTCGTGGCCTGGACCATCTTCGGTCCCACAAGTGCTGACTCCCCAGGGTCTGTCCAGCACAAAGGAGATCTACAAGGTCGGTCGTACAACGCCTCGTACGGTGCCATTCCGATGGTGGAGTGGTAGCTGTTGTTGTATGAAAACTCCACCAACGGTAGGTGGTCCTTCCCGCTACGACCAAAGTCGAGGACACATGCGCGGAGCATGTCCTTGAGAGTCTGAATGGTCCTCTCCGTCTGACCATCCGTCTGTGGGTGAAAGGCTGTGCTCAGACGTAGCTGCATCCCGAACGCCTCCTATAACCCCTTCCAAAGCCGGGAACTAAAGCGAGCATCTTGATCGGAGACGATAGATGATGGAACACCGTGGAGCCGCACAATCTCCTGAACGTAGAGACGTCCCAAACTCTCCACTGATCCCTGATCTCTAATGGGTAAGAAGTGTGCCGACTTGGTGAGTTGGTCAACAATCACCCAGATGGAGTCGTGACCTCTGGAAGTGCGTGGAAGTCCAGTCACGAAGTCCATAGATATGTCGTCCCACTTCCACTCCGGAACCTCCAAGGGCTGTACCAAGCCTGCTGGTACCTGATGCTCTGCCTTCACCTACTGGCAGGTGAGGCATCGAGAAACGAACTCTGCTACTGCCTTCTTCATGCCCGGCCACCAGTGCTGTCGTCTGAGGTCCTGGTACATCTTTGCCACTCCAGGATGTACCGCCAAAGGATAAGTGTGAAACTCTCTCAGCACTTCCTCTCGCAAAGCGACTGGTACCATGGTACGCCCTCTGAAAAGGATGTCGTGCTCTGATCCAAGGGAGAAACCATTAGGTGCCTGTCCCAAGGATATCTGTGCACGCCGTGTCTCACAGTCAGCGTACCCACGCTGTGCCCCCCTGACTCGCTGCAGTAGTGGAGGAGTGACTGTGAGAGACTGAAGGAAGGCTGCTCCATCTCTATCCACGAAGGATATCTGCAAAGAGGCTAGCTACTCCGTCGCCTCCTCAAGTAGTTGAATGCCCGTCCTCCTGCTAAGGGCATCGGCTACTACGTTCCCCTTCCCAGGAGTATAGACTATCTCAAAGTCATAGTCCTGGAGGAACTCGAGCCATTGTCGTTGTCTCAGGTTCAGGTCCTTCTGCGAGAAGATATACCTGAGGCTCTGATGATCGGAAAAGACTGTAAAGCGCTCGCCCATCAGGTAGTGTCGCCATGTCTTCAGAGCGAAGACCACTGCTGCTAACTCCAGGTCATGGGTAGCGTAGTTATGCTCATGCAGCCTCAACTGACGTGATCCATAGGCGATCACTGCTCGCTCCTGCATCAGAACACATCCGAGTCAGGTCCCTGATGCATCGCAGTAGACTACGTACCCTACTCCCTCCTCGGGCAACCTCAAGATAGGTGCGCTAGTCAATCTCTGTCTCAGCTCCTGGAAGCTCTGCTGACATCTGTCTGACCACACGAAGGGTTTCCCCTTCTTCTTCAAAGCTGTGAGTGATTCCGCAACTCTAGAGAAGTCTGGCACGAATCTCCGATAGTATACAGCTAGTCCCAAGAAACTCGGAACCTCAGTCACACTCCCAGGTGGCTCCCAAGCTAACACAGCCTCAATATTCGCGGGATCCACTGCAACTCTCGCCTCAGAGGTAACGTGTCCCAAGAAGTGGACCTCACGTATCCAGAACTGGCACTTCGAGAGCTTACCATAAAGCTGGTGCTCTCGGAGTGTGTCTAGTACAACTCACAAGTGATAGGCGTGCTCCTCCTCAGTCGTAGAGTAAATCAGAATGTCGTCGATGAAGACCACGACAAACCGATCGAGGTATGGCTGAAAGATCCTGTTCATGAGAGCCATGAACACTGCTGGAGCATTGGTTACACCGAAAGGCATAACCAAGAACTCATAGTGGCCATACCGACATCTGAAGGCTGTCTTCTGCACATCCTCGTCTCTGACTCTGAGCTGATGATAGCCTGATCTGAGGTCTATCTTCGAGAACCACCGTACTCCCTTGAGCTGATCAAAGAGGTCATCAATCCTCAGTAGCGGATACTTGTTCCTCATTGTCACCTGGTTCAGGCGACGATAGTCAACACAAAGTCGCAAGCTCCCGTCCGCCTTCTTGGCGAACAAAATCGAGGAAGCCCAGGGTGAAACACTGGGTCGGATGAACCCCTTGCCCTGCAAGTCCTCCAACTGTACTCGTAGCTCTCAAAGCTCGCCAGGGGCCATCCGATATGCTAGAGTGGATATCGTGGCTGTCCCAGGGTACAAGTCAATATAAAAGTCTACCTCTCTGCGAGGAGGTAGCCCTGGAACGTCGTCGGGAAAAACGTCCGCAAACTGATCCACCACTGCAGGAAAACCAGGACTCCGCACGTCAACTGCTCCAAGGATGAGGCTACCTAACTGATGAGTAATGGGCTGTCCTCTCCTCCACGGAATTCCATCATGTGCTGCTAAGGCTCCCTTCTCGCCAGTGAAGGTGAACCTGCTCCCGTCGGTGCGTACACATCGCACCTTGCACCTAAAATAGTCAATCTGTGCATGGACCGTAGATATCCAATCCATGCCCAAGATGATGTCGTAAGGCCTCGACGCTGCTACAAGAAGATCCCAGCCGAAGCTCTCGCCTCCTAGAGTAAGCTCACACTGCCGGCACCAGTGCGTAATCGTCAAGTCTGCTCCCGTAGGAGTCTCTAGCCGTAAGGATCGAGCCAACGGCTCTGTCGGAATCTCTGAGCTCCGAACAAGGGCAACGGCTATGAAAGAGTGACTCACTCCTGTGTCTATAAGAACTGCAGCAAGGGTGGAATAGACACAGATAGTACCTCGAATCATCTCGGGTGCACCGTGGTCGTAGGCCTCTGCTACATAGAGTTGTGCCTGTCTCTGCCCGCCAGCTCCCTGTGGTCGGGGTGGACCTCCTGGTGGTGGTGGTGGCAGAGCCTCAAAGCGTCGCCCACCACCGGCTGCTCGTCCAGCTCCTTTGCCTCGTCCGCCTCCTCCCTGCGGACCGCCACGGTCGACCCTCTGCCTCTGCCTCGGTGGTCCCTCAACCGACTGCTGCTCCTCGGCACGGCGGGTCGGGCAGTCACGAGGCATGTGGCCATGCCCGCCGCACGAGTAGCACTGTCTGCCTCTCGAAAGACTGGCTCCTCGTTGTGTGCCCTGCACTGCTGAGCCAGTGCCCTGAGGTATTCTTCCCAAAGGTTTGGTCTGTCTGGACCCCTGAGTCATCCGTCGACTTCCTGCTGCAGATGACTCTGCCACGTGCCGCCCTGCGGTGGGTCACTGCGCTGGTGTAGACTCAGCAAGGAAGCTCTCGATCAGAAGGGCCCGCTCTAGTACTCCTCTCTGAGTCGGTATGCTAAGGGAGATCAGCGATGCCCTGATCTCATGTCTCAAACCCTGCTCGAAGGTCCGAGCCCGAAAGAATGGGTCTCGTACCATGTCGGTCGAGTAGCGCGAGAGATCAGTAAATCTCGCCGAGTACTGATCGACCGTCATGCTTCCCTACCGCAGCTGAAGAAGCTCCTGGATACGCACCGCACGAAGGGTGGCTGGGACGAACTCCGAGAGGAAGAGGCTCTCAAAGTCCGTCCATAATAGAGATGCCTCATCGTGCACCTGGAGCATCAAGCTCCACCATCGTCCTGCTGCTGCATGTAGTAGGCTCGCAGCGAGGATCACCATGAGGTCTGCTGGTGTCCTCACTAGCCTAAACACACGTACCACTGCCTCCAGCTAGTCCTCGGCTGCCTGGGGATCCGTCTCCCCGCGAAACCTGGGTGGTCGCTGGTGCTGAAACTCATGCAGTGCGCTGAGGCGACGTGCATCGTCAGCAGCTGGTGCTGGAAGTATCGGTGGCTCGACGGGTAGAGCTACCACCAATGCCACTGCTGACAAAGGGCCCTGCACTGAGGCCTCGTCGCTCGGTGGGCTGTCGTCACGCTCGACTCTCGGAACCCTAGCTGGCTGCCGTCGTGGGGCCATCCTAAAAAGGAAACAGGTGCGCCACGGTCAGAACAGTATACCTGGTGAGCTGATATAAGTAATCACAAAGAAAACATTGAAACACACACGCAATCAATGTTTTCGTGCATTAAGTCTGAAATCAGAAGTCAGGGTCCTGGTGTACGGATACGTCGGCCGCCGCACCAACAATGGACTCCCTGGACAGATAACCACACTCAATACGCTAAACATTATTGCTTCACATAGAAAAGATCAGATTTCGCGGTAGAACCGAACTCCTCTGATTCCAATTTGTCACGACCCGCCCTTGGGGTCCGTGCCGTGACTACCCCAATCCTGCCTTCCATAGGCCAGGGGCTGGCGACTAGCACCAAGGCGTAAATCCCGGTAAAAAGGGAAGGCATTGCCTTTGTAAAGTAAACTAACACCACAGAGTAAGCATGCGGAAAGTAAACACTAAGCAAAAGCAGAGTACAACTAAATGTGCGGAAAAGTAAATGGGCCAGTATACAAACCCAAACTGAAAGTAAAGTACAACTCGAAAGGGAAAATAGCAACTGAAAAGTAAAGCCGCTACACCGGGCTGTCCACAGGAAATCCCACCTGAAGGGTGGGTACAGATAGCTCCACTGCTCCACGGGTCCCGCCGTCCGCTCCGAGCACGTCCCACCTATTGGTCCACCTCCAGGTACCGTCCTGCTCTGCAAGCCTCAGCTAAGATCAACGCTGTCCGTCGTCTGCAACCAACACAACGAAGTGCGGGCATAGCCCGTGCAGGGGTGAGTATAAGCTACTCAGTAGGGACCCCGTGACCCCTGAAGGTCTCCCAAAATCCACAAAGGATAAACCACAAAGAAAGGTGCAATCACGAAGTAACAACCGACACTGCTTAGGTATATGCCCATACATATACCTAAGTCATCAATTCAAATACGCTCCAACCTCCGAGCCCAAGTACAACTCAGTCCACACAGGAAAGTAAACGTATTCCACACAGGAAAGCAAAACGTAATCCACATAGGATAGCACAACACAATCCACACAGGAAAACAACAGGATTCAGCTCACACAGGTATACATCTTCAAAAGACGATAAAGATGATCTCTGATCCATCTAAGTCGTCGGACCCACGAAGGATCGATAGGTAACTGACCCCCGCAAAAGACCCACACAGGATCGGGCCCACGTAGGACCTGTAGGCGCTGGTTCACACAGGACCGCTGAGCGCAAAGACCCACACAGGATCGGACCCACACAGGATCGGGCCCACACAGGACCTGTAGCACTCATCCACGTAGGATCGCTGAGTGCTGAATTCGGTGTCGTCGAATCCACAGAGGATATCTGTACTGTCGTCGTCGCAGTCACAGTAGCAGTAGTAGCAGTAGTAGTCACAGTAAAAGTCGCAGCCAGCACTAGGGTTCCCACACACAGCAAGCTCGTTTGGAGGGTCTGCTCCACGAGCCGAGAGGCTGATACATCAACTGTCACAAAGTGCAGAGTTGATGTATCCAAAAGTTCCGTATTGTAAACAGGAACACAACGCAACAGACGGCACATCGATCGGACGCCTGGTCTGAGAGTTATTGGCTTTTTCGTCCCCGGGGCCCGGTTGGTTTTTAAGGGAAAACCAACCCGACCTTACTCCACCTAAGTCCAAACCTCGGGCGGAGTATGCCAAAAGATCCGTCTCACTAAGAGGAACACAACAAAGTTGACGACACGTCAATCTGACATCCGTAGCTCAAGATATGAGTGTTTCCGCTCCGAAGGCCCGGTTGGTTTCGTGAACGAACCAACCCGGCCGAACTTAAAGTATTCTGAAACATTGAGTGCGATATACCGAAACGACCGTCTCGATCCAAGGATCGTGTTTCCATAGACGGTTCGTCAATCGGAGGTTCGTGGCTCATGTTATGGCCAAAAGACCGAAACCGATTCGAAACGGGGGGTCCAGGTCCGGGCCGACCCGGCCCGACCCCCCCAGCCCCCCTGGGTCGGCCCGAACCGGGTCGACCCGAACCGGGTCCGACCCGGCCCGGCCGGTCGGCGCGGCGGTGCGGCGGCCTGGCGCCGCATGGAGGCAGCGCGCGGGGGCTAAGCCCCCGCTTGATTGGGATGGCGGCGCGGCATAAGTGTCGCGCCCTTTTGGAATCCGGCCCCCCTCGTGGGGGCCTGCATGAAGAAACCGGGGAGCCGCCTGCCCCCCCCCCCCAAGGAAACCGCCCCCCAATTAAATGGGGGGGGGGCTTTAGTGCTGGACGGGGGATTAATTTCCCCCAGATTTTGACCATCCGGCCGGCCACTTGGCCGGCCGGTTTTTCTCAAACGGGACCGGTAAACCGGTCTACTTTTTCCGGCTTCCGACGCCGGTGGCCCGGCCGCCATTCTTCTCGTCCTGCCGCGGCCCGGAACCGGCCGCGGTGTTCGTCGTCCGGCACGGTGCGACAGCACCGCGCCCCTCCGCCGCGCCTTTGATTCCCTTCGACGCGGTGCGACGGCGTCACGTTCTTGATGATTCTTACAACGCGCGGCGCATCAGCGCCGCGCAATAAAACCAGGTGAATAACCGCGTGGTACGACGGCACCACGCCACCTTGTTTCGTCCGCAATATAAAACATCAAGAACGAAGGAGGGGGTTCGACCGTGTTCATGCGGTCCGACCCCCTCACGTTAAACAACAACACAAATTTATAATCCTCACGTTAGTCATGCTAGAACCACGAACAAGGATAAATAAATAAACCATAACAACAACCCCTACCTTGGGTATAGGTTCGAAGATTTGTCAACGTCCCGCGGAAGACAACGTCGCGGAGGTCGGGCGTCACGGTAATCGTTCGTCAAATCCGATGACGAAGAGGTACGTCTGAAGAGGTACGTTGTTGGCGAATCTTCTTATGTCGACGAAGGGAGTCCGAGAAGGAAGCGGCGTTCCCTCTCGTTGACACGGAAGACGAAGAAGAGAGGAGCGACGTTCTTCGTCGGAGCTTGAGCGTTCTTCGTCAATGCTTGAGCGTTCTTCGTCAAAGCTTGAAGAAGAAGGAAAAGATCTCAAAAGCTCTCAAGATGTCTAAACAAAAACTAACCAAATAAAATAAGATTGAGACTTATTTTATTCACAAACTTAACAAATGAATTTCAAAGGTTTGAAATTCAAAAAGGATAACCCAAAATTAAATAACAATTGTCTTGTCATTTAAAGAGGGGTTAAGGGAGTTTGGGAGAAGATGAAAAGTTTAGGGTTCGTGTGGGCCCCACCACACTTAATCCTCTCAAGGGAGGTTATGTGGGTGTGGGTCCCACCCCTAACTTCCTTTGAGAGAAGTTAACTAACAAGTTTAAATAAAAATTTGTAATCCACAGTTTTTATTTAACTTATTCTAAACTCCCAAAAACTAACTCTCATCCCGAAATAAACGCAACCTCGGAAAAGGTCTCCTTAAGCGAATATCGGCGCTGCGAGTTCATCGGTGCCCTCGGATTTCAATTCCGAGCATCGGATCAAAAGTTGGGAAAACCCGCTCGTTCGTTCACTGAACGTACCCAAGCCAAACTTCGGAAATTGATTCCGGGCACATCGGGCCTCGGAATCAGGTGCCGTCAAGAAACCGCGCTCTTGTAAAATTCCAAAAAAAATTAAGAAAAAATTTCCCTTGAATTTTACGGGTCTTTACATAATTCGTCTCTGGCGGTAAAATCATATGAGATTCGTATGGTAACAAATGGAAATTCTACAAAAGCATTCCACCTAGACCATCACTAGAAGCATGAAAACCCCCAACCTAAATCAGACTAGGCTTAGGTAAGTTCAATATAGTTGTCGAGGTGAAAATTCATTTTAGTTCATCCATAAAAGACAAAAACAACCCATCCCTATTGAATTTTATTACATTCCAATCTAGAGTGGCCAATGTTTGTGCCATCATATTGAAATCCCAAATTAACCATCAATAGTAACTAGAAAGGCCCACGGAGCTTCATATCTCAAATAAATTCTATGGGTTCCCTAATAACATCACTACTTGAATCTAGAAACTATATTCCAAATATTTCCTTAAAATAGTTACTTTTCACAATGTACATAACCAAAATCTAATGGTCCTCATTATTTTGATCAGATTTCAAATAAATCAGAATATCATCCATTAAAACTACCACCAAAATGTAAATATATTGATGAAATATCTGATTCATCCAAACCACAAAAACTATAGTAGTTTTATTCAGACCAAAATTCATTAAAAGTTATTCATAATGTACATTATGATCTTTCATAATCATAGACACTAAGCTAATGATATGTCCTCTCAGGATCAATCACTGAAAAATAAATTTCTGGTATTAATTAATCAAAAAAATTATCTACACTAGGAAATAGATAATTATTATTAACTATTACCAAGTTCACCGTAAAATAGTAGAAAGATAACCAAGGTGAACTATCTCTTCCTTTGAAAAGATAATTAGGGATGAAAATGGTGAAATAAAAGGGAGAAAAACATTTTTCCAATTGGTTATCTAACTAAATCTTGTGATATTTCACTTCTACGGGTTCCATACAATTTGATGGTATCAATATGAGGTTTGTACATGAAACTAGTCAATCGTAAAATATACCTATCTCTTTTTAGGAAGACCGAATAAGTCATAAGTGAAAAAATCAGTAAATACACAGATGACAAATAGGATATCAACAATAGAAACAATTTCATCATCCTCAATCTCAATAATTAACAAGAAAATTCCGACCATTGTGAGGGAAGGTCCTACGCAACCCGACCACTATTCCCACGCCCCTAAAAAACCTATGATCTCCCAATGGTAGTAGGAAATGAAACAAGACAATGATAAAAACCAACTTCATCTCAATGAGAAAGAAGAGAATCCAAACCGGTAAATATGTTAAATATATCTAAATCAATAATGATGAAATTCAAGACCAAATTTGTTTGAGATATCATTAATGAACAATAAAAAAACTGGAACCCCTACTCTTTCTTCTTAATATGATGTTTCTCTAAATCCATTACAACAAAAATATGTTCCATTTGATGTTTATGAATATCAAAAAAATGTGATGAAATAAATGAGTGGGAGTCACTAATATCAAATAAATAAAGAGAAATAGAAAATGAAATAAATATTGTTCCACTAACTATTATTGAACCTTCATCGACCTCCACTAGAAATGAATCTACAATATGAAAGTTATTCACTCTTTAGGCCTATGGATAGAGCCCTTTAGTCCATGAGGCATCTGACTGACCTACAGTAGTCTTTGGTTCTGATGAACATTGATGATAATAAGGAATAGTGATAGCATAATAGATTCACTGTATGTGACCAATGTGTCCACATCCATTGCACATATTCATAGTTATATGAAAATAACATCATGGGTGTCAAACATTGTCACAAAGATAGAAATTAAGTGCCACGTTCCAAGTTATAGAAGACAGTGCAGAGGAGGATCACTATTGAGACCCACCTCCATCACTCATGTGACGATCTGATCACTTCCTCTTCTTCCTATGTGATCCATAGAAGATGCCACAGGATGGAAGAGATGAGGTTAATAGAATGGCCTTTCATTATATATTAATATCTTCCATCATATCTATATTTTTCCTCTCCATATAGGTATAAATATTTAACATAAATATCTAGAATCCAATATCTGACAACAAATGCTACAGGTACTTTTGATCCTTCAACTAGTCATTCATTACCACATATGAAGAAAAATGGACAAGCTCATCAAACGTGTTCATGTACACCGTCACCGAACATATTCACTAGTATTAAGAATGTAACTTAAGAGAATTTTTGATCATCAGCATCTATGGAAAAATATTTAGGAAGAATAGGGTTATGAAACCCTTTCAATCCAAGTCCACACGTCTATCTTCATGGACTCTGGAATCCCACCATCACTTATCGAAACCCCAGAGCCTGAACATTGCACAAGTCACCTTTATATTTTATGTTTTGACCATAAATTAAAATATTTTATTATTCTAATCTTACCATCACTCCACCTCTTGAGGTTCATTCATTCCATTAATGTATGATGTATTCTCAAGCATGAATTCAAGCGATTGATGTCCCTCTCCTCTAGCACCTAAGAGTACCTAAAAACTATGTTTTGAACTCATGCTATGTTCTAATCAATATCACAAACTTCCCATACTATAGCCTTGATGAGATTATGATCAATAGGTGGATTCCCTTGAGGATAATCAGCTAAACCCTCTTGAGAAACGCATGGAAGATGTCTTAGAGGAAAACAATTTCACACTGAAACGGATGGAATGATTATAAAACATAGTTAATATCAGTTCAAACTAGAAAAACCAATAACAAAATATGATACTTAAAATGAAACCCATAACTAGAGGAACATATCCCAAAATACCATGGATACCTGAGTCTCATCAAGACAATATCTTGAAATGTACTTTTCAAAATATACCTCTGAAGAATCGACAATCCTATATATTGTCAGATAGATTTCCCAAGAAAAGGAATCTTGGAGAAAGACCTCCATTGATTCCATTTTGTCACACATATACTCTTGTTACCCTCATACCTGGAACCCGACCTGATTTGTCACATATGCAAAGGGAATCCCTAATCCCCATAGGTAGATGACAAGTACCCGAGGATCGCACAATAAACCAGAGGGAATGATTTCTCTCAACTTGAATAAACACATGGTCTGTATATAAACATCATAGGAAGGAACAATATAAATATAAAAAATATATTCCATAACTATAAGAAGACAACAAGATATGATAGTAAAGTAACCAAAATATCTAATTGACAAGTCCAACAGAAAAGGTCCAAAACCAAAAAGCTTCTCTATTTAATAGCATGGGTGAACTCCCCCTATCTCACCACCATCTACCCAACTTCGATGACATGAAACCTCACCTCCTCACTATGGTTCCATTCCTTTCTATATATTGGAAGTCATAAATAGTTCTAGGCACCACTGAAGCGGTATGAAGGGTGTGAGCTAAAAGTCTTAATAGTATCCATCCATAGTGTTCGATAACAAGTATCTATATAACAATAATTTTATGCCCATATCAGGTAAAACATGGAATGATATGTTGTAAGGTAGTTTTTTTAAAAGAACTAGGTAATAATTTTCATTTTCCACTATTCTAAAAAAAGATGGTATAAAAATTTGAATGAACATTTTACATATCATATTTCATAAGAATCAAAATACATATCAATTATAAATTAACACAATTCTATGTAGTAAAAAACAATTGTAGCATCAAAGGTATGGATATACCAAAGAATACAATAGGTCAGGATATAATACTCTTCATACCATAATCAATAAAGTGCAAAATTTGGTTCCTACCACACAATCATAGGAAGTATAGGAATAACCCATGAACAACACCCCCCTAAAAATGTCAATATATGTCCCCTAGAATAATAGGTTTTCATAACAGATGAAATCCACATGATCAAAGCGCATACTGATTTCAAAAAAAATGGATGATGGCATCAAGATAAACCCTTAACCTAGCTATCTATGTTAACCAATGTGCTTGTTTTACTAATCATTCAGTGCTTTGAAAATAAGCATATATTTAAATTTATCAAAAACCAAGGCAACCCCACTTCTCTTTAAAATAACTTTTCATTGAAGAAAAATAATTCCATTTTCATTACAATATATTTATAAATCAATTTACAACAATGTAAAAAAACATTTTGACCAACGTAGGCTTGAGACAAATCCACCTTCCTCAAAACTCTGGTCACAGATCCGCATAAGGTGATCAACCAACAACAAAAACCAACAGTGATAGAAAAAACCCTAGAATACATTCAAGACATCTAGATATATTCAATTCAAATAGAGGGTCACTAGAGAAGATGAAAAACCACATACCTCAAGAATGGACAACCTCCACATCACACCAACCAAAGTAATGTTCTTCGGAACAAGATTGCAGAATAGATTTGAAAAAAGAAAAGATAAAACACCATTTTAGACTAAAGAATCTGACAACACAACACTAGGGAACAAACATGATAAATGGTAATGAATAAGAAGAAAAGGTCACCTATCTGGAGATATTAACCACCATCATAGGGAAGATAAATTGACAAACAAATCAATCTGGAAGGAACATGGTCTCCTAAAATCACAAAAGAAGAACCCATGTCTGAGAGAAATGTAGAACTGTTAGCTGAATATACACTCAAATCCCATTCAAAGCCATAAAAACAAATTTAAAGAGAATTTAAAAACATGTAATACCTTTACATGTTTTGGAATCCACAATGTCCAAATAATCTAAATAAACAATCATCATGTATTAAAATTGAATCTTTAATTAACACATGATGTGTAAACATTCGTTACGTCCCGTAACCTATCATAGAAGGAATACTTATCATGAAATGAACTCAGTAACCATTACACGTCATGTATCCTATTTACACATCATTTAAATCTTATTATGCCTATTTAAAATCCATAAATCAACATCTAAAACTCCACCCAAAAAATGGAACTCGAAGAGGGGGTAAAAAGCATACCTGATCAAGGTAATGGGATGTTATAATAACAAATGATTAAAATTGTATTTTATCTCTTTGTATATTAGTTGTTAATATTATTGATGTTGATATTCACATTTTATGAATATTTATTTTTTAATATGTAATAAAAACTCAAATTTTAATGAATTATTTGTGATAAACAAGGTTAGAAAAAATAATTGAAATAATAGGCAAGTGTATTATTTTTCGTCTCATTATATGAACCCAGAATTGTATAAAACAATATGCTTTATAAATCCCAACCACCGTCCATATTCGTCCATTGATAGTATTCCCCCTTATTTTTCATAATTTCTCATATCTCATAATTTGTTCATCCAATTTATCTCTTACACCACCACACTCAGCTACACTCCTCAAAGTAGAGTTTCTTTTCGTCTTCTTATGTTTGATTTACACCATAATTGACCATCAATATCTTTTTTAATTTTCACTCTATTCTCATTGATTACATTCAATTTTATGTCTATAACTTTTTTATCTCTCTTGGCCATGGATCTTTTACAATAATATCTACTATTTATATGTTATTTTTTATTTTTTATCAATATAGTATATATCAAATATAAGAAATATATATATTCTATTCTATTAATTTTTATAAATAGTTTCTATTTAATTATTTTCATAAAAACTTTTTATTTGGGGGCATAATTTTTTTGTTAATATATATATTTTATAATATAAATTGTGGTTACAATTATTATTGAACTATAATTGGATACCTTTATGAATTTTTTTTGTGGTTGTAATTTGTTAGTGGTAAAATTATTTTGTTGATATAAATTGTTTGTTTTTGAATTTATTATGGTAGATATTTGATTAACTATAAATAATATCATCCTTATAATATTTTTAATAATAAATGAGTTCATTTTTTGTTATTATAACTTCATTGTCGAAAAAATATATCGATTATAAATTTTTTATGACTTAAATAATTTTAAATTTATTTTTAATCTATTTAGGTTAATAAATTAATATCTTTATATAAATAATTTTACAATTTTTATATATAATTGTATTAAATATGTTTTAAACTTTTATATGTTTATATATTTATGTGGTCATTAAATTAAAACATCTATGTTTATCTATATTATATAAAATTAATATATTTTGTAATATATATTTATTGTATAGTCTTAGTTTTTTCTAATAAATGGATTTCAATTGAATGAATGAATGATGAATCATTTTTGAATATGAAAAAGATGATTTTAATTTCATATAATTCACTAAAAATAGTCTAAAAATATATAAATATTTTATTTTCTATTTATTTAGTGTTTAATTATATGAATTTTTAGGTCTAGAAATATTAAAGATCACCTAATTGTGTATGGTTTTAATCATAGTTATACATGCCTCATCTTGTAATGTGAAAAAACATAAAATTAAATATCTATCACAGTGTAATATATTCAATATGATATATATTATTGTGCTTATACTATATTTATTGGAATTGCTGAAAAAATATAAACTATTAAATGATTGTAAAAAAAAATTAAGAGGCACTTTTCCCATGTTATAATAACTTTATAGTTTTTTCATTAGTATAGATAAAGGATTAAATAAATTCAATAATTTTTTGTAGAAAAAGATAAACTATATTTAATATATATATAATAGACTAACTTATATATGAGATAGATATTCAAGATTATAATTATGTTCCTAAGAACACTATGTTTAGTGGGAAATCGTAACAATAAAATATCTATATTCCCAAATGATCGTTTTCTATATAGGAAAGAATATGAAGTTTTATCAGTATGTTTTAAATTTGGGACATCAGGAAATAAAATTTAGGGTAGTTCTAACTTTGACTCATTATCGAGAATATACATTGAACCATATTTTATATAAGTTTTATATCGTAATTTAATTTTTGTATGTGAATAATTTATATAAAAAATTAAATATTGGAAAGGGACTAAGATGGAATTCAGATGGACTAATACTTAATAGAAACCTATATTATTTTATGAATCATTAATATAGAATATATTTTAGAAAAAAATAATGATTTTTGAAATGTCCTTAGATATTTCAAAATTGGACCTTTCTGAAATGGAATGAATTAATACCGAATCTCCAACAACCAATGTAATTTATAGTCTATTACTATGGTAGTTTACATCCTTTCTCTATAGATATGTACAAATAAAAAAATTTATATATAACCATTGATTAGTGAGTTTAAAATTTTCAGGGAGGAATGTATTAATGTTTTATATTCATATTAAGAAAAGTTCATTTTATTTATCATGCTATGGAAATTATCAGGAAAAATGAATTTCTTATATTTTGAAACATATCTAGATATAGTGTTAAGAGATATATATAATTTATAATTTTTAAATAGAATAATTAATATAAAAAATTATATAGTTCAATAATATTAGTATAGGTGGGACATTTCATATTTTTGTTATTAGATGAAAATTAACAATGAATAAAAAAGGAATTCAATAATTAACTCAATTATGGTTTTCTACCACAACCTAAAAAAGTATAGGAATATTATAGAAATATAAAGATCAATAATGCATCATTTGGTATGGTAGAATGTTTTGTTCATTATAAAAAAACATGGGATATTGAATTAATAAAATCTAGTCTACCATATTAGGGGTTTTTTTGTTCTCAAATAAAACAATTATGTTATTTGTGTATATAAAACCATATGTGACCATCTAATAAGAAACATTGTTGAAATAAAGGTAAAAACCAAATAAGGATTATATGATATAAATGAATTAATATATAATGAAATAAATTTTTAGTTATCCCACAATATTACTAGAAATAATGTCATATATACCATTAATTTGAACCATGTCCTCTGAGAGTGAAAAATATGAAATTCTATCAATTCCTTAATAGTATTTAAGATCATAGTTAAATTTCATAAAAATTAAAAAAATTTGTTTAATTGATGATATTTAAGTTTAACGTCATGAATTATCAAATATTTCATCTATTGATGTTGTAGATACTTCTAGTTACATGTTTTGTCAAATTATCAAAACCCATAATAATGTCCATTATAAACTTGGGATAAATTACTAATTCCATATGTAGTAATGTTTGGGATCAAAATTTGTGTAATGAATCAGAAAATAAAGAATTATTCATACTTTTAAACTAAACATGTATTTACATATTATTTTTTATATAATATTTAATTTATGGAATCATTTATTGATGAAGATAAGAGTATGTGGGAATGTTATTTGTGTAAGATGTATACGTTTGAATGACATAAAAAATTATGAATGGAATTTTTAAAAATGCACTTCAATAATAGAGTACAGTTATAAGAAATTTTATATATTATGAAATGGTTGAGTTTTTTATAAATACTTATCCGGAATGGAATATATAGTCATCCTATATCTCGAAAACTAGTATTAAATAGTTGGGATAAGTGGGTTCATGGATTAAATTTATGTTTAATAACATTTAATAGAGTTAATTACACACATTTATCCATTTGAGAAAATTTAGTGGAGGATGAAACATATATATCAACATATATTTCATGATTAAAGGTATTCTTTTCAAAATGAACTAAAACATTGTGCATGAATATAAATTAATGTACATTTAAATCATTTTTAAGGATAGTGAAAACATTTTGTCATATATATATGATCTTGGAAATGGATAGTTCATGGGACATGTGTAAATGTAATCTTGTTTTATTGTTATTATATTAATGGTTACACATTTTTCATAAAAAACATAAAAATAGTATTACATTCAAAATATTGTAGAAATAGTCATCCCAAAAATAAAATTTTCAAGTGAAAAACATTGAAACCCTATTTCAATATCAACATATTATTTTAGAGTTATAAAAGTTTTATGGAAAATATATTATAATAATTTTTTTATGATGATGTGTAACTACATTTATAGTATCAGTGGTGTGAAACGTTATGATTATTGATTTATACTTATTTATTTGGAAAAACATTGTTTCATTGTGGAAACATTTATCATGGATATTAATTTGAATGTTATATTTTATGTTATTAAACCATCAAATGATTAGTGTTAAGTAAATTTTTAATTAAAAACACATCTTTTTTAATCATTCTATTCATAATATTATTGAATTATTCTTTATAAATTTTTAAATTGAATTAATAATTAATTGTTATAATTAATGTGATGTATTCCTAGTTCAGGCTATATGAAATTGTCAAATAGAAATGATATAGGAAAATACACCATTACACTTCTAGTTATTATGATAAATATATATTTTTTAAATTACCCACATAGAAACATTATTTTCTAAAATATGGATATTTAAATATAGATGGGATGATCATTTAGATAATTTTTTGTATTATATTTTAAATTCGCTGATTTCAGTAGAATGTTTTTTAATTGAAGAACACCGTAATAATTTTTTTTATGAAACATAAACATGTTAAAATAACCATTTTAACTTAGATATTTATATTTATAATTTTGGATCCTTTATTCAACTCATGTATTAATTTTTATATTAATCAATTTTATTTAATCAATTTTTTAGTTTGTAACCATGAAATTTATATTTTCATGTGAAAAAAAACATGAAAAATGATATTTTTTAACCAGAATATTGAAATATATATTTTATATATTAATCACATATAAGATTTTTTAATTAATTTTTATTTTTATTATATTTAGTTTTAGTTTTTGGGGAAACATGTTTGATATCATTACTTTTTTTTAATCTCATATATGCATGATATTTTCTAAACATGGATAATTAAATATATAAATTTTTATCATCACTATAATGTTTATATTAATTTCCAAATGATTCCCTTTTAGTTAATAATTTTTCATAAAATAATCTTCATGTGAATATCATTATTAAACTTTTTATTTTTATTCATATTATTTTGAAACTAACATTTATTCATCTATATTACTCATTATAATCGATATAATTTATTACCCTTTATTTGAAATATAGTTTTTTTACTTATAATAATCACTGAATTCTAATCAAATATATATACCACAAATTTTATTTAATTAATCTGTTAAAATTACTACATATGGGTGGACATTTAAATTTATTGAGATATGTGTACTGTTTTTATGTTAGCATAATTGTAATAATTAAATTATTTAATTAAAATATTTACTATTTTAAATAATTATTTTCAACACTACTATTGAGCCCAAATTTTATTTAGATTCTTATTTTCTAGAGAAGATGAAAATTAGAGTTAGTATATAATATATTAGGTATTTTAAGAAACCATCACTTTCACATGGATAATAGAGGTTTCTAGTTGAATATGATGATAATAATACCAATTTTTCAAAAATGAAAATTCATTTTAAGATTAAATATTTTTATCCTAATTTGAGGATCTCTAACCAAACAATGAAAGATCATTTAAAGAGGTCATAATGATAATATATTTCAGTGGTATTAATTTTTCTTCAAATCATTAAAAAATATAAATTTCTTATGAAAAATAAATAATCTTCCCAATTACATATTATATTCTACTATCATGATACATAATAAATATTTAATTGTTTTCTATATATTATAGAAACTATATGGAGGGATTTCCAATCAAAATTATCATTAGTATATATTTTTTAGAAAAAAAATTATATTATATGCCACAAATATGGGTTTTATATGTCTAATCATGGGAGAAGTTTTGAGCATGTCAATAGTGGGTTACATTTTTGGAATATTAATTAATATATATGTATATATAATAAATTTATAATTATACTATTTAAATGATGAATTATTCAATTATTAATATATAATAATCCTCAATGAGAGCTCTCAAAGAGGTCAAGCTATAAAAGGAACACCCTCATACATTGTCACGGGGAGGGTATACTAGAAAATAAAATGATTGATTAAAATCTGGATGACATCTAAGATAAATCTTGTATAAACAATGAAATAGATCATTTAGTCACCAAATTTCATCAAATGAACTAAAAACTGGAAAATAAAATGGATCAAAAAGTGGATGTTTCAAACTGACCAATTAAATCATGAAATTAATAATAATAATTATTATTATTATTATTATTATAGAATATTGAAATTATTTAATATATATAACTATAAAATATTTTAAAAAGTAATTTCAATATACCATTAAGGTGAAATTGAAGCATGGTACCTTTATCCCGGATTGTCAGATGGACATTCCTGAAAACAAATTTATGAAGTAAATGATACTCGTTTGATAGGAAAAGTTATGAAGTGGGTGTGATTATTTGATGCTATTTTTTGAATCCTTGTACAGAACAAAGGTAGAAATGAATTTTGCACCTCATACCTACCAATATCATCTACCTCCTCAACCATTCCTAACTAATTACTATGTGGTTTAACCTGTGTAACCCAATTTACATATTTCATCACACATAATAATTTTTAAATTTATCTATTGTGTACATAAAAATTTTGTGATTATGAATTAGGTAATAGTTGTATTACAAGATATCACTAATCCAAATACCCAAATGTCATTCACTACTGAGGAGGTGTCCAGATTTTTAGAGTGTTTGTGTCATTTTTCACTCTCCCAAGCTAGCCATGTTTGTGTGTTAACATATGAGGTATGTTTTTTCCAATTATTACATATATTACATTTAGAATTAAATAAAATATTCACATAAATTTACATTATTTAATATTATAAAATATATGTGGAACCATTTAAAAACCCTATTTTTTTTAGAAACCAACATCTTTAGATAATTAATTAGATTCTTATGGTCTAAAAAATTGTCACTAATATTTCATTCGTTGGTAGAGTATTGTTAAGTTTAAGTACATATGACAAAATAAAGAGAGGAATTAGGTTTAAAATATTTAGAAAATATATCACTGGTGTTTTTTTAGTGATTAACATTCCTTGCCTATAATATTGTTTTTTTATTGTATGAAAAATTCAATTTTAGTTGTAATTTGTTTTAATAAATACAACATAAATTTAGATAATATATTAATTACCACATTTTTCTACAAAAAGTATTCATTAAAATATGATAGATCTTTCATTAATGGTTTTTTAATTCCAAAATACTTTCTAGTGGCTATAAAACACCATTATAAAGATGAAATATTGAAATACATATTTGAAATATTGGAAAATAAATAGATTATGGGTTATATACATCCATTTAATTGTAATAAATATACCTTCTATAATCATGAATGATTATTCAATATTATTTAATTAATATTTAACTTTGAATCATTATGTTTCATTCAATTTGATTACATATTTAATCTTATGTTTTTATTATTACTTATATCTTGATACTTTATATTTAAAAATAAAATAGGGAATGGATGTATTTTATTCGGGTTTATATATTAATTAGGATTATAAATAATAATAATAATAATAAACTGTATTGAAATATATTTTATATTTATAAATACTTATTTTTCCTTAGATATATAGAATTTATTAATTTCAAAGCGTTTCTTATTATAGTATTTACATAGTAAAAGATGAAGGGTGTAATGTTTTAATTAGTATTTAAAAATCATTTTTATATAACTCGGACATTATTGAATATATATTTCCAAAAAGTTACTTATAATACAACTCTTAAATTTAAAAGTGATATTTTTCACTTCTTATTTTATATCAATATTTATATTTAAATGACTTATATAATGATTTATCATATATGTAAAAACTATTTAGATTCCATAATTCTTTACTTTATTTTTATTTTATTTTTTTATTAATTCATATATATATATATATATATACCAATTAATAATGTTTGTTTTTTTATTTATAAAAATAATCTTATAGAAATGTTTTCAATGAGTTATAATTTTTATATGTTTTTTATTTGATACTTCTATATTTCATCAAAAAGGGTTTCAGTCATTTTTTTAAAATATATTTGTTAGATAAAATTGTGATTTATTGGGGTATATGATGAATAAATACATTGAAAAATATTCAATGTTGGTTTTCGACATCTATTTCCTTGATAAACTAAATTTATTGTCCCTTAATATCTACATTTAAGGGAATTTCAATGTTTTTTTAAAAAATACTAACATTGTAATAAATTTTAAACTATGTTCTCAGTCAGAATAATTTAATCAATTATTTCTTATGTAGGTTGTACTCGTGATTAATTTTAACCTTCATTAAAATTGTATAATAACTAATAATACAATATCACTTTTGAGTAGTGTTTTCCCTTCAATAATCCTAATGAAAATTATATTCTTAGGTTATATGTATTTTGAAAATTATATTAGGTGTTCTTCCCTCATATCAGATACCTCTAATATTATGTTCACTCTACCCAATATAAAATGTAATATAATTGACTGAACTCCATTCATCCATTTAACTACAGTGAGGGTCACCATATAATTGATCCATTACAATAGAAAAAATATTTTATTGTATATCAATTATTGAATTATATATTCTCTTGATAATGATTCCATTGAAATAAATTTTTCATGATAAATTCTAATATCTCACTTGGTATTTAAAAAATCATTTTTTTAATGAAAAAACGTATAATAATAAATATTTCATATAAATTGGTGTTTGGAAATAGACTATTTATAATATAAATTATTATGGTTCTTATTGTATTTTTTTAATATTATTTTTAAGGTTTTATTAGTTTTCTGTATTGTTAATTTCTATTTTACTTAAACCCAAAAAACAAATACAATGTCATCAAAATAACCCATAAACACTTTAAAATATTGTACATGATTTCCTATATGTTCCAAAGGATCATTTTAGAATAATACCATTAGAGAATGTTTTCATTTCTATAGAGGTTAATGTGTTGGAAAACACATTTCATTTGGTAACTATTATAAGTGACAATGATAAAGGATTTGTGAAAATGAATATGTGTTAATTTACCATCTAAACAATATATTGATAGGTAGGTATTTTGTATTTCCCTTGGTTTAGAGATGGAAAACAAAATATTAAATTCAACATGATTTGAAACATGTATGTGTATAAAAATCTATTAACATCAGCCCATATATACCACATTCTCCAGAAAAAAATTGATCAACCATCACTATATAAGAAAAAATTGTTCCTCAATATACTATAATAACATTATAATAATAAAATATGATCATGGATGGTTTTATACCATTCCTCAATAATATTTTAATTTTTGAAGACATAGTGATTTTTTTTATATATACATCCAAAAAAAGTAAGTCTAGTTTTATATGTTATCAAATTGTAATTGTTGTGGGTTGTTAATACACCCTACCATTTTTAAATTAGTAGTATCCTAACCCTCATGATTGTCATTATTTTACACTTTCTAACTGTCAATCACTCTCTATGAACATATAACCACTTAAAATGTAACTAAATCATTAAATAAAATGATATAAATCATAAAACTAACAATTAAAAAATGAAATAAATGAAAACATATTGAAAATAAATATATAATTAAAATATTATGATCAAAAAAAGACACTACTTGATAAAATGTAAATATAAAAATTCTAAAGGAATGAATTTTTGAATATTTAATAAATAGAATGTTCCCTCCACACTATTCTAGATGATTTCCTCTAGTCCATGTTCAACATATTTAAACATACCTTGGTCTCATCATGCCTCCTAATATAATAATGTTAACTATTTCTTACCTTATTCAAGATATATAGCTCTATATATATTCTTCTCACAAAAAAAGGTTACCCTATTGGCCATTATTTATTAGGATTCATCAATTACAACCACAAGGATTTTGATATGTCATTGTTCATTGAATGTATACAATGACGCTTTTAGAGCCTATTATTTCCATTCTAAGAAAAAATTTCAATTCTAAACTATTCATAACATCTATCTCTAGTTCATTCTTCCACATGTTCTTCATGTTATATCATTTTAAAATTTAGGTAAAAAATTATGAATTGTTTTTATTGATCTTTCATGTGTTTCACATGGGGATAACATTTTATTCTATAATAATCATATCATCCACTACAAAACAACTCAATTACATTTTATATAATATTATTTCACTTGTTGTATATTTATAATATAATTAAGAGTTTTTGGATAATGAATCATTAATAACTTATTGTTGTTTTGTGGTTTCTGCTGTGTTGTGGTATAGACATATCATAAATGGAAAATTTGTAAGTCTGTATTTCACCATCGTGCCAGTCCCTCTAATAGAGAAACATTAAAATTGGATGGATCAGATTATTCTATAATTTGTGAGATAATATAATCCATTAATTTACTATGCTTAGATCCTATGATTTATAATGTACATAATGAAATTTTTAACAATGCATTTTTTGGATTTAAATCCGTCTATTTTTTATTTATTAAGGATGATAACCCACAATAACCTCTAATTAGATTTCCTATACATGGTAGGTCACATGTAAAAATAGTTCACTGTTTAGTAAAGGATATTTGGTTTTTTCCCCACATATGACTGAATAGCATGATTCAATATATCATTATTTTTACCCAAAAATTTCTATTTCTCATTTGGTTTCCTTTTACCGCATCATATAATATTGGATAATAATAATAGGTTACTAGTTATAGTATCAATTACTGTGTCATTCCTCTCTCTCTATTTATTATTACGGGGAAAAAATTTAACTACAATTATTATCTTCTTTTTTCAATATCTGATCCCAGAAATCATAAGATATGTTCATATTTTTTTAATGGAAATCCATTTGTTATAAACCCCATATTACATCTCAAATCATCTATCAGATAACATAACACCCTAACTAAATTACATTAATTAAACATTTTTAATTTAATAAACAATGTTAAATTACCATAATACATTATGTATATAATATTTTTAGTTTAAAATTCATATATAAAAATCCATTTAAAAAATGTTATGTAAATGTTATAACATATAATAAAAATTAATATTCAAACTAATCTAGTGTGAATAGTGGTTTTTAAAAAATATGTTATCAATTATGTACCCCAATGAATCAAATTTATCATTTATATCTACATTTAATTGATTGTGAATTTAAAACATAAATAATAAAAAATTATTTATTAAAAGAGTTTTTGGCGAGATATCTACATAAAATATGAAAAAAATGAAAACAATTAGTGAAAATTTTTAATAATAACTTCCTAGAACTTAATCCATAATTTAACAATTTATTAACTACACATTAATAGTTTGGAGTTAATTCCATGATTGGATTTGTTAACATTTAATTTTGACATGTTAAGTATTGTTTTTACATGATTTCCTAATATTAATGAGTTGAATAATTTTCTTCTACCACATCTCAAATGACTTTTATAATATTAATAACATGTTACACTACTATATACATTCACCTTTAATTTTTTATTGATATTAGGAACCCAATTATTCATATGAGATATAAACATAGTCAAATTACATTCCCTCCAATTATGAGGAATACACATACAACCATAGTTTTGAATTTTTTTCTCAAGATACTCTATGTAATGAACATATTTTTTACTGTGATAAAAATTTATAGAACCAAATCATTTCAATCACCTTGTACGCCCATCAATTTATGTGATAAACTTTGGGAATAGAAAAAATAGTAGAAGTTAAACTATACGATAATTTTTTTACACATATTAATGTATTTAATGCACATATAATTTAATATATAAATGTTTGAAATATAAATAACCATCCAAATTAAACACGAATGTTTTATTATATACAAAAAAATCAATGAGACTACCATATTTATTAAACATTTAAGCTGAGTTATTAATGTTTATTCACTATAAAAACGTTAAAACACGTCCATGACGTGATTTATGAATCAAATAAAATATAATCCCTTTTTTAATTTGGTATTCCCATTGAGATTGATGATTTATAAATTAATAAAATCGTAAAAATATAGCCATTAAATCTAATCCCAATATGCACAACTTCTAAGCCCAGAAAAATATAATGTTTATTTTGTTACCAAATATTATAACATCCCCATATAAACACTAAAATATTTATCAAATAAAATAATCTATGTTAGGTTTAATAAAAATATATTATAAAACCACAATGATGGAAAATAAATGACTATGGGTGAGAAATATATATTAAAAATTAAAAGAACATTATGTCATTATAAAACATTTTTATGCCTCCTTCTCATTCTATAATGATTCTAGGCTCCAAAAAACAATATATGTTCTAAAAAAATTTATTTATATTAATAATTAGAATCAATAAATAATAATGTAAGATAATATAAAATATATATATAAATCTCCCAAAATATTATGTCACCTCTCTGAAATATTTACTTATAGACTTCCAATATTATGCCACCCCAAATAATCATTAATAGTTTTTGGGAGGGTGTATCATATTTTGAGGAAACCTATATGTATGGGTTTCTCCTCACCTCCTCAAAATAATAACCATTATATTATTTTTAGGATGATATATAGTAGAATACTCTATATTATTTTCTACAATTTTCCCATATTGTTCCTTGTATCTAGTTAACTATAAATGATATCCCACATCATTCACCATGCGTTATGTATAGATAAATTAAAGGAGTTGGTAAATATTTTTTTTAGTGTACTATAGGGGACCATTTTTTCTTTTCATAACCACTATAAATCATTAATATGGATTATATCAATTTTTTATATGCCATGTCCATCCTCATCCATGTATATCACATGTGTTTTTTATTTATCCATTATAATTCATGTTGTATTAAGATTGGTGGAATACGTAAAATATTGTCATAGAGATCATATATGCACATCATCGATATATTTATCCACTCAATGAATGATGTGGTATCAACATGAATAAAATGTAACTATTACTAATGATAGGATATCATTTGTTTTTTCCCCTCTAAAATTCTATCCAATTACACAAAATTTACTTTTGTTATTAGAACCAAATATACTCATCCCTAATTATCTATGTTATTTCTACCTTATCCACAATCAACAACAAAACCAAAATAAACTTCCATGAACATCATAAATTTAATAAATATTATAATATGGTCATTTCACCTAAGGATCATTATTTACTATAGGATTTTATATCACATAATAAATTACATAAATAAATTTGAGTGTTTAAAATAAGATATAATTAAAAAATTCTATCAATTAGTATTTTCATTGAATAGAGAAATAACTTAAAAATTTATCTTTCTTATGATATTTCAATTATTTTCTTCTTTTTTTATTTTAATAGTTTCCTCTTAATCTAATTTTAGTTTTGTTTTTCCGGAAATATAGAAATATTCAGAACATATTCGGTTAAATTGATTAAAATTTTGTTGATGATTACCTTAATTTTTATTAGTATAATTGTTGTCTAATACAGGTGGAGTAAATGTAAATATAATCATATTCGTTGGTGGTAGATCATGATTGTTGGTTTTTTGTGTTATATGAAATTCAATTAGGGATATGTGAACATGAATTTTGTGGTAGTCACTCCCACACACTGGATATATAAGAAGGAAATTTATATTTGATGTTGTGTAGAGTTGATAACCGAAACAATCACCTCTACCAGTGTGGATATATACAGTGTAATTAAAATTTAATAAAATCACGAATAGTCTATCATATCATCCTCTATGTGAATTGGGAAACTATTAATAAAGTACAAGAGATGTTATCTCATTCCACCCAAATAACATTCTTGTGAAACAGTTTGTCCCAATATTTTTTCCTGTCATGATTTTCTAAAATAAGGAAATTTTCTCACATTGTGATGTTGTTTAATTTCATTACCAAAAAATTTTGGGTTGGATAAATATTTTCATATGATCAAATATTTTTGGTAATTCATGATATTTTAGCTTTCATTAATTCAAAATTATCTAACCATGGTTTAAAGAATGATTTATGATATTTTCCATGTCACTCATTTGCTATGATCCTTATCCCACAATATAATTTTGTCAATAAATTATGTTAATTCAGTTTAATCATAAAAATAGATCTATTATTGGATTAAATATTCAAGAATATTAGAAAATAATAACACATTTATTAATTAAAATCTTCAAATAACCTTTAAAATAATTAAAAATAATAAAAATGGGGACGGAATGTGTTTAGAATATTGAGCATATTTATACATCACTATAACATTAGATTATTTATGTTCTTGTACAATTTATGTTTTAGCACGGTAAACTTACACATATTCACATAGGGAATCCAAATTCAATATATTATTCTCACTCTTCCCTCAAATGAGATATCTATAAATTTATGTAATGACCACCAATAAAATGGAAACCCATAAGAAGAATCTTTTTTATCTTTCAGGGCAAACTTACATATTTCAGGGAATATATACTTGGTCATCCCTTCTTTGTTGTATATATTGGGGTGTCGTTTCATTCTGAGGTATATTTTAATTCTATTAAAAAAGTTATTCAACACTTCTCAAAATAGGATCTCCCAATCAATGTATATAATTATAATTACTTGATTTGGTGATGAAATTCTACAAAGATTTTATTTAGTCTTGTCAAGACTAAATGTGTATAATTTGGAATAAATATTTCATTAATGATCATGGGTTTATCTACTATTCAAAAACTCAAATAATTATTACATAAGGAGTATCTAACATTTTGAAATGTAAATAATTATTTTGAGGATTGGTTAGATGAATCATGAATGATTTTGTCTTTATATTTATAATTCCAACATAAAATGATATAATTATATAAAAAATGGTTATACATTTAATCAAAATTTACAAAACAACTCTCTCCAAATAATTAAGGTATATAATATTTGGTGATGTTGACTTATTTTGTAATATGGTAGGTGATATAATCCCATAAAGATTAATAATTTAATATATTACGATTCGTAAATCAAATTTCAAAGAAAAAACAAAATATTTACATTAATTTTATCCAAAATCTCAATCATTTATTGAAGAATATTTGGAATATTATACATTAATTGTATTTTATGGATATATTAGGTCACAATTAAAAATATTTTATTATTGAATAATGGAATTATAGTATTATCAGTAACTATAATTGTATCACCAATTAATATTTCACCTTTTTGATAACTGAAAACTAACCTTTTCTCTATTGGTATCCATCTACCACCTCTAAATTAATGTGATAAAATTAATCTTCATTTTTTATCATAGATGAAGATTATTTTGTGTTAGTAAATTATGTTGTGTCATGGTTTGTGACATAGAATGTTATCTCTTGGTGTTATAGTTATTTTTATACTATCTTGAAAGTCCTGGAAAAAGGGTATATTTTTACCTTTGAAAAAAAATATATATTTTCTTCATCAACACATTTATTTTTAATTCCCCAATCATCTAGCAATTACCTGAACCATATTATCATTTAAAAAATAGTTTTATTAATGATTTAAAGTTTATATAAATTTTCGTTTAAAATTTAATTAAAAAATAAATAATAAAATATTAGTTACTTGTAGTAACAAAATATTTAAATGAAAATTCATTATTTTCATGTTTGAAAAATATTTTAAATAAAATCAATGAATCAATTATTTCCATAAATGAATCAACTTAAGAATTAAAAATACTAAATTTACAAAAACAATTAATAATATAAAAATTTAATGATGAAATCAATTAAATAAAGGGACATTAGGATTGAAATGCACATAAACAAAAAAAAATTATTGAAAAAATGTATAAAATTTCACTATTTAGTGTCATTACCCTCATTAAAATTGGAATGATTATAACATTGAAGGGATCCCCATTCCATATTATGTAACCTCACATGATCCAAAAGGATTAACTCTTTATTTGTAAATCATTAAACATTTAACTAATTTTATCTTATAAATAGTGACCATGAAATGATATATGGATATATATTATTCATATACATACTCCAATGAAATCACTCAATCAATTAACAACCATCCTATATTATCAATAGTAATATTACACTCACAGGAGAATTACATTGCATGAAACCTCTTGGTATATCCCTTTAAAAATAATTAAGATAGTTCCCCAATGAAGAAACTTCTATCAATAATAACCAACCCAACAAAACCCATCTACTAATTTTGACTCATTACACATCATAGAAAGTTGAATGTTACACAATCGATCCTCACATTGACATATTAGACTCAACCCATAATTGTGTACATTTTAAGGTTTATTTTCATAACAATAGTAATAATTCCAAAATTATTATGATTTATACGAACATGTAAAATTATGGTTCACTACATATGGTATATCTATCATAGACTATTAAATCCCTACTAGCACGGACTTTAACACAAAATCCTTATATTCTCAAACCCCTGTTAACCCCACCAACATAGACTGACATACCCTACATATAGATACATTATATAAGTTTAAATAGAATATGTACTGCTTATAATATACTATCCACATCATCTCAATAATTAATAATTGTTTGATTGACCCATGAATTAATGAAATCATGAAAGCATATAAAAACCCCTAAATTTGAGATTTTATGTTTGATTAATCATTGAATACTATAAGAATAAAGAAATAAATTGTAGTATTTTATTTCTATAATTCAATGAAGAAACACCGAAGGAGATTTAATATTAAAGGGGTATATATGAATTTCAGTGTATGGGTAACTAAGATAGTTGGATTTTTCTTATTAAAATATGATGTTTGTCTTAATTGAGAAAATTTATTCATTTAAAATTTAAAAAATATTCTATATCAAATGGTTCCTGTTACAAATTATGGTATCCAATGTTATCATATATATTTTTTGAATCCCCTATGAACCTCCCCAAGTATGTGATATCCCAACACCTAATATTTATTTATATATTCAATTATATAAAATAATAAAACACTGGAACCCAAAATCACCATAAACATTAAAAAAATTAATATCTATAAGCTCAAATAACCCAATCCTAAATTTAAATATTCTCCATAAAAAATCATTCTTATAATAGAAAATGAAAAATAAAAATTCATGTTTTAATTAGATTTGTCAGAAACCAGCCAGAATTCAATGATTCTTATGATAACAAATCCAGCTCTAACATGGCACAATGGGTGTTCCAAATACCTATGGGTTATAGATAGAAACCTATAATCATACAATATCAATGATGGAATGATTATTTTCCAAAATAACAATGGAATATAAAAGATACTATTCATAATTCTCAATACTCCAAATGGATAATGTACCTAAAGAAAACATGTAAAACATTACCCAGAATACATGATATATATATCAAAGGAAACAAAAATGTTATAATGAAAAAAATACTAAAATACTACTAGGAAATATGTGTACAATAGATCTACCGATCACAATTAACCATCCACGGACCCATGGATCATGAATTTCCACTACCTCAATGTCATTTATTCACTCTCTTACACCAATAATATGAAACAATACAAACAACCAAATGAAAATATTGGTTCTTAGATTTAAAACCCAATAGGGTCTCATTGTGTGTTCCATATTCAATTCAATATTAATTAAACCGATTTTTTTAATTATAATTTAACAAGGCATATAAGAACATTAATTTATTTTAATCCCAAACAATCTTTCATAAGAAAATATATAGATAATATATTAAAATCTACCATGAATAAACACTTTATATAAAACTCTTTTATAATATATTTTCCTTATAATTAATATTTCAACAATAATTTGCTTGTATAATAATGTCATAAAATCAGAGAACCATATATAAAATACACGTGGTATGTGGGTTCAAGTAGTATGATCCTCACACATCTTAATAATGATATTTTCTAAAGATAGTTGTGCACCCTCATATGATTATACACCCCAATAAGGGAAACCTCATGGTATATCTACACACCAAAGGGGGGCCTCTTGATAATTCATATTGTAATAAGTTTTGAATAGTTTTTATCCTTGATCAAGTACTTGGGAATCATGGACCAATCATGCTCATCCTAGTTTACAAGAACTAAAAAATATAACATCTTCTTCAAAAAAACAAATCAATGAATAATGGGAATAAAAAAATTTAATCACAATTGAAATTACAATTTCACAATTTTAATCTTCAACACAACATTCTCATTTCAAAACCAAAATATAGGTTTTCATTAATTCATGAAAATTCAAATCAACGTTAAAATTAATTGTCATTAAACGAACATCACCAAAAATTAAATTTATAAAATATATTTTTAAATTCAAGACATCAATTCCCCAAATATCCACCCCACATTTCAATGTCATTTAAATTTGGTTTTTTACAATCTTAATTCCATTTCAAATCACACATGAAATTCTATTAAATAGGGGTTTTTATATCAATTAAGAACTAGTTTCAATTCAATCAATATATTGAAGATATATATTTGTGTGGAAATTATTTATCGACCCAACTACCATTAATCACACAGTAAAATAAAAAAACAATAATGGGTTCTAAAATAAAGAATATCCAAAATGAGAACAATAAAAGAACCTTTATTCAATATATAACAAACATGGTTTTTGATCCATCATAAATTGATAATATATTAAAATCTAAATATGGTATAATGTGAGATCCGAATATTAAGGGATACCCACTTACCTGGAAGAGAATGAAAAAGATTAATGACTCTTTAAAATAATATGAAAAGGGATTTGAGGTGCCAAAAATAACTCTTAGGAGACTTAATTGAACTAGTATTTTAGTAAGGGTGTGAATTGGGTGACTATGGGTTAAATATAAGGGATTCATGATTTTAATATAGATTTTGGTGAAATTAAAAACCACACTCAGGGTTTTCTTGGTAGGCCCACAGGGTTAGGTCAAATGTGCACCCTAACCATCTTCTAATACAGGAAGGGAGCATGGTTTTTCATAGTAAAGAACACACTTATTCAAACCATGTTCCAACTATGTAAATGCTCACTCTTTATGGTGTCATGATTTGGAGGGGATAGCTATACAACTTAGGAAAAAATGTTCTCCCTTCCACTAGTTAACAGAAACATACATGGGTTTCTAAGCCAAACCCCATGGTTTTCCCTCACCGTGCACCAAATTTGATCATACATTAAAGATTCAAAAATATTCCAAATACACTAAGAATGTCCCCAATAAAAACCCCATTTGAATATAGATCAATGAATGGGTCAAGAAATATCTAAAATATGAAAATAGAATGTTACATCCTCCCAATCATAATTACATTCTTTAGATAGAGATTTTGTTAATAATACATCATATAAAATAGGTGATACCACTTCTCTATCATATGTGCCTCATTATACCATGTCCAATTCCTATCAGAATCTTGTTTCTATTCCACATAGACCATTGGTATCATCTTCCATAGAATAATCATTATCTCCAAATCTATGATCCTGACTGGATGTATAGTTAGGGAAAAATCAGGACCAACCTTATGATCCTCCAAATAGATGACATATTATGGGTCATAGGGGAACTTATGATGTTGTAATACATGGAACATGCTGTATATCAATGTCATCTATGGTGGAATTTCAAAAAATAACCCACTTTTCAAACCTTCTAAAAAACTCAAAATGTTCAACAATATGAGGTTTAGGCTTCCCTAGGTTTCCAATCAATTAATGAAACAAATGTTGTGAATCTCTCAAAAACACAAGGTGACTAATTGGGAAATATTAAGGCCATCTTTGATGGTCAACATAACATTTTTAGAATATCTATGTCATAAAAATTATCTATTGAATCAACTGAATATTTTTATTTATCTCTTGGGAATAAATCGGTCCAACTAAAGAACATTCACAAATATCCAACCAAAACAACATATATTTTCATTTCAACTCCTTAAAGGCCTTATAAGGATCAATACAAATTTTATAATGTTAACTATTATAATAATAATAATAAACTTTTCCCAAATGGACATCCAAAGCTCCACCATAATAGAGAATGCATGTGTGTAACATGTCCTCAAGATTTCATCTATCTCTTCTATTTTTTCATCCATTTAAGAAAATTATTCATTTACTAAATGTACCTGAGATCCCCATGCCTCTTAGATTCCTATCTAAAATTTAGAAGTAAAATGGGGATCCCAATCAAGGATTATATCATAAGGGATTCTATTAAATTTGACAACGTTCCTCACATAGTGATGTCCTATGTAATCATCTTTTATTGTGTCATGAATGGGTATAAAGAAATCTAAATTTTTTAGATGATCAATCATAACCCTTATAAAATTCTTCTTCCATGGGGTACATGGAAGGAGAACTAGAAGTTCCTTAGAGATATAATTCAACTTCCATTATGGAAAAGATTGTGGATTTATATATGTTGAATTATTATGGGGATCCAATTTCACTTACTAAAATATATAAAAATAAGAAACAGAATAAGTGATGTCTCATTTGATACATCTACCTCATAATCATTTACACATCCTATAAAACATATTTCTGATCCTTGGAAGAACCTCCCAATGTGGATTATGGAAATCCCTAATTAATTCCCTTCTAATTGAAAATAAAAAAAATATTCTAAAAACATAGGATTCCCTAGAATGTAAACTACCACTAATTGAATGTCTCCCTTCGAAATATAGAATTCTTAATGGTACAAAAAACATTATCAAGTTGTTTTTATTTATGAATCATATCATGGATATAATAGGTCAACTAAAAACATACACGAAAAACTATAAATTCTTCATCCCAGACTCTAAGATTCAACTTTGGAGAAATCACCATTAGATTCCACCCTTTTGATAATTCATTTAGGGATTGGTTACGATATTTCTAAGAAATAGAATTAGAAATGACATTTCCATTCCCTAAGGTATAGGAAATATCGAAAAGAAATGATTTCAAGTAATCCACCCAAGGCCATTGATGGAGAATTAAATATTTTTTACTGAATATATAACTAAATATTTTATTGAAGGAATAAATTGTTTGACTTTATATGAAATTTTATTTCCTCAAAATCTTTAGTACATGGATAATATCAATGAGTATGATATAATGGATTGGTTAATTATTCTCATGTATCCTATGCTATATAGATCCATAAGCTACCTTGTGAACACAATGTATAAAACATTTCCCAAACCTAAACTAGATACAACATATTGTACCTCATATAAATATCCATCCTCTGGGATGGAAAGCACTAGTTTATATGTCCAAAAAAAATTTACCTCAAAAAACAACATAGATAATTTTCATTCCCTAAAATCCGCACTCCTTTTCATGTGAGGTATATAACTGGATAATCAATCATCAAGAAATATTTGGAATACATTCAACAATACACCTTGAAGCCTAATAATCCAAGTACATAAAAAGTATACATGGTTTATCTGATGTCAAAAAAGACTTCACCTTCTCAGGATAGACTGAGATTCCATTTTTGGAGTCAACATTTACTAGGAAAATCACTTCTTGTATCAAAACATTACACATTTATAGCTTTATATAGAGTTTTTATACTCTCTACATTTTTATTTTTTATTCAAAATGATATAGATGATCCTCCTCATTTATGGATTATGTCATGATTTCATTCATAAATAGGAATAAGAATGATTTCAAGTTACCATGTAGAGCCATATTATAAGGCCCCAGCCTTAAACCTTACTTAATCTTGAGTTATTACAAGATTACACCTTGAGGATATTTTCAGGTTTAGAGTTTTAGAGAATTAGATCATGAAACATTCATTACATTCCACATTTAAATAAAGTGGTTACATAAAAGACAGTATTCATTCTTCCCATCAACAGAAACATATTTAAAATAAAACATGGATTCTTTCTTGACACATCCTTGACACTATCATCACATCATGTACCTTTCCCTTGACCTGTGAAAAACATTTAAAAAACTTGGGATGAGCATAAAAAGCTCAGTAAGAGTTATAAAAATATGGAAAGGAAACATGAGTTCATATATACATTAGAATGAAATCACACTTTTCCCATAAAACATAGGCATATAAAATAATGAATAAATCATAGAAAACATAAGACATAAAGGTAACTTGAGGCATTAATAACATTCTTACGTAGGGAGTAACCCTCTTGGTTATGTTTGGAATACCCATCACAGTATATTCCCTAAATCTCTTCGGAAAAACCTTAACGTTTCACTCCTTCGCGTTACCCAATGCATTGGAGAGCTATATCGGGCTCACCCGCCCTTAGTTTATCACGGAACCACCCGTTTTTATAACAATGCCCAAGAACCATAACATAAATGTATCACATAAAACATGCATAAAGGAAACATAACATTTCCACATTTCAATCACAATATAACATTTTAGTATATTGAAATAATGAATTCATTCAAAAAGAAACCATTTCTAAAACCATTTAAAACATTTAATAAAGAGATTTTTGAATCAAAGTGTCCCATACCACCTTGAAACTTTTAAAATTTTAAACCATTAATATCCAAACAAATCCTTAAAACCATTTTGAAACATGGATATTAATAATAATAAATATTTAAAACATTTAAAGCGATATTTTGGTTAAAGGGGTTTTACCAAAATTAGAGACACTTGAATACAATAATTGAGGAATAACATTTAGTCAGAACTTTATAATATCATGAGAATAAATGGATTCATGATATAATACTCCAAAGGACAATATATACACCATATAAGAGTGAATTGGTGCATAATAACAATGAACTCTCAATAGAAATGTCAAATGTGATGAAATCCCTTATAAAGAAGGTATCCTTAAATTAAGGATAAATCAATCTCAAAATTATGTGTGACCAATATAAATACACCCAATATAATTGGATATTAAGTGTAAAATAATAAAAGGTCATTCACACATATTCAATGGATGACATATTCAATGACTACATGTTGATCCCAAAGAAATCGAAATTGTGTTAAAAATTTCCCTTGACAGCCTAACTGCATCACATCAAAATGAGTTGATGAGAGATAAAAAGTGTATCTCATCACTTGGAAATAAAATTTAAATCAATAAGGATATATGAAAACATATCCCAACATAACAATATGTAAATTAAAATACCCAACAAAAGAAGTCTTTTAAAAGAGGAGGGTGAAAGGTTCCCTTACCGACTTGGGTATCTTTCAAAACATACACCCCATGAAAGAAGGACAATAGATCATTGTTGTAAATAATAATAAACGAAATTATATTACACAAAGAGTAGAATAATGGGTAATACATACACCACTCAATGTAATTTGTGGCAAATGTAGCATAAATCTCACGGGAATAAAAGTGAGATGAAAAATCCCTTACGAAAACTCGGCAGCCTAACGACGCCACATAAAACATCCGAATATGGATTGATGAGATCAAATAGGGTATCTAATCACATTAAAATAAAATTTACAGCAACTGTAATATAAAAGAACATCCCCCAACATTACAAAGAGGAGCTTAAAAGAAGTGACAAAAAGGAGACTACTTAAAAAGAAAGAGAGAGGTTAGATCTCTTACGAAAGTTCGGCAGCCTAACGGCGCCACTCAAAACATCCAAAATGGATTGATGAGAGAGAATAGAGTCTATCATCACATGAACATAAAAATTATAGTAATTTTAATATAAAAGATCATCCCAATAACAAGAAAGATGAGCTTTAAAAGGAATGACATAAAAGTGTGTACTTAAAAAGAAAGAGAGGAGTAGGATCCCTTACCTCGGGTCCGACTTGACTTGATCGTTCTTTAATCTCCTGAATAATAAACTTGAGTTAATTTCTACTTCCTTAAGAACCTTTTTCAAGTTAATTATTCCTTTTATATCACTTATTACCATGTCATAAACATTATGTAATCATTTAAGTTAATAATATTTGTTTTGCCGATATTTGGTTCTTAAGTCGAAAGTGGACTTCTTACAATTACATGTTGTTCGTGTGGACAAATGTTTATTATATCCAGAATTGTATTCATGATGTAGATAACATATATGTCATATATATCCAGTACATTCATGAATTTATAACATTACATAATCATTTAGAGGTAAGAAATGAAATGCACCGTTCATGGAGACGGTAAGCCGTACGTAGGCATGAACGCTACTTTCATTTCTATTTCGTATTTTATAGAATGGAATAATAATGATATAAAGGTATATTATAATTCCAGTATAATATCATTTATAATATCATAGTTCCATCCTTTATACGTCCCACATATGGTATTTAACGAATGAAATCACTTTGAGGGGGCGGTAGTCCGCACTTCCTTAAATGAAGATATCGCGTTTACCCATAATGGAAACCATAAAGGTATGCCCAAAATGAAAAAAAGAAGCTTAAGGAAAAAATAAACATATTATATATCATATATAAAAATATTGACATCATAATGGCCACCTTTGAAGGTGTTAAATGCGTATTGAACAATCATCATTTTGGGAGGCAGAATTTCGCCATCCACGGAAACCGTATGTTCTTTAACCATTTGATATAGTTGTGTGATAGTGTATCTCGAATAAATATTATAACAACATCCTAGTATATTGAAGATACTGGTTTTGTTACAAAATAAGTAAATAAAAAGAGTTTAGGGGGTTGGAGAAGCAAAATAAAACAAATGAACATGAGAGAATGAATTACCTTTAAAAGTTTAACTACTTTTTATTTGAGCCTAAAGGCTTCCTTTGAAAGGATTATTCCCAAAGGTAATCCCCTAGGATGAAGAGAGGGATGTGGAGAGAGTAAATGGGCAGGGTTTGGCCGAGCAAAAGGCTTGAGGAGTGTGTGAAATGAGGTATAGGTGGGGGCCTTTTATAAGAGGAGAGGAGGGGCACTTTTGGAAAGTAAGGAAATATTACTTTATATGAAAATGTGTTTCGGTTTTAAAAGGTCCCACATTGATATAATTCGTGGATAAGGTGATAAGGGTTCGAAATAAACCCATCCAACATGTTTTGGACATGTGTAGTTCATATAATTTACATTATCTTTCCATTTTATTTAAATCGTCAAATAATGATGTCATCACTGCATCATTATTATGTAATAAATAATTTAATTTATTTAACGTCTAAAAATTATAAAAAAAATACTATGATGTAGGAAATCTCTTTGTATTTCCAATGACTATTTATAATAAAAAATCTGAATTGTATACCCCCATTTAAAAATTGTTTTGGTAAAACATATCATGTTTGTGTCATTTTTACTTTTACATTAAATAAAAAGTTATTTATGTCATTTCCCAACCAATGGGCTCCATGGGGTCACCAAGTTGAACCATGGCTTTTCTTGGTTGGCCATGACACAACCAATGAGTGAAGGAGATGTTTCAAGTTCATTTCATATTATTAAAACATTATTTTTACCTTAAACTACACTAATTACCTCTAATCGCGATTAAAAACTTAATAAGTTACTATTCACCACAAAATTATTTTTATCCCATTGAACAAAATTTTATATCTTAATGACAACCATGTATGTCGGATTTTTGAAATTCAAAACACAAAGATGGAAAAATTTCATTTTAATGGAAAAATCAGTTTTTATAAGTACCACTTAGTGGTTTCACTATTCATCAAAAATTGAAGTTTTTCAGAAAATTACCAAAAATTCACCATAAGCTATATTTGATATTATGAATTCAAAAACGAAGTCTATTTTACAAATTTCAAAATATATAATTCAAATTAATTAATTTAATAATTAATTCCCGCTGTCAGAGCAAATAGCGTGTTTTTATGAAACAATAAGTATCAAAAGATTGACACTAGTTTAAGTCTGATTTCAAAGTGAAATTAATTCCAACGGCCACTATTGGATTTAATGGTAAAAATATATTCTAATTTCACTTTAAAACCAATTCAAAATATAATCTAATCATATAAATAAATTAGATTTAAAAGATGTTTTGAATTAAAATACAACATTTTACACTATTCATTAAAAAATGAACTTTATTGGAAAGATACCAAAAATGTACACAAAGTAAATTTTGATGTCCCGATTCTTAATAAGAGTTTTATTTGGTCCAACAGAATGTTTAAGAGTGAACAAAACTATATTTAATGATGGTTCAGCATCAAAAGGTGATAAGTGAACCTTTAGTGAAAACTAGGGCATATACGCCTAAAATTGAATTCGTTCCATATTTTAAGCCTCTATCCTTTATTGGATAAATGTAAAAACATTTAAAAACATGTATAATCATATTTTAGTTATTTCTATCCATTCCTGCCATTACAACGGCTACATGTTAACTACCATTTAAAATAATATTATTTTATTATTAGAGTGCAACGTAAGATTACCAAGAAACTCGTTGTTGCGTGTTGGGTACGCCATCGAGCATAGCGTCCCCTTTAAAGTCATATTAATATTTTACTCACAAATATGGATAAATATGAAAATTTCATATTCTTTATTTACCTGGGGTGTTACATCCTTCCCCCCTTTTGGGAATTGCGTCCTCACAATTTTAAAATTGGGCTTGGAAACATCCTTGAATGTCCCACATCGGAACAAGAGTCGGTAAAACAATCACTTTAAAATAAAGGAAGATAAGTACAGAGGTCACCCGAGTTAAACCATACTAGGATTCCATGTAGAAAAACATGGACATGGAACAAAAAGCAAAGGGTCATGTTCTTGAGGGACAGTGATAGTAAACATGCCTAAGAGAAAGTTAACAATGAGAAAATCACAAACTTGTGATGGGTTAAACGGTATTCGATTCCCCAGTAGGAAAAGCTAATAGACAACATTTTTTTAAGTTACTTTTTATTGAGGAAATTATTCATAAGTAAACATAATCACTTATCATGTTGACTTTCTACTTTTACTAGATTCCTTAATCAAACTCATATTTTTTCCAAAAGACGAGTATTTAGGGAGACTTGTTCGCATTAAGAGTACTATAATCACCTTATAGAGAATCACCTAATCCACAAAAGAGAACTATATACATCCCATGTCATTAGGATTTAACCAAAACCAAAACCAAAAAGGTTTGTACAAGGTCAGATAATCCAGAAAAGGATAACCCTTTATAAAAAGAAAATCTATTCTTAACCTCCAAAATTTGTCCAACAAAACCCAATGTTCAACGAGGACCATTAGATAAACAATTTTTCCATAAAATTCTTCAAAGTAAACCAATATAAGATTGAAACCCAAATATTTTAAGGATTTAGTCACATAGTCTTCCAAGTTAAATCGTAACATTTATCTCCAAACAACATCAGTTGCTCCTAAAGTCTCGTATTGAAAAGTAATTAACCTAATCACATATCCTCCATGATAGGTTAATCCTTTTAATAAAGAACCCAAAATAAACTTACTCTTAATTCATAAAATCATATAACTAAAAATAATCGGTCAAACTAACTAGCGACTTCACATAGTCTAGTGGTAGGCGATAAATACCAGTCGCACTTTTGTTGTGGGTTCGATTCCCGCAGCTTTGTCCGACGCGACGGGTTGTCACACGGTCTGCGTGTTGTCCTTTTTCCAAAACTATATAATTCTTAAAACATTCCACAAAATGAGATAAAATATTCAAAAATAATCATAACATATTTTAACCTCAATTTTATCTCATTCCTTTCATTTTCCATCATATCATAGAGTAACCCATAATTACCTAAAAAGTAAGGATCATATAAACCCCAATGGTTACCTTTTTAATTATTACCTGAACTTCCACATCGATTGGTCATCTCGTACATGATGAATTATAGAACATACCAAGGTTCACATGGTTGATCATGACTCCTTGATAGTTGGTTTAGAACAACCACGAGTTTCCTCATTGAGTACCCCATTTCATCGAGTCTCTTAATCAGAGAACCACCACAGTTTCCTTTAAACCAATTGTCACTTTGGTGCCTGTGAGATCCAGCCATTCACTAAAAACAGAAATGTTAGTGTGAGTATATCAACCAAACCATCATGTACTAATGAAGAAGGTAAACACTAAGATATACTTACTCATTCACTTTATCTAAAACTAGGACTCTTTCTGAAATCCTTACCATTATGGTAATGTCACTTGTGATTAGAGAATACCCTAACCTCTAAAGTTATCTAAACCGACCTTTGATACCAACTATAGGGCCCCAGCCTTAAACCTTACTTAATCTTGAGTTATTACAAGATTACCCATTGAGGATCTTTTCAGGTTTAGAGTTTTAGAGAATTAGATCATGAAACTTTCATTACATTCCACATTTAAACAAAGTGGTTACATAAAAGACAGTATTCATTCTTCCCATCAACGGAAACATATTTAAAATAAAACATGGATTCTTTCTTGACACATCCTCGACAATATCATCACATCATGTACCTTTCCATTGACCTGTGAAAAACATTTCAAAAACTTGGGATGAGCATAAAAAGCTTAGTAAGAGTTATAAAAATATGGAAAGGAAACATGAGTTCATATATACATTATAATGAAATCACACTTTTCCCATAAAACAAAGGCATATCAAATCATGAATAAATCATAGAAAACATAAGATATAAAGGTAAATTGTGGCATTCATAAAATTCTTACGTAGGGAGTAACCCTCTTGGTTACGTTTGGAATACCCATCACAGTGTATTCCCTAAATCTCTTCGGAGAAACCTTAACGTTTCACTCCTTCGCGTTACCCAATGCACTGGAGAGCTATATCGGGCTCACCCACCCTTAGTTTATCACGGAACCACCCATCTTCATAACAATGCCCAAGAACCATAACATAAATGTATCACATAAAACATGCATAAAAGAAACATAACATTTCCACATTTCAATCACAATATAACATTTTAGTATATTGAAATAATGAATCCATTCAAAAAGAAACCATTTCCAAAACCATTTAAAACATTTAATAAAGAGATTTTTGAATCAAAGTGTCCCATACCACCTTGAAGCTTTTAAAATTTTAAACCATTAATACCCATATAAAAAATTCCTTAAAACCATTTTGAAACATGGATATTAATAAGAAGAAATATTTAAAACATTTAAAGCGATATTTTGGTTAAAGGGGTTTTACCAAAATTAGAGACACTTGAATACAATAATTGAGGAATAAAATTTATTCAGAACTTTATAATATCATGAGAATAAATGGATTCATGATATAATACTCCAAAGGATAGTATATACACCATATAAGAGTGAATTGGTGCATAATAACAATGAAATCTCAATAGAAATGTCAAATGTGATGAAATCCCTTATAAAAAAGGTATCCTTAAATTAAGGATAAATCAATCTCAAAATTATGTGTGAACAATATAAATACACCCAATATAATTGGATATTAAGTGTAAAACAATAAAAGGTCATTCACACATATTCAATGGATGACATATTCAATGACTACATGTTGAACCCAAAGAAATCGAAATTGGGTTAAAAAGTTCCCTTGACAGCCTAACTGCATCACATCAAAATGAGTTGATGAGAGATAAAAAGTGTATCTCATCACTTGGACATAAAATTTACATCAATAAGGATATATGAGAACATATCCCAACATAACAATATGTAAATTAAAAGACCCAACAAAAGAAGTCTTTTAAAAGAGGAGGGTGAAATGTTCCCTTACCGACTTGGGTATCTTTCAAAACATACACCCCATGAAAGAAGGACAATAGATCATTGTTGTAAATACTCATAAACGAAAGTATATTACACCAAGAGTAGAATAATGGTCATTACATACACCACTCAATGGAATTTGTGGCAAATGTTGCATAAATCTCAAGGGAATAAAAGTGAGATGAAAAATCCCTTACGAAAACTCGGCAGCCTAACGGCGCCACATAAAACTTCCAAATATGGATTGATGAGATCAAATAGGGTATCTCACCACATTAAAATAAAATTTACAGCAAGAGGAATATAAAATGACATCCCCCAACATTACAAAGAGGATCTTAAAAGAAGTGACATAAAGGAGAGTACTTAAAAAGAAAGAGAGAGGTTAGATCTCTTACGAAAGTTCGGCAGCCTAACGGCGCCACTCAAAACATCCAAAATGGATTGATGAGAGAGAATAGGGTCTATCATCACATGAAAATAAAAATTACAGTAATTCTAATATAAATTATCATCCCAATAACAAGAAATATGAGCTTTAAAAGGAATGATAGACCCTATTCTCCATGAAAATAAAAATTACAGTAATTCTAATATAAATTATCATCCCAATAACAAGAAATATGAGCTTTAAAAGGAATGACATAAAAGTGTGTACTTAAAAAGAAAGAGAGGAGTAGGATCCCTTACCTCGGGTCCGACTTGACTCGATCGTTCTTTAATCTCCTGTATAATAAACTTGAGTTAATTTATACATCCTTAAGAACCTTTTTCAAGTTCATTATTCCTTTTAAATCACTTATTACCATGTCATAAACATTATGTAATCATTTAAGTTAATAATATTTGTTTTGCCGATATTTGGTTCTTAAGTCGAAAGTGGACTTCTTACAATTACATGTTGTTCGTGTGGCCAAATGTTTATTATTTAAATAATTGTATTCATGATTTAGATATCATATATGTCATATATATCCAGTAAATTGATGCATTTATAACATTACATAATCATTTAGAGGTAAGAAATGAAATGCACCGTTCATGGAGACGGTAAGCCGTACGTACGCATGAACGCTACTTTCATTTCTATTTTGTATTTTATAGAATGGAATAATAATGATATAAAGGTATATTATAATTCCAGTATAATATCATATATTATATCATAGTTCCATCCTTTATAAGTCCCACATATGGTATTTAACGAATCAAAACACTTTGAGGGGGCGGTAGTCCGCACTTCCTTAAATGAAGATATCGCGTTTACCCATAATGGAAACCATAAAGGTATTCCCAAAATGAAAAAAAAAGAAGCTTAAGGAAAACATAAACATATTATATATCATATATAAAAATAGTTACATCATAATGGCCACCTTTTAAGGTGTTAAATGAGTATTGATCAATCATCGTTTTGGGAGGCAGAATTTCGCCATCCACGGAAACCGTATGTTCTTTAACCATTTGATGTTGTTGTGTGAGAGTTTATCTCGAATAAATATTATAAAAACATACTAGTATATTTAAGATACTGGTTTTGTTACAAAAGAAGTAAATAAAAAGAGTTTATGGGGTTGGAGAAGCAAAATAAAACAAATGAACATGAGAGAATGAATTACCTTTAAAAGTTTAACTCCTTTTGATTTGAGCCTAAAGGCTTACTTTGAAAGGATTATGCCCAAAGGTAATCCTCTAGGATGAATAGAGGGATGTGGAGAGAGTAAATGGGCAGGGTTTGGCCGAGCCAAAGGCTTGAGGAGTGTGTGAAATGAGGTAGAGGTGGGGGCCTTTTATAAGAGGAGAGGAGGGGCACTTTTGGAAAGTAAAGAAATATTACTTTATATGAAAATGTGTTTCGGTTTTAAAAGGTCCAAAATTGATATAATTCGTGGATAAGGTGATAAGGGTTCGAAATCCACCCATCCAATAAGTTTTGGACATGTGTAGTTCATATATTTTACATTATATTTCCATTTTATTTAAATCGTCAAATAATGATGTCATCACTGCATCATTATTATGTCATAAATAATGTAATTTATTTAATGTATAAAAATGATAAAAAAATTCTATGATGTAGGAAATCTCTTTATCTTTCCAATGAATATTTATAATTAAAAATCTTACTTGTATAACCCCATTTAAAAATTGTTTTAGTAAAACATATCATGTTTGTGACATTTTTACTTTTACATTAAATAAAAAGTTATTTATGTCATTTCCCAACCAATGGGCTCCATGGGGTCCCCAAGTTGAACCATGGCTTCTCTTGGTCGGCCATGACAAAACAAATGAGTGTAGGACATGTGTCAAGTTCATTTCATATTATTAAAACATTATTTTTACCATAAACTACACTAATTACCTCTAATCACGATTAAAAACTTAATAAGTTACTATTCACCACAAAATTATTTTTATCCCATTGAACCACATTTTACTTCTTAATGAAAACCATGTATGTCGGATTTTTGAAATTCAAAACACAAATATGGCAAAATTTCATTTAAATGGAAAAATCGGTTTTTATAAGTACCACTTAGTGGTTTTCACTATTCATCAAAAATTGAAGTTTTTCAGAAAATTACCAAAAATTCACCCTAATCTATATTTGATATTATGAATTAAAAAATGAAGTCTATTTTACAAAATTCAAAATATATAAGTCACATTAATTAATTTAATAATTAATTCCCGCTGTCAGAGCAAATAGCGTGTTTTTATGAAACAATAAGTATCAAAAGATTGACACTGGTTTAAGTCTGATTTCAAAGTGAATTTAATTCCAACGACCACTATTGGATTTAATGGTAAAAATATATTCTAATTTCACTTTAAAACAAAATCAAAAGATAATCTAATCATATAAATAAATTAGATTTAAAAGAGGTTTTGAATTAAAATACAACATTTTACACTATTCATTAAAAAATGAACTTTATCGGAAAGATACCAAAAATTTACACAAAGTAAATTTTGATGTCCCGATTCTTAATAAGATTTTTATTTGGTCCAACAGAATGTTTAAGAGTGAACAAAACTATATTTAATGATGGTTCAACATCAAAAGGTGATAAGTGAACCTTTAGTGAAAACTAGTGCATATACGCCTAAAATTGAATTCGTTCCATATTTTAAGCCTCTATACTTTATTGGATAAATGAAAAAACATTTAAAAACATATATAATCATATTTTAGTTATTTATATCCATTCCCGCCATTACAACGGCTACAGGTTAACTTCCATTTAAAATAATATTATTTTATTATTAGAGTGCAACGTAAGATTCCCAAGAAACTTGTTGTTGCGTATTGGGTACGCCATCGAGCATAGCATCCCCTTTAAAGTCATATTAATATTTTACTCACAAATATGGATAAATATGAAAATTTCATATTCTTTATTTACCTGGGGTGTTACACATATTTATTAAAGATGTAAAAAATACAAGAGAATTTTTTAGACCAATTGGAATGAAAAAATACTAATATTAACCAAACATACTCCTGAAGGCAGTCTTCTAATTTTCAAATTCTTTTATTCTCAAATGATGATAACCATATTGATTATATATCATTAATATCATCTTTTCTCCTTGCAAATGCTAAAAATCATTAATATTTGGTAATATATTCTTTTTCATTAACTTAAATCGATTGAATTTTCAGTAATAAACACAAAGGTGAATTGTTCTATCATCATTCATCACAATGGGAATAATTTCTACACAAGATAAAATATTTAAATGTTTAAATATATTTTCTAACATATCTTACAACTTAATATTATATCTTTCAATTGTTACAGTTCCACATGGTAGGAAATAATGAATATCACTTGATTACAACTTACAAAATCAAAACATAATAATAGCACTCTCACCTGTAGAAGAAAAGATAATTCAAACAAGAACCCACCAGGGAACATGACCATGAATGTATAGATATAATTAAATATTTATTGTCACACAAATTCAAATGAAAACACCAATATTACCCTACCTAATTTGGATAATTTGGTATAGATATAATTGACCTCATGTCTTATTCTCCTTGAATAAAATTACACAACCAATATGGATCAATAAAGGAGACCCATCAAAGATAAATATAAATTCATGTCTTATTTTTAATTAGAAAATCCATATTGATGATGAATTCAATATGCTTCATGTTGAGAGCTAGGAAGTTTAAGGAATTCCCAATTTACTCTAATAATAAAAAACTAGTGTGATAATGGAGACCCTACTATATCCTTGTTCATTGGATTGTAGTAATAACCCTCACATAATAAAAAATATACATGGGTTGATTTATCAAATTCATGATGATATTTGATATAAATTAGTGAGATTTACCAATAGAAAAATAATGGACTAGAAAATGAATTTATAGTGATGTTACATGTTATAGTTTATAGACCAGTATCAGCTTCCGCTACAGACACATACATGGCCTAAAGAATATTAATTTAAGATTATTGTGGATATAACATGTGTAAGATCATGAAATTTACTAGTGTTATCTTCAGCTTGAATTCCGGTATTTTTTTTTTATTTTTGTAACTTTTATTGGATTTTTTACCAGGGGTATGTTTTGGTGGGGTTTTTTTAGAAAAAGGGGGAAAATGGAATTGTGCACAGTTGGCACACAGTTAGGGTAAACCATGTGCCCAACCTAGCTAACCATGTAAACCCATGTAGAGTGGTTAGCAAGGATGTCTAATGGATTAACAAACAGTGTCCCCAAACCCATGGAAGCATGAAACCATGTGTAGTGAAGCCCAAAAATTTGGTACATGATTTATCAAATTGTTCTCCCCTACCTTGGAAAACTAAGTGTACGGTTTTATTGTACACAAAAAATTATTTCAAAATACTCTGAACCCCAAAATAGCATCATTTCAACACTAGATCGAGACCGATCATATTTGGGCAATTCCAGAGATTCTTAGAGAGGTTATAAGGACATCTCACCTCCTTTATTCATGATTCAAACCCCAAATTGAAGATCATCTCTTCTCATAGTAAGTGGATCTCACCCAAAATATTTTTCCTTCCATTCAACATTCATGCCTTTATCTTATAGTGGTGTTTATTCTTTATTTATTTAGATAATTACATAATTTGTGAGATCTTGATTTAGGACTGTAGATATAGATAAATATTCATTAAATCTTGATATCATTAATATTAGTTTAGGGATCTAGACCCAGAGCATAGATCAACATAGTTGTGCAACTTGGATTTTATGGATATTTAGTTGAGATAATGATCATCAACAAATTGAGGTAGGTGGTCTAATTTTTAAATCACATAGTTGTTATTTTTTTCTCATATATGAAAGATGTAGGATTTATATATATTTTTAGAAATTTAGATATAAAATTGAATTAATTAATTTAGTAAAATAATTAATTATGAATGTAGTGAAATTGTAGTACTTGTTTACCATTGATTAAGAAAATTAATAGTGATAATTGATTATGATGAGATTGAGACGGTCAACATTTGTATAAGGAAAATTGATGAGGGAATTGATTGTCATTATAAATGATCATTAATTTGAGATAATTAACTGTTGAGTTCACTATCTATTTCTCCTACAAGTGATCTAGAATAATTAAATGGTTAATTAATTATTGACTATGGAGAACATAATGGTTAATTAATTGTAGAACTAATTAATGGGAAATTAATTTTGTTAATTTGTTGTTGAATTACTTAATAGACTTTATTAATTGATTTATGAATTAATTAATGAATGGGATTTTGGGGGGTTAGACATGGAGTTCTACACTGATGATAATGTGGGTGTGAGACTAGGAATTCTCCACCAAAGGTATTTGGATGTTAGATATGGAATTTTTCACCAATGATATAAATAATTTAATGGGATTAGGGGTGTTAGACATGGATTTATTAACCAATGGTATTGTGGGTGTTATACATGGCCTTCTACACTATTTATATATCTATTTTTATTGTTTACAATTGGTGTGTTAGACATGACTTTATACACCATTGATAATTATAAACAAATTTGATTTTGGGTGTTAGACATGGAATTTTACACCTATGAGATTTTGGGTGTTGGAAATTTTATCCTCCATCAACAGTATTTGGGGTGTTAGATATGAAATTATACAACAATAATAAGAATAAATAGATTTTATATTCATTGTTAGAAATTAAATTCAACACCAATGATAAATTTGTATAAAGACTGTCTATTGGTTTTCTCATAAAATTCAACCCAGGTAGTCTATGTGGTTGTTATATATTTTTTTGACATTTTGGTAACTGTTTCATTATACAATGAAATTATATTTCATTATAAAACTACATACACTTGTTAATGATGGATTTGTTTTAGAAGCAATTTATTGTGGCCTTCTAAGTCATACTCACACCCAAATTGGGCAGCTATATCTGTACCTAGATAGAATTTTTTGTTTCAGGACTAGTTAAGGTTATAGGCCCCAGATTTGATCGTTGATTTGGGATGAATATTGGATGAGTGGACCAAATGTCATTTGGGACCCGCGTTGGAGTTGATGGTGTATTTAAATTCATCTTCTCTTTAAGAAAATTGGTACTTAAATTTCATGGAATATTTCCATTTTAGTTGAGTGCTATGAATTCCAATTATGTTTAACTTTTGATATTGACGTTTCTATGATTATATATGCTTCTTCTATTTATTTTTTTACTTTTGATGGTGTTTTATTATGATAAAAGAGGGTATATTCTCAAAATTATTTATTTATTATACCCTAACTACTAGTTTAAACCCTCTCGGACATGGGGATGCATGCTATAGGTAACGTGATGGTTCGGCTCGAGCCATGCATAGGTGGATCCCGAGTCGGGACATTACTACATGTATATCTTTAAGGTGTTTGATTTCACCATAATACTTTTTGAAGTTTATGTGCCCATTCCTATAGGTGGAGTATAAATAATATCAAATAATGGTTTAGGGTGTCTGGAGTGACCACAAGACCTTCAGATATTTCAATCCTCAGTACACACACATATTTAATTCCAAATATTTCTACACTAAAAGATTGGAAATGGGTCTCTTTCATAAACAATACGATGTATGGATGATTCCTACTCTCTATAACCACCATGAGACTCATCATGTTTCGTATTTCTATTATTGGAACACATATAAATTACACATTGAGTAAAAGTAACTCCCATAAAAAACATACTCACTGGGACAATCTCATAAATCAATTCACTATCCAATACATCAACATATAAATCAAAGCATTGGAAAATAAAAAAGGACACCATATTTTCTATTAATGACCCATCTCAAGAATTTGTGCCTTCTAAATCATAGTAGACACAACCTTCGGAGAATACTATTTAAGATAAAAAATGTTTTTGTATCGACTCACAGTCATGTCACCCAACTAGAATTTTAGAAAGTCTCTGTATTTCTCAAAGACTACAGATTATAAAAATAAATTAACAGTTAAAATCTATACAAATTAATTCTATTCTATGACATCGTGCATTTTCATTTTCACCATAAAATCCTATCATCTCCTTACTAAGCCATATATATAAAAAGTAGAAATTGTTTCATTTATAGATTTGATCAATTTTAAGAACTAAAAATTAATCTCTATCCTTATCAACCAGTAATCAACATATAGAGGATAATTAGTGGAATGTAATTATGTTGCCTCTGGTGAAGGAACTTTTGATCATGAAATTGAGATTCAACCCTCATTGTTAATATAACTGGATCCTAATTGGAAATTTATATTGTTTACTTTCCCAAAGCATGGATAGGACATACGACTTTCCTGATAATACTCAGGTCTAATGGAGGATATAATCATTGTGGTTCCCCATTATCTTCTAACTAGTGCCTATTCTCACATCTTCTCTAGGAATTAGGCTATACAATATCAATTGATAATATATAAGAGTTAAATAAAATACACAGATCAAAAACTCATTAATAGATAAGAAATTATTAATTACATTGAGAAATTTTATTTTAATTGGTATTTCAAAACTCTTAAACCAATGAATGGGGATGGAATATAATCAGAGAAAAAAATTCATAAAATAAAAAGTTCCCTTAAAACCATTGTATATAAATGTTTTTATGGTTTGAGTTTCTTAGTAACTCTCTTTAAACAACCTCATTAGTCCCACAAATACATCCTAAAATCCATATTGTGATAAAGGAATAATTCTTACCCTGCATCATTGACACCATTCATTCATGAACCAACCCATATACAATGCTACACTAATACCCCATCTAGATCTAACATGGCTCGAAGGGAATACTATTTTACTTGGGTTGGTGACTATCACATCACATAAAAAAATATCAAATAGGGTTGATTTTCTCAACCAATCAATGAAAAATGTAATATAGAAATTAGTATGATCAAAAATCCATATAGCGAATGTACCAAAAAACATGTAAAATAGTACATCGATAAAAATATAAACATATAAAATAAAACATCAATATAAACCATACAAAATTATCAATAGATCATGAGTAAAAAGAGTACAATAGCTCCATTGGTCACCAATAACCCTCTACTATCCCAATGATCTTGAACATCAATAACCTCAAAGTAGTGATTTCCCATTCTTATACATGGAATAATGAGATCTGCTAATTCCCAAATGAAAAGGTATATAGTGAGATATAAACCTCAAAACGGTCTCACCAAGTGTTCTATAAACAATAATATAAAAATTAAACTAATTATGCATCATTTTAATGAAACAACACACATTACAACATTAACAAATTTTAAAATAATCCCTGATTGTGTAATTAAGATGTGATTAGAGATATATAAAAAACCATCTTAATTAAACATTATATATATAACACATATATAAAATTTTTATCATGATATAAATAGTTCAATAAATAATGGAATACATAATCAAGGTAATATATCATAGTACCATGTACAAAATCCCAAAGGTATATTACCTCAGGTAACATTACTCTCACGCATATCAATAATGATCATGTATACAGATATGTGTGAACCATCATATAAATCTACACCGCAATCGATGAAAACTCAGGGGCCGTCTACACCCCTAAAGTTGAACCCTCTTGGATGTTCATGCCTCAATTGATTAGTAAATGTTTTCATCATCAATTCAATTCTAGGAAATCATGAACCCTGAATGATGGTCCCAGTTACCCCCAAATTGCCCAGGGTAACATTTTCTTCAAAGAACCAGACAATAAAATATGTGAAAATCCAACATTTCAAATCAATTCAATTTACACTTCTACCATATTCAGTTTTCAGCATTACATTCTCAATTCATAACCAAAATATATTTTTTCATCAATTTATAACATTTCAAATCAAATTTCACATTAATCCATTTTTCTAAGTGTATGAAAATGTATTAATTGATAGAATTAAATTGCAAAATAAATCCTTCAATTTCATAGAAATCAACCACAAATTTAAATTTCATGAAATTTATAGATTTATATAATATTCATTCAATTTAAAATCACAAATCAAATCACTTAAATTTAGGAATTTTAAAAATAAACAGAATACCTATTTATTTCAATCTGTAAATTTAATTTTTCAATTGTAGGTAAAAGAATAATTTAAACTCCTACCATTAATCACCTGGTAAATTTTTAAACTGACAAAGGGATCTCCAATAATGAAAAGGGGATGGATATCGTGAAATGAAACATAGAATCTATATATAATAAAATGGATTTTATATCCATAAAAATATAATTATTAGTTAAACTATAAGTTGGGGAGAAAGAAATATCAGAAAAAACAAAATGAGAGTATATCCACATACCTACAGGAGACCAAACTAGTTCAACGACGTGTTCACCCACCAAGAAAAAGGGTTTTAGGAGAAAAAATCACCTATTGGGAAGCTTCAATGAACCATGATATGAGTTATGGGTGAAATAGGATGATCTATGCTTACATGAGATGTATTTTATATTTTAATAAAATATTAAATGGAATTTATAATCATGGGAACGATTTGATGAATTGGTTTTCAGTTTTAGAAAAATAGTTCTCCCTATACTTGGGTCCGTACTGGTAGGGTTCATGTTTTTTCATTTTTGGGTGCATGGTTTTCAAACCCTTGACCAACATTTAAATACATCAATGTCTGAGGTTTTTATATTTGGAGGGTTTAGCTATACAATTCTGTGAAAATGTGTGCTCCCTTATAGTGGCTCATGATAGCGTGCAGGGTTTGTGTTTCCAAACCAAATAGTTTCCCCTAACCATGCACCAACCATAAACATCCCCTTTCTGTTATAAAGTTATACAAATTCTACAGTAATGACTCAAAAACAATAAAATACTAAAAAAAATAAAAATACATTTTGGAATACCTAAAATAAGAAAATTTAATGTTAAAAGATTAATACTTATATTACATAATTACAGAGATACACTCTAACTTGGGTTATTATAAAATTAAAAATATATGAACTATAATTATTCTAAAATATTCATGATCATTTACATAATCTTGTTAACTAGAACACATTATATTCCACGGCTTGGTCTTAGTACCAAAAGGACATTGTCATATTACCAACTCTGGAACTAGATAACATTCATTCGACTAATGCAAATGAATATGACCCCGAATTCTCATATATGATTTCCTAACAGATATAATTAATAATTAAATTATTCTATTATGTCTCAGAACATGTAAAAAGAAATAATCTATAATCTATAATACTAATTTCCCTTTTACACTCTGATTTCATAAATACTAAAATACCAAAAGATTTTATTTTACATAAATAATGAAACCATGACCAATAATACTGGTAAAAATTCATTCAATTTATTCAAAATATTAAAATTATATTAAATTTGACATATCATGAAAATTACCCATCTTGAAGTACATATTATGATCAATTCTCAATTTATATTAAAATTTCAAAATTTATTTTTAATTCCAAACCATGTGATAGTTCATTATTATAATGAAATTTATATTAAACTCTTCAATTATTTATAGTCATTCAATATTATAATATTCACATCGACTAGATTCTAAAAATAAATACCTATCAAGAACCATATATATTTATGTGACTTGAAAATTCAATTCTAATACCAAAATATGGGTGTCACTAGTAAAACATAAATTACACTAAACCTTTTGAGAATGTAGTGGTCCAAATATTTGTATATGGTTATCAAAGTTAATGATAAATAATTTGTATTTAATCCAACTAATCAAAATAAAATCTATAATTACACATTTTTTCTTGCATAAAAAACATATTTTCTTTATAATTTTAAATTACACATAAAATATTATATGTAAGAACTGACATCATACATCAACATTTACATGAATCATATATCACCCATGAAACATTATTTTGTTGTCAAATAATTGGTGGGGATTTTCCAACCAAAGAATTGAACTTGACATCTTATCCAGTTGTAATTAATTATTTATTTCATTTAACATCAATGATACAACATTTTTCATGATTCATTCTCATAATAATTCTAACAGCTCAATTCATGAGGTTTTCAATATTTCAATGTGTTTTATAATGTTATCCAATACCAATCCATAAGAATGTGACTACAATTCATTGTTACCCAATAATACCAATGGTGATTAGAAAGACATTGTTACTCATTAGCACTTCATATAGTAATGTAAATACATTCAATTTCATTCCAAAATAAAATTATTCTAAATGATTCTTTAATGTAGATTGATGAATCCTATACAATCTATAAATACAAACACAATTTATGAAATCTTGAAGATAATAACCTTTCTTTTGATTCATCCAATAACATGTTTTCCTATTCACAATAACATGAGGTGATAAATTAATTAATATTACAAAAATACCCTTTTTATTAATTAAAAAAATATATCAATACATATATTACAGTATATATTCTAATAGAATTATTATGATAAATTTTAATAAAAAATTATAGGAATACATTTAATATAAGGATGGTAGGAAGTGTAATGATCATTAAAACATAGTAACCTCTTATATAACAAATCCACAGTCATACTAGTGATCTATGAAATTATCAGGAATATTTTGGAGTAAAATGTTCAAACTAATCATTTAATAAAATATTTATTGAAAATTAATTCAAGATAACCTTCCATAATCAATTTATAGATCTTATTTGATACACCACTAACATATAAACATTATTTGTTTAAAAACTATAATGGAAACATGTACCAACTTCATAGGATTATTAAATTTTTAAATTAATTGTATTCTCTTAGTAATATTTTTTATGATTGGGGAAATTAATTCATTTTTTCACTATAAATATGTAATCTCTTTAAATTCATCACTAATGACTGATGTAACATTTAATTAAAATTGAAACATTACTCAGAGGCTCAGATAACTCACATAATATATATTTTGAGTATATTATCTATGATATATAAAATTACACTTAATTAATGGGTAAGTAATCACATAAGAATAAAAAAATATATCATTTTATTATTCTAATAAAACTCTGAAGAAAAAAAAAACTCATCCTTTAGGTTTGTCAAAAATAAAACTTTAAAAAGATGACAGACTTGGATCAACTAGTTACCAACTCAGATGAATCCACTATAATCATTATTATATATAACCTAAACTCATAGAACTAGATAACCTTTTAGGTCTCCTAAATATCCACCATACCATACCAACCATCTAACACATGCATTATTTTGGATTTCTACATAAACTCTCTTGGAAAAGAACGTTCCTAATGTAATCCAACCTATGGTTATTCTAATACCAAAAATAAAACATTCAGAAAAATAATCAAGGGAAAAATATATATCTTACAAAGTCAACCCACTCTGAGGAATAGAGCATTAAAAATGGTTCTTTCTTTTAAATATATGCTTTGATTCATAAACATATCTCAAATATACAACTAAAGAGTGATTGTATAACTAAAATTTTTATAACTGATATTGATTATATTATATGAAAAAAATAATTCAATAATTCTAAACTATATAATTTTTATTTTTTAATTTAATTAAACTCTTTTTAATGAAAAAAATAAGTTTATTTTAGAAAATACATATAACATTTTTACCATTAAAATGCATTAATATTTGATAGGCTCCACTAAAAAATTATTAATTAAAATAATTATTAATTGATTTTTGAATAATTTAATATAAGAACACATATGGTAAAATATATTTTCTATGTACATACTGAAAAAAAATCTAATCTAATATTTTAAAATACCCACTTTAGTAATTACATTAAATCATGAAAAGCATAGGTGAAACAATATGCTGAGTATGATGCATGTAATCACACATCCTTCCACCCTCTATTAAGAGTAATAAATATAAACGTTGAACTAAAATATAGTTTTTCATATAAATAAATAACTGTAATACTTAAAAATTAGAAATCATATTTCTGTTTTTTGGTAACTAGGTCCTTCTACAAAAATGTGTTCAGGAATCACATGCTTATTATTAATTAAATACACCTACCAATCCTATTTTGTTTCATCCTATCAAAAATGTTTAGAAATTAAAAAATAATAATTTGTTTTTTCATTTATATAACATCAATTACCAAGAAAAGTTTCTATTTATTATGTCATTTAGCAACATGGACTCTGTTTAACCTCCTCATATGCTTGATGTATGTTACCACTGATAAGTGTGCAATGATATTAGGTTGAAATACTATAAAATTCATATAATAGAAAAAAATAATAGAATAGGGAAATATAGGAATAATAGAAATAAAAACATCATAGTTTAACTAAGAATTATTTTTGAAGGAATGCCAAGATATATAAATAATAGAAATAAAATTTCATAATTGACCATTCATATAAAAATAATACATCATAAGAAGTTTTTAAAAAAAAAAATTTAAGTAACATAGATTAAAATAAAAGTAAAACAAATTTAACTAGTACAAAAACCTAGATATAGCCACATTTTAGTCACATAATCCCTATTTATATTTTTCACATCCTAATTTATTGTAGGGACTCAACATGGTTCACTATAGATATGTTAATTTTTCTTATTGAATCATATGTGACTTCTCAAAAAGAAGTTAATTCCAACTATTGGAGGGTGAAAAATTAATGTAATTCAGGAAATATTTCACTAACTTCTTTGCAATTAAAATACATTTAACCACTTCTATATGATATTTGATTACAGGATGGTTGGGCATGCTAATTTTCCATCATATCCTTGTTATTTTTCAGGTTACTAATGTGGAACATTATTTTAATATATAGAAATATCATTATAAATGGATTCCTGATCCAGATAATTTCATTCCTCAAGATTCTTTTCCTCAATTATTGGATGTGGGTAGAGAGGAAAATCCCTTCCAAAAGGTATATTTTTAGAACTCAATTCATGATCATTATATCATCATGTATCATGGAATTAGTGGTAATTTCCATCTGATATATATAATTATTGAAGCCATTTGACATTATTCTTTTGTAGGGTTTATCAAAATTAAGATTGATATGTCATTAAGAGGTAATCTTGGTCCATCGATTTCGGTTGAAGTTTTTATATATCACTATGTGGATTTTATAGGATTTTTAATTGTGTATGTGTCTAGGATTTTTCACAAGAGAATCTAGTGTTTGGTGTCATTACAACTATTCATTTAGAGAAACATCATGGAAATAATACTATTTTTTTGTAATGTAAATGTTGGACTAATGATCATGTTATCATAGTAAGCTATGTTCTTCATTCATGGATGTGAACTACTCAGTTGATTATTTCATAGGATTTTATTTCATCCATTGATTACATAACCACTAATTTCTACAGTAAGGCCCATTCAATTTCATATTATATTTATAATAAGGGTATTATTTTCTATGATCTTGTTTAGTCAATTAATATTAATGGTTATCGTTTTTTCTTCTTAAACGAGGCCTCAATAAAATCAAACTATTAATAATTTTGTATTTGGGATTAATTTTTCTAATAAAATTTTCATACACTTCTAGGAAATGTCTTATCTTTCACCTAAAAGATGAATCCATGGATATTAAAATCATATTATATATCCAAATAACATCATAGTTATCATACATCAAAGTCAAATGGACCCCACCAAAGGGACTATCAATATGGGGAATTAAAATAACCAAACAATACCAATGTAACAATAGCAGTATGATCATAGACAATGTCATGGAATCCTAGTCAAGATCAAACTAGATCCTCTTATTGAGCATCTTTATATTGGACCCATTCCCTTGGATAAATCCTAGAAAAAATTAACAAGACCACTGGGGTTTTTGCGAAAGATATTATTATTAAATAAAATCATACACCACCAATGAAACATTAGCATAAATTAATCACAAATTTGAGAGTGTATGAAAATATAATAATAAAAAAATAATCAAAAAAACCATTTTAAAAAAATCATCGATGTTGGTTCATTTAGCACTAAACAAGTTTCAATAAATCCCCTTCACACCCGATCCAATCAGTGATATGAAATGTTTCACTCAATACCAAAAGACAATTAATTGTAGTCATTTAGTTATATAAGTAGGGAATAACAATAAAAAATCTCTCATTTAGTTGATTAATTCATTTTTCATGTTCTCAAGGCTATGTCTCATATCCAACTATTGATATTGAAGTTATCTATGGGGGGAATTTTAAAATCCAATATACAATGCAAACTGAACCATCCCTTGTGTGAGTATTCCCATGGTTATTCATCATATATTTGATCTCAATGAAATATATTTATGGGGGAATCACATAACTAACCACCCACATAAATAAAACAAGCACCTTGGGATAAATCATATGTATACATAAAACCTAATGTATATAAACTACCCTATACCTGTCCACACAAAAAATTTATTCCCATTTTCTCTACTCACATAATCCATCCATGGAATATGTTACATTATTATAGGGATTACAAGGCTATATTAATAACCAAATAGAAAATAATTGGTCAAATACATGGACTACAATGAACATTACACCACATATCCGTAGATTAAAACATTTATAATGTGGAGACTTCCAATATCATGAATAACTATGCAGATAATCCATTCCATACACCCCGATTCATTTTTAATCCATTATAACATAAAATCAACGATAAAACCACACAATTAAGATGTTTTTTTAAATAATGAAACTATGAAAGAATAAGAGATGTAGGGAATTTATGGAATTAGACATTTCAATAGAAAGAATATTTAATAAACAATACATATATTAGACATGAAATATTATATTTATCTCATGAGCGAATAAACAACACGAAAAAGAAGATACTTGGTGTATAATAACATTATAGTGGTATCAAATTGGTGGATATAATTTTTTATTCCAAATGTATCCCATTTAATTAATTATTTTAAATAAAATGTGGCTAGGAATACCATGTTGTGAACCCTCATTCATGGTTTGATCCCCCTATAGACTATTTTACCCAAATGATTTTTATCACTAAAATGGAAATGTATAATGGTTTTCCATTTTTCTAGAAGAATATTAATGATAATACACCACAAAATGTAATGTATTATTAAATCATGAAAATAAGATTCAGACATATGTAGAAAAAAAATCCCTTACATACTAAGGTTTTACAATTAGATATTATTGTGATGACTTTTATATACTAATGATTTTCAATATATGAACACAAATTTATTCTTTCAGAATTTATGTGTATGATATTCCCAAAATAAATGAATTTGAAAAGTTTTTCTTCACACAATGATACGTAATATGTTTTTCAACCTAGATATAGTGGATAATAATTTTCCCTCAAATATAAAACAATATACATAATATACATTACATTTGTAATATATTATTGATAGGAAATGTTTTCCCATTAGTATAAATACCCATATATAGTATGTACTATAATGATAGTTTTTAAAAATAGATAGGAAACCCCATAAATGAAAAAATTATTCATATATCATATCTATTTCATACATTATATTTTTCTATTGGCTATAAAACTAAATATAAAATATTTTATACAAGGTATATATTTCTACCAAAATTATTTTCTTCTAGCCTGTGAAAACTTTTCTTAGTACATTTTCTCATATTTAATATTTAAAATTGTGGATAAATAATCCTCACATAATAGAAATGAAATATGTGTATAGATATCATATATCCTTTACGAAATATTCCCCTAATATTAAATGTAATCTATAAGAAACTCAAATATAAATAAAAACAATAAAAATATGACTAACATTATACGAGATTCATAATTTCATTTGTATGCCCATTAAAATATTATAAAACAAGATTACCAACCATCACTGATGGAATACAAAAATCATGGACTCATCTTGTTAAAAAAATTAAAATAAACACATATATCAATCCATGATGTTCGGGAGGTTTCATAAAATCACACTATAAATGCTTCTATCATTGAGAAACATCTCACATGGTTCTCACTAAATCTCACTAGCCATTAGTCTAATGTATCCAACTCCAACTCCAATATTTCCTATAAGAAATGATTATATGTCAATTATACTCGAGATAGATTTAATATCATCCCTCATGGAGCTATCTCATTATGTTCCTACGTCATCATAAGTAACTCATCAATAAATGATTCTACCATCAACTAGACATCACCACTATCAATCATATTCACAATGTCTATGTCACATATCTATAGAAATGACATATGAAATTAAAAATTAATACCATGACATAGGGGAGAGAGTAAATTATTATGTCACAGGTTAAATTTATTCCACATTATCAATCATAATAAAATAACGTGTTTCATGAATCCCTAACCCCATAAATCGATGATAACTCATCCAACTAATACATCTTCCCACATAACATTTTACATGGATATGAACCTCTAGTAAAATTCCATGTGTAATTTATTTTGAGTAGAAGAAAACTATATAAATAATTCCTAAATCAGTTTGGAGGTATCCTGTTCCATTTTGGAACCAATCCTTACTAATTGTGCTTTCTATAAGGAGTACAACAATGAATATAATGATTTATCATAACGATCCCCAAAAGGGTGACAGCTAGATAATAGCCAAAAATCTATTTTTTTAGGAAATATGGATTCCACACACTCCCCCAAAACCATGCACATATGTTTTGATCATATATTAAACTATCCAGATCATGTTCTCACAATGACCACCTCCCTATGTGTGACATCATGCCCCAACCAATGGACCATGTGGGTGATACCTGACCTCATGAGTGCCTCCCCATATGAAATAGGTTTCTAAAAGAAGCGGGAGTCTCAAGCTTAACCATTGACAGAATATGTTGCTTATATCATTTCATCGTGTAGGATAATAAAAAAAATTGTAAACAATATACTAAATAATAATAGTAATCATGCCAAAATGTAATTATGGAATACATGTAAAAAAACAAAGAGTCTCCAATAACTGAGAATAATGTCTGGATGAAATAAAGTAGATAAAGTAAATAATTAAATAGAATATCCTCTAGATACAATCGCAGTCTTCTACTAGCTCCATGCTCCACTACTTAGATATCCACCACATAGCCCTCTCCATTCTCCAGATCCCTCAAAAAATCTAAAAATTCCTCAAATTTCCTGAGTACTGTTTCAATACAACAGTCAGTAGGACATCACCATTGAATCCATAACATGATGAACTCATGTATAATAATGTATTACTTAATAATTATCAATGATTAACAACCATAAATATACTATCCAAAGCTAAGTCATTGTGCTCTAACCAACTCCCAACAAATCCCCTATTGTACCAACTTCATATCCATACTGATAATTTACTATATGTAGACAAGTATCCATACCAAAAACATGTTTATTAGAGAGTCACATGGAATCCAAAAGGAATTGAGTATAAAAACCAACACATAATACACTAGGCTTCGGGTAATACTCAGAATCCTTAGGGCATTGAGTATATGTAACCTACTGAGGATACCCATGGAATTGGGTAACAATTGGAATCCACAAGGCATCATGTGTCTTCCATCTACACTTAATCTACATGGTGTTGAGTATGCACCCGATTACAATGTTATCATGCCGTGTCTTCACCATCTCTACGCATCATGCAGACACACCAGAGAGAGTAATTGTTCCATGATGGAAACATTTGATGTGTACACATACAAATTTGCTAGAGGAAAACATGAAAATTCATAACATGATAACAACCATAGTAGACATCATGAAAACTATAAAATCATTGTTTATATCATCAAGTGAATCAATCATCATCATGAAATCAAATTATCATGTCAATATAATTCGTTATAAGTGAGGTAGCACTACAGTACATGTGATCATTGTTGAACATGAATAATAATATAAAAATTAATATTGGCACCAAATGTCACATTATGTTCTCAGGGCTACAAAAAACACATATGCAATCATAGTTTATCATAGTGATCATCTATTACTACACATAAATCATATTTAGAAAACATGTGTAATAAATCCCATACCGATAAGGAACTACCTACGACAAATGTAATCAATGTAAAATGGACGGGATAAACAAGTCAATAACACCCATTTGGAATTTTATTATTGAAACGTCTCTATATGACATTCACCACAAGTCCCTAAAACCAAAACCAAATATTCTATTCGAAAAAATAAATAAAATATCCCATATGATGATACCTTCTCCCTTTGGAATTAATATTCAAATTATCAATTTATAATTATCTTTTGATAGTTTCTCATAAATTTTCCTTTAATAAATATCTCTTGATAATTTCTAATAAATAAAATTTTAAAAATAATATTATTTTAAAAAAATTCTTAAATAATATTTTTATTATTTTCATCTTATAATTTATAATAAATTATCAATTTATTATTATAATTTTATAATTTTTCATATATTTTCTATTTAAAATTATATCTGTTTTAATTTCTCGTAAATTTTCCTTCTATAATTATATATTCATAATTTATATTAAATTATCCTTTTATAGTTATAGTCCGATAATTTTTCATAATTTATCCTTTTATAGTTATATTTTTCTTTTAAAATTATCTGTTGATAATTTCTCAAATATTATCATTTTATAATTATATTTTGATAGTTTCAAATAAGTTATCCATTCTAATTATATAATTATAATTTCTCATAAAGTATAATTTTATAATATTTTTTATAATTTTTTGTAATTTTTCTTAAATTATCATGTTAATGTTGATATTTTGATAACTTCTGAGAAATTATCATTTTATAATTTACTTTTCATAATTTCTCATAAATTATCTAATTATAAATATATTTTGATATTTTCTCTCAATATTCCTTTTATAATTATATTTTGATATTTTCTAAAAAATTACCATTTTAAAATTATATGTTGATAATTTATAATAAATTATCCATATATAAATCTAGGAAATTAATAATTAATTATTTTTATTCCATAATTTATCCATTTTTAATCTAGAATTTAACCATCGATAATTTTGATAAATATTCAACTTCATAATTACCTTACAATTTTCTATCAAAAAGTTTGATAATATTAGTTTTAATAAAATCACAAAATTATTCTTTGATAATTAACTGTAATAATGCTTGAAAATCATTATTATTATCATTTTATAATTTCTCTAAATTCACTTTTTATAATTATAATAATTCATCAATTGTTAAATGTTATGATATTATCCTTGATAATAATTTATTAAAGTATGTAATTTTTAAATTTTTATTGAATTAACCATTTAAAAGGTGAAAACTAGTTTGAAAATACCTTAGTCCCTCAAGAAAATATAGTATTTAGCTTCATCTCACTGAAATGTACCCAAAAGCACCAATTATTCACAATTCCATCAATATATTATTAGATATTAATGAATGTATATTGGATAAATACTTAAAAGAGACAAAAAATTAAATATATTAAATTGAAATAGAAAAATTTCTAATCTAAGAAAAACTAAGAAGGTGACCCGTGAATGAATCTGAATACATTTATTTGAGTTCACCTATCATGTGTAGGGAAGGTCCAAAGCCTATCAAACTCGTCAACATCAAACTACACTAATGAAACAGAACAATTTGAGAGTTTTGAAACCCCAAAATTCATATGTGTTCTATAAAACCAGCCACCAAATTTAATCAATTGATTTATCCAATAATCTACATGATGTCAATAGATTCACCAGATTAATGAATTTCCATCATTAAATGGTAAAATAAAAGAAGATTTTAGGTTTCTTGTAGGAATCCTCAATCATTAATGAAGTATATAAGGTGTGTGAATTGATGAAGGATGAACTAAAAAATGGGCCTTATTTTTTTAAATTCAGATTAATTATTAAAATGAATAAAATTAATTATTTAATTTAAAAATTAAATGACACAAAATTCCATTTTTGAAAAGGGGTTATGTCTTGCATATTATAAACCCCATGTTACTGACATAACAGTGGTCTCATATTTCTCATATGATGCATCGTTTGAGAGATATTGATTATTTCTTGTTTAAAAATTTGAATAAATAAAAAATTACAAATTAAAATGGTCATACCACATGAGATATTTCCAAACAACCAATGTGCATAAATGTTATACCCCAAATAGGGAAAACATTGCATTATGGACATGAAGGTTGTCTCATATTCCTTATAAGATGCACTGTTTAAGAGATATTGAATTATTTTTTATTAATAATATATTAAAAATATTTAATAAATTATCATTACATGTGACCTGACCCGAAATCTGACATAGATAAATGTTATACACCACCTAGGTTAAACATCATGTCCCATAATTAATGGTGGTGTAAGATTACTCAATCAACACACTGTTTTGGGGCTATTTAATTATTTTGGATAAATTTTTAATAATACATAAATATGTTTAATAAATTTATTCGGTCATCGCCGATACTCTAGGGCCTCAGAATCTCCCACAAACTTAGTTCTTGACTCTAAAAATATTCTATAGAATTTTCCATGGTGTCAACTAGGAATTTACTATTGTACAAAAACATTAAGACATTTATTATGTTATTTTAATTTACAAATAATATTTTACATAAAAACATTTATAAATATCGACATAATGGTTTTCACAATCTTTAATGAATTATGGATATTGAAAATATCTCCCTTTGTGGACTTATTATCTTCATGAAGTATCTCTAATAGTCATTCTCAAATAACTTAGTAAACTAATCTCAAACATTATTCATTATTTCCATGTTTCCTCTATGATATTTCCTTGCTTCCATGTAATCCTAACTAGTGGAACCATCTTTCATAACAACACATTCCCACATCTATCTATAATCCTCTTAGAATTATCCTCATAAGATGCATTAGTATTGAGCCATATGTCCTCAAAATAAAAAAAAATGAATATGATTTTATATATTCCTTTGAATCTATGACACTTGGAACTCATCATACATAAATGGATAGAGAGAAGTACTCTCTAGATGATACGCCACTATCCCTATCCACTATGTGATCTTAAAGGGTCCAACAAAATTATGTGCTTTCCTATCTTACTTCCTCATACATATACACCCCAAACAACGAGTCACTAACAATAAAACACACTCCCAAAAAGTAAAATCCAAGGGTATCCTCTTATTGAGAAAAATATGTTTTTTCTGAATGATGCTCAACTGTTCACAATCAGATAAACTCCATCATATTCCTTCTGAACCAATCATGTCCCATGACTGCAGCCTCACATTTCCCTTAATAATAAGCATTTATCAATATAGTATATCGTAAATATCCTCCAAATGGTTCATCTGAATGGGATCCTAGTAATTAATTTCTAATGATAACTCAAAAGGCTAGGAGTTCATCCCATGATCTAATGATCTATTAAACAATGTATCTATGAATAATATTTAATATTCCTATATTTCAATTAGACAGACTATCAGTTTGAGGATGGTACAATGTTCCCAACATCATCTATATCCCTCAATATTTTTTCAATCCATGAAAAAGTGTGATCTAAAATGTGTATCTAAATTTGGAAGAATTTTCAATGGGACTCCATGAAGGTTCATGATCTATCAGTCATAGATCTTATCAATCATCTCTTCTAAGTGAGTCTCTCTGATCTATTAGATGTTTTCCAACTACATTAACCCATAAAAAAATAACAAAAAATATGTCATTATTACTTTGGGTCCGATTTAACACCAATAAAAATCCAATAATGATGTAATCACACTTCCACATAGTTATTATGAGTGGTTATAGAAACTAACTAGGATACTCGTGTTTGGACTTTACCCTCTGTGAGGAAATGCATCGGGAGAAAGAACTAACAATTTCAATCATCAACCCAAGCCACCCGAAATACCTCATTGATTCATGTTAAATCATGGATGCATCATTATTTACATCCCATAATGTTCTATGATAATCCATCATCCTCTAATCTCTTTGGGTCATATCTGAAATACGCATATGTCAATCATTCTCTCTTAGTATCAACACTACACCCAGACTAAAAACTGATGTGTCACAGTACACTATATAACCAGTCACATTATAAAAATTTGTTTGAACCATTGTTATGTTCAAAACTCTATTTATTTCAATGAAAAAAATTTCACATTGGCCTAACCACTAAATTCACTTCCCTCTTTTTCAGCACAATCCACGTGTAGATAGTCAGAAGATTACCAACATAAAACATCATCAATATCATTGTATAGCCAGAAATCTATTAATCTAAAACACATTCCTGGAAAATGTATAGGAAATGAATTAAATAAACTTATCTAGTTCTACAAAGATATTGGACTTTGACACCACATGTCCTAGGACATTCGCATCTCAAATCAAGAAGTCACACTTCAATGGATTTTCATAAATCATGTGTGATGGAATCATTCATAGTACTATCTTATGGTGCCTAACATGGCTCTATAGTGTCAGTGAGTTGATGAAGATATCATCTACGAATAGTATGAATAATGATTCCATGTGCAGGTGGAAGGATATGTTCATGATTTCCACAAAAACTATAGGTTTTTTCTTCAATTTGAACGACATCAATAAGTATTCATGTATTCTATACCTATTGAGAAACAACATCATCAAAATTTCATCCAATATAACTCACAACCTGACATATCCCGATTGAAGATCAATTTTGGAGAACCAATGGACTCCCAATAGATTATATAAAGGATCATCAATCCTCAAAAATGAAATTTGGTTCTTCAATATCACCTAATTCATCTTCTACTAATCTATTCATAATCGAAGACAATATTCTACCTTAATTGAAAACAAAACTAGTAAATCCCATGGTTAATTACATGATATTTTTTAATCCCTTCCTTGCCATCCAACTAATCATTGATCTCCTTCAGCTTAGATGGACCCATATGATATAAGGTCATCAAAATTGGCTACACACATGGAATGACCTCTATATAATGTTAGAATTTTTATCCTTCTGAGTCTCTACTGGGTCCTAGATTCCCAAAAAACATTTCAACCCACCCATCAACATCCCGAGAGACTCTATGCTCTAGATGAATGAAGAATTATGGAGTTTTAAATCAAATTATATTCCACTATAGTACTGATGTCTTATTCCAATGATAGAAACTAAGATAAATTCTTCTAGAGGAAGTGTCCCAACATGATAAACAAAAGGGCAGGTGTGGTAGTATGATCAAATTCATTCTAATACAAATCTATTAGTAAAGTCAAATCTTAATCCCTTACAGATTTAATCCTACATATATCCCATGTATCCTCATTATAATATTTCAATATTATATCCCCATAATGTGATGGAACATATTTGGAAAAGAAATATATTCATTGGGATAAACCATAATATTTCTATGGGATAACACTATGTGTTTTCATAAACTATTTTATTTAATCAACAACCATTTTCCTAGGTGTATACCCATAACATAAGTTATACCTTTCCTAGAAATGACCCATGTTTTCATCCATACTTGTTAGTAAAAATCATCATATATATACTTACATAACAGCTTTTTTTAAACTAATTAATTTCGATAAAGATATATCACCAAAGATGGAAACACAGATACATCATACAAGAGAAACTGTCCAAGACTCATCGAAAAAAAAAGAGGCATTTAACTAATGAACTATTATAAAACAAAAAAACTAATATATATATATATATATATCATGTGAACGTATGCTTATAGTGATGATTCATGAATGAACCAAAATTCTAATAAAACGTATACAAACTATATGTGAATCACACTATGTGAGTTTAATCAATAGTAACAAAAAAATAAAATTTTCCCTCATTATAAAAACTATGAGGTGAACTATACAATCCTGCCCAGGCACTGACATAGTTCCCCTACCAGTGTCTCAACCATACTATAACCTTTCTATCTTGTCCCATCCCAAAAAAATAAAAAACCATTATAATGAATCATGGCCCTCTTATAAAATTATTTAACATCATCACTCGAACAACCAGGCCGAGAAGGGTGCTTCATGACAACATGTTCACCACCCAATACACAAGAGGTTACCAACATGTAGTGAGGGTCTCGTGTGGAACAATGAGGAGACTATACATTTAGTATTATGTCACCAAGAAGGAAAATAAATAATAATAACAAAACACAATATACTAAATAGTTAAAGTAAAAATGAAAAAGTAATGATGGCATACATATAATAAAAATAAAGTAGCTTCCCCAAGTTGAAATCATGTAAATAGGAAATAAAGTACATAATATAAATAAAAAAAATAGATCCAACAGATTTTTTCCTATTCTGCTACTAGCTCTATACTGTAATATCCTAGATCCAAGTTTCGCGCAAAGGGGCCCCAAACCCAGTTGGTTACATAACCGAAAGAGATATTCCCAAAAATCCAAAGGTTGCGGACTAGAACCGAGGGATAAGATGTGATATTGGGGAAATTATGCCCTCATTGGAAGATTTTATATATCTAAAAACTATTTGTAAACAATAGGGGAAACAATAATTCAAACAACAGTAAACAGTGGGAGACTGAATGTAAATACAAAAGAAGCCACAATATATATATATGATGAGTATAATATATATAACTAAGAAAAATTGCAATAAATTCACAATAATATAAATTAATATATAATCTAAATTACAAAAGAAACAAGTATACTCAAGTATCATGGCAAGCCTTAGATTGATCCCATTCTCTCTAACTTGAATAGTATTCAAGTACCTGCAAGAGAAGGGTGGTTTCCCTTATCTAAACATGCAATCATATATTCTCTTTGTGCCCAAAATATTGAGCCAAACATGGTTTGAGATGAATAAAAATAGGTAACAACCAAATATCTATGCCTAAATATCAGTGAATATATATAGAAGTAAATAGGGAAAATAAAGCAATAAACTAGGAAGTACTCAAAAGTAAAAAATACTACTGTTTCAATTAAATTCATTTAAATTTATTAATTATTCAATCCGTTGAATCATGTAACCCCGGGAACTATCCTAAGCTCTATATCCCCCATCAATGTAACAAAACAGATGTCTCAGAAGACAATCTAAACAATAAAGAATATCATGTCCAAGCTTGTGTTAAGGATTGGATGACTTGTCACAATCATTCAATTATTCATACATGACCCCTTGGAAAGTTATCATAATCTATCCCCTATGGTCTGACATATAATCATTTCATTAAATAACGAACATCAAGGATTCTCTTGAGGTCTTTCCTGTTATGTCCAACATACTATCAATCTATTATGAATGACCACCTAGGAAAGATCTCACAGTCTAAACTCTTTGGATCAAACATTCATTTAATCAAATAATAATGATCACCTATGCCGTTCTCAAGGTATAACCCAATCAATAATATATGAAAACATAGGATGCTCTCATGAAATATCCCCTTTGGGAATCTCTCACAGTTCAATCCCCCTTGGTTAAACATTCACAATCTATATCACATGCATTTCATATAATAAAAAACTCCATCCTAACAAAACAAGACATGGAAAATAATGCCAGCCTAACAGGAATTCTAGACCGAACAGACATAAACAATCAATCTAGGGGAACGCGCCCAGGGGTGTCCCATAAACAAGGCATCCTAACTCATTCATAAGAAACAACCCTTTATCAATCAACTAAACAATAGAATTTAATAACATTGTTAAATTCCAAATCCTGAAATACAAAAAACGTGGGTATTCAGAACGTTTGGAATATATAACCCATATACAATCATGGAATGAGACAAACAACATACCTTGATGTCGGATGATTGATATACTTGAACATCAACCCTTTAATTGGACAAGGTTAGCATAGATCTACAAAAGGTGAAAATTCCCAACCTTGAATTACTCATAAGAGAGGTGGAATCTAGATGAAAGGCACTAGGGGTCGTCAAAAATCACCGGTGGGATTCTAACTCACGCAACGATGTCTCAATCAGACCTTAGAATGAGAATCAATAGGTTTTGGAGTTATTAGGTCCTTTCGTCTTCCTCTTGTACAAAACACGTCCTGAAAATGACATTTTAAAAAATGAGACACGACCCCACTCTGATATATCAAATTAAAATAAAAGTACATGTCATGTTCATTAAAACTAAACGTCGTGTATTAGCCTCAACCAACCCACAATATTAGCAGTATACAAGGTTACGAAATTGCCATTTACACATTCGTTACACAGTCAGTACATGACTATACACGAAATTCTAGGTTCCCGATGTTTCCTCATTAGTACATAGCATGTACATAAAAAAACCTCTTCTCTTCCTTTTTCCTCAAATAAAATCCTAAATCAAGATCTATACCTAAAATGAAGATCTAGGTTCTAACAAACATCACCCCTTAAAGAAATGTATCTTCAAATTACCATTTAATGTTTAGTGATTCAGAATCTGAAAAAAAAACTACATCCACTACGATCGCACATCTGCCTCACTCTACTAAGTCTCTTCTTGCACTCTCTGGTGCTGCCAAATAACCCCTCAATAGGAAAAGACTGGCCACCGAGAACCTTCATACTGCGATCCAGAATCTGAATAGGGTTCTCCTTGATGGTTGCATCCACCTCCAACTCTACCTCATTGGGTTGAAAAATGCGAGATGGTTCTAAAAAGTTTCTCCATAATTGAGAAACATGAAAGATTTAATGCATATCCTAATACCTCAGATGTATCTACAACTGATAGGAAATCGACCTGACTCACTCCAAGAACTCAAATGGCCTGACCTATCTAGATGAAATCTTCCCCTATTATCTAATCCTTCTGGGTCCCAACCTCAGTGTGACACATAGGAAAACATGATCTCCGACCATGAACTCCACATGTCATCTACATCGATCAAAATATGAATTATGGTGATAGTGTTTATTATCCATCATCTTCTGAATCAAATACACCAACTTAGTTTCTCATGGACAAGATGAGGTCCTAGAATAGCTCCCTCTCCTCCCTCTAGAAAACATAAGGGTTATCATCATGACCTACTATACAAAGCCTTATAAGGTTCCATTTGAATCATTGCCTAAAAAATATTATTATAAGAAAACTCCACTAGTGGTATATATCTCTCCTAAGACCCTCGAAAATCTTGGTAGAATGCATGATGAATGTTCTCCAAAACCTTAAATGTGGGCTCGAATGGACCATCATCCTGGGGATGGAAATCTACACTCAGAAGTACCTGTGTACCCAAATCCCTCAATAGTCCCTTCCAGGAATGAGATATAAATTGGGAATTTCTGTCATAAAAAATAGAGTGTGGAACCTTGTGAAATGCCCAATATCATAGATGTAAAACATCCCATAATCATCAACAATAAATGACTCCTTCATTGGTACGAAATGTGAATCCTTCATGAGCCATTAGTTAACAATCCGTAGCACATCATTACCTCACGGTGATATGGGTAACCCTATTAAAAAATCTATCATGAAGTCATTCCACTTTCACTCTTGAATGGTTAACTACGGTAAAAGATCTTCTAGTCACTGATGCTCCGCTTTCACCTACTGACAGGTGGAACATATCATAACAAAACCTGCTACATCCCTCTTCATGCTTGGCCACTAATATTTTTGATGTAGATCTCAATACATCTTGGTGACACCCGGATGAAATTCCATTACGGAGGCAAAGAAATACCGCAAAAAGTCCTCGCACATGTCTTTTGACACCCATACGCGTCCATGATAATGAAAAAACCTCATCCATGATTATAGTCCACTTAGGAGTAGGGTTCTCTCCTAAAAAAAACTCATGTATGACTAGGCCTCCAGAATATAATAGTAGCCTCTTTCAAACAAGATCCAACAGAGTATAGGTAACAGCTACAGATGAAAGAAAAATCTTCCCCTATTTTTTTTCACCTCCAAGTGCATCTCATAAAACATATGCATATGATTTAACTCACTAATAGAATCCTAAAATTCTTGTATCTGAGTCCTTCGGCTCAGTGCATCAACCAATGTGTTTCCTTTACCAGGTGTGAAGGAAAGCTCAAATTCAAAAGACTGAAGGTACTCAACCCTCCTTCACTATCTCAAATTCAGATAATGATGAATAAAAATATACTTGACTATTTTTTGGTCAGTGTATACCACAAATTCCTCTCCCAAAATATAATGTAATCAACAACGCAAAAAATGTACAATTATTGCTAACTCAAGATCATGCATCATGTAATTCCTCTAATGTGGCCTCAATTGTTGAGACCCATGCACAATGAATCCTTACCCTATATAAGTACTAATCCCATCTGGATACTAGATTCTTCATAGTAAATGGTGTAACTCTTCCCTAGCTTCGAAAAAAACAACATTGGTGCTAAATTAAATCTCCGTTTCATCTCCTGAAAAGATGAATCGTTGCATTATATCCACAAGTGAATAGCACCCTTCTTAGTCAATCCTGTCAATGGTGATGCTAATCAAGGAATGTCATGAATAAACCATTTGCTGTAACCAACCAAACCTAGAAAACTATGTACTTATTATAAATTATATGGTTTCTCCCAGGAAACTACTTCTCTAACATATTCTAGGACTACTAATAGTTTTATCTCTGAGATGACAAGTCCTAATAAGTTAATATGGTCTATCCAAATGTGGAATTTTGTGAGCTTAGAATGTAACTCATGATCTCTAAGTGTACTCAAAATGATATCAATATGGGTGGCATGGTCATGATGAGTGTGAGAGTATATAAAGATATCTTTCAGGAAGACTACCACAAAATAATCCATGTATAGATGGAACACTCGGTTCATTAGTAACATGAAAGTTGTTGGTGCATTTGTTAGACCGAACTGAAAAACCAAATACTCATATAGACCACACCTACATTAAAAGGTGGTAAGAGGTACATAAAATTTTATAACAGAAAACATATGATATCCATATCTCTGGTCGATCTTCTAGAACATCAGAGATCCTTGAAGTTGATTGAAGAGACCATAAATACTCGTTAAGGTAAATCAGTTATTAACCGTAAACTAGTTCTTCTTCCAATAATACGCACAAAATATAACGTTACTATACGCCTTATTCAAAAAAAGGAAAGCCAAACACCAAGGAGATGTTCTGGGTCAGATGAGAGCCTTAGCATTCAAATCCTCTAACTCTGTCTTGAGATCCTATAACTCTAGTGTATCCATCATATACAAAGTAATGGACACCACTGACGCTCATGGAACAATCTCAAAAGAGAAATCCACCTCTTTCTCCATAGGTAAACCCAGAAAGTCATCTAGAAATACATCTCTCAAATGATATTCCATAGGAGGGAAGTCTATCTATGAAATACCCTAGTAATACAGATATAAACTAGAAATATGGACTATAATTCGTCTCATCCAATGATGCTCGATTCCATCTCTGCTCCCTTGAACATTCCATTCTCCCTTGTGAAGAAAATACTCTCCCTCTAGTGACGTGAAACTAACCTTGCAACGATAGTAGTCAAAAAAGGCATGAGAGGAGACCGGCCAATATAATCTGAGATTGAAATCAAATCCTTGCATCTCTAAAACATAGAGGTATCATAATAAGTGAAACCCACCTTCCCCAATAGGTCACTCCTTTCATTGATGTAAACTAGTCATCCTATCCCCAATGGAGTGTCTTGCATCATAGAATCATTAAAAGGAAAGATGCAGATCCCAAGGGTCTCCACAATGGAAAAGTATAAAAAACTATGGATGCTACTATATAAAATGGATAATAATATAAAAATGAAGAAAGTAGAAACATACCTATAACCGTAGATGGTCCTGGATCATTCTTATGTAGGATATACACCATCAAAAAACACTAACATGTACCACAACCCTATGATGCAGCCTGGTTACCATAAGATAATCCAACATATTGTCATTGAAATCCTATAGTTTGGATTCCATAGTCACAACTACCTACTCAGCCTAAACACCAAGACAAACTCTAATTCCTTGAATAATGAGAAACTGGTGGCCCTGATCCTGAATTTGGAGTCCTAAAAAATCCCTTCGCACTCACTTTAAGTGATAACATCTTAGAAAAACAATGAATATGTCCCATCGTGATGCATGATCATCACTTGTATAGGTCCTTAGAGTAATTTAGTCTTGTATTCACACCCTTTTCGCACTGTTATCACACCACTTGGTTACCTGAAGAAATATCCCTATGATGCATCATTCTATCTGTCAAAGGATTGTCATCCCTAGATGCTGAACCGCCCTGGTTCACAGCTCCATACTCCCTCAAATTGCTCTCAGTAATCAGTGTGTAGTTTACTATAGAAGTCACTAAATTCATCCTGGAAACATTCACATAAAATCTTATGTCTTACTTGAGTCCGTCATAAAATCTCCTAAATAGTGATAACTCAAAACCTCCCAAAACAGGTGTAAAACACTGAAGCTCTGTAAAGAAAGAAGAATATTTCCTCACTCAAAGAGGGCCATGCTCCAAATGAATGAACATGTGAGCATAGTCGGACCTCAAATTCTCGGGGTAGATATAATCGTATAAGGTCCTCTGAAACTCATCCCATGTCATATCCATATGATGTACTGCCTATGAAAAACAACCCACTGTTTCATGGAGAAATAAAATATCATGTATTTTGCGAGCTTAACCATCCTCTTGGGAGGTGTCTCCAGATTTTCAATGATTGAAAGCATGGACTTGAACCATGACTCTATAGTTAGTGGTCCTCCATCCCCTAAAAAGGTGGTAGGATGCTACTGCTGGAACACTAGTGTCAACTCCTCCATCGTCAAGGTAAGATATAGTGCTCCCTGAAAGGTCGACATCATCCTCATAAAGCCTTCATGGTACTGTGCATTGGCACCTGCCTCCAGTATAATAGTTGGTTCCCATAAGGGCACAACAGGAGGATGTGATGGTTGTACATGATCTACCATTTCTAGTGTCTGATCATCTCCATGTACCTAGCATACAATTGTAAGACGTATTGTTTTCCTAACTCTTCAATATAAAATGAACACCTCCGTTAAAGATCATCACTGAATAAAACACAGAGGAGTAATAAAGGATCTGGAGAAGGAAAACATTCATGTTATATAACAGAAGGTCCCACGGTGTGTAGAACCACTACACGACTTGTTCCCTTAAGCCTTCACAATTCTTTGTACCAATTCCAACCCGGTCATGTAATACCCATACACACGGTGTATTCATATATATACATGACATGTTCTTGAATATTACAACCTTCACAAGTACTTCTATAGAGCTTGAACCATACGAGCCTCCTGGTGTAACATTACATGGAATGAACACCCTATATATGACACGTTCAATCAATTCTCCATCCACCCGTGTCAGGTTTCACATGGACGTATACAAGGTCGATTACAAAATGTCAACTAATCCTAGTACAGAACACATTTTACCAAAAGTTTACCAACCCCATGTTTCTTATCACTAATCAAATCTAATGGTTAAAAAATTCTCATTGTGTAAATACAATATACGGAATCTAAAAATGAAAAGTCAATTCTTGCAGAATAGAAGAATGCATGGAGAGTGTTTATAACATCACACACCATTTTTTTCTAGATTTTCCAGATAGTAAACCTTTGAAACATCAATGGAGACCCAAAAATCTTGAAATTTGACCAAGGCATGCCAGGTTCTGATATCTGAGAGCCCATACTCCCCTCAAATCAATGATTGTAATTCAAATTCATATCAAATCATCACATAATTAAGTTAATGTTCAAACATGATCCACTAAATACTTATCCAACAGGGCCCACAACACCTAAGGGACAAAATTTTGGAACCCACCCAAAATTAAAATTACATATTCCAATTCCTTAAAAAAAATTGAAGGTATTTATATCCTTATATCTATCACAATAACATGTATATCTTTCACGACATGTATCACAACAACATGTAATCAGTAATCCTCTCTGAATGGCATGACAATAATGCATGGAATGTGATCTCTAGAAAGTTCCTATAGGGAGCATGATATGTGACACCTTCATCTCATCAGATTCCAATAGAATATAACCTTAATAATATTAATGATAACAGCACAAAACATTTGAATCAACCAACAGTGAAATCTAATCAACAGTACAAATTGAAAAACTAGAAAAAATGTAATATCTTGGTTAACATTTCTTTTCCATTTACATGGACTAGCTATTCTGGAGAAAAACTTATTACCAGCTACCTATTCATTTCTATACCATTATTTTGGCTCCAAATAGAATGGAAAAGCATGAAAGAAAACTTCCCTTATACAACTTTGTAATGTCCTAGATCTGGGTTCTGCCCATAATGTTTCCCGAACCTAGTTAGTTACATAACATCAGACACATTTCCCCAAATTCCAGAGGATATTAACTAGTAGTGAAGGATAGGGTGTGATATTTGGGAAACAATTCCCCCATTGGCATGGTATACATAGCAGAAAAAAATTACTAAATAAGAGTGGAAGCAGTAATACCAACAAAAGTAAAAATTAGTATTTTGAATGTAAATCCAATAGAATTCATAATATATATATGATTCATGGCATATATATCTATGAAAATATCCAAACAAGTCCCAATGCTGGAAAGAAATATAGAAACCAAATTAAAAATTCAAACAAGTAAACTCAAGCAGCATCACAAGCCTCAGCTTGGTCCCATGCTCTCCAGATCTAATATTAATCAAGTACCTGATAAGAAAGGTGCTTTGTCTTATCTATACCAACAATCATATACTGTATTTGGCTACAAAATACTAACCTAAACAGGGTGCGAGATGAATCCTACTAGGTACACACCAATGATTTGTGACTAAGTGTCCCTGAACATATATATATAGTCATCAATATGAAATATGAGGCAACAAACTAGGAAGTACATAAAAGTAAACAATCTTACAGGTTTTAATTACATTCATTTACATTTAGAAAATAATCAATCTCTTGAGTCATGTAACCCTGGGATCTAGAATAAGATCTATATCCCATATCTATGTAACAAAGTAGTTGTCTCAGAATACCAAATAATTAATCAAGAGGACCGAGTCCAAGAATGTTATTTGTCATGTAAAACTCATCAGAATCAATTAATTATTCATACATGACCCCTTGGGATGTTCCCAAGGTTTATCCCCTCTGGTCTAACATAAAATCTATTCATTAAATAACAAAACTTTTTGAATCTTACATAGTCTATCCCCATAGGTCCAACATATAGCCAATCACTTATAATTGATAACATGGGAAAATATCTCCTGATCTAAAACATTTTCTTCAAACATTAGTTTAATCAAATACTAATGATCACCTTAGCATCTCTCACAGTCTAACCAAATTAATTATAAATGACCACCTTGGTATCTCTCATGGTCTAACCCCTTTGTTAAACTCTTAAAGTCCAATCCTCCATGGTCATACATTCACAATGAATATCATTAACACTTCATATGATCAATAACTTCATCCTAACAAAACAACAAATTGAAATCAAGGAACTCCTAATAGATATTCTAGACCAAATTATCGTAAATAGTCAATAAAGGAAAACACCACCATGGGGGGTCCAATAAAAAAGGTATCCAACCTTACGCATAAGAAACACCCCTTTTTTAATCAACAAAACTATATCATGTATTATCATGGTTCAATTCACAATCAAGAAATACCCAAAAAAAAGTGGGTATAAATCACTTTTAGCATATATAATCCGCAGACAACCAATTAAATGCACAAACCACCTACCTCAATGTTGGATGAACGATATAATTCAAAGTCGGCCCTTGAATCATCCTAGATTAACATATATCATTAAAAAGGAAAAATCAAAACCCTTTAATAACTCACAAGATGAGTGGAATATGGAAAAAAGGATCTAAGGGGTTGTGATAGCTCTCTTGTGGGATTCCAACACACCTCATGGAGTCTCAATCAGAGCTCAAATAGAGAATAGGGAGGGGTTAAAAGTTCATTAACTATTCTGTTGCACTCATGCATGTACCATGGTCAGAAGGAGACATTTCCGAAAATGAGATGAGACCCTACAAATATATATATATATATATATATATATATATATAAAATAAAATGAAAAGTTCATGGTGTCCTCATTAAAACTACATTCCATGGATTAGCCTCAATCGACCCCCGACTAATGTGGTCTTCCAGGTTACCACACAGCCATGTACTCGGCTGCTACACGGTCCGTATGCATTTGTACATGGCATGATAGGTAAACAACCTGTACTCATGAGTACATTCCGTGTACATCAAAAACCTATTATATTTTTTTCCTCAAAGGCAGGCTGAAATTAAGATCCATACCTGAAATTATGATCTAGATTCTAACAGACATCACCCCTTAATGAAATTCATCCCCAAATTTCCCTTCCATGGCTGGTTATGATGGATCTAAAAATAAATCTAGCCATTATGATCGCACATTATCCTCCCTATCCCATGTCTGGTCTTTTACACTCTCGTGCTTCAATGGAACCAAAACCAGAGGATCAAACTGTCCATGGGGAACATTTGTGCTTCTTTCCATAATTTGAATAGGGTGCCCCACGAAGGATGAATCCACCTCCAACTCAACCTCCTCGGGATAAAAAATGTTACACAGGTCTTAAAATTATAGTCCTAACTGAGAAACATGAAAGTCTTCATGCATATATTAGTACCACGGAGGTAAATGAAAACGATATGATACAATCCCGACTCTCTCAAAAACCTCAAATGCTTTGACGTATCTCAGTGAAAGCTTCCCATATCTCCTAGTCCTTCTATGTCCCAACCTTTTTATGACATGAAAGAAAACCTGATCTCTAACCATTAACTCTATTTGTCATATCCATTGATCATCGTAAGGCTTTTGGTGACATTGTGCAGTATCCATCCTCTTTTGAATCAACTCCACCTACTCAGTGGTCTCTTGGACCATGCGAGCTCTCAGTATAGTTGCATCTCCTGCTTGCATCCATCATAAGGGTTATTCCCATGGACTACTATACAAATCCTCAAAAGGTTCCATTTGAATCATTTTGTGAAAAATATTATTGTAGCAAAAATCCACCAGAGATATGTGTCTCTCCTATGATCCCCTAAAAATATAGGCTCATGTTCGAAGCATGTCCTTCAAAACCCGAATCATGTTCTTGAACTCACAATCTTTCTGGGGATGGTAAGTTGTACTCAGAAGTATCTATGTACCCAAATCCGTAGGAATTCCCTTCCATACATGGGATGTAAACCAAAAATACCTGTCTAAAATAATAGACTGTAGAACCCCATGCAAATTTACAATCTCTCATATGTACAACCTCCCAAAATCAACAACACTAAAGGTCTCTTTGATCAGTAAGAAATATGAAACCTTTAAGAGCATGTCAATAAAAACCCTTACCACATTATTAACTCACAATGTTCTTAGTAATCCAGATACAAAATCCTTCTCAAATTCATTCCACTTCCACTTGGGAATGTGTAATGGCTGTAAAATCTTGACCGGGCACTAATGCTCTTGTTTCACATACTAGTAGGTTAAAAATATCATAACAAAACTAGCTACATCCCTATTCAATACCGGACACCAATACTGATGATGTACATCTCGATACATATTGGTGATAGCCTGATAAACTTCCTATACTGAGGCATGAAAATCTCACAACAGCTCCTCAGACATTAATTCTGAAACCCCTTAGATTCCATGAAAACTCAACACCTCTTCATTGCTTATAATCCACCTAGGAGTAGGGGTCTCGCCTGACACACTCTCCCATGGGACCTTACCATCACAATCTGATAGCATCCTCATTCACACTTGTTCCAGAAGAGCAGAGGTAACCGCTACAAAATAAAGAAAAATATACCCCTATTTTTCATGAACCTCCATGTGAATATTAGAGAATAGAGCCATAGGCTACCACTCACTATTGGCCTCCTGAACTGCCTGTATCTGAGTCCTCATGCTCAGTACATCATCTAATTTGTTTTATTTCACTGGAATATAAGAAATCACAATGTAAAATTACTAAAGGTACTCAACTGACCATCACTGTATCAAATTCATATCATGTTTTTTAAAAATATACTTGAGTATTATGTGGTTAGTGTATACCAAAAAATGCTATCCTAAAAGATAATGTCTCCCACAGTGAAAATCATGCACAATGGTAGAAAACTCATGATTGTGTGTCAGGTAATTCCTCTCATGTGGCCTCAACTATCGAGACCCATATACAGTGACTCCTTCCCCTAAATAAGCACTTCTCCCAACCGGATACCTGATGCATCACACAAAACGGTGTAAATTTTTCCTAGCACTAGAAAAATAAAGATCATTTCTCCTTAAATTCAGAATTTTAGGATTCATTCCTCAAGAACATCACACCATTATTAGTCAAGCAACTCAATGGAGCTGCTAAGTGTGAAAAGTCCTGAATGTAGTGTCCATAGTAACAAAAAAGACCAAGAAAACACCATACGTCAAGTACGTTCTTCAATTTCTCCTAGGACACTACCCCTGTCACCTTCTCTAGGACTTCAAATAGACATTTATCTAAGATTACATGAACAATGAATTAAATTTTTTTCATTCATATGTGTAATTTTGTGAGCTTAGCATATAACTGATGCTCTCTTAGTGTGCTCAAAATGATCTTATGATGGGTGGCATGGTCGTTTCAAGTTTGGGAGTATACCATGATATCTTCCATGAAGACTACCACAAAATAATACATGTAAGGATTGAACACCAGGTTAACCAGTTCCATGAGAACTGCCAGTGTGTTTGTGAGACTGAATGGCATAACCATATACTCATATAAACCATACCTACTACAAAAGGATATAAGGGTTACATCAAATGTTCAAACGTGAAATAGATGATATCTAGATCTCAAGTAGGTCACTATGAACACCTGGGCTCTTTAGAACTAATCAATGTTATCATCATTCCTTGAATAGGGATATCAGATATTGACCATAAACTTGTTCAGCTTCTGATAGTCCACACAACATCTAGGGTACCATCCACATTCATTACAAAAAGGATAGGCGAAACCCATAGAGAAGTACTAGGTCAGATGAAACCATATTCTTGCAACACATCTAACTACTTCTAGATCTCCCATAACATGGGTTCATCGATCCTATATAGATGAATGTACACTAATTATTCTCATAGGAAAATCTCAAAAAATAAATCCACCTCTCGCTCTAGAGGTAAACCTAAAAAGTCGTCTAGAAAGACATCTCTGAAAAGACCCGACGTAGGTTGAAAGTCAATTTATTAAGTCCCTTGCCAATTCGGATATAAAATACAAATATGGACTATAATTCCTCCCAAACATTAATGATCAAGTCTATCTTTACTCCTCTAAACATCCCATTTACCCATGTAAAGAAAATACTCTCCCTATAGGGACGTGAAACTCACCATGCAGTGATAGTATTAAAAAAAATCTTGAATGGAGTCCAACCAGTCCATTCTTAGAAAGAAATATATGATTTTCATCTCTAAGATATAGAGGGACCATAAGAATTGACACCCACTATCCTCAATAGGGAACTCCTTGAACCAACGGACACTAGTCATCCTATCCATAATTAATTGTCTTGCATAATAACATCATCAAAAGGATAGATGCAGAGCCCAAGGATCTCCATAAGGGAAATATATATAAAACTATGGAAGTCCTTGTATCAAAAGCATTAGAAGGTAAAAAATCTGGAAAATAGAATCGTACCTATATCTATAGATGGTCCAAGATCATTCTTCTACTAGGTATAATCCATTAGAGAAGTCTGACATGTACCATATCCCTACGACCGTACATAGCTACCATAAGCTAATGCACCCTACTGTCATTGAAAACCTATCATCTGGCTACCATAGTAACAACCACCTCATCACCCTAAATTCCATGACGAACTCTAATTTCTTGAATAATGAGAAACTACTGTCCCTGATACTAAATGTGGAGCAAAAACAGATCCCCTCTCACTCGTTGTAAGTAATAAGATCCTACAAAAACAATGAATATGGACCACCTTGCCACAAGATCATCACTCGACTTGGTCCTTTGGGTAATGTGGTCTTGTATTCAAACACTTTTCACACTCGTAGCACACCACTTGCCTACCAGAAGAAACAACCTTGGGCGATAGCCTATGAGACCGAACGACATAACCAAATACTCATATAGACCATACCAACTCCGAAGGGATGTAAGAGGTACATATAATGTTCAAATGCATAACTGATGATATGCAGATCTCACGTAGATCTTCATGAACACCTATTCTCTTTGAAGCTGATCGAAGAGATCTTCAATCCAAGACAATGGATATCGATTCTCGACTATCAACTAGTTCATCTTTTGATAGTCCACACAAAATATAATGGAACCATCTGCATTCTTCACAAAAGGACAGGAAAACCCCAAAGTGAAGTACTAGGTCAGACGAAACCATTTTTTTACAAATCCTCTAACTGCTTATGGAGCTACTATAACTCTGGTTTATCCATCCTATATAGAGGAATGTATGCTAATTCTGCCCTTGGAACAATCTCAATGGAAAAATACCCCTCTCGATGAGGAGGTAAACATGAATATTCGAATAGAAAGGCATTCCGAAAATGATCTCCCACTAGAGGAAAATACATATGTGATGTCCCCCAGACATCTAGATATAAATATGAAATCTAATCTATAATTCATCCCAACCAACGATGATCTGGTCCATATCTACTCCACTAAACATTACATACACACTTTTGTAGAATGTATTCTCTCTCTAGTGACATGATACTCACCCATCAGTGATAGAAATCAAGAAAGGCCTGAAAGGGGACCAATAAAACTTTCCGAGAATGAAATTAAATCATGTCTTATCTATGAAATAAAGTCCCATAAGAAGTGACAGCCAAAAACCACAATTGGGATGTCCTTGAACTGATGTACACTAGTTTTCCTATCCCAAATGGGGATTCTAGAATCATAACATCATTAGAATTAATGATTCTGATCCAAAGTCTATCCACAAAGAAAACAAATATAAAACAATGGAATATCCTATATCAATAAGAGAAGAAGCTATAACTGAGGAAACTATAATCGTACCTCTAATCGTAGATGGTCAAGGATCATGATTCTGTAAGGTTTGGTCCATCACAAAAGTTTGAAATGTACCACAGCCCTACAACCCTGTATGGATACCCATAGCTGATCCACCTTACATTCACTAAAAATGTGTCATCTAGCTACCGCGGTCAAGATCAAATCCTCAACCTAAATCCCTTGAAGAACTCCAACTCTCTGATTGAAAAGATAGTGGTGACCCTACTCTTGAATGTGGATTCATAATATATCCTCTCTCTCTAACTTATAGTGAGAACATCCTACAAAAATGGTGAAGATGACCCATCATGCTGCACGATCATCACCCGACTGGGTCCTTTGGGCAATGTGGTCTTTTATGACCACTCATTCCACACTAAAAGCACATCACTTAGCGACATGAAGAAACATTACTACGTCCCTTATTTCTATCAGTCGATAGAGTGCCATTCCTAGATGTTGAACTGCCCTAGACTACAGCTCCACCAACCAAATTTACTTTTTTATTTTTCTGACACTTTCATGGGGGAATGTGAGAACCCTCATAGTTCAGCGCAGCAAACATAAAAATAGATCACTGAATTGTTAAACACAAGATTGAGATGATTGGAGCCAAATTCCCTAGTCAATTTCCATGGAAAGGACTTTACCTAGCAGCCTGGATCATCTTTAAGAAGTGATTCATAACAAGTTTCCTGGTATTCCTAGGTTTGCATGTACTCTTCATTGCTAATTTTCCCACTATTGATGCCTCTAACCAATATAAGGTCTTGCTTGTTAATTCACTCCACTTGCTCCTCTGTACCTTCCACTCTAAAAAATCTACTCATCATTTGATCAATATCTTCCCTTGTTTCCTTAATCACCAGGACGTCCTCCTTCATTTCCTCACCCGAGTGTATGAGAAGATCCATCTTCTTATTTGAATCAACATCCCCCAAGAACTACCAACCGAAAAGATTCCCTTCCACAGGCCACTAAAGATCTTCCTCCGTTGCTACAATCACCTCTTTTGATTGATTTTTCCATTCTACTTGTTGATCATTTTCCCTTGTATTAGCCATGGGTTCTACAGACACCCGGCCGTTGGCCTGTGTGCCACCTTCTTGCTTACCATCCTCATGCTCGTCAGCTCTCGTCCTCTTGTTCGTGTAATTGTTGTCTGCATTATTTGTACCCATTATAAGATGTTTACCCTTACTTTTAGACCTTGTAACAGGAGTACTAGGTAAGTTAGAGTAGTCCTTCCTCCCTCATGTCCTCTGGTTATGCTTGATAAAACCTTCAGAATCAATAATTGTATTCTTGCCCTTCCTTGATGAGGATTAAAAGTATTCATATACCAATCACACATCTATGGGCTCAACAGGTGAGTCCGGGGCTGGATCTGCCTCCTCTTGAGTATTATCCCTTACTAGAGAAGTGTCCTCTCTTTGTGTATCCTCCATCTCTATGCCTTCTCCAGGAATCTGACAGTCTTAATCTCCCAGAACCTCAAACCGGATCTGATAATTTTTAAGCATGCTGCATGTTTTAAACTTCTCAGCATAAGAAGGTTATGCCCATATGTCCTACGCTAAAAATTATGGACCTTTTGATTAGACGAAGCCATGACCCATGTATTGAAACTGCAAGGAGGTGTCTCCACTAGAGGCTGGATACCCACCCACTGCATCCCTCACCATGGAACCACTGGGTATTGATGAATCATATTGCCTAACCATCTCAACAATCAAATGTGGATCCCTCTCCTCAAGACATGTTTCCTTATTCTCCACCAATCCAACAGTCCTGCTAACTCCGTTGATTCCAACAGCATATGTTGCCTCAGGAGAACACCCAACACCCAAATCATCTTTCATTATACTAAAAAATTCAGAAATAGTGGGGTCGCGCTGAGCATACATAGCTAGCTTCCGAGAAGCCTCATGTTGCCCAACGGGATCCAACACCTCTGTTACAGCCCCGCGCAACTCCACATGCTCAACCACAACTGCCACTACTCTTGACTTTTCCATCAGCGTTCTACTTTCTTCTCATGTGATAGATGAACTTCCAATCGCTCTAGTTTCCATCTGACCCATCTCCGAGGCCTTGTGTACTACACCAGGATCAGTATCCCGAATATCCTTAAGGAAACCTCTCTGAGTAAAAGGAGAAGAGATTCTGCAGCATTTTCTATCTTCATGACCCAACCGATTACATCCTACACAGAACTGAACCCATGAATCATAGAATACCATCTACTGTTAGCAAATTTCTCCTTCAACCTCGAACGTTAGGAACTCCACTCGAATCTTCGAGACATCAACTTCGATTAAAATTCTAGGAGAAATCATGTGGAAAACCGAGCGGGTATGGGCATCAGAACAGAGGTAAATACCCATCATATTTCCAATCAACCGAAGAATACCGGAATTCTTTAATGGTAATGGGAGACCAGGGAGATAAATCCAGATTTCCGAAATTGGAGAGTCGTGTAATAGGTGAAATGCGAAGGACCACTTACAGAGGAATAAATGAAAACCCTCCATGAAAAGCAGAGCATTAGGTCAAGCCTTCCACAGATCCTCCTCATTAGAAATTTGAATCATAATATGCCTTGAATTCAGAATTCCAACAACTGCCTGATCCAGGAAATTCTAGGAAGAAGAGACAAACCTGTCGAAAGCATCAACGGGGGGCCGCTTCTTCACAAAACGAGTGACCAACGTAAGGTCCAACAGCACAGAGGATTCCATGAGTTCCAGAGTAGAAATCAGAATAGAAAGATCACTATCAATACAGGACTAAACTTTAGGTCTCACTTCAATAGTGGGAAAGCGAGGGAGGGTAGACATATCTGTAAACTCATGGGTTCAGTCGGCCCTCATCGTCTCAGGGTTGTAATCTTCATAGAAGGTCTCCTGAAACACTTCCCAAGTCAAATATTGATGATGTCCTATATGTGAAACAACATCCCAACATCTCATGGTGGAATCACATAGTATGTATTTCATGAGCATCACCCACATATCAGGAGGTGTCTCTAGAAGATCCAAGATAGAAATCCTGGCCTCCAACCACAACTCTATCGCCAACGGTCCTCTATCCACATAAAAATTAAGAGGATGTTGTGGTTGAAAAACCTGTGTAAAATCCTCCATTGTTGTATTAGGATGTTGTTCTCTATAAAAGGTATGAATCATCCTAAAAAATCCTTCATGGAACTCTTTATCTACAATTACATCCAGTATAACAGTTGGTGTAAGGATGGGCTTGACGGGAGTATCTAATGGTAGTTCTAGATCTACCATTTCTATTGTCTGACCGTCCCCCAATACTTGTCATATAATTATATGACATCTTAGTGTCATGACTATATAAGATAAAGTTCACACCTCATTCAAAGATTATCAAGGAATAAAACATAGTGGATTTTGAATGGGATAAGAGAAAGAAAACATTCATGGTTTACAAATGGGGGTTACACAGTGTTTAGAACCACTACAAGGAGTGTTCCCATTAGCCTTTACATGTGTGTGTACCTTTTCCAACCTGGTCATGTAACCACTATCTGCACAGCGTGTTCCTCTAGAGACATGATGTGTTCTTGAATATTTTCTCCTACCGAATTACTTCTACACCACTCGAACTACATAATTATCATGGTGTAACATTACATGGTGTGAACACCCTAGAAACGGAATATAAAATATATTCTCCATCCACCCGTGTCAGTTTTCAGATGGCCAAATATACGGTTGATTGAGAAATAGCATGTAATCCCAGTACAAGGTTCATTTTACCAAAAGTTTACAAAATACTTGTCTCTGATCACACAATCAGTCACCTGGTTAACAACAATACAACATGTGCATATGATACATAGTGTGTACTTTAAAAAGTCATTTCTTATAGTACAAATCAATGCATGGTGTGTGTTTATATAATCAAACACTGTGTTTTCATGGTTTTCTGGAATGTAAACCTCTGAAACATCTCTAGGACACCAAAAATTGTAAAAAAATTCAAGGAATTCTAGGTTTCGATCTATGAGAGACTGTAGTCCCTATGAATCATTGTTTGGAATCCTTATTAATTTCATATTATAGCAGAATTAAATTAATGTTCAAACATGATCCACCAAATTCTGATCCAAGAGGGGAAAGAACACCAAAGAGACAATGTTTTGGATTTCACCCAAAATAAACATTATATGTACTAGTAAACTTTGAAAAATATGAGGTATTTTTATCATTTCATATATAACAACATCATGAATATCTTTAATGACTTCCATCACAACAATAGGTAATTAGTAATTCTCTCTAAATGGAATGACAATATTGCATGACAAGTGATCTCTAGAAAGTGAATACATGATTCATGATATTTCATACCCTCATCTCATCAGGTATTATTAAAATAGAATATCAATAATGTCAACTATAACCGCACAAAACAAGTGAATCGCCCAACGGTAAAATTAAATAATTTGTAACAATTGAAAACCTTGAAAAATTGTAATATTCAGGGAAACATGGTTTTCCCTATATACAGGTTAGCCACTCCCAAGCATAGTTGATTACCAACTACCTAATCATTCCAATCCTAGTTTATTGGCTCCAAGTTTAAAGGAAAAGAAGGAAGGAAAACACCTCTGATACAACTTTATAATGTCCTAGATCCGGGTTCCATCCAAAGGGGCCCCTAACACAGTTGGTTACATAACCTTAAACTCATTTCCCCAAATTCCAGAGGTTTTAAACTAGAAGTGAGGACCAAGGTGTGATATTAAGGAAACTATTCACCCATTAGTATAGTATAATTATTAGAATATAGTTAGTAAATAGCAGTAGATGTAGTAATACCAACAAAACTAAACAGTGGGAGACTAAATATAATCGAATATAATACATAATATATATAAATATATGATTCATAGAATATATATCTAACAAAAAATATGATCAAGTCACAATTATGGAATGAAATTATGAAACCAAAATACAAAAGAAACAAACAAACACCAGCAACAATGCAAGCCTGAGCTTTGTCTCTTACTCTCCATCTCCAATAGTAATCAATTGTAAGATGAAGAGGGGTGATTTCTCTAATCTATACCTGCAGTCATATAATCTATTTGGGTCCAAAATAATGACCCAAATTGGGTGGGAGATGAATCCATGTTGGCAACCACCCATGACCTATGTCTAACTATCAGTGAATATATATATATATATCATGTAATAGGAAAAATAAGAAATAAATTAAGAAGTACTCAAAAGTGAACAATACAATCGTTTTTAATTACATTCATTTAAATTTAGAAATTAATCAATCCATTGAATCATGTATCCTCGAGATATGGCCTAATCTCTATGTCCCCCATATATGTATCAAAACGGATGACTTAGAAGACCATCAAATCAACCAAGAAGACAATGTCTAAGCCTATTATTTGGCTTTGCAGACTCATCATGATGATTGAATTATTCAAACAAACCCCTTTGGTATGTTTTCATATTGTATCCCCTCTAGTATAACATAGCATCAATTCATTAAATAACAAACCTATCAGAATCTCTCACGATCTATCTCATTAGGTCCAACATACCATCAATCAGTTATAACCGACCACATGGGAAAGCTATCACGGTCTAAACACTTTGGTTCACACATTCATTTAATCAAATAATAATGATCACCTGGGAATCACTCATAGTATAACCCAAATATTTATAAATGACAACCAAGCCTACTATCATGGTCTAACCCCTTTGGGATGCTCTCATAGTCCAATCCCCCTTGGTCAAACATTCACAATGCATAACACATGCATTTTATATAATCAACAACTCCATCATAACAAAACAAGGCATGGAAAACAAAGAAATCCTAATATTAATTCTATACCAAACATCTATAATCAATAAATAATGGGAAACACACTCATGGGGTGTCCCATAAACAAGGAATAAAACCTTACACATAAGAAACAAACCTATCTCAATCTACCAAACCATATCCAATAATAACATGGTTAAATTCCAAATCAAGCAATACCCAAAACGGGGGTATGAGGAAATTTTAGAATCTATAATGCAAATACAACCAAATAAGGCACAAATCACTAACCTCGATGTTGGATGATCGATATAATTGAATTTAGGCCCTTGAATCATCCTAGATTGGAATATATCAACAAAAAGATGAAAAATTCCCAACCTTTAATAACGCACAAGTGAGGAGGAATCTGTAAATAGCCTCTAGGGGTTTTGGTAGATCACAGGTTGGATTCCAATGCACTTAAAAGTGCCTCTATTGGAGCTCAGATAGAAAATCAGGAGGGGTTTAGAGTTTTTCAGTCGTTCCATTGCACTCCTGTGGGAACCACAGCAAGAAGTAGACATTTCCGAAAATGAGATGCAATAATGCTCTTATATATCAAATAAAAATAAAATTGCATGGTGTTCTCATTAAAACTACATGCCGTGTATGAGCCTCAACAAAACACTGACTAAAGTGGTATGCTAGGTCACCACATAACTATCTAATTGGTTGTCACACAGTCAATATGCGGCTCTGCATGGCATTCTAGGTACACGGTGTGTACTCATGAGTACATGGGGGTATACATAGAAAAACCTAATCTCTTCATTTATCCTCAAAGACTACATGAAAATAGGATCCATACCTGAAATGAGGATTAGGGTTCTTTCACGCACTCATCTACTCATCTATCCACCACATGGTACATTTCAATTACCAAATCCCTCATATAATCTACTAGCGCATCAATATTCCCGAGTAGGTTGTGATTATATGCCTATGTAGGATGACAAAAATGTGTCCTTAACCTGATGTGGTCACATAAAATAGTGTTTTAAATACTAATGATCAATGCATAATAGGAATTAAAATATAATCTAAACCAACAAATGTTCGTTAACAAATCCACTACAAACACCTACCTATGCCTTCATCAAGTCAAGGTTGATAATTTATTGTATGTCAATAATTATATATACCAACAGAAAGGTTATTGGTGAGTCAATTAGAATATCCAAGGAATATACTGAAATGAAACCACTTGAAATTCAAAAATCATCATATAATACTTGAAATCCACAAGGTATCATGTATCTATAACCTATCTGAAACCGACAAGGCTTTGGGTTACACTCAGAATCCACAAGGCATCAATTTTCAGTCATCCATTCAGAATCCCCAAGGAATCAAGTAGATGATAGTCTACAAAGTTATCATATTTTTAAACATTTAGTGAATAAAAATTGAAATGGTGATTGATTGATATACCTCATCATATGAATCAATCATCATCACATAATCAAGCTATCCCATCAATCTCATTAAATCAATCATACCATATCATAGGCCACACACTTATATAACATCATCATAAGTAAGGTTGCACAATAATACATGTGATCAACATCGAACATGAATAATAAGATATAAAGTACACATGACACCAAGTGTAACATAAGGTTCTAAAGGATACAAAATCACCCACATACAATCATAATATAGCATGATAATCAATTTGGAGAAAATATAAATCAATTTGGGGAAAAAGAGTAATTAATCCCAAAAAAGGTAAGGAACTTCCTACCTTAAAATTATTCGATGTAAAAATGTAGGGGGAAAATTTTCAAGAACACATCTTTATAGCCTTACTATTGAAAAATCAACAACTGAGGTTCAAAAAAAGGTCCCCAAAACCAAAACCTAATATTTTATTTCAGAAATAAATAAAATATTACATGTGATGATACTTTCACTCTCCTAAATAATTTTTTAAATATCAATTCATAATTATCTGTGAGTAATTTCTCATAAATTATCATTATATAAATATAATTTCATAATTTATATTAAATAATCCATTTAAAATTATATTTTATTAATTTCTTTTAAATTAAAATTATATAATTTTTTTTTATAATTTTTTATAAATTATCCTTTTGTAATTATATTTTGATAATAATATTCAATTATTCGTTTATAATTATCTCTGGATAAATACACATAAATTATCCTTTTATAATTATATTTTGTTAATTTTTAATAAATTTATATTTTATAGTTATCTTTTGATAATTTAATATAAATTACCCTTTAAATATTATTTTTTGATAATTATTATTATATTATCTTTTACCATTATATTTTTATAATTTATCATAAATTACTCATCTATAATTATATATTGATAATCTCTCTTAAATTATCCTTTTATAATTCTAACATTATAATTTCTCAAAAAATGTTATTTTATAATTATATTTACATAATTTCTATTAAATTTTCATATTATAATTAACTATCTATAATTTCTCAAAAATTATCAATTTATAATTATATTTTTTAAGTATTCATAAATTATCCTTTTATAATTTATCTTTTGATAATTTCTCATAAATTATCCCTTAATAATTTTTGTTTTATAGTATCCATAATTTATGCCTTTCTAATAATATATTGAAAATATCCCTTTAATTATAACTTTATAATTATATTTTGATAATTTCTTATAAATTATCATTTTATAATTATATTTTTAGAGTTTCTCATAATTTATCCACGGATAAATCGATGTGAATTTCCATTGTTAATTTTTATTTCTTAAATTATGCATTGATAATATATAAGTTTCCTTTCATAAATTAGATAACTTATCTACATCATAATCACCTTATAATTATCCTTTAGTAAATTCAATAATACTATCTTCGTTAAAATCACATAATTATTCTTTTATAATTCATTGTAATTATATCGTGATACTTCTTCATTATTGTACATTGATAACTCATTTTAATTTTCATTTTTTATTTATATAAATTAAACCATTGACAAATTTTACAATATTATCTTTCATAATAATTTTTTAAAATAATATAATTTTATTTGTTATTAAATTATCAATTTTAAATTTGATAAAACGTATTGAGAATACCCCCACTGCCTTAAAAAAGATAGATAGTATTCAACTTCGGATCATAGAGACAGACACAAAAATGCAGACAGTGAATAATTATGATCAATATCAAATAAGATATTGATTAGAGAATATTGGATTAATATTTAATAGAGAATAAATAAATATAATATAAATAAATATAATTTTTTCTATACAGGGAAAAATGATGAAGGACACCACCAAAGGAATATAAATCTATTCAATGGTGTTTTCCTATAATGCATAGGGTAGATCCGGATACTTTATGACTTATCGAGACAAAACTACATCAAAGGAACATAACAATTTTGGTGTTTTAAAAACCAAAAATGCATATACATTTGGTAAACCCAATCCCCCAATATAATCTATGATTTCAACCAATAATTGAAGCAGAGTTATTGATTAATTTTATTAATACATTTATATCATTAAATGGTAAAACCTAATGGATTTTATGGTTCTAAGAAGAATCAGTGTCCATCAATGGTATAATGAATGTGCACCGGATTGAGGAAATTTTTTGGTTTAAAAAATGTTTCTATATTTAATTAAATACATATTAATTATTAAATTAATAAAACTAATTCAAAATTTTAAAAATTAAATAATGCCAAATGCCTATTTCAACTAAATGTTATGCCTACCTCCGGTAAACCCCAAGTTCTGAAACAAATGGTGATCTCATATTTATCATATGAAACACATGATAAGATATATTAACTATTTATTAATTAAAAAACTAAATAAATAAATAATTTTAAAATAATTTTATCACCTGTGATGATGCCAAACACCCGACCTACATAAATGTAATTCCCCTCCTAGGGTAAACCACACATCCCACACCTAAAATTGATATCAAATTTCTCATATAACACATCATATGAAATATATTAAATTACTTTTGAAAAATAATATACAGAAAAATATTATATAAATTACCTTCACGAGCGATATGACCCAACATCTGATGCACAAAAATGTTATGCCCCACAAAGAATAAACTTGATGTCCCAGACTTGATAGTGGAATCAGATTCTTCATATGACACACTTATTTGGTGAAATTATATATATTTGGATATGTCATGAAACCATAAATTATTATGTTTAAAGTTTTTATACTTTCTCTATCAAGGCTCTACTGACCTTGGAATCTCAGAAATTCAAAGTGCCTGACTCTAAAAATATTTGATTCAATGTTCCATGGAGTTAAGTGAGATTTTACACTGACATAATAACTTGAAAATATTTATTTACTTATTTTTATTGAAAAATTAAATTTGACATAAAAACACATGTAAATTATAATCAATAGGGTTTTATTATCTTTAATAAATTTTTGAAATTAAACAATATATGATATGATGTAATTAGCTATAATTAAGACCACATTGACATAAAATGACCCTACCAGAATATTGACTTAAATTGTTTTTCCGGATCTGATACAATTATCATAATATCCCCTTGTAGTCATACTATCTCATGCACATATTTATTTCTAAACTCTACCACTGACTATGTATCCTAGAGATGATAGTATTTGAAAATTTCATTGTCTTGTCAACCACCACACATACTATATCTTGACACATCATGGTTATAATTATACCAATAAAAATTTCCATTTCACCTAATCACACATCTATATTTGAATATAATTATTTTTATATAACCCATGCAAAAACTTGTTTTATACCATCAACTTTTATCATATATTGAAAAAACAAGACAAACCCACTATATCATTCCTCTTAACCAATTTCTAGAAAGGACATCGAATGTAATTATAAGACTTGGTTAGCCGTTGATATTCATACCATCATAAGGAAAAGGATCCACATGTTATATCTTGATATCAAGGAATATATGTTTCATTATCTATATTTAATTAAAAGCTAGATTGTGTTACCTGAAATATTGAGTTTAAATGAAACGTGTGATATTATTGAAAAAATATTATTTAAAAACGAACCATATAACTTATCCATTAAATTGGATATTATGAATATGAGTAACAAATATATGAAATATAAGTATTTTTTTCCAACTTAATAAAAAATTATTTCTTTATTCTCTATAAATACGCACTAAAAATTTAGTTCTGTCAATTATTCGCAAAAATGTTTTTTATTCAAAAAAAAATTATTTTATTTTATATATTGAAATTATAGTTAATTTTATTATATTTGAAATATTATATTTCATAAAATTTACATAAATTTAAAATCATTCATATCAGTGTTCACATAGGATTATTATTCATATTTTTCTAAAATAATTAATCTCATAATGAATAGTAATAATTTTTAATTTTTTGAACTTCCATTTTTTCACTAAATCATTTAATTTAAAATTCCTATAATGTTTTGAATTTAATATTCATGTAATATAATTATACATTAATTAGATATAATCTTATTATGTGGATAGTATTTATCGTTAAACTTGTTCATTTTAAAAAAATTAATTTATACATAAAAAAGAATTTTTAAAATAAATATTTTTTCTAATGATTTGTGGGAAAATTATAAAAGTATTTCATTCCAAATTCATGGATTTAATAATGAAAAATATACACTACTTATTGATTCGGGGGATTAAATATGTTGTATTATCCCATCTTCTTTTCTGTTATGAATATTAACCGTGGTAAATATGTGTCCCCTTAATAAGGGTAAAACGGGTAAAATATAGTTAGAACTTTAAGGTTAAGGCTTTAATATTTCACTAACACTTGTAATTTTACAATTTTAAGGGTGTGTTTAATCCATGAACATAATTATATCCAATATATGGCCACTTTGTGCCATTTTCTTTGACTATGACCAATTTATTAATTTTAGAAAATAATAAATAAATAATGACACCTCATTAAATTAATATATCTAAAGTTTATATATTCAAAAAAATTGGTATGTTTGGTTACAAATATTTTTTTAATAATAATTATTTTTTTATCTTATTAATTTAATTTTAATCTTTAGTGACTGAATTACTACTTTAAGTGCTTACACGACACTAACATTATATTTATTCATTTAATAGAGAAATAAAAAATCATTTAGAAATATTATAAGTAGTAAAATTTGAATGAATTACAGCATAAAAAATGTTTTATATAAAATTAAGATATTATTTATTATTAAAGGGATCATATTCAAAATCTATTATTATCTTAATGTCATTAATTTCAATTTAATTGAATAGAATAAAAAATTATAAGATACATTTTATTAAATAATTTATATATCATTAAAACCATTGATAAATAAATTTGAGGTGATAAATTATATATAAATTCACCTCATTACATTTTTGTGTCAATTTTTTCTTTATTATTAAAAATATAACCCTTTAATATTGAAAAAGTCACTACTATATTTATAGTCAAATAGGTTGACTAAGGGGTTAAACTAATATATCGGATCAAAATGAAATAAAAAATATTTAAATATTTTTTTATAGAGATATATAAACCATAAAATATTTTTCCATGACTTAATCCATATTTTTAGCCATCATACTTGTTAAATACATTAATTATATTGAAATATTATAAGTAATTCTAGGTATGTTGTTTCCATCCTCCTTAAAAGGGAACTTCTTCTCTCATTTAATTATTCCTGCTTGATCCATATATCTCAAAAACCCAAATAATTTATATATTATAATACCCTATACATTGGATATATTTTTTGGTCTTCTTAATATAACATTCCAAGGGTTCTCAATAGTATATCTAAAGGAGGCATACTGAAGAAATTTCAATCATATTACCAATAATTTTTAAATTTATTTCACTCTCAACCACATCTAAATATGTGGTATCGATAATTAAATAATATCTTAAATATCATAAATCCTCTTACATTTTTTATGTCTTTTTAAATACCATTATCTACGATTTCTTAAATGTAATGGGACTTTAATGTATCATTCGTGCGTATATTTGGAATACCGCCTCCACGTTGTGATAAAATTCGTTTTCCCTCACCAAAATTCATCGAAGGATAATTGCATAGTTTTAATGTTTATATATTATATTAATGAAATAATTATTCTTATATAATTATAATATATAAATTACATTTTAATCATTCCTTCAGTTGGAAAACAATAATGTCGCTTGTGTGTATGTGTGGAGATCCACATCCACAAAATGATGTGATTTTGTATATTTATAATTTTAGAATATGATAAGAGGGTTATATTAATTATATATATTTATGATATTTATAATAAAACACTTATCTCAAAAAGGGGAAATTTTATTTACCTTTCAATAATTTCATCTTATAAAAATTGAAAACATCATTCGTGCATACATAATGTAGAATATCTCTATGAATATTTTAATACATTTTTCAATATATAAATACCATTGTTGGTCATTAAAATGTATATAATTAATATATAATATATTTATATCTTCAATATATTAATATAGATTAAAGAACCATGATTAATGTACAAGGATGAGAATTCGTGAAACAGAACATAAATGAAATTTGACTCAATTAACACTAATAAATGATGATTCTAATAAAACATTCATAATACGGTTGATCTTTAATAAGGGGATCATATATAAAATTATCATTATTTATATGTTTCTATTATAGTTATATAATAAATTTAAATTTATTTTAATATAGGATTAAATTTCTTACAAATATGGTATAACAAGAGGTAAGTGATTTCTTAACTCAATTTTCATTCATTGTGTTATTTCACTTTTGGATTTACTATGTGGTGCCATTTTTTTAGAATTATATATTAATTTATATATGGTTTATTTATAATATTAGTTTTTTAACTTAAATTTTCCATAACGAAACGAATCATTGATTAATTCTCTCAACAATTTTATGATCCATTTATGGGATTTCGTCACAATTTTTACTTCATTGGGGCATATTTGATATTATGAACCCATTTATTTTTATATGGGGTATATATATCAACATTAATATATAAAAAATATATACTAATAATTATTAAATATTAAATTATTTTTTACACTTTAATTTTGATTCCATTTAAATGTTACAATAGAGGTAACAATTTATTTTACTATCATGTTTTTGTGGGATTGATTACTATTTTCATAGAGAGAAATTTTATAACATATACATGAGAATCTCTATCTATTTTTTTATCCATTAGTTGTTTAAATAGATTTAATTTTTCATCCAAAATTCCACTCTTTGGAGTTAGAATCAATCAATGAAATTTTTAAAAGGAAAACTCTTCTTATTTCACCATTTAATTGGGTATATAATTCTTCATTGTCCATATTTTTCAATAAAAATTACAAATTTTCTATACATTTAGTAATATTATAAATAAAAAAATCTAATATTATTCATGCCTTTCAAATTGTTTTGAAATTAATATTTAAGTTTTTTTATTAATAGGTAATTTTCATTAATTAATATTAAACATAAAAGGAATGTTTTCATTTTTATATATGAAATTATGGGATTTCTTGATTCTATAGCCATTTAATGAAAATTATCTTCCACTATAGGTTTATGATGTTTCATCAATAAAATTATTTAACTAAAAAATATTTTAATATTTCTCTTTCATTTTCCATTATTCTCCATAGTATATTAATATATAAAAAACCATAATTTTATTTAATTTATCACATATTAGATTTTAAGATAATAAATTTTTTTCGAAAAGTAAAATTTCTTGTGATAATATTTCATAAAAAATTTCACGTATTATAAAAATCCATATTATTTTTATTATGGATTTTCTTATTTCCTAATACACACATTTTCCTTATATAGTGTTTTAATATGAAAATTATTTAATTGTCTAATAAAACATGATGTTATGTATTCTTTAATCAATATAGAATTTTATTGATAAGGAATATTATTTATGAATTGAATTGGTCATTATATATATTAGGAAAGCACAATACAATAAATAAAAGATTATATCATAAATTATATAGGCCATTGATGCATCAATAGGTCTCTTGAGAAAAATCTATAGTTCAAACGACATAATTGGATATTTTGTGTATACCTACCCATTGATTAAAAAATCAAGTCCAAATACATTAATGGTTAATACATATCAATGTTTGAGATCATAAAATCCAATATTGTATATTTTTTCATTTAGAATTACTAATTATTATCTAGTATTTTATGTCATAGATATTATCCATGGATTTATTTTTTCATCATGTTATTGATTAAATTTTTTATGTTTCAATTATTTACATTTACATAATGGTTATAACTTCATTAATCTTAATAGATTCTATTTCACATAACCCTGACTCAGTATTTTATATAACCCAAATATATTTTATTGTTTCCCCAAGATATGGAGAAGTAAACATTGAATGATTTCAAGGAGGATCAATATTTTCCATAACTCTGTTATTTTTTACCAATGTAAAATGTGGAGAATATTAGTCTCTTTTTCTCCATGACAACTAAGGTATTTGGTCCTTTTTTATATAAGAACATGAATATATATATATAATGTTTTAAAGTATACATCAACTATAGGTTTTTGGAGTTACGGTGAATATTCCCTTACTTAGATTCATTTACATATTGATCCTTATTTTGATAAACCTTTTTTTAGTCTTGTTATAATATTTTTGGAAGAATTTTGATAAATTTTGGATTTTTTTGGGATTGTTCATGGTTGGAACATGGTAAGGGAAATCCATGTTGTTTGGCTTAGGTTATAGTATGACCTAAGTTGGTTCTCTAGTGGGAGTCCCCTGATTTTTCCAAACTAGGTGGCCTCACACTTCAAACCATGCTCTCACAAATAAAGGAATTTTCATGGTTTCTTCCGAGATAGATAAACAATGTATCCAAATGGTGTACCATTTCCAAATTATTTGTAATGGTTCATAGTAATGGAACATAGATAATTTAAAACTTACAGCCTAATTAAAAATATGTGCAAAAAGGTTTTTTATCACATGAAAATTTTAATTATGGTCCACCCCCTCCTATTTATTCCAATAATAGCCCCCCATATGACCTTAACTTAATTTATTCATTTTGGAAGCTATAAAGATAAATCAATGAATTCCATAACCTATATTATTTTAAATCAATGTATCTGTTGATGATCTTGATCCTTCAATGATATGTGGTTTCCCTATTGATTTGGGGTTTCTCTATCACTTATTTCATTCCCATTAGAGAGTGGTGATGCCACATGTTATTATAGGATTAGAACTCATTTTTATAATATTTTACTTACTAAACAATACTATCGTCATTCCACTTTTATTCCCATGATGTTTTCTCTATATTGGTGTTTTTATTGTGGGTGTTGATATGATCTGATCATATGATAAAAGGTATGGGGTTAAATTACTCATTACACTATAATTTGGACCAATAATTTATTTTATTAATTGAAAACAATTTTAAACTAAATTATAAATCATGGATTTGTGATGATTATATTTTTTATACAAAAAATGCATGGAAAATTTGAAAACCCGTAATTTCAAGGATATGGAAATTGTTTTGTGGATTTTGAGTAAAATTATAACTTGAAATAAAATTTTATTTCAATATATTATTTGATGTTTATCTTTGATAAAATGAGATTTTAAAGGAATGATGATTTTAAAGGATGAAAATTAATTAAAACAACTGTCTTTGTTTTGAAATTATAAGGAAATGTCGAATCATAAAATTTTGAATTTTTAATATGAAGGATGAATTTATTTCTCATGATTGGTTATAAAAAATACTTATTTATTGATCCACAAATTTAATAACAAGTGATACTATGTTTTTAGTGGGTGATTTGGACATTATATCAAGGATATTGACTCCAAATAAATGTATCTAAACCTAGTTGGTCATGATTGTCCCCAATGTGATGCTAATAAATTATTAAATCTACCAAAGACATTGGGACATTCGATTATATTCTTGATATGTGAATAATAATTGATTATCGAGTGGATCTAAGATCTTATAAAAAATATAGCTCAGGTCATGTCACCATAGTGATTTATATGGTAACACAAGATTATAAATTTCATTTTTTATGAAATCATTATAATCATTATATAATTTTTGTATAATTTTTTAGTTTAAAATGTTCAATTAAAATGTATTTGATATATATTCTATATATTTAATCAAATGTATGTTTCTATTTAAAATATGTAAATGATTTCTCATTCAGTGATCTTTTTAACTGAAGTCTATTTAGAGTTAAAACCCCTGACCATTATTATAATAAAAGAAAATTCCAGGAGTTGATGGGGTAGACACATTTCCCACATCCTACATAAAGAAGATTAAGAATCATAGTAAGATGAGTCATTATCATAGAAAAGTTCCTTAGTTTCCCAATCATAATGATAAATACCTGTATTGAAGTATTTGAACACCTTGATATCCATCATCCTTGACATTGAAAATTAGGTAATAACATTATTTGGTTTGTTAGACTACTCCTTCCTCAACTTCCACTTTTTGGGAGTCAGAGTTCATGCCATCACCTTTTGTTACATTGTCTTTAAAGGAGACTTTCCCATTTTTTTGGCCATGGAAATATCAGTACGTAGCTCAATCCTATGAACCTTATCCCTCATGTTTACACGACCATGACAAGATCAACCAGCTACACAAAACCGAACCCAATAATTTTTTGTTTGGAATTCATATCCTCAAGAACTAATCCTTGAAATACATGACCCTTAGAGATTTTATTAGTCAGTTTTTTATAGATTGTGTTTCCATCCGGAGTGGTAAGTATGAATAATCCTCGTTACCTTTTTTACTACCTCTTTCATTTCGCTTCTTCATCAGACATGAGATCTTAATATAATGTAAAACATCATAAGAATCAATAGACATATGATTAGAAGGCTTACCCTCATTATGAATTCCTTGTTCATTAACCCGTTCCTGATCGAGAATCGGTCCCTCATTCACCAATCCCTAAAAGCAATTACCAAGGTAATATTAAGACCCTCCTTCCTAGGACTTGACTGCATCCCAGTTGGGATCCTCACCCACTCACCATTTTCATTATTTGAACCAACATACAGCATGACCCTTGAGAAGTAGTCCTGCACCTCATTACTTTAACATGGGGGTTCAACCCTTTCAAACCCATGTCACATTTCAGTATGTAAAAAACATAATCAACCCTTGGATTCAAAGATATCTCCACTTCCTTTTCCATAGAACCCTACAATACATTACCTGGGGTAGATCCAGACCCAACTGGCCCCCCACTGGCCATATCCATATTCCCCTACTGAGGACTCAACACCACCTCAACATGTTTATCCAAAGTAGCATGTAGAACTACCTCTATGAATCTGTAGTTTTTCATCTAATGCCCATTAATTAAGCACCGGGAGGAGTTCTCAAACCATGAATGAAACAAAAAAATTGTATATATTTAAACTCCTCACCCACATAAATGAAAAATTATTTAACCATAGATCTCAATAATTCCACTTCAATGAAAATCATCGGTGATAAAGGATGAAAAAACACATGTGTTCTACTATCGGTGAAAATATATCGGCCATCTAGGATCCCCAGTATACAAATTATAGATGGAATTTAAAATGGGGGAAGTAATTCTAGAATTCGTACCCAAGATATCATGGCCATAGAATCCTGATTCATGTGATTATCATATGTCCATCAGAAAAGGAATAATCAGAGGCCATATAAAGATCAACGAGTAGACGACTATGCCAGAATAAAATCTTCTTCTGATGAAAAATGAATCATAATATGCTTCAATTCTTGGAGTCTCATAGTGGTGCGCTTATGTAAATTCAATGAATAGAATATGAATTGGTCCAAAAGATCCCTAGACGGATGTTGTTGCTTGAATCATGCTTTCAACATCAACTTCATTGGGGAGGAAGCATCACTGAACTCCCAATCCGAGATCGAGATCTGTGGAATCCATTCAAAGAGCTATGGACCATTGGGGATAGAGATATTTGAGTGAATACAGGCAATAAATAAGGATCTGAGAAAGGGATGATTCATGGTGGTGTGTTTATTTTATCTATGATACTCAAATGCAATGATGGTGGATGGTGGTGGTATGGTCCATTTATTTCATATGATTTGGGATATTGTGTCTTCATAGTTGTTTCATTTTCGTCTAGATGATGTTTTATTTTGGGATGAATATCTAACTCCTTGGGTTAATATAAATCTTGAGTAGTTTATGGAATATGGAATGTGTCTTTTCTTTAATTATACTATTCATTATTAATGTATTGTAAATGTGGAAAAATATTCCCATTGAACATAGATATTATAGCAGGTTATAGTCACCATCCTATGAGGATTAGAAATTTACTTCTGGCTAGGTAAGAGTTGGATTTTCTATTATCATACTCTATTATTTAGGAACTTAAATTACAAATTTATAATATAAGAGGTTTTAAATAATACCTTTATGTTGTTATAATTTCATGGATATATTGGTAGTCAAGTGTTCTGATTTTCAAAACTTAATAGGTAGTTACAATTCTGTTTCCAACCATATCTTACCCTATCGAGCATTATGTTACCACAGGTTTTTAGTAAATGTGTCCATGAGGAATAATTTTATCTAATTCAATTATTTTACAAGTTTGATATATGTGTTTTTACTTTCTTGTATCTCATTATTGATATAGGGATCAAAGTAATATCATATATGTTTTAGTGTTTCCTGTTGTTATTATGTTGAATCATTCCTCTGAGTAGGATGATAGAATTGACATCAATTGGATTATATTGTTTTACCACATCAATAGATTCCTCTGGTTTACTCGAATATTTTTCAAATTTGTGTTCGTGATGTCAAGGATCTGGGATAGGTAGATGAATCCATTCATTTATTTGCATCCATAGTGGAACCTCATACTGATGAAGTGACATATCAATATCAATGGATTATTTGGGAGACAAAACCATATTTATAGGGATCAAATGATCATTTAGAGAATGAGGATTGGTTGAAAAAAATTGAAATTTATTTCTATTCATTGAATCACAATATTGAATACTGATTTCGTGTGAACCCCTCAAGACGGATCGTCCAAATATGATATCATCTTTCGATCTAACATCTGATCTTTGGTTATCATATTGAAACTCACATATTATTTGGATGTTATCGATAGAACATTGAAAATTGAACTTTACCAGGATGGTAAGGAATGGTTGAATGCAGTACTTCTCACTCATAATAGATGTTCTACTGGCCCATTTATAGGGAGGGGATGTGTGGTGAATTTAGGGGTGGTATAATATAATTTACATCATCTAAATATTTTATGTGATCTAAAGGAGGACCATTCACTTACTTATGGTGTGGAATGATTGGGAATTGTAAGAGATTTACCTCTAAGGCACAAAATATGTGTGTTGTGTATAATCATTATTACAGTATACAAATTTAAATCCCTTTAGTTTCTAATCTGCAAAGGTGCATGTGCTCATCATCTTCAAAATGTAGCATGGTGAAATCAGATGCTTCATGAACTACGGATTTCTACCCAAAAGCATCTCGTATGAATCTTCTTTATGTTGTGGGTGAATCTATCGATGAAACTGATGAAGGTCAATCCATAGTGAGAGGTACTGTCAATACTTCATCATCATTAGTGATATATTTATATGATAATTTGGCATATCACTCATCTGTATTGTCTTGTATTGTATACTTGATAACCCTTCATTATAATATTTTTTCATATGAGATGGTTATTACTAAGTCCTACTGAATGATGAGAGGGAAAGGCCATTCTGTCCAATCTTTTCATATAAATCATTAAATTATTGAGTTCACTTTTAATTTTCTATTTCTCTATATGAGTCATTTTCACAATATTTTATCAATCATTCAACTAGTGGTTCATAAGGGCCACATTTTCTACTATCTTTGGTGGGTCTCTTTTAGAATGTATAATGGGGTCGTATATGCCTTTCAGGGAGAATATGACCTAAGATCTGGTAGATTCTAACATTATTTTATGGAGGTTTCCATAGTGATGATGATTATTTATTATGATAAATGGAAATATTATTTTTGTGTTGACCTTCTTCTATTAGTTCTCATGTTTCAAAATGTCATTTCAACTGTTTTTTAGTTCCCACTTATAATGAATATAGGTTATTATATTAATTAAGAGTGGGTTACCCGCACTATCTCTATTCTTTATTACCATATCGAACCATAATAATTGAAATCGTTGAAGACCAAACTAGATGACATGTTATTAAATGGATTTATACACACCATAATGTCACTGTGGATGTAGCTTGTTCTATTTTCAATGAATTCTATTGAGACACACAACCTTTATATCAATTACCAAAAATAGAATCATGTTAGAGTAAAAAAAGTGTCTATTACAACAAATTTAAGATCAGTTTGACTAGTTGAATGGGTGATCTGGTTCCCAAATATTAATCTTTGATCTTGATACCACTAGCTAATAATAAAAATTTATGATATCGTAAATAATTCCATTCAGAGCTCAAAAGGACATTATGATTATTTCCTTCTATTATAACTAATTATCTTATAGTTATAATATAACTATAAATAATATTTTCCATTACTATTTAGATTTTTTCATGAGTATTTTTGTGTGAATCATTTTGGTTTACACCAAAACAAAAAAAGCCAATTTGTTTCTACTGAGAGAAGTTGTTGAAATCATGGGTGATCACTATCATTATGAAAAGATTATAATATTTAATTACTAGATATCAATGTTGATATCCTTAGGACATGTTGTATTAAAAAATGGTATTTTACTCAATCGTGTATAGCTGAGGACAATTACAACATGGGACAAACCACATATTGTACTGAAGATTCATATTTACATGGGAAAGGTAGGCTTTTACGACAGCTTCCATAATGATTTATTGAAGTTGGATTATCTGATGACCACTCACCCTTGGAAAGGAATAAAATTCTTATGGAATATTAATTTTAATAGTTATTTACATTATTTAAATATTATATTGACTAATAAACTTGTTGTGACACTTCTGGAGTCTTGGAAGGGTTATGTGATCTTTTCTAACACATCCAGTATAAATTTTTTCTATGGTACATTATAGGGAAATCAAATGATAGATTATGATTCGAGATATCTTATGACAACTAAGATGAACTATCCAAAAAATTATCATGAACACCCAGTCGTGAAAAATTCTTTTAAAATTAGTTATTATAACAATTTATGATAAAGTATGACCATTAATTTCAACCACAAAATATTTATTTTATGTTGTTGTAAAAATATTTGAACCATTAGAAAATGAATTCATTGTTGTACCTAAAGTCATTTTATTTGACATTTCATACACCCATATTAAAGGGAATGTCATTATTGTTACTTTGAACAATAAATGTAAATCTAGTTATGAAGGGATCATCAGAAGAGTGTAATTTTATGGAACAATTTTCTCAATATCATTTTTTATTATTAGAGGATTAGACCCTTATTTTTTTAACATATGTTTAGATCAGCTCCACTCTTCTTGAGACAGTTATTCTATAGAAGCATTAGGATTTTGAGACTATGGAATTAGGAACTTACTTTTGTGTGGGGGAACCATTGGTGAGTTATCTTTCTCCTATTAATGATTCATATGTTTTCAGAACTAGAATTTCTTACCATTTATTGTAAGAAATCTGTAGATGGTGGATTCCCATAATTTCTATTTTTGGTGGACCCAGATACCATTATTATGTATAATTTTATGTGGTGGAAATTTGGAAGGTCAGTTGTGACTAAAGACATAACAGAATTTGTTTCTCATTATTATAAATATCTTCAATTCAATGTTGTAAACTACAAAAAATTTGATAATTTGAACCCCTTACTATGTAAACATGGATGTGGGACATCATTTATCTCGATATAATGGGTGGATTTCCATGTAACCAATGATTTAAGAACACGATATGGGTAGTTATTGATAAACATACCAAATGAGATAACATTATATCAATTCATGAAATAGTCAATGTTGAGGATCATTGATTTTTCTAAATTAAATAGATTATCTAATTTCATAGAGTTTCATCTGAAATAATTTTTGATATAGATCCTTAGTTTAATTTTCATTTTTGGAGAGGCCCCTAGGAAGAAATGGGATCCAAACGTGTATTGATAATAGTTTTTCATTTATAGATGGGTGTAAAGAAAATATGAGTAATACCAATCCTTTAGGGCATGCAATGTGCTTAAATTATTGAAATTGTTGTATCGTGGAATGTCCATTTTGGTGTGGTTGAGTTTTCCTACATCAATAAATACCATTCAATAATTCATGTAGCTCCTTTTGAGTCCTTGTATGGTCATTCTTTGAGATATCTTCTCTTTTGTATGAATATTTGGGAACCATTATTGGTTTTTCTATGTTTTGATTAATAGATGATGAAAAATATTAATTGTATTCACAAAAAATGGTTATGAAATGGATCCTGTAAAAATAATATTTTGATATTTGACATATATCTTTAGAGTTTTTAGTTGGTAAACCATTTCTTTTTAGAGATTCAACAGAGTCGGTTCCCCAACATCATTTGAATAACATTATTCTAGAACAAATATTTTTTGTCAATTTTTATTGTTTAGTGGGTCAAAATTGTGGTCTACTATTTATAAATTCCACTATAATTAATTTCAAGATAATATTTATTCCACGAATCAAATCATAGGATGTATCATTCTGAACTTCATGTTTTTTTATGTTTCGGAGACCTTGATGAGGAACCTAATTTATCTATGACGGAGCATTAAGTACAAATTATTGATTCTATGTGAAAGGTTCATCATGGTATTTCATCACCTTTTTTCATGTTCCCTTGAATAATTGGTTTGATTCATAATAGATTTTGGAGTTTGATGAATTGTAGAATGATTACTGGACTTATCTCATTTAAAATGATTCACTATGACACGCTTACTGGGGAAAAAATGCTTTTTCGGTGGGGAGTTTTTCATATTAAATTTTATAATTTGAGTTACTTATAGAAGTAAGTTTTTATCATCATTTTTTGGTCTTATTCAACAATATTTTAGAATTGAGAAATTTTTGATATTATAGGGAAATTTATTGGTTAGAATACTTATTCATAAAAGAAATCTATTTGGCCTAGGAAATTGGGTAAACAAAGATGGTGCCCTATAGGAAGGAACCAGGGTCATCCCCACATTGAAGTCTCAGCCCTTAAACCATGAACCCCAAGACAATGTAATTTCCATGTTTTGTGCATAATTAGATTAACTATGATTCCATCCCATAAAACAGTCCTAGAATCTCTATAGTAGTGTGCGGTTAGGGAATACAGTTATTACAAACCATGTTGAAAGACTAGGAAACCGTGTGAAATAGTTTATTGTAAAAAAATTTCTAAAATATGTCACCCACCATTTCAACCTCCATTAACCCTCCATAAATCCATAATTTAATTCTAGTTCATTCATAGACTCTATAGAGGGCCCCTTTTATTCCCAAACAACTTCTCCATTGAATCAAAAAATTAGCAAAAGATCTCATTCCCTCCCCTATAAATTCCTTACCTCTTTGATTAACCTATTATACCTCTTTCTACATTTTAATAGGGGTTAGCACTATTTTTTTATTAATTAGATATTAGTTTATATAGATTATATATTTATGGATCCTGATTCTAATGATTCCTCTTTGATTCTCCTCGACTTCTCTTTCAATTGGTTTTTTCCATTCAAGGTGTTGATTTTATTCGATTGAATGATTAATGGTATGTGTTTTAATAAGGATTTGAGATAAAATTGAAACCGTAAATTTTTAGATTGAATTGAAATTAGTTTTCTATTTATTTATAGAAAAATTATTTGATATGGTTTGAAAATTGATTTAAAAAATGAATCCAAATTCTTAAAAACCCAAATTTATTTGTAATGAAACTGTTGTGTTGATTATGATAAAAATGATGAATTCAATTGAAAAATTATTTAATGAAATTATATGATATTGATTTAAAAAAAATAACTTTAATTTATAGATGATTTGAAATCCATGAATGTCATCTAAACTATGGTTTGGTTTTGAAATTCAAATCACATGATATAATGTGAAATATGAAATTTCAATTGATAATGAGTAATTTAAATGATATGAATCATTTTTAATATGATTTATAGATTGAATTATTTATTGAATCACTTGTTATTTTATGTAGTTATTATGTGATTAGGAAAATCATGATAGGATTTTATCTCCCTAGTAATGGATTGAGAATGATACCTCTAACTAAACCTTTTTTTTGGAATTATTATCCTTGATGGGATATTGAATTATTATTATCATTGTCACGAGCCTTAGGAATGTGTGAATATATACGTGAAGAGTGATTGAAAATTGAGTAGTGGGATAATCAGTGTGCCCGAAAAAAATATAACTCAGGGATATAACTCTGGTGATTTTCATTGTCTAACATGATTATGCAATCCATTGTTTATAATATAGTTTTATTCAATCAATCTATTTTACATAAATATTGTACATAAAATTTTATTTTTTCCTAATTTGATATAATTTCTATATATTAATTTAAATAATGTATTACATTAAATTATGTAAATTAAATTTATAGATTTATTATAATTAAATTCAAAAAATAAATGTTTTAATTGCCGAGTATTTGATTATGAAACAATTGGTGAGGTCCTATTGGAATATCTAAAACATTTAATACATTATCCATTGTGTTTTTGTAGTTATTTTAATAAAAAGTATTGAGAAAGTGAAATAACCACATCGAGGTGGAGGTTTTACGTGATCTATGAGACGTTGAAGTGATGATGGTGACGGGTGGATCTCTCGTCCATTTGTTACATATGGTTTTGAGAGATTATTTCTTGATCGGTGTTGCATCACAATCTGAATGATATTTTACATTTTTAGGTTTACCATAATGGTTTTGGTACATTCCTACTAGAAGAGTGATTGACATAAAAATATTATTGTCTTATTTTTTGTTTTCCTATGTAGATGTCTTCTTCTTGAAAAAAATAGTCCCCTTTGATCATTGATATGTATCAGGGTTCTAGTCCCCAAAAATGGGGATTTGGAATTCTTATGGGGATATGTCAGGGTTATATTGGATATTAGTTTACTAGGGTATTCAGGTTGGTTCTTGACATGGGTTTTTCATATTTGATATCATATGATATTTTGTAGATATATATGGTACTATTTTTTTGAAAACATTGATTAGGGAACATAAAACTATGATATACATTGAGGATAAGTCTATTTATAAGATAACATCCTAATTATTTGTTATCATAATGATTATATGGGTTTCTTTGAAACACGTACCTATATTGATACTATATTTGGATGTTTTTTTGGAATAGATGCATCCAGAGGTAATACCCCCAAAATGATTTTTCTTAACATATCATGTCCACCATTCTAGTGAATACTGAATGGGCCCTTATAACATTTCTTTTTGGACACTCTCCCAAGATATTCCTAGGTTTATTTAAATTTTTTATTTAATCATAATGTTGAATGCGATAATAGAGACTATACAAACCGTGAATTTTTTATAGAGATTTGGGTTAAACCTAATGTGTCTTGAAATTATATGTTTAATTTTTATCCCATATTTAATAGAAATGATTCCCCTTTCGAGGCATTAAATGTTTTCCTTTTTATATTTTAACATAAATTTTGGGAGATTTTTATGGGAATAAAACACTTTGGAGGAGAATATATTTTAGGTAAAATGTTATTTTCGGAATAATTATTTTTTATTTTATACACATATGTTTCATGTTTTTAATAACCTATAGGGTAAATATGATCATTACTTTTGCGGTAATTTTGAATGATTGGGATAAAAGGGATATTATAATCTGTGAATATATCATATAGATAACCATGGAATAGATAAGTGATTTGGAGACTATGTGACCAATGTTAGGTACAATATATTTTTAATATTATATGATTATAGTAAACCTAATTTTAATAAATAATATTGAGTTAATTTATATGAGAATTTATTATATTATTGTGGGGTTATAGTACTTTAGGGTTTTTATGGTAATGATTTGAATATTTAGTTCACTATATGATTAGGGAATAAAAATTTTTGGTTAAAAAATTTATGATTGATTAATAATTTTTTGAGATAATAATTATGTTCATCTTAAATAAATATTTTTGACCAAATATTTAATATTTTTTAATTTTTAATTTTCACAGAAATTTTTTTAAGAGACTTATTTAAAATTATTTATGAAAGGAATTATGTTAAACATTAGTTTTTATAATTTAATTTTATAGATTAATGTATTATTTCATCATATTTAGTTTTACTAATTTTGGTTATTATCCTTGTTTTTTATAACTCTTTTGGTTTGGGTAACCATAGGAGGAATATCTTATTATAATTTCATGGATTATTTGATCCATTAGAAGTTGACTTTAGGGATTTAGATGTGAAAAAATATTCCTTATTAATCATCCCTTGATATTAAGGATGATATTGTTATGGGAATTGAAAAATTTATTAAATTATTCACTTAAAGTATGTATATTTCCATATATTCTAAGAAAATATGGAAATTGAATTTCTCAACACTGTGAAAATACTCATAAACAAATTATATCATATTTCATTATTTTGAAATTAATATATGGTATTTCCCAAAACTCAAAAATTTATTTTTTTAGTGGTAAAAACGTTATCTTGAACATATTATCTCTCTCCAATATAAAAATTAGTTTTTTTAAATAAAACTATGTGTTATATCATATTCACCACACAATACTTTGTTTAAACAAACTGTGATATATTATTAAAATATTTTTATCTCAACAAGATTGATATAATCTAACTGTTAAATTCAAATGTATTAATATAATTAAATGATTCATTAAATATATATTTTTTACCTACTCAATAGAATTATATTTTTAGTTTAATAATAAATATGAATCCATCTTTTACTGAATATATTTTATTCTATGAAAATGTTTGTTTCCTTTAAATGTTATTTTATTTCCTTTTTAGGAAAAAATTAGAGATAATTTTTGGTACAATAGAAATTTCATCATATAATATGAATTTTAAAAACAATATTCAATAGAAATTTTACTTTGGGTGAGATTTTAGGATTTTTCAGAAATGTATGATTTTTTAGTGAATAAAATAAATTACCCATTTTTCAAAAAAAATTCCATCATTTCCATTAAATCAAGAAATATTAAAGGTCCGTTATATTTTAGATACGGTATTAAAGTGAAATATTACACCTTTCATTTAATATATACAAGTTAATTTCAATTTAAACCTTAACATTCAATATTTTTGTTTGAGTCTATTTTTCTACTTAAAAATGTGTTTTTTGCATACAATTTTTAGGTACAATGAGTTTATCAAATTTAATGAATTATTATATCACCTATTAGGAAATTATATAAATGAAATGGAAAAATAATAAATATATTTATATTAGTTTAATTTCATATAACGTTTACTTTTAATCATAGTTTTGATATAATATGGTCCATTATATTAAAAATTCATTTCATGACAAACTGTTTTTTGACATGCAATACTGGTTTAATTTTAAATTAAATTATAATGCATAAGTTATTTGAATTCGGTAAAATTTATTCAATATTTTTAATAAGAATAATTATTAAAAGGTGAAATTTTCAACATAATTTTTCTCATAACTAATATTTAAAATACTAATAAATCTTGTTATCATGGTGAAAAACTAAAATAGTAAAACTGGGTAACCTTGTAGTTAGAAGGGAAAAAAGTATTAAAAAATTATATATAATTGTAGGTTTTGTGGATTGACCATATCATACCTTCACTCAATTATTCTTCAATTTTGGTCGAATAAGGATTTAGATGGAATTCACATTATTTAATTATTTTTTGTATTTACCAAAAATACCAATCCTTCCCAATTATAAAAAGGCACTCCTCCACTAACCCATTTAGAACTTTCAATTCATTCTACTCATCCAAATACAAAATATATATTCCTTAGAATACATATACAAATTATAGATCTATTTTTCTTCCCAAAAGTTAATCCATGTGGTCCTTAATAAGATTTCTGAGGAGGTTCTTCTAACTAATGTTAATCATCTACACTAAGATCATTATTTTTCATTTATAATTTTTTCACCTTCAATTTTGAAATAAATTTAAAAATAGAATAACACTATAATTCCCAATATTATGATATGTCATTTTTTATTTCATAATCATTATACATATTCACTTTAATAAATTATGAACCGAAATAATCATTTGTTTTGGAGGTGCACTACTGCCTAAGGAACCTATGAAATTGTTTCCAATAATCGCCTCTCACTATTAATAATAGTGTTGTATCTAAAATTTATAGAATACTTTTATTAAATATTAATAATTATATAACATTATAATATCATATAACTTTCTACATTACTATCCAATGAAAATTAAAACAACATTCGTGTGTGGGGATGACTATATCTCAAAAAAATATGTGATTCATATTTTATTTATGGATCCCATTGATGATATATGTAGGTATATATAATGAAAGCATATAAAATTTATGAAATAATTATCATTTTGGAATGATAAAATAACACTTTATTTGTTTTCGTTATGATCATTAGAAAATTAAAACATAACTCATGCATACATACATCTTATTGTCTTTATTATTTTTATGTATTTCCATTTTTAAAACTATATATAATTTTTAGTATTTAATGTATAATTAATACATTAAAATTATCACTATTTAATGATTAATATTCCATAGATTACAAAAAAAATTATCCCTATACAATTTTCACAACATGGATGTGGTTTTGAAATTATGAACTGAGAATCATAAAAAATACCCAATGTGGAAATAAATTACAATGTAATTATATATTCCATAAAATATATTATGTATGTGGTTTGAGTATAAGGTATTATATATAAAAATATTTTATGTAAAAAAGTTATATGTTTATTATATTACAGATAAATTACATATATCAAAAGCTTGGTGTCATGGTTAGGGATTTCTTATCCCATATTTACTTCCATGATATGTCTTACTTAATCATAATTTATTTCTTTTTGTGATTTATTTATTAATAAAAAAAATATTTTATAAAAAATATATATTTTTCCTCTTGTTTTTACATTATTTTATTTGAATTTATTTCGATCATGGGGTACTGATTCAAAACTAAGAAAGTGGTGAGGGTTCATTTCACTATCGTATCATTATTTATGACTTTTTATGTTCAATCATACCTTAGAATAAATATTAGATATTTATATCTTATTAACATTATATTTTATTCCCCTCTGGATAATTGTGATCATTTCCTTCAATGATAGAATTTTACTCTATACGGTACATAAATATATAAACATTATTTTAATGATGTCTTTATATAACTCTTTGGTTGATAGCCATTTTTCATTACCATTCATGTTATGAAAAAAAATTAAACCATGTTATTATCATTATCCAAGATAACTTGTAAATTTTTTTTACCCATGTTTGAGTTTTAAAAATACTATTTGAGAGTAATATTCATTCTATTTTACATACATGGTAATTTTAAATCTTTTTAAAATAGTGTGAAAGGGTTTTTTTAACTTATATTGAATGTAATAATATTACCCACCTTCATTAACACTGTATTCCCTAGAGAATCCATTATATATTTTCATTTTTCGTTATAATTAAAACATTATTTATAATATTTATGAATTTATTCTATTTTTAATAAGTAGTTTAAAAGTGAATTAGGAATTATTTTTGAAAAATATTCCATATAATCATTCAAATACATTTTCATTAATGAAATAAACTATTGATGTGGTTTACTAAATCTGAATTGTGTATATATGTCCCTAAAAAATATAGCTAGCTTAATCTCCCATTATTTTAAGGTTTAATACAATCCTTAAATTCATTTGTAAAATTTATTTTTTTAATATCTAATTTTGTTATGAAATGTGAGAAGATTATAAATCTCATTTTATTTAGATGGGTATGTATTATGTTTATGACATATGATAACCTTCCATTTTCTTATCATGTATAATAAAAAACATTTTTTGATGGCGTACCCATAATGATATCAAATTGAGTGGGTAAATCATCAGTCTCATGATATGCCATGTCTGGGATTGAGGAGTAAATATAATATATTATGGGAATTTTTCCTCCTTGGGATACTCTCTTTTATATTTGTCTCTATCTCATTTTTATACCATGTTATATTTTTCTGATATATTTCGTATGATTTCAGGATCTTATGATATCATTTTATTTATGTTATGATCAAATTTGATTACTCATTTTCCTTCCATGTTATGTATTCCTTTTATAACAATAAAACATAATATATACTTCCTTATCATTTTTATTCCATTAGTGTAATATTTACAAAAACCATTATATTTTTGTATTCCCAATATCATCCTATTCATTCTTTGGATCTTAAAAATATTTAGTGGCTCATTATGGAGAATAAAATAAATAATTTTTATATTACTCTCTCATTGATGTATTAGGTACATTTTATTCCATGTAAAGTAGTAATCATGATATTTGGGTGGTAATTATTGGATTTTTATATTAAAAATCAACAAATAATGTGTGTCAAAGGCTTGGGTCACTATATATTTTATTAGAGAGAGGTATATTTATTTTGGGTATTATAAAATGAATATTTTACTGAGAACCCAATCTATATTTATATTGAATGAAATTATAATAGAAAAATATCAACTTTTTTTAAGTATATTGTTAGTGGGTTCCAATAATTTATATCCCAATCTGGAAACCACATGTGAATGTAGCTTTGGAATAGTTATAGCTTGGGGTAATGAATCTAAATTGGGCACATTTTTCATGAATCATTCTTCACCGTGTGCATGACAATAGTCTTCATTGCACTACTAGTTTGATAATAGTAGGGGATAGACTAATCATTTATATGTTATTAATTTTAGCTTTCTATGTTTCCCCATTTTTATGTTAATTCATCCTCTATTCTATAGTAATTTTATGTTAATCATGTGAAATTAGATAATGTATTCCAATAACTAATGTAATGAGAAATATAATTATTCCCCAAATAAGATGTACAATATAATGGGAATAAATGTTATACATGTTTTTATCAATTGAAATGAGAAATCCCAAATTATGATTAAAAACTACAATATAGATAAACACCCAAAATGACAAAATAAGATAAAGATGGAGTCTAATAGAAGATAAAGTCATTTAAATAATAAAATAAAGAGTTCTAAAATTATTATATGTAATAATTGTTGAATTTGAAACATGGAAAATTCTATAATGAAAATAGAAGATGATTTATGTTTGGGGGATTAAGGATCAAAGCTGCTTCATGCCGAAGAGAAATAAAGAGTCTTGTAAAACTGATATTGGGAAATATTGTTCGTCAAAAGGCTCCACTAAGAATTCAATATTTTATATGTGGGGAAAATTTTCATTATCTAATTACATTCCCTATTATATGATTAATTATAACGGCACTATTTTATAGAAAAAATTCATAAGGATTTAGTTATGTTTTTAGATATTCGAATTCAAGAATCATGTTATTAAGGTATATTTATCAATGTTATAGTGGTTATAAGGATAATGAATCATATAAGAATTGTAAAAAATATCCTTACATTATGTATATAAAAATTTGATTAATGTTATTAATGACCTTGAATATAGATTCAATGGTATTGTGAAAACTTTTAAACCGAACGATTGAAAAAAATATAATTTTTTATTTTTTATTGATGTGGAAGTAATTATGTTCAATTATTTTTATTTTATTTTATTTATCAATATGTTCTATAGAAAACTTTCATGATTAAAAATGATTTCATTATTCATTTTTTTTAGGATATTCATAATATTTATTTGAACACTATAGAAACTATATTATCATTGATTTAGAAAAAGGAAACCCCTATTTTATGGATAAACATTGTCCTATCTGGAAAGGATATAGGCCTTGAACCCAAAATTGAATTTCTATAAGGTTGAAGTGGCAACCATTGGCCCACAAGATTTACTTGTTAGTATTAAAATAATTTTACTTAAACAATTTTGTTAATAAAATTTGGATGATTTCTTGAAACTAATTACAAGATAAAATCTTTTTTATTTCTTATGATTTAGAGGTGATTAGTGATATATAGAGAAATTTTTCATTGGGTTCATTTACATGTAGCCCTTATGTCTAAAATGGGGTTTATAATGAATTATTTTGTGGAATGAATACAATTAAAATAATTAATATTGTGGTTTTTTTGTGATGTATGGTAAATATTTTTGGAATGTTATATGTAGAACCTTTATTAAAAATTTTGAAGTAAAATGTATTATATAATTATATGAAGGTTTATAAATTTCTTACCATGGGTTAAAAATTTTATTTCTAGTAAATTTAAAAACAATGTGGGAATAAATTTATATTATTTTATTTAAATTATGTTTTGTTATAATATATTTTTTGTTCTTTTGGTAAAAAAATCCAATTATATATCACTAATATGTATAATAGAGGAAGTGAAAATTGATTATAGCACAAAAAATGGATGATAGTTTTCTTATGAAATAAAATAAAACATGTATATATATTTCATTATCTTCTGAATCATGATTTTAATATAATTACCCAACTCTCGTAAATATTATTGAAGAATAATGTAATATTAGTAAATATTTTTTTATGAATTGATATATGTTTTACGCATCACAAGTTTTGGTGTTTTGGTCATTAACGTTTTATTGATCATTGAACTTCCTCTGATAAATGATTTTAACCACTGCCGATCGTCAATTAGGAATTAATATTATTATCAATATCTATTAATACATTTCCCACTAATGTTTTATTAATTGGAAACCATTTTATGATTTAATCTAGATAACCTTCATTGGTATCTTTCCCTCTTTTCGGTAGGAGGTTTTATTAAACCTTTATATGAATTCAGAATTCAAAAAAACATTATACAATTAAATGACCTATATTAATTAGTAGAGGTTACATTTGTGATAACAAAATTTATTTAATGGTGGTAGAATTTTACACCCCTGATATTTAAATAGAAAACATTGTTAAATAGTGTATTCAATAAGCATTGTTGTGACTAATTGAACCACCATATAATATTTAAATATTATAATATAATTGCTACCAATATAACTATGATGAAAAATTATAACTTATGATTAGTATTAATTGAATATGGAATATATAATGTTACAACTCAATATAAATTTATAAATAAATTATTAATATAATAAAACTCATCTTTAAATAATGATATTTTATTTAATAAAAATTTGATTCCTTAAAAATTATTTTTGTTGAATTTTGTGATAATATATTATAATTAATCTCTTTAACATTAAGAAATTTCAATTTATTTAAATGAAAAAAAAATTAAATCATCATTTTAAAGCCATCATTTTTGTAACACCTAGATGTTTCTATGAAATTATTTCTTTAAATAATTTTTATTCTTTAGTAGCTTTATTAGCATGAAATCGCGAGTTTAAAAAAATTGTGAGATGCCCTTATAATAAATTTACCATTATTTCATAGTCTTTAGGTTAACAAGAATAATTATAACTAACTTATGAAAATTCATTATGAATTCATTAGTTATCAATTATTTATGAAAAATATAAATCAATTAGATATTTTTATTTCTAAGTGATTTACTTTTTGTGATGAAATTAATTAGATATATATGTGTTATATAGTTAATAAAATATTTTTTATATTTATCCAATTTATATTTTATTCGTATGATATGAATAAAACCCTATTTTATGTATAAAAACCTATTTTTTTTAAAGGCTTTAACAAATTTGAATAGAGAACCCATTTTAAATTTTGATTCTGAAAAATTAATAATATTTATTTGAAAACATAAAGATTTTATGTTTAAGTGGGATATAAAAATTTACATTGGATAAATTTCTATTATTTTTCTAATAACATTCATGTTTTGATGAATAATAAAAATACGGTAACTTTTAATTAAAATTTTTTTTCATTAAGATAATTTATAAGGATAAATTATATTATTGAATGGTTTTAATGTATAAATAGTATATTTTTTTATCAATTAATATAATTTATTTTATAATCCATAATTTTATTTTGAATACATTCATAAAAGAATTTCAATCTTTTGCAGTGTTTAAACTTTTAAAACTAGTTTTCCCATTTCAACAATAGGATTAACATTAAATTAATTACTGAAAATTGTGTGTTATGAATTTTGAAAAATAGATTCCATATTTAGGATCAGCAGGTACAAATTATTTTAATAGGATAATTTTATTTTAAGACATTAGGAATAGTATCTTTTGTAATTTTTTTATTACCATGGTTAAAGATAAATCAGGTAATTAATGGTAAAAATAATATATTTAACATAAATATATACATGTAAAAATGCCATCGTATGAATAAATTTTACCATTATAATATATTTTTTTAAATGGAATCACTTTTTGGGTGCTTGCCTATGAATATGACATGAATGTAATAAAAACTAATGAATGTGAAAAAATGTCACAATATAATTATATATAAGTAAATTAATTTATATATATTGATAAATAAGAGATAATATTGACTATATAAAGTATTTTAAAATATAATTAAATTACTTATATCATAGAAATTTATTTATATTTTTTAGATATTACATAATTACCATTAATGATAACACAATTGTGTTGTCAAAATTATTTTATTAATAGAATTACCAAATAAATGGTTTATAAAATATTTAAATACATAACATATGATATAATTAATGTAATTTAATAATTTTATAAGTTAATATGACATTATATGAGTGTATGGAAATTTTAATTTTCGAAATTATCTCTTATGTGATATTTTTTAAAGTCCAAAAAATGAATACTGTCAAAATTGACACTATTAATATTTTATGATAATGACATTTTATTAATTTTTTTAAAAGTCATAATATAGTATAAAAATATAAAAATGATTATCATAAGATCTAAAATTTAATAAAATATCCATTTATGGTAAATTAACCATATATAAGTAAATATTTATAATCATTAAATATTTAGAATGTTACAACCACATTTAAAATTGAATAGAATAACTAAGTGTCAATTAATCATATATGGTTTCAATTTACATAATAAATTGTAAAAAGAAATTATGATGGTATTACAACCATATCCCATTACATTTTGTAAATTAGTACATTTTGGTGGTTTTTTGGTGGGTTTTTATTTTATTATAAATTATTATTTGTGGAGTTTCCAAAAGTTCAACTGACCGCAATTATAAAGGGGAACCTCTTTCCTTGCCTCTTTACTTCATTTTTAGCCTTCATTATCCTCCATCACCTACCTTTTTTCCTTCTCAACATCTGTATTTTCATTCCATAGATTCATGTCATCTTAAAATGACATTTCAAGTGCTCTTAGAGGAGATTTAGTGGAGGTAAATCGAAGAATAAGAAATATGATTTACCGATTGTTTCAAAAAAAATCTTCTTACACTTCCTCTTCATTTTTTATTTAATTATAAAGTAATAAAATATGTATCAATCATCTATTGATTTGTTATTATAAATATTAAACAATTATTTTCCACGTTCTACCCGTCCTATGTAAAATGAAATCATCACATGTGCGTACATACAACTAACTTTATCCACCTCGTGGTGTAATTCGTTATCACTACCAGCTTTCATGGATGAGTATAATTATAGAATTAATAAATTTATATATTACTGATATAAAATTATTTGTATTCTTAGATACTATACCAGATTCACTTCAACACCATTCAACTATTATGGGAACGATATTGTCACTCGTGTGTACGTACGACTAACCATCTCCACGGTGTGATGTGATCCGTTCTACATAATATTCATTAATGAATGATTATTTAAATGAATTTAATAAATAAATATTAAATATATTATAATAGTACAATGCTAGAAATGATATAATTATATCCTGATATAAGGAATAAGATCATATCAGACAAAACATATATAATAACATAAAGTAGTTAATACCCAAATAACGAGTAACAATTTAATGTTACTACCAAATAGATGAAAATATCAAAATATATGTTATCATAAAATTTTTAATTATTGTTTAATAAATAATTATCATTATTTAAATCATTATAGACGAGGTTCTGATACGCGAGAATCATATCAGACTGATGGTAAGGGATAAATTTGAAAATCTTGTTTTTATCCGACATTGTTTGTTCCTATGTATTTTTTGGGGTATATTTATAATCCACATCCATGTTTCCTAAATATGTATTTAAAAATATTATTTATATAATTATATAATTTTTAATATTAAAATTTACCCATTGGTAAATTTTTACTGAATGGTATGAATGGAATCTTTTGTCACTTTCAGTACAAGGAATTATTGAAATTTCTGTCAAAATTATGGTAAAAATGTTTCTTAACTTGTTTGAAATGAATGGTTTTTTACGTATTCATAATGATTTATTTCACTTTTTCATCCCATATAAGATTACAAGGTTATTTTTACATAAAATTATTTCCTCTAAAATTGTGTGGCATTTTGAGGAAGGAAAATGTTTTTAAAGAAGAAATGATATTTTCCTCAGGTATTAATTTCAAGTGTTTTCTCCAAATTACATTATATATAATATGGACCTATTAAAATAGGTTTATATTTATTACCCTTTGAATAATATTATTTAATTATGTGTTATTTAGTAAATCCAATGGTTTTAAATCTATTTTGATGGAATGATGCTTAAAACCCATTTAATTTCATGTGTTATTCTTTGATGAATGTTTTTGTTTTTTTGTGTCACATGTAATAATGGATTCATAATGAGATGGGTGGGTCCTATACCACCCAAAAATGAATTGGGTAAAGATTTAAATCTCTTGAGAAAGACCTAACTGTAATGGAAAGTAAACCTGGTTCATTAATACTAGTTTGGAACGAGGTGTGAACTCGGTCCAATAATTGACTTTGTATACTATTAATGTAAGAGCAGTGAGGATTGACTAATATGAAATGATTTTGTATGCTTCTTTGTGTATGCAAAGAAATTTCATGTCATATGTTATTACTATTGGGATTACATTGCAGTTTTATGATTTATCCAATGACATGATATTATGATCTCTTATATGAAGGATAATATTTACAAATGTAATGTTCTTATGATTAAGATACAATTTATATGGCAATTATTTACCCTTAACCAGCATTTAAGCTCACCCATTCATATGTTTCCTCTCCCTAGGTCATAAAGAAGGGTATTATGTGAGATATTTCAAAAGTGATTCTAGTTATGAAGAATGTAGAGGGAGAAAATGCAGAAGTTTTATGAACCATTTGTTTATGTTTACCAGTTTCTAAAGACACTAAACATATATGGAAATGGAATGGTTTTTTATGTTATGTTTTAAATATTATTTATTTGAGAAGTAATATCTATATGTAATTTATGTTCTACTATATTTGGTATCAGAGAAAAGGTATAGTCATCCTTTGGAAACTAGGATGATAGATCCTTTTTAAGAACTCAATGTATATGTCTATGTATAGGTTACAATCATATCGTAGAATTTTAGATATGTTCATGAATAAACTAGTATATAACCTAAATGTCCCCAAATGGAATTTTTTTCTTGATTATGTGGTTTTCCTATTATTATTACTGTTTCTCAAACGATGCTTCTTGGTTTTATTCATTGCCTAGAACCCAAAGTAACTACGTTAATGCTGAATGTGACAGGAAATTCAATGATTGTATCCTCGAGAAACCAAATGTTATGGGATCATAAATGACAAATAATGTATCAAATCTCACAATAATTTTAAATTCTATGAATCATGTGTGACTTCTAAATGAGAAATGTAGGGAGAAACATTATGTTTTTTCCTTAATGAGACAATGTCTACCTTCATTCAGAGGGTCTTCTAATCTGTTAGGGGTGGAACAATGGATTATTACCACTAAAATGTAATTTTTTATTCTATAATGTTGTGAACATGATAAGTTCATCTTATCAATCTATAATTAGGAAGGAGAAGTTGATCAATTTTGGAATATTATAATGAATATGAGGAAAAATGATTAAATTGAGTCCATGGAATGGGGCGACTTCCAGAACATATTTTTCAATAATTTCTTTCCTCATATTAATCAATAAATAATGGTTAAAGAGTTTCTGGAACATAATAAATTGTTTATTAATATGTTGGTACCTATAAATAAATTTTACAAGACATTCATGGTATGCTGTGGAATTATTATCCAACATGAGAGTAAAATTGATCGATTCTTTAGTGGCTTAAAACCAATTCTCTGAAGGGCATTAGACATAATGGACTTTAATAGCTATGAGGAAACTCTTTGATGTTATCTCATGGTTTAGATGTATATTTTAGTAACCCATCATTCATATGGGATTCATAATAATATAAATAAACAATTCTATATAAAAATTTAAATACCTCACAGAAAATAAGATGATTTTTCCCTTATGCTCATATTGTAGAAAGAAACATGAAGGTAATTTATTTAAAGGGATTAGTAAATATTTAAAGTTTGTCAAAGATGTTCATTGGGCCGTTGAATTACAATGTTATGGGATAAAGATGTCGAATCATGCAAAAAAAAGAAAATCGACAAAAAATGCACCTTTTACACTTCAATGTTACGTGTGTAAGGAAATGGGTAATTATTCCAATAAATAACCTAATCCAAGGGATATTGTGGATTATCTACATGAAAAACTCTTAAGTTCAAAGATAAAGGAATCCCACATTCAATCACTATCTACAGTGAAGATTATGATAATGAAGTGGGGAAAGGTATAATTACCTTCCAATCTAAAGTAGAAAATATTCTATTTGATTCTCTATCAACCCACTCATTTATAACTAAAGAATTTTTTAAGGGTATATCTGTATTACCACAAAGATTTGATATTGATTTATCTATGAAAACTCCTAATGGAAAATCAGTCACCTCAAGCGTTTATAATTCTTCTCCTATTGAAGTTTGTGGGAAAGTGCTTCCTGAAAATCTTGTGATCCTTCCTATAGTGGAATTTGATGTAATTCCCAACATGAATATGAATTCTCTATATGAATATAATATCAATATCCAATTAAGGAAATTCACATTTGTATTCCATATCAATCAATGATCATATTTTTATTCAAGGATGAATATAACCTTCCAGTAGAAATATCCTCCATCTTATGGGTCTTAATTCCAATAAATGAAGGTTATTTATCTGAAATGGTTGGTTACAAACTCACAATTAAGAATATTACCATTGTATGGGAGTGTTATGATGTATTTTTGGAGGTATTTTTTGGTATTAGAACAAATCATGAAGGTAATATTTCAATAGAACTCATATATAATGGGTGCACTACCTATTTCAAATACAACTTATAGAATGGCCCCAATTGAGTTGCAGTTATTGAAGTAGAAACTCCAAGAGAATCTTGAAAAGGGATATATATTCCCAAGTGCATCACCTTGTGGATAACCAATTCTATTTGTTATGAATAAGTATGGATCAATGAGACTCTTCATTAATTATAAGAACTTATCAAGGTCGTTATCAAGAACAAATATCCTCTTCCCTGCAGTGATGACTTATTTGAAAAACTATGCAGAGCTCAATAGTTCTCCAGGACTGATCTTCATTCAGGATGTAATCAGTTAAGGGTCAAAAATGATGATATACCAAATATTTCATTCCATACAAGGTATGGACACTCTAAAGTTATAGTGATGCCTTTTGATCATAATAATTCCCCCACTATCTTCATAGATCTAATGAATATAGTCTATAGATACTATTTTGATCAGTTAGTGGTATTCTTTACAGATGATATTATTGTCTATTCGAAGAGAAATTAAGAACATAAAGATAACTTTATAATTTTACTAAATACCCTAAGAAATGAATTTTTTTCCAAATTTACAATGTGTGATTTTCAGCTTCAGACAGTTTCATTTTTGGGTCACATAATCTCTAGGGAGGGGATTTCTATGGATCCTGCAAAAATAGAGGTTATGGAAATATGGTCTAGAGAAACAACATAAACTAAAATTTGTATTTTTCATGGTTTTTATGGATATTATCGACATTTTTTGAAATCTTATTCACAATTATCTAATCCACCCATCAAGTTTACTTGGAACGGAGTTAAGTTCATTTAAAAATAGGAATGTGAAGATAATTTCAGAGAGATAAAAATAAGGTTAGCCAGTGGACCTCTTCTCACACTTCCTTATAGTGGAGGAAGGTTTTATATCTACATTGACGTATCCAATAAGGGGTTGGGATGTGTTCTCATGATAAATGATATGGTGATAGATTATTCTTCACTATAGTTGAAAATTCATGAGAAAGATTACCCAACTCATGATTAGGAGTTATGTATGGTAATTTTTGCATTAAAAATATGGAGGCATTATCATTTTCCTGAAATATGTGATATTTATAAAAATAATAAAAGTTTATAGTTTATTTTCACACAAAAGAATAAAAATATTCACCCAATATGATGGTTAAAGTGGATTAATGATTACGACTGCACAATACATTGCCACCCAGGGAAAGCGAACAAGGTGGAAGTTGCATTGAGTCAAAATGACCATGAGAACTTATCCAGGATGAGGATCACAAAAGATCCAATATTTATTTATTTTAAAAGGATGGATCTTGAAGTTTCTAATAGATGGGGATAAATAATATCTTCCTCAAATAAATGTCCGACCATCTATATAAGTGATGATTAACGACACATAAAAGGAAGATATAGAGTTACAAAAGATGGCATGAAATGCTATTGAATTGATCCTTTATTGTGATGAAATAATAAGGGTTGGTACATCGGTTCGTATTCCTCCCATACAAAAAATAAAAAAGGATATATTGTATGAGCTTCATAGTTATTCATTATCTATTCACCATGGAAGAAAAAAAATTTATAGGGACCTGAAATAGTGCATCTTGTAAGATAGTCGAAAAAGAAATGTCACCGAATATGTCACTTAATTTTTTGTTTGTCAGCAAGTTAATTCTACAAGACATAACCTTAAGGGGATGTTTAAATCGTTACCAATACCAAAATGGAAAATGGTAAAACGTCACTATAGACTATATCACAGGACTTCCCCATAAAACAAATGGTAATAATGCTATTAGGGTTATAGTTGATCACCATATGAAGTCAGCACACTTCATTGCTATATGAGAGGATTATTCTCTTGATCAGAATTCCAGGATATATGTAAAATAATTGGTAAGATTTTAGAGAGTACCACATTCCGTTATATCTGATTTGGATCTGAGGTTTACCTCATTGTTTTGGGGAAGTCTTCAGTATTCCTTGAATACAGAGTTATGTTTTAGCACTGCTTATCATCCTTATATAGATGGTCAGTCAGAGAGGAAAATTCAAACTCTAGAAGACATGTTGAGAGATTTCTCTAGGGTTTTCAAAGGTGGTTGATATCAACAACTACCATTAGTGGAATTTTATTAAAATAATATCATTCAATATAGTATTCAAATGGATCTTTATGAATCCATCTTTGGAATGAAATACAGAACTCCAAATTTCTCGGATGAATTTGGGGAATGAAAGCTATAAGGACCTGATATTGTTGATTAAAAGGATGAAAATGTTAGATCTATTCAACAACACATGAGAGGAGTTATGAGTCGACAAAAAATGTTATACTAACAAGTGAAGAAAATACCATGAGTTTTGAGTTTGTCATAATGCTTTCTTAAAAATATCTCCCTGGAAGAGAGTAATGAGATTTGGAAATTAGGTCAAGATGAACCCAAGGTATATCGGTCCTTTTGAAATTCTGGATTGTGTTAGAAATGTAGTATACCAATTAGTAATTACACCCAATCTCTCTCAATTTCAAGATGTGTTCCATGTATCTCTCCAGAAAATGTACATACATGATCATTCACATGTACTATGTTCAGAAGTGGTACCGCTAGATCAAGATATTTCTTATGAAGAAAAACCGATAATGATTCTGGATCATAGAGAAAAAATTCTACGAAACAAGAACACTCGCTTGATTAATGTATTATGGAGGAAATAAAAATTAAAAGATGTTTCATGGGAACTTTAGGATATGATGAGTGATATGTATCTTCACCTTTTTGTTTCCAAGTGATGACTTCCGAGGTTGAAATTCAATTTAATGGGGGTTTAATGTAACACCAAGATGTTTTTATGAAATATTTTCTTTAAATATTTTTTTATTCTTTGGTAGATTGATTTGAATGAAATTGTGAGTTTATATGATCCATGAGATTCCCTTATTATAAAATTACCATTATAGCCTAGCTGTTATGATAGTGGAAATAATTATAACAAACTTATAAAATTACATTATGAATTTATTACTATCAATTATTTATGAAAAATATAAATTAATAAGATACTTTTATTTTTGAATGAATTAGATTTGGTAATGAAATTAATGAGATATATATGTGTTATATAATTAATAAAAAATTATTCATCAAATGGATATTTTAGTCATAGTGTATGAATAAAATCCTATTTGATGTATAAAAAACTTTTTTTAAAAGGTTTATTTTACACCGTTACTTGAGAACCCATATTTAATTATGATTTTGAAAAATTAATAATTTTTATATAAAAACATAAACATTTTATTTTGATGTGGGATATTAAAATATACATTGGATAAATTTCAAATATTTATCTCATAAATTTCTTGTTATGAATAATAGTAAAAATATGATAAATGTTTATTAAAAACAGATTTTTTCTTTGAGATAATTTATATGGTTAAATTATTTTATTGAATGGTTTTAAATTATAAATAAAATATATTTTTATCATTAAATATAATTTATGTCATTATAATTAATTTTACATTTAATTCATAGTTAAAAACAATTCAATCCTTTGCAATGTTTTAACTTTTAAAACCTGTTTTATTATTTCAACAGCAGGATTAATTTTAAATTAATTACTAAAAATTATGTGTTTTGAATTTGTAAAAATTGATTCCATATTTTGAATAATTAGTTCCAAAATATTAGGAGAGGATAATTTTATTTTTGAGCATTATAAATATTAACTTTTTTAATTATTTTTATTATCATGGTTAATGGTAAATCAGGTAATCCAGGGAAAAAATATTATTATAAATCTTCCTTAACACCTGAAAAATCCTATTGGATGACTAAATTTGACCAATATAATTAATATTTCTAAATTTAATAACTTTATGGACACATACCTATGAATATGGTATTAATGTAATAAAAACTGATGAATGTTACAAAATTTCACAATCACATTTTATATATGTATATTAAATTCAATATACGGAAAAATAAGAAATAATATTAACTATCAATAGTCTTTAGAAATATAGTAGAATTAAATAAATCATAAAAAATTATTTATAATTTTTGGGGATTTCATAATTACCTTAATAATGAATCAATAGTGATGTCTGAATTATTTTATTAATAGAAATATCTATTAAATGGTTCTGCAAATATTAAAATAAATATAATATTAACTAATTAATTTTCACCACGAATGTTATACGTGACTATGATATGTTTGGAGTGTATTTAATTTTTTTTCAAATTTATATCCAGTGTGTATTTTTTAAAATTCAAATAAATGAATAATGTCCAAATTGATACTATTAATATTTTATGAAAATAATATTTTAAATAAATTATTTAAAAATAATAAAAATATCTAAAAATTAAAAAGTGATAATAATAAGATCTAAAATTTAATAAAATATCCCTTTTTGGTAAATTAACACCACACAAGTAAATATTTATAACCATTAAACATTTAGAACGATATTACCACAATTAAAATTAAATAGAATAACTAAGTGTCAATTAAAATGATACGGTTTAAATTATAAAATCAACTTGTCAAAAATTTATTGGTTTATGATATTACAACCCTATAACTTCTCATATTCTAAATTGTTACATATAGGTTGTTTTTAGGAAGGGTTTTTATTATTATAAATTATTATTTTTGGAGTTTTCAAAAGTGTCCCTCATCTCAATTATAAAAGTGATCCTCCTCCATCACCACTTCACTTCATTTTGAGCCTTCAAGATCATACATCCCTTGCCTTTTTCCTTCTCAAATTCCCTATTTTAATTAATGAAATTATTCTCATCTTCAAAAACCAACTCTAATGCTCTAAGAAGAGATTCAGAGTAGGCGCATCGAAGAAGAGGTAATATCATTTACTGATTCTTTCAAACTTATTTCTACTTATACATCCTCTTCATTAATAATTTCATTATAAATTAATAACATAAATATACCTAATATAATGATATTTATTTATAAATATGAAACAACAATTGAACACCTTCTACCCATCGTATGAAAAATTAAATCACCACACTTGCATACATACGACTTACCATCTCCACAGCGTGGTGTAATCTGTTTTCAGCACCACCTTACATAGATGTGTATAATGAAGTAATTAATATATTTATAGATATATATGTGATTTATATAAGATTATTTTTATTCTAAGATATAATAAACCATCCTCTTAAATACCATTCAAAATTTATGGGAAAGATATCGTATCTCGTGCATATGTATGGCTTACCATCTCCATAGTGTGATTAGATTCATTCTACATAATCATTATTGAATAATTATTATATAAACTAATTGAATGAATAAAGATGATATATATAATACTAATAACATGATATAATTTATATAACTATAACCTAAAATTAGGAATAAGAAGTTATTTAACAAAACATGAATGAGAACATAACGTTGTTAATACCCGAATAACGAGGAACAATGAAATGTTATTAAAAACGGATGGAAATATGATCATAAATGTTATCATGAAAATTATTATAATTTTTGAATATATAATTATAATTATTTCAATCATTATATAGGTTTTTGGATATGTATGAACCATATCAGACCTAAGGTAAGTAAAAACTTTTCCAATCTCAATTTATTATAAGATTGTTTATTCGAAAGTATTTACTGGGTTATATTTATCATCTTGGTATATGTTTCTAAATATGTATTTCAAAATATTATTTATATTCATCCATTATTTTTAAAAGTAAATTTTACCCATTGGTAAATTTTTCTAAATGTTATGGATGGAATCTATTGTAATTTTGGAATGATGTACTTTCACTTTTCTTCCAAAAGTTTGAGAAATTGTTTTTGAAATTGTACCGCACGAATGGATTTTTACACTTTAATAATGTGTTATTTACATGAATATTACACAAAAAGGTAAAAAAATTATTTTTATAAAAAATTATTTTTTGTAAAACTGTGTGGCATTTTGAGGAAAGAAAAACTTTTTCAAAGATTAAATGATATTTTTCTCAGGAATAAATATCAAGTGTATTCTAAAAATTATTTTCCATCTATGATGACACTATTTAAATAGGGTTATATTTTTATCCCTATTATTACTATTAAATAATTGTTTGTTATTTAGGAAATACACTTTTTTTATATCAATTATGATGGAATGATGATTAAGAAACCCATTTTATTTCTTGGTTTATGCTATCATGAATGTTTTAATGTTTTTGTTTCACACTTAAAAATGGGTTCATTATAAAATGGGTGTGACCTATATGTACCTCCAATGTATTGGGTATATATTTATATCTCATGAGATAGACATTAATGGAACATAAAGTAAATCTAGATTAGTAATATAGGGCTGGAATGAGGAGTGAACTCAGTTCTACAATAGACATTGTTCGCTATGATGGTCTCTCCAATGAGCCTTGACTAATATGAAATGATTCACAATGTTTATGTAAGTATGCCACAAAATTTCATTTATTATTTTATGACTGTTGGGATTAAATTTAATTTTTATTATAGATCCAATTACGTGATATAATGATCTTTTATATGAAGGATAACATTTTCAAATGTTATGGTCTTATGATTATGATATTATTGATATTTCCCTTGTTTACCCTTACTAATAATTTGAGCTCACCCTTTCATATGCTTCATTTCCCCATTTAATTAATATTTTTATTATGTATAATATGTCAAAAGACTGTATATTTATGAAGAAATAAGTAGGAGATAATGTTTATGTTTTATAAACCAGTTGATTATGTTCCGCAGTTTCTAAATAAACTGAACCTATATTGTCCTTTAATGGTTTTTTATGTTATGTAAACAATGTTATTCAATGTTGAATTAGTATCTATAAGAAAATTGTGTGCTGTTATATTAGGTTCAATATATTCAATAATTTTTGAAATGCTTGGTTTTTCAATGAATAGTAAAAATTACTGATTCTTCAATCACTATCATTTTGTTTCAATAAATTATGAAATATAAAAGTTATATTATATTCTATATTTCGTATATAAGTGATTTATGAAACATTTTATTTATAAATTTTTAATTAATTTCTTTTGGATCATCAATTTCCATGATTTTTGTAAATGATTGATTTTTATGCTTAATAGCCATATTTTCTGAATATTGTTTATAAGTTTATATTGGTTATCCTTTTAAATTTTCTACATAAACACATATTATGGATATAATTAATATTAAATCGTATATTTTAAATCTATTAAGGTGAATTAAATTTATAAAATGATTATTTCTAGTCAAATAGATAATATATGATCATTAATTTCTATTAAAATTCATTTCACGCAAACCCGTGTTTTTTTTATGTTTTCTATGTATGATTTGAAAGTGAATTTTTCCACTTTTAGGATTTGAATTAAATAAAATAGATATCATATTTTATATCGAAAAAAATTTATATTTTTAATTATGATCAATTAATCTTTGGTCAAAATTAATTGTGAAAACATTCAGTAATCATTTTTACCATGTAGAAAAACTGGAATGGTAAAATTGAGTAACTATATAGGTAAATGAAATATAATTTTTAAAAAACGTATTTTTAATTTTAGAGGTGCTTCTCATACCTATTACCCATAAAATTAATTATTTTAACTTTTTGATGTACTTGTATTGATAGTGACTTCCCATTATTGAAATGTATTGGGTATTAACAAAAATGAAAGTATTCATCAGTTATTAAAGGTCACTGATTCCCCACAATTCATCACACCTATCAAAAAATTTGGATTAAAAATTACCTTTATAATTTATTCCCAAAAATAATTAATCACATTTTAAAGTATATGGTCTTCTAAAAAGTCAATTCATAGGGACCATAAGAAGATATACAAAATAGGTTCTTCTATGTGATGTTTATCATCTCCCCTGAGCTGCATCTCATTACTTATTGATTTTTCCACCATAAATTATTTAATAAAATATAAAAAAATATATCATATATATATATACATAATATGTTTTTGGAATAAAATATATGAATATGAACTTCAATCAAATTGGAAAAGAATCCATCATTCATGGGTAAAGTCCACTACCGCCTCACAAACCTATGTAATACATTTATATCATCTCCTGTCATATCTAAAGAATATTATTTATTTATTTCCTCTTATATTATATGGAAATTTTTTTATAATTATGTAAAATTAATAAATCATTTACCTTTTTCCCTTACAATCCATTTAAATATGAAAATTTCATTTGTCAGTATCGTAGAATTCCTCTTTGAGAATCAATGTGATTCATTTTTTTATTTTAAAAACCCATGTATAGTATTTTGATTTTTATTTAAACAAATTATTATAAGAAACATTAATGAAAATATAACATTTAAATTCATTCCATCATAATCTTTTAAAATTGGAAATGTTAATCATGTATATGTGCGTCGTACCAACTACGTGATTCTAATATAGATCATTTTTTATATACATATTCTATGTTTGGGTGAAATAGTATAATAAATGTATATAACTGATAATTATTTCTATATTTTTATTCTAGATAAGATCGAATAATTACCCCATTGTCGATGGTCCCCAAACTAATTCCATTTTTCAAAAATTAATTGAGCATCCTAAAAATACCTAAAGTGGACATAATTGAAAAAGTAAATAATTACCTAATTAAAATTATGTAATTAATTGGTATAGGTATAAGTAAATAAAATTTTAAATGTTTATTATGGAAAAAATTGTTAAATGTTTATTATACAGTAGATACATGTCATATATTATAGGTCTCGACTCATGGTAACAAAAGTCTAATCTCACTTTTACTAGCATCCGTCATATGTCATATTCACCAGTCATTTATTTATTTTTTTATAAATATAATATTACAATGTTATATCATTAATATATTTATTATCATGGTATTTTATGTTTCATTTAATGCTACTTCATTAATTAACATTAAAATTCAAAATTTACAAAACTGGTAAGAGCTCATTTCAGTATCTCATCATTATTTAAAATTATTTATGTTAAATCATCCATTTGATTAATTGATTAAAATTTATATCATAATACTAGATTATTTTCATCTCCAGAATTTAATCATTATATTTTGAAATAATATTACCATTTTTCACTCTTTATTAATTAAAATTATAGAGTATTTCTTTTAATAAATGATCACATTATTTTCTCTTTGGTCGAAAAATTGATTTATTAAAATTCAATGTTTAAAAAAAATATTTCTCAGAGTGAGTTTAACATCCACCATATTATTTATTAAATAAATTTAATAAAAAATTATTTTTCAAAAAATGTTTTATATGAATTATCATTTCATTTTCCCAACAAGTTACTTTTTAACAAATTAACAATACTGTAATTGAAAGGATTTTTACATGTGTATAATTAATCACTAATAGGACCACCAAATTCATTGAATCGTACATTATATGATTCTATTTTAAATTTTAATTAGAATTTTTTTGGTAATATTTTGGATGATTTTATATTTTTAAGAGTTTATTTATAAGTGTAATATAATGAGTCGAACTTTTATAAATAAAATTCCCCGTATAACTTAATTAAATGTCTTATTATTTATTATCTTTATATAAAAACATTCAATTAATTTGTATTATTATATACTATAAGATATAAAATACCATTTAGATTCATAACCAATGATAACATAGTTTTTGAGTAGTGATTATAAGACTAGTATTAGTATATGATTTAAGTGATTATAATTGACACAGAAAACGTAAGTAATGGCATCAACTAGTAGGATCATACATTATGAACCCATTTATCATAGCTTTCAACAGAGATAACATATATGGGATTTAATGATGACCAATTTAGAGCTGTGATCCAAAAAACATAAGCATGAGAGAAATCATTTTTGGGATAAATTCAAGATCACCAACATCGCATCACAAATCATGTACGTCGAACCAAACCATGAATGTCTCACCATCGTGCGCATTAACCTTAAGGTATTTTCTGGTTTATTAAATGGATATTTATCAACACCATGATAATATGAATATTTATACTATATGTATTAATTAATATATTTTCATCTTATTGTTCTTACATTATAAATTATTTTTATTTTGAAACAGTAAAAGAAATTATATATTTGGGTAATAGTCAAATTCAATTGAATAATTTAGTATAATGATTTTTATATATATTTTTTAAATAAATAATATTTTATTGAAATATTATTATTAAATATTATTTATTAAATATTAATCATTATAAAATTTTTATGAAGTCAAATGTAATTTCTATAAGGGTTCAAAAATTGTTATTGTCAAAAAACCCAATCATTTCTCAAAAAATTTTGATTGTTATTTAAAAATTGAAAATAAAAGTGTTGAAAAAATAATTTTAATAAAATAAAAATTATTTGTGGTATTAGAATATCAAAATTATCCTACGGTGAATTTTATATGATTTTCTAATAATGTGAATTTTTTTGGGTAAAAATTAAATAATGAATAAATACACAGTGTGTATTATGACATTTAATTAACCCAAAAGTGAAGTAATAAATACTATATTGGATGTCCACATAAAAATATATCTTTTCCCTTTACAATAATGAAACATTATTTTTATTTGTATAAATATATTAATCCTTCATGAATCCTCCAAAACCGATAATATATTTTAAGGTGTTAAAATTATTATTTATGGACATGAATCTCTATCACACCAGTATTAGTATTTTTTAACTAGTTAATCCCTGTAAATTTATAATAATAAACACCATCACATTATTGTAAATCCTTGTAAAAAAACTTGTGAAGGAATTTTGTTCTAGTTATTTTATTATATACATTCAAAAACATAAGTTTGAGAAATGAAAAGAATTTCCCACACCTCCAAATATCATTTTTTTTCAATTTTTCTAAATCCAAATTATGTGTTTGTGGGAAATTAACACTTCAAAACTCAAATACAGTAACAAAATTACCAAATTCAAAATTTTAATTTCAAATCTAAAATCCTAGAGAACCACATTCAAATTTTTTAACCGGACCACCACTCGGTCTATAAAATCTATCATGTGTATCGAGATGATAAGTAAAGATAAATTCAAAATCCATATCCTTTTCACCATTTTACATCACTATAATATCCTTACCGACATCTTTGAGCACTTTATATTCATCCCCCACTATAAGACACTTCGTCTTCGATAACGCGGGTTTTCGTCCTTGTAGAAAATGTTCTTACGAAGCTTCAAACCACAATAACCTTCAAACTCAACACCATTTGAGAAAAAATACCATGTGCGAGATTCAAAAAAACCTGATCCATTAATTGAAATGAAAATAAATTCAAAATTAGGACCTCCTTTAAAAAATAGCTTAGGAACATACATCGATCACAAAAACTTGTAATATCATCAGCATTCCCAAAATCTATCAGTGTCAGTATATTCATTGAGGATGAGAAAACCCCAAAAAAGCATAGAAACCCAACCCCCAAACCATAGAAAAAACAAAAAAACCACAATGAATGAACCAAAATGAAATCATAAGAATATAGAGGCATCTGCATAATGAAGCATCAGAGAAGCGGACAAAAGTAATTAATAAGAAAACTAATAATGCAAACATCGTCCGAGAGAATGCATCAAGACCACCACTAGCCTCATTCCTACACCATCCAAAGAGGCCCTGAAACACACAAGAATCACAATAAAGAAGAGTTCAAGGCTGATGGGTTGGTCAACAAGGGTATAAGAGAGGAAGAAACTGAATGCCAACACCATCACTATACCAGACCACATTAAACAGCAAAAATTTTCACAAAATGGAGGATATATTTCAAGGGAAAGTAGGAAAGTGGGATGGTGAATGGAATAGGATTCCTGGATATGATAATCTTTGGGAAATCAGGGAAGAGAGAACCCATAAAATGGAGAAGAAAATATGAGAAAAAAGGAAAGAGGTGCACATCCCACAAAGGATCATCACATCAAAGTATGGGGGAGGTAGGAGATGAAAACGAGGGGGAGAAAGGGAGGAAGAAGGAATGCTGAAAATATCAATTTAAGGGATTCATGAGGAAACCCTAGGAGTATTAATGGATTATATGGGATATCTAGTAGAGAATGTGACCATCTAAAGAATTACCCACTCATTTCTTATATAAACAAAACCAAGCTCTCATCTCTGTTCACAAAAAATCCTTCCAGTAAGTTATAAATCTACCCTATTCTCTCAATATTCATCATGAGGTTCCCTAAAGCTCTCAAAAAGATCATCCCAATAATTTGGATTCACAATCTCATGGTATGGGGTCATTTCTTTCACCTATTTATTCAAGTCTCATCATTATCTTGTTCCCTTTTATACAATTCATAAAGCCATGATATGTTCTTCCATATCCTGTTTACTTCCCGAATGATTACTAAATGGTGAGGTACCTCAAATACTCACATTAATCTGACTCATGATCATTTACATCTCCATGTTATGTTGGTGATATTTCACAATGATTTTCAATGAAAAACAATTGTGTATTGAATACCCATACCAGTTTTCTATCTAAGGATTTTACATTTAGGAAATAATAAATATTTAGTGGGTAAATACATGTATGTAATCCATGATCCATGAATATTGAATAAATTATGATTATTAATGAATCCATTTTTTCTTATCTATTTAGAGAACATTTTCATTAAAATGAAATGAATGTGATGGGTGTGCCTGGAATAATACATCCCTACAATGCATTGGGTAATATTTTTGTCTCATAAGACTTCATTTATGTGATTATTAAGTTATCCAAATCCATAATAGGTCATTTTCCATCATTATTTCTTGTAATTTATCCATGGACTCTGTTTATGATGTAGTTTACTGTGTTCCTTCAACTTATCACAAGTTTCCTTTATGATATCATGCTATACCATGCCATATTATTTATGTTTATGTTTCTCACCCCTTTTCTGACCAATTGATGGAAATATTGGATAACTTGTATTTCATTATTCTTGTTATTGAATTTTTATTCACATACTAGTCTTTATAACTCACCCCAATCTTATGTAAGTCCCCTGTTTCTTCCATGAAATTTTTAGAACAATCATGTTAAGGATGTTTTCATTAAATATAATTTATTTCATGTGTTAAGTGGGTATATATAGTAATTAATTCCAAAAGAAACTAGATTTATCAACCTTATTGGATGTATTATGTGTAATTTGGTGTAATAAATCATAAATTAATATGGATTAAATAGAATGATTGTCAGAGTTTGTATCAGACAATTTTTTTGTTATTTTTGGCATTACGATTAGAAATCACTAGAAAAATTCTTCAAAATAAAAAAATTTATAGAAATACAGTCAATTTTTTTTAAAGTATAGATTAAGTGGTTTATAAGGAGAATAAATCCCTTTCTTTATTCTATAGTGTATATGGCTCTGGAATAAGTGTATATATGTGTAAAACCTAAAAACACTGCATTAAGCTAGACTCAATCGGGAACATGTGCACTACAATGGGAATTTTTAAACACCATGTTGATAATCCCAGGGGATATTATCTGGTAAATTTATAAGTTGGATTTAATCCAATCTTAAGGGGAAAATCCCTAATAGAATATATATTATGAAATTGATCATCGAAATCATATATTAGAGGAAAAAAATTTGTTACATTAGAAAATTCTTGTAATTTATATATAATTGTTGTCATTAGATTCCTATTTTGTGTTGAATAAATAAAAAATACTCGTCCTAAAATTTTCTTTTATTAGATCCAATGGGTAGATTTTGGAAAATTTACATAAATAACCAATGTTAATAGAAATGTGATTACTACCCCAATGAGATTCCCAACCTAACGGTAGTGGGAATTTGGATATTTATGATTATACCCCCTTATGAGAATCATTTTCTAAATGGAATCCCAAATTAGAAGGAGTTTAACTATCCCCATAATAATGGAAAATATGAAATTAATACTTTAATTTTATAGTGGCCTCCATATTTTAATAGATCATCTAATACCATAATCATGGAAGAATGTATCAACTCTATTGGGAAAATCATCTTCATCCTTTAATGTTATGAGAAATATAAGGTTATACTAATTTTTTATCATATAGAAGGACATGATGATTAGTGGTGGAAATTTATCAAGAATATAAATCCTAGGTATGGGATCAAAGTGATGGGTTTTGAGGAATTCTAGAAAAAAAAAATTGTAAATATTTTTCTCACACTCTCAAAAATAAAAAGGAAATGGATTTTCATTCTATCAAGAATAAAAGATAAATATATCAGGGAATTTGAGAAAACCAACACAATAATTTCATGATATGACTCTATATTTTTGGCCACCCCCTAATTTCAACGTTTACAGCTTCATTAGGGGTGTAAAATATAGTATAAAAGAAGCCCCTAAAATCTGATGATTCAAGCATTAGGAGGAAATTGTATGATGTGCCCTGAATGTTAAAATGTAGATCCTGAAATCTCAAGGGTATCATGAGTATAAAAATAGGAAAATGAAGTTTTATTGTAGAGGTATAAAGGTGAAATATACGTTTGTTATAAAATTTCAATATCCCACTAGTAAAAAATACAGATAGAAGAACCTCATAAATTTTCTTAGGGGGATGCGTAAATTCATTTGGTGCAGGAATGATGGAAACCTAACAATAAATGTTCAATTGTGGAAACTGACTAATGCGATGGAGTAAATTAATGCTCCATTCAACCCTCAGTGCTTTCTTCATTTTTTCAACTACAAGGAACTAAGAAATTATCAAAACCATTACACCATGCCAATGGTATATAGATATAACCAACAACCTCCAAGGTAGTAAGGCTGAGCTTGTGCTATAACAATAGATAGTGTTGGTCTAAATAATAATGTAGTGACATGTAAACTTGTAGTTCACTAAAGAATAAAAATAAATATTCTATTTTATTCAAGTTATATGCATTCCTTTGTGTCATAAATGTTTAGTCAAACTATTCAAACACCACAAAAATCATTGAAGTAATTTTGTCTGCAAAAATTGGAATTGGTGAAATTATTTCATACCACATATATAACTAATACCCTATCAAAATTTGGGTCATTATTTCCTAGTGAACCTTTTAATACTCCCTTTAGAATAATTTGACGCAATTTTGGTATGGATTTTCTATCCACATACGGGGCCAATATATAATTTAATGAAAATAAAATCACAATATAAATCATGAATCGTCATTTGATTATATAAAAATTCAAGGATATAGATGAATATTATTTAGTGCCAACATATCAATAATGATTATTATTTTCCAACTAGCAAGAAGGTATCACACAAATGATTGATTCTAAGGATTGGATCATCCCTGAAGACATGCCTATTGTTAGGGAATACACTAAAGTTTTTCATGAAGAATTGTTTTGTCTTCCACCAAGTAAATAGGTTGAATTTTCACTTAATATTATACCTGGGAGATTACCATTACCTAAAAATTCATATATAATGGATAGTTTGGAACTTTAGGTGCTACAAAATTGCATTAGAATTTAGATAAAGGGTTCACATTCTATTTTTTCTTCACCATGGTGTGCACCATTACTCTTCGTCATAAATAAGGATGGGTCAATGTGATTTTCAAATGATTATTTTGAGCTCAAAAATATTATGATTATGAAAAAGGATCATCTTTAATGGATTGATGAATTTTTCATTCACGTATGTGGAGCACAATACTTCTCCTTAGTGGATCTATGGGTCAGGTATTACCAAGTTAGGGTACAGATAATTAATATCACTAGGACTACATTTTCATATAAGGTACGTGCACTATAAGTACATTGTAATTCCATTTTGACTCCCTAATTCTCCAATAATGATAATGGAATTGAAGAAAAAATTATTTATATATACGCATTAAAAATTAGTTGTAGTATTTATAGATCATGTTATAATATATTCTAGAAGAAAGGAGTAGGAGGATCCTTTGAGAACACCGATAATGTCCATAAAACTGGATATTCATTATGTAATGTATATCAAAATTTAATTCTCAATGAATTAATTCTCAATATTAGGTAATATTTTCACAAGTAATGGGATATATATAAACCCATAAAATACAGTGGAAATTGAATAATGTCTAATGGAAACATATGTGACATATATTCCTAGTTTTCTTGGATTAGCTGGGTATTATCATCAATTTATGATAAATTTATCATGATTATCAAACAATATAACCAATATAACACGTAAGAGAGTAAAAATTTCTTGGAAATATGAATGTGGGGAGAGAATCAACGAATTGAAAAATAGGCTTATCAATGCGCCTATACTCACACTACCAAAAAGTGGAAAACATTTTGTGGTATTCACAGAATCATCAAAAAGGTATTGGGTTGCATGTAAATGAAGAATGAAAAAGGGATAGAATATTCCTCCATTAAATTGAATGCTCAAAAAAGGAACTATCCAATGCATTATATATATTTTTTTTATTGATCATGTAATTTAAAATCACGAGAAATTATCACTTTAGTGAACTGTGTGAAATATATGTGCGTCAAAAAGGATCATGTATATATTCACGTAGAAAAAATTAATATATTCCAACAAAAATGGATAGATCCGATTAGGGACTACGATATCTCACTTTACTACCTCCCAAGGAATTAAAATAATGGGGTAGATGATCTATGAAGAAAAGATCCAATAACTTTTTCATTGATGATAACTGAAAAGTATTGGATCTTCTTAGACATTAAATGGAGAAAAAAATTTAAAAGGGAAATCCCTAGAGATCAATGTTAGTGAAGACAAAGTTTTCAGATTTTGTAAATACATTGTGAACCATCAAATCAAGAGTTAGATGAGGTGATGTTGGATGATTCACATAGATTAACCTTCTCTATACATCTAAGAATCCAATTTATATACCAAGATATTATACTGAACTATTGGTGGGAAAATATGAAGAAAATATCATATATTATTCATCAAAAAATTTTTATGTTAGAAAGACAAAGAAGATTTTAAAAAATACATTGTGGATGATCAAACAATTACCCTTGTCAGCATGGAAATTTGAAAACATTTCCATGGGTTTTTTCAATGGACTTATGAATACAACAAGATGAAATGATTCTATCTGGGTTGTAGTAGACTATCTTATAAATACTACACACTTCATTGAAATTCGAGAGGACTTATCACACGTTCAAAATAAAAGTATATACATTAGTGAAGTGGTGAGGCTGCATGGAACTCCACTATCGATTGTATCGAATCAGGACCCAAGATTTACCTCCATGTTTAAGATATGTCTCCAACTCATTCTAAAAACTGATTTCAACTTCTTTATGACTTATCACCCAAAATTAATGGAAACTTTGAGTGGACTATCCAGACTGTTGAGAAAATGTTGTGATCATTCTCAATTTACATCATAGGAGGATGGGACCAACATCTCCCTCTTGTTAATTTCTCATACAATAATTGTTTATACTGAAGAATTCAAATTTGTCCCTATAAGTCAATTTATTTGACGAAATTTTGAACACATTTATTCTAGGATGCTGTTTGGGAATGAAAATTGCTTGGTTTTGAAATTGTGGATGGAATGTTAGAAAAGGTTAGGTCTACTCTGCATCACATCAAGGATAGTCATAGTTGATAGAAGATCTACACTTTCAATTGTCACAAATACCTTGGTTTTCATTTTAGAAACATGGAATTCCTCTCCATATATCTAAGTATGTATGTCATGAGATTTTGGAAGAATGGAAATCTTAGTCCGATATATATTTTGTCCTATAGTGATCCTTGACTATAATGGAGGGGTGGTTTTTTGAATAGTACTCCCACCTAATCACTCACATGTACATGATGTATTCCATATATCATTACTACGGAAGTAATTAACAAAACCATCACAAGTACTCATAACATAAGTGGATTGGTTGGATAATGACCTTCATATGAGGGGAAACGGGTGATGATTATAAATTGTAGAGAGAAAAATCTATGAAATAATACCATACACTTGGTCAAATTGGGATAAAGAAATCAAATGTTTGAAAAATTTTTGCTGTAACCATAAGAGGTGATGAAAAATAATTACACTCATTTTATTTATTGTCTGAAATGAAAATTTTGAGGGTGAAAGTTTTTATGGGGGAATATTGTAATGACCTAAACATTTATAAATAAAATTCACCTTAAATTTTTATTAAATATTATATAATTTTTTATTGTTTTATAAAGAAAATTCAGTTAATTGGTTTTAAAATTTAAAATAATATAAAAGGACCATTATGTTTTATAACCATTGATAATATATCCAATTAATATTAGTAATATTTTTTTACAAATATATAGTCTCTACAAGTCCAAGACATGGATAAATAATTTAATGGACCCAAAAAGAAAGTTTTCACCCCATAAAGCCTATTTGTTAGAGATTTTGAGGAAAAAAACAACAATGGGATTTACCATTGACGAACCCGAATCTATAGTCCAACAAATTATGCTTGAACAAAACCATTTATGGGTGATGCTAAATCTCATCAAGATAACACCCCAAACTGTGTACACGGAACAACCCCATAAAAGTCCAACCATCACACACCACACCCTTAGGGGGTCTACCAGTGTATTAAAGGGTTATGTATGATAATATGAATATTTATAGTGTATTTAATAATGAATATATTTTCATATTTTTAATGTTAATTTATAAATGATTTTGAATCAAAAATAATAATAATTTTATTTTTGGGTAATATTCATATTTAGTTGATAAATTTATTTTAATGAATTAAAGGATTTTGGAATTAAATAAAAAAATTGAGATATTACTATTTAATATTATTTACTAAATATAAATGATCATAAAATTTTTATGATGTCAAATGGAATTTTTATAAGGGTTCAAATATATTATTTCAAAAATACACATCATTTCTCAATAAATGTCATTAATTATTTTAAATGTCAAATTAAATGTATTTTGAAAATAATATTTTATTATAAATATAATATTTTTATCTATATCATATAATTTATCCAATTTTGAATTTTTATTAATTTTTTAAGCTTTTCAAATATTCCAATAAAAATTAAATACTGTATAAATATATTGTGTGTATTATAACATTATAATTACCCAAATGTGATGTAATAAGTAATATAAAGGGTATAAAGGACCAAATATATTTTTTAAATTTAAAATAAGATTATTTTATATATTTTTATAAATAATATAAAGCCTTTAATAATCCCATAAATCCTATGATATATTTTAAGGTCTTAAAATCTTTTCTTAATGGAGATGGCTCACTTTTCACATAAACATGTTTAGTATTTTAACATGATCACAACATTGTCTTACCAAATAAATAATACCACTACCATTTTTACTAATAAATTGTAAAACCATAGGAATGTGTCTGGTTTTGGTTATATTATTATATAGTGTCCGAAACTAATGTTTGCGAAATGACAATGAATTTTTACACACATTTCAAATATAAAAAAAATAATTGCATAATTTATATTAACCGAAAATTAATTTTAGAATGTTCATTCTCTTACCTAACCTCCATATATTCCTTCCATAGTCTAAAGAAGCTCTCCATAAGCTCATCCCGCACATTTTCAGTCAAACTCTCAAGGTAAGTGTTCCTTCCATTCTCCACATTATTCAAGTATCATCATTATATTATGCACTTTTTCTCTAATTACAATGGTTGGGTTATGTTCAACCATATAAATCTCACATACCCTATTATTCCTAATTTATATTATTCCAATTCCACTCTCATTAATCCCTACGATGAAAATTTATATTCCCCTGCTATTCTATTGAATTTCTACTGCGATTTTTCAAGCAAATGAATTGTGTATTCAATACCTGTACCAATTTCTTATCAAGGGTGTTCACATTTATGCACTAATAAATCATTATTGTGTAATTTGATTTATTTATTCAACCCTCTATTATAATTTAATAATATATGATTATAAATTAATCAATATTTTGTGATCTATATGACACATCTAAAAAATATAATGAAATTAATGTGACGGGAATGCCTAAAATTATATAGTGCTCCATAGCACAGGGTATAATTTTTGTCTCATGAGACAAAATTCTAGAGGATATTGAGTGAACATAAAAAATCCCAAAAATATCCCATCATGATTTCTTGGATGTAATCCATGAAGTATGTTTTTTAGGTAGTATTTTCCCTTATCACCACATTTCCTATGTTGCCTTTATGTTTTCATCATATATCATGAATTTTTGTTTATGTTTATTATTATCACCCCTTTAATACACCCATTGATATGACTACTATACAACATGTATTAATTTTTTTTATTGTTCTATTTTTATTCCTTTATAGGTAATAATAAATCACCCATTACTTATGTATATCCCTTGAAAATCATATTCAATTTTAATTAAAGTACATTAAGAAGGATTTTAATATATATTATGAATTTCTTATTTTAAGTTGTTATGTAATTAACCAGACTCTAAAATCCACTTGAATTATTTATCTTTCATGATTTATTATGTTTACATATAAATCATTAATTAATATTTAATAAAGAGAAGGGTTTTCATGTGAAATGTGTATTTTTCACACAAACATTCCATCTAATATTTTAAATATATTTTCATTAATGACATCAACCATTTATGTAAGGGGTTATTTAAAAATTATGTATATATTTATCTCGAATAGATTCCATGTTTATTATACCATCCTTTGATATGTTATTAATTATTTTTGTTTATTTATTCGATGCATTCTTTAAGAAATCTCTTTTGATTATGATATGAGATAAGAATAGGCCACTCATTTTAATTCCATGGGTAACTCCTATGATTTATCCCTATGATTACATTAAATATTTTGGAACAAATAATAAGGAATATGTTTATATGCTTGTTCCTAAAATGATCGATTTTATGATATAAAGTTATACCATTGACTCGGAATTTGTACTTTAGTATCATGTTTATTCACATAAATTGGTTTTAGGTCACCCAATTTGTTTATGTATTCCATACACTATCCCAAAAAAATTAGAATCTTGAATATACTTTCAGGATTATAAATGAGAATAAAATTATTATTATTTATTTTAGTCACACATTGAAATATTATGAAAATAATCTTCTAAATACACAAGGCCACATGATCTTAGGGTTTAAATTAGTGTATATTTAGCTTAAAGATCCTGGAATAATATGTGTAAATGGATTGTGTTTATATAATCCTCTATTGGTGCTTTAATAATAGTATTATCCTCGAGGGTTATATTTTAACACCACACAATGGTTTTCAACTTCTTGGAACATGATTATTAGTTATTTTGGGTAACTCTTATTTTTTCCCACTTCCCATATTTATAAGATTATTTATTATAACTCGGTATGAGGTGGGTTTTCAATATTGGTGTTTTTAAATATCATGATTTGGATGAAGAAGATAAAATAAAAATGGTCAAATATATTTATGGGGGGTAAAATTTGGAGCCACTAGTTTTTTAAAAATATTTATCTTTATAAAAGATTAATTTCACTGATTTCATGTGTTACACAGAACGCCATGTTTTAACAAACCATGAGATACTATTAAAATATTCTTATTTAAGCATGATTGTTTTAATATATCTATTTAATTGATGTTTATATATATTAGTATCCCCAATATGAAATATATTTACAATATTTTTAATTGATACTTATTTATTTATAAATTATTCAAAAATAACATCCCTGTATTTATTTAACAAATCTTATGCGTTAGAAATGAATTTTCATAAAAAATAATTTTATTAAATTTTTCAATAGAAATTATTATTAATTTATTCCAAATTTAGAAGTTTTATTTTTTAAAAAATGGAGATTTGTTTAAAATAATAACATTAACATTATCTTTATGTGGAAATTTCTAATTTTTTTCAAAAAATATATTTATTTTTTAATAGATAGGAATTTCAATTTTTTGTTAAGCTATAATTACATTTCAATAAATAATGTAATATAAATGATCTATAATTTTTTGACTTCAATATCAATGTAACATAAGTCCTTTTAAACTATACTTATTCAAAATAATTACAATGAAATTATAATTATACTATGTCTTGTTATAAAAAACATCTTAATATAAAAATGAAATTTTTTCATAAAATATTTCTTCATCAAAAATTGTGGGATTAAAAATGTAAATTTTTACCACTTTTAGATAATCAATCTTGAAAATTTTATACCTTATTGTTTAATCAGGTGGTTAAATTTTTCTAAATATGCACCTTTTAATTTTTTTCAATTTTTAATAGTAACTATGATAAATACGTGTCACCACGGTAAGGGTAAAATGATTAAAATATGATTAAAAAAATTTGGTTAGGGCTTTAATATTTATATAACATCAAACCACATCCTATAATACAGGTGTACTTATTCAATATACATTACATTATCAAATATATGGAAACTTCGTTCCATTATTCTTTTATTATGACCATTATATTAACATATGAGAAGAAAAAATACAAAACATCACTCACATGACTTTAATAACTCTTACTTTTTTAAAATAAAAATAAAAATAGGGTATTTTAATTAATAAATATTTATTTTAAAGTTGATTATTTTTTTATCATGTAGTTTTTTTTATTTTTGAGTGAATGAGTAACTACCTTAAATTCTTATAAAGAACCAAGACAATATTTTTTCACATTATAGAAATATAAATAACGGAAGTTAAAAATATATAAATTAATAAAATTTTAGATGAATTGTTGTGTTACATGAAATTTTAAGATAAATATAGCAAATAATATATGTTTTAATTTATTATATTTGAAATAAATTACTATCGTGACGTCTATAAAGTCAAAATAAGTGATTTGTGTGAAAAATGAAATCACTGAAATTATTTGAATAAAAATATATTAATAAATCATTAGAAAAAATAGAAATATTTGGATTGGAAAATAGAATGATAAAAAGTATCTAATTTCTAACTCTTTCTATTTTTTAGTTAATTTTCACAAAATAACTAAAACTATAACACATTAATATTGAAAATCTATTACTGTATCCTATGTTAAAAATGGGTAATTAAGATGATAAACTAAAAGATAAGGATTAAAATGAACCCAAAATAAATCTGAATTTCAATTTTTTATTATATTTCGACCATATACCATATGTATTCAAATTTATGGTTATTTAGAAACATTATACTTGAGAATGAAATTTATTAACTTAAATCTTTTTATTAATTCCACGCGTGTCATTTCCTTCACTTCCAAAGGGAATTACTTTCTCACTTTTCATTATACCACCTAAGACATCTAGATCATCCATACCCTACGAATTTATTTTCTCAAATACCCTAACAATGATTTAGAGTTTTTGGTCTTCTTAAAATTCTTTTTTAAGTGATCATATGATGAGATATGAAGTTAGCTTACTGAATAAAATGTAATTGTATTTCCTGATATCATTCAATAACTTCCTTCTTCAAAAATCTCAAAATGTGCGGTATTCATAATTAAATGAGAAAATAATATAATTACTATATATATATATATTATTTAACCACCAATTTCCACCCTATATTCCATCATATTGTTGGTTAAAGTATCTCTCATGTGTACGTCTCAACTACCACCTCTACATAGAGATACAATTCATTTCACATGACTATATTTCAAGTGTCGTTAATAGTATTTCTTTAAGGTCAATTTTTTATATTTATTATAAAATTATTCATATATAATTATAAAATCAAATATACCTTATTACATTTTCATCCATTAGAAAGAAATAATGTCTATCATCTAAACATGTGGACTACCACCTCTGGGATGAGAAGTCATTTGTTTTTTGATTCCTCATTAAATTTATGGTTATAATCATTTATTTAAAAATTATATGTGATATATATTTTATAATAATTATTCTAGAAAGTTGAACTGTAATTTACAATTCATTCCTCCCATTCATCGACCTGTAAAAATAAAATTCATGTGTACGTACATTTGGTCATCTCCATGAATGATGTAATTCTATATTCTATCTCTCCCTTTTTATGTACTTGTAAATTGTTATATAAATAATATTTATTATATTAAAATCATTATTATAATTTAATATATTATGTAACCCTGGTAAATTTCAAGGATAGAAATAACAGAATAAAATATCATCTGAAAATAAGGTAAAAAACTCTCTGAATCACATATTTTATTAAATATTTTTTAAAAATCATTGAAATTTCATTTGGGGATCATATATGATATTGATAGTTTTTATATGATTCTATTATATAAGAAAAATAAATTAAAATTTAATATATTTTATTTGAAAATAACTTACAATGGAAGTTAGAAAAGATGTAAGGGATTTCACAAATAAATTTTTATTCTATGGTATATATCACATCTTCATTGATTGTTGTATTCCATTATTATATGGGAATTGGAAATTAATTATCTATATATTTTATTTTCAATAATTTTTTATATTTATAATTTTAACACATAATTTCTTCATTGATTAATTATCACATCAATTGTATTATATTAGTAAGTTATTTCTTCTCAATTTCAACTCCATTAGGACTTATTTAGCATTGTGAACTAATTTATTTGGAAGTGGTTTATATACTACCCCATTTATATATTTAAAATAAATATATATTAATTAATAATTATTAGTTTTTGAATTAATGATTACTCATTCAATAGGTTATGATCTAAAATTTACAAAAGGTCTCAGAATATATTTTAAAATCAAATTTTTAGAGGATATAATATAGATTTTATTTAAATAAATATTATAAAGTATCATTCATATAAAATATATTTTCTTATAAACATAATATTTAATAGGTTTTCATTTTTAATCAAGTTTTAGTATTTTTTTCCTGAAATAATATATTATTTTTACTTGAATAAAATTGTTCTTATTTCAACAATTGATTTGTTATGTTTTTATTTACTGTGAATATATTTAGATTTTATTTTTCAAAAGTCCTTTTTATGTTATAAAATGAATTTGTAAAGAAATTCTATCATACCCATTACTTGTTACATGGATTTAAGGGGATCATTAATTTTTTCTCTAAAAGTATCATTTTTTAATTTCAATATTGGTAGTTAGAGGATGGATTTCTTTTTATTATATAAGAATATAACAGAATTTCCCTCTCACACATCAATTAAATGATATTTAGAATCTTATAAATAATTACAAAGCAAATATAAATATAATAATTTAATGAATAATTAGTTTATTAGTTCACTTTTAAATTAATATTATTATCCAAAATAGAATAATTTATTATAACCTATATTTATAATGAAATTTAATCATATTAATTTATTCTAATTATATTTCTCTTGAGAAATTAACATTATTGTATTAATATTTCATTTGAAATTAAATATCTCTCAAATATCCATATTCTTTGAACCATGTATATACTTAGTTTGAAAATTGTGTACCATTTATAAATATGGTGTTTTCTATGAATGATATTTTATTACTGGGGAAATCTTGATATTCTGTATCATTTACATAATTTTTTTATTTATAATGAATATTATTATTGAATTATTCTTATTATCAAGTACATGGATAACTTAGTTGACTTGAATTCATGGATGGGGATCAAGTTTATTGACCTGTGATGCATTAACATGACTTGTGAGTCATGTAAGTTTTCTAAATATTTTAAATGGTTTTTTGTATACCTATCCATAAATGATACTCTCCTAGAACATGGCCTTGGTGGTATCAATATAATACTATCTGAGATCATGAATTTCATTATTACCCATTTTTTCCATTAATAAATTAATTACTTTTATCCATTACATGATAGAGACGATATTATAGATGGATGTATTTTTTAATCACATTAGGGAAAAATTGAATGTTTTTAGTTATTTTCATTTCCATATTTATTATTCCCAATTTAATCTATTAATATTACACTATATGTTACCCTTACATAGAATTTTTGGCCATAATTATGTGGAATCATTTCACATCAATATGCATTGGGAAAATTTTAATGAGTTTTAGGATGTAGATTATTTATTTTCCTGGGGTATTTATAATTTATTCCCAATATAAAATACATGTCAAGATAGTATCGTATTCTATAATACTACTAAATTTTTTTTCCACTAGTATGAAATGAACAGTATCTAGTACCAATGTAATAATTTAGACATTGACTCTATGTTACATTACATGGAGGCTTTACATCATTTATCGTCTCCTGCCATATAAATGTGGGGTTATTATAAACCTAGTATTTATATAATTAATATTATGTTCATCCAAAGACCATATTGATACAAGATATATTACCCTAAGAAATTCCCACTTCAATGATAACATTCATGAAACTACATACTAAGAAAATATATGATAAAATTAAAATTTCTAATTAAATATTCCATATTAATTTCCTTGGTTAAGAGTTACATGAACCCATGAATCTAAAAGATGTTCAACTCCCTTCATGGGGATTTATAGTACGTGTTTCTATAATCTGTGGCGATGAAATAAATATATGTAAAAACATAATGAAATTATCAATATAATACTTGATCCACAACATCTATCACATAACCATTGTAAGGTTATCATCCTAGATTTCATCATTTATAGGACGCATGTGTGACCACGTAATACCCAATTTTAGAAAATACACCAAGCCATCAACTATGGAAATACAATAGATGGTATAACATATCCTTGAGTCCATGTGAATTACAATTCAAGAAAACATAAATCCCATCTAAAACTTATAGATTTATTCTACATACTTATTAGCTCGAACATAACGTACTCTCCTTATTATTGACCTTTTAATGTGGACATTTATATTTTAGAAGTATATGATAATATTCATAAGAGAAAAGGCCAACAAAAGAAAAAAATTAAATCTCGAAGTTAGTCTTGTGTTTCATCCATGAAATCACCACCTCCTCCATCTTTGAATAAGTAAATATCAGTACCACTATGATAATGTACCCCATGAAATGTTCTTCTTGAATCTATAGGCCACTCAAAAAATACTTAGAACATATCTGATGTCCTTAATGTATACTCAAAACAGTCAATAGTTTCTTTGAATGTGACTCTGGGGTCAATAAGTATACCAACATGTCAAAAATGAATTATACAATGAAGGATCAAATCTTTTTATTAAAAATATTATTCATCATATTCATAAGAAATAATTCTGCATTAATAAACTTGAATGTAATTATTAGGTACCCATACAATCCAAACCTACTATTAAATACTAACTTTATTACATCATCAACCATAACTCAAAACTTATGGTGTCTAAATTGTAAGTTGACCTTTTATAAAAATTAACATTACATTCACTTTTTATTTGGTTCGTATATATCTATTTGTGGTTTCATGTTCTTAATTTTAAAATAATATAACCAATGTTAATCAATTTTTATCTGGAGGCTTCCTCCAACTTTCTTGGTGATTTAGACTTTGACACCCCATAAAGAGATACTCTTTTAAATAAATTCCTTAAACTAAACATCCTAAAACTAACCATTAACATATTTAAAATTTTATACTTCCTTATAATAAATTTGAATCAATATGGGTTTTTTTCCTAACATGGGATAAGATCTAAAATTAATATGACTTTTAGGATACATTCCCCAAAAAATCATCTGAAATGGAAACCTATAAAAGTTCCACCACTTGAGATATAGTAATTATAAATTTCACTTGATCAATAATGTGACCATCTTGACTTGTTGTGTTGTGATGGATCCCATTATATTGATATATTTTTTGTTCCATACCAACCTCCTTATCCCACTATCTCATAATATCACACTTCTCCCTTTTATGATAGTTTAAATACACCCACCACTTATATCAATCGATATGATCCTATATGTACACTGAGTAATACATCCTGAAATTTTTTCAATACACATCATATATTAATCAGAGAATCCAATTTAAATTTATAGCCCTGACCACTGTAGCTCATGTTGGATACTATGAATGTGCTACAACCTTCGATCTGGAGGTTAATCACGTTTTAATATCCAAATGAATAATTCTACAGAAAATAGTAAACAAAACAAATATTGGTTATAAATAAAAAATGAGGCTCCACTTTATTAATCAAAGAAAAAAATGGGTTAATAAAACTGAAATCATATCTTTGATAGTATAAGGGGATTCTAAACCATCAACCAGTTCTTATTCCAAGGTGTATATGCATCCTACATCAAACCTCCATCTCGAAAGCTATGATCACCAATCCACTAGTTGATATTTTCACAATGGTGTGGGAGGATACCCCTATCCATTACATTCTCTAAAATATCTATGACTCGACATTCCCAATTAGGTGAAACTATTTTTTAATGACCCACTCATCATAAACTCAATTCATGTAACTTCTATAAAACTCTACCTAAACCAAATTAAGACACAATAAAAACATATTGGGATTCCCCATACTAACACATGAATTGATAATTATATCTTATATAGTACATGAGTTGAATGTATTTCCAAGAATACAATAGTAAAGGATCATGAGGGAAGCTCCTCTTTCTTAATTAATATATGAAACCCTCCCATAGGTTTCCCCAACAATTCTTATACTTTCCCTATCCAAAGTATATAATCTAAATAGTACTATAATTCATACCATGGAATGATACAATGGTAATACTCTTGTAAATTCCACTAAATTTACCAATAAATATTAAAATTAATTTCATTACATAATCCTCCTCTAATCCCTTTTAAATATTGAGAGCCTTGTGAATAACATCCTCAAAAGTTTCAAGGATGATCATCATCACATAACATATCAATTTATATCCAATGGATAATCATAAATCCTCAAGTAATATAGTCACATTTCCATACTAGTAATAAATAATCGCACAATTATATAATGATGAAAATAACATTTTATATCGAAGAAATCATCCATTGTTATAGGAAAATGATTATGTATTATTAGTATAATCATGGTGAATTGGTTATGAAATCTTCAACAAAATTTTCATAAAGTAACCCCATGGTAGTCCATCATAAATCATATCTATTACCCTGAAACACCACTCTAATCTGGAATGTCCTTAAATCATATAAGCTAACATCATCACATTCTCTTCATCAGGTGTCAGAACCAATTGGAACACACCCTCAATCACCTCAATCATGTCATTTCTATCCAAAATAAGTAAAAATAGAATTTCATTAGGTTGTATAGAATAAAATCCATACCGAATTAAACCATACATGGTTCATCCTTATATATACCTATGTCTCTAATAAAAATGAGAAAAAAACTCACCTTATTGAAGCGAATATACTTCCTAAACCATTTTTAATACATCATAATCATTTTCATCATTATTTTGCAAACCATGTGTATATATTAAATGAAGGTTAAAGAAAATGGAAAAAATATCAACATAATACATGCGTGCCACCACAAGATGTCATTGAGGTGGATTTATAATAAATTTAAAAATATAAAAACATAAATCCCATTAATAGTTTATATCACAAAAAATGACTCAATTCATTGGTGGAAATACAAAAAAGAACATAAGGATACTAAACTAATAAGACTTTATTATCCTTTATTTCACTACATAATGGATGAGGTCACTCACTCTCATTAATTGGGGATAAAGGAAAATCTAAAAAAATAATAATTACATAATAAAACATGAAGAAATACATGAAGTCATAATTGATTAAAAAATAAAACCATTCCAAAGACCAATGAAACTTGAATGTCCACTATATTGGTATTCTGCAGACACACACATCACTTCCCACTCATGTCTTTACTATCTCGTATCTAATATATAAATCCCTAAAACAAAAAATAGAAAAAAGTGAACTGATACAATTTTTCAATAATCCATCCATATTCATCTGGACCAATATAGTGAGACACTTGACTTCATTCCCACCTACCCATAAACTAGAGGACACTAACTAGTATTGAGGAATTATATCATAAAGTGGGGGAGATTATCTCCTTGATACCATATAAAAATATATCACTATAATTTAGTTAATATGTAATAAATTAACCATGGATATAAGAGATCAAAAGTGAACCCATATATAATAACCTCGCATAAAATATCAAAATTAGAAACTATAACTCCCTTGGATTTAAGTATTAATATCCCATTAAAATAAATATTATTATTATTATTTTTCTTCCCCCACATCATTGAACAATAATGAAAATTTTATATTTACAAAAAAAATGACAGTTATAATATAGTTAGTAAATTAACGTGTGTAAGTTGAGTTAAACACATTCAGAAATTTTTATAGATAAAAGGATTAAATTATTTCATATAATAAAATTATTCATTATGAGGATCCATTGATTTGATCTTAGAAATGATCAATCATAACTAGTTATTTACAAGGACTAATGAAAATAAGAAATCCAAAAATTATGGAATGAGTGAAATAGTATTTGAGAAATTCCCATGATTATGGAAATATCCATGAGATCCATTGACTCTAACCCACATCCCATGACTTCTAATATAGTATATCATTTTCGTATATCCCATATAAATATAACGATGAGTCATTTATGGAGAAATTAATATGACATAAGCTTGAAGTGATCAACGAAATAAAATATGTATATATAACACTTAATTTTTTATTTTTATTTTTATTTTTTGTGAGAAATAAACTTCATTTTCAGTACTACTACATTGATATTATTCCATTAGCATAGCCAAATAATTAAAATGAAATTTTTTTGATTAAAATTATATTTTCATAATAATTTACCTTTTCGAAACTATGTAATTTAACATTAATATAATGAAAATAATATAATTTATTGATGAAAACAAATACATTTTCGATATGATAAAAAGAGTAACAGTAATTTAATTAGTAAATGATAGAAATAATGAATATAAATTTTTGATAAATAAAAATTTTCTTATTAAATAATATTTCTCATAGTATATTAATTTAATTGTTAAATTCATGAATTTTATTTTATTTTTCTAAAAAATTGATGCAATATTTTGTATTTTTCTATCAATATATTGTTAAAATTATATTTTTAAATAATACAAAAAAATTATTTTTTAATGTGAATAATAAAAAAACTATATTTCAAAATAAAAGGATTTTTTAACATTAGGATATATGAAATAATAATTATTATGAATCCTGTTAAATAAATAAAAAATAATATAATAAGATATATTTAAAATTTAAAAATGTATGTTCATATTTTAAAATTCATTATTATCATTTTGGAATCTTTTACTCAAGTAAAAAACAAGTTTTTTCTTCTTCATTTTATTATGTATCCAGATGTTGTAATTTAGATATTGTGTTGTTTATAAATATAATTAATAATTATATATATACTAAAAACCAATTTAAGTAACAAATTTAAAATATATTGATTATTTTTTCTTCATTATGATTCAAAATCACATCAGAAATATACTTTTTTAAAATGGTTACACACCTTTTGTGTGTTAAAGAAATTATTATATTTTGAAATTATATTTTTTTAAATGAATTTACTATTTGGAACAATTATTTCCAATTATGTTATAATACCCATATTATATTTGATGCATTAAATGATAATTACTTGTATCACAATTAGATACCATATTAAAACATGATAAATTTGAAAAATATAACTGTAAAATACATAAATATATGATGAAAACATGTCTAAAAATTTAATATTAAATATTTAAATACTTTAAAGATTCTATCACACTATTATTTACCTCGTTTTGAGCCACATGCCTCATACAGTTTCCATATCCTTAATATTATTACAACAATGTTACTTCTCCCCCATTTAAATGAAACCATCAGATCCCCAACTCTCCTCACACCCCAATCAAAATATATTATAATAATATATATCAAAAAAACTATCCAAAACTCATATCCTTTCCTTTTTGGATCTTTTATACTAAAATAAGAAACTAACAAAATAATTTTTATTCCATTTTTCAATGGATTTTACCCAGTGAGAAAGGTAAATTTCTCATTTACCATTTATCATTTCATTTCATTTCATTATTTATCCAAATACATTAAATCTGATTGAAAAATTATTGAGTAATTACATTAGTGTCAAATTATAAATAATGTTTCAGAATTTTTTTATAACAATTCTATACTATTCCCTACACCAGTTGAAATAAAATGGCACTTGTGTTATAGGCAGACTACTACCTCCTTAAGAGACATCATCTAATCATTATAACATAATGACATGGAAAGTTAAAAGTGAATAATTAATTAAAAATTATAATATTTAAAAAGTTACAAATGTTTTGAAAATATAAACCAATTCCATTGGGTTTCTTTTATATGGGAATCAAAAAAACTCTCACATGTGTATGTGTAGACTGACACCTCCATGAATGAACGTTTTAAATTTTTCATCAATATTTTTCCAATTATCAAAAAATAATTAAATAAAATTTTACACATTGATAACATTAAAAAATAAATTGTACATATTTTTTGACTTTCTTAACCATACTCATTCATCGATTATAACATATTCCCATTTGGGTTGGTTTACCCTCTAATGTGAATAATGTTATAAATCTCTATCATTAATGAATATTTAATAAAAATATTATTATTATTATAAAAATATTTGGAATTACTTTTTTAGGTTTCTAGAGATGTTATAGTAATATTTGATTATAATTAACATTCCAACCATTGTCATTTATGATATTAGGAAAACATGAATACCACTGATTTCATCTTCTTGAACAATGGCTAGACCTATCATGTAATGTATTTATAACATTATAACATATTAAAAATTATATTCCTTTACATTAAATAATAGAGTAATTAAAAACTTTTAGTAAACCAATGAGGATCAACAATCAGAACAAAAAAATTTCATGAAATAATTAACTTTAATAACATTAGGTGATAAATATAATCTATAATTGAACATTTATTGATAATAATTCATAAATATTTCAGTATTTAAAAGATATTATATTTTTATGAGTTTCATAAATATGTAATTAAAATGTTTATGTTTGTTTTGTAGTAATTTTCAGAAAGATTGATTGTAATAGAAAACAAGGAAAGGGTATTTATTAAAATAATACGCTTTTTTGATGTATAATCTTACTTCTATAACTTCATTTATTATTATAGACTTAAATTTTACCCTATGAATTAATTATGTGATAAATTATCTTCAATTTATTGGTATTTACATTCTATCAAATAAACTAATTTTTAATTGTTACTTACTTCATGATTTATGATTACATTATTGGTGTTTTTCCTCAAAATTCATTCACTAATGCAAGTTTTCAAGATCTAAATGAAATAATGAATAATATAGTTTATATAATACTCATTGAATAATATATTATTTATTACTCTTTATTCAGTTTTTTAAGGAATTTTCATGAATACATCCTTCAAATCATTTTGATTAAATTATTTCAAAATTTTATTTGTTTTTCTTGAGTCAACTTATTTTAATGGGAGATAATTATGATGCATTTATTTTGGAATTTCATGATTTTATTTATCAATTATGGTTATATTATAATTAATTTCATCTTTTCTTTCTATGGGATTATATTAGATTTTTTCTTTCTTTATAAAATTTAATGATGTCATGAAAAACAAATCCCCTTCACAGATAACATTATTATCCTAAATATCTATATTCAGTCTACAAAAATATTCTCTTTATTAATTAAGAAACCAATTATTTGATTTCTCATATGATTTTAAATTTTAAATTTTTACCATTTTCATAACATTATATTATTATCCATTTTAAAAATTCATGTTTTCAATATTGGTATTTAGATAAAACAATTAGTTTTATTTTTCCTCTCATGAATATTTTGTTTTATGATCTAATCCTTAAATACTTTGTATTGCCTATATATATATTTCATGACATTGTTATTAAAGGTTTATTTAGAATGTGAAATTTTTAATTTTTTCATAATCCTTTTTAATTATTATTATTGAATGTGATGTGTAACTTTTTCCATAACAATAATGTTAATAATATTATTTAAAAGCAGTATTATGGTTTCACATAAAAATTCTCATTTTATGAACATGATTAGTTATCATATAAATTATTATTCATGAATTAATATATAGTTTCCCTTATAATATTTTTACTCTTTTGAAATAAATAATAAATCTAAAAATTTCCAATTATTGTTCTCCTATTTTGTGGTAAAATTCAAAAATTTCTTCTTTTAAAGTTATTTATCATTAATATTAAAAAATTATTGTTTTTAATGATTTATTCCAGATATTTCCTTACAATACCATCTAATTTATTTTTTTATTTTTCGTTTTGAAATTTTCTATTATCATTTTCTTGAATCCTATATCATTTCATTGGGTTAATTAAATGATATTTAAAAGATAAATGTTTTCATGTTCTATTTTGGAATACATATGTATGGTTTCCATTATATTTTTTGCGGTTAAAGAATTATGTAACCATCTAATTGAATGAGTTTCATAGGATATTTCATGAGATAATTGTGTCAGGAAGGAACATTATTAAAATTTCTCTTTTTAATGGTAGGAAGGAATATGATACCAGATTTATTATGTTTTAGAATTATAGAATGTGTTCTCAAGGAACAATGTTATGGAATGTAGGAACCTGATTCTAGAAGGACTATGTAATGATAGGTAGGAATGTGAATCCACATTCACTATATTATGTTATAAATCAATGTGATTCCTAATGAGAAGTGTTATATCATACATTAACATGATTATTTGTTCACAAATAATGGTGGGGTGAAGCATTATTCCCGATTTACTAGGTGACATGAGGTAATAACATGATTCCATGTCAACTATGTTATGATTTTATATGCTTATGTTTGTTCGATATATTATTTTTATTCTATGATTCCAATTATATGTCGCATTTTTTGTCATATTCCTATGAATATTATCCATAAATTATTCATAATGTATCCATGTATTATGAATGTATACATATTTTTTTATTTGATTTTAAAAATAATTCAATCCAAACATGTGAAAACCTATTTTTATTCCATATTAATTTTAATAAGATATGATTCCCCTATTCATGTTTTTTTATTTATATATGATCTAATCATTTATGAAACAGTGATGACTTTTCCCTTTTTTAAATTTTAGTGGAACCCCTTCTTGTGTTTCTATTCCCTAGGTTATAAAGATTATTATAAAACATGAGAAGTCTATAAGAAAGTATATTGCAGTTCAATTTTATATAAATGTCAAAAAGTGTTATAAAATATTTTTCTTATATATAATGTACACAAAACACTAATCTATTGGGTTTTGGTGTAGCGTAATTATTTGAGATTTTAACATCTCATTTTTTGGAAATAATTTCAAATAAATATAGGTTTAGCTATGAAAGATTATTTTATTATTAATAATGTTATGTAAAATATGTGGTTTTATCACGACCTGTCCTCGGGGCCGGTGCCATGACTACCCCAAGCCTGCCTTCCAGAGGCCAGGGGATGGTGACTAGCACCAAAGGTGTAAATCCCAATAACGGGGAAGGCATTTCCTTTATAAAAGTAAGCAAAACACCACAGAGTACAAGCAGAAGTAAAACACTAAGTATAAAAGAAGTTTTGAAAAGTAAATGGGCCAGAATACAAACCCAACTGAAAGTACAGCTACAACTGAACGAAAGTACAATAGAAAAGACAACAGCCGGAAGAATAGAAGCATCTCCTGGGTCATCCACCTCAGATCCTACCTGAAGGGTAGGTACAGATAGCGCAGCTCCTCGATTGTCCAACACGGATCATACCTGAAGGGTAGGTACAGATAGCGCAGCTCCTGGATCGTCCACCACGGATCCTACCTGAAGGGTAGGTACAGATAGCCTCCACAACTCTCCCGCCCATCAACCTCCTCAGAGTATTGTCACATCATGAAGTCCACCTCCAGATACTGACTTGGCGTGAGATCGATCTCCGGGTACCGTCCAGTCCTCGAACACTCGGACTCTGTCAGCGCTGCCCGTCGTCTTTAACCAACACAATGAGGTGCGGGCATAGCCCGTGTAGGGGTGAGTATAATGATACTCAGTAGGGACCCCGAGACCCTCAAGGTCTCACTAAATCCAACAAGGATAACCACAAATAAGGATCTCAATATATAACCTCTACTTAGGTATATACCCATACATATACCTAAGTTATCAAGTAACCCATCTCATTCATAAGGAAACACAATGGTTATGAAATCAAAGGATAACCACTACATAGGTATATGCCCATACATATACCTAAGTTATCATTTGACCCATATCAATCATGAGGTAAACACAAAGATCATCAAATCCACGGATAGCCACTACCCAGGTATATGCCCATACATATACCTAAGTTATCAAGTGACCCATCTCAATCATGAGGTAAACACAAAGATCATAGACTCGGGTCAAACCAGGATTTCCATTATTGAAACTGTAACTGCTGAAGAGCCCCATCTCTAGAGTGTACAGTGATCCTGTCACGACTCCAAGATACTGCTCACTAACCTAAGACTGCTGAGGTACTCCTCCTGTCGAGTACCGCGGGTCAGCCACCCAATCACAGTAGTGCTTCTCACCGAGGTATGCCACCCAAACACAGTAGTACTCACCCCCTAATAGCCTGCAGAGTTACACTCTGGACGAGTACTGCGGGTCTGCACCCAAATAATTTAGTGCTCCATCCGCCATGGTTCTGCACCCAAACAAAGTAGTGCTCCGTCCACTGGGCTTTTCGACTCACTCCAAGTCGTGTCGGTCAAGCAGTCATCATGTCTCAGTCGGGTACATGGTCTCCATCCTCCGTATGCTCATTTCCGGGAGGGTCTGCTCCATGAGCTACTGGTCAATACTCCAAGTATCCCAAAGTTCCACTAAGAAGTATCTCCAAGGACCGCCTTGTCATAGGGGTCTCAATGCAACAGACGGCGCGTCAATCGGACGTCTGGTCTGTGAGTTATTAGCCTTTTCGTCCGAGGGGCCTGGTTGGTTTCGTGTATGAACCAACCCGGTCATATCTCAACTGTTCCCTGAACACTCATAGGGTGTACCCATAGGGACCGTTTCTCAACGTGATCACCAATGCCGCTGATGGTTCTTCAAACAGACGTCCAATCTGAAAGTTATCAGCTTTTCCGTTCCAGGGGCCCGGTTGGATTTTTGGTACAATCCAACCCGGCCACTATCCAACTGCAACCAAATCTTAGGCGAAGTATTCCAAAAGTTCCATCTCATCAAGTGGAATCCAACAAAGTCGATGGAACATCAATCGGACATCCGGAGCTCAAGATATATGTGTTTCCGCTCCGAGGGCTTGGTTGGTTTCGTATCCAAACCAACCCGGTGGTACACAAAGTTCTTCGAAACAATGAGTGTAATATACAGAAATGGACATCTTGATCCAAGGATCACATCGCAGCTGATAGTGCGTCGATCAGAGGTTCGCAGCCCAAGATATGGGCAAAAGAGCGTAAGAGGTCCGCGAATAAGGGGTTCAGGCCTGGTCCGACCTGGCCCAATACCCACTGGGTCAACCCGAACCGGGTCGACCCGCCCCGAGTCCAGGTCCGGCCCGGCCTGGGTGCGGTCGGCCTTTCAGCCCGGCATGGCGCGCTCGTCCTGGCCAATGTGGCTAGCCGGCTCGGCCGAAACGGCCGAGCGGAAGTGTCGGGGGGGGGGGGGGGGGGGGTGGCCCTGCCCCACTGTGTGAAACCGCGGCCCCCATGATGGGGGCCTCTCCTGTCGAGAAGTCGGGGTTTACGACCCCCGGCCCTTCTCGGAAGCCGGTCGGCCCGGTCCGGCTGGCCGGTTGCTGCCACCGCTGGACCATCTGGGTCCCGCTCTCCTGCTCCGGCACCGGCGGCCGGAAGCCAGGCGCCGCTTCCTGCTCCATCGTGGCCTTGGTCTGATCAGCGCCGCGCCACGGCACCGCGCCTCTCTGTCGTGGCCCCGCTCCGGCCGTGGTCTCTTCCAGGTTATCCGGCATGGCGCGACGGCGTCGCAGCATGTTCGACTTCAACGGCACCACGCTTCTTCACCCAATCTTAATTATTTTCCCCGTGGTGCATCAGCACCGCGCTGCCTTGTTCATGCCGCAAAAAAATCAACAATCAAGGGGGGAGGAGGGTCTGCCATGTTCGTGCAGTCCGACCCCCTCTCGTTGTTGCAATATTAGGTGGCTCAAATAAAGATGAAAATCAGTGATGAAGGTAATCACGAACAAAAATAAAATAATCCCCTACCTCGAAGAAAAAGTTGAATGAAGGTTCATCGCGGAATTTCACGTTGCGGGAGAAGGCGTCGCGTAAGGATGATCATCGCGTTGCGGAGAAAAGATTTTTCGGTGTCGCGTCGTAGATCTATGAGGATCCGGCATTCTTGTCAACCTTCGTCATAGGTCGGCGTTCTTCACGTTCTTCGCGTTCTTCATCGAGGAAGGAGTGCTTCCAGGCTTTGAGTGATTTCTCCCCATCCCTCTTGCACAACGAACCCCTTTAGTAAAATAAGACTTCTCTTATTTTATTAACACAGAAGCCAAATGTTTTGAAATTAAAAATTTGAATCAATCAATTAATTGAATTAATTGATAAGTTTAAATCGCCCAAATTAATGAGGCGTTTAAACATTAAGTTAAACGTAAGAGTTGACTCTCAATTAAAGGGGGGGGGTGCGGGTGCGTTACCTAATTAAAGGTTGGGGTATCAAAGAAGTTGAAAATTTGGGGATCGTGTGGGCCCCATACCAAAAATATCTTACCTAGTAGAGTAGGATATAGTGGGTCCCACTTCAACCACTTAGCTTAGGTTAAACAACTTTAAATAAAATAAAATTGGTTACACCATTTTTTTTATTCTTTTACTTAACCCAAAATTTTAAAAACCACACCTGAGCAAACGCAACTTCGGAGAAAGTGTTCCTAAGCAATTACTGGTGTTGTGATTCCATTGGTGTCCTCAGATTTAGATTCCGAGCACTGGTTCCAATGTTAGAAAAACCCGCACTTCTGTTCACTGAACGTACCCGAGCTAATATTCGGAAAATGATTCTGGGCACACCGGGCCTCGGAATCAGGTACTGTCAGAAACTGCGTTCTTGTAAAATTCGAAAGAAATTAAAAAAAATCCTTGAAATTTTGGGATCTTTACATTACTCCCACCTTAGGGATTTACATCCTCATAAAACTTTAACACAAACTAGGGATAGAAAAGCGGTACTGAGCACGCATCTGAGCCTTCCGCTCCCATGTGCTCACCTGGAGGTTCTCGTACATCCAGGGAAAGCGCACCCAAGGAATCGGCCATCCTCATAGGATCTGATCCTGTCGATCCTCAATCCCCACCGGAACCTCCGTGAAAGTCACCCCATCGCCAACGTCTAGCTCTTCATGGTTGATGATATGCGAAAGGTCATGCTCGTATCTTCTCAGTTGATATACATGGAAGTCGCTGTGCAACTGGTGCAACTGAGGTGGATGGGTAAAGTAGTAAACCACCTTTCCTACCCTATTGAGGACCTAGAGAGTTCCGTTGATCCTCAGAGATAACTTGTCACCTCGGCCACATCTCTGTAACCTCGTCGAGGTGAGACCCGTATAAGGACGTTATCATCATCCTCGAACTCTAGAGGTCTCCAATTCCTATTTGGAACTGAAACACAAAACTCCTGCTATCGCGAGGGTAAGTTTCACCGACTCAAGAGTGATCGTCCGCACCCTCCTATGCATGAGTTTATCCTGTGCTGCCTGGGGTTTCCTTTTCGCCGACCAAGGAAAACTCATCTCGACGTTGTAGTTAGACCACAACCTTTTTCCTAATACCATCAATTTGTGTATGAACTGTGATTGCCCAGTCGATACTCAAAACACCGTCATAAGGCCTCGATGCTGCCACCAAGAGATTCCAACCGAAACTCCTGCCTTGAGGGTTTGACCACATAGTCAGCATAAGTGTGATTATTGATTCTTCTCCCAAGGTATCTCCAGACGTGAGGGTCAAGTCTACGACTTACCGGAAACTCTAGGTATGGGACACGATTGTGAAAGGATGGACTGATTCATATTGACGTCTATTACTACGGCAGCTAGTAGTGGACACAGACTGTCCCTTGAATCATTTTTAGAGCCATTAGGTCACACTCCTTGACCACATGTAGCCGTACTCTTCCCCTACCCTCCATCTCTCTGAGCCTGGTGGGGAAAAATAAGGCGGGTGGTTGTAGCATGTTAAAATGTACACCACCTCATGTTGCTCTCCTAGCTCTACCTCCACGTCTGCTGCTTTGCAGACTCATCTCCCCTTAAAGCTTCCTCTTATTGAAACATTTAACATTCCCGAGTCTCTAAGACTGGCGCCAGTTTCCTGTTTCTTACTGCATTGTACAGTCTTCATCCACTCCTAGATGATCTGCACCTTCTTTGCCTACGATCTGTAAGAGCTGCTAAGATTTCTCCCTTTCCGAAAAGAGAATCTCAGTCTCATCTCCCGGATGAACCACGTCCATGCCTAATACATTAAATCCTGACATTAATGATGTATTCATGCAATGGATGACGTCGTAAGGCCTCGACGTAACTACCAAGAGATCCAACTGTCACTCTCGCCTCCATGGTTCGAGTTACACTGTCGGCATCAGTGTGATTTCACTGGGTATCCTCTAGTAGAAATCATGAAAGTGAGGTTCAAGTAAATAGTTTTTTACCAGAACCTCTCAGTATCAACCAAACAAAAGGACAGGAAAGCAAGTGTCCCTATGATAAGTGTCTTTTATTATTGCAGCTCATAGTACAAAGACACAAATACAACAACAGCATGGAACTAAAAGTTCCAAGAACAAAAATGAATCCACTAGTTCTGCTCTTGTCCACCTGCTCTCGGAGCTCTACTGCCTTGTCCACCGCTTGGTTGTTGCTCAAGCACCCACCACTGCTTATGTCTCGGTGCCTCCTCCAACGTCTACGGATCAACTATGCGGGGAGTTGCACAGTCACGTCCTAGGTGACCCTTCCTGCCGCATTCATAACACTTCCTGCTCCTCGTACTGCTGGATCTAGTCCTCTTGGACCTCTGCATCATCTTTCTACTACCCACAGATGACTCGGCTACAGATCGAAAAACTTGCGGCAAAGGCAGCAGCTCATGACATGATCGGGGTGTAGAGATACTGGTACAAAATCCACCCTGAAGAAGGTCTCGAAGTCTCCCCATGTGAAGTTCATCCCGTCGCAAAACTGGAACAAGTTGCTCCAGCACCTTCCTCCTGGTTCCTGAAGGAGGCTGGCAGCAAAGATCACCATGAAGTCTGCTTGTGTCCCCACTAGCCTGAAGTCTCTCACCACAGCCTCCATCCAATCCTCAGCTACCTGGGGTCCGTCTCTCCATGGAACCTAGGTAGCCTTTGGCGCTGGAACTCGTGCAGCATGCTCAAGATGCGTGCATTGCCTACTGTTGGGGCTGGTGGCATCGGTGGCCCAACATATGGTAGTACCCCTGGTGCCTCCGCTGGTGCCTCTACTGCAAGAGGGCCATGTACCAAAGCCTCATAGCTCGACAGGCTGTCAGTACACACATCCCTCTAGGCTCTAACTGGTCATCTGTGGAAAGGAATCTTGAAAGAAACAACATCACACTGTCAAATGTTTATACCTGGTGAGCTGACCGGGTTTGAACTGACTTTTAAAAACTTCTGGAAACACACACACAATCAGTGTTTTCATGCACAATGTCGGAAATCAGTTTTCAAGGTCCTGGTGTGTGGATACGTCGGTCGCCCACACCAGCACTGGACTCCCTAAACTGAAAACCACACTCGGTACTCTTTACACTGTCGCTTCACAAAAAGAAAATATCAGAGTTATAAGTTCTTCGGTAGAACCAACTCCTTTGATACCAATTTTTCACGACCCGTCCTCGGGGCCCGTTCCGTGACTACCCCAAGCCCGCCTTCCATAGGCCACGGGCTGGTAACTAGCCCCAAAGGCGTAAATCCCAATAACTAGGAATTCATTGCCTTTATAAAAGTAAACAAAACACCACATAGTACAAGAGGAAGTAAAACACTAAGTACAAAAGAAGTGTTGAAATGTAAATGGTCCAGAATACAAACCCAACTGAAAGTACAGCTACAACTGAACGAAAGTACAACAGAAAAGACAACAGCTGGGAGAATAGAAGAAGCTCCTAGTTAGTCCACCTTGGATCCTACCTGAAGGGTAGGTACAGATAGCGCAGCTCATGGATTGTCCACCACGGATCCAACCTGAAGGGTTGGTACAGATAGCACAGCTCCTGGATCATCCACCACGGATCCTACCTGAAGGGTAGGTATAGATAGCCTCCACAACGCCCTCACCCGTCAACCTCCTCTGTGTATCATCACGTCATAAAGTCCACCTCCGGATACTGACTTTTCGTGAGATCCATCTCCATGTACCGTCCAGTCCTCGAACACTTGGCCTCTGTCAGCTCTGCCCATCGTCTACAACCAACACAACAAGGTGCGGTCATAGCCCGTGCAGGGGTGAGTATAATGATACTCAGTAGGGACCCCGAGACCCTCAAGGTCTCACTAAATCCAACAAGGATAAACACAAAGAAATATCACAATATATAACCTCTACATAGGTATATACCCATACCTATACCTAAGTTATCAAGTAACCCATCACTTTCACAAGTAATCACAAAGATTATGAAATCAACGGATAACCACTACCTAGGTATATGCCCATAAATATACCTAAGTTATCAAGTGACCCATCTCAATCATGATGTAAACACAAATATCATAAAATCAACAGATAACCACTACCCAGGTATATGCCCATACATATACCTAAGTTATCAAGTGACTCATCTCAATCATGAGGTAAACACAAAGATCATAGACTCAGCTCAAACCAGTATTTTCATTATCGAAACCGTAACTGCTGAAGAGACCCATCTCTGGAGTGTATAGTGATCATGTCACGACTCCGAGGTACTGATCACTAATATAAGACTGTTGAGGTACTCCTTCTATCGAGTACCACAGTCAGCCACCCAAACACAGTAGTGCTTCCCGCCGGGGTATGCAACCCAAACACAGTAGTGCACACCCCCTAATAGCCTGCAGAGGTACTCTCCGGACGATTACCATGAATCTGCACCCAAACAAAGTAGTGCTCCTTCCTCCATGGGTCTGCACCCAAAAAAAGTAGTGCTCCATCCACTGGGCCAGTCGACTCACTCCAAGTCGAGTCGGTCAAGCAGTCGTCAGGTCTCAGTCGGCTACACGGTCTCCGTACTCCGTACGCTCGTCTCCGGTAGGGTCTTCTCCATGAGCTATTTTTCGATACTCCAAGTATCACAAAGTTCCACTAGGAAGTATCTCAATGTACCTCCTCGTCATAGGGGTCTCAACGCAACAGACAGCGTGTCAATCGGACGCCCGGTATGTGATTTATTATCCTTTTCGTCCCAGGGGCCTGGTTGGTTTCGCGTACGAACCAACCTGGCTGTATCTCAACTATACCCCGAACTCTCATAGGGTATACTCCTAGGGACCGTTTCACAACGTGATCACCAATGTCGCTGACGGTTCGTGAAACGGACGTCCGGTCTGAAAGTTATCAGCTTTTCCATTCTAGGGGCCCGGTTGGATTTTCGGTACAATCTGACCCGGCCACTATCTAAATGCATCCAAATCTCAGGAGAAGTATGTCAAAAGTTCCGTCTCATCAAGATGAATCCATCAAAGTCGATGGCACCTCAATCGGACGTCCGAAGCTCAAGATATAAGCGTTCCCGCTTCGAGGGCCCGGTTGGTTTCGTATCCGAACCAACCCGTCTGTAATAAAAGTTCTCCTAAATCTTGAGTCTAATATACCGACACGACTGTCTCGATCCAAAGATCGCATCGCAGCTAATGGTGCGTCGATCGGAGGTCTGCAGCCCAGGATATGGGAAAAAGACCATAAGAGGTCCGCGAATATGGGGTTCGGGCCTGGTCCGACCCGGCCCGAACCGGGTCAACCCGACCTAGGTCCGGGTCCGGCCTGGCGGCTCAGCCGAAACGGCCATGCGGAAGGTTCGGGGGGGGGGGGCGCTGCCCCCTGTGTGAAACTGCGACACCCATGAGGGGGGCCGCTCCTTTCAGCCAGCCGGGAGTTACGACCCCCGGCCCTTCTCGGAAGCTGGCTGGCCCGGTCCAGCAGGCCGGTTACTACCGCCGCGGGACCACCGGGGTCCCTCTCTCCTGCTCCGACGCTGGCGGCTAGAACCCGGCCACCGCTTCCTTCTCAGACGCGGCCTTGGTCAGACCGGCGCAGCGCGACGGCACCGCGCCCCTCTGCAGCGGCCCCGCTCCGGCCGCGGTCTCTTCCAGGTTCTCCGGCGTGGCACCACGGCGCTGTGGCATGTTCGACTTCAACGGCGCCATGCTTTTCCTCCCAATCATTATTATTTTCTGCGCAGTGCATCGACACAGCGCGGCCTTGTTCTTGCCGCAAACAAATCAACAATCAAGGGGGGAGGAGGGTCGTCCATGTTCGTGCGGTCCGACCCCCTCTCGTTATTGTGATATTAGGCAGCTCAAATAAAGATGAAAATCAGAGATGAAGGTAATCACAAACAAAAAAATAATAATCCCCTACCTCGAAGAAAAAGATGAACAAAGGTTCATCGCGGAATTGCACGTCGCGGAAGAAGGCATCGCGGAAGGAGGATCGTCGCGTCGCAGAGAAAAGATTCACCGGCGTCGCATCGTCGATATCCGAGGATCTGGCGTTCTTGTCAACCTTCGTCGGAGGTCGGCGTTCTTCTCGTTCTTCGCATTCTTCGTCGAGGAAGGAGTGCTTCCTGGCTTTGAGTGATTTCTCCCCAGATCTCTCGCACAACGAACCCCTTTAGTAAAATAAGATTTGTCTTATTTTATTAACACACAAGCCAAACGTTTTGAAATTCAGAATCTCAATCAATCAATTAATTGAATTAATTGAGAAGTTTAAACCACCCAAATTAATGAGGAATTTTAACATTAAGTTAAACGTAAGAGTTGACTCTCAATTAAAGGGGGGGTGCGGGTGCGTTTTCTAATTAAAGGTGGGGGTTTCTTGGAAGTTGAAAAGGTGGGGCTCGTGTGGGCCCCACCCCACAAATATCCTACCTAGTGGAGTAGGATATAGTGGGTCCCACTTCAACCACTTATCTTAGGTTAAACAACTTGAAATAAAATAAAATTGGTTACACCATTTTATATTTATTCTTTTACATAACCCAAAATTAAAAAAACACACCTGAGCTCATTGAACTCTGGAAAATGTGTTCCTAGGCAATTAAAGATGCTGCGATTCCGTCGGTGTCCTCAGATTTCGATTCTGAGCTCCAGTTCAAAAGTTATAAAAACCCGCTCGTCCGTTCACGGAACGCACCCGAGCTAAACTTCCGAAAATGATTCCGGGCACACCGAACCTCAGAATCAAATGTCGTCAAAAACTGGGTTCTTGTAAAATTCCCAAGAAATTAAAAAAAATTCCTTCAAATTTTTGGGTCTTTACAGGTTTAGAACTGGAGCCAAGGATACGGGACTATGGATCCTTATTTGGTATTAGTGAAAGTGTTAGTTGGTTTTTTGGATTAGTTTAGATTATTTTTCATGATTAGTTTAGTTGTAATAATGAAATATCATTAGTGAAACCACAATGGATAATTCAATATATAGGATTATATTATAAACATTTATTGAACAATAGATTTTTTGATTCTATTAAATGGTATCCATTTTGAGACCTTACAAGTGTATGAATTAATTTTTACAAATACACATTGGCGTAATAACCTTTAAAATCGTAGTTGAGTGTTATCTTGATCTATAACCGGTTGATAAAATAGAGTCAAATATAAACAGCATGTTTCACATAAATATATAATTTTCATTCATTAATAAATTATTCTTTATTATCCACTATGAAATATTTATATTGTTAAGGAATAATTCCAAGGAGTATAATAAAAACAAATATAAATAAATCTTGTTTCGTCCAAATATGATTTAGGATGAAATAAAAGTTTATTATATAGTTTTTAGGAGTACGAAATTCCTAGGATGAGATTTTATAATATTATTTTATATAAATATACTATTAATTTAATGCATTATTTATCACATTAAACCCATTAGAACTTAGTAATAGTTGAAAACTGAAGAAACATAGTTATGAATCGGAGCAATGGAGAACGAGAAGATTTACCAATTATGATACCTTATTTGATAAGATCATGTTTCATAAATCATGTTATTATTTAAAATTTATATCAAGAATTAAGATTAAAATACAATCATATTTATAATACTAAACACAGAAAATAACATATAGATTTTTTCTCAATGAACTTTGGGAGGCAAAGATGCTGATTTATTGAATACCCAATTTTTTGTCCAAAATTCAATAAGAATAAAAGGGTAAATATATCAAAGGAACTGGAAGATCTTTTATATATGGGAATGGAGGGAATAAAGCATCAAAAATCAATGGAAAAAATTATATTTTAGTTTACATAGTTAAATAAAATTGATCACATCGAGAGGAACCTCTAACCATTCCATGCCTAAAATGTGGAAAGCCTAGTAATTATCCATGCCAATGATCTAATCCAAATTCTATGAACAATGATATGTATTAGAATTTTATTAGACCATTAAAACATGGGTAACCCTATTCTTCTAGATCTACTACATTTTTTATGTAAATAATGTGATTTATAGTATGATGACTTTCTACTGATGTACTACGAGTGAGATATTTACATAATGTTCTACCAATAGCTTTATTCCTAAAATGGTTTGTAAAATTTTCAAATTTCCACATTTATGACTAGATAATAAATTTTTAATAAAAAACAACTAGTTTTATTGTTATTGAATCCCATTTTAAATTTCATTTGAAAACTCTTTGAGAAAATATTATTAATATTGTTTTAAATTTATTTTATGTGCTTTTGGAAATAGATTTTTTATCATAAAATACAACCCATATTTATTTCCATAGTATTGAAATCATATATTATACATCAGGATAAATTATATCAATCATTTGGTTCATGGATAACTGATAATTATACATTAAAATTAATACTATAACATGAGTCTTAGGACTAAATCATAAATTTTTTTATCTTTCATTATTAGAGATAATTTCAATATATAGGATATAATTATTTAAATTCCATGGAATGCCTTATATATTAATTTTAATATCTCATTATAAATCATATATTGATCTGTGTATAACTATTAGATATCCATAGTTATTTTGATTTTTTAGAAAAAATTAAAATATTGAGGACAAAATTTATTTAATGGGGAGAATTTAAGATCATATAATGTAAGTATTATATTCCGTTTATAAAAAATATTATGATTAACATCTTATTCCACACATGACACCAATCCAAAATGACATCATGATAATATGAAAATTATTAAATTTTAATAAAAAAATATATATCCATTAATTTAATAAGTATATAATATATTAAGGAAAATATTGAAATTTATAAATAAAAATGATGTATTGACATGAGGTATTAGAAATATTCCATTTGAGGAATATTTGTTTCATCTTGGAAGTAGGGAGACAAAATTTTTTTATCCATTTTCCTATACCAATACAAAATCTATCAATTATGGTATGGTTGATATGAAATATAATAGATGTTAAATGTAGTATCAATTTCCTAGTGATCAATTCTATTTAATCAAACAAGGATAAATTCCATTAGAGTGTATCTTATGTTTTGATATTATATAGAGATATTGAGTTTTTATA